>CM066041.1:169251062-172178562 GCA_033557465.1 Ichthyophis bannanicus | reverse complement strand
GGTAGTTTCGGTAAGCAGCTCTCTTTCTCGGGTAAAAGGGCTTTTTATCCAAGCCCTTTCGTCGGGGAGGGGCCGTGATCTTCTCGGAGAGCCTGGTCCTCGTCATGAACTCTGTCTCCAGCTCGGCAGCCTTGTCGGTCATGGGTTTGCCAAAGAGGTTCTCTCCCTGGCATAGGACATCGACCAATTTGTCCTGAATTCACTGCTCGAAGTCGGACGACTGAAGCCAAGCCTGGGGGCGTGCATCGATGTCCGCCGTGGCTACCCGGGCCGCCGATTTGAACCCGTCATAGGCTGCCCAAGATAAACTTGGAGCACTCATGAATGGCCTTGAACAGGCTCTTGAACCATTGTAAAGGTTCCTCGGAGAGACCAGCCGAGAATCCGGCAAGTTTCTTTGCCAGGTCTCTCAAGTACATGCCCATGTACAGCTGGTAGGCCTGAATATGGCTGATGAGCATTGAGCCCTGGAAGCACTTCTTGACGAGGGCATTCAAGATGTGGGCCTCACTGCCGGGGGGCACTGAGGAGTGCGTCTTCTGTTTTTTCAGCCGACGCATGGCCAACCCCACCACCAGAGAGTTGTGCGGCAGTTGTGACTTCTGGAAGTCCGGGATCCAGTGGACCTGATACATCTAGTTGAACCGTTTGCTCACTACTGGCACAGACGCCGGTGTCTCCCACATGCAGAGCATGAGCTGTTCCAAGATGAGAGGAATTGGCACCGTGAGCGATTCCCCAGAAGGGGCCTTGTGCTGGAGGATCTCCAACTCATCTGCCCGAGAGTCCTCCTCCGACTCGATCATGTCCTTGACAAAGTACAGGAAGCCCATGTCCTCCGGCAGGGACCGTCTCTGAGGTTCCGAGATTGGGGAATCAGAGGGGACGTCGTGGTGGAAACGGGTATCAGGGGACTCATCCTCCATCTCCCATTCGGCACCCAATAGACTCGCCGGGGATGACTAAGGTCCCGTCGAGCGGGACTCTGGGCGTGACCTCAGCCGAGGATCGACTCGAGGCCGCAAGACCTAGAGGATTGGCTCAGCCTCCGGGGACATCTTGGATGTCGAATGCCCGGTAGTTGGTACAGATGAACCGGACGTGCCGGACAACATCACCCGCTGCTGGTCCATAAAGGCAGACAAACTGCGCTCCAGGGCCACCATTCTGGACTCCAGGCCAGAAGGCTCCGCAGCCTTCGGTGCGGGCACCGAGTAAACTCTGGCACAACGCCGGCTCCACTGAGGGGGAATCCTTGACGAGGATAGTGTCGGGAACCAAGGCCTGTCTGTAGCTGGATCATTGCAGGGGACCTTCACGGGTCGCTCCCTCTCCGATGCCTCGGGTGGGCGTCTCAAACTGTGGGACCGGGCCCAGGAGGTTCCCAGCTGGTCGGAGCCATCCAAGGACGCCGCCTTTGAGGGTTTCTTCTTCTTCCTAGGTTCCCTCAAGGGGGATCCTAGGTTCCCTTAAGGAGGACCCACAACAATGCTCGTGTTCGGAGAGCTCCTCCCGAGATGTTAGGGTCTTAGACGAGGCCCTGGCCTTCGGAGGCATTGGGGATTCGGAGAAGAACTTATCATGCTGCTGCTGGCGGCTCTGCAGGGCCTTGTTGGACATCCTTTTGCAGAGACCACAGGCTGCCAGGTCATGGTCTGGCCCGAGGCAACGAAGGCAGCAGTCATGTGTATCGGTTAAGGACATTATTTTAGAACACCAATCACACTTTTTAAAGCCACTGGTAGCCATGAGGAAAAAAAGTACCCCTGCGAGGTCAAAGACCCTCCGGGCTGCCAGTGAGGAAAAAAGGGCGCAAAGCACCAAAAGATAAAAAGAACGTAAGACTACAAAAATTGGACCAAATTAGACGCTGAGGCACCGAGGACGGTAGGCGAGAAGAGTGCTGATGCAATACCGGAGTAGAGTTGAAAAACTCAGGCACAAAAAAAATATCTACTTTTTCAGGGGGAAAGTCAGACGTCTAAAGGGCTCCGCAGAAAAAAGGAGACTGAGCAAGATGGCACCCTTGGGCGGAAAGGGGACCACACATGCATGGTGGCATCTCCCAAAGGCTCTCTTTGAAAGCTGGGGGGGGGATGCTTCGGTGAGGGCTCCGTTGGTGCCAATGTTACCCATATGTGAGGACTGACTTCCTGCTTGTTCCTGGAGAAACAAGGGATCCTTATATGGTAAGAGGATGTTATGAAAGCAAACAAATACCTTTACAGAGGGGTGTAACATACATGGCACGGTGCCTAAACAAAGGCATAAAATAGGAGTAACTTTTATGGAGCAGCAGATGCAACTCTACAACTCTAGCCACCTTACTGGGCAGACTAGCTAGACCATATTGATTTTTATCTGCCGTCATTTATTATGTTACTATGTCAGGGCAATTTCTCCAAATAGGTTAGATTTGCACAGACCATGACAGTCATGAACCTCATTTCTAAGTCAGAGTATATACCGAGTAAGATCAGTCTCTCAAATTTACTGCTAATGCTTGGCATAGTACCTGCATTGTGCCAAAGAGAGCCTCCTTCTGGAGTTCATAAGATGCAACACTTACGGGTAATTTATCAAAGTGTGCTTGGAAATTTTTTAATCAACATTTGGCACCCAACATGATGGGAAATAACTGACATTTTCTTGATCTGACTGTATTTTTTGGTACTTGAAGATCTTCTCTCTCAACACGATTCACAGAATAGTTGCTTGGAACAGACACCTAATCAATGCTGTTCTGGTATTCTCCTTTACCACTATGTTTGGCTTTCCTGCATCTGGCTTTTTTAATCAGTCTGAATGAGAGTATCCCAGGTGATCATAGCATCTTTGTTCTCTGTAATTCTCTTGGGCTTATGATCCTAGTGCTTTTCAGGCACAGTGATGTTCGCCCTTTAAAGAATCTAGGATCTCCCTATTTCTAGATGATACTATAGCAGAGAAATCCCAATTAACATCTGACAAATTGAAATATCTTACCAATAGTTCTTTCCCTTTCATATCAATATTGTGAATGTCAAATTAAATCGCTATTTCTCCTGCCTCTGAGGGAGGTCTGCATATTGCACCATTGTAAATAGATTTTCCATTCTCTTTCCAGACTATCCTACAGTGCCTCCTCTTTCTCTTGTAAGCCCTGCAGTTCCGTGACTTCAAATTTATTTTATTTTTATTGTTTTTTTTACACATAGCACCACTCTTTCTCCCTTTCTTTCTATCCAGTCTTTCCTCAATAGCTTATAGTCTGGTATAATTACATACCAATCATTGTTTTCTATGTACCACGTTTCTGTGACCGCTATTATATCCAAGTCAGCCTCTTTCATTTTGGCTTCTAAATTTGGAATTTTATTTTGCATACTATGGGCATTAGTACATGCAACTCTCCAGATATTGCCCCTTTTTCCCTTTTCTATTCTATCTTTTAATGCTTTCCTTGTTGAGGGCTTTAACTCACCTGTGAGCTTGGTTTACCCATCCCCCTAGTTTAAAGCCCCTCTCAATAGATTAGCCAGTCTCCTGTTGAAGACACTTCTCCCCTTCTTCAATAAGTGGATGCTATCTCTGCTCAGCAGCCCTTGGAAATGCCATGGTCCAGGAAGCAAAAACTCTTTCACCCATCCATGCAGCCAGGCATTCATCTCTAGGATGCAAGCCTCTCAACTTCAGCCTTGCCCTTGACCCTTGACAGAGAGGACTGAGGAGAATAGCACCCGAGTACCTTAACTGCTTCACTTTCTCTCCCTGAGCCACAAAGTCACTTTTGAAACACTCAGGTGGGAACCTAGCAACTGTAACCTACAGGACTCAAGAAACAGGACACTTTAGTTCCTCTTATTTTTCCTCTGACAGCAAACATCCTTCATCAACCACCGGTATCTGATTTGGACAGCAGCTTTCATCTATATGTGCCAAATGATTTGTAGACTTGGAAAACATTTCTTCTGCTTTGCTGGAGGGGTAAAGAGTTCAGGAAGTACAGTCATTCTAAAAAAAGAAAGTTGTCCAAAAGGGATGGAATGGCAAAAGTATTGTGGGAGGGGGAAAGATGGAGGCAAGCTATAAGTCTGAATGCTGGGCTCTCATATCCAGATCTATTTTTTGGTTACACTGGAATATTTTAGCCAGATAATACAGCACTCATGACAGCATCTAGTTACAACTCAAAGACAGGAAACTAAGCCACTATGACATATCTTGGAAAGAAATTTAACAGAGAGAGTGTAAAGAGCATTATTTTGTAATCACAAAAGTGTCAGAAAAATCATTCAAAAGCATGATGTGTTACGACCTGAATTGAATAAGGCAGTATTTCTTCCTTCCACATATGCCGATAAAAAAAGCAAAGGACTGTAAATGACAGATACCTCTTCTGACATCTAAACTTTCTTCTTCACTGAAAATTTATTTTTATGAAAGACATTAATGACTTATGCATTGTTCCTGGTGGTTTGTACCATATATAATCTCAGCTGTTTCAGTGCATGACCACAAGCTGAGTTATATCCATGGGAACTCACTGAAAGTTTCTAAGAGGTAACAGATTCTGAGAATGATTTTTATTAGTTTCACATTTGATAAACCTCCCTTCATCTAAAAACTGAGGTAGTGAACAATACTAAGGGAAACAAAGTGGCCACGGAGTGAAAAAGGGGAGTGGAGGGGTCTGATCGATCACTTTGCTTGTGAAAGGGAAACTGGTACTGCCAAATTTCCTTGCATAAACCATACAACCTCAGTGACAGGAGGGACAGTTTCTTCAGAGTCTTGGGCTGCAACCACAATCTCCAGGAACAAGCAGGAATGTAGTCTTCACATATGGGTATCGTCGGTACCGACGGAGCCTGCGCGGGAACGCTCCACAGCGTCCAATTAGAAAGCTTTTGGGAGCATCCCACAGCGCCTGCATGCTGCCTTCCTGCCTTTCCCAACTGCCTCTCTCCAGTTCATTTTCCGCGGAGCCAGCAGGTCGTTTTTCCTGTCACTGCAGAAATTATCCCATCTTTTACATTCTTTTTTCCCGTAGCGTCTGCCTTCCTCGATGCTATACCGGTACTGCCGGTTCTTTCTTTCTTTCCTTCCTTAAAAAAAAAAAAAATTTTTTTTGTAATCTTTTCTCTGGACTTTACAGTCTTTTTTCTGTCAGGTGCCATGTGCCATTTTGGGCACTAGGCCCAACTTTTCCTTCAGAATGGAAAAACCCGCTTCAGGTTTTAAAAAGTGTTCCAAGTGTGGCGGTACCATCTCCGTCACCGACACTCATGAGTGGTGCCTTAAATGTTTAAGTCCTGACCACTCCATCTCGGAGTGTGTTGCCTGTGGGATGTCGTCGAAGAGGGGTCGGCAAAACCGAGCTGCTAAGCTTAGCACCCTTTTTCCCTCCGATGCAGCATCTGTGGCATCAACGTCTTCCAGGGCTTCGTCTTCCTCCCATGGATCTCAGGTAACCAAACATAAATCTGGCCGGTCCTCAAAGGGTAGATCTCCTTCCAAGCAGCGAGATGCCTCTGGCGTTGCCCTTCAGGGACTTCTACCGGCAAAATTGCCCCGGCGGGAGGCTTCGGCTTCCAAAGCACTATCGGGGCTCCAGGATGTTCTCGAGGCCTCAACCTCGGCAAAACTACTGGTGCCATGCTCTGGGGTACCGGCCGCTTCGTCCGGTACAGATACCCAGGCATCGTCAGCGTCAATAGACCAGAGATTCTTGGCTATTGAACGCAGTCTGGCGGCTCTCCTTGCGGCTTCAGTGCCTTTGGGACCACTTCAGACGGTTCAACCGGTATCGACAGCATCAACATCAACGACTGTGTTACCGACACCGAGTCATGCTGTTTCCTCCAGTATCGACAGGCCGGTAATGGACCCCTCCGGTACCAACTTCGATTGGTACCGGTATCGTGCTTTGCAAGAGCACCAGGACAGGAGATACTTTGAATCCTCCGAGGAGTCTGAGGATTCTGACAGCTCTGTCGGTACCGGAGTACTTCTCTCTGAGGAGCCTTCCTCTCCTAAATGTAGGATGTCTCCTCCAGAGGATATATCCTTTCAGGATTTCATCCGGGAGGTGGCTAGAGGTCTTTCCATCACAGTGGCTCCTGAAACAGAGCCCAGAGCAAGGGAATTGGAGATTTTACAATATCCTAAAGCTCCCAAGGAGGCGGCTACTTTGCCTATTCATGAGATCTTGCATGATCTCATGCTAAGAATGTGGGAAACACCTCTTACCACCTCTCCTCATTCTTGTAGGCTTGATACCATGTATCGAGTACCTTCTTGTCCTGGATTTCAAAAAACCCATTTACCACACCACTCCATGGTAGTGGAATCAGCTATGAGAAGGATCAAGAATGCAAAAAGACATGCATCTAATCTGTCAGGACGTGAATGTAGGACTCTTGATGCCTTTGGGTGTTGAACCTTCCAGGCCTCTATGCTTTCTGCCAGGATTAGTTCCTACATTTTATATATGGGAATGTTCCTTAAGGAGGTTACAGGAGATCTAGAGCTTATGAGCCCTCTCCTTCCGGATAAGAGGCAAGATTATCTTACACTTGTCAAACATGCCCAAGATGTTTCCAAGTTTGTTAATCGTGCAGCTTTTGACTGCTTTGAGTGCATAAGAGGAACCTCTGCCACTGTCATAGGTGCTCGTAGGATTGCCTGGCTCCAGGCATCTGACTTAGAACTCTGGGTACAGGACAAACTGGGGAATATCCCTTGCAAAGGCGAAAATCTCTTTGGCAAAAATTGGCAAGCGAAAGCTAATGAGCTGGATGCTGATAACACCACTTTGGATAGACTATCCAAGGCTACAGCTGATCCTGCAAGGAGAAAATCCTACAAGAAACCATTCTTCTCTAAAAAGAAGAGGTTTTACCCCTCCTATACCCAGCAGGTGCATTCTGCAGGTCAGTCTGCCCGAAAGGGACAGCAGCCACCAAAACAAAGAAAAACAAAGTCTGCTAAGCCTCAACCGGCCCAACAGACTCAGCCTCCACAGGGGCTTTGACTCATCTAGAGAACTTGGCCTTCCTGGCCCTCAACGGGCCAGAGCCCTCCACCATTCCAGGAAGGTTGTGTCATTTTGCCCCCAGATGGGAGCAGATAACAGCAGAAGAATGGACTCTCTCCATTGTAAAGGAGGGGTACAAGCTTCATTTCCTCAACATGCCCCCTCCTACAGTTGTATGACGATTCAATTTTCAGACTTCGCTCGAAAATCAGTTAGGCCAAGAGGTCAATTTACTTCTTGCACACGGGGCAATAGAAGACATATCCTTTTTCCAACAAGGTACAGGATTTTACTCCCATTTCCTTATTCCAAAGAAAACAAGGGGACACAGACCCATTTTAGACCTCAGAGAATTGAACAAATTCCTGTTCAAGGAGAAGTTCAAGATGATTTCTCTAGGAACTCTTCTGCCATACCTTCAGAGTCAGGAATGGCTTTGTTCTCTAGATCTCAAGGAAGCGTACACCCATGTTCTCATCCATCCAACTCACCGAAAATTCCTTCGGTTTCTATTTCAGGGGAAGCACTACCAGTACAGAGTTCTTCCTTTCGGCCTGGCCTCAGCACCAAGGGTGTTTACGAAATGCATGGCTGTAATGGCAGCATTTCTTCGCACTCTAGGAATATTCGTCTTCCCTTACTTAGACGACTGGCTTATTCGAACCCCATCAGAATCAGAGGCCAGAATTTCCCTATCTTGCACAATGCGTATACTTCAGTATTTGGGCCTGGTCACAAACATCCCAAAATCCAACCTAACTCCCACTCAGTCTCTAGAGTTTATAGGAGCTATGTTGGATACCAGGAAAGCAAGGGCCTATCTTCCACAGCCCCGCTGTCTTCACATTGTGCAGTTAGCTTCCCAAGCAGTGTTAAAAACTCATCTCACTGCTCGGGAAATGTTACAATTGCTAGGCCACATGGCATCTACCCTGCACGTGGTTCCCTATGCTCGCCTCCATATGAGAGCAGCCCAATGGGCTCTATCCACTCAGTGGACTCAAGTATCAGGCTGCCTATCAGACAAAATAGCAAACTCAAGTCACCTTATCTTGTCCCTACATTGGTGGCAATCAACCCAAAACCTGTTGGTGGGGTGCCCTTTCCAACAGCCCCCACCCCAGGTCACTCTAACAACAGACGCCTCACAGGTGGGTTGGTGAGCTCACCTGCAAGATCTCTCTACCCAAGGCACCTGGACTCCACAGGAGACCCATCTACACATCAATCTCTTGGAACTCAGAGCAATCTTCCTTGCTCTTCGAGTGTTCCACACCCAGCTGAGCTACAAGACAGTCCTAATTCAGACGGACAATCAAGTAGCTATGTTCTATCTGAACAAGCAGGGAGGAACAGGCTCTCTGTCGCTTTGCAACGAAGCTTTGCGACTATGGGCCCTCGCCAGAGAGCATCAGATTCATCTCCTTGCGGTGTATTTGCCAGGCATTCAAAACTCCTGGGCAGACAGACTCGGTCGAGTTCTGCTTCCACACGAGTGGTCTCTTTGTGCAGACCAGGTAGCAAATATTTTTCAAATTTGGGGAACTCCGGACATAGACCTCTTTGCAAGTCCGTTGAATGCCAAACTTCCCCGATTCTGTTCCAGAACTCCGGCTCAGGGTTCTCAGGCCAGGGATGCTTTCCTCCTCCTCCTCCATTGGGGTCAGGACTTCCTATATGCCTTTCCACCCATTCCCCTAATTCCCAAAACCCTATTCAAGCTTCAGAGAAACAGAGGCCATATGATTCTCATAGCTCCACATTGGCCACGGCAGGTGTGGTACCCTCTGCTCCTACATCTCTCTCAAGCTCCATCTCTGGAGTTAGGATCTGCTCCACACCTGCTGTCTCAGGACGACGGAATGTTGTGGCATCCCGATCCCCACTCTCTGCATCTCAGGGCCTGGTTGCTGAGGGCCTAGACCTTCATGGTCTTAACCTGTCTCAACAAGTAAAGGATATCCTTTATGCTTCTAGAAAGCCTTCCACAAGACGCTCTTATGCTTTCAAGTGGAAAAGGTTTTCCATATGGTGTTCGCAGAATGGTCTTGACCCCCTGGCGATACCTCTGGAATCATTATTGGAGTATCTCCTTCATTTATCTAATGCAGGGCTTAAGACTAACTCAGTATGAGTCCATTTAAGTGCTATTTCAGCTTCTTTCAAGCCTTTAAATGGACAACCTATTTCCTTTCATCCTCTCATAGAGAGATTTATGAGGGGCCTCCTTCTAACTAAGCCTCCCATTAGGCCACCACCCATGGGACCTAAATCTGGTTCTTGGACAGCTCATGAAGTCGCCTTTTGAACCTCTAGCTACTACCTCCTTGAAATTCCTTTCCTGGAAGGTTGTCTCTCTCACTGCAATCACATCAGCACGTCGCATTAGTGAGTTGCAAGCATTAGTGGCTGATCCTCCCTATACGAGGTTCCATCATGATAAGGTAGTCCTTAGGACTCATCCACACTTTATGCCAAAGGTGGTCTCACCTTTTCATTTAAACCAAGCAGTTTACCTGCCTGTATTTTTTCCAAGGCCTCATGCTTCAAATGCAGAAAGGAGTCTTCATACTTTGGACTGTAAAAGAGCACTTGCTTTTTACTTACAAAGGACACAGCAACATAGAAAGTCCTCTCAACTCTTTGTTGCTTTTGATCCTTCTCATTTGGGACTTCCAATTGGACAATGTCCTCTTGGAGACTGGATTGCACAGTGTATTTCTTTTACTTATCAGAGTAAAAACCTCTCTCTGGAAGGCCATGTCACAGCTTACAATGTGAGAGCCATGGCAGCCTCAATGGCTCATTTACACTCTGTGTCTATTGACGACATCTGTCGAGCAGCTACTTGGGCCTCGGTTCATACCTTCACAGCCCATTACTGCTTGGACAAGGACTCCCGCCGGGATGCCTTGTTTGGTCAGGCTGTTCTACGACACCTGTTCCATACTTAATCAACTCCTACCCACCATTCCCGGTAGGATGCCAGAGATCCATGGGGGAAAGTGGATCCCTTTCACCGGGGCACACAACTTCTGGGGTCTCTCCCTGGCATCTGTAGCTAGGGAGTCCCCATATGTGAAGACTACATTCCTGCTTGTTCCTGGAGATAGCATAGTTACTCACCTGTAACAGGTGATCTCCAGGAACAGCAGGAATTTAGCCTTCACAACCCACCCACCTCCCCTAGGAGTTGTATCTCTCTTTTCTTTTCTTTCCTTCTCTCTCTCTCTCTGTCTCAGCTTTAAAACTCAACTGGAGAGAGGCAGTTGGGAAAGGCGGGAAGGCAGCACGCAGGTGCTGTGGGATGCTCCCAAAAGCTTTCTAATTGGACACTGGGGAGCGTTCCCACGCAGGCTCCGTCGGTACCAACGATACCCATATGTGAAGACTAAATTCCTGCTGTTCCCGGAAATCACCTGTTACAGGTGAGTAACTATGCTTTAGCTGCATGAGAAACCCCCTCTATACGATCATACTATAAGGCTCCGAATAATCAATCACAGTTAAGGTGTTCAGCAGAAAACACTTATAACATTTCACTCTAGGTAAAAACAACTTGGGTGCTGCAACACCTGAAGAGATGGCTGTACAGGGAAATAGGATACTTAAATTATATAATACTAGAATCCAGTGAAAGATAAAATGGATATGTCGCGCGTGATTTGAAAGAACAGGCAACAAAATGCTAAGTAGAAAGTAGGTTAATGAATCATCGCTCTACAAATGTTCAGGTTTCATGGGAAATGATACACAGAATAAATGTATTCTTCACTCAGTTATCGGCCATTGATTAGGCATTTTATTAGGCACACTGTGTGGGGGTCTGAACATTCCATATAAGCTGCTTAACCTCATTATCCAGGAGGGGCTGGAATTTACATTTCCAAAGGATATTCTTTAGGGCTCTTAGCTGCATTGACAGAAAAATAAATGGAAGAGAAAATCTGTTCTACATTAAACCCAGGAGAACAGAATAAATCAGTGTGAGCCCTGAGCTTAACCCAGGAAGGGGGATACATTCTAAAGCTGAAGGTATGATTTTCATAGGGGGGCTTTGTGATCACTGATGGTTTCTTTACATTTAAGGAGATGTGTACACCATAGGAGCATAAAAGAACTGCCATACTGGGGTCACACCAAAAAGGTCCATACTCTTATTTCCAACAGTGGCCAATCCAGATCATAAATACCTGACATAATCCCACAAAGTATCTAGATTCCATGCTACTTACCCCCAGGAATTTTAAATATATATATATTTTTTTAAGTGCCATCAAGTCAATGCTGACTCCTGGCGACACAGCAGCCCCTGGGTTTTCTTGGCAAGGTATGACCCTAAGTAAATTGCCAGGCCTATTCTTCCGAGGCAATGGAGGGTAAAGTAACTTGCTTAAGGTCACAAAGAAAGCCAGTGGGAATCAAACCTAGATAGCCTGGGTGCTAGGCTGTTGCTCTAACCACTAAGCTATTCCTCCACACCCCAGGAATAAGCAGTGACTTTCCTCAGGTCTACCTCAGTCTGTTGACGTTCTCCAGATTTGGCCGCCTGTAATGTTTTCAGGGAATTTCTTTTTTTGGGCTTTGAATGGAACAAGTACCATTTCTGGACAGGATGAAACCTGATCACTGTGACCTACTCTAATTTTAAGCAGAGCTCCACTGCTATTTCTACAAACCTCTAGGTTGCTTAGTTCATGTTGCTCAGATATCTATGGCCAGTAAGCATATGTGGAGACAGGCATCTCCTCTAACGTTTATACCCTGGTCTACAACAATAAAGCTACCTTTTTTAGCCTGGGCTGCAAACAGTCATACTTGGAGACAGGAAAGAACATTTTGATGCATATACTATATGCATCACATTCTCTTCATCTTCTTTCCAACTAAAAGTTATCGATGACCACCACTACAGCTGAATTCAACGGCCTTCTCGTCATGAATATAACTATGTGCCTAATTGCATTAACCAACGCTGCACAGGCATTTGTGCAGAGCAAGCCTGCCTGCTGACCTGTTCATTCACATACTGTAATTAATATTTCAGGGTCTTATTTCTCCATTAAGAAAATAACAGATGGAAAAATAATTCACCCTCACTCCATTCACTTCCAACAGCCTCCAGATTCTTTTCATTAGCAGGTCATTAGAAATGCAGCCATCTGCAACGCCCAGCCAATTGATTTCTGGCAGCTATTTCATATAACTGAGTCATGCTCTAATTCACTAAACCAACACAGGTCCCCACAATCACATGATCTTATGTAATTCAGCACTGTGTGCTGGGGAAAGGGGATAGACGTGAGGTTTATACAATATCAATCGATGATTGCACAATATAAGTAGCAAGTATATTGATAGATTCATGAGATCCAAGTTCTGTTGTAAGAGTAGTATTAAATACATCTTTAGGCTAATAAGATCAGAAAGTTGAAGCAATCTTATAATGCTAAATGTACAGCATATCTCAGTGTCTAGTCATATTTAGGGCTTCTGATTTTTTTGGTTATACCTAGAAAACCCTAATAAAGAAAATCACACCCCCAATGGAGAATGGTCCGTGCAGAGACACTCCAATATCATCATTCAGCAGCTGCCATCACTGCCAGATGTAGCCACTGGAGCGGGAGAGAGGCTGCACTCAAGTACTGATATGTTTGGAAAGAACAACGCCAAGCATTTGAGGTGCATTTTCTTCTCCCTGTAGTAACTTGGTGCCACATGAACCCAAATAGAGGCAACTTCAGGAATATGAGCTAGCCTATGTCACCTCTGGTTAGGCAGAATGTATAGGGACCCATTTATTGACATTTTGTACCACTTTTGCACTAAATTTATCATCAGGAACTTCCCATTATTTTCACTGGGAAAAACAGCAAAAACCATTCCACAGCAGATAAGAGAAGATGAGCTACTGCTGCATCCAGTCTGCCCATGTATGTCTATGGACACTGCTGAGCAGTAGAAGCTTGACCACTCGTAGGAGAGCCCTCCATATGCACAGCCATTTTTATCATCCTCTACCTTGGTTCTCAGCCCTCCTGGGTAAATTTAATGCTACACTCAGCTACCACTCCAAGACTTGCATCCAACACTCTGCAATAACCTAAACACACAAAATTTAGAAAGACTGTTCCTAGACATCTGAAATGACTTTTCTGTCCTCTTTTTCCTTTCATTAATTGTACAGTAGTTCCTTTTCATTCTTCATGTAATATTTTGATTGTAAACCACTTTGCTGTTAAATCGAGAAGTGGTATATTAATATACCATAAACTCTAAATACCCATAGTGTTGCTGGAACAAACGTGTTTGCTGGGGTAGAATAGCCTGTTGCTTCTAACATGGCTAGTCCATTGAGTAAGGTTCCCAACTCCAGTCCTCGGGGAACTCTAGGCCATTAGGGTTTTCAGGATTCCCACAATGAATATGCATGAGAAAGATCTGCATGGTCTGTCTCCATTGAATGCAAATCTATCTTATGCATATTCATTGTGGGAATCCTGAAAACCTGACTGGCGTAGGGTTCCCCGAGGACTGAAGTTGGGAACCTAAGGTATCAAGTCATACATCTTTTATCTGCTCTCTCTTCCATCCTTCTCACCTCTTAAGAGAGTGTGAAGGGCGAGTTGCTCACAATACTGCAAACTCCTTAACCCTGTTTCAACTACTCTCACAGAATAATAAAGCAGGCAAGTACCATCAGGCCCACTCAACCTGTCCCTATGCCCAAAATTAACGCCTTATCTTAAAGTATGTTGTTACACACCCTTTGGAAAGTGAAAGTGTTAAGTTTTCTCCAGAATGTCAACATAAGAACTACAGCAGGGATTAGAACATGCTTCAACTTTCAATGTCAGAATCTGCAGCATTCTCAACTCATTCTCAGACCCTTCCAGTTTTCAACAGTCAATTTAGGAACATGCTGAACTGCCGATCCCTCCCATTCCCCACAACTTCCAAACAGAGCTCCCTGGAGGCCTGTTGGCCCCTACCCCCCACTCCAATATGCACCATGGCGGATCCGACACCATTTTCCAAGATGGTAGCATGGGAGTACATGTGGGCCTTGCTCCTGCTTTCCAATGATTAAGGTATTGGGGAAGGGATCGGATCAGGGGATGGGGGGGGATAGGGGCCAGCATAATTACATAGGGGTCATCATGCAGCAGAAGTAGTGACTATGTAAAATACTGGTGCCAGCATTTAAATTAATATCTATATTTAGCAGAACTAGATATGTATTATTCTGCTTAGCAGGACTAAAATAAACATACAGGGCTGAATATTCAGTGGCGGCTACTAGAGCTGCTAAACAGCTAGCTATTGCCACTTTATAAAAGACCCAAATATTCAATGCTGGGGCCATATCTGGTCACAATACTGAATATCAGGGGGTGGCCGGATAGCAAAAAAGATAACCAGACAGCAACAATATTGAGCTGCTGCCTGATTTGCTTCTGCGGTGAAAGTTAGATCGGCCTTTCAGGTAACTTAACAACATCTCCCCGTCCTTCTTAATAACCCTCATTCATACTCAACTAGATACCAGATCCCGCAGGCAAAATGCTATCCACTGGCTTGTAACCCCCCACTCTATCCGCAAGACAAAACAGACCACGAGCTCCAAAGTCTTCGCATATCTCGCCCCCAGTCTCTGGAACTCCCTCCCACTACCACTCCGATCGATAAAAGACCTCTAAACATTTAGGAGAGAACTCAAAACTTACCTCTTCATTGCACACTATAGAAACACAAACCTAGACCCCCCCTCAAAAGCTATATCACAACACACCCCCTGAGACACACGTACATTCCGCATCCTCAAACTCAAAGAAAATATAATCAGAGATTATCTACATAGTTTATTAGCTTCTTGTTTTAAGTAAAATGTAAATTGTTATGTCAACTGTAATTACAAATTTTACTATGTAAAACGTTATACCACCGTTCTATGTAAAATATTCTGTTCTTTGTAAACCACCCCTGATCTTTGGAAGGGGCGGTATAGAAGAATCTAATAAATAAATAAATAAAACTAACTTTCGCTGCTTAGGAATAACTGGGCAGTGGCCCAAAATTGCCGCTGCCTGGTTATTGACAGGTGCCATCTCCGCTCTACCCCCAAAATACCCCAGTGCTAGCCAGCATTAGTGCTGCTGAATATCCCAGCGATTGCAATTAACATGGTTAGTAGGTCTTCTAACCGCATTAATCTCATTGAATATTACCCCCCCTCCCACCCCCCATAATTTATCCGGATAGCAGCTGAATACAGACTATCTAGATAATTTCATATCCTAACCCTGCTCAACTGTGCCTCTGTCCCTTTATTATATGGATAATATCGGGCTGTTCAGAAAGATTTTCACCCTGACACTAACTGAAATTTGTGGTGCTGCACCAGGATGAAATTGGGCAGAGTCAAAGGGCCTTACAATAGTTATCCGTTATCATAATTTATGTTCGTATTTTACTGCAGTAATGTGATATACAGCCCCATGACACAAGTGTGCACATCTGCTCAAGCCAGCTTATGGAGGCCAGCCATCAGTCTTGTCCATTCCATTCTAGACATCCAGCATACTTAAAACTATGGAGTCATTAAGCAGCAGGTGTACTTGAAATAGCTGGTATAAAATGCAAGAGCCAAACAGAATACAATAACCTCATGGATTTATATAACTTCGCCTATATCCAGCCCTTTATGTATGTAGGAGCCTCCTCAGTTTACAGTCAGCCATCGTTTACCCTGAGACATCTCATTCCCTCACTAATAGTGAAAAACAGTTCACTGCCTTATTTTGGCCTCATGATGTTTGAAGCCACACTACAAGTTGTTAAATATGACAGGAACAACCCATGTTTTGTTGAGTGTTTTTTTTTTAAAGCATGCTCAGTTGTCTGGCAGTGAAAATAACTTCTAGGGCTCCAGCTGCATTAAGATATCCATCAGATGACTGACAAAGTGCCAATATCGTCATAGGCTGGGAACATCCAGCTGTGTTCTTCACACCTCTCTTCTGCAGCAGCTCGGAATGCCCAACGGGACAATTACTAGGTCTGTGACTGCACTGCTAAGATCTAGAATTTCTTTGGAAAAATTGTTAACTAGGCCAGAAGGTTCTAATAAACCAATTTCTAGGTTATTCTCTGCCCCGAGTGGGGGGAGGGGGGGGAAGGAATTAGAAATAGGTGCTCATCCTACAGGGGCTTTAAACCGGGACTTGCACTGAGAGCTGGATGAGGCAGACTGGCAGCCAATTTGGTTGTGACTTTCACAAATCTCTATAATAATAAGAGTTGGGAACTTATGAACAAGCTGCTTCATTGGGTGTACCGGTATCCTCTATTTGGTAGATTTAGCACAGTGTGGATGTGGTGACTATTTACACATGTGGTGGGCTGCCATGTATTCCAGTTCTTTTGGGGAAAAGTACAGAAAGTTCACACCAATATTGTATCCCCTACCTATGCTTGCTGGGCCAGTGGGAAGAAGAGGTGGTATCCAAAGAAGGCCTGGCTGATGCTCTATCTCCGTGCTGCTCATTGACTATAGCATCACTCTGGAAGCAAAATCTGGATCTGGCAGTTATGAAAGGCCAAACTATACAAGATTGCACAGTTGGAGTGTTTCACCAGCAAGCTTCAAGGACAATATACTAGATATGAAGTGGCGTGAGACAGCGGGGTTCCACAGACTTGCTTTGAAGTCTGGGTGTCCATTACTAGAACCTTGCTACAGACGTTGTTTTTTGGTTTATTTGCTGCTAGCACTTTCCATATTAAACCCTGTGTTGGGGTGGGAGTGTGCTCTGTTGAAATGATTTGTCACTTGCTATCTCTGTCTTGATTTGCTGCTAAAAAGTTACAAAAAGAAAAAAGGTCTGTGACAAATGCTTGTATGTGTCTTACCAACATCACTTCAAACTGTTATACCTGGGGAGGGAGTTAGTGTCACACTTTAATGAGCTGCTTAAATGCTTTGCTGTCCCATTTCACTATTATAGTAAATTGAAATTCAATACCTATAGTTTTTTTCATAATAAAATGAAGCCCTCTACATTAGTCTTAAAGCTTAACAGTGAACTCTGATCGCTTGAGATGCTCAATTGTCCAGCTGCCTAGCAGTGCAGCCTGGTGATTTAACCAGAAGATTTGAGTTTTAGTTCCAAAGTCCTCTCCCCCTCCCTACTCACCAAGCCATTCTGCTTCTTCCTGCATTTAAAATGAAGTTATAAGCTCTTTGTACCCAGGTACAGCATGTTGTTCAGAGACAGTGATCATCACAAAACAAAAATCTTAATGAGATGGGATCATCATTGAAAAACTGGTTTGTGGCTATAGTACACAAGTGGCATGGTGATAAATGCCCATTCATTCCCTACTCCCCCAATCCCAGCTTCAATATGAACAAGACACTATTTCCAGAGCAATCAATCCCTTAATCGACATGAAACACAGCCTTTGCCAGACAACAAATGCATCACTGGGGTGCCCCACAAGCTACTGGAGCCTAGACTTACCATCTCAGAGCTATTTTGATAGGTGTGGTGAGACAAGAGGTGAAGAGGTCAGCTGGCAGATCAGGGTTCATGGGTAAAAGTTCGCTAGCTTCACATGCTGCCAGCTGAATGCAGTTCTTCATCGATGGGGGCAGAGGCATCTGAGCCAGTGGGTGATTGGGATTTATAGCAGCCACCTGCATAAGAGAAAAGAGCAGAGAGAGGAGTGAGTCGCACAAGGGCGGAGCTCCATTCCCTCATCCCAGCTGGTCAGAGGAGTGAAGTCGGCAATCTGGGGAGAGGCACAACACTCCAAGTGCCCACTGCAGCCAGATATCACCACCACTGTTTCCCCTTTTCACCAGTCTGTGAAACCCTCATTCAGTAACGACAGAACATAGGTAGGAACCTCCAAGCATATCTTGCATGCTGATATGCCACTGAATACAACCTGGTAACATATTTTATCAACAGTTACAGACAAAAACTACAATGATATAACAATGCACTGGGATAACTTCAAGAAGTGGCTGTTACAATTCTAGACGGTAATGGCAGTACTTTGAAAAGTAGTGCGAGGACCTGGGGGTAATGGCAGCGGGTGTTCCATATGTATATTTGCATGTGCAATTAGCCCAAGTAGAGTAATCAGTGTTAGGGAAACTGAATGAGCCATATTAGTCTTTCTCCATGGACAGCAGTGTCAGCCACGCCTAGGTGTATCATCCTTTGGGACCAGAGTAGCTCTCAAATAACTCAGAGTAATCCCTTTTTTTTAAATTCCTCTGAGCTTCCTGTTTCTAGTTCCTGCCCTTAGTGCTTCAGGTTTTTTTCACCTGCTATTTGGGACGAACAGTCTGACATCTCAGCTCTCCATGAATAACATGGTGGAAGGAGGGCAACCAGTGGGATGCCGATACCGGAGTACAAATTATATTACAATGATAGAGTAGATCAAATTGGTGGAGGGACTGCACTCTATGTTAGAGAGGGCATTGAGTCACACAGGATTAAAGCTTTGCAGGAAACAAAATACAGTCAAACCTCGGTTTTCGTTGGCCCCGGTTTTCGTACGTTTCGGTTTTCGACGTCTTTTCTGACTGAGATGTTGTCTCGGTTATCGGATATCGCCTCGGTTTTCGTTGTGTTACTGAACAGCTGATGGTCCCAATAGTGGCTGGTGCTGCTCCTCCTATGGGCAAGGGCAGGAATGTGGACAAATTGCCAGCCTCCATGTGCCTCCCCAGTCCCGGCAGCACTACCCCCCGGACTCACCGATCGCGTGTTGAAGCGAAAGTCAGCTGAGCAAGAGTCAGAGTGAAGAGCCAAGGATTGCACAGAGAGGAAGGCCCCGATCTCTCCACCGCCTGCCTGTTCTCTGGAGTGCCCCCTCAGGCTCGGAGGTAGCAGGGTAGCTGTCAATGTAAGCAGGAGATGTTGCAGTGCCGTACAGTACAATATCTGTGTGTTTGCTATCCTGTGGACGATCGGGCAGGTGAGAGAAGTGACAGGAGCTGGGTGTCTGGAACGGATTAATTGAATTTACATTATTTCCTATGGGAAATATTGCTTCGGTTTTCGTACGTTTCGGTTTTAGTCAGTCTTCTTAGAACGGATTAATAATGAAAACCGAGGTTTGACTGTACACAGTTGAATCTCTATGGATTAGAATTCCATGTAAAAGGGGGAAGGGGAAGGTGATGGCAGTGGAGGTGTACTATTGACCGCAGGGCCAGAATGAACAAATGGATGATGAATGCTCAAAGAAAATCGGGGAAGCTAACAATATTTACAGCACAGTAATAATGGGTGATTTCAATTACCTCAGTATCGATCGAGTCAATGTCATGACAGGACATGCTAAGGAGATAAAGTTTCTAGATGAAATAAATAACTGCTTCTTGGAGCAGCTGGTTCATGAACTGACAAGAGGGGAAGCCATCTTGGACCTAGTCCTTAGTGGAAAACAAGATCTTGTGCAAGAGAAGGGTGTTGGGGCCACTTAGCAATAGTGATTATAGCATGATTGCATTTGATTTAATAAATGGAGGAAGGACGGCAAGGAAATCCACAGTACTACCTTTTAGCTTTCAAAAGACAGACTATGATAAAATGAGGAAACAGTTAAGGAAAAATTAAAAGGAGAACCTGCAAAGCTTAAAGATTTACATCTAGCATGTGTGGTGTTTAAAAATATTATCTTGGAAACCCAGACTAGCTGTATTCAATGCTTTAAGAAAAGTGGAAGGAAGTCCAAAAATCTGCCAGCATGGTTTAAAGGTGAGGGCAGAGAAATTTGTTGTAGCCAAAATAGTATCTTTCAGGAAATGGAAAAAGGAGCCAAATGATGAAAACTGGAAACATAAGCACTGGCAAGTTAGATGCAAGGCACTGATAAGGCAGGCAAAGAGAATTTGAAAAATGCTTGCTGTGGAAGCAAAAACGCATAATAAAACCTTTTTCAAGTAAATTTGTAGCAAAAATCCTGTGAGAGAGTCAGCTGGACCATTGAATAATAGAGGGGTAAAAGGGGCACTAAGAGGGGGCAAGGCCATAGCGGAGAGACTAAATGAATTCTTTGCTTCGGTCTTTACTGAAGATGATGTAGGGAAGTTACCCATGCCTGAAATGGTATTTAACGCAGATGCAGCAGAAGAATTGAAAGAAATATCGATAAACCAGGAAGATTTATTAGAACTATTTGATAAACTGAAGAGTAGCAAATCACCTGGACCGGATGGTATACTTAAGAAAATAAGATATGCCATACTGGGTCAGACCAAGGTCCATCAAAGCCCAGTATCCTGTTTCCAACAGTGGCCAATCTAAGTCACAAGTACTTAGCAGTTTCTCCAAAAGACACAGGTTCCACAATGCTTGTATTAGGGCAAGTAGTGGCTATCCTGGGTCCCCTTTAATAACAGTTTATGAACCTTTCCTCCAGGAACTTGCCCAAACCTTTTTTAAACCCGGCTACACTAAACAGCTTTTACTACATCATCCAGTAATGAATTCCAGAGTTTGATTACACATTGAGTAAAACAATTCTCTTATTAGTCTTAAATAAGTTACCCTGTAGCATCCAAGGGCGATGAAAGAAATTAAATATGAGATTGTAATGATAGTAAACAGATTAGCAATAGTAGGTCTGCAATCATCTGTAATATCTGAAGATTAGAGGATGGCCAGTGTAACGCCGATTTTTAAAAAAGGGTTCGGTGGTGATCCGGGAAACTACAGAAAGGTGAGCCTGATGTCAGTACTGGGAAAAATAGTAGAAACCATTATTAAGAACAAAATTGCTGAACATGTAGATAGCCATGGTTTAATGGGAGACAGCCAATATGGCATTAGCCAGGGAAGGTCTTGTCTTACTAATTGGTTATATTTTTTTGAAGGTGTAAACAAACAGGTAGACAAAGGAGTGTCGGTCAATGTACTGTATCTGGATTGCCTGAAAGCCTTTGACAAGGTCCCTCATGAGAGACACTTGGTGAAATTAAAAAGTCATGGGATAGGAGGCAGTGTACTATTGTGATCAGGAACTGGTTAAAAGATAGTAAGCAGAGAGTAGGGCTGAATGGCCAATTTTCCCAATGGAGAAAGGTGAATAGTGGAGTACCCCAGGGATCTGTGCTGGGTCCGCTGCTTTTTAACATATTCATAAATGACCTGGAAATGGGAATAATGAGTGAGGAAATCAAATTTGCAGATGACACAAAATTATTATAACCCAAGAGGATTGTGAAAAGTTGCAAGAGGACCTTAATAAATTGGAAGACTGGACATTCAAATGGCAGATTAAATTTAATATGAACAAGTGCAAAGTTACGCACCTAGGGAAGAACAACCCAAACTATGGTTACACGATACAAGGTTCCACATTAGAAATCACCACCCAGGAAAAAGATTTAGGAGTCATTCTGGATAACACGTTGAAACCCTCTGCCCAGTGTGCAGTGGTGGCCAAGAAAGCAAATAGAATGCTAGGAATCATAAGAAAAGGATTGGAGAATAAAACAAAGGATATTATAATGCCTCAGTATCGTTCCATGGTGTGACCGCACTTCGAATATTGTGTGCAATTCTGGTCTCTGTATCTCATAAAAGAATATAGCAGAATTAGAAAAGGTACAGAGAAGAGCCACCAAAATGGTAAAAGGGATGGAAAGATACCCCTATGAGGAGACTCTAAAAAGGTTAGGGCTCTTCATCCTGGAAGAGATGGCTGAGGGGAGATATGATAGAGGTCTATAAATTAATGAATGGAATGGAACGGGTAAATGTAGATCGATTGTTTATACCATCAAAATGTAGAAAGACTAGGGGGACATGCAACGAAGCTATAGTGTAACCTATATAAAAGACTAATAAGAGAAAATATTTTTTTCACTCAATTCATAATCAAACTCTGGAATTCGTTACCGGAGGATGTAGTAAAAGCTGTTAGTGTAGCTGGGTTTACAAAAAGGGTTGGACAAGTTCCTGGAGGAAAGGTCCATAAACCATTATTAAAGGAGACCCAAGAAATAGACTTCTTTTCCCAATACAAGCATTGTGAAACCTGTCTCTTCTGGGGAAACTGCCAGGTACTTGTGACCTAGATTGGCCACTATTGGAAACAGGATACTGGGCTTGATGGACCTTGGCCTGACCCAGTATGGCATACCTTATGTTCTTATGAGTCCTGCAATCACACACATGGGGGACAGACAGAGCCCCCACTGATCAATTCTGCGTGCCTGACAGCCTCAGAGGTAAGCTTGCTACCCAGCACCCTTCCTACCAGGCCTGATGGTCCTCCAGCTGCCCCACATGCCTCCGCCTCCTCAGCCCAGTATAACTTCCTCCTCGCTGCATCTTCCACCTCTCTCCTGTTCCTCCTCCAACTCAGAAACCTCCCAGAGCACTCCAGAGGCTCATGGCCGTCATCCCTGATGGCCCAACCCAGCTCCTTTATCTGTGGTGGCCCCCCTCTACAAATCACCCAGCCAGGATGAGAGAGACTGCCGTCGCCGCTCTTAATACCACTGCGGTAGCAGCCACCGTGGGAGCAGCCGGAATAGTCAAGATGCGCATCAGCCAGGCCCCCACCGCTGAAGCAGGTCTTCCTGCCGACATCACTTCCAGGGACGCAGATGCATCTCCTCTTCTTCCCACGTCGCAGGCAAAGCAAGCACTCCTCTACCTCCTTCCTCTCTGAACTGGAGCCCCGCTAACCTCATACTTTATCTGCCATCATTCACTATGTTCCGAGGAGAACAGAGCAAATTATAAATTAAAGCATATACCATAATTAGACACCATTACAAAGAAAGCAAAAGGAGGAAATGGAAAGACAGAGGATGGGGCCCTCAGAAGTAAATCGGTCTGAGAGGTACATGTATGTGGGAACTTGAGATAGAAAAGAGGGGGGGGGGGGGAGCATCTCAGTCACAGCAGAAAATCTGTTCATCAAAAGCAAGAATCTTGATCACCAGCTAGCCAACCGAAGAGACTCCTCACAGCACTACCTAAGAAATCAGCTTCCTAATGAGCTGTGACAACCCTGATAAGAAATAGCTGGTTCAGCCCTAACCGGAATACAAAAGCTGTTAGAAAGTCTGAGTCAGAGGAGACCGCAAGAACCTAAACCGATGTGTCAGAGCTAGTGAGACGAGCCTTCGATAGTGACTGAACAGATTAGTTTCTCAGCACTGCAAACAGCTGGGGAGAAGGACTTGCGTAAATGCCATTCGGTTCTTCTACTCTGGAGACTTCATGAGACAGGCAACCCTTGGCGGATACATGCAGTGATACTGAAGGCACAGGAAAAGACAGCAGCCTCTTCTAATGATTTTCCTTGTATTTATGTAGTGTAATAAGAGAGCATGTTATCAGGCATGATGCTTAACAAAAACAGACTTAAGGATTTAGGAACAAATTGCACAGGCAAAACCAGAGACATTGCACTTTAAGCCAAGGATAACAATTCCATTTCTTTTCATATCTCTACCTAGGACAGCAGGAACACCAAGGCCTTGCAAAGCTCTTGTCATGAAGGAGTCCAATATTGCATTCTGAAATTCACCCACTTTGTAGCTAGTTCCATTTCATTTTGGTGTCTTTGAAATTTAAAGCAAAAGTTAACTTCTCAGGATACAAACATCAAAAATAGCCATATTCCTGCCGTTCATGTAAGAAGCACACTCGCTGAATCTCTTTTAACTTGCCAATTTCCCAGTTACTAGGTCTTTGGTATTTTTATAGTAAAAACAGAAAAGATGGGGTAAATGACAATGATAGCACGAAGGTCGGTATAAATAATGTATAGAGGGAGCATAAATTCTTGCTAATGAGAGTCTTGCCAAGACAGGGAGACAGTCTATGTCTCCCAACTTTAAATAATTCCAGAGATCAGTCATTTTAACAAAGATGGAAATGTTTAAAGCCTTCAGGGAAATACAAACATAGAATATGATGGCAGATAAAGATCATATAGCCTATCCAGTCTGCCCATCCTTACCAACTACTAAGTTTTACAATCCCTTCCTCTCCCTTAGAGAGACACTGTGCTTGTCCCATGTTTTCTTGAATTCAGATACAGTCCTTGTCTCTGTCATCTTCAATGGGAGACTATTTCATGCATCCATACTGCTTTCCATAAAGAAATATTGCCTTAAATTATTCCCGAGTCAGAGTTTCTCCCCTTTCACCTTCATTTTATATCTCCTGATTCCATCCTTAAAAATTGAAAGACGCCTGCCTCCTCTGCATTTATGCCAAGAAGCTATTTAAATCTCTATCATATATCCCCTATCCTGCCCTTCTTCAAAAATATGGTGACATTTTACTTACCTGTTAACGTCCTTTCCTTGAGTCCTGCTAGACCAGTCCAAACAAGTGGATTGTGTTCCCCTACCTGCAGATCGGTGGAGACAAAGAACCAATGAAAAGTCCAGATTTCAATGACATCACTCCCATGCTTCTATTCACCTTAGCCACCAGAGGTCTCTTCAGTATTCATCCCAAAGCATATGGGAGAAACATGGCAAGCCTCACACAATCTTAAGGTGGGCAACAATGAGTAACAAAACAGTAGAGAACTATGTACAGGAAAGCATAAACAGAAGGCCATCAGTAGATGAACCTGCAGAGCCAAGTATAAAATCACAGCGGACCCAAAGATACCACAGCAGAAGAACAGAGCAATGCAGTTCCAGGGGCAGTCCCTGGACCTGGTCTAGCAGGACTCAAGGAAAGGACATTAACTGGTAAGTAAAATGTCACCTTCCATATCGTCCTGCTAGACCAGTCCAGACCAGACAAACGGGACATACCAAAGTTATGACTCCACTGGGCGGAAAGACGACACAGCAGCTTGCAAAACCCTGAGCCAAAGGCAGTGTCCACCTGCACGTGGATATCCAAGCGATAATGCTTAACTAAACTGGAACATGATGCCCACTTCACTGACTGACAAATATCCGTAGGGGCTACTGAGCTCTGTTCCACCCACAAGGACGTTTGTGCTTAGGTAGAATGGGCGTGCAGAACCTCCAGAACCAGCCAGTTCCCCAGCAGATCCACTGAGGCAATGGCCTCCTTAATCCAGTGCCCCAAAGTAGACAGTCGCTGCATCACCCTTGTGCAGGCCAGCAAACAGCACAAAAAGATGGAGATTATGAATTCCTTTCATAAATCCAACCCAATACTGGCACTCTCCGGACAGCCACAAGGTGACGATCCTTATCCTTCCCCTGGCACTGCTCATTAGAGAACGAGGGCAGGCAAACCACCTGGTTCACATGAAAGGGAGAAAGCACCTTAGGCAAGAAAGAAGGCACAGGTTGTATAGAAACGGCCTCCTTTGAAAGACAGATAAGGATCTTGACAAGACAGAGCCTGCAGCTCAGAAAACTGCCTTGCAGAACAAATCGCAAAGACAGCCATCTTGAGCATCAAATCCTCTAAAGTAGGGAGGTTCAAAGGCTGAAAAGGCACTGCAATCAGGGCCCTGAGCACCAGATGCAGATGCCGATGCCAGGAAGGGATCACAAACCAGAGGGGAGGACACAGATGCCCCTAGAGAAAATGCAAGACGTCTGAGTGCAATGCTAGAAACTTACCAGCTATCGGACTTCATAAACAGGACACAGCTGCTACCTGAACTTTTCAGAGAACTAAGGGAGAGATCCTTTTCCAGGCCATCCTGTAGAAAGGCCATCAGAGATGGCATCTTGGCTGCTTCAGGAGCCAACTGCTAAGCGCTTCATAATAACACAAAGAGGCACCAGATCCATACATATGCCAGCTTGATAGACCTCCTCCGGGCTCTGAGAAAAGTGGAGAGTAACCTTTACGCACTGTCTCCTTTCAAGAGCCAAGCCATAAGCAAGGAGGAGACCGGGTCCTCTAGGACAATCGTTCCCTGCTACAATAGGCCCCGAGATGGAGGCAACTGAAGGGGAAGCACTTTCAGTAGCAGCAGCATCTCTCTGAATCACGCTCTCCTCTGCCAATCCGGTGCCACCAGAACAATCCTTCCCAGGTGGCACTCTATATGCCGAATCACGTGCCCCACCAGGGGCGATGGAGGAAACACGTACAGCAGGCACTGATTTGGCCAAAGTTGGGTCAGGGCATAACACCCTCAGACCTCCATTTCTGTGTGGAGTCTGAAGATGTGGCAAGTTTTGGTATGAAGGGGGCCACCATCAGATCCATTTTGGGGCAACCCCAGTGGCACAGAATCAACTGAAAATGCCTCCAGACTCAATTCCCACTCTCCTAGATCCAGAGAGCACTGGCTGAGGAAGTCTGCTTCCACCTGGTTCACCCTAGCAATATGCTAAGCTGACAAGGCTAGGAGGTTCTTCTCCACCCAGGCAAACAAGAGAGCCATTCTCCAGCAATACCACAGAACTCCTCATGCCGCCTTGCCAATTGACATAAGCCACTGCCATGGTGTCTGAAAACACTCGAACCACCTGGCCCTCGAACAGGGGCCTGAAACACAGAAGAGGCAACCTGATGGCTCTCACCTCGAGGTGGTTGATGGACCACACCGCTTCCCTGTGGTTCCAATGGCCCTGGGCCATTCGGTCTTGGAAATGGGCTCCCCAGCCCAAGAGACTGGCTTTGGTTGTCAGGAGGATCCAGGAGAAATTATCCAGTGGCACACCCTTTCTCAGATGAGACAGCTGCTACCACTGCAGGCTGGACTTCAATATCAACAGAAAAGAGAACTTGCGCTCGAACTCCTGAGAACTGGGCGACCACCAAGCCAGCAAGGACCACTGAGGTGGTCATATGTGAGCACACGCCCATGGCACTATCTATATGGTTGCTGCCATCAATCCAAGCAGCTGAAGATAATATCAGACTCTGGGAGTCTGCTGCACACAAAACAGCATTAGGCAATACAACCATCTTTTGACTTTTTCCTCTGGCAGGAAACTCTGCCCACTCGAGTGTCGAAACATGCTTCCAGAAACTCCAGGGACTGGGAAGGCAGCGACTGGCTCTTTCCCCGCTTGATCACCCAGCTGAGACTTTCCAAAAAGAACAGCACTCGAAACATTTCTGAAAAGGAATGGCCCCAGATGAGCCAACTGTCCAAAAAGGGATAAACACAGATCCTTTGGCACCACGGCCGCCACCACCATGACCTTGGAGAAGGTCCTAAGGGCGGTGGATAGCCTAAAGGAGAGGGCGGTGGATAGCTTAATGGCGAGGGCGGTGGATAGCCTAATGGCGAGGGCGGTGGATAGCCTAATGGCGAGGGCAGCGAACTGATAGCGAGAGCTAAGCACGGCAAACTGCAAATACTTCAGCTGATCTGCCAGGATTGGGATGTGAAAGTACACTCTGGCCAGATCTAGAGAAGCCAAGATCTCCCCTTAGCATACCACTTGAATTACAGAGTGCAACATTTCCATTAAGACCACAGGACACGCAAGTGCCCATTGACCTCCTTGACGTTCAGAATGGGCCAGAAGAAACTGTCCTTTTTTGGCACCACAAAATACATGGAGTATCTGCTCTTGCCCTGCTCGTCAGGGACAATGGACACTATGGCCCTTAGGAGCAGCAACTTGTGCAGGGTGAGATGTACCACGGCACTTTTGATTGCAGATCCACAAGAGGAATTGACGAAGGCATCCAGAATCGGCTCCTTGCATAGCATATAGCTAAACTGAATGGTGTCTAGAACCCAGCAATCCTTGGTGAACTGGGCCAACTCCCGAAAGAAAAGGTGAAACCTGCCCTCCAACCAGAAGAAACAGGGGATGGGCCCCCAAACCTTCATTGCGCAGTCCAGGAAGATCCATCTTTAGAAAAGACCGAGTCTCTGGGTCCATGGGCCCCATGAAAGGGCTGAGAGCAAGCTCAAAGTCCAGAGGCAGAGAAGAAGAAAGGCTTTCCAGGTCGGCAATGACAAAAATCCCAAGATCCCCAGGAGTCCTGCCAGCAAGCCCGTGGTGGACAGGCAGAGACTGACAAGAAAAGGGATCCTGTCCACTTCACAGACCCCTTGGATCCATCTTCTGGGAGGTGGTTAAGACTTTTTCGTCTCGCCCAGGTCCTTCACCAAATTGGCTCCAAACAGAAGCTTCCCTTTAAAGGCCAGTTGGGCCAGCCGGGTTTTGGAGGAGGAGTCTGCCACCCAGTGCTAGAGACAGATCCACCTCTGTGACATAGTAGACAGGGCCTGTCCCTGGAGGCCAAACATACCAGGTCATACATGGCATCAGAAATGAAGGCCGCAGCAGACTCCAAAAGAGAGGTAGTATCATACAGCGGAAGAGAATGAATCCACTGAAGCAGGGCTCGAGAAATTAGGCTCGCATACTGACAACTGAAGGATAGCTGTTGCAGCAGTGAACTGGCTCCTCAACAAGGCCTTTACCTTTCTGTACAGAGGATCCTTTAAAACTGAGCAACCTTCCGTAGGGATGGTGGTCTGCTTAGTAAGGCAGTCAAACAGGGCTTGCACTCTCAGCCTGCCCCCCACAAAACTGCATCTGGGAGCACCCAGAAGCCACAGGGTCTGAATTACCATGCTAGAAGGACCAGGCCTGCTGTAAAAGGAAAATAATTCTGGGGAGAACAATCTGGAGTCCAGAAGCTCACCTCTCAGAAAAGATTCCTCAACATCAGGAGGCATCACCATCGCAGATCCCCTAAGGATAAGGAGCGAATTGTGGCCCAGTCGCCAGTCCCTCTGGCCAGCTGGATATCCTTACCCACAGCACCATCCATCACCTCCTGCCCAGAGGTAGGCAAGGCCGGACTAACTGCATCCCCCGGCTGAGAGAGGGAGAGCAGGCCCTCCAGGGACAACTCAGAGGCTGCTATGCAGGAAGAGTCGAGTCCAGAATCCGAAAATGAGGCCCCTCACTTGCCACAGGACAAACATTTCTTGGAAGACGACAGAGTTAAGGCAAGTATCACAATAGCACGCGCTAAGGCTGGAGCTGCCCAAAAGCACGTGGTCACTGCGCTTTTACTGTGGCACATGTTAATTGCACATTAACTGCACCTTTTAGAGCAACGTGCATTACAGGTGCTAAGGAAGGAACATGCATTGGAGCAGTTTGGGCAGAATGCGCATTAGGACTGTAAGACTGCCAGACGCACACTAGATAAAAACGCAAACACATGCCGTAAATGGCAGGAAACCTCCACACCGTGCCAACAGTCATCAGTGGTCCATCCTGAATTGCATCCCGGGAAGACAGAATTGGGAGCTCTCAACAAGAACAGTGACTATGTCAAGTCTTGGTACTCGCCCCCTTAGAGCCCTAGGCTGAAACCAATGCCGGGCTCAGCTCTATTCCCCAGGAACTGTTTCTCTGGCTTGGCAGCCCTATGTTTAAGATGGCTAGCAGGCAGATTCCTCGGAGAGCCTTCTGCAATCTTTGGGAAAGAGAAGGGGGGAACAGAGGAGGAGGAAGGGGATGTTGAGATTGCGTGAGGCAATTGTACTCTTCCAATTTCTGTCTGCTCAACAGGCTCTTATCCAGGGTAAGAACATGGAGCTGAACCAAATTTTCCCTCCTCCTATGGCTACTGAAAAGGTAGCAGTCTAGTGGAGCCTCTCATCATGCTCTAGTAAGAGGTCAACGCACAGGCTGTTGTTCATGAGTGTTTTAAATCAATCTTTTCCTCTCAATTCCTCAATTTTCTTCCAGAGATAAGAAAATTCATCCACCTTCTGCTGGAGACAAAGAAATACTGAAGGGACCTCTAGTGGCTGAGGTGAATAGAGGCATGGGAGTGAAGTCATTGAAACCTGGACTTTTCATTGGCTCTTTTGTCTCCACCAATCTGCTGGTAGGGGAACACAACCCACTTGTCTGGACTAATCTAGCAGGATGATATGGAAACATATCTTTTAAGTCTATCCACATATGCCTTATGACAGACCACTGAGCATTTTAAATAGCCGGCCTCTGCATCGACTCTATCCTATTTATATCATTTTGAAGGTGCAGTCTCTAGAATTGCAAACAGTACTCTAAATGAAGTCTCACCAGAGACTTATACAGGAGGTACTATTGTCTCATTTTCCCTGAGGACCAGTTCTCCTATGCACTGAAGCTTCCTTCTGGCTTTTGCTATCACCTTTTTATTTGGGTTATGGGAATGGGGCTGTTGAACATCCTCTTTCTACTCAGCTTAAATTATTTTTTCTGATGAATGAGCTGAATCCAGCAGTGCCCTTTTAGCTACCAACATCATGGGGTAAATCGATAATCCCCTTAAGGGATTACACAACAAATTATAAACACAAATCAGAAAAATTAAAATACAACCAAAAATAAATATATGCACTGTTGACCTCTAATTTGAATGAATGTCTTGAGTATAATGAACCTGGGGACAATTTCATCTGTCACATGAGATTTTACTGCCGATCGCATCACCCCAGGAATCAAGACTAAAAAGGACAAAACAAAATCTTTGTCTAGTGCAAATCCCCTTTTGGGAATCTTTGATAGACTAAAATGCAGAGTAATCATTCACTATATATGCATTAGAAATTGTTGAAGAGCTTTCTGTTTATCTATGCTTTTTAAGTTGTTTCTGCCTTTTGAAATCATTTACTGTGATGTTTGAATATTTATGAATTATGATAGTTGTATTTTTTAGAGGATCAAGACAGTTTATGTAAACGTTATCTAACAAGTTTGAGTAAATAGAGTATACTTTCAAATAATGATTATTAGTGATGTGCATTCTTGATTGTGCATTTGGTTTGTTTGGGCACCTAAAAACTTAAATTTTGAACAAATTGCTTATATACACACATACTTATGAATTAACACATGCACAAATCGACTGGGCACTTAAAAATTCACTTAAAACAAATAGGGGTCGATTCTGACCCGCGAATAGCGGGGTTAGATGTTCAACCCCTGTTTAGGCCCGGGACCGTATGCAGAATTTCCTGCTCCCTGCACGTACAGGACTGTTGTGCGGGGAGTGCTGGATGGGGGGCGAGACGGAGGCAGAGAGGGGGCAGAGCTGGAGCAGGCCAAAGCACTCAGATGTGCAGGGCCTATTCAGCTCGAAGGTGGAATAAGTGCAGGCATCCTGCCGATTGAGGTCTGCAGCCCCTCCAAACCCTTTCTTGCCACCGTGGGAATGCACAGGTCGCCCAACGCCAGCCATGGGGGCACACGGTGGGGATCAGGTGGTGGGGTGAAGGGGCAGTTCGGGGTCCAGCGATCCAGGTCCTCTGGCTGGACGTATGGGTGCCATGGCGATGGGACGCCACAGCACCAGCACACCAGCCAGATTGTTGGGAGAGCCCCATGGCCAGACCATCTGATTCTGCAACCACGGCAGCATATAGCTCCTGAGGTTGCAGAATCTGGTACACATTGGCCATGTCAATTTTTTGGACGTCCAGATGGCCTGGACGTGCCCCTGTCTGAATTGGCCTCATAGTGAAATGAACAAGAAGATAAAATAAAAATAAACTTAACTATCTCTCATATCTCAACAAATAGGGGTGACCTGCATAGAGCAGTCGGTACACCCCTAAACAAAGGCATGGGGAGGGGTGACCTGCATGGAGCGGCATGTGCACCTACTCTTGCCACCTTACTGGGCAGACTAGATGAACCATGCTGGTCTTTATCTGTCATCATATACTATTTTACTATGCAAAAATAAAAAGCAAACAAGGAAACATCTATTTTAAACTAGCATGAACCCAAACATTTCTGACTGTGCAAATCCCTAATGACTAAGCAATAAATCAAATTAAAATAATGGATAGAAATTAACATATTACTAAAATAAGCCTTGTTGAGATAGAAAGCATTTATTTAATGACCTGTCTGAAAAGACAATAACTTGTTTGTAAATTGAGTGTCTCTGGGCAAGTTAGTCTCATCAGTGATCGTGTTGTTTTTTTTTACACAAACATCTTCTGCTGATAAGGAATGTATGGGTTTATACAAATGAATTGATCATTCAAATATCTCCTCCTTACTTGTCTTCCTCTGAATCATCTCTCTCCCCTTCAATGTCTTCAAAACTCAGCTGCACAGCTTCCTCCGCCAGTGTCGCTATGCTCATGTAACCCCTCATCTCAAGTCATTTCACTGGCTCCCTATCTGTTTCCACATCCAGTTCAAACTTCTACTGACCTACAAGTGTATTCATTCTGCTGCTGCTCCTCTCTACCTTTCCTCTCTTATCTACACTCCTCCTCAGGAACTCCGCTCCTCTGGCAGATCCCTTTTATCTGTGCCCTTCCCCGTCACTGTCAACTCTAGACTTTGTTCATTCTCATACTGCTGCTCCATATACCTGGAACAAACTACCGAGTCTGTGCGTCAGGCTCCTTCTCTGGCCTTATTCAAATCCAGGCTAGAAACTCACCTTTTTGAAGCTGCTTTTGGATCCTGATGCTCCTCACTCTTGCCCACTACTTATGTGTATCTTACCATACTCTAGTCCCCAGTTGCGCTATGTGTTTTGCCTTGTTTAGATTATAAGCTCTGATGAGCAGGGACTGTCTCTTACATCTATATGCACAGCACTGCATGTGTCTTGTAGTGCTATACAAATGATTAGTAGTAGTAGTCAAATAAGATGGAAAGTCTTCATAGCATCCCCAGCCCACCTGAGTAGATGACCCAGTACAAGAATCCAACCTGGGTGCACTATATATAGCATTCAGCACTTCCACCGAGTCCCCAGGCTTGCCACTAGAAGCTTAAATTAAGAAAATGTATAGTAATTCCATCTTGAAACTCAAAAACAAACACGTTTCCTAGGCTGTAAAGCTCATCATCTCCCAGCATGATATGAAACTTTAGAATATATTTTCTTCCAAGCTTCTCATTTTTTCCACATGCTCCTTGCTTATCTATTCCTCAATAGTTAACTCAATGTGACCTATACTGTTATATCATTCTCTCTATCTACTCTGCATGCCATTCTCAGAATACATTATTACATCCTATACGAAACCCTCTCTTAAGAAGTTAGTAATAGATGGTACAAAAAGTTAGTGAAAGCAAATAGGCTGATCCAGTGGCTCTAGCCCTAGTGAGGCCCACCTAGTCCTGGAGTAAGCAAGGCAATCCTACTCACCCAGTTACTTAAAGTGTGGGGAAGAATTTAGTATTGGGGTTAATTTTGAATGCAATAAATATTTTATTTGGAAATCTAAACTCGTTTATGTGAGATTCAGAAGTGCAGTCCACTATGGTGCCTAGTGAAGGGCAGAACTCCTTAAATCCAATTGTCTGAGGAGGGGGTGACAGAAAAATAAGAGCACCAGGGATACAAATGATAACAAATGTTTAAATCTTCAATTTTTTTTTTAAACAAAAACAAAGATGTACCTATGAATGTGCTTTCCAGTCTGAGGACCATGTTGTGGAGGGAGGGGAAGAAAATTCTACTCTGCAGGCAATAGATGAGTTGTTAACACTACAGAATTTTGAAAATGCAGTGTCCATACGCAGAATACAATTCTGCAAAGATTATAATTCTGATCACTTAAAAAGGAAATAAGTAAAAAAAATAAACGCTTCTAATGTTTTCTTAAAGTGCTTTTGGAAAAACTGAACACAGCTTGTTGTTACTGCAAAGAGAACACATCAGGAATCGTCTTCAGGCAGTACTATCAGAAGTCAAGTTCCTCCTATCAACGTATATTCAAAATAAGACTGAATTCTGCAAGTTCTGTTTGAGGACGCAAAGAAAGAGTGCTTCCTATCTGCTAAAGCACTGAACTAGTGAACTGCCAATTTCTCTCTTACTCCTCTTGCTCATCCAGACTTTTGACAATCCAGATTCAAGGACGATGGGTACCATGTCCATCTCCATCTGTTAAACCTCTGCATGAAGACAGCTTTTGCCATCAGCTCTCATGACTACACAAATTAGATTGCCAATAACACAGGTTCTGGGGGCTGAAGGTAATTGGGCTGAATGGAACCATGTAAAATGAAGAGGTTCCGGAGAGTGGTTTATTTTATTTAAAAGATTTGTTATACCGCCATTTGGAATACTATCACGGCAGTTTACAGTACAGAAACCAAAAACAAGGCAATTAACATAACATAGTATATAATGGCAGATAAAGATAACAAAACTAACTGAAAGACAAGATGTATGATTGCATAGCACAACAATATATCCTTAGACAACTGATAATTAAGAACATAAGGAAGGATATGAAACATTCAATCAGGTATAAGACTGCATAAACAGGTTAGCAATTTAACCAAAGGATTCCTGGAAAAGCAAGGTTTTTAACCATTTCCTGAATTTTTTAAAAGAACTTTCTACCCGAAGGTCATGTGAGAGAATGTTTCACAACTGAGGTGCCTGGAAGAATACAAGTCAAAATTGTGTTTTACCAGACAAGGCCAAAAAATTGCCTTGAGAGGATCTCAATGTTCTAACCGTGGAGTAATGGATCAACAAAGACTTGAGATAGATTGGAAAACCGGAATAAAATGAACAATGAGTTATCATAAATAATTTGAATTTAATGCAAGAAGTAACAGGGAGCCAATGCTGGGTTTTTTATTGCCACTTGAGTATAGCAATTTAACAGCTGTATTTTGAATTAGCTGAAGTCTCTTTACCTGGTATTGCAGCATCCGACAAGCAAAGAATTACAATAGTTCAACCATGTTGATACTGAGTCATGACTTAGGGGCTTGTTTACAAAGCCACGGTAGCGGTTTCCGATTGTTATCGGCGCTGCGGCCCCATTGATAACGATCGGAAACCGCTACCGCGGCTTTGTAAACAAGCCCCTTAGTGTCTTTAAAGCCCTGCTATCCAAAAAAGGCTTTATGGACTTTAGTCTACATAAGGCAATGTTTGAGACCTTGGACATTTCAGATATCTGATTTGCCATTGCCAATTTATCATCCCATCTGATTCCCAAAAGTTTCAGAGTCTTTGATTTTAAATGGAATTGATTTTATTACCGGAATAAATGAAATTTTATTTCCTTGAAAGGAAACCCAAAGTGCCTCGGTCTTAGATGGATTTAAGACCCCTTGTGGCCTTGGGCAAGTCACTTAACCCTCCATTGGCCTTGAATGAAAAGCCTGGCAATCTACTTCCGGTCACACTGCCAAGAAAACCCAGGAGGCTGTTGGGTCACCAGAAGTCAGCATCGACTCAAATGCACACATTGCACTGCACTGCATTATGGTTCTCAATTCAGGATGCTATTTTATGCAAGATGGACTATAATTTCTCTTGGAAATGCAAATCCCAGCTATCAGAAGTTAACAATTGAATACTATCAGCGTACATATAACAATTTAACCCTAACCCCTGAATTGGAGTTGCAAGGGGGATAAGAAAGATGTCAAAGTAGGGGCCAAGATTGAACCCTAGGGTATCCCATAGGAGAGTGGTCAAACCGATGATTTATCATCTATGGAAACATGAAAGACTCTGATAAGTATGAAAAGAACTCCTAGAACCAGACCTGCTGTAACCTATGGAGAAGATGATGATCCACAACATCGAAAGCAGCTGTTAAATCAAGTTGTATCAGCAGTACATCATGAAAATTCTTCTACTGCATGATAATTTCATTTAAAAGAGCCAGACGTGCAGACTCTGTACTATGGCCAACTCTAAAACTGAATGGTCTCAGGTGCAAGGTATTGTTTGAGCTTAGAAAGCGCATGATCTGCTCAGATACTGCCTTCTCTAGTAATTTTGCTACAAAAGGAATGTTTGAGAAAGGACAATAGTTCTCAAAGGGAAGGCTCTAAACCTGGTTGTTTTAATAATGGGCATATCGCAGCATGATTAAAATCTTCAGGGATGGGGAGTGTGCGAGAGGAATCCCTGCCCGGTCTGTGCTCCGTGTGCTTTGTGGGCTCTTCAGGCACCTGTAGAACTTCCACGCACCCGGTGCCTTGCCCCGACGTCAGCTGGTGGAGATTTAAAAGCTAAGCGGTTCCTGCTACAGACGGGAGTGTGCGAGAGGAATCCCTGCCCGGTCTGTGCTCCGTGTGCTTTGTGGGCTCTTCAGGCACCTGTAGAACTTCCACGCACCCGGTGCCTTGCCTCGATGTCATTTCTGGGGCTATAAGATCACGTCTGCTCCGCGGTCACGCGGTAGCGGTCGCGCTTTGAAGGGGCGCTTTAAAGGGGCATGTTTTGCCCCTTATGCGCTCCTTTGGCGCTTGAGGCGGTCTAGAGGTGTTGATTGATATGGGCAAACGTAGGAGACGCCATCTGAATGTAAGTACTGTGAATCCCTCCAAAGTAGTTAAAATCGTGGGGCCCATGGATAAGCATGTTGTCTTGGCAAGCTTGGAGAAAGAAAGTGGGAATGGCGCTCCTGGTACATCCCCTATCCTAGACCGCTCTTCATTGGGGTTTTCAAACTCTGCCCTGCTTACTGATTTGGATAGCATCAACCCATTGACATCATCTCCGACGGGAGGTGCTCTGGAGCGGGATGGAGGTTGTATACTTTCTCCTGCTCCACGACAGAGTGACTGTGAGCCAGTGGCAGTTCCTCTGCCGAAAACTCTTCAGCTCCCGCTGGACCGGGTAGTGGTGCATCTGAAAGAACCTCCTGGTGTAGTTGATGTACAAAATGTTTCATTAGCAGATGTTTGGTCTGTATTGTCACGTATAGAATCGTTGATTGCTTCTCTGTCATCTGTTGTTTCTCAATTTTCAGATTTTTCTAGAGGTTCTGTTGCTAAGTTAGCTCAACATGATTCCCAAATTGCAACTTTGGATGTTAGGTGTCAGGACTTGGAAGGTCAGGTGGGGTCCCTGCCAAAGCAGTCGTTTACCTTTATTAAAGATAGTATAACATTACATGCACAGCAAGAATTGTTGGAGAATTCTTTAAGGGCAACGAATATTCGTTGTCTTAACTTTCCCTATACCCGTTTATTATCCCCTCAGATTTTATTTGATAAATACTTGACGGAAGTTTTGGGGTATGCTGACAAGGTGAAACCGGCTATAAAAAAGTTATACTATCTCCCTGTTTCTGGGGTAGCCCCTGGATCTGATCCTTCCAAGGTTCTAGACTCTTTAAATGTTTCAGATTTTATAGAATCGTCTCAGGATGTTATAACTTCTCGTGCTACGTTGCTTGTTTCTTTTGTCTCTGAGGTTGAAAAGCAGGCAGTTATGCGTTTATTCTTTACTAATAAGAATGCAGTTTTTTGTGGGGGAAAAGTTAACATTTTCCCGGATGTTTCTAGGCAAACGCAGCTTCGACGACGAGCCTTTTTGTTGTTAAAGCCTCGTGTGATGGCACTTGGTGCAACATTTTTCCTAAAATTTCCTTGTAAATGTGTTGTTGTACTTGAAGGCACCAAGTATGTTTTCTCTGAAACCTCTTCCTTAGAATCATTTATTGTAAACCAGGAGTCTTCTGCTAAAGTTTGAATAATTTGTATCTGTTTTTCAGTAAGCAATGTAATTAGAGTTTTGTATGTATTTTTCGGGTATGTGATTTCCTCTCTTTTTCATGGCTAAGTTTGTATCGTATTAATTTGTATTTTGCTTATTGATAGTCCTCGCTCCCCTAGATGTGGACTAAGTTATTTTTCTTTTGTAACGTTTTTGATATTGAAATTTGTATTTCTTTTTAATGTTCCAATAAAGATTAAAAAAAAAAAAAAAAAATCTTCAGGGACACAACCTAAAGTGAGACTACCATTCAACAGATCTAGAAAAATAGATGCAAAGTCGGACCAGCAATCCTTTAACAAGTGAGGAAGAACCTCATCAACTAAGGAAAAGGAGGCTTTTAAGGAACCTAAATTTTTGCAGCACTACCTATCCTACTTGCCCTGTCTGGAGAAAGCAGGTGGTGTGGAGATCGAGGGAACAATGGACTTCATTGCGTTTCCATTTCCAGGAGCGTGAGGGGAAATGGAGGACTCAGGACCCAGAGTTCTTCTGGGTGACATCAGCCTCAAAGGCCCCAGTAGGTGTCCCTTGAACACCAGACTACTGCAAGGCTAACGGCAATATTTTTATTATAAGCTATGACCATTGATGAAAATGGAGAAAATTGTGAGACTGTGTTGCTACCTATAGGAGAATAAATCAAAATGCTTTTTTGTGAGTTTTTACTTACTGTGTGATGTGGTCTCAGCCAATTCAGCCATGATAGCAAGGACATGGTGATCTACCACCAAGCAAGATAAACAAAGGAAGGCGGAATTTAGTTCCCATCTCAAGGGTCCAGCCAAATGAAAAATTAACACTAGAAACCCCAAAGTGCGTCAATTGATGCAAATGCATCTTCAAAGTTGTATACCAGCGCCACTGCTAGGACCATGTCAGTCATGTTCCATGACTTTGTTAGCAAGCTCAAGATGTTCAAATATGTGCATCGAAAATTAATGACAGATGCACCACCTAGCGGGAAAATGAATTTATACCTAGAAACCCCAAAGTACTTCAATTGACGCACTCAATTGTCTTGGATGCGTCAATTGACGTACTTTGGGGCTTCTAGGTATAAATTTATGTTCCCACTAGGTAGCGCATCTCATTCACTGTTTACAGTATTACTCCGACATTACCAACAATAAACACACAATGACGTCATGTAATGACGTCACATATTGCATGTATTTAACAAATAAGTAACCTCACATTAATTCACATCTGCATTTCATGCTAAACAGTCATTGTGATAATGCGTCAATTGACGCACTTTGGGGTTTCTAGGTAAAATGCCTTTTGGGGCTTCTAGTGTTAAACAATGCATGCTTCTATATGACAGATGTCTTATCAATGAAAGCATTACAGAGGTTGAGCATAACGTAATTTCATTTATGACTCATTTGATACATAGAACATTAACAGAAAGATATATTCTGCTGGAGTTGAAGGGGATGGCTAGTACACCATTTGTTAAGGTAAGAGGGCTGGGTATAGAACTGTCACACTACTGTCTAATCTTTCAAGTACAGTTGTTGATGAAATTATTAGAGGTGGTGATTTTATGCCAGTAGAGCAATATTTTGGAGTATGCATAGCTGTTTCATGTGTCACAATCAGGATTTTGCCCAGGCTATAGCACAGACATGGTGTCGATTTCCATGACAGATAGTGTCACAGTAAAGGCATCCGCAGAAAGGAATAGATGCATTATAGGTCCAATTAGATTTGTCAACTTCCTTTGACACCATCCCTCATGACAGGCTTCTGTCTTGGTTATACAGCTCAGGTCTGCGAAACACAACTTTAAATAGTTTCAATTTGATTTTTTTTTACATGTATACTGGCAAAGTAAAGCTTAGACATCCAGGGTGATGTTCATGGTGACAATTGTCACCTGTATTTTTTCATATTTGGCACCCTAGCAGCAATGATTGAGCAGATTGCGATGGAAGTGTTTACGTGTGCAATTATATTCAACTGTTGGCTTATGTGAATGAGGAGCACAGGGTGGCAATGGTGGGTTTTACTGTTTGAAGAAAATAATAGAATGACAAGATCAAAATGGTCTAGTGATAGATCACCAAAAGCACTCTGTGATGTGACTCTATAAGAAAGGACATGCATTCACTCTACCAACAGTCCCAGGGAAGGGGGTTTTACCATTAGTTAAGGAGATAACCAGCCTGGGGGTGGGGGTGGTTGATGATCAGTTGTCTCCCCAAGTAGAGGAGTTAGCAGGAACCTGTTAGAATCAGTTACATATGATTTGACCAATGGTTCTGAACCCAGTCCTTGGGACACACCTAGCCAATCAGCCTTTCAGGATAACCACAATGAATATACATGAGGCTGATGTGTATGCACTGCCTCCATGGTATGCAAATCTTTATAATTTATTTATTTATTTACATTCTCTTATATACCACGCTATTTTGCATCAGTGCGGTTTACACTGAACAAACTGAAATTACATTGAACAGGACATTATAACTTGGAGATAACTATTTTACAGGGAACATGGGCTATGGAGGGTTAAGTGGCTTGCCCAAGACCACAAGGAGCACCTGTGGGACTAGAAACCTCAGTCTTAACAGGTCCAAGGTTGCTGTCCTCTAGTGGGATTTGAACCCCCGATCTTCCGGCCTGAAGTACCTTGCCCCAACCACTAGGCCACTCCTCCACTCCAATTAACATAATGAATGTTAATTGTGGTACCCTGAAAACTTAACTGGCAAGGTTGTGTCTTGAGGACTGGATTGAGACCCATGGATTGGATGGTTAAGAGCCATAGTCCTTAGAAAATTTGAAGTAGATTGTTCAGTCAGCAATGCTTGGTAGACTGCACTATTATAATAATTATTTGTGTTTGATAGCCAAGTCAGATTAACTTAAAGAGACTTCAATTAGTCCAAAATCATACAGCATGGCTGCTGACAGGGAACAGAAGATTTAATCATATTATTCCTATTTTACAGATGTTGCATTGACTTCCATTGGAAGAGATGTAAATTTGAATTAGTATGTCCAATTTATAAGGCACTATACAGGGTGGACCAAAAAAAAGTGAGAACATCTCGTAAATTAAAAGCTTAAATACTTTACTTATTTACCTTTTTTAGCTATATAACATCTTTATTTTGACAATTTCCGGTCACCATCTTTTTTTTTAAAACTTTGTCAATCGTTTTCATCTGTCTTTTTGAACTTTTAAATAACTTATATGCTACAAGATGTTCTCACTTTTTTTGGGCCACCCTGTATATACTGGGTACCTTTATATTTGGCAATGCATTTGGAACATTAGGAGGCAGGATATCTACTGAGATCTTCACAGCAGAGGTTATTGGAGGTTGCCCCCTTTGTATCTAATATATTTGTTAAGGACAAGACCGGTGACCTTTTGATATGTAGGTCCTTCCCTGTGGAATGAACTGCCACAGGAGCTCATGGAGAAGAAAAATGATTTGCATTTCCATAAGCTCTTAAAAGCTTATTTTTATTGTCTTATGGATTTTTTTTATTTAAACTTTATCATTTTACAATAAATCCAAGCATATACATACTTACATAGAAACTAGGGAGCAGGGAGGGAAAATCAACAACATTGATACAATCAATATTATGAAAATATAAACAGTGTATAGAGAAAAAAAAATTTCCCTGCCCCTATTATAGCCAACCACAAAAGAGGGAGAGATCCAATAACATCATTTAAAGAAAACACAAAATTGAGAAGATAAACCTGATGTGAACAATCAGGACTAACCTAATGGCAGTGTATCAGGGGCCACCTCGGAGGGGCGGCGAGCACTCAAAAAAGCAAGCAACTGTGAAGGCTCAAAGAAAATATATGACTCAGCATTCAACCTTACCATACATTTGCAAGGAAATTTCAAAAAGAAAAAGCCCCCCCCCCCCCAATAACAAAACCCCTGGACGAAGCAATAGAAATTCTTTCCTACGTTTTTGGGTTTCTTTAGATAAATCTGGAAAAACACGAACCAGTAACCCATGAAACTGTGCACTACGCTTCCAAAAAAACATACGTAGAAACCAATCTCTATCAGAGGAAAGAGCAAACGTTGCAATCAAAGTTGAAGGAGAAACAGAACCAGTTAAGGAGGATTCCAAAATAGCTGATACATCTAATGAATCACTTTATCCTACTCCATCAATTAATCCACCACCAAGAACTTTTTTACCCACAGGAAGATAATATAACTTAACCATAGAGGGATGGGAATCAATCGGAACATCTAACACGTCCAATAAATATTTCCTAAACATCTCTTTAGCAGAAATACCAGAGACTTTTGGAAAATTTATAAGATGGAGATTAGAGTATCTTGAAACATTTTCCAACATTTCAATCCGCACTTTTAAAGCCAACGCATCTTTCTGATAGGATAAGTTGCCATCTTCACAACTGGAAACTTTCTGTTGTAAATCTGTCACAGATGATTGTAAAGCTGATAGTTCCAGAGTATGTTGCTGAAGTACGCTTGTATGTACCTGAGACTGGGCTGCTAGAGCCGACACCTGGGGAGCAAACAGTTCCCCTAGCTTGACTATGGCACACCAGATAGACTCAAGAGTAAACTCAGCAGGTCTTTCAAAAGGTAAAAGATAAAGTTTGTGCCTGTCCAATGCTGTCCTCTGGTGTTCGCCGTTCCATTCCCGATGCCCCAACCGCAGAGAAGGTGTCCGCCGATCTGCCAAAAGACCTCCTCAAGGCAAGAACCTCTAAACTTGAAGGGAGAGTTGATCAGAGTACTCCACCACTCCGTATCCACCACTCCGCAGTACAGTCAACCTGCCGCTCTCAGCACCCTCCACCAGATCGGAAGACGGCACCTCCTCCTGCTGCACCGGACTCCTCCTCAACAAAGGATCCTTGGGAGGACGCCACTGCACCGGCAGTGAGATCTCCGGTCCCGAGCCTCCCGGCGAAAGGACAGAGGGACTTCTGCACCGCCGAATCTCCCGACTGCCGTAGCAGTGTCACAAAGGAATCGAGCAGTCCAACCACCCAAGATGAGGAAGCTGAAGGGGCTGCCGGGTTAAGGGAGGGTTTCTTAAGCCCTTTAGCCTTCCTTTTGCCCATACCATAAGTATAGGAAAAAAAACGCCGCCACGCAGAGCTCACTTCAATCCGCCATCTTGGACAGTCTTATGGATTTTATTTTTAACTATCTTTTCTCAATAGTTTGTTTTATAAAGCGTTTATATGGATGGTTTTACCATTTTGTTACTTTTCTTAATTTTTATTTAAAAATTGTATTTTGTAAGACACTACCAATGCTACTGGCGGGAGGCGGTTTACATTCCTTACATGAAAAACATGTCAGAAACAAATGAAGCTATACGGCACAAAGAGAGAAGATCTGGCTTTCAAAGAGCTAGAAAAGTTAATATATAGAAAAATCTTATTTGGCAGATTCACATTTTACTGCCTAATTTCAGAGATGAATACATTTTTGCTGAAAATTTACTTCAGAGGAAAAAATGTTCTAAAATATTAATTCATAAATTGGCTCATTTCAGATGGCACAAAGATAATCAGCGGAGCCTACGAGCAAGAAATTGCAGTAAGCGATACATTACTGTAGGTTTGATGTCAAGGCATATTCCATTCAGAGTAACAGATCCCCATTAGGTAGTCTTTGCTTGAGGGCATATAATCCTGACACGGCCAGCAATTATAGAGTTTCTGCCCCATGTTTATTCCACTCATCTGCCCAAGAGGTGAATGAGAAAAGGAAAGCCACATGCATGAAATGTGGCCCACCATATAATGCAGGACAGGGGACACTACCACTGTGACAGACTAGGAAGAAAGCATTACATTATGCATCTCTCTATATATATCTACAGTATATATATGTACACACATGCACACACTTACCTACCTATACATACAGACACACACACACACACTGCAGTAGGGCAATTTCTCCAAATGGGCTTTAAATGGAAAGGAGAACTCATTCTGCACTGTACAAAACTATAATACAAGGAAAGGAGGGGAAAGAGCAGCCTGCACTTATTTATTTGCAAAGATGTCTATATTGTTAAGGTATGAACATCATAGTGGTATACAATTTGATTTTAAAAAAAAGGGAGCGGATTAATATACACATGATGTTTTGGAAAAGAAACATATGGACGCAAAAATAAAAGGAAACAGAATGGTGGTAGAACAATATATTCCAGGACAGAGAAAAACATACAGCCAGGAGAAACATAAGGGTGGGAATACGCAATTAGTGGATCTAGTTAAATGGATGGGACCATAGTTGGGTTTACTAGGGCGAGAACTTTACTTAAAGGCTTGCTCAAATAGCCAGGTTTTCAGCCCTGCCTTGAATTTCCTATGGACTGGTTTGAGGCGAAGATGTGCAGGGAGAGAGTTCGAGAGGAAAACGTCGAAAAACAGAAAGCCATAGACCTGTATGTCTCAAGATACAAGGTGGATCTTGACAGAATGACGAGTAGATTCTGGCTGGTGGACCAAAGTGAATGGGGGGGGCAGTATGGGATTAGGTGTGAATGGAGATATCGAGGGACCTTTGTAAAAAAGCATGATGGGCTAGTAAGGGTTGTACTGAATCTGGAAAGGTACTGGCAACCAGTTGCTGTTCAAAAAGGAGGAGTGTGACATGATCTGACTTCTTCACGTGTTCTGAATTAATTGAATTATTTTCAGATGGGAAAGGGGAGTGCCAGCCAACAGGGAATTACAATAGTCAAGTTTGTTCATTACCAGAGTGCTGATTACAGTTTTTAAGGCTTTGTTATCCAGAAAAGACTTGACTGATTCAATCCTACATAAGAAGAAGAAACGAAATGTAGGGTTTGAAGGAAAGCTGATCATTGACAAATGCGCCTAAAGAGTGGATGGACTTCTGGACCAGAATAGGGTGGGAGAAGGTACTTTGGGTAAATGGGAGGGGCCTGCGACAATGAGCACGCCAAAAGGCTTCAGTTTTTGCTGCATTTAGCACCAGTTTATGCAGAGAGACAGTTGGCAATAGAGTCTAGTTTTGATTGTAAAGTAGACTGAAAAAGAGTCCCAGCTGTCATGAGTAAAAGTAGGATGTTAAGATCTTGAATCACGAGGACTAATGGTGAGATGAACAGATCAAACAGGGTGAGGGATAGAAGGAAACTTTATGGTACTCCTGAAAACTGAAAGTGAGGTTAGGAACATGAATAGACACTTGAAAGGTACAGAGGGGCGAGGTAAGAGTGAAACACTTTAGAACGGAATCATGGCTATTTGAGTGTTCTTGACGGTGATCGGGGGTTGGAGCACTGGATGCCTGTTTGGGGGGCCCCAGGCAGGAGATGAAGGCCTCAGAGGGGCGCATTCTGTATCGCAGGGGTACCCTTACCAGCGGTGATGCTGGCAGTCACATGCTTTTCTTTCCAGCAATTCTGGGCTGCAAGGAAGGCCTGCTGATCAGTGAAATTGTGTTCTGGAGCCTCAGCAAGGAAGTCCTACAGCATGTGGCTCCTGGATCATCAGGCTCTCAGAACATGTGGGTGCAGTGGGGGAGGGGGGCAATCCTTCACGTGGTAGGCAGCCCTGAGGAAATGGATGATCTTCCAGTTCTCTTCCGTCCAGATGGTGCCATCAGATGATATCACCAGGAGTAGCTGACGCATCCTGCTTGTCCATGGAGAATCATGGATACTTGAGTATTCGATGCGGTGAAGGAGGGAATGATCAATTAAATCAAAGGCAGCACTGAGGTTAAGCTGAATTAATAATACATCTTGGAAATTATCAAGGGAAAGGACAACCTCATTTAGCAGGGCCATGATGGTTGTCTCTATATGTGGCATGGTTGGAAGCCGGACTGGCGAGGATGGAACGAGTTATTAGCTTCCCAAAACCTGGAGGCTTGTTCCAGAACTACCTTTCCAAGTAAAATGGCTGGGAAAGGCAGATTAGAAATGGGGTGATAGCCGTTAGGGAGACTTGGATCCAAGTTATGTTTCTTCAAGAGTGGCCGAACGACAGTGTTTCGGAAGGGAAGGGAAGGGAAGGGAAGGGAAGGGAACTGCCCCCCCCCCCCCCCGTCAAGTTGTTTTTTTTTAATCATCCCAAGATTTTCCCATATTCTTCAGAACAGCAGTTATTCCCAGTCTGTCAAACCTTCTACGCCTCCTTGCCCAGCTTACAAATCTGTTGTGAGCACAGGGCCTCTGGGATCAATCATGTATACTCTCCAACATGAGAAAGTGAGAAATTAATTCTAACAAAATAAGAACAAATTATTTTCACTGCTCAGGCACATGAAATAAAAGGAGCTTCATAGCCTGCAGCTAGTAGCAGCAGCTAGTGAAAATTTCATTGCAAACAGACGTGATAATGTTGTAGAGTGTACTGCAAGAATTAGGACATTGTTGGTTACCGATACTGCTGCAGCTTATCCAGCCTTTTAAATATCCGCTCCGTAAATTAGATGTTTGTTTTGAGATTTAGCGAGGTAGCAATGATTCGGGTGCTTTGGGCACCAATTATAGCTGCACAGGCTACACTGAATCCAATTTATACTCTTATAAGGGTAATATCTGGCAGCAGGAAAAATCAGTTGAGCTACTCTCAGTGTTTGCTATTAAGGAGCACCCGGAAAGGGCATCAAACATTATATCTTGCATGTTCATAAATATATATTGAGGTTCTGATACAAACTGACAGCAATTTAGAAGCTTTGGACAGAAAAAGATCTGTGTGTGTGTAGTGTACAACCTGTTAGGCATTTTAGCATCTTGTCCCTCACACCACAGACGTGTGCTTGCTGCACTGTCAGCATACTGACTTTCAGAAGCCCTCTGCCATCAGACTCCGCTTTATAAGGCTGCCGGTGTTACATGTGTTGATCTCTGGACCAGTTCTGCACAGCAGCACTCCCTGCTATTCCAGAAATGAGACCCCACATGAAGCTCTACCAATGCTCCTCACTCCTGCTTTGCCCTTTGTGATTTAAGTCAGATACTGGCATTTCTAAGTTTCTTTTTTATTTGAAGTGCCTGGTTTCTTTTTTCTTGCACGGTTTCATTCCTAAAGCCTTCAGTACACAGCAACTCTTTTGAACTGTGTAAAGAAGTGCAGATAACTACAATAAAATGAGGATTCAGCCCAAGAAACCACGGCTTAGGAAGTGATCCCTCACAGGATATCACAGCTGGAATTCATCAGACTGCCAGGATGGAAAGCCTGCAAAAATTAGTTGGAGCTTAAGAAAAAGCTACAGCCGAAGGAGGAGCGAATTACATCACTTTCATATTGGGCATTAGTCAAATCCTGTGCTTGTGCACTCTGCGAAGTAGATAATGAAATCAGAACCAATAGTAGCTGCAGTCAAACTTGTCCCAACAAGCTCTTCTGCTCTTAATACCCTGCAGAGTTACAGAATATGGCTGAAATGAAGTAAAGCTGCAAAATTAAAAAAAACACCACATGGGAAATATCAAAGGTCCCCATAAAGTCCCCCCTCCCCTTCACACAGGAAGGTGCATTACCCTAAGGCAGTATAAAGTCAGCCCTGCACTGGAGTCTCATGGCCTCTGGAGGAGCAAGAAAGAAACAAAGTCTTCCATGTCTTCTGAGACCAATGGATGCTGGCCGTCTTGAGACCAGGGGCGGGGGCAAAGAGAACTCTCTCTCTTCAGCTCATAATAAAGGAGCTTGAGTGGTTCCATATGACTGAATTTGTGCATTTACAGAACTGCTCAGCTAAATTCTTCACTTACCCAAGGAAAATAATAATCCTCAGAAATGTAGAAACAGGAAAACAAACTCTGCACGATACCGAATACCAGATTATCATGACAACCATATGCTTTTCTCTAGCTGTGGCCACAGCTTACAACATATGTATATATTTATCATACACTAGGTAGTATGGTCACTTTGCTGTGCATGCCACCCTAACAATCAGATTTAGGATTTGATTTTGTATTATTCCAAATCCAAGCTCAAGGCAAGTGACATATTTACTGCCCACCTTTTCAAAAGATATACTCCACCTTGGGTGAAACTAACAAGTGAAATAAACTGGGACAGAAGGAAAGTCCAGGCCATCTGGGTCTTAGATGCATAATCTGGATATGCAGGCACCTGCACATGCATAAAAATGCATCAGAAAAATAATACACACCCACACACATAGATGGACATTTCTACATGCTGACAAAATTGTGTGGGAGGTAAACATGAGAGAATGGAGACCTTGATGAAAGAAGCCAGGTAGAGGATATCACATGAAAACAGAAATACTTAAACATGGCAGCCAAGCAAAAGCCTGAATATATTGTTTCTAGTCTACTCATTAAAGGCTTGGCTTTCACCTGCTTCTTGAATTGGATATGGTCTACCCCAATGACCTGCTCATAGTATTCTTTCCTCTTGGGGCTAGCGAATCTAGTGTTGAAACAACTATTTTGTGTTTAATTTTTAATACTATGAGCAGATCCATGAAGTAGCTATTAGGACTACTTTGCCTCATCTATTGCTACATTTATTTATTCATTCATATTTATTTATAATACGATTATTAATTGGGTACGCTGCGGTATAAAAGTATCAGCGCAGTTTACACAAAAAATCATTTTTTACAGATAATTAAATCCTTATACATTAAGAATACAACAAGTTTCTTACAGATCACAGTAACTGATTCAATTTCCTTCAACCTTATAGATAATCTGGACCAAAGTTTAGCTGCCTATATACAACAGTGGAGGTCATTTACTAACAATTCCCCCACTCAAAGGAAAAAGAGGAACCCTAGTTTCCTGCAGACATCTAGACCTGATCCTTAAATATGAAAGTAACATATCAGAAAAGCGGACCGGTCAGACTCAAAAAAATGTATATAAAAAATAAAACTTAAAATATTTCTGCTCAGACATCTTAAGCCAATGTTAACTGTTTAAAGGAAAAACGTGAACACCAAATATCAGCCTTGCCACTGTATTCTGACAAAATTGCAACCTCTGTCATTGTGAGCTCTGTAATCCGCCAAGAATATTTAGATTGGCAATGTCACATTTGCAATGTTACAGAACTTTAAAACACATTATCACATATATAAATAAAATGGTTGAACACAAAAATAAAATAAATCACCAATTAAGAATAAACTTGAGTAAAAAAGAAACCTTTTAGTTTCTTCTGATAATCTAATAGGCCAGTCTCCAAACATACAGTCAAAAGCAACTGATTCCATAAGATAGATACAGTCAAAGAAAAAAATCCCATCAATGGCTCTGGGACACTGGAACCCTAATGGGGCCCAAATCAAAAACATAGCCTGCTCTTGAGAATGTAAACTACGTGAAGTCACCCTAAACTGCAGAGGAAAACGTACACCCATTCTTAATACTTCAAAAGCCAACAATATGGCCTTAAATTTAATATGCCACCATACCGGAAGTCAAAGAAGCTGCACAAATGAAAGAGTAATGCAATGCCGTAACTGAACATTTAACAGGCATGCAACCGAATTTTGAATAAGTTGCAATGGTCTTGGCAACAAAGGAGGCAATCCATAAAACAAAGAATTACAATAATCCAAAGGAGTTAACACCAAACTCTGCATACTTATCCTAAAATCACCAGGATCCAGAAAAGACTGCAATTTCCACAACAAATGGAGCTTGAAAAGGGCCCTCCTGAACACATCTTGAATATATGATTTAATCAATGCAGAATCAAAATGCTCAGATAGCACACTTTGGAGACAACTGGAATCAAACAATTAACAATAACCACCTGGTAAAGAAAGGATTCAGAAGCAGAACGGGAAAATCATAAATTCAGTCTTCTTAATGTTGAGCTCCAATGCATATCATTCTAAAAGCCATTTAAAATTCAACACCATGTTGGCCATAGTTTTCACAACCATGGAAACATCCCCTACCCAGTGGAGAAAAAGCATAACGTCATCAGCATATAATCTCTTGCATAAGATCTCATGCATCCACAAAAACGGACACAAAAGGCAACATTAAACAACGTCACGGACTAACAGGCTGTTAGTGTAGCTGGGTTTAAAAAAAGGTTTGGACAATTTCCTGGAGGAAAGGTCCATAAACCATTATTAAGAAGGGACCCAGGATATCAATGCTTGATCCAGCACAAACATTGTGGAACCTGTCTCTTTTGGGGAAACTGCTAGGTACGTATGACCTAGATTGGCCACTGTTGGAAACAGGATACTGGGCTTGATGGACCTTGGTCTGACCCAGTATGGCATATCTTATGTTCTTAGTGATCCTTGTGGCCAACCAGAAATGCTGTGGATTGTGTTGTAAAGAGGAGATAGTACAATTATCCATACTGGTGTAGCCTACAGGCCTCCAACTCCAACCAAAGAAATGGATAGAAACTTGATTATTGATATTTCAAAGGTAGCCATGAAGGAGGATGTGATCATATTGGGTGACTTTAATCTACCAGATGTGGATTGGAGTATTCCTTCTGCAAATCTAGAAAGTAATAAAAAGATTGTGGATGGCCTTCCAAGAAGCACTGCTTAAACGAATGGTGATAGAACAGACCAGGGAAAGTTTGATGCCGGATTGAGTATTCACCAATGGAAATAGCGTGTCAAATGTCTGGGTGGGTGCCCACATGAGCAGCAGCGATCATCACACAGTATGGTTTGAGATAAAAGCCAAGGCAGAGTCCAATCACAGCAAGTTCAAAGTCCTAAACTTCAAAAATGCTAACTTCAGTAAAATGGCCAAGTGTCTGAAGGAGGAGTTGGCAGGGTGAGAGGAGATAAGGGAGTGGAATTGCAGTGAGCTAAACTAAAGGAGGCAATAAAAGGGGCAACGGATATATGTAAGGAAAGTAAATAAAAACAAGAAGTGGCTGCACAAAAAGGCAAAAAAATACAGCTTTCACAAAATTCAGAAGATTAGCAAACAGAGGAGCACAGAAAAGCATACAGGATAAAGCTAAGAGACAAAAAGAGAAACAAGGATAGCAAAAGCAAAGGTAGAAGAAAAGATAACTAAAGATGTGAAGCGTGGAGCCAAAATGTTTTACAGATATATTCGGGAGAAGAAGATCAGAAGTAGAATTGCAAGACTCGAGAGTGCCAAGGACAGATTTGTGGAAAGTGACATTGAAAAAGCAAAACTGCTAAACAAAGACTTCTGTTCTGTTTTTACTAAAGAAAATCCTGGAGAAGGACCCCCTGTGATTGACAAATATACAAACAGGAATGAAGTAGATTCTACACCATTCACAGAAGAAGATGGGTTTGAATGGCTTGAAAACAAAGTGGACACAGCCATGGGACCAGATGGGATATATCCAAGGATACAGAAAGAGCTCAGAGGTTATGGCAGGAACTTTAAAGGATGTTTTTAATAGATCCTTAGAGACAGAAGAAATTCCATAGGACTGGAAAAGGGTTGATGTGGTGCCTCTTCACAAAAGTGGTAGTAGGGAAGAAGTGACAAACTACAGGCTAGTAAGCCTTACCTTGGTGATGGGATAAGTAATGGAGGCACTCCTGAAAGACAGAATAGTGGACTCTTGAAACCAATAGATTGCATGATCTGAGGCAACATGGTTTTACCAAAGGATGATCATGCCAAACAAATCGACCGAGTTCTTCAAATAGTTGACCAGAGAACTAGATCAAGGGCATACGATGGATGTGATCTACCTAGATTTCAGCAAAGCCTTTGATACTGTTCCTCATAGGAAGCTTATCAATAAGCTGTACAGCCTGGGGATGGGTCCCAAGGTGGTAAACTGGACCAGAAATTGGTTGACAGGCAGACGACAGAAGGTGATGGTAAATGGAACTCACTCTGATGAAAGGAAGATAAGTAGTGGTGTGACCCAAGGATTGGTCCTGGGTCCGGTACTGTTCAATATATTTGTGAGTGATATTACTGAAGGACTGAATGGAAAAGTCTGCCTTTTTGCAGACATGAAAATTTGCAACAGAATGGACTCCCCTGAGGAAAGATCTACAACAGCTGGAAGAATGGGCTAATGCTTGGTAGTTACGATTTAATGTGAAGTAGTACAGTCATGCACTTGGGATGCTGAAATCCAAGGGAATTGGCTGCAATAGGGGACGAGAGGTTGGTGTGCATGGACCAGAAGGACCACCTCAGAGTGATTGTTTCTGAGGATTTCAAGGTAGCGAAACAGTGCGACAAGGTGGTGACCAAAGCCAGAAGGATGCTGGGTTGCATAGAGCAAGGAATTACCAGCAGAAAGGAGGAGGAATTAATGCCACTATATAAATTGTTAGCGAGGCCTCACTTGGAGTACTGTGTTCAGTTTTAGAGACTACATCTCACAAAGGATATAAAAAAAAATTTTGAAATGGCTCGGAGGAAGGAGACCAAAATGATTTGGAGCCTGCACCAGAAGACGTACGAGAAGAGATATGAAGACCTAAATATGTATATGCCAGAGGAGAGGAGCGACAGGGGAGATATGATGCAGACCTTTAAATAGTTAAATACTTTAAATACTTACTTAAAGGTCTGCCCACCAAAATGTAAAAAGTTCCTGTACATAGCTCATACTGTATATAGCTCACCCCGCAATCAACTTAACCCTCACACCCACACGCCTCGATCTAACACTGCATGCCCACACCCACGTACTCTGCCACTTGATTGTTTGATGTGTAACCCGCTATGATTTCAGGATAAAGCGGTATATAAATCCTTTTAAATAAATAAATAAATGAATGAATGAACAAACAAACTTTTTTCAAAGACTGGGAAGCTGTAAAACTAGAGGGCATAACATGAAATTGCAAGGGGGTAAAAACTGAAAGAAAATGTTAGGAAATACTTTTTCACTGAAAGGGTGGTGGATGCTTGGAATGCCCTCCTGATGGAAGTGGTAGGGCAAATATAGTGACAGAATTCAAAATGGTATGGGAGAGACACAGTGGATCCCTTTATAGCAGCAGGATAAAATCAAAATAAACTTAACTATTTCTTATATCTCAAATAGGGGTGACCTGCATGGAGAGGTGGGTACACCCCTAAACAAAGGCATGGGGAGGGGTGACCTGCATGGAGTGCAGGTGCACCTACTCTTGCCACCTTGTTGGCCAGACTAAATGGACCATACTGGTCTTTCTCTGCCGTAATACACTATGTAACCACACACCGTGAAAAACCAATAAGGAATCTGCATTTGCATAGATACTCTGCTTCCTATCCTTTACAGTTGTGGTCAACATTATCGGCACCACTGTTCCCTCTAAGCTGTGCGCGTGTGCGCGCGCACACACCTCGCCGAGCGAGCGCACATACTTTATAACAGAGCGCACAAAAATTACGGTTCTGATTCTGATAGAAAACAACACAGACGTCTTAAAATTTAAAAGTTGTTGTGTATTTACGGTTTTCACAAGTTCTACAATATTTTCTAGTGCAGTCAATGTGGTGTACATACTGTATTCTGATGTGTAGTCAAATTTTAAAGTATATAACTCCGAGTGTCGTTATGTGGCGCACAAAAATTTAACCTTCATTCAAAAGCTGCACAGCTGATATTTTATGCGCACACAGCCTACAGAAATTTAGAGGGAACGTTGATCGGCACCCTTGAATTTTGCGTACAATATCTTGAGAAACAATTGGAAATATTCCAACTATATGTCATCATAATATTTTAATAGTATGTTCAAAGGTATACACCAAAAAAATGTCTGTGCAACTTGGACATAGTAATTTCTGAGAAAAAACAAAATATGAACTAGACAGAATTAATAGCACTCTTCATTAATATTTGGATGCACAACCCTTGGCAGTGATGACAGCCTCCATATGTTTCTTGTAGTCATCTATAAGTTTTGTACATCTGTCTGCTGGTAGTTTCTCCCACTCTTCAACTGCAATTTGTTCCAGGTCATGGATGTTTCCAGGATTCCTTTTATCAATGGCAAATTTCAGCTCTTTCCAAAGATTCTCGATTGGACTGAGATCAGGACTCATTGCTGGCCAGTTTAAAACAGTCCATTTATTCCTTTTTAACCATTCTTTTGTACTTCTAGATGTTGGCTTTATGTCATTGTCCTGCTCGAGGACCCATGACCTTCGACTCAGACCTAGCTTTCTGACACTAGGTAGCACATTTTGCTCCAAAATACCTTGGTAGTCTTCTGACTTCATGATTCCTTTAACAAGTTCCAGGCCTCCTGTTCCTGATGCAGCAAAAACAGCCCTACAACATTATGGAACTTCCACCATATTTTACTGCAAGAAGGGTGTTTTTCCTTTTAAGCTTCATTTCTTCACATGCAAAGGTATCACTGGTTTGCATTATCAAAGTTTGGTTTCATCTGTCCAGAGAACATTTTCCTAGAATAATTGTGGTTTCTCAAGGATGGGTTTGGGCGGAGATCAGGCAGGCCTTTTTATGTCTGTCTTTGAGCAGTGGGGTCCTCCTTGGCCTTTGCCCATGAAGTCCTTCTTTGTTTAGTGTGTGGCATATGGCGTGGGTTGAAACCACCACTCCAGATTGCTCCGGGTTAGCCTTAAGCTCTTTGGATGTTGTACACTGTTTTTCAAACAATTCACACTAATCTTCAAAGGCTTCTTAGAATAATTTTCCTCTTCCCACCATGTCCTTGTTGGTTCTTGACAGTTTCATGAGCAGAAAACTTCTTAATATCATTGCAGACTGCAGACACAGGAATCCCAAGGTCTTTGGAGATAGCCTTGTACCCCTTTGAAGTTTGATGATAATGGCTTTTCTGACTGTCTTGGGCAGCTCTCTTGTTTTCATCATTGTGAAAATGGAACAGGGAGTGAATGTGACCATTTTAAACATTACAGTCATCATTCATTGATTGATTCAAGTCATGCGAGTACTGACAATTGATTACAGACAAGTCTAATTTTACTGCAGTGGGAATGTGGTTTTTCTGTTCAGTCCTAAAGTTCAACTTTCAATGTCCCAAAAGATTACTACAGTAATGTTAAATTATTTACATTTTTTATTTTGTTGGACCATATGTCTGGGGAGATTAAAAAAAAAAGCTCTCTTGTAACAAACTTTCCGTTTTATTCTAAATACCAAGCAAGTGAATGCTCAAAAGATGTATGAACATGCCATAGTTTATTACAAGGTGTGACACAAAGAAATAAGACTGTGGCAGCCATGCCCATGACTCGGCGCCAATTGGCTAACTGCTTATGTCACAATATTGTGCAACATCTCGCCACTATTCTGCTATAATATTTTTCATCTTTCTCACTCTGTTTTTCTTTTTCAGGTTTTTTTGTAGCACACTGCTCCTTCGCTTTGTCATGCAACTAGAGGTGGCAGAAACATGGAGCAAAGAATCAACTTGAAATTTCTGGTTAAGTTGGAGAAGGGCCCAACTGAGTGTCTCCAACTTCTCCAAAAGGCATATGGAGAAGATGCAATGTCAAGGCCGCGAGTCTTCGGTGGCACAAACTCTTCAAGGCTGACCGCGAGGAGGTGGAGGATGACCCCAAGTCAGGATGGTCTTCCACAACAAAACGGCTGAGAACATTGACAGAGTGAACCAGCTGGTGCAGCGTGATCGCAGATTGATGGTGCGGATGATAGCTGAGGAGCTCAGCCTGAACAGGGAGTCAGTGTGTATCATCTTGGTGCAGGAGCTGGGGATGCGGAAGGTGTGTGCCAAGATGGTGCCCAGGCTTTTATCAGACGACCAGAAGGAACACCGGGTCAATGTTTGTCAAGACTTGCTAGAAAAGACTGAAGAAGATCCAGAGTTCATTGGCAGAGTCATCACAGGAGAAGAGACTTGGGTCTTCCAGTATGACCCTGAAAGCAAGAGACAGAGCCTGCAGTGGAAGACTTGACTGTCACCCAGACGCAAGAAGGCGCGCATGTCCAAATCAAAGATCAAGATCATGCTGATCGCATTTTTCGACCAGAAGGGAGTGGTCCATCATGAGTTTGTGACTGAGGGTCAGACAGTCAATCAGCACTTCTACCAGTAGGTCCTCAATCGCCTCCATGACCGGGCTCGGCGCAGCAGGCAGGCTCTGTGGAGAGTCAAGTTGTGGCTGCTCCACCACAACAATGCGCCCGCACACACCGTGTTCAGTGTGAGGTAGTTCTTGGCCAACAAACAGATCACAGCTCTCGACCACCCTCCTTATTCCCAGATCTCGCACCGTGCGATTTTTGGTTCATCCCCAGGCTGAAGACTGCGCTCAAAGGAACTCATTTCACCTCAGTAGAAATGAAGGACACTGATGAGGGAGTTGAGGGACCTCAAGGAAGATGACTTTACCGAGTACTTCCGTACATGGCAGAAGCGTTAACTTGGGGGGTGGGGGGGTTACTTTGAAGAGGACAATGAGTCATTTCTCTGCAGATTTTGTAATAACACATTTATGGGACAGTCTCGTTTCTTTTTTTGTCACACCTCATACACTAACATGATAAAACTTATCTGAAGCAGTGGCGGTTCACCTCTGCAGCAGTTGCCAATCATTTCAGCAAGAATCCAATAAATCAGAAAAACCTCTCGGAATTACTGAAATACCCATATACCAAAAAGATTCCAACATGCATTTAACCCCTAGAGAAAACTATTTTTGTTGGAGCTAGTCGTCAAAGTGAAAAGTGGACATTCTATGCACCACTGCGACTTCTCCTTTTTATTATTAAAGTTATAAAACACTTAGCTTTTGCTGATTGTTTAAGACAGCAATGAAGGCTTGAATGGAAATCACCAGAAAAACCAAGAAAGACGACGTGCCACACATTTCGAGTTTGTATCCGAAATTCTTCAACCCTGCTTCAGGTCCATCTTATACTGGCTGATCCAGAACTTTGTCATAGTGAAGCTACAGGGGCAAGTTCCTTTCTTATCCGCTTCGGCGTCTGACGTCAATCATTTCAGCAAAACATTGGTCACCTCACAACTTAGGAGAGACCGGGCATACAGGTGAATCCGACCAATGATAAAAGGAATCACTAGGGAGGAAATGACATCACTAAGATGGTAGCTGCAGTGTGAAGCTCCCGAAGTCAGGAAGATAAGTCCCCCCAAAATAGTGTGGACTCCTGGAAAAAAAAGCACAGAAAGGGGTCGGTGAGATTAGGTGGAGGGCTCAAGCAGGAAATGGCACAAAAAACCCGAGCCCGGACCTGAAAACCTTCGGGTTTAAGGCGGCTTCAGGGGCAACGGAGTCCAAAGCAAAAATGACCCCGAACGGTACTGCAGGAGAAGAGAAGAAATACTCGCCACCTGGGGCCCAGGAGCCGGTGGAAGGTGATTTAAACACACTCAAAGAGGAGCTGAAAGAGTGGCTTGGGACTATTTGCCAGGATTTGGCCAACTTTAAGGCAGAAGCAAAATTGTGGATCAGAGAGTTAAGTGATGATATTCATGAGCTTGGTCAGCGAGTATAAGCAATGGAACAGAAAGTAGAGGACCACAAGGGGCTGCTTCATAATATAAGAGAGGGCAGCAAGCTTGCTAAAGTGGAGATGGGGGAGTTATGGACAAAGTTGGAGGAGTTGGAAAATAGAACGCAACGCTCTAACATACGCCTGAGAGGTATTCCAGAGAAAGAGGGGGCCCATAACTACAAAATACTGGTAGAACAGCTATGAAAAGCCATCCTGAGGCAAGCTGAAATACCATTGGATAATTTGTTTTGAAACAGACAAAGCACATAGGGCGTTGGGCCCAAGGCGAGGAGGCCAGCCAAGAGACATTGTGGCATGCTTCCACAATGTCAGTACAAAAGAGGCGGTCGTGCATGCGGCGCAGAAAGTGGGTAAAGTGCACGGGGAGGATCAACTAGTGGAAATATACGCTGACATTTCTGTAATAACCATTAGAAAGAGGAGAGCATAAAGGATGTCACCTTAACAGAGAGAGGAAAGGATTTGCTACAAATGGCTCTTTCCCTTGGGCCTGCAATTTAATATTATGGGGAAAACTACCATTGCACGCAATATGGAGGAGGCCATTAAGGGAATGGAGACAGCAGGGTGGTCGGATCTGCCTGAGGTCCCCGTGGGAAAAGAAAGTGAGCAGAAGAGACTTGGGACATGCGAGCAACGCAGGGGAGCCGGTGCCTGCGACGCCAAAAATACAAAAATGTCAAGCACCCGGGTGAAACATGAATAATGACAATGTAGACTTGTAAAGATATGGTGCTTGTTTGGAGAAGTAGAGCTGGGGAGTTCCAGGATGTGCAATAAATGTTGAAAAGTAAAAAGAAAAGGGGGGGAGGGAAAAAAAATATCTTGGCAGTGTCCCATACCTCATACGCAAGGAGAGGGTTGGATCTCTTTGTAAACGGGAGGGGGGGAGGGGGGATGAAAGGAGGGGGTGGGGTAGGGTGAGGGGCAAGAGACCTTACAGTTTGGAGATAAGGCTCTACCTGAAGGAATATGGCAGATAGAATAAGACATGATTTTTGAATTATATCCTTGTTTTCGAATTATATCCTTGAATGTAAGGGACCTAAATCCATATAGAAAATGGCAGTAGTGCTATAAAGAAGCACATAGGTTAAACAGAGATATAATTTTACTACAAGAAACATATTTAATGTATTGGGGGGAGAGGAGATTGAGAAATCAAAAATTCCCAAACCAGTGGTTTGCGTCTAATCTCCAGGAAAAGAAGAAAGGGGGAGTGGGCATATTGATAGGTGCGAGGATCCAGTACCAATGTCTGGGGCTTAAAAAAGATAAGGGAGGCAGATACTTACTACTAAAAATTAAGTATCTAGAACAGGTATATTCAATAGTGAACTTATATGCGCCTAAATGTGCCCAAGGGGACTTTTATGAAGAACTGAAATCTACAATAATTAACTTTAGTGAAGGCCATCTAATAGTTGGGGGCGATTTCAATCTAACAGAAAATCCAGAGTTAGATTCCTCACGAGGACAGTCAGAGGGTACTGCAAAACAGAGGAAAAAATTAAAAACTTTTATGAGGGACTTGGGATTGATTGATATATGGTGGGACATGCATAGGCGGGAAAGAGACTATACTTTCTATTCACCTGTGCATGGGTCCTACAGTAGGACTGATATGTTATTGGTTCACAAGGGACTAATGTCTTGTGTAATCGGGAGTGCAATTGGTGATAGCTCATGATCGGACCATGCCCCATTGTGGGGAGACATCCGGGATCCTGTGGCTCGGCGAGGGAGGGGACATCTGGGATCCTGTGGCTCGGCGAGGGAGGGGAATGAGGCACTTTTAGATGAGCCTTGGATTGTTCAACAGGTTACTGACTCCATCTTGAAGTATTTGCAGTATAATGATAATGGTCAGTGCTCGCTAGGGGTGGTTTGGGACTGTTTGAAAGCAGTGGTTAGAGGAAAGCTTATTGCAATAGGAACCCACGTAAAGAAGGGGCTAAAAAAGATAAACTGAGGGAAAGTTTAAGTATGTGGGAGAGGCGGCGAAAACGGGGCAATTTAAATAAAGAAGATAATAAAAGGTTAGCGAGCACCAGGCAACAGTTAAACGAGTTGGATTTGGGGGAAATAAAGTTTGCACAAGAGAAACTCAGTCAAATGCACTTTGAGTTTGGGAGTAAGTCCAGTCGGCTATTAGCGTACCAACTTAAAAAACTTCAAGTGCGGAACTGTATCCATAAAATAAGAGAGAGCTATGGTAAGGAATTGAGGCGGAGTGAGGAGATTAAAGCTACATTTGTGGAGTTTTACAGGGAACTATATATGCCTGAAGAGACAGTCGTGTCCCAGGAGATGATTCAAAAATATTTAGAAGGGATTCAATTACCTAAACTAGGGGAGGACGAGAGCTTAGCTATGTCCAGGCCTATCACATCCCAGGAAGTGCTTAGGGTAATTAAGGAGCTACCGCCGCACAAGACTCCTGGAAGGGATGGGTTCACTAACAAATTCTACAAAGCTTTTGCCCCGGTATTGGCTGACCCCCTAACTCAACTATGTAACGCAATAGGGTCGGAGGAGCCCTTGCCCCAATCGATGAGAATGGCGGGAATAACTTTAATACCAAAAGAGGGTAAAGATCCTACTCAATGTGGCTCATACTACCCGATGATCTCCCTCTTGGGATCGGACTTAAGAAAATGTTTTAGAGTACTTGCCATGATTGCTGTGGCATATGCCGTGATTAATACATATGGACCAATCTGGATTTATCTCTAGTAGACAGGCATCAGATAATTTAAGAAGGGTCTTGAATGTAATATGGAAAAGTAAGAGTAGGAAAGATGAATTACTGATGATGGCGATTGATGCAGAAAAAGCTTTTGACAGAGTGTCTTGGCCCTTTTTGATCCAGACCTTGACAAAAGTGGGTATTGAAGGCAAGTATTTAGATTGGGTTGGATCGCTGTATAAGAACCCCCTAGCAGCCTTACGAATAAATGGAGAGTACATGGAGGCCTTTGGACTTGAGAGGGACTAGGCAGGGCTGCCCATTGTCCCCATTACTATTCGTTTTATCAATGGAACCTTTGGCACAGAGAGTGAGAGCAGCAGAAGAGATACAGGGGCTGAAATGGGAACAGGGGGAGTGTAAGGTGTCCTTGTTCACTGATGATTTGCTGTTTATAACTACATCCCCTGAACAGATGCTGTGCTCCCTGATGAGGGAGTTATATAATTTTAAGAAAGTATCTCACTAAGATCAACGCATCAAAATCAGAGATTTTAAATAACTCAGTCCCAGAAAAAATAAGCGAACGGTTGATGAATTTATTTCCTTTTAAATGGGCTAAGAGAAGTATTCGATATCTGGGAGTCCATCTAACTCCGTTGCTCTCAGATCTCTTTAGAGTGAACTGTATACCATTGGAGGGAAGGATTAGGAGAGACCTAGAAGGATGGGAAAGGGTGAAGGTAACATGGTCAGGAAGGATAGCAGCTGCGAAAATGATGATTCTGCCCAGGTTATTGTTTTTATTTAATACGTTACCTGGTGCTGTCCCAGGAGGTGGTATTTGAAAAACATGCAAAGGTTTTTGTGGAAATTTGTATTGGGGGGGGGGGGGGGGAAGAGCGAGAGTTCCTAAAAATGTCTTGATAAAGGGCAAAACAAATGGGGGGATGGCTGTCCCAGACTTAATAAAATATTATAGTGCAGCCAAACTGAGGGCTGTTTTTGAGTGGGGGATACATGAAGATCAGGACTGGGTCCGAATGGAGAAAGTGGCCTTGGCAGTGCCCTCACTGAAAGAAGCCCTGTGGGTGCCTAGGGGGGAAAGCGTAGTTACTCACCTGTAACAGGTGTTCTCCAGGAGCAGCAGGAATCAGTCCTCACATATGGGTGACGTCGGCGCCGACGGAGCCCTCGCGGAGCAATTTTCCCCAGCTTTCAAAGAAAGCCTTTGGGAATTGCAGCACGCTTGCGCGGTCGCCTTCCCGCCCAAGGGTGCCATCTTAGCCAGTCTGATGACATAGCTAAAAGACAGCATAAAAATTTGCAAAAAAAACTTAAGCAGATAATTGCAACTCCACGGGGAGGAGGGAGGGTTGTGAGGACTGATTCCTGCTGCTCCTGGAGAACACCTGTTACAGGTGAGTAACTACGCTTTCTCCAGGACCAAGCAGGAAGTCAGTCCTCACATATGGGACTCCCAAGCTTAAGGCTACCGGAGACCCTAAGCAAAAAAATGAGCTCCCTCTAGCTCAGCGGCACAGAAGGAAGGAATCTTCACTGAATTATCACCCACCGGTAGCCCCCATCCGGGATGGAGGGTAGGAGTTGCTCAAACCTCAAAGAGATTTCGGAGGACTGCCTGTCCGAAAGCACTATCCCTGCGGGACTCCCTCTCGAGACAGTAATGGACCGCAAAAGTCTGGCTCGAAGACCAAGTAGCGGCCCGGCAGATGTCTGCCAGCGGAACAGAGCGGAGGTACGCCACTGACGTAGCCTTTGCCCGAACACAGTGAGCCGTGACTCGACTTTCTAAGGAGAGTCCGGCTGCCCCATAAGCCCAAGCGATACAGTCAGCAACCCAGATGGACAGAGTACGCTTGGAGACCGGGAGCCCCAATTTATTGGGGTCAAAAGACACAAACAGCTGAGCAGCTTTACGGTGCTCCCGCGTACGGTCAAGGTAGAAGTTCAGCGCCCTTCTACAGTCCAGGGTATGCAGGACTCGCTCAGCGCGGCTGGAGTGAGGCCTGGGAAAGAAGGTTGGAAGTACCACCTCCTGATTGATGTGAAAAGGGGAGACAACTTTTGGAAGAAATTTTGGGTGAGTCCGTAGGACTACCCTATTTTTGTAGAACCGAGTGAAGGGGGGATCAGACACGAGGGCCTGCAATTCACTTACGCGTCTAGCGGAAGTGAGGGCTATCAGGAATAAGGTTTTCCAGGAGAGAAAATGCAGAGAACAGGTAGCCATCGGCTCAAAAGGCGGACAGGTGATCCGCTGTAAAACCACATTCAGATCCCAGTCAGGTGCTGGCGGGCGCAGAGGTGGTTTAAGTAGAAGGAGACCTCGGAGAAACCGTGCTACGAGAGGGTCGCTGGAAAGAGGTCTGCCGTCCACCGGGACATGGTGTGCTGACAGAGCACTGAGGTGGACCTTGACAGAGTTGGACTTAAGTCCCAGATTAGAGAGGTAGAGCAGGTACTGCAAGATCACCGACACCGAGCAGGAGAAGGGATCATGAGACTGCTGTACACACCAAACGGAAAAGCGACGCCATTTGAGGGCGTAGCATTTGCGGGTAGAAGGTCGCCGAGAAGCTAGGACGACCTCTTCCACCTCTGCCGGCAGCAGAAGGGGAGCGAGGACTACCCTCTCAGCCGCCAGGCCATGAGGTTGAGAGACCTGAGGTTGGGGTGTAGCAGAGACCCCTGATCCTGTGTTAAAAGATCCGGTTGAAACCCCAGAGGGAACGGATCCTCCACTGCTAACTGCAACAGGAGTGGAAACCACGGCTGTCTGGGCCAGCGAGGAGCCACCAGGATCATGGACGCTTTGTCCCGGAGAACCTTGAATAGGGTCCGAGAGACTAACGGGATGGGAGGAAAAGCATAGAGAAGGCTTTCCGACCATGAGAGCAGAAAAGCATCTGCCGCTACCCGAAGGGGATGCGGCTGACGAGAACAGAAACGAGGAAGTTGCCGGTTGAGAGGACTGGCAAAGAGGTCCATCGTGGGGAGGCCCCACTTCAGAAAAAGTTTCTGGACTATCAAGGGATCCAGACGCCACTCGTGCGGCTGGAGTATCCTGCTGAGTTTGTCCGCCAGGCAATTTTCTTGGCCTGGGAGATAAACTGCCTTGAGAAGAATGCCGTGACTGACGGCCCAAGAGCAGAGCTTCTGAGCTTCCCGGCAGAGAAGGAGGGAGCCTGTGCCCCCTGCTTGTTCACGTAGAACATGGCAACTTGATTGTCCGTCTGGACTAGGACGGACTGGTGAGAAGTCAGGTGGGAGAAAGCCTTGAGCGCCAGACGGATTGCTCTGAGCTCCAGGAAGTTGATCTGCTGAGCAGACTCCCACGCGGTCCAGAGACCCTGAGTACATGCCCCTTGGCAATGCGCTCCCCAACCCAGGAGGGAAGCATCGGTCGTCAGCACTCGAGCCGGCTGAGGCGACTGAAACGGCATTCCGAGCACCAGGTTCAGCCGATGAAGCCACCACTGTAGGGAAGAGGCCAGCGGCCCGGAGATGCGCACTAAGTCGGCCAGACTGCCTGTGGCCTGTTGCCACTGCTTGCGAAGGCACCATTGAGCAGGTCTCATATTCAGGCGAGCATTGGGGGTCACGTGGACTGTGGAAGCCATATGGCCGAGTAGTTTCAGGAAGCGCCTGGCGGAGACCAGGGGCTGGCTGCAAAAATGGCCGGCTAGGTCCATGAGCCGTTGAGCCCTGTCCAGGGGCAGGAAAGCCCGCGCCTGAGGAGTGTGCAGTCTTGCGCCGATGAACTCGAGATCCTGTGAGGGGAGCAAAGTGGACTTTGCGAAGTTTATGACAAAGCCCAGGTACTGCAGAAGAGTCACCGTGCGTTGTGTGGCATAGGTGACTGCCTGAGAGGATGATGCTCTGACGAGCCAGTCGTCGAGGTATGGAAAGACAGAGGCCGTGAAGCCGTAGATAGGCCGCCACCACCGCGAGGCATTTTGTAAAGACTCGCGGTGCGGAGGACAGGCCAAAGGGCAGTACTCTGTACTGGTAGTGATTTCCGGCCACCACAAACCTTAGGTATTGGCGGTGGCTTGGGTGGATGAGGATGTGCATGTAGGCATCCTTTAGATCTAAGGAGCATAGCCAATCTCCCTGCTGGAGGTAGGGCAGAAGGATTCCAAGGGTAAGCATCTTGAACTTTTCCCGCACGAGGAACTTGTTGAGGTTGCGCAAGTCCAGGATGGGTCTGAGGCCTCCTGTTCTTTTTGGTATCAGAAAATACCGGGAATAAAAGCCTTGACCTCTCAGGTGGTGGGGCACCGGTTCCACAGCCTGTTCCTGAAGAAGACTTGCTAACTCCTGAAGGAGTAAGTCCCTGTGCAGAGGGGGTCGTGGAGGTTCCCCCGGAAAATAAGAGGGAGGGACCTGATGGAAGTGGAGAAGATATCCTTCTCGCACGACTTGAAGCACCCAGGCATCTGAAGTGATGTTGGACCACCTGTGGGCGAAGTGAACCAGCCGGCCTCCGGTGCTGGGGGGAGCCAGCTGAGGGGGAGAGGCTATGCAGAGGAAGTCAAAAACCCCCACCCTGCTGAGCAGGGGCTGGTGGTGCAGGCTTGGGGGCTTGCTGCCTACGGGACCCGTTACCCCGTCCCTTGGCCTGCTGGCCCTGTTGGGGAGCTGCGGAGGCCTGATATTGTGGGTAGTGTTTATAGGCAGCCGCCTTCCTCGGGTAAAAGGACTTCTTTCCCGAGCCCTTCTTTTTCTGGGAAGGGACGGAGGTCTTCCTAGAAAGCCTAGTCCTGGTGAGAGTCTCCGTCTCGAGTTGTGCAGCCTTTTCGGCCATGGGCTTGCCAAAGAGGTTCTCACCTCTGCAGGGGACATCGACCAACTTGTCCTGCACCCAAGGCTCAAGGTCAGATGACTGAAGCCAAGCCTGTCGGCGGGCACCGATGCCAGCTGCGGCTACTCGAGCCGATGCTTCAAAGCCATCATAGGCTGCTTGGGACATGAATTTGGAGCATTCCCGAATACCAGTTGTCAAGGCCAGGAACCTCCGCAAAGGTTCCTCGGACAGACCAGCGGAGAATCCGGCTATCTCTTTAGCCAGGTCTCGGAGATACATGCCCATGTATAGCTGGTAGGTCTGGACACGACAAGCAAGCATAGAGCCCTGGAAACACTTCTTACCAAGGCCATCCAAGGTACGGGCCTCCCTGCCAGGAGGCACCGAGGAGTGCATCTTTTGGCTCTTAAGCCTATGCATGGCCGATTCCACTACCATGGAATGGTGTGGCAGCTGTGCTTTTTGGAAGCCAGGACTCTTGCGGACTCGATAGATGGAATCGACCCGCTTGCTTAATACCGGCGACGAGGCCGGACTCTCCCACATGCGGAAGAGTAGTCGTTCCAGCATGGGAGGAACCGGTACAGTAAAGTGCTCCCGGGTGGGAGAGTCGTACTGAAGGGCGTCGAGCTCTTCGGCTCGAGGCTCCTCCTCGGGATCCGCCGGAAAGGCCAAAGCCTTGGCCATATCCTTGACGAAGTCCGAGAACCGGGCATCCTCCGGAGGGGACTGTTTCCGAGGTTCGGACTCAGGTGAGTCCGAGGGGACACACCGAGTCCGAAAGGAATCAGGTGACTCCTCCTCTTCAGACTCCCAGGCCGACTCCGAGGAGGAATCGGTGGGGTCGGCTCGGGCAGGCGGAGGCGTCGGCCGCCCCGATGCCGAGGGAGTCGGCGGCGACGACCTCGGTCCCGAACGGGAGGCCGAGGGTGACCTCGACCGAGGATCGACTCGAGTTCACATGGACTCGAGGATCGGCTCGGTCTCCGGGGTCGACTTAGACGTCGACGTCCCGGCGGTCGGGGCAGCAGCGCCAGCGAGGCTAGCGATCAGTGCCCGCTGCTGGTCCATGAAGGCAGATAGTCTGCTCTCCAAGGCCGTCAACCTGAGTCCGACCTCAGGTGACCCAGCAGCCCCCGACTCGGGCCCCGACGGTGTCGGGCCCGACGTCGGACCTCTCGGAGGCGAGTCCAGAAGGACTACAGGACTTACCCGAGCAGGCAACTCCGACTCCAGGTGAGGTCGCTTCGAGAGGCGCTCCTTCTCCACAGACCCGGGACGGCTATCGGGGCTATGCGACCTGGCCCGCGCGGAGCCAGGAGCGTCCACCGACGCCGCCCTCGCGGGTTTTGTCTTCCGTTGATGGTCTCCGGAGGGAGAACCCCTGTCGGAGGAGCTTCGGCGATGGTCAGAGCTGGAGCCTCTGGATGCCGAGGCCTCCGACGAGGTCCGGGTACGGCTGGGGTCAGCGAAGATTCTATCCCGCTGATGCCGCCGACTCCTCAACGCTTTGGAGGACATTTTGCCACAGGCTCCAAAGATCATTTCATCATGATCTGGGCCTAGGCAGCGGAGGCAATTATCGTGTGTGTCAGTGAGTGACATATTTTTGTCACACTGACCACACCGCTTGAAACCACTGGCAGCCATCGGGGGAAGAAGGGCCCCTGCAAGGTCAAAGGACCGGGCTGCCAGTGAAAAATCGAAAACGAAACTGACCAAAAATCAGAAAAACCGAAAAATAAGAGAAGGACTCGCAACGGCGTCGCGAGTCCGGGCAGGAAAACGACCGGCGTCGAACCGAAGGAAAAAGACAGAAAAACTCACGAAAATCAACTTTTTAAAAAGAAGACTGGCTAAGATGGCACCCTTGGGCGGGAAGGCGACCGCGCATGCGCGCTGCAATTCCCAAAGGCTTTCTTTGAAAGCTGGGGAAAATTGCTCCGCGAGGGCTCCGTCGGCGCCGACGTCACCCATATGTGAGGACTGACTTCCTGCTTGGTCCTGGAGAATAGGATGTTAGCAAAGTGTTCTAACCCTTTCGCGTATGTAACACTACAACTATGGTTTCAATGGAGAACCAAATGGTTGGGAGCTGAATGTGTGACTAAAGGGGTCCCTATCAGGGATTTTCCACCGGGGATTCGTGGGGGATTTCCTGAAAGATGGGCCCAAAATAATTTCTATGTTGGACAATTTCTTGACGGGGTGAGGATTAGACCTTTTGAAAACCTTAAGGAAGAATTTTCATTGAGGGATTCAGATTATTATTATTATGTACAAGTTTCTAATTAAATCATCCCTGCATTAAAGGAGGAACTATTACCAATCGAAAAGCTGTTCTTGAGGGACAAGGTAAAGGGAATCATCACTCAACTATATAAAATTATGTATATAACCAAGGGAGAGAAAGAGTCATTTCAAAGGAACAGGCTTGGGCTGCGATCTTTGTCCAGAGGTACAAAGGGCTATTGGCCACCAATTTAACAGAACATAATTACAAGATAATGTACAGATGGTATGTGACGCCTGATGTGATTCAAAAAATGTACTTACACCAACTGATGGGCTTTGTTGGCGTAAGTGTGGGACTAGAGGTTCTTTCTTCCACATATGGTGGTCTTCTCCAAAAATACAAGTGTTCTTTAGCGCCGTGTTCCAAGCAATAGATAAAATATTGGGGAAGAAGATAGTGATTGATCCCAGTCTGGCACTACTAGGTATCCACAGAAGGGGAACGAAAAAAGAGTAGGGGAGTTTTATAAATCTAGGGTATGTCTGCCCAGTTAGAGATCTCCAAGAGATGGAGGCAAGAAGCCCCACCAATGGTGGGAGAATGGGAGTGAGGAGTGAATCATATATATTTTATGAGTAAACTGACAGCCCTAAAACAAGCGAAAGTGATGCAGTTTGAGATGTTATGGTCCAAATATTCTATCTGGCGCGCAGAGGGTTTGTCTATATAAGCTTAAGAGGAAGTAGAGATGTATCAATGTTTCAATAATCATGTAAGGGAGGGGGGTAGAGTAGTAGGGGTGAGGGGGAGGAGGGGTACAAAAAGCTAAAGGATTAAAATGTCAAGGGGGAAAGGAGTATACCTGTTAAAGAGAGCATTGTTTAACTATCACGGTGGGGGAGATATAACAATCTTGTTAACTACCAGTGCTGTATATTCTCGACAACAATAAAAACAAAAGGAATCACTGTTCAGTATGTGACCCAGGTCTGTTTCAGACTCCTCCACTCTTCATAAAGCCCCGTTTCACGCAATACTTTTCAAAAGAGATTCCAGTCATAAATAATGTGGTCTCATGCCTCGTCTTATAAAAAAGAAATGGGATTATTTTTATGACATAAATCTGACGCACACATTGTGACAACAGTAGCTTGAGCTATTGATGTGGAATGTGTGTGTGCTCTCCTCCTTCCAATCAGCCATTGCGCTTTTCAAACAAATTTACTTCCTCAATCTGACTAGCTCTCTTTCCTCTAATCCTCGTTGTCTCCTTAGCACACTCAATTCTCTCCTCAGTGTGCCTCCACCCCTGATTCCTCCCTCCCTTTCTGCCCAAACCTTGGCTAACTACTTCCATGACAAAATCCACACAATCACCCTCCAGTTCCCCTCCTCCCCCCCTATTTCCCATTTCTCCCCTCCCCAAACGTCTGTCACCCTTTCTTCATTCCCTATGGTCTCTGACGAGGAAACGTCGCTCCTTCTCTCTTCCTCCAAACCTACTACCTGCTCTTCTGACCCCTTCCCCACCCACCTCCTTAACTCCATCTTTTCATCTCTCGCCCCTTCTATTTCTCATATTCTTAACCTCTCTCTCTCCACTGCAACCTTCCCTTCTGTTTTCAAGCATGCTGTGGTTACACCCCTCCTCAAAAAACCTTCACTTGATCCCACTTGTCCTAACTATCATCCCATCTCTCTCCTTCCTTTTGTCTCTAAACTACTTGAGCGTGCAGTCTATCACTGTTGTCTTGATTTCCTCTCCTCTCATACCCTCTTGGATCCTTTACAATCCGGCTTCCGTCCCCTATACTCCACTGAAACTGCTCTTACTAAGGTCTTGAATGATTTGTTCTTGGCAAAGTCCAAAGGCTTTTACTCTGTCCTCATTCTTCTTGATCTCTCTGCTGTCTTCGACACTGTTGATCATAACCTTCTTCTTATCATCCTATCCTCACTTGAATTCAAAGACTCTGTACTATCTTGGTTCTCTTCCTATCTATCCCATCACTCTTTCAGTGTGTGCTTCGATGGCTCCTCCTCCTCTTCAACCCCACTACCTGTAGGAGTTCCTCAGGGTTCCGTCTTAGGTCCACTCCTCTTCTCTCTCTATACCCAATCCCTTGGCACCCTTATCTCTTCCCATGGCTTTCACTATCATCTCTATGCCGAAGACTCTCAAATCTATCTTTCTGCACCTGTTCTCTCTCCTGATATCCAGGCTAAGATCTCACTCTGCCTCTCTGACATTGCTGCCTGGATGTCCCACCACCGCTTAAAACTGAACATGGCCAAAACTGAGCTTCTTATCTTTCCCCCAAATGCTTCCCCTCCTCTTTTCCCTTTCTCTCTCTGTTGATAACTCTGTACTCCTCCCTGTTTCTTCAGCATGTAAACCTTGGTGTTATCTTTGATTCCTCTCTCTCTTTCTCTTCACATATCCAGCTCATTGCTAAAACTTGTCGTTTCTTTCTATACAATATTTCCAAAATTCGCCCCTTCCTCTCTGTTGACACCACTAAATTGATTGTCCACTCCTTAATCACCTCCCGTCTTGATTATTGTAACATTCTCCTTGCCGGCCTCCCTGCAAGCCACCTCTTTCCTCTTCAGTCAATTCAACACTCCGCTGCTCGACTCATTTTCCGCCAGTCTCGTTTTTCCCACAGCACTCCTCTCCTCATGTCGCTTCATTGGCTTCCCATCAGTCTCCGTATCCAATTTAAACTTCTCCTCCTGACTATAAATGTATTCACTCTTCTGCCCCCCAGTACCTTTCATCTCTCATCTCTCCTTACACCCCCCTCTTGGTTGCTTCACTCTAACAGTCTTCGTTTATCTGTGCCCTTTACTCGTACTGCCAATTCCAGACTTCGCTCCTTCCAACTGTCAGCACCCTTTGCTTGGAATAGTCTTCCTATCTCTGTGCGCCAGGCGTCCTCCCTGGCCATTTTCAAGTCCAGACTAAAATCCCACCTCTTCACTATTGCTTTCCATTCCTGTCTTACCCTATCTTGATCTCTCTATCAACATTTGCTTACTTTGTCCTGTAAATTTTTGTTATTTGTATTATGTAACTTATTTTGTTTTCTGTCTTATTAGATTGTGAGCTCTGATGAGCAGGGACCATCTCTCTTCTATGTTTGTACAGTGCTTCGTATGTTGCGATGCTTTATAAGTCTTTAATAATAATAATAATAATAATAATAATAACAACAACAACAAAGATCAATATGAGAAGTTGGGACAAATTAACCATGTGGTCAATGTGCTTCGTGCAAACCTACTGTCACAGGTCCAGAATAAATCGATCCCAAAGATGGTGGAGCAATAAAAACCCATACCGACACACTGTGCTTCTGATCATGTGATATATTTTGCCAATGTCCATCAGTATACATTGAGAGAACCAAAGTGGAGACTTGGATTACAGCTATCCAGCTAAGAAGGGCGCGAGATATTCAGCGGCCCTCTCTCGACAGACTGCCCCAGCAATATCAAGTTAGCACCGGAGTGGTCCATGGAAAAGCAAGGGCAGTACAGCCACTATCCAGATAAGTACCAGCTGAAAATCACTGCTCACCAGATAAGGTGAGCACTTATCCAGATATTGGTCATGCATCGTGGATATTTGGCAGCAGTCACTATCAGGACACTGCCGCTGAATAACTGGTTCATACTTATATACTGGGGCTGACTGCCACAATGTTTAAATATCAGCATGACTGAATATCAAGTGGAGTATTTCTAGACCTTTTCAATTTTAGCTCAAGGATGCTTACATTCTTTCAGGTCTGAAAAACATCTCCCCAAATAGCTCAGAGTCTGTGTGAGTACCAAATTAGGGCATCATACAAATAATAAATCACTGACATTCAGAGTCACAGCTAGGTCCTACTAACTGTCGTAAAAAAAATGCAATAGATCAGCTGATTTATTCTCTCTTATTATTTGAAAAATATAACAGAAAGCCCAGTGTGGAATCTCTGAAAAGCACTGGGCATTAACAGGGGATTAAAGCTGCACTGCAATGCCCCTTAAAAGCAACAATCTTTTAAAGCAACCAGTAATGAACTTGTGTGAGTTATCCTGTTCTCTGTATGGAAACACTAATGTCACAGAAAACTATACTCAAGACTTTGCAGAGAGTGCTTCTGCGACACATGCTCGTTCCATTTATAAAATGTTAACAAGCAATATAATTTTTCAGCACAGAGTCATTGAATGGATTAGAATTTATTTTATCACCACACTTTTTTTTAAATGAAAGAAATCTAGAGAGCTTTACCTCCAGCTCCTGCTCCCTCTGTAGCGCAAACTGTTTGAAGGACTTTACAATGAGTCCTGCATTGGAGCAGTCATAGACAAATATGGAGGGACTACCCATCCACGTCTGCAGGTCGTATATGGAGAGTGGTATATACTGTGTGTAATTCTGCAAGAAAGCATTAGAACATGAAGTTAGGGATGTGAACAAAACCACTGAGCTTTAACTTACTGAGCACTTTACCTGAACATGCACACAAATTATCAAACATTTTCAGATGCAAAGAACAATGATGACAGAAGCAAAGAACAATGATGACAGATAAAGACCATACGGCTTATCCAGTCTGCCCTTCCATATAAACTACGAAGCTTTGCAGTCCCTTCCACCCTCCCCATAGAGATCCTCTGTTTGTCCTATGCTTTCTTGAATTCAGATACATTCCTTGTCTCTACCACCCTCCACTGGGAGACTATTCTATCCATCTACCACTCTTTCCGTAAAGAAATATTTCCTCGAGTTACTCCCACATCTATCCCCTTTTATCTTCTTCCTAAGCCCCCTCATTGCAGTTTTCTTTCAATTGAGAGAGGTCACGGAAGTATTTAAACCTCTCTATCATATCTTCTTTTTCCCGCCTTTCTTCCAAAGTATACATATTGAGATCTTTAAGTCTGTCCCTATATTCCTTATGACGAATACCATTGACCATTTTGGTAGCTACCCTCTGCTCAGACTCCATCCTGTTTATATATTTTGAAGCTTTGGTCTCCAGAATTGCACACAATATTCCACATGAGGTCTCACCACAGACTTATACGAGGCGATCAAAAAGTATTGAGACTTGTACAATAATACAAGAAATATAACACTGACAGTTACTGCACTCAGTCTCCTTTAAAGTAGTCCCCTTCCAATGAAACACACTTCCTTCAGTGTTCCTGCCACTGCTGGAAACAATTTTGAAATGCTTCTTTCATTATGCTGTGAAGCTGCTGTGTCAAATTTCACTTAATGGTCTCCAAGTCGTCAAATCTCCTTACTTTCAGTGGTAATTTCAGTTTTGGAAACAAGAAAAAGTCACAGGGTGTGAGGTCGGGTGAGTACGGAGGCTGACAGACTTGCTCGATTTCATGTTTGGCCAAGAACTGCTGGACAAGATGTGATGCATGAGCTGGGGTGTTATCATGATAAAGCAACCTATCCCCATTCCTGTGAAACTCTGGCCTTTTATGATGAACTGCATCTCAAATGAGTCAGAACTTGGACATAGTACTCCTTATTGATGGTTTGGCCTTTTGGAGCATACTCATGATGAACAATACCCTGGTAATCAAAGAAAACTGTGATCATGACCTTGACATTGCTCCTCACCTGATGGGCTTTCTTGGGTCTGGGAGAGCCTGGAGTTTTTCATTGTGAGGATTGAGCCTTAGTTTCTGGGTCATAACCATAAACCCACGATTCATCACTAGTAATAATCTTTTTGATGAAATCAGAGTAATTTTCAACACATTCCAACAAATCCCTGGCTGCAGACAAGTCTATCTTTATCACTCATGTACATAACAATGTAATGTACTGTAGCTCATGCTGTAAATAGCCCACAACGAATCAACGCCAACTTACACACACACACACTGTATAACACTGCATGATAACACAAATGTCAATATAATTAGATTGGTTGCTGTGTACACCGTCTTGATTAAAGGAGACGGCGGGATATAAGTCCTTATAAATAAATAAAATCTTTTTGGTCAGGGGACAGGAGTTTCAGCACAAATTTTGCTGACAGGTCTCATCCCCAAACTGACAGTAAAAATGGACTGTACCGACCCGAAACTAATGTCCATGTCCTCAGCAAGCTCCCTGTGATAGTTAACGGATAATTTGAGCGTATTGCGGCATACACTTCAACTTTGTCTTCATTCTTGCTTGTGGATGGCCTTCCAGAATGTTTGTCACTGTCAACACTTTGCCAGCCCTCTTGTAAACGTTTGTACCAGTCAAACTCAAGCACAACTCATGCATTCATTGCCATAGACTTGCTGTAACTTGTCATAAGTCTCTTTACACGAATCTCCACGTTTCTGGCAGAATTTAATGCAAATTCGCTGTTCAATTTTTTTCACTCACCATAAATCTGACAAACTGCTTTTACACGATACCAAACATCAAGTGATTAAAAAAAAGTACAGATGTGCTGCAGCCATACTACACTCTGTACATGCAGAGCACATAATTAGGTCACTGCATGCTTAATAACATCATGGTGCAATGTATTGTGTTATAGCTACACAACAAGTCTCTATACTTTTTGATCACATCTCGTACACAGGCATTATTGCCTTCTTCCTGCTGGCATTCCTCTCCCTATGCACACTTCTGGCTTTTGTCATCACTTTTCTATCTATTTAGCGTCATTAAGATCATGATAAACAATCCCCAGGTCCTGCTCTTCTTTCCTGGACAGAAATACTTCACACCCTATACTGTACTGCTCCCTTGGATTTTTGCAGCCCACATGCATTACTCTGAATTTTTTAATATTACATCTTAGCTGCCAAATTCTCCACCATTCAAGCTTAAGTAGATCCCCTTTCCTTGTGTTATCTACACCTTCCTGGGTGTCTACCCTACTGCAGATTTTGGTATCATCCACAAAGAGACATCTTACTCAACAGCTCTTCCACAATATCACTTAACAAAAATGTTTAAAAGAATCAGATCGGGGACCAATCCCTGTGACATACCACTGGTTACTGTCCTTCTCTTTGGTGAGCTCCATTTACCTGTACCTCTTGTCACCTCCCACTCAGTTTCTAAACCAATTGGTCACTTTAGGGTCCATTCCTAGGGCGCTCAAATTTATTTAAAAGCTACCTGTGTGGAACATCAAAGGCTTTACTGAAATCTAAGTAATTTAGCTAAAAATCTGATTTGCTGTATGAACTGCAAAATATAATCCTGTAGTTATCTGTTTCTAAGTACATAATCAGATTAAAGTTACCAATGCCTAGAACAATTTTCTTAAAAAATCTAATGCCTGGCATGCTATAAGATGCAAAACAAGACTTTCTGGACATCAGCTTGGACACCATCAGGTTCTGCTATGTTCTCCATTACCCCAATTTCATTTTTAGTCCTCTTGTAACATGAGTAAATGAAAAAGTAGGAAATTATCAGTCCTACTTTTATCTGTCCCATGGACAACTTTTTGCCACAGAAGAGGTAGCAACAGGGTCTCAATGCCGGTAGAATAACTGCATGCTTTGGACAGAGATTACTCCTAGACAGGGGTTTTTGGTTGGCCCTTGACCCCCACTGTTGGCTCACCCTCACTTCAGCCTTCACTTGCAGGGGATACTGTGAAGCCTCCAAGTACTCATTTATTTACCCATATGTGCTTCAGAACCTCTCATTCAGTTATCTCTAAGTGGGTACAAACTACAATCAAACAATACATTGCATTAAAAAGACATCTTCATAACACTCAGTGTTAAAATGATCTTGAAAGCAAGAGGCTTTCACCAGTTTGCGATATCACAAAAAGTTCTGTGCTTTCCTAAGTTCGAAGGGCGACAAGTATCATTTATTTATTTATTTACATTCTCTTATATACCGCGCTATTCTGCATCAGTGCGGTTTACATTGACCAAACTGAAATTACATTGAACAGGGCATTATAACTTGGAGATAACTATTTTACAGGGAACATGGGCTATGGAGGGTTAAGTGGCTTGCCCAAGACCACAAGGAGCACCTGTGGGACTAGAACCCCAGTCCTTCCGGCCCAAGGTTGCTGTCCTCTAGTGGAATTTGAACCCCTGACCTTCCGGCCTGAAGTACCTTGCCCCAACCACTAGGCCACTCCCCCACTCATAGTATCATAGTTTTGGCCCATAATAGCTGAATGCTGATCATCTTGTACTTTTCAATCTTATTTCTGATGTGGATGGAAATATTGCAACAGGCTTTATGGCATGTTTAGCTCCAATAATGCATGTAGAGTTCAGCAGTACTTAAACATTTCAAAATCAAATTTTATTTATTAGTATTTAGCTCACACCTTTCCAGTAGCAGTTCAAGGCGATTTACATTCAGGTACAGTAATTATGCCCCCATCTCCAGAGGGTTTACAATCTAAGTTTGTACCTTATTACCATCTTAACATCTTAAGGTGCGTATACACTGGGCGATTAGAACATGTAATGCATTATGCAACAAAACGGTTGCTACTTGGGACGCAGAGCGTGTGCCATGCACACATTCGCTGAGACAGGCTGCACACAGTGTGATCCACCTTGATCGCGAGCACGTTGCTGCTGTTGGCGCAAGCATGTCTTCTCAAGAAGAAATCAGGAGTTTATTCCTTGCTAGTGGCACTATAATAATTTTAGCACATCTCATTAAAAAAAAGAGAAAGCCTCGACATTGGTGGCACACCACTTTATTTTAAAAATAAATCTGGTTCAGAGTTACTTTAAGATTTAAAGTTTCAACATGTGAGTGGACAGTATAAAAACTTCACCCGTATGTCACCTACAGATTTTGAAAACCTATTAAATATGGTAGAAAACAGTATTGCAAAAAAAAAAAAAGACAACAAGTTTTTAAATACCTATTTCAATTCAAAACAGGTTACCTATAACTCTACGGTTCCTAGCCACTGGTGATTTGTACACGAGCCTTCAGTATTTATTCAGAATATCCAAACAGTATACTGGAAGAATAATTCCAGAGGTTTGTGCAGCACGTATTGAGGAATTAAGGTAAGTATACAAATATTTCCTTAATTTCTTATCTCCATTTAGCTGAATCATAACTACTTAATTATTTAAGAATCAAACAAATCATCGGAAAATTCCAATGTTTGAGGAGATGGAGGGTATGTGGAATGACATGGAGACAGCGTGCAAGTGGAATTGTGTGGCGGCTGAGTGGAAGTGGACAGTTGTGCAGGGGATTCGGAGGATGGTATATATGAGAATACATGAGTAGACTGATGTGAAGATTGTTGTAGTGGTTGCATTTGTGGACATGGGCTTGGGTAAGATGGCACTTGCAGTGTATGGCCTGGTCGTTGTTGACTGAACCAATAGTTCTGTTGCTGGACATCATAAAACCGTTCTCTGCTTTTACTATATGTCAAATATAGCATGCTGAACACTTTTCTTAGGTTGTGGTGAATACGAATTAATTTTGGTCGCCACAAAAACAAAGACTGGTTTAATCTCTCCATCGACAGAGGAAAAGATTTTCAACTTATTTGCTGCAGTTTTTTTTAAAACCCCCAGAGCGTCCTTTATCAATGCATTGTCATCTCTTTTTATTAGTTTTCGGTGCTACAAACTCAGCTGAATCTGACCGATATGCACTGCCTTCATTGTCTTGTTCCTCATTTACTCCTTCGCCTTTTTTCATTATTTTCATCACCCTGTTCCTGGAAATGAATAATCAAATTAATAAAGAAATGTATGCTAAAAATGACTTATTTTTTGTTTTTCTAGCTTCCTACTACTCCCATGGCCTGGATGGAAATAAGCAAGATATTTGAAGACATCTGGCACCTTCCTCACTGTGTTGGGGCTATGGATAGGAAGCATGTTGTATTACAGGCACCAATGAATACTGATACTGGTTTTACTATTACAAAGCACAATTTAGCATTGTGTTATTTGCATTAGTTGATGGAGATTACAACTTCTCATTTGCAGACACAGGATGTCAAGGAAGAATTTCAGATGATGGTTTTTAAAGACACTAAACTACACAACATGATCCAAGATGGCAGCTTGAGATTGCCTCCACCGGAGAACTTCCAGGACAACACACAAAACTGCCCTATTTCTATGCTGTGGATAATGCATTTGCGCTTAGTAAAAATGTCATGAAACCATACCCAGGAGATCATGAACATGGATATACTGAATGAATATTCAATTATTGATTAAGCAGAGCTCGCAGAGTGGTGGAGAATGCTTTTGGCATAACAGGTGTGGTATTTAGAGTTTTACAAAAAACAATATTTTTGGAACCCGAGACAGCAGAAACAGTTGTGATGACTATTATTCATTTACATAATTATCTCAGACTGTAGTTATGCAACATTTATACACCACAAGGATCAATGGACTATGAGCAAGACAGCTTTAATGGAAGGTTCCTGCCACAGTAATCAAAACATAGCTTCCATGTTGCCCCTAAGGAATATACCTAGAGGTTTTCCTGCTATTTTTCAGAAAATAGGAGATGAGCTAGCTGATTATTGTATAAAAGAAGTTATATCATGGCAGCATGAATATGCTTAATTATATTGTTATCACTCACCGCATGTTTATGCTTTCTGGGTTTATCCCTATCTCCCAAGAAACAGAGTGCTTCATATGCAAACCATCGGCTAAGTAAACATCTGATGCACCTTTAAAAAGTTAAAATTGTTATTAAAACCTGAAATGCGATCCTAATTATTCTGTATGAAAAGCTTTTGAATAAAATCACTTTTTTGTACCTTTTCCTGTCTCTTGGACTTACTCTCCTTTGCTCTCTCTCTCTCTCTTCGGTAGGATGAGAGTAAACTTAGCATTTTGTTTAGATATTATCTTGTTTGTCAAAGTACAGTGGCTATTTCCCTCCATGCGTATTTCTTTAGATTCTTTTTGTAGTAATTTATGTCCTTCAGATCCCACAACACCGTATGGTATTTATAAATCTTTATCAGGTGCAAGGCACTTTCTTCCATCCAATTGTCCATGTTCACGAGCACGTACTAGTTGAGAGGACCACCACCACAACGTCCCAATTGGCACTGCGTGCCCCTTGTGTTTGCAGCAAAACCCGACAAAGCTTGGATCCGAACAAGCATGAAGCGAATGCACGTAGCATGCACGCAGGATGCACATGGGCCATTCGCAAACAAGGCTCAACTAAGTAAACATGTTACAAACTAGGTTGCAATGCATGTTACATGGCACCTAGGGTATACGCAGCTTCAAATTAACACCTTAAAATCAATTCTGGTCTTCACCAGTAGCAAACGTAAAGAAGGCAGTAATGACAAAGTGGTTATATTTCCCAGCCCAATAAATCTATTTAGCTGCTGGTCTGCAACATATGTAAATCTCCTTAATCCATGTTAACCAGAGGCAGCCCAAGGGTGGTGCGGGGCCATGTGCGGAGACTCATTGCAGGGCCTCATTTGCATATCCCTGGATCTCATTTGCATAAATTTCATATATTTTATTTTAAAATGTATATTTTGCCATCTAAAACTTTAGGTAGTTTTCAAAGGAGTCCTTCACAAACCTCTTTTTTATTTATTTATTTATTTATTTATTTATTTATTTAACAATTCTTTTATACCGCGCTATTAAAATCAGTGCGGTGTACATAGAACAATAACATACTACAATGCATACAGGCAATGACTTAGGGGCATGTTTACTAAATATTAGTGTGTGTTAAGTGGCACTGCGCCAATAGAAATAAATGGGTGTTCCTGCACGTAGCGTTCATTAACATTTGTGACTGTGCATTAGCTTTTAAACTTGCCTCCTAATGAATTTCTGAATACAATCTGCATGTACAGTGAGGATAAAGAAAGATTACCAGATTTCTACATTACAATACTCCAGTGCCAACTGCCAGGAAGTACTATAAACCCTGCTAATTTAGAATCCATAGCAAACCCGCTGTATCATAATAGCACTACCAGAACTCACAAAACACAAAGCCTACCTATCAAAAGGCAACATTGCAAATATTAAACCAATACATCTCAGAATACCAATACAACTACTGGGGAAAGAACAAATGGGACTGTCGCATAGAAACTACATGAAAAGAATACCACAGCTCCATTACACATGCAAAATATAGATAGTCAGCTAACACAGAACAAGGGGATCAAAATTTAGAAACATGAAGACAATAATTAATCTGGAAACCCAAAAGTCAAACTTTGAATGTACAACACTGGAGAAATAAAACTATAAATTAATTTCCTCTTTTACTAAACAAAATGCAAAGATGTTAGCGATGCACATTTCCAAGAGCTAACATATTCCAGTTAATAAAATTCAAAATAAAATAGTATTTTTCTACCTTTTTGTTTGGGCATTTTATTTTTCTGTCGCAACTGCCCCAGTTGCTTTCTTCCGTTTCCTTTGTGTCTTCTAACTCTCCATTGCCTGCTGTCAATTTGTCCTTTCTTCTCTCTTCTAGTTTTTCCATTCTCTCTGCATCTGCCTCTAACATACTGATCTTTCCTACATTTCTTTCTTTATTCCTTTCTTATCCCTTCATCCTCAATCCCCACTTACTCTCCCAATTAACCGGCCAATCGTAGATTTTTCTTCCCTTCCACACAAAATATCTTTTTCTCCTCTCTATCCTCACTCCTTCAGCCCCATCCCCTTCTAGTCCCCATCAGTTCTCTTCTAGTTCCAACCCCATCCAGCATTCGCTCCCTTCTAGTTCCATTTGCCCATCCCCCCCATCAGCCCATTTCCACTCCTAGGCCCCCCACCTGTCTGACCGGCTTCAGAGGGAGCTCGGGAGGCCCAAAGCCCCAGCTCACCTCTGTACAGCTGCCGAGCTGCCGGAGTGAAGAGTGGCGTTTTCCTTCACTCTAGCAACTGTGTTCTCGTGGAGCCCGCGGGCATGCTGAGTACCGGGAAACAGGAAATGCCCTTTAAACCTCCGGTATGCCAGCAGGCTCCACGAGAACGCAGGTGTTGAAGTGAAAGAAAATGCCGCTCTTCATTACAGCAGCTGTGCAGAGGTGAGCTGGGGCCTTGGGCCTCCCTGGCTCCCTCTGAAGCCGGCCCTGCAAATGATCAGGAGTCAAACAGCAAGTGCAGGATGAAGATGGCACGGGGCCCTGTGCGAACAACATTCCCGCACAATGGACAGGCCAGCCTTGATGATAGCATAGTCAACAGATCCTTCCTTTCTAGATAAGGGTGCAACATACAAAGATATCAAACTATAAAAGGCCAAAGTAATCATTCTAGAAATTTGCACTGTTAATACTACCCTGTTATCCAATTTTATCCCTAAATCTGCAATTATATTAACTGGTTTCCTGGCCAAACATCTTCCTTCCATACAAGCAAGAGAGAAGCCTGCAAAGCACACAATGGGATTAGGTGAGTCAGTCATAGTGGTAGTCTTTGGAACAGTGGCAGCAGAATTATCGCTAAGGTTTGGGGTCAAGTTGAGCATGGAAGGATGGATTTGTGTCTAAAGAAACTAGCAAGCTGGTCTTTCTTCTCTCCCACTGCTCACTTAAAGTCATAAGAACATAATGCATAAATTATGCCATACAGAGTAAGAGCAGGTGTCCATCAAGCCCAGTATCCTGACTCCAAAGCTGTAACTTTTCCAAATCTACATGACTAATAATGATTGATGAATACTGCCTCTAGGAACTTAATGGACCCCCTATTAAATCCAGCTATAACGCCTTGAGCCCATCTTCCAGCAAGAAATGCCAAAGCTCAACTACACTAAGTTAAACAAAACACACTCAGAATTGTTTTAATCTGCTACTTATTAAATTCATGGAGAAGCTCCTCGTCTTAGCAGTAAGGGTAAATAACAGTTCCTCATTTATCTTATGAAGTTGACAGTGATAAGAGATCCTTAGGGAGTTACTTCCCCCAGTGGACATATTTTGAAGGACTTTCTCTGGGTTTTTATTTTATTTTTTTATTTATAGAATATACAAATAATTACAAGGATGCAATCACTTGCACAGGAAATCGGAAAATCAGAGAATAGACAAACATTTAGGAAAAAAAATCCAGAAGAAATAAATTAACCTGAAATTCTTGCTCTAGCCCACAACTTGCGGGATCCAAGAAAATACGAAAATAACACAGCAATGAACTCTAATAGGTAATATACAGAGACATATCAGCCAACTTCAATCAAGACGGAGTAGAACAGGTGACAGACCCACCAGTAAGAACCCCTCGGGCATTTAAAAAGGAAATCAATTGAGATGGAAAAAAGAAAATATAAGAATTACCTTCTAACTTAACAAGACATTTGTATCTCAAAAAGAAGAGCCCGCCCAATTGAGAGACCCTCGGGCGCAGGATCAAAAATTCTTTCCTGCGTCTTTGGGTTTCCCTAGCTAAATCAGGAAACATGTGGACCAGGCAGCCCTTAAAAACAACATTCCTCTTCTTAAAGAACATTTTTAGAAGCCATTCCCTGTCAGATGCTAAGGCAAAGGTTACTAAACAAGCAGCCGGGGAGGCTATATCCATATCCAATGATTCTAACAGAGGTAACATTTAAAACATCAACCACTTGTAGACCAGGTACAACAGCATCTGAGGAAACCTTTTAACCCGTAGGTATATAATATACCTTAACCAATGGTGGGCAGAGCTCAGGGGAAACCCCAAGAACCTCTAACATATAAGCTTTAAACATTTCTTTAGCGGAAATACCCGCCACTTTTGTAAAGTTAATCATTCGTAAATTAATCAATCTTGAATGGTTATCCAGGGCTTCCATCCGGCTCCTCGTGTTGCCAAAATCTTTCATCAAAGCCTCCGCCTGAGAATCCAAACGCTCAATTTGGACAGAAGATTCAGTAACAGTGGATTTTAAAGATTCAATAGCCTCAGAATTCAAAAAACAATTCCTCTCAGTCTGTACCACCTGGGCTTGCAAATTTTGAACTTGGGAGATAATAGCCTCACCTAGCTTCTTAATAGCCGACAAAATGGCTTCAAGGGTAAACTGTTCCGGTCTTTGCAGCTCAAAGGAAAAGGGCAACTGCTCAACTGAAGCCAATGCCATCTCAGGAGCCAATACCGGTGAAGAAACTGCTCCCCTTGCTTCCACTGTCAGCCGCTGCACTCCCAGCATCTACGGGGCAGAAGGAAATCGCGATGGCACTCCACCACTCGCAGACATGTTCAGCGGCGACCCCAGCGACTCTGAAGGCTCACCTCGATAAGGCGCCACAGTGTCATCGCCGTCTGGACGGACCCCAACACACGCTTGCTTCGACGGCTTCCTCACTTCCCGAAGGGGACGCCGAGCTCACCGGCTCCAGCAAGCTCTCAGCCGGGCTTCTCACCCCCACTTGTGGCTGAACTTCCCGATGAAGATACACATCCAAGGGACCAACCACAGGTAAACTGGAGGGTGCTGGCAGGGGAGTCTGGGGAACTAACCCGAACCGAACTGTCCTCCGATGTGGCATTAGGAAATGACGTCTTTTGAACCTCCAGAACTTCCTTTGACCTGAAAAAAGTTCCTTTCTCTGGGCTTTAAGGTATATTTGTGGGAGGCTGCAAATCCGAATCTTTTGGATCCAGCTTAACATTACAGGAAACTGAGATATACAGTATTGTTAGAAGATGGGCAGCTTTGGATTCCCAACAAAACACTTTAAGGAAGGTCACTGCTTTATGGAAACATTGTTAATGTCCTTTTCTTGAGACCTGCTAGACCAGCCCAGCTAAATTGGCTGTCTTCCCTTATCAGCAGATTGATGGAGACAAAGAACCAATGAAAAGCCCAGGTTTCAATGACATCACTTCAATGCTTCTATTTGCCTCAACCACCAGAGGTCCCTTCAGTATTCATCCCACAGCATATGGGAGAAATATGGTAAGCCTCACACCACCTCAATTGTGGGCAACAAGGAGAAAACAGAAGTAGAGAAATATGTACAGGAAAGCATCAACAGAAAGCTGTCCATAGACTATGAACCTGCACAGCCAAGTATAAAAATCATAGCAGACCCAAGGGAACACAGCAGAAGAACAAAGCAAATACAATTTCAAGGGTGAGCCCTGGACTAGTGTAACAGAACTCAAGGAAAGGACATTAACTGGTAAATAAAATGTTATCTTCCATACCATCCTGCTAGACCAGTCCAGACAAGTGAGACGTACCAAAGCTATGACTCCACTGGGTGTAAAGAAGACACAGCAGCTGGCAAAACCCCAGAACAAAGGCGGTGTTTGCCCTCACGTAGACATCCAAATAGTAATGTTTGACAAAAGTGGAAAGTGATGCCCATGTTGCCACCCAACAAATGTTTGCAGGGGCTACCAAGCTCCGATCTGCCCAGGACACCCCTTGTGCTTGGGTAGAATAGGCATGCAAACCCTCCAGAACCTGACAGTTCCACAACAGATACGCTGAGGCAATAGCTTCCTTAATCTAGTGCCCTAAAGTCGACTTGGCCACAGTGTCACCCTTGCAAGGGCCAGCAAACAGCACAAAAAGATGGTCGGACTTACGAAGGGAATTTGTAATCTCCACGTACTGGAGAAGCACCTTCTGGACATCCACAATGTGAAGATCCTTCTCCTTCTCCCGACACTGCTCTTTAGAGAAGGGGGGCCGGCGGACCAACTGATTCACTGAAGGAGGGGAAAAAAAATCAAAAGTTCGAGCAACCGGACTTAATACCATAATGGCTTACTACAAGAAAGCACAGTTACTTACCTGTAACAGGTGATCTCTGGGAACAGCAGGAATTAGTCCTCACATATGGGTACGTCGGTACCGACGGAGCCTGCGCGGGAAAGCTCCCCAGCTTCCCAGAAGGAAAGCTTTTGGGGCCTCCCACTGCGCATGCGCGCTGCCTTCCCACCTTCCTGACCAACTCTCCTCAGTTCGAGTTTAAAGCTGAGACAATAGAGAGAGGAAAGGAAAGAGAGAGAGAGAGAGATACAACCCCTCGGGGAGGTGGGTGGGTTGTGAGGACTAATTCCTGCTGTTCCCAGAGATCACCTGTTACAGGTAAGTAACTGTGCTATCTCCAGGAACAAGCAGGAATAAGTCCTCACATATGGGGACTCCCTAGCTGAGATGCCCGGGAGATCCCCTGAAGGGTATGAGACCCTGAAAGGCTCCTCATCTTCCTATGGATCTCAGGCATCCATTCAGGGAAGGTGGGCTGGAGTTGTTCAAGAATGGAACAGGTGTCTGAGGACAGCCTGACCAAACAAGGCATCCCGGCGGGAGTCCTTGTCCAAACAGTAATGGGCTGTAAAAGTATGAACCGAGGCCCAGGTGGCTGCTCGACAGATCTGGTCAATGGACACAGAGTTTAGATGAGCCATAGAGGTGGCCATGGCCCTCACATTGTGAGCGGTGACATGGCCCTCCAGAGAAAGGTTCTTACTCTGGAAAGCAAAAGAGATACACTGAGCAATCCAATTGGACAGTGTTCTTTTAGAGACTGGAAGTCCTAAATGAGAAGGATCAAAAGCAACAAAAAGCTGTGAAGACATTCGATGTTGCTGTGTCCTGTGGAGGTAAAAGGCAAGAGCTCTTTTACAATCTAGAGTATGAAGGTTCCTCTCTGCACTGGATGCATGAGGAGCTGGAAAAAAGACAGGTAAATATACCTCTTGATTAAGATGAAAAGGGGAGACCACTTTAGGCATAAAGTGGGGTTTGGTCCTAAGGATCACCTTATCATGATGGAACCTTGTATAAGGTGGATTAGCCACTAGAGCTTGCAGTTCACTGATACGGCGAGCTGAGGTGACTGCAATAAGGAAAATAACCTTCCAGGAAAGAAATTTCAAGGAGGTAGTGGCTAAGGGTTCAAAGGGTGGCTTCATAAGCTGACCAAGAACCAAGTTTAAGTCCCATGCCACCGGAGGAGGTCGAATGGGAGGTTTAGTTAAGGTTAGGCCTCTCATGAATCTTGCAATAAGAGGATGAGAGGAAACAGGTTGTCCATTGATGGGCCTTAAGGGATGCTGCAATAGCACTCAAATGGACTCTTACTGAATGCGTTTTGAGTCCTGCATTGGAGAGATGCAGGAGATATTCCAAAAGAGAATTCAAAGGAAGTGCTAGAGGGTTAAGACCCTTTTGAGCACACCAAATGGAAAATCTTTTCCATTTAAAAGCGTAAGAACGCCTAGTGGAAGGTTTCCTAGAGGCATGGAGGATATCCTTCACTTGCTGCGAAAGATTGAAGTGTTGAAGGTCTAGGCCTTCAGTAACCAAGCTCTGAGGTGAAGGGACCTGGGGTTTGGGTGCCACAAAGTCCCCTCCTCCTGAGACAGAAGGTCTGGAGCCGCTCCCAAGTCCAGGGAGGGGGCTTGGGAGAGATGCAGAAGTAGAGGGTACCACACTTGGCGTGGCCAGCGTGGAGCTATGAGGATCATGGACCCTTGATCCCTTTGAAGTTTGAACAGAGTCTTGGGAATCAAAGGAATGGGTGAAAAGGCATATAGGAAGCCCTGACCCCAATGAAAGAGGAAGGCATCCTTGGCCTGAACTCCCTGCCACAGAATCCTGGAACAGAACCGGGGAAGTTTGGCATTCCACGGACTTGCAAAGAGGTCTATGTCCGGGGTCCCCCATTTCTGGAAGATTCTGAGTACCTGATCCATGTGTAGGGACCATTCGTGTGGAAGCAGAACTCGACTGAGTCTGTCTGCCCAAGAGTTTTGGATTCCTGGAAGATATACTGCCAGGAGATGGATTTGATGCTCTCTGGCGAAGGCCCATAATCTTAGAGCTTCGTTGCAAAGCGACAGAGAGCCAGTCCCTCCTTGTTTATTTATGTAAAACATGGCTACTTGATTGTCCGTATGAATAAGGACCGTCATGTTGCTGAGGAGGGTATGAAAAACTCTGAGAGCTAGAAAGATTGCTCGAAGTTCCAAGTGGTTGATATGAAGGGTGGTCTCCTGTGGAGACCAAGTGCCCTGAGTGGAGAGATCTTGAAGATGAGCTCCCCAACCTGTTTGGGAGGCATCTGTTGTGAGGGTTGCTTGGGGCAACAATGGTTGAAAGGGGGCACCCAACAACAGATTTTGAGTGGACATCCACCATTGGAGAGACCAAAAGAGATGTTTGGAGTTTGCTATTTGGTCTGAGAGAGCTCCTGATGCTTGAGTCCACTGGGTGGACAAAGTCCATTGAGCTGCTCTCATATGTAGGCGAGCATAGGGCACCACATGTACTGTGGAGGCCATGTGGCCTAATAGTTGTAGCATCTCCCTGGCAGTCAAGTGGCTTCTGGACTGAGTCTGGGAGGCTAAGTGCACTAGACGTTGGCAACGGGCCTGAGGAAGATAGGCCCTTGCAGTGGTGGTATCCAACCAGGCCTCTATGAATTCCAGGGACTGAGTAGGGGTGAGTTGAGACTTTGGCAGATTGATCACAAGTCCCAGATACTGCAGAATGCGTCTGGTGCGATCCAGGGAAGTCTGAGCCTCGGACTGAGATGGAGCTCGGATGAGTCAGTCGTCCAGGTATGGGAAAACAAAAATTCCCAGGGCTCCTAGAAATGCAGCTACTATTGCCATGCATTTGGTAAATACCCTTGGAGCAGAGGCTAGACCGAAGGGAAGTACTCTGTATTGGAAATGTTTTCCCTGGAACAGAAACCGTAGGAATTTTCTGTGGGATGGATGGATGAGTATATGTGTGTACGCATCCTTGAGATCTAGAGAACAAAGCCAATCCTGACTCTGTAGGTATGGAAGGAGAGTACCTAGAGAAAGCATCTTGAATTTCTCCTTGCATAGGAATTTGTTCAATTCTCTGAGATCTAGAATAGGTCTGTACCCCCCTGTTTTCTTGGGAATGAGGAAATAAGGGGAGTAAAACCCTGACCCCTGTTGAAGAAAAGGAACCTCTTCTATTGCCCTTTGGGCGAGAAGGGTGGTCACCTCCTGACCTAACAGGTTCAGGAGAGAAGGGGGAGAATTGAAACATCTCACTATGGTATGGGAAGGAAGGCTGGAGAAATGTAGTTTGTAGCCCTCTCTGATGATAGAGAGGGTCCATTGTTCTGATGTGATTTGCTCCCATCTGGGAGCAAAATGAGTTAACCTTCCTGGAATGGTGAGAGGCTCTGGATGTTTTAGAGCCAGAAAGGTTAAGTTCTCTAGGGTTAAGTCAAAAGCCCTGAGGGGGTTGGGACTGCTGGGCTGTAGCAGCCCCTGCAGGTTTTGCCCTGGCCTATTTAGGCTGCTGACGCTTAGGAGCAAAGCGAGCTGCAGAAGATTGTTGGCCAGTATTTGTAGCAAATCTGGCCTTCTTATAGAAAGGCTTCTTGAAAGATTTTTTCTTGACAGGGGCAGAGGTAGACTTAGAAAGTCTATCTAAAGTAGCACTTTCTGCATCCATTTGGGTGGCTTTGATTTGCCACTCCTTACCAAACAGATTCTCACCTGTACAGGGCAGATTTCCCAACCCATCCTGGACCCAGGGTTCTAGGTCAGAGGCCTGGAGCCAAGCAATTCTGCGAGCCGCTATGGCAATACCTGAGGCTCTGCTAGCACCCTCAAAGGAGTCAAAGGCTGCTCTGTTGGAGAACTTTGAAATATCTTGGGTATGCTTTAGCAAAAGAAGGAACTCCTCCTTTCTAGCCTCTGGGATAAAGGGGAGAAAATGGCGTATTTTCAATGCAATCTCCTTCAGAAACATGCCCATATAGAGGCTGTATGAATTGATTCTGGCAATAAGCATACTTGCTTGGAAGATTTTTCTACCAAAAGCATCCAAAGTCCTACATTCTCTCCCTGGAGGAGTAGAAGAGTGTCGTTTGGTACTCTTTATCCTTTTCATAGCTGACTGCACCACAATAGAGTGGTGAGGGAGCTTTTTGAAAAACCAGGAGAAGGAGGGACACGATACATGGTGTCCAACCGACGAGAATGTGGAGATAGGGTGAGAGGAGTCTCCCATAAGTCCATCATGTGTTCTTGAAGAATTTCATGAATGGGCAAGGTGACTGCCTCTTTGGGAACCTTAGAGTATCCTAAAATATCTAATTTTTTTGCTCTAGGTTCTTTTTCAGAGGTTACTGAAATAGAGAGACCTTTAGCTACTTCAATAATGAAGTCTTGAAAGGACAAATCCTCTGGAGGAGACATTCTCCTCTTTGGAGAAGAAGGCTCTTCAGGTAGAGTTAGGGATACTTCAGCAGAGTCATCTGATGAATCAGAATCATCAGAAGACTCGAAGTATTGTCTGTTTGCTTCCAGGGATCGATAAGCGTATCGACATCGGGGAAAACCCCGGAACCGGATCGGTATCGGGGAAAACCCCGGAACCGGGAACCGGAATCGGTATCCTGGTCGATGTGGATGCCCTGGGTACCGGTATCGGTTGTGGTACCGGAACCGGAGTCGGTACCGCTGGCTGCGGTACCGAGGGCGTCGCAGCTCTAATAAAAGCCATAATAGCCTGCTGCATGGATTGAACTGTATGATCCATAGACGCCACGACTGTCTGGATGTCGGTACCGGAAGATTGAGCCGGTACCCCAGAGCAGTCTAACAGGTGATCGGTCGAGGCCGTGCCATCGATGTCAACCTGTAACCCCATAGGAGGAGCTTTGGAAGCCGGAGCTTCCCGCCGGGGTTGTTTGGCTGGGGCAGCGTCCTCAGGGTCAAGCCCGGGGGCATCTCGATACTTGGAGGGAGATTTGCCCTTTGAGGACCTGCCAGAGGAATGTTTGGTTACCTGAGATCCATCAGGAGAGGAAGACCTGGAAGATGTCGATGCTGGAGTATCTGTAGAAAACAGCATGTGAAACTTGGCTGCCAGGTTTTGTAAGCCACGTTTAGACATCAAAGAACAGGATGGGCAATCCGGAATGGAGTGGTCAGGCCCCAAACATTTAAGACACCATTCATGGGTGTCTGTGACTGATATAGTACCACTATACTTGGTGCATTTTTTAAAACCAGAGGCTTGTTTCTCCATGAGGGAGAATTCTGTGAAGGCCTAGAGGCCTCACAGAACAAACACACCAAGTGGGGAAAAATAGGATTTTTTTTTTTTTTGTTTGTAAAGAAATAAAGAAAAAAGACCGGCGGTACCGGTCCGGAATCGGGGAAGGCAGACACGCAGCCAAAGAAACAAATTAAAATAACAACTTCTTCAGCGGTGACAGGAACACGACCTGCTGGCTCCGCGGAAAAAGAAGAACTGAGGAGAGTGGTCAGGAAGGCGGGAAGGCAGCGCGCATGCGCAGTGGGAGGCCCCAAAAGCTTTCCTTCTGGGAAGCTGGGGAGCTTTCCCGCGCAGGCTCCGTCGGTACCGACGTACCCATATGTGAGGACTTATTCCTGTTTGTTCCTGGAGTTGAACTTTTCTCTTTCTGAAGAGAGGCCCAACTAACTGTCCTAAAAATTGCAGGTAAACAGGCTATTGGTCTGTAAACTATAAGCTGTTTACTGTGATAGATGCAGACCGAAGATACGATCACATCGAGCTCAATAACATCATGGCGATAGAGCAAAAAGGCAATAAGAGAGAGTATGGAACCAAAGACCATTATGGCCAGTGCAAAGAAAGGAATAAATCTCAGTATAGCATGGATTCATTATAAGAAAGCTTTTGACAGCATCCAACACTCTTGGTTAATACATTGCCTTGAAATGTATAGAATAAATTCTGGTTTGATAGAGTACATTAAGTTCACTATGACAATGTGCAAACCACATTCTTTTTGAGATATGAAGATAGTCAGTACATCATTCCTAACATTAAGATCCAGCAAGGACTATTTCAGGGAGATTCCGTGTCACTACTTCTGTTTTGTTTGGCGTTTAATCCAATGAGTGCTCTCATCAACTCTTTGGGATATGGATTTAGCCTGAATTCTAAAGAAGGTACCAATTCAGAATCAACTTCCCATCTGCTATTTATAGATGATCTGAAGCTCTACAGTTCCAGCGACCAACAATTAGCAGAGCAACTTCGTCTGGTAAAACACTTTTCTGATGACATCAGGATGACTTTTGGCCTTGACAAGTATGTTAAGGCAACCTTTTTCGACGACTCAAGCCAATCCTCAGCCAAGACCATTTCCGCACAGTATGCCAGGCGGTCATCACCCCCCTACTGGACTACGGAAATTCACTATATCAGGGGTTACCCAAACACTCTGTATACCCACTGCAATTGGTTCAAAACACTGCAGCGTGCATAATCACAGGCACATCCAAATATGAACACAACACCAGTACTCCGACAGCTGCACTGGCTACACATAATGGCACGGGCAAAATTCAAGGCAACACTAATCATCTTCAAGACCATACACCACTGCTCAGCAGAAATTCTACAGACCACAATAACCAGACACAAGCAGCAGACCCAGGTGAACCCAAGGCAGCAGCAGACTCCTCACCCCAACCGGATACCACAAAACAAAGCAATCAACTTCCAGAAGAGCCTTGCCGATACCTGTCCTGTCTGTGTGCCTGATAATTTTCTCTATTCTGTCAAAATATGGAGTTCTGTTTCATTTTCTACGAGAATAGTGGTCATTCTGTTTGTACTGAAGAATAGCAGCTGCTGCAGTGAACTGGTTCTTCAACACGAATCCTCCTTTCAATCCAGAGTATCCTTTAAGGCCAATGCGCCTTACACAGGAATGGTGGTCCGTCTGATAACCAGCATAACCTGCGAATCCACTTTGGAATCAACCACCATAACACACCTTCTCTCCAGGAGAGCATGCATCAGTTTATATACCCTTAGCCCCTTAGGCAATGAGTTGGGATAATCCCACTCCAGCCCGAACAGGCCCTTGAGCATCTCCAGGAAGACAGTAGTGGATTTCCGAACCCCTTGCAGGAGCAGACACCTTTTCGGTTCTTGCTCTGTGATTGCAGCCTCCACCAAGCTCGAAGTGAATAAGACACTGGGTTCAACACCTCCAGCTCCTACTCCTGGAAAAGGCAAATAACAGCAGCTTCCTCACAATCCTCTAAAGGAGAAAGTACTTCATCTACATAAGATATCTCAGTCCAAGCCACAGCTGACCCCTTCCAGGGGGGAAACAAAAGGCCACACGGTGTGCATGTCCATGCCGGAATGACCAGGCCTGCTGCAAAGAGAAAGAATTCTGGGGAGAACAATCTGGACTCTGGAAGCTCTCCTCACAGAAATGACCCCCCTATACTCGGGGGCACTGTCGCCATCAATCCCCTAGAGGACAGGGAGAGGCCAGCTGAACATCCTTACCCATAATGCCATCTGCCACTTCCTGTCCTGAGGCAGGCAATGTCAGGGCTAATGGCATCCCCTGGCTGAGAAAGGGGGAGTAGGCCCTCCAAGGACAACTCAGAAGTAGAATCCAGAAACCAGAGATAAGGCACAATGCATGCCACAGGCCAAACATCACCTGGAAGAAGAAATAAGAGTTAAGGCAAGTGTCACAAAGCATGCACTAAGGCCGCAGCAACCCATAGGGCCACATTAATTGTGCTTTTACTAGAGTGCTCATTACAGGCGCTAGTATAGGAGCATGTGTTAGAACCGCTTGGGGAAAATGAGCGCAAGGAAGGTGCGACCGCCAGGTGCACAACAGAGAAAACGCTATTAATGTGTGCAGAAAATGGCGGGAAAACCCCCACCTAGCACAAATGGTCACCAGCTTTCTACTCCGAATTGTATCCCCCACAGATAGGATCGAGAGCCCCCAAAGACAATGACTTGGTCAAGCCTTGGTACTCCCTGAGAGCCCCAGGCATAGAACCTGTGCCGGGCTCATCTCTACTCTCCTTGAACTGTTTGGCTGGCTCTGCCACACTGTGTATAAGATGGCTGGAAGGCAGATTCCTCTGAGAGCCTTCTGCAATCTTCGGAAGAGAGCAGGGGGGGGACAGAGAAACAGGAAGGGGACATTGAGGAGGTGTGAGAGTGTCATACTCCTCCAGATCCTTCCAAATCTTTCCAGTTTTTGGCTGCTTAACGGGCCCTTATCCAGGCTAACAGCATGGAGCTGAAGCAAATTTTCCCTTTTCCTGTTGTTGTTGTTAAGTGCCGTTGAGTCTGCAACGACTCATGGTGACCCTCTGAATAGTTGTCCCAAATTGCATTCAGTCTTCAGTCAGGCAGCTCACTGTTGACAGACTGGTACCCATAGCTGCTGTTATTGTATCGATCCATCTCATTGCTGGCCTTCCTCTTTTGCGTTGACTTATCTTGCCAAGCATGTCGTCTTTCTCTAATAATCTCTCTCTTCACATGATGTATGAAAGTCGAAGTCTTGTCATCTGAGCTTCTAAAGAAAGCTTAGGTTTGATCTCCTCTAGTACTGACTGGTTTGTTCTTTGAGCAGTCCATAGTATATGCAGTATTTGCCGCCAGCAACATAATTCAAAGGCATCAATTTTTTTCCTATTTCACTATCCAGCTTTTGCATCCATATAATGTTATTGAAAATAGCATGGCTTGAACGAGTCAAATCTTTGTATAGAGAGAGACATCTCTGCTCTTGAGAATCTTGTCTAGGTCTTTCATAGCCATTCTGCCAAGAGCAAAGTGTCGTCTGATTTCTTGACTGCTTGTTGCTTCTTTATTGATAGTTGATCCAAGTAGGTTAAAGTTGTCCACGATTTCAATTTTTTTCTCCTTCAATGATGAACTTATTGATTTTGCCAGTTGTCATAATCTTTGCCTTCTTTACCTTAAGCTGCAGGCCCATTTTAAGACTATGTTCCTTGATCGTGAGAAGCAAATGTTTCAGATCATCTTCCCTTTCAGCCAGTAATGTGGTATCATCAGCATAGTGAAGGTTGTTGATGAGTCTTCCACCAATCTTCACACCTCTGTTGTCTTCATACAATCCTGCTTCTCTGACGATTTGTTCTGCATATAAATTAAACAGGTAGCGGGAAAGTATGCAGCCTTGTCTTACACCTTTGCTTATTTTAAATCATTCTGTTTCTCCTTGTTCCGTTCAAACTATTGCTCCTTGATCAATGTACAGATTGTGCAAGAGAATGATCAGGTGTTCTGGTATACCCATGCTTCTTAATGTGGCCCAGAATTTCTCACGGTTTACACAGTCACAAGCCTTGCTGCAGTCAAAACATAAATAAATATCCTTTTGGTATTCTTTAGTCTTTTCAAGGATCCATCTCACATCCACGATGATGTCGCTCGTTCCTCGCCCTTTCCTGAACCCTGCTTGCACTTCAGGTAATTCTTGTTCCAGGTATGGTTGTAGTCTCTGTTGAATAATCTTCAGTAGGATCTTGCTGGCATGTGGGATCAGAGCGATTGTGCGATAATTTCCACAGTTAGTTGGATCACCTTTCTTTAGTATTGGTATAAACACAGATCTTTTCCAGTCAGTTGGCCATGTTGTTGTCTTCCAAATTTCCTGGCAGAGCCTTTTAAGTACGGTAACAGCTGCATCAGATTGCTGTAATACTTCTATGGGAATGCCATCATTGTAGTACTTTTCCTTGTCCTGTCTTGCTGCACACGTTAGAAATCTGTTAAGTTCTATGATTGTCTCTTTCTCCTCTGTTTTAGCTTCTCTGCGTTTCTGGGCAATTTTCAGATTTTCTTCCGTCATCCATTTTGGCCATTTTTGCTTTTTGTAGAGACTTCTCGCTTTCTTCCAACACAACCTTCTTGATGTCATTCCATAACTCTTCTGGAGCTCTGTCATTTGTATCTAAAGCAGCAAATCAATTTTGCAGGCAGTTTTTAAATTCCAGTTGTATATCCTCAAGGTCATATTTTGTTACATTCATGAGTGGCTTGCTCTTTTCAACTTTAGCTTGAGTTTGCATACTAGTAGTTGGTGATCTGTACCACAGTCAACTCCAGGTTTTGTCTTTGTTGATGTTATAGAGCGTTTCCATCGTTGATTTCCACAGATGTAGTCAATTTGATTTTTGTATAATCCACTGGGTGAAGTCCATGTGTACAGTCGCCACTTGTGTTGCTGGAAGAAGGTGTTTGAGATTGCTGAAGATTGTTGGTCTTGCAGAATTCTATCAGTCTTTCTCCAGCTTCATTTCTGTTGCCAAATCCATATTTTCCAACCACTTTGCCGCCTTCTTTGTTGCCAACGTTTGAGTTCCAGTCACCCATGACTATCAGGATATCCTGTTTACATGTTCTGTCAATTTCAGCTTGTACTTGTTCCTAGAACTCATCAATTCCCTCTTCCTATGGCTACTGAAAAGACTAGTGTCTAGTGGAGCCTCCCACATAGCACTCTAGTGAAAGATCAATCCACTGGTGGTACTCAGAATTTTCTTCAGAGAGGAGAAAATCCATTCACCATTTGCTGGAGACAGGGGCGGCTCAAGGCAATCGGCTGCCTTAGGCGAAGTATGAGATGGTGTGCCCCCCCCCCCCCCCCCACCGTAGAGGGAGCAGGGCTTTCTCAAAACTCCAATCAGGAACTGAACCAAACCAAAAATCCAATTTGATTATATGAAGGAAATGCAAGACGTTTGTACACCAAGGAACTAAAAGAGAGCAACAACCACAGCACAGTTTCTAAAACTAAATTATAACTCATTTTTAATTTGTTATAAACTGCGTTATGATTATTGCTTTTTCTTTTTCAACATATTTTGCATCCACAGAACCCCCTTCAACAGTGGGTGCAGAGCAGAACCTGGAAATTCACCCACAGAACTCAATATCTTAAAAAAACAAAATCTGATTCTGATCATTTCACAAACAACAACCATTCTCCAGTACCAGGCATATTGTGAACTAATACAAAACCCTACAACAAAGTCACCAAGTATCTATAGAGCAAATCTACCATACCATAATCAGCACCATCTTCCAAAACTCATATAAGGAACCCATCCAAAAAAAGCATCGCTGAAAATACTACAATGGGCCCTGGAACATCCATACACCTATTTGAAAAGCTGAACATGTCAAATTACTACAGTACAGTATAGATCTTTATGTACAAACTCCATGCTGACAGAACACCTGGGCTCAGTCACACACTCAGAACACAGACCCTCACCAAGTATAGAATAAGTAACCACAATCTAAAGTAAAAATAAAAATATGTAGACAAAATTTAAACTGAAACCCCAAGAAGCCAGACTCCTCAAGCAGTGCAACATCAGATAAATAAGATATGCAGTTCCCCCATACAGTGTAAAATATAAAGATAGCACAAAGTCCAATCACTAAAATGAAATAAAATTAGTTTTTCTACCTTTGTCTGACGATTTTATTCTCTGATCATGCTGGTCCCAATCTGAGGCTCTGCTCTTAGCTCTCTTTCTGTGGTCTATGGTCCATCTGCCATTTCTTATCTCTTCTTTTGCTTTGTTCACTTCCTTCCATCAGCTTATTTCCAGTCCTGGTAACCCTCCCCAGTATCAGCCCCCTTTCCAGTCCTCCCTTCCCTGTACCTTCCAATGTCAACAGCCTTGCATTTCCAGGACTGCCTCTGGTGTCCATTCCCTTCCAGTCCCCCTCCTTCCCCACAGTCTAGCCCCTTCTAGTCCAAATACCATCGCAGGTATCAGCCCACTCCCACCCGTCAGCTCCCTTTCAATCACCCTACCCTCTGTCCATCCCTCCTTCCGGTCCCATCCCCAAGTATCAGCTCCCTTTCAGTCCCCCTTCAGTACCATCCCCAGGTGTCAGCTCACTTCCAGCCCCCTCCTTCCTCCCGTATCAGTTCCCTTCCTACCCAACCTCTCCCCGTGTCAGTTCCCTTCTTACCACCACCTCCCCTCCAATGTCAGCTCCTTTCCTGCCCCCTCCTTCCCCTGGCAGACCATCTTAGCATCCGTTCCCTTCCAGTCCCATCCCCCCATCCCCCTGTATCAGCCCATTTGTAGCCTTAGCCCCCAGTCTTCTTCTAGTGCCAGCAGCTCTCTCCCCTCCATCAGCTCATTTCCAGTCCCAGCCTATTTCCAGTCCTAGTTCCCCCATCAGCCCATTTCCAGTGCTAGCTCCCAGATCAGCCCATTTCCAGTGCTAGCCCCCCATCAGCCCATTACCAGTCCTAACCTCCCCAATAAGCCCATTTCCAGCCCTAACTCCCCCAATTAGCTCATTTCCCATTCTAGTCCCCCCCAGTCTGCCCATTTCCAGTCCTAGCCCTCCCCCATTTACCCATTTCCAGCCCTAACTCCAAACATTAGCTCACTTCTAGCCCTAACACCCCTGATCAGCCCATTTCCAGTCCTAACTCCCCTGATCAGCCCATTACATCCTACTCCCCCCCTCCCCAATCAGTCCATTTCTGGGCCTAACCCCTCCAGTCCTGCCCTGCCCTACTCAGCTCATTACCAGTCAAGCCTGCCCATTTCCAGTGCTAGCACCCCATTACCAGTCCTAACCCTCCCCCAATAAGCCCATTTCCAGTCCTAACCCCCCTGATAAGCCCATTACGTCCTACCCCCCCCCCCCCCGAATCAGTCCATTTCTGGGGCTAACCCCCTCCAGTCCTGCCCTGCCCTACTCAGCTCATTACCAGTCAAGCCTGCCCCCTCAGCCCAGCCCAGCTCATTACCAGTCAAGCTCCCCCCCCCCCACGGAAGAGCCTTGCATTTCCTAATTGGTGCCCCAGCTCACCTTTGCAGAGATGCGGGAAGGAAAAGTGTTTCTCTTCATTCCTGCGGCTCTGTTAAAGTTGAGCCTGCCAGCGCAGAGGGTAATCTAGGCATTCCGTGTCTTGCACGAAACAGGAAATGCCTAGATTACCCTCAGCACCAGCGGGTTCAACTTTAACAGAGCCGCGGGAAAGAAGAGAAACGCTTTTCCTTCCCGCGGCTCTGTAAAGATGAGCCGGGGTGTCAGCAAGGCTCTTACGGGACAGCGGGGGGGGGGGGGGCGCGAGGCCACTGATTCTGCCGCTGCCAAGAATCAGCAGCAGCAGCTTGTCCTGCAGTTTGTTTGTTTTTTTAATTCTGAAGGCCGAGTGAGGTGGTCTTTTTGAGGGCATTTTTTGCCACCTCCAAAAAGTTGCCACCTGAGGCCACCGCTTCACTTGGCCTCATTATAGAGCCGCCCCTGGCTGGAGACAAAAAAATACTAAAGGGACCTCTGGTGGCTGAGGTGAATAGAGGCATGGGAGTGATGTCATTGAAACCTGGGCTTTTCATTGGTTCTTTGCCTCCACCAATATGGTAGTAGGGAGCACAACTACTGTCTGGACTGGTCTAGCAGGACCAGTCTTGTCCACTAGGCGGGCCAGGTGGCCACCTAGGTCAGCAGACCTGTGTGGCAGCATGGCACACATAGCCTGCCACCCCTCCCCCATGCTGACTCTGGCAGCGGGTAGTGGGCTGGCTAGGCTCGGCAACAGTGGCCCACGGCAGGCCATGTGCTTCGACACACATGGCCTGCTGCTTCTGACCTTCCTCCGACAACTGTTGTGGGTCAGAAGCAGCAGGCCATGTGTGCCGAAGCACATGACCTGCCGCCAAACCAAGCCACCCCCTCCCTGACACCTCTGCTGGAAGCAGCAGTGGGGGGTGACAGCGCATCTCAACATGTGAGGGGGGGGGGGGCAGCACGGCTGGGGCATCTGCCTGGGGCAGCAGAAACCCTTCGGCTGATCATGGCAGGATGATATGGAAATTTAAGATTTAATAACTACCCCAAATTGAATACTATTACCTCAAGGGAGCTTTTTCATCATTACATGATAAAAATACAAAAAGCTTTGTTTTGTTACCTCTCATAGTTGAAGCTTTTATGAAGTGGAACATGAGGTTAAAGGTGAACTAAAGAAAGGGGCTGATGAAGGCAATTCTCAAATGTCTAGTTCTGTTCCTACTGCCCCAATTTCTTCAGATCTTTCAAAAGCTGAGATTTTATCTGTGCTGACTCTATTTAAAGCTACTTTGATCACAGAATGTGTGTTGCTAACAAAGAAATAATTGGTCCTTACCTGCTAATTATTGTTCCTGAAGGAACGACAGTCCAGTCCCTTTACTTCTGGGTTGCGTAACCCTTCCAGCAGCTTGGAGGCTGAGTCAAACCCTTTTGAGGTTGGTTAGGTATAAATACCCCTGGCACCAATCCCTAAGCCCCAGTAATCTATAGAAAAGCAGACTTAATATGCAAACAACCCCAAACCAAAACCCCTTTTTTTTTTTTTTTATATATATAAATAATGTAGGAAGAGGAAAGGACCCCGAAGAGCCAACACGAGGGGAAGGGAGGAGAAGGTTCACCTGAGGCTGCCGCAGCCTTCCCCAATCCCCAATTCACCTGACCTGTGCAGGACCCCTTCCGCCTCTGCTTCGGCCTGGTAATTCGGACCGCTATACTCCCAGGAACCCGGGTGGGATCAGGGACTGGACTGTCGTTCCTTCAGGAACAATAATCAGCAGGTAAGGACCAATTATTTCTTCCTTATCGTCACTCCAGTCCAGTCCCTTTACTTCTGGGATGTAACAGAGCAGTTCAAACTTGGGTGGGGTTCGCTAACCCGGAACGAATTATCGCATCCCCGAACCTAGCGTCTGCAGACGCCTGCACATCCAGCCTGTAGTGTTTGGTAAAGGTATGTAGTGACGACCAAGTCGCCGCTCTACAAATTTCCAGCGGCGGTACAAGGCTGTACTCCGCCCAGGAAGCCGCCTGCGCCCGCGTGGAGTGGGCCCGCAGCCCTCCCGGCACCTGCTTCCCTTTCAGGATATAGGCGGAAGCAATAGCTTCCCTGATCCATCTAGAGATGGTCGCCTTAGCCGCGGCCTCCCCTTTGTGAGGACCCCCAAACTGGACGAACAAACGTTCTGACTTTCGAAAGGAGGCCGTACGGGAGAGGTAACGTTTCAATACTCTCCGTACATCCAATCGGCGAAGTCTGCCATCCTTCCCTTCCCGCCCGACGGTAGGGAAGGCGGGCAGCGACACTGGCTGGTTAAGATGGAAAGGCGAAAATACCTTGGGTAAGAATGAGGGAACTGTCCGTAAGACTACCTTGTCCTTGAAAAAGGAGAGGAAGAGGGGGTGGGCAGATAGCGCTTGGAGCTCGGAAACGCGTCTGGCCGAGCAAATGGCGACCAGGAAGACCGTCTTCAGCGTCAAGTCTTTAAGTGAGGCTTCCATTGCTGGCTCGAAAGGCTCTCTGGACAAGGCATTTAACACCAAGTTAAGGTCCCAGGGGGGGGGATCACTGATCTCTTCTGGGGGCGCAGGCGCCTAACCGCTCTCAGGAACCTGGCCACGTCCGGGTGGGCTCCCAGGGGCTTTCCTCGGACCTTGCCTCTATAGCAAGCGATGGCTGCCACCTGGACTCGTAGGGAGCTGGGAGCGAGACCCTTCTCAAAACCTGCTTGCAAGAATTCTAGGATTTCAGGGATAGAGGCTGAAAATGGCTTCTTCCGGCGCCCTGTACACCAGGCTTCGAAGATGCGCCATACTCTTACGTAGGAAAGACAGGTCGAATGCTTTCGCGCGCTCAGCAAGGTAGAAATCACTGAACCTGAATATCCCCGCTTTCGGAGCCGCGCCCTTTCAATAGCCAGGCCGTAAGCGAGAATCGATCCACGTGAGGCATCTGGACAGGCCCCTGACTCAGGAGGCCTTTCCTGCAGGGGAGCCGCCACGGCTTGTCGACCGTTAGCCTCACTAGATCCGCATACCAAGGACGACGAGGCCAATCAGGCGCAATGAGGATGACCAGCCCTTGGTGGGTTTCCACCTTCCGAAGAACTCTTCCGATCAAGGCCCAAGGCGGGAACACGTACAGGAGCCCCTCCGAGGGCCAGCTCTGAGCGAGAGCATCCAGGCCTTCGGAAATTCTTTCCTTTCTTCGGCTGTAAAAACGATTTGCCTTGGCTGAAGAATAACGGGCCATGAGGTCCATCACTGGGGGACCCCAAAGGGAGACAATCTGGTTGAAGACTTCCTGGTTCAGCTCCCACTCTCCGTGGTCGATCTTGAACCTGCTGAGGTAATCGGCTGTAACGTTGTCCGATCCGGCCACGTGCTGAGCTGACAGGGCCGACAACCGGGTCTCGGCCCATCGGAACAGGCTGTCCGCCTCTTTCTCTAGGGCGGGGCTGCTTGTTCCCCCCTGACGGTTGATGTAGGCCACCGTGGTGATATTGTCTGAGAGGACGCGAATTGCGTTTCGCCTCACTAATGGCTCCAGCGTCTTGAGGGCCAACACTACTGCTCGTAACTCCAGCCTGTTGATGGACCACTGCGACTCTATCGAGGACCAAAGACCCTGTGCGAAATGGCCCTGGCAATGAGCTCCCCAGCCCGACAGACTGGCGTCCGTTGTCAGTAGGATCCACTGAGGAGTTTCGAGGGGCATCCCGCATTTTAGGTTCTTCGGGCACCTCCACCACTGTAGAGCCTTCTTGGTTCGCGGTGCGCAGGGTAGTGGTATGGACAAAGGATGAATCTGCGGAGACCAACGACGTAATAGGGAGCGCTGTAGAGGCCGCATGTGGGCCCTGGCCCACGGGACTACCTCTATTGTCGCCGCCATAGTACCCAGCAATTGAAGGTAAAGCCACGCTGAGGGGTTCCGCCTCTCCAGGAACTGTGCTACGAGAGCCCTTAGATCCTTTGCCCGCTTCCGGGGGAGAAACACCTTTCCTTCTCTGGTGTCGAATCTTGCTCCGAGGTATTCGAGCTCCTGAACGGGTACTGTGATAAGGAAGCTTATCATAGTTCAGGAAGGAGCTATAGAAAAGGTGAAGTGACTCTGAACAAGCAACCTGTCAGTTCTGGTAGAAATAAGAAAACAGAATTTTCCCATAAAAGACTACCAGTCCCAGAATGCACCAGGTTTCCAACAGCCATTAGAGGAGCTGAAGTGGAGAAACGTGTGTTCAATCAGGAGGGCTATGAGGTAATCCCTAAGCACTCATCTCAAAGGGCATGGCCTGATTCAGCACAGCTGCGCTGTGTTAGGGAGGAGCACTCATCTAAGCAGAATAAGAGTAGAGTCTATTCTACAGATGACCATCTTCATGATCACCTTGGATATCCAGAGAATTGTCCTCAGTATCCTGAGAATCAGCTTGAGTTTGATCATCAGTTTCATCTGAAGGATCATCAGAAGCAGAAGCCAAACCGGACGGACAGAGAGGGAAAGAGACCCTTTGGAAGAAGGAAGAGAAAAGCCTTTGAGAGGTCTAGAAGAGTCCAAAGCAGTACGTATACTGGGAGGTATTCCAAGGGCCAGCATACACCATTGGACTGGGGAAAGCCAGAGGAATGGTGCTGCAGAGCTAGGAATCACCAGAGGCTACCTGTGAGGGAGACGGCTGCACGTGGAAGGGACCCTAAGACCTGTGCCAGAAGGTATGTGAAGAGAGATCCAGTGTCCAGGGATCTGGATTGGATGGCTGGACATAAGAACTGGACTACATACTGGCCAGGCTATATAGAGAGGAACTCTAGCAGCAATGGAAGCTCAGGTATGAACACTGATCTATGCCCTAGCTATAACCTTGAAAGACAGCAGGGAAACAAGTATTCTCCTGAAAATGCTCCATTGAGAGATTCATCTGTGCCAATCCATGATATTGAACCCATGCTTGTTGAACAAGGGGGAATAATAGCAGATGAGGATCCTGTTTATATGGACTGCTCTCTATCTAAACTCCGTTGGTAACTTTCTGTTATAAAGTACAGCAACCATCACAAAGAAATACAAATTTGTTCTTTAATCTACTCAGAAAAGCTCCTGAAGCAGGATTTGACCCACACAGTGGAAGGCAAGCCAGCTAAGGGGTTTCAGCTGGTAACTGCTAGCAATTAAGCCTTACCGAATTGCTTGTGAGCTAGGAGAGAATCACTTCTGTATCTATGTGGGAAGTAATCAGAAGTTAACCTGAAAAGAACAGTTTGTTTCTTGCTTTGTGGCTTTTCATTTGTTGTTTTCCTGATTTTAACTTTGTTTTTCCAAATTAACACTGAAAGCAAGTAACCTAATTTATGTGCTACCAAGCATATCTGTGTTGGGAGAAATAACCCCATAAATAAAAATCTTATTGGCTTTACCCAAGAGCACAACTAAATTATTATCAGCAGCTGGGTCTGGTGTGAATGAACTACATTGCCCACAATACCTTACAAATCATATAGATATATGCACTTGCCAAGACTGTTGAAGATTCTCACCCAGGCAGCCGTCTGACAGTACCAACTTGCTCTTGGTCCGGTTGATGATCCACCCTAACTCCTCCAGGACCTTTACCACTCGAGCTGTAGCCGAGAGGCTTTCCGCTTCTGATTTCGCCCTGATCAGCCAATCGTCGAGGTATGGGTGAACCAGGATCCCTTCCTTTCGTAGGGAGGCGGCTACCACCACCATAACTTTGGTGAAGGTCCGGGGAGCCGTAGCTAGACCGAAGGGTAGTGCCTGGAATTGGAAGTGTCCTCTTGGTACCGCGAATCTCAGAAACTGCTGATGAGACCTTCGCACCGGGATATGTAAATAGGCCTCCGTCAGGTCCAGAGATGTGAGAAACTCCCCTGTTCTTACGGCCATAATGACTGATCTCAGAGTTTCCATTCGGAAATGGGGTACCTTGAGGCAGCGATTGACCTGCTTTAAGTCTAGAATGGGACGAAAGGATCCTTCCTTCTTTGGAACTACGAAGTAAATGGAGTACCGACCGGAGCCGAACTGGTCTGGAGGGACCGGAACCACTGCCCCGAGAGCTAAAAGTCTTGAGAGAGTGACTTCTATCGCCCTCTTTTTGCTGGAGAGCCGCAGGGGGATTGAATAAAGGCTGGAAGGATCTGCTTTCCAAATTCGAGAGCATAACCTTCTCTGATCACTTCCAGGACCCACTGGTCTGACGTGACCCGGGACCAGGCGGGAAGAAATAGCCTTAGACGGCCCCCCAAAGGTAAGTTGCCCGCCTGGACCCCCTCTATCTCATTGTGATTTTCTAGGTCCCGAGAAGGAGGTAGAGGCCCCAAAGCCTCTCCCTGCTCCTTGAAACCCCTTAAAGTTTGAACCCCTGGCCGGGAAACGACCCCTAGGAAAGGGGTTTGACCTGGCTGGACGAAACCTCTGGGGGTCTCTTGGTTGGCTCCGCGATGGCGCAGGAAGGCGAGCCTGCTTCGGCCTGTCCTCCAGAAGCCTGCCTCCCTTGGACTCGCCAAGATCTTTTACCAACTTTTCCAAATCCTCACCGAATAATAATCTCCCCTTAAAGGGGAGACGACCCAGCCGAGCCTTTGAAGAACTATCGGCTGCCCAATTACGGAGCCACAAATAGCGCCTAGCTGCGACCACTGATGCCATGTTCTTAGCTAGGCTCCTGATGAGATCGTACTGGCTATCCGCCAGGTAGGCTGTACCTGACTCCAATTTAGCTGCAATGGGCTGTAAGTCTTCTGTGGAGCCCTCTGTCAGCTGAAGTTGTTGGGACCACCTCAAGCAGGCCCGCGCCACCCAGGCCCCTGACACCGAGGCCTGCAAGGCGAGGGCACTAACATCAAAAGCCTGCTTTAGCAAGGTGTCCAACTTTCTATCCTGTGTGTCTCTCAAGGCCGTGCTCCCTTCTACTGGGATAGTCGTCTTCTTAGTAACTGCGGAGACCGCCGCATCCACTTTGGGTGACTTCAGCAATTCTCTGTCCGATTCTGGTACTGGATAGAGGCGTGTCATGGAACGCACACCCCTCAGGGAGGACTCGGGTTGGTCCCACTCTTCCTGAATCATTTGGCGGACAACCCTGTGGAGAGGAAAAACCTTTTGAGACTTCCGGACCGCTTGGATCAGGGGGTCCTCCAGCGCTTCTTCCTCAGCCGGAGTGTCCGAGGCCACCTTGAGGACTCTCAGGGATTCATTAATTAGCCCTGGGAGTTCTTCACGACGGAAGACTCGTACTATGCGGGATTGATCCTCCTCTGGGATCTCTCCTTCTTCGAGTTCGTCTTCTTCCTCCTCCCCTATCTCCTTATCGGAGAGCTCCTCCTCCTGCATGCCCTGAGGAGGGGACAAGGGAGACTCTTCGCTTCCTAGCCTTGCGCGTTTAGCCGGGATACCGGAGTCATGGGGCATGGCCTTCAATGGTTTCACCCCCAGGCCTTCCTTCCCTGTGCTAGAGCCTCTCTGCCCCCAGCCCCTGCTTGCGCATGCAGTAGGCCTTGTGTAACAGGAGGATGAAATCAGGAGAGAATAGATCACACGTATCCTCTTCACCCAGGGCTGATGGGAGAGGGGGGAGGGAAGGGAGGGGGGGAGCTGGAATTCCGGATGTTGAGGGCGGAGGGAGGGGAGGCTCTCTTTCTCCGACCAAAGTCTCCGCTGAACCCTCATTAGCTTGTGAGACGGACAACTGGATGTCCTGCTCCACCGAGGCAGCTTCTGCAGCGCAACCCCTGCAGATACCTGAGTCTGAGGGCACCTTAGTTTGCCAGACATGGTGAAAATAATGTGAAACAAATAATGAACTCCGCTTCCCTGGCTCCCTGAAACAGACTCAAAGTAAAAGGAGGCAGAGAATGGAAAAACAAAAATTCTTAAAATTCCTAAAAATCATATAGTTGTCTAGAGATGCCGTCTCTAGGCTGAACAAAGCAACAATTTCTTGTACAGACTCCTGTCCCCCCCCCCCCCCCAACAGAATGTAGCCTTCGGGGCAAATTAACGCTGAGGAAAACAGACAAAAAGGATTCTTGGCTACAATAATTAGGCTTGAGGGAGATCCCCAGTACTTGCGGTTTGCAGATGATTAAATCGGCGGTCCCTCCGGGAAAGAAATTGCCCTCCGGAGTCCTGCACGTGGCTGGGCCTCAGCCACGTGGAGAGTAGGCCGGGTCCCGGTGTCTCCGCTCGCACCGCTGGACCCGCTACCCGTCAGCCGCGAGATCCCTCAACCGTCTGCCAACTCCGGGCGCTCCCGAGCTGCTTTGTCAAGCCGGGAGCGAGGAGGGACGGCGCTTCCGAGCCTCAAGCGCTCAGCCGCCTGAGGGCTTCGGTGCGAGGCGGAAGAGACTGCTGCCGAGGTCTGGGGCTGAGTGCCTTGCTGTTTCGCGGTCCGCCCCTGCCGCCGGCAAAACCTCTACGGAGAGATGAACCTTCTCCCACCTGGCAAGGTTCTAAAGAGCAGAAGCTCGATCTCCGGAGGAGAGGGGGGAAGGGGGGGGAGGGAGGGAGATGAAAAGAAATCAAGAAATCAAGGAAAAAACAAAACAAAACAAAGAAAACAAAGAAGTTTGCAATTACAATAAATTTAAATTAATTTAAATTTAAGATTCAGCAAGAATAAATCAGTAAGAATAAAAAGGAGACTCCAGTAAGCCCTTGGCTTACGGAACCCTCCAGCTGCTTGGAGGCTGAGAATACTGGGGCTTAGGGGTGGTGGCCAGGGGTATTTATACCTAACCAACCTCAAAAGGGTTTGACTCAGCCTCCAAGCTGCTGGAAGGGTCACGCAACCCAGAAGTAAAGGGACTGGACTGGAGTGACGATAAGGAATAGTCCTTAGTGTTAAAGACATACTTTAAAACAAAAAGATAAATCTTTTTAATTTTGCAAGTGAAAAATGTTCCCAAATCAGGAAAAAAAATTCTTAAAAACACAGTGACATTATTAATAAGGGGGCTTTTTTCCATCATAGACACCCTGCTAAGTGCCATGTGATTTATAGAGGGATAATCTCTCTCCTCTGAGAGCAACTGTTGATTAATATGCTCCTCTTGCCACAGACTGACCAGAATGACACCAACTCATCTAATAGCCCAAGATGTTAATCAGAGGTCTGTTTATTCCCATTTGACTTATCAAATGCGGAGGGGGTCTAAAGTCTATCTGTAGCACTGCTGTTTCAGTTGGCTCGATATGTCTTATTCTTTTGACATTATCTGCATTGTGATTACAAAATAAAGATGACAAAACCATTTTAAAGTTATCTAAAGTGATTTAAAACCCCTCTAAAAATTATTGGAAAGGGACTGGCCTCATGGCTGAGGCTGGAATGCGTATGTCCCATCTGCCATCTGCCAGGGCCAGACTGGTCTGGGTGCATTTAGATCTAAAGAGGGAGCTGGGACAGCTACCACTACTGTGGTGACAGTAGCCAACAAGTGACAGTAGCCCTCCAGCCTTGAGGCTGGAGAGGACTCACTACAGCTGCCCAGGCATAATGCCCATAACCTAAAGGGTCAGAAATATTTAAAAAAAAAGAATGTGAAATAAAACTGTTCTGTAACTTGCAAATCAAAATACAATATATACACAGACAAGACAAAACAAAACAGACACCCTACTGAACATAAATCAATTTAAAAAACCCTCAACTCATCTCATAACAAGCAGCCACCCAATACAAAAAAGAACTGTGTGGGAAAATAAGTAGGTGATCTTTGCAGCTTTCCAGGTCATGTCGCATCTTGGTTAGTGGAACAGACATTTAGGCCATCATTCTGTGGCTTTCTTCAGGGTGAATTGCTTATGCAGTGAATGCCTGTTCTTACAAACAGTGGTTCTCAAACCAGATTGGTGGGTTTGAAGCAGGGAATTTGAATTTTTAGTGGGTTTGAAGAAAAGAAGAGTTTGTTGGAAAAAAGGTAGGAGCTTTGAAATTTGAATTTTGGTGGGAAGGTTCATGGAGAAAGGTGAAGCAGTGCAAACAGAAATCCGGGGGAGGGAATTTGTCACAACAATCTTCTTGCTAAAACTCAACCTCAGATTCTGGAAGCTGGAAAACCTCTTTTGTCTTTGGCCCCAGGCCTGTAACACTAAACTTTCTGTGAAAGAGGGGTTGGCCATGCTTTGTTGATGCCAAATCCATTGTCTCCATTGTAGTTTCATGGGTGTCTTGCTATCTCTACTGCCTCTGATCCTCCTCTGCCACCAGTGTTCTTTTTCCAGGATTCATGATTCATCAAATTTGATTGTATGGCTAGTTTCCATCATGTGGAGGGCTACAGCAGATTTCTCTGTGCTGCAGAGTTTATAATATCTTTTGGGGTCTTGTAGCCTTTCTATGGTGTGGCTGGTTTTATCTATATACGATTGGCTGCATCTGTATGGAATTTCATAGACTCCAGCGGTTTGGAGTGGGGGTATGCAAGCCTTCACGTGTGTGAGCAAGGATGCCAGTTTCCGTGATGTGCTAAATGCTGTTATATTATTATTCTTTTTAAGCAGTTTACCTAGGTGGTCTGTTACTCCTTAGACATAGGGAGCACTATAAATCTTTATTCTGTCATGAGGTTGTTATTCATTGGTTGTTGGTGGTTGCTGTTCTCGTGAATTGGTCTGTCCGAAGGTGTTAGGCTTGGGAGATGGCCATTTTGTTGTAGTCACTGGCTGGGAATGTCCCCCGGAGGGTGTTCCTTTCTTCATGGAGACATCAATCTGGTTTGAGAACCACTGTATATAAGAACAGACATTCATTTATTTATTTTATTTATTTATTTATTTACATTCTCTTATATACCGCGCTATTCTGCATCAGTGCGGTTTACATTGAACAAACTGAAATTACATTGAACAGGGCATTATAACTTGGAGATAACTATTTACAGGGAACATGGGCTATGGAGGGTTAAGTGGCTTGCCCAAGACCACAAGAAGCACCTGTGGGACTAGAAACCCCAGTCCTTCCAGCCCAAGGTTGCTGTCCTCTAGTGGGATTTGAACTCCCGACCTTCCGGCCTGAAGTACCTTGCCCCAACCACTAGGCCACTCCTCCACTCCTTCATGTCACTCATTCATGTCACAACAACTTCACCCTGAAGAAAGCCACAGAATGATGGCTGAAAAAGCACAGTTACTCATCTGAAACAGGTGTTCTCCAGGGACAGCAGGAATCAGTCCTCACATATGGGTGATGTCGGCACCGACGGAGCCCTCACGGAAGCATCCCTCCAGCTTTCAAAGAAAGCCTTTGGGAGATGCCACTATGTACGGCATGGTCCCCTTCCCGCCCAAGGGTGCCATCTTGCTCAGTCAGATGACATAGTTAAAAGATGGCAAAAATAAAAGGAGCAACTCCAAGGGGAGGATGGAGGGTTGTGAGGACCGATTCCTGCTGTCCTTAGAGAACACCTGTTACAGGTGAGTAACTACGCTTTGTCCAAGAACAAGCAGGAAGTCAGTCCTCACATATGGGACTCCCCAGCTACAGGCTACCAAAAGCCCATAGCAAAATAGAGGCTACCTCATGGGGAGCTGCAAGCAGCAGCAAATGAGTCTGTGTCCATAGACCACAGTAGGACCCCTGTCTCTGATGAAACCAGCACTCCGGTAGCCTGAACACAGAAGGGTCGGAAGGTAGGAGTTGCCTAAACCCTGAAAAAGGTTACAGAGCACAGCCTGGCCAAAGGCACTGTCCTGTTGGGACTCTCTTTCCAGGCAGTAATGGGCTACAAAGGTATAGACTGAAGACCAGGAAGTGGCCCAGCAGATGTCCACCATCGGGACAGAGTGCAAGTTTGCCAGCGAGGTCGCCATGGCCCTGACATGGTACGCCATGATACAGCCTTCCAGCGGGAGCCTTGCTTGCTCATAAGTGAGGCAATACAGTCCACCACCCATGTGGACAGCATATACTTGGTCACCGCCTCACCCAGCCTACTGGGGTCGTAGGAGATGAAAAGCTGAACAGCTTTGCGGTGGCCCTGAGTGCGTTGGATATAGAAGGACAAAGCCCTCCTACAGTTCAAGGTGTGAAGGACCGTCTCCACCCGACTGGAGTGAGGTCTTGGAAAGAAGGTAGGGAGCACCACTTCCTGGTTGAGATGGAAGGGCGACACTACTTTCGGCAGGAATTTGGAGTGTGTAAAAAAAGCACCACTCTGTTCTTGTAGAACCTGGTGTAAGGCGCTTCCGCCACAAGGGCCTGAAGCTCGCTGACTCTGCGAGTGTAGGTAAGCGCGACCAGGAAAGCCACCTTCCAAGAGAGGTAGCGGAGGTGGCAGGTAGCCAGAGGTTTGAAAGGTGGGCGAGTGAGCTGCCCCAACACCATGTTGAGGTCCCATTCGGATGCCGGAGAGCGAAGCGGGGGCTTTGATAAAAGCAGGCCCCGAAGGAAATGGGTCACCAACGGTTGGGCTGAGAGGGACATACCATCCACCGGATGGTGGTGCGCCACCAGGGCACTAAGGGTGGTGCGCCACCAGGGCACTAAGGGTGGTGCGCCACCAGGGCACTAAGGTGCACTCTGATGGAGTTAGACCTGAGCCCAGAATGGGAAAGGTGGAATAGATACTATAACACTAGAGCCACTGGGCAGGAGAAAGGGTCAGCCCCATGTTCGGCGCACAAAACAGAACCTGCGCCATTAGAGGGCATAAGCCTTCCTAGTAGAGGCCTTACGAGAGGCCAGCAGAATGTCTTCCACCTCAACCGGGAGGTTGAAAGGGGCCAGTCACCCTCTCAGCAGCCAGGCTGTCAGAGACAGGGGCCCCAGGTTGGGATGCAGGAGATCACCCCCCCCTCCTGGGGCAGTCCCCAAGGGGATGGGGGTCTCCACCATCAACTGTAGAAGCAGCAGAAACCACGGTTGCCTGGGCCATCAAGGAGCTATCAGGATGAGCTAGGCCCTGTCGCGGAGGGTCCTGAACAAGGTCTTGGCAATCAGCGGCGTAGGAGGGAAGGCGTACATAAGGCTTTCAGACTATGAGACCAGGAACGCGTCTGCTGCCACCCTGGAGGGCTGGGCCTGTCGGGAACAGAAGCAGGGCAACTGGAAGTTGTCCAGGCTGGTGAACAGGTCCATCATGGGTTCCCCCAGAGCAGGCAAAGCTGACTGGCTACCCTGGGGTCCAACTGCACTCATGCAGCTGGAGAACTCTGCTGAGTCTGTTGGCCAGCAGGTTGTCCTGGCCTGTCAGGTACACTGACCACAGGAGGATACCCTGTTGGATTGCATACGAGCAGAGGACCAGTGCTTCCCGACAAAGGGTACGAGATACCGTGCTCTCATTTGTCCATGCAGAACATCGCCACCTGGTTGTCTGTCTGGACTAGCACCGGCTGGTGACGCAGGTGGTGACAGAAGACCCCAGGGCTAGGTGTATGGCTTAGAGTTCCAGGAGGTTGACCTGCTGTGTGCTCTCGTCTGGTGATCAGCTGCCCTGGGTGCAGAGATCTCTGCAGTGGGCTCCCCAGTAGAGCAGGGAGGCATCTGTGGCAAGGACCCTTGAGGGGGTTGGGGCCTGCAAAGGCATGCCCGCCTCGAGAAGCTGGGGCGACTGCCACCAGACCAGGGAATCCACCAATTGGCGGGTCACAGAAACTCTCTCGGAGGCAGCCTGTAGCCTGAGACCATTGGTCCCGGAGACACCACTGTGCTGCCCTCATGTGGAGGCAAGTATCTGGGGTGACATGGACCGCGGAGGCGATGTGCCCGAGGAGGCACAGGAAAAGCCAAGCGGGCACCAAGGGATAGTATTGTACATCCTGAGCCAGAGTCCTGAGACAATCGGCTCGGTCCCTGGGCAAGAAAGCCTTCGACTGTAAAGTGTCAATCCTTGCCCCCAATGAACTCCAGATACTGCATCAGGAAAAGGTGAGGCTTGGGGTAGTTTATGACAAAGCCCAAGTGTTGCAGAATCTGGATGGTGCATGCGGTGGCCTGCTGCATCTCTGAGACCGTGCATCCCTTTATGAGCCAGTCGTTCAGGTAGGGAAAGACGAAGACCCCCTGGAGCCGAAGGAAGGCAGCCATGACCGCCAGGCATTTTGTGAAAACGTTCGGGGCAGAGGCTAGGCCAACAGGGAGCACCCTGTATTGAAAGTGCCTGCCCCCCCCCCCCACTATGAACCGCAGGTACTGCCTGTGGTTGGGGTGGATGAGGATGTGGGTATAAGCATCCTTCAGGTCTAAGGAGCATAGCGAGTCTCCCTGCTGGAGGTATGGCAGCAATGTTCCAAGGGAGAGCATCTTGAACTTCTCCCTCACCAGGAATTTGTTGAGGTTGCGCAGGTCGAGGATGGGTCTTAGGCCCCCTGTCCTTTTTGGCACAAGGAAGTACCTAGCGTAGAACCCCTTGCCCTTGAGGTGGTGGGGCAATGGTTCCACCGCTTTGTCCTCAAGAAGACCTGCCAACTCCTTCAGAAGGCCCCGGTGGAGGGGAGACCTGAGGGGCTCTCCCAGGAAATAAGGGGGAGGTGTCTGAGTCAGGCAGAGGAGGTAACCCTTCCTGACTACCCTTAGCGCCCAGACAGTGACAGTCACCCACCTCTGGGCATAGAGGGCCAGATGTCCCCCTGTGGGCTGCTGATCTCTTTGGAGTAGAGAGGCCATGCTCAAGGAGTCAAAAAACTCCCTGGCTGGGCTGGGCTGGAGCCGGTGCCTGGGGTTTTGGAGCCTTCTGCTTACGTGGGCCATACCCATGTCCCTTGGCCTGCTGACCCAGTTGGGGAGCTGAGGAAGCCTGATAAGGTGGGTAGTTTATGTAAGCAGCTCCCTTCCTCAGGTAGAAAGACTTTTTACCTGTCCTTCTGTCGGAGAGGGGCAGCGGTCTTTTTAGAGAGCCTGGTCCTCATCATGAACTCGATCTCCAGCTCTGCATTCTTGTCGGTTATGGGTTTTCCAAAAAGATTCTCTTTGGCAGGGGACATCGACCAATTTGTCCTGAATCCACTGCTCGAAGTCAGACGACTGTAGCCAAGCTTGGCGACGTGCACCAATGCCAGCTGCCGGTACTCGAGCCGCTGACTCGAATCCACCCTTGGGCAGGAAGGGGGCCACGCATACGTGGTGGCATCTCCCAAAGGCTTTCTTTGAAAGCTGAGGAGATGCTTCCGGAGGGCTCCGTCGGTGCCCGACATCACTCATATGAGAGGACTGACTTCCTGCTTGTTCCTGGAGAGCACCTGTAACAGGTGTTCTCTGGGGACAGCAGGAATCAATCCTCACAAATGGGTGACATCGGCGTAGACTGAGCCCTCGCGGAAGCATCTCCCCAGCTTTCAAAGAAAGCCTTTGGGAGATGCCACCACTCATACATGGTCCCTTTCTTGCCCAAGCGTGCCAACTTGTACAGTCAGATGACATAGCTAGAGCAGACAAAAGATGGCAAAAAATACAGCAACTCCACGGGGAGAAGGGAGGGTTGTGAGGACTGATTCCTGCTGTCCCTGGAGAACACCTGTTACAGGTGAGTAACTAGGTTTTCTCAGGGAACAAGCAGGAAGTCAGTCCTCACATATGGGACTCCCTAGCTACAGGTCAAGCCATGAGCAGCAGAAAACCAAAGTCAAGCCATGAGCAACAGCACGTGAGCCCGAAGGCAGACTCTGAAAAGACCCCCAGTGTCCAGGGAGAACCATCACTCTGTTTGCCTGAACAAGAATGGCCGGAGGGTAGGAGCTGCCTAGACCCCGAAGAGCTTGCCGAGTATGGCCTAGCAGAAGGTGCTGTCCTGTCAGGACTTCCTCCAGGCAGTAGTGAACTGCGAAGGGATGGACTGAGGACCAGGTGGTGGTCCAGCAGATGTCTGTCATGGGGACAGAGCACAAGTTTGCAAAAGAGGTCACCATAACCCTGATGCTGCGTACTGTAACTCGGCACTCGAGCGGGAGTCCTGTCTGTTCATAGGCAAGGGCAATGCAGTCCGCCACCCAGGTGGACAGGAGCTGCTTGGTTACCGCCTCCCCCAGCTGACTGGGGTCATAGGAGATGAAAAGCTGAGAGGCTTTTTGGTGGACCTGGATGCGCTGCAAGTAGAAGATCAAGGCCCTCTTACAATCCAAGGTAAGGAGGATGGCTACCACCCTATTAGCGTGAGGCCGTGGAAAGAAGGTGGGGAGCACCACCTCCTGACTGAGGTGGAATGAGGATACCACCTTCGGAAGGAATTCAGAGTGCATGCGGAACATGACCCTATTCTTATAGAACCTGGTGTAGGCTGACTCTGCCACCAAGACTCAAAGCTTGCCGAGCAGATATGAGTGCCACCAGGTAGACAATGTAGATGGCAAGAAACCAGAGGCTCAAATGGCAGCCCAGTGAGCCATTACAGTACCACATTAAAGTCCCACTCTGCCAGAGGTGGGCAGATGGGGGGGGGGCTTAGAGAGCAGGAGACCCCGGTAAGAACCAGGTAACGAGGGGATGCATAGAGAGGGATTTGCCCTCAATAAAGTGGTGGTGTGTCAAAGGAGCACTCAGGTGCACCCTGACGGAGTTGGATGAGTCCAGCCTGCGAGAGGTGAAGCAGGTACCGCAGTACGGTCTGCAGCGGGCAGGAAAACTGTTTCACCCATTACTCTGAGCACCACACAGAGAATCTGCCCCACTTGAAGGCGTAGGCCTGCCTCATGGAAGTCTTACAAGAAGTCAAGAGGACCTTCTCCACCTCACTGGGGAGGTGGAAGGGAGCCAAGGCTACCCGTTCAGGAGCCATGCTGTCAGCACCAGATACCTCAGGTTGGGGTGAAGGAGGAAGCTGTCTTCCTAAGTCAGTAATCTCAGGGCGCTCCCCAGTGGCACCGGGGGCTCAGTCGATAGGTGGAGTAGCTGCGGGAGCCAAGGCTGTCTTGGCTACCAGGATCAGTGACGCCTTTGTCCTGGAGGACCTTGAAAAGGGTCTTGGCAACCAGTGGCATGGGCAGGAAGGCATACAGGAAGTCTCCCGACCATAGGATGAGGAAGGCATCTGCTGCCACCCCAGACGGGTGAAGCTGGCGGGAGCAGAAGCAGGGTAGCTGAGCTTTGGCCAGATTGGCAAAGTGGTCCACTAGTGGGGTGCCCCAGAGGCAGGAGCCGATGGGCTGCCCTGAGGTCTAGCTGCCATTCGTGCAGCTGTAGGACCTTGCTCAGTCTGTCCGCCAGATCAATGTCCTGGCCTGGCAGGTACACTGCCTTCAGGAGCATTCCTTGACTGATCGCATACGAGTAGAGGGCTATTGCCTCCTGGCAGAGGGTGTAAGACCCTGTGCCTCCCTGCTTGTTCAGGCAGAACATCGTGACCTGGTTGTCCATATGGACCAGCACCAACTGGGGCTATAGGCAGTGGCGAAAAGCTCTGAGTGCCACGAATATGGCCCTGAGCTCCAGCAGGTTGATCTGTTAGCTCTCTGCCCTGGACCAGTTGCCCTGCATGCGGAGGCTCCCACAATGGGCCCCCCACACCCCAGCAAGGAGGCGTCCATGGTGAGGACCTGCTGGGGTACTGGATTCTGGAAAGGTATGCCTGTCTGTAGGTGCTGTATGGCTTTCTACCAGCAGGCAAGTCATGCACACTCTGTCCCGAACCCGGTCCGTGGCCGGTATCCACTGGGAGCGGATGCGCCACTGAACTGCACTCATATGAAGGCGGGCGTTGAGGACAACATGGACTGTCGATGCCATATGGCCGAGTAGATGGAGCAGGGAGCAAATCAAGAAAGCGGCGGCGATGTACATCTGTGGCCAAAGCTACAAGTCGATTTGCTCTGTCTAGAGGGAGGAAGGCCTTGGCCTGGAGAGTGTCCAATCGAGCCCCTATGAACTCTAGATCTTGTATAGGGGTCAGGTGGGACTTGGAGCAGTTTATCACAAATATCAGGTCTTGAAGGTCACTGATGGTGCGGCCCATAGCCTGCTGCACCATCAGTGGAAGTGTCCCCTTTTACCAGCCAGTTGTCCAGATAAGGGAAGACAAAGGCGCCACCACTGCTAGGCATTTGGTGAAGACTCTGGGTGTGGAGGCTAGACCGAAGGGTAGCATCCTTACTGGTAGTGGTCGCCCCCGACCATGAATCTGAGGTACTGCCTGTGGCTAGCATGAATGAGGATATGGGTATATGCATCCTTTAGATTCAAGGAGCATAGTCAGTCTCCCTGCTGGAAGTATGGCAGTGATGTTCCAAGGGAAAGCATCTTGAATTTCTCCCACACCAGGAACTTGTGTAGGCTTCACAGGTCTAGGATGGGCCTTAGGCCCCTGGTTCCTTTTGGGTCTAGGAAGTACCATGAGTAAAACCCCTTGCCCCTTAGGTGATAGAGTACTTGTAACATGGCTTTGTCCGTGAGAAGACCTGCAAGTTCCTGCAGTAGCAGGGCCCAGTGTAGGGGAGTCCAAGAGGGCTCTGTTGGGAAGAATGGGGGAGGTAGCCTTCTCTGACTACCTGAAGTACCCACTTACTGGTGGGCAAAGTGGACAAGACATCCCGCTGTGGGCAACTGACCTTCTGAGGGTGGAGAGGCTATGCCCCGGGAGTCAAAAGCTCCCCCCAGGCTGTGCTGGAACAGGCGCTGGGGGCTTGGGGCCCTTCTGCCTGTGGAGACCCTGACCTGCTCTTTTGGCATGGTGGTCCTGCTGAGGAGCTGGAGGAGACTGATACTGTGGGTATCTCTGGTAAGCCTGACCCTTCCTTGAGTAGGGAGGCTTTTTTCCCCGGGGTTTTCCTCCTGCTATCCTCACTGTTGACTCAAAGCCATCATAGGCTGCCCAAGTCAGATACTTCGACCAATCCCCGATGCCCTTGGTCAGGTTTCAGAATCACTGGAGGTGGTCATCCCCAAGGCCAGCAGAGAACCCGGTAAGCTCCTTCATCAAGTCCCGAAGGCACATGCCTATATAGAGCTGGTACACTTAGATCTGGCAGGCAAGCATCAAGCCCTGGTAGCACTTCCTACTGAGGGCGTCAAGGGAATGGGCCTCCCTGTCCGGTGGCACCAAAGAATGAGTCTTCTGCCTCTTGAGCCGAAGCATGGCCGACTCCACTGCCATGGAGTCATGCGGCAGCTGAGACTTCTTGAAACCGGGGCCTCGCCGGACTTGGTACATCACATCAAATCGATGGCTGACTATGGGCACCAATGTCGGCGTCTCCCACATGCAGAGGAAAAGTCACGAGGCTGACGAGGACAGGAACAGTCAATGCCTCTTTAGGCAGGGAATCATATTGGAGAATCTCTAACTCCTCTATGTGCGGATCCTTCTGAGACTCCGTGGAGATGGACAGTACCCTTGACATGTCCCGCACAATGTCGAGGAATGAGGTGTCCTCAAGTGGTGACAGACACTAGGTTGCCGGAGGGGATGGATTCGACAGGACATCGCTGCGTTTGCGAGTGTCCAGTGATGTCTTATCCTGTGACTCCTAGTCGGAGTAGTCTATGGAGGATTTGGCACCGGGTCAGGCCTACAGGGCAAGATCCGGGTCAGGGGGCCAACAGACCAAGGCAGGACCCGGGTCAGGAGGCCAATAGACCATGGCAGCTTCGTGGCTGGAGCCGCGAGCACTTGCCAGTGAGGATCTTGTTCCCCAGGAACAGGACCATGATCGAGACCTCTGCCAAGGATAGACTCAAGGCAGTGGGGCTCACAAGGATCTGTTCAGCAACCAAGGAAGTCCTTGATGTCAAGGTCCTGGTGGTCTAGGCATATGCACTGGCAGAGCCGGGCACTGGCGTCTGCTGTGTGGCGAGGAAGTCAGACAAACTGCACGTCAAGGCTACCATCATGGTTTCCCACTCAGGTGTCGTTGAAGTCTTTGACCCGGATGCCGAGATTACTGGGTCTGATGTCAGTGAGAAGAAGGCGTCCTGGATGAGGATGGCCTCAGGTGTCAGATGCCAATTGCCAGAGGCCTCCAAATCCTTCTGTGGGAACTTGGCCAACTGTTCCAACTCCTCAGATCCTCTGCGTGGGCTGCGGGACATAGCGCAGGGCTTGCCTGTCTTGTCCAAGAGGAGTTCCTCGAGGATTTTTTCTTCTTCTGTTCGCACTCCAGGGAACCCGTCAGAAGCCCCGCAGTCCCAGTTGGCAGCCGAGGGATCACTGTGCAACTCCCGGGATTCGGGATTCGGGCCCTGGAACGTGGAGTCACCGGGGACTCCGGGGCAGACTCTGACCGTTTGAAGAGCTTGTCATGCTTCTGCTGACGGAGTTTGATGGCCTTAGAGGACATCTTTCTGCAAAGACTGCAGGCCTCTTGGTTGTGGTCAGCCCCTGGACACCAGAGGCAGCAATCATGTGTGTCGGTGAGGGACATATTTTTCGTGTACCGATCACACTTTTTAAAGCCGCTGGCCATTGGGGGAAAAAAGTACTCTGCGAGGTCAAAGACCCGAGGAGTGGCCAGCGGTAGAAAAAGGGTGCAAATCCACGTTGAGGGAAAAACTTACAAAAACAGGTCCGAGACACAATGCCGGGGCAAGTGAGCTTGGAGACAGGAAAAGGAACCGGTCGTAACTGGAGAAAATAAACACTTTACGGAGAAAATAATCAACTTTTTCCGGGGAAATCAGACACACATTCGGTGGGCTCCATGGAAAAAAGGAGAATGAGCAAGATGGCTCCCTTGGGCATGAAGGGACCACGCATGCATAGTGGCATCTCCCAAAGGCTTTCTTTGAAAGATGGGGAGATGCTTCCACGAGGACTCCGTCGGCGCTGATGTCACCCATATGAGAGGATTGACTTCCTTCTTGTTCCCGGAGAACGTCTGTTCCACTTACCAAGATGCAGCATGACCCGAAAAACTGCAAAGATCATGATGCTAGCCACGAAAGCCTAAGAACAAAAGTAGGACTTCAACCACTTTCTAAAAGCTAAGTGATCAATCTCAGGTCTAAGCACCAAGGGAAGTTTGTTCCAAAGTCATAGGATGGCAATAGAAAAAGCACACTGCTGAGTAACAGACAGCTGGGCCACCCTTCAGGGATGGTACCACCAAAAAAAAAAAAGCAGCACTTGCCAACCACGAAGACCAAGGAGGAATATATAGGGCCAAGACGGCTCGATAGTAGCTTTGTCCCTCCCCTCTCCTTCAAGGACTCAATCTCAATGTACACATCTAAAAGATAAAAAAGTTATCAGCAGTCAGTAAGCTTGGATCCTAACGCATACTGCCAGTCAACAAACAGTGGATTATAGTCCGAATCTCTTTAAACGGTAAGCACTCAGCAAAATATTAACACGCCCGTTTAACATTTAAACCAAGCAACATAAAAGCTTGTATGCATTTCACAGCAGAACAGGTCTCAGAAAAAACCAGCGGCACTCAACCATGGGCGCAGAGCCCCTTAACGGTGCCAGTTTTCACATCAATGACCCTCAAGCTTTTCAATATTTTCAATGTTTTTTTCTTTTCTTTAAGTCGTCTTCTTAGACTTTAATTCTTATAATAACTACTTCTGTAGATTAAAGAAGAAATAAACTTAGCTTTTGTAAAGTTAGCCAGATAGTAAAAGCTAGGAATTGCCTAGCTTTTACTATCTGGCTAACTTTACAAAAGCTAAATTTATTTCTTCTTTAATCTACAGAAGTTATTATTATAAGAATTAAAGTCTAAGAAGACGACTTAAAGAAAAGAAAAAAACATTGAAAATATTGAAAAGCTTGAGGGTCATTGATGTGAAAACTGGCACCGTTAAGGGGCTCTGCGCCCATGGTTGAGTGCCGCTGGTTTTTTCTGAGACCTGTTCTGCTGTGAAATGCATACAAGCTTTTATGTTGCTTGGTTTAAATGTTAAACGGGCGTGTTAATATTTTGCTGAGTCAACAAACAGTAGCATTCCAAACAATTTGTAAAGATTGTAACATAATTGCAAGGTGGCTCAAGTGAAGGTCATTACAATCAATCCTGCATATTACTAGGCTAAGACCTTTTCAGATGCTGCTTGCATAACTGATGGAGCATTACCAGAACACAAAGGGAAGAGGGGGGGGGGGGGGAGATCAATGTTAGTCTTTGATTGATATTGCTGTCTGTCTATACCTTCCACTACCACCTTTTTTTTTTAATGTAGTCAGCTATTGGCTGTATTTGCTAGAAATAAACTGCAAGGATATCAGTGATATAAACAAATACCAAAATAAATAAAATAGGAATTGAAAGACCATCTGAAAATCACAGGGGTGTGAAACAATCACAAATGATAAAAGAAATGCAGTTTGAAAAAAATAATCTGTGGACACTACAAGCAAGGCAGCAGCAAACACTACCTCCTTCCCACTCCCCAAAACCATTGAGTCTCCCAATAGAGAAATAAATGATCAACCTTCAAATTGGTTAGCTGTTTCTGCCTATCGAATTAACAGAATTTCTGTTTTTAAGTTTTAGCACCAGCCTGTTCCTAGCCATCTAGTCCAGAACATGTAATGTATAGTCTGATAGCAAGCTCAAAACAGCCAAAGAATCCAGGTTACATGGGATGATCGGTTGGATGTCATACACATCATTCTGTAACTGATCCCTAATGAAGGCAACAAATGCCGTAAAAACAGAAGATTTATTTAACAGGATTTTTTATACTGCTTTATCAGTTTAATCAATGCGGTTTACACTGTAACAAAGTTGGTAATGTACATTAAACAGGAAAATTGATAAATTGGAAAAAAACAATGCTGTCAACCAAGATAAATCTTGAGGGACCCTGCACAAAAAGGGTTCGCAAGATGAGCTATTCCTCCCAAAACACAAACACTTGTTGATTATGGCCTGTCAAGAAAGATCAAAGCCAAGATAAAACACTACACACAAAACCAAAGATCTATAACCAAATTATGATCCATGCTGTCAAAAGCTTAAGAGATATCCAAGAGGACCAGAAGACCAACTACTACTGCCCATCTAGGGCAATGTGGAGAATATAAGGCAACAAAATTAAATGTTTTGGTGCTATTGTTCCCTTGATGGAACCACATTAGGGATACGACACAATGGGCTTCAACAAAATTCACTTCCACCATCCTCTACCATCAGTCACAGCAGTAGTCAAGACAGCTCTTTTATATTTTATTTATTTATTATTTTTATTGCAATTGTTTTACATTATGTTTACGCATTGTGAACAGGTCAGAATATTTTATAAGTTAGCAGTCTATAAACACGTTTAAATTAAGTAAGCAAAGTTAACACTTCATGGTAACTTGGCATATCTGTAGCTGATCCTATAGTTCCTTTTGCAGTGGTTTATGTTTATTAAAACTTTATATATTTCCTTTCTATTTAAAGGCAAAATGGTTCACAAATTATAATTGCCCTTGACACAAAAAAATGAAGCAGTAATATTGGTTATTATAGGCATCATTATATTCTTATGGAGATGAATAAACCAAAATGCATAGGAGCCCAGCCAGCAATTAGTTGATTTCAGCAAAAGGGAGAAAAAGCAGGCAACACACAATGGCTTTTTGCACTGCAATCTTAGCGACTAGACAAGCGGTCATCTCCAGGCGGATTTAAATGTTTGCATGCCAGAGACCATAGCAGGTGGAAGAGCAAAACTGAAAAAGGCATAAAATCTTGCTACCAAAATCGAAGTGTCGTGAGAGGCCTAAGAACAGATAAGAATCACTTGAAGGCCTGAAGGTATAACCCATGAAGCTTTACTCAGTCACAATTAAATGACTTCTTCACCTAGTGGATAGTGTACAAAAGGACAGGCAAAAACCACCGACTTAGGCAGAATTGATGGTAGTTAGGATTTCCTACATGCATAGTTTGAAAAAAGAAACTTGTATCCAAAGACACAAGCCTAACAAGTTCAAACCTTGGCATATACCAGAATCTGACAAGCACGCCAAACTCCTGCTGGGTCTGGCCAGAAATCTGTATTCCCAACTTTTCTGTTTTTGATCCACATCTCACTATGTTTGCGGTTAAACGGATAAGATAAACTTTTTCAGCTTCATATACATTACATCAAACTGTTTCTTAACTTCCAAATATTTAAATCGGAAGGAATGAGGGCTGGGAAGGGAGAGAAGATGATTTTTTGTGCATTATTAAATTTTGACCGTGACATTTTGGACTGGCAAGTTAAATGCAAGGCATTGATAGGCAGGCAAAGGGAGAATTTGAGAAGAAGCTTGCTGTGAAAGCAAAAATGCATAATAAAGACTTTTTCAAGTACATTTGTAGCAAAAACCTGTGAGAGAGTCAGTTGGTCCATTAGATGATAGAGAGGTTAAAGGGGCTCTAAGAGGAGACAAGGCGATAGTGGAGAGACTGAATGAATTCTTTGCTTCGGTCTTTACTGAGGAAGATATAGGGATGTTACCCATGACTGAAGTGGTAGTAAAGGTGCGGAAGAATTGAAGGAAATATCGATACATCGGGAAGATGTATTACAACTATTTGATAAACTGAAGAGTAGCAAATTACCTGGACCGATGGTATACATCCAAGGGTGTTGAAAGAACTGAAATATGAGATTGCAGACCTGCTATTAGTAATCTGTGAACTATCATTAAAATCATCTGTAATACCTGAAGATTGGAGGATGGCCAACGTAATGCCAATTTTAAAAAGAGTTCCAGGGGTGATCCGGGAAACTACAGACCGGTGAGTCTGACGTCAGTACCAGGAAAAATGGTAGAAACCATCATAAAGAACAAAATTGCTGAACATGTAGATAGTCATGGCCTAATGGGAGACAGCCAACATGGCTTTAGACAAGGAAGATCTTGTCTTACTGATCTGTTATGTTTTTTTGAAGGTGTGAATAAACAGGTAGACAAAGGTGAGTCGGTTGATATAGTGTATTTGGACTTTCAGAAAGCCTTTGACAAGGTCCCTCATCAGAGACTTTTGGCAAAACAAGAGTCATGGGATAGGAGCCAGCGTACTACTGTGTTAAAAGATAGAAAGCAGAGGATAGGGCTAAATGGCCAATTTTCCCAATGGAGAAAGGTGAATAGTGGTATACCCTAGGGATCTGTGCTGGGTCCGCTGCTTTTTGATATATTCATAAATGACCCTGAAAAGGGAATAACGAGTGAGGTTATTAAATTTGCAGGTGACACAAAGCTATTTAAAGTTGTTAAAACCCATGAGGATTGTAGAAAATTGCAAGAGGATCTTAATAAATTGGAAGATTGGGCATCAAAATGGCAGATGAAATTTAATGTGGACAAGTGCAAAGTTATGCACCTAGGGAAGAACAACCCAAACTATGGTTACACGATGCAAGGTTCCACATTAGGAACCACCACCCAGGAAAAAGATTTAGGCATCATTGTGGATAACATATTAAAACCCTCCGCCCAGTGTGCAGTGGCGGCCAAGAGAGCAAATAGAATGCTCGGTATCATATGGAAAGGAATGGAAAATAAAACAAAGGATATTATAATGCCTCTGTATCGTTCCATGTTGCGACCGCACCTTGAACATTGTGTGCAATTCTGGTCGCCGTATCTTAAAAAGGATATAGCGCTATTAGAAAAGGTTCAGAGAAGAACCACCAAAATGGTAAAGGAGATGGAAGGATACTCCTATGAAGAAAGGCTAAAAAGGTTAGGGTTCTTTAACCTGGAAGAGAGATGGCTGAGGGGAGATATAGCATAGTTACTCACCTGTAACAGGTGATCTCTGGGAACAGCAGGAATTAAGCCTTCACATATGGGTATCGTCGGTAGCTAGGGAGCCTGTGCGGGAACGCTCTCCAGCGTCCAATAGGAAAGCTTTTGGGAGCATCCCACTGTGCCCGTGTCGCTGCCTTCCCGCCTTTCCAACTCTCCCTCTTCAATTGAGTTTATAGCTGAGACAAAGGAGAGAAGGAGAGATAGAGAGAAGCTTAAGAGATAAATTGGTGGGTGGGTTGTGAAAACGTAATTCCTGCTGTTCCCGGAGATCACCTGTTACAGGTGAGTGAGTACGCTATCTCCAGGAACAAGCAGGAATGTAGTCTTCACATATGGGGACTCCCCAGCTTAGAGATGCCAGGGAGAAAACCCCAGAAAACCTGCGAAACCCAGGTTGAGATGTGTCATGCTTCCTCCCATGGATCTCTGGCATCGAAACCCGGGATGGCGGGTAGGAGGAGTTCTAAGTCTGAAAGAGATGCTTGAGAACAGCTTGACCAAACGAGGCATCCCGATGGGAGTTCTTGTCTAAGCAGTAGTGGGCTGCAAAGGTATGTACTGAAGCCCAAGTGGCTTCTCTACAGATGACGTCAATGAACACCGAGTGAAGGTTGGCCATAGAGGCTGCCATTGCTCTCATATTGTGAGCTGTGACATGTCCTTCAAGAGAAAGTCCTTTGCTCTCATAAGCAAAAGATATGCAATTTGCAATCCATTTGGACAAAGTTAGTTTGGAAACTGGTAGTCCAAGATGACTAGAGTCAAAGGCAACAAAGAGCTGGGGAGACTTTTGATGCTGTTTAGTTCTCTGAAGGTAAAAGGCCAAAGCTCTTTTACAATCTAGAGTGTGCAGATTCCTTTCTGCATTGGAAGTGTGAGGCTTAGGGAAAAATACAGGAAGGTAAACCGATTGGTTTAAATGAAAGGGCAAAACCACCTTTGGCATAAAATGTGGGCAAGTTCTAAGAACTACCTTGTCATGGTGGAACCTTGTATAAGGAGGATCAGCCACTAAAGCCTGGAGCTCACTGATGCGTCTCGCAGAAGTGAGAGCAATTAGGAAGATTACCTTCCAAGAAAGAAACTTTAGGGATGTAGTGGCCAGTGGTTCGAAGGGCGGTTTCATGAGCTGCTCAAGGACAAGATTCAAATCCCATGCCATGGGCAGTGGCTTAATGGGAGGTTTAGTCAAGAGTAGCCCTCTCATAAACCTTGCTACAAGAGGATGAAAGGAAACAGGTTGTCCATCTAAGGGCTTGTGAAAAGCAGCAATGGCACTAAGGTGGATTCTTACTGAATTGGTCTTAAGACCAGAGGATGATAAATGGAGGAGATACTCAAGTAACACCTCCACTGGCACTGAAAAGGGGTTAAGCTCCTTTTTAGAACACCAGATAGAAAACCTTTTCCACTTGAAGGCGTAGGCTCGCCTTGTGGAAGGTTTTCTTGAAGCCAAAAGGATATACTTTACCTGTTGAGAAAGGTTGATATCCTGGAATTTTAGGCTCTCAGGAGCCATGCCCTGAGGTGTAAAGACTGAGGATTCGAGCCCTGTTTGTTCACATAGAACATGGCTTCTTGATTATCGGTCTGGACCAGAACTGTCTTGTAGCTGAGGTGGGCCTGAAATACTTGAAGAGCATAGAATATGGCTCTGAATTCCAGGATGTTTATATGAAGACAAGCCTCCTGGCTGGGTCCAAAAACCCTGTGTGGAGAGATTGTCCAAGTGAGCCCCCCCCCAGCCCAACTTGGACGCATCTGTCGTCAAGGTGGCTTGGTGCAGTGACTGCTGGAAGGGAAAGCCTACGAGAAGGTTTTCCAGTGATTGCCACCCACTGTAGGGAGGAAATGAGACTAGTCGAATTTCTGATTTTGTCCGTCAGGAGACCTGAAGCCTGTGTCCACTGAGAAGTTAGGGTCCACTGGGCTGCTCGCATGTGGAGTCTAGCATAGGGAACCACATGTACAGTGGATGCCATATGCCCCAGCAACTGAAGCATTTCTCAAGCAGTTAACAGATTTCACAGCTGTTTGAGATGCCAGCTGAAGTATACGAAGACAACGTGGCTGTGGCAGGAAACCCTTCGACTGCCTTGTGTCTAGATAAGCCCTTATGAACTCTAGAGATTGAGAAGGGGTGAGATGAGATTTTGGAAGGTTTATGACCAATCCCAAGTACTGCAGGATCTGCACTGTGTGGGAGAGCGCGAAGCTGGCTTCTGGAGCTGTTGATGCTCGGATGAGCCAATCATTTAAGTAGGGGAAGACGAATATTCCCAAAGTTCTCAGGAATGCTGCTACTACTGCCATACATTTCGTAAAGACTCTTGGGGGCAGAAGCCAGTCCGAAAGGAAGAACCCTGTACTGGTAATGCCTTCCTTGGAAAAGGAATCGAAGAAACCTCCTGTGATATGCATGGATGAGGATATGCGTGTATGCATCCCTTAGATCTAATATGTGAACTATCATTAAAATCATCTCTAATACCTGAAGATTGGAGGATCACCAATGTAACACCAATTTTTAAAAAGGGTTCCAGGGGTGATCCGGGAAACTACAGACCGGTGAGTCTGACGTCAGTACCGGGAAAAATGGTAGAAACCATCATAAAGAATAAAATTACTCAGCATGTAGATAGTCACAACCTAATGGGAGACAGCCAACATGGCTTTAGACAAGGAAGATCTTGTCTTACTAATCTGTTATGTTTTTTTGAAGGAGTGAATAAACAGGTGGACAAAGGTGAGTCGGTTGATATTGTGTATCTGGACTTTCAGAAAGCCTTTGACAAGGTCCCTCATCAGAGACTTTTGGCAAAACTAAAGAGTCATGGGATAGGAGGCAGTGTACTATTGTGGATCAGGATCTGGTTAAAAGATAGAAAGCAGAGGGTAGGGCTAAATGGCCAATTTTCCCAATGGAGAAAGGTGAATAGTGGTGTACCCCAGGGATCTGTGCTGGGTCCGCTGCTTTTTGACATATTCATAAATGACCTGGAAAGTGGAATAACGAGTGAGGTTATCAAATTTGCAGATGACAAAACTATTTAAAGTTGTTAAAACCGAAGAGGATTGTGAAAAATTGCAAGAGAATCTTGATAAATTGGAAGACTGGGCATCAAAATGGCAGATGAAATTTAATGTGGACAAGTGCAAGGTTATGCACCTAGGGAAGAACAACCCAAACTATGGTTACACGATGCAAGGTTCCACATTAGGAACTACCACCCAGGAAAAAGATTTAGGCGTCATTGTGGATACCATGTTAAAACCCTCGGCCCAGTGTGCAGCGGCGGCCAAGAGAGCAAATAGAATGCTAGGTATGATAAGGAAAGGAATGGAAAATAAAACAAAAGATATTATAATGCCTCTATATCGTTCCATGGTGAGACCGCACCTTGAATATTGTGTGCAATTCTGGTCGCCGTATCTTAAAAAGGATATAGCGATTTTAGAAAAGGTTCAGAGAAGAGCCACCAAAATGGTAAAGGGGATGGAAGGATACTCCCATGAAGAAAGGCTAAAAAGGTTAGGGCTCTTTAAACTGGAAAAGAGACGGCTGAGGGGAGATATGATAGAAGTCTATAAATTAATGAACGGAATGGAACGGGTAAACGTAGATCGATTGTTTACGTTATCAGAATATAGAAAGACTAGGGGACATGCAATGAAGCTACAGGGTAAACTATTTAAGACCAATAAAAGAAAATATTTTTTCACTCAACGTGTAATCAAACTCTGGAATTTGTTACCGGAGGATGTAGTAAAGGCTGTTAGTGTAGCTGGGTTTAAAAAAGGTTTGGACAAGTTCCTGGAGGAAAGGTCCATAAACCATTATTAAGAAGTGACCGAAGATATCAATGCTTGACCCAGTACAAGCATTGTGGAACTTGTGTCTCTTGGGGAAACTGCTAGGTACATATGACCTAGTTTGGCCACTGTTGGAAACAGAATACTGGGCTTGATGGACCTTGGTCTGACCCAGTATGGCATATCTTATGTTCTTATAGCCAATGCTGGCTCTGAATGTAAGGGAGAAGTGTTCTGAGGGAGATCATTTTGAATTTTTCTCGGAACAGATACTTGCTCAACTCTCTGAGGTCCAGTATGGATCTGTATCCCCCTATTTTCTTTGGCATGAGGAAGTAGGGGGGAGTAGAAACCCATGCCCTGTTGGGATATGGGTACCTCTTCTTTGCTCCCTGAGCAAGTAGTGAGGTGACCTCTTGAGACAAGAGAGTGGTGGAGGAGCCCTGAGAACTGAACTGTCTTGTTATGGTGGGAGGGGGCATACTGAGAAAATGAAGTTTGTACCCTTCCTGTACAATGGAAAGGGTCCGGTTTTCTGATGTTATTTGTTGCCATCTTCTGGCAAAATGACAAAGTCTGCCAGGGATGGTGAGAGGTTCTGGACCTTTCAGGGGCAGGTTGGCCAGGTTCTCTAGGAAGGAGTCAAAGCCCCTGAGGAGGCTGAGTCTGTTCAGCTAGTTGAGCTCTGGGGACTTGGGCCTGCCTTTGCTGTCTGGGTTGCTGCTGCCCCTTCTAGGGAGCATGTACTGGACAGTGGACAGTCTGGGTGTAAGATGGGTAAAATTTCTTTTTCTTGTTGAAAAAGGGTTTCTTAATTGTCTTCTTTTTTGCTGGGTTGGCTGTAGCCCTTGACAATCTGTTCAAGATGGTATTTTCAGACTCAATCTGATTAGCCTTATCTTGCCAATCCTTGCCAAATAGATTTTCTCCTGTACAGGAATATTCCCTAACTTATCTTGCACCCATTGTTCTAAATCTGATGCCTGAAGCCAGGCAATGCAACGTGCACCGATGGAAATAGCAGAGGTTCTGCTAATACACTCAAAGCAATCAAAGGTTGCACGATTCATGAACTTAGACACATTCTGGGCACTTCTGACCAGAGTGAGGAAGTCTGTCCTTTTGTCATCAGGGAGAAGTGGAACCATGAGCTCTAAATCCCTGGTAACCTCTTTAAGAAACATTCCCATGTAGAAAATGTAAGAGCTGATCCTGGCTGATAGCATCGAGGATTGAAAGCATCGACGCCCAAAGGTATTGAGTGTCCTCGATTCCCGGCCTGGAGGATTGGAAGAATGTGTTTTAGCACTCTTGATCCTATGCATCGCTGATTCCACTACCATTGAATGGTGTGGTAGTTGAGTCTTTTGAAAACCAGGGCATTGTGGAACTTGGTACATGGTATCGAGTCTCCTAGAGTGTGGAGACACCGTTAAAGGAGCTTCCCACATTCTTAGCATGAGATCATTCAAGATCCAGTGAATGGAAGAGTTGCAGCTTCTTTAGGAGCTGCCGGGTATTAAAGAATTTCTAATTCTTCTGCTCTTGGTTCTTTCTTGGGAGTCACCGTGACAAAGTCCTCTGGCTACACCATGTATGAAATCCTGAAATGACATATCCTATGGAGGAGGCATCCTCTGTTGAGGAGAAGACATCCTCCGTTGAGGAGAAGGAGAGGGATTCCTCTGGTAGAATCACACCGGTACCGGCAGAGTCATCAGAATCGGAGGACTCTTAGTATCTCTGTGCTGGATGCTCTTGCATTGCTTAACGCCGGTATCGATTGAAGTCAGCATCAGACTGTCTCAATACTGATCCCTCGATACCGGATATTGATTCAAGAGCCAGCATGGGGGGGGGGGGGGGAAGCACATCGGTTAAAGAAGGCGCGGTCGGTACCGGTACCAGTGACTGCGGAACCGTCTGAAGCGGTCTTAGCGGTACTGAGGCTGCTAAGAGCCGCTAGACTACGTTCAATGGCCAGGATGCGCTGATCCATAGCCCCTGCCGATGTCTGGATGTCAGTACCAGTGGAACAGGCCATGACACCAGAACATGGCATCAGGAGTTCTCCGGAGGTGGAAGCTTCGGGAACATCCTGGAGCCCCGTTAATGTTTTGGCTGTTTTGCCAGTGTGTTTTCCTCAAGGGCAATGCTAGTAGCATCTCGATGCTTCGAAGGAGATCTACCCTTTGAGGACCGGCCGGTCTTAGAAGACCTGGGTTCAGTTACCTGAGATCCATGGGAGGAAGATGAAGCCTTGGAGGAAGTCGATGCAACTGACATCGCATCTGCGGCAAAGAGGGTGCAGGGTTTTGCAGCTCTATTCTGCAGGCCTCTCTTTGTCATCTTTCTACAGAGGAGACACTCCGATGGTAAAGAGTCAGGACCTAAACATTTAAGACACCAGTCATGGGTGTCGGTAGCAGAAATAGTACCGCTATACTTTGAACACTTTTTGAAACCACTAGATGGTTTCTCCATTTTAGAAGAAAAGAGGGCCTAGTGCCCAAAATGGCACCTGGCACCTAGAGGAGACAGACCCTCCAAAAAGATGATTTTTTTTTCTTTTTTTTTTTTTTATAAGAAAAGAAGTAAAGACTGGTGGTACTGGTATAGGCATCGACTGTGAAGGCAGACGCGACCACAAAAAGAAAATTTTCTGCGGTGACAGGGTTTGCTGCCTGTCAGCTCCGCGGAAAACTGAAGAGGGAGAATTGGAAAGGCGGGAAGGCAGCGACGCAGGTGCAGTGGGATGCTCCCAAAAGCTTTCTTATTGGACTCTGGGGAGCGTTCCCGTGCAGGCTCCGTCGGTACCGATGATACCCATATGTGAAGACTACATTCCTGCTTGTTCCTGGAGATGACCGAAGTCTATAAATTAATGAACAGAGTGGAACGGGTAAATGTAGATCGATTGTTTATGTCATCAGAATATAGAAAGACTAGGGGACATGCAATGAAGCTACAGGGTAAACTATTTAAGACAAATAAGAGAAAATATTTTTTCATTCAATGTGTAATCAAACTCAGGAATTTGTTACCGGAGGATGTAGTAAAAGCTGTTAGTGTAGCTGGGTTTAAAAAAGGTTTGGACAAGTTCCTGGAGGAAAGGTCCATAATCCATTATTAAAAAGTGACCCAGGATATCACTGCTTGACCCAATACAAGCATTGTGGAACCTTTGGGGAAACTGCTAGGTACTTATGACCTAGATTGGCCACTGCTGGAAACAGGATACTGGGCTTGATGGACCTTGGTCTGACCCACTATGGCATATCTTATGATCTTATGTTCTTATGACTAATTGGTGATGTATGAAAATCAAATATTAGAAAATAAAAATTATTTTCTCCTTTAAAAGCGCTATATTTTCTTACTAAACACTGAAGCGTAACATTCAAGTCTAACTGGCATTACAGTTTCAACAGCTTCTCTCTGCTTCTGTGGTGATCATGGCTCTTCATCCCTCCTAATCATTTTTGCCTTCTGTGTGAGAAGCAGACACAAACCATTTGCCACAAGAGATAATGAAGCATTTGGTGCATTGTTCAGGAGAAGTCAAAGCCACTGGCAGCAAGCAAGCATATGTACAGAGAAAGCACAGTTACTTACCTGTAACAGGTGATCTCTGGGAACAGCAGGAATTAGTCTTCACATATGGGTACGTCGGTACCGACGGAGCCTGCACGGGAACGCTGCCCAGCTTCCAATCAGAAAGCTTTTGGCAGCATCCCTCGCGCCTGCGCGCTGACTTCCCGCCTTCTCCAGAGCCTCTCTTCAGTTGAGTTTCAAAGCTGAGACAAAGGCGAGGAGAGGAGAGGAAAGGAAGAAGAAGATAAGAGATGCAACTCCTAGGGGAGGTGGGAGGGTTGTGAAGACTAATTCCTGCTGTTCCCAGAGATCACCTGTTACAGGTAAGTAACTGTGCTATCTCCAGGAACAAGCAGGAATGAGTCTTCACATATGGGGACTCCCTAGCTGGAGATGCCAGGGGGAGATCCCATAAAAATGCAGGAGCCAGGACCAGGGGTGCATTTTGTCTCCAGGAATCCCCGGCATCCAAGGTGGGATGGAGGGTAGGAGTTGACAATAAAGGAGCTGTGAGGAAAGAAACAGCATAGCCAAGGACTACAGGAGTCCTTGGTATATATGATGAGTAGCATTAAAACACCTTTAATGTACACTTAAAATATGCAGCTTACCTACTGTATTGTAGGAAGTAGAGAGCATGATGGAGTCTACTGGATAAGCAGTGGCGGAATCTTCAAGGTGACCTCCCATCAGTGAGGATGAAGGTTCAGACCTGGAGGGAGCAGACGATCCAGGTGTCAACTGGGTAGGATTAGACGTCAGGTCTTCAATGGAAGCTTTATGGGAAAAAGCTGAAAACTCCTTTAGGCATAAAGTCATTAACACTGAGGACTAAAGGAAGAAGACTGACGGAGTTGGAGAACTAGCCCAGTCCTGGCGGGAAGAGGGGGACTGGAAAAACCCCTATTCCCAAGGAGAACAGCTGTGTACTCAAAGATAAATATGTACACTATTTTTCCTAGCTGGCGAGAGGTAGGAAAAATATTGAAGCTTGATGTTTCAAGGACTTAAAGAAAAAACGGAAGATGTTAGCACCACAGTAGTTATAGGTGCATGACAGTTTCTGCATCGTAAGATGATATGCGAAGTAGGGCGATAGACTGTCTAAAACCTCTAGAAGGTAAAACATTTAGTATAGTCAGTAAGGGTGATAGTGTGTAAGACATATCAACCCTTAAGAAGCCCCCCAACAGACACATATATAGACAGATATATATATGTGGATGGAAAATATATATATATATATACACACACACACATATGTCCATATGTGTATATTAGGATATGGGTGGAGAAATGTATCAAAATATATATATATATATATATATATATATATATATAGATATGATATACCGAAATATAGATACATTTGTGGGGCATGGTTTTGCACCACCAGAGTAATGATATAGGTATGTAGACATATATGGAGATGCTACATACAAGATAACAAGTTGAAGATACATGTCTACCACCCAGCCCCATAATTGTACATGGGGAATATAAAAGAAAAAGATTCTTCGTTCTACAAGAGGGTGAACCCACTTTGGATATGTATAGAGAATCTATTTCCGTGGATTGAGGGATGCAAGAAGGCAATCCAACAAGATAACCGTGATGTTTGCGTGAGAACAGATGATCATATGAATCTGTAAGGAACAAGGCGGGAGTTCCACAGAACACTGACATGGCAGATGTGCAGAAACGCAGAAGAAGATACCAGAGGGACCTACTGGAGGGACCAGAGGTAGCATGCGTAAACATCAGCATTGGATTTTCACGCAGAAGAACTTATATTTCATGTTAACACCCCAGGCCTGAGGGTGTGGAGAACCCTCACAGGCATGGGAAGGGATTATAAGCTTTTCCCTACTAATAGAGAAGCTTTAGAGACAAGGTCAATGCTCTATAGCAAGGCCCTCATAGTAGAAAGCTTCTCTGAAGACTGCAGAGAGCATTGTGCAGGAGAGATATGAGATAAACTGACTGAAGTCAGGTGTGTTGCCATATCCTAGGAGAGGAGATGGATAGAATAATGTGAGAAAGCCTAAAAGAGTAGGAGGATCCAAGATAGCTGACGAGTAGCTTGGAATCACTACTGAGGCTAGACAACATTTTGAACAAGGGACTGGAACTTGTAAAAAGTACCAGTAAGACAATCACTGTAACTCCTGCAGGAACAGCTGCTGACGGAAACAGCAGAGAGATTGTCCTGTGCCCAATAAAGAAAAACAGACAAGAAAGGAGAGGAGATATCCCTTCTCCCTGTCTGAGGAACGAGCTTGCTAGAGAAGCCTTTCAGTATGGTACCCCTCAGTTAGGGAAAAAGCCCGGTTGAGAGGGTAGAGTAAGTAATTGGAGGGTGACGTACCCATAGGGTAAGTCAACTGAAGGAAAAAATGTTCAGTTGGGACAGAACTATCAGGGGATAGTTGCAACTGCTCTTCTAGAGAGTAAGAAGAGGAGAAGTCAATAGTCCCTGAACAAAAAATTTTCGACAGCTTAGTACACTGAAAAAGAAAAGCACAGTGAATAAACTTCTAATGGGTAGAAGTGAACTGTAGAGTATAATTCCCAGCCCCTATGGTTGCTGGGAATGCTGAGACTGGCCAGAGCTGGAGGACTTCAGACTAGGCTGAGGTGTCCCTTGTTTAGGTACAGCCGAATGATGGGCAGGAGATGAATGAAACTTTCTTTTCCTAGGGAAAGAAGGTTTGGTAGGACATTTCCTACCTTTCGAAGAAGGAGGTGGCTTAGAATGGTCCTTAGTGGAAGGAGAGTCAGCGGAGCATTGAGCAACCTGACGTAAAGCCTCCTTATTGAAGAGACCTTCTCCTGTACAAGGAGAATGAGCCAATATAGTTTGTGCCCATCTGCTCAAGTCTGAAGCTTCGAGCCAGGCTCTGCGACGTGCTGCAATGGCAATAGCAGAGGATCTGCTAACAGACTCAAAAGAGTCTATAGAAGCACGAGAAAGGAACCAAGATACATTCCGGCTATGATTGAGTAGCAAAGAATAATTAGTAGCCTTGGGCTCTGGCATAAAAGGGGTCAAAAGAGACAATCTCTCCGTGACCTCCTGGAGTGTGAGACTCATGTGGAAAATATATGAAAGAATTCTGGAGGCCAGCGGATGTTTGGAAGGCTTGACGACCAAACGCATCGAGTGTTCTTGAAGAACGACCTGGCGGATAAGAAGAATGCTTCTTCTTGCTCTTAACCTTCCTCAGTGCTGATTCCACTACAAGGGAACGATGAGGAAGTTGAGGTTCTGAAATCCTGGGGAGGGAGGCACCCGGTACCGAACCTCAGTGGCTGTAGAAGGTAGAGGAAGCCGTAAGGGTGATTTCCAGACCCTCAGAAGGAGATCCTGCAGAGCACGTTGTAAAGGAAGCATCATATTTTCCATTTGTGCCGGTGAACCATGAATAGCATCACAACCAGGGATAGAGATATTAAGAAAGGTTGCCATATCCAGGAGAAAAGCCTGAAAAGACTGATCTCCTATGGGAACCTTCCCTGGTAAGGCTAAAGAAAGAGGCTGAGCACCAGAGGACGTACCGTGGTGTGAGGAGAGAAACCTAGTAGATGGACAAGGATACTGGTATGGTAACTTAGAGGCAGTGAGGACTGCATCAGCAACCCCAGGTATCGGTTCCAAACTAGGCATCGGTGCAAGAACAGGCATCGACATCGATACTGACACAGGGCCAGCAGTTGAAGTTGTCATCGGGACTGCTGCAATGGTACCGAGATCATGCGAGAGTTATGGCTAGGATCCTCGGAACTGCTTATCTGGAAACGACGGGAGTCGGTTCCGGGACGCGTCGGTACCCAGTCCTCGAGACTAGATATCGATTCAAGACTCAGCATCGAAGGAAGCGAGTCTATCGATGCATGTCTCGAGGGTACCGACGTCGGTGGTAGTATCGGCGATGCCGATACCGGTAAAGCAGCCTGGGTTACATCGATCGGTCCCGAAGGTACAGAGGATGCCCGATGACAACCTCTCGCCGGGAGAACGTTATTCCACACCGGTGCCGATGCCGGGGTATCGGAACCGATCGAAGCCGGTACCGTCCCGGAGCATGGCTGAGATATGGAAATGTCCATCGGTATCGTATCGCCCGGCCCCAAAAGTGCCGAGGATGCTAGAGGACGATTCCTGGTGAAGAGTGAAACACTCGACACCAAAGCCAATGCCGGGGAATCGGTACCGCTCGAAGCGGATACCCGCACCGTACACGGCTGGGATCGAGGGAAGTCAATTCGGAGCGTATCGATCGGTCCCGAAGGTACCGAGGATGCCCGATGACGATCCCTGGTGAAGAGTGGAACACTTGACACCGGTGCCGATGCCGGGGGATCGGTACCGCTCGAAGCGGATGCCACCCCCAGACATGGCTTAGGTATGTTCTGTGAGGGGTGAGCCCCAGGAACAACCTGAAACCCCTTTAATGCTTTGGAGCCCGCAGACTCCCGCAGGGGTAATGCCAATGGATTCTTGAGGGTAAGGCCGGAGCCGTCACCATGCTGGGCATGGGACATACCACTCAAGCATTGACTAGTCTTAATAGACTGTTTGTGGGTTACCTGATCCTGTGAAGAGGAGAACCCGGGTTCCCTCACTGCCGAATAAAAAACGGTATCGAGGGAAACTCTAAAAACTGAAGGTTTCCTCACAAAAGTATCCCCTGACAAGTCAGGGGAAAAAGGGTCAGGACCCACACAATTGAGACACCAACTATTGGAGTCTAAAAGGAAACAGGTGTTTCCACATCGAATGCACTTCTTAGGAAAAGAATGCTCCATGAGGAAGAGGCCTGGTAGGCCCAACAAGTTAAGGCAAAAAACTGAAGAAAAAGTTTCTCAGAATTTAGTCAAAAATCTACCGGCGGTACCGGTGCCGGCGGGAAATACAGCCGCGACCACAAGAAAACAAAAACTAAAGTAATTAAAGTAAGTAAAAAGAAAAGTTTCTGCGGTGACAGGACGACGTCCTGCCGGCTCCGCGGAAAAACGAAAACTGAAGAGAGGCTCTGGAGAAGGCGGGAAGTCAGCGCGCAGGCGCGAGGGATGCTGCCAAAAGCTTTCTGATTGGAAGCTGGGCAGCGTTCCCGTGCAGGCTCCGTCGGTACCGACGTACCCATATGTGAAGACTCATTCCTGCTTCTTCCTGGAGATAACATGCCAGTCACTGTCACAGGACAGGAAGCAAATGATGGCCCGTGTATCAAACTACCTTGATCACCAAAGCCATTTTGCCATAACAAGCACTTTTTCCAAATGGTCAGCTAGTCAAATAAGCATTTCTCTTCCATCTATTAACTCTCAAACTCTATAAGGAAATCTCCTCTCACACCAAAGTCTGTAGATTGTTTGGGCTGAGAGAAAACAACTTCCACGTTCTGCTTTCCTTTTCAAGCTTTATAGTACTATGCAAGGATCAGAACTGAAGGAAATTAATTCCTGGGCTTGGTGCCTAAAGGAAGCAGTCCACAGATAGCAGGGCATATAAATAACCCAATTAGAGTTTGCCAGTGAAAGCTGCAGCAGAGGACAAAGTACCGCAAATGAACAAAGGCAGGCTGAAGAACTCTAGCGATGGTGAGGAAGAAAAGGGCCAAAGAATCCCACAGCAAACTCTTAACACATCTTGCAACCCACAGGCATAATGCATACACTCAGCTGCTGACAAAACTTCAGCTTTCCCATAAGAATTCAGCTAATGTATTCTATTCATTATTTTTCTCACTCGTCATCCTGGAAGACACTCATATATGCACATCTGTGAATCACAAAATTTAAAGGCATAAAGAACAGATGTGTCATTCCAGATAACATAAAGGCATTTCTACATTGGGGAGAAGAGAAAGAGAAACAATGGATATGCCACTTGAAAATAAAGACAACAAATGCCCCAGTGGATTTTGATAAAGAAGATCTGAAGAATAAAGCTAAATGGATCAAATGTTTAAAACATTGTTGCCTTAATGCCACAATCTCAAAAGTATGGAGTCATCGTGGATGGTGTGTTGGGACCCTCTGCCCAGTGTGCAGCGGCGGCCAGGAAGGCGAGTGGAATGCTAGGAATCATAAAGAAAGGAATGGAGAATAAAACCAAGGATATCGGTATATATAACCTCTGAATCGGTCCATGGTGCAACTGCATCTTGAATATTGTGTGCAAATCTGGTTGCCACATCTTAAAAAGGATAAAGCAGAATTAGAAAAGGTACTGAGAAGAGCTTCCAAAACAGTAAAGGGGATGGAAGGATACCCCTATGAGGAAAGGCTTAAAAGGTTAGGGCTGATGCGGGGGAGTGGCAAGATGGTGGCCACATGCAGTCGTGTTGGAGGAGCGCTCGCCTGATTATGGGCAAGCGGAAGGCAAAGACCAAGGCTGTCATGGTCATGGCTTTGGTCTGAGACCTGATGAAACATCGATGCCTATTCAGCCTCCTATAACCTCCTTTTTGGTTAAGGTGACTCCCTTGCTGGTTACCTCCGGATGTGCCTTGATGGAGCCTGGGGTTGATACGGAGATCTCCTCGGGCTTCTCAGAGGTGGTCTCGCTATCTCCTGGAGGGAGAATATTGGCCGAAGTGTCGGCAGTGAGTTTCATTTAGGCTGCAGCATATGGCTCTAGGGACGCAGTTCTGACACCACGACTCCAGAAGGAGTAGGCTCTATGGTAGATGAGCCAGGTGGTGGGGCTATGGAAGTAAATCTGATAGTGCAGGACCCTTCGGAACAGGGCTTGCGAGGAGAAGTCAGTTATAAAGGCATTTCTTCAGCAACTGAGTGTTTCTATGGTTCCAATGGGATCTTCTACCTCCTCTGGGATAAAGACTGGTCAACTGGTAGAAATTAACTTCTTGACTGTTTGGGAAGCTATTTAAGGTCTCCAGGCTTCGGTTAATTTTCTTTCCCAGAGTTTGGTTCAAGATACAACGCAGTTCTCTGCTGATTTAATGTGCTGCTGTTCTGACGTTAAATCTTTGGAAGAGAGATCTAAAACGCAGGATCCAAAAATTACGATTTTAGAGTTGCAAAATGCGGACCTTGTGAAAGATTACTTGGCTATGCAGCTAAAAATGGAAAACCTAGAGAATGCTGATTGTCATAGGACTCATCTTCTCTTGAATTTTTGAAAGTCTGCTACAGTTTCCCATTATCAGACGTTCAATAAATATTTGGTGGAGAGTTTGAAGGTCCCGGAGCAGTCAGTGCCATCTATTGCTAGTATATTTTATGTTTCCTCTGGTAAAACGTTTCCTCTGATGGTGCACAGGCTTCTGGTATGGACTTATTGAACATTACTGATATGCTTGAACAATCTTTGGTGGAAAGTGTGCAGACAGATACTCTAATGGTACAATTTACTCTGGATTCTGACTGAGATTGGCTTTAAAAAATCTTTTTTCAAACATAGAGATGTTCTGTTTATGAACTTTAAGATACAAATGTTTCCAGATGTTGCCAGGAATACCTAGACGTGAAGGAAGGTGAAATTAGACTTACCTGCTAATTGTTGTTCCTTGAGGAACTCCAGTCTAGTCCCGAACCTCTGGGTTTTGCTGCTCCTCCAGCAGCTTGGAGACTGAGAAATGTCATCCTTTTCATGATACTGGTATAAGACACCAGAAACCGCCTCCACACTCCAGTAACCTATTGACAAAGCAGACTCACCGGAGCAACGAACAAACTGTAAACTAACTTAACTAACAACTTTTAAGGGGGAAAATATCTCCTCTTTTGTTCTCCCCCTGCGTTATACTAACTTTTGCTAGAACTGCTTAGGCCTTCCCCTTTAGCTTAAATTTAAAACACAGAAAAGAGCTTTCTGGTTACATTTGGAACCCAGCAGAGAGCTTGTAGTCTAAATTTAATAGTCACTCAGGGCCAAGCATCAGCAAAGTACTTTTAGCTTAAATTTAAAACACAGAAAAGAGCTTTCTGGTTAAATTTAGAACCCAGCAGAGAGCTTGTAGTTTAAATTTCATAAGAAGTTAGAGCCTAGCAGCAGCTAAGAGCTATAATTTAAATCAAATCAGAATATAGCTTACCTCAGCAGCACAAGACAGGGTACTGTGTAGCAGCCCTCTTTTAATAAGTGTTATTTTCCTCCCTCCCTCCCCACACCCACCCACCCGTGGGATAATCGTAGCTTTATAGGTACTTACACATCTTAAAAGACAGGAAGTGCTCTTAGGTGAAGCTCATTACCCAAATCAGTCATACACTAAGGAACTGAGATTAGTTAAGCTTCAGGTGAACAAGCTATATTACACGCATTAGGTAGTTTTATTAGTATAAATATCCATAGCAACCCTTAGTAAGTAAAGAACTTAGATCTAAACACAAACTTAAAACTAAGATGCAGACAGCAGTTCAGCAGCGGGATGGGGGCTTTCCAGTCTTTTGCATTGAGTGTAACATGTATGATTTTCTCCCAGCTGGTGAGAGGTCTTACGTGTGCACTAGGTGCAAGGAGCTCTTTGCTCTCAGAGAACGAGTCCGTTCTCTAGAGGCTAAAGTAGCAGACTTGGAAAGCATAAGACAGAGAGGTACATAGACGAGATCTACAGGGATATAGTCCTAAAGTCCCACCTCCAGTCTGGCAGCATCCCTGTTGCCATGGAGGAGAGAGGTCACGTGACAGGAGAGCATCACCCTGGTGTGGCAGGAAGTGATCCTGTAACTAGGACCTGTCCTCCAGGTGATGTAAAACCCTCACGCACCGAGGAAGTTTCTCCAGGGCCATGTGCCCATGAGGGAAGGGTTAGGACAGCCGTTATAGTTGGTGATTCGATCATTAGGCATGTAGATAGCTGGGTGGCTGGTGGACGTGAGGATCGCCTGATAACATGCCTGCCTGGTGCAAAGGTAGCGGACCTCACGCGCCACCTAGATAAGGTCTTAGATAGTGCTGGGGAGGAGTCTGCTGTCTTGGTACATGTCGGTACCAATGACATAGGAAAATGTGGTAGGGAGATTCTGGAGGCTAAATTAGGCTTTTAGGTAGGAAGTTGAAATCCAGAACTTCCAGGGTAGCATTCTCCGAAATACTTCCTGTTCCACGCGCAGGACCCAAAAGGCAGGCAGAGCTCCAGAGTCTCAATGCGTGCATGAGACAATGGTGCAGAGATGAGGGTTTTGGATTTGTTAGGAACTGGGGAACATTCTGGGGAAAGGAGGGGCTCTTACGAAGGGATGGGCTTCACCTTAATCAGGATGGAACCAGGCTGCTGGCATTAACCTTTAAAAAGGAGATAGAGCAGCTTTTAAACTAGATATTAGGGGAAAGCCGACAGTCGCCCAAGAGCGGATGGTTCGGAAGAATGCATCTTTGAAGGATACTACCAAAAGCAGAGAGGTTCCACAAAAGAGTAAAGTAGCCCAAATGCCCTCAAGTATGGAGCAGACAGAGCTTAAAGATCCCAAATTACCCATGTCTAACAATAGCCAAATTAATATGAATAAAATACATTCTCTAAAATGCTTGTATGCAAATGCTAAAAGTCTAAAAAATAAGATGGGAGAGTTAGAATATATAGCACTAAATGAGAGGTTAGATATGATTGGAATATCAGAGACATGGTGGAAGGAGGACAACCAATGGGACACTGTGATACCTGGGTACAAACTATATCGTAATGATAGAGCTGATCAAATTGGTGGAGGGGTTGCTCTCTATGTTAGAGAGGGCATTGAGTCAGAAGGGATTAAAGTTTTGCAGGAAACAAAATCTGCTGTAGAATCAATATGGATTGAAATTCCATGTAAAAGGGGGAAGGCAATGGCAGTGGGGGTGTACTATCGAGCGCCTGGCCAGAATGACCAAATGGATGATGAAATGCTCAAAGAAATCATGGAAGCTAACAAAAGTTACAGCACAGTAATAATAATGGGTGATTTCAACTACCCCGGTATCGACTGGGTCAGTGTCACGTCAGGACATGTTAGGGAGATAAAGTTCCTAGATGAAATAGATGACTGCTTCTTGGAGCAGCTGGTTCATGAACCGACCAGAGGGGAAGCCATATTAGACCTAATCCCTTAGTGGAACACCAGATCTAGTGCAAGAGATAAGGTTGTTGGGGCCACTTGGCAATAGTGATCATAGCATGATTGGCTTTGATTTAATTAGTGGAGTAGATAGTAAGGAAATCCACAGTACTACCTTTTAACTTTCGAAAGGGAGACTATGATAAAATGAGGAAAACAATTAAGAAAAAACTAAAAGGAGCAGTTGCAAAGGTTAAAGACGTACATCAGGCTTGGCTGTTGTTGAAAAATACTATCTTGGAAGCCCAGACCAGCTGTATTCCACACTTTAAGAAAAGTGGAAGGAAGTCCAAAAAACTGCCAGCATGGTTTAAAGGTGAGGTCAGTGAGGCTGTTGCCAAAAAAACATCTTTCAGAAAATGGAAAAAAGAGCCAAACGACGAAACCTGGAAACAGCACAAGCACTGGCAAGTCAAATGCAAGGCATTGAGATAAGGCAGGCAAAGGGAGAATTTGAGAAGCTTGCTGCGGAAGCAAAAACGCGAAGTAAAGACCTTTTCAAGTACATTCGTAGCAAAATACCTGTGAGAGAGTCAGTTGGTCCATTAGATGATAAAGGGGTTAAAGGAGCACTAAGAGGCGACAAGGCGATAGCGGAGAGACTGAATGAATTCTTTGCTTCAGTCTTTACTGAGGAAGATGTAGGGATGTTACCCATGACTGAAGTGGTATTTAAAGATGCGGAAGAATTGAAGGAAATATCGATACATTGGGAAGATGTATTACAGCTATTAGATAAGCTGAAGAGTAGCAAATCACCTGGGCCGGATGGTATACATCCAAGGGTGTTGAAAGAACTGAAATACGAGATTGCAGACCTGCTATTAGTAATCTGTGAACTATCATTAAAATCATCTCTAATACCTGAAGATTGGAGGATCGCCAATGTAACACCAATTTTTAAAAAGGGTTCCAGGGGTGATCCGGGAAACTACAGACCGGTGAGCCTGACGTCAGTACAGGGAAAAATGGTAGAAACCATCATAAAGAATAAAATTACTCAGCATGTAGATAGTGTCGCGTCCACCCCTTATATAGGCGGCTGCCTAGTGGGAGTGGGCGGACCACATATTTATTTGTATCCCTTTAAGTGCTGCGATCTCTGTTCCCTTGTAGTTGTGGCACAGACTGAGTCAGCAAGGAATAGGGTTAACAATAAGTTTTATTGTTATTGTTGCACAAGTGTTCACCTACTATCCCAATAACAGAAATAAAGGGTACTTCTCCAAAGCAAAGTCTCTTTAACTGAAACAGGATTATTCAGCTTCTAAACATACAGGCATGTTCCTTTCACAGCACTGTCTTCAAGCTTCTTCCTGATATAAAACATTTACTGCTTTCTCCTTCAGCAATGAAAATGCTTCTTTAAAACACCAAAAGCAGTAATGCTCTTTTCTTCCAGGTTTTGCCTAATTGGCCTGGCTTTTACACTCCAGCAGCTCTCTGCCTCTTCCCGTGTAAAATCCTCCTGGCACAATGTCAGGCTTCTTCCAGCACTTACTATTGGTATCACAGTTCATAGATTTTACCCTCTCTGGCAAAATGCACAATCAGTTTCCATATCATAACCCTCACTAGCAACACCAGCTTCTTCAAACTGCATGGGCTCTCCCTCTGAGTCTGATATGCTTTCTTCCAATACAGGCTTCTCTTGACCAGGCTTCCACTGCTCTAATAAAGCCTTTAACTGTTTCAAACGGGACTCTTCTTTAGTCTGAGCTGTGGGGGAGGAACTTAGAACACCAGACTCTTTGAGTACTGCCTTAATAGATTCAAAAGGGCTCACCTTTTTCCTGGCCTTCCGTACCCTTTCTGGCAAACTTACAGGCAACCTCTTGTCCCCAGACTGCTTCCTCTGCTCCCGGCTGTTCTCCTGCTCAACAGGGTCTGACTCCGACTCCTATCTCCAGAGCTTCCAATCAGGCACTTGCTCATATGCAGCTGTGCTTCTCTCTGAACTAAAGCTACTCACACGTTGCCTGCAATCAGAGTATCTGTGCAGCCTTTCCCTTGGAACTTTGCTCCTGCTTAAACTCTCATCTCGGTTCCTCTCACAGGCCCCCTCACAACACCTTCCAGCGTCTCTTCCAGAACTCTTACAGCTCCTTGCTGCCGACGTTCTTTCTGACCTTCCTGTTCCTGTCCTTCCTGACTGTTTCCTCGTGGCTAAATGTTTGGGGCTGTCCTATGGGCTTTGACTCCGCCCCCTTCCTCTTATGTCAGTTCCCCTGGTTGTCATGGAGCTGAGGTGTGGCTCACTCTCTTGCTTCCTGAGCACAGGGTTTCATTAGTAAAAGGTTTAACCCTTTCTCTGCCTACACTGCTCTTAGCTACAGGGGAAAAAGAGAGATTTCTGCACCTTTCACTAGTGTTTAACCCAGCTGGGCCATCACAATAGTCATGACCTAATGGGAGACAGCCAACATGGCTTTAGACAAGGAAGATCTTGTCTTACTAATCTGTTATGTCTTTTTGAAGGAGTGAATAATCAGGTGGACAAAGGTGAGTCGGTTGATATTGTGTATCTGGACTTTCAGAAAGCCTTTGACAAGGTCCCTCATCAGAGACTTTTGGCAAAACTAAAGAGTCATGGGATAGGAGGCAGTGTACTATTGTAGATCAGGAACTGGTTAAAAGATAGAAAGCAGAGGGTAGGGCTAAATGGCCAATTTTCCCAATGGAGAAAGGTGAATAGTGGTGTACCCTAGGGATCTGTGCTCGGTCCGCTGCTTTTTGACATATTCATAAATGACCTGGAAAGTGGAATAACGAGTGAGGTTATCAAATTTGCAGATGACACAAAACTATTTAAAGTTGTTAAAACCTAAGAGGATTGTGGAAAATTGCAAGAGGATCTTGATAAATTGGAAGACTGGGCATCAAAATGGCAGATGAAATTTAATGTGGACAAGTGCAAGGTTATGCACCTAGGGAAGAAGAACCCAAACTATGGTTACACGATGCAAGGTTCCACATTAGGAACCACCACCCAGGAAAAAGATTTAGGCGTCATTGTGGATACCATGTTAAAACCCTCGGCCCAGTGTGCAGCAGCGGCCAACAGAGCAAATAGAATGCTAGGTATGATAAGGACAGGAATGGAAAATAAAACAAAAGATATTATAATGCCTCTATATCGTTCCATGGTGAGACCGCACCTTGAATATTGTGTGCAATTCTGGTCGCCGTATCTTAAAAAGGATATAGCGATTTTAGAAAAGGTTCAGAGAAGAGCCACCAAAATGGTAAAGGGGATGGAAGGATACTCCTATGAAGAAAGGCTAAAAAGGTTAGGGCTCTTTAACCTGGAAAAGAGACGGCTGAGGGGAGATATGATAGAAGTCTATAAATTAATGAACGGAGTGGAACGGGTAAACGTAGATCGATTGTTTACCTTATCAGAATATAGAAAGACTAGGGGACATGCAATGAAGCTACAGGGTAAACTATTTAAGACTAATAAAAGAAAATATTTTTTCACTCAACGTGTAATCAAACTCTGGAATTTGTTACCGGAGGATGTAGTAAAGGCTGTTAGTGTAGCTGGGTTTAAAAAAAGGTTTGGACAAGTTCCTGGAGGAAAGGTCCATAAACCATTATTAAGAAGGGACCCAGGATATCAATGCTTGAACCAATACAAGCATTGTGGAACGTGTGTCCCTTGGGGAAACTGCTAGGTACATATGACCTAGATTGGCCACTGTTGGAAACAGAATACTGGGCTTGATGGACCTTGGTCTGACCCAGTATGGCATATCTTATGTTCTTATGACTAGACTGGAGTTCCTCAAGGAACAACAATTAGCAGGTAAGTCTAATTTCACCTTCCTTATCGTCCCTCCAGTCTAGTACCGAAGCTCTGGGGATGTAACAGAGCAGTGAAACAAACCAACGGGAGGGACCTGTTAGACCAGCCTGAAGCACCGCTGCTCCAAAACAGGTATGCCTCTTTGCGGATGATACCAAAATCTGCAATAGAGTAGACACCCAAGAAGGGGTTGATTTATTTATTTATTTATATTTCTTATATACCGCACTATTTGCAATCAGCGCGGTTCACATGGAACAGAAACATCCGACAACTTAAATATGTCTGGTCATTACATTAAACAGGAAATGCAACTTGGAAAAAGGGTACACTCTATACATATAAGGTGTACTGAGAAAGGATGATGTTTGGTGTTTACATTGTAGGGGACGCCTGTTGCGAGGGCTTGCCTAGTTGACTACTATTATTGTTGAGGTGCTCGTTATTCGAGTGGGACTGAGGATCGGAGATGTCAGTGAGATATTTGGTGAAGAGGAAATGTTTAAGGGCCTTTCTAAATTGGCTCAAGTTGGGGATTGCTCTGATATGTGCTGGTAAGTGTCACCAGCTCTCCTTAAACCCCCGTGTATAAGTGGGTAGAGGTTAAGTGAGTGGTTCTTCCCCACTGAAGCAGCTACTTTACAAATCCTGAAGCTGGGCTTTTTGGGAAATGTAGTCCCTTCACCGAATCAATGAGGAGCAGTTGTGGAAAAGTGGTTTAAGCAACCAAAGGATTTTATTTCCCCTCCCGTGGTGGATTTCACCATGAACAAAGTAACACAATCCAGGTATTTACTGGCATAAGGACAAATCAAAGGTTCTTTAACAGAAAAGGCTTACTTCAGAAATAAACAGGTTGATATCTAGCATTCCAACGTAACAATGCTGTTTCTTCACAGCTCTCTGCTTCCCAATGCTAGTAGTGCTGTACTTTCTCTTTCAAAACATGCCTTCAGCGTAATGAGATTATTTCATTAGCAAGCGATATCGTACAGTCCATGATATCTTCATCAATATTCACACACACAGGTTCAAAGTCCATTAACTCTTCCTGGCTAGAAGGAAATGTTTGTAACGGCAATCCTGATGCCACGCCCTTTCTAACTGCTTCAGGTTTCACCTGATATTCCTGAGTTAAATACTGGCTTTCACAAACGTTATCAGCACAGGTATTCTCTTCCCAGCTCCAATCCTCTGGGTAAATACAGTCACTGTAACTATTTTTATACCAGCCTTTTGGCTTACCTTTTAGCCTAGCTGGTGGAGGTTTTCTTTGTGGCTTTGGACTGGCTATAGGTTCCCAACCTAAGCCTTGCACAGAAGATTTCACTTGCCTTCCTGGCTTCCTTTCACTTCTGTGTTCCCCTGGATACTGCAGGTAATCCACTCTGCTCTTATTATATCCTTCCCTTGGGGTTTCTTTTCTTTTCCTGAAGAAAGACTCTGTCTCACCCTTCCACAGAGACTATGGCTTGTTCCTGGCACTGCTGTCTTTACCGTAGCTCTCATTAGCTTCCTTATCCAGCACACATGCCTCATCCACTTCTCCTTCTCCTTCCTCCCCTTCTAACTCCATAAGCTCAACTGAACTCTCTTTATCAGGGTGAATTCTAGGGCAGTGCTCAACTCCACCCCCTAGCAGGTGTCCTGCATTAGCTCGTGACTCATTCCCTGAATGGTAGCACGGGGTTTCTCTTGCCTCTGTGCTTGGTTTCTAAGGTAACCAGGAGCCATGTGCTTTTGTTTACAACTCAGCCCTACTCCTGTTCCTGGCTTTTTAGCCTCATCTAACGGGCTGGAAGGACCCACTATGTCACATAAGGTATTCCATAGACTTGGGGCACAGAGTTGGAAGGCTCTGTTAGCTGTTGTTTTGGTGCATTTAGTTGCTTCTTTTGGAATTACTAGCATGTTGGACTCTGCAGATCTTCTTGGTCTGTTAGGTGCAAGTGGTTGGATGAGGTCAGATAGAGAGGAGGAGGAGAGCTCATTGCCAGCTTTGAAAGTCATCAGCAAGGTCTTAAAACAAATCCTGGCTTGAATGGGGAGCCAGTGTAACTGCTTCAGGAGTGGTGTCACATGAGGATAACATAGATAACATGAGGATAACATAGATAACATGAGGAGGGATCTAGCTAAGCTTGAAGAATGGTCTAGAATTTGGCAGCTGGGAATTAATGTTAAAAAATTTAAGGTCATGCATTTGGGCTGCAGCAATCCAAGGGAGCAATATAGTATAGGGGCTGAAGTATTTTTGTCCACTAAAGAAGAGCGGGACCTAGGTGTGGTTGTGTCTGATGATCTTAAAGTAGCTAAACAGGTAGAAAAGGCGACGGCAAAAGCTAGAAGGATGCTTGGGTGCATACGGAGAGGAATGGCTAGCAGAAAAAAGGAGGTGATAATGCCTCTGTATAAGTCTTTGGTGCGACCTCATTTGGAGTATAGTGTGCAATTCTGGAGACCGCACCTTCAAAAGGATGTGAACAGGATGGAGTCGGTGCAGAGGGTGGCTACTAAAATGATTAGTGGTCTTCATTATAAAGCATATGAGGACAGACTGAAGGATCTTAATATGTACATCTTTGAGGAAAGGCGGGATAGAGGTGATATGATTGAGAAGTTTAAATACCTCCGTGGCATAAATGTTCAGGGAGAGAGCCTCTTTCAATTGAAAGCAAGTTCTGCTACGAGGGGACATGGGATGAGGGTGAAGGGAGATAGATTCAGGAAATATTTCTTTATAGAAAGAGTAGTGGATCCGTGGAATAGTCTCCCAGTGGAGGTGGTAGAGATGAGGACAGTAACTGAATTCAAAAAAGCATGGGACAAACACAGAGGATCTCTAAAGGTAAAAAGGGGACTGTTGTAGTTGTTATGGAAGGACAGACTAGATAGGCCATGAGGTCTTTTTCTGTCGTCATATTTCTATGTTTCTATCCCTTTCTGCCTGAACATTCAGGCGGAAATGTTTGACCAAGGAATTTAAAGATGACCAGGTCGCTGCCTTAAAAATTTCTACCACTGGTACCAATTTGTACTCGGCCCATGAAGCGGCTTGAGCCCTACTCAAATGAGCTTTAAGCCCTTCTGGTACCGGTTTACCCTTCAACACATACGCTGAAGCTATGGCCTCCTTAATCCATTTGGCAATGGAAGCCTTTGACGCTGCTTCTCCCTTCTTTATGCTGCCAAACAGGACAAATAGTCTATCAGACTACCGAAAGCCTGCCGTCTGCCTGATATATTTCTTTAATGCCCGACGAACATCTAACATGTAAGCGCCCTGCGGCAGAAGCCTCCATACCTTCACCGAAAACTGGCAACGAAACTACCTGATTCACATGAAACGCTGACACCACTTTTGGCAAAAATGACGGCACTGGCCTCAACACCACCTTCGTATCGTGAAAAGACAGAAAAGGTTTTCGACAAGACAAAGCCTGCAACTCCAAAATTCTCCTAGCCGAACAAACAGCTACCAGGAAGACCACCTTGAGAGTAAGATCCTTTAAAGATGACCTAGATAATGGCTCAAAGGGCTCGCGCACCAACGCCTCCAAAACTAAATGGAGATCCCACGTTGGAACTACCTGCCTACAAGGTGGCCTCAAGAGAGACACCGCCATTAAAAAAACGCTTAACATCTGGGTGAGCACCCAGCGCTTCCCCCTTTGATCTTACCTCTCTAACAGGACAGCGTTGCTAACTGCACCCTTAAGGAAGCGGCCGCTAAACCTTTCTGAAATCCATCCTGCAAAAATGACAGAATTTGCGGTATCGACGCTCTTAACGCTTCCAACTCCCTGGCTACACACCAAGCTTCAAAATTACGCCAGACACAAACATACGCCAATGAGGTAGATCTTTGTGCCTTCAACAAGGTAGCAATCACTGCGGAGTATCCCTTAGCTCTCAGCATTGCCCTCTCAATAGCCAAGCCATAAGTGAGAACCGATCCACCTGAGGCATGTACAGCGGACCCTGTGACAACAGATCCCTCTGGACTGGAAGATGCCATGACTGCTCTACCAAGAGTCTCATCAGATCCACATACCAAGGCCTTCTTGGCCAATCCGGTGCGATCAATATCACCAATCCTCTGTGCACCACACGGCCTACTAACACCCAAGGTGGAAACACGTACAGGAGCTGCTCTTCTAGCCATTCCTGTATGAGAGCATCCAGGCCCTCCAACATTCTCTCCCACCTTCTGCTGAAGAATTGACTGACCTTTGCCGACTGGAAAGTCACCATGAGATCCATTACTGGTGTCCCCCAGCGACGCACCACCATTTCGTACACCTCCGGGTGAAGAACTCACTCTCCTGGGTCCACCTTTACTTGACTCAAGAAGTCGGCCTCTAGATTGTCCACTCCTGCTACATGCGCTGCTGACAGAGCCACCAGGTTCTGTTCGACCCAAAAGAACTGCTCTGCCTCGGCTTCCAATGCAACACTGCTGGTGCCTCCTTGATGGTTGATGTAGGCTACCGCGGTTGCGTTGTCGGAAAACACTCGAATCGCCCTTCCGTGGAGACAGAGTTGGAAAACTTGCAATGCCAACACTACTGCTCTCAATTCCAACCTATTGATTGACCATCGCTTTTCCAGATCGGTCCACTGGCCCTGCACGAACCTTCCTTGGAAGTGAGCTCCCCAGCCTAATAGGCTGGCGTCTGTTGTTAGGGGTATCCAACAAGGTGTTTCCAAGGGCATCTCCTTTTCCAGACACCCTGGATGCAACCACCACTGAAGCACCTGCCGCGTCTGTCGGGCAGGATAATTTACAAGATAGAAGGTCGTCCTGGTGAGACCACCATCTGAGTAATGCTCTCTGTAACGGTCTCAAGTGTGCCCTTGCCCACGAAACCAGTTCGAGTTTTGCCGCCATGGTACTGAGTAACTGAAGATAATGCCACGCCGTGGGATTCGACCTTCCCAGAAACTCGCAGACTAACTTCCTCAAGCCTCGTGCTCGGTGCTGTGGCAGGAAGATCCTGCCGACCTCCATATCGAATCGGGCCCCCAGGTATTCTAGACTCTGTGACGGAATTAACTTGCTTTATGACATGTTGACTAAACAACCTAGACTTTGTAGGAATGCTACCACTTTGGCTGTAGCAGCCTAGCTCTCGGCTCTTGACTTCACTCGAATCAGCCAATCATCCAGATAAGGGTGTACCAGTACTCCGTCCTTTTACAATGATGCCGCCACTACTACCATCACTTTGGTGAACGTCCATGGCGCCATAGCCAGCCCGAATGATAACACCCGGAACTGAAAATGTCCCGTCGGAACTGCAAATCTGAGAAACTTCTGGTGTTCCTGCCGGATCGGAATGTGCAGGTACGCTTCCGACAGATCCAGTGATGTAAGGAACTCTCCTTTTCTTACCGCCACTATGACCGACCTCAGGGTCTCCATATGAAAATGACACCCCCAAAGACAGCGGATTTACTCTTTTGAGATCCAAAATTGGCCGATAGATTCCTTCTTTCTTTGGGACTACGAAGTAAATGGAGTATCGACCACAACCGCATTGGTCTCAAGGAACCGGTACTACGGCTTTGAGGGCTAGCAGCCTCTTTACTGTCTGCATGACCGCCTTGCACTTGAGATGTGCTCTGCATGGAGACTGTACGAAAGAATTGGTTACCGGCCGCCGAAATTCCAAAGCATAACCTTCTCGAATGACCTCCAGTACCCACTGGTCTAAAGTAATTTGGACCCAGGCAGGGTAAAAATCCCGTAGTCGACCTCCTACAGGCACCAGGTCTACCTGGGTCCCCCTGACTTCATTGTGACTTTCTAAGATTTGAGGAGGAGGCCACAAATCCTCTGCTAGCTCCTCTAAAACCCCGAAACACCTGGTTTCTATTGGGGAAACACCCTCTTTGACCTTAGCTGAACCTCGGGGAATGAAAATGACAAAACTCCCTCTGTGGAGTCTTGGAAGGTAAATTTGATCGTCCCTGCTTTTGTTTGTCCTCCGGAAGTCTTCCGCCTTTGGACTCGCCAAGCTCTTTTACCAGCTTATCTAAATCTTCTCCAAAAAGGAGCTTCCCCCTGAACGGAAGCTTACTTAACCTAGCTTTAGAAAAACCATCTGCTGCCCAGTTGCGCAGCCAAAGATATCGCCGCACCACTATCACCGAAGCCATATTGTTTGATAATACTCGAATAAGGTCATAATGGATATCGGCCAGATAAGCCGCCCCAGACTCTAGTCTGGACGCTTCACTGGTTGTCTCCTCCACCTGCTCCCCTTGGATTCGTTGTGACCAATGAAGACAGGCTCTCACGACCCACGCTCCACAAATAGACGTCTGTATGGACAGAGCATTCACATCAAAAACCTCTTTCAACAAGGTATCTAATTTAGTGTCTTGGGCATCCTTGAGGGCCGCGTTACCCTCTACCGGAATGGTAGTCTTCTTGGTGACCGCCGAGACGGCAACATCCACTCTCGGGGACTTAAACAATTCTCGATCCTGGTCCACCAGTGGGTAAAGATGGGCTCCTTAAGCCCTGCCTCGGGCATGTCCCATTCACCTCAAATCATTTCCTTAACCACTCTATGTACCGGGAATGCTCTCCGAGTCTTCCTAAAGGCCTGTAACGGGTCTTCCAAGGTAGAATCCTCCGCCGGTCCCGCCGCCAGCATATTAAGCGCTTTGAGTGGCTCTGAAATGAGCGCTGGCAACTCGTCTCTCCGGAAAACTCGAACCACCTGAGCCTGGTCCTCCTGTTCCATGATCTCTCCTTCCTACATCTCTTTGTTGAGCTCCAGGTCAGGGTCTCCATCTTCGGAATGAAAATCCTCCGAGGCCACCGACTGATCCGGTCGCTCCTTCTCTATCCTGGCCTTCTTTGCCGGGATCCCTGATGTCCCCGCAGTCAGAGGCATCCCTGGCCTCTTCTCTCCCAGATCCGCCTCCGTGGAACCGGTTGTGGTTCTTCTCTGAGTACCTCCCTACGCTTGCTGGATAAGTGCAACGAAATATGGGGGAAAAAAATGGCAACCTGTCCACCTGGCACCGACGATGGAGGAGGAAGGAAATCCGGTGTGGAGGAAGTCCCCGCCACGGGCTCCATCGGTGGCAAAGTGGGGGAAACCGGCTCCGGCAAGCCTCCAAGAGCCCCTTTGCCACCTTCCACAACAGCCTCCAAGGCCTGTTCCATAGTGGCTACTTCCTGCACACACCCCCTACACACACCTGTGTCCGACACCACACCCCTTCTAGTACCGCAGACCAAGCACTGCGGTCTAGAAGGCATCTCATTTGAGCGGATCTTCTCTATTGTAAAAGCATGATCTCCCTTCAGCAGAGGTCTTGCTACCCCCCAGCAGCTTCTGAATGAACGGGAAAATCCACTCTGCGGGGTGTTTTTTTTTTTTTTTTTCTTAAATTGAAGTGATCCCTTTCCTGAAGCACTTCCAGACGGATTCTGAGGAAAAAAAACAAAAACGATGCTCTCCCGCTTAAACAGGAGCTTCTGTAGACACCCCGATGCTAGCGGTGTTTCCCGCGCTGCTGCCATGCGGCTGGGCCTGCTCTGTACACACGCGTCTCTTCTCCCCCAGTCGCTTCTCTTTTAAAACCCCAGCACCTTACCTTGCATCAGGAATCGCTTGCTCGGGCACCGCTGATCTCTCCCTCCACCGCGGCGCAGCTATACCGCAGGGAGATAAATCGGGCCTGAATCACTGAAGCCGCAATCAGCCGGATCCTCTGTCGATGGCCCTGAGTGCTAACAGGCAAGCCCCCTCTGTATGCGCTACCGAGCCTAAGCTACCGGTTCCTCACCCATTCATGTGGGATCGGGAACCGCAGTCATGCCCCTTCTGAAGCCTTCCTCGCCGACGCTGCACAGCTAAGTCAAGCAGAGGTGGGGGGGGGGGAGGGGGGAGGGCTTTTCCATTCCAAATTCCCCTTAAAGAGACAGACTGTCTTAAAAAATAAAACTGATTTAAAACCAATCTGCAACTATTTTGCTTAGCTATTCCAATCTGATCCTTCTCTCCTATCTCCTTAATTGTTCCTCAAGTGAGCCCCGAAGCTCCGGGCTCACCACCCTCCAGCTGCTTGGAGACTGAGATAACTGGGGTGTGGAGGCGGTTCCTGGTGTCTTATACCAGTGTCATCAAAAGGATGACGTTTCTCAGTCTCCAAGCTGCTGGAGGAGGAGCAAAACCCAGAGGTTTGGGACTAGACTTGAGGGACGATAAGGAAGCAGTTTTTATTGCTCCGACCTCGCTACCCTTGTAAAAGTTTAGTTATTTATCAGGCCAATAGGTTTATATTTTTTGAACCCATGCACTTATCTGCTTTAGTTTTCAGCTAGAACCGTAGTAACTCCTTCTCCCATCTTGGATTTGGGATTGCCATCCTCACGAGTATAGGGGCTTGGGTGGGACTGTATGCTGCCGTTTGTTTTTCTTCTGTAAATTGTACTTCAAAGCATCTCAGTTAGGTGATCACACTTCCCCGATTATTGTGGACTAGCGAGCAGCTTTACTTCTAAAAATGTTTTTTTCCCCCTGTTTTTCTATTTGTTTCCTTTGGCTCATGTGTGTAAGCATTTTACTTTGCTGTATATTGTAAATCAATAAAGATTTTCTTCCTACCACAACAAACCATAAACCACTACATGTACACTCCCCCTGTAATAACTGAAGTCCCATGGTCTGACCACCTTCTGTTAACCTTTCATATACCATTAAACACCTCTCTTACCACAACGATGGGCACAAAACCACTAACTAAGCATTTTACCCACTTCAATAGAGACACCTTTCTAGACAACTTCCTGCCCCAGCTTTTAATTAATTCAACTGACTCCCCTTACATTGACACCACTCTAAACATATGGAGCTGCTTCCCCCCCATCACACTCCCTAAGAAAACCTCTAAAAGCAATGAAAAATGGTACACACAAGAGCTAACTAAATTAAAGAGGCAATTAAGAAAACAAGAAAAAAGTGGCTAACCAAAATTCAAGAAAACAAACACTACCTCAATATATTCGCTATCTACAAAGACACAATTAACAAAACAAAAAGATTACCACACAAGAATCCTAAACTGCTCTCTCAACCGTCCAAGAGAGCTCTTTGCCATCGTTCGATCTCTAGCCTAGCCAAGCCATACTGAATCAGAAGTATATAACAAACTCACAAACACTAGCTAACTATTTTGCATCCAAGCTTAAATATAAAAACACTAGCCATACCACCCCTTCCCCTAGACCACCCAATAAACTTCGTCACATGGGATAGCTTCTACCCAGTAGACCAAAAATATCTACTAAACATTATAACAAACATTAACTCCACAACCTCCCTGTTGGATCCATGCCCAGTATCATGGATAAAATCCACAAAAAAAGAACTCGCTCCACATATCCTCCATATTGTTAATCAATCACTCTCCCAAGGAATCATGCCCACTGACCTTAAAATGACATCCATACATCCTGTATTTAACAAGAAGACACTTGATGAAAATGACACAAGTGCATACAGACCTATAGCCAGTATACCATGTGTTGCCAAAATAATAGAAAAAGTCATTCAGTTACAACTCCAAGATTACATTGACCTCAATGCACCATTAGACACCCATCAATTTGGTTTTCGACCAATCCATGGAATCGAAACCTTGCTGCTAACACTAATGGACCACCTCATCAGAGGCAGAGACAATCCTAATTATGCATTCATTCTCCTCTTTGACATTGCATCAGCATTTGACAACCTTAGCCATGACACCCTCCTCTCGAGATTAGCACAAATAGGATTAGGAGGCACAGTATTACACTGGTTCAAATCATATATATCAAACCATAAACTTTGCGTCCAAATAAGCCAAAACTCATCAGAGACATTCCCCAAGAACAAGGAATACCCCAAGATTCCGCCCTCTCTGTCCTCCTTTTCAACCTATACCTGCAACCAATTACCAATATCTTCAGAAAATTCAACACTGGGTATTACATCTATGCGGACGACATTATGTTGTCTCTCTCCATAGACATAAATAACCCTATCTATCACAATCTATCAGACTGCATTATTGAAACAGAATCATGGTTAAAGTCTAACAACCTTAATATTAACTACAAGAAAACAGAAGTCCTATACATATCAAGGAATCAAAACCCTATTCTCTTTCAAACCATCAAGATTAATAATATTGTACTCCCTGTTAAGCATGAGGTGAAATACCTCAGCATAATACTAGATCAATCCCTCAGCATGCTCCCACATATAAAACAAACAGTAAGGACTATCTTCTTCAAATTGAAAACTGTTCAACATCTTAGACCCCTGCTAGACATCAACAATTTCAAATCAGTAGTCCAGGCACTTATCACCCCACATTTTGACTACTGTAATAGTCTGTTACAGGGTCTACCAATCAAAAACAAATTTACTACAGAGAGCACAAAATATCACCACTAGAATTGTCTGTAAGACCCACCTAACTGATCATATAACCCCCATCCTATATGAGCTCCACTGGCTCCCAGTTCTAAGCCGAATAAAATATAAGTTACTAACAATAACATCTTCCCATCCTTTTTATCAGCCTCATTCATACTCAACCATATACCAGATCCTGCAGGCAAAATGCTATCTACGCGCTTGTAACTCCCCACTCTATTCGCAAGACAAAACAGACCACGAGCTCCAGAGCCTTCAAATATCTCGCCCCCGGTCTCTGGAACTCCCTCCCACTATCGCTATGATCGATCAAAGACTTCCAAACATTTAGGAGAGAACTCAAAACTTACCTCTTCCTTGCACACTATGGAAACACAAACACAGACCCCCTCTTCTCAAGCTACATCACAACACACCCCCTGAGAGACATGCACATTCTGCACCCTCAAACTAAAAGAAAATCATCATAATCAGAGATTAGGTACATAGTTTATTAGCTTCTTGTTTTAAGCAAAATGTAAATGTGAAATTGTTATGTTAACTGTAATTACAATGTTTACTATTTAAAAGGTTATACCACCGTTCTAAGTAAAATGTTCTGTTCTTTGTAAACTGCCCCTGATATTTGAAAGGGGCGGTATAGAAGAATCTAATAAATTAATAAAGATTAAAAAAAATTAGGGCTCTTCAACTCAGAAGAGACTGCTGAAGTGAGATATGATAGAGGTCTATAAATTAATGGATGGAGTGGAACGGGTAAACCTAGATAGCGTAGTTACTCACCTGTAACAGGTGTTCTCCAGGAGCAGCAGGAATCAGTCCTCACTTATGGGTGACGTCGGCGCCGACGGAGCCCTCGCGGAGCAATTTTCCCCAGCTTTCAAAGAAAGCCTTTGGGAATTGCAGCGCGCATGCGCGGTCCTCTTCCCGCCCAAGGGTGCCATCTTAGCCAGTCAGATGACATAGCTAAAAAAGACAGCATAAAAATTTGCAAAAAAACTAAAGCAGACGATTGCAACTCCAAGGGGAGGAGGGAGGGTTGTGAGGACTGATTCCTGCTGCTCCTGGAGAACACCTGTTACAGGTGAGTAACTACGCTTTCTCCAGGACCAAGCAGGAAGTCAGTCCTCACTTATGGGACTCCCAAGCTTAAGGCTACCGGAGACCCTAAGCACAAAATGAGCTCCCTCTAGCTCAGCAGCACAGAAGGAAAGAATCTTCGCTGAATTATTACCCACCGGTAGCCCACATCCGGGATGGAGGGTAGGAGTTGCTCAGACCTCAAAGAGATTACGGAGGACTGCCTGTCCGAAAGCACTGTCCCTGCGGGACTCCCTCTCGAGACAGTAATGGACCGCAAAAGTCTGGCTCGAAGACCAAGTAGCGGCCCGGCAGATGTCTGCCAGCGGAACAGAGCGGAGGTAAGCCACTGACGTGGCCTTTGCCCGAACGCAATGAGCCGTGACTCGACCGTCCAAGGAGAGTCCGGCTGCCCCATAAGCCCAAGAGATACAGTCCGCAACCCAGATGGACAGAGTACGCTTGGAGACCGGGAGCCCCAATTTATTGGGGTCAAAAGACACAAAAAGCTGAGCAGCTTTACGGTGCTCCCGCGTACGGTCAAGGTAGAAGTTCAATGCCCTTCTACAGTCCAGGGTATGGAGGACCGTTTCAGCTCGGCTGGAGTGTGGTCTGGGAAAGAAGGTTGGAAGTACCACCTCCTGATTGATATGAAAAGGGGAGACCACTTTTGGAAGAAATTTTGGGTGAGTCCGCAGGACTACCCTATTTTTGTAGAACCGAGTGTAAGGGGGATCAGACACGAGGGCCTGCAATTCACTTACGCGTCTAGCGGAAGTGAGGGCTATCAAGAACAATGTTTTCCAAGAAAGAAAACGGAGAGAACAGGTAGCCATAGGTTCAAAAGGCAGACAGGTGATCCGCTGTAAAACCACATTCAGATCTCAGTCAGGCGCTGGCGGGCGCAGAGGTGGTTTAAGTAGAAGGAGACCTCGGAGAAACCTCGCTACGAGAGGGTCGCTGGAGAGAGGTCTACCGTCCACCGGTACATGATGTGCCGAAAGAGCACTGAGGTGAACTTTGACGGAGTTGGACTTAAGTCCCAGATTAGAGAGGTGTAGCAAGTACTGCAAGATCACCGACACCGGGCAGGAGAAGGGATCCTGAGACTGTTGGGTACACCAGACGGCAAAGCGACGCCATTTAAGGGCGTAGCATTTGCGGGTAGAAGGCCGTCGCGAAGCCAAGACGACCTCCTCCACCTCTGCCGGCAGGAGAAGGGGAGCAAGGACTACCCTCTCAGCAGCCAGGCCATGAGGTTGAGAGACCTGAGGTTGGGGTGTAGTAGAGACCCCTGATCCTGAGTGAGGAGATCCGGTCGTACCCCCAGAGGGAATGGATCCTCCACCGCTAATTGCAGTAGGAGCGGAAACCACGGCTGTCTGGGCCAGCGAGGGGCCACCAGGATCATGAAGGCTTTGTCTCGGAGAACCTTGAAAAGAGTCCGAGAGACTAGCGGGATGGGAGGGAAAGCGTACAGAAGGCTCCCCGACCATGAAATTAGAAAAGCGTCCGCCGCAACCCGAAGGGGGTGTGGCTGACGAGAGCAGAAGCGAGGAAGCTGCCGGTTGTGAGGACTGGCAAAGAGATCCACCGTGGGGAGGCCCCACTTTAGGAAGAGCTTCTGAACTACCAAGGGATCCAGACGCCACTCGTGCGGCTGGAGGATCCTGCTGAGTTTGTCCGCCAGGCAATTCTCTTGGCCCGGGAGATAAACTGCCTTGAGGAGAATGCCGTGACTGACGGCCCAAGAGCAGAGCTTCTGTGCCTCCCGGCAGAGGAGGAAGGAGCCCGTGCCCCCCTGCTTGTTCACGTAGAACACGGCAACTTGATTGTCCGTCTGGACAAGGACGGACTGGTGGGAAGTCAGGTGGGAGAAGGCCTTGAGAGCCAGGCGGATCGCCCTGAGCTCCAGGAAGTTGATCTGCTGAGCAGACTCCCACGTGGTCCAGAGGCCCTGAGTACGTGCCCCTTGGCAATGTGCTCCCCAGCCCAGGAGGGATGCATCCGTGGTCAGCACCCGGGTCGGCTGAGGTGACTGGAAAGGCATACCGAATATCAGGTTCGGCTGTCGAAGCCACCACCGGAGAGACGAGATCAGCGGCTCGGAGACGCGCACTAGGTCTGCTAGGCCGCCTGTGGCTTGTCGCCACTGCTGGCGGAGACACCATTGAGCAGGCCGCATATTCAGGCGGGCATTGGGGGTCACATGGACGGTGGAAGCCATATGGCCGAGTAGTCTCAGGAAGCGCCTGGCGGAGACCAGGGGCTGGCTGCGAAAGCGGTCGGCTAGGTCCATGAGCCGTTGAGCCCTGTCGAGCGGTAGGTATGCTCGCGCCTGAGGAGTGTGCAGCCTTGCGCCGATGAACTCGAGATCCTGTGAGGGGAGCAAAGTGGACTTTGCGAAGTTTATAACAAAGCCCAAGTGCTGCAGAAGAGTCACCGTGCGGCGCGTGGCGTTGGTGACCTCCCGAGCGGACGCTGCTCTGATGAGCCAGTCGTCGAGGTACGGAAAGACATAGAGGCCGTGAAGCCGGAGATGGGCCGCCACCACCGCGAGACATTTTGTGAAGACTCGCGGTGCGGAGGACAGGCCAAAGGGCAGTACTCTGTACTGGTAATGATTTCCTGCCACCACAAACCTTAGGTATTGGCGGTGGCTTGGGTGGATGAGGATGTGCGTGTAGGCATCCTTTAGATCCAAGGAGCATAGCCAATCTCCCTGCTGGAGGTAGGGCAGAAGGATTCCAAGGGTAAGCATTTTGAACTTCTCCCGCACAAGGAACTTGTTGAGGTTGCGCAAGTCCAGGATGGGTCTGAGGCCCCCTGTTCTCTTTGGTATTAGAAAATACCTGGAATAAAAGCCTTGACCTCTCAGGTGGTGTGGCACCGGTTCCACCGCCTGTTCCTGCAGAAGACCTGCTAACTCCTGAAGGAGTAATTCCCTGTGCAGAGGGGGTCGTGGAGGTTCTCCCGGAAAATAGGAGGGAGGGACCTGGTGGAAGTGGAGAAGATAGCCTTCTCGTACGACTTGAAGCACCCAGGCATCTGCGGTGATGCTGGACCACCTGTGGGCGAAGTGAACCAGCCGGCCTCCGGTGCTGGGAGGAACCAGCGGGGGGGGGAGAGGCTATGCTTAGTGAGTCAAAAACCCCCACCCTGCTGAGCAGGGGCTGGTGGTGCAGGCTTGGGGGCTTGCTGCCTACGGGACCCGTTACCCCGTCCCTTGGCCTGCTGGCCCTGTTGGGGAGCTGCAGGGGCCTGATAATGGGGGTATTGTTTGTAGGCAGCCGCCTTCCTCGGGTAAAAGGACTTTTTCCCCGAGCCCTTCTTTTTCTGGGAAGGGGCGGAGGTCTTCCTAGAAAGCCTGGTCCTGGTGAGAGTCTCAGTCTCAATTTGTGCAGCCTTCTCCGCCATGGGCTTGCCAAAGAGGTTTTCGCCTCGGCAGGGGACATCGACCAACTTGTCCTGCACCCAGGGCTCAAGGTCTGACGACTGAAGCCAAGCCTGTCGGCGGGCACCGATGCCGGCTGCGGCCACTCGAGCCGATGCTTCAAAGCCATCATAGGCTGCTCGGGACATGAACTTTGAGCATTCCCGAATGCCAGTGGACAAGGCCAGGAACCTCCGCAAGGGTTCCTCGGACAAACCAGCGGAGAATCCGGCTAGCTCTTTAGCCAGATCCCGGAGATACATGCCCATGTATAGCTGGTAAGTCTGGACACGACATGCGAGCATAGAGCCCTGGAAACACTTCTTACCAAGGCCATCCAGGTTACGGGCCTCCCTGCCAGGAGGCACCGAGGAGTGCATCTTCTGGCTCTTAAGACGATGCATGGCCGATTCCACTACCATGGAATGGTGTGGTAGCTGTGCCTTTTGAAAGCCAGGGCTCTTGCGGACTCGATAGATAGAATCGACCCGCTTGCTCAGGACCGGCGAGGAGGCCGGACTCTCCCACATGCGGAAGAGTAGTCGTTCCAGCATAGGAGGAACCAGTACAGTAAAGTGTTCCCTTGCGGGAGAGTCATACTGGAGGGCGTCGAGCTCTTCGGCTCGAGGCTCCTCCTCGGGATCCGCAGGGAAGGCCAAAGCCTTGGCCATATCCCTAACGAAGTCCGAGAACCGGGCATCCTCCGGGGGGGACTGCTTCCGAGGCTCGGACTCCGGTGAGTCCGAGGGGACACACCGAGTCCGGAAAGAATCAGGCGACTCTTCCTCTTCAGACTCCCAGACCGACTCCGACGAGGACTCGGTGGGGTCGGCCCGGGCAGGGCGCGGCGCCTGCCGCCCCGACGCCGAGGGAGTCGGCGTCGGCGACCTCGGTCCCGAACGGGAGGCCGAGGGTGACCTCGACCGAGGATCGACTCGAGTTCGCATCGACTCGAGGATCGGCTCGGTCTCCGGGGTCGACTTGGACGTCGACGTCCCGGCGGTCGGGGCAGCGGCGCCAGCGAAGCCAGCGAGCAGTGCCCGCTGCTGGTCCATGAAGGCAGACAGTCTGCTCTCCAAGGCCGTCAACCTGAGTCCGAGCTCAGGAGACCCAGCAGCCCCCGACTCGAGCCCCGACGGCGTCGGGCCCGACGTCGGCTGTCGCGGAGGCGAGTCCAGAAGGACCACAGGACTTACCCGAGCAGGCATCTCCGACTCCAGGCGAGGTCGCTTCGTGAGGTGTTCCTTCTCCAAGGACCCGGGGCGGCTGTCGGGGCTATGCGACCTGGCCCTCGCGGAACCAGGAGCGTCCACCGACGCCGCCCTCGCGGGTTTCACCGTCCGACGATGGTCCCCGGAGGGAGAACCCCGGTCGGAGGAGCTCCGGCGGCGGTCCGAGCTGGAGCCTTTGGACGCGGAGGCCTCCGACGAGGTCCGGGTACGGCTGGGGTCAGCGAAGATTCTATCACGCTGATGCCGCCGACTTCTCAACGCTTTTGAGGACATTTTGCCGCAGGGCCCACAGATCAGTTCCTCATGATCCGGGCCCAGGCAGCGGAGGCAAAAGTCATGTGTGTCAGTTAGTGACATATTTCGGTCACACTGACCACACCGCTTAAACCCACTGGCAGCCATCGGGGGAAAAAGGGCCCCTGCGAGGTCAAAGGACCGGGCTGCCAGGGAAAAATCGAAAACGAAAGCTGACAAAGTCAGAAAAACCGAAAAAAAGTAAGAGGACTCGTGACCGGCGTCGCGAGTCCGGGCGGGAAAAAGACCGGCGTCGAACCGAAGGAAAAAGAATAAAATAATGAAGAAATATCGACTTTTTCGCGGGGACAAGACGGGGACGTCTGTAGGGCTCCGCGGAAAAAAGAAGACTGGCTAAGATTGCACCCTTGGGCGGGAAGAGGACCGCGCATGCGCGCTGCAATTCCCAAAGGCTTTCTTTGAAAGCTGGGGAAAATTGCTCCGCGAGGGCTCCGTCGGCGCCGACGTCACCCATAAGTGAGGACTGATTCCTGCTTGGTCCTGGAGAACGGCTGTTTACACCATCAAAAAGTAGAATGACTAGGGGACACGCAATGAAGCTATGGGAGCTGTTAGTGTAGCTGGGTTTAAAAAAGATTTGGATTAGTTCCTGGAGGAAAGGTCCCTAAACCATTATTAAAGAGGACTATGGAAATCCACTGCTTACCCCAGGACAAGCATTATGGAACCTGTGTACTTTTTTGGGAACCTGCCAGATACTTGTGACCTCTATTAGCCACTGCTGGAAACATGATACTGGGGCTTGATGGCCCTTGGTCTGACCCAGTATGGCATTTCTTATGTTCTTCAAGATACTTACAACACTGTGGATACAAACATAATAAAGTCACAAAAAATGAAACTTCAGAGGAAAGGGCAGAATAAGTTTCCTTCTGAAAGACTGGGCTAGTTGAATGTTTGGCTTCTGAGCTATGTTCCTCAACGATACATACATGGCGCATGGATCTGCTCTACTACATATAGCAATCTTCACGTGGTCCTCCTTTTATTTCATCCAAAGCCAAAGGATCACACTGAAATTATTCTCAAAAAGATTATCCTTTATAATCTCCATATGAAAAGCTACAACTGAAGTTCTCTCACAAATATATCACCACCATGTCCCCTAAGCTCACAAGAATCTGGTGCCAATGTTAGTTCAGTACTCTGTTTAAGAACACAGGGTTTCTTTCTGGTAGATTATTGCAGGGAACAGAAAGGGCAGTGACCGAAGAGGGCTGTCTATCAAGATTAAACAGGAGTGCTTCATTCTCCTTATTCTATCACCGCTCCAGTGGACTGGAACAGAGAAAATAAAGCTTCTCTGACCAACTACCCAACAGATTTGGCTTACACACCGCCACTTTACTATATGCGCATCATCTCTGCAAAGCTGGGATACTAGGATTGCTATCTCTATATTCAGGCTTAGAGAATTGTTGAACATTCTGGTTTAAAAACATATTTCTTGCAGTGTATGAAAAAAACAGAACACTACATTCAGCATAGCACTGCAGGCTCATTTCTCAAGAAAGAATTTAAGCGCTTTAGTCACAACTGTGGGTTTTATATTAAGGATTCGACTATTGAGCTAATGAAGCAGCTTCCCTAGTACAACTGACAGAAGATTTTTATTACCGATTCCAAGTCACCCATTTCCTTTCCACTTATTGCTTCCACTGTGTCAGAGGCAGTGAGGGAGAGTGAGACGAGGAGCAGCAGGGGTCAAGTGTGCATGATGATATGGAGATGATTACTTTTCATTCTGCAGGAAATCGGACAAGTCTTCCTTGATCAATGGCCACTTTCATCATTGCTGAATGTGTGTGCACACACACGTGTAGGCAGGCGGTGGCTTCTAAGAATGATAATTGCCTGCCACATACCCCTTGAGTTAATTTTAAAAAAAAAATCACCACCTGCAAACCAAAGTATGGCAATATCAGCACAATATTCTGTTCCCGGCAGAACTGATGGAAAGAGGAATTAGAGCAGCATGGAGCCTATGTTAAAGAGCATAATCATTAAACCCAAGCATCTCTTGCACACAACCACCTTTCTATTAAACATGATTATCATGGACAATATTCTGTGTTGTTACTGCCCATGTACAGGGGCACTGTAGATTTCTTTCAGAGGAAAAAGTCTAAAAATTATGAGCTGTATCTGAAATCAATGAATTTTCCTAAGAAACAAACGAGCATCTTGAGCTCTTGCTGCATGGTACATTAGGCAGGGATTCTCTAGACTGATAAATGGGGAAGCTATACATACTCTATAGTGAGGCAGAAGGCAATTAAATGCTTCATAATTTCAGCAAAGAGATGAACTGATATACATGCATATGCGTATTATAGGAAGTTTATGGCAAGGAAGGGGGGAGAAGGGGGGAAGTGGTGTGAGTAGAGAAGGAATTGGATTATTGGATTTCTGTGCAAATAGTTTCCTCAGGACTTTAATGATGTGTATGTAAGAGGAGCCATTAAGACAAAACTCATTCTATTCAGGTTAAACCTCTTTTTTTTTTTTGCTGGTCAGGATCATTAATTAAAGCAGAGGAAAAAGCAGTTCTAGCAACCCGATAGTCACTTACCCTTCATGAGGCTGCTCACCTGTGCTAATACGTTAATGCATCATTTGCCAGTGCAACCTTAGCAATAGTCAATCATGTAGTCATTTTTCCTCTCCAACAGATATTGGACATTTTAATTTAGCACTTCCAGATGTATCCATTTAATAAACTGATTCTCAACCCAGTCTTCAGGACCTGACCAGCCATTCTATTTTTTGGGATATCCACAATGAATGTGCATGAGATAGATTTGCATACAACAGGGGCAATGCACGCAACTCTCTCATACTGCATGTTCACTGTGGGTATCCTGGAAACCCGACTGACTGAGCTTGTCCCAGACTGGGTTCAGAACCACTGTAATGACATATTAAGTACATTACTAGAAACACCATCCTTAAAATCCTAAATATATCTTTCGACCAGTGAGACTGACAAAGTGCACCAAGCTATCATACAGCTAAAAGAAACATGCAAAAAGGACCCACATATCTGAATAATCTAAAATGACAGGCCAAAATAAACCATGCTAGGACCAATACCCGGCCACAAGAATACGTCATTTCCCAAATCACCTTCTGGTGGTGGGGAAGGCTCACTGTTTTTGCACAAAGGTGGTCATATGTGCGGGGAAAAACATCCGCGCTATGGCTGGCACCAGTGGCATAAATTGGTGCCCCCAACAACAGGTGAAAAAAACTGGCAGAAAAGCAAGAAAAAGGAAATCCCGAAGGGGCCACATAAAACAATTTTTCCCCGATAGCGCTAGGAACACGTCCGTGGGGCTCCATGGAAACAGTGAACTGAGGAGGAAATGGTGCTGCGACAACCAGGGAGGCAGGTGCGCATGCACGATGGATGCTCCTAAAAGCTTCCGCTTGGAAGCTGGGGAGTGTTCCCAAATGGGGCTCAGTCGGGGGACATCACCCATACATGAGGACATCTTCCTGCTAGTTCATGGAGAATGAGTCTTGGTACTCTTGATTCTCTTTAGGGTGGATTTGACCACCAAGGAATAGTGAGGACACTGACAGCCTTCTGAATTCTGTAGATGGAGTCAAGCCTTCTACTAAACGGAGGTACAGTGAGAGGGGTTCTCCCACATTCTTATCTGTACTCTCTTCAGAATGCAGTGCATGGGCACTGTCACCGCCTCCTTACAGGTCCAGGAGTACTGTAGGATCTCAAGCTCTTCTATCCAGGGTTCATCCTCAGTCTCCAAAGAAAATGGTATGGCCTTGGTCATGTCCCTTACAAACTCCTGGAAAGTCATGTCCTCAAGAGGGAACTTATGATGCCTCATGAGTTGAGAAGGGTATGAGGGAAGCTCCGGGGACCTGCCTTCCAAGTCCGATTCCACACCAGTAACCCAGCCTTCTGCATCAGACTCAGAGGAAGATGAAGTACTTCCGAGTCTCTGCCTCAATCTCTCTCCTGCTCCGAGAGGATTGAGAGTGATGATGCACTGATGTCTAGACTTAGAGAGTGCATCAGACCCCGAAACACTAGAGAGGGATATCAGCCAGGCAGACACCAGTGTCGGGGCCCTTTGATGCCCCAATGTCAATGTCTATCCTGAAGGCAGGGCATGTGTTTCAAGTATCTACTACTACTGCTGCTGCTACTATTTATTTATTTCAAAAACTCACCAACCCACCAGTGAAAGCAATTAAAACAAACACAGAGCGATTGGTGACGAACTTGCGACGCCGCTGGGCTCATACTCCCACTGCGGGCTTAAAAAAGCAGCTATGGGATTCTCAAATGGAATTAAACGAACTTTTACACCAGAGAGCAAAGAAGTCAGTCTTGTATTATCGCTATCAATTGTACCGTTATGGGGACAAGCCGGGAAAGTTATTGGCTCGGTGCCTGCGTGGACCCAGGGGCTCTAAATTGGTGCCCGCCTTGCGAGATGATCTTGGGACTTTGCAAAGGGAAAGCCCGGCGATAGCGCGTGTCTTTCGCTCTTTCTTTCAGAAACTTTACACTGCGGAGGCGACTTCTCCCACGAAGATGGCGGATTATGTGAGGGGACTAGACTTGCCCCGCCTTTCCACTGAGCAAAGAGCTCAGTTAGATCAGCCAATTACGGTGGCCGAGCTGCAAGGGGCCATTTCCAAGGCCAGCTGCTACAAATCCCCAGGATCCGATGGTCTAGGTGCTGAATTCTACAAAATCCTCAAGGAACAGATTTCCCCAACGCTGACTGCTGTACATAATCGGCGAGCGCAGCAGGGCTCTTTTCGGTGGGGGGTTAATCATGCTCATATTGTTCTTATCCCCAAACGGCCCAAACCGGCCAAAGACCCTCTTTCTGCAGCCTCGTATCGTCCGATTTCCTTGCTCAACTTCGACCTTAAATTAATGGCTAAGATCTTGGCAGACCGCCTGGCAGAGTTTTTGGGGCAGTTGGTCCATGAGTCCCAGGTCGGTTTTGTTAAGGGGCGATACGCGGTCCGTAACTTACGTAAGATCATAGCGTCTTTAGAATGGGTTCAGTATAGACACCTGTCCTCTCTCTTGATTAGCTTTGACGCAGAAAAAGCCTTTGACAGGGTGGACTGGCAATATCTGAGATTCATCCTCCCTCAGTATGGTTTGGGGCCGTCGTTTTGTAACATGGTCGACAGTTTGTATGCCAATCCTACCGCTGCGATACTCTGTAATGGAGTCATCTCAGAGCCTTTTTCATTGCAGAGGGGGACCCGTCAGGGCTGCCCCCTCTCTCCTCTCCTTTTTGTTCTTTCTTTGGACCCTCTTCTACGCCGAGTGGCGGGTATGCGGACAATCCGGGGCGTAAGTATTGGCCCTCAGGTATTTAAGATTTCGGCCTTTGCCGATGACTTGTTGGTGCACTTGCTTTCTCCCGGGGATTCCCTACCCCCTCTGTTGCAGGAGTTCCGCGTTTTCGGGCAGATTGCGGGGTTTAGTATCAATAGGGATAAGTCTGAAGCCCTTGATGTTTCTGGCTGACTTCGGGGTAGCTGGGTGGGCGAATTTCCCCTCCGATGGGCTGAGCGCCAGTTCATATACTTGGGAATTGTACTGTCCTGTCAACCGGGTCGCCTATATAGGACTAACCTGCGACGGATGCTGGCCAAGGTGAGGACTCAGCTGCAGGTGTGGCAGTCCCTCCCCATATCCCTTATGGGGAGAATTGCGGCGATCAAATTGGTCCTCCTGCCGCAGATCTTATACTGGCTACAGACCCTCCCTGTGTGGATCCTTCGTCGGGATATCAGGTGCTTTGAGGCGGAATTTCGGGGCTTTCTATGGCGGGGGTCGAGAGCTCGGGTCTCGTACCGTAGACTCATGGGGAGGATCCGTGGGGGGGGATGGGGGCTTCCAGATCTTGGTGCTTATGTGCTGGCTTGTCAAGCCCGCCATTTGGGGGACTGGCTCGGGGATAATGATCTTTATACCCCTAGAGCGTTTGAGGAGGCGTACGTGGCACCCCATTCTCTACGGGCCCTTTTGCATTTGGAGGTGAGTAGGTGGCCTACGCATTTAGCGGACAGCGTGTTATTGGCCCCGGTATATAAAACCTGGCGGAAATTGAATGTCTATTGGGGCCGACGGTGGCAGGTGTCGAGCTGGCTACCTATTTGGGGCAACGCCAACTTTACCCCGGGGACTGAAACGGCAGCGTTTCGTCAGTGGGGGGAGAGAGGAGTGCGGGCGCTGGGCCATGTGGTGGACCTGGCGGGTAAACCTAAGCCCTTTCCCATGCTATCCCGCGAATATAAATTGGGGCCCCTACACTTCTTTGCATACATGCAAGTGGCCCATTACGTGGCTTCCCTTCCACGGTCGGAACTCTGTGGCGACCGCTCGGCCCAGATAATAGCGTTTTTCGGGTTTGGCAACGTTGAGCGGCCGTCTATTCGGACCTTCCATCTTCGGTTGGAGCAGTTTCGACCACAGCCAGATTACAGCGGTGTGGAAAGAGCCTGGGGGGTGGAATTGGGTCGAGAGATTCCCCATGGTACTATTCTGGTGGCCCTCCGGAGGGTGTCGAGCCTGGCAGATGGTGCTCGCTGGCGAGAAATTCAAATTAAGTGTTTAACTAGGGTTCATTTCTCCCCGCGGCGAGCCCTTCGCTGCCATTTGACCGCAGATGGTAGCTGTCCACGCTGTGCGGAGCCCCTGGCGACCTTGTACCATATGTGGTGGGGCTGCCGGCGCATACGCCCCTATTGGCATAGAATTGCCCTCTATATGGCCGACCTCCTTGGACAACCTGTATACTGGGATGCGGCCTTGATCGTCTTGGATCTCCTGGGTCTCACCTCTCCAAAGGGGAAATGGAGTCGTTGGCTGGTGCGGAAGGCATGTCTGGTGGGTAAGGGCCCCATTCTACGTGGGTGGAGGGACAGCCACCCTCCCTCTTTTTGGGAGTGGCGGAACTCCTTCCATCAACTTATGCTCCTGGAGTGTCGGGCTGCACGAGGTCATGTGAAGCGATGGTCTGCTTTCTGGTTACTGTGGGAGCCCTATATTCAAAAGTTGAGTCCTCGGACACGTAATGTAACCCTGCAATTAGGCTGTTGATAGCCCTGGATGTATGTGGAGACCTACAGAGGTTCGGCACTGTTATATATGCTGGTCCGGGTGGGTATTGCGTCTGGGTGGAGGGGGGGGGGAAGGGTTTATGGGGGGGGAGGTTGGGGGGAGAGGGGGGGAAATAGGGGTATTATCTTAAAAACTATGTAACCATCTATGTATCTTGCACCTTGGGGATCAGAGCCCACCCCAGGGAGCGATTGTCTTATGTTCAGTATTTGATGTTTTGTTTGATGGTTCAAAATAAAATATTGAAAAAAAAAAACAAACACAACCAAAATTCACTGTAATAGCACCTCTCAAAGAACTTATTATTTTTGTCGGAGCTAAGCCGTGGGAAGGATAGGACATGCGTACTTATCCCCCAACCAGACTGCTAGCTACTTTTTTATCTTCTTTTATGGTCCTGTGTAATCAAAACCGTGTTATTTTCATCTTAAAAATCTAATACTTAGCTGATAGCTTCATGTCCATTCCGTTGCTCAAAAAGTCATCTAGTAGCTGTTGAGTGACTGTTTTCAATTAATACCAGCACGACTACCAAAAACGTTCCTGCTTCAACTAATAGAATTAGTATTGACAAAGAATTATTTTCTGTCTGGGGGTACTTACTATCATCAAATATCTGGAATTGCCATGGGGGCTACCAGTGCCCCTTCGATAGCCACTTTGTACATGGATCAAATGGAGAGGACACAGATTCAAACATCGCCGGAATATTCCAAGATCTTAATTTGGAAAAGGTTTTTGGATGATGTGTTTTTTATCTGGACGTCTAGTCAGTTGTCCCTCACAGCATTTTTGTCCTGGCTTAATACGTTAAGAACCAATATTCAATTTGTAGCTCATATTCACTCCACCACCATTGAATTTTTGGATCTCCAAATTACAATACTAGATGGACAACTCCATACCACTCTTTATCGAAAAGCTGTTCAGCGCAACAGTATATTACATTTTCGGAGCTATCATCCTGGCCCCCTCCGAAGAGGTTTACCGTTTGGGCAATTTTTAAGGCTTCGGCGAAATTGTGCCACGGTGGAAGAATTCATTATACATGCCCGTGACCTTAGTGGTCGGTTGATTGAGAGGGGTTATCCTCCCATGGTGGTTAATAAAGCGATGAAAAGAGCGCGCTTTATACATCGCGAGTGGTTATTAGACCCACAATATACAGCTCCTAAGCCAGACTCTTCAGATGCTATAGTGGGGGTCCTGCCGTTTTTTGAGGGAAGCTCAGCGGTTTTACGGATTTTACAACAACATTGGTCTATGCTACAACTACTCGATTGTTTTAAAAAACCTCTAAAAATAGCTTTCTCTCGAGGACGAAATTTGGGGGACATGTTGATGCAGACATCTTTGGTGTCGGATCGTTTAAATCCATTACCTGTAACAACTGGTCATACTATATGTGGTACTTGCAAACATTGCGCTTTCTCTTTAACAGGAGTTTCATGGACTCATCCAAAAACACAGCGTCTATTTAGGAGACACTGGGATACAACTTGTCAATCTAGTTTTGTGATATACATGATTGTTTGTCCATGTGCTCTATTATACGTTGGCCGGACAACCCGTCCGATGAAAACTCGTTTAAATGAACATGCTTCTCGATTACGTCAAGAAGTATTGACAGCGCCGATAGTGCCCCATTGCATCACCTACCACCATCAATTTGCAGATTTAAAGTGGACAATTATCGATCACATTCCTTTGGACCCTAGAGGGGGCGATCGCCTTCAGAAGTTACATAGATTGGAACAGCGTTGGATCTTTCAATTGGAAGCTGTTGAGCCGGGTGGGCTTAACCGTGAGATTGAATGGCAAGGTACTCTTTGATGTTTGAGACTCTTTGATGTTTGACGTTTTTGTGATCTGACCAATCAGTACAGGGATTCCCCTGTTTAGTGGGGTAGTTCCCTGCTCTGATTGGGTGGCTCCTGTTTAAATACGTGTAACAGTTCACTGCACTCATAAAGGAGGAAATGTACCTTGGCCGCATGGACGACGTCTTTTTGGATTTTCGTTGCCGAATACAGAACAGCTTAATAGCATTTGATACAGGGCCTGAAGGCTCGAAACGCGCGCGTCATGCTACTAGATAACTTTTTGAGCAACGGAATGGACATGAAGCTATCAGCTAAGTATTAGATTTTTAAGATGAAAATAACACGGTTTTGATTACACAGGACCATAAAAGAAGATAAAAAAGTAGCTAGCAGTCTGGTTGGGGGATAAGTACGCATGTCCTATCCTTCCCACGGCTTAGCTCCGACAAAAATAATAAGTTCTTTGAGAGGTGCTATTACAGTGAATTTTACTATTTATTTATTTAGCACTGCAAGTCCTACGCAGTGCTGTACAGACATTAAGAGACAGTCCCTTCTCTTAAAAGCTTACAGTCTAGTCAAGACAAACACAACTGGGGACAAGGATATATCTTGGGGAATAGTAAGGAACACCTAGGAGGTGAACAGGAGACTAGGCGATCAGGACCCAAAAGCAGTCTTAAAAGAAGTGATTTTTTTTAGCCTGGATTTGAACAGGGCCATAGATGGAGCTTGACGTACTGACTCGGGTAGTTTGTTCCAGCCAAAGGAGCAGTAAGGTAACATACTGTATGGTGGCTGATGCCAACACAGCTAATGTCTAGACCCTGGCATGCTGCACCACTAACTGTCGCTTTATGGATTTAGCTAGTCCTATGATCATAAAGTGTAGTTACTCACCTATAAACAGGTGTTCTCCAGGGACAGCAGGAATCAGTCTTCACATATGGGTGACGTTGGCGCTGATGGAGCCCCGCGCGGAGCATTACCCCAGCTTTCAAAGAAAGCCTTTGGGAATGCTACCACGCATGCGTTGTCCCCTTCCCGCCCAGGGGTGCCATCTTGTTCAGTCAGATGACATAGCTTAGGCAAAAGGTGAAAGGTAAAGAAGGCAACTCTCAGGGGAGGAGGGAGAGTTGTGAGGACTGATTCCTGCTGTCCCTGGAGAACACTTATTACAGGTGAGTAACTATGCTTTCTCCAGGAACAAGCAGGAAGTAAGTCCTCACAAATAGGACTCCCTAGCTCCATGCTGCCGGAGACCGAACCACAGCTACCAAATAGGGAGGCTGTGAGTTGTAGAGGGTGAGTCCAGCATCACCATCGCTCTGGTAGCCTGAACACAGAAGGGTCAGAGGGCAGGAGTTGCCTATACACCAAGAATGCTCCGGATTACTGCCTGGCCAAAGGCACTGTTCCTGCGGGACTCACTCTCGAGTCAGTAGTGAGCTGTAAACATATGCACTGAAGACCATGTGACGGCTTTACAAATTTGTCACCAGCACTGAGCGTAGATGGGCCACCGACGTGGCCCTAGCCCTCACACGATGAGCAGTGATCTGGTGCTCTAGGGAGAGGCCAGCTCACTTGTGAGGGCAATACAGTCCACCACCTAGGTGGACAGGATTCGCTTGGTCACAGATAACCCCAGCCTGCTGAGGTCATAAGAGACAGAGTTGAGGAGCTTTGCAGTGGGCCTGGGTCCTCTGTAGATAGGACAGGGCCCTCTTGCAAACCAACATATGTAGAACAGACTCTGCCTTACCAGCATGAGGTTATGGAAAGAAGGTGGGGAGGACCACCTCCTGATTGAGGTGAAAAGCCGACACAACCTTCGGGAGGAACTTGGGGTGCATGTCAAGCACAACCCTGTTTGTATAGAACCTGGTATAAGTCAGATCCGCCACCAGGGTTTGCAGCTCACTCACTCTTCGGGCAGATGTCAAGGCCACCAAGAAGGCCACCTTCCAGGAGAAATACCTCAGGTGACAAGTCTCCAAGGGCTCAAATGGCGGTATGGTGAGCTGTGAGAGTACCACATTGAGATCCCACTCTGGTGAAGGTGGGCAGAGGGAGGAGCTTCAATAGCAGAAGGCCTTTGAGGAACCTGGAGACTAGGGGCTGGCTAGAGAGGGACCCTCCACAGGGTGATTAGCTGCTATGGCGCTGAGATGCACCCTGACCAAATTAGATTTCAACCCTGAGTGAGAGAGATGCAGCAGGTACTGCAGAATGAGCTACAGGTGGCAGGAGAAGGGATTCTCATTCCACTCTGCACATCATAGAGAGAATCTCCTCTATTTGAGGCCATATACCCTCCTGGTGGAGGGTTTCCGGGAGGCCAGTAGGTTCTCTTGCACATCAGGAGTGGAGGAGTGGCCTAGTGGTTGGGGCAAGGTACTTCAGGCCGGAAGGTCGGGGGTTCAAATCCCACTAGAGGACAGCAACCTTGGGCCGGAACGACTGGGGTTTCTAGTCCCACAGGTGCTCCTTGTGGTCTTGGGCAAGCCACTTAACCCTCCATAGCCCATGTTCCCTGTAAAATAGTTATCTCCAAGTTATAATGCCCTGTTCAATGTAATTTCAGTTTGTTCAATGTAAACCGCACTGATGCAGAATAGCGCGGTATATAAGAGAAGGTAAATAAAATAAATAAATCTGTGAAAGTGAAGGGGGGCAAGTTCTACCCTTTCAGCATCCATGCAGTTAATGTCAGGGATGCCAGGTTGGGGTGGAGAAAAGAGCCCCTCCTGCGAAAGAAGATCCAGCTGACAGCCCAGTGCCACTGGAGGTGCCACTGATAGGGAGAGTAGCAGGGGGAACCAGGGCTGTCTGGGCCACCTGGGAGCAACCAGGATTACTGCAGCATGGATGCTCTGGATTTTGAAAAGGTACCTGGCTATTAAAGGGGTTGGTGGGAATGCATAAAGCAGGTCCTTCGACCCTGAGACAAGGAAGGCATCTGCTGCCACCCTGCTGTGGTATGGCTGAGGTGAGCAGAATCTGGGTAACTGTGCATTGTCCGGGGAAGTGAATGGGGCAGACCCTGACTGGACCTAGAGGCGGAAAAGCCTCCATGCCACCCTGGGGTCCAGACACCACTCGTGTGGGCAAATGATCCTGCTGAGCCTGTCCGCCAGGAGGATGTCTGGCACATACACCGCCCTCAGGAGCATGCTGTTGCGCAGTGTGAAGGAGTGGAGGGCTACCGCCTCCTGACAGAGGGATAGGAGCCCGAGCCACCCTCCTTGCTCACAGAGAACATGGCAACCTGGTTGTCTGTCTGTATGAGGACAGAGGTTGCACAGGAGGTAGCGGAAAGCCTGTAGGACCAGGAAGATGGCCCTGAGCTCAAGGAGGTTGATTTGTAACTGAGACTCATCTGGGGATCAGTTGCCCTGAGTGCAATGGCCCTCGCAATGGGCGCCCCAGCCCACTAGGGAGGCATCTGTTTTCAGGACCTTTTGTGGTGCTGGTGCTTGTGTTTGGAAAGGCATCCCCGCTCTGAGATGTTGCGGGGACTCCCACCAATTAAGGGAGGCCGCCAGTCGGTGGGTGACCCTTACCCTGTCCTTCAGCTTGCCTGTGGCCTGTGTCCATTGGGATCTGAGGTACCACTAGGCTTCTCGCATGTGCAGGCGAGCCAATGGCATGACATGAACCGTTGAGGCCATGTGGCCTAACAAACGGAGAAGCAAGCAGGCTGGCACCGACCTGCAGCTTTGAACCTCCTCCACTAACTGCATCAGGCAACGGGTCCTCTCTATCAGGAGGAAGGCCTGACCGCAGAGTGTCCAGTTGGGCTCCTATGAACTCCAGGTCCTGAAGAGGGGAGAGACTGGACTTGGGGTAGTTGATGACAAAATCTAACTTCTGCAGGGTGTGAATTGTAAGCTTTGTGGCTTGGCTGGCCTCGAGGGCCATGCTGCCTCTGATGAGCAGGTCGTCCACGTAGGGGAAGATGTGGGCCCCTTGGAGGCGTACATGGGTGGCCATGACCCCTAGGCATTTTGGAGAGGAGGTGAGGTCAAATGGCAGCACTCTGTACTGGTAGTGCTGCCCCCCCCCCCCCCAACGAATCTCAGGTACCGTCTGCGGGAGGGATGGACCAGGATGTGAGTGTACGCATCCTTGAGGTCCAAGGAGTAGAGCCAGTATCCCTGGCGGAGGTAGGGCAGAGTGTCCCAAGGGAGAGCATCTTGAACTTCTTCCTCACCAGGAACTTGTTTAAGATGCACAGATCCAGGATGGGCCTGAAGTCCCCTGTTCTTTTTGGGACAAGGAAATACCTTGAGTAGAACCCTTTTCCCCAGAGGTGTTGGGGTACAGGTTTCACTGCCCTGTCCCTGAGCAAGCCTGTGAGTTATCTGATGAGCAAGGCCTGGTGCAGGAGAGGCCGTGAAGGTTCTCTTGGGACGAAGTCTGGAGGGTCCTGTGGTAGATGGAGTTGGTAACCATTCCTCACCACCTGCAGGACCCACTTGTCCGTGGTGGTGCTGGACAAGTAGTGGGAAAATGTGGCCAGCTGACCCCCAGTGGGCTGAGGCGGGACTCCAGGAGGAGGGGAGGCCCTGCCCAGGGAGTCAAAAGCTTCCCCCCAGTTGGGTGGGGGCTGAGGCTTGGGGGCCTTGAGCGTGTCAAAGGCTTTCAGAAAGCCTTTGACAAGGTCCCTCACCAGAGACTTTTGGCAAAACTAGAGTCATGGGCTAGGAGGCAGTGTACTATTGTGGATCAGGAACTGGTTAAAAGATAGAAAGCAGAGGGTAGGGCTAAATGGCCAATTTTCCCAATGTAGAAAGGTGAATAGTGACGTACCCCAGGGATCTGTGCTGGGTCCGCTGCTTTTTGACATATTCATAAATGACCTGGAAAAGGGAATAACGAGTGAGGTTATCATATTTGCAAATGACACAAAACTATTTAAAGTTGTTAAAACCCAAGAGGATTGTGAAAAATTGCAAGAGGATCTTGATAAATTGGAAGACTGGGTATCAAAATGGCAGATGAAATTTAATGTGGACAAGTGCAAAGTTATGCACCTAGGGAAGAACAACCCAAACTATGGTTACACGATGCAAGGTTCCACATTAGGAACCACCACCCAGGAAAAAGATATAGGCGTCATTGTGGATAACATATTAAAACCCTCAGCCCAGTGTGCAGTGGCGGTCAAGAGAGCAAACAGAATGCTAGGTATCATAAGGAAAGGAATGGAAAATAAAACAAAAGATATTATAATGCCTCTATTTTATTTTATTTATTTTATTTAACAATCTCTTATATACCGCAGCTTCCTAAGATCAGCTGCGGTTCACAAATAACAACAGGCAACAAATCATGGATTTGTTTTACATATAACGTCATATAACTATAACCAATGTACAGTAAACAGAAATGTTGAACAGATAGCACTGAACAGTGCAACACTATATACATTATGTACATTAACATTATATTATTAAATACATATACAAGTTATGTGGGATATAATCATTATGAGTAGTACAGATGCAGATAGGGCAGGATTTCTTTTCTGTTATAGTGAGATGTAGATAAAACTGTTTAGCCTTTGTCTAATTCTTTTGATGGCTGTTCTATAGTGTTGTAGTGCATTGTAAAGAGGTGTGTTTTCAGTTTTTTTTCGGAATTCATTAATCTCTGTTAATATTCTTAGTTCAACAGGGAGGGAATTCCAGGCTGTTGGGGCTGCATGTGAGAACGCTCTGTTGTTTGTTGCTTTATTTGTTTTTATGAAATCTATGGGGGTTTTAAGTTTGTTTAGTTGATTTTTTCTTTGAGTAGGTTTCGTTCCATGGTGAGACCGCACCTTGAATATTGTGTGCAATTATGGTCGCCGTATCTTAAAAAGGCTATAGCGTTATTAGAAAAGGTTCAAAGAAGAGCCACCAAAATGGTAAAGGGGATGGAAGGATACTCCCATGAAGAAAGGCTAAAAAGGTTAGGGCTCTTTAACCTGGAAAAGAGACGGCTGAGGGGAGATATGATAGAAGTCTATAAATTAATGAACGGAGTGGAACGGGTAAACGTAGATCGACTGTTTACGTTATCAGAATATAGAAAGACTACGGGACATGCAATGAAGCTACAGGGTAAACTATTTAAGACTAATAAAAGAAAATATTTTTTCACTCAACGTGTAATCAAACTCTGGAATTTGTTACCGGAGAATGTAATAAAGACTGTTAGTGTAGCTGGGTTTAAAAAGAGGTTTGGACAAGCTCCTGGAGGAAAGGTCCATAAACCATTATTAAGAAGGGACCCAGGATATCAATGCTTGACCCAGTACAAGCATTGTGGAACCTGTGTCTTTTAGGCAAACTGCTAGGTACGTATGACCTAGATTGGCCACTGTTGGAAACAGGATACTGGGCTTGAAGGACCTTGGACAACCCAGTATGGCATAACTTATCTTATGTTCTATGGCCTATGCCCCTGACCTTTAGGCTGTGAGGCCTGGTGCTGCTGCCCCGAGTAAGGCTGGAAGGTCCTGGCCTGGTGATAGTCCTTCTCCCCCCCCCCCCCCCCCAATGACTTTTTTTTGGGGAGGGTCAAGGTCTTCCAGACAGTCTTTGCCACGTCACTACCTCGGCCTCAATTTCAGCTGCCTTGTTGGACATCGGCTTCCCGAACACCATTGCAGGGAACATCCAGCAGCTTTTCTTGCACCCACTGCTTGAGGTCTGAGGTTTGTAACCATGCCTGGCGCCGGGCACAGATGCCGATGACTGCCACCCTGGCCGCAGACTTGAACCCATCGTAGGAGGCCCTAGAGAGGAATTTGGAACAGTCCTAGATGCCCACTGCCAGGGACTGGAACCTCTGCAGGGGTTCCCCAGCAAGGCCCGCTGAGAACCCCGAGAGCTCCTGGATCAAGCCTTTTAGGTACATTCCCATGTACAATTCATATGCCTGAATACGGCACCCAAGCATGGCACCCTGAACACTTGCAGCCCAAGGTGTCAAGGGCCTGGGCCTCCCTGCTGGGGGAACCAAAGAGTAGTTTTTTTGGCTCTCTAGTTTCTGAATGGAGGACTCCACCACCATGGAGTTGTGGGGGAGTTGCTGTCTATGGAACCCGGGGTCCTTCCGGACACGGTAGATAGCATCCAGGCTCCGACTGACCACCAGCACAGAGGCTGGGGTCTCCCACATCCTGAGGAGTAGCCTCTCGAGGATGGGTAGAACTGGCACCATGAGAGTCTCCTTGAGAGGAGACTCATATTGCAGGATCTCAAGTTCCTCGGTGCACAGATCCTCCTCCCACTCCGTCTGGACCGAAAGAGCCTGGGCCATGTTGCGGATGAAGTCATGAAAGGTTACGTCCTCAGGGGGGGAGTGGTGCTGAGGCTCAGGGGGAGAGTGCTCGGAGAGGACATCCCTGTGCCGGGAGGACTCTGGAGAGGCCTCATCTTCTGTCTCCCATTCGCATCCCGAGGGCATCAAGGAATTGGCCTCAAGGTAGCCCCAAGGAGCCAGGGCCCCCTGGAGGATCTGGGGTCAGACTCCCAAAAACGCGCCAGGGAGGACCAGATCCCCGAGGAGTGTGACCAAGACCTCGAACGACACCGAGGACTTACCCGAGGCCGATGGCGCTGTGTACCCAGCTCGACTCCCGGGGACTCCGAGGTCGGGGGGCCTGGTGTCGGAGCCGATGATGCTGGGAGACCAGATATGAATGCCAGCTGCAATGCCAGGATGGAGGAAATGCTCTGCTCCATGGGATTCAAGGCCCATTGGCTGTGCAACCTTCGGTGTGGACACTGAGGGCTTCGGGTCCGAAGCCGGCACGCCGGAGTGTGTCCCCTCAAGGAGGGCTACGGGTTCACGGGTCCTGGCGCAGTCTCCAAGACTTTGAGGGTGCTGCTCGGAGTCGCCCAAGTCCCATCCCAGGTGCCTTTTTTCTTTTTCTTGAGAGGGTCTGGGGCCATTCTGGAGGAGCCGCCGCCGTAGGACTCAGAGGACACCTGTACCTCATGGGAAGTGCCAGCTTTGGGGCTCGGCGATGGGGAGGATGGGGCAGAGTCAGATTTTGAGAACAGCTTCCCCTGTAACTGTGACCACTTGTTTGTTTGTTTTGGGGTCATGGCCTGGCACCGGTCACAGGTGGAGCTGCCATGGTCTGGACCCAGGCAGCAGAGACAGCAGTCATGGGTATTGGTAACTGAAATAGTATGACTACAGCAGTCACATTTCTTGAACCCGCCGAGAGATATGGTGGGAGAACACCCAGCCGGGGTCGACGACCCCTGGTCGAAAATTGACACAAGGCCGGTTGAGGAGGAACCTCGAAGAAAAAAAAAAAGGAGAGCTGAGGATGGCGCCATAAGTGCCGGCTCGAGGCGGGAAGGAAACTGGTATGCAAACCGGAGATATTGAAGAATTTTAAGAACTTTTTCTGGGGGAGTAGAGGACTACGTCCATTGGGCTCCGCGGAAAAAAGGAGACTGAACAAGATGGCACCATTGGGCAGAAAGGGGACCATGCATGTGTGATAGCATTCCCAAGGCTTTCTTTGAAAGCTGGGGAAATGCTCCGCATGGGGCTCTGTCGGCATCAACGTCATCCATATGTGAGGACTGACTTCCCTGCTTGTTTCTGGAGAAATCTTGTGTACCTTGAGGTGTTCTTACCAAATTTACTTTTGGTGGTCTTTAAAGTGACACTTTGAAACCCAGATTTGCACACGCTGAAGGCAGCCTCATTGGACAAAACACATTGGTTTGTCTTGGTGAATAAAGCGCTTTCTACCACTTGTCAACACACCAGCTGTTTTTTGTCCCTAGCACACTGGGAACACTTCTTGAACTTACTAGCAGATTCCTGGGACATGTCATCTGAAAATATAGCTGTGGCAAAGTCAAAGGACTCTATTTTGGAACATGGCCCAGCTGGGATGCCAGCACCAGGAGTAGAGGCAAGAATTAAAACAGTGATTGAGGGAGAAATAAAACAAAAAGGGAAAGGAGAAACCACGATGGCAAGCGAATAGGCAAAAAAAAAAAAAACAAGGTGAAGAAAAACCCCATGGGGGAGAAAGTTTACCAAACGGAGGATGACTGGAATGTGTCCATGCGGCTCTGCAGAAAATTAAAGACTAAATCAAGATGGTGGCGCTGAGATGGCAGGCAGGAAGGTGGCATGCAGGCATGGTGGAGTCTCCCAAAAGCTTCCAATAGAAGCTAGGGAACGTTCCCATGTAGGGCTCTGCTGGAGATGTCACCCAATGTGATGGTTTATTCCTGCTTATCCACAGAGAATGTATTGCAGCGCTATAGGATCAGATAGATCTGTACTGTTACTAAATAATAGTTTCAAAAATACTGTTGAAACTTCTGCCTATAGGACTGGGGGACAATATTTGGGAATGCCTAAAGAGGCTCAGGTTCTAAGGTCCAGTTTAAGGGTCTCAGGTTGCCCGGAGATGCTACAGAGGTATTTTAACAGCTCCTTTAGGAAAGGTGCTTCGGACATTGCTGCACAGCAACACGTTGGTGCCAGCCCAGCCAGGGTTTCTCTTTATTTGGACTTATTCTTAATTAGCTCCTGTTCAGTATTCCTCTAGAATAGGAAAGGAACTGTTGCAGAAAATGGGACACAGGCTTAGCCTATTCTCCACCTCTATCTCATGGCCATCTTAAGGAAATCTCTGCCATTGAGACAGATGTGATTGTTTTTCTGTGCTTTTGTGTTAAACTAAAGCTTTCTATAGAAAAACACAGGTAAAGTTCAATTTTTCAGTTCATAAAAATTACAATTATCAGATTTTAATCTATTGTGAATATGGGGGTTAGCATTTGTTCTTTCTTCATTAAAACAGAGTGACAAAGGTTATGACAGGCAGTACAAAGCCAACAGGCAAATTCTGTCCACAGCTGGCTGCAGCTAGGAATCACAAAATATGAAGATCCTCACCACTCTTGGACTGCAAACCACTGAAAGGTAGTTTTTCAAAGTTTCTGCATGACTGTACATATCTGGCTATCACTTGCTTTTCTCAGAAAAAACAATTACTTGTAGACTTTCAGCTGCGTCTCTCTCTCTAACACCACCATACATTTATACCCCAGCAAGCACTTAGCCTTTTTTATATTCTTTAAACTATTCTCCTGGTACTGATGACCTCTCCCAAGTGGGATACAAATTGTACCACACACAGTGGGATCACATGTGCTTAATTCTGGATGCCAAGGTCACTGTGGCAGCCCAAGTCCTAGCAGTATCTAGATCAGACCTCTCAACTATGCCAGCTTTGTCCAGTCTTCGATGGTCCTGCCTTTGCTGTAGATAATTCAAACAAGTAGCAGTAAAACAATTATCAAACAAGATAAGAAGTACTAAAAAGTTTTAATAATACAAAGAGTACAAGTACATGTAATGTGGTATCATCAGCATAGCAAAGGTTGATGAGTCTTCCACCAATCTTCACACCTCGGTTGTCTTTATACAGTCCTGCTTTTCTGATGATTTGTTCTGCATATAAATTAAAGAGGTAGGGAGAAAGAATGCAGCCTTGTCGTACACCTTTGCTGATTTTAAACCATTCTGTTTCTCTTAGTTCTGTTCGAACTGTTGTTTCTTGATCAATGTAAAAGGTTGTGCAAGGGAACTATCAGGTGTTCTGGTATACCCATGCCTCGTAATGTGGCCCAGAGTTTCTCATGGTTTACACAATCAAAACCTTTGCTGTAGTCAACAAAATAATTGGTGGAAGACTCAACAACCTTAGCTATGCTGATACCACTTTATTTTATTTATTTATTTATTTACATTCTCTTATATACCGCGCTATTCTGCATCAGTGCGGTTTACATTGAACAAACTGAAATTACATTGAACAGGGCATTATAACTTGGAGATAACTATTTTACAGGGAACATGGGCTATGGAGGGTTAAGTGGCTTGCCCAAGACCACAAGGAGCACCTGTGGGACTAGAAACCCCAGTCCTTCCGGCCCAAGGTTGCTGTCCTCTAGTGGGATTTGAACCCCCGACCTTCCGGCCTGAAGTACCTTGCCCCAACCACTCCTCACTCCACTTTATTAGCTGAAAGTGAAGACAATCTGAAACATTTGCTTCTCAAGATCAAGGAAGTCTTAAAATGGGCCTGCATCTTAATGTTAAGACAAAGATCCCGACAACTGGCAAAATCAATAAGTTCATCATTGATGGAGAAGAAATTGAAATTCTTGATCTGAGTAGGTTAAAGTGGTCAACTATCAAAGAAAGGACAAGCAGTCAAGAAATCCGATGATGCATTGCTCTTGGCAGAATGGCTAAGAAGGACCTACTCAAGATTCTCAAGAGTAGAGATGTTTCTCTCCATTCAAAGATTCATCTTGTCCAGGCCATGGTATTTTCAATATCATATGGATGTGAAAGTTGGACAGTGAAAAAGACAGGAAGAAAATAGATGCCTTTGAATTATGATGCTGGTGACGAATACTGTGTATATCATGGACTGCCCGAAGAACAAACCAGTCAGTACTAGATGAGATCAAATCTAAGCTTTACTTAGAAGTTCAGATGACAAGACTTCGAATTTCATACTTTGGACACATCATGTGAAGAAAGAGATAGTTAGAGAAGGACATAATGCTTATCAAGGTAGAAGGTCAACGCAAAAGAAGAAGGCCGGCAATGACATGGATCGATACAATGACAGCAGCTATGGGTGGCACTCTACCAACAACGAGCTGCCTGATTTAAGACTAAACCCAGTTTAAGTCAACTATACAGGGGGGTCTCCATGAGTTGACACCGACTTAACAGTCCTTAACAACTACAACCACATGTTTCAGAACCACATTCCCAAATCAGGAGTATAAACTTTCCATAAGCAAAACAGCACAGACAAAATAGAAGAAAAATTATAATGAAGGGCAACCCAAAAAAGGACTAGATGTCACCACAACGCATATCCCTGGATGGAACTAAAAACGGCAAAACATCCACCTGCAACAACATAAAAATGTATTCAAGTCCTATCTGTGCTGTTTTGCTTATTTATGTAATTTTTTCACTTTTAGATTGTATGCCATAGATCCTGGAGGAATTGTATTATAATTGAATTGCATTTATTGTATCCTATTACATTTTATTTATTTTGTGTGTATAAATCACTCTTTTTATGGAACGTTTATGTCCCTGATGCAGGAATCTGGCTCCGAAACATGTTGAGCTATTAACAATTTGAACTTGTACTCTTTGTATTATTAAAACTTGTTAGTACTTTTATCTTGTTTTATAATTGTTTTTTTGCCATTTTTTAAATTGTGTTTGATATAACTGTGGTAGTAGTACCTCTGTTGTGTATACGGTCCTACCTTTGCTGTAGTTAATGCTTGCATGGCTTTCCACTTGGGATTACTGAAATTTGCATTATATTTGGATTCCAAACACTCAGCCATTCTTGTAGCTCATTCAGAATGCTGCAGCCTGAATGTAACGTGCAATAAAATTTGAACAGATCGGTCATCCTAAAACCCTAGCATTAGCTCCCAACTCTCTAGCAAGACAAGTTCAAAATGCTGGTGCTGATCTTTAGAACCAAAGGCAACACACCACTCTGCTTCAGCTGGCATCTCAGTTATACACATTGTCCTACTCTGCACTTTTTACCCCAAGGCTGCATAACTATTTCACTACCAAAGTAAGTGAACTCTCAAGCAGCAAAGAAAATTCCCTTGGGCTCAGTTCCAACCCTCCGAAACACCATGCCAACTGAATTTTAGAATAGCTCCTAACATACTAATATTCAGGTTACTACCAGAAACTTGGCATTTTAAAGCAGCTTTTGAACTAAAAGTTGTCTTACAGATGACCTCTAAAACTGCACTCTGCAGCAACTAAACAGTGTGATAAACTACTTAATATGCACTAGAAAATGCTAAGTCATTTCTAATGCTGTAGCCCTGCGATTATTATTTCCTGATTCCTCTATGTTCCTGCATCTGATCCAGTTATCACCTAGAATCGCTGTCTGATACTTATCCACTAGGTCCTAAAATGTATCCCTATCTAGATGCTACTCACACATTCCACCATTATCTGAGGGGGCCTTATGTCAAATACAATCTGCACGTTGAGCTCTTTAGTTGGACGTGTGTATAATACAGAGATGATGATGATGACTATGCTATCTGTGAAGAGCTCTCTTTTGCCAACACAAGAGCAATTTACAGAATGCATAAGCAGAATGACCCCTAAGCATAAATGGATTCATAAATATATATCTAAATGTTCACAGCTGTTACTAATCTACCTCCAAGTCCCCTCCCTCCACTGGCCTCTACAAACACTGTCAATAATTTAGAGTCCTACCGTCAGAAGATAGGGCTCATACTTGCACCCTGGAAGGGTAGGTTAAACTACTAATAAATCATCGGAAACTCTGGATGGGTAAGCCATGAGTTCCTTCCTGCAGATCTTTACAGGCTTCACTTGGTATCTGACAGCGGATCTTGTTCCGGGGAGGGAGAGTCACACATTTATTGCATGTACTTCATTTAAACACGACTACCAGCTCACGTACCTTGTTGAAGACCCAGATTTCACCATTAACCGTCGGCCGAGGGACGCCATGTCCATTATAGTGGAAGAGGACCCGCTCTTCCTTGGCATTGCGGCGTAGGGAGGTGCATAACTTCTTAACTTCATCCACAGTAGGATCCAAACTCTGTTTGTATCGAGCCTGGATTTAAAAAAAAAAAAAAGGAGGGGGAACAATTTTGAGAGACGATGGCCCCTGTACTAGTGTGCAGCTATGCCACTCAGTCAAGAGGACAAGGCTGAGGACAGATATGACTATGAGCAGACTGAGCTAAAGAAACCTTTGGGGATGGAAAATTAAATAAGAAAGATTTTTTAAAGATTTAAATTATTTACATTTGAAAGGAATACAGTGAACCCACTTTTGAATGTTTTTTATGTTTTTCTCTTTTGCAGAGAAGTGCTTAGAAAAGCCTCCCACTGAGGTCACAAATTGAATTTTAAAGCCCATCAATTACTCCATAAGAGGTTCCTACAGAATTGCTGGCTTTTATTGCAAATGACCTCAGGCTGAATTCAGATTTTTATTTCTCACAATACTTGGTGCATCTTGCATTTAAGTAAAAGCCCAACAAAGTTGCAGACAGTTCCTTCTTCCTCCCAGCCCATGTGCAAAGTCTGCAATCGCTGCAGAGAACAGGGAGCAAGGACTGTAGCAGTGTAATCGCTGCTCAAAATGTGTATGCACAGACCACTGTAATATCAGGAGAGGAGATCTATGCAGCCTTGAAAGCTTAAATACTTCAGAGTTGGACAATCTGGTACTAGCCCAGAAGAAGAATGAATTCAGCATAAATCAACGTGGGAAGAACTGTGGAGGTAGTGATATCAAGAGAAAATATATTTGGCTTATTAATATGCATCACTAAAAGATGAACCCCAATCATGAAATATGGTTCCAACAAATGAAGCCTTTTCCAAGTATGGTGATGAAAACCAAGTATAACTGTCAATGGAGATCGACTACCACCATCATACACCCAAATTAACTCAATTATCATGACAAAGAACGGCATCATGTTGAATACAACAATTTGATAAATGATCGCAAACAATAATACCATACAAACTTAATTTTAAAATCTGCTAATAAACCAAGGGAGTTATTTAATATTGTGAAACAGCTTACCAAAATGAACTCTCCTTGTCATAATCACCAGATAGATCCTCAAGAATATGCAAATTACTTAACAAATAAAAACGGAAATCAATTAACCTCTATATCATCTTCACAGCTTAATCAATTAATGATAGAAACTCTCTGATTCCAGGCATTTTTGGTCTGATTTTTCTATGCCAACAAAAAAACAAATAGAAAATATAATAAGTACAATTAACACAACAACCTCCCCATGCCCAGTAGAATGGATTAAAAATGCAAGGAGTCAATTGAGTTGTCATTTAATCAAATTTGTAGAACATTCATTAAAACAAGGTTATTTACCTCCTGTCCTCAAAAAAGCCTCAATTAGACCAATCTATAAAGGGAATTCATTAAGCACCACTGAACCTAAGTCATACCGTCCGATTTCCAGTTTACCTTTCATCTCCAAGATTAGAGAGAAAGTAGTACAGAGACAATTACAAGATCACATAGCTTCATATGCTCCACTGGATCTACACCAACATGGTTTCAAACCATTTCATAATGTGGAAACTCTTCTTATTTCTCTATTTAATAACCTCTTAACGGGTCTGGACAAGAAAAATAGTGGTTTTCTTTTAATATTTATTGACATTTCAGCAGCTATTGACACAAACTCTCATTCTTTAATGCTTCAACGTCTAGAAGATATTGGCTTATGCAACACCACACTTAAATGGTTCATATCCTACCTGAACAATCGTACGCAAACAGTAAAATGTGGAGACAAAAAAATCTCAGATCCCAATTACACAAGGCGTACCATAAGGGTCAGCATTATCATCAATCCTTTTTAACATCTATATTCAACCTATATGCAAAATTATTCAACAATATGGAATAAATTACCATCTATACCAGGGGTCTCAAACTCAAATTGCTTTGAGGGCCAAATGAGGACTTAATAACCCAGGGGCCGCAAAAGACGCGGGGCCTCATTTGCATAAATATTTGCATAATGTTACCATACCCTAACTTTTATTTATTTATTTATTTATTTTCTCTTATATACCGCGCTATTCTGCATCAGTGCGGTTTACATTGAACAAACTGAAATTACATTGAACAGGGTATTATAACTTGGAGATAACTATTTTACAGGGAACATGGGCTATGGAGGGTTAAGTGGCTTGCCCAAGACCACAAGGAGCACCTGTGGGACTAGAAACCCCAGTCCTTCCGGCCCAAGGTTGCTGTCCTCTAGTGGGATTAGTAAATATGCCTCTTTTAGTAAATATGCCTCTTAATGAGTGTATGGATAAAAAAAGACTAAAAGATTTCTACATTACTATAATCCAGTGCCAACCGCCAGGCACATTAGGAACTACTACAAACAAACACTGCCCATTTAGAACCCATAGCAAACCCGCCATATCCTAACAGCACTACCAGGACTCACAAAGCACCATACCCTACCTATCAAAAGGCAACAATGCAAATATTAAATCAATACATTTCAGAGAATAACAATACATGACCTACTGGGGAAAGAGAACAAGTAGCAATGTCAAATAGGAATTACATAAACAGAATACCTCAGCTCAGTTACACATGCAGAACATACACCATCACCAAACAAGGAATCAAAATTTAGAAACAAGACAATAATTAAACTGGGAACCCCAAAAGCCAAACTTGGAATGCACAACAACACTGTAGAAATAAAACTATAAATTAATTTCCTCTTGTACTAAACAAAGTGCAGACGTTATTGATGTACATTTCCCAGAGCTGACATATTCCAATTAATAAATTCAAAATAAAGAGATATTTTTCTACCTTTTGTGCATTTTTTTTCAGTTGCAATTGTTCCAGCCACTTTCTTCTGGTTTCTTCGTGCCTTCTGCCAACTCTCCATCGTCTGCTGTCAATTTGTCCTTTCTTCTAGTTTTTTTCCATTCTCCCTCTACATCTGTTTTAACATACTAATCTTTCTCCTTTTGCTCTTTCCTCATTCCTATTTCATCCACTCAAATTTTACCCCTCCATCCTCAATCCCCACTTACTTTCCCAATACCTGGCCAATTGTAGATTTGTCTTCCCTCCCACACAAAATATTTTTCCCCTCTCCATTTCACTCTCCCAGCTCCATCCCATTCTAATCCTCCCCCAACATCAGCTCCCTTCTAGTTCCAGCCCCACCCACCACCCGCTCCCTTCTAGTCCCTGCATCAGCCCATTTTCAGTCCTAGCCCCCCATCAGCCCATTTCCAATCCTAGCTCCCCCCATCAGCCCATTTCCAGTGCTAGCCCCCTCCCCTCACAGCCCATTTCCATTCCAAGCCCCCCTCCTCATCAGCCATTTGCAGTTCAAGCCCCCCTTCCACTCAGCTCATTATCAGTCCTAGCCCCCCCATAGCCCATTATCAGTCCTAGCCCCCCCATAGCCCATTACCAGTCCTAACCCCCATAGCCCACTTCGTCTTACCCATCACCCCATTTTCAGTCTTACCCCCTCATAGTCCATTACCAGTCCTAACCCCCCCCATCACCCCATTTTCAGTGTTACCCCCATCACCCCATTTTCAGTCTTACCCCCCTCATAAGCCATTACCAGTCCTAACCCCCCCATAGCCCATTACCAGTCCTAACCCCCCCATCAGCCCACTTGAAGTCTTAACCCCCATCACCCCATTTTCAATGTTACCCCCCATAGCCCATTACCAGTCCTAACCCCCCTCCCCCCCATCAGCCCAGGTAGATTTTAAAAAATCCAAACTTGCTGCTGCTGCCACCGCCGCAGTATCAAGCGTCCCACGGGCCCTTCTGCCCGGCAGAGTCCTCTCCTCCCTGCAGCATCAGCTCCAAAAGCGGCGGCTTTCAGAGCCGCAAAGAGAGAGAGTTTCTCTCTCGCGGCTCTGAAGAGCCGCGAGACAGAAACACACTCTCTTCAGCTCCAAAAGCGGCAGTTCAATTCCTGCCGCTTTTGGAGCTGAAGAGAGAGAGTTTCTCTCTCACTGCTCTTCAGAGCCACGAGAGAGAAACTCTCTCTCTTTGTGGCTCTGAAAGCCGCTGCTTTTGGAGCTGATGCTGCAGGGAGCAGAGGACTCTGCCGGGCAAGGGGGGTGCCGCGGAACGCTTGATACTGCGGCGGCGGCAGCAGCAGCAAGTTTGGATTTTTTTTTTACTCTACCGGCCAGCTGCTTAACACGCCAGGCCAAATGCATCACGGGCCACACAAGATGCTCTCGCGGGCCGCGTGTTTGAGACCTCGGATCTATATGCTGATATTATGATCTATACTGCAGTTGACCAAAATTCATTTGACACAGAAATAATTGATAACTGTTTGACTGATATGAACAATTGGCTTACAACTAACAACTTTAAAATAAACCCAGATAAAACAGAAGCATTATTCATTTTTAATAATCAAAACATAAAAACTCCTAAAGAAATTAATATACTAAACAAATCCATAAAAATCAGCGAGGAAGTAAAATACCTTGGTATAATCCTAGATAAACATATTAACTTAAAATCCCATATAAATAAAATTACAGCTAGAGTATACCATCGTTTAAAAATCATTAGGAAGCTCGAACCAATTTTACAACTAAATCATTTTCGAACGGTATGTCAAGCAGTTATAACACCACTACTCGACTTTGGAAATAGCCTTTATCAAGGTCTTCCAAAACATACTATCCATCTCCTCCAACTGGCACAAAATACCACCGCAAGAACTATAATGAATTCTACAAAATATGAGCATATAACTCCCTTGCTTCAAGAATTGCATTGGCTTCCAATCACTATATGATAAAAATACAAGAATCTTATGAACATTTTCAAAATTTTGCATGAATCATCAGCAAATATTCTAACAACTATTATTTCTAAAGACATAAGTTCAAGACCCTGACGCTCACAGTCTACCAACAGACTCAATTCCCACTTGAATTTTAATAGATCCAAACAAATGACATCTAATAGGGCTTTCTCCTTTATGGCACCACAACTATGGAATTCTATTCCTGATGAATTAAGAACTCAATTTGATATCAAAGATTTTCGAAAGTCCCTTAAAACATACCTATTTATTGAAGCATATAGCAACTAACCTAACTCTAATAGACCAAAATGTCTTTCTAACCATTTGAATTTTAATTTTCTTACAATGTTTAGACTTATTTTAATATATTATAGGATTGCAGTTATTTGTTTAATGTAATTGCAATGAATTATTATGAAATGTAACTTGCTGTAATTTATGTAATATACTGTAATGTACTGTAATTTACTGTAATGTATTCTCTTATTGTCTTCCCTTCCCTCAATGTAGACCCTTTGTTGTCTTGTTGACCACTTTGATTGAAGGATAAGGTGGTATATAAAACTGATTAAATAAATCAATCATGTTATAGTACACTCTATATTCTATATGCCAGGCATGTTAAGCTGCGATTTGTGAGGGCCGCAACCAAGTCAGGTTTCCAGGATATCCCCAGATGCATGAAACATGCTTCACTCAATGTTCTGCACATTCTCTTTGAAATATGTTCTTTAATTTAATGTAGGTTTGGTACAATTGACATCTCCACTAAAACCAATGGGAAGTATACAGGGAACAGTTGTATAGGCTATTCGTAAACACTAAGTACTGTGCGATCAGGACATGTATTTTGCAACTAGGCTAGAATTTGTTAAAGGAAATCTCAAGCAATTGAATAGTTAAAATCAGTCTCACCTGATAGCCAATGGAAGGCTATAGGAATAAGGTAGTATAAGACAGTCTAAGCAAAATGCTTTTCGTAACAGATTTGGTAATGCAAAATAAATATTAACTGTATGTACTGCAAGGTCCTCTGGAAAGCATGCCAAAAGAAATAAAAAGCTTACTGACTATAACACTATTAAATAAAAACAAAATGGACCAGTTCAAGGAATGAGCAATGCACCAACATTTCTTTACATAAACACACCCCTGCAACAGATTTAAATGTATAACCCACCTTCCAAGACAACTCGCAAAAGGCGGATTACAACAGGATTTAAGCAAAAAATCCCATCCTTAAAATGATTAGAAACAATTTTATTTGAGCAATTTCTAAAACTGCAGTTCCTCACTTAAACCATATATTGGTGCTAGGCAAAATTATCTGCAAAGAAAGCTGCATGAATAGCACTGCAAGGGAGTGCTTAGTCCTTAAACCTGCACCAAAATGTTTTTTTCCAGTCTCTATTCTGCAAAAATATTACACAGGAGGAAATCACCATAGGACAGAGAAACTGAATGTTCCTTAATCCAGAGTTTATAACATGAGAAAAAGCCACATTCTCAATATTTGGCCATTAATATAGGTTAAAGAATCTTACAAAACAGCAACCCAACTGTTATGTGTGTTAGTTCCGCTGCTCTATCAGTCACTATCCAAAAAAAGAAAATCCTTTCTGCTGATTTTTTTAGGACACAACTGATTTTGTTTCCTTAAAGTCTACTCTTAGGATCACATGCAAGAATTTGCTGTAACTAATTAACTGAAGATGAAATACAATACAAATGATTTTCTCTTGGCAATTTTTAGTGCTTTTCATGCATGTGAGTGCATGTACACGTGTCACAACGCACTATGGAACATTAGCTAGCCTCACTGTGGGTACAAGTAAGCATGCTGTGTAACTGCAGGGCATTTTTCCCTAAGCAAGAGAAGGCTGGCAGACACTGCACATAAAATAAAGCACAGTTACTTACCTGTAACAGGTGATCTCTGGGAACAGCAGGAATAAGTCTTCACATATGGGTATCGTCGGTACCGACGAGTCTGCGCGGGAACGCTCCCCAGCGTCCAGTAAGAAAGCTTTTGGGAGCATCCCACAGCGCCTGCGCGCTGCCTTCCCGCCTTTTCCAACCGCCTCGCTCCAGTTCGAGTTTTAAAGCTGAGACAAAGAGAGAGAGAGGAAAGGAAAGATAGATAGAGAGAAACAACTCCTAGGGGAGGTGGGTGGGTTGTGAAGACTTATTCCTGCTGTTCCTAGAGATCACCTGTTACAGGTAAGTAACTGTGCTATCTCCAGGAACAAGCAGGAATGAGTCTTCACATATGGGGACTCCCTAGCTGTAGATGCCAGGGAGAAACCCCAGGTTGTGTGTCCTTGAAAAGTCCTCCTCCCATGGATCTCTGGCATCCGACCAGGGTAGGTGGGTAGGAGTTGATTAAGAATGGAACAGGGACAGACTTCCGGTGGTGGCAATGAGCTGAGTAGACGTGCGGTGGTCAGCTCTGGGCACTCTACCCCCAAATTCTGCATATAATACCTGCAATAGTGGCAATCGCCCTCCTAATTATAAAGAGCTCCAGTGCAGGGGTGAAACCAAGAAAGACGAGAGAGCTTAGATACCCAAGAGCAGCTAGATGTCTGCGAAACCACCTAGGCGGGAGAAGACCCGGGTCCCGGATACCAAAATGGCGGAGGGAGCACCGAGGAGCCCGGGAGCGGATGCCAACCAAACGCTGATAGCGGAGGTCAGTGCTGCCGTTGTGCGGGCCCTAGATGAACGTTTCCGCGGACTGGCGGATCAATTGCAAGCTATTCAGCAAAATTTTACTGACCTCACCGCCAGAGTGGAGCAGACAGAAACTCGCATTTCAGGCGTCGAGGATGCCCAGAGCTCCTTGGTGGGCCGCGTGAAGGCCCTGGAAGATCTCGTGAAACATCAAGGCGACAAGCTCGACGATATGGAGAACAGAGGTCGCCGAAAAAACCTCCGCTTCATTGGCATTGCTGAAAATGTGACGGATGGAGCTCTTCGTAGCTACTTGGTGGCCTGGATTGAGAAGATTTCAGCAGGCAGTGTGGCCGGCCCCATCAAAATAGAACGAGCACACAGATTGGGACCGAGGCGCGACCAGGAGCGCAGGCCCCGCGCGGTAATCGCCCGCTTCCTTGACTTCCACCAGAAGGAGGAGGTGCTGAAGGCTGCCAGGGCTCATCAGCGCTCCATATCGGACCCGGAGAAGATATTGGTGTTCCAGGACTACTCGCAGTTGGTAAGCCAGAGACGTCGGGCATTCTCAGCGGTGTGCTCCCAACTAATCACCAGGGGAGTGCGCCTCTCCCTGTTGTATCCCGCGAAGCTGCGAGTCGAGCACCAGGGGCGGATACAGTACATGCAAACTCCGGCGGAGGCCCAAACCTTTTTAGCAGGCCTGGCGGGAACTACCGAAGGGGCCCCCCCCTCATCGTGAAACCATCAGGAACGCCTAGGAACAGCTCAATTTAAGCTGCCGCGTACGGCGGAGAGACCCGGAGTGAGAGGTTGACTACCGCTGGGTGAGAACGTGGTGAGAACGTGGTGAGAACGTGGTGAGAGGAGCGTCGCGCAACAATGGCTGGACAATGCTTTATTTTTACCTTGTACTGGTTGGCTTTCTTTCTCTCTTCTCCTCTTTCTTTTTTGTTTTCCTTTCTTCTTGATTTCTCTGTGCAAGATTATTGTGGTGGAGGATAAATATTTAAGGCCCTAAGCTGCAGTGCAAAATGCTATATATGGGAGGGTCGGTTGCTTTCTTTGATGAGCCCTAAGCCAAGTGGTTCTCTAATGGGGAACTTGCCGAGGGAGTGGCTGAAAATCACAGCTTGGTGTCTGCTGGTGGGAGAAGGCTCGTGGGCCTCCGGGCACCGGGTCCTCCCGCCCGTCCATTTCCGACGGGGTTCGGGGGACTCCTGGCCTTCGAAGGCTCGAGCTGAGTGCGTGGAGGGATCCCGGGGTTGCTCCTTTAAATTTGCGGGGGTGCTGTTACTTTCTCCCCCGGGGCTGTGACTCCCTTCACCGGGGGTGTTATGCTTTGTGAAAATCGGGGAAGGGGTGACCTGGGGAGGCGATGGGCCCCTCCAGACGCTGACAACATGATTGTTGCAGGCCTGTCGGTAGGGGGGTCTTCACTAATGGTTATTCTAGGATTCCCTTAAGGGGTAAGTGATAAGGGACATTGATTATATGGATTGGGGGCTTGTGGCTTAGGCTCCAGGGGAGGTGATGTGCTGACCTTTGAGCTTGCGACCAAGGAGGAAGGTTTTACTGGGCCCCAGGGGGTTTGTGCCCTCGGACCCCCTCCCTCAGAGGCGGATAGCGCTAGTGGGTTAACATATCCAGAATCGGTGCTGGGCCTACTTGACCAGCGGAGGCGGTGCCAGTTGATGAGGTTCATCGGCCTTACGGGGGGGGGGGGAGGAGGGTAGGGGGTTTTAGGTGGATCTCTGGAGGGGATTCTTTAGGGGGTAGGCCCAATGCCACAGGAAGTGTGTTTAGCCTCAGGGTTAGGTTAGGCACTGGAGGGAAGGGAGTGAGGGGTGGGGGGGGTGCGGAGCAAGGTAGAGGGGGGAGGCTAGAGGGGATAGTGGGAAAACGGGGGGGGAGGGGTCGGGAAGGGAGGGTCGCCATCTCCACCACGCACGGCCGGCTGGATTCGGTTCTCAGGGGGGGGGTCCGAGGAAACCCCAGGCTGGGGGGGTTTCCTAGCAATAATACCCTCAGCAGACGACACGCCCAAGAAGAGCGTCTAGTGTGGTAAAAATTATATCTTGGAATGTTTGTGGCTTGGGCAGCCCCATCAAGAGATATAAAATACTTAAAGCGCTCGCAAGACAGCGATGTGACATTGCGTTACTACAAGAAACCCATCAAACCGCGGAGGAGCATGCCAAGCTTAAGTGAGACTGGGTGGGCCAGGTGTGGGATGTCCCAGCAGTGGGAAAAAAAGGGGGACTTGCCATTTTGGTTCATAAGAAGATACGGTTCACACTAACAAGACAGGTGCTGGATCCACGGGGACGCTTTTTGCTACTGCATGGCATGTTGGAGAATCGGTTGATAATTTTGGGCAACTTATATGGTCCAAATACACCAGATCCTGAATTCTTCCACCGCCTGGCGGCACAGGTAGAACAATTGCCGGAGGTGCCCTTGCTTTTGGGCGGCGATTTCAACGGGGTTTTTGAGGTAGGTCTTGACACCTCGAGAGAAATGGGAACCAGAGAACGACAAAATCTTTCCCGTACGCTGCAAAGGTTTAAGTCTCGGCTGGGCTTAGTGGACCCGTGGCGACTTTTGCACCCCTCGGAAAGGGATTTTACCCATGTATCTCGGGCGCATGGAACTAGCGCCCGCATTGATTACCTGTTGGTTTCGGCAACTCAGTTCGCATCTGTTGAAGACGCGCAGATTGGTCCGTTGGAGATCTCGGATCATGCCATGGTATGGATTGACTGGCACGGGGGGGGAGGCTTGGGCGGGACTCGCTTATGGCGGTTCCCGGTGGAACTTTATAGGGACGTCCCTTTTCGCCAATTTCTAAACCTTCGGTGGCGAGAGTTTGAAGCGAATCACCAGGGCCACCGAGATGACCCGGAACTGATGTGGGAGACGGCCAAGGTAGTCCTCCGGGGGGACATCATTGGCTATGTAGCACGGAAGCGCAGACTACTGGCTGCACAGGTTGTTAGACTCGAACAACAGGTGGCACAAGCGCGGCGTCTCCATGGGCGCACCCCCACCTCCCATAATAGAAAGAAATTATGGGAACTCCAAGTCATGTTAAATGAATTGCTCCATCAACGGGCAAAAAAATCCCTACTGTATTATAAGTATAAGCTGTATTGTTTTGGGGATAAGCCCGGTAAACTGTTGGGGAGATGTCTGAAAGGTCAGCGAGACTCGCGGTTGGTGGCAGCTCTCCGAGATGATCAAGGAAAATTACAAAACAATCGGACGGTGATTAGTGCCCTCTTTAGAGATTTCTTTCAACATCTCTATACCGCGGAGGAGACTGCCACTACTAGCATGGAAAACTACCTACGGCGACTAGATTTGCCCAAGCTGACCGAGGAGCAACGTGTTGATTTGGGGCAACCCATTACCTTACAGGAGGTACAGCAGGTGATTTCGGCCGCGAACTGTTAAAAAGCCCCAGGTCCCGATGGATATGGGGTTGAATTTTATAAGATACTGTCGGCGGGGGTGAGTCCCCTCCTAGTGGAAACGTTTCAGCGACGGGTAGCGGGGGGCGGTCCACGCTGGGGGGGCAATCAGGCATACATCACCTTGATCCCCAAGCCAGGGAAGGACCCGCTGAGGGCCTCCTCCTATCGGCCGATCTCCCTGTTGAACTTCGATATGAAGTTGCAGGCAAAGATTTTGGCGGAACGGTTGGCGGTCCTGCTAGGTGCTTTAGTTCACGAGTCACAGGTTGGATTTGTCCGGGGGCGCTTCGCGGTGCGCAACTTACGTAAAATCTTAACGTCTATTGAGTGGGTGCAGCAGCACCAGCTAACTTCTCTCTTGGTGAGCTTTGACGCCGAAAAAGCGTTTGACAGAGTTAGCTGGCAATATCTTCATTACCTGTTGCCGCTCTACGGCTTGGGGACTCCTTTTTGTGAGATGGTGCAGAGCCTCTATGTGCAGCCGACTGCCCGGGTGTTATGTAATGGGGTTTTATCCGACGAGTTTTCTCTCTCCCGTGGGACCAGACAAGGGTGCCCGTTGTCACCTTTGTTATTCGTATTGGCTCTGGACCCCTTAATTCGTAGCATAGAAGCCGACAGGGGCATAAGGGGGGTGGTGGTTGGGGCCCATGAGTTCAAACTCTCCGCCTTTGCGGATGACATGCTGGTCCACTTGCTTGCCCCCAAGGAGTCGCTGGAGCGGCTACTGAGGGAATTTGAGGCCTATGGCAGCTTTGCGGGGCTCCGCATAAATGAAGATAAATCAGAGGCCCTAGATATGTCGGGGCAACTTCGGGACAGCTGGCCAGGGGAATTTCCTCTAAAATGGGCGGGTCAGACTTTTGTATATCTAGGCATCGTTTTGACACGTCTGCCGCAAGATTTATATTACACTAACTTTGAGAAAATTTTGACTGGGATCCGCCACCAGATGCGAGCCTGGACTCCTTTGCCACTGTCCCTGTTGGGGAGAGTGGCAGCGGTCAAAATGGTGATTCTACCCCGAATTCTGTATTGGATGCAGACGTTGCCGGTTTGGCTGTATCGCCGCGACCTCCTGCGCGTGGAAAGGGAGATTCAGAGGTTTCTATGGAGGGGAGCTAGGGCTCGTATCCCGATGAAGCGTATGATTGGGCCTTGGCGGGGTGGGGGTATTGGGCTGCCGGACTTGTGGCTGTACGCCTTGGTATGCCAGGCACGCCATGTTGGTGACTGGCTGGGCGAGACGGACTTCTATACACCGAGACATCTGGAGATGGCGGCGGTGGCCCCACTTTCCCTGTTGGGTGTTCTACATGCGGAGAGTTCCCAACTGCCTACCCGTGTTAAGCGCAGTGTGATGATGACATCCGCGCGACGCACGTGGCAACAATTGAACGGTTATTGGAATCGGAACTGGAGGAACTCGAGTTGGCTTCCCTTAGGGGGTAATGTGAATTTTACACCCGGCTCTGAGTCCAGCGGGTTCCAGTCTTGGAGGGCAAAGGGGATCCGGCTGGTGGGCCACGTTGTGGGATTGTCTGGTGCCTGTAAATCGTTTTCGGAATTGAGTGTTGAATATGAATTGGAGCCCCGCCACTTTTTCGCATATCTCCAACTCTCTCATTATGTGACCTCGTTGCCCAGAGAGGGCCTTGAAGCGGACCGCTCAGCGCAGATTATTGAATTTTTTGGTCTCGGGGGAGACTCCCCTCCTTCGATATCGGGTTTGAAGACCCGACTGGATTGTTTTCGGGTACTGCCAGATTACGGACGTGTTGAGCAGGCCTGGGCAAGGGAAATGGGGCGGGAGGTCCCGGTCGGGTCCATTCAGAAGGCCTTGGCACAAATTCCTTTACTGGTGGAAGGGGCACGGTGGAGGGAACTTCAGTATAAAGCCTTAACCCGTATACATTTTTCCCCCCGACGGGCCCTACGGAGCCATGTCACTCAAGACGGGTCATGCCTTCGATGTTCCGAACCTCTGGCGGACTTAGCCCACATGTGGTGGACATGTGGGCGCCTCCGCCCCTATTGGGCACGTATTAGTAATTGTATAGCGAGGTTGCTGCAACAGCGTTTCCCATGGACGGGGTCTTTGGTACTTTTGGATCAGCTGCACCTGTCTTGTCCCAGTGGGCGAGGGGCGCGACTCCTCGTGCGCAAAGCGTGCTTGGTGGGGAAGGGCCCAATTCTTCGTAGATGGCGAGAGCGGCTCCCGCCGACCTTCTTGGAGTGGCGCAATAGTTTTCACCAATTGATGCTGGCAGAACGTTGGAGAGCACGGAGCCATGTTAAACGATGGGCTACTTTTATGCTAATCTGGGAACCCTATATTCAGAACTTGGAGCCCCGCTGCCGAAATGAAATAGTTAACGTAGGTCTCTAGAATATTAGAGCGTACTGGCGGCGCCTGTGGGGATGAAGCGGGCGACTCTTCCTCCTGGGAGCGAGCCTGGCTGGTGTGCGGTGGATGGAGATGGCGAGGGGTTGGGGAAGGTGGGGAGGGAGGGGTGGGTGTTTTTCTTCTTCCTTTATGTTTAGTGGGGGGGGTATAGGGGAAGCAAATAAAAGTATAAAACACTGGTTTCCTCATAAGGCACGGTTTGTTTGCTGTCTTTGACAATTACATATGTAATTCACCCTGCGGCAGGGATAAGAGCACACCCTGCCGGGGGTTCTTTGCCTGATACTGTGTTTATTGTTATTTGTTGATGATCTATAAATAAAGTTTTCAAAAAAAAAAGAATGGAACAGGTGTTTGAGAACAGCCTGACCAATCGAGGCATCCCGGCGGGAGTCCTTGTCCAAACAGTAATGGGCTGTGAAGGTGTGAACCGAGGCCCAGGTGGCCGCTCGACAGATTTGGTCGATGGACACAGAGTTTAGATGAGCCATTGAGGCTGCCATGGCTCTCACATTGTGAGCTGTGACATGGCCCTCCAGAGAAATGTTCCTACTCTGGTAGGCGAAAGAAATACACTGAGCAATTCAGTTGGACAGTGTTCTCTTAGAGACTGGAAGTCCTAAATGAGAAGGATCAAAAGCAACAAAGAGTTGAGAAGACTTTCTATGTTGCTGTGTTCTTTGTAAGTAAAAAGCGAGAGCTCCCTTACAATCCAAGGTATGAAGATTCCTCTCTGCACTTGATGCATGAGGTCCTGGAAAAAAGACAGGTAAATATACCTCTTGGTTCAGATGAAAAGGCGAGACCACTTTAAGCATAAAATGTGGATTGGTCCTGAGGACTACCTTATCATGATGGAACCTTGTATAAGGTGGATTAGCCACCAAAGCTTGCAACTCACTGATGCGGCGTGCTGAGGTGACTGCAATGAGAAAAACAACTTTCCAAGAAAGAAATTTCAAGGAGGTGGCGGCTAATGGTTCAAAGGGTGGCTTCATAAGCTGGCCAAGAACCAGGTTTAAGTCCCATGCCACTGGAGGTGGTCTAATGGGAGGTTTAGTTAAAATAAGGCCTCTCATGAATCTTGCTATAAGAGGATGAGAGGAAATAGGTTGTCCATTGAGAGGCTTGAGGGAGGCTGCAATAGCACTCAAATGGACTCTTACTGAATTTGTTTTCAGACCTGCATGGGATAGATGCAGGAGATACTCTAGTAGAGAATTCAGAGGTATTGCAAGAGGGTTTAGATCCTTCTCTGAACACCAAATGGTAAATCCTTTCCATTTGAAAGCATAGGAACGTCTAGTAGAAGGCTTTCTAGAGGCACGAATAACATCTCTGACTTGCTGAGAGAGATGAAAATCTTGAAGGTCTAGGCCCTCAGCAACCAAGCCCCGAGATGGAGCCACTGGGGGTTTGGGTGCCACAATGTTCCCTCTTCCTGGGACAGAAGGTCTGGTGCAGAGCCCAAGTCCAGGGAAGGAGCTTGAGAGAGATGCAGAAGTAGAGGGTACCACACTTGGCGTGGCCAATGTGGTGCTATGAGGATCATGGTCCCTCGATCTCTCTGAAGCTTGAAAAGTGTTTTGGGAATTAGGGGAATTGGTGGAAAGGCATAAAGGAAGTCTTGACCCCAGTGAAGGAGGAAGGCATCCTTGGCCTGAACTCCCTGACACGGAATTCTGGAACAGAACCGGGGAAGTTTGGCATTCCACGGACTTGCAAAGAGGTCTATGTCCGGGGTTCCCCAAATTCGAAAAATCCTGGCTACCTGGTCCATGTGGAGGGACCACTCGTGTGGAAGCAGAACTCGACTGAGTCTGTCCGCCCAAGAGTTTTGAACGCCTGGAAGATATACTGCCAGAAGATGGATGTGATGCTCTCTGGCGAAGGCCCACAGATGCAAAGCTTCGTTGCAAAGCAACAGAGAGACAAGTCCCCCCCCTGCTTGTTGACATAAAACATGGCTACTTGGTTGTCCATATGGATGAGGACTGTCCTGTAGCAGAGCAGGGAATGGAACACTCTGAGCGCTAAGAATATTGCTCTGAGTTCCAAGAGATTGATATGCAGAGGTCTCCTGTAGAGATCAGATGCCTTGGGTGGAGAGATCCTGCAGATGAGCTCCCCAACCCATTGGAGAAGCATCTGTTGTCAGAGTTGCTTGGGGTAGCGACTGCTGAAAAGGGGACCCCAACAACAGATTTGGAGGGGACTTCCACCACTGGAGAGACCAAAATAGGCGACTGGAGTTTGCTGTTTTGTCTGATAGGCAACCTGATGCCTGAGTCCATTGGGTGGACAAAGTCCATTGAGCTGCCCTCATGTGAAGACGAGCATATGGAACCACATGCACGGTGGATGCCATGTGGCCTAATAGTTGTAATATTTCTCGAGCAGTTAAATGGGACTTTAACTGCATCTGGGAGGCTAACTGCACCAAGCGTAGGCAACGGGCCTGAGGAAGATAGGCCCTTGCAGTTGTGGTATCCAGCAAGGCCCCTATAAACTCCAGGGACTGAGTAGGGGTGAGATGGGATTTTGGGATATTTATTACCAGTCCCAAATACTGAAGGACACGCATTGTGCAGGTTAGACAAATCTGGGCCTCTGACTGGGATGGAGCTTGAATGAACCAGTCGTCCAGATATGGGAAAACGAATATTCCTAGAGTGCGTAGAAATGCAGCTACTACTGCCATGCATTTCGTGAACACCCTTGGTGCAGAGGCCAGACCGAAAGGAAGCATCCTGTATTGGTAGTGCTTTCCTTGAAAAAGGAACCGAAGGAACCTTCTGTGTGTTGGATGGATGAGGACATGGGTGTACACATCCTTGAGATCTAGAGAACAAAGCCAGTCCTGACTCTGAAGGAATGGCAGCAAAGTACTGAGAGAAATCATCTTGAATTTCTCTTTGAACAGAAACTTGTTCAATTCTCTGAGATCTAATATGGGTCTGTAGCCCCCTGTTTTCTTTGGAATAAGAAAATAAGGGGAGTAGAACCCTGAACCCTGTTGAAGAAGAGGTACTTCTTCTATTGCCCCTTGGGCAAGAAGGGTAGCAATCTCCTGACCCAGGTTGAGGAGAGATGTTGGAGAATTGAACTCTTTCACCAGGGTGTGGGGATGAAGGTTTAAGAAATGAAGTTTGTACCCTTCCCTTATAATGGAGAGGGTCCATTGCTCTGCTGTGATTTGCTCCCATCTGGGAGCAAAGTAAGCTAACCTTCCTGGAATGGTGAGAGGCTCTGGTTCTTCCAGAGCTAGAAAGGCTAAGTTCTCTAATTGCAAGTCAAAGGCCCTGAGGAGGCTGAGGCTGCTGGGCCGTGGGAGGCCTGGGAGCCTTTGCCTTGGCCTGTTTAGGTGGTTGCTGATGCTTTGCAGCAAAACGACCTGCAGAAGATGCCTGCTGACCATAAGCAGGATAATATCTTCCCTTTTTAGAAAAAGGTGTCTTTTTGAACAATCTTTTCTTAACAGGAGCAGAGGTAGACTTTGAAAGTCGATCCAAAGCAGAGTTCTCAGCATCCATCTGAGTGGCCTTTGCTTGCCAATCCCTGCCAAAAAGGTTTTCACCTGTACAGGGAAGATTTCCCAGTTCATCTTGGACCCAGAGTTCCAAATCAGAGGCTTGTAACCAAGCAATTCTGCGTGCACCTATGGCAATAGCCGAGGCTCTGCTGACACACTCAAAAGAGTCAAAGGCTGCACGGTTGGAAAATTTGGAAACATCTTGGGCATGTTTAAGCCAAGTGAGAAATTCCTGCCTTTTATCTTCTGAAATAAAAGGGGCTAAAGTCTGCAGATGATCTGTGACTTCTTTTAGTAACATCCCCATATAGAGACTATAGGAGTTGATTCTGGCAGCAAGCATATTAGCTTGGAAGACCCTTCGGCCAAAAGCTTCAAGGGTTCTGCATTCACGTCCAGGAGGATTAGATGAGTGTCTCTTTGCACTCTTTATTTTCCTCATGGCAGACTCCACCACAATAGAGTGGTGAGGAAGCTGAGACTTATGAAAGCCAGGACAAGGAAGGACACCGTACATGGTGTCTAACCTACGAGAATGAGGAGAGGTGGTAAGAGGAGTCTCCCACATGCTCAACATGAGATCATAAAGAATCTCATGAATAGGTAAGGTAGCTGCTTCTTTAGGAGCCTTAGGATATTGCAAAATATCTAATTGCTTGGCTCTAGGCTCTGACTCAGGGGCCACTGTAATGGAGAGGCCCCTAGCCACCTCCCTAATGAAGTCTTGGAAAGACAAGTCTTCTGGAGGAGACATTCTTCGTTTTGGAGAAGCAGACTCCTGAGGAAGAAGTACCGGTGCCTCGACAGAAGCCTCCGACTCATCAGAGTCTTCGGAGGAATATAAGTATCACCTGTCTGGATGCTCCTGTAAAGCCCGATACGCGTACCGAGTGGGATTGACATCGGGAGTAAGCGGTACCGATGGGCATCATAGGACAGGGTACCGTTGCAGTTGACACCGAAGCCGATGTCGATGCAATCGGTACCGGCACCGGGAACGATGCCAGAGTCGGTACCGGCAACGGAGATTGTTGCGGTACCGGAGGCGTCGAAGCCTGCATAAACGCCGTTAGGGTGCGTTGCATGGACAGAATCTTCTGATCCATCGACGCCACCAGAGTCTGGATGTCGGTACCAGTGGAGGCCACAGGTACCCCAGAACACGGCAACAGGTGATCGGTCGAGGCCGAGCCATCGATGTCAACCTGTGACCCCATAGATAATTCTTTGGAAGCCGGAACTTCCCACCGGGGTAATTTTGCCGGTGCGGAATCCTCGAGGACAAGCCCGGAGGCATCTCGATGCTTTGAGGGAGATTTGCCCTTCGAGGACCGGCCAGATTTGTGTTTGGTTACCTGAGATCCATGAGAGGAAGAAGCAGCCCTGGAAGACATCGATGCCACCGAGGCTGCATCAGAGGGAAACAGGGTACTGAGCTTGGCTGCTCGGTTCTGCCGACCTCTTTTAGACATCATGGTACAGGACACACAATCCGTGCACTGCCACATTTCGTGCACTTTTTGAACCCGGAAGCGGGCTTCTCCATGAGGAGAAAATGTTCAGGCCTAAGGTCCTAAGTGAAAATGCACAGTTGAAGAAAGAAAAGTTTTTGGGTTTTTTTTTAAGAAGAAAAGAAAAAGACCGGCGGGATCGGTCTGACGTCGAAGAAGGCAGACGCGACACAGAAAAATAAAGAAAAAAATAAAGAAATTCTTCTGCAGTGACAGGGACACGACCTGCTGGCTCCGCGGAAAAGAACTGGAGAGAGACAGTTGGAAAAGGCGGGAAAGCAGCGCGCAGGTGCTGTGGGATGCTCCCAAAAGCTTTCTTACTGGACGCTGGGGAACGTTCCCGCGCAGGCTCCGTCGGTACCGACGATACCCATATGTGAAGACTCATTCCTGCTTGTTCCTGGAGATTGCCTTTTTTCCTGTCAATTTTGCAGGGCCCTATACTAGTGATCTATAGTAAGCAGAGAGGAAGGGCGCAGCCAGGAGGCCCCAAAGTGAAAAACAACTCCAGTGCTCATGTCAGGAGCAGAGACTATGCATCGCAGACATTTCCTGCCCTCAAGCTCCGAATTCTTCCCCATATTTAGTATTCACATGCCTCATGATAACCAGAAAGAAAGACAGAACTGAGAGCTGCAGTATTGCTATTGAGTATTAGATGAAGGGCAAAGGCATCCTCTGAGCCCTTAATCTATGCAAGGCACAGAGATCACAGCACAGATCTCAAGGATCAAATACATTGCTTGCACACTTGCAGAACCCAAAGTAAGTGTATTCAATGTATAACAATGTCATGTTACAGAAATCATTGACATACTTCAGTTTCTCAACCCTCTTGAGAATGGCAAATGTGGAAGTGGGCTTCTACATTTGCCATTCTCAAGAGGAAAGTACCCAAGGACAATTAAGCTTAGTTACTCACTTGTAACAGGTGCTTTCCAGGGACAGGAGGAATCAGTTCTCAAATATGGGTGACGTTGGTGCAGACAGAGCCTGCACAGAAGCATCTTCCAAAGAAAGCCTTTGAGAGATGCACCACACATGCATAGTCCCCTTCCCGCCCAAGGGTGCCAATCTGCCTCAGTCTAAAGACAAAGCTAAGATGGCAAAAATTAAAATACGATAAAGAAGCAACTCCAATGGGAGGAGAGAGGTTTGTGAGGACTGAATCCTGCTGTCCCCAGAGAACACCTGTTACAGGTGAGTAACTACACTTTCTAGGGGAACAAGCAGGAAGTCTGTTCTCACATATGGGACTCCCCAGCTACAGGCTACCAAAAACCTGTAAAAATTGTTATTTATTTATTTATACAGTTTTGCATACCACCTTATCATTCAATCAAAGTGGTCACAACACAATTGGGGGATACATTTAACACAAGGGGATATGAGACACATACAAGGACATGGGCAATGGAGGGTTAAGTGGCTTGCCCAAGACCACAAGGAGCACCTGTGGGACTAGAAACCCCAGTCCTTCCGGCCCAAGGTTGCTGTCCTCTAGTGGGATTTGAACCCACGACCTTCCAGCCTGAAGTACCTTGCCCCAACCACTAGGCCACTGCTCCACTCTCCAAAATGACATGATGAAGTGATCCATGAGTTGTAGCAGTTAAGTCCCAACTGAGAGACTCTCACAAGATCCAGGTGTCTGGCGGAGAACCAGCACTTCAGTAGCCTGAACACAGAAGGGCTGGAGGGCAAGAGTTGCCTACACACCAAAGAGATTACGGAGTATGGCCTGGCCGAGGGCGCTGTCCCGTCAGGACTCCCTCTCCAGGCAGTAGTGAGCTGCGAAGGAATGGACCGAAGACCAGGTGGCGGCCCAGCAGATTTCCGTCACAAAATGCAGATTTGGCACGGAAGTAACCATGGCCCTTGTGACTCGCAGGTCTAGTGAGAGCCCAGCCTGCTCATAGGCAAGGTCAGTGCAGTCTGCCACCCACGTAGACAGAGTTTGCTTAGTCACTGGGAGCCACAGTCGACGGGGGTCATAGGAGACGAAAAGCTGAGGTGCTTTGCAGTGGCCCCGAGTCCACAGCAGATATTTAATTAATTTTATATACCCCAAATCTAAGAGTGAACAACATGCCAAAAGGCTTACATGGAACAAAATTAGAAGAAAGGAAAAACAAAAACAAAAATTACAATAAAGGCATAATAGAAAAAAACTAATCTGAGAATTAAACTGAAACATATGAGAAGTGTTCATTAAATAAGAATGTCTTGAGTTAGAAGGACAGAGTCCTTTTACAGTCCAAAGTATGGAGTGCAGTCTCCGCCTTGCCGGCGTGAGGCCTCGGAAAGAAGGTGGGGAGCACCACCTCTTAACTGAGGTGGAATGGAGACACCACCTTCGGCAGAAACTTGGGGGGGTGTGCAGAGCAACTCCCTGTTCTTGTAGAACCTCCTATAGGAGGGCTCTGCCATCAGAGTCAGAAGCTCGCTGACTGTGAGCTGATGTGAATGCCATGAAGACGACGACTTCCAGGAGAGGTACTGCAAGTGGCCAGGGGCTCAGATGGCAACTTAGTAAGCTGTGAGAGCATCACGTTGAGATCCCGTTCTGCTGCTGGTGGGCGGACGGCATGTTTGGCTAGCATGAGGCCCCGTAGGAACTGAGATACAAGAGGCTGGGCTGAGAGGGTTTTCCCTGAATGGCATGGTGATGCGCTGCAGTAGCGGAAGTAGCCTAGTGGTTAGAGTATGGCTTGGGAACCAAGAGACCAGGGATCAATTCCCATTAGAACTCCTTGTGGCCTTGGGCAAGTCAATTAACTCTCCATTGCCCAGAAAAATCCAAGTTATCAATGTCCCAGTTTAATGTACATTACCAAGTTTAAGTTACAATGTAAACTGCTTTGACTGAAATGATAAAGCGGTAACAATAAACCTGCTAAATAAATAAATAATAATTTGTCCTGGCCCAGGAGGTAGACTGCTCCTTAGGAGCATCCTGTTGCGTGTCGCATATGAGCAGAGGGCTACCACCTCCTGGCAGAGGGAGTACAATCCTGTGCCCCCTTGTTTGTTCATGTAGAACATTTCAACCTGGTTGTTGGTCTGGGTTAGCATCGGCTGGTGCTGCAGCCGGTGGTGGAAGGCTTGGAGAGCCAGGAATATCACCCGGAGCTCAGAAGGTTGATCTGCAGCTAGCATTATGTCTGGAACCAGTTGCTTTGTGTGCAGGTGTCCTCAGAATGAGCTCCCCGAACCAGCAGGGAGGCATCCATGGCGAAGACCCTCTGGGGGGAGGGGGTAGGTGCCTGAAAGGGCATCCCGACCTGCAGGTGGCAGAGGATCTGCCACCAGTTGAGGGAGTCCACCAACTGGCGGGTCACTCTCACCTTGTCCTGGAGCCTGCCCGTGGCTTGTGTCCACTGAGAACGAAGGCACCACTGGGACACCCTTGTGTGTAGGTGGGGTTATGGTGTCACGTGGACTGTAGAAGCCATGTGGCCCAGCAGGCTGAGGAGATGCTGGGCGGGTATCGGCTGGTGGTGCTGTACCTCTGCAGCTAGCCCCCTGAGGCGTTCTGACCTCTCCTGAGGGAGGAAGGTTGGCCTGGAGGGTGTCTAGCTGAGCCCCTATGAACTCCAAGCACTGACCTGGGGGGAAGTTGATGATGAACCCCAAGCGCTACAGAGCAAGAATGGTACACTCAGTGGCATGGTGCACCTCTGCAGCTGTGCCTCCCCTTATGAGCCAGTCATCCAGAAAGGGAACGACAATGACCCCTTGGAGACAAAGGTGGGCTGTGACCACAGCCAGGCACTTGGTGAAGACTCTTGGCGATGAAGCCAGCCCAAAGGGCAGCACCCTGTATTGGTAGTGACCTCCTCCCACCACAAAGCAGAGGTATTTTCAGCGACTGGGATGGATCAGGATGTGCATATAGGTATCCTTCAGGTCTAAACAGCATAGACAGTCTCCCTGCTGGAGGTATGGTAGCAGTGTTCCAAGGAAGAGCATCTTGAACCTCTCCCTTAGCAGAAATCTGTTCAGGTCCCAGATTGGGCTGAGGCTCCCTGTTCACTTGGGAATGAGGAAATACCTGGTGCCCCAGAGATGCTTGGGCACTGGTTCCACTGCCTTATCCTCGAGGAGACCTCTGAACTCAGTGAGGAGCAGAGTCTGGTGGAGAAGAGGTCTTATGGGCGTCTCCTGGAAAGTATGAGGGTGGTACCCATTTCAGGTGGAGGAAGTAGCCCTCCTTGACCACTTGCAGTACACCCTGGAATCGGTAGTGATGGTGGGCCACTTGTGGGCAAACCAGGCCAGATGCCCCCCTGTGGGCTGTTGGGGACCTCCTGAGGGAGAGGAGGTCATGCCCAAGGAGTCAAAAGCACCCCTCAGGTTGAGCTGGAACCGGCACCTGGGCCTTGGAGGTCTTTCGTTTGCAGGGGCCATGTCCTTGCCCCTTGTGGTGTTGGCCTTGCTGTGGGGCCAAGGTGGTTTGGAACTGTGAGGCATTGACAAAACCTCCCTTTTTCCTCAGGAAGAAGGGCTTCTTCCGCAGGGCCTTCTTATGGGGCTGCACAGAGGCCTTTTTAGAGAGTCTGGTCCTTATTAGGAACTCTTTCTATATTTCAGCTGACTTATCTGCCATGGGTTTTCCCAAAGAGATTTTCTCCAATACAGGGGACATCAATAAGTTTGTCCTGAACCCATTGTTCGAGGTCAGACAACTGCAGCCATGCCTGGCGTCGGGCCCCAATGCCCATGACGGCTACTCTAGCTGAGGACTCTAAGCTGTTCGGGAAAGAAAACTTAGAGCATTCCTTGACCATCGAGGCCAGAGACTTGAACCATTGAAGGGGTTCCCCGTCGAGAGCTGCCGAGAAACTAGCAAGCTTGCTTGCCAGTTCTTTGAGGTACATGTCGATGTATAGTTGGTAGGATTGGACTCTGCACGCAAGTATCGAGCCCTGGAAGGCCTTTCAGCCGAGGGCATCAAGGGTCCGGGCCTCCCTGAAGGAGACCTCCGAGGAATGTGTCTTGAGTCTGCGCATGCCAGACTCAATGACCATTGAGCTGTGGGGAAGTTGAGTCTTCTGGAATCCAGGACTTTGGCAAACTCGGTACATAGAGTCGAATTGCCTGCTGACAATGGGCACAGATGCCGGTATTTCCCACATATGGAGAAGGAGGCGCTCGAGGATCAGAGGAACAGGCACCATAAGGGCTTCCTTAGGGGGAACTTCGTGCTGGAGAATCTCCAGGTCCTCCGTGTGGGGAACCTCCTTGGCCTCTGTCTTGATGGCAAATGTTTTAGCTATGTCCTGCACAAAATCAAGGAATGCGACATCCTCAGGTGGGGAACAGTGCCAGGACACTGGGCGAGACTGGTTTGAGGGCACGTCTCGGTGTTGCTAAGTGTCCGGGGACTCCTTGTCCTTGTTTCCCATTCCAATTCGAAGTCAGAGGAAGAGTCTGAAACCCCACTGTCACCATGGTCGAGGCCCGAACTTGAAAGCCCGTGATCTCCGGGGTTCTGTGGTCCAAACCACATGCACTCGCCAAAAAAGGATTGGTGCCCCAAGGATCGGGACCAGGACCTCGTCAGATGCCGATGGGTTTCTTGAAGTTGGTGGTGCTCGAGGATCGGCTCAAGGTCGAGGGTCCTGTCATCGGGGCGGATGAACCGGAAGAACCAGATATAAACGCCTGCTGTGTGGCCACATGGGCAGATATACTATTTTCTAAGGCTGCCATCCTGGTCTCCATGCCAGTTGGCTCCGCAACCTTCGACACAGGTACCAAGGGCTTCGGTTCTGTCAAGGGGGCATCCATGAGGATGGCCTCGTGTTTTAGAGGCCATCACCAGATACAGATGACTCCTTCTGGGGCAGCTTGTGGGGCCGCTCCTGCTCCAACCCCTTGGGACTCATGCCAGGGACTGCGGGGCCTGGAATAGGATTTTCCCTTCTTCCCAGATCATTTCTCTGAGGTGGTCTTCAAGGGTTTTGACTTCTTGCATTCCACCTCTGTGGATTTCCTCTCGGAGAACCTGTGGCTGCAGGATTCTGAGGTAGCCCGGACCTCACAGAGCCTGAGGTACTGGAGGGGGTCCCCGGGTGTGATGTCGCCAGAAACTCTGGTGCAGAGTCGGATTTGTGAAAGAACTGTTCCTGCTGCAGCTAATGTCTCTTGATGGCCTTTGTGATAATGTTCCTGCAGAGTTTGAAGTCCGAGTCTTTGTGCTTCGGCCCAAGGCAGCGGAGGCAGCATCATGTGGGTTGGTGCGGGACATCATCTTACCGCACCGATCACATTTCTTGAAGCTGCTGGAGGCCATCAGGAAAAAGGGGACCCAAGGATCTGAGGCCTGCAGCAAAAAAGGGCGCAAAGCGCCAGTCAAGGGATATTTCAGAAAAACCAAAAAAGACAAAGGAATGAGCCTGAGGAGTGACGTTGATACAGGATAAAAGCAGGATTAAAAAAAAAAACACCACACACTTTTTCTGGGGGAAACTGAATATATGCCCGGAGGGCTCTGCAAAAAAAAGGAGACTGATGCAAGATGGTACCCTTGGGCAGGAAGGGGACTACACATTTGTGATGCATCTCCCAAAGGCTTTCTTTGAAAGCTGTGGAGATCCTTCCGCGCAGGCTTCGTTTGTGCCATCACCCATAAGTGAAGACTGACTTCCTGCTTGTTCCCGGAGAATAAACTTAAGTCATTTGAAAAGATTTTGCTGTTTAATAGTTGCCAAATAGTATTTGTGTGTCAAAACTTGTTTGCAGAAGACTGTGTGCAAAGTACTAGAATAAAATAAACTATATGCATGAGTTTTTTATATGAAGGGCATAAAAATAATCAGAAGACACGAAGAGAGACAGTAAAAAATCTACTTAATGGCAAGCCTTTGCAAAATTATTTTTAAGACCCAGTTAACATTGAGATTTAGCAAAACTGTTGCGTAGCATCATGGCTTCAATGTGTGTGTGAAACTCTTCTGTTTGAATGGTGTACCTTCTAGGTGTGCTGCTGGTGGTATAATGGACTGCTCCACACGTCAGACTCACACCTCCCTACAAATTTGGTGCAAAGCAATGGGTACAGTCGGATTTCAAGAAGCAATGAGGATGAGACAAAATTCAAACACCCTCCAATGTAAATTTGCAATCTGTTGACAAATGCTGCTAAAGAGGAACATAGGACCATCTTTGTCATGTAAGTTAGCAATTAAAAATCAGATGGTACATAATTGCATCATGTCACCTTGAGGAGCTGTCATCCTGGGCTGTGCTGTATTACATTTAACACTTGCCCAGAAGATCTTTCTGGGCTTACCTCAGCAATCACTATATGTGTTACCACTACATCTAATCTTGATCTGAAGACAAATCAGATTTCTTTCAGCCACACTGCATTTCAAGCAAGTCTTATCCAAGAATCAATATTATTTACCTTGCCTTACAGAAATCAAGTAGGCTGAGCGCCAAACCCTACGCACCCAAGTTTCACAGTCTCTCTCTCTCCTATATATAAAAGCGATTTAAAATGCCCGATGAGTGAAGTTCCTGAGGAGGGGTATAGGAGAGATAAGAGGAGAGATGAGGAGCCACAGAATGAATGCACTTATAGTCAATAGAAGTTCAAGCTGGATACAGAATCAGAGAGGACACCAATAAAGAAGATGGGCTATATGAGTGAAGTGATATTGGTGAAAGATTAGGCATCCAGTTGAGTTTTGAATAGATTAATGGGGAGAGAACGCATTCAGTATGAGACCAGCGAGAAGCAGGTTGCAATAGTCTAAACAGGAGATGACTAGAGAGAGGACGAAGGTCTTGGTAGTATGTTCAGAAAGGAAGACACATTTTGTGATGTTAGAGAAAGCTAAAACCTGTCGGTTCTATCTTATTGGATATGTGCAGAGAAAGAGAAGAGTCAAATACAACACCAAGGTTACAAGCCAAGGAACTAGGCAAGACGATTGTTGATCCAGTCTGACACACCAGTTTAGCTTCCTAAACTGCCTATCACATCTATAGATTTGGAAATACATCTGGGTAGGCATGCCAGTAGCATGGACAGAAAGCCATGCCCTGCTGACAAATTTGCTCACACATCGTGCGTCACATTTCAGTTAGTAATGGTGATGTTTGCATGGGGTCTAATAAGAATCATTGCAGCAGTACTGGATGCACTTCTATCCTCAAAGGTGAGAGATTAGTCAAGGAAAAAAAAAGATCTTTTAAAATACTGTGAACTGTATTTCTTCAGGAAAGCAAATAAGAAAAGGGGAGGGGGAAGGGCGGGGACAGAGCCTGCTTATGCATAGGCCAAGAGATGGAGTTTGGACCAGGCTGAGGTGGACGGTAATGCTATACTTGCAGTTGTGAAATTCAGACACTGCATAAGTTAGTCAGCAAAAAATCAGGCCTAACTTATGTGTAGAAGTAGCAATGGTCACTGCTTAAACAAATTCAGTGGCGCCATTCAAATGTCCAGCTTGCTGCGGAAGCAAAAACACGTAATAAAGACTTTTTCAAGTACATTTGTAGCAAAAAACCTGTAAAAGAGTCAGTTGGTCCATTAGATGATAGAGGGGTCAAAGGGGCACTAAGAGGCGACAAGGCGATAGCAGAGAGACTGAATGAATTCTTTGCTTTGATCTTTATTGAGGAAGATGTGGAGATGTTACCCATGACTGAAGTGGTATTTACAAATGCGGAAGAATTGAAGGAAATATCGATACATCGGGAAGATGTATTACAAGTATTTGATAAACTGAAGAGTAGCAAATCACCCGGACCGGATGATATACATCCAAGGGTGTTGAAAGAACTGAAATATGATATTGCAGACCTGCTGTTAATAATCTGTGAACTATCATTAAAATCATCTGTAATACCTGAAGATTGGAGGACAGCGAACGTAACCCCAATTTTTAAAAAGGGTTCCAGGGGTGATCCGGGAAACTACAGACTGGTGAGCCTGATGTCAGTACCGGGAAAAATGGTAGAAACCATCATAAAGAACAAAATTGCTGAACATGTAGATAGTCATGGCTTAATGGGAGACAGCCAACATGGCTTTAACAAGGAAGATCTTGTCTTACTAATCTCTTATGTTTTTTTGAAGGTGTGAATAAACAGGTAGACAAAGGTGAGTCAGTTGATATAGTGTATTTGGACTTTCAGAAAGCCTTTGACAAGGTCCCTCAGAGACTTTTGGCAAAACTAAAGCGTCATGGGATAGGAGGCAGTGTACTATTGTGGATCAGGAACTGATTAAAAGATAGAAAGCAGAGGGTAGGGCTAAATGGCCAATTTTCCCAATGGAGAAAGGTGAATAGTGTTGTACCCCAGGGATCTGTGCTGGGTCCGCTGCTTTTTGAAATATTCATAAATGACCTGGAAAAGGGAATAACAAGTGAGGTTATCAAATTTGCAGATGACACAAAACTATTTAAAGTTATTAAAACCCAAGAGGATTGTGGAAAATTGCAAAAGGATCTTGATAAATCTTGAGTGGAGGAGTGGCCTAGTGGTTGGGGCAAGGTACTTCAGGCTGGAAGGTCGGGGGTTCAAATCCCACTAGAGGACAGCAACCTTGGGCCGGAAGGACTGGGGTTTCTAGTCCCAACAGGTGCTCCTTGTGGTCTTGGGCAAGCCACGTAACCCTCCATAGCCCATGTTCCCTGTAAAATAGTTATCTCCAAGTTATAATGCCCTGTTCAATGTAATTTCAGTTTGTTCAATGTAAACCGCACTGATGCAGAATAGCGCAGTATATAAGAGAATGTAAATAAATAAATAAATAAAATAAATAAATAAATAAATTGGAAAACTGGGCAACAAAATGGCAGATGAAATTTAATGTGGACAAGTGCAAAGTTATGCACCTAGGGAAGAACCCAAACTATGGTTACACTATCCAAGGTTCCACCCAGGAAAACGATTTAGGCGTCATTGTGGATAAAACCCTCCGCCCAGTGTGCAGCGGCGGCCAAGAGAGCAAATAGAATGCTAGGTATCATAAGGAAACTAATGGAAAATAAAACAAAAGATATTATAATGCCTCTTTATCGTTCCATGGTGAGACCGCACCTTGAATATTGTGTGCAATTCTGGTTGCCGTATCTTAAAAAGGATATAGCGTTATTAGAAAAGGTTCAGAGAAGAGCCACCAAAATGGTAAAGGGGATGAAAGGATACTCCTATGAAGAAAGGCTAAAAAGGTTAGGGCTCTATAACCTGGAAAAGAGACGGCTGAGAGGAGATATGATAGAGGTCTATAAATTAATGAACGGAGTGGAACGGGTAAACGTAGATCGATTGTTTACCTTATCAGAATATAGAAAGACATGGGGACATGCAATGAAGCTACAGGGTAAACTATTTAAGACCAATAAAAGAAAATATTTTTTCACTCAACGTGTAATCAAACTCTGGAATTTGTTACCGGAGGATGTAGTAAAGGCTGTTAGTGTAGCTGGGTTTAAAAAAGGTTTGGACAAGTTCATGGAGGAAAGGTCCATAAACCATTATTAAGAAGTGACCGAAGATATCAATGCTTGACCCAGTACAAGCATTGTGGAACTTGTGTCTTTTGGGGAAACTGCTAGATACGTATGACCTAGATTGGCCACTGTTGGAAACAGGATACTGGGCTTGATGGACCTTGGTGTGACCCAGTATGGCATATCTTATGTTCTTATGTCCAGTGCCACTGAATATACAAACCAAGTAAAGCACCACTGCTGGCATCTTACGTGTTAACTTACCTAAATACTAATTTTCAGATTTAGTGCCATGAGGAGCTGTCAGGCTTCACAAAAAAGCCTCATGTTTGTACTGAAGAGCATGACACATCCACTGCATTAAAATAATAAGCAGCATTTTTCATTCTTCCACCCCCGGCGCTTCTCTGATTTTTATCACTCATACACAAGCAGCTGTTTAAAGGGTGGATAAATGAAAATATGTAATGTGCCAGTCAGATGCACCCTTCCTTAAACAACCCCAGAGATGATAAATATGACACGAGTACATTTTCACATTGTCTCTCGCACCTGCATGAGTTCATTAACTAGCAACACTTAGCAAAAAAAAAAACCCCACTGTGTTCTTTCCGGTTAAGTTCACAGAAAATAAGAACAGGACATCTTGACAGTAACATAAGCCAGAAAGCCCAGCTATAGTAGCTTGAGTTTATCAACAGAACCACCCGAGACTCCCTCTACTGCTGACAGCAATGTTTTCGCATTCATTCTATGTGTTGCAGAAGCCAAGAGTCTCACATTCAGAGAATCCAAGCAAGCAAGCACTGCTGCTTCTGATGGTTCCAGCAGCAAACCTATTGATCAGAATGTAATATGAGAAACGGCAACAATACAGCCCTATGTTTAGCATTTCTAACTCTGGATAATTGCATTTAATACATTTGCATATTCTGTTCTTTGCATATTCTGTTCTTTCATCCTGTAGTGTGTATAGGGCAGATCACAAAGCCTATCACTAATTACTACCCCCTTTCCTTTGGGGCCCTTTACCAACTGTGTATAGAGACTAAAGTCCAGCCACCCTATGAGTACTCTGAAATCCTATTTTTTGTTCCTGTATTCCTGAAAGCAGCCACTGCAGTAGTTAAATATATGCCCCGCTTCTAAATCTCTCTGCAAAAGATGCATCAAAGAAAAGTTTTGCCTGCTGAGGGGCAGTTTTTCATTGGTTTAAGGCAGAGGGTTCTCAACTCAGGCTTCGGGGCACAACTAGCCAGTCAGATTTTCAAGATAACCACAATAAATATACATGAGGACTGGGTTGAAAAACCCTGGCTTAAGGTACATAAATGATAATTACACTTACCTGGTAATTGTAGTTCCTTTAGTGACGACAGTTCAGTCCTCTACCTCTGGGTTGTCAATCTCCTCCTGCAGCTAGGAGACTGGTCTGTCAGAATGATGACATCACTGGACATAGCCTGCTGCACCACCACTTGCATCCCAGTGTAAACTATAACAAAGCAGACTCAAAGGAGCAACAAATAAGTAGCTACACAAAGAACACGTAGCCCTAGAAAACTAGACTGCCTTCCCCTAACAAGGCTTTCTTACAACCTGCCCTGTCCTCGAGAAGGCCAGCAAGTACAGAGAAAAGAAATGTAGACTCACCTGTAAACAGCTGTCGCCGGCTATCAATCAGGAATTTCCTGAAAATACCCAGGCGGGAAGGAGGACTGAACTGTCGCCACTAAAGGAACTACAATTACCAGGTAAGTGTAATTATCATTTCCTTAGCGTTCCTCCAGTTCAGTCCTCTACCTCTGGGATGTACCAGAGCAGTGATCAATGGGAGGGACCCTTCCAGCCGGCAGACAAGACCGCCGCACCGAAACGAGCATCCGAAGCCGCTGCCACATCCAGGCGGTAATGCTTATTGAACGTATGCAGCGACGACCAAGTCGCAGCTCGACATATGTCCCCCGGAGGCACCAAAGCATGCTCTGCCCAAGACGTCGCCTGCGCCCTAGTAGAATGCGCCCGAAGCCCCACCGGCGCCACACGCCCATGGAGCAAATAAGCGGACTCAATCGCCTCCCTAAGCCAGCGGGCAATAGAAGCTTTAGCAGCCGCTTCTCCTTTGCGAACACCGCCGTAGAGAACAAATAACCACTCAGACTTTCTGAACGGCTCCGTGACCCGCAAATACTGACGCAAGGTTCGCTTCACATCAAGCCGCCGAAGACTGCGATTAGAGGCATCGCCCTCCAAGGACCCCAGAACGGGCAAACACACCTCCTGGTTCACATGAAAGGAAGACACCACCTTGGGCAAAAAGGACGGAACCGTCCGTAAAACCACCTTTTCCCTTGAGAACGACAAAAAAGGCTCTCGACACGAAAAAGCTTGAAGTTCGGATACACGCCGAGCAGAACAAATAGCCACTAGAAAAACCGCCTTCAAAGTCAAATCTTTCACAGACGCCCGACGTAAGGGCTCAAAGGGCGACTCGACCAGCGCAGCGAAAACGAGATTCAGGTCCCACGGGGGAACAGACACCCTACGTGCCGGGCGCAACCGAGCGACCACCTTCAGAAACCGACTCACATCCGGATGAGTCCCCAATGGAACGCCATTGACCTTGCCCCGATAACAGGAAAGGGCAGCCAACTGCACGCGTAAAGAACTGGCCGCCAGCCCCTTCTCAAGGCCACACTGCAGAAACTCCAACACTAGCGGGACAGAAGCCGAAGTCGGCCGAACCTGGCGCGGCTCACACCAATCCTCAAAAACATGCCAGACCCGCACATAAGCCAGGGAAGTCGAGTGCTTGCGCGCTCGCAGCAAAGTCGCGACCACCGCCGACGAGTAACCCCGCTTTAGGAGCTTAGTCCTCTCAATGGCCAAACCGTAAGCGAGAACCGATCCACTTGCAGCATGAGTAATGGCCCCTGCAGTAACAGATCCGAGCGGACCGGCAACCGCCAAGGAGCCCCGTCCAGAAGACGAATGAGATCGGTGTACCAAGGACGCCACGGCCAATCGGGTGCCACCAACAGCACCTTCCCGGCGTGCGATCCGATCTTTTGAATCACCCGACCTATTAACGCCCAGGGCGGAAACACATACAGAAGACCGCTCGTCGGCCACGGATGAAGCAAGGCGTCGATGCCCTCCGACATTCGCTCTCGACGCCTGCTGAAAAAACGACCGACCTTCGCCGACTGAAAGGTCGCCATGAGGTCCATGACCGGAGTCCCCCAACGCCAGACGATCTGCCGGAAAACTGCGGGATGCAGTTCCCACTCTCCGGCATCCACGTGCACCCTGCTGAGGAAGTCCGTGGTGACGTTGTCTTTGCCGGCAATGTGTGCTGCCGAGATCGCGGCCAAGTGAGTCTCCACCCAAGCGAACAACTCGTCGGCCTTGGCTTCCATCGCAGCACTCCCGGTGCCGCCCTGCCGGTTGATGTAAGCCACCGTGGTCGAGTTGTCGGACAGTACTCGCACCGGCTGAGCACGCACAAGCTCCTCGAAAGCCTGAAGGCCCCGGAACACCGCCCGAAGTTCCAGGCGATTTATCGCCCAGGATGCCTCCAGGGGAGTCCAACATCCTTGCGCAAACCGGCTCCCGCAGTGGGCTCCCCAGCCCACCAGACTGGCGTCCGTAAGCAACCGGACCCAGTCCGGCTGTTCCAGGGATAGACCGGCCGCGAGAGAGGAGGGGAGAAGCCACCAGCGGAGGGACCGCCGAACCGCGCTCGGGCAAGGGAGACGCTTGCTGAGGTTATCCCTTTGATGCGACCAACGACGTAGCAACGCCCTCTGCAGAGGACGCATATGAAACCGTGCCCACGGGACAGCTTCCAACGTCGCCGCCATGGTGCCCAGCACCCGGAGATAATCCAACGCCGTAGGAGCAGACACCGACATAAACCGGCGCACCAGGGTCCTCAAGCCCTCTGCCCGTTTGGCCGGGAGAAATACACGGCCCTCCTTCATATCGAACCGCACCCCCAGGTATTCGAGGTCCTGAGAAGGTTGCAACCGGCTCTTGGTCGGGTTGACCACCCAACCCAACTGCTGAAGAAACTGCATCACCCGGTGCGTCACCCGAAGGCTCTCCTCCGCCTACTTGGCTCGAATCAACCAGTCGTCGAGGTAAGGGTGGACCAAGATCCCTTCCTTGCGCAACGCCGCCGCCACCACCACCATAATTTTGGTGAAGGTTCTCGGCGCCGTCGCCAAGCCGAACGGCAACGCTCGAAATTGATAGTGGCCCCAAGGAAGGGCGAACCGCAGGAAGCGTTGGTGAGCCTCCCGAATCGGAATGTGCAAGTACGCCTCCGAGAGATCTAGAGAAGTCAAGAACTCGCCGCGGCGCACCGCCACTATGACGGAGCGCAACGTTTTCATTCGAAAGTGCGGCACTCTTAAACACCGATTCACCCCTTTTTAGGTCGAGGATTGGTCTCATTTGACCGTCCTTCTTGGGCACCACAAAATAAATGGAGTATCGACCCATGCCGTAATCGGCCTTTGGAACGTCCACCACGGCCCCCAACCGAATCAGCCTTTGTAGCGTTTCGCAAACCGCAACCGCCTTCCGGGGTCCTTTGCAAGGGGACAAGACAAAGGAGTCCCGTACGGGCCGCGCGAACTCCAAGGCGTAACCGTGTTGGACGATCTCCAACACCCATTGATCGGACGTGATGAGGGTCCAGGCGGGAAGAAACTCCCGAAGCCTGCCGCCTATGAGAGTTTCCCCTGCCGGGACCCGCCTCGCATCATTGGGCTTTGCGGGCAGCGGATCCAGGGAAGGCCGAGAAGCCTCTATTTGCTCCCCGAAACCCACGAAACCCCTGGCCCCGAGAAGAAAAGCGGCCCCTCTGGAAGGCCCCGGGACGTGTCGAGCGAAACCTTCGAAAGTCGCAAAACTGACCCCGACCGCCCAGGCCGAGTTTGGCTGACTTATGTTTGTCTTCGGGCAGCCGCCCCGCCTTGGACTCTCCAAGATCCTTCACCAACTTCTCCAAGTCGTCACCAAACAACAAACCTCCCTTGAAAGGAAGTTTGCTGAGACGGGACTTAGAAGACCCGTCCGCCGCCCAGTTGTGAAGCCATAACGACCTGCGGGCCGCCACCACAGAACCCGTGCTGTTGGCCAGAGCTCTAATCAAATCATAGTGCACATCGGCAAGGAAGGCCGCACCGGACTCCAGACGATCTAATTCCTTCATCTCCTCCGAATCGATATGAGAGGATTGCCGCAGACGTTGAGCCCAGCGTAAACACGCTCTGGCCACCCAAGCTCCGCAGATAGAGGCCTGAAGCGACACAGAATCCGCCTCAAAGGCCTGATTTAACAGACCGTCCACTTTACGGTCCTGGGCATCCTTTAAGGCAGCACTGCCCTCAACCGGGATAGTGGTTTTCTTTGTAACAGCAGAGACCACCGCGTCAATCCGTGGCGCGCGGAACCGCTCCTTAGCCGGAACCGCCAGGGGATATAACCGATTTAACGTCCGAATTCCCCGCAGCCCAGCTTCCGGCTTATCCCATTCATCCTGAATCATCTTCTCCACCACTTGGTGTAAGGGAAACACCACCTGGGTCTGCCGAACCGCTTGGATGACGGGATCCTCTACTTCATCCTCTACCGCCGCCAGAGGTGCCAGATTCAGGACCTGCAAAGTTTCCGCAATCAGAGCAGGCAACTCCTCTCTGCGGAACACTCTGATGATTTTAGCTTGCTCCTCAGGCTGCGGAATCTCACCTTCTTCCAGGTCCTGCGACCCTTCCTCAGGATCCCAATCTGGATCCTCAGCCGCCTGCCAGGAACAGTCCCCCGGCTCGGAAAGCTTTGCTCGCTTCGGGGCTGGCACGGCAGTGGCGAGCCCTCCGTCTGCCACTAAGAGCGGGGGCTGGGCCACCGGCGAGCTCGAGCGCGGCCGTTTGCCCTGCTGACGCAGGCAAAACGCCTGGTGCATAAGCAGAACAAACTCCGGACTAAAGGCACAGAGACCGGCCTCCGGAGCAGACAAGGATGTCCCAGACGGCCCGGCCACCTCCTCTGACTCAGCCTCGGGTGCCAAGAGACCTGCAGAAGCAGTCTCCACCACCACCGGCAGACCCTGCGCCTCCGCGGTCTCAGGGGCCTCTATCTGTAGCTCCACCGCTGAGGAAAGAGCAGCACAGCCCCTGCACACCCCGGTGTCACCCACAGTGCCCCTCCTGGCGCCACACACGAGGCACTGAGGCCTGGTAGCCATATGGGACTCGGGCCTTAGGTATGTGCTGATGGTGCCCCTTGTACTTTCTTGTCCTTTTTTTTTTTTTTTTTTTTTTTTTTATATAGCAGCTGCTCGTGTGAAAGGCAAATCAATGCAAGCAACTAACCCCCCACAGCCCCCCTCCCCCCGAACCGGAAGGGGCCGCCGGGAGAAATAGCACCAAAAAGGCCCAAACAGAAAAATTAAAATCCCAAGAACCCATACAAAACCAAACGGAAGAGAAAACAAACAAAACCAAAAAGAACCGCTAAGCCAAAGCAAAGAAAAGAAAAGAAAAGGAACGGTTTGGCTGCCACGCGGCTGTAACGCGGCTCTCAAAATGGCCGCCGGGAGCGAAGAGAAAAGGGCACCAAAAACCCCGACGCTACAGAGCTTCCCCGGAGCAGCATGGCCTGGCACAAAGAAGAGCCGGGAGCCGGCAAACACTTACCGCGTGGAAGACAGCTAAGACACTGCAAACGCTGTCAATCCCGGGCCCAAAGAAGCAGACACGCTGCCGCCAAAGAGACAGCCGCGGCACTCAGAAACACAGTGCCGCGGTGTGCCTTAAAAGAGAAGGACTCACCCCCGTAATGTCAGGGAGGTGAGGCTTCGGGGGCCAAGCGGGAGAGGGGGGATGACTCAAAAATCCTGAGTCAGTACCCCTCTGGAAGAAGCAGAGCACCGACGAAGGCAAGGTGCAAGAAAGCCTTTCTTCCCTCTTTGTAATCTGACAATAAGCAGCCGGGGCCAACGCTGACCCTACCTTCAGCAAAGGTAATGTCTTGGAACTTGTTCTTCTTTTTTTTTTCTTTTTTTTTTTTAAAGAGATAGAAGCAGAAATCACTTTCTACCCCCTAAACTACCCTAACAGCTTTCTGGCTCCTTATCCATTCCTCCAAAGAGCCTCTCCTAAGGCTCGTCATGTCCTCCTGCTGCAAGGAGACTGGTTACACTGGGATGCAAGTGGTGGTGCAGCAGGCTATGTCCAGTGATGTCATCATTCTGACAGACCAGTCTCCTAGCTGCAGGAGGAGATTGACAACCCAGAGGTAGAGAACTGAACTGGAGGAATGCTAAGGAATATTTCATTGGTTTTAGCAAATTGTAGTGTTCTACCTGTTCTATGTATTCTGGCAATCCACCACACTTATTTTGACTCCAGGGCAGCTCGTATTTAGACTTTATTTTGACATTCCCTAAACACAGTATGTGAATAGCTTAAAATCTTCTGCAGAAACTCCACAAGGAGCAGCTCCTCCTGTCAAGCTTGCAAAACTGTTTCCATGTCAGATTGAATTTTAAAGTTAGTCCACCCTTGCTCTGCAAATCATGGAAAATCAAACTATTATGTGATGGATCACCCCATCTTCCAGTCCACTTTTACAAAAAGAGATATCTATCCCTGAATCTATGTGCTCCATATTTATACTTAAAATGTCTCTTTTTTGTAGTATCCTTGAATAAAAAAGGAATAGCCTGCCATGAAAGGGGCTCTCTTCCTCAGCTGGCTCATCTTTTTTGCAGTAGGCAGCAATTGTTCCTCCTTAGAACAGATTAAAACTCGCATCTCATACATGGACTGGAAAGGCCAACAAGCTGTTTTGGAAAGGTCACCATTAAGTAGAAAGCTATTAATATATGGGAAAGAGGAATCCTTCAAATGGAAATTATTTCTTCTCTACTGCCTTTACAACTCGCTTGAATTCTGAAACTTGAAAGAAAGGATATATTCACATTGGTCCTAGATCAATCTCTTCCCAAATTTCTGAGAAACAGAAATGTTCAATACTGTGCATCTTCTGGATATGGAAAGATGAATGATCTTGAGAATCTGATATTTGTTTGATCAGAGAATTCTTCGAGAGAACAGTATGCAAGGAAAAGTTACAAATGGAGTCTATGAAATACCCCTGCTGGTGCAGGGCCAGTCCTAGAGTTGGTCTAAACAAGTATTAGAGCCTTAGGTGAAACTCAGCTTTACACCTCTCCCTTTGACTGTCAAAATCGTATTTAGTTTTGAATGGCTTGCTTTTGCTGCCCTCCAGAGGTTACTGCCCTAGTGATTGGGCAGGCCCTGTGCTGGTGACAAACAAGAATGACTGACCCAGAGAGATAGTGTTCTGCACCAAGAGCTACAAACAGGTCTGGGGTTCAAGATTTCCACAAGGAGAAATGAGGTAATTAGATCTTACCTGCTAATTATTGTTCCTGAAGGAACGACAGTCCAGTCCCTTACTTCAGGGTTACGCAACCCTTCCAGCAGCTTGGAGGCTGAGCCCAACCTTTTTGGGGTGGAGCGGTATATATACCACTGGTGCCACCCACCAACTCCAGTAAACGACTGTCAAAGCAGATATAACCAACCTAGATAACTCAGAAAACATAAGTAAACAAACTCAAATCTAAGTATTTTTTTTTTTTTTTTTTTAACCAGGAGAAGTTAGTAGGAGAGGAGGTCCAGGGAGAAGGTAGGAGAACTGCCATGGTGCGTGCCTTTTCTCCAGCCTGACCCACCAACACACCTGAAACCGCCCTCAGGCCGCAGACCCCTAACAAAGAGAACGGCCGGAATGGCTACAGAACTAGGGAGGGTAGTAGGGACTGGACTGTCGTTCCTTCAGGAACAATAATTAGCAGGTAAGATCTAATTACCTCTTCCTTATCGTCACTCCAGTCCAGTCCCTTACTTCAGGGAAGTACCAGAGCAGTACCAGCCCGGGCGGGATCCGCCATTCCGGAACGTAGCACTGCCTGTGCAAACCTAGAGTCCGCCGAGCTCTGCACATCCAGCCTGTAGTGCTTGGTGAAGGAGTGCAGAGAGGACCAAGTCGCTGCCCTACAGATATCCAGAGGAGGTACTAGACTGAACTCCGCCCAAGAGGTAGCCTGTGCTCGAGTTGAGTGAGCGCGCAAGCCCCCTGGGACCTGTTTCCCCTTGAGGATATAGGCGGAAGCGATCGCCTCCCTGATCCATCTGGAAATTGAGGCCTTGGCTGCCGCCTCACCCTTGTAGGGCCCTCCGAACTGTACAAAGAGTCGTTCGGATTTCCGAAAGGGCGCCGTGCGGGAGAGGTAGCGCTTCAAGGCTCTGGGGACGTCTAGCAGATGGAGCTTACTGTCTCCCCCTACTGCCCCCTCCGGTCGGAGAATCGGGAGAGAGATGGACTGGTTGACGTGGAAGGGGGAGATCACCTTAGGCAAAAAGGAAGGAACCATCCTAAGTACTACCTTATCCCTGAGGAAGGACAGAAAGGGAGGCCGAGAAGACAAGGCTTGTAGTTCGGAGACTCGTCTGGCTGAGCAAATGGCCACCAGGAACACCGTCTTCAGCGTCAGATCCTTCAAGGAGGCCTTCTTCAAAGGCTCAAACGGACCCGTGGCTAGGGAATTCAGAACTAGGTTAAGGTCCCAAGGGGGTATGACCGATCTTCGTTGTGGTCGAAGCCGCTTGACCGCTTTCAAGAACCTTGCAACGTCCGCGTTTGTTCCCAAGGCTTTTCCGCCCACCTTGCCCCTATAGCACGCGATGGCCGCCAGTTGTACTCTCAGGGAGCTGTGAGCTAAACCCTTGTCGAGGCCCGCTTGCAAGAACTCCAGCACCTCCGGGACCGAGGCCGACAGGGGATTCTTCCGGCGTTCTGTACACCATGCTTCAAAGATACGCCAGACTCTTACGTAGGAAAGACAGGTGGAGCGCTTCCTCGCGCTCAACATGGTCGCGATTACTGCCGGTGAGTAGCCGCGCTTCAAGAGCCGCGCCCTTTCAATAGCCATGCCGTAAGCGAGAATCGATCCACGTGTGGCATCTGAACCGGTCCTTGCTTGAGTAGGTCCTTCCTGACCGGAAGGTGCCATGGTCGGTCGGCGATCATCCTTACCAGATCCGCATACCAAGGACGGCGAGGCCAATCCGGGGCAATAAGGACTACTAGACCCCGGTGAGCTTCCACCCGCTGGAGGACCTTCCCGATTAGAGCCCAAGGGGGGAAGACATAAAGGAGCCCTTCCGTGGGCCACCTTTGAGACAGGGCGTCCAGGCCCTCGGACATCCTTTCCTTTCTCCTGCTGAAGAATCGGCTTGCTTTGGCGGATGTGAACCGTGCCATGAGGTCCATTACTGGGGGACCCCACCGGGCCACTATCTGGTCGAAGACCTCTTGATGCAGTTCCCACTCGCCGTGATCTATCTTGTACCTGCTGAGGTAATCGGCCATGATGTTGTCCGTACCTGCCACGTGCTGTGCTGAGAGCGCCTCCAGGTGGACTTCCGCCCACTTGAACAGGGAGTCCGCCTCCTTTTCCAATGCCGGACTGCTGGTGCCCCCCTGGTGATTGATGTACGCCACGGCGGTGACATTGTCGGAGAGGACGCGAATCGCTTTCCCTCGCACTGACGGCTGAAGAGCCCTGAGCGCCCGCGTGACCGCTCTCAATTCCAGGCGGTTGATAGGCCAAAGGGATTCTACTGCCGACCATTGTCCCTGGACAAACTGGTCCTCGAAATGAGCCCCCCAGCCTGCCAGGCTGGCGTCTGTCGTCAAGAGTACCCACTGAGGAGGCTCTAGGGGCATTCCGCGACTCAAGTTCCTTGGGCACCTCCACCAGAGAAGAGAGTGTCTGGTCCGAGGAGCACAGGGGAGCAGTCGAGACAAGGGGTGCTGTTGCGGAGACCACCGCCGCAATAGAGACCGCTGTAAGGGGCGCATGTGAGCTCTGGCCCACGGAACGACTTCTATTGCCGCCGCCATGGTACCCAACAATTGCAGGTAATGCCTCGCTGAAGGAAGCCGTCTGACCATGAACTGTGAGACTAGAGTTCTCAGGTCCTTTAGCCTTGAGCTGGACAGAAAGACCCTGCCCTTGCCTGTGTGGAAACTTGCTCCGAGATATTCGAGCTCCTGTGATGGAACCAAACTGCTCTTTGCTCGATTGATGACCCATCCTAGTTCTTCCAGAACTTGAACCACTTCGGCTGTTGCTTGGCGACTTTCCTCCTCTGACTTTGCCCGGATCAGCCAGTCGTCCAGATAGGGGTGCACTAAGATTCCCTTCTTTCGTAGGGCGGCCGCTACTACCACCATCACCTTGGTAAAGGTTCTGGGCGCTGTTGCTAGCCCGAAGGGTAGCGCCTGAAATTGAAAATGACCTCGAGGTACCGCGAATCTGAGGAACTGCTGATGGGCCCTTCTGACCGGGATATGTAAGTACGCTTCTGTCAGATCCAGCGATGTTAGGAACTCTCCGGCCCTCACGGCCGCTATCACTGACCTTAGGGTCTCCATCCGGAAGTGAGGTATCTTGAGGCAGCGGTTGACCTGTTTTAGGTCGAGGATCGGGCGAAAGGATCCCTCCTTTTTTGGGACGACGAAGTAAATCGAGTACCGACCCGTACCACATTGGTCTGGGGGCACCGGGACTACGGCCCCGAGAGCTATGAGGCGGGAAAGTGTCGACTCCACGGCTTCTCTTTTTGCTGCGGAGCCGCAGGGAGACTGAACAAAAGCTGGGAATATTTGCTTTGCAAATTCGAGAGAGTATCCTTCTCGAATCACTTCCAGCACCCATTGATCGGACGTGACTCGGGACCAGGCGGGAAGAAACTGCCTCAGGCGACCGCCTACCGGCAATCCGTCCTCCCGGACCCCCTGTATCTCATTGTTGCTTTCTGGGACCCGAGGAGAAGGAGGAGGAAGAGGATGAGAAACCTCTGCCCCGAAACCCTCTGGCACCTTGACCCCTAGCGTTAAAACGACCCCTAAGGAAAGGGTTAGGTCTGTTCGAGCGGAACCTCCGGGGTTCTCTGGATTGGTTCTGAGGAGGGGCAGAAGATCGCGTTTGCTTGATCCTGTCCTCCGGAAGTCTGCCGCCCTTGGACTCGCCTAGGTCCTTTACCAACTTGTCCAAGTCTTCTCCGAACAAAAGTTTCCCTTTAAAGGGGAGGCGACTCAGGCGAGCTTTGGAGGAGGCATCCGCGGCCCAATTCCAGAGCCACAAGTAGCGTCTGGCTGCCACCACCGAGGCCATGTTCTTTGCTAAGCTCCGGATGAGGTCATACTGGCTATCTGCCAAGAATGCCGTACCTGATTCCAACCTTGCCGAGGTGGCTAGGACCCCATCGGAGGAACCCTCCTCCGCCTGGAGTTGCTGAGACCACCTCAAACATGCTCGTGCCACCCATGCTCCCGAAACTGAAGCTTGTAAGGCAAGAGCGCTCACGTCGAAGGCTTGCTTAAGGAGCGTGTCCAATCTTCTGTCCTGGGCATCCTTCAGCGCGGCGCTGCCCTCCACTGGGATGGTGGTTTTCTTCGTTACTGCCGAGACCGCCGCATCCACTCTGGGGGACTTCAGAAGTTCTTTGTCTGCCTCAGGGAGAGGGTAGAGCTGAGACATGGCCCTGACTCCTCTCAACGCTGACTCTGGTTGATCCCACTCCTCCTGAATCATCTGACGTACCACTCTGTGGACAGGGAAGACCTTCTGTGACCTTCTGACGGCCTGAATCAAGGGATCCTCCAAGGCTTCCTCCTCTGCGGGAGTATCCGAGGCTACGTTGAGAGCTTTCAGGGAGTCATTAATTAAAGCGGGCAACTCCTCCCGCCTGAATACTCTGATTATGCGAGAGTGGTCCTCCTCCGGGATCTCCCCTTCCTCCAGCTCCTCCTCTTCCTCCTCCTCCTTTTCCGAGGGCTCTTCCTCTGGCAAGTCCTGGGAAAGTGGAGTGAGGGGCTCTTCAACTGCCAGCCTGGGACGCTTCGAGGAAATCCCCGAGTCCTGGGAGTTAGATCTCATGGGTCTGACCAGTTTGCCTTCAGACGACGGACCCGCTTCCCCTGGGCCAAGACCCCTCTTACGCAGGCAATAGGCCTGGTGCAGCAGGAGAATGAAATCAGGGGAGAAGAAGCCCGCTGCTCCCCCTTCTCCTGCCGGCAGGGAGAAGGAAGGAGCTGGGGGAAGGAGGGTCTCTGAGTGCGAGGGAGGGGACAGCTGAGGCGCTGCTTCTCCCTCTAAGGGATCAGAAGACCCCTGAGAGGCCTGGGACATGGCCAGGCTGATTTCCTGTTCCACAGAGGAAGCAACAGCGGCGCAGCCCCTGCAGACCCCTGCCTCAGATGCAGTGCCCCTTCTAGTGCCACAAGAGGGACACCTCGGTTTGCCCGTCATGTTCTTGGGAGAGATCTCCTATTGCCTCCCCCAACAAAAGGATACTTTTCCCCCTCAGACTAAACAAATTAAATAAATTAAATAAATTAACTAAACTAAATTAGGCTAATAACCGGCCCCCCCCCCTTACAATATTAGACCCAGCAAGTTCTCCGGGGCTGGGGGGGCTATGGTGCAATATTTCCCCCTCAATATCTCATTAAACGCCAAGAAAAAGCTGTAGCAGGAAAACTTATATAAATTTGTTAACAGCTTAAGCTGTATACTTGCGGTTCAGGAGCTTTGCAGTTCCAGGCCCGAGACCGCCGTTCTCCTTAGGGGCTCAACACGTGCTAGGCCGCAGCCACGTGGAGCCCTAGATGAATCGCCTGCAAACGCTGGCCTCTGCTGTCCCCCGCGCTCCGGCGGTAAGAGGGAGAGAGGAAACTGAAGCCCGAACAATTTCGGAGCTCACGCTGCCCGCCGCGCTTCTCTTCCGCCGCTGAAAAAGCGCGTCGCCGTAAGAAGAGAAGGGGGGCTGAAGAGGATTTGGCTCTCCCCACGTGTACGGCGCGTCCTCCAGCGCTCAGCCGCCAGCTGGGCTTCGGCGCGAGGACGGGCCGGATCTGAGGCAGGCAGACCGGAGAATAGGCAGCACGGGCAGTGAGAGGAGCTCTGGACTTTCCTCCTCGCTGCTGCCCGATCCGCAGAGAATCAGTTTCAGTACGCTGCGGGGAGGAAGGGAGGGAGGGAGAGAGGGAGGGGGGGGGGAAAGGAGTACTCCGGAGAGAATCAAATAGGATACCAAGGATCCTGTAAATCAAATGAATTAATCCAACTAAATTAAATAAATTAAATTCAATAAATTAAATAAATTAAATAAAAAGGAATTTAAGAGGAAAGAAGGACTCCAGTAAGCCCTAGGCTTACGGGACCCTCCAGCTGCTTGGAGGCTGAGTATACTGGAGTTGGTGGGTGGCACCAGTGGTATATATACCGCTCCACCCCAAAAAGGTTGGGCTCAGCCTCCAAGCTGCTGGAAGGGTTGCGTAACCCTGAAGTAAGGGACTGGACTGGAGTGACGATAAGGAACTAGCCATTCCTGCTAATTTTCTTTCCTTGAATCTAACCAGATCAGTCCAGAACACATAGGTTGCACCCAGCAGTTGGGGGGAGAGACTTAAGGGTGGTGAGCTCTGCCTATCATAGGCACCATGTAGCCACCTGCTTCCCAGTAGCTCTGTAACAAAGCAATGCTAACAACCGCCAACTTTAACCCCCCTTCTCCTCTCCAAAGAAGAGGGAATTCACAAACCTATACCAAGGAAACAAATATCTTACATTGACTCTAAAGTTCAATAGTTTCTTGCCTACAAATGAACCTTGGAATCAACATAAACAGTCAGAAGAAATACTGAGATCAGATAGGACAGGCCTCTGGACTTGCCTGGTTGGACTCAGGGAAACAATTAGAAGGCAATATCAAATTTTTCCTTCCTTTTTATCCACCAGACCAGTCCAGAATGCATGGCATATTGCAAGGACCCCCTTACGTAGGGAGGGATGAATCCATCCCTGCTTTAAGCACTCTGGTCCCGAAAGTGGCCAATATTTAGATCTTCCCTAGTACTAGCTGAATCTACATCTGGCCTCCCTATACTTCTCCAAGTCCCTTTACATGAAGTCCACCAGGCATAAATATTTCCACCTTTTATTACTATATTGTCCGCCATCATTGGAGCCCTCTGCTTGGGATAGAGTTGTGCAGTCCACTTCTGAATTCTCTATTTTCTTTCCTGACCTGCTGACTGTTGGTGACTTCAATACATGCGTAGATGCCCCTACACGAGTTCATTAGAGATGTTCCTTTCCTTTCTATGGGACTTATCTCTGAAGCAACATATCTCAGGCACCACTCATACAGCTGATCACACATCAGACTTGGCTATCACGAATTGCATCTCAACACTGACGCTATCTCAGTTCACCACTCAAGCACTGCCCTGGACAGACTACTTCCTTGTTTCATTCTTCTTATCAAATCAGTCCAATCATGCACCCTTGGATAGCCATGTTCCACCATTGGATAAGCCATGTTCCACCCCTGGATTGCCCATGCAGTCTCCCACATAATGCCCTTGCTCTTCTTCCAGCTGCCGACACTGCTCTCTGTAGATTTTCATTCTCCCTCTTGAGGATAACACTGAAAGTTAGAATAATACATTCTCTGTAGTACTAGCTTCAGTATGGTCTCAAACTGCCTCTAGCGGCCCTACTAAACGTCGCCATCCATGGTATCATTCTGGCCTCTATCTTGCGAAATGCCAACTATGGCATGCAGAGCACCGCTAACATCAGAATAAGGATGCAGATACTCAAACTTAAGGCTAACTCTGCCTATTACCACTCTGAAATTCAGCTTGCGAAGTAGCGCTATTTTTCTTTTTTTGTTAAAGATTTATGCTTAATAAAAACAAGCAAAGCAAATTACAAGAAAATACAAAAACTAAGGAAAAAACAAGACAATATTCAGTAAATTCCATAAACAGTTTCATAGCCCACATTATGGGGAATATGACTAAACTCTAGTAGAAGCAGCAAAACAAATAGATGCTAGGCACAAAACCAACCCCCTTACTCATATTATAATAACTAAATTAAAAAAGTGAGAAGAAATAGGGACGGAATAGACCAAGCTCTCATTTACCATCCAAAAAAGTTTCAGGTTGTAAAAGGTCCACAAAACATATTGTATCCCTTCATAAGTAATCAAAACACTTACATGGAAATTGGAGGAGTCCCACTAATAGCCAAAACTCGAAGTTTAAGCTGGAGAACTTCTTTCTCCTCACCTACAGTGGTGTGCAAAAGTCTGGAATCACTTGTGAGTTTTGCGTTTTTCGTACTTTCTAAAGTTTTTGTTTTTAATTTTGCATTAGCCCAGCATATTCATCTTTCTACCATGTTAAAAGGGATACATTTGGCTATTAGAGTTGACTTTTTTGTATTCCTTGCTTCCAATTTAAATACTTTACAGACACTGGGAGATAGCTACTGTGATTCTTGTGGATCTTGCGTCAAAACTGGATCGAGATTATCCAATATGCACATGTTATTTCTGACCAATCAGGAGGCTGTTTTCAGTAACCAATCACAATGCAGATATCTAGCATACAGTGCAGCTATAAAAACGCGCAAAATTTTTGAATTTCATACGCTTTCTGGATTGACCATGAAGATGACTGCTGGAGGAGCATGTTCGTGTGTCCTTTATGAGCAAGGAAGGATTTTCAAGTCATCAGATAGCCAGAAAAGTTGGCTGCAGTCAGAGAGCTTGTACAGAAGAAGAAAAACTGGTTCAGTGGTGGACAAGCCTCGTTCAGGTCGTCCACGTGCATCAACATCACGACAGGACCGCGCACTATGACGCATTTCACTGACTAATCGCAAGTTGACCTCTCCTCAGCTACTTCGAGAGTGGTCAGACAAGAGTGAGGTCAGTGTCAACTCATCAACGGTTCGTCACCAGTGCCTGCAGTTTGGTCTCCGGGGTTGCAAAGCACAGAATAAGCCACTGATGGCTGACATACAAAGGCGCAACCGGATCGTGTGGGCGAGAAAGCACTCAACCTGGTCGACTGAAATGTGGGAAAAGGTGCTATTCAGCGATGAAAGCACCTTCTGCCTGCTTGGTAACCAGGCCCACACCTATGTGAGGAGATTTCCTGGAGAGGAATTCAAGCCTGAGTGTCTCAACCTCACTGTGAAGCATCCTTTGAAGGTCATGGTCTGGGGCTGCATGGCTGCCAGTGGCATTGGACGTCTTCACATCATCAATGGAATGGTCAACGGGGCCAAGTACATCACCATACTGCAAAGGTGCATGGTGCCATCAGCACACCAGCTGTTTCCTGGCCAGTTCCTGTTCCAAGATGACAATGCACCCTGCCATTGCTCCAGACAGATGATTAGCTGGAAGCAGCGGAACAACATCAAGTCAATGGACTGGACTGCCCAGTCTCCAGATCTGAATCCAATTGAGAACCTATGGCACAAGGTGGCTTTGGAAATATCAAAGAGGCATCCAACATCAAAGCGTGAGCTGATTGAGTCACTCGTTGCAGCTTGGAACCGCGTTGTCACCAACGATCACCTTGTCAGACTGGTTCATTCAATGACAAGGTGCAGTCAGGTGATCAAGAACAAAGGGTGGCCCATCAAATACTGAGCCATCACTGACAAATAAAAACAGGCTTTTTCAAGGCCACATACATTAATGTGAAGGAAACCTGGCATGCGTCCATAATATTTTAAAGCATACTTACAATAATATATCGCTGGCCAACGATGTACATTACATGATTTTCACAGAAAATCTAACAACAGGACAACTATGGGAAACAAACTCAGAAAATAAGGGCCAAACCAATACTAAAAGTTGGCCCTAATAGCCAAATCTATCACTTATCATGAGATACACAGAAAAAGCCCTGGGAGGAAAAAGAAATTAAGATATAAGGTCACAAAGTTGAACAAATGTCAAATTTACAAGTGATTCCAGACTTTTGCACATCACTGTAAGTAAAATGAGAGACATCCGGGAAGAGTGATCTTTTGACCACAAAAGAAGTCCTTTTTACGAAAATAGGCTTTCAGAATGTTAACTTTGTCTACTTCAGTAGCCAGGAAGTCCAGCACCGAAAGGGATATCATCAGCCGACGATTCCAGGAAAGTAATCAAATCTAAGTTTGTATCCTCCACTATCCATGCTACCTCATCGCCCTGGTTTAACAATCTAGTAGGCAAATAAGTTTTCAGATTCAGGTAGCAATAAAACCTCCCTACATTATTTCCTTAATAAAATTACAGGCAACAGAAGTCAAACCCTTGGGAAAATAAAAAAACAAAGACTTTTTGATCTAAAGGAATTTTCCAGTGACTCAATCTGCTGATGCAAAGAAAGGCCGTCTGATACTCAGAGAATCCGCCAATTGTAATGACACTACTTGGCTATCTACCTTGTCGAATCTCTGAGTCAAGGCAGCAATTTTCAAATCTTTTTTTTTTTTAGCAATTTACAACGAAAACTTTGAGGTCCGTCTCATAAATCCATGCAACAAAGAATTAGTTTCTGACAATACCCTCCAAATGCCAAGCAAAGTTACTTCAGAGGCCAATATCCCTGAGGCAGAAAAAATTTCAGACCCAAGGCATACGCAGCACTGCAGAGACACATATAAAGACGGTCCCTGTTCATCAGAACTCAGAATCTAATCAAGACAGACAAGACAACAGAAAAGAAAAAGGGCAGAATAGGGAGGGTAAAGAGACAGAGGATCAGGATCCAAAAGCAGCCTCAAAGAGGTGAGACTTTAGCATGGATTTGAAAAGTGGCAGAGATGAAGCCTGATGTAGACTCAGGAAGTTTGTTCCAGGCATAAGGTGAAAGGGTCAAAGTCTGGAGTTGACAGTGGAAGAAAAGGGCAAAGAGAAGCAAGCCAGTAGAAGAGCAGAGCTCACAAGGGGGGTTGTAGGGAGAGAAGAAAAAGGAAAGATAGAGAGGAGCAGAAGAATGAATGTATTTATAGGTCAGAAGGAGAAGTTTGAACTGGATATGGAAACGGAAGGGAAGCCAATGAAGTGATTTAAGAAGGGTTATATGAGTATCGAAGCTGGCCAAAAATTAGTTGCACAACAGAGGTCTGAACAGATTGAAGGAGAGAGTGGTGGCTCAGAGGGAGACCAGCAAGAAGGAGGTTTCAATAGTCAAGACGGGAAGTAATTAGAGAGTAGCAAGCGTTTTAGTAGTGTGTTCAGAAAGGAAGGGGCAAGTTTTGTTAAAGAGAAAGAAATGACAGGTTTTAGCCATCTGTTGGATATGTAAGGAGAAGGAAAGGGAGGAGTCAAAGATCTTTGGAAGGTAGCGGTATATAAGCGACTGTTAAATAAATAAATAAAATAAATAAAAGATGACTCCAAGGTTACAGGCTGAAGAAAAAGGAAGTGGGAAGGAAGGTTTAGGGGGAAAAATAAGAAGTTCGGTTTTGGTCATGTTTGGTGAGACATCCAGGTGGTGATGTCAGACAGACAAGCAGGCAGAGATGCGGGCCTGGAGTGTTGAAGAGATATCAGGTGTAAAAAGATAGATCTGAGAACAGTTAGCATAAAAATGAAATCCATGAGAGTAGACAAGAGCACCAAGGGTACACATGTCAGTGTGCACAATATTAGGTTCAGATTTCCACATGGGATAAAGTGGGTGTGGCAACCCCTACAGCATTCTCTTCCACCTCCAAGTATCGTTCTCGCATCCATCTTCACATACACGTTGTGAGCATTCAGGTATTCATGATAGCAGATATACCCCGGACCACACGCTGCCACTTTGCTACTTTATCTTTAATTGGTTTCTTCTTATATCGCACCTTTGGAGATCAGCAGGGCGGTTTACAAAATCAAAAAGTAAGAAACTGCCAAAGTAGGCCGGGAAAAGGAAAGGAACTACAATTTTTATAGGAAAGCAGCAAACACAGACAAGCTAAAAAAGAAGCAGGGAAGAGGAGGAGGAGAGCAGGATGGGAAGAGAGATTAGGTGGAGGGATCCAGTGGGCGGTCCTATGCTAGGCAAGCGCCTTGAACTGAGGGGCAAGATAGTTCCTGACGGCGGGGGAGAGGAAGGGAATTCCAAACAGATGCCAGGAAGAAGAAAGCTGAATTACGGGTGCTCTCCAGGTAGGCACGGGTTGGAGGGGGGAGTTCCAGGCGGCTAATGTGGATGGACCGGAGGCTGCGAGCCACCGAATGGAATTGTAGGGAATCAGCCAAGTATTGCGGGGTGTGGGTGTGAAGGGCCCTATCAGTCAAGACTAGGAGTTTGAAGATAATACGTTGACTGGGTATAGAGAGAGAAAAGGAGAGGGCCCAGAACAGAACCTTGGGGTACACCAATAAAGTGGGATAGCAGTAGAGAGGAACCACCAGAAGAAACACTGAAAGAGCGATGGGAGGGATAAGAAGAGAATCAGGACAGCAGAGAGTCCCTAAAACCAAGTGAGGACAATGTTTCAAGGAGAAGGTGGTGGTCAATAGTGTCAAAAGCAGCAGAAGGTCAAGAAGGATGAAGAAATTGGAGGGTAAACAGTAAATCTTCTAGACAAACTTGTGGCGGGACCCGAGCAGAGGCTAAACCCTGCGCATCGCTAGAGCCCATTGGGGGAGTAAGAATAGCCCCTCCATTATGTCCAACCCGGCACCAGGGTAAGGGGGTGGGGTCCTAATTATCAGATTAAGTGACGCCCATGAGAGCTGCAATGAGGATAAGTTCAATGGTGTCGCCGACTCCCCTCCATCACAAACACACGCTGGTCCATAGATCCAACGACCACTTTGAGAGTAGAAGAGCTAACTCCTGTAGCTGTTTCTGGTTTCTTCACTTTATCCTTGATTTTTCACTTTCCTGCTCCCTTGGGCATCTCCCATGGCAAAACTCGGGGCCCCAAAGGCAGACAGATTTTAAATATAGTCCCAAGTTGCAAAATGATGACATAGGTGGGAGGGGCAGCACTTCCTCACAACTGAGCAAAGGCACTCCTGCAGCCATAGGAGGCAGTTCGGAGCACTAACCAGACAGCCAAACACCTTCAAGCTACCTGAGTCTCCTGCCCCACAGAAGCACTAGTTTTCTAATCTCATAATTACATCCACAAATTGGCCAAGGAAACTCTATTCCATCATTTCGCAACTATCATCACTTCAGGCCAACACAGCCCAGCATATTTGGCGGGGGTCCCCCCCCCCCCCAACACTTTTGGCCTTCTATTTCTCCGGCAAAATCAATCTCATTTCTCAATCCTTTAGAAATGATGGGAACCCTAAATCCACGATCCTTTCAACACGGAATTAGTTGTCCAGCCATACATGAACTACCTTTAATCACTATTTCCTTGAATTCTCTGTCTAAGGCTATTTCATGCATACATAAAACGACCTGTTCTCTCGACCCTATCCCGTCAGTATGGGTGAAACACACATCTCTTGCCCTTCTCCCAATTGCGTTTTCAATTATATCATCTAGTCTTCCTACTGGCTCGGTTCCTACTCTCTGGAACGGGTCATCTGACCTTCTTTAAAAGACAGTTCTCCTTCAGACCTCTCAGATTCCTCAAACTACCGTCTAATCTCAAACTTACCTTTTCTCTCCAAAGTGACAGAAAAGCTGGTTCTCATTCAGCTATCAGATCACCTTGAGCACACCAACTCCCTACACCCCCGGCAATCAGGTTTTTGCTCAGGACACAGCATGGAAACAGTTGTGATGTTCCTCTTAAATGAGATTAATGCATCCTTAGATCGTGGAAACTTCACTGTCTTTCTGGATCTTACTGTTGCATCTGACAAAGTCGACCCTCAATTCTTCTCTGCCATTTGATGTAAATAGGAATTTCTGGCCTTGTGCTCAATTTTCACCATTTCTCTCTGGTCGTTCCTTCCAGTTACTAACCAATTTCACTCGCTCTAAATCGTTACCTCTTTCCTGTGGAGTTCCAGAGGTTCTATTTTCTTTAGTCTCTGGCTATTTTGGTCCAGGATCTTAACGTCAGTGCCTATTATTACGCTGATGGTGTCCTACTCCTCTACCATATGGATTCTCTCGCATCTGACTTTCTTTTCATTAATCACACACTTACCCTCATTGCCTCTTGGTTTAGCACCAACTGTCTAAAACTGGATCCCAAGGAAACAGCCATTTGGTTCACTGATAGTTCTGCACTCCCATCATATGCTCCTTGCATAGGTCAGTCGCCTATCTAACTTGTTTCCACTTTGAAATATCGTGGTGTCATCCTTGATTCCAATTTGTTCTTGACACAGCACTAATACAGTAGTTGAGTCCTTTCAAGCCCAGTACAGATGTCGCTCTATCCACTCATTTCTTGATTCTTCTGCTCCGACCTCCCTGTTGCTCAGTTGCAATCACACTTGTCTTGACTACTGCAACTCTATATATGCTGGGCTCTCTCTCCCTTCTCACTAAAGCACCTACAAACAATTCAAAATACAGCCATTCGTATATCATCATATGCGGAAAAATTTGACCACGTTACGCCAACTCCCGGTTGCCAGTCTCAGCCCAGGTCCAATACCAATAGCTGACTTTAGCACATAAGGTCCTCTATACTAGTTCCTCTACTTATCTGTTCTCCTATCTTACATTCTATACCCTCCCGTCTCTGGCCCTTAGCTCCCTTCAAGATAATAGACTACATATCCTGCCTCCCAACAATGCTCTGCAACACATTACCAGTCAGCCTTTGGAACATTACAGACTTAGCTTCCTTTCATTCCCATCTCAAAACTCACCTTTTCACAGAACATTTTGGGCACCACTCATCCTCAACTAATGCAGACCCTACTTAAATAAACATTCCCCTCCGGCATTTGAACTAACTAAACTCTTAATACAACTGCGCCCATCCCCCAGTACCCTGAACTTACCCTTAGGTTTAACACCATCTCTTGTAATTAAACTGTAAATAAGTTGATTATCCTGAATCATGTAAATTTATGATTCCTGCACCAGTTATACTGTTAAAAAATGTTCTCTGTAATTGTTGTTCAGACTGTAAACCGCTTTGATTACCCAAGATAGCAGTATAGAAAACACACAAACCAATCAATCTACCTGTCATTCGGCCTTCTTTTTCTGTGTTCCCACTCGTTGAAATTCTCTGCATCAATTGCTCCATCTCGAACCTCCTACTCATCATTCAAAACTCAGCTTAAGACACGCCTTCTCACATGCCTTTGAAGCCTAAGCTGCTAGGGACAAAGAACCTCCTTTCCTCTCTCTTGCACCCTCCCCACCTCCTGCTACAACTTTTTGTTCTACCCTCTCTGTCCCCTCTATCCTATTAGCTGATGGTGTTCTTTTCTAATTTCAATGATTTTATCAAGTGTAAACTGCCTTGCCTCTAAACAGAAAAGCAGTATAGAAAGTTTAAAATAAACAAACAAGTCAGTAGTGCTTTGAAAAAGGTATGCAAGGAAGACCAAGAAGCTGCCCTACAAATTTCTACTGCTGAAACTCACTTAGCCTCAGCCCTCGAGACTGAAATGCCCCTAGTAAAATGAACCCAAAATGACAGCAGAGGAAACCAACCTTTTAAAACATGTGGAAGAAAGGCAATAGTAGCTTTAGAGGCCGATTCACCTTTGATGCCACCAAACAGCACAAACAGGCAATCTGTCCTCCGGTACTCATTTGTAAATTCTACATACTAAAAGGAGAGCTCTGTCCACATGTAAGATGCACAGAAAAAAAACAATGACTTGGGATGTAATTATACCGGGCTATACTTTATTCAGTAAGGACAGGTTAGGAAGAAGGGAAGGAGGCGTGGCACTATATATGAAAAATAATATGAAAGCTATAGAACTATAGGGTTTAAAAGGGAGAGAGGGGGCACTGTGGGTTAAACTAGAAAGAGGGAACGATAAATCAATTTTCATCAGTGTAATATACAAATCTCCTTCACAGGGGGAAGAAGTGGACAGAGATTTAATAGAAGACATACGCAGTATTGCCATGAAAGGAGAAGTGCTACTGATAGCTGATTTCGATATGCTGGATACTGATTAGCACATCCCTGCTGCGGTGTCATCTAGAGGTAAGGAGATCCTAGATTCTCTGCAGAGAGAACTCTTCCAGCAACTGGTAAAGAACCCACACATGAAGGGCCATATTGGACTTGGTGCTTAAAATGGGAAAAGTGTATCTGATGTTATAGTTGGAGATTATCTCACATCCAGCAATCACCAGATGGTGTGATTCAGTAGTAGGACTAGGGCAGGTAAAATCCAATTAAAAGCAAGGGTCTTAGACTTTAGGAAAAGTAACTTTGCCAAGATGGGACAATACATCAAAGAGTTGTTAGTGGGATGGGAACAGATGGGGGATGCAGAAAAGCAATGAGCAAAACTGAAAGGGGATATTTTAAGGGCAACATACCTTTTTTTCAGAAAGATAAATACATGTAAAAGGAAAATGAGACCACTATGGTTCTCGAATGAAGTAGCTGAAAAGGTAAAGAAAAAGAGGACTTCATAAAATACAAGAGATCACAGATAGAGGAAGACAAGCATCAATATTTGGAAAAAAACATAAAGAAGTTAGAAAAGTAGTCAGTAAAAACAAAACAAAAAAAAAGACATAGCCAATGCAATAAAATGGGGACAAGACATTTTTCAGATAAATGTTAGAGAGAGAAGGAAGTGCAAAAATGGTATTGTCAGAGTCAAGGGGGAAGGGGAAGAAGATGTAGAAGCCGATAAGGATAAAACTGAATTGCTTAACATATTTTTGTTCTGTGTTCACAGATGAAGGGCCAGAAGCAGGATCTCAGAAAACACCCACAAATAGGAACAGAAGTGACAGGATCTCGAACGATTTTCAGAAGACTGTTTGTGAGGAACTAGGTCAAGTAAAAGTAGACAAAGCGATGGGATGGGATACATCCAAGAATATTTAAAGAACTTGGGAATGTTCTAGAGACTCTAGTGACTGATCTTTTCAATGCTTATTTAGAGTTGGGAGTGGTCACAGAAAACTGGAGAAAGGAACATGCGGTCCCTTTACACAAAAGCAGAAGTAAGGATGAGGTTGAGAACTACAGGCCAATTAGTCTAACCTCTATGTTGAGCAAATTAATGGAAACACTCCTAAAACAGAGGATAGTGAGGTTTCTGGAGGCCAACAGATTGCAGGATCAGAGGCAGCATAGGTTTACCAGAGGCAGGTATTGTCAGACATATCTGATTGGTTTCTTTGATTCGATGATCAGAGAGTTGGATCGAGAGAGAGTCCTAGATGTGGTGTACTTAGATTTTAGCAAAGCCTTTGACACCGTTCCGCACATGCGACTTACAAATAAATTGAGCACCCTAGGAATGGACCCTAAAGTGATTGAATGGGTTAGAAATTGGTTGAATAGGAGGCGACAAAGTGTACAGGTAAATGGAGCTCACTCAGAAGAGGATGTTTACCAGTGGTAGGCTGCAGGGTGCTGTCCTTGGTCCAATTCTTTTTAACATCTTTGTTACTCATATTGCAGAAGGGCAGTCAGGGAAATTTTGCATCTTTGTGGATGATACCAAAATCTGCTATAGAGTAGATACCCAGGAAGGAGTAGATAACATGAAGCGGAATCTAGCTAAGCTTGAAAAAATGGTCCGGAATTTGGCAGCTGAGATTTAATCCTAAAAAAAAAATTCAGGATCATGCATTTGGGCTGAAAAAAATCCAAGGGAGCAGTACATTCTAGGGGGAAAAGTACATCTGTCCACGAAAGAAGAGCACAACCTGGGCATGATTGTTTCTGATGATCTTAAGGTGGATAAACGGGTAGAAAAGGTACGGCAAAAGCCAGAAGAATGCTTGGGTGCAAAGGGAGAGGAATGGCTAGCAGGAAAAAAAAAAAAAAAAAGAGGCGACAGTGCTTCTGTGTAAGTCTCTGGTGCAACCTCATTTGGAGTACTATATGCAATTCTGGAGATCACACTTGCAAAAGGATATAAACAGGATGGAGTCAGTGCAGAGGGTGGCAACTAAAATGGTTAGTGGTCTTCATTATAAAGCATATAGGGACAGACAAAGATCTTAATATATATACTAGTGAGGAAAGGCGGAGCAGTGGCAAGCCAAGGGCTTCTGCACAAGGCAGACCCTCTGTGCTGTTGCCACCTGCCAAAAGACTCACCTTTGTCTAGTCTGCAATGCTGCCCCCTTGCACTGAAGCAGCAGTGACTGAAATGCCACTTCAGCGCTGCGTCAAGCCTTAAAGTGCCTGCACACATGCGTGCTCATGGCCTGCCGCTCCTGGCAGGAGCAACAGACTGTAACTGCGTGCACATGGTAGGTGTTTTAAAGCCCGCCGTGGTGCTGTAGTAGCAGTTGAGCAGCCACTTCCCAGGGAGTTGGGGAAGTGATGCCACCCACTAGGGTCTGCCGCCTAGGCAACTGTCCTGTAGAGGAGATATGATGTTGTTAAGTGCCGTCGAGTTGGAGTTGACTCATAGCGACCCTCTGGATAGCTATCCTAAATTGTGTTCGGTCTTCAGTCAGGCAGCTCATTGTTGACAGACTGGTACCTGTAGCTGCTGCTATTGTATCGATCCATCTCATTGCTGGCCTTCCTCTTTTGCGTTGACCTTCTATCTTGCCAAGCATGTCGTCTTTCTCTAATGATCTCTCTTTTCGCATGATGTGTCCAAAGTATGAAAGTCGAAGTCTTGTTATCTGAGCTTCTAAAGAAAGCTTAGGTTTGATCTCCTCCAGTACCAACTGGTTTGTTCTTCGGGCAGTCCATGGTGTACACAGTATTCACCGCCAGTACCATAATTCAAAGGCATCAATTTTCTTCCCATCTATCTTTTTTACTGCCCAGCTTTCACATCCATATGATGTTATTGAAAATACCATGGCTTGAACAAGTCGAATCTTTGTATGGAGAGATACATCTCTGCTCTTGAGAATCTTATCTAGGTCTTTCATAGCCATTCTGCCAAGAGCAATGCGTCGTCTGATTTCTTGACTGCTTGTTGCTTCTTTATTGATAGTTGATCCAAGTAGGTTAAAGTTGTTCACGATTACAATTTCTTCTCCTTCAACGATAAACCTGTTGATTATGCCAGTTGTCATGATCTTTGTCTTCTTTACATTAAGGTGCAGGCCCATTTTGAAACTATGTTCTTTGATTGTGAGAAGCAAATGTTTCAGATCATCTTCACTTTCAGCCAGTAATGTGGTATCATCAGCATAGCGAAGGTTGTTGATGAGTCTTCCACCAATCTTCATACCTCTGCTGTCTTCATACAATCCTGCTTCTCTGATGATCTGTTCTGCATATAAATTAAACAGGTAGGGGGAAAGTATTCAGCCTTGTTTTACACCTTTGCTTATTTTAAACCATTCTGTTTCTCCATGTTCCGTTCGAACTGTTGCTTCTTGATCAATGTACAGATTGTGCAAGAGAACGATCAGGTGTTCTGGTATACCCATGCTTCTTAATGTGGCCCAGTTTCTCATGGTTTACACAGTCAAAAGCCTTGCTATAGTTGATAAAAGCACAAATAGATATACTTTTGGTATTCTTTAGTCTTTTCAAGGATCAATCTCACATCTGCAATGATGTCTTGTTCCTCGCCCTTTCCTGAACCCTGCTTGCACTTCAGGTAGTTCTTGTTCAAGGTATGGTTGTACTCTCTTTTAAATAATTTTCAGCAGAATCTTGCTGGCATGTGGGATCAGAGCGATTGTGCGATAATTTCCACAGTCAGTTGGATCACCTTTCTTTAGTATTGGTATAAACAGATCTTTTCCAGTCAGTTGGTCATGATGTTGTCTTCCATATTTCTTGGCAGCGCCTTGTAAGTACGGTAACAGCTGCATCAGATTGCTGTAATACTTCTATGGAAATGCAATCAATGCCTGGTGCTTTGTTCTTTGATAAGGCTTTCAATGCTGCTTCAACTTCTTCTTTCATCACCAATGGTTCCTGATCATAAGGTATAGGTTGAAACGGCTGTTGGTCCACTTGATCTTTATCATTTAAAAACTCTGTATATTCCTTCCACCGTTTCTTGATCTTCTCAGCATCATTCAGCATAGAATCTTGAGCATCTTGTAACATTCCAATTCGAGGCTGGAACTTTTTCCTTAACTCTCGTAGCTTTAGGAAAGCCGATCTTGTTCTTCCTCTAATAGTTTCTGCTTCTATTTCGTTGCGTGCGTCATCGTAGTACTTTCCTTGTTCTGTCTTGCTGCACGTTGGAAATCTCTGTTGAGTTCTGTGATTGTCTTTCTTTCTCCTCTGGCTTTAGCTTCTCTGCGTTTCTGGGCAATTTTCAGAGTTTCTTCCGTCATCCATTTTGGCCGTTTTTTCTTTTTCACCTTTTGTAGAGACTTCTCGCTTTCTTCCAACACAACCTTCTTGATGTCATTCCATAACTCTTCTGGAGCTCTGTCATTTGCATCTAAAGCAGCAAATCAATTTTGCAGGAAGTCTTTAAATTTCAGTTGTATATTTTCAAGGTCATATTTTGCTGCATTCATGAGTGGCTTGCTCTTTTTCAACTTTAGCTTGAGTTTGCATACTAGTAGTTGATGATCTGTACCACAGTCAGCTCCAGGTTTTGTCTTTGTTGATGTTATAGAGCTTTTCCATCATTGACTTCCACAGATGTAGTCAATTTGATTTTTATACAATCCATTGGGTGAAGTCCATGTGTACAGTCGCCGCTTGTGTTGCTGGAAGAAGGTGTTTGAGATGACTAGATCGTTGGTCTTGCAGAATTCTAACAGTCTTTCTCCAGCTTCATTTCTGTTGCCAAGTCCATATTTTCCAACTACTTTGCTGCCAAGTTTCACATTCCAGTCACCCATGACTATCAGGATATCCTGTTTGCATGTTCTGTCAATTTCAGCTTGTACTTGTTCATAGAACTCTTCAATTTCATTCTCTTCTGCAGCTGTTGTTGGGGCATATACTTGAATTATAGTTGTGTTGTAGGCATTCCTCTAAGACAAATAGAGATTAAGCGTTCGCTGACTGCATTGTATTTCATTACAGTTCTTGCAAGTTTTTTCTTTATTATAAATGCAACACCATTTCTTCTGTGTGTTTCATTTCCAGCATAGCAGACCATGCGATCATCTGATGCAAAGTGCCCGATGCCAGTCCATTTCAGTTCGCTGACAACCAACAGATCAAGTTGTACACGTTCCATTTCATTCTTGACCATCTCCAACTTCCCTTGGTTCATGCTTTGTACATTCCATGTTCCAATGTGTAAGACATCTTTACAGCTTCTGACTCTCATTTCATGCGCAGCTACATCAGCAGTCAGACATCCCGAGGGCTTTGATCCAACCACATCATAAATGCTGGCTTTACTCTGAAAAGTCTTCAGCTTTTCCCCAGTAGCTAGTCGAGTGCCTTCCGACCTGGGGTCTCATCTTCCAGCACTATAGCACAATTTGTTTTGTTGTAACTATCCATTGGGTTTTCATGGCAAGATACAGAAGTAGATTGCCGGGCCTTTCTTCCGCGCAGTTTAAGTTTGGTGTTGTTGCCGTTGTCACAGAAATGTGATCCTCCGCTGTCAACACTATCCCATTCTGCTGCTGCCCAGATGGGTGGTTTGTCTTGGTCTGGCACCTCAGCTGAGACCTGCCCATCTTGGAAGACCCTGCCAGTAGTTAAACTACCGATAGTTTAGCTCTCAGCATCACTGATGCACATAAGCCCTCACAGCACGACAAACTGCAAACCAAGTGAGGAAGGAGATATGATAGACACATTTAAATACCTCCATGGCATGAATGCTCAGAAGGAGAACCTCTTTCGACTGAAAGCAAGCTCTGCAACGAGGGAATATAGAATGAGGATGAAAGGGGAAAGACTCAGGAGTAATATGCAGAAACAGTTCTTTATGGAAAGAGTGCAGATGCATGGAATACTCTCTCAGTGGAGGTAGTAGAAACGAGGACAGTATCTGAATTAAAAAAAAAAAGCATAGGACAAACACAAGTGTCTTTAAAGGAAAAAAAAAAGGGATTATAGTAGCTGATATGAAAGGGCAGACTAGATGGGTCATATGGTCTTTTTCTGCCGTTGTGTTTGTATGTTTCAGTAAAGAACAAAAAGGGATTATTTATTTATTTATAGTCTCTTATATACCGCGCTATTCTGCATCAGTGCGGTTTACATTGAACAAACTGAAATTACATTGAACAGGGCATTATAACTTGGAGATAACTATTTTACAGGGAACATGGGTTATGGAGGGTTAAGTGGCTTGCCCAAGACCACAAGGAGCACCTGTGGGACTAGAAACCCCAGTCGTTCCGGCCCAAGGTTGCTGTCCTCTAGTGGGATTTGAACCCCCGACCTTCCAGCCTGAAGTACCTTGCACCAACCACTAGGCCACTCCTCCACTCCTGGATCCTGACAAGACATGGCTTGTAACGCCAAGATACATCTTGCCAAATAGATGGCCACTAGGAAGACTACAGTCAATGCAAGATCCTTCAAAAACCTCTTTTCAAGGGCTCAAAGAGTGCCGAACCCAAAGGTCTGAAAAACCATATTAAGACTCCACTTCGAGACCACAGGTCATAGAAGGGGACAAAAGTGCAACACCACTTTCAGGAAATGAAACCCGTTCGGATGGGCTCCCAAAAGCAAGCCCTCTGTTGTTGTTAAGTACCATCGAGTCAGTGTCGACTCCTGGTGACCCCCTCTGGATAGCTGAGCTAAACATTGTTCGGTCTTCAGCCAAGCGGCTCATTGTTAATAGAGTGGTATCCATAGCTGCTGTTATTATATCGATCTATCTCATTGCCGGCCTTCCTCTTACGGTGACCTATCTTGCCAAGCATTATGTCTTTCTGCAATGATCTCTCTCTTCATATGATGTGTCCAAAGTATTAAAGTCAAAGTCTAGTCATCTGAGCTTCTAAGGAAAACTTAGGTTTAATCTCCTCTAGTATTGACTGGCTTGTTCTTCGGGCAGTCCATGATATACACAGTATTCGTCCCCAGCGCCATAATTCAAAGGCATCGATTTTCTTCCTATCTTTTTCATTGTCTAGCTTACGCATCCATATGACATTATTGAAAATACCATGGCCTGGACAAGTTGAATTTTGAATGTAGAGAGACATCTCTGCTCTTAAAAATCTTGTCTAGGTCCTTCATAGCTATTCTACCAACAGCAATGTATTGTCGGATTTCTTGACTGCTAGTCCATTCTTTATTGATTGTTGATTCAAGTTAAAGTTGTCAACTATTTCAATTTCTTCTCCATCAGTGATGAACTTATTGATTTTGCCAGTTGTCAGGATCTTTGTCTTCTTAATGTTAAGGTGCAGACCCACTTTAAGACTATATCCCTTGATCTTGAGAAGCAAATGTTTCATATTGTTTTCACTTTCAGCCAGCAATGTGGTATCAGCATAGCGAAGGCTGTTGATAAGTCTTCCACCAGTCTTCACACCTCGGTTGTCTTCGTACAGTTCTGCCCTCTAGACATCTTCAAAAAAAACCCCACCAAGCTACAACTTGAATCTTCAAAGAGGACAAGGCCAACCCGTTCTTGAGGCCTTCCTGAAGAAAGGACAAAACATAAATTGCAGCTTTAAATGGGGACAGACCACACTCCCCATGTCCTACCATAAGCCAGGGTAGTCTCTCCTACAGGCTTGCAGGAGAGTGGTAATTATCTCTTAAGCATATCCTTTCAGTCTCAAGCCAGACCTTTCAAGAGCGAGATAACACCACAAAAGGGAGACAGGTCTAACATGCAGATTGGCCCCTGCTTGAGAAGATCCCTGTTCTATGGAAGCCGAAGATCTTTTGCCACTCTGAGACAAATAATGCCCAGGTACTACATCCATCTGGGTCAATCAGGGGCCACCAGGACCATTAGGCCTGGATGATTTGCAATCCGCTGGAACACTTGGAACACAATGGGCCAAGGGAGAAGCACATACAGCAATCCCTTGGTGGATAATGGCTGCAAGATGGCAGTCAGTCCTACCAATCCTTTCTCCTTCCATTGACTGAAGAATCAGGGAACCTGGGACATTTGTCAAAATGCCATGAAATCCATTACTGGTGTCCCCCGCATGTTGCAAAAGAATATAAGAACATAAGATATGCCATACTGGTTCATACCAAGGTCTATCAAGCCCAGTATCCTGTTCCCAACAGTGGCCAATCTAGGTCACAAGTACCAAAAGACACAGGTTCCACAATGTTTGTATTGGGGGCAAGCACTGGATATCCCAGGTACCTTTTAATAATGGTTAATGGAGATCCAAGATGGCAGTCAGACTGTGAGCTATTGGTGGCGGCGTTTTTTTTCTTACTTCTTGTATTATGGGCAAACAGAAGGCTAAAGGGCTTAAGAAGTCCTCCACTAGCCCGGCAGCCCCTTCTGCCCTTTCCTCTCTGGTGGTGGGTCCGCTTGATTCTTATGTTACGCCGCTACGGCAGTTGCGAATGTTGACGGAGCAGAGTCCCATTGTTCCCCTGCCGGAGCTGGGTGGCTCGACGGGAGGCTCGGGGCCTGAGATCTCTCCGCCGGTGCAGTGGCAGCCTCCCAAAGATCCTCTGCTGAGGCAGAGTCCGGTGCAGCCTGAGGAGGAGCTCTCTTCTGAAGTCGTAGAGGGCTCTGACCCTGGAGGATTGGCTGTGCAACGGAGGAGTGGAGATTTTAGATCCACTTGTAAATCTAGTGCAGAGGATTTGATTCTGAGGGTGTCTTCAGGCAGGTTGATGGACACCTTTTCTGAGTCTGGGGAATTGAGGATTGAGCACCAAGCAACAGAGGGCTCTACTGGACAGGTACAGGCTTTCATTGTTGAGCGACCAGCCGTGTTCACCCTGGAATCGATCTGGACAGCTATAGTCAAGCTTGGAGAACTTCTTGCTCCCCAGGTGGTGGCTGTAGGGGCCCAGGTTCAGGTTCATACTACTCTGCTACAGCAACATACCCTTGAAGTCTCTGCTTTACAATCATCGGTAATGGAATTACGACAGAAAGCTTCTAGTTTTGAGTTTCTAGTTTTGAGCTTCTAGTTTTGAGTATCTTAAAAAGGATATAGCTATTTTAGAAAAGGTTCAGAGAAGAGCCACCAAAATGGTAAAGGGGATGGAAGGATACTCCTATGAAGAAAGGCTAAAAAGGTTAGGGCTCTTTAACCTGGAAAAGAGACGGCTGAGGGGAGATATGATAGAATATAAATTAATGAACGGAGTGGAACGGGTAAACGTAGATCGATTGTTTACGTTATCAGAATATAGAAAAACTAGGGGACATGCAATGAAGCTACAGGGTAAACTATTTAAGACTAATAAAAGAAAATATTTTTTCACTCAACGTGTAATCAAACTCTGGAATTTGTTACCGGAGGATGTAGTAAAGGCTGTTAGTGTAGCTGGGTTTAAAAAAGGTTTGGACAAGTTCATGGAGGAAAGGTCCATAAACCATTATTAAGAAGTGACCGAAGATATCAATGCTTGACCCAGTACAAGCATTGTGGAACTTGTGTCTCTTGGGGAAATTGCTAGGTACATATGACCTAGATTGGCCACTGTTGGAAACAGAATACTGGGCTTGATGGACCTTGATCTGACCCAGTATGGCATATCTTATGTTCTTATGATGGTGTTTCGACGTGTCAGAAGGACATGCTGGCATTAAAATCACAGATTGAATTCTTGGTAAATGCTTCTAGATATTGTAATCTATGTTGTATAAATTCCCCTAGACTTCCCACTATTTCTGCTAAAGATCTGTTTAGGAAATACTTGTCGGAAGTTTTAGATGTCCCAATTGAATCCCACCCTCCTATGCTTAAGGTATACTATCTTCCTTCGGGGAAAAAAAGTGTCTGGGGGTGGAACAATTGATGTAGAAGGTCAAGCAGATTTATTAAATATTTCTCCTTTATTGGAATCCTCAATTAATGACGTAGCTTCTTCTTCTACATTGATAGCTACGTTTGCTCTATCTTCTGATAGGGACTGGTTTCTACGTATGTTCTTTAAGAAGCGTTCTGTACAGTTTTATGGGTTAACAGTTCGCGTCTTTCCAGACTTAGCTAAGGAAACTCAAAAACCTAGAAAGGAATTTATGTTATTACGTCCCGGGGTTTTGCTGTTGGGGGGTTTATATTTTTTAAAGTTTCCTTGTAAATGTATGGTCGGGTTGAATAATGCTTCATATATTTTCTTTGAACCGTCTCAGTTGCTGAGCTTTCTGAGTGCTCGGCGCCCTCCTGACATGGCCCCAGATCCCCTGCCAATAAGTTAGCTACGACTGTTTTGCTGACATCTCTTTATCCTCTCGCCTTTGTGTGTTAATTAAATTTTCTTTTTGGATCTCCTCTCTGTGGTGGGCTATAGTAGGAATTGGAATTGTTTTCTCTATGACTTTCTATATTATAAATATTGATTGTATCAATGTTTTTCCTTCCAATTTTCCTAATTTCCATGAAGTTTTGTTTACGCTTCATTGTATGTAAAATTCATAAAGATTAAATAATGATTTATGGACCTTTCCTCCAGGATCTTGTCCAAACCTTTTTTAAACCTGGCTACACTAACAGCTTTTACTACATCCTCCAGTTTCTCTTCTTAGTCTTAAATAGGTTACCCTGTAGCTTCATTTCATGTCCCCTAGTCTTTCTATATTTTAAAGGCACAAACAATTGATCTACGGTTACCCATTCCACGTCATTAATTTACAGACCTCTATCATATCTCCCCTCAGCTGTCTCTTTTCTAGGTTGAAGAGCCCTAACCTTTTTAGCATCTCTTCATGGGGATATCCTTCCATCCCCTTTACCATTTTGGTGGCTTTTCTCTGTACCTCTTCTAATAACGCTATATCCTTTTTAAAATACGGCGATCAGAATTGCACACAATATTCAAAGTGTAGTCACACCATGGAACGATACAGAGGCATTATAATATCCTTTGTTTTATTCTCCATTTCTTTCCTTATGATACCTAGCATTCTATTTGCTCTCTTGGCCGTCACTGCACACTGGGCGGAGGGTTTCAACATATTATCCATGATGACGCCTAAATCTTTTTCCTGGGTGGTTGTTCCTAATGTGGAACCTTGCATTATGTAACCATAGTTTGGGTTGTTCTTTCCTAGGTGCATAACTTTGCACTTGTCCACATTAAATTTCATCTTCCATTTGGATGCCCAGTCTTCCAATAAATCAAGATCCTCTTGCAATTTTTGACAATCCTTATGGGTTTTAACAACTTTGAATAATTTTGCGTAATCTGCAAATTTGATTACCTCACTCGTAATTCCCATTTCCAGGTCATTTACGAATATGTTATAAAGCAGCTGACCCAGCACAGATCCCTGGGGTACTCCATTATTCATCTTTCTCCAATGGGAAAATTGGCCATTTAGCCCTAACCTCTGCTTTCTATCTATCTTTTAACCAGTTCCTGATCCACAATAGTACACTGCCTCCTATCCATGACTTTTTAATTTTGCTAAAAGTCTCTCATGAGGGACCTTGTCAAAGGCTTTCTCTACCTGTTTATTCACACCTTCAAAAAAACATAACAGATTAGTAAGAAAAGACCTTCCTTGGCTAAAGCCATGTTGGCTGTATCCCATTAAGCCACGACTATCTACATGTTCAGTAATTTTGTTCTTTATAATGGTTTCTACCATTATCTATAATACTGATGTCAGGCTTCCCGGTCTGTAGCTTCCTGGATCATCCCTGGAACACTTTTAAAAAATTGGCATTACATTGGCCATCCTCCAATCTTCAGGTATTACAGATGATTTTAATGATAGTTCACAGATTACTAATAGGTCTGAAATCTCATATTTCATTTCTTTTAACACCCTTGGATGTATACCATCCAGTCCAGGTGATTTCCTACTCTTCAGTTTATCAAATAGTTATAATACATCTTCCCAGTGTATCAATATTTCTTTCAGTTCTTCTGCATCACCACCTTTAAATATCACTTCAGTCATGGGTAATATCACTACATCTTCCTCAGTAAAGACCAAAGCAAAGAATTCATTCAGTCTCTCCACTATGGCCTTGTTCCCTCTTAGTGCCTCTTTTACCCCTCTTTATCTAATGGTCCCAACTGCCTCTGTCACAGGTTTTTTTTTGCTACGAATGTACTTGAAAGTCTTTATTACGTGTTTTTGCTTCCTCAGCAAGCTTCTTCTCAAACTCTCTCTTTGCCTGCCTTATCAATGCCTTGCATCTAACTTGCCAGTGCTTATTATGTTGTTTCCAGTTTGTCATTTGACTCCTTTTTCCATTTCCTGAAATATGCTTTTTTGGCAACAGCCACTCTGACCTCACCTTTAAACCATACTGGCAGTTTTTTGGGCTTCCTTCCACTTTTCTTAAAGTGTGGAATACAGCTGGTCTGGGCTTCCAAGATAGCATTTTTTTTACAACATCCATGCTTGGTGTAAATCTTTAACCTTTGCAACTGCTCCTTTTAGTTTTTTTCTTAAATGTTTTCCTCATTTTATCATAGTCTCCCCTTTGAAAGTTAAAAGGTAGTACTGGTAGTACTGCGGATTTCCTTAATGTCTTTTCTCCATTTATTAAATGCTATGATCACTATTGCCAAGTGGCCAACACCCTTATCTCTTGCACCAGATCTTATGTTCCACTAAGGACTAGGTCCAAAATGGCTTCCCCTCTGGTCGGTTCATGAACCAGCTGCTCCAAGAAGTAGTCATTTAATTTATCTAGAAGCTTTATCTCCCTAGCATGTCTTGCCGTGACAATGACCCAATTGATACCAGAGTAATTGAAATCACCCATTATTATTACTGTGCTGTAACTTTTGTTAGTTTCCCTGATTTCTTTGAGCATTTCATTATCCATTTGTTCACTCTGGCCAGGCGGTTGATAGTATACCCTCATTATCATCGCTGTCGCCTTCCCCTTCCTCTTTTTACATGGAATTTCGATCCATAGACTTTCTACCAAGAATTTTGCTTCCTGCAAAGCGTTAATCCTTTTTGACTCAATGCCTTCTCTAACAAAGGGCAACTCCTCAACCAATATGATCTGCTCTATCATTAAGATATAGTTTGTACCAAGTTATCACAGGGTCCCCACTGGTTGTCCTCATTCCACCATGACTCTGAGATACCAATCATATCTAACTTTTCATTTAGTGCTATATATTCTAACTCTCCCGTTTTATTTTTTTTTTAGACTTCTAGCATTTGCATACAAGCATTTTAGAGGCTGTATTTTATTCATATTAATCTGGCTATCGATAGACAGGGTAATTTGGAATCTTTAAGCTCTGTCTGCTCTGTACTCAAGGGCATTTGGGCTACTTTTGTCTTTTTTGGAACCTCTCTGCTGATATGCCCTAACTTCAATCTTTTGTTAGTATCCTTAGAGGATACATTGTTCCGAACCATGCGCTCTTGGGCGACTGTCAGCTCTCCCCTGTCATCTAGTTTAAAAGCTGCTCGCTCTCCTTTTTAAAGATTAATGCCAGCAGCCTAATTCCATCCCAGTTAAGGTGGAGCCCATCCCTTCGGAAAAGTCCCAACCTTTCCCCAGAATGTTCCCTAGTTCCTAACAAACCCAAAACCCTCTTCCTTGCATCATCGTCTCATCCACACCTTGAGACTCCGTAGTTCTGTTTTCCTTTTGGATCCTGGATGTGGAACGGGAAGCATTTCGGAGAATGCTACCCTGGAAGTTCTGGATTTCACCTTCCTACCTAAAAGCCTAAATTTGGACTCCAGAACCTCCCTAGCACACTTTCCCTATGTCATTGGTATCGACATGTAACCAAGACAGCAGACTCCTCCCCAACACCATCTAAGACCTTGTCTAGGTGGAACGTGAGGTTCGCTACCTTCGCACCAGGCAGGCATGTTACTAGGCGATCCTCACTTCCAGGAGCCACTCAGATATCTACATGCCTAATGATCAAATCATCAACTGTAACAGCTGTCCTAACCCTTCCCTCATGGATATGTGGCCATGGAGAAACCTCCTCAGTGCAAGAGGGTTTTACATCACCTGGAGGACAGGTCCTAGCTATAGGATCACTTCCTGCCACACAGGGGTGGCCCAAGGGGGGTGCGGGGCCATGTATGGAGATTCATTGTGGGCCTCATTTGCATAAATGTTTGCATAACGTGCTGTTAGTAAACATACCTCTTAATGAGTTTCTGGATAAAGAAAGACTACCACATCTCTAAATTACTATATTCCAGTGCCAATCGCCAGGCCCATTAGGAAGTATTATAAACACTGACCATTTAGAACCCACAGCAAACCCATCGTATCATAACAGCACTACCAGGACTCACAAAACACCAAACCCTACCTATCAAAAAGGCAACACTGCAAATATTAAACCAATACATCTCAGAGGATACCAATACATCTCACTGGGTGAAAGAGAACAAGTGGGACTGTCAAAAAGAAACTACATGAACAGAACACCTCAACTTGGTTACACATGCAGAACATAGACCGTCACCACACAAAGAACAAAGGATCACAATTTAGAAATAGGAAGATAATAATTAAATCGGGAACCCCAAAAGCCAAACAGGAAATGTACAACACTGGAAAAATAAAACAATTAATTTCCTCTTGCATTAAACAAAAACGCAAAGATGTTAGCAATACACAATTTCCCAGACCTGACATATTCCAGTTAACAAATTTAAAATATAAAGTATTTTTCTACCTTTGGGCATTTTATTTTTCAATTGCAATTGTTACAGTCACTTTCTTCTGGTTTCTTCATGTCTTCTGCAAGCTGTCAATTTGTCCTTTTTCTTCTCTCTTCTAGATTTTTTTCCATTCTCTCTCTATATCTGCTTTAACATACTGATCTTTCCCTTTTTGCTCTTTCCCCCATTTATTTCTTTATTCCTTTATCATCCACTCAAATTTCCCCCTTCCATTCTCAATCCCCACTTACTCTCCCAATACCTGGCCAATTGTAGATTTTTCTTCCTTCCCACACAAAATATCTTTTCCCTTCTCCATCCTCATTCCCCGTCCCTTTTTAGTCCTCCCCCAAAATCAGCTCCCTTCTAGCTCTAGATCCACCCAGCATCCGCTCCCTTCTAGTCCCATTCTCCCATGCCCCCACATCAGTCCATTTCCAATCCTAGCCCCCCATATGCTCCTTTCCAGTCCCATTCCAGCCTCCCATCAGCCCATTTCTACTCCAAGCTCCCCCATCAGCCAATTTCCACCCCTATTCCAGCCCCAACCAGACCATTTCCAGTCTAAGCTCCCCATCAGCCATTTCCAGTCCTATTCCAGCTCCCCATCAACCCATTTGCAGTCCCAGCTTACCCTCCCATCACAGCCCATTTCCATTCCAAGCTTCCCCCATCACAGCCCATTTCCAGTCCTATTCCATTCGCCATCAGCCCATTTCCAAACCTAGCCCCCCATCAGGAATTACAGAACTTAAAAGGGAGAGAGGAGGCATTGTGGGTTAAACTAGAAAAAGGAAAGATAAATCTATTTGCATTGGCGTGATATACAGACCTCCCTCACAAGAGGAAGAGGTGGATGGAGAGTTAATTGAAGACATACGCAGCATTGCTAGGAAAGGGGAAGTGCTTCTGATAGGGGATTTCAATATGCCAGATGTTGATTGGCACATTCCTGCTGCAGTATCATCTAGAAGTAAAGAGATCCTGGATTCTCTACAGGGAGAACTATACAGGCAACTGGTAACAGACCCCACACGTGAAGGGGCCATACTGGACTTGGTGCTTACCAATGGTGAAAGTGTTTCTGATGTTAAAGTGGGAGATCATTTTGCATCCAGTGATCACCAGATGGTGTGATTCAGTATTAGGACTAGGGCTGTTAGAATCTATTCAAAGGTGAGGGTCTTAGCCTTTAGGAAGACTAAATTTGCCAAGATGGGCCAATACCTCAGGGAGTCGTTAGCGGGATGGGAACAGCTGAGAGATGTAGAAAAACAATGGACAAAACTGAAAGGGGATATTTTAAGGGCAACCAACCTTTTTGTTAAAATGGTAAATAAAGGTAAAAGGAAAAGGAGACCGCTATGGCTTTCAAAAGAAGTAGCTGAAAAGGTGAAGAAAAAGAGGGAGGCCTTCATGAAATACAAGAGATCATAGAGAGAGGAAGACAGGCATCTATATTTGGAAAAACTTAGAGAAGCTAGCAAAGTAGTCAGGAAAGCAAAGATTCAAAAAGAGGAGGAAATAGCCAAAGCAATAAAATGGGGGGATAAGACATTTTTCAGATATGTTAGTGAGAAGAGGAAGGGCAAAAGTGGTATTGTCAGACTCAAGGGTGAAGGGGAGGAATATGTAGAAGCTGATGAGGATAAAGCGGAATTGCTTAACAAATATTTCTGTTCTGTGTTCACAGATGAACCAGGAACAGGACCTCATAAAACACCCACAAACAGGAACAGAAGCGAGGGACATCTTAAACAATTTTCAGAAGACCGTGTTCATGAGAAACTTGCTCATCTTAAAGTAGACAAAGCAATGGGACTGGATGGGATACACACTAGAATACTGAGGGAACTTGGGGACGTTCTAGCAGTTCCACTGACTGACCTTTTCAATGCCTCGTTGGAGTCGGGAGTGGTGCCAAAGGACTGGAGAGAGGCTATGTGGTGCCTTTACACAAAAGCGGAAGTAAGGATGTAGTTGAAAACTACAGGTCGGTTAATCTAACTTCGGAGGTGAGTAAATTATTGGAAACGCTGCTGAAAGAGAAAATAGTGAGGTTTCTGGAGTCCAGTGGATTACAGGATCCGAGGCAGCATAGATTCAACAGAGGCAGGACTTGTCAATCAAATCTGATTGATTTCTTTGACTGGGTGACCAGGGAGTTGGACCGAGGGAGAACCCTAGATGTGGCGTATTTAGATTTCAGTAAAGCCTTTGACACTGTTCCTCACAGGCAACTTATAAACAAACTGAGCACCCTAGGGATGGACCCTAAAGTTACTGCTTGGGTTAGAAATTGGTTGGGTGGGAGGCAACAGTACAGGTAAATGGAGCTCACTCTGAGGAGAAGGACGTTACCAGTGGTGTGCCCCAGGGATCTGTCCTTGGTCCGATTCTTTTTAACATCTTTGCTAGTGATATAGCAGAAGGGCTGTCGGGTAAGGTTTGCCTCTTTGCGGATGATACCAAAATCTGCAATAGACACCCAGGAAGGTGTAGATAACATGAGGAGGGATCTAGCTAAGCTTGAAGAATGGTCCAGAATTTGGCACCTGGGATTTAATGTTAAAAAATATAAGGTCATGCATTTGGGCTGCAGCAATCCAAGGGAGCAATATAGTATAGGGGGTGAAGTACTTTTGTCCACCAAAGAAGAGCGGGACCTAGGCGTGGTTGTGTCTGATGATCTTAAAGTAGCTAAAAAGATAGAAAAGGCGACGGAAAAAACCTAGAAGGATGCTTGGGTGCATATGAAGAGGAATGGCTAGCAGAAAAAAGGAGGAAATAATGCCTCTGTATAAGTCTTTGGTGCGACCTCATTTGGAGTATGGTGTGCAATTCTGGAAACCGCATCTTCAAAAGGATATAAACAGGATGGAGTCAGTACAGAGGGTGGCTACTAAAATGTTTAGTGGTCTTCATTATAAAGCATATGAGGACAGACTGAAGGATCTTAATATGTATACATTAGAGGAAAGGCGGGATAGGGGTGATATGATTGAGATGTTTAAATACCTCCGTGGCATAAATGTACAGGGGGAGAGCCTCTTTCAATTGAAAGCAAGTTCTGCTACAAGGGGACATGGGATGAGGGTGAAGGAGAATAGATTTAGGAGTGATATGCGGAAGTATTTCTTTACGGAAAGAGTGGTGGATCCATGGAAGTGTCTCCCCGTGGAGGTGGTAGAGATGAGGAAAGTATCTGAATTCAAAAAAGCTTGGGACAAACACAGAGGGTCTCTAAAGGAAAAAAAAGAGGACTGTTGTAGTTGTTGATATGGAAGGACAGACTAGATAGGCCATGTGGTCTTTTTCTGTCATATTTCTATGTTTCTATCAATCATTTCCAGTCCAAGCTCCCCCCCCAAAAAAAATCACAGCCCATTTCCAGTCATAGCCCCCCAATCACAGCCCATTTCCAGTCCCAGCTTCCCCCCATCAGCCCGTTTCCAGTCTAAGCTTCCCCCCCCATCAGCCCATTTCCAGTCCTAAACCCCCCCAATCACATCCCATTTCCAGTCCCAGCTTATCCTCCCATCACAGCCCATTTCCAGTCCCAGCCCCCCAATCACAGCCCATTTCCAGTTCCAACTTACCTTCTCATCACAGCCCATTTGCAGTACAAGCTTCCCCCCCATGACAGCCCATTTCCAGTCCTAGCGCACACTCCCCCTCCCCTCCCCGCCGAAGAGTCCCACAGCTGTCTAAGGGCTTCAGAGGGAGCCGGTAAAGCCTGCGCAAGTCCCCAGTTCCCTCTGCACAGTCACCAGCATGTTTTCCCTCACACTGGCGGCTGTTTCAGTGAAGCGCGCTGAATGCCGGGAAAGTTTAACGGTCATTTCCCAGTACTCGCGGGTTTCCCTGGGTCCCTCTGAAGCAGTCCATTGTGTGAGTATGAAGTTCGTGCAGGGCCCTGTGCAAACAACATTCTCGCATAATGGACGGGTCGGCCATGGTGCCACACCAGGGTGATGCTCTCCTCTCACATGACTGCTCTCCTCCATGGCAACAGGAGAAAGGCCTGCTGCAACAATTGCCAACTCCCCTGGATCCAAGGAGTGCCAATTCAAGTAATTCATCTGCACATTTTCTGAATTGGCAATGTGGGCTAAAGAGAGTTTGAAAATGTTATTTGGCCTATTTCATTAGCAAGGAAGTTTCCTGCACCACAGCCACAATGCTTCCCTGGTGGTTGACATAAGCCACTGCTGTTGCACTATCCAAGAAGATTTGCACTACTCTCCATTTGACTAAGGGTGTAAAAACAATGAGCGTCTTCCATATGGCCCTCATCTTTAGAAAACTGATAGACCAGGTAGCCCTCTGACCCTGTCCAGCAATTATGGACTATCTACCCCATACAGTAAGCCCCCCCTCCAACCAAAAAGGCTTGCATCCATAGTTACAATAAGCCAAATCAAGAGTGTCCAAAGTCCATGCCTCTGAGTAGGTGCCAAGGCTCTTGCCACCAATCCAGACTGGATCTGATCTCCTTTGTTCAAGACAACCAAGCCTCTGAGACAGGATCCCACTGAGATAAGAGCAACAACTGCAGAAGACACCTATGTATCTGAATCCCCAGTACCAGCTACAAAGTTACTGCCATAAACTCAACCTCCATAAAGTTCCAAGTCCTCTGAGAAGTCTCTGCAGCTAAGGCTCAAATTTGCCCTTGCAGCTTGCTCAGGAACAAACACCCTCCCTTTGGGTGTGTCGAAGCAGGCTCCCAAATATTCAATGCACTGAGGAGGAGTCAACTTGCTTTTGTCAAAGTTGATCACCCACTCCAGAGACTGCAACAACAATTGCTCATTGTGGTTTTTTTCATGCTCTGCCTCCAACTTTGCTCTTATAAGCCAATTGTCTAGGTAGGAATGGACTAAAATGCCCTCTCTGCACAAGGCTGCTGCCATTACCATCACCATCTTGGAGAAGGTATGGGGAGCTGTGGCTAGGCCAAAGGAAAGGGCTTAGAAACTAGAAATGACCACCTAGAATTGCAAATCTCAGGTATTTTTGATGAGGTTCCCTGACTGGAATGTGAAGGTGGGCCTCTAACACTGTTAAACTACCTGGAATAGACAGCCAACGTGATTGAACACAAGATAGTTTTCATGCAGAAATCCAGTATAAGGCCTAAGTTCACCCCTTCAAATCTAGAATGGGGCAAAATGAGCCCTCTTTTTTCATAACTACAAAACCTATATGTTCCCTGTTGTGGAACAGGCACAGGAACTACAGCTCCAAGATCTCGCAGTCTTCCTAAGGTGGAGACCACCACATTTCTTTTGTCTGGAGCATGACAGGAGGAAAGAAAATAAAATAATCAGCGAGATGGCAGCAGTCCAGAAGAAGGTGGCTTTGTGCAAGTTTGTGTATTTGTATCTTCCATGAGCTAAGGGACCCCTGTTTATCTCTCACCTCATATCCCTCTACAACCAGAGATTATCCTGTATCCCAAAATAGTGCAGAGTCTGCACCAAAGGTGCCAGTGACATGAGACTGAAAGATCTAAATATGTATACACTAGGGGACCCTTTCTATCCTTCACTATTCTGAATAACTATTAAGATACTGCAAACTGACCTGAAGGCAGAAAGGAAATGGAGGCAGGTGACATCACCAAAACAAAGCCACAATCTGAGAGACCTAGGCCTGGACCGTCTTCTGTTTCCCAGGGAATGGGAACAAAGAATAATTCATTCAACTGGATCTGTGCAGTGTTCTCTCAAAAACAGAGACCTTGAACTTATTTATCAAAGACTTTTCCTAAGAGCATACAATGTGAAAAATGAGAAAAATCAAGACCATTCACTCAATTAATGCTGTTTCAAAGCACTTGAAAAACCTGGTCCATCCCAGAAGTGTACTGTTTTTCTCTCCTACTCTCATTACATTGATACACTAGACTAACGTCAACAAAAAAACAAGCCATTAACCAGCATGGTGGCATGCTGCCTGTCATTGTGATTGCATCTTAAGATCTCCTTCAAAAGACAAGGACAAGAGGTTGCATTCATTTCCAAGTCAATACCCTATCCCCAACCTATCTTTACAATGTTCTTATGAAGATGCTGATCTGCAAAACGTATGCTTTAAATCACATTCAGCTGGCATCTTTATAAACAAAGCAGAGGAGCTGGTGGGGGCAGGGGAAGAGAGGGAATAATTTCTCAAATCCCGGAACTATCATTTTTTACTATATGCATCAGAATATATCAATATAAACAATGTCTTGCAATTAATAGAAGTAAATGTTTATCATTACAAATGGACGGGGGGGGGGGAGGGGAGGAACAGCAGCTCCTTTTGGAGAGGTAATAAAACATCTGCATATTTAGAGAGACTGTACTGCATAGGTAAATATCAAAGCTCCTGTGAGCACAACCTCTGGTCTCTGTTAGATTCACTTATGAAGAGATAGAGGAACTGGTGCCCTAATTTGCAGCATTTTCAGCCCCCTGGCAGCAACGTAAAGAAGGAACACAGGGTGAGTCAACATTTGCATTTGTTTTTAAATATCTTTATTAAAGAACACCAACAAACAATTGTACAGTAATATAAAGACAAAACAAGAACAGCAAATAACTCATCCCGAATGCTGGTGAAAACTATCCCTCCCCAAAATGATCCCCCTCCCCAGCCCATCCCTCACCACCCATCCCCCCCCCAACTCTCATCTCAACGAAAACAAAGAACAGGGAGCAAAGAAAGAGATCCACAAGCAGAGACGTATGCAATGGCTGGTCAGAGCAGCGGAAAGAGAAAAAAGGAGACGACAAAAGAAAAATCAAAATACCAGCCCCCAGACTCATACCAACATATTGACTTATAGTAAAAAAAAAACAAAAAAAAAAAAACCCAGCAGCAAACTACATTAATCGCAGCAAACTACATTAATCGCAGGCAAAGGTTGGAACATCTACCAAAATCCAAGCGCTTTAAAGCGTGTAACATTTGCATTTTTATGTGAAAATATTTCTGCCACATAGGAGCAGGCATTGCATGCACACACCGCAGATTCACAAACAGAATCTTCCCATTACTGGAGTACCTGCAGTTACTTGCATATTATAAATCTAACTAGGTTAGTGGTATACCTCAGAGCTGAGAAATGCAAAGACCCAGGTTCAAACCCTAGAACAACCAGTGTGTGACCTTGAGCCAGTCACGCAAGAGATCTTTCAGCACAGAATACTGGAAGCAGAACACCTTCAGCACCCACCGTGCCTCAGAGGTATCCATATAGCAGTGCATTTTTCTTAGAAAAAAAAGGTGCTGCTACTTATAATGCAGGGTTAGTTTATTAATCTATGAGGACCATGAGTCAAATTTTAACAGGCTATGAAAAAGGTGCCAGTACTCCATACCACCAAGTAACCCATTAAAAAAAGCCCTGCTACATAGTATAAGGCAGGGGTGGGGAACCCTGGTCCTGGAGAGCCGCAGACCAGTCAGGTTTTCGGGATATCCCTAATGAATATGCATGAGATATATATGCATTAGAGAGATCCTGCCAACCTGACTGGTTTGTGGCCCTCCAGGGCTGGATTTGGAGACCCCTGCCTTACACCTCTGTCATTTAAGATTGTGAGTGGGCAAGGTGCAGATGTCCTAGACATCGAAAGGGTATATAGAATGTGTCACATTCCTCCTCGATTCTCACCACCACCAAAAAGTTGTCTAATAGACAATATTTTGGTGGTGGTGAGAAGTGAGGAGGAATGTGACACATTCTATCTAACCTTTTTGATGTCTTGGACATCTGCACCTTGCCCACTCACAATCTTAAATGACAGAGGTGTAAGGCAGGGGTCTCCAAATCCAGCCCTGGAGGGCCACAAACCAGTCAGGTTGGCAGGATATCTCTAATGCATATATATCTCATGCATATTCATTAGGGATATCCCGAAAACCTGACTGGTCTGCGGCTCTCCAGGACCAGGGTTCCCCACCCCTGGTATAAGGGTTTGGGGATTAAAGGCTGTGTATGAAAAGGGCTGATGGCTTTATTTGCCATTATCAGCAGATCAATTCACAACTCCAGTTTTAGTATGTGCTAATCAATTTAATCCTAGAATTTATTGAAACTCTAAATAAATTATTGACACTGTTTGTTGGCTGCAATCAATTCTTAAGCCAAGTCCTTGAATGCCAGATAACCTCCAGTCATCATCTCTCACTGAGCTACATTTCCTAAAAATACTAAGTCACAGGGTTAATTTCCTGTACTAGAAATAATCTATTACATGACAATGTCACTTGTTTTTATGACCTGCCTGGTTTAAGAACACAAACACTTTCTTTTTTTTTTTTTTTTACAATTGCAGTCTGGAAAATTCCCCTACCCCCACTCCCACACCAGCTAAATCCCCTTTCATTTTGCTTAGGAGAAGCACAACCCCCTTCTGTGAACAAGTCAGTGTTACTCAATGCATTTCAGAGAAGTCCCCAGAGAGATATTCCTCCAGCTGGAACCAGAAACACTTGCAGAACTGCATACTAGAAAGTCCCCAAATCCTCCGGATAACCCTTACCATACTCACAGGTCTAAATCTCATTACAACACTGCTAACTTCAAATTGTTGGCATTCTAGTTAAAGAAATAATAGTTTTATGCATGGAAGAATGAATTATTAAACTTCTTTTAGCAAAAAGCTGAAATGATTTCCAGATTTGCCATAACACTTAAATACATAAAACATGATAAAGTGCCGTGTGCAGTCCCTGACTATGCTATGGGGAAAGGATGCTGATCACAGAGCAGTACCTAGTAACAGAACAAGCTTAAACATCAAGGTTATGTGAAGATTTGCCTATTGTCTGCTCCATTCTGAACAGAAAACTCATCCCACACTGCTCCATTTAGTACCTGCAGACAAAGAACTTTCAAATATTATTACCACAGACATTAGCAATAGCTTGTATAAATATAAATTCAAGAGCCACAATACAGACTGAGCCAACAAGTCCTTTTTTTTCTTCAAAGAATGCAGCTATAAGTGCCATTCCTATAGCAGTGTGGATTTTTAGAAAGGCTTTTCATCCAATTTGAAAAATGACTTACAACCAGAATTCCTCAGGAACAGTCAGGCTGCCACCTCCAGGATGAACATTACTGAGGCTATCAGCATTTGGACACCCATGGTTTTAGTGGTAAACAAATGCACAGGGAGATAAAGCGAATGGAACAAAATATCACAGAGTCAAAGCAAGGCAGTGAGCCATCTGGAGCTCCATGTTTCGGGCTGAATTTTAAGCCCTTGAAGTCTTGGCTTCCACTACTGCACTCTGTCACCATCCAGTACGTTCTCATCCACATGGATACCCTTCGAGCCATTAACATGAGGATAAAATAGTAGATAAGATAACATGAGGAGGGATCTAGTTAAGCTTGAAGAATGGTCAAGAATTTGGCAGCTGAGATTTAACATAAAAAATGCAGGGTCGTGCATCTGGGCTGCAAAAATCCAAGAGAACAGTACAGTATAGGGGGTGAAGTACTTCTGCCCACAAAAGAGGAGCAGGACCTGGGCGTGATTGTTTCAGATGATTTTAAAGTGGATAAGCACGTAGAAAAGGTGACAGCAAAACCCAGAAGGATGTTTGGGTGCATAGGGAGTGGAATGGCCAGCAGGAGGAAGGAGGTGATAGTGCTTCTGTACAAATCTTTGGTTTATGATTCATTTAAAAATTTTATATACTGCCCTTCTACAGTGTGTCAGAGCAGTTTACAATAAAAGCATTAAGAGCAAGAAAAAGGAAGGGCAATTAAAACGAAGTAAAGCAAAGCATCGGAAGAATTGAAAGAAATACTGATAAACCAGGAAGATGTATCACAACGAGGACCAGATGGTATATATCCAGGGGGTCATTCTGACTCACGTTTAGTGGGGATGGATATCCAGTTTGGATGTCCATCCCCACTAAACGCCCAGGACCATATTCCCTGTCCAAAGCAGACACACATGGAGTAAGGCGATCCAGGGTTGTCTCTTGCCCCCCCCCCCCCCCATCTTCCTTAGACCAGACACAGCTATGAACAGGAGGCCCGGATGACAGAACATGGACTGTGGGAGGGCGTTGCAGGCTCCTCAGGGGCAGCAGGAAGTTCTGCTCAGTCCCAGGAGGGTTCCAGCACCGCAGCGGAGGCGCTCGTGTAATTGGGTACCACGCCACCTCTGCTCGAGCCTTATAGTAAGGACCAGGCTTCGCCAAACCCTCTATATCTAAGGGGCTAGGTAGCGAAAGGGCCCAGGAAAGGTTTTCACCGTAGTTCATTCTCCTACTGCAATAAGGCCTTCTGTGGTGCTAGAGCACAGCAAGAAAAGGCCTGTGGATGCGAGGGAGCAAGAAAAGGCCTGTGGATGCGAGGGAGCATGAAGCAGACATGAAACTGACAAAACGTCCTCAGTTGGAGGGGGACTAGTGAGAGCAGCCTCCCCTTTCAGAGGAGCCGGAGTTGTTGGACCCGGAGACTGAGTTGGAGGATGTTGAGGAGCTGGATGCTACTCTCTGTATTAATTTGCCTATTTCTTAGCAGGCTTCTTTGTAGGATCTTTGGATTCTTTTCATCTATGTAGTCCACAAGTAAGCCTCTTCATTCTGGGGGGGGGGGGGGGGAAGGAGGGCTCCTACTAGCCTTGGGGGTCCCAAGGTTAGATAGAGTTGCTGTTAGAGTCTGACTACTTATTTCTTGCTCTTGTGAGTCTGCTTTGTCAATAGGTTACTGGGGCTGATGCCAACTGCCTAAGAATGGTGATGTTATCAAAGAAATGACATGCTCAGTGTCCAAGCTGCTGGGGGAGGTTGACTACCCCTTGTCACCTGCCAGAAAACCTCCTGGCAGAGGGTCCACTCCCCAGGATCCATCTGCACCCAACTGAGGTAGTCCGCCATCACACTGTCTGCTCCCGCAAAATGCATCCTTATTTGTAGTAGTGTGCGCAATTCTGGAGGCCACAACTTCAAAAGATATAAACAGGATGGCACTGGTGCAAAGGGCAGCTACCATCGCAAAGCAAGATACCAAAGCTCCATCAACTAAACAATGGCTGGAAAAAATCATATTGCTGAAGCTGTTGCCCCTGTTACAGCTTCTACCTCTGTCCAGACAGACAGAGATCCCAATGCCAGTTGAAAGACCAGATCCACATGCAGGATTGCCTGCATGCTGACACTCTCAGGAAAGAAATGGAGGAGCTCAGGGAAGAGGTGATGAGGCTGAGAAGCATTTAAGACAGCGAGAAGTACATCAATGAGATGCTGCTTGAAACATCCAAGCTCTACGACAGAGGTGAAGAGGGGAGGTTAGAGAAGGAAGAAGGTTGGACACGAGTCACCAGACCCTGAAATATCAACACTCCAATTCCTCAGGCCCTTGAATTGAAGAACCAGTATGCAGCCCTGGAAGTGGAGGAGGTGGAAGCATCTGAGGAAAGGGAAGAACCACAGCTCAAGTACCCAATAGTTGCAGAATTAGTCACCACAAGGAAGCAAAGGGTAGTGGTGGTTGGGGACTCTTTTCTGAGGGGCACCGAGGTGTCCATCTGCTAACCAAATTTGATGTCCAGAGAGGTGTGGTGTGCTGTCTGCCAGGTGCCAAAATCAGAGATTCTATGGAATATCTGCCAAGACTTTTCAAGTCTGCTGACTATTATCCAAAGTTGCTCATCCATGTCGGCACAAATGATACTGCCAGGTATCCCTCTGAATGTATCAAGAGTGACTTCATGGCTCTGGGACAGAGGGTGAAGCAGACAGATGCGCAGGTGGTGTTCTCTTCAATCCTCCCTGTTATTGCTAAAGGCCAAGGCAAAAAAGTTTGCAATCTGGAGATGAATGCATGGCTGCGTGGATGGTGTCATCGAGAACATTTTGGTTTCTTGGACATGGGATGATGTTCCAAGGGCTGCAGAGCAGAGATGGTGTCCATCTGTCCAAGAAGGGTTGACGTGTCTTCAGCAGCAGACTGTCTAACCTACTGAAGAGGGTTTTAAACTAGATTCATTAGGGATGGGTGAAGAGAGCCCCCAGGTAAGTGAAAAATTAAATACCTCTGTAGATATGGGTAAAAGGGGAAACAACTGGAAAGCGGTGTGTATAAATGCCTGTAGCATGAGAAATAAGATCCCAGATGCGGAGGCTTTAATGGAAAAGGCTTACTTGGATTTAGTGGCAGTTACGGAGACATGGTTTATGGAAAACCATGACTGGGATTTAATTAAGAGTAGTTACGCACCTGTAACAGGTGTTCTCCAGGAGCAGCAGGAATCAGTCCTCACATATGGGTGACGTCGGCGCCGACGGAGCCCCCGTGCGGAGCATTTCCCCAGCTTTCATAGAAAGCCTTTGGAAATGCAGCGCGCATACGCGGTCCCCTTCTCACCCAAGGGTGCCATCTTCCACAGTCTGATGACATAGCTAAAAGACAGCAAAAATAAATCATATGACTGCAACTCCAAGGGGAGGAGGGAGGGTTGTGAGGACTGATTCCTGCTGCTCCTGGAGAACACCTGTTACAGGTGAGTAACTACTCTTTCTCCAGGACCAAGCAGGAAGTCAGTCCTCGCATATGGGACTCCCTAGCTCAGGGCTACCAGAGGCCCCAAACTGAAAAATTGAGCTCCCTTAGAGCCTCAGCATGCAAGAACAGAATCTTCTCTGATAACGCCCCCAAAAGGTAGCCCAACACCAGGACCGGAGGGTAGGAGTTGCCTAGACCCCAAAGAGATTATGGAGTACCGCTTGCCCGAAAGCACTATCCCTGCGGGACTCCCTCTCAAGGCAGTAGAGTGGGCCGCAAAAGTCTGGCTTGAAGACCAAGTAGTGGCCCGGCAGATGTCTGCCAACGGAAGAGAGCGGAGATGAGCCACTGACGCAGCCTTCACCCTAACACGGTGAGCCGTAACTCGACCCTGCAACGGGAGTCCGGCTGCCCTGTAAGCCCAGGCGATGCAGTCAGCTACCCATATGGACAAAGTACGCTTGGAGACAGCCAACCCCAACTTATTGGAGTCATAAGAGACGAAGAGTTGAACCGCCCTCCGGTGCTCCCGCGTACGGTCAAGGTAGAAGGACAACGCCCTCCTACAGTCCATGGTATGCAAGACCATCTCAGCCCGGCTAGCATGAGGCCTGGGAAAGAAAGTCGGAAGAACCACCTTCTGACTTGAGGTGGAAGGAGACGACAACCTTCGGAAGGAATTTAGGGTGAGTCCGTAAGACTACCCTGTTCCTATAGAACCTAGTATAAGGTGCTTCTGATACTAGGGCCTGAAGCTCACTCACTCGCCTTGCTGAGGTAAGGGCTACCAGAAATAGCGTTTTCCAGGACAGAAAACGCAGAGGGCAAGTAGCCATAGGTTCAAATGGTGGGCAAGTAAGCCGTTGCAAGACCACATTTAAATCCCATTCAGTGGCAGGTGGACGCACTGGAGGCTTAAGCAAAAGCAGGCCTCTGAGGAAGCGAGCCACCAAAGGATGACTGGAGAGAGACTGACCCTCCACCTGTGAGTGGTGTGCTGAAAGAGCACTAAGATGAACTCTAACAGAATTGGACTTAAGGCCTAGGTTGGACAGGTGAAGCAAAAACTGCAGCACCACTGGAACCAGGCACGAGAAGGGATTCTCGTTGTGTTGAGTACACCAGGTAGAAAATCTACGCCACTTAAGGGCATAAGACTTTCTGGTGGACTGCCTCCTAGAGGCCAAGACTACGTCCTCCACTTCCCTAGGCAGTAGTAAAGACGCTAGGACTACCCTTTCAGCAGCCAGGCCATCAAATTGAGGGACTGGAGATTGGGGTGCAAGAGGGATCCCTGCTCCTGAGACAGGAGATCGGGTTGCATCCCCAGAGGAAGAGGAGTGTCCACCGCCAGTTGCAACAGTAGTGGGAACCAGGGTTGCCTTGGCCACCTGGGGGCCATGAGAATCACTGAGGCCTTGTCCCGGGTCACCTTGAAAAGTTTCTTAGACACTAGAGGCGTGGGAGGAAATGCATATAGTAGGCCTGTAGACCATGGAATGAGAAACACATCCGCTGCTACTCTGAGAGGATGCGGTTGTCTGGAACAGAACCTGGGTAGTTGACGGTTCAGAGGACTGGCAAAGAGATCTATGGTTGGAAGACCCCATCTCAGGAAGATCTGTTGAACCACTAAAGGGTTCAACTGCCATTCGTGCGGCTGCAGGATCCTGCTCAATCTGTCCGCCAGGTAATTCTCCTGACCTGGGAGGTAGACTGCTTTGAGAAGAATGCCATGATTGACTGCCCAGGAGCACAGTTTCTGCGCTTCCTGACAGAGAAGGCGGGACCCTGTGCCCCCTTGTTTGTTCACATAGAACATAGCCACTTGATTGTCCGTCTGAACCAAGACGGACTGGTGAGAGATGAGATGAGAGAAAGTTCTCAGGGCTAAGCGGATAGCTCTCAGTTCTAAGAGATTGATCTGCTGTGCGGCCTCCCAAGGAGTCCACAGGCCTTGAGTACATGCCCCTTGGCAATGTGCACCCCAACCTTGAAGAGAAGCATCGGTTGTCAGCACCTGAGAGTGTGGAGGTGCCTGAAAAGGCACCCCTTGCACTAGATTCGGAAGATGAAGCCACCATTGCAGAGAAGACTGTAGTAGGCTGGACACCCTCACTTTGTCCATGAGGCTTCCCGTGGCCTGGTGCCACTGAGTCCGGAGGCCCCATTGAGCTGGCCTCATGTGTAGACGGGCATTTGGAGTCACATGGACCGTGGATGCCATGTGGCCTAAGAGCCTCAGGAATTGTCTGGCGGAGACCAGAGAATTGCTGTGGAATAGCCTGGCTAGAGCCATCAATCTGTGGGCCCTGTCCACTGGTAGAAAGGCCTTTGCCTGAAAGGTGTCCAGTCGAGCTCCTATGAACTCCATGTTCTGGGAGGGTTGCAAACTGGATTTTGTGAAGTTTATGACAAACCCCAGGTGCTGAAGCAGAGTGACAGTGCGAAGGGTGGCTTGATTGGCCTCTTGCAGGGATTGACCCCTGATGAGCCAATCGTCCAGTTACGGAAAGACAAAGAGGCCTTGAACCCTGAGGTAGGCCGCTACCACCGCCAAGCACTTGGTGAATACCCTGGGGGCGGATGTAAGGCCAAAGGGCAGTACTCTGTACTGATAATGGTTTCCTCCCACCACAAATCTGAGATATTGTCTGTGGTCTGAATGAATAAAGATGTGCGTATAAGCATCCTTTAGACCTAAGGAGCATAGCCAATCTCCCTGCTGGAGGTAGGGCAGCAGGATTCCAAGGGTAAGCATCTTGAACTTTTCCCTCTCCAGGAACTAGATATTAGGGGAAAGCCGACAGTCGCAAAAGAGCGGATGGTTCGGAAGAATGTATCCTTGAAGGATACTACCAAAAGCAGAGAGGTTCCACAAAAGAGTAAAGTAGCCCAAATGCCCTCAAGTATGGAGCAGACAGAGCTTAAAGATCCCAATTTACCCATGTCTAACAATAGCCAAATTAACATGAATAAAATACATTCTCTAAAATGCTTGTATGCAAATGCTAGAAATCTAAAGAATAAGATGGGAGAGTTAAAATATATAGCACTAAATGAAAGGTTAGATATGATTGGAATATCAGAGACATGGTGGAAGGAGGACAACCAGTGGGACACTGTGATACCTGGGTACAAACTATATCGAAATGATAGAGCTGATCAAATTGGTGGAGGGGTTGCGCTCTATGTTAGAGAGGGCATTGACTCAGAAAGGATTAAAGTTTTGCAGGAAACAAAATCTGCTGTAGAATCTATATGGATTGAAATTCCATATAAAAGGGGGAAGGCAATGGCAGTGGGGGTGTACTATTGAGCACTGGCCAGAATGACCAAATGGATGATGAAATGCTCAAAGAAATCAAGGAAGCTAACAAAAGTTACAGCGCAGTAATAATAATGGGTGATTTCAATTACCCCGGTATCGACTGGGTCAGTGTCACGTCAGGACATGCTAGGGAGATAAAGTTCCTAGATGAAATAAATGACTGCTTCTTGGAGCAGCTGGTTCATGAACCGACCAGAGGGGAAGCCATATTAGACCTCGTCCTTAGTGGAACACCAGATCTAGTGCAAGAGATAAGGGTGTTGGGGCCACTTGACAATAGTGATCATAGCATGATCGCCTTTGATTTAATTAGTGGAGGAGGGATAGTAAGGAAATCCACAGTACTACCTTTTAACTTTCGAAAGGGAGACTATGATAAAATGAGGAAAACAGTTAAGAAAAAACTAAAAGGAGCAGTTGCAAAGGTTAAAGACGTACATCAAGCTTGGGTGTTGTTGAAAAATACTATCTTGGAAGCCCAGACCAGCTGTATTCCACGCTTTAAGAAAAGTGGAAGGAAGTCCAAAAAACTGCCAGCATGGTTTAAAGGTGAGGTCACAGAGGCTGTTGTTGCCAAAAAAGCATCTTTCAGGAAATGGAAAAAAGAGCCAAACGACGAAACCTGGAAACAGCACAAGCACTGGCAAGTCAAATGCAAGGCATTGAGATAAGGCAGGCAAAGAGAGAATTTGAGAAGAAGCTTGCTGCGGAAGCAAAAACGCAAAATAAACACCTTTTCAAGTACATTCGTAGCAAAAAACCTGTGAGAGAGTCAGTTGGTCCATTAGATGATAAAGGGGTTAAAGGAGCACTAAGAGGCGACAAGGCGATAGCGGAGAGACTGAATGAATTCTTTGCTTCGGTCTTTACTGAGGAAGATGTAGGGATGTTACCCATGACTCAAGTGGTATTTAAAGGTGCGGAAGAATTGAAGGAAATATCGATACATCGGGAAGATGTATTACAACTATTAGATAAACTGAAGAGTAGCAAATCACCTGGGCTGGATGGTATACATCCAAGGGTGTTGAAAGAACTGAAATATGAGATTGCAGACCTGCTATCAGTAATCTGTGAACTATCATTAAAATCATCTCTAATACCTGAAGATTGGAGGATCGCCAATGTAACACCAATTTTTAAAAAGGTTTCCAGGGGTGTCCGGGAAACTACAGACCTGTGAGCCTGACGTCAGTACCAGGAAAAATGGTAGAAACCATCATAAAGAATAAAATTACTCAGCATGTAGATAGTCACAACCTAATGGGAGACAGCCAACATGGCTTTAGACAAGGAAGATCTTGTCTTACTAATCTGTTATGTTTTTTTTTGAAGGAGTGAATAAACAGGTGGACAAAGGTGAGTCAGTTGATATTGTGTATCTGGACTTTCAGAAAGCCTTTGACAAGGTCCCTCATCAGAGACGTTTGGCAAAACTAAAGAGTCATGGGATAGGAGGCAGTGTACTATTGTAGATCAGGAACTGGTTAAAAGATAGAAAGCAGAGGGTAGGGCTAAATGGCCAATTTTCCCAATGGAGAAAGGTGAATAGTAGTGTACCCCAGGGATCTGTGCTGGGTCCGCTGCTTTTTGACATATTCATAAATGACCTGGAAAGTGGAATAACGAGTGAGGTTATCAAATTTGCAGATGACACAAAACTATTTAAAGTTGTTAAAACCCAAGAGGATTGTGAAAAATTGCAAGAGGATCTTGATAAATTGGAAGACTGAGCATCAAAATGGCAGATGAAATTTAATGTGGACAAGTGCAAGGTTATGCACCTAGGGAAGAACAACCCAAACTATGGTTACACGATGCAAGGTTCCACATTAGGAACCACCACCCAGGAAAAAGATTTAGGCGTCATTGTGGATACCATGTTAAAACCCTCGGCCCAGTGTGCAGCGGCGGCCAAGAGAGCAAATAGAATGCTAGGTATGATAAGGAAAGGAATGGAAAATAAAACAAAAGATATTATAATGCCTCTATATCGTTCCATGGTGAGACTGCACCTTGAATATTGTGTGCAATTCTGGTCGCCATATCTTAAAAAGGATATAGCGATTTTAGAAAAGGTTCAGAGAAGAGCCACCAAAATGGTAAAGGGGATGGAAGGATACTCCTATGAAGAAAGGCTAAAACGGTTAGGGCTCTTTAACCTGGAAAAGAGACGGCTGAGGGGAGATATGATAGAAGTCTATAAATTAATGAACGGAGTGGAACGGGTAAACGTAGATCGATTGTTTACCTTATCAGAATATAGAAAGACTAGGGGACATGCAATGAAGCTACAGGGTAAACTATTTAAGACTAATAAAAGAAAATATTTTTCACTCAACGTGTAATCAAACTCTGGAATTTGTTACCGGAGGATGTAGTAAAGGCTGTTAGTGTAGCTGGGTTTAAAAAAGGTTTGGACAAGTTCCTGGAGGAAAGGTCCATAAACCATTATTAAGAAGTGACCGAAGATATCAATGCTTGACCCAGTACAAGCATTGTGGAACTTGTGTCTCTTGGGGAAACTGCTAGGTACATAAGACCTAGATTGGCCACTGTTGGAAACAGAATACTGGGCTTGATGGACCTTGGTCTGACCCAGTATGGCATATCTTATGTTCTTATGTTCTGTTCAGGTTTCGCAAGTCTAGGATGGGTCTGAGGCCTCCTGTTCTCTTTGGTACCAGGAAGTACCTGGAATAGAAGCCGTGACCTCTCAGGTGGTGGGGCACCGGTTCCACTGCCTGTTCCTTCAGAAGACCTGCCAACTCCTGCAGGAGTAAGTCCTTGTGCAGAGGGAGTCTGGGAGGCTCCCCTGGAAAATAGTGGAAGTGGAGGAGACAGCCCTTCTGGACTATACTTAGAAACCAGGTATCCCTTGTGACTGCTGACCACCTGTGGGCGAACAGGGCCAGCCTGCCTCCAGTGCTGATGGGGGCCAGCTGAGGAGGAGAGGCTATGCCAGTGCAGTCAAAATCCCCCTCCCTGCTGAGCAGGAGCCGGAGTAGGAGGCTGGGGGCCTTCTGCCTACAGGGCCCATGACCCTGCCCCTTGGCCTGCTGACCCTGTTGGGGAGCTACAGAGGCCTGATAATGAGGGTACTGTTTATAGGCAGATGACTTCCTCGGGTAAAAGGTCTTTTTTCCCGAACCCTTCTTCTTCTGAGAAGGGGCAGAGGTTTTTCTGGACAGCCTTGTCCGGGTAAGAGTCTCGGTCTTGAATTCGGTAGCCTTGTCAGCCATGGGCTTGCGAAAGAGGTTTTCACCTCGGCAGGGGACATCGAGCAACTTGTCCTGCACCCATGGCTTGAGGTCCGATGACTGTAGCCAAGCCTGACGGCGTGCACCGATGCCGGCCGCGGCTACTCGGGCCGAAGCCTCGAAGCCATCATAGGCTGCTCGAGATATAAACTTCAAGCACTCACGAATACCCAAGGATAGAGCATTGAACCTCTGCAAAGGTTCCTCGGAGAGACCAGCAGAGAACCCGGCAATCTCCTTCACCAGGTCTCGAAGGTACATGCCCATGTACAGCTGGTAGGTCTGGACACGGCAAGCAAGCATAGAGCCCTGGAAGCACTTCTTACCAAGGGCATCCAGGTTCTGGGCCTCCCGGCTGGGAGGCACCAAGGAGTGCATCTTCTGACTCTTCAGACGATGCATGGCCAATTCCACAACCATGGAGTGGTGCGGTAATTGTGCCTTTTGGAACCCGGGGCTCTTGTGGATTCGATAGATGGAATCGACCCGCTTGCTTAAAACCGGCGTCGATGCCGGCGCCTCCCACATGCGGAAGAGCAACCGTTCCAGCATCGGAGGAACCAGAACAGTAAAGGCCTCTTTTGGAGGAGAGTCATACTGTAGGGCCTCGAGCTCCTCGGCTCGAGGCTCCTCCTCGGGATCCGCGGGGAATGCCAAAGCCTTGGCCATGTCCCGCACGAAGTCCGAGAACCGGGTATCCTCCGGGGGGGGGGACCTTCTCCGAGGCTCGGACTCAGGCGAGTCCGAAGGAACGCACAGAGTCTGAAAGGTGTCGGGCAACTCCTCATCCTCAGTCTCCCAGCCAGACTCCTTGGTGGAGGAATTGAGTGGCTCCGGTCGGGCAGGCATCAATGCCATCCGCCCCGACGCCGAGGGTACCGGCGTCGACGACCTCGGTCCCGAACGGGAGGCCGAGGGGGACCTTGGCCAAGGATCGACTCGAGCTCGCATGGACTCGAGGATCGACTCGGCCTCCGGGGTCGACTTGGACGTCGATGTCCCGGTGGTCAGGGCAGATGCACCGGTGAGACCGGTGATCAGTGCCCGCTGCTGTTCCATGAAGGCAGCCAAGCTGTTCTCCAAGGCTGTCAACCTGAGTCCGAGCTCAGGAGACTCAGCAGCCCCCGACTCGGACCCCGGTGGCGCTGGGCCCTACGTCGGCTCCCCTGGAGGTGAGTCCACGAGGACTACAGTACTCACGTGACCCGGGGACTCCATCTCCACACGAGGTTGTTTTGCAGGCCTCTCCGACTCTGAAGACCCGGGACGGCGCTCGGGGCTATGCGACTTGGCCCTCGAGGAGCCAAGTGCGTCCACCGACGCCGCCCTCATGGGTTTTTTCTTCTTACGATGCTCCTGCGAGGGAGACCCCCTTTCAGAGGAGCCTCAACGCTGCTCGAGGCTGGAGTCCCAAGATGTCGAGGCCTCTGACGAGGTCCGGGCCCTACCGGACGCGGAGTCAGAGAAGATTCTTTCCTTTTGGTGCTGCCGACTCCTTAACGCCTTAGAGGACATCTTCCCGCACGGACCACAGATCATCGGGTCATGATCGGGTCCGAGGCACCGGAGGCAGCAGTCATGTGTGTCAGTGAGAAACATAAGTTTCTTACACCGATCACACTTTTTAAACACGCTGGCAGCCATCGGGAGAAAAAGGGCCCCTGCAAGGTCAAAAGACAGGGCTGCCAGTGAAAAAAGAAAAAATGGCACGAACGCTAGTCACTAAGGACAAAAAATGAAAAAGAAATCCGGGCTCGATACCGACGTATCGTGCCCAGGTGGGAAAGCTATAGAACTGCAGGGCTTAAAAGAAGAGAGAAGGCACTGGATTAAACAAAAAAGAGGAAAAGGGAAATCCATTTGCATTGGAGTTATATACAGATCCCTCTCACAGGCAGTAGAAGTGAACGAAGATTTAAAAGAAGACATATGCAGTATTGCCATAAAGGAGACGTGCTACTGATAAGTGATTTCAATATGCCGGATGTGGATTGGCACATCACTGCTGCAGTGTCATCTAGAAGTAAGGAGATCCTGGATTCTCTACAGGAAGAACTATTTAGGCAACTGGTAACAAAGCCCACACGTGATGGGGCTATACTGTACTTAGTGCTTACCTATGGGAAAAGTGTTTTTGATGTTACAGTGGGAGATTATCTTGCATCCAGTGATCACCAGATGGTATGGTACAGTATTACGACTAGGGCTGATAAAATCCATTCAAAAGTGAGGGTCTTAGACTTTAGGAAAACTAACTTTGCCAAGATGAGACAATACCTCAAAGAGTCTTTAGTGGATGGGAACAGCTGTGGGATGTAGAAAAATAGTGAGCAAAACTGAAAGGGGATATTTTAAGGGCAACAAACCTTTTTGTTAAAAAGGTAAATAAATGTAAAAGGAAAAAGGAGGCCGCTATGGTTCTCAAAAGAAGTAGCAGAAAAGGTGAAGAAAAAGAGAGGCCTTCATGAAATACAAGAGATCAAAGAGACAGGAAGACAGGCATCTATATTTGGAAAAACTTCGAAAAGCTAGTAAAGTAGTCAAGAAAGCAAAGTGTACAAAAAGAAGAAATAACCAATGCAATAAAATGAGGGGATAAGACATTTTTGGCAGCTAAGATTTAATGCTAAAAAATGCAGGGTCATGCATTTGGGCTACAAATATACAAAGAAGCAGTACAGTGTAGGGGGTGAGGTACTTCTGTCCACGAAAGAAGAGCGGGACCTGGGCGTAACTGTGTCCAATTTATTTATTTTATTTTATTTCTTTTATTTAACTATTTATATCTTGCTTTTCACCGGGTCAAAGAGGGTCCAATGACCTTAAAGTAGCTAAACACATAGAAATGGTGACGGCAAAAGCCAGAAGGATGCTTGGGTGTATATGGAAAGGTACGACCAGCAGAAAAAAGGAGGTGATAGTGCCTTTGTATAAGTCTCTGGTACTACCTCATTTGGCGTATTGTGTACAATTCTGGAGACCGCACCTTCAAAAGGATATAAACAAGTTGGAGTATGAGCAGAAGGTGGCTTACTAAAATGGTTAGTGGTCTTTGTTATGAATCATATGAGGACAGAAAAAAAATCTTAATATCTATACTTTAGAGGAAAGGCAGGATAGGGGAGATATGATACAGACATTTAAATAAATGCACAGGGAAAGTATCTTTCAATTGAAGGCAAGCTCTGCTACAAGGGGACAAAAAATGAAAGTGAAAGGGACAGACTCAGGAGTAATATGTGGAAAGATTTCTTTGTGGAAAGAGTAGTAGATGCATGAATAGTCTGCCAGTGGAGGTAGTGGAGACAAGGACAGTATCTGAATTCAAGAAAGCATAGGAAAAACACAGAAGGTCTCTAAAGAAAAAAAAGGGGCTATAATATCTGATCTTTTTCTGTTGTCATGTTTGTATTTTGCCCAGATGACTTGAATGGGCTTTTGAAAGGAAGCCAATGGTTTATTCAAGACAGTTCTGATATTCATGGTGCTGAATTAGACAATTGCTCCCTATCTTCTCTGTAATAACATGGGTTTGTTTGTTTTTTTTATATTGGGTACCTTATTAAAACCATACATTAACCGTACATGAGAAATGAGTTTTTAGTAGTCAAGCTTCTGCAGCTGGGATGTGTCCAGTCAGTCGTTCATTCCTGTGTGAAATGATGCTGTGCTGTGTTGTGTTGATATGTGTATCAATTGTGAAGCATAAGTGCAGTATAAAACCACTACTTATAATGAGATAAAATGATAAATATCTGGTTATATATCAAATATTTTGAATCCATGGAGAGATGTGGCAAAAAATGGCATCCCTCTGCACTTGTAAATGTGTCCTTTATTACTGTCTGTTATATCCAGCTCTAGGTGAATGTGTTGGGTTGTACTTTAGGAAAGCATAGACTGGGATGCCAAACGGATCATTTGTTATTAGGAGACAGCACAGTTACTTACCTGTAACAGGTGATCTCTGGGAACAGCAGGAATAAGTCTTCACATATGGGTACGTCGGTACCGACGGAGTCTGCACGGGAATGCTCCCCAGCATCCAATCAGAAAGCTTTTGGGAGCATCCCTCGCGCCTGCGCACTGCCTTCCCGCCTTTTCCACTGCCTCTCCTCAGTTGAGTTTCATAGCTGAGACAAAAGGAGAGAAAGAGGAAAGAAAGATAGATAGATAGATAGATACAACTCCTAGGGGAGGTGGGTGGGTTGTGAAGACTTATTCCTGCTGTTCCCAGAGATCACCTGTTACAGGTAAGTAACTGTGCTATCTCCAGGAACAAGCAGGAATGAGTCTTCACATATGGGGGACTCCCTAGCTATAGATGCCAGGGGGAGACCCCATAAAATGCGTGTTCCTGGATCAGGACTGCAGTGCCCACACATGGATCTCCGGCATCCCATGAGGGATGGTGGGTAGGAGTTGAAAGGAGAGGAGCTGTAAGAAAAAACAGCAAAGCTAAGGACTACAGGAGAGGAGTCCTTGGTATGTATGATAAGTACCATTAAAAATTAATTAATGGGACTTCCGGTTTAGCCACGGAGGAGAGGAGACGTGCGTGAGAGAGCTCTCCACCCGCCCGGAAAAAATCGGGTAGATATAGCTCCCAAGAGGCCTGGAGAAGATGCCGAAATTGGTGAAGTCCAAACCCCCTAATCCGATTAAGGATTTGTATGCGGCGAAAGCCGGGGCTGTGAAGGCGGCAGCGACCGGGCCGACGGCGTCGCCTGCGCCGCTGTCTCCAAGTGAGTCTGAAGGCCCAGAGGTGCGTGAGGGGGAGGAAGCGACGGGGACTACACTGGAGGCCGTGTTGCGAGAAATCCGAGACTCGAAAGATGAGATAGTGGAACGAGTCTCGCAGAAGCTGGAGGAGAAATTTGCAGATCTGGGGCAGCGGCTCGAGGAGGTGGAGGCCAGGGTGAGTCAGACGGAAGACTCTCAGGCCACGCTGCAGCGTACGGTGAGCTCGTTGCAACAACAGCTCAGCTGGTTGCATGCTAAGTCGGAAGATATGGAAAATCGGGACCGGCGATCCAACTTACGCATTTTCGGGGTGCCGGAAGGAGTTGAAGGTACGGACACTATGGAATTCGTGGCAGATCTGTTGAAGACTTGTTTCCCCGGGGCCCCATCAGTTCCCGCTTTTGAGATAGAACGGGCGCACAGAGAGCTGCGGCCTAAGCCAGGGGCGTCCGGCCCACCACGTGCGCTCATTGTCAAGCTCCTGCGGTTCCAGGACAGGGAACATGTGATTAGAGCGGCCCGGAAATCTAAGTTTGTGAATTACAGAGACTGGAAAGTTTATGTGTTCCCGGACCTTGCCTCTGAGACAGTTAAACGCCGGAAGGATTTGATTAAACTGAAAGAAAGTTTGGCCCGGAGAGGCATTCAAGTGGCGATTTGGTACCCGGCTAAGATTACCATGTTGGTGAATGGTACGCGGCGCTTCTTTGCTTCAAAAGAGGCCTTGGAGAAATTCTTGAAGTCTCAGTCGGGGAGATCGGAGTGTGAGCAAGAAGACCTACCGAGGGAAGGCCCGGTGGCGGCAGCGGCGGAGGTGGCAACGGCGGGGCTGGCCTGAGCAGGATAACAGACTTATTTTTGACTTTTCTTGTTGGCCTGTGGCGTAAGCTAACCCAGGGACATATCTGTGGGACTTCTGACTTTTGAGAGATGAGGGGGAGGCTGGTGGAATAAGTTCAGTTTTATCTGTTGGTCTAAGGGAGGATGGTGGTGGGAAGGGGAGGGGCAGGACATTGGCCTGTATTTTGGGAGCTTTGCAAGTGGGTAGTGCCCCCTGCACGGGCACCCTAGCAGAGGGTATGGAACGAGGAGTGAGTGATGGGGGTCGGGGTAATGGGTGAGTGAGGGGGGTGGCAGGGCGGGTTATGTGGAGGGTGGATGGCTGGTGGGCTATTGGGGGTCGAAATGTTTAAAAATTGTGGCGAGTGGGGGATGGTGATACAAGTGTTGGGGGTTGGTTGTATGTTATTTGTTGCTTGTGTGATTGGTGTGTGTTGGATGTTGCGGCTTTGTCCGGGGTCCCAGGGGGAGAGTGAGGTGGGTTGATGGCTGCGTCCAATGCCAGGGGCTTGCGAGTAGCCTCCTATAATGTACGGGGGTTTAATAGTCCCATTAAAAGGAAACGGGTACTGGCCCAGTTAAATAAGCAGCGAGTGGATGTGGCTCTGATTCAGGAGACACATTTGACCGCGGCGGAGCAAGAGAAACTCAAGGCCCAGGGTTTTGAGCAGTTATATGGCTCACCCTATAATTCTAAAAAACGTGGGGTTGTGGTATTAGTCCATAAGCGGGTACGGTTTGTTCCATATGAGAGTGGGGGTGATGCGGAGGGACGAGTGATATGGGTGGTGGGGAGAGTGGACTTGCGAGAGGTCTCTTTTCTTAATGTATATGCTCCTAATGGGCAGAAGGGTTCCTTCTTTTCCGACACGCTACGGGAGTTCCAGAGTAAAGCTAAGGGGGATTGGATTGTGGGGGGGATATGAATTGTGTGGTGGGGGCTCAGGATCGCTCTAATTTTTGTCAGAAAAGGCATGGGAATGAGGGTAGGGAGCTCGAGAAGTGCCTAAGCGACTTTGAGCTGGTGGATATTTGGCGGTGGGAAAACCCCGGAGGGCGGGAATACACATGCTACTCGGCGACACAGGAGACCTACTCAAGATTGGATGTACTTTTGGGGAAGCGAAACCAACTAGGGGTTTTAGTAAATGTTAGGATTCTTCCGATTACTCTCTCTGATCATGGGATGGTGGTGGGGGAATGGTGTGGACGTGGTGGAGGGGGGGGAGGAGGGTGGCGGGGCAATGTGTCGTTGTACCAGTCCACAGAAGGGCAGGCTATGCTTAGGAAGGCGTGGAAGGACTATCTGGAATGGAATGATAATGGGGAGGTAGCGGACGCCACGCTCTGGGATGGGGGGAAGGCCTATATGAGAGGTAGATTGATTCAATTTGGGAGTCAGAAAAAGCGGGAACGTGAGGCGCTGCGCCAGCAGTTGATGCAGGAATTGACACAGTTGCAGAAAGTTCATAGCGGGGGAGGATCCAGAGCAACAAGACAGAAGTTGTTGGGGTTAAGGGCGCGGATTAATGCCATGGATTTGGAGGAGGTAGAGCGGATGATGAGAGCCACCAAGAGGAACTTCATGGAGGGTGGGAATAGAGCTGGGAAGTTGCTCGCGCGTCAACTCCAAAAGAAGCGGGAGAGTAGGACTGTCCGCGAGATAGTGGACGAAAAGGGAGAGCGGGCAGTGGCCAGTCGAGCTATCTGTGATGCCTTCCGGAGGTACTATGAAGAGCTATATAGGCGGCAAGAGGGGTCCAGTACGGAAGGGATAGCGGAATATTTGGGGGGTCTGGAATTCCCCAGGGTGGACGCCGATATGGCGAGTTGGTTGGGGCGGCCGATTTCAGTGTCAGAAGTGCTTGGAGGGATTAAGAAACTGCCCAAGGGAAAGGCGGCTGGGGAGGATGGTTTTCAAGCGGAATATTATCAGGTGCTGCGGGAAGAGGTGGCCCCGTTTCTGGCGCGGTTGTTCTCTGGTCTACTACGGGGGGAACGCCTACCGGAGTCAATGGCACAGGCCAATATAGTGGTCCTTCCAAAAGAGGGGCGACCTCCAGAGCGCTGTGGGAATTACCGACCCATCGCTTTAATTAACAGTGACGCGAAATTATATGCAAAGATCCTAGCAAGTAGACTGGAGAACATCTTGCCTAATTTGGTCCACCCGGATCAAAAGGGGTTTATAAAGGGTAGGCGGCTGGCAGATAATGTCCGAAGGGCGGTGGGGTTGCTCCATCACATTAAGGACCAGGGCTCCCCGGCGATCTGTGTGGCGTTGGATGCCGAGAAAGCCTTTGACCGGGTGGAGTGGGAGTTTTTGTTTCAGGTTATGGGGCGGATGGGACTGGGTGCGGGTTTTATTCAGGGTGTGAAGGCGCTGTATCAACGCCCGGCGGCTCGCATCTGGGTGAATGACCAGATCTCGGATCGGTTTTATCTGCAAAGGGGGACTAGACAGGGATGTCCCATGTCACCCCTCCTGTTTGCTATAATAATCGAAGCCCTCGCGATTAGGATTCGTGGGCAGGACCGGATTCGGCCAGTGGTGGTGGGGGAGGCCGCGCACAAGATCCTGCTATACGCGGATGATACGCTGCTTTTTATGTCCCGCCCGGAAGAGTCTTTGCCCGCTCTATTATGGGAACTGGAGCGGTTTGGGGCAGTATCGGGATTTAAGGTCAACCTGTCTAAGACAGAGGCTTTGGCCTTGGGGGGGTTGCGGGAAGTTGATCTTCCGTCCTTCCCTTTTAAGTGGTCCCAGGGTACACTTAAATATTTAGGGGTGCGTATTTCAGCGGATCCCTCAGAGCTGTTTGCATTGAATTTCCGACCACTGATGGGGCAGATAACTCAACTGCTGGAAGGTTGGGCGTCTCTGCAACTGAGTTGGCGGGGACGAGTGGAAGTACTTAAAATGACCGTGCTGCCGAAGTTCTTGTTTCTATTCTCGCAACTGCCTATTAGGCTTCCGGGGCAGCTGCTGAAGCAATGGGATAGCCGGTTGGTGCGCTTTGTGTGGGGGGGAAGGAAGGCGCGGATTGGTCGGGGTGGCTTACTTCCACCTAAGGGGCAGGGAGGGGTACGGCTGCCTTCGCTGCAGTGGTACCATCAGGCGTGTATCTTGCGGGCCTGGCGTGACCACTCTGGAAGGGGGGGGCAGGGGCCCTGGGTGGAGTTGGAGAGGTCGGCGATGGGGGAGCCTTCCTTGGCTAAGTGGTTAGCGGAAGGCGAAGGGGGTAGAGGGCGCGTACGGCGACATGGACACCCCTTCTTGGAGGCTATGGCTGGGATCCATGTCCTAGGAATGAGAAGGGGGTGGTTTCCTAGTCCCTTCTCTCCATGGTCTACTATTGGAGAGTTCCTCCCACTCCGACAGGCAGCATGGGTGAAGAAAGGGAGGCTGTTGGTAGACGGATGGTTGGAAATGCTCCAGGAGTTTGTGGTGGATGGGGTTGTCCGGTCTCACAGTGATCTGGAAGGAAAGGTTCAGGAGAAAATACCATTCTATCAATATTTCCAAGTCCGACATCTTTTAGAATCAGGGGATGTCAAGGCCCAGGTTTGTCGGGAAGGGACACAGATGGAAACGGTATTGTATCACGGGAAGGGGGACAGGGGGATTATAGCTAAGATTTATAATGTTCTCTTGCAAGAAGGAGTTGGCTCCGGCCCGGCCTTGCACCAAGTACGGTGGCATAGGTGGTTGGGGGAAGACCTGAGTGAAGAGGTATGGGGTAAGATCTATACGCAAATCAACAGGTGCACCTGGGTGTCCTCCTGGCGTCAGACGCAATTATAAATTGTTCATGGGGCTTATTGCACTCCCCGACAGTTGTATCTGGCCGGAGGGCTCCCTACGGACAAATGTTGGAGGGGCTGTGGGGGACGGGGAGGGTTTCTCCACATGTGGTGGGAGTGTCCCGTGATCCTGATCTTTTGGGGAAGGGTGCAGGGGAGAATTGGGGGAATCATGGGGAGCGGACCAGGCCTTGGGTCGTTCCGTGAGTGCCCGGAGTGGCTTTTGGGCTTGCAGGCCGAGGCTGGTAAGGGGAAATGGCGGGAGTTGTTGGACGCGAAGTTGCGATTGGCTGCAAGGCTGGCGATTGCTGGGAAATGGAAGAGTGTGACTGGGCCCACTGAGGAGGATTTGGAGGCCAAAGTGGAAGCTGCGGTACGGTTTGACCTGTTGACCTACCGGTTACGGGGTAAAGAATGGATGTTTCATAAGATCTGGGATGCGTACCTGGAGGGGAGGACAGGACACTGATACGGTGATTACAGGGGGGCCGGGGGGCTGGACATCTCACACCCACACACAGAGTTTTAGAGTTTAAGAGTTTGCGGTTTGTTCTTACTGTTTGGGGAATGCCTGGAGTTAGGCATGGTATATTTAGGATATGGTAAATGGTGTTCACTGTTACAGGATGTGGTGGGAAGGTTTTATGGGTGTGGCCTCTCAAGGCGAGGGGATTATTATGGGATAAGAGGGTGTTGCACACTCAGCGGGGGAATGTAGGTTCCATCTGAGATGTTTTTCATAGCTATTGGGCTTTTTGCAACACTCCGAGTTGGGTGGGTAGGTCGGGGAGAGGCGGGAGGGTTTGGTTTTTCTGTACTTGTTTTGGATATGCCTTCTTTTATCCTGTATGTCACGATGCTTAATAAAATATGTTTTAAAAAAAAAAAAAAATTAATTAATGAACAATCATAAAATGGATCTTACCTACTGGATTGTAGGAAGTAGATAGCGTGATGGAGTCTACTGAAGATTCAGTAGAGGATCCTCAAGGTGACCTCACAGCAGTGAGGGTGAAGGTCCAAATCTGGAATTGGCAGGTGACCCAGGTGTCAACTGGGGTAGTATAAGAACGGCAGGTCTTCAGTGGAAGCTTTATGGAAAAAAGCTGAAAACTCTTTTAGGTACAGAGTCATTAATATTGAGGAAGACTGACCGATTTGGACAAGTAGCTTAGTCCTGGAGGGAATAAGGGGTATGGAAAAAAGCCCGCATTCCCAAGGAGGACAGATATGTGAAGGGTTGAAACCTCAGAACTACTGAAGATCCACACTGTCTTTCCTAGCTGATGAGAGAGAGGAAAGATATTGAAGCATGATGTTTCAGGGATAGCGAGACCTAGAGTAAAGTGGAGCTGTTAGTACCACAGTAGTGGTTGTGTGCATAACAGCCCCTACATACCGAGGGACAGTATGAAGATATGCCAGCCCACTGTCTGGAACTTCTAAGAAGGTAAAAACCTTTATAGCATAGACAGTTAGGGAGATGGTATGTAATACATATATACCTATAAAAAGCATCTCAACAGATACATATATAGAGAGATATAGATATATATATAAATATAGATATATATATAGGGGTATAACCTATGCACACTTAGCTTACAGACATATGTATGTATAGAATATATAGATATATACATACATGAATATGTAAGTCTGAAGATACATGTCTGCAACTAAGCCCCATGAGAACATTCACATGAGAGATGTGAAGGAGAAAGATTCATCTAATAACAAGAAGGTGGAACCTACTTGAAAAGATATATAGAGAATCTATTCCTCCGGACTAAGAGAGTACAGGAATGCTATCCAGTGAAATAACCAGGATGGTTGCATGAAAAAACAGAGGATAATATCAGTCTGTAGAGAGCAAGTCGTGAGTTCTGTAGAACTCTGACATGGTAAATGGACAGCAAAACGCATAGAAGGAGATACCAGGATGACCCACTGGAGGGACACAGGGGTATCATACGTTACTGGTAGAATATGTGCTGTCCATGAGGAGTAGGATAGCAGGAGGGCAAGCTGTAAGGAAAAAAGAGCATATTCCTGCAGGATTGGGAAACTCCTTGGACATTCACGCAGAAAGCTTGTGTCCTGTATTATAACAGGAGACAAGAGGGTGTGGAGAACCCTCACAGTCATGGAAAATGACTGATAAACCTTTTCTACTATACAGAATAGCCATCAGAGACAAAGTTCAATGCTCTCTAGCAAGTGCCCATAGTAGAAAGCTTCTCTGAAGATTGCAGAGAGCATTATGCAGGAGAATTAGGAGAGAAAACTGACTGTAGGTCAGTTGTGTTGCCACATCCAAGGAAATGGAGATGGCCAGAAAGAAGATAATGTGAGAAGTCTGAAGTGAGTAGGATTATCCAAGATAGATGAGGACAATCTTGGAATCACTACTAAGGCTAGACAGACTGGAAACTTGTGGGAAAGTACCAGTAGATGAATCACTGGAACTCCTGCAGGAACAGCAACTAAAGGAGACAGCAGAGAGAATCTGCCTGTGAAAACACAGAGAGAACAGACAAAGGGAGAGGAAATGGTCCTGTCCCTGTCTGATAAGCTGTCCAGAGAATTTAGTCAAAGAAAAACTCTACACTGAAATGAAGGTGTACAGTATGGTACCACTCATTCAGGAAAAAACCGGGATGAGAGGGTAGAAGAACAGGAACTGAAGGGTGACTTACCATATGGTGAGTCAGCTGAAGAGGAAAATGTTCATGTTGGGACAGAAACTATCATGGGATAGTGGTTAACTTCTCTTCTTGGAAGGAAGAAGAGGAGAAATCTGTAACCCATAGACAAGAATATCCTGACAGCTGAGTACATCTTGAAGAAAGGAAACCATGTGTAGAGCTTTAAAGAAAAAAACAGTGAACAAACTTCTGTTAAGAAGAGGTTAACTGTAGGTTGCAACCTTTAGGAACCTATGGTTACTGGGTATGCTTAGACTGGTTAGAGTTTTGATTCTTCAGACCAAGACGAGGTGTCCCCTGCTTGGGTACATCGGGATGATGGGCAGGAGAAGAGTGAAACCTTCTTTTCTTAGGGAAAGAAGGTTTGGTAGGATATTTCCTATCTCCTGGGGAAGAAGGCGGCTTAGGATGGTTTCCAGAACCAGGGAAGTCAGTGGAGCAGAGAGCAACCTGACGTAAAGCCTCCTTATTGAAGAGATTTTCTCCAGTACAAGGAGAATTACCCAGTGTGTGTTGTGCCCATCTGCTCAAGTCTGAAGCTTGGAGCCAGGCTTTACGACGTGCTCCAATGGCAATAGCAGAGGATCTGCTAACAGACTCAAAAGAGTCTAGAGAAGCATGAGAAAGAAACCATGAGATATTCTGGCTATGACTAAGAAGCAAGGAATAGTCTGCAGCCTTAGGCTCTGATAGAAAAGGAGTCAAAAGAGATAATTTCTTTGTGACCTCCTGGAGAGATAGACTCATATAAAATATATAAGAGATAATCCTTGATGCTAGCATAGATGTTTGGAAGGTTTGACGTCCAAAGGCATCAAGAGCTCTAGATGCACGACCTGGCGGATAAGAAGAATGCTTCTTCTTGCTTTTTACCTTCCTTATTGCTGATTCCACTACAATGGAATGATGGGGAAGTTGAGTTTTTTGAAACCCTGGAGAGGGGGGCACCTGATACAGAACATCAGTTGCTGTAGAAGGTGAGGGAACCCTTAAAGGTGATTCCCATATTCTCAGAAGAAGATCCTGCAAAGAATGATGTAAAGGAAGCATTATATTTTCCTTTTCTGCAGGAGAGCCTCGAGTAGGATCACAGCCAGGGATAGGAATAGCAAGAAATATTGCCATGTCAAGGAGAAATTTCTGAAAAGAGGGATCTCCAATGGGAACTATCCCTGGGTAGGCTAAGGTTGAAGGAGCAGCCTGAGCACCAGAGGATGTACTGGTCTGGTGCAGAAAAAGAACTCCACTAAATGGATAGTGGTACTGGTAGTCACGATTTGAGGCAGTCAGTACTGCATCGTCTATGCCAGGTATCGATTCCAAATTAGGCATAGAAAGGATCGAGGGTACCGATGTAACTGCAGGAACCGACATCGATACCGATACCGGTAGCTGAGTCGGAATCGGAGATGGTAATGTCATCGAAGCAGTCATCGGAGGCTGCTTAAGCGGTACCGAGGCAACCCGAAACGCCTGGTGAATATCCTCGGTACTGCGTATCCGGAAACGATAAAGGTTGGTACCCAGTCATCTAGACTAGATATCGATTCCAGACTCGGCATCGAAGGGAGCGAGTCTATCGATGCATGTCTAGAGGGTACCGACGTCGGTGGTGGTATCGGCAATGTTGCCGATACAGGAAAGTCAATCTGGGTTGTATTGATCGGTCCCGAAGGTACCGAGTACGCCAGATGATGATCCCTGGTGAAGAGTGGATCACTCAACACCGGTGCCGATGCTGGGGTATCGGTACCGCTCGAAGCGGATGCCATCCTCGAGCATGGCTCAGATACAGGAAAGTCAATCTGGAACGTATTGATCGGTCCCGAAGGTACCGAGGACGCCAGATGACGATTCCTGGTGAAGAGTGGAACACTAGACAACGGTGCCGATGCCGGGGTATCGGTACCGCTCGAAGCGGATGCCACCACCGAGCATGGCTCAGGTATGTTCTGTGAGGGGTGAGCCCCAGGAACAACCTGAAACCCCTTAAATGCTTTGGAGCCCGGAGACTCCCGCCGGGGTTTTAATGCCAATGGGGTCTTGAGGGCAAGGCCGGAGCCGTCATCATGCTTGGCATGAGACCTACCACTCAAGGATTGGCTAGTCTTAACAGACTGTTTGTGGGTTACCTGATCCTGTAGAGAAGAAAAGGCCGGTGCCCTCACTCCGGGAGGGAAAACGGTATCGAGGGAAACTCGAAAGAGGGAAGTTCTTCTCACAGTTTTGCAGCCTGATTGTTCAGGGGAAAAAGGGTCAGGACCCAAACAGGTTAGACACCAGGCATTGGAGTCTAAAAAGAAGACTGTTTCCACAGTGAAGGCAGGAAAAGAAGGCTCCATGATGGAGAGCCCTTGTAGGCCCAAAAAAGTTAAGACAGAAACAGAGGGAAAAATCTCTCTGAGTTTAAGAAAAAGAAAAGAAAAACCCACCGGCGGTACCGGTGGCGGCGGGAAAAACAGCCGCGACCACAAGAAAACAAGAAATAAAGAATTTAAAGAAAAAAGTTTCTGCGGCTCCGCGGAAAAACGAAAACTGAGGAGAGGCAGTGGAAAAGGCGGGAAGGCAGTGCGCAGGCGCGAGGGATGCTCCCAAAAGCTTTCTGATTGGATGCTGGGGAGCATTCCCGTGCAGGCTCCGTCGGTACCGACGTACCCATATGTGAAGACTCATTCCTGCTTCTTCCTGGAGATTATCATTTATATTCCAGGCTTAAGTGTGAAAGGGTTTTTTTTATTACAGATACATAAAGGACATTGTTTTCTATTGGTGCACTGGTGTTAAATCTCAGCTACCAAATTCTCAACCATTCTTCAAGCTTCACTAAATCTCTCCTCATGTTATCTATTCCTTTCTTGGTGTCTACTCTATACCAGATTTTGGTATCATCTGCAAAGAGGCAAACCTTATCCGACAGTCGTTCCGCAATCTCACCAACAAAGATGTTAAAAAAAAATAATAATAATAATAATATCGGATCAAGGACAGATGTCTATGGCACACACTATTGGTAAAATCCTTCTCCTCAGAGTGAGCTCCATTTACCTGTACCCTTTATCGCCACCCACTCAACCAATTTCTAACTCAGTTAGTCACAAGAGGATTGTGGAAAATTGCAAGAGGATCTTGATAAATTGGAAGACTGGGCATCAAAAGGCAGATGAAATTTAATGTGGACAAGTGCAAAGATATGCACCTAGGGAAGAACAACCCAAACTATGGTTACACAATGCAAGGTTCCACATTAGGAACCACCACCCAGGAAAAAGATTTTGGCGTCATTGTGGATAACATGTTAAAACCCTCGGCCCAGTGTGCAGCGGCAGCCAAGAGAGCAAATAGAATGCTAGGTATCATAAGGAAAGGAATGGAAAATAAAACAAAAGATATTATAATGCCTCTATACCGTTCCATGGTGAGACCGCACCTTGAATATTGTGTGCAATTCTGGTCGCCATATCTTAAAAAAAGGATATAGCGTTATTAGAAAAGGTTCAGAGAAGAGCCACCAAAATGGTAAAGGGGATGGAAGGATACTCCTATGAAGAAAGGCTAAAAAGGTTAGGGCTCTTTAACCTGGAGAAGAGACGGCTGAGGGGAGATATGATAGAAGTCTATAAATTAATGAACGGAGTGGAACGGGTAAACGTAGATCGATTGTTTACTTTATCAGAATATAGAAAGACTAGGGGACATACAATGAAGCTACAGGGTAAACTATTTAAGACTAATAAAAGAAAATATTTTTTCACTCAACGTGTAATCAAACTCTGGAATTTGTTACCGGAGGATGTAGTAAAGGCTGTTAGTGTAGCTGGGTTTTAAAAAGGTTTGGAGTAGTTCCTGGAGGAAAGATCCATAAACCATTATTAAGAAGGGACCCAGGATATCAATGCTTGACCCAGTACAAGCATTGCGGAACCTGTGTCTTTTGGGGAAACTGCTAGGTACGTATGACCTAGATTGGCCACTGTTGGAAACAGGATACTGGGCTTGATGGACCTTTGTCTGACCCAGTATGGCATATCTTATGTTCTTATGTACTTTAGGTTAGTCTACACAAAACAGGATTATAATCAAACAATATACAAAATCTTGAATTTCAAATTTTAAGGAAGAACCTCAAAATTAGCAGAGCAGTTAGCATTTGTAGCAGGAGAGCCTGAATAGATCAAGACTACAAAGCCAGAATTGCTCAATTAGCTCATCGTTGGTCCACCAAGACTCCTAAAACAGAAGCCATAACCCCTCAACCAGGTACAAATTTGTTTTCATTAAATTAATTATTTAACTACATTTTTAAAGCATTATTTGTTGAGAATAATTTAGCATCGAAAATCTGCACAGATATCAGTTTATCTGTGCACATACAGCTCAATTAGCTCATCATTGGTCCGGAGTATGTGTGGACATGGACTTTTTTTGAGAAGTCTGGAGAGTGTTTTGTGATCTGAAAATCATTTATACTCCTGACACAAATTAGTCGGAACACAATATTGTGTCAGATATTTACGGATTTTTTTTTTTGTTTTGGTTTTTGCCTGTCAGCTGATATGCGCGCAGATTTTCCATGCTGAATTATTCTCAACAAATACTACTTTAAAAATTTAGTAAAATAAAAAAACAATTTAATGAAAATTAATTTGTCCCTGGTTGAGGAGCTATGGGTTCTCTTTTAGGAGTCTTGGTGGATCAATGATGAGCTAATTGACTAATTCTGGCTTTGTGGCCTTGATCTGTTCAGGTTCTCCTGCTAGACTAGACTAACTGCTCTACTAATGTTGAGGTCCTTCCTTAAAATTTGAAATTCAGGATTTTGTATATTTGTCAATTTATTAATATGTCACATATGTGGAGCAGTTTCAAAGGCTTTACTAAATTTTTTTTTTTTTAAAACTTTTATTTTCATTTTGCAACAAACAAAAGAAACAACACACCAAAGGAGACAAAACAAGTATACAATAAAGAAAAGTAAACCCAATTACCCCCCACCCCCACGCTTCTTCTCTAGCTGATTATGTCAGCATGTGAACGCTTCCAAACAACAGTGATTATACATCAAAACAATCAAAAGAGTATCTGCGATACAGAATAATCATGGGACAAAGATATATACAAATTTAGACAGTCAGATGAGAGCATTGAGCAGAATGTACATAGTCATTGAGCATCTTCCATTTAGACCGATGATGAGGAGTCTGAATGGGGGAAGCAAACATACGAGGTATTTGTTCATATTTACTGTAGAGACAGACATGATTCCACCATTCATTGGGGCTCAGATGAGAGCTATTTTTCCAGTATTTCGTGATTAGGGAAATAGCAATGCCAAGCATAAAGTCCAAAAGGAAGTAAGCCGTTTTTGGAAGAGAGGGGATCCCCGCAGCTGAGCGAAGTCCCACTATCCTCCAAGAAAGGGGCTCTTGAAAGTGCAAAATAGACTGGATACGACCCCAGACCCGACGCCAGTAATACTGTAGTGCGGGACATTCATACATAACATGAGGTAGTGAACCAATGGCCGCATGACATGTCCAACAGCTATTGCCCTGAGTAGTGTTCCATTTGGCTAATCTGTCAGGAGTGTAAAAACACCGGTGGGCTAGAAAGAAGAGTGTCTGAGTGAGTGAGGCGGATCGGGAGACCCGTGTCACTCTACTCCAGACAAGGCTCCATTGCTCCGGGGTCAAAGTCACATGCAATTCTCTCTCCCATGCTTTCTGCGCTATAGGGGTATCTCTAGTTATAGCATTACATAAGGTTTTGTAAAAATTGGATGCTACACCCGGTGAATTACCGATAGAGCGGATAGTCTCCAACCAACCTTGTGTAGGGGAGGCCGATGGCGGGAGCACCTTAGCACTCCGAAGGCAATGCTGAAGTTGCACCAACTGAAAGTAGTGTTTCGCTGGGAGGCCAAATTCAATTTGCAATTCACTAAAAGTTTTCCAGCGACCTTCATGGAACAACTGACTAGGAATCCAAATGCCCCTAGTGTACCAGGGGCTCCACGCCATCGGCTTATTTTGTATTCGAAATCGAGTATTGTACCAAAGTGGGAGCTTGTCTAACGGACAGAGTCGGGAGTCTAAAGATTGCATAAGATTATTAAAGGCACCTAAGGTGTCTAAAAGCATTGGTGGAAAGTGGGAGTCTGATGGGAGAGTCATACCAGGGAGAAAAGTAAGAGGAATCGGTTTGCAAAGGTCCTCTTCTATGTCTAGCCACACAGGTTTACTCGGTACTGGATCTTCCAGCCAACGAGCGCCTTGTTTGAGAAGAAAAGATTGATGATACTTCAAGAAATCAGGGAATCTGACACCCCCATTTTCCTTATCTGCTTGCAGCTTATGTTTCGCTATCCTAGGTGTCTTGTTTTGCCACAAGTATCTAGTCAGAAGGCCCTCTATATCTTTATATATACGTCGAGGTAAGAGACAGGGCAACATTTCTAAGATATAATTCACTTTCGGAACAATCATCATTTTTATGGTTTCTAATCGACCCCACCAGGTAAGTGTTAAAGGAGTCCAGCGGTGAGTAAGCGCCCGGACTTTAGAGGTTAAGTCTTTGGCATTGAAGGAGATAGTGTCTTCCAAAGGAGAACAATAGTGAACCCCAAGGTATTTGACCATGCGAGGTTGCCATAAAAAGGGGAAGGGTTGCATATCTGCCTGATGAAGCAAAGGATTTAATGGAAAGGCTACCGACTTGGTCCAATTTATCTTATAACCGGACAGTTGTGAGTATTTACCAATTTGCTCTAGGACAGCCGGTACTGAGTCTATAGAGACAAAAAGCATAAGGTCATCAGCATACGCTGAAATTTTGATTTCCCTATGGGTGAAGGGGACTCCATGAATCTCCTCCGATTGCCGGATTAGTAAAGCCAAGGGTTCGAGTGCAAGATCGAAGAGAAGTGGAGACAGTGGGCATCCCTGGCGAGTGCCGCGTTGAAGGGGAAAAGGCTGAGACTTTAAAGCATTGGCACATATACTGGCTGTAGGCTGTGCGTACATGGTGCGAAGACAACGGAGAAAACCTTCCCCGAATCCGTACCAGCGGAGGACTGCAAACAGGAAGGGCCACTCTAAGCGATCAAAGGCCTTCTCAGCATCAAGTGAGAGACCAACAAATGGGCGATCAAGATTAACTGCGGTAGTCAGTACATGGCATAGAGTCCGAGCATTGTCAGCAGTTGATCTACCAGGAATGAAACCGCATTGATCTGGGTGTATTAAGGTAGGCATCCTATCAGAGAGCCGGGTAGAGAGAATGGTGGCAAATATTTTATAGTCCGCGTTTAGGAGGGAAATTGGACGATAATTAGCTGTTAGTTGCGGGTCTCTCCCCTCTTTCTCAAAAACTACTACATTTGCCATTGAAAAGGACCCAGAAGGAGAACCCTCCTCGGCCAGAGCAGAAAAATAAAGTTTCAAAACTGGAGCTAAGTCAGCGTGAAAGGTTTTGTAGAATTCAGCAGGGAGACCGTCTGGGCCTGCGGCTCGACCTGAGGCACATTTCTTGATAGCAGAATGAATTGCTGAGACAGTAAATGGTGTGTCCAAGGCCACTCTATCTTCGTCAGATAGGGTCGGTCTTTGTACCCCTGAAAGTAAGCGTTCAAATACATCTGGCTCAAAATCACATTCAGATTGATAAAGCCGAGTATAAAAATCACGAAAGAGTTCTAAGATTTCGGTATCTTTAGTGACCAAGACCCCCCCGACGGATTACGGAGGGCGGTAACACGCTTGGCTTCTTTTTGACCTTTTAGGGCATTTGCTAATAATTTGCCAGCACGATTATTTTCCCGATAATATAGCCCTTGTTGTGATTCAATATTTTTAACAGCAGCAGTGTACAAAAGCTGATTGTATTGAAAACGCAAGCGTTGTAAACGGAGTAAAATACATGGGTCAGTACGGGACGTGAGAAGACGCTCCCCAGCTTGTATCTGCTGCTCTAGAATCAGTAATTGCTGCTTTCTTTGTTTCCCCTGCCGAATTTGATAGCTAGTTATAGTTGCGCGGATAGATGCTTTAAAACCCTCCCACCAAGCCCAGCTCGCTGTGTCATGGGGTGAGTTAAAATGAAAATAATCTTGGATAGCGGCCTTTATATCAACCTGAAAATCTTTTTGACCCAGTAAGGATCTATCAAAAAACCAAGCTCGGGGAGAATCGTCCCGCGCAGTGACATGTAATGATAAAGATATGGCAGCATGATCTGAAATATGGAGAGGATGAGTCCTAGTCGTGTCTACTTGAGGAATCATTGCTTTGGAAATGAGAAAGAAATCTATTCTAGATTGGGAGTGATGGGGGGCAGAAAAGAAAGTGAACTCTAAGTCGGAGGGGTGAAGCAGCCTCCATATATCTACCAGCGCAAGATCTTGCATCAGAGCTGTAAGGGTAGCAAGACTCTTGGGTGGACTACTCGTTCTAGGCGGCTGTCTATCTATCAGAGGGTCTAACACTTGATTAAAATCACCACCAAGTATTAATGGAGTATTGGCAGAGGCCTGTGCCAACTGCGCAATACTTGCATAGTAAGCAGGGTTGTCCACATTCGGGGCATAAATGCAAATACATGTAAATTCACTATCTCCAACCTTAAGATGTACTCGGGCCCATCTACCCTCCTTGTCAGCGCTAGTATCAATTACAGTAGCTTGCAAAGATTTCTTAACCAGAATGGCTACCCCGCACCGTTTGGAAACGGCGGGAGAATAGGCAGCCACCATGTAAGGCTTAACATTGAGTTTCAGTGTTTCAGCAGAGTTTAAGTGCGTTTCCTGAAGAAACGCTAAATCAGCATGCTCATGGCTAAGATAGCTAAGGATTTTCTTTCTTTTGATTGGACTATTAATGCCCTTTACGTTGAGTGATAAGATTTTACATAAGGCCATTCAGACAAGTTAAAAATTCTGAGCATGATAGCGCACATAATTTCACAATGTCCCTCATATTGACTGTATCTGGCTGTACATATGGCATAAAAGAAAATAAACTTAGATAATACAATGAAGCGCCCCACATTAAAAAAGAAAAAACCGCAGCGCGGTAGAGAAGAAGCAGAACCCCAAAAATTACTGGCGACCATGTGTCTGCGGGGAGAAGCCCCAGAGAAGGCCGAAATTGAAAAAACACATAACCTGTAGGACTGTGCGTGCTCCGAATCCGACCGAGGCACACATCATGGAGGGATAGGAGACCAAAAAACAAAAAAGTCATAGAAAGAAAGAAAGAAAGTCCAGGTAGTCTCTGTGCTTGACTATGACCGCCGCATCGGGCCCTTCAAAATGGCGGACAGAGCCGGCAAATAAAAGTCCAAGTCGTTGGATTAGCGCATCTGCTCTGCTTCTTTGGAGTCTAAAAATGTTGATAGTAGATCAGGATCTTCGAATGTCCTGGTTTGGTTGTGGAGAGTCACTCGGAGCTTCGCGGGATACAACAGGCCAAAGCGAGCCTGTAGCTGTTGAAGTCGAGGGCGAAAAGCAAGGAGTTTCTTCCGTCGGTCAACGGTAGGCTTTGCCAAATCAGGGAAGAAGGAGACTTTGTGACCTTCAAATTCCAAATGATGGTTCGCCCGAGCAGCATTTAAAATTTGTTCCACTTGTTGATATCGTAGCAAGCGAAAGATAATAGGCCGGGGGGTCGTTCGGTTGAGCGCCATGTGGGTAGGAACACGGTGTGCACGATCGATTTCCAGTTCTTTATGAAAGGTGATCTTCAGCAAGGAGGGAAGAGTTTTGAGCAGGAATTCTCTCATATCTCCCGCTTCCACCCCCTCCGGTATTCCAATGAGCCTCACATTGTTGCGACGGGCTCGATTATTGCTATCTTCTAACTCCTTTTGAAGATTCTGTATCTGGCGCTCAGCCTTGTCCAGTGTGCCCAAGCGCACCGCGTGCGAGTCGAGGACCCCCGCCATATTGTCCTGCCGTAATGAGAGACTTTCAAGCCGGTCCTGGAGCACTCCAAAGTCTTCTCGCATGGCTCTAAGCGCTTCTCCATTGGACTGCACCAATTCCTTCACGCCGCGTATTTCCTCTAAAATCTCCAGGTGCATTTCGGGGTTTTCCCGAAATGGAACCATCTTCTGTGGGGAGGACACCTCTGTTTTGGAGCGTTTTCCGTGAGAAGAAGAAGGAGACCCGAAGTCCAAGCGCGCTGGTTTATGGGCCGCCATCCCCCCCGAGGTACCCCGGTCAGCCCGGAGCGAAATAGTAAGTTTGTATAGGTATTAAGTCAGGATTCTAAGTAGGCCTCTCGGGAGCTTCAGCGCGAAGCGTCTTACCCGCTGGACATCAGGCTCCGCCCCCGGCTTTACTAAATTTTAAGTACACCACTTCTAGGGCTCTCCCTCGGTCCAACTCTCAGGTTGCCCTGATAAAGAAATGAATGAGATTTGTCTGATAAGACCAGTCCTCTAGTAAAACCATGCTGCCTCGGATCCTGCAATCCATTGAAGTACATTATCATCTTCCTTATCAGACAGAGATAACATTGGGCAGGGGAAGGTACTAGCCCAAGTTCCAACTTCGCTCTGCTTTGCACCAACTTTGAATCTGATTAGTGAATTTTTTTTTCAAAATACTGGACCAGCCATTAAGCATTTATTTTTACACGATTTGAAAAATGTGAAAAATATTGGGTCAGCATCTAAAGTTAAGCAACACTATTTGGCTAGTACCATTGAATATCCAAATAACCAACAACCACGCTGGCTTTTATATGGTTACCATTAGACCTACCCAATTTCAAGGGCATAACTCATTTAACAGCAGAAAATCAAGGTGAAACATAAGTGCCGATACTGCCTTCACTCTGCCCTGATGCCAACTGTTTTTTATATGCACAAAATCTGGCCATGAGATATATTAAAGTCTGATTTTATAAGCACCAAAAAAAAGAGCAAAGCAAATTGTGTGTTAACTTTGAATACTGGGATCACTGTATAATATAGCCACCTAGCATTCAGATTAGTTCACAGCATGCACAGGGAACCTACGATGCAACCCAGCAAGTTTACACAAGAATCAAGGTGTGTTTTCTCTTGCTTTTGCTGGGTTGGCTCTGTTCGGTTGTATATTGCCACTAGATTCAAGGTCTTCCACCATTGCTTGCACACTAGTTGCTCTTTGCAGATCTGTCATGTATGACCTTAGTTTGTTTTTAATTTGATTATCCCAGCTCAATGATTCTGAACTTGCACATTTCAGCTCAATCAATGCTCTTCTAGCACTTCACGGCCATATTTATTTATTTATTTAGCCTGTTTTCTATACCGCCTTATTCGTCAATCAAAGCGGTTTACATTATGTAATTACTACAAACAGGTACTGGATATATTCCCTCATCCCCAAAGGGCTCACAATCTATGTGTACCTGAGGCAATGGAGGGTGAATTGGCTTGCCCAAGGCCACATGGAGTGCCTATAGGACTAGAAACCCCAGTCTCTCCGGCCTGAGGTACCATGTCCTAACCACTAGATCATTCCTCCCCTATGTTTTGCCATGGTGGTTTATAGAGAAGGCAGTCTGGATTTCCATCACTATACAGAAAATGCCTAGCTATATGCACAGCTCACAGCTAATGCTGCAAAAGACTTCAATCCTGTCAAGTATTGAGATGAATGGCCCTCATGGAGCAGCGGCAGATGCCTCATGTATGCAACCTTGTTAACACTGCCTACACTTGCCATGAGAGACCCATTTTCAGACATGGGCATGACAAACTGATGCATAAGTTATTCAGAATTGGTGCTCCCAGACTAATACTATGCAAGACTGGAATGACTATAAAAAAAATTACAAGTGTTCAAATATGCCAATGCATTTAACTCAATTTAGGGATATTTTACTACTATTGATACTGTATTTCAAAAGGGATTTGTTAACCATTTCAAAGTTAACTTTTTAGAAAAATTCACATAAGTAAAATTAATCAGAGCCCTGAGGCCACTTAGATAACAGACCAAATATTGAAAACATACGAAAATAGAACATGATAGTAAATAAAGACCACATGGCATATCCAATCTGTCCATCTACACCAGTAGTTCCCAATTCAGTTCTCTGGGACTCCAAGGCCAGACAGGTTTTCAGGATATCTACAATGAATATGCATGAGATAGATCTGCATATAATGGAAGCAGTGCATGCAGATCTATCTCATGTATATTCATTGTGGATACCCTGAAAACCTGACTGGACTAGGGGTTGAGACCACTGATCTACGCTAATTTCTAAACTCTATAACCTGTTCCTCTCCCCAAGAGTCTATGCTCTATTCATGCTTTTTTGAATTCAGACACTGTCCTCACCCCCGCCTCCTCCACTGGGAGGTTGTTCAACACATCCACCACCCTTTTCCGTAAACATTTTTCTAGATCATTTCTGAGTCTATCCTCCATCTTCATCCTATGACACCTTATTCTAGAACTTCCTTTTCAGTGAAAGCAGCCTGTTTCCTGTGCATTTATACCATGGAAGCATTTAAACATCTCCATCATATCTCCTCCTCTCGCCTTTCTTCCAAAGTATGCATACTGAGATCTTTAAGTCTGTTCCTGTATGTTTTATGAGAAAGATCACTGACCATTTTAGTAGCTGCCCTCTAGGCTGACTCCATACCTTTTGAAGGTGTAATCTCCAGCACTGCACACTACTCCCAAATAGGGTCTCTGTGTAAGTCGAAGACCTCATCACCAACTTTTTCCGGATGGCCATACTTCTCCCTAAGTATCCAAGATCTTGGCTTTTGCAATCACTTTTTCTACCTGTTTAGCCACCTTAAAATCATCAGATCCTATGCTTCTTTTGTGCAGAGAAGTATTTCACCTTCTATAATGTACAGCCTACTTGGATTTTTGCAGCTCAAATGCATGACCCTGCATTTTTAGCATTAACTCTTAGCTGTCATACTCCAGAGCATTCCTCAAGCTTCACTAGAACCCCCTCTCAGGTTATCTACATATTCCAAGGAAATATCAATACATCGGGAAGATGTATTACAACTATTAGATAAACTGAAGAGTAGCAAATCACCTGGGCCGGATGGTATACATTCAAGGGTGTTGAAAGAACTGAAATATGAGATTGCAGACCTGCTTTTAGTAATCTGTGAACTATCATTAAAATCATCTCTAATACCTGAAGATTGGAGGATCGCCAATGTAACACCAATTTTTAAAAAGGGTTCCAGGGGTGATCCGGGAAACTACAGACCGGTGAGCCTGACATCAGTACCGGGAAAAATGGTAGAAACCATCATAAAGAATAAAATTACTCAGCATGTAGATAGTCATGACCTAATGGGAGACAGCCAACATGGCTTTAGACAAGGAAGATCTTGTCTTACTAATCTGTTATGTTTTTTTGAAGGAGTGAATAATCAGGTGGACAAAGGTGAGTCGGTTGATATTGTGTATCTAGACTTTCAGAAAGCCTTTGACAAGGTCCCTCATCAGAGACCTTTGGCAAAACTAAAGAGTCATGGGATAGGAGGCAGTGTACTATTGTGGATCAGGAACTGGTTATGTCCACATACATACATATGTGGACAAACTGGTTATGTCCACATACATACATATGTATGTGGACATAACTGGTTATGTCCACATACATATGTATATATGCAAATAGTTGATCACTGTTCACTGCAATTAACTGTATATTATAATTTAGTTCTTCATGTTGCTTACTCTGTATCCAGTTATTCGTTCCTTGTAAATAGTTGAAATATACTGCCTTTATTGTTATATGTAAACCGTCTTGATTCGTAGAAAGACGGTATATAAAAAATGTTAAATAAATAAATAAAAGATAGAAAGCAGAGGGTAGGGCTAAATGGCCACTTTTCCCAATGGAGAAAGGTGAATAGTGGTGTACCCCAGGGATCTGTGCTGGGTCCGCTGCTTTTTGACATATTCATAAATGACCTGGAAAGTGGAATAACGAGTGAGGTTATCAAATTTGCAGATGACACAAAACTATTTAAAGTTGTTAAAACCCAAGAGGATTGTGGAAAATTGCAAGAGGATCTTGATAAATTGGAAGACTGGGCATCGAAATGGCAGATGAAATTTAATGGACAAGTGCAAGGTTATGCACCTAGGGAAGAACAATCCAAACTACGGTTACACGATGCAAGGTTCCACATTAGGAACCACCACCCAGGAAAAAGATTTAGGCGTCATTGTGGATACCATGTTAAAACCCTCGGTCCAGTGTGCAGCAGCGGCCAAGAGAGCAAATAGAATGCTAGGTATGATAAGGAAAGGAATGGAAAATAAAATAAAAGATATTATAATGCCTCTATATCGTTCCATGGTGAGACCGCACCTTGAATATTGTGTGCAATTCTGGTCGCCGTATCTTAAAAAGGATATAGCGATTTTAGAAAAGGTTCAGAGAAGAGCCACCAAAATGGTAAAGGGGATGGAAGGATACTCCTATGAAGAAAGGCTAAAAAGGTTAGGGCTCTTTAACCTGGAAAAGAGACGGCTGAGGGGAGATATGATAGAAGTCTATAAATTAATGAACGGAGTGGAACGGGTAAACGTAGATCGATTGTTTACGTTATCAGAATATAGAAAGACTAGGGGACATGAAATGAAGCTACATGGTAAACTAGACTAATAAAAGAAAATATTTTCTCACTCAACGTGTAATCAAACTCTGGAATTTGTTACCAGAGGATGTAGTAAAGGCTGTTAGTGTAGCTGGGTTTAAAAAAGGTTTGGACAAGTTCCTGGAGGAAAGGTCCATAAGCCATTATTAAGAAGGGATCCAGGATATCAATGCTTGAACCAATACAAGCATTGTGGAACCTGTGTCCCTTGGGGAAACTGCTAGGTACATATGACCTAGATTGGCCACTGTTGGAAACAGAATACTGGACTTGATGGACCTTGGTCTGACCCAGTATGGCATATCTTATGTTCTTATGACTACCCTGCTGAAAACTTTGGTATTAACTTCAAAGAGGCAAACCTCTTCCTGACAACCCTTTTACAATGTTGTTGTTAAGTGCCGTCGAGTCAGAGTCGACTCATGGCGACCCTCTGGATAGCTATCCTAAATTGTGTTCGGTCTTCAGTCAGGCGGCTCATTGTTGACAGACTGGTACCCATAGCTGCTGTTATTGTATCGATCCATCTCATTGCTGGCCTTCTTCTTTTGCGTTGACCTTCTATCTTGCCAAGCATAATGTCTTTCTCTAATGATCTCTCTCTTCGCATGATGTGTCCAAAGTATGAAAGTCGAAGTCTTGTCATCTGAGCTTCTAAAGAAAGCTTAGGTTTGATCTCCTCTAGTACCGACTGGTTTGTTCTTTGGGCAGTCCATGGTATACACAGTATTCGCCGCCAGCACCATAATTCAAAGGCATCAATTTTCTTCCTGTCTTATCTTTTTCACTGTCCAGCTTTCACATCCATATGATGTTATTGAAAATACCATGGCTTGAACAAGTCGAATCTTTGTATGGAGAGATACATCTCTGCTCTTGAGAATCTTATCTAGGTCTTTCATAGCCATTCTGCCAAGAGCAATGCGTCGTCTGATTTCTTGACTGCTTGTTGCTGCTTTATTGATAGTTGATCCAAGTAGGTTAAAGTTGTTCACAATTTCAATTTCTTCTCCTTCAACGATGAACCTGTTGATTATGCCAGTTGTCATGATCTTTGTCTTCTTTACATTAAGGTGCAGGCCCATTTTGAGACTATGTTCTTTGATTGTGAGAAGCAAATGTTTCAGATCATCTTCACTTTCAGCCAGTAATGTGGTATCAGCATAGCGAAGGTTGTTAATGAGTCTTCCACCAATCTTCACACCTCTGTTGTCTTCATACAATCCTGCTTCTCTGATGATTTGTTCTGCATATAAATTAAACAGGTAGGGGGAAAGTATGCAGCCTTGTCTTACACCTTTGCTTATTTTAAACCATTCTGTTTCTCCTTGTTCCGTTCGAACTGTTGCTTCTTGATCAATGTACAGATTGCGCAAGAGAACGATCAGGTGTTCTGGTATACCCATGCTTCTTAATGTGGCCCAGAGTTTCTCATGGTTTACACAGTCAAAAGCCTTGCTATAGTCGATAAAGCACAAATAGATATCCTTTTGGTATTCTTTAGTCTTTTCAAGGATCCATCTCACATCTGCAATGATGTCTCTCGTTCCTCGCCCTTTCCTGAACCCTGCTTGCACTTCAGGTAGTTCTTGTTCCAGGTATGGTTGTAGTCTCTTTTGAATAATCTTCAGTAGAATCTTGCTGGCATGTGGGATCAGAGCGATTGTGCGATAATTTCCAGAGTCAGTTGGATCACCTTTCTTTAGTATTGGTATAAACACAGATCTTTTCCAGTCTGTTGGCCATGATGTTGTCTTCCATATTTCTTGGCAGAGCCTTGTGAGTATGGTAACAGCTGCATCAGATTGCTGCAATACGTCTATGGGAATGCTATCAATGCCTGGTGCTTTGTTCTTTGATAAGGCTTTTAATGCTGCTTCAACTTCTTCTTTCATCACCAATGGTTCCCGATCATAAGATACAGGTTGAAACGGCTGTTGGTCCACTTGATCTTTATCATATAAAAACTCTGTATATTCCCTTCCACCTTTTCTTGATCTTCTCAGCATCATTCAACATAGAACCTTGAGCATCTTGTAACATTCCAATTCAAGGGTGGAACTTTTTCTTTAACTCTCGTAGCTTTTACAATATCACTTACAAAACAGTTAAAAAGAACCAGACCAAGAACAAATTCATACAGTACACCAATAGTAATGCTCTTAATCCTCAGAGTGAATGCAATTTACCAGTATCCTTTGTCACCTCCCACTTAACCATTTTCTGACCCAGTCACTCTAGGGCCCATACCAAGGGCACTCAGAAAATTTATAAGTCACCTATGTGGAATCACATCAAAGGCCTTGCTGAAATTTAAGAGCACTCTCCTACCTAGCACTCTCCCTCGAGCCAGCTCTCTAGTTATCAACTCAAAAAAAATTGATCAGATTTGTCTAAATGAGACATACCTTAATAGTAAAATCATGCTATCTCAGATCCTGTAATCCACGGATTTCAAGATCTTAAGTGACACTGTCTTCTGTTTTGGCAGCATTTCAATTAATTTACTCACCACCAAGGCCAGACTAACCAGCTTGGAGTTCCCAACCTTCTCCTTACTTCCACTTTTGAGGAGCGGGACCACACACACTTGCCACCAGTCCTCCAGGACCATTCCTGACTCTAAAGAAGCATTTAAAAAGTAGACAGCAGAGCCACCAGAACTTTCCTGGTACAGTCAAATGAATGCCAGGTAACTAAATCCTCTTAGTAGCTAGCTCCTCACAACAGTCTCTTCTGAAAATTGTTCAAGGTCTACCTCACTTCAATCCTTATTTCCCCCCCCCCCCCCAGTCCTACTCCTGACTTTTCCATTTGTATCTTTGCTTACCTGACTATTTTCTCATCCTCCCAGCTTTTCAAGATATTGTTGTGCTTGTTTCTCTTTCTGCAAGCTCTTGTAGTTTATGAATATGAACCTCTCTTTCCTTACTTATTTTAGCTGTTTTTTTCCAAAGCAATTGCAGCCTCCCTTTCCTCTTATTTTTATTTTCTGCAGGGGGGGAGGGACGGCGCCGTGGTCATATGTGCCACTGCTGCCACTCACCCAGGCCAGCCACCCCCTTAAGCGGCTGCCTAGTTTGCCTAGTGAACAGGCAGCCCTGTAACCCAGTGAACCAAATCTCCTCGACCAGCACCAAATCCAAATCCACCTAGATCTGGAACTTTATTTCCAATACTGTGGGCATTAGTGCAGAGAACTTGTCAAATACTGCCCCCTTTCCCCCTCCCCCCATTCCTATACAAAAAACATTTACTTCATGAGGGCTTCTACTTACCTGGGGGCTTTATTTGCCCATCCCCCATGATTCTAATTTGAAACCCTCCCCAGTAAATTAGTACAATTAACCCCAAGAATTATAGACCTATATCTAGCCTGCCTTTCATCTCCAAGGTTACAGAATGACTGGTCTTTGATCAGCTCTCTGATCATCTGGAGCAGGTTTGCGCTTTACATCCCAGACAATCGGGCTTCCGCCCTAGGTATAGAACAGAAACCATTATGGCAGCTGTCTTAAATGAGATACACACAGAGCTTGGGAATGGTAAAATGGTCATTGCTATCTCGTTGGATCTTTCAGCGGCGTTCGATCTAGTAGACCATAATTTATTTATTTATTTATTTAACAGTATTTCTAAACCGCCTTATCTTATTAATAAGATAAGGCGGTTTATAATGTGTTAATGAATCGTCTATATGATTCTGGCCTTTGGGGTCCAGTACTTTCGCGGTTTCACTCATTTGTTCAGGGTTGTTCTTTCAAGATTCACATCTCTGATTCACTGTCCTCTGTACATACTCTTCCTTGTGGGGTGCTCCAGGACTCCACCGTATCATCTATACTCTAATTTTTTTCTTAGCCCCCTCGTTACACTTATCCAGAGTACAGGCATTTCTAGATTTATATACGCAGATGACATTATGTTATTATTTTCTACTGATGAACTCTCACATGATACTTCTCAGATGAATTCATTTCTGGACCATTTCATCTCTTGGTTGCGAAGCAACTCATTAAAGCTGAATCCATCCAAAACTATAGCCCCTTGGTTTACAAATTCTTCACAGACCTCTGAGCTATGACTGAAGGGGTACCTGTCACATTACAACCCACTCTAAAATATCTTGGCATCATTTTAGACTCTCAACTACCACTGTCTCAGCAATTGGCCAGGGTTATCCAATCTTCATTCTGTGTGCTCTGACATTTTTTGCGAAGTACAACCTTTCTTGGATTCAGCAGCTCAAATTTCAGTCATACTTCACACAGTAATGGCTAAGGTAGATTACTATAACATTGTTTATCTAGGGCTCCCGCAACAGCAAATCAAGCATCTTAAGACAGAGAATTCAGCTATACGCACACTCATCCAGGCAAGGTTTGATCATGTCACACCGCTCCTTATGCAGTACCATTGGCTTCCAATTGCGTCCCGAGTCATGTTTAAGGTGTTAACCTTTGCATTTAAAATCATCCATGATTAGATGTTTTGAATGTAACTGCATTGTTGGAGTCATCGCAAGAAGATCAGCTAGTACCGTCTACTTTGTTTGTTACATTGGCCTTGCTTTCTGATAAAGAATGGTTAATGAAGTTATTCTTTAAAAAACGTAATGTTTTGTTTAAGGGGTTGCAGGTCCGTATGTTTCCAAACCTCTCTAGGGAGACCCAACGGAGCGGAGGGATTTTCTTCTCCTTCGTCCTGTGTCTGATTAAGCATCAATCAGATTCTTATATTTTTTTTGAGCCATCCCAATTGCTTGCCTTTATTAATGCCCGTCATAACCGGGTGTTGGATATACCCCCACCTCTCCAGTCTGAGAATTAGGTTTGGCTGTTTCTAAAATCATCCATGATTTGGCACTGGAATACTTATCTACTCTACTCTTATGCTCCTGCTAGAGCTCTTCAGTCATTTCATGTTTCTGTTTACATATATTGTCACCTTCTCTAACCAAATATGAGACAACCCGAAGATCTGTCTTCTTTTGCCAGTTGGATGCCCAAGAGCAGGTCAAGCAAAAAACCTGAAATAAAAAGGTAAATTAAAAAAAATGATAGAAAAGTTATGTCAAATAGCCCTTTCCCTAAAGGGAATACGTGGAAAGATGAAACTTTCTGAATGAAACTTTCTTGTTGCCAAGATGAAAGTTTCTTGTTGCCAATTTGTGTGAACTTGGAGTCTTTGTAAAGTATTTCCTATTTTTATTTCTTCTAAAGGCTGTTCTATCTTTATGATGAGGTGGATGTGCAAATTGTTTTTGCTGCTAGGATTCTTCTAGCATTGTACAAGCCTTGCTTCTCAATTATAGAGGTACCCCTTACATTTATTAAGAGACCGTTTATCATCTGTACTACAAATAAAGCCTCAAAAATCTTCAATCGTCTTTACACTCAGTCAATTTATTGATTTATTTCATTAATGAAAAGATTTGCTATACCGCTATTTGATTTTAAGAGCATAGCTCTTTACAACAAAGAGAAATATCAGAAATACCATACTAGGTCAGAACATGGCCAGTATCCGGTTTCGAACAGGGACCAATCGAGGTCACAAGTATCTGGCAGGTTCCCAAAAAGGTACACAGGATCCACAATGTTTGTCTCAGGGTAAGCAGTGGATTTCCCTGGTCCTCTTTAATAATAGTTTATCGACCTTTCTTCCAGGAACTTGTACAAACCTTTTTTAATCCCAGCTACACCAACAGCTCCCACTACATCCTTCGGTCTTAAATGGGTTACATTGTACTGTAGCTTCCTTGCATGTCCCATTGTATTTTATTTACTTATTTATTTGGCTATATTTATTTTATTTTGCTATTATATATTTTATTGCAAATTTTATAGGTATACACACATCAAGCATAGCACCATGTACCTTTTAGTAAATACATAATCAAAAGAAAGAATAATAAAAATAAAGAAAAGGTTTTCTAGCCCACATTAAGGGTGGACAATCACTTCTAACAAGCAGAAGCAAACAAAAACTTACAGGACAGTCGAAAACAAAACCACTAAACAAAGTTTAAAAAATGATATACCATAACACAAAACCTCTGTAAGACTACTTGTTAATCAAAAGATTTTCCAAATGAAGAGGGTCAGTAAACACATTTATTATTCAAAGTGATTAGACATTTACAAGGAAATCGCAAAAAGAAAGTCCCCCCTGCAGCCAAGACATGAGGTCTAAGCTGCAGGAAGGACTTTCTCCGCAGCTGAGTTGACCTTGCTACATCTGGGAAAATAGAAACCTTATATCCAAAATATAGGAAAACTTTTTTCAAGAAATAAGCCCTCAAGATTTTAACCTTATCAGCCACACACAGCAGATAAGAACATGATTAACATTGCCCGAGCTGAGATCTCCTCATTAGAAAATTCCAAAAAAGCAGTAAGATCCAAATCAGATTGTGTCTCAACATGGGTAATGTCACCATCATGTGTCACTAATCGAGTAAGCAGATAATAAAGATCAGAAACCCCAATAAACTCAAAAATTAATAAAATCTCTTTGCAATATTTCCTAAATATTATTAATGGAGACAGCAATCGCATCTTAGGAAAATTAAGTAACCTTAAATTCTTTGCCCGATGAGTGTTTTCTACGGCTTCAATTTGTTTAAGCAACACAACTATTTTTCACTCCCGCATGACCCCCCCCCCCCCCCTCTTGCAATAAACCCAAACGTTTATCTATATTATCCAATCGCTGGGAGCAAGCAGCAATCCTAGTATCCACCTCACGGGACTTAGTAACAACCTGCTGAGAAAACTCCACAGTTTGATCAATAAAGTCAGATAACAATGCATTGGTCTTAGAAACCACTTTCCAAATGTAAAATAAAGAAACATCAGTAGAAGAGGCTGAAGGTAATAAACCTAAGTCCTCAGGCTTACCCATCTGAATAGGAGTTAACAATAAAGAGCCAAAACTAAGGCTGTGGGGTGGGGGGTGGGGGGTGTGGCCCTCAGAAACTGCATTCAACGATGCAGTTACTGGGCCCACCCAAGGGGATTACCTCCTTCCCATGCATGCCACAGTTCAAAGGAGCAGGATTCAGAGGTGGTGTCCTATCGATGGAACTCAGGGAGACACCAGATAAAGACACGTTAACAGAGGTAGACTATCAAGCCGCAGAAATTCTGAGCCAAGCTTCAGGTCTTCCAATACTCACACATGTTGGTCCATTAGACCGATGCGACCCTTCGGTGTCAAAACTGCTGTCACAGAGTCTTTCTCCATCGCCTTACACTTCCCCTTACCGTGCCCTCTAGGCATCCCTAGTGGCAAAAATCAGGAGGGGCAAATGCCCCGGGCCCCGAAATAGTACCAAAGGCCCCGGGGCAAATGCCCCGGGCCCCGAATGGCACATGACCGAGGGCTGCATCCGCAGAACAGCTGTAGGAGTTTAAATGAACAAAGAAACAGCTCAAGACGCTGGAAAAGGGAGAGGATCCCAGAGCTTGCACTGACTGGCAAAATGAACTACTCCAACAGACAGCCTCCGCTTGCAGAGCAACATCCATTTGGCTATATTTATATAGCACTATTCATAGAGGTCAAAACGGTTTAAATGGAACCTTGGATAATTTAAACATTCACATTGCAACAGGTAACTTTGTATAATAAATAAAGGGAACAGGGAATGCTTGGTTAAAATTAACTATGCACATAGTTGAACTATATACCTGTTCTTATAATATTTGGTCATTGATGCTATACAGAACTGCTGTTAGGAGGAGGTCTTTCTACTTTTTGGTGGCGTTAACAGCCGATCTACGTTTATAACCTCCACTCCCATTCATAGACCTCTATCATATCTCCCTTCAGCTATCTCTTTTCCAAGTTGAGACTTTCCTCATCCAAGTTGAGACTTTCCTTCAATCCCCTTTATTTTTGGTGGCTCTTCTCTGTACCTTTTCTAATTCTGCTATATCATTTTAAAAATATGGTGACCAGAACTGCACACAATATTCAAGGTGCGGTATCATCAAGGAACGATACAGAGGCAATATAATATCCTTTGATAAACTGAAGAGTAGCAAATCACCTGGACCGGATGATATACATCCAAGGGTGTTGAAAGAACTGACCTATGAGATTGCAGACTTGCTATTAGTAATCTGTGAACTATCATTAAAATCATCTCTAATACCTGAAGATTGGAGGATCGCCAATTTAACGCCAATTTTTAAAAAGGGTTCCAGGGTGATCCAGGAAACTACAGCCTGACGTCAGTACCGGGAAAAATGGTAGAAAGCATTACAAAGAACAAAATTGCTCATGATGTAGATAGTCATGGCTTAATGGGAGACAGCCAACATGCCTTTAGACAAGGAAGATCTTGTCTTACTAATCTGTTATGTTTTTTTGAAGGCGTAAACAAACAGTTAGACAAAGGTGAGTCGGTTGATATAGTGTATCTGGACTTTCAGAAAGCCTTTGACAAGGTCCCTCATCAGAGACTTTTGGCAAAACTAAAAAGTCATGGGATAGAAGGCAGTGTACTATTGTGGATGAGGAACTGGTTAAAAGATAGAAACGAGAGGGTAGGGCTAAATGGCCAATTTTCCCAATGGAAAAAGGTGAATAGTGGAGTACCCCAGGGATCTGTGCTGGGTCCGCTGCTCTTTAATGTATTCATAAATGACCTGGAAATGGGAACGAGTGAGGATATCAAATCTGCAGATGACAAAAAACTATTTAAAGTTGTTAAACACAAGAGGATTGTGGAAAATTGCAAGAGGATCTTGATAAATTGGAAGATTGGGCATCCAAAAGGCAGATGAAATTTAATGTGGACAAGTACAAAGTTATGCACCTAGGAAAGAACAACCCAAACTATGATTACATGATGCAAGGTTCCACATTGGGAACCACCACCCAGGAAAAAGATTTAGCCGTCATCGTAGATAATATGTTAAAAAACCTCCGCCCAGTGTGCAGTGGCAGCCAAGAGAGCAAATAGAATGGTAGGTATCATAAGGAAAGGAATGGAAAATAAAACAAAGGATATTATAATGCCTCTGTATTCTTCCATGGTGCGAACGCACCTTGAATATTGTGTGCATTTCTGGTCGCCGTATCTTAAAAAGGATATAGCGTTATTAGAAAAGGTGCAAAGAGCAGCCACCAAAATGGTAAAGGGGATGGAAGGATACTCTTATGAAAAGAGGCTAAGAAGGTTGGGGCAATTCAACTTGGAAAAGAGACGGCTGAGGGGAGATATGATAGAGGTCTATAAATTAATGAATGGCGGGAAACGGGTAAACGTAGATCGATTGTTTACGTCATCAGAATATAAAAAGACTAAGGGACATGCAATGAAGCTACAGGGTAACCTATTTAAAACTAATAAAAGAAAATATTTTTTCACTCAACATATAATCAAACTCTGGAATTTGTTACTGGAGGATGTAGTAAAAGCTGTTAGTGTAGCTGGGTTTAAAAAAGGTTTGGACAAGTTCCTGGAGGAAAGGTCCATAAACCATTATTAAAAGGGACCCAGGATATCACTGCTTAACCCAATACAAGCATTGAGGAACCGGTGTCTTTTGGAGAGACTGCTAGGTACTTATGACCTAGATTGGCCACTGTTGGAAACAGGATACTGGGCTTGATGGACCTTGGTCTGACCCAGTATGGCATATAGAGTAGTTACTCACCTGTAACAGGTGTTCTCCAGGAGCAGCAGGAATCAGTCCTCACATATGGGTGTCATCGGCGCCGATGAAGCCCTAGCGGAGCATTTCCCCAGCTTTCTATGAAAGCTTTTGGGAATGCAGGCACGCATGCGCGGTTCCCTTCCCGCCTAAAGGTGCCATCTTACCTCAGTCAAATGACATAGCTAAGAACAGCACACAAAAATGAAAAATAAACTATGTACAACTTCAACTCCAAGGGGAGGAGGGAGGGTTGTGAGGACTGATTCCTGCTGCTCCTGGAGAACACCTGTTACAGGTGAGTAACTACTCTTTCTCCAGGACCAAGCAGGAAGTCAGTCCTCACATATGGGTGACTCCCTAGCTCTGGGCTACCGAGGAACCCAGGCTGAACAAGAGTACTCCCTCTAGTCTCAGCAGCAAAGAAAGGCTTTTCAAGGACACAACCTCCACCGGTAGCCCAACAGAGGGCAGGAGGGCAGGAGTTGCCTAAACCTCAAAGAGATTCCGGAGTACTGCCTGGCCAAAAGCACTGTCCCTACGGGACTCCCTCTCCAGGCAGTAATGGGCCGCAAAAGTCTGGCTTGAAGACCAAGTTGCAGCCTTGCAGATGTCTACCCAGGGCACAGAGCAGAGATGAGTCACTGAGGCAGCCATTGCCCTGACACGATGGGCAGTGACCCTACCCTGCAAAGGAAAGTCAGCCGCCTTGTAAGCCCAGGTGATACAGTCAGCCACCCAGATGGACAAGGTACGCTTGGACACAGCCAACCCCAACTTATTGGGGTCAAAGGATACGAAGAGCTGAGTAGCCCTTCTATGCCCCTGCGTACAGTCAAGGTAGAAGGATAAGGCCCTCCTACAGTCCAGGGTATGCAGGACTGCTTCAGCCTGGCTAGCATGAGGCCTAGGGAAGAACGTTGGAAGAACCACCTCCTGATTGAGGTGGAAAGAGGAGACAACCTTAGGGAGGAACTTTGGATGAGTCCTAAGGACTACCCTGTTCCTATAAATCCTGGTGTAAGGCCTGTCACAGACCAGGGCCTGAAGCTCACTTACTCGCCTAGCCGAGGTAAGGGCTATGAGGAAGAGTGTCTTCCAGGAGAGGAAGCGTAGTGGACAAGTAGCCATCGGCTCAAAAGGTGGGCGAGTCAGTTGCTGCAAGACCACATTCAGCTCCCACTCAGGGGCAGGAGGACGGATGGGAGGCTTGAGCAAAAGCAAGCCTCTGATAAAGCGGGACACCAAGGGGTGACCAGATAGAGATTTCCCCTCAACCAATGAGTGGTGAGTTGCTAGAGCTGAGAGGTGGACCCGAACAGAATTGGACTTAAGTCCCTGATTGGATAAGTGCAGTAAGTACTGAAGAACTACTGGCACAGTACAGGAGAAAGGATCCTCTGTATGTAGGTGACACCACACAGAAAACCTCTTCCACTTGAGAGCATAGGTTTTCCTAGAGGCTAGGACAACCTCCTCAACTTCCTGAGGTAGGCCCCAGGGAACCAAAACTACCCTTGCAGCCTCCAGGCCATCAAATTGAGAGATTTGAGATTGGGGTGCAGAAAGGAACCCTTTTCCTGTGTGAGAAGGTCGGGTTGCAACCCCAGAGGCAGTGGAGGATCTACCGCCAGTTGAAGCAGAAGAGGAAACCAAGGCTGTCTCGGCCACCTGGGAGCTACCAGCAGGACCGAGGCCTTGTCCTGGAGAATCTTGAATAGGGTTCGGGCCACCAAGGGCGTGGGAGGAAACGCATAGAGGAGGCCCTGAGATCAAGATATCAGAAAAGCATCCGCTGCTATCCGCAGAGGATGTGGTTGCCTGGAGCAGAACTTTGGCAGTTGCTTGTTCATGGGGCTGGCAAAGAGATCCATCAAAGGGAGACCCCATTTCAGGAAGATCTTCTGAACCACTGAAGGATGCAGCTGCCACTCGTGGGGCTGCAGTATCCTGCTTAACCTGTCTGCCAGGTAGTTGTCCTGGCCTGGAAGGTACACAGCCCTGAGGAGCATGTTTGTGCTTGAGGGCAAAAGAACAAAGGTCCTGAGCTTCCCGACAAAGGATCCTGGACCCAGTTCCGCCCTGTTTGTTCACATAAAACATGGCAACCTGGTTGTCCGTCTGAATCAGGACAGACTGTTGAGCCAGGGTAGGAGTGAAAGCTTTGAGTGCTAATCGAATAGCTCTGGGTTCGAGGAGATTGATCTGCTCTGCAGCTTCCCAGGGAGACCAGAGGCCTTGGGTGCACTTGCCCAGACAAGGCGCTCCCCAGCCTTGCAGGGAGGCATCTGTTAGCATCACTGTGTAACCTGGAATCTGAAAAGGCACCCCTTTCAGCAGATTGGGTGGGTGTAGCCACCAGTTGAGGGAGTGCAGAAATGGTCTGGACACCCTTATCCTGTCTCTGAGGCTGCCTGTGGCCTGTGACCACTGAGTCCGAAGGCACCACTGTGCAGGCCTCATATGGAGCCTGGCATTGGGGGTCACATGTACTGTCGAAGCCATGTGGCCTAGAAGCCGAAGGCAGAGTCTGGCGGAGACCAGGGACCTGCTGAGAAACAGACTTGCCAAGGCCATCAACCTTCGGGCTCTGTTTTCTGGCAAGAATGCCTTTGCCAGGAGAGAGTCCAACCTTGCCCCTATGAACTCCAAGTTCTGGGAAGGGAGCAAAGTGGACTTTGCGAAGTTTATGACAAACCCCAGGCGTTGCAGAAGAGCAATGATCCTGAGGGTGGCTTGATTGGCCTCCTGACCTGTCTGACCTCTGATGAGCCAGTCGTCCAGATAGGGGAAGACAAAGATGCCCTGATTTCTCAGGTAGGCCACCACCACTGCTAAGCACTTTGTAAAGACTCTGGGGGCGGAGGTGAGGCCGAAAGGCAGCACTCTGTACTGATAATGGTTTCCTCCCACGATGAACCTTAGGTACTTTCTGTGGTCTGGATGAATGAGGATGTGAGTGTACGCATCCTTTAGATCTAAGGAGCATAGCCAATCTCCCTGCTGGAGGTAGGGCAGAAGGGTTCCAAGAGTAAGCATCTTGAACTTTTCTTTCACTAGGAACTTGTTGAGGTTCCTGAGGTCCAGAATGGGGCGAAGTCCACCGGTCCTTTTGGGCACCAGGAAATACCTGGAGTAGAATCCGTGACCTTGCAAGTGGGGAGGCACAGGCTCCACCGCCCTGTCCACCAACAGACCCCGAAGCTCCTGACGGAGAAGATCTGTGTGCAGAGGAGGCCTTGGAGGCTCCCCTGGAAAATAGGGGGGTGGCAGTTGGTGGAAATGGAGGGCATATCCCCTGTGGATGATGTCCAGCACCCAACTGTCCCCGGTGATAAGGGGCCACTGGTGGGCAAAGAGGGCGAGACGACCTCCTGTGCAGGATTGGGAGAGCAGTGGAGGAGAGGCTATGCTCAAGGAGTCAAAAACCCCCACCCTGCTGAGTAGTAGCAGGGGCTGGAGGCTTGGGGGTCCTCTGCCTACGGGGCCCATTACCCTGGCCCTTGGCTTGCTGACCCTGGGGGGCAGCTTGGGTAGCCTGATATTGTGGGTACTGTTTGTAGGCAGTGCCCTTCCTCGGGTAAAAGGTCTTCTTACCCGAGCCCTTCTTTTTATGAGAAGGGGCAAAGGTCTTCCTCGACAGCCTTGTCCGGGTGAGGTGCTCGGTCTCGAGCTGAGCGGCCTTCTCGGTCATGGGCTTGCCAAACAGGTTTTCACCTCGGCAAGGGACATCGACCAACTTGTCCTGAACCCATGGCTCGAGGTCCGATGACTGCAGCCATGCCTGGCATCGAGCCGCGATGCCGGCTGCCGCAACTCGGGCCGAAGCCTCGAAGCCATCGTAGGCGGCGCGGGACATGAACTTCGAACAGTCCCGAATCCCCAAGTACAAGGACTTAAATCTCTGCAAGGGTTCCCCGGAGAGACCAGCAGAGAATCCGGCCAATTCCTTGGCCAGATCCCGCAAGTACATGCCCATGTACAGCTGGTAAAACTGGACACGGCAAGCAAGCATCGAGCCCTGAAAACACTTTCTACCGACGCCATCTAGGTTTCGGGCCTCCCTGCCAGGAGGCACCGCGGAGTGCATCTTCTGACTCTTCAGACGATGCATGGCCGATTCCACAACCATGGAATGGTGTGGTAGCTGTGCTTTCTGAAAACCAGGGCTCTTACAGAGCCGATAGATCGAATCGACTCGCTTGCTAAGAACCGGCGCTGAGGCCAGTGCCTCCCACATACGGAAGAGGAGCCGTTCCAGCATCGGAGGAACCGGGACAGTAAAGGCCTCCTTCGGAGGAGAGTCATACTGCAGAGCCTCGAGCTCTTCAGCTCGAGGCTCTTCCTCGGGATCCGCTGGAATAGCCAAGGCAGTGGCCATATCCCGGACGAACTCTGAGAACCGGGTGTCCTCCGGAGGGGACCTACTCCGGGGCTCAGACTGCGGTGAGTCCGAAGGGACGCACCGAGTCTTAAAGGTGTCAGGGGACTCCTCGTCCTCTGTCTCCCAAGCCGACTCATCCGAGGAAGAGTCGGGGTCCGACCCCGCGGGGCCCTGTAGCACCCGCCCCGACGCCAGAAGCACCGGCGTCGACGCCCTCGGTCCCGAACGGGAGGTCGAGGGGGACCGCGACCGAGGTCGACTCCGAGCCACAATGGACTCGAGTATCGGCTCGGTCTCCAGGGTTGACTTTGACGTCGATGTCCCGGTGGTCAGGGCAGATGCGCCAGACAGGCTGGCCATCAGTGCCCGCTGCTGCTCCATGAAAGCAGACATTCTGCTCTCCAAGGCTGTCATCCTGAGACTAAGCTCGGGAGACGCAGCAGCCACCGACTCAGACCCCGGTGGCGCCGGGCCCGATGTCGGCTCCCTGGGAGGAGAGACCACGAGGACTACGGGGCTTACGTGTCCAGCAGACTCCGGCTCCACACAAGGAACTTTGGCAGACTTCTTCGGTTCCACAGGCCCGGGGCGACGGTCGGGGGTCTTAGACCTGGCCCTCGAGGAGCCAGGGACCTCTTCCGACGACACCCTCGCGAGCCATTTCTTCCTCTTGCGTTCCCAGTAGGGGGACCCCCTGTCCGAGGTGCTTCGACGGCGCTCGGGATCGGAATCCCAAGATGTCGAGGCCTCAGACGAAGTCCGGGCCCGGCCGGAGGCTGAGTCCGAGAAAAGCCTTTCCTTTTGCTGCTGGCGACTTCGTAGTGCCTTGGAAGACATTTTTCCACAGGCCCCGCACGACTTAGGATCATGGTTGGGGCTGAGGCACCGAAGGCAGCAGTCGTGTGTGTCGGTGAGAGACATTAGTTTCTTACACCGATCACACTTCTTAAAACCACTGGAAGCCATCGGGGGGGAAAAAAAAAAAAAAAAAAAAGAGTCCCCGCTTGGTCGAAAGACCGGCCCTTACAGGGAAAAAGAGAAAAGGAGAAATTAGGCCTTACCTGCTAATTGTCTTTCCTTGAGTTCTCTCCGGGCCAGTCCAGGTTACAGTTGGGTAGTCAATCCCTTCCAGCAGCTGAGGACTGAATACTGAAACTTTTACTGGCAGGTGTTATAGCTCCCCCTGGCGCCAGGAAACCAGTTACCTATTGTCAAAGCAGCAGACCAAAATAACAAATCCACTAATATTGAACTATTGGAACCAAACTGAGAAGTCCCGAAAAACAACAAAAACTGAGGAGTACGCCCTATACTGTAAAGAAGCGTACCCCATGAAAAACCTGTTGCTTTATTTATTTATTTTTTTAACCTGCTATATTTCCAGAATTCCTAATATCCTCTTCCAGCCACAAAAAGCCCTAGCTGTAAGTGCGAAGCTCTGCAACGGTAAGACTAGAAGGCATCGTAAGATACTGAGGTGCTTGCAGACGAAATGGGAGGGACCTGGACTGGCCCGCAGAGAACTCAAGGAAAGACAATTAGCAGGTAAGGCCTAATATCTCCTTCCTCTTCGTCTCTCCGGGCCAGTCCAGGTTACAGTTGGGCAGTACCAAAGCAGTACCTAAACTGGGGAGGGTCCTGCAAGCCCCGCCAAAATGGCCGAGGCCCCAACCTTAGCATCTGCGCGAGGAGTAGCCTAGTGGTTGGGGCAAGGTACTTCAGGCCGGAAGGTCGGGGGTTCAAATCCCACTAGAGGACAGCAACCTTGGGCTGGAAGGACTGGGGTTTCTAGTCCCACAGGTGCTCCTTGTGGTCTTGGGCAAGCCACTTAACCCTCCATAGCCCATGTTCCCTGTAAAATAGTTACCTCCAAGTTATAATACCCTGTTCAATGTAATTTCAGTTTGTTCAATGTAAACCGCACTGATGCAGAATAGCGCGGTATATAAGAGAATGTAAATAAAATAAAAATAAATAAATAACCGATAGTGCTTCATGAAAATATGGAGAGAGGACCAGGGCGCCGCCCGACAGATATCTGCGGGCGGAATCAAGGCAAACTCTGCCCAAGAAGTAGCTTGGGCTCTCGTCGAATGCGCTCTAAGCTCCTTAGGAGGAGTCTTGCCCCTGGCCTCATAAGCTGCCGCTATCGCCCGTTTCACCCAACGAGCGATAGACGCCTTGGTAGCCACCTGACCCTTATGAGGTCCTCCAAACAGAACGAACAAGCGATCTGACTTGCGAAAGGAGCGCGTCTTCCGAAGATACTTCCGCAAAACCTGTCCTAAAACCAAGCTTCTAAGAGCGCGATCCACCTTCCCGCCCCCTCGCGAGCGAAAAGTAGGAAGTGAAACCGCCTGATTCATGTGAAAATCGGAAACCACCTTCGGCAAGAATGAGGGAACCGGCCGCAGAACTACCTTGTCCTCCGAAAAGTGCAGGTACGGCTCCCTGCAAGACAGCGCCTGCAAATCCGAAGCTCTTCGAGCCGAACACAAGGCCACCAGGAACGCCGTTTTCCAAGAAAGCTCTCGGAGACTGTCACTGTCAGTCAACTCAAAGGGCGGGCCCATTAAGGCCTCCAGAACTAGATTTAAGTCCCACGGAGGCACCACGAGACGTAAGGGTGGACGGATATTTCTAGCCGCCCTGAGAAAGCGTTGAACATCCGGGTGCGAAGAGAGGGAAGACCCATTCACCCGACCTCTGAAACAGGAAAGAGCCGCGAGATGAACCTTGAGCGTACTTAGGGCTAGACCCCTTTCTAGTCCCCCCTGAAGAAATGCTAAAACCTCCGGTAAGCCCACAGCGCCGGGCCGCAAGCCCCGATCTCTAGACCATGCCTCAAAAATGCACCATACTCGAACATAGGCTAGCGACGTCGAAGGCCGCCGAGACTTCAACATAGTAGCGATTACAGCCGCCGAGTATCCTCTCCGTCGCAACCGCTCCCTCTCAAGAGCCAAGCCGTAAGCAAGAACCGATCCACTTGCGGCATCAAGATTTGACCTTGACTCAAGAGGTTGACCCTCGAAGGCAACCTCCAAGGCGGAGCTACGAGAAGTTGAACCAGATCCGCATACCAGGGTCGTCTTGGCCAATCCGGAGCAATGAGAATCACCGTGCCACTGTAAGCCGAAATCCTCTGAATGACCCGACCTATCAATGGCCAAGGAGGAAACACAAAGGAGTTTCCCCGCCGGCTAGGACTGCACCAGACCGCCTAGACCTTCCGACATGTGCTCCCTGCGCCTGCTGAAAAACTGCGACGCCTTGGCACTGGCCAGCATTGCCATGAGATCCAAGACTGGCTGACCCCACCCGCACTGTAATGGCGTGAAACACCGCCCAGTTCAGCTCCCACTCTCCGGGATCCAGGTGATGACGGCTGAGATAATCGGCTTGAGTGCTGTCCTTTCCCGCTACGTGAGCCGCCGAAAGTGCCACGAGATGCAATTCCGCCCACTGAAGCAATAGCTGACTTTCCTGCAGCAAGGGCGCACTGCCCGTGCCCCCCTGCTTGTTGATGTATGACACCGTTACTAAATTGTCGGAAAACACTCGTACAGCTTGACCTTCGAGGAGATCCGAGAAATGCAGAAGCGCGAAACGCACCGCTCGCAGCTCCAACAGATTGATCGACCAAGTGCTCTCCTCTGCTGACCAGTTGCCTTGCGCCACCCGAGTCCGACAATGAGCTCCCCAACTGGATAGGCTGGCATCCGTAGTGACCAAGATCCACTCTGGATCCTCCAGCGGAACTCCAGCCTGAAGGTGCGCTGAAAGTTGCCACCACTGCAGACTGAGTTTGACGACCTCCGGACACCGAAGTTTTTGCGATAGGGGATGTACCTGCGGAGACCACCTCGAGATCAAGGCGTGTTGCAGCGGCCGCATGTGAGCTCTGGCCCAAAGCACCAGATCCAAGGCCGCGGCCATCGAACCCAACAACTGCAAGTACCTCCACGCTGTTGGAGTCGCCAACCCAAGGAAGGCGTCGACCTGGGCTATCATTTTCCGGACCTTGTCCGGCGGAAGAACCACCGTTCCGCTCTGCGTGTCGAACAAGGCCCCGAGGTAAACCAAATGTTGAACCGGAAGCAACTGACTCTTTGCTTGGTTGACGACCCAACCAAGGTGTTCCAGGAAGTGCACTACTCGGGCCGTTGCTGCGGCTGATTCCTGCCGAGACCCTGCCCATATGAGCCAATCGTCCAGGTAGGGATGCACCTGAATTCCCTCCTTGCGAAGAGCTGCCGCTACCACCACCATCACCTTGGTGAAGACACGAGGCGCGGTAGCCAGACCAAAGGGTAACGCCCGAAATTGAAAATGACCCAGAGGAACCGCAAAGCGCAGAAACCGTTGGTGTTCCGGACGTATGGGAATGTGCAAATAAGCTTCCGTCAAATCTATGGAGGTGAGCCATTCTCCGGGCTTTACCACCCGAAGGACTGACCTCAGGGTCTCCATACGAAAATGCGGAACCCACAGGGAACGGTTCACCAGCTTGAGATCTAAAATAGGTCGAAACGAGCCTTCCTTCTTGGGCACCACAAAGTAAATCGAGTACCGACCTACTCCGCACTGGTCTAAAGGCACGGGAACCACGGCCCGTAGCCGCAACAACCGCTGAAGCGTGCTGTTGATCGCCTGACTTTTCCATCGAGGACCGCAGGGGGACAACACAAAGGCATCCGCCAGAGGGGAGGCAAACTCCAGAGCATACCCTTCGCGGATGATCTCTAGCACCCAGAGATCGAAAGTTATGTTGGCCCAGACGGAGAGAAACTCCTGCAAACGTCCCCCTACGGGAACCTCCGCCTGGACCAGTGCCCCTTCATTGAGGCTTCTTGGAGGAGGTTGGCTGGGCGTTGAAAAACCCCCTGCCAAACCCTCTGGCTCCTCGAAAGGACTGCCCCCTGGAGGGAAAGCGACCCCTCTGATAAGGGACAAAGCGAGAGCCGTGGAACCTATGAATTTCCCTGCCGAGACCCCTTTGCGTCGGAGTAGATTTAGCTGACCTGGGCTGATCCTCAGGAAGACGTCCGCCCTTAGAATCGCCCAAATAAAAAGCAGCTTGCCCTTATATAGAAGCTTACTGAGGCACGACTTAGAAGACACGTCCGCCGCCCAGTTCCGTAACCACAGAAACCTAGCCGCAATCAGCGACGCCATGGATTTCGCTGATATCCTAATCAAATCATAGAAAGCGTCCGTGAGATAAGCCGCTGCCGACTCCAGTTTCGCCCCTTCTGGGGACGGATCCTCCAACTTTATCGCAGACTGCTCCCCTTGAATCCAACGGATAGAGGCTCGGGATACATATGCTCCACAAACCGAAGCTTGTAAGGCTAGTGCACTAGCGTCAAAGGCTTGTTTTAACAGCACTTCTAACTTACGATCCTGAAGATCCTTAAGGGCTGCCCCCCCTTCTACCGGGATTGTGGTTTTCTTAGTGACCGCCGACACTAGCGCGTCCACTTTAGGCATCCGCAGTAACTCCTTCTCCTCTTGAGGAACCGGGTAAAGTCGGGCAATGGTACGCCCACCTCTTAAGCTAGCCTCTGGGCATTCCCATTCTGACTCAATCATTTGTTTAATCATCCTGTGTATAGGGAAACACTGCTGCTCAGGTTTAAACCCTTATAATAAAGGATCCTCCAATGGCTCTTGTTGCAGCGCAGGAGGCACAATATTTAAGGCAGCCAGGGACTGAAGAATCAAAGCCCCCAGTTCCTCCTTACGAAAGACCCTGAAAACATTGGGGTCCTCCCCGGGCCCCAGCTCCCCTTCCTCCAAGTCGAAGGGCCAGGAATCCAACCCCCCTTCAGATAAAATTTTGCCTTCTTCAGGCATAAGAGGATCGGAGAGCTGAGGACCTGATGCCCCCGAAGAGAAATCTCCCCCCGGGCACTGCGCCGAGGTCCCTTCCCCCGGATCTGAGAGGATAGGGTCACCGCAAGATAAACCTGCAGGAGGCTTGGGAAACTGGCTTTCAACAAGTTGAGACATTTTTAACAGATAGGCTTTATGCATGGCTAGAATAAAATCCGGAGAAAAAAGAGAGTCCAATAGACCTGGAGCTCCAGAGGCCGGAGACTTGGCTATCTCCTCTACTACAGACGTTTTGGAGGACTTAGATTTCTTTTTCCCAGAACGTGGCAACGGCGTGGGAGAGGCAGCAGCCTCTGCAGACACTATGGCTGCCATTCCCGCTTTAAGCAGAGACCCCTGAGGCTTCTCTCCAGCCCTATCCCCCGAGCCAGAGTTCTCCATTATGGGCTAAAGGGCGCAGTAAACAGCAAACAGCAAACCAAAGAAATTATTAAAATACACTAAGAGCTAGCAAGGGAAAAACAAACGCCGAAGCTCTCCGCTGAAAACACCACACGAAAGTAAAAAAAATGGCGCGCACAGGCTTTCCCGCTGGCGAAAAACGCTACAGGAAACAAAACTGACCGGCGAGAGAAAGAAAGCGAAAAATCAGAAATTCACTTAAGACAATGAAATTGAAGAGTACCTGAACTCAGGAGACTGAACTTTCGACTCTAGCAACTCGCTGCTAGCGAGACTGAGAGACGTTGTACACTGCAGCGGGAAGAGGATACCGGGGCTCCCGGCGCCTAAGTCCCCCGCTGAAGAACGGATCCTGCGGAAGACAGGCTCTGCCTCCGAAATAGCTATAAATTACAAATATAGCTGAGGATCGACGTTCTGATTTTGTCTGTGTGATATAACGGACTTCCTCGAATAAGGGAGTCCTGTACGCTGAAGTGCCCTGCTAGGACCAGCGACGAAGCCTCTTACTTCAAAAACCAATCAGTCTGCCTCCAGTAGCATGCTCTTATTATTCTGCTCAATATCATTTTCTATCATGAACACAGATGTAAAATGCGGGTCTTCTGGGAGCCTGCCAGAGAAACGTCCTTCCCAGCTGCTGAGGACTGAAGACTGGTTTCCTGACGCCAGGGGGAGCTATAACACCTGCCAGTAAAAGTTTCAGCATTCAGTCCTCAGCTGCTGGAAGGGATTGACTACCCAACTGTAACCTGGACTGGCCCGGAGAGACAAAGAGGAAAAGGGCGCGAACGTCAGCCGCGAAGGGCAAAAACCGAAAAAGAGGGATCGGGCTCGATACCAGTGTACCGAACCCGGCGGGAGGGGAACCGGCATCGAACTGGAATAAAAAGAGCAAAAAAAAAAAAAAAAATCGCTGAAAATTCTAATTTTAACCGGGAAAACTGGACACACGTCCAGTGGGCTTCATGGAAAAAAAAGAGACTGAGGTAAGATGGCACCTTTAGGCGGGAAGGGAACCGCGCATGTGTGCCTGCATTCCCAAAAGCTTTCATAGAAAGCTGGGGAAATGCTCCGCTAGGGCTTCATCGGCGCCGATGACACCCATATGTGAGGACCGACTTCCTGCTTGGTCCTGGAGAACTTATGTTCTTTGTTTTAGTCTCCATTCCTTTCCTTATGATTCTTAGCATTCTATTTGCTTTCTTGGCCGCCACCGCAAACTGGGCAGATGGTTTCAATGCCTAAATCTTTTTCTTGGGTGGTGGTTTCTAATGTGGAACCTTACCATTGTGGAACCATAGCTTGAATTGTTTATTCTTAGGTGCATAACTTTGAAATTTAATTTGGATAAGTGCAAAGTTATGCACTCAGGAGAGAACAACCCAAACTACAATTACACGATGCAAGGTTCCACATTAGGAACCATTACCCAGGAAAACGATTTAGGTGTCATCGTAGATAATATATTGAAACCCTCCAACCAGTGTGCAGCGGCAGCCAAGAAAGAATGCTAGGAATCATAAGGAAAGGAATGGAGAATAAAATCAAGAAATGAGCATTCTAAACTCATAACTGAACATGTAATAGCAATATTGATTTCACATGAGGGAAGGATACCTAGCAGAGCAGTTTCTACCTGTGAACATATCAATATAGTGGAGACACTAGGGGTCAAAAAGTATATTCAGCGGTCGTAAGCTTTTAAGTTTAAGCCATGCTGAAGCAGATATTAATGGCAAGTTAGAAGTCCCTGGTAGAAAAAAAAGTTTTTAGACCATTCCTATATTTCTTGTATGAGCTCTCTTGTCCTAGATTATGGGGGAATGCATTTCAAAGCTGGGGGACATGATAGTTAAATACACTATTCTGAAAGAGGGCTAACCTAAGCGCTGTTTTAGAAGGTAGTGACGAATAGCTGCTTGTGAGAATTTCAGTATTTAAAATATAGGGTATCAAGAGAGAACTAAGATAAATAGGGAGCCCAGTATAATGAACAAGATGTGCCATGAGGGGGATCATAAATTTAATGCAGCTAATCACATGGAGCTGGTTTTGCTCCATAAGAAGGGGTGACGCGTGGTCTCTTTTGCACCATACAGTGAAGCAGCTTTACAGCTGTGTTCTGGACAAGTTGGAGCCTTTTCAATTTGATACTGTGGAATGCCACTAAGTAATGAAAGCGTAGTTACTCACCTGTAACAGGTGTTCTCCGGCGACAGCAGGAATCAGTCCTCACATATGGGCGACATCAGCACCGACCAAGCCCTCGCGGAAGCATCCCTCCAACTTCAAAGAAAGCCTTTGGGAGATGCTACCACGCATGCGTGGTCCCCTTCCCGCCCAAGGGTGCCATCTTGCTCAGTCAGATGACACAGTTAAAAGACGGCAAAAATACAATAAAAGATGGTAAGAGCAACTCCAAGGGGAGGTGGGAGGGTTATGAGGACTGGTTCCTGCTGTCTCTGGAGAACACCTGTTACAGGTGAGTAACTATGCTTTCTTCGGGAACAAGCAGGAAGTCAGTCCTCACATATGGGACTCCCCAGCTACAGGCTACCAAAAGCCTATAGCAAAAAAACATGGTTGTCCTCAAGGGGAGCTGTGAGCAGCAGCAATTAAGTCCATAGCTACAGACTACAGTAGGACCCCTGTGTCCAGTGGAAACAAGCACTCCAGTAGCCTTAATACAGAAGGGTCAGAGGGTAGGAGATACCCTAAACCCTGAAAAGATTACAGAGCACGGCCTGGCTGAAGGCACTTTCCCGTTGGGACTCCCTTTCTAGGCAGTAATGGGCTGCAAAGGTATGGAGTGAAGACCAGGTGGCGGCCCGGCAGATTCCATCGGGACAGAGCGCAGGTTTGCCACCGAGGCCGTGACTCAGCCTTTCAAAGGGAGCCCTGTTTGCTCACAGGCGAGGGCAATAGAGTCCCCCACCCAGGTAGACAGTGTACGCTTGGTCACCACCTCCCCCAGTCTACTGGGCTGTACAAGACAAAAAGCTAAGCAGCTTTGCGGTGGCCCTGAGTATGCTGGATGTAGAAAGACAAGGCCCTCTTACAGTCCAGGGTGTGGAGAACCGTCTCCCCCCTACTGGAGTGAGGTCTTGGGAAGAAGGTGGGAAGTACCACGTCCTGATTGAGGTGAAAGAACAATACCACCTTTGGAAGGAATTTAGGATGTATGCGAAGCACCACCCTGTTCTTGTAGAACCTGCTGTATTGCGCCTCCGCCACTAAGGCCTGAAGCTTGCTAACCCTGCGAACGGAGGTAAGCACAACCAGAAATGCCACCTTCCATGAGAGGTATCGTAAGTAGTCAGGGGCTCAAAGGGAAGGCGAGTGAGCTGCCCCAATACCACATTGAGGACCCACTCGGTCGCTGGAGGGCAAACCGGGGGCTTCGATAAGAGCAGACCCCATAGGAAGCAGGTCACCAGCAGCTGGACTGAGAGGGGTTTGCCATCCACCGGGTGGTGGTGCATCGCCAGGGCACTGAGGTACACCCTGACATAATTAGATTTAATCCTGGATTTCGAGAGATGGAGAAAGTACTGTAGCACCAGTCAACCAGGCAGAAGAATGGGTCGGTCCCATGCTCTGCACACCAAGATGAAAACCTGCGCCATTTGAGAGCGTACGCTTTCCTAGTGAAAGCCTTATGAAAGGCCAGAAGGATCTCTTCTACCTCAGCCGAGAGGCTGAAATGGGCTAGAATCACTCTTTCAGCAGCTGCACTGTAGGCGACAAGGACCCCAAGTTGGGGTGCAGAAGGGAGCTCCCCTCCTGGGACAGGAGCCTTAGAGAGAGTTCCTCAATGGGATGGGCGTCTCCACCGATAGCCAGAGGAGTAGCAGAAACCATGGTTGCCTGGGCCATCAAGGGGCTATCAGGATGAGTGAGACTTTGTCGCAAAGGGTCCTGAACAATGTCTTGGCAATTAGTAGTGTGGGTGGGAAGGCACATATGAGGCCTTCTGACCACGAGACGAGGAACATGTCCGCTGCCACTCTGGAGAGGTGGGCCTGCCGGGAGCAGAAGCAGGGCAACTGGTAGTTGTCTGGACTGGCGAACAGGTCTCTCTCTGGTTCCTCCCAGAGAGAAAAGAGCCAGTCAGCCACACTGGGGTCCAGTTGCCACACGTGTGACTGAAAGACCCTGCTCAGTCTGTCGGCCAGCAAGTTGTTCTGGCCTGGCAGGTATACTGCCCGCAGGAGTGTACCTTCCCCCCCCTCCCCCGGACTACGTAGGAGCAGAGGACTACTGCCTCTCGACAGAGGGCATGAGACCCCGTACCCCCCTGTTTGTTAACAGAGAATACTGCCAACTGGTTGTCCATCTGGACCAACACAGATTGGTGCCATAGGCGGTGACAAAAGGCTCGGAGGGCTAGGTATATGGCCCGTAGCTCCAGGAGGTTGATCTGCTGGTTGCTCTCATCCTGCGACCAGCTGCCCTGGGTGTGGAGTTCCTTGCAATGGGCTCCCCAGCCAAACAAGAAGGCATCCATGATAAGGACCACTAAGCAGCTTGGGGCTTGGAAGGGCATCCCTGCCTCGGGGTTTTGAGGAGTCTGTCAACAGGTCAGGGAGTCCACCAATTGGCGGGTCACTGAGACTTCGTCCCGGAGGTGTCCCGTGGCCAGTGCTCACTGGTCCTGAAGGCACCATTGCGTGGCCCTCATATAGAGACAGACACCTGGGATGACGTGGACCATGGAGGCCATATGCCCGAGTAGGCACAGGAGGAGCCAAGCAGGTACCGAGGGACGGTGCTGTACATCCAGGGCCAGTGCCTTGAGACAGTCAGTTCAGTCTCCGAGCAGGAAGGCCTTTGCCTGGAGGGTGTCCAGTCTTGCCCCTATGAACTCCAGACACTGTGTTGGGAGGAGGTGGCACTTGGGGTAGTTTATCACAAACCCCAAATATTGCAGGACCTGGATGGTGCATGCAGTTGCTGGCTGTGCCTCCTTTTATGAGCCAGTCATCCAGGGAGGGGAAGACAAAGACCCCCTGGAGGCAGAGGAAGATGTCTATGACTGCCAGACATTTTGTGAAGACCCTTGGGGTGGAGGCCAAGCTGAAAGGCAGCACACTGTATTGGTAGTGCCCCCCCCCCCCCCCACCATGAACTGCAGGTACTGCCTGTGGTTGGGATGAATGAGGATATGGGTATAAGCATCCTTCCGATGCAAGGAGCAAAGCCAATCTCCCTGCTGGAGGTAAGGCAGCAATGTTTCAAGGGAGAGCATCTTGAACTTCTCCCTCACCAGGAACTTGTTCAGGTTGTGCAGGTCGGCTTCCAGTCCTTTTTGGCACGAGGAAGTACCGTGAGTAGAACCCCTTGCTCCTGAGATGGTGGGGTACTGGTTCCACCACCTTGTGTTCGAGAAGATTTGTGAACTCCTTCAGTAGAAGGTCCCGGAAAAGGAGAGACCAGAGGGGCTCTCCCAGAAAGTAAGGGAAGGTGTGAGTCAGATGGAGGAGGTAGCCCTCTTTGACCACCTGAAGTGAACAGGAATTGGTGGTGATAGTTGGCCACCTTTGGGTATAGTGGATCAGAAGACCCCCTGTGGGCTGCTGACCTCCTTGGGGTGGAGCGGCTATACCCAAGGAGTCAAACCCTCCTGGCACATAATAACAGAGCGGTTTACAATAATTTAAAAAAAAAGAAATCAATAGAACGGCTGAGGCCAGGAAAAGGAAAAGAAGTTACAATATAAACAAGACAGAAGAGAGTAAGCCATGTGTACCAGACAAGAGAGATAGAGACATCGTGGGACAGTGGGAGGAGATCACACAGAAGGCATGGGAAGGTCAAAGGCAGAATCAAATAGCTAAGTCTTCAGGCATGCTTTAAAGGTGCGTTAGTTCTGCTCAAGTCTGAGAGAGGAGGGGAGTGACTTCCAGTGTGCAGGGCCAAGAAAGAAAAAAGCTGAAGTTCGAGTGGAGTGTAGGTGAGCTCGGGAGGGGGAAGGGAGGTGGAGACAATTTATGTGGATTGACTGGAGGGCATGACTAGAGATATGAGATTGGATAAGGTCTGCCAGATACTGAGGGTTGTGTGTATAGAGGATTTGGTGTACAATAGTAAGGAGCTTGAAGCGAATGTGGTAGTCAATAGGTAGTCAGTAGAGGTGAAGAAAGAGAGGAGTTACATGGTCGAAGTGGATAGTGTGGGTGAGCAAGCAGGCAGTGTTTTGAATGCGCTCAAGCCTATATAACTGAGATTGAGTGATACCGGCAAGGACAGAGTTACAGAAATCTAGACGGGAAATGACAAGGGAAAATACAAGAGTGGTGAGGGCTTGGGAAGCGAGGAAGGGGCGGACAGCACGGATCTGATGAAGGTAGAAAAAAAGAAGTTTTTGTGACATGGGAGATGTGATCATGGAAAGAGAGGTTAGAATCAATATCATCACCAAGGTATTGAAAGAACGAGGTGGCAATACTAATAAGTAGCTTGGTAGACGCCAGGTCCTCTCTACAAGGGCTGATTGCGAAGGACGATGGGTTAAAACCCACTTGGTCCTTGGTGTAAAGCATTTAGTTATAATGAATGTGTACGCTCCAAATTGCGACTATCCAATATTTTTTCACTCACTAGCAAAAGTAATCCAGGAAGGCTCCTCATTTCCAATAATTCTTGGAGGAGATTTCAACATGACCCTAGACCCTTTAATAGATTGCAAACCAAGCAGGGTAAGAAAAAGTAGCAGAGCGTTGGTGGTGTTGAAGTCGCTCATGCATGAAATAGGATTGGTAGATATATGGAGGATTTTACACCCCTCTGAAAAAGATTACACCTTCTTCTCTTGCCCTCACGGCTCTTTCTCCCGCATAGACTTTTTCCTAGCATCTAGAACGTTGGTGCAAGAAGCCAGCAAAGCTAATATCCTTAGCACTCATATCTCAGATCATGCGGCGATAGTCCTGGAACTAAGGCCAAATGCGGACCTCTCTATGCATCAGGCATGGTCCTTCAATAGATCACTAACAGATGAAGCCTTTAAAGATCAAATAAGGCAAGCAATAAAAGAGTATTTTATTAATAATGCGCCAGAGGACACGTCTAATTGGGCGTGGTGGGAAGCATTTAAAGCGTCAATAAGAGCGCATATAACCAGCTTCTCTATTGCTGCGACCAGGAAGACAAAAGAAAAACTTAAAGAGCTTGATCAACAAATTAGAGCGGGAGAAAGAATTCTGCAAAGACAATTCAGTTCTGATGCTTTGAATCTTCTTCAAAAATTAAGATACCAATACAATATGATATTAAGCGCCGAGGTGGAGCATTGTATGTTTTTTGCAGCAAGCTCGTTACTTCACGGAGAAGAATAAGGCTGGCAGATTGCTCGCTACAAAACTAAAGACTCGGCGCATAAAATCACATATAACTCTCATAAATGATGAGCAGCAGAGACCCTTGAGCAATAGTTGTGAAATAGCGGAAGCATTTCGAGTTTTCTATGCGCAACTCTATACGTCAGAAGTGAGTTTCGACGAAACAGCCTGTAAGAAACTGCTGGATAAGGTTGTGCGGCCTGAACTTGGGGAGGAGCATGTAGCTGCCTTAAGTGAACCTATTACGCTTATGAAATTGAAAGAGGCACTGGGAGGCATGAAAGGCGGGAAGGCGGCAGGTCTGGACGGGATTCCGACGGAATTCTACAAAATCTTCGCAATAGATCTTCTCCCTCAGTTAAAGAATTACTATCAGGCACTTCAGGTGTGAGACAGTAACACTGGTGCATTTGCTAATGCAAAGATTGTTGTATTGGAAAAGCCAGGGAAGGATCCAAAGTTGGTCAGCAACTATAGACCTATTTCACTTTTAAATGCTGATTACAAGCTTTATTACAGTACCTTGGCTAGATGTCTTTACAGAGTTTTGCACATGCTAATACATCCTGACCAATGTGGGTTTGTGGCTGGGAGGTCAACGGCTGACAATGGGCGACTCCTATGCAACTTGCTCGAAAGGGTGGAACACCTTGATTTGCCTGTCGTGGGCCTTTCACTTGATGCTGAAAAGGCTTTTGACAGGCTAGAGTGGCCTTTTCTGTACCATGTGCTCGTATGGTTTGGCTTGCCAAAAGAATTTGTGGATATGATACGGGTGCTTTATGTAAACCCTTCAGCTCGGATCCTTGCCAATGAAATTGTTTCGCAACCTCTTCTCTCTGTGCTGGGGCACCAGGCAAGGTTGCCCTATGTCCCTGCTTCAGTTCAATCTGGCACTGGAACCGTTGATGCTACTGATACGGCAATCAGAGGAGATTCAAGGAATCAGAATTGCAGACCTACAAATTAAGCTTTCTGCTTACGCAGACGACTTATTGCTATTTCTTAGCCCTAGATCAATTTTGTTTCTGCTGCAGATAATCATCCAGTATTCAGGGCTATCCGGTTATAAAGTAAAGTGGACTAAGTCAGTGGCTTTTCCTATAAATCACCTAGCAAATGTTGCTCTGGTAGAGGACTTTCCATTCCAGTGGGAGTCCTCAGCAATAAAATATTTGGGGGTACAATATCGTGCGCCTCTAGATGAAACGGCGAGGTTAAATATAGAGAAGCTCCAGGAGATGGTTTGCTCGTTTACCATGAAATGGTCCCCACTGCATCTTACTTGGTGGAAAGCTTAGAAGCTATTAAGATGATGCTAGCGCCAAAAATAAATTACATACTGGGAATGCTCCATGTCCTGCTCCCCCAAGCGATATACAGTAAGCTGGAACGCACAATCAGCACTTTCCTGTGGGAAGGGAAAACACCCAGGATAGTGTTTAAAAATTAAAAGCCAGCAAGTCTAAAGGCGGCGTATATTTTCCAGATTTTTTCTGGTATCATATGGCTTTCATTTTAAAGCAAGGTGTGGCATGGTCTTCAAGCAGCACTATTGACCAAGAACCTAGGTGGTTGAAAGTAGAGGCAGTGGGAGCAGGCACCCCGATCAGCACAAAAGCGGCGTCCCTACCCCGAGGGAGCCGCTAAACCGCTGAGCTTTCCCCCGGTGTACTCCTGTCCAATCGGGACAGTGGGAGGACTCCTGCCCAATCCGGGCAGTGGGAGCAGGCACCCCGATCAGCATAAAAGCGGCGTCCCTACCCCGAGGGAGCCGCTAAACCGCTGAGCTTTCCCCCGGTGTACTCCTGTCCAATCGGGACAGTGGGAGGACTCCTGCCCAATCCGGGCAGTGGGAGCAGGCACCCCGATCAGCACAAAAGCGGCGTCCCTACCGGGCGGGCCCGCGCCTGAGGGCCCTTTGGCGTGGCCCTTAGGCGCGGCCCGACAAACCCAAAAAGGCAACAGGAACTGAAAGAAAACATACTGGAACTCAGCCAAAAGCTAGGCACTTGCGACCTCACCTGGCTCGAGCTCCCCTAACTGGGTCTGAGCTCGCCAGCACCAACTACCGTCGACAACGCGACCATCATGAGCCACTGAGTATCGAAGCAACAACACCATCCTACAAGAGCCCCCTCAACACTGTCCAGGTAAACGCTTCACTACTGAACTACACACTCATTCTGAGCTACAGCTTAACCACTGCAACCGACCGATAAAGCACCGATACATTACCCATACTTTAGAACAATAGCAGCCTCACATACTGGCCATTTTTGTTATGTACTGAACTTTTCTTGTGCTTAATACTCTGTAGTCAGTTTAACCTCTGTTTAGTCTATCCAAACCTCTTGGAAGATTTCAAGGGTTTCAGAGTGAGGCAAATGATTTCAATAGTGTAACAGTGTATGTATCTGCTATAGTGTATGCATCTGCTATATTGTCCATGATCACTCATACCTAGCCTTACCAGAAAATCTGTAACATTCAATAGTTTTTGCATTTGAATCTGTGTAAGTCTGTAACATTGCAATAGTACTTCAGTTGAAATCTGGTCTATCACAGCATGGCATCCATCACCCTAATCATTGCTCTCTGTTCCTACCTAACACGTATCACAAATGCATATATACCACACACGCCACACTACCAGACAATAATATGGCAACCAATATTTATCCATAGCCCAATAACCTTACCAATTATCCCCCTGCTACACACTAGCTACCCTGCCCCCGATATGAAAAGCCATAAAACAGACCCACTCTATCTAAAAACCCAGGCAAACCACATAATAAACACAGCTCCAAGCCAAAAAGAAAGCAACGAAAACAAGCAACCTCAGCTCATAAAAGCAAACACCAACACCCATACCAAAATCCACAATCCCCCATCACGATCTGCCTCATCAACGCCAGATCTATCAGAAATAAAACACACATCATACACAACATCATGACTGACAACAAACCTGATATTCTATGCATCACCGAAACATGGCTCACTGACACCGACCCAGCAATAGTAAACCAACTAACCCAACCTGACTATACAATGTTCAACTGCCCACGTCCTAACAGAAGAGGTGGAGGAGTCCTAATCCTCGCCAGAGCCTCCCTTCATTTAACAAACACATCCCTTGCTCCTTCTGAGGGCATAGATATACTCAAGATTGAGAATAAAACATTAACAATATGCTTAATCTACAGGCCCCCCACACCCCATCATGATAACCTGGCCACGGCACTAGAAATTATCTCAACCTCTGCAGTAAAGAAACAGCGAATTATACTGGGAGACCTTAACCTTCCTTCCATACCAAACACCCAGGCCGTTACCTTCCTTGAAGCAATGGACCAGCTCGGATTCAACCAAATTATTCAGGAAACGACTCATAACAAAGGCAACACCCTAGATCTAGTGTTCATATCATCCAACACACAACTAAATGAAATGCGGAAACCTAAAACTCGAGTAACGCAAGTCCCCTGGTCTGACCACTACCTAATCGAACTGGAAATCCAACTACCAACCACAAAGGAGAAACATCAAGGCGACACAAAAATACCACAAAGGAAGTTCCGAAAATTCAACAGTGAAACACTGGTAGCATCTATATCCTCGTGCTTCGAATACACTCTCACGGATCTAGATAAGCTGGTAGACACATGGAACTCAAGGATCGAAGCAGCAGCAAGTCCAAACTGGACAACCACAAACACAACAACAAGAACAAGAACTGAACCTTGGTACTCCCCTACATTGTGCAAACTGAAAAGGGAATTACACAGGCTAGAGAAAAAATGGAGGAAAGCCAAAACCGAGGAATGCAAGCGACTGTACCTAACTGTACTCATGGAATACAAGAATGAGGTCAACCAGGCAAAAAAGAATCACCACACTAACCTACTCAATAAAGCCATTAATAGACCCAGAGAGCTATTTGAACTTGTCAAATCTCTCACTAAAACCTCCCAGGACACCAACTGGACAAACGAAATCAAAGCTCAGACGATTGCAGACCACTACGCCAAGAAACTTAACCCGCAAGTACCCACTGCCACAGATCACAATATGTCTTTAACACTCACCCCTCAGAAAACCAACATGGTCCCGCATACAGAATCTAGAGCAGAATGGAGCACTTTTCACCAATTAAAAGAACAACAGGTCATAAACATCATAACCAATTTAAAATCCACAACCTCCCCTCTTGACCCATGCCCTGCGGCATGGATAAAAGCAACTAAAAATGAAATAGCAAAACCAATCACCCACATTGTCAATCAGTCACTTCAACAAGGTGTAATGCCTACCTATCTCAAGAGATCGCTTATAAGGCCCATCCTAAAGAACAAATCACTCAACAAAAGTGATCCTGCATCATATAGGCCAATCTCGAGTATATCTTTCTTAGCAAAGACGATTGAAAAAGCAGTCCAGCAGCAGCTGCAAGATCACATTGACGATAGGAAAGCCCTAGACATGCATCAATATGGGTTCCGTCAGCATCACGGAGTAGAAACCCTGCTACTAGCACTCCTCGACAACCTCCTCAGGGTCTGGAGAACAAAAATGACATGTTCATACTTGTATTTATAGACATCTCAGCAGCATTTGATACAGTACATCACAGCACCCTCCTAAACCGCCTATCATCAATAGGTATAACAGGGACCCCCCTAAAATGGTTTACCTCATATATATCCAATAGGATGCAACAAGTCCTATTCAACAATGACAAAGCTGTTGCCTTCCCCCAGACGCAGGGGATCCCGCAGGGATCTGCCTTGTCATCTCTACTATTCAACCTGTATATAAAACCAATCTGTCAGATCTTTCAGAAGTGCAACATCAACTACCACATCTATGCTGACGATGTGATGCTGTACACACGCCTAAACACAACGCAGCCAGATTTCACTCCGTTGGAAAAATTCCTTGACATGTTACAAACATGGCTTCAACAAAACAACATGTCAATAAACCACAAAAAAACAGAGGTCATGTTCATCTCCAAAAAAACCAACTTCTCCCCACCCACCACAGTCACCCTCAACAAAAACATATACCATGCGAAGCCTGCAATAAAGTACCTAGGAGTCCTACTAGACAACAACCTTAAGATGAATAACCATCTCCGAACAGTCAACCGAGCCATCTTCTACAAATTAAAAGTCCTCCAACCACTTCGCAGTATCCTGGAAAAATCTGACTTCAGGACTGTCGCACAAGCGCTAATCATTCCACACCTGGACTACTGCAACGCCATTCTCCAAGGGCTGCCAAAGAACACCCTAAATATCTTACAAATGGCTCAAAATGTTGCTGCAAGAATCATCATGGAAAAAAAGGTCACAGATCACATAACATCAGTACTTATGGAACTACATTGGCTCCCTGTAGCCGCTCGTATCATCTACAAACTACTCATAACAACGTTTAAACTCATTCACAATATTGCGCCCTCATACATTGGCAACCTAATCACTAAGCAAGCACACAACAGGAACAGAAGAACCATACATCTCAACACTCTCTGTGTCCCAACCAGCATAAGATACGTTAAAACAGAAACAAGCAACAGAGCTTTCACCTATGCAGCGCCGATCCACTGGAACCAGCTCCCCTCTGAACTCCGAATGTCAAATAACCTGAATGAATTCAGAAGGAACCTCAAAACCCATTTATTCCAGGCATACTACAACCCAACCTAATTACAGCACCTTACCACAACAAGTTCCCTTCTGCCCACCATAATGACACTCGGAATACACGCAGCATATTGACTACTGATATGTAATCCTGTATATATGTATATTATATCCCCCTCCCACGCACCTTTTAATCTAATGTATATTTAAAGTTGTGAAAAGTATCTAATCTCTAATCCGTGTGCTATGTAATCATTGCTCTAATCGAAATTGTATTCTTAAAAATTCATTGTATTGTACGATACATGATGATTCTGTAAAGAAAACCGCAGCTGATCGTAGGAAGCAGCGGTATATAAGTGTTTGCTAAATAAATAAATAAATAAAAATAAAAGAGGAGCGATTGGCTGCTCCGTGCCCTGTCAATATGCTCATGGGAATGATAAATCCAGAGAATTCCAAAGTGGGACGTGTAATAATATCTACGCAAAGGGCATTCCAATCTCTTCTCCCAGTTATTAAAAGGGATAACCCTTTGTTGCTTCTGTTGCCGATCTGGTTTAATCCTGTATTTAAAATCAACAAAGCCACATGTGCATGGCGGAACTGGCAAAGAGACGGTATCTGGACTCTAGGTCAATTAGTAGATGGTTCGACCTGGAAACCCTTTGTAGTTTTGCAACAAGAGTTTGGCCTACCATCGGCATGTCACTTTCAATGGTTACAATTGCGGCACTGTGTTGGTAATTTGAGAGTGAGCCCTGGGGAGTTTTCCCAAACATGGGGGTACAAGGAATCACTGAAGAAATAGGATCCAAGGCTGGAACTGTGTCAAGATTTTATACATTGTTTAAGGACCACTTTTCGCCACAAAATAAAGGTCTGTTGAGTGCATGGAAAGAAGAGACCGGATTTAGCATGGAACAGACGACATGGAAATTATTCTGGGAGACTACTGTTCGGCCTTCCAGATCTGCTGCTCTCACCCAATCCATGTATTTCTTTGCTCACCGGGCATTTATTACCCCAGTCAGATTGGCTAATTGGAATAAGGAGGAGGATGGCCACTGCTGGTCATGCCATAAGGATAAGGGCACTTTAAGACATATGATGGAATGCCCTTACATTCAGAGTTTTTGGAATACGGTATGGGCCAAAATTCAACATGTCTTAAAATTAACTGCTATCTTGACATGGCGTATAATTGTGTTAAGAAACATGACAGAGATTACGTCGATCGACAAAGGAAATCTCTTTTTATTAAATTTCATGATTATGGTAGCATTAAAATTAATACTAGCTCACTGGAAAAACCCTGTTAAGCCAAGCTGGGTGGAATGGTGGAACCAATTATGTTTATACGCCAAATATGAAAAGGCTTGTGATAAAATCTCATGTTTAGAGAGTAAAGTGCTAAAACTCTCTAGGTGGTCTGCTTTAGATCAGTATACAACCCTAGGTACTAATGATGGGGAATAACCAGAGCATTATAAGTACTAATAAGGAGCCGGGGAGGGGGGAGGGGGAAATAGGTATTATGTAGTATATTGTCGTTGTTGAGTATGGCTGTATTTTGGATATACTTTGTAATTTTCTTTGATGTTTAATTTTCTGTTAAAGTTATGATTGTAAAATGCAAAAACAATAATAAAAAAAAAAAGGTCAAAAGCCGCAGAAAGGTCTAGAGATACCGCCACCGAGCTATCACCACGGTCGTGCGCAACGTGAAGGTCGTTGAGGAAGGCAAGAAGGACCGTCTCTACACTGTGACCCGGGCAGAAACCATGCCCATGTTCCTTGGCCTGCTGACCCTGCTGGGGAGCCAGGGAGGCCTGAAAAGATGGGCAGCTTCTGTAAGCAGCCCCTTTTCTCGGGTAGAAGAGCTTTTTACCCGAGCCCTTCTGTCGGGGAGGGGCAGCGGTCTTTTTAAAGAGCCTGGTCCTCGTCAAGAACTCTGTCTCCAGCTTGGCAGCCTTGTCGGTAATGGGTTTGCCAAAGAGGTTCTCTCCTTGGCATGGGACATCGACCAATTTGTCCTGAACCCATTGCTCAAGATCGGACGACTGTAACCAAGCCTGGTGTCTGGTACCAATGCCCACCGCCTCTACTCGAGCCGCCAATTCGAAGCCATCATAGGCTGCCCGAAACAAACTTGGAGCATTCATGGATGGCCTTGGTCAGGTTCTTGAACCGCTGCAGGGGTTTCCTTGGACAGCCCAGCCGAGAACCCGGCAATTTCCTTCACCAGGTCTCTCAGGTACATGCCCATGTACAGCTGTAAGCCTGGATGCGACTGATAACCATCGAGCTCTGGTAACACTTTCTGCCGAGGGCGTGCAAGGTGCGTGCTTCCCTGCTGGAAGGCACCGAGGCATGCATCTCCGGACTCTTCAGTCGAAGCATAGCCAACTCCACCACCATGGAGTTATGCGGCAGCTGTGATTTCTGGAAACCTGTGCTCCAGCGGACTCAATACATCAAGTCAAGATGCTTGCTCATCACCGGCACTGATGCTGGTGTCTTCCACATATGGAGCATTAGCCATTCCAGGATGGGAGGGATGGGCACCGTAAGTGATTCCTTCGGAGGGGCCTTGTACTGGAGAATTTCTAGCTCCTCCACCTGAGGGTCCTCCTCCGATTCCATCGGGAACGCTGATGAAGTCAAGGAATGCCATGTCCTCCAGGTGGAGACTGCTGCCGGGGTTCTGAAGTGGGAGAGTCCGAGGGGACATCACAATGGTGACGGGTGTCTTTTTGTCCTCTGTCTCCCACTCTGAATAGTCCATCGAGGACTCGATGGAAGGCTGGGTTTGCGGGCCCCAGATTGGACCCTGGGCTGCAGCCCTCAGAAGCTCCTTGGCTAGTGCTGAGCGCACTGGCTAGGGACAATCACAGCCCCATCAAGCGGGAACCAGATCAAGATCTCGGCCGAGGATTGACCCCGAGGCCGAAGGGTCTCGAGGATCGGTTCCACCTCTGGGAATGTCTTCAATGTCGAGGGCCCGGTGGTCGGGGCAGAGGAACTGGTCATGCTGGACAACATCACCTGCTGCTGGTCCATGAAGGCAGACAAACTGCGCTCCAGGGCCGCCATTCTGGACTCCAGGCTAGAAGGCTTCGCAGCCATCAGCACGGGCACCGAAGGAATCGGGCCTGAAGCCGGTTCCCCCAAATGGAAATCCTCGACGAGGATGGTGTCTGGCGACTGAGACCGGTCCAAGATCAAGTCCTTTCAAGGGACCTTTGCAGGCCGTTCCCTCTCCGATCCCTCAGACAAGCGTCTCAGACTGCGGGACCTGCCCCGGGATGCACCCGGCCTATTGGATCCATCCAGGGATGCTGCCTTCGAGGTCTTTTCTTTCTTGGGTTCCCCTTGAGGGAGACCTCCTCTCTGAAGGACTATGGTGCCACTCGGGTTCTGCAGAGCCGCCACAAGATGTTGCTTCAAATGAGGCCCTGGCCTTCAGAGATACCGGGAACTTGGGGAAAACGTATCGTACTGCTGCTGGTGGCGCTTGAGGGTCTTGCTGGACATCTTTTTGCAGAGACCACATGGTGTGGGTTCATGGTCTGACCCAAAACAGCAAAGGCAGCAGTAATGTCTGTTGGTCAAAGACATGATTTTGGCACACCGATCACACTTTTTAAAGCCACTGGTAGCCATGGGGGAAAAAAGTACCCCAGCAAGGTCGAAGACTCGCCAAGCTGCCAGTTTGAAAAAAGGCACGAAGACACCAAGGGGGAAAAAACTACAAAAAGGACTCGAACTCGATGCCAAGACAGGAAGAGTACTGGTGCAGAACCAGAGGCGAGTATGAAACTCAGGCTGAAAAATCAACTTTTTTGGGGGACAAGCCAGACAGACGGCTGAAGGGCTCCACAGAAAAAAGGAGACTGAGCGAAATGGCACCCTTGGACGGGAAGGGGACCACGCATACGTGGTAACATCTCTCAAAGGCTCACCCATATGTGAGGAATGACTTCCTGCTTGTTCCTGGAGAATTGCAGTAATCTAAGCGTGTTATGGCAAGAGCATGTAGAAGCATTTTAAGAGCCCTGGAATCGAGAAAGTGTTTCAAGGATCCAATTCTACGAAGGGCAGTATAAGAGCTCTTTACTCTTTGAAAGATCTGGGAATGGAAAGATAGGTCTTTGTCCCAGATTACTCCAAGTAGTTTCAGGTACTTCTCTGATTACAATTGGGGGTTGATTTTATTTTTGGAATAAAAGGTATCAGCTTTCCCCAAAATGAAATCCAGATCACTTTCAATTTTTGGGGGTTCAAATCAAGTTTGTTTTGCTCTATCCATGAAGTATTTTTTTTGTAGCTGACTGTTCAGATTGGGAGTCCTAGGTGTCTCAGCATATAAGCTGTCCCCTTCCCTTTTCTAAGCATTTAACTCTTATCTTGTGCCGTCTTTATTCTTGTGAGAACCACGTCTTGCTCTGAAACAAAAATTCTTGGGTGTGTTTTGTACGTCTGATTTCTCTGCATAAAGACAGTGGAACCTCTACATATAAAAAAAAATTAAAAAAAATATTCCAAAGGAGACAAACAACCCCCACAACATGTCAAATGCAAATATGAGGATCTATGTGGTCTCAGAAACTCATGTAACATCTTTAGATAATTCTTATATTGTTCAATAAAAGTAACAAAATGCCGCTCAATTTCTGTATAACTATTATAGCTATTAGAATGATGCCCTACAGTACTAGAAGTGTTTGGTTTTTCACTTCATTTTTTCTATTAAAAGCTTTAATGAATACAAAACATCCAGTCTTTCAAAGAGCTTACAGCCGATTATATCTGCAAGTAGTATTATATGTACAGCTTTGCATTGCATCACCTCCATATCATATCCAATAAATGCTCCATTGCAGAGGTCCTAATCTTATAACAAAGCTCAAGGGGAAGAAAATCTAATAGGTCTTTTCCCATCCCAATATTTGCTCTAGTTCATTCTCTTAGTATTTTATTAATGGCACATTTGCTGCATTCTACTTTGCTGTCAACATCCTTTTTTTCAGTGATCATCATTATATGCATGACATTTATTTAGATGGTTGGCCTTCCAGTATAATTCGCATGGCAAATTTCATATTCTCTCATAATCTATGTCTTCTAATAGGTTGCTCATAATGCATGTCTCTCATAATGCATGTCTTCTAATAGGTTGCTCATTTTAGCTCCTGGAGGATTTGTATTAGTTATTGTATAGCAGTTCTTACAAGAGCAAAATGGGGAAAGGAGAGAAAGTGTAGTTACTTACCTGTAACAGGTGTTCTCCAGAGATAGCAGGAATCAGTCCTCGCATATGGGTGACGTCTGCACCAATGGAGCCCTCGCAGAAACATCTCCCCTGCTTTCGAAGAAAGCCTTCGGGAGATGCACCACACATGTGCGATTGCCTTCCCACCCAAGGGTGCCATCTTGCCTCAGTCTAATGACATAGCTAAGATGGCAAAAATTAAAGTACAGTAAAGAAGCAATTCCAAGGGGAGGAGGGAGGGTTGTGAAGACTGATTCCTGCTGTCCCCAGAGAACACTTGTTACAGATGAATAACTATGCTTTTTCCGGGAACAAGCAGGAAGTCAGTCCTCACACTTGTGACTCCTCAGTTACAGGCTACTGAGAACCTGTACAAAATGCCATGGTGGCTAAAAAAAGTGAGCTGTGAACAGCAGCAGTTAAGTCCCAACTGAGAGACTCTCACAAGACACAAGTGTCTGGCAAAAAACCAGCACTCCGTTAGCCTGAACACAGAAGGGTCGGAGGGCAGGAGTTGCCTACAATCTGAAGAGATTATGGGCCACGGCCTGGCTGAAGGCACTGTCCCATCAAGATTCCCTCCAGGCAATAGTGACCTCCGAAGGTATATACTGTAGACCAGGTGGCTGCCTGCCAGATTTCCATAATAGGTATGGAACGCAGATTCGCTAAAGAGGTAGCCATGGCATTGACCCGGTACGCCGTTAGTCTGCTTTTCTCTGATCAGAGAAGAGCAGTGCTTTTTACAGTGCTCTGCTAGAGAAGTGGATATTTGTCTCCTGTGACACCTTGCTGTGAGTTCTAGCTGTTTATTAATTATTTATTGTTTGTCTGTTTATTTAATTATTTATTGTTTGTCTTAGTGGTGTGCTAGTTCAGCCTTCTCAGCTATAACTTACCTTGCCTCTCTCAACTAACTGGGCTTTGTGTGGTACCCCTTTCCCCCCTGCTGAGGGTTCAGGACAGGGTACCTTGTAACTGCCCTCTTTAATAGGACTTATCTCCCTCCCTCCCTCCCCAGCACCCACCCACCCCTGGGGTAGTTGTAGTTTTATAGGTACTTGCACATCTTAGAGGAAAGGGGCTGCTCTCAGGTGCAGCTCGTTATCCAAATCAGTCATACACAGAGGACCTGAGATTAATTACTTAAGCTTCAGGTACACAAGGTGTATTAGGGGTATTAGATACACTTTTATTGGTATAAGCATCCACACCAATCCTTATTATATACAGAATTTAAAAGACCTAAACACAAGCTTTAAACTAAGATGTAGACAGAAGTCCAGCAACGAGATGGGGGTTCTCCGGTCTTTTGCATTGAGTGTCACATGTATGATTTTCTCCCAGTTGGTGAGAGGTCTTACGTATGCACTAAGTGCAAAGAACTCTTTGCTCTCAGGGAACGAGTCCGTTCTCTAGAGGCTAGAGTAGCAGACCTGGAAGACATAAGAAAGACAGAGAAGTACATGGACGAGACCTACAGGGATATAGTCCTGAAGTCCCACCTCCAGTCTGGCAGCATCCCTGTTGCCATGGAGGAGAGGTGTCACGTGACAGCAGAGCATCACCCTGGTGTGGCAGGAAGTGATCCTGTAACTAGGACCTGTCCTCCAGGTGATGTAAAACACCCTCTCGCACCGAGGACGTTTCTCCAGGGCCATGTCCCCATGAGGGGAGGGTCAGGACAGCTGTTATAGTTGGTGATTCAATCATTAGGAATGTAGATAGCTGGGTGGCTGGTGGACGTGAGGATCGCCTGGTAACATGCCTGCCTGGTGCGAAGGTAGCGGACCTCACGCACCGCCTAGATAGGATCATAGATAGTGCTGGGGAGGAGTCTGCTGTCTTGGTACATGTTGGTACCAATGACATAGGAAAATGTGGTAGGAAAGTTCTGGAGGCTAAATTTAAGCTTTTAGGTAGGAAGTTGAAATCCAGAACTTCCAGGTTAGCGTTCTCCGAAATGCTTCCTGTTCCACGTGCAGGACCCAAAAGACAGGCAGAGCTCCGGAGTCTCAATGCGTGGATGAGACAATGGTGCAAGGATGAGGGTTTTGGATTTGTTAGGAACTGGGGAACATTCTGGGGAAAAGGGGGGCTCTTCCGAAGGGATGGGCTTCACCTTAATCAGGATGGGACCAGACTGCTGGCATTAACCTTTAAAAAAGAGATAGAGAAGCTTTTAAACTAGAAATTAGGGGAAAGCCGACAGTCACCCAGGAGTGCATGGTTCGGACAAAGGTTTCCTTGAAGGATACTACCAAAAGCAGTGAGGTTCCAAAAGGGAGTATAGTAGCCCAAATGCCCTTGAGTAAGGAGCAGACAGAGCATAAAGATTCCAAATTACCCCTGCCTACCAATAGCCAGATTAATATGAATAAAATACAGTCTCTAAAATGCTTGTATGCCAATGCTAGAAGTCTAAACAATAAGATGGGAGAGTTAGAATATATAGCACTAAATGAGAGGTTAGATATGATTGCACTCTCAGAGACATGGTGGAAGGAGGATAACCAGTGGGACACTGTGATACCTGGATACACACTATATCGTAATGATAGAGCTGATCAAATTGGTGGAGGGGTTGCGCTCTATGTTAGAGAGGGCATTGAGTCAGAAAGGATTAAAGTTTTGCAGGGAACAAAATTTGCTGTAGAATCTCTATGGATTGAAATTCCATTTATGAAGGGGAAGGTGATGGCAGTTGGAGTATACTATCGACCGCCTTGCCAGAATGAACAAATGGATGATGAAATGCTCAAAGAAATCAAGGAAGCTAACAAAAGTCACAACAGAGTAGTAATAATGGGTGATTTCAATTACCCCGGTTTCGACTGGGTCAGTGTCACAGCAGGACAAGCTAAAGAGATAAAGTTTCTAGATGGAATAAATGACTGCTTCTTGGAGCAGCTGGTTCATGAACCGACCAGAGGGGAAGCCATACTGGACCTAGTCCTTAGTGGAACGCCAGATCTGGTGCAAGAAATAAGGGTGTTGGGACCACTTGGCAATAGTGATCATAGTATGATCATGTTTGATTTAATTAGTGGAGGACAGATAGTAAAGGCATCCACAGTACTACCTTTTAACTTTCAAAAGGGAGACTATGATAGAATGAGGAATATAGTTCGGAAAAAAATAAAAGGAGCGGTTCCAAAGGTTAAAGACTTACAGCAAGCTTGGGTGTTATTTAAAAATACTATCCTCGAAGCCCAGACCAGCTGTATTCCATGCATTAGGAAAAGTGGAAGAAAGTCTAAAAAACTGCCAGCATGGTTTAAAGGTGAGGTCAGAGAGGCTGTTACTGCCAAAAAAGCAACCTTCAGGAAATGGAAAAAAGAGCCAAATGATGAAAACTGGAAACAGCACAAGCACTGGCAAGTTAAATGCAAAGCATTGATAAGGCAGGCAAAGCGGGAATTTGAGAAGAAACTTGCTACGGAAGCAAAAACACGAAATAAAGACTTTTTCAAGTACATTCGTAGCAAAAGGCCTGTGAGAGAGTCAATTGGACCATTAGATGATAGAGGGGTAAAAGGGGCAGTAAGAGGAAACAAGGCTATAGCAGAGAGACTGAATGAATTATTTGCTTCGGTCTTTACTGAGGAAGATGTAGGGATGTTACCCAAGACTGAAGTGGTATTTAAAGGTGATACTGCAGAGGAATTGAGAGAAATATCGCTACACCGGGAAGATATATTACAACTATTTGATAAACTGAATAGTAGCAAATCACCTGGACCGGATGGTATACATCCCAGAGTGTTGAAAGAACTGAAATATGAGATTGCAGACCTGCTATTGGTAATCTGTGAACTTTCATTAAAATCATCTGTAATACCTGAAGATTGGAGGGTCGCCAACGTAACACCAATTTTTAAAAAGGGTTCCAGGGGTGACCCAGGAAATTACAGACCGGTGAGCCTGACGTCAGTACCAGGGAAAATGGTAGAAACCATCATAAAGAACAAAATTACACAGCATGTAGATAGTCATGGCCTAATGGGAGACAGCCAACATGGCTTTAGACAAGGAAGATCTTGTCTTACTAATCTGATATGTTTTTTTGAAGGTGTGCATAAACAGGTAGACAAAGGTGAGTCGGTTGATATAGTGTATCTGGACTTTCAGAAAGCTTTTGACAAAGTCCCCCATCAGAGACTTTTGGCGAAGCTAAAAAGTCATGGGATAGGAGGCAGTGTACTATTGTGGATCGGGAACTGGTTAAAAGATAGAAAGCAGAGGGTAGGGCTAAATGGCCAATATTCCCAATGGAAAAAGGTGAATAGTGGAGTACCCCAGGGATCTGTACTGGGTCCGCTGCTTTTTGACATATTCATAAATGACCTGGAAAAGGGAATAACTAGTGAGGTTATCAAATTTGCAGATGACACAAAACTGTTTAAAGTTGTTAAAACCCAAGAGGATTGTGGAAAACTGCAGGAGGATCTGGATAAATTGGAAGACTGGGCATCCAAATGGCAGATGAAATTTAATGTGGACAAGTGCAAAGTTATGCACCTAGGAAAGAACAACCCACACTATAGTTACACGATGCAAGGCTCCACATTAGAAACCACCACCCAGGAAAAAGATTTAGGAGTCATCGTGGATAACATGTTAAAACCCTCCGCCCAGTGTGCAGCGGCGGCCAAGAAAGCAAATAGAATGCTAGGTATCATAAGGAAAGGGATGGAGAATAAAACAAAGGATGTTATAATGCCTCTGTATCGCTCCATGGTACGACCGCACCTTGAATATTGTGTGCAATTCTGGTCACCGTATCTTAAAAAGGACATAGTGTTATTAGAAAAAGTACAGAGAAGAGCCACCAAATTGGTGAAGGGGATGGAAGGCTACTCCTATGAAGAGAAGCTAAGAAGGTTAGGGCTCTTTAGCTTGGAGAAGAGACGGCTGAGGGGAGATATGATAGAGGTCTATAAATTAATGAATGGAGTGGAACGGATAAACGTGGATCAATTGTTTACGCTATCAGAGTATAGAAAGACTAGGGGACATATAATGAAGCTACAGGGTAAACTATTTAAGACAAATAAGAGAGAATATTTTTTCACTCAACGTGTAATCAAACTCTGGAATCTGTTACCAGAGGATGTAGTAAGGGCTGTTAGTATAGCTGGGTTTAAAAAAGGTTTGGACAAGTTCCTGGAGGAAAGGTCCATAAACCACTATTAAAAAGGGACCCAGGATATCCATGCTTGACCCAGTACAAGCATTGTGGAACCTGTGTCTTTTGGGGATATTGCTAGGTACGTATGACCTAGATTGGCCACTGCTGGAAACAGGATACTGGGCTTGATGGACCTCGGTCTGACCCAGTATGGCATGTCTTATGTTCTTATGTGAGCCGGTGTTCTAATGAGATCCCAGCCTGCTCATAGGCAAGGGCAATGCAGTCCACCAACCAAGTGGACAGAGTTTGCTTGGTCACTAGAAGCCCCAATCGACTGGTGTCATAGGAGACAAAGAGCTGAGGCACTTTGCGATGGCTCTGATTTCACTGAAGATAGGACAGAGCCCTCCTACAATCCAGAGTATGAAGGGCAGTCTCTGTCTTGCCGGTGTGAGGCCTAGGAAAGAAGATGGGGAGCACCACCTCCTGGATGAGGTGGAAGTGGGAAATCACCTTTGGGAGAAACCTGGGGTGTGTGCAGAGCACCACCCTGTTCTTGTAAAGCCTTGTGTAGGGAGGCTCTGCCATCAGAGCCTGGAGCTCACTGACCCTGCAAGCCGATGTGAGTGCCAGGAGAGGTACCATAAGTGGCAGGTAACCAAGGGCTCCAACGGCGGCTTAGTGAGCTGTGAGAGCACCTCGTTGAGATTCCACTCCACCGTCGGTGGGTGGATGGGGGTCTTAAGACAACATGAGGCCCTGCAGAAAACAAGAATCAAGGGGCTGCGCTGAGAGGGGTTTTCCCTTAACTGAATGGTGGTGCACTGCGATAGCGCTCTGGTGCACCCTGAGTTGGACTTCAGTCCCACCTGGGACAGGCGGAGTAGGTACTGCAGTACTATCTACCTGAGCAGAACGGGTTCACCCGTCTCTTGGCACATCACCGAAAAGCGGCACCACTTAAAGCCGTATGTCCTTTTCGTGGAGGCCTTGCAAGAGGCAAGAAGGACCTCCTCCACATCTCTTGGGAGGTCGAAGGGGGCAAGAGCTATCCTTTCAACAGCCAGGTCGGGGTGCAGGAGCCCTCCTCCTGTGACAGACATCCTATGGTGCAGCCCAGGGGGAATCAGAAATGCCACCAACAGGCGGAGAAGTAGCGGGGACCAAGGTTGTCTGGGCCACCTAGGGGCTATCAATATCAGTGATACTATCGCTCTAAACCTAGACGAGGGTCTTGGTGACCAGTGGTGTGGGTGGGAAGGCATAAAAGCTGCCTTCCATTCACTGACTGAGGAACGCATCAGCCCAGGGCCGTACCGAGCCAGAATCGCACCCTGTACAACTTGTCCATCGGGCGCACACACACCCTCCCCATACCTCCGGTCCAGCCACTGCCTGCTCCTGCTGCCCTCTTATCTCCACGGTGGCACCAGCAGCAGGGCAAGAGAAGGCAGCAGCAGCAGCAGCAGCTGGATGGAGATATGGGGGGGCACACCTGATGTGCAAGTCACTGGCAGCAGTAGCAAATCTGATCCCTCGGGATCAGACCTGCAGAAAGACCCGTGAAAAGGCTTAGGGTGTGCACTTCGGCTGCCTGCTGTTGCCCTGCCGCTGCTGAGAACACAAAAAATGGCAGACAGACAAAATGCACCCCCTAAGCCTTTGTGCCCTGTGTGGCTGCACTGCTCGCACAGTGCTAGGTATGGTACTGCATCAGCCCCCACCTCAGGGATGTGTGAGGCTGGTGGGCGCAGAAGCGGGGCAACTGCGTGTTGTCTGGGCTAGCGAACAGGTCCCCTAGGGGGATGCCCCAGAGCCGGAAAAGCTGAGAGGCCACTCTGGGGTCCAGGCACCACTCGTATGACTGGAGGACTCTGCTCAGCTTGTCTGCCAGGGCATTTTGCTGGCCCAGGAGGTAGATAGCTTGCAGGAGCATCCCATATGAGTGGCCACTGCCCCTTGACATAGGGAGTATGAGCCTATGCCCCCCCTGTTTATGTAGAATACTGCAACTTGGATGTCCATCTGGATCAGCACCAACTGGCGTTGCAGCAGATGGCAGAAGGCTCGGAGCACCAGGAATATCGCCTGGAGCTCCAGAAGGTTGATTTGCAACTGTCATTCCGCCTGGGATCAACTGCCTTGTGTGCGGAGGTTCTTGCAATGAGCTCCCCAACCTAACAGGGAAGCATCTGTGGTGAGAACTTTCTGGGGGGTGGGTGCCTGGAAGGGCATCCCAGCCAGAAGGTGGCAGGGAGGTTGCCACCAGTCGAGGGAGTTTACCAGGTGGTGGGTCACTCTTATCCTGTCTCGGAACCTGCTCATGGGCTTGTGTCCACTGGGAGCAGAGGCACCACTGAGATGGCCTCATGTGCAGGCGGGCATACGGGGTCATTGTGGAGGCCATGTGGCCCAGCAGGCAGAGGAGAATGCAGGCGGGCAGCAACTAGCAGTGCTGCACTTCTGCGGCTAGTGCCCTAAGGCGTTCTGACCAAAGCCAGAGGGAGGAAGGCCTTAGCCTGGAAGGTGTCAAGCTGAGCTCCTATGAACTCCAGGCACTGAGCTGGGGAGTGGTGGGACAGGGTAGTTGATGACTAACACCAGGTGCTGCAGTGTGAGGATGGTGCGTTCTGTGGCATGGTGCACCTCTACAGCTGTGCCTCCCCTTATGATACAGTCGTCCAGGTAGGGAAAGATGCAGGCTCTTTGGAGGTGAAGGTGGACAGTGACCACTGCTAGGAACTTGGTGAAGACCCTTGTCGGTGAAGCCAGCCCAAAGGGCAGCACCCTGTATTAGTAGTGACCTCCTCCCACCATGAACCAGAGGTATTTTTGGTGGCTGGGATAGATCAGGATGTGTGTATGAGTATCCTTCAGGTCTAAGGAGCATAGCCAGTTTCCCTGCTGGAGGTATGGCAGCAGAGTTCCAAGGGAGAGCGTCTAGAACTTCTCGCTCACCATGAATTTGTTCAGGTCCTGCAGGCCTAGGATGGACCTGAGGCCCCCCGTATGTTTGGAAACGAGGAAATATACCTTTGCCCCAGAGGTGTTTGGGCATTGGTTCTACTGCCTTGTCCTTGAGGAGGCCTGTGAGCTCTGTGAGGAGCACAGCCTGGTGAAGGAGAGGCCTGATAGGTTCTCCTGGAAAGTAAGAAGGTGGTGTCTATTGCAGGTGAAGGAGGTAACCCTCCCTGACAACTTGCAGTACCCAGGAATTGGTGGTGATGGAGGACCACCTGTGGGCAAACAGAGTCAGATGCCTCCCTCTGGGCTGTAAGGGACCTCCTGAGGGGAGGGAGGTCATGCCCAAGGAGTCAAAAACTCCCTCCAGGCTGGGCTGGGGCCAGCACCTGGGTCTTGGTAGTATTCTGCTTGCGGGACTGTGTCCTTGCACCTTGTGCTACTGGCCTTGATGTGGAGAAGAGAAAGCCTGGAACTGTAGGGCATTGCCAAAACCTCCCTTTTTCCTCGGGAAGAAGGGCTTCTTCCCTGGGTCCTACTTATAAGGATGTACCGAGGTCTTTTTAGAGAATCTGGTCCTTGTCAAGAACTCAGTCTCTATTTCAGCCGCTTTGTCTACCATGAATTTCCCGAAGAGATTCTCTCTGATACAGGGGACATCGATGAGTTTGTCCTGAACTCATTGCTCAAGATCAGACAACTGCAGCCAGGCCTGGCGTCAAGTCCCAATACTCTGGCTGAGAACTTGAAGCAGTCATATGCTGCTAGAGATAAGAACTTCAAACACTCCTTGACTGCCAAGGCCAGTGACTTGAACTGCTCGAGAGCTTCTCCATCAAGGCCTGCTGAGAAGCTGGTAAGCTCACTTGCCAACTCCTTGAGATACATGTTGATGTACAATTGGTAGGGCTGGACTCCGCATGCAAGCATCGAGCCCTGAAAGGCCTTTCGGCCGAGGGCATCGAGGTTCTGGGCCTCGAGGGTCTGGGCCTCCCTGCTGGGCGGCTTCATGGGATGGGTCTTTCGGCTTTTCAGTCTGCACTTGGTGGACTCAACCATTGAATTGTATGGGAGTAGGGTTTTCTGGAACCTGAGGCTTTGGCAGACTCGTTACATAGAGTCGAGCCATCTGCTTACTGTGGGCACCAACGCTGGTGTTTCCCACATATGGAGGCGGCGGCACTCTAGTACTGGAGGGACAGACACCATGAGGGCCTTCTTTGCAGGGGCCTCATACCAGAGAATCTCTAGTTTCTCCCTGTGCAGGGGTCTTCCTCCACGCTTCAGTCTCAACAGTGTGCGCTTTAGCATGTTCTGCACAAAGTCCAGGAAGGCGACATCCTTGGGTGGGGAACAGCGCCGGGATCCCAGGGGAGATGGGTCCAAGAGCACATTTCTGTGTCACAGTATCCGGGGACTGCTCGTCCTCAGTCTCCCAATCAGACTCGAAGTCCGAGGAAGAGTTCGAGGCCTCGCAGCTCTCACGGTCGAGAGCTAGGCCCTACGCCTCCAGAGGATATGTGGTCTGAGCCACGGGCAATGGCTGGGGAGGACAGGTGCCCCGAGGAATGGGATTGGGATCTCGTCCTCTGCCGATGTGTCTGTCAAGGTCAGTGGCGCTTGAAGATCAACTCAACTTCCAGGGAAGCCCTCCATGTCGAGGGTCCGATCGTCGGAGCAAATGAACCAGACATGAACACCTGCTACTGGGCCATGAGGGCAGAGAATTGTGCTCTAAGGCCGTATCCTGGTCTCCATAGCCTTTGATGCAGGCTTCGGGCCCGGCATCAATTCTGTCGAGTGGGAGTCTTCGACAAAGATGATCTCGGGTGTCAGACTGATCGCCGGCTGCAGAAAACAACTTCCAGGGTAGCTTGTGAGGCTGCTCCCTCTCAGACACCTCAGACTTGCGCCTGGGGCTGCAGGGTCCGGAATGGGATTTTCCCCGATTTCCCTGACCCATCCTCCAGGGCATTCTTCGAGGGTTTCGACTTCTTGCTTTCCACCTCTGGGAATTTTCCCTCAGAGGACCAACAGCTGTGGGACTCAGAGGTGGCCCTGGCATCACGGGGCACAGAGGTACCGGAGGGGGCCCTAGAGCGTTGTGTCACCAGAGATTCTGGCACAGAGTCGGACTTGTGAAGATTTTTTTCCTACTGCAACTAACGACTCTTGATGGCCTTTGTGGTCATCACCTTGCAGAGTTTGCAGTCTGAATCATCGTGATCCAGCCCAAGACAGCAGAGGCAGCAGTCATGTGGATCAGTGAGGGACATCTTACCTCACCAATCACATTTTTTGAAACTGCTGGAGATCATTGGGAAAAAGGGGGCCCCCATTCTGGGGTCCGAGGCCTGTGGCTAAAAAAGGGCACGAAGTGCTGGTCGAGAAACACCTCGAGAAATAAAAAAGAAAATAAAAATAAAGACTAACCCAAGGAGTGACAAACAGGCGAGCTGGCTCTGGAGCGGGAAAGGAACTTGTACGCATACTGGATAAAACAAGACAAAAAACAGACCAAAAAAAAAAAAAAGACACTTTCCGTCCGAAGGGCTCTGCGGAAAAAAGGAGACTGGGGCAAGATGGCACCCTTGGGCTGGAGGGGACCATGCATGCATGGTGCATCTCCCAGAGGCTTTCTTTGAAAGCTGGGGAGATGCTTCGGCGAGGGCTCCATCGGTGCCGACGTCACCCATATGTGAGGACTGACTTCCTGCTTGTTCCCGAAGAATAACTGAAATCTAAGTCACTATCTTCTTTCAGCCTCAAAATAATCATTTGGGATAATACAAACTTGTGCAGAGCATTGCTTTTGGCAGATACATATTGCTATGATAATATCGAGAGATGCATGTAGTGTACACAGTTAAGGAACACTTACATCTAGTGAGTGCTGTAGTTATCAGCATAGTGAAGTTCCTAAAATAACACCCTTGCTTCTTTTGCTGTGTGTTCCGTATCCTCTTCCAAAGAAAAGTCAACCCAGAAACCATCTAGGACAGTGGTTCTCAATCCAGTCCTCGGGACCCCCAGGTCAGTCAGGTTTTCAGGATATCCACAATGAATATGCATGAGATAGATATACATATAAAGGAAGCAGTGCATGCAGATCTCTCTTATGCATATTCATTATGGATATCCTGAAAGCCTAATTAGTCTGGGGGTCTCAGAAGACTGGGTTGAGAACTATTGATCTAGGATATTAGAGAGCTCCTGGCTTTCCATAATCCCATCACTTCAGTGACGAACTGCATGTGTGACACAAAAGGACCAGGCATACTTTGGTTTATTTAACCCAAGGCAAAATTGCTACCCTAGCATTCATCCGTTTACAGAGGACAAGAGGAAAGAATTGGGCCAATTCTATTCATTCATCCAACTTGCAAATGTTGGAGTAAGATAGAATATTAAATTTGCCTCTCAGTGATTTAAGTATTTTGTTCATAATGCATTAATGGGACTTCTTAGAAATAGTTGGGTTGCTGGATACTGCTAGAATCCAGTACCGCTAGTGATCACAACCCATAAAAGAAAAGGGTTCACCCACTCTTCAAATGCAATTCTTCCAGGCATTTCAAAATTTAAGAGGGCATTAGGTTTTCCTGTAGAAATCCGCCCGGTACAGAATAATTCTTACAGCAGGTCTTCGTTGGAGTCCTTACCAGGGATTAAAACTGTTCAACATATGCTAATATTACTTTTAATGGTGACAGGAAAAAAAAATCATTTAAATAACCATCCCTCCTACCAGATGTACCCTCGTTTCTAATAGGTTTTTGCTTTGTTATAAATCATCTCCATTCTTAATTGCCTCTATTATCCTACCTACTATCCCCCCCTCTCTTTCACAGTGCCCAGACAAAGACATCAGGTACTCAGAACACTGCTGCTGGAACACTGTCTTTCAGTCATATGGGCAAATGCAGAGAATGTGAACAGAAATTGGCTGTACTGGTGTTCAAAATAAGTGATGCTATACAGAATGTCCCAGAAGCAAGAAAAGCAAACATGAAAGGGAACATAAGCATATATTCTGTATGATAGTAACCAAGAAACCTCTGAAAGAACAACCTATCAAGCAGACATTTAAAAATGTATTTCCAGTTATAATAAGCCCTAGGTACTGAACAAAAGAAACATTTGGTCTTATCTAATTTTCTTTCCTAGTCCAGACACACCAACCACCAGATGGAGAGAGACTATAGAGCTGTCAGCTCTGCCTTATAAGAGGCACTGTGCAGTTCTCTAGTATTTCTGTACAGAAGCAATGGTATACCACCCTAAGCCTTTTCTCAAAAATGTTTACAAATAAAATAAAGTAAACATCTCTTTCCCTTGAAGAAGAGAATCCAGAACCTAACTAAAAATCAGTCACACCTTCGAGAAAATACAAAGAGCCCTCAGGAGTCCTCACCACCAAGAAAATCAGCCATCCTACCGCAGCAGAAAAAAAAACAGGGTGGGCTTCTGGACTGGTCTGGAAGGACTCCAGGAAAGAACATTAGCAAGCAATACCAAATTTTTCCTTCCTTTTTGTCCATCAGGCTAATCCAGATTGTATGGGAGGTAACAAGAGAACCCTTTATAAAGGGCAGGACACAGAAGCTGCTCTGCAGACACTTCGGCTCTGAAAGCTGCATCCTCTCTGGCCTGAGCATCCAATCTGTAATGCTCAGAAAAGGAATGTACTGCTGACCATGTTGCTTCTTGGCAAATCTCTGCTAGTACAATCACCTGGGACTCTGCACACACCTCTCTGGTCAAGTGACTCTTGATGACATATGCTGATATAACCACCTCTTAATCCAATGGGCGATCGTTGCCTTAGTGGCTGCCTTGCTTCTACATGCTCCCACAAACACGAAGAGGTAATCTGATCTCCAAAAGTCATTGGTAACATCAAGATAACATCAGTGTCTGCCAAATATTTAAGGTAAGACCGACAAAAGCCTGTCCTATGGTCAGCCCTCCAAAATGTCAACTCCACAAGCTGATTTACATGAAACAAACCTATCTCCTACATTGTTAACCAGTCACTCCAACAAGGTACAATGCCGACCTATCTCAAGAGTTCACTTATAAGACCCATCTTAAAGAACAAAACACTCAACAAAAGTGATCCTGCATCATATCGACCGATCTCGAGCATATCATTCTTAGCTAAAACAATCGAAAAGGCGGTTCAGCAGCAGCTGCAGGATCACATTGACGATAGGAAAGCCTTAGATATGCATCAATATGGGTTTCGCCAGCATCACGGAGTAGAAACCCTACTGCTAGCACTCCTTGACAACCTCCTCAGGGGTCTCGAAAATAAAAATGCTATGTTCATACTTATATTTATCGACATCTCAGCTGCATTTGATACAGTACACCACGGCACCCTCTTAAACCGTCTGGCATCCATAGGTATAACAGGGACCCCTCTAAAGTGGTTTGCATCATACATATCCAATAGGATGCAACAAGTCCAATTCAACGACGATAAAGCCGATGCCTTCCCCCAGACCCAGGGGATCCCGCAAGGGTCCGCCTTATCATCTCTCCTATTTAATTTGTATATAAAACCAATCTGCGAGATCTTTCAGAAGTGCAACATCAATTACCACATCTATGCTGACGATGTGATGCTGTACACGCACCTTGACATAACACAACTGGACTTCACTCCACTAGAGGAATGACTCGACATGCTACAAACATGGCTTCATCAAAACAACATGTCAATAAACCATAAGAAAACAGAGGTCATGTTTATCTCCAAGAAAACCAATTTCATCCCGCCCACCACAGTCACCCTCAACAAAAACATATATCATACGAAGCCTGCAATAAAATATCTAGGGGTCCTACTAGACAGCAACCTTAAGATGGATAAACACCTCCGAACAATTAACCGAGCCATTTTTTACAAAATGAAAGTTCTTCAACCACTTCGCAATATCCTCGAGAAATCTGACTTCAGGACTGTTGCACAAGCTCTAATCATTCCTCACCTAGACTACTGCAACGCCATTCTGCAAGGGCTTCCGAAGAACACCCTAAATATCTTGCAAATGGCTCAAAATGTTGCGGCAAGAGTCATCATGGAAAAAAGCGTCACAGATCACATAACCCCAGTGCTAATGGAACTGCATTGGCTCCCGGTAGCCGCCCGCATCATATTCAAACTCCTCATAACAACATTTAAGCTCATTCACAACATTGCACCCTCCTTCCTCGACAACCTAATCATTATGCAACCACACAACAGGACCAGAACAACCATAAATCTCAACACTCTCTGTATCCCGATCAGCATAAGAACTGTCAAAGCAGAAACAAGCAATAGAGCATTCACATATACAGCACCAACCCACTGGAACCAACTCCCACACGAGTTGCGACTGACAAATAATTTGAGTGAATTCAGAAGGAAACTCAAAACCCACTTATTTCAGGCTCACTACAACCCGACCTAAGTGCGACACCTTACCTCAACGAGATGGCTTTTGCCTGCCATGACGGCATTTGGAATACCGATATGTAATCTTGTATATATGTATATTTTAGGCCCCTCCCACGCACCTACAATCAAATGTATTTTTAGATTTGTGAGCCCCAATCCAATGTATAAAGTATCTAATTACTATTTCCTGTGTTATGTAAATCATTGCTCAATCAAAATGTGTATCTTAAAAATCACTGTATTGTACGATACATTATGATTCTGTAAAGTAAACCGCTGCTGATCGTAGGAAGCAGCGGTATACAAATGTTTACTAAATAAATAAATACTTTAGGTAAAAAAGGAAGGAACTGTACATAGCAAAATTCTAGCCTTGGTGAATCATAGAAAGGGCTCCTGACAAGACAGCCTGCAATTCTGAAGTTTGCCTTGGCGAACAAACCACCACCAAGAAGGCTACCCTTAGGGTAAGAATGATCACTGACTTTCTCTTGAGAGACTCAAATGGCTTGAAACCCATGGCACGGGAACCAAATTAAAAATTTCATATCGGCACCATTGGTCAAACGAATGTGCAACTCCTCTGAGAAAATTCATCACATCAGATCCGCAAAGGAAACCTCCATAGCACCAACATAACTCTTCTTATACTCATGCCACAGTCAGTTACGTTTAATGTAAATAGTTATGATCAGCTAATTTAACCTTTAAAAAATGTTCAATGTAAAACGTTAGTTTATTGTTCTATGTAAACTGCCATGGCTTGTAGATATGGAGGTATAAAAATGCCACCAAACAAATAAATAAATAAATCAGGGTGCGAACCTAGGGAAGACCCCCTCCAGCCTATTCTGAAAACATGCTAAGGCCGCTCCCTGAACTTTCAATGACAAAAATTGCTGAACCTTTGAGGCCCTCCTGCAGGAAGAGCAAATTATGTGCAACTAAGTACAAAAGGGAGAAGATGCCTGCTAGGAACACCACACCAAAGACTCTACACTCTATCATAAGCCATGGAAATGAATGTCCTATGTACCTGCAACACCACTGTTATGATTTCTATGCAGCCTTTATGCCTCAAATATGACTTCTCAAGAGCCAAGCCATAAGGCAGAATGAGTCTTCCATGTGGCTTGGACCCTGTTGGAGGAGACCCTCCAGTTGCAGGTAGAGAAGTTCTGGTTCTTACAGGTGAACTAGATCTCCATATCATGGCTGCCTGGGCCAGTCTGGGGCCATCAGAACCACCATTCTGGGATGGGGCACAATCCTTCACAATATATGACCCAGAAGTAGCTAAGGGGGGGAGGGGTGACATACAGAAGCCCCAACTGCGAGCACCGCTACAACAGGGCATCCAGCCTTGCTGACCCCCACTCCTTCTGATGACTGAAAAACTGCAGCACCTTAGCAGTCCACTTGGATGCTAAGAGATCCGTTATTAGAGTCTCCTAACAGGCATTCTCAGACAGTTCCCACTACCCCAGATCTAGAGAATGCCTGCAAAGAAAATCCACCCATACACTTGAATCCCACTATGTGAGTGGCCCACCTGAGGACACAGGCAAAGGGGGAATCTTCTCCTTAAAGAGAGTTATCTGGTGATCCCTTCCTGGCTGGAGAGATACCAACCAAGCTCCAACTTACCATTTTTTAGATAAGGCTTTTGAAATGTTTGTGGCTAAACATCTGGTAGAATATTTGGATTCCAGTAAGGCATTTGTTTTTTTAAATAAATCAGGTTTTCATCCTTTTCATAATACAGAGGCCCTTTTGTTGGCATTGAAAGGTGACAATTCTATTCTGTTCTAACAGCATTCATGTGGTTCCCTCCTTATATTAGATCTGTCCACCACTTTTGATACCCTTCAATGTGATATTTTAGTCAAAATTATTTTCCTCAGGCATCAAAAGGTACAACAAATCCATCCCCCTATCCACTTGAAGGCCTGCTTCAAGAGCATCCTATTCTGCAGAAATGAACTCCTGATTGGCCTGACAGATTGGAAAAGCCTTAGTAGACTTGTGGATACCTAATGAAAAAGAGCTTCTGGAGAGGCCTGTCTCTGGCATCAGCAGCACTGCAGTACCCAGGGCCTCCAAGTGCCTGTGCAATCAGAAGTCCCTCAGTATTCGTCCCAAACCATATGGGAGAAAAACATGGCAAGCTTCACATAACCTCAATCGTGGGCAACAAGGAATAATCAACAGCAGAGAACTATGTACAGGAAAACAAACATAAGGCTGTCTACAGAAGATGAATCTGCAGAGTCAAGTATAAAAATCATTGCATACCCAAGGGAACTATAGCAGAAGAGCAGAGCAAATACAATTTCAGGGACAGGCCCTGAACTGGTCTAGAAGAACTCAAGGAAAACATAGTTACTCACCTTAAAAGATGATCTCCAGGAACAGCAAGAATCAATCTTCAGATAGGGGTGATGTCCTCCAACGGAGCCCGCACAGGAGCACAACCCAGCATCCAATAGGAAGCATTCCTCTGCATGTGTGTGCATGCCTTCCCACCTTCCTAGTGCTTCTCCTCAGTAAGGTTCATAGAGAAAAGAGAAAGAGAAAAAGAAAAAGCTACAACTCCTTGGAGAGGAGGGTGAGTTGTGAACACTGATTCCTATTGTTTCTGGAGATCACCTGTTACAGGTGAGTAACTATGCTATCTCCAGGAACAAGTAGGCATGCAGTCTTCACATATGGGACTCCTTAGCTCCAGAGTACTGGAAAACGGCAAGGAGTAGGGCTTGTAGCAAATGGGGGAAAAAAACGCTTAAGAACAACATGCGGAGTCCAGCATACCCCAATCATGATGAGTGGCGACAGCCTGGATGGACAGAGGGCCGGAGGGAAGGAGGTGTAGCTAAATCCCAAAGAGGTGCTGGAGTATGGCCTGGCCAAAAAGTCACTGTCCTCATGAGAATCCTTGTCCAGGCAGTAATGGGCTGCAAAGGTGTGAAGAGGACCATGTGTAGCACAGCAGATCTCCACTATGAAGACTGAGTGTAAGTGGGCTACAGATGTGGTCATGGCAACACTGAGCAGTAACATGCCCCTCCAATGTCAGACCTATTTGAGCGAATGCAAGGGATATGCAGTCTGCTATCCAAAAAGAAAGTGTGTGTTTGGTCACAGGACGATCAAGACAATTAGGATCAAAAGAAATGAATTGCAGGGATTTCCTGTGTACCTTGGTTCTGTCAATGTAACATGCTAAAGCCCATTTGCAGTCTATGAACCGCAACCTCATCCCAAGATGCATGTAGTTTGGGAAAAAAGGTCAAAAGAACTACAGACTGGTTGAGGTGGAAAGGAGAGACAACCTTTGGAAGGAAATGCAGATGCAATCTCAAGACCACCCTGTCATGGTAAAAATGTGTATAAGGCCTGCAGGTTGCTGACCCTATGAGCTGAGGTGAGCACAACTAGGAAGGCGACCTTCCAAGTAAGAAACTTGAGGGAGATAGTGCCGAAAGGCTCAAAAAGAGGTTTGAGAAGTTGAGCAAACACCACGTTAAGGTCCCAGGCAATAAGCGGGAGCCAGATCGGTGGCTTAGTCAAGAGGAGGCCCCGCATGAAATGGGTTTTCCATCAATCCCCCGTTGAGAAGCCAAAATGGCATGGAGGTGGACATAAATAGAATTAGCTTTGAGACCCACAGAAGAGAGGTGGAGAAGGTACAGCAGGAGAGACTCCACTGGACAACTGAAGGGATTAAGGGTGTGCTGAGCACACTAAACTGCAAACCGGCGCCACTTAAAGGCATAAGTGTGGCACGTGGAGTCCTTCTGGGATGTGAGGGGGATATCCTTAATGGCGTCCAGTAAATTGAGGTCGGAAAGGACTACTCTCTCAGCAGCCAAGCCATCAGGCACAGCGTACGGACATTAAGATGCAGCAGGGCCCCCAATCCTACAAATCAGGTCTGGCGTGCATCCCAGACAAAGAGGTTGATGTTGAGCTAGAAAAAGAAGCAGAAGAAACCAGAGCTGTCAAGGCCAGAACGGAGCTACCAGGATCATGGTGCCCATGTTGGTCTGCAGCTTGGAAAGCATTTTGGCTATGAGCGGATTAGATGGAAAAGCGTAAAGCAAACCCGTTCCCCAGTGAAGGATGAAAGCATCTGGGGCTTGAGGTTGTGAAGATGGCACCCTAGAGCAAAAGCAAGGAATCTGTGCTTTGAGCAGGGTGGTAAGCAGGTCAATCTCTGGGATTTCCCAGAGTCCAAAGATGCAATCAACTACTCTCCGCTGAAGAGTCACTCATGAGATCAGAGGACCTGCAAAGACTGTTCACGAGAACATTCTGATCGCCCAGCAGGTAAACAGTTCAGAGAACCTTTCCATGCGCTCCGCAAAGGTCTACGAGTGGACCACATCCCAGCAGAGGAGATGAGAACCATTGCCTCTCTGTTGACATAAAACATAGCAACCTGGTTGTGCATCTCAACCAGGATAGATGGATGTGATAACTGATGACTAAACACCCGAAGGGCAATGGTTATCAATCTCAACTCCAGGAAGTTGATATGATGCAAGGCTTCCTGTTTAGACCAGGAGGCCCTGTGTGCCCAGGCCATAGAGATGAGCTCCCCAACCTTGCTTGAACGCATTGGTTGTTAGTATCTGTTGAGGTGGAGGCAATCTGAAAAGGTAACCCTGCGAGGTGGTTTTGAGGAGAGTGCCACCACTGAAGGGAGTTCATCAGAAGAGGGGTGACTACTACTGTCTCAAAGATAGCCCTTCGCTTGTTTCCATTGGGAGGAGAGGGTCCACCGTGCTTGGCGCATGTGAAGACGAGCACAGGGGACTACATGGACTGTAGATACCATGTAATCCAACAGACGAAGCATGCCTCTTGCCGTGGTGTGACCACCGCTTGAATGATGCCTGCCAGTTCTGTGAGGTGTTTGAGACTGTCCTTAGGCAGGGAAGTTTGTCCTGAGTCAAGTCTAGAAGAGCACCTATGAACTCTATCTTCTGAGTGGGAGAAAAGTGTGATTTTATAAAATTTATGACAAATCCTAATAGTTCGAGTACTGAGATGGTGCGTTGAACGAAAAGATGCACCATATGTGGTGCCTCCTCCCTGATGAACCAGTCTAAGTGGGAGAAGATGAACATGGCTAGGGTGTGGAGATAGGCCACGACAGACATTTCGTGAAGACTCTTGGGGTGGATGCCAGGCCAAAGGGTAGGACACTGTATTGGTAGTGCCCACTGTCAAAATGAAGTGGAGGTATTGCCTGTGTGTATACGCATCCTTTAGATCCAGAGAACAGAGCCAATCTTCCTCTGAAGGTAGAACAGTAGGGTTCCTAGAAAAACCATCTTGAACTTTTCTTGAACTAGGAACTTGTTGAGTTTCCGGAGGTTTAGGATGGGACAGAACCCCACTGATTTTTTGGGAATAAGGAAATATCATGAGTAAAACCCTAACCTTTCATGTGCGCAGGGAACAAGCTCTATTGCACCTTCCCTTAGAAGGGTGGTGACTTCCTGCTGTAACAATGAAGAGGTTTTAGAGGAACTTCTCAGGAAAAAAGGAAGGAGGTAGCTGGGAGAAATGTAGAGGTAGTCCCTGAAGATGACCTGTAGAGTCCAGGGTTCTGATGTTATGAGGGCCCACCTGTGGGCAACATGGTCTAGCCTGCCTGCTATGTGAGTAGGCTGCAGCATCTTCAGATAAAGAGCGGCAATGTTCTCCAGAAAGTAATCAAAAACTAGCCCCAGGCTGAGGCTGTGGGGCTGGCTGTGGCTTAGGAGGCTTGGCCCTCTTGGGTTGGCGGGAAGACTGAGGCTTCTGCTGACAGTGGAGAGCATTATAGAATGTATAAGCAGAATAAGAGGGGTAATACTACTACTTCTTAGGATAAAAGGGTTTCTTTACAGAAACCTTCTTCCTAGAACGATCAGCTGTTTTACGAGGGAGACGCTTCATGGTAAGGTCATCAGTCTCAATTTCACCAGCCTTCTCCCTCCAGCCCTTACCAAAGAGGTTCTCATCTCAATAAAGAAAGTGTACTAGCTTGTCTTGGACCCACTGTTCGAGTTCCGAAGACTGCAACCAAACCAACCTTCTAGTCCCAGTGCCCACTGCTACAGCCCTGCTAGTAAGCTCAAAAAAGTCAAAAGCTGCTCTGGTGATTAACATGGAACATTCTTGACCATGCTTGACTAAGCCCTGGTAGGCATCCAGCTTCTCTGAAGGAATTACAGCAGAGAACTCAAGGAACATGCCCATAAAAAGCATGTAAGAATTAATGTGGCAAGCCAACATCGATGCCTGGAAGCATCGGCGACCAAAGGCATTGAGGGTACACGATTCTCTTCCAGGAGGAACCAAAGAATGGTTCTTAGCCAGCACATGGCCGACTCGACCACTATAAAATGGTGAAGGAATTGAGGTTTCTAGAATCCCAGGGCATCAGGAACCAAGAGAGGGGTCTCCCATATCCTAAACATGAGGTCCTCCAGAATACGATGGACTGGAAGAGTGGAAGCTTCCTTAGGAGTGGAGGGATACTGCAGTATCTCTAGTTCCTTGGCTCTTGGTTCCATCTCTGTGCCCACAGAGACTGAGAGCCTTGGCCATGTCCCAGATAGAGTCCTGAAAGGACATGTCCCCAGGTGGGGATCAGTGCTCATGAGGCAGTGAAGGGTACAACATCAAGGTGCCTCTGTGAAACAGAGGACTCTACCTCTGATTCCTAGGCATCAGAATCGGAATGGAAGTCAAAATACCGACGGTCACTGTCACATCTCTGCTGCCAATCCGATGTCAATGGACAATCACGATGCCCTAAGGCATCAGAACCAAAGAGGTGGGTTCCTCCTGCAGCCAATGGGACTCGGGCGGTTCCAGGCTCAGCATTGACCCAGAGGGTCCCAATGGCAGCGGTTCAAGGCTCTGCATCAAGACCTGGGCTGCCGAGGGCTTTGAAGTGCCCAATTCCAGACTCGGTATCAAGACCTGGGCTCCCAAGGGCCTTGTGGTCTCTTGGACAGATGCAGCCAGGAGCGCAGCCAAAGTCCTCTTGATGGACAGCATGTGCTGCTTGAGGGAGATGGGGGACATCTAAGTGGACTCCGATGCAGGACTCCGGACCACCAATCCAAACAATGGAACCAGAGGCTCTCAGAGATCAAAATCTGGGTAGCACTCTGGAGCCTCTCTTGTGCTTTGGAGGTGGATTTCTCCCACTGGGGCTGTTTAGATGGCCACTCTCTGTTCTCAGCATCAGAGTTTCACAGAGGCAAGCTCCGTTGTCTGTCTCTAAGGGATCGATCCCAGGAATTGGTATAGTCCTTGACATCGAAGCCTGAGATGCTGATGTGGCATTGGTGGTCTGATGTTTCTTGATGCTGATGTGGCATTGGTGGTCATCCAGATAGGGATGAACAGATCACTTGGCACTGCAGGGCCTCAACCGTCACCACCATGACCTTGGAGAACATCCTTAGGGCGGTGGAGAGTCCAAAATGGAAGACAGTGAACTGACAGTGAGAGCCAGGCACGATAAAATGCAGATACGTCTGTGATCTGCCCGGATCGGGACATGAAAATATGCCTCGGCCAGATCCAGAGATGCCAAGAATTCCCCTCAGTGCACTGCTTGGAACATGGAGTGCAAGGTTTCCATTCAGAAGCGCAGGAAGCACAGTACTCATTGACCCCTTTCAGGTCCAGAATGGGCTGGAAGGAACAGCCATCCTTTGGCACCACAAAATAGATGGAGTATCTGCCCATGCCCCGCTCATCAGGGGGGATAGGCACCAATGCCTTCAGGCATAGCAACTTCTCCAAGGTAGTCTGCACAAAGCATCTTTGATCACAGACCCACACAGAGAAATGACAAAGGCATCCAAAGTCGGCTCTTTGCATGCCAGGACACAGCCGAACTTAATGGTGTCTAGCACCCTGCTGTTGACCCACACCCATTCCTGAAAGAGGTGGCAAAGTATGCCACCCACCGGAGGAACCAGGGAATGGGTCCCCAAACTTTTATTGTGCAGCCCGAGAGGGTCCGCCTCTGAAAGGGACCGAAACCCTGGGCCCACGCACTCCACGAAAGAACTGGGAACGAACCAGAGGCTGAAAAACAGAGGGGAAGAATGGACTATTGTCAGTACCGATCTGAAAAACCTAAGACTTCTAGGAATCCGGTCAGCATGCCCTTGGTGTATGAGTGGGGATCAACGAAGAAGGGGCGCTAGCCCTCCTCACAGGCCCCTTGGACCAGTCTTCCTGGAGAAAGTAAGATTTCATCTTACCTAGGTCCATCACCAGCTTCTCCAAATCGGTCCCAAACAGAAGCATGCCCTACCGAAAAGACTGCAGTCTAGTGGTGCCTCCCTCGTCACGCTCAAGTGAGTGTCACTGTTTTAGGGCTCAGGGTGGTCATTCATAAGCATTTAATCAATCTCTTTTCCTCTCAATCTTCAGATTTTCTACCGAGGAGAAAATCTATCCACCATCTGCTGGAGACAAGAAATACTGAGGGATCTCTGGTGGCTAAGAGTGATGTCATTGAAACCTGGGCTTTTCATTGGTTGTCTCCATCAATTTGCTGGTAGGGGAACACAATCAACTTGTCTGGGCAGGTCAAGCAGGACAATATGGAACAACAAAATACAGAGGGATAAAACCCAGCGTCCTCAGCCAAAACAACTCCTTGAGAGCTCTATCCCACTAGAGGCTGCATAGCTGAGGCCTTAGAAAACAACGTGGGGGGAGGGGGGAACTCGTACTTGTAAGCTTGAAGCTAGAGGAGCCAAGATGGCAGGCTCTCTCATATTCTGGATACCAGAACTGAAAATTGAAGGGGAACCTCCCTGCCAACATGGACTGCATAGAAAAGAGTCAATCCTGCTGATCAAAAATCAACCAGCTTGGAGCAGACAAAGGAGCCCAACTGCCTTTCCACCTACCACACCATGAGCAGCACTTAGCAAGCTCTAACAGGAAAGCCATTGGGCCTGCTCAGCCTCAGACTGGCCATGCAGTTCTGCACCACACCAGATAACTGCTGTCACCTGCCAGTAAACGATGTGGAGATACTCTTGAAGCTCTTACCAAGCCTTTTCGAAATGCCTGAATCACAAAGCCTTATTCTGATACGAATCACACTAAGCAAATGAATCTCCCTTCCCCCACAGGGAGATAAACTCCCAGGTAAGCCAGAGCGATCCCTGGGCATCGCCTGAGATGGCATCCATGAAGAATAAGAAGCACCAGCAAGTGCTCCCTCCTGCAGCCTGTAGCACCAGCCTAGCAAACCAGAGAAAGGTACCTAACCCTCTTTCAAGGTTCCTCTTTGTTCTGTGTCATATCTTTATCATAAATTTAGGGAAGAGGGAAGCAAAGAGAACTGAGAAAAACCCAAGGAAGATAGGAAGAAATTAAAACACAAACAAAAGAAGAAACATACCATCAGCTGTCTACCAGGCCTGGGGGAAGGACATGGACTCCTCCAGATATACCCCTAGGTGTATGGCTAACTCAGACAGAGCTCCAAGTCCTCTCTTGCTCATACAGGCTCAACTAGAGAACCAGTTCTCCAGCTGGACCCAGAAGCCTTCACACAAATTCAAGCTCTCTTCCCCACAATCAACTCCTAACCAGACTTCATGAAATAGGTCTGAGAGGCACAACTCTAAAATGGTTTCATTCCTACCTAGACTCCAGAACACAACAGGTCCGTATTGGAAGTGATACCTCCCTCCCATTTACGCTAAAGCAAGGTGTCCCCCAAGGATCTAGCCTCTCTGCCTTACTTTTTAATATCTTCCTCCAACCTGCCTGCAAAATTTTCCAAAACCACGGCATTCAGTACCAATTATACGCAGATGATATGATGTGCTTCACCCCATTTAGCCTCTCTAACCCCAACTTTACTAAAATAAATGAATGTCTAACCAATCTCAAATCCTGGCTTTCCCAACACAATCTACTTATTAACCAATCCAAAACTGAGATCCTTCAAGTATTCTCCAACCCCTCATATACCCCTCCCCCAACACTCACCCTTGGCGATCTCACTCTCACTATAAAAAACCAAGTGAAATATCTTGGAATCATCCTCGATCAGAACCTCTCCTTTATTGAGCACATAAAGAAAACTACCAATACAATTTACGCGAAGTTGCGCACCCTCCGGAAGCTCAAGCCCCTCTTAAGCCCCAACTCCTTCTGTACTGTCTGTCAGGCCCTCACAACCCCTTCACTTGACTATTGTACCCTTATCTATCATGGCCTCTCTAAGACCACCATCCAACCTCTCCAACTTGCCCAGAATACACTAGCACGATTAATAACTAACAAACCTAGACGATCCCATATTACACCTGTCCTCTATGACTTACACTGGCTCCCAATCCAACTCCGATCCAAATTTAAAGTGCTCACCCTCATTCATAAGATTATCTCAAAAGAATCAGCTCCATGCCTTTCCCCACTCCTTGCCTTCCCTAACACCACAAGAACACGCCGCTCCTCCACCAAAAACCTTCTAACCATTCCTACATCTAAATTACACTTTAAACAATCTACCAACAACAGGGCCTTCTCTCTCTACGCCCTATCCCTATGGAATACCCTTCCCCATGACCTACGTAACTGTGTGAGCCACGCAGAATTCCGAAAGAGATTAAAAACCCACCTCTTCATCGAACACTTTTCCCTACCACCCTAGTTCCTCCCCCCCTACTCCTACCCTCCTCACTAGTCCCTCCAATTGATATCCTAGTGACCCACAGTTACTTCTTATGTAAATAAATGATCCATATTATTGTAAATAATTTATTGTAAATAGTTTTTTAGCTCATTAGTTCCTTAGTTCTTATGTTACCTATGTAGCCTGTTACTTTGTTCTATGTAAACAGTTGTACAATACTGTCAGTTACATTCCATGTAAACCGTCTTGAATTGTAGAAAGACGGTATATAAAAACTGTTAAATAAATAAATAAATAAGCAAGCTGCATGGAATTCCCATTACTATCTGCTGGAGACAGAATACTAAAGGGGTGCACGGTGCCTCTTATAAGGCAGAGCTGACAGCTCTTTAGTTTCTCCATCTGCTCGTTGGTGGGTATAACCCATATAGTCTGGATTGGTCTGGTCTGGCGGACAAAAAGGAAATGGAGACATATAGAGTGGAAATAGTTTAATTTAGTTTATTCAACATTTGATATATTATTTTTTAACCCAAATGTAATGATACAAAACATATTACAGCAAAAAATAGACCATGGAAAGATGACAAATCTTTGATAAATAAGCTGTTTATTAATATATCAAACGCCTGATTCTGTCAAGTTTTGACTTGTAGCTTTTGGTTAGGGGTCAGGCTTGAATAGACAAACTATTTAATCTTTCAACATAAAACTCATCAAGTAGCAGCATGGACTTGCCCTATACTGTGACTGTATTGATGCCCACTTGCACAGGACCCATCCTGCTCCTGTAAGACTCAGCTTGGCAGCAAATCTTTGCTAGATTCCTCCTCATGCTTTCCAAACCTTCCAGGGTATCTACCCTGTTGCAGATTTTGGTGTCACCTACAAAGAATCACATCTTTCTATAAAGACCTTTTGCAATATCGCTTACAAAAATGTTAAAAAGAACAGGACCAATAACTAATTCCTGAGGTATACCACTGCTAACATCCCTAACTTCAGAGTGAATTCTATCTACCACTACCCTCCGATGCCTCCCATTCAACCAGTTTCTTATCCAGTTAGTCACTTTAGGATTCATCCCAAGGGCATTCAGTTTATAAGTTGCTGATGCAGAACTGTGTCAAAGGCCTTACTTAAATCTAAGTATTCCACATCTAGCACTGAGGAACCATTGGATGCACCAATAGACAGATCTGCTTTGCTCCCCTAAGGAAGCCAGAGATGTCAGCGTGCACCACCAAGGACATTCTTTGAATATACCCCTGGATAGTATGCTAGGGCTGCTACCTGAACCTTAAGAGACTTTGGTGTCAATTCATAGTCAAAACCAGATCTTAAAAAAAAAAAAATAATGACCATCTCCAAGAAAGTAGAGGCCCTCCAGACCTGATCAAGAGCAACCTTTCTTGGACAGACAATTCCTCTCAAGTGCCTGGCCTAAGCAAGAAGAAATGGGATCTTCCATTACCAGAGGCTCTTACTGCAGAAGGTCCCCTCTTGAGGGAACAGAAGAGAGGACCCTGTCAACAGGCTCAAGAATTCTATGTACTACGGCCTGTCCTACCAGACCGCTGCCACTAGAATCATCAGTTCAGTCAATTCTTCAATCATCTGCAATGCATCAGTGGAAGAGGAAGGTTCTGAACAAACAACTGGGAGCAAGGAGACCAGCGAGTCAACAGATGTCTAGTGGGCACATGTGACCCTAGCTCAAGGGACCAGTTCCAAGATCTATTGTTTACGTTATCAGAATATAGAAAGACTAGGGGACATGCAATGAAGCTACAGGGTAAACTATTTAAGACAAATAAGAGAAAATATTTTTTCACTCAACGTGTAATCAAACTCTGGAATTTGTTACCGGAGGATGTAGTAAAGGCTGTTAGTGTAGCTGGGTTTAAAAAAGGTTTGGACAAGTTCCTGGAGGAAAGGTTCATAAACCATTATTAAGAAGTGACCGAAGATATCAATGCTTGACCCAGTACAAGCATTGTGGAACTTGTGTCTCTTGGGGAAACTGCTAGGTACATATGACCTAGATTGGCCACTGTTGGAAACAGAATACTGGGCTTGATGGACCTTGGTCTGACCCAGTATGGCATATCTTATGTTCTTATCTTAAGATCGATGCAATGGGCCATCTAAAATAGAGGTAGTCCCAGCCTGGGAAACTGAGCGCATAAACTCCCTGATCTGGCTCTGCAGCTTGAGCAACCTCTGGTGTGAGAAACACTTGGCCCAGGAGAATGCTGAACCAAGCCCTGAGATATTCCAAGTCCTGGACAAGAATTAGCTGCTCTTGGCATAGTTCCAAGTCAGAAAAGCACCAGGGCTGTCTCATCCCTGAACTTCAAGGAGTTGGACAGAGTCAGCCAGTAATCCAGATAAGGGTAAACCAGGAGTCCTTGCTTGAGTAGGAACAAAGCAGCTGCCGCCGCCACCACCAATACGGAGCAAGGATCTATGGCCAGGCCAAAAGGTAGAGCCCAAAAGTGGATATGGCAGCCCAGTACACAAAAGTGGAGAAACTGCTGGTGTTGCTCTCTGATGGGAATAGGAAAGCATGCCTTTGCAAAATCCAGGGATGTAAAGCTCTCTTTGCCGAAACAATGCAATAACAGACCTGATGGTCTCAATGTAGAAGTGGGACATTCTGTGCATAGCATTGACAGTCTTCAGGTCCAGAATAGGCTGGACATATCCTTCCTTCTTGAATACCATGAAGTAAATGGAATAACACTACAAACCATGTTCTATGGAGGGCATGTGTAGAATATCCTGCAACTACAGGAAGCGCTATAGAGTCCTTGATAAGCGAACATTTGAACAGGGAGCCGCAGGGAGAGTCTATAAAGGCATCCTGAAGGGGACTCTGGAAACTCCAACAGGTACTCTTTTTCAAGAACCTCAAGGATCCATTGGTCTGACATGATATGGGCCCATTACAAGAAAAATAGAAATTACACTTACCTGGTAATTGTAGTTCCTTGAGTGACGACAGTTTAGTCCTCCACCTTTGGGTAGTGCACCTCCTCCTGCAGCTTGGAGACTGGACCAATCAGAACTCTGCTATCACTGGATGCAGTCTGCAGGCATTCCCCATAAGTCCCAGTGACCTATTGACAAAGCAGACTCAAAAGAGCAAGAAATAAATAGTTAACCGGTCAACCAAATGACACTGTAAACATAAACCTTCCCTGAGGCCGGAAAGGAAAAGATTCTCCCAAGTAAACACCCTCTCTCCTGCCGAGCCAATTAAAAGAGGAAGCGAAAGAGAAGGAAAGACAGAAAGAACTAGAGAACTGGTTTTCCTGACAAACCACTCACCTGTATACTTGCTCTTCAGGACTGACTGCGTGCCGGACCAAACTAGACAAGTGAGGGCGGGAATGAGGACTGAACTGTCGTCACTCAAGGAACTACAATTACCAGGTAAGTGTAATTTCTATTTCCTTATCGTTCCTCCAGTTTATTCCTCCACCTTTGGGATGTAACAGAGCAGTACCAACAGGAGGGACCCTGCCAGCCAGCACGCAGCACCGCTGACCCGAAACCAGAATCCCCCGGCGCCAGCACAGCCAGCCAGAAAGCTTACTGAAAGAATACAGCAACGACCCAGTTGCTGTCTTGCAAATTTCCACCGGCGGAACTAGACTATGCTCCGCTCAGGAAGCTGCCTGGGGTCTAGCCGAGTGTGCCCTCAACCCAACAGGAGCTGGCCCCCTCTGCAACATGTAAGCCGAGACAAACGTCTCCTTGATCCAACCGGAAAGGGAGGCCTCCGCCACAGTCTCCCCTTCCTGGGACCCCCAAACAGCCACAAACCAACGCTCCGACGTACGAAAGAAGCCGGCGACTGCGAAAGAATGATGCAGAACTCTCCGTACCTCCAAGCGACTCAGGCGCCGTTCAGAAACGTGTCCTCCTCCAGCCTGGAATACCGGGAGAGACACCGTTTGAAGCACATGAAAAGGCGAAGACCTTCGACAGAAAGGAAGGTACCGGCCGGAGCACCACTTTGAGCAGAAAGGCAAAGGAAAACGCTCCCTACACGACAGCGCCTGCAGCACCGAGATGCGACACGCCGAGCAAAACGCCACGAAAAACACAGCTGTGAGTCGAGTGAATGACCGAAACTTGGCTTAAGGACTGAAACGGAGCTTTCCTGAGCCCCTAAACCAAGGTGAAACCCCACGGGGGAATGCGAATCCGACTCGATGGACGCAATTGGTTAACTGCTTCAAGAAAAACGGACCACCTCACTGTGCGTCCCAAGCACTACACCTTGTAGCTTACCTCAGTAACCGGCTATGGCTGCTACTGCACTCTCAAAGAACTGGCAGCCAGGCCTTATCAAATCCATCCTGCACAAAATTCAATACCACCGACACTGACGCTGTGGCAGCGCGGACCTGATGACTGGACCACCAGTCCTCAACAATCCGCCAAACACGACCATAGACCAGCGAAGTTGAGCGTTTCCGTGCTTGAAGGATCCGGGAGCAAAGCTGCAAAGAGAAAAGGAAACTGGTGGCTGATATTGGAGCTCCTCTGGATGACTCGCTTCGCAGCAGATCCCACGACTGCATCACCAAACGTCATGTAACACCATGAGGACCTCTTGCACTTTAGTACAAGCGACACCCCTCCCCTAGAGGAGAAATTACCTTAGCCGGATAATACTGTGTGAGCAAAGAAATGCAGCCCCCTTCTGCAAAGAATGCACCTAAAAATCAAGCTTAAACAATTGTGAGCACATACAAAATGCACAGCTACATATACGGGAGACCCAGTACCTGGCCCCCAAATAGAGTGCAGAGAGCACGCTTGAACAGAGGCTGAATGCATGGAACATACACAGGGCATTGACTGCCTCTATAAGACCTGCCAGTGCCCTGCAGAACTAAACCCCAGACTGTGCTACCTAGACATCCTACTCTTCACCCTCAACACGGCCCCCATAACAAGATGGCGCCGACGGATCAGTGCCCCTGCTAAGTGCGAAAAACTCTTCTCCGACAGCCCAGGCTCTAGAAATAGATAATAATTTCCTGGGAAGGGCATGATAAGTGTAGCACCCCTTCGGCCTCCCTGCAGGCAGAGAAATAGCAGTGGGAAACACCGACCAACTTGCAAGTGGAGGTCCTAGAGGTTGCTGCCTGTGTGAACCTGATCCGAAATACAATTTTGTATTTTCCAAACCTCCCCAGGGATGGGGACACTGAATACTATATGTGATACATGAGCAGTGCCGCCATCCAGCGACCTTTAGGACACCAGAGCGTTAAATTCTGATTCGCAGAACATTACCGCTGCTTGTTTAGTCATTAACCTTTGAGAGCCCCTGAGGTGGCACTGCGGCTAGTACTTCCCTGACTTGCAGAGAGCAAGATGAAGAGTGCTGCATACACATGGTCACAGAAAAACATTATGGAGTGTACCAGCCGCCGCCTGGTGGCCCTAGAGCGTAGCACAGGCACTGTTTGGTTGACAGTTTAACTGGAAGTATGATTATATAGATACATTTTTTTTTATTTATACCCTAAGGTTTCCTAAGCCCGTCCCTGTGAAACCACAGGCGTTTGCGAAGACGAACAAAACCTACTGTCCCAAGCACACTACTCGTCTGTCCCTCCCTCCAACTACAAGTCAGGACTCTGCTCCTGCCCCTAACAGCTGACAGCTTGCCTAAGAGTCGGGGCCTTAACAGACGTTCCTCAGAAACCAGATTAGGAGGTAGGGAACATATGGCATCAGATCAATGCCAAAACTGCTGGCCGATAAATGGAGAATAAAACCTAAAAATAAAGAGGACTGACAAAGAGGGAAGGCGAGAGCTGTCCCTAAGTTAAAGAGCCAGGTTCAAAGTGAAATAACGGTAAATAAGAAAATTTGCTCCTAACCACCAAAGGGAATTAGTCCCTGATTGCCAAGTAACCAAAGACAACTGAATGACTAGTAAAATAAAAAAATAGAATTTGTCACCTCAAATACTCTGTTCCAACAAGCGACCTTTAAGGACATCTCTGAAGCAAAGGGGTTCCCGCAGGTAACGGACCAGGCCCAGGAGTGTTTTTCCTGAAGCCCCCTACGGTGGGGATGAGTACAAGCCTACCCACGCATAGGCGTGCCCCGATCCAGACGGACCCCAGGAAGGCAATGGGATTAACTTCAGTTCAAACAATAAGGATAAGAACCCTGGCCCTCCCTGGTCTCAAGCTCCTACTGCAACCATTAGGGTGTCGGACATTGGAAAACGAGCCGATGGATGGTCACACTTGATGTCTCCTCTCTATACACAAGCATCCCACAGAAAGCAGCGATATCAGTTATCCGAAGAGTATTAGAAACACGGGGTGATCTTTCGCAAGAACAAATTGTGTTCATATTGGAATTGGCAAAAATGGCCATTTATAGAAATTATTTTGTGTTTGAGGATACACTGTACCAGCAAATCGGGGGGGTTACAATGGGGGCGACATGCGCCCCCTCGGTGGCAAACTGCTATATGGAAGCATTTGAAGTACAACACTTGTCTCAATTTCCATATCAATCCAATGTGATCATATGGAAACGTTACATCGATGACATTTTCCTCATTTGGAAAGGCACTGCAGATATATTGGAACAGTTTATAGTATGGTTAAATCATCTGGATAATAATCTAAAATTTACTTCGCAGGCCCACCAAAAACGAATCACCTACCTAGATGTAGAAATTACGAAAGGAGAGCAAGGTTGGCAAACCACAGTTTATAGAAAACCCTCCGATAGAAATACATTTCTACATTTTTCTAGTAGACATCCACAAACATTGAAGGAATCCCTCCCGTTTTCCCAATTTCTTAGGTTCCGTCGGAATTGCTCCAGTACCCATGACTATAAGGAACAAGCTAAAAGGCTGAAAAAAGATTTTTTGGCTAGGGGTTACCCAAAATCAATCATATCCCGAGCCTATAAAAGAGCTCTCTATAATGATAGGAAGTTACTGTTACAAACAAAAAATCCTAAATCCCAAAAAAGTTCAAATGAGAACAACATTAATTTTATTACATCATATACTCCACTCAGTAAATCCATACAAAAGCTGTTTTCTAAACATAAAAACATTCTAAATAATGTTCCGGGGTTAGAAACTAAAAAAGTACGTTGCGTTTGGAAACGAGCACGTAATTTAAAAGAATATTTAAGTCCGGCGGTTCTTCCTCCGATCGTACGCCCTTTAAGATCTGGAATTCATAAACCTTGTGGCACTTGTGATGTATGTGAGATAATGTTAGAGACGTCTCAATTTATACATCAAAATAAAATATATTACATACATTCAAACACCTCTTGCGATTCGGAGTCAGTGATTTATAACATCACATGCCCGTGCGGTTTAAGATACATCGGTAAAACAATCCGGACTCTTAGAATTCGTCTAAGAGAACATAGAAGTAGATTAAAATGTGGGAAAATAGAAGCTCCTTTAGTAGCACATTGCTTAGCCTACAAACATACATTTACACAACTTAGATGTTTCGCAATAGAGCAAATTACTCATGCTATGGGAGCAAAAACATTGGACGAAACACTTTTGTGGTATGAACAACGTTGGATTTATTCATTAGACACAATACATCCAGGAGGTCTAAATAACAATATAGAGTGGACAGCATGCATTTGATTAAAGCCCTCTTTAAAATCAGACAATTGGATATAAGGATTGAAATGCAGTTTTCAATATAAGCTTATGGAAGGGTAAACTACACTGCTATATTTTAGTATTGAAGTGCAGACTGCATTGATTAAAACTGAGACATATATCTTTGATTTTTATAAATGGGGGTTCTATTTTCAAGAGTAGACAGCACTGATTAAAACTGAAACACACATCTTTGATTTTTATAAATGAGGGTTCTATTTTTGTATTTATTTTTATTTATATCAATGAATAGATCATGTTGGAGACCCTAGAGCAATAACAGATTTTAAAAGAGGTGAATAGCCATTTAGTCTTTATTGCTAGGAACACACCAGGTGATCCCGATAGTGTGAGAGGTGAATGGTTACCGTTAAGAGCATTAAGATGAGATAAATACAAACGAAAATTAACATCCAATTAGGGCCCTTTAGTACTATGATATCAACGGAGGAAGAGGTGGAGCTAGTTTTCCCTTTAAATAAAACAGATATACCTGCAGTCCGCATGCGCGGCGTCTCTTTCATTCAGAAATGTTAACGTGGAGACGCGGGCAGCAACAACTATAGTAAGTAGAAGTGACTTTTTAGAAAGTTTTGTTTAACGATAATGTTCTTAGGAAGTATATGGTGCTAGGAAGATAATTTGTGAAATTGTACCTGCATCTGTTTCATTTTTTAGACACTAAGAAGAATCTCCTGATGAAAGTATCATACTGAAACGCTTTTAAGACGCTGCAGTTGAGCGTCGGGAATTGCTTCTAACAGTGGTCTATAAGTTTGACAGATTAATGTTTTTAAATGAGAAGAAATGTTTGATTGAGACAAGTGGATAATCAAGATATTTTTGAATGATATGTTTTAAGATTAAATTTAAAATTAAAGAAGATATTGGAGAAGAACATTTTGTCCACTTTGTTTAAAAGACAGAAATTGTCCGAAACCATAACAGGAAGTTAATGTGGTTCACTACTACCAAGTGAAGACAACTTTGAACGTATGAATTTTGATACAGCGCTATTGGAAAACGAAAGCCTATTCAGAGGAAGAGGAAATTCACAGTCCACGGCACCTTTGAGAAGTCGGCTTGCAGCTGAGCGTACCTGCTGGCTATGCACGCGGCCCAGCAGCATCTGTCCGACGGCCCTTGGACGTGTAATTCAAAACGTGTCCTCCCATTCCCAAAGCTACTTACACTTCAATTGAAAATAATGTAAAAATAATGTAAAATAATTTAAAACAATATCTACATCACAGGGAACTGAGAACGCTGAGCAAAGAAAGAGATGAGTTAAGACTATACTGAGCAGCCCCCTAACACTGCAGGGAGAAGGGATACTATCTTTAGCCATAGCACTCCTTTAACACTTCGAGGCAGTTCTTAAACCCCTACGTGAGCCTTCTAAACTGCGGAATAGGTCCCCCGTGGAACCTGCAAGTCCTATCAGTGGCTACAGACTTTGAACCCATCTATATGTTCCATACAGACACCACCTGGAAGAGAAGGGGCAATACAGATGGCTAGACTTCCCGCAAAGAAAGTCATGCCAACACTGGCAATGTTGAAGCCCCCTGAAGGGTTAGTCAAAACTTATTAAAGTGCATTCAAATTTAACATCATAAAAAGGCACAAACTTCTTTGTCAATGTTATCCTTATAGAGCAACAACCTGTTTCTAAGGTCTCAGACTTCTTATAGCACAACTAGCAGACCCAAGTCTTACTGTTAGTGCTGGATCGCATCAATGACGTTTATTTTAGAAACCGGTTCGTTTTTTTACTTTTTTTTGCTTTTTTTTTTGCACCCAGTTGAACCATCACTTCATAACATAAGATGTTTCATAACTATATGTTATAAAAAAACAGCTGATTTAGCATTTCCATCACTTAGCTGTAAATGTTTTCAATCCGAAGTTCACTGCTGTGCATATCATTAGTTCAAAAGATCCCGACGCTCTTACGAGGCGCCATTGACAAAGAAGTTTGTGCCTTTTTATGATGTTAAATTTGAACGCACTTTAATAAGTTTTGATTATACACGTTCAGGAAGAGACCAAATTGATTTGTAGCCCTGAAGGGTTAGGACATCCAGGAGCCCAAGAACAGACCTGAACGCCAGAAAGGTTTAGACAGACCCCTGGAACCACATACCAGGCAGCCGCGCCTGACCGATAGAACAAGGCTGTGCAGAACCAGCCTGCGGCTACTGAGACTCGAATCTCAAGGGCTCCGTGCTCGCTTCCTGTGTTTGCCAGCACGATGCTGGAAACCTGATGAGGCAAGACTCCCAATAGGGAGCAAATCCCCTGAGCCTTCTGCCGTCTAGAGACAGGAGCCTATGCACTGCCTTTACAGGCCCCCGCAACGGCACAGATCCACAAGCGCCACCAGCAGATCCCATGGCTTAGAAGGCCTCAGCACACCAGAAAGGGAAGGATGCTAGAGTAATGCAAGGTATCTTCCTCCCACTGCAACTTAGGTCAGCACTCATTTCGGGTATATATATATATATATATATATATATATATTGTTTTTTTTTTTTTTTTTTAAATTTGTAAGGCACCTCTAAGAGTCCAAGCGTCCTAACCAAAAAGAACTGGGGTAACCCCACTTAAAAGAAACTAAGGGAGAAAGGAGATCTAACGAAGGAGCCCCCACTGAAAGAAGGGAAATTGTCACCTTTATCTCAATAAGGACGAATAAAAATTAAACGAAAACCAAACCGCAGAGCTGCCTGATCAAAATTTTGCCTCCAAAACATGGGCCGGGACTCTGCCAGCGATGCACCTCACAGTCACAAAATGGCCGACGCTACCTGAGCGTACCCGAAATGGCGCCAAAAACAAAGCGGGAAACCAGGCCCAGCAACTGCTCCACGACTCCCGGGCGCCGAAGAAAGACTGCAGTCCCAAAAATAAACCTGAGAGCCTAAGCTCAGTAACTTACTGCTCTCCGGGATTCGTCAAAGGGCTCTATTCCGCGGTGCCGCTGCAGGTAGAGCAGAAACCGTGGGTCACCCTGCCGGCTTCGTGCCTCCGTACCGTGGTTCCTGTCAGGGACAGTCAAGAGCTGCGCCATTCGTGCCGCAGGGCTCTCCCCCCGTCCAGTCCAGGGGGAGAGATCTGCCCTATGCGCTCACAGTCCCCCCACCGCAACAGCAGCAGCAGCAGTAAGGCACCGGGCTCCAAAACCAAATCTGCTGATCCCTAGACATTCTCTTTTTTTTTTTTTAAAGAAACGAACTTTAAAGGAACTTAAAGGAAAAAGGGAAACCAATGATCCTATGCTCCTAAGGTGATCCTCAAGCGAACCCTGCTAGACTGCTAGAGCAGTCCACGAAGCCGCGGCTAGAGGCTCCGCGGCAATCGGGTTGTGCGCCAGGAAAGGAGCTCTGCCCCGTACCGCCAAGGGGCAGAGAGCCTGAAGAGAAAAACAGTCAAATTTGAAGAGTAGGAGGGTTGACAGGGCAGGAATTGCGGAACGGACCTCCCATTTACCTAGAATGTCTCTCCACTCTTGTTTTCTCTCTCTCTTTTTTTTTTTCTCAATACAGTCCCACTGTAAGAGGCACAATTGTAAACAAATTGGAAGAATTTAAAACAATTTAAATAATGCCCATCAGAGCAAACCAAGATTCTTCAAACTATCTAGCCTGCTCCTAACAGTTCTTCCAGTGAGCCCAGCACCTAGGCTTACTAGGTCCTCCTGCTGCATGGAGACTGGACACACTGGGACTTATGGGGAATGCCTGCAGACTGCATCCAGTGATAGCAGAGTTCTGATTGGTCCAGTCTCCAAGCTGCAGGAGGAGGTACACTACCCAAATGTGGAGGACTAAACTGGAGGAACAATAAGGAAATAGCTAGAGCTATTCCCGTCCATCTGTACCTCAGAAGGGACCCAAGGAATCTCATTGAGGGGCTTACTGATCCAAAGGGAGCTGCTGCCAAGCCTCAAGAATGCTGGTCCTTCTTCTGAGGCTTAGCTCTATAAGGGGAATAGTTCCTGTCCAGACTCCTTGCAGTCTGAGGTAATCTCCATACAGAGCCATAAGCGGGACAGTCCTAGATCCCCTGGTGCCAGTCTTCCAGAGGTCTCTGCAGGTAAGTATCACCAAAGTCTTTCACCAACTTCTCCAGATCCTCTGCAAAGAGCAACCTGCCCTTGAAGGGGTGGGCTTGCTCAACTGTAACTTATAAGCCTTCCAGGAGCAGGGAAATAACCTGAACATAACTCACCCTGAACTACTGGAAAGGCATGAGCTAACTATTATAAAATGTACTAAAAGCATACAAAGGAAGCAGGTCAATAGGGTTATTTCCATGGTTGCAAATCTTTGTCAAGTTTGGCAATTTTTTGCTGCAGGATTTTATGCCACTCAACTTCTCCAAGCTATAAAGCAGAAGGCAACAGTAGTAGCAAACCAGAAAAGAAATGAGGGGAAAAAAACTGCATCCAATTAAGCACCAAAACTTCTGACCTGTACTTTCTGTGCATAATTACATAAAATATGTGCATTACCGCCACCTCAGAGACCTTTATTTGCAGCTAAGGAGATTTGCAATGGACTAACACTTTCAAATCAATCTTGCTGTGTCTTATTCCAGTTTGTTTATGACAACACAAACCTATATTTTATCAAAGTGGCTCATGCAGCTCACTTTACAAATCACTGGCAAGAGGAACTTTTAGTAGCAAGTAGTAATTCCAGTTCAAGAAATAGTGAAAGCAGCCCAATTAGCCCTTGTAAAAAAAAAACCATGGTGGTGGTCTTCCATTTTTTCATACCATTATATTCCTCACATCTTAGGTTTACTTACATAAGTATTTTTAACTTACAGCAATTTAAAATGCACTAATCCTTAAACCTATTATTTGTGCTGATTAATAATGACATCACATTCAGGTTTCAGCTATCATCTAAGAGAAGCTGTTGCATAATGGTTCATGTCATAGTCATTCACAATTTGGGCATTTGGGGTAGCACTAGGCTAAAAATATTACGTTTCTTCAGACATACAGGACAAATTCTGCATTAAAAGACAACTTCCTGTCATTATCCTTAACCTGCAAAACACACACTGAACAGAGAGAAAGAAAACACCACACACACACACACACACACACACACACGAGGCATAGCATATGGAGTTGAAGATGGAAAAGGCTGATATCTACCTCATGAAAAACTCACTGTGAACGCTTACGTGAAATACTCATATTGGATGACTGCAGCTTGCCCAGTTGCCCCTACTTCCATTACTCTAACCTCAAATCATTATCCTTCTTTGCTCTTACTACTGCCTTATGTTAAGGAGATCTTCAAGCTGTCAGCCTTACAAGGTTGTATCACTCCTAAGTCTTTTGGCTGTTGATCATCTTAACACCCATGCTAAGCAACCTGTTACATCCCACAAATTATTCATGAGAAGGTAGAAAAGATGACATTTATTCTTACCTACTCATCTTTCCTTGAGTCCTGCTAGACCAGCCTAGATGTGTGGGTTATATTCCCCAGAGAACTTCAAGTTGCAATGATGTTATCACTGGTATACCTAGTGGTGCAGCCCTAGAACTTGCCAGTATACCACTGTCAAAACAGATCTATAAGAAACTAGATCATTGGTAACAGGCCCTCAAATTCCAAACTTTTATCAAAATTGTGAAAATTAACTTGACTAGGACAACCCTAACAGAAATGTAGAGGGCCCAGTGAACAATTAGAAACAAGCAAGCAAGAGCCTTTGTTTTCACAGGTGGATCCTTGACTGGTCTAGCAGGACTCAAGGAAATGAAATTAGCAGGTAACAAATTTCACCTTCCTTCACTAGTCCAAATAAGTGGGAATTACCAAAGCTTCAACAGTCCCGGGAACTGTGTGGTGGGGGGGGGGGGGGGGAAGAGACAAGGTGTCCCAGAGAAACACACCTCCCAAATTCCATTCCATGGAAGCCTTTTCTGTGACATGCTTGAAAGAAAAGGAGACATCAATGCACTGTCCACCAACTTAAACCTCCAAGAGAACAAAGCTTGTCCATACATTAAAGAGGACCAACAAGCCAAACTAACAGACCAAAGTGATTCCCAGGACTGAAGGCAACCTAGGTTGAACTCTTCAGGAAGTTGACCACCACCTGAGACATGTGCAAAGGCACCCGAAAACAAATCTAGACTTAAATTAGGCTCTTAGACAAAAGGCTAATAGCTAGAACCAGTATCCCAGTCATCCTCTGAGGATTTGGACCCCAAGAGGTTTTGACAAACAAAGGGGTCCCAAATGGTCTCCACTATGACTACTGTCCAGAAAGGAGAACATAGCTAATGGTAACCTGATCCTGTTCAGCAATCCTCAAAGACAAAGCTGCCACCTTTGACAGAGAAAGCACAGTTACTTACCTGTAACAGGTGATCTCTGGGAACAGCAGGAATAAGTCTTCACATATGGGCACGTCGGCACCGACGGAGCCTGCACGGGAATGCTCCCCAGCATCCAATCAGAAAGCCTTTGGGAGCATCCCTCGCGCCTGCGCGCTGACTTCCCGCCCTTTCCACTTCTTCTCCTCAGTTGAGTTTCATAGCTGAGACAAAGGAGAGAAAGAGGAAAGGAAGATAGATAGATAGATACAACTCCTAGGGGAGGTGGGTGGGTTGTGAAGACTTATTCCTGCTGTTCCCAGAGATCACCTGTTACAGGTAAGTAACTGTGCTATCTCCAGGAACAAGCAGGAATGAGTCTTCACATATGGGGACTCCCTAGCTAGAGATGCCAGGGGGAGATCCCATAAAATGCATGTTCCTGGATCAGGAGTGCATTTCCCACACAGGAATCTCCGGCATCCCATGAGGGAATGGAGGGTAGGAGTTGAGAATAGAAGAGCTGTAAGGAAAACAGCAAACGCAAGGACTACAGGAGAGGAGTCCATGGCATGTATGATAAGTACCATTAAAATTATAATATGGAGCTTACCTACTGGATTGTAGGAAGTAGAAAGCGTGATGGAGTCTACTGGATAAGCAGTAGCAGAATCCTCAAGGTGACCTCACAGCAGTGAGGGTGAAGGTCCAGACCTGGAATTAGGAGGTGATCCAGGTGTCAACTGGGGTAGGATTAGAACGGCAGGTCTTCAATGGAAAGCTTTATGAGAAAAGCTGAAAACTCTTTTAGGTACAGAGTCATAACATTGAGGACTAAAAGAAGACTGACCGATTTGGACAACTAGCCCAGTCTTGGAGGGAAGAAGGGGTATGGAAAAAAGGCCCATATTCCCAAGGAGAACAATGTGTACTCAAAACAATGAAGATGTACACTGTCTTTCCTAGCTGATGAGAGATAGGAAAGATATTGAAGCTTGAATCTTCAAGGATAGGGAGACCTAGAGCAAAGCGGAAGCTGTTATCACCACAGTAGTGGTTGTGTGCATAACAGTCCCCACATACTAAGGAACTGTCTGTAACCTCTGAGAAAGGTACAAATTGCTATAGCATAGACAGTGAGGAGATAGTATGTAATACATATCGATCTATAAAAAGTCTCCCAACAGATATATATATATATATATAGGGAGATAGATAGATAGATATATACCTATATATATATGTATATCTAGATATGCAGAAATATATATATAGGTGGATATATACATACATATGGGGCATAAAGTATGCACACACAGCTTACAGACATATGTATGTAGAGGCATATATAGAGATATTCACATACATGACAATAAGTCTGAGAATACACTAAGCCCCATAAGAACATTCACATGGGGAATGTGAAGGGGAAAGATTCATCCAATAACAAGAGGGTGAAACCCACTTGACAGATATATAGAGAATCTATTTCTGTGGGCTAAGAGGATGCAGGAATGCAATCCAGTGAAATAACCAGGTTGCGTGAAAAACAGAGGATAATATCAGTCTGTAAAGAGCAAGTCGGGAGTCCTTTAGAACTCTGACATGATAGATGGGTAGAAACGCATAGAGAAGATACCAGGAGGACCCACTGGAGGGACATAGGGGTATCATGCGTTACTAATAGCCTTGGATATTCACGCAGAAAAAGCTTATATTCTGAATTATAACAAGAGACAAGAGGGTGTGGAGAACCCTCACAGTCATGGGAATGATTTATAAGCTTTTTTCTACTATATAGAATAGCCCTCAGAGACAAAGATCAATGCTCTGTAGCAAAGGCCCATAGTAGAAAGCTTCTCTGAAGATTGCAGAGAGCATTGTGCAGGAGAATTATGAGATAAAACTGACTGAAGTCAGGTGTGTTGCCACATCCTAGGAAAAGGAGATGGCTAGAAAGAAGATAATGTGAGAAGCCTAAGTGAGTAGGATTATCCAAGATAGATGAGGACTAGCTTGGAATCACTACTGAGACTAGACAAAAATTGTGGAAGATAGACTGGAACTTGTGGAAAAGTACCAGTAGTTCAATCACTGGAACTCCCGCATGCACAGCAGCTGAAAAAGACAGCAGAGAAAATCTTCTTGTGCAAAACAAAAAGAAACAGACAAAGGGAGAGGAGATATTCCTGTCCCTGCCTGATGAGTTATCTTGAGAATGTATTCAAGGAAACAAAAAGTCTACACTGGAATGAAAGGCTAGAGAAGCTTTTCAGTATGGTACCACTCAGTCAGGGGAAACCCTGGATGAGAGGGTAGAGAAAACAGGTAATTGGAGGGTGACTTACCCATAGGGCGAGTCAGCTGAAGGAAAAAATGTTCATGTTGGGACAGAAACTATCATGGGATAGCTGTAACTTCCCTTCTTGGTAGTAAGAAGAGGAGAATTCTGTAACCCATGGACAAGAATATCCTGACAGCTTAGCATACTGAAAAAGGAAAACTCCAGTGTAGAGCTTTAAGAAAAAACAGTGAACAAACTTCTGTTAAGAAGAAGTTAACTGTAGATTGTAACCCTCAGAACCTATGGTTGCTGGGTATGTTGAGACTGGCTAGAGTTTGGAAACTTCAGACTAGGACGAGGTGTCCCTTGCTTGGGCACCTCTGGATGATGGGCAGGAGAAGAGTGAAACCTTCTTTTCTTAGGGAAAGAAGGCTTGGTAGGACATTTCCTACCTCCTGGGGAAGAAGGCGGCTGAGAATGGTCTCCAGAACCAGGGAAGTCAGTGGAGCAATGAGCAACCTGACGTAAAGCCTCCTTATTGAAGAGATTTTCTCCAGTACAAGGAGAATTACCCAGTGTATGTTGTGCCCATCTGTTCAAGTCAGAAGCTTGGAGCCAGGCTCTACGACGTGCTCCAATGGCAATAGCAGAGGATCTGCTAACAGACTCAAAAGAGTCTAGAGAAGCACGAGAAAGAAACCAACAGATATTCCGGCTATGACTAAGAAGCAAGGAATAGTCAGCAGCCTTAGGCTCTGACAAAAAAGGAGTCAAAAGAGATAATTTCTTTGTGACCTCCTGGAGTGTTAGACTCATATAAAATATATAAGAAATAATTCTTGATGCCATCATAGATGTTTGGAAGGTTTGACGTCCAAAGGCATCAAGTGCTCTAGAAGCACGACCTGGCGGATAAGAAGAATGCTTCTTCTTGCTTTTTACCTTCCTCATTGCTGATTCCACTACAATGGAATGATGGGGAAGTTGATTCTTTTGAAACCCTGGAGAGGGGGGCACCTGATACAGAACATTAGTTGCTGTAGAAGGTGAGGGAACCCTTAAAGGTGATTCCCATATTCTTAGAAGAAGATCCTGCAACGAATGATGTAAAGGAAGCATTATATTTCCCATTTCTGCAGGAGAGCCTTGGTTAAGATTACAGCCAGGGATAGGAATAGCAAGAAAGGTTGCCATGTCAAGGAGAAACTTCTGAAAAGAAGGATCTACAATGGGAACCATCCCTGGGAAGGCAAAGGTTGAAGATGCAGCCTGAGCAACAGAGGATGTACTGGTCTGGTGCAGAAAAAGAACCTTACTAGATGGATAATGATACTGGCAGTCACGACTTGAGGCAGTTAGTACTGCATCGTCTATGCCAGGTATCGATTCCAAACTAGGCATAGAAAGGATCGATGGCACCGATGTAACTGCAGGAATCGACATCGATACTGATACCGGTAATGGCATCGAGGCCGTCATCGGAGGCTGCTCAAGCGGTACCGAGGTAACCAGAGAGTCTTGGTGAGTATCCTCAGTACTGCATATCCGGAAACGATAAGGGTCGGTTCCAAGGCGCGTCGGTACCCAGTCATCTAGACTAGATATCGATTCCAGACTCGGCATCGAAGGGAGCTAGTCTATCGATGCATGTCTAGAGTGCACTGACGTCGGTGGTGGTACCGGCGATGCTGATACAGGAAAGACAGTCTGGGTCGTATCAATCTGTCCCGAAGGTACCGAGGACGCCAGATGACGATTCCTGGTGAAGAGTGGAACACTCGACACCGGTGCCGATGCTGGGGTATCGGTACCGCTCGAAGCGGATACCACCCCCGAGCACGGCTCAGGTATGTTCTGTGAGGGGTGAGCCCCAGGAACAACCTGAAACCCCTGAAATGCTTTGGAGCCCGAAGACTCCCGCCGGGGTTTTAATGCCAATGGGGTCTTGAGGGCAAGACCGGAGCCGTCATCATGCGTGGCATGAGACCTACCACTCAAGGATTGGCAAGTCTTAACAGACTGTTTGTAGGTTACCTGATCCTGTAGAGAAGAAAAACCCGGTGCCCTCACTGCAGGAGGGAAAACGGTATCGAGGGAAACTCGAAACAGGGAAGGTCTTCTCTCAGTATTGCAGCCTGATAGTTCAGGGGAAAAAGGGTCAGGACCCAAACAGGTTAGACACCAGTGATTGGAGTCTAAAAAGAAAACTGTTTCCACAGTGAAGGCACTTCTTAGGAGAAGGCGGCTCCATGATGGAGAGGCCTTGTAGGCCCAAAAAGTTAAGACAGAAACAGAGGGAAAAATCTCTGAGTTTAAGACAAAAGAAAAGAAAAAACCACCGGTGGTACCGGTGTCGGCGGGAAAAACAGCCGTGACCACAAGAAAACAAGAAATGAAGTATTTAAAGAAAAAAGTTTCTGCGGTGACAGGACGTCGTCCTGCCGGCTCCGCGGAAAAACGAAAACTGAGGAGAAGTGGAAAGGGCGGGAAGTCAGCGCGCAGGCGCGAGGGATGCTCCCAAAGGCTTTCTGATTGGATGCTGGGGAGCATTCCCGTGCAGGCTCCGTCGGTGCCGACGTGCCCATATGTGAAGACTCATTCCTGCTTGTTCCTGGAGATTAAGCATGCTGTCTCCTCAAGAAAATGAAAGCAGCACAGAAGCAGCTCCCCGAGAAACTAGCAGATTCCTGAGCAAGATATGGAGCATCCAGAGTGTGCAGCCCACAAAGAAAAAATGTGGAGCGCACAGGGCGTATAAAATATAGGACCAGTCACGAAGCACACTAAGGGTGCAGCTGCCAGAACAAACCCCAGAGTGTAGCAAGAGTGTAGCCTCTAGGATGAGAAGCAGCATGCACACAGAGAGCAATTGCCCAAAAAATCTAAGGGATATCTCAAATAGACAGGCTTCCTCAAATTGTGGCATACAAGAGAAACCTCCATAGGGAAGATGGACTGTCACTAGTACCCCAGCAGTAGAGTAAGACTAGGGCAAATGCAGACCATGCAGCCTGGACATTCCGGGCTCACAGCCTCCAGAGGAAAACATAGGACACGGAATATGCATCACCTAGAGCAAGAGACTCTGCATACCTCAGGTGTACAATTTCTATAGCCAGACCTGGAAACTGCAGGTCACACGAAATCCAGAATCAGAGATGGGTTGCTTCGAGCATGAGATCCCAAGAGCAAGATCTGAAGTGTACTGAGAATGTGTCCTTCCAAAGCAAAACCTGGAGTGGACAGAATACCTGGCCTCCCAAAGCAAGACATGGCACGCCAATATCAGGTGATTCCAAATCAAGATGTGGAGCACTCTGGGTGTGCAGCATCCAATGGCAGATGCGAGATGCACTGTGCACCTTGCACCCTGCCACCCAAACAAGACAACATGCACATAACATTTCTAGAGCAAGACATGGAGGATCCAAGGCGCACAGCCTCCACAACAAGGACAGTGCCTAGAATATATGCAGTCTTCGACACATCATACAGACTCCAGAGCAAAAACCTCAAGGCACAGAGCACATAATCCATGCCAGCAAGCCTGAGGAGGGAGAATGTGAAGAATTTGAATCCTTTGACAGATCAAAAATGCTCAGAGCAGAAACTGCAGAACCATCACCTGAAGAGCCCAACACATGCAGACTTCCGATTAAGAACAAAGGTATATCAAATGTGCCACCACTACACAACTGATGAAACAGCCTAGTGTGCCAACTGCAGCAAAAGAAATGAAGCACACAAACTGGACAACCACCCAATGAAGCATTTGAACAGATGAAAAATGCAGTCTACCTCGGAGCACCCACTCGGAGTCCCAAACACAACAAAGGTCAGTACAACACTTAAGAGTGTCCAGCTCATGTCACCTCCAGTGCAAACTTGAAGATGTAGAGGGAGACCATGCCACACTAATACCTAGAGAAGAGCAAGCATATCCACTCCAAAGCCAACAGAAAGGGTGTGACCAGCATATACTACCCACAATGGATACATGGGAAATGCGCAAATTGGCAGAGATCTGTGCCAACAATTGAATATGCCAGTACAAGGTAACACCTGGACTGCACTTGCCTACAGAATCCAAAGCCACAGATAGTATGCATGCCAAGCACAGACTCCCATAACATGGATTATAGCTCAGAAGATGCCTAGACCTCAGCCTCACATAAGGGGTGCCCCTAGCACTCTTCTTCAGATCCATAAATGGCACCCACCAAGTGACTCCAATGCATGAAGCGCCTAGGGGAAAAATATACAGAACCCCAAAAAAGGAGGAGATCTCAGGACACTAAACTTGGTGCACCCAAGGGTTGCCCAGGAACATGCTGCCCTCCATGATCAGGAGGCATGGAAGATACACGCAAATTCTCAAATAATTCTTGGACTGCTGCAGAACAAACCATGGGCATACCTGATAAACTACCCCATCAAAGTTCACCAAGAGTGCTGCTCCCTAGACAATTTCAAGAAAACTGAGAAGATCCCTGTAGTCTGACAACAAGTAATCCTTCCCAGGAACATGCACTCTGCCACCCTCTCAAAGATGGAGACATTCCAAAAAGAAGAGGAAGGAAAACACTCTACACAGCCTCCTAAAAGCCACTTGGGTAGGGAATAAAGCCACTTCAGCCCCCTCCTGAGGCAGAGACCATGCACTCATGGCTGCTAGTGCCAGTAGAAAACAGGGCAAAGAAACCCCTGCAGCCAGCACCCCTGACATATTAGTCTCATGCAGGGAAGCAAAAATGACTCCTCCAGGACCCTGCTGGGGGAGAGGGAACAGGAGAGGCAGTGAAGATGTAAAGGAAGCCTACTCAAGTCCACTACATGAAGGCCATGCACACCACCCTCTATGTGGGGTCTCCCAACAGGAGGGAGGGAACTTCATTCCTGAAAAAGGGTAGACTCCTACAGAAAAGTCACTCATGCCCCTAGAAAGTGTAACAGCATCCCAGAAACATCTCTACGGCCCTTACTAAGGATTACCTTGAAGGCAGGAGTGATAGTTGACAACTAGTCCAAGTTGAACTGCCATACTTTTGTTCAGCAACCTAGAGCTGCCAAAAGAAACCACCAGCAGGCAACCTGCCACATCCCACAAAAAGGCCCCATGTGGGAAAAAAAATTCACAGCCAGTAATTACAGACAGGCTCAGGACATTCTCTTCAGGATAATTCGCAGCACAGAAAATGAAAGCAAAACATCTTCTGCTATGCCAGAACCATGTGCCAAAATAAAATGGCTGCAGCTTGTGCTGTTAGTTCTCGATCGAGAGGACCATGGCAGTGTACAACACTTGCTTCAGGCAGAGCGGAGCCAGCCCTTCTCGGCAGAAGGAAAGTGCTGAAGATTATGTACATTTATCTCCCTTCCCTTGATCGTCCGGAGAACGTCTGCTCCAAGCTTCACGTGAGGAGCTTTCCCCAGGCACACATGCTGCAGACCACCTAATGAGAGCTTGCAGTCTTGGGCCTTTTTTCTTAATATGCAAAACAACCCCAACAAAAAACGAAACCAGACAAATTGAATTCCAAAGCCAGCTCAGAGTCATAAGAAAACAATCCAAGGCACTATTATTCTTGATACTGAGGTTCCCACAAAGGTAGAGTTTAAGAGAACTTGTCCACTAATACGAGCTGCTGCAAAAGATTAGCAAGCAGAACACCAGTTTCTAATGACATGAGGAGGGGGAGGAGGGAAAGGGGGAAAAGAGTAAGAGGAGAAACATCTTACAACCTTACTCACCCCAGTTGGTGATGACCTGTAGGAACAGTGCCTGTTAATACCACACCAAGCCAAGGTCTGTAGGCTGAGGATAGTACTAGGGCTCTCTTAGCAAATCTCCTCCTGTTCTAACCAGGGCAAAGGTCTGCAGACTGACCCCTGAGAGTTTCCCCTGGCCAGGTCCTCGTCCACCTGACTAGTCTGCAGAAAATGCCCTAAGGAGCCAGGCTTATCGAAGTAAAAGAATTCTGCTGTATCAATCCAGGCAGAGAAATAGTGACAAGTTCTAGGACCGCACCACTAGTTATACCAGCAATGACAATCACAAACTTGAAGTTGTCTGCCTCCTGCTGGTTGGGAAGCATAGTCTATTCATCTGGACTGGTCTAGCAGGATGACAAGGAAGCCCCATTCTTTCCCCACACTGTTTGAACTTCTCACCTCTTCTTGAAGTTTGGTATAGCCCTCCCACTCCATCCAAGTTAACTTGTTTCTTCCCTCTTTTGTCCCTCTGCTGCTCCAAACAATTGAGCCCCTTGGTCTCCACAGTAGGCTCTTCCATTCTCTGAAATCAGAGGAGCATGCGTGCACTCATATCAGTGCTGTATATAAGGAATACAAAATATTGGTAGTATCCTGACAGGACAGCTCCAACATTCAGCATCATCAAATAGGAGCACAAAAAGAAAAGAAAAAAAGATTAATTTTATCAGCAGCAACCACCAGTGTATTTGATGATTGACAAGACTGAATGCAAGTCTGTGCACTGTTGGAATAGCACTTGGAAGCTGTATGAAATAGAGAGCTAAAAATGTTAATTGAGAAAGTGACTTCTCATCAATTAAACAAGGTTATAGTAGACCATTTAAGTACATACACACAGCTCTTAATTGGTTCCTCTCCTTTTCCTTATCTGCCAGTGTCACTCTTTCAGAAAAGGTACTACTGAAGGTCGTTTCCAACATCAGTTTAGTTTTCAACTGATAAATTTCATATTCCAAAATGCCCAGGTTATGAGCAAATAAAGCAGGTGCAGAAAGGTAACTCAAAATGAACTGGTGCTATAGGATCAAAAGCTTAATGTTCAACAATGCTACTTAATGGGTGTCAATTATCATGAGCCAGGTGATCAACATCTTTTCCTTTGCAGCAGCACTCCAATCCCCTGCATTGTCTGACAAATGTAACCATAGAGCTCTTATGGGCACAACAGAGGGCTGGAGTTGAAGTACTCAAATAAAGCTAGCCAGGAACTTGCAGAATATTTCAAAGTTACTCCTTTAGAGAGCATCAAAAGCTGTTTTACCAAGTTATACCCCTAGCAGAATTTCAATCTAACAGGATCGATTAATTGGCTGGGCTGAAATTCCTCTTAGCATTAATAATAAAATAGCCCTTACGTTATTTTCAGATTCATTTACTCAGTGATTTCAAGAATTGCAATGCATAAACTGTTGATTCTACCTGAAGCCAGGACTGGCAAAAATACTGTATTTGAACAATGACAGGGAAGGCAGGATGAAGAGACTTGCATTCTATCTGAATTTCACTTTTCTTCCAAAATGATATGTTTTATTAAGTTAACACCAACTTATTTTTACATTTCTAGAGTACAGGTGGGGCCAAATTAGAACATCAGTAACTGAACATGGACCAACGCCTCATACAATTCCAAAAAGGGGATGCAGATCTAACTATTGTGCTTAAAAATAAAATAAAAATTTGAGCATTAGACTTGATCAAGTAATAAGGATTGACAGGAAGAACAATTGCAAATGGCTGCCAGAAGCAGAACCTAAAGCTGCCAAATTGCCCAATTCCAGGGGGTGAAGACACGTAGGCCAGTGCTGACATCCCAAAGCAGTGTGTTATTTGTAGTCCTTGACTCTACCCACTGAAAGCATAGTTACTCACCTGTAACAGGTGATCTCCGGGAACAGCAGGAATTTAGTCTTCACATACGGGTATTGTCGGTACCGACAGAGCCTGCGCGGGAACGCTCCCCAGCGTCCAATAGGAAAGCTTTTGGGAGCATACCACAGTGCAGCGTGCTGCCTTCCCGCCTTTCCCAACTGTCCCTCTCCAGATGAGTTTATAGCTGAGAAAGAAAGGGAAAGAGAGAAAGAGAGATACAACTCCTAGGTGGGTGGGTTGTGAAGACTAAATTCCTGATGTTCCCGGAGATCACCTGTTACAGGTGAGTAACTATGCTATCTCCAGGAACAAGCAGGAATGTAGTCTTCACATATGGGGACTCCCTAGCTGCAGATGCTAGGGAAAAACCCCAGAAGTTGTGTGCCCTTGTGAAAGGGCTCCACTTCCCCCCATGGATCTCTGGCATCCTACCAGGGATGGTGGGTAGGAGTTAAGTATGGAACAGGTGTTGAAGAACAGCCTGACCAAACAAAGCATCGCGGCGGGAGTTCTTGTCTAAGCAGTAATGGGCTGTTAAGGTATGAACCGAGGCTCAAATAGCTGCTCAACAGATGTCGTCGATAGACACAGAGTGAAGATGAGCCATAGAGGCTGCCATAGCCCTCACATTGTGAGCTGTGACATGGCCTTCTAGAGGAAGGTTTTTACTCTCATAGGCAAAAGAAACACACTGTGCAATCCAGTTGGACAGTGTTCTTTTGGAGACTGGAAGTCCCAAATGACTAGGATCAAAAGCAACAAAAAGTTGAGAGGACTTTCTATGTTGCTGAGTTCTTTGCAAGTAAAAAGCTAAAGCTCTTTTACAATCCAAAGTATGAAGATTCCTTTCTGCATTTGAGGCGTGAGGCCTTGGGAAGAATACAGGAAGGTAAACCATTTGGTTTAAATGAAAAGATGACACCACACCTTTGGCATAAAGAGTGGATGAGTCCTAATGACTACCTTATCATGATGGAACCTTGTATAAGGAGGATCAGCCCGATGAGGAAAACAGCGGAGGGTATAAACCACGGCCTACCAGGAGTGTGGGTGAAATCAACTTTATCGAGGACCCAACTTTACAAGTTTCGGCCTGAGGCCTTCATCAGGGGTCTAAAAAAACAGACATATAAATGAACATAACCATAATAAATAAATGATTGAATAAAAATATATACCAAAGGGTACAAATAAATGATAAAATCAAAACCATGGAAAAAACATTACCAAATTACCACATAGAAAGTGTATGTACCACGCCTATGCGGTGGAGTAACCACTTTTCCCAATCTAAAACAAAATAAAAATGGACATATATGAATAAAAACATAATGGATTACACAAGGCCATGATTAAAAACATGCATCAGATAAATATAACATACATCAGATAAAGCACAGTTACTTACCTGTAACAGGTGATCTCTGGGAACAGCAGGAATTAGTCTTCACATATGGGTACGTCGGTACCGACGGAGCCTGCACGGGAACGCTGCCCAGCTTCCAATCAGAAAGCTTTTGGCAGCATCCCTCGCGCCTGCGCGCTGACTTCCCGCCTTCTCCAGAGCCTCTCTTCAGTTGAGTTTCAAAGCTGAGACAAAGGCGAGGAGAGGAAAGGAAGAAGAAGATAAGAGATGCAACTCCTAGGGGAGGTGGGAGGGTTGTGAAGACTAATTCCTGCTGTTCCCAGAGATCACCTGTTACAGGTAAGTAACTGTGCTATCTCCAGGAACAAGCAGGAATGAGTCTTCACATATGGGGACTCCAGAGCTGGGGATGCCAGGGGGAGATCCCATAAAAATGCAGGAGCCTGGACCAGGGGTGCATTTTGTCTCCAGGAATCCCCGGCATCCAAAGTGGGATGGAGGGTAGGAGTTGACAATAAAGGAGCTGTGAGGAAAGAAACAGCATAGCCAAGGACTACAGGGCTCTACAGACTACAGGAGTCCTTGGTATATATGATGAGTAGCATTAAAAGACCTTTAATGTACACTTAAAATATGCAGCTTACCTACTGTATTGTAGGAAGTAGAGAGCATGATGGAGTCTACTGGATAAGCAGTGGCGGAATCTTCAAGGTGACCTCCCAGCAGTGAGGATGAAGGTCCAGACCTGGAGGTAGCAGACGATCCAGGTGTCAACTGGGTAGGATTAGACGTCAGGTCTTCAATGGAAGCTTTATGGGAAAAAGCTGAAAATTCCTTTAGGCATAAAGTCATTAACATTGAGGACTAAAGGAAGACGACTGACGGAGTTGGAGAACTATCCCAGTCCTGGCGGGAAGAGGGGGATTGGAAAAAACCCCTATTCCCAAGGAGAACAGCTGTGTACTCAAAGATAAAGATGTACACTATTTTTCCTAGCTGGGGAGAGGTAGGAAAAATAGTGAAGCTTGATGCTTCAAGGACTTAAAGAAAAAATGGAAGATGTTAGCACCACAGCAGTTATAGGTGCATGACAATTTCTGCATCGTAGTATGATATGCGAAGTAGGGCGATAGACTGTCTAAAACCTTTAGAAGGTAAAACATTTAGTATAGACAGTAAGGGTGATAGTGTGTAAGACATATCAACCCCTAAGAAGCCCCCCAACAGACACATATATATATATGTGGATGGAATATATATATATATATATATATATATATATATACATACACATATGTCCATATGTGTATATTAGGATATGGGTGGAGAAATGTATCAAAAAAAAAAATTATATATATATATATATATATATATATATATATATATAGAGAGAGAGAGAGAGAGAGAGATAGATATGATATATCGAAATATATATACATTTGTGGGGCATGGTTTTGCACCACCAGAGTAATGATATAGGTATGTAGACATATATGGAGATGCTACATACAAGATAACAAGTTGAAGATACATGTCTACCACCCAGCCCCATAATTGTACATGGGGAATATAAAAGAAAAAGATTCTTCGCTCTACAAGAGGGTGAACCCACTTGGGATATGCATAGAGAATCTATTTCTGTGGATTGAGGGATGCAAGAAGGCAATCCAACAAGATAACCGTGATGTTTGCGTGAGAACAGATGATCATATGAATCTGTAAGGAACAAGGCGGGAGTTCCACAGAACACTGACATGGCAGATGTGTAGAAACGCAGAAGAAGATACCAGAGGGACCTACTGGAAGGACCCAGAGGTAGCATGCGTAAACATCAGCGTTGGATTTTCACGCAGAAGAACTTATATTTCATGTTAACATCCCAGGCTTGAGGGTGTGGAGAACCCTCACAGGCATGGGAAAGGATTATAAGCTTTTCCCTACTAATAGAGAAGCTTTAGAGACAAGGTCAATGCTCTATAACAAGGCCCTCATAGTAGAAAGCTTCTCTGAAGACTGCAGAGAGCATTGTGCAGGAGAGAAACCTAGTAGATGGACAAGGATACTGGTATGGTAACTTAGAGGCAGTGAGTACTGCATCAGCAACCCCAGGTATCGGTTCCAAACTAGGCATCGGTTCAAGAACAGGCATCGACATCGATACTGACACAGGGCCAGCAGTTGAAATTGTCATCGGGAACTGCTGCAATGGTACCGAGATCATGCGAGAGTTATGGCTAGGATCCTCGGAACTGCTTATCTGGAAACGACGGGAGTCGGTTCCGGGATGCGTCGGTACCCAGTCCTCGAGACTAGATATCGATTCAAGACTCGGCATCGAAGGAAGCGAGTCTATCGATGCATGTCTCGAGGGTACCGACGTCGGTGGTAGTATCGGCGATGCCGATACCGGTAAAGCAGTTTGGGTTACATCGATCGGTCCCGAAGGTACCGAGGATGCCCGATGACAACCTCTCGACAGTAGAACGTTATCCCACACCGGTGCCGATGCATCGGAACCGATCGAAGCCGGTACCGTCCCGGAGCATGGCTGAGATATGGAAATGTCCATCGGTATCGTATCGCCCGGCCCCGAAAGTGCCGAGGATGCTAAAGGACGATTCCTGGTGAAGAGTGAAACACTCGACACCGAAGCCGATGCCGGGGAATCGGTACCGCCGGAAGCGGATACCCGTACCGTGCACGGCTGGGATCGAGGGAAGTCAATTCGGGGCGTATCGATCGGTCCCGAAGGTACCGAGGATGCCCGATGACGATCCCTGGTGAAGAGTGGAACACTCAACACCGGTGCTGATGCCGGGGGATCGGTACCGCTGGAAGCGGATACCACCCCCGGACATGGCTCAGGTATGTTCTGTGAGGGGTGAGCCCCAGGAACAACCTGAAACCCCTTTAATGCTTTGGAGCCCACAGACTCCCGCAGGGGTAATGCCAATGGATTCTTGAGGGTAAGGCCGGAGCCATCACCATGCTGGGCATGGGACATACCACTCAAGCATTGACTAGTCTTAACAGACTGTTTGTGGGTTACCTGATCCTGTGAAGAGGAGAAACCGGGTTCCCTCACTGCCGAATAAAAAACGGTATTGAGGGAAACTCTAAAAACTGAAGGTTTCCTCACAAAAGTATCCCCTGACAAGTCAGGGGAAAAAGGGTCAGGACCCACACAATTGAGACACCAACGATTGGAGTCTAAAAGGAAACAGGTGTTTCCACATCGAATGCACTTCTTAGGAAAAGAAGGCTCCATGAGGAAGAGGCCTGGTAGGCCCAACAAGTTAAGGCAAAAAACTGAAGAAAAAGTTTCTCTGAAGTTAGGCAAAAATCCACCGGCGGTACCGGTGGCGGCGGGAAATACAGCCGCGACCACAAGAAAACAAAAAGTAAAGTAATTAAAGTAAGTAAAAAGAAAAGTTTCTGCGGTGACAGGAGGATGTCCTGCCGGCTCCGCGGAAAAACGAAAACTGAAGAGAGGCTCTGGAGAAGGCGGGAAGTCAGCGCGCAGGCGCGAGGGATGCTGCCAAAAGCTTTCTGGTTGGAAGCTGGGCAGCGTTCCCGTGCAGGCTCCGTCGGTACCGACGTACCCATATGTGAAGACTCATTCCTGCTTGTTCCTGGAGATATAACACAATTATTATTAGTAGGAGAAAAAAAATGAAAAATAAATTATGCAAAACATGCAACAAATGTATATGACAATAAGCAATAGAAAGGATTAAAAACATACATCAAATAAATATCACAATAGTTAATAGTAAGAGGAGAGGAAAATAAAAAATAAATTATGCAAAACATGCATATGACAATAAGTACTAAAAAGGAACGGTCACCATCAAATAAAAAGACATTTTATATATATACATTGTTTGCACACTAAAAATTGTGTATAACTACCCAAAACACTAATCGTTAAAAAGGGAAATACAGGTGTTAAAAATATGTATTAAAAATGATGGTCGGCTATATTACATCAAATATGTGACAATGTGCGCATATCTAAGAGCACAAAGGATGATAACATAAAAAGATCGTGTCATTTATTGCTACATCTGCAAAAAGGGATGCATGTCGACGTAAACATCACATTAGAAGTGACTATATTAAATATGCATGTCCTTTAGTGCTACACATTGGATGAATGGTATCTCCAGATAGGAACACTAGACAACCTGGGTGCAAAAGGAGTCGGAGGGGACCCGCCAGCGAAGGGCCACATGTAATACCGGTGAACCATCCACAAGCGGGACAACCTCACGAACCCCCATGCCCACACACACACTGGTTGATATATTTTTTTATACATTTTATGATGGGTTTCAGTGATCAATTGTGTTTTCATTCAATACTTTTAATGTTTTAAAAAGGTTCATATACACATTTTTAATGTGATGTTTACGTCGACATGCATCCCTTTTTGCAGATGTAGCAATAAATGACACGATCTTTCATGTTATCATCATCCTTTGTGCTCTTAGATATGCGCACATTGTCACATATTTGATGTAATATAGCCGACCATCATTTTTAATACATATTTTTAACACCTGTATTTCCCTTTTTAACGATTAGTGTTTTAGGTAGTTATGCACAATTCTTAGTGTGCAAACAATGTATATATATAAAATGTCTTTTTATTTGATGGTGACCGTTCCTTTTTAGTGCTTATTGTCATATGCATGTTTTGCATAATTTATTTTTTATTTTCCTCTCCTCTTACTATTAACTATTGTGATATTTATTTGATGTATGTTTTTAATCCTATTGCTTATTGTCATATACATTTGTTGCATGTTTTGCATAATTTATTTTTCATTTTTTTCTCCTCCTACTAATAGTAATTGTTATATTTATCTGATGTATGTTATATTTATCTGATGCATGTTTTTAATCATGGCCTTGTGTAATCCATTATGTTTTTATTCATATATGTCCATTTTTATTTTGTTTTAGATTGGGAAAAGTGGTTACTCCACCGCATAGGCGTGGTACATACACTTTCTATGTGGTAATTTGGTAATGTTTTTTCCATGGTTTTGATTTTATCATTTATTTGTACCCTTTGGTATATATTTTTATTCAATCATTTATTTATTATGGTTATGTTCATTTATATGTCTGTTTTTTAGACCCCTGATGAAGGCCTCAGGCCGAAACTTGTAGAGTTGGGTCCTCAATAAAGTTGATTTCACCCACACTCCTGGTAGGCCGTGGTTTATACCCTCCGCTGTTTTCCTCATTGTGATTTCCTGCGGAAGGCTCTCTTCTCCCTGTTTTTCCTAAGGAGGATCAGCCACCAATGCCTGCAATTCACTGATGCGACATGCTGATGTGATTGCAATAAGAAAGATGACCTTCCAGGAAAGGAATTTCAAAGAGGTAGTAGCTAACAGTTCAAAAGGTGGCTTCATGAGCTGCCCAAGAACCAGATTTAAGTCCCATGCCACCGGTGGTGGCTTAATGGGAGGCTTAGTTAAAAGAAGGCCTTTCATAAATCTCGCTAGGAGAGGATGAGAGGAAATAGGTTGTCCATTCAGAGGCTTGAAGAAGCTGCAATAGCACTCAAATGAACTCTCACTGAATTGGTCTTAAGCCCTGTATTAGACAAATGAAGGAGATACTCCAGTAATGATTCCAGAAGTATCGCAACAGGGTTAAAACCCTTCTGCGAGCACCATATGGTAAACCTTTTCCACTTGAAAGCATAAGAGCGTCTTGTGGAAGGTTTCCTGGAAGCATAAAGGATATCCTTTACCTGCTGAGAAAGGTTAAGACCATGAAGATCTAGGCTTTCAGCAATCAGGCCCTGAGATGCAGAGACTGGGGATTGGGATGCCACAGCATCCCATCCTCCTGAGACAGGAGATCTGGAGCAGATCCCAACTCCAGAGATGGAGCTTGAGAGAAATGTAGAAGCAGAGGGTACCACACTTGCCGTGGCCAATGTGGAGCTATGAGAATCATATGGCCTCTGTCTTTCTGAAGCTTGAACAGGGTTTTGGGAATTAGGGGAATGGGTGGAAAGGCATACAGGAAGTCTTGACCCCAATGGAGGAGGAAAGCATCCCTGGCCTGACAACCCTGAGCCGGAATTCTGGATTCAAAGTATCTCCGAACCGGGTGATCGTGCAAGGCACAATACCGGTACCGATCGAAGTCGGTCTCGGAGGGGTCCGGTACAGACTTGTCGATACCGGATGGATAAGCTTGACTCTGTCCCGGTAGAATACCTGCCGATGTCAAAGCAATCGGTGCCGGTACCAAATGAATTGTCTGAAGCGGTTTCAAGGGCATCGAGGCCATGAGAAGACCCGCCAGACTGTGTTCAATAGCCAAGAATCTCTGGTCTATCAACGCTGCCGATGCTTGGGCATCGGTACCGGATGAAGCAGCCGGTACCCCAGAGCATGGCACCAGTAGTTCTGCCGAGGTTGGGGTCTTGAGAACATCCTGGAGCCCCGTTAGTGCTTTGGAAGCTGAAGCCTCCCGCCATGGCAATTTTGCCTGTACAAGTCCCTCAAGGGCAACGCCAGAGGCATCTCGATGCTTGGAAGGAGATCTACCCTTTGAGGACCGGCCAGATTTATGTTTAGTTACCTGAGATCCATGGGAGGAAGACGAAGCCCTGGAAGACGTCGATGCCACAGACGCTGCATCGGAGGGAAAGGGTGCTAAGTTTAGCAGCTCGGTTTTGCCAACCCCTCTTCGACATCATCCCACAGGCAACACACTCTGAAATAGAGTGGTCAGGACCTAAACATTTGAGGCACCACTCATGGGTGTCGGTGACGGAGATGGTACCGCCACACTTGGAACACTTTTTAACCCCCGAAGCAGGTTTTTCCATAGCAGAGGAAAAATTGGGCCTAGTGCCCAAAATGGCGCGTCGCACCTGAAGGAAAAAGTAGCTGGAAGAAATTCCAGAAGAAAGGTTTTTTTGGTTTTTTTTTTAGAAAAGGAAAGAAACCGGCGGTACCGGTGTAGCGTCGAAGGCAGGCAGACGCGACCACAAAAAAGAAGAATAAACTGGAATATTTTCTGCGGTGAAAGGATGTGCGACCTGTTGGTTCCGCGGAAAACGAACTACTGGAGAGGGACAGTTGGGAAAGGTAGGAAGGCAGCACGCAGGCGCTGTGGGATGCTCCCAAAAGCTTTCCATTGGATGCTGGGGAGCGTTCCCACGCAGGCTCCGTCGTTACCGACGATACCCATAGGTGAAGACTACATTCCTGCTTGTTCCTGGAGATATACAAGACTGGCCCAAAATCTCCTTCTTGGAATCAGGTTACTTGGCAGCTCTGAGAACCTGAAAAGACTGAAGCCACTACAGTAATCAACTTGTTAGATTGAGACTCTTCAGAACCACACCACACACTTGAATTCTCCCATCTGTTCTGTTTAAAGTACTTAGTGAAGTCTGGCAGGACACGTTTGTGTGAAGTACAGTATTTAAAGTAACTCTGGAAAATCTACACTACTTCCTCCTACACATAAGGAAACAGGGCAGTAGCGCCCCTTCTGACTGCCACCAGAGCTCTCCACAAAGATTCGCCATTTCTCAAACATCTGTTACACTCGCTTTCAATGGTATGCACGCTCATAGGGGAATGGCTCTCCTCAAATGAAGCACAAGTAACACATTCTAAGCTATAATGCATCCTGGATCAACTAATCTGCAAGTCACATTCTCCTAAAATGCATGATGAAAAAAAAATTCAAAGGTTTTCTATCAGCAACACATCAGTGTTCTCATCTCAATTACCTCCTATATTTATGCATATACTCAAACCACCACAGGAACAATAGACACAGCAGCAAAGACATGGTCACACACCTGTCTTTGTCCAGCTTAGAAGACATCACCTTGCTAGAAGAAAAGCTGCAGTGACTTTGTACTTGCCTGAAATTGACTTCAGTCTGAAGGAGAAGTACTGTGAAAATACTATGAGGTGATCAAATCTGCAAACAACATAAAAGTAATCCAAGTTGCTAAATTGCATGTAGATTGCAAAAAAATTGCAGGAGGACCCTGTGAGACTAGATGACTGGAACATCTAAATGCAGACAAAATATGTAGACAAGTGAAAAATAAGCAAACAGGGAAGAGTCAAAACTCATGAAAAGGATCTAGGCATCATCATGGACAATACACTGAAAATCTTCTGCCCAGTTTGCAGTGGCAGCTAAAAAAAAGCAAACAGGAGTTATTATTAGGAAAGAAACAAAAAATAGAAGAATATTATAATGCCTCTTTAACGATCCATGGTGTGACCACATCTTGAGTACTGTATCTCTCAAAAAAGATATAGCAGAAATAGAAAAAGTCCAGAGAAGGGCAACCAAAATCATAAAGGAGATGGAATTACTCTCCGAAAAAAGGTTTGGGCCCTTCAGCTTGCTTCTTCCTCTCAGCTAAGGGCGCAAAGGCCAGACGTTCTTCCTCTCGGGATATACTGTAGTCTAACATCTTGGGATAAAGTCTAGCATCAACAGAGGAAGAGAGATATAAAAATGTTGATCCTGGCGTTTTAGAAGATTTTTTAAAACTTCACCCAATACAAATTAAAAAATGTATTTATTTAAAAAAACAAAAAAAAAAAAAAAAACTGTTCACTACTTCTGCTCAGGTATGTAAAATCCTAAGTAGAGTGGAATGGGTAAATGTAAATTGATTGTTTGCTGTTTCAAAGAGTAGGGAAAGCATAGTTACTCACCTGTAACAGGTGATCTCCGGGAACAGCAGGAATTTAGTCTTCACATATAGGTATTGCCGGTACCGACGGAGCCTGCTTGGGAACGCTCCCCAGCGTCCAATTAGAAAGCTTTTGGGAGCATCCCACAGTGCCTGCATACTGCCTTCCCGCCTTTCCCAACTACCAATTGAGTTTTAAAGCTGAGACAAAGAGAGAGAGAGGGAAAGGAAAAGAGATAGATAGAGAGATATAACTCCTAGGGGAGGTGGGTGGGTTGTGAAGACTAAATTCCTGCTGTTCCTGGAGTTCACCTGTTACAGGTGAGTAGCTATGCTATCTCCAGGAACAAGTAGGAATGTAGTCTTCACATATGGGGACTCCCTAGCTTTAGATGCCAGGGAGAGACCCCAGAGTGTGTGTGCCCCTGTGAAAGGGCTCCACTTCCCCCCATGGATCTCTGGCATCCAACCAGGGATGGCGGGTAGGAGTTGATTAGGTATGAAACAGGTGTTGGAGAACAGCCTGACCAAACAAGGCATCCCAGCGGGAGTCCTTGTCCAAGCAGTAATGGGCTGTGAAGGTATGAACCGAGGCCCAAGTGGCTGCTCGACAGATGTCGTCGATAGACACAGAGTGTAGATGGGCCATTGAAGCTGCCATGGCTCTCACATTGTGAGCTGTGACATGGCCCTCCAGAAGAAGGTTCTTACTCTGATGGGCAAAAGAAATACACTGTGCAATCCAGTTGGACAGTGTTCTCTTGGAGACTGGAAGTCCCAAATGAGAAGGATCAAAAGCAACAAAGAGTTGAGAGGACTTTCTATGTTGCTGTGTAAGTAAAAGGCTAAAGCTCTTTTACAGTCCAAAGTATGAAGATTCCTTTCTGCATTTGATGCATGAGGTCTTGGAAAGAACACAGGCAGGTAGACTGCTTGATTAAGATGAAAAGGCGAGACCACCTTTGGCATAAAGTGTGGATGAGTCCTAAGGACTACTTTGTCATGATGAAACCTTGTATAAGGTGGATCAGCTACTAGTGCTTGCAACTCACTGATGCGGCGTGCTGATGTGATTGCAATGAGAAAGATAACTTTCCAAGAAAGGAATTTCAATGATGAAGTAGCTAAGAGTTCGAAAGGTGGCTTCATGAGCTGACCAAGAACCAGGTTTAAGTCCCATGCCACCGATGGTGGCCTAATGGGAGGCTTAGAAGAAGGCTTCTCATAAATCTTGCTATAAGAGGATGGGAGGAGATAGGTTGTCCATTTAGAGGCTTGAGAGAAGCTGCAATAGCACTCAAATGGACTCTTACTGAGTTAGTTTTAAGTCCTGAATTGGATAAATGAAGGAGATACTCCAGTAATGATTCCAGAGGTAACGCAAGGGGGTTAAGACCCTTCTGCGAACACCATTTGGTAAACCTCTTCCACTTAAAAGCATAAGAGCGTCTTGTGGAAGGCTTCCTGGAAGCATAAAGGACATCCTTTACTTGCTGAGGGAGGTTAAGATCATGAAGATCTAGGCCTTCAGCAACCAAGCTCTGAGATGCAGAGACTGGGGATTGGGATGCCATAACATTCCGTCCTCCTGAGACAGGAGATCTGGAGCAGATCCTAACTCCAGGGATGGGGCTTGAGAGAGATGTAGAAGCAGAGGGTACCACACTTGCCGTGGCCAATGTGGAGCTATGAGAATCATACACCCTCTGTCTCTCTGAAGCTTGAACAGGGTTTTGGGAATTAGGGGAATGTGTGGAAAGGCATAAAGGAAGTCTTGACCCCAGTGAAGGAGGAAAGCATCCCTGGCCTGAGATCCCTGAGCCGGAATTCTGGAACAGAACCAGCGAAGTTTGGCATTCGACAGACTTGCAAAGCGGTCTATGTCCGGGGTTCCCCAAATTTGAAAAATCTTGGCCACTTGGTCTGCATGTAGAGATCATTCGTGTGGAAGCAGAACATGACTGAGTCTGTCTGCCCAAGAGTTTTGTATGCCTGGAACATACACTGCCAGGAGATGAATCTGATGCTCTCTGGTGAAGGCCCATAGTCGCAAATCTTTGTTGCAAAGCGACAGAGAGCCTGTTCCCCCCTGCTTGTTCATGGAGAACATGGCTACTTGATTGTCCGTATGAATGAGGACTGTCTTGTAGTTGAGCAGGGTGTGGAACACTCGAAGAGCAAGGAAGATTGCCCTGAGCTCTAAGAGATTGATATGTAGATGAGTCTCCTGTGGAGTCCAGGTGCCTTGGGTGGAGAGGTCTTGTAGATGAGCTCCCCAACCCATTGGCGAAGCATCTGTTGTAAGAGTTACCTGGGATAAAGGTTGTTGAAATGGGGACCCCAGCAACAGGTTTTGAGTGGACTGCCACCATTGGAGGAACAAAATAAGGCGATTTGTGTTTGCTATTTTGTCTGACAGGCACCCTGATGCCTGGGTCTATTGGGTGGATAAAGTCCACTGGGCTGCTCTCATATGGAGGCGAGCATAAGGAATCACATGCATGGTGGATGCCATGTGGCCTAATAGTTGTAGCATTTCTCGGGCAGTGAGAAGGGGTTTTAGCACTGCTTGAGAAGCTAACTGCACCTTGCGAAGGCAACGGGCCTGGGGGAGATAGGCCCTTGCCTTTTTGGTATCCAGCAAAGCTCCTATGAATTCTAGAGACTGAGTGGGAGTTAGACTGGATTTTGGGATGTTTATGACTAGACCCAAATACTGAAGGATACGCATTGTGCAAGATAGAGAAGCTCTGGCCTCTGGCTCTGATGGGATTCGAATGAGCCAGTTATCTAAGTAGGGGAAGACGAATATGCCTAGAGTGCGGAGAAATGCTGCTACCACAGCCATGCATTTCGTGAACACTCTTGGAGCTGAGGCCAGGCCAAAGGGAAGCACCCTGTATTGGTAGTGTTTTCCTTAAAAAAGGAACCGAAGGAACTTCCTGTGAGTTGGGTGGATGAGAACATGAGTGTACGCATCCTTGAGATCTAGAGAACAAAGCCAATCCTGACTGTGAAGGTTTGGCAACAGAGTTCCTAGAGAAATCATCTTGAATTTCTCTTTGAACAGGAATTTGTTCAATTCTCTGAGGTCCAAAATAGATCTGTATCCCCCTGTTTTCTTTGGAATAAGGAAATAGGGGGAGGAAACCCCTCTACCCTGTTGATGGATGGGTACTTTTTCTATTGCCCCCTGGGCAAGAAGTATGGTGACCTCTTGATCTAACAGGTTGATGAGAGAGGTCTGAGAATTGAACTGTTTTACTATCGTCGGAGGGGGCATGCTCAAGAAATGAAGCTTGTACCCCTCTTTTATGATGGAGAGTGTCCAATGCTCTGCTGTTATTTGCCCCCATCTTGGGGCAAAGTGACATAACCTTCCTGGAATGGTGGAAGGCTCTGGTCCATTTAGAGCCAGGAAGGCTAAGTTCTCTAGATGCAAGTCAAAGGCCTTGTGGAGGCTGAGACTGCTGAGGCGGCTGAGATTTAGCAGTCTTTGCTTGTCTTTGTTTGGATGGTTGCTGACCCTTCCAGACAGGCTGACCTGCAGAGCGTCCCTGCTGGGAAGAAGCAGGGTAAAACCTTTTCTTTTTGGAAAAGAATGGTTTCTTGAAAGATTTCTTTCTTGCAGGATCAGCTGTGCCCTTGGATAATCTGTCCAAGGTGGAGTTGTCAGCATCCAACTCATTGGCCTTTTCCTGCCAATCTTTGCAAACAGGTTCTCACCAGTACAAGGAATATTGCCCAATTTGTCTTGTACCCAGAGCTCCAAATCAGATGCCTGGAGCCAGGCAATTCTACGTGCACCTATGGCAATGGCAGAGGTTCTGCTTATGCACTCAAAACAGTCAAACGTTGCACGGTTGACAAATTTGGAAACATCCTGGGCATGTTTGACCAATGTGAGAAAATCCTGTCTCCTATCCTCAGGAAGAAGAGGACTCAAAACCTCTAAATCTCCTGTGATTTCTTTCAGGAACATTCCCATATATAAAATATAGGAACTGATCCTGGCAGAAAGCATGGAATCTTGGAAGGTACGACGTCCAAAAGCATCCAAAGTTCTGCACTCACGTCCTGGTGGATTAGAGGCATGCCTCTTTGCACTCCTGATCCTTCTCATAGCTGACTCCACTACAATAGAGTGGTGAGGGAGCTAAGTTTTTTGGAAACCAGGACAAGGAGGGACTCGATACATAGTGTCAAGTCTGCGAGAATGAGGAGAGGTGGTAAGAGGGGTCTCCCACATTGAGAATGACATCATGCAAGATCTCATGGATATGCAAAGTAGCTGCCTCCTTAGGAGCTTTGGGATATTGTAAAATTTCCAGCTCCTTTGCTCTGGGCTCTGTTTCAGGAGCCACAGTAATGGAGAGACCCCGAGCCACCTCCCTGATGAAATCCTGGAAGGAGATATCCTCTGGAGGAGACATCCTGCGTTTAGGGGAGGAGGGCCCCTCTGGAAGAAGTGCCCCCGCATCGACAGAACTGTCAGAATCCTCAGATTCCTCTGAGGACTCGAAGTACCTTCTGTCCAGATGTTCTTGTAGAGCCCGATACCTGTACCGACCGAAGTCGGTACCGGGGGGAATCGGTACCGGTGTATCAGTACCGGAGGGGATCGGGTGACTGGGTGCCGGCAATGCTGACACCGATGTCGATGCTATCGGTACTGGTACCGATACCGGTGCCAGAGTCGGTGCCGGTACCGGCTGAACTGTCGGCCGCGGCTCCGAGGGTGTCGATGCCGCAAGGAGAGCCGCCAGACTGCGTTCAATAGCCAGGAACCTCTGGTCTATCGACGCTGCCGATGCCTGGATGTCGGTACTGCAGAAGACAGCCGGCACCCCAGAGCATGGCACCAGTAGTTCTGCCGAGGTCGAGGCCTCGAGAACATCCTGGAGCCCCAATAATGCTTTGGAAGCTGAAGCCTCCCACCGGGGCAATTTTGCCGGTGCAGAATCCTCAAGGGCAACGCCGGAGGCATCTCAGTGCTTGGATGGAGATCTACCCTTTGAGGATCGGCTGGACTTATGTTTAGTTACCTGAGATTCACGGGAGGAAGAGGAAGCCCTGGAATATGTCGATGCCACCGAAGCTGCATCAGAGGGAAACAGGGTACTGAGCTTAGCAGCTCAGTTCTGCCGACCTCTTTTAGACATCATGGCACAGGACATACAATCCGTGATGGAGTGGTCAGGACCTAAACATTTCAGACACCATTCATGGGTGTCGATGACGGAGATGGTACTGTCACACTTGGTGCACTTTTTGAAACCTGAAGCAAGTTTCTCCATTGTAGGAAAAGATTTTTGGGCCCGAGGCCCAAAATGGCACATGCACCTAGGAGAAATGGGAAGAATACTAAGTGTATATGTGTGTGTATGTGTGTGTATATATATATATATATATATATATATATATATATATATATTTATTTATTTTATTTTATTTTTTTTAAAGAACAGAAATAAAGAAAGAAAAACCGGCGATACCGGTAAAGCGTCAAGGAAGGCAGACGCGACCACAAAAAAAAAAGTAATAAGGAAGAATTTTCTGCGGTGACAGGAACGATGACCTGCTGGCTCCGCAGAAAACGAAGAACTGGAGAGAGGCAGTTGGGAAGGCAGCACGCAGGCGCTGTGGGATGCTCCCAAAAGCTTTCTAATTGGACGCTGGGGAGTGTTCCCGCGCAGGCTCTGTCGGTACCGACGATACCCATATGTGAAGACTACATTCCTGCTTGTTCCTGGAGATCATGCCATGAAGTTTAGTACACAAAAAAATCTGAGAAAATAGTTTTCAATTAATGCATAATTAAGCTCTAGAATTTTCTGAGAGGGAATGTGGTAAAAGCGGGTTCCTGGAGGAAAAACAAAAACTGTAGACCATTATTAGATGGTCTTGGGGAAAGCTATTGCTTATCCCCTGGGAGGTAGGCAGTGTGGAATCTTGCTACATTCTGCGATCCTACCAGGTACTTCGCCACTGTTGGAAACAGGAAACTGGGCATGATGGACCTTTGGTCTCCCAGTATGGCAATTCTTACACTCTTAAGATATCAGATATTATGCTTTTGGCTTACCAGTATTTTCTTTAAGTCAACTGCTTGTAGTTTTGATATTCTAACATTTCAACAGCAAAAGTATTTTTAGAGTGCTTTCCTGTTTTCTTATGTAAGTGCCATATTAGTTTACATTTCCTGTTGCAATGTTTTTTTGGATGAAATAGACATCTTGGCACTGTGCTCAGAGCTCACATTCTGATGCTTTGTGGTAAATCCTCTCTAGTGGTGAAAGACACCTACAGCTGAGCAAACGGAACACAACTAGTACCAAAGAAGCAAAGAGGTGGTAGACTGGTAGGCTTGCTCCTTCAGCACATGGTCAGTTCTAGCTCAAGCAGAAACACTGTCAACTTCATGGTGACTGTGGAACTGCACTATCACCACTATTTATATTTATAAATTGTAACTCAAATCAACTTGTACAATAGATCATTGAATGATTGCTTCTGCCCAGTTCACCTTGAAAGGCCATGACTAAAAACAGATGTACTTGCACACAATTGCTTGCAGCAGTCATGCTTTGTAATGGACAGTGCAGAGGATATACTATCTTAACATGACGGAGATAAATCTTGGGATATTTATTTCTTTAACAGGTTTTTTTTATACCGTTTTATCATTTCAGTCAAAGCGGTTCACATTGTAACAAACTTAGTAATGTACATTAAACAGGGGCATTGATAACTTGGATTTTTCTGAAGAAATGGAGGGTTAAGCAACTTGCCCAAGGCCACAAAGAATCCTAGTGGGAATCGAACCCTGGTCTCTTGGTTCCAAAATCAGTGCTCTAACCATTAGGCTAACATTGACTGAGAAGAAGCAGCAAGAGAAAAAAGTGGATCCTGGAGTTTACAAAAGATTTTTAAGAACTCCACCCAATACAAATTAAACACACAAAAATAAAATAAAATATTTTAAGAAAACTAACAAAACTGCATAAGACTTCTTCTCAGGTATGCAAAATTTGAACAGATGGTATTTGCTGAAAAGCAGAGTAGAAAGGACATTCAGTTGGTTCTGGACATCCCTCAAAAACTTAAATCATCTCTGCTTCTACAGATTATCTTTCTCTGCCCAGCTGTGTCATAGCTCACAATCAGTAGAAAAGCTTTGAGCTTTACAGATAAGCTCCACAAAAGCACTTAATGCGCTGCACTTTTGTAGTTCTATATGGAGCTTCTAGTTTCCCCACTTACCTTAAATCAGAATAAGACAAGGCTACGCATACAGGAAGCAGAATTAAAGCCCTGTGTAGCGATATCACAGGAAATTCAAATATGGGCTTCCCAGTATAGCTTTTCTGACGGACAAGGTGTTTATAATGAGGTTTATTGATTGGCTAAAAATAACTTGGGCCCCTCCATGCTGCAGGAGAAAAGTACTCTTTTCCTCTGTAATCAATATCTTTCTGCTGAAAAAAAAACTTGCGTCTATAAGAATGGGCAGCTCTATTCCTTAAAGTAATTCAGCAAATCCTATCATTAGAGAATGGAAAACACTATCCTAGCATGTAGCTGCAGTCATATGCTGTGGAGAGTGGGATGTAGATGTGAGGTGACAACGACAATGCAAAGTGCTTTACTACAACAACTTTAGCAGTGCAACTGCAGTGGCTGCATTTAACCTTCACAGACAGAGGTCATGCATACAAGCAAACCAATTCATGAATCAAAATGCTGCACAGCCCACCTGAAACACTGTCAACATTGAAATCGTTACTGACTTTAAAAGGCCCTAATCTGTAGTATTCTTGGTGAGCTGAACACGAATATAACATTAAAAACATTTTATTGGCTCTCGCTTTGAAGATATTGCATGCAGTTCATTTTTGACATTTCACCATGTAAATTTATCCAGTAGGACATCAACATCATCCCAAATAAGCCTTGAATGATGTAATATTGCATCACATTGCAGAATACCAGCATGCACACATCATCCAGAGTTGATTGCATCATTTTCTGATGCAATGCAATATTACTGCCAGATGGCTGCTGACGTCAGCAGTGTACTATACGCAGTCGGAAAGGAAAGTAATCTGGTATTCTGTTCCAATATTGAAAGCTTCATGAATGGCTTAAAAATCACTCATGACCCACAAGACTGGAGACTATTTATAGACTCTTCGAAACTGAGTCTGAAGGCTGTGCTTTTGAACAATGGAAACAGTCTTCCATCTATTCCAGTAGCGCATGCCATCCACATGAAAGAGACATACGATAACTTAAAGCATCTACTGACTTCCATTAACTATAACAAGTACAGCTGGCACCTCTGTGGTGACTTGAAGGTAGTTGCCCTTTTAATGGGACTGCAGCAGGGATATATAAAATACATGTGCTTCTTATGTGAGTGGGATAGCAGAGCAAGGGATTGGCACTACTTGCGGAAGGAATGGAATCGCAGACAAAATGTAACAGTTGGAGAGAAGAATATCCAGCACCCAGCTCTGGTTGAGGCTCACAAAATCCTGCTACCACCCCTTCACATCAAACTAGGTTTGATGAAAAAAACTTTGTGAAAGCCATGGACCGCACTTCGACAGCTTTTCAATACCTGCATGAAAAATTCCCTCGACTCAGTGAAGCAAAGATTAAAGAGGGGAGTTTTTGTGGGTCCTCAGATTCGAGAGCGCCTCAGAGATGACCGGTTCAACAACTTGCTGCAGGGTGATGCGAAATAAGCATGGAATGCTTTTTGCCTAGTGTCAACAAACTTTCTTGGGAATGTTAGGGCAGAAAACTACAAGGAACTAGTAGAAGACATGCTGATGCAGTATCAGAAACCTGGCTGCAATATGTCTCTAAAGATCCATTTCCTTGATTCCCATCTCGATTTCTTTCCTGAAAATTGTGGTATGGTTAGTGATGAACAGGGCGAACGTTTTCACCAGGATATCGCAACGATGGAGCAAAGATACCAGGGAAAATGGTCCACTACAATGCTGGCTGACTACTGCTGGAAACTCCCCAGAGAAGCTCCCGAACAGCTGTACAAGAGACAGGTGAAAAAATCTAAGAAGTAGTCTATGACTTGGTTTTTCACAGGTATTAACCGAAGGCCTATTATATTTACTACTGACATGCATTTCATGATGTAAACATTAATTCTTGTAGATTACAGAAAAACTAGAGCCAACTTTGCAATTTCACGGTCATATTCGTGTTCAGCATATAAAAATTGATAAGAAATGACTATTTTTATTTCAGTAACATGACTTTTGTAAACATTTGTTGACCAGTGAAATAAGCAGAGGTAAGCAAGGTGCACTCCTGATGAGTAAATGAGCATTCAGGGTGAAGTCTGATAAGTGCTGGATAAGAAAACCCCAGCCCAGAGTTTAATTCTGTGCATTAATGTTCTCTGATTTTAGCAAACAAAAAGATATGGCAGGGGGTGAATTACATCACATGATTACAGAACTCAGCTTCATGCCACACAACATGCCAAGGCCACAGCATTGGCTTAGCGCTATTGTATTAAAACACAGCTCTTTTTTTTTTCTTTTTTTACAGTTGAAAGGAGGCTCTGAAACGAGGTGTCATAGGAACAAGGTGAAAGGGGACAGACTCAGGAGTAATTGGAGGAAACATTTCTTTATGGAAAGGGCAGTAGATGTGCGGAAAAGCCTCCCAGTAGAGGTGGTGAAACAAGAACTGTATATGAATTCAGGAAAACATGGAACAAATACAGATGATCTGTGAGGGAGAGGAAAGGATTGTATAGCTTTATGGATGGGCAGACTAGATAGGCTATGTGGTCTTTATCTGCCATCATTTTTGTTTTCTATTCTTTCCTGTATGGTATCTACACCTTCCCTTCCATTCTGCTCTCATCAGTTGTGAAGTAGTGAGGGGAAGCCACAGATCAGCTAGGGTCTGTGACATTATACCATAAATGAAACTAGGCAAATTGGAAAGGCCTCGCAGTTCTTACCTGCTATCCAGTTCTGTTTGTACGATTTCATTTTGCTCTCCAATTCCCCAGATATACATATTGAACGCTCCAGGGACTTTATGGAACGGCACTGCAGCTTTGCTGATGCCACAGCACAGTGCCTCCAAAATAGGTCAAATCTGATACATACCAATGATAAAAATCAGAGCCTGCCATCTATTCCTCCACTCAAAACAAGATGCACGCAACAAACCAACAGAACCTTCACCCTCCTTGCTTCTACAATTTGGAACTCCCTCCCGGAACCCATAAGATCAGCCCAGACAACACAAGACCTGAAAAGGGAGCTAAAGACTCACTTTTTCATAAAACACCATGGAACAGACGAAATCACCTAACACCAAACTCCTAAAGGATGCAGACTCCACTCATGCTCAGACTACATTTATCCACCCCCCCCCCAACTTTGTTAACTCCAAGTTATTTGTACCCTTAAGTTCTATATAACCCTACCCCAACTCATTTGAGTTCGTTCATTACTGTTCTCTATAAACTGCTTTGATTATAAAAGCGGTATATAAAACTTGTTAAATAAATAAAAATGAACCTTGCTATTAAGCCAGGGTCTACTCTCAGTCTCTCAAAGTTACTGCTGGTCTTCTTAGTCCTTGTCTTGTAAAGTACTGTAATGAAATATTTAGCAGTGGTGATGTTCCACCACATCACTAACCTGAAACCTTTTCAACTTACTTCTCTTACTTCGTTGGATCTGGAGTGGAAAGTAGAGGCCTCCACTGGCCCAAAGCCAGTACCTTCTCTTTGCTTTAAAGAAAATTACCACTGGTGTTTACACAGTGTCCAATGAATAAGCCATGCCTCTCTACATGAAGGCCTTCTGACATCTCTTTGATGATGGCACCCTGTGTCCAGTAAATACCACAGTGACCTCCAGGAGGATGTTTCAAGATACAAGTTTCTCTATTTGATATAGAGGTGCGATCCAAAAATATTGAGACTTATACAATAAACGCAAGAAGTATAACACTGACAGTTATTGCACTCTGTCTCCTTCAAAGCAGTCTCCTTCCAATAAAACATACTTCCTCCAGTGTCTCTGCCACTGCTTGAAATAATTTTGAAATGCCTCTTTCGTTATGCTGTGAAGCTGCTGTGTTGAATGATCACCAAGTCATCTAATCTTCTTCCTTTCAGAGGTAATTTCAGTTTTGGAAACAAGAAAAAGTCAAAGGATGCGAGGTCAGGTGAGTACAGAGGCTGACAGACTTGCTCAATTTCATGCTTGGTCAAGAACTGCTGGACAAGATGCGATGCATGAGCTGGAGCGTTATCGTTATGAAGAAACCATTCATCATTCCTGTGCAACTCTGGCTTCTTACAACTGCATCTCTCAGACAAGTCAGAACTTGGACATAGTACTCCTTAATGATGGTTTGGCCTTTTGAAGCATACTCATGACGAACAATACCCCAGCAATCAAAGAAAACTGTGAGCATGACCTTAACATTGCTTCTCACCTGACGGGCTTTCTTGGGTCTGGGAGAGGTTGGAGTCTTCCACTGTAAGGACTGAACCTTAGTTTCCAGGTCATAACCATAAACCCATGATTCATCACCAGTGATCTTTTTGATGAAATCTGACTCATTTTCAATGCATTCCAACAACTCCCTGGCTGCAAACAGGGGACAAGAGTTTCGGCACAAATTTTGCCAACAGGTCTCATCCCCAGATCGACAGTAAAAATGGACTGTACCGGACCCAAAACTAATGTCCATGTCCTCAGCAAGCTCCCTGATCATTAATGGAAGATTTGAGCGTATTGCGGCATGCACTGCTTCAACTTTGTTTTCATTCCTGCTCGCAGATGGTCTTCCAGAACGTTTGTCACTGTCAACACTTTGGTGGCCCTCTTGGAAATGTTTGTACCAGTCAAACTCAAACATGACTCATGCATTCATCGCCATACACTTGCTGTAACTTGTCATAAGTCTCTTTGCATGAATCTCCAAGTTTCTGGCAGAGGTTAATGCAAAATTTATTATTCAATTATTTCACTTATCATAAATCTGATGAACTGCTTTTACACAATACCAAACATCGTGTGATTTAAAAAAGTACAGGTGTGCTGCAGCCATGCTACACTCTGCACATGCAAAGCACATAACTAGGTCACAACATGCTTAATAGCATCATGGTGTGACGTATTGTTATATAGCTACATAACAAGTCTCAATACTTTTTGATCATACCTCATATCATCCCTGAAAGATAATCTAGGTGGTTTACAATGGTAACATTACAAAAACCAAAAAGAAAATATTAAAGAAAAACCAAAATTTCATAAAAATAAAATGATCACAACAAAGGAAAATAAAATATAAACTAGGTTATGCATATGCAAAAATCAGGCATATGTCCATCAAAGCCAGCTGGAAAATAATCGAGAGATTAGTGGAGAGGATCAAAATGCAAATACACTACTGCAACATATCAGCAGAGCAGATGATAGCCCAATAGCTGACATTTTACTTTCCCAGTTAATGGACCTTTCCTTAATTCCTGGCTGCACCAGTCCAGACAAGTTGGTTGTGTTCACCTACCAGCAGATTGGTGGAAACAAAGAACCAATGAAAAGCCCAGGTTTCAATGACATCACTCACATGCCTCTATCCGACTCAGCCACCAGAGGTCCCTTCAGTATTCATCCCAAAGCATATAGGCCAGGGGTCTCAAACTCCAGTCCTGGAGGGCCGCAAACCAGTCAGGGTATCCCTAATTAATATGCATCAGATATATTTGCATGCACTGCTCCATTGTACGCAAATATATCTCATGCATATTCATTAGGGATACCCTGAAAACCTGACTGGTTTGCGGCCCTCCAGGACTGGAGTTTGAGACCCCTGATATAGGCAATACAGAGCAAGCCTCACACAACCTCAAAATGTGAGCAACAATGAGTTAACAGCAGAGAACTATGGACAGGAAGGTAGAAACATAAGGACTAGAAAAGGGGACTGTTACTTCTGGAGAGAGATCTGCAATTGTGAGTATATACTTCTGGGAATTTTCTGAAAGGAATTCTTTGTATTAAAGCTAATTAATCTGTGAACCCACTATTTTTTGTTAAATCAGTCAGGGACTAGTAGCAGCAGTTTAAGTTTAAATTTAAAACACAGAAGAGAGCTTTCTGGTTACATTTCATACCTAGCAGAGAGCTTGCAGTTTAAATTTAATAGTCACTCAGGGCCTAGCAACAGCAAAGTACTTTTAGTTTAAATTTAAAACACAGAAGAGAGCTTTCTGGTTAAATTTAGAACCCAGCAGAGAGCTTGTAGTTTAAATTTCATAATAAGTTAGAGCCTAGCAGCAGCAAAGAGCTATAATTTAAATCAAATCAGAATATAGCTTACCTCAGCAGCACAAGACAGGGAACTGTGTAGCAAAACTCTTTTAATAAGTGTTATTTCCCTCCCTCCCCAACACCCACCCACCCCTGGGATAATCGTAGCTTCATAGGTACTTACACATCTTAAAAGACAGGAGGTGCTTTCAGGTGAAGCTCGTTACTCAAATCAGTCATACACTAAGGACCTGAGATTAGTTAAGCTTCAGGTTAACAAGGTATATTAAACGTATTAGGTACAGTTTTATTAATATAAATATCCATAGCAACCCTTAGTAAGTAAAGAACTTAAAGATCTAAACACAAACTTAAAACTAAGATGCAGACAGCAGTCCAGCAGCGAGATGGAGGCTTTCCAGTATTTTGCATTGAGTGTCATATGTATGATTTTCTCCCAGTTGGTGAGAGGTCTTACGTGTGCAATAGGTGCAAGGAGCTCTTTCCTCTCAGGGAACGAGTCCGTTCTCTAGAGGCTAGAGTAGCAGACTTGGAAAACATAAGACAGACAGAGAGGTACATAGACGAGACCTACAGGGATATAGTCCTGAAGTCCCACCTCCAGTCTGGCAGCATCCCTGTTGCCATGGAGGAGAGGTCACGTGACAGGAAAGCATCACCTTGGTGTGGCAGGAAGTGATCCTGTAACTAGGACCTGTCCTCCAGGTGATGTAAAAGCCTCTCGCACCGAGGAAGTTTCTCCAGGGCATGTGCCCATGAGGGAAGGGTTAGGACAGCCGTTATAGTTGGTGATTCGATCATTAGGCATGTAGATAGCTGGGTGATTGGTGGACGTGAGGATCGCCTGGTAACATGCCTGCCTAGTTGAAGGTAGTAGACCTCACACGCCACCTAGATAAGGTCTTAGATCAGGGGTCTCAAACTCAAATTGCTTTGAGGGCCAAATGAGGACTTGTAAAGTAACCCAGGGGCCGCATAAGACGCGGGGCCTCATTTGCATAAGGGGCCTCATTTGCATAAATATTTGCATAATGTTACCATACACTAACTTTTAGTAAACATGCCTCTTTAATGAGTATGGATAAAGAAAGACTAAAAGATTTAGAAACAAGAAGACAATAATTAAACTGGGAACCCCAAAAGCCAAACTTGGAATGTACAACAACACTGTAGAAATAAAACTATAAATTAATTTCCTCTTGTACTAAACAAAGCGCAAACATTAATGATGCACATTTCCCAGAGCTGACATATTCCAGTTAATAAATTCAAAATAAAGAGATATTTTTCTACCTTTTGTGCATTTTTTTCAGTTGCAATTGTTCCAGCCACTTTCTTCTGGTTTCTTCATGTCTTCTGCTAACTCTCCATCGTCTGCTGTCCATTTGCCCTTTCTTCTTTCCTAGTTTTTTTTCCATTCTCTCTCTACATCTGCTTTAACATACTAATCTTTCTCCTTTTTCTCTTTCCTCATTCCTATTTCATCCACTCAAATTTTACCCCTCCATCCTCAATCCCCACTTACTCTCCCAATACCTGGCCAATTGTAGATTTGTCTTCTCTCCCAGACAAAATATTTTTCCCCTCTCCATTTCACTTTCCCAGCTCCATCCCATTCTAATCCTCCCCCAACATCAGCTCCCTTCTAGTTCCAGCCCCACCCAGCATCCGCTCCCTTCTAGTCCCCCCATTAGTCCATTTCCAGTCCTATCCTAGCCTCACCATCAGCCCATTTCCAATCCTAGCCCCCCATCAGCCCATTTCCAATCCTAGCTCCCTCCCCTCACAGCCCATTTCCATTCCAAGCCCCCCTCCCCATCAGCCATTTGCAGTTCAAGCCCCCCTTCCACTCAGCCCATTTCCAGTCCTAGCAACCCCCCCCAGCCCATTACCAGTCCTAGACCCCCCATAGCCCATTACCAGTCCTAACCTCCCCATAGCACACTTCCAGTTTTACCCCATCACCCCATTTTCAGTCTTACCCCCCCCCCCATAGCCCATTACCAGTCATACCCCCCTGCCAATAGCCCACTTCCAGCCCTAACCCCCATTACCCCATTTCAGTCAGCCCTTCCATAGCTCATTACCAGTCCTAGCAACCCCCCCAGCCCATTACCAGTCCTAGACCCCCCATAGCCCATTACCAGTCCTAACCTCCCCATAGCGCACTTCCAGTTTTAACCCCATCACCCCATTTACAATCTTAGACCCCCCATAGCCCATTACCAGTCATAACCCCCCTGCCAATAGCCCACTTCCAGCCCTAACCCCCATTACCCCATTTCAGTCAGCCCTTCCATAGCTCATTACCAGTCCTTCCTAACCCCCACCTGCCCATTTCCAGTCCTAGCCCCCACCATAGCCCATCACCAGTCATAACCCCCCTGCCAATAGCCCATCTCCAGTCATAACCCCCCCCCCTGCCAATAGCCCATTTCCAGTCATACCCCCCCCGCCAATAGCCCATTTCCAGTCATACCCCCCCCCCCCGCCAATAGCCCATTTCCAGTCATACCCCCCGCCAATATCCCATTTCCAGGAATACCCCCCCCCCCGCCACTATCCCATTTCCAGTCCTTCACCCCCCCCCCTGCCAATAGCCCATTTCCAGTCCTACACCCCCCCCTGCCAATAGCCCATTTCCAGTCATCCCCCCCCCTGCCAACACCCCATTTCCAGTCCTACACCCCCCCCCCCTGCCAATAGCCCATTTCCAGTCCTACACCCCCCCCCCCTGCCAATAGCCCATTTCCAGTCCTACACCCCCCCCCCCCGGTAAATTTAAAAAAAAACCTGGCTTCTGCTGCTCAAGCAGCAAAATCAGCTATCCTGCGGCCCCTTCCCCTGTGCCCGGAGATCCGAGTCTGCTCTATCAGCGGCGTGCTTTTCAAGCCGCGAGGAGAGTATTCCCCTCTCGCGCGGCTTGAAACCGCGCGAGAGGGGAATACTCTCTTCGCGGCTTGAAAAGCACGCCGCTGATAGAGCAGACTCGGATCTCCGGGCACAGCGGAAGGGGCCGCAGGACAGGTGATTTTGCTGCTTGAGCAGCAGAAGAAGCAAGGTTTTTTTTAAATTTGACAAGTGATTCTGCCGCTGCCACGGCGGCAACGGCAGAAGCCAGGGTTTTGGGGGTTTTTTGTTTTCCTCCGTCGCGGGCCGCACAAAGTTGTCTCGCGGGCCGCGTGTTTGAGACCCCTGTCTTAGATAGTGCTGGGCAGGAGTCTGCTATCTTGGTACATGTCGGTACCAATGACATAGGAAAATGTGGTAGGGAGGTTCTGGAGGCTATATTTAGGCTTTTAGGTAGAAGTTGAAATCCAGAATTTCCAGGGTAGCGTTCTCCGAAATGCTTCCTGTTCCACGTGCAAGACCCAAAATGCAGGCAGAGCTCCGCAGTCTCAATGCGTGGATGAGACAATAGTGCAGAGATGAGGGTTTTGGATTTGTTAGAAACTGGGGAACATTCTGGGGAAAGGAGGGGCTCTTACGAAGGGATGGGCTTCACCTTAACCGGGATGGAACCAGGCTGCTGGCATTAACCTTTAAAAAGGAGATAGAGCAGCTTTTAAACTAGATAACAGGTGAAAGCCGACAGTCGCCCAAGAGCGAATGGTTCGGAAGAATGTATCCTTAAAGGATACTACCAAAAGCAGAGAGGTTCCAAAAAAGAGTAAAATAGCCCAAAATGTCCTCGAGTATGGAGCAGACAGAGCTTAAAGATCCCAAATTACCCATGTCTACCAATAGCCAAATTAATATGAATAAAATACAGTCTCTAAAATGCTTGTATGCAAATGCTAGAAGTCTAAAAAATAAGATGGGAGAGTTAGAATATATAGCACTAAATGAAAGGTTAGATATGATTGGAATATCAGAGACATGGTGGAAGGAGGACAACCAGTGGGACACTGTGATACCTGGGTACAAACTATATTGTAATGATAGAGCTGATCAAATTGGTGGAGGGGTTGCGCTCTATGTTAGAGAGGGCATTGAGTCAGAAAGGATTAAAGTTTTGCAGGAAACAAAATTTGCTGTAGAATCTCTATGGATTGAAATTCCATGTAAAAAGGGGAAGGCGATGGCAGTGGGGGTGTACTATCGACCACCTGGCCAGAATGAACAAATGGATGATGAAATGCTCAAAGAAATCAAGGAAGCTAACAAAAGTTACAGCGCAGTAATAATAATGGGTGATTTCAATTACCCCGGTATCGACTGGGTCAGTGTCACGGCAGGACATGCTAGGGAGATAAAGTTCCTAGATGAAATAAATGACTGCTTCTTAGAGCAGCTGGTTCATGAACCGACCAGAGGGGAAGCCATATTAGACCTAGTCCTTAGTGGAACACCAGATCTAGTGCAAGAGATAAGGTTGTTGGGGCCACTTGGCAATAGTGATCATAGCATGATCGCCTTTGATTTAATTATGTACTAATGTACTATAGCACACAATGTATAGAAAATTGTATAATAGCTCACAATGTATTATAGCGCACAATGTACATAGCCTCACCTAATCAAACACTACACTTCTAACACACCTAACACAACATCCCCCTCACTGCATGAAGACACATGTTCACCCCTGATTGTTTGCTGTGCAAACCGCCTTAATTGTATGAGAAGGCGGTATAGAAATACTGTTAAATAAATAAATAAATTAGTGGAGGAGGAATAGTAAGGAAATCCACAGTACTACCTTTAAACTTTCGAAAGGGAGACTATGATAAAATGAGGAAAATAGTTAAGAAAAAACTAAAAGGAGCAGTTGCAAAGGTTAAAGACTTATATCAAGCTTGGGTGGTGTTGAAAAATACTATCTTGGAAGTCCAGACCAGCTGTATTCCACGCTTTAAGAAAAGTGGAAGGAAGTCCAAAAAATTGTCAGCATTGTTTAAAAGGTAAGGTCAGAGAGGCTGTTGCCAAAAAAGCATCTTTCAGGAAATGGAAAAAAGAGCCAAATGACGAAACCTAGAAACAGCACAAGCACTGGCAAGTCAAATGCAAGGCACTGCTAAGGCAGGCAAAGGGAGAATTTGAGCAGAAGCTTGCTGTGGAAGCAAAAATGCGAAATAAAGACTTTTTCAAGTACATTCGTAGCAAAAAACCTGTGAGACAGTCAGTTGGTCCATTAGATGATAGAGGGGTTAAAGGGGCACTAAGAGGCGACAAGGCGATAGCGGAGAGACTGAATGAATTCTTTGCTTCGGTCTTTACTGAGGAAGATGTAGGGATGTTACCCATGACTGAAGTGGTATTTAAAGGTGTGGAAGAATTTAAGGAAATATCGATACATCGGAAGATGTATTACAACGATTAGATAAACTGAAGAGTAGCAAATCACCTGGGCCGGATGGTATACATCCGAGGGTGTTGAAAGAACTGAAATATGAGATTGCAGACCTGCTATTAATAATCTGTGAACTATCATTAAAATCATCTCTAATACCTGAAGATTGGAGGATCGCCAATGTAACACCAATTTTTAAAAAGGGTTCCAGGGGTGATCCGGGAAACTACAGACGGGTGAGCCTGACATCAGTACCGGGGAAAATGGTAGAAACCATCATAAAGAACAAAATTACTCAGCATGTAGATAGTCATGGCCTAATGGGAGACAGCCAACATGGCTTTAAACAAGGAAGATCTTGTCTTACTAATCTGTTATGTTTTTTTGAAGGTGTGAATAAACAGGTGGACAATGGTGAGTCGGTTGATATAGTGTATCTGGACTTGCAGAAACCCTTTGACAAGGTCCCTCATCAGAGACTTTTGGCAAAACTAAACAGTCATGGGATAGGAGGCAGTGTACTATTGTGGATCAGGAACTGGTTAAAAGATAGAAAGCAGAGGGTAGGGCTAAATGGCCAATTTCCCCAATGGAGAAAGGTGAATAGTGGTGTACCCCAGGGATCTGTGCTGGGTCCACTGCTTTTTGACATATTCATAAATGACCTGGAAAGTGGAATAATGAGTAAGGTTATCAAATTTGCAGATGATACAAAACTATTTAAAGTTGTTAAAACCCAAGAGGATTGTGGAAAATTGCAAGAGGATCTTGATAAATTGGAAAACTGGGCATCAAAATGGCAGATGAAATTTAATGTGGACAAGTGCAAAGTTATGCACTTAGGGAAGAACAACCCAAACTATGGTTACACGATACAAGGTTCCACATTAGGAACCACCACCCAGGAAAAAGATTTAGGCGTCATTGTGGATACCATGTTAAAACCCTTGGCCCAGTGTGCAGCAGCGGCCAAGAGAACAAATAGAATGCTAGGTATGATAAGGAAAGGAATGGAAAATAAAACAAAAGATATTATAATGCCTCTATATCGTTCCATGGTGAGACCGCACCTTGAATATTGTGTGCAATTCTGGTCGCCGTATCTTAAAAAGGATATAGCGATTTTAGAAAAGGTTCAGAGAAGAGCCACCAAAATGGTAAAGGGGATGGAAGGATACTCCTATGAAGAAAGGCTAAAAAGGTTAGGGTTCTTTAACCTGGAAAAGAGACGGCTGAGGGGAGATATGATAGAAGTCTATAAATTAATGAACAGAGTGGAATGGGTAAATATAGATCGATTGTTTACGTTATCAGAATATAGAAAGACTAGGGGACATGCAATGAAGCTACACAGTAAACTATTTAAGACTAATAAAAGAAAATATTTTTTCACTCAACGTATAATCAAACTCTGGAATTTGTTACGGGAGGATGTAGTAAAGGCTGTTAGTGTAGCTGGGTTTAAAAAAGGTTTGGACAAGTTCCTGGAGGAAAGGTCCATAAACCATTATTAAGAAGGGACCCAGGAAATCAATGCTTGACCCAGTACAAGCATTGTGGAACCTGTGTCTTTTGGGGAAACTGCTAGGTACGTATGACCTAGATTGGCCACTGTTGGAAACAGAATACTGGGCTTGATGGACCTTGGTCTGACCCAGTATGGCATATCTTTTGTTCTTATGATGTCCATAGAAGATGAGCCTGCAGAGTCAACTATAAAACTCATGGTGGACGGACACAAGGGTACTGAAGCAGCAGAAGAGAGCAATACAGTTTCAGTGGCAGGTCCTTGACTGATCTAGCACAACTCAAGGAAAGGACATTTACTGGTAAGCAAAATGTTACCTTCCACATCATCCTGTTAGACCAGTTTAGATAAGTGGGATGTAACAAAGCTATACCACCACAGAGCGGGAAGAACACACAGCAGCTCCCAAAACTCTTCAGCCAAAGGTAGTGTCCGCCCGCACACAGAAATTGAAGCAGTAATGATTGAGAAAACTGGAAGGTGAAGCCCACATTGCTGCCAGACAAATGTCTGCGGGAGCTACCGAGCTGTCTCCACCCATGACTATGCTTGCACTCAGGTAGAATGGGTGCGCAAAGTCTCCAGAATCAGTCAGTTCTGTAACAGGTACACTGAGGCAATAGCCTCCCCTATCCAGTGCCCCAAAGTCAACTTGGTTGCCACTGCACCCTTCGCTGACCAGCAAACAGCATAAAAGGATGGTCTGACTTACAAAAGGAATTTGTAACCTTCAAGTACCTGAGAAGCACAATCCAGATATCCACAAAGCAAAGATACTTATTCTTACCCGATACTGTTCCTTAGAGGAGGAGGAGGAGGGGGGGGGGGGCAGGCAGGCAGGCAAACCATCTGGCTCATGTGAAAGGGATCATCAAAATCAAATTGTCACTCCGAAAAATCCTCCAGGCTTACATTTTTCATTTAAAAAGGAGAAAAGGATCTCAGAACACCTAGAGGTAAGGGTCGTAGGCACTCTGTAAACAATACTCAGGCCGTGACCCATCCTCAGTACATCAGTGATCCTAAAAAAAACTCCTTTCAATTTAGATTATAAAGCAAAGAGAAATTAGACTTACCTGCTAATTGCTGTTCCTTGAGGAACTCCAGTTCAGTCCTTCACCTCTGGGTAGTGAACCTCCTCCTGCAGCATGGAGACTGGGCATGTCAAAACTGTGACACCACTGGATGTATCCTGCTGGCCTCTCCCACCAGCCCTCAGTGACCTATTGACAAAGCAGACTCAAAGGAGCAACAATTAAACTCAAACAAGTGTTCTAAATCCCCCTTAACTAAGAGGATAACTTCTCCTGCCCTCTCTTTCAAGACAAAACAGTATAGAAAAAAAAAGAGAACAGAAAGAATACAGATATCCACCCTGTGCGGTGGACGGTCATCTGCAGCACGTTGTCCTATCTGCCCCATAATCTGCCCCTGTCGAAAACTGAGAAATCCCTGGGTGGGAATCGGGACTGAACTGGAGTTTCTCAAGGAACAACAATTAGCAGGTAAGTCTAATTTCTCTTTCCTTATCGTCCCTCCAGTTCAGTCCCTCACCTTTGGGATGTAACAGAGCAGTAAACTATTGGGAGGGACCTGTCCAACCGGACCGCAAAACCGCAGCCCCAAAACAGGCATCCTTCGCCGCTGAACATCGTCGATAGTGCTTATTGAACGTATGTAAAGACGACCATGTGGCCGTCCTACAAATTTCTACCGGCGGAACCAAACCATTTTCTACCCATGACGCTGCTTATGCCCTGGTAGAATGAGCCCGCAAACCTGCGGGCACCTGACGTCCTTGCAAAATATATGCCGAAGTATCGCTTCCCGGACCCATCTGGAAATTGAAGCTTTGGCCGCCGCTTCTCCTTTATGTGGCCCCCCCCCCCAAAGAGAACGAATAAGCGTTCCGACTTGCAATAGGATTCCAACACTTTCAAGTAGCATCATAGAACCCTCTTGATATCCAATAACCGCAAACTATTGTCCGATGCGTCCTCTCCTGACTTACTTAATACTGGTAGAGAAATTGACTGATTCATATGAAACGGCGAGACCACCTTAGGCAGAAACGATGGGACTGGGTGAGACACAACCTTTTCCCTAGAGAAGTAAAGAAATTGTTCCCGACGACGCCTGCAACTCCGAAATTCTTCATGCAGAACAAATGGCCACCAAAAATACTGTTTTTAAAGTCAAATCCTTGAGTGAAGCCAAATGCAACGTCTCAAAAGGTTCTCTCGTCAGCACTCCAAGGACTAAGTTGAGATCCCACGGAGGAGGAATAAATCTTCGGGAAGGCCATAAATGAGCCACAGCTTTCAGGAATCGTATTACCTCTGAATGCGACCCCAATGCTATGCCCTGGACCTTTCCCCGATAGCAAGAAATAGCTGCCAGCCAAACCCTTATCAAAACTGTCCTGCAGAAAACTTAAAATGACCGGGACCGAAGCCATGTTTGGCTGGACTTGATGTCGTTCACACCAGTCCTCAAAAATACACCATACGTGCACATATGCTAGGGATGTAAACTTTTTTCTTGCTAGAAGGTAGCAATCACTGCACCCAAATAATCTTTCTTCCTTAACCTAGCCCTTTCAGTGGCCAAGCCGTATGCGAGAACCGATCCACGTGAGGCATCCTCAGAGGTCCTTGCATCAGAAGATCCACTGTCACTGGGATCCGCCAGGGTCTTCCGTCTAGTAGTCGCACTAGGTTGGCATACCAGGGGCGTCGCGGCCAATCCGGCACTACCAACCACTGTTCCCTCTAAGCTGTGCGCGTGTGTGCGCGCGCACACACCCCTCACCAAGCGAGCGCACATACTTTACAACAGAGCGCACAAAAATTACGGTTCTGATTCTGATAGAAAACACAGACGTCTTAAAATTTAAAAGTTGTGATTGTATTTACTAGAAATTTTCCACTTCATTTAGTAATCGCCTATTTTCATTTAATTTGATTAAAATCAATGTGGTGTACATATTGTATTGTGATGTGTAGTCAAATTTTAATGTAACTCTGAGTGCCGTTATGTGGCACACAAAAATTTAACCATCCTTCAAAAGCTGCACAGCTGATATTTTATGTGCACACAGCCTACAGAAAGTTAGAGGGAATATTGCTACCAACACTACCTTCCCCTGATGAGATTCGATGTGCTGAATCACTCGTCCTATGAGAGCCCAAGGGGGAAAGACGTAGAGCAGACCTTGGGTGGGCAATCATTGCATCAAGGCATCGATGCCTTCTGACATCCTTTCTCGTCTTCTGCTGAAAAAACGACTCGTTTTGGCCGACCGAAACGTCGCCATGAGATCCATAATTAGCAGACCCCATCTGTGGACTATCTGAGTAAAATCTTCCGGATGAAGCTCCAATTTGCCGGCATCTACTCAGACTCTGCTGAGAAAATCCGCCGTCACATTGTCTGTTCCCGCAATGTGCGCTGCCGACAATGCTTGAAGTCGAGGATCCACCCAAGCAAACATTTCTGCTTCCTCTTCCATAGAGGCGCTTCCTGTGCCCCCTTGTTGAGGTAAGCCACTGTTGCGGCATTGTCCGAAAGCACTCGTACTGCTCGACCCCGTACCGCAGACTCGAACGCCCGAAGTGCTAGTGCCACCGCACGCAATTCCAGACGGTTGGTCAACCACTTGGCCTCTTGCTTGGTCCAGATTCCTTGTGTGAATAGACCCTCGCAATGAGCTCCCCAATTTGTGAGACTGGCATCCAACAACACTGGGAGCCATTGTGGCTGCTCTAGCGGCATGCCTGCCCCCACATTTCCTGGACACAGCCACCATTGAAGTGCTCTTTGTACCTTCAACGGACAGGGAAGTCATTTGTTCAGGCTGTCGTTCTGGTGTGACCAAAGCCGAAGTAGAGACCTCTGCAATGGAAGCATGTGAGCTCTGGCCCAAGGTACCACTTCTAGCGTCGCCGCCATGGTCCTGAGAACATAAAGGTAGTCCCAGGCCGACGGCACTGGAGTCTTTAGAAACTTGCGCACCTGACTTCGAAGAGCCTGGGCTTGCAGATCTGGCAGAAACACTGCCCCCACACGAGTGTCGAACCGCACTCCTAAGTACTCCAGAATCTGTGACGGAATCAAACGGCTCTTGACTACATTGACCGCTCAGCCGAGACTCTGTAGAAACTGTACCACTCTGTCTGTCACTCTGACACTCTCTGCTCTTGATTTGGCGCGTATCAACTAGTCGTCGAGATAAGGATGAACTAATATTCCTTCCTTCCTCAGTGCCGCCGCTGCCACCACCATAATCTTGGTGAAGGTTTGCGGCGCTGTCGCCAAACTGAAGGGCAATGCCTGAAACTGAAAATGACCCCACGGTAGCACAAACCTTAAGAACTTTTGATGCGCTGGTCTGATGGGAATGTGTAAATACACTTCGGTAAGATCGAGAGATGTTAAAAATTCTCCTTGTCTGACCGCCGCTAACACCGACCGCAAGGTTTCCATCCAAAAATGCGGTACTGGGAGACAATTTATGCCATCAAGGTCTAGAATGGGACAGAGAGCCCCATCTTTCTTGGGCACTACGAAATAAACAGAGTAACGACCGACGCTGTATAATTCTTGAGGCACCGGCACCACTGCTCCTAATTGAAGAAAGCTAACTAACGTCTGCTGTACTGCAATCAATTTCTCCCGTCCCTTGCAAGGCAAGAGCACAAACTAATCTGCTACTGGGCGAGAGAATTTGAGAGCATAACCCTCGCGAATGATCTCTAGCACCCACTGATCAGATGTTATTTGGACCTAGGCAGGGAGAAAGTCCCGAAGTCAACCCCTATCGGTTGCAGCCCTGCCCGGGCCCGCCTCACTTCATTGTAGATTTCTGAGCGTCGCGGTGGAGGGGCTACTAAATCCCCTGCCTGATCCACGATAACCCCAAAAATTTTGACCGCGCACGGGAAAACGTCCTCGTTGAAAACCTCCCAACCGAGATCTTCTGAAGTCTCGAAACTGACCTTGGGGCGTTGCCTGAGTTCGACCTTGCTTAGGCATATCCTCCAGCAAGCCCTCCTTTAGACTCCCCCAAATCTTTTACCAGCTTGTCCAAATCCTCTCCAAACAACAACTTCCCCTTAAATGGAAGCTTACTGAGTCGAGATTTGGAGGAAATATCCGCTGCCCAATTTCTTAACCAAAGATAACGGCATGCGGCAACTAATGAAGCATACTATTTGCCAGGGCTCTGATTAGATCATAATGGACATCTGCTAAATACGCCAAACTGGACTCCAGCCATGTCTCATCCGATAAACCCTGCTGCGCCGGCTGCTGCAAACGCTGAGACCATCGCAGACAAGCCCCCGCTACCCAAGCCCTGCAAATGGAGGCCTGTAGCGTCAGTGCATTAACTTCAAAGGCTTGCTTCAAAAATACATCGAGCTTTCTATCCTGCACATCCTTCAGGACCACACTGCCCTCTACCTGGATATAGTTTTCTTTGTGACCACAGACACCGCTGCATCTATCCAGGGAGACCGAAACATCTCCCTCTCTACATCGGCCAAGGGGTAAAGTAGATTCATAGACCTCACCCCCCTCAATCCAGACTCTGGCAAATCCCATTCATTCTGAATCATCTGTTTAACTACTCGGTGAATGGGAAATACAGCCAGCGTATTGCGCACCACCTGAATGAGGGGATCTTCAAGCCCCTCTTCCTCCGCTGGTTGAACTGAAGACAGGTTGAGAGCCTGGAGCGACTCTGTAATGAGTACAGTTAGCTCCTCTCCTCGAAAAACTCTTATAATCCTAGCCTGATCCTCAGGCTCCTGTATCTCACCTTCCTCAAGCTCTTCCATACCAGATTCCGGCTCCAGCTCCAAATTCTCTCCTTCTAACCAGTCCGAACTGAAAGGCTGATTCTGCATCAGTCTAGGCCTCTTCCAACCTTAACCGAGCCGGCCAGCGGTCCTGCCGCCCCCCTCACCCCCCCCCCCCACCAGGGATGTAAGGCCTGCTGCCTTAAGCAATAAGCCTGATGCATTACCAGTACAAAATCCAGAGAAAACCCCCCCAAGGGTCGCCCCTGCCAATGCCGTAGGCACTGAACTACCCGCATCTTGCGAGCTATCCAGCATGGGCGTGGTTGGGGACTGTAGGGGAGAGATCCCTTCTACTGCACTAGAGGGACCTTGAATTCCTTCTCCAGTTTTATCCTGAATCACCGGCTCCATGTTAGAGGATTCAGCAGTGCAGCCTCTACAGACTCCCGCTTCTGATACTGTGCCTCTACGCGCCCCACACACCAAACACTGTGGGCGAGAAGGCATCAGATAAGCGACACGGTAACATAATCAAGATAAAATAAAAAAGAAAATCCTGGGTTTTTTTAGTTTTTTTTATCCCGAACAAAATAAAAAAGAAAGTAATACCCAACAATATAAGAAAGCAGTCCTGATCCCAGAAGCTGCTGTCTAATTAATTAAATCCCTTTTTTTTTTTTTTAACTCCTCAAACGCTAAAAACGTCACTTGCACCCCAACAACCGCAAATATAGCGAAATCGCATATGTCCGGGGAAGAAATTTAAGGTATCTGGTGTCCTTCTACCATAAAAAATGTCTCCGTGGTAAAAAGACGCAGGAAGCAACAGCCTCGCGACAGATAGCCTCAGCTTCCCGCCTAAATTAACGTTGCCGATCTCCGTTTCGGCCTAAACCTGCCCTGTAGCAAGAAAATCATCCTGGAGCTCTCACTTCAGTGTCTGGCCGTCCGAAAAGCCTCTGTTTCAAGTATCCTTCGCTGCCTCAAGGGAGAGTCCTTCAATCAGTGCAGCTGCGACAAAATTATCTCGAGCAGCTGCAGTTGAGAGGAATTGAGTGCCCGCTCCTGAGAGAATCACCCTCTCAACAGTAAATGGAAAGGAGCCTTCAAATCGCCGCTGCTCAACTCCCCCCCCCCCCCCCCCATACAGACCAGGGGCGGAGGATTACACAGACCAGGGGAACAGGCAAAGGAGAAGGAGAGAAGCTATCCTCCTGCTACAGCCCCTCTCCCTTAATTAAGTCCTTTTTTCTTTTCTTTTCTTTTTTTTTATCAACCAACTTTAAATCTACATCTATATCTGTCCCAAAGGAAAATTAAGTTAAATTAAGCTAAATAGCCAGAAATTAAATCCTAAAACTATCTATCCAACTGAAAATAATCCTTATGTGTCCCTCTAGTGAGCCCAGCACTTAAGCTCACTATGTCCTCCTGCTGCATGGAGACTGGGCACACTGGGGGCTGGTGGGAGAGGCCAGCAGGATACATCCAGTGATGTCACAGTTTTGACATGTCCAGTCTCCATGCTGCAGGAAGAGGTTCATTACCCAAGGTGAGGGACTGAACTGGAGGGACGATAAGGAATATTCATTTTCATATACATTTCTTGCTTCTTTCTTTCACATTTTACTTTTCTTTTACTTCTTCCAATATTTTTAAATATATGCATGCCTTTCATCCCACAGAGCATACTCGCTAGGTCTAACGGTCTCATACGCTGGAAACACAGGATTCCCAATACTTTAACCAATCATACAATTTAGCAACAATTAACAGCACTTGGCTCAGAACAGCTCGAATTCGCAGGTTGAGTAATAAACTCGAGTGGCATTGGGGACTGTCCATCAGGAATGGCTGCTACAGGATTCAGAGCCATGCTGGCACTTCTTGTGCCGCCTTGCCAATTGACGCAAGCCACCAGCTTGGTGTTGTCTGAAAACACATAAACCGCCCTGCCCACAACCAGCGGCCAGAAACACAGAAGAGCCAACCTGATGGCTCTCACGTAGAGGTGGTTGATGGACCACACTGCTTCCCTGCGGTTCCAATGGCTCTAGGCCATATGGTCTCGACAATGGGTTCCCCAGTCTGAGAGACTGGCATCTATCATTAGCAGGATCCAGGAGAAATCATCCAGAAGAATGCCCTTCCTCAGATGGCAGGGCTGCCACCACCACCGTAGGTTGGACTTCACCATCAACAGGAGCAGGAGCCTGCGCTTGAATTCCTGAGAACTCTGGGATCATCAAGTCAATAAGGGTCACTGAAGCAGTCAGATGCGAGCACGCACCCATGAGACAGAGGAGCTGAAGGTAATCCCAGACTCTGGGAGCCTGCAGCGCACAGATCGCCAGGCAATTCAACAGTCTTCTGACTTTCTCCTTTGGCAAGAAAACACTGTCTACTCGAGTGCCAAAACATGCTTCCAGAAACTCCAAGAAATGGGAAGGCAAAAGCTGTCTCTTTTCCTAATTGATCACCCAGCCAATGCTTCCAAAAAGCACACCATTCAGGATGTCGTCAAAGATGCTTCTGACAGGGAAAGTGCCCAGGTGAATCAGTCATCCAGACAGGAATGGACAGATCCCTTAGCACTGCAGCCACAGCCACCATGACCTTGGAGAACATCCCTGGGGTGGTGGAGAGCCCAAAAGGAAAGGCAGCAAACTCACAGTGAGAGCCAAACACCAGCAAAATGCAGATATTCCCAGATCGGAATATGAAAATACGCCTCGCCAGATCCAGAGCCCAAGAATCATGGAGAGCAAGGTTTCCATCCGAAAACAAAGGACATGCACGTTCTAGTTGACCTCTTCAAGGTCCAGGATGGGCTGAAACGAACTGTCCTCCTTTGGTCCTCACTCCGCTCATCTAGTGGATGGGCACCACAGCACCTTTGATTGCAGATCCGCAGGGGGAGATGATGAACGCATCAGAAATCGGCTCCTTACATTCCAGGACATAGCTGAATTGAATGGTGTCTAGCATCCAGCGATCCATGGTAAAGCGGGCCCATTCCTGAAAGAAAAGACTAAGCCTGCCACCCAACAGAAGTACAAGGGAATGGGCCCCCAAACCTTCATTGCGTGGCCCGGGAGGGTCCTCCTCTGGAGGGGCTGCATCCCTGGGTCCACATGATCCACAAAAGGACTGAGAATGAACCCAAGGCCCTGAAGCAGAGGGGAACAAAGGTTTTCCAGGTTGGTAATGCCGATAGTCCCGAGACCCCTGAGAATCCAGCCAGTGCGCCCCTTGTTGGCTGGGCAGAGATCAATGAGAAAGGAAAATTCACCTGCTTCACAGGACCCCTGAACCTGTCTTCTGGGAGATGGTAAGATTTGTCTCACCTAGGTCCTTCATCAGTTTCTCTTTCAAACAGGAACTCCCCCTTAAAAGCTAATTGAACCAACTGGGCTTTTGAGGATGTGTCTGCCACCCAATGACAGAGCCAAATCCAATGCCGTGACACAATGGTCAGGGCACCATCCCTGGGTGCCAGGTGCACCAGGTCATACAGGGCATCAGAAAGGAAGGCTGTGGTCAAGCCAAAGCAACAGTATCATTAGGCGAAAGAGACCAAATCCACTGGAGTAGGGCTTGAGAAGTCAAGCTGGTGCAGATCCCCAGCTGTAGAATAGCCACCCCCACAGCAAACTGGCTTTTCAGCAAGTAATCAACCTGCGGTACAGAACATCCTTTAAGGCCAATCCGCCTTCGACGGGAATGACGGTCCGTCTGGTAACCACCATGACCTGTGCATCCACCTTGGGAATGTCAAACCACTCACCGCACTCCTCTGGGAGAAGGTAGATCATCTTATAGACCCTTGATCCTTTAGGCAGGAGTCTGGCGAGTCCCACTTGGACCACAGCATATATCTTTGATCACCTACGGGAACAGGAAGACAGTAGTAGATTTCTGTACCCCTTGAAGGTGGTGTACTTTCAGTTCCTGCTCCATGCTAGAAGCATCTGTCAAGTTCAAGGCGGATGCGACCCTGGAAAACAACACCTCCAGTTCCTCCTTCTGGAGCAGATGGATCACGTTGACCTCTTCATAGTCTCCTGAAGATGACAGGAGATCCTCCTCTACACATCAGAGCCAGATACCAATTTTATCTGGGTCTGAGACATAGTCAACATCTCTGACAGCTCTCAAGTGCTCCTCATCTTCAGGGAGTGTCCTGTACTGGGGATGTTTAACCAAAGGCAATTGAGCAAGCTTGCCTGGTACGAGACTGCATCTGGGGGCACCCAGAGGCCGCAGGGTCTGAATTTCCAAGGCAGAAGGACCAGGTCTGTTGCAAAAAAGAAAAGAATTCTGGGGAGGACAATCTGGACTCTGGAAGCTCACCTCTTGGAAAAGGCTTCCTGAGACAGGCAGCATAGCCGCCACAGACCCCCTAGAATATGAAGAGTGGCTCACAGCAGAGTCACCGGAGCCCCCGCTGGCTGAACATCCTTACCCTTAGCGCCATCCTGCACCTCCTACCCTGAGACAAGTAAGGGCTGACTAACTGTATCCCCCGGCTGAGAGGGGAAAAGTATGCTTTCCAGGGGATACTCAGAAGTTACAATACAGGGAGGCAGAGTCTAGAATCCAAGGATGAAGCTCCTCACTTGCCACAAGTTAAACAATGTTTCCTGGAAGAAGACAGTTAGGGTAAGTATTAACAGAGCACACATTAAGGCTGCAACGGCCTACAAGCACGCATTAACTTCACTTTTACAGAATGCACATTAAAGGCACCAGGGAAGGGGCACAAGCTGAAGCACTTGGGTGGAACACGTGTTAGCACTGCACGATCCCCAGGCACACAACAGGCAAAACTTTTACAAACACGTGCAGAAAACGGCAGGAAACTCCCACCTAGCACCAATGGTTGATAACAGTCCACCCCAAATCGAGTCTCTCAAACAGAACCGGGAGCCTCCAATGAGGAAAATGACAAGGTCAAGCCTTGGTACTTACCCCCTGAGAGCCCTGGACATAGGATCCATGCTGGGCTCAGCTCTACTCGCCTGAAACTACTTCACTGATTGAGTTTACTTATCAGCAGCACTGTGTGAATGGTGGCTGGCAAGCAGATATCTCCGAGAGCCTTCTGCAATCTTCAGGAGCGCGCAGGGGGGTAAAGGAGGTGGCGCTAAGGTTGTGTGAGGCTGCTGCAGACTTCCAGATCTTTCCAATTTGTGCCTGCTGAAAGGCCCTTATCATGATAAGGGCGTGCGGATGAACCAATTTTCCCTCCTCCTATGGCTACCAAAAAGACTGTGGTCTAGTGGAGCCTCCCACATCGCACTCAACAAAGAGTCACCCTTTTAGGGCTTGAGGTGGTCATTCATGAGCATTTAATCAATCTCTTTTCCTCTCAGTCTTCAATTTTTCTACAAAGAGGAGAAAATCCATCTACCATCTGCTGGAGACAAAGATACTGAAAGGACCTCTGGTGGTTGAGCCTGATAGAGGCATGGGAGTGATGTCATTAAAACCTGGACTTATCATTGGTTCTCTCTCTCCACCAATCTGTTGGTAAGGGAACACAACCCACTTGTCTGAACTGGTCTAGCAGGATGATACGGAAAGACCAGTTGGTCTGTCCCATTATCCCTATCCTCACTATCAAAGATATATCCTAGCTACCTCCTGAAGAGCATGGCTGCTGGTAAGATCTCATTCCTTTCCTGTGTTCATTTTCTTCCTCACTGTGTTTCTAATATGAAGGACTAGACTACTCCTGCTTTTCAGTAACATCTCTCTTCTAAAAAGATTGCAGCCTGTGATAGTCATGTCCTAAGACAAAGCTCAGACGCAGCAACTATTTGCAAGCCCATGTTGGGCATGGTGACCTCCAGGTCTGTGATTCTGCTAAGACTGAGTATTTATGTGCTGTAAAACTCCTGCCCTTTATTTTATTTATTCTCCTCTTGTCTCCATTAACTGCTCTACTCTTTTCATTCATAGAGGAGCCTGACTATGAACTCCCTGGTCCAAACACCTCTCCCCCAACCAACGAAACTTGTAGATATCGTTATTCAAAAGATACTGATTTATTAGAAAGAAATTAGTTTGTCCAAAGAGCACTGGAAAGAATAACTAGATCATCATTACAAATTAAAATGGAAGAGAGTTCCAGGCAGCTTTCACAGGGACAAATCCTGTTGTTCCCCCAGAGCTCCATCAATTATTTCTAATACTGCAGAAAAAAAACGAAAAAAGCAGACTCTCTAATGTGACAAATGTTGGCAACACTGCACTTTCACCAAATTAACCTTCTAAGAGATTCAATTTATTCCTTGCCTTTGTTTATGTAAAATACTGTCTAATGGTAAAGCAATGGCTTGGGGAGGCTGCATGTGATTGAGAAGAATGGGAGGGAGGGGGATCTCTGAAAGCACATCAGTGTTAATGCTCCAAATGCAACATCGAGCAGAAACTGAGCTTAACCTCTAGCAGGTATCCAGCTTCACACGTGGTTAATTAGCACTTTATGTCTCTAACATACAATGCACTGCTCAGAAAAAAACAGCTAGAGTTAGAGCTGAAGACAGAAGTAAAGACTATTATCCTATCCTCTTAGAGAGAGAAGGGAAAGGAGACAGGCAGAACACAATTATCAGGTCTGAGGAGAGGTTATGTACAGCATTCACTGCTAACTTCACACTCTGAATCAAAGCAAATTGGTATCGCTATTTAAACAGCAGGCAGAGAGATTACTGGTACCAGCACTGGTTGGTTGCTATTGAGCTACACTAGCAGTGTCTCAGCACTGGGCTGTGCAGACAGGAGTAAGCTGCTCTGGCTGAGCTGGGAGGCGCAACTTCCCAAGCTACGTCTGATCCATGCCAGGCTCCAACTAGTGCTAGTAACCACCGAAATGGAAAAAGAAATCATGGATAATTCACTGCTGCTATATCTTGCTTCCTCTCCAGTAACATGTACATATTCCAAAGTACATGCAACACACATTCAAAACCTAGAATTGTTCCATATGCTCTAAATATTATGCTTATCGTATATGAGGCTTCTTTATGAAATCCCATATTGCCTAGACATAAGATTAAGAGAGACTGCAAGGTTTTATTACGAAGAGAAATGACCACAATCAATGACTTGACTGCACGCAAAGAATAAAACAATGGGGGGGGGGGGAGGCCAGATACAGAGGGCAATCCCTCGACACAGATGAATTGGTCTCCAACTGGGATAACGCCATCAGAGCTGCTGCCTGTCTCCCAGCTTCCAACAAGAACTCTGCAAAACGGGAACATGCGCCATGGTACTCCCAGGAACTGCGAGCCTCTCTTCTCCACCTACGCAAGCTTGAGAGACACTGGCGACACACCCGGACCTCCCAGGCACTCGAGATATACTCTGCTCAACTAAAGCTACACCGCGAGAAGACAATGGAAAAAAGAAAACATTACCATTCTGAATTACTAAAGAGATCTCTGAACAAACCTCATGATCTATTCACTATTGTCAAGTCTTTGACAGGTGACCCAGCTTCAGCCCAATCATCTACGCCCCAGCCACAAGACTATGCCAATTACCTACAATCAAAGTCGATCCAGACCAATACGGCTGCAACCATCTCATCCTTCTCCACCCCATATGTATCCTCACAACCAACCTCCCTAACGAAATTCTCTGAGGTATCTTGTGAAGAGATTGTAGATATTTTCACTATTAACCTCACTACTGCTCCCAACGATCCATGCCCTGCAAGCTGGATTAGAGAGTTGCGCCATGACCTCAGTCCAACAATATGCAGAATCCTTAACCAATCCCTATCAACAGGGTCCTTCCCCCAAAGCTTAAAATACACGTTCATCCGCCCTCTGTTAAAAAATAGTAAACTCGATCCATCTAAAGTTGAGTCCTTCAGACCAATTTCGAGCATCCCACTACTAGCCAAAATCTTCGAGAAGGTAGTCCAGCGACAGATTCAACACCACGTCGACATAGAAGCACCCTTGGACTCATCCCAGCATGGCTTTAGAGAAGCACACGGTGTTGATACCATCCTTACAACCCTCTTTAACAATCTAATCATTGGTCTTGACAACATCCACCAAGGATATGCCCTCATCTTCTTGAACATAGCAGCCGCTTTTGATTCGGTGAACCACCAAACACTCTTACATCGTCTCGAAGAAAAAGGAATACTAGGTTCAGCACTAGCCTGGTGTAAATCTTACCTATGCAATAGATGGCAACAAGTCAGAACTGGATCCACGACCTCAGAGTCATTTCCACTGAAACAAGGCGTACCCCAAGGCTCATCCCTATCTGCACTGATGTTCAACATCTACATGCAGCCCATCTGTGCATTAATTCGTTCATTCAATGTCCAATGCCTAGCCTATGCAGACGACATCCTCATTTACTCACCCTTCCAGATTGATCATCCTGACTTTTCCCAATTATTAAGATGCTTTGAAGCAGTGGCAGACTGGCTTCTCTCTCAGAATCTACGAATTAACCACACCAAAACAGATGTTCTCTTCATCACGAGAAACCAGAAGTTCACTCCACCATCCTCACTACAAGTCAACAACACAGAACTTAAGGCAAAATCCACAATTCGCTACCTAGGTATTACCCTTGACCAGAGGCTAGACATGTCAGCACATATCAAAAACACCTCAAAAGCAATTTATCACAAAATCAGATCACTACGCCATCTCCGACCACTACTGGACTTCTCTGATTTCCGATCAATCTTCCAGGCTCTCGTCATTCCTCACCTCAACTTTGCTAACATCATCCTTCAGGGACTCCCACAGTCGACCCTAAGCCCTCTCTGACTTGCCATGAACTCTGCTGCGAGGGTTCTGGTAGGTCTTTCAAGGTCAGACCATATAACACCAGTCCTGAAGAATCTACACTGGCTACCTCTGCAGGCCAGAATCCACTATAAGACTTTAGTCTTGACATTCAAAGCCCTCAAGACCCAGCCACTCACACCCATCAGTAAACTACTCCATAGCACTCCAGCCAATAGATTGAGGAGACATACATTGATGAATACCCTTGAAGTCCCTAAGTCAGTCACTAAATGTACAAAGACAACAGCCAATAGAGCCTTCTCCATGTTCGCACCTACGGCTTGGAACGCCCTCCCGGCAGAAATCCGAGCTATTTCCAATCTCCCGTTATTCCGAAAAGCTCTCAAACACCATTTGTTCCTTCTACACTACCTGGAGAATAACTCTGGAAAACACACAACCATCACCTTTACCCTCCTACCTAGCCCGTCCCATTGACCAGCCTCCCTTAGAGAATGGATAATCTCCTTTCCCCTCCCTCCCTCCCTTACACATGAGACTATGCATCTGCTTACGATCCTTTTATGTCCTGTAAGAATGTCTATAATTTGTATATAGTTTTCCCGGTTCATCCAAGTTTACTCCCCCTGTTCAATGTAAACTCAATGTGACCTGCTGCATTGCTGTATATTTTGTTTAACTGTAAACCGCACTGATTAATACAATAGCGCGGTATATAAGAGATATAAATAAATAAATAAAGGTGAGAAAAACTGGCTTGTGTGCAGAGGGTTTGTTTGATTTTAAACACAAAAATCTTAATTTTCTGGTTGAACTTTCTACTGCACCACGACTTTAACAAAAAGCTGTAGGACATTCTCCAGAGACAGGCTGCAAATAAGATTAATAAGAAGTGTAATATAGTGAATCATTTCCGGGATACAGCATCACAAAAAGCCGCTTCATCTCACCTTTATTGCTAGAAAGCACCATGGTAGAAAGGCAGGTGCTTAATCAAACTCTCTTCCATCTGCAGCACATTTAGTGCTCTACAACTTCCCTATTTATAACTGAACCAATACCGGGCACAGATTAAATACATTACATGTTGGTGCGATAATCAGCAATGCTCATAAAACACAATCAAACTGATTTGTTTGCTCTCCCAACATAACTGGGTTCTCACAAAGTATATTACAAGCACAGGACACTGCTTCGCTTGATTTTCTCTCTTTGTTGGGGGGGGGGGGGGGAGTGTAGTTTCTCATGTCTCCTTTTTTATTCCAGACAAAGCCAAGTCAGGGCTGGGATATGGTAAGATGAGACCTTGCCCACAACCACTGCTCATTAACAGATTCACCTGCCCATTGTTCCCAGTCTGGGCATTATAGCAATGGCCCTGAGGCAAACAGCCATGCACAGGATCTCCCCTCCCATTGCCAATGTGTTTTAAATCAGACTACCAAGTGTCGCCACTATTGATCACCATGACTCCCAGCTTCCTGTCACGCACCCCTCCCCCCTCCAAAGGGGCTAAAATGCAGCCTCTGTAGAATAATCAGCCATACTGGGAGATGATGACCTTCTTTGGGATCAACATAAGGACTGTCCAAGGGTCAGACCAATCCTCTTGCAGTAAGAATTTTAAAGTAGTATTTCAGCAGACTATGTTACTGGGCCAATATTTTCTGGTACTGCTGAATAACCCATCCACAAAAGATAAATATAGCAAAGAGATTCCTCTACCATTTTCCTGATTCGGCCCTTCCAGTGCCTGTACTGGGATACAAACAGGAACCCAAGGACAAAGCAGAGCACAGCATCTGCTTGCATTAAGATTGAAAATGCACTAGGAGACTGAAAATGCACTAGGAGTGGCCTAGTGGTTGGGGCAAGGTACCACAGGCTGGAAGGTCAGTGGTTCTAATCCCACTAGAGGACAGCAACCTTGGGCCGGAAGGACTGGGGTTTCTAGTCCCACAGGTGCTCCTTGTGGCCTTGGGCAAGCCACTTAACCCTCCATAGCCCATGTTCCCTGTAAGTATTAGTGTATGTGTCTCATATCCCCTCGTGTTAAATGCATCTCCCAATTGTATCGTGACCACTTTGATTGAAGGATAAGGTGGTATACAAAACTGTATAAATAAACTAAAATAAAATGATTTAATGTAGTGGATTAAATTCAGAATCTAGGCCCCCAAGAATGTGGACAGCCCTCCTTGTGGATACCAGAGGTCCCAAGCAGAACGGGGTACTCATGGTAACATAGCACATGACTGCAGATAAAGACCAGCATGGCCCATCTAGTCTGCCCAGCAAGGTGCACTTGCCGCTCAGTGCAGATCACCCCTCCCCATGCCTTTGTTTAGAGGTGTACCCACCACTCCATGTAAGTTACTCCTATTTGTTCAGATATAAGAGATAGTTATGCTTATTTTGATTTTATCCTGTTGCTATAAAAAGGGATCCACTGTGTCTGCCCCATGCCATTTTGAATTCTGTCACTGTATTTGCCCCCACTACCTCCATCGTGAGAGCATTCCAACGTCCACCACCCTTTCAGTGAAAAGGTATTTCCTGACATTGCCTTTCAGTTTACCCCCTTGCAGCTTCATGTTATGCCCTCTAGTTTTACAGCTTTCCCATCTTTGGAAGATGTTTGTCTGTCCATTAATATTTAAAGGTCTGAATCATATCTCCCCTGTCCCTCCTGTCCTCCAGAGTGTACATATTTAGGTCTTCTTCTCATAAGTCTTCTGACGCAGGCTCCAAATCATTTTGATCGCCTTCTTCTGAATCGCTTCCAGCCTTTTTATATCCTTTGCAAGATACGGTCTCCAAAACTGAACACCATATTCCAAGTGAGGCCTCACCAGCGACTTTTACAATGGCATTAATACCTCTTCTTTTTTTGATAATTCTTCTCTGTATGCAACCCAGCATCCTTCTGGCTTTTGCCACTGCCTTGTCACACTGTTTCGCCATCTTGAGATCATCACAAACAATCACTCCAACGTCCTTCTCCTAGTCTCTGTACACCCTTCTCTCGCCCCCTATCTCATACAATTCCCTTGGATTTCTGCTTCCCAAGTGCACTTCTTCACATTAAATCTTAACTGTCAAGCATTAGACCATTTTTCCAGCTTTTTAAGCTTTTTCCTCATGTTTCCCACTCCCTCAGAGGAGTCCACTCTGCTGCAAATTTTGGTGTCATCTGCAAAAAGACAGACGTTTCCATTCAGCCCTTCGGCAATATCACTCACAAATATATTGAACAGTACCAATCCCAGTATTGAACCCTGGGGCACACCGCTAATCACATTCCTTTCATCCAAGTGAATTCCGTTTACCGTCACCTTCTGTCATCTGTCAGTCAACCAATTTCTGATCCAGTTCACCATCTTGGGACCCATCCCCAAACTGTTGAGTTTATTGATAAGCCTCCTATGCTGAAATCTAGGTAGATCACATTCATTGCATCTCTTTGATCTAGTTCTCTGGTCACCCAGTCAAACTCAGATTTGTTTGGCAAGATCATCCTTTGGTAAAACCATGTTGCCTCGGGGATCATGCAACCTGTTGGTTTTGAGGAAGTCCACTATTCACTCTTTCAGGAGCGCCTCCATTACTTTTCCCGCCACCGAGGTAAGGTTTACTAGTCTGTAGTTTGTCATTTCTTCCCTATTACCACTTTTGTGGAGAGATACCACATCAGCCCTTCTCCAGTCCTGTGGAACTTCTCCTGTCTCCAAAGATCTATTAAAAACATCCTTTAAAGGCCCTGCAAGAACCTCTCTGAGCTCTTTCAGTATCCTGGGATGTATTCCTCTGGTCCCATAGACTTGTCCACTTTCAGTTTTGCAAGCTGTTCTAACATCTTTTGTGAATGGTGTGATATTTATTTTTATTTTATTTATTTATTACATTCTCTTATATACCGCGCTATTCTGCATCAGTGCGGTTTACATCGAACAAACTGAAATTACATTGAACAGGGCATTATAACTTGGAGATAACTATTTTACAGGGAACATGGGCTATGGAGGGTTAAGTGGCTTGCCCAAGACCACAAGGAGCACCTGTGGGACTAGAAACCCCAGTCCTTCCGGCCCAAGTTTGCTGTTCTCTAGTATCTACTCCATTTCCATTTGCATATTTGTCAATCACAGGTGGTCCTTCTCTAGGATTTTCTCTAGTGAAAACAAAGCAGACATATTTGTTTAGCATTTTCACTTTTTCAATATCACTTTCCACGAATCTGTTCCCAGCACTTTTGAGTCCTGCAATTCCACCTCTGATTTTCCTCCTCTCGCGAAGATACCTGAAAAAGGTTGTCGCCACACTTCACATCTTTAGCCATCTTTTCTTCTGGCCTTTGATTTTCCTATCCTTATTTCTCTTCTTGTCTTTTAGTTTAATCTTATATTTTTTTTCTGTGTTCCTCTGTTTGCGAGTTTCTGAATTTTTTGCCTTTGTGTAGCCACTTCTTTGAAGAACCAAATAGGTTTCCTTTTCCTCCTGTTTTTATTTACTTTCCTTATGTATTGCCTCCTTTAGTTTAGCCCATTGCAAATCCACTTCCCTTATCCCCCCCACCCTACCAACTCCTCCTTCAGGTACTTGGCCATTTTACTAAGTCAGCGTTTTTGAAGTCTAATACTTTGAGTTTGCTGTGATTGGATTCCACCTTGGCTTTTATCTCAAACCACACCGTGTGATGATCGCTGCTGCTCACATGGACAACTGGATATTCGACATGCTATCTCCGTTGATGAACACTAAATCCAGCACGGAACTCTCCCTGGTCGGTTCCATCATCATTTGTTTAAATAACACATCTTGGAAAGCATCCACAATTTTTTTTTTTTTTACTGCTTTCCAAATTTGCAGAAGGAACACTCCAATCCACATCGGGTAGATTAAAGTCACCCAATATGATCACTTACCCCTTCATGGCTATCTTTGCAATATAAACAATCAATTCGCTATCCATTTCTTTGGTTTGAGTTGGAGGCCTGTAGACCACACCAGTATGGATGACAGTGCCATCTCCTCTTTCCAACGCAATCCAGAGTGCTTCTTTTTCCCACATCCCCTGCATTTCAGCATCTTTAATATTGCTTTTGACATAGAGGCTGCTCCTCCTCCTTTTCTACCCTCTCTATCTCTTCTAAATAGATTATTTCCAGCTATGGCTATATCCCATTCATGCGACTCGTTAAACCATGTTTCTGTAATGGCTACAATGTCCAAGTCCATTTTCATCATTAGGGCTTCCAGATCAGAATCTTTATTGGCTAGGCTTTCCTTTCCAGCATTTGTTGAATGGCTTGCCTGCCTTTTGCATGGATTTTGTTCTACACGCTCCTTCCCGCTTGCCATTGATGTGTTGTTCAGAAGTGCGGCTGTTTCCAATGTTGTTTTGCTTTTGCTAGGAGTGACGTAATGAACTTGTCCTTCTCGATCAGTCACCCCCTTTCCCTAGTTTAAATGCCTGTCCACATACTGCCTGAATTTTTCACTTAAGATCCTTTTCCCTGCTCCTCCCCTTCTATCCTTCAAATGGCCTTTGGAATCCTCTCTCCCTTCTAACCCCCTCCCCATTCCACACCCTAGGTTGGTTCTCCTGTCACTGCACTCTATTCTTCTCTGGCCCTCCTCTCAGCTAATCACTTCTGTGTCAAGCATGACAATCCATCAAGTCTGGATGTGCAGAACAGATCCATCTTCCTGTGATGATCTTCCAGCAATACAAGAATAATAAAAAGCTAGTGTAAAGCCTGTAAGTTAGTGTACACCAGTGCATACTGGGCTCATAGGCCTTATGCTAGCTTTCTTCTCATCGCTGCTGGAAGATTGACATGGGGAAACGTACCTGTTTTGTTACTCCAGGGCAGAGGATTATTGGGCCTCTATTGTGCTTGAGGGCCCCCACCACCACACAAACCCACACATAAAACACTGTGGATGTTGCCTGAGCAGACTTTCTGCTAGTTACGTTTAATATATTAAATTCTCAGTGACCAGCATTTTCCCTTTAGCTGCTGAGAAATCAATGTGCACAGTTTCTAATATTAAATACCACAACATTTATATAGACATAAATCTGAGCAGAAAATATTCACATGGAAGGCTGCTGGACACCGTGACTCTGCTGAGGCTAACAAGAGTGTTACTGGTGAAACAGCAAACCAGCAGAACAACCTGTAATGAACAATTTATTGATCGTAATTGCTAAAATATTTCATAAATACCCATTCTACCATTACAGAGAAAGACAGATTTCCCCTGTAGACTATGAGCAGACTAGATGGCCCATACTGGCCTTTATCAGCCATCATATACTATACTGTTACTAATGATGGCACCAAGGTGGTAGATGCCCTCATCTTGCTGGGTAACCTCTAATTTCAAAAGAGGAGGTGATTCATAAGTGTATTAAATGCAAATATTAAGGAATAAATGAAAAAAAACCACCTTAGCAATGACAGTGCAAGACCAGTTCTGCTTCAGTGACAAGAGGAATCAGTTTCTTTTGGGCAATTTAATAAATCAAAGAACTGAGACCACACCTAGAAAGATAGCAGCAGCCGCCATTCTTGGGCCAGACCAGTGGCAAATTCTCTATTCATGGAAAAAAACCATCTTGCAGCTCCAGCTCCTGAAAGAAGCTAGGATATGGAAGAACAGTTTGCCTTTTTGTAAGATGGCAAAGACTTGGCTTTTTTAAGCTCTGTTTTTTAGTTAGCATTATGCCTTAATGAGTTGGAAATTTTTGGGAGAATTGTAGGTATATGTTTTCATGATCTTATTGTGCTGTGTTTGTTTTTAATTGGTTGCAGTGTAGCGCCACATATAGAGCTCAGTTCTTCTACCCCACAGGTGATGCTTTTTTTCCAACTTTATATAGGATTTCAAATCACAGAAACAAACAAATGACAGATCTCACATCACATTCATATAATCAATATAAAAAGAATGAACTAATAAATATGGACCAAGAACTACAAGATGCTTGGAAAAGGGAAAAAATAGTGAGAGAAAAGGCAAAGTCTCCAAGGGAGATTCCATACAAAGAGGACCATCATGGTATGAGCAAAACTAACCACTTTGGAGACAGTACCACCCAAAAGAGAATCTGCAAATATGCCCATGAATCACTTGGAGCCCAAAGCCAGCAGCTCCCTTAAAACAACATCACTTGCAATTCAATTGCCTTTACATGCACTTCTGTTTCCATTGCTCCCTCTATTATGAAAGAATTCTACTCAACAGGACTAGAACATAAAAAATGCCATACTGGATCAGACCAAGGTCCATCTAGTCTAGTATTCCTGTTTCCAACAGTGACCAATCCAGGTCACAAGTACCTGGCAGGTTCCCAAAAAGGTACATAGGTTCCATAGTGCTTTTCCCCAGGTCCTCTTTAATGATGGTTTATGGACCTTTTCTTGAGAAACTTGTCCAAACCTTGTTTAAGCCAAGCTATACTAACAACCTTTACTACATCCTCTGGCAACATATTCCAGAGTTTGATTACTTGTTCAGTAAAAAAATATTTTCGCTTATTAGTCTTAAATGGGTTATATTGTAGTTTAAGTCTTTCTACTTTTTGATGGCGTAAGCAATCGATCTATATTTACCCATTCCACTTCATTCATTAATTTATAAACCACTATCATATCTCCACTCAGCCGTCTTTTTTCCAAGTTGAAGAGCCCTGACCTTTTAAGCCTTTCCTCATAGGGGGTATCCTTCTATCCCCTTTACCATTTTGGTGACTCTTTATTGTACCTTTTCTAATTCTACTATGTCCTTTTTAAAATATGGCGACCAGAATTACACACAATATTCAAGGTGCAGACGCACCATGGAACAATACAGAGGCATTATAATATCCTTTGTTTTATTCTCCATTCCTTTCCTTACGATTCCTAGCATTCTATTTGCTTTCTTGGCCACCGCTGCACACTGGGTGGAGGATTTCAATGTATTATCCACGACGCCGCCTTAGTCCTCTTTCTGGGTTCCTAATATGGAACCCTGCATCGCATAACTGTAATTTTGGTTATTCTTTCCTAGGTGCATAACTCTGCACTTGTCCACATTAAATGTCATCTGCCATACGGATGTCCAGTCTCCAAATTTATAAAGTTCCTCTTGCAATTTTTCACAATCCTCTTGTGTTTTAATAACTTTGAATAATTTTGTGTTATCTGCAAATTTGATCACCTCACTCGTAATTCCTATTTCCAGGTCATTTATAAATGTTAAAAAGCAGCAGGCCAAGCCCAGATCCCTGGGATACTTCACTATTCACCTTTTTCCATTGAGAAAACTGGCCATTTAGCCCTACCCTCTGCTTTACATCTTTTAACCAATTCCTGATCCACAATAGTACACTGCCTCCTATCCCGTGACTTTTTAATTTCACTAACAGTCTCTCATGAGGGACCTTGTCAAAGGCTTTCTGAAAATCCAGATACACTATCCTGACCGGCTCACCTTTGTCTACCTGTTTATTCACACCTTTAAAAAACTATAACAAATTAGTAAGGCAAGACTTTCCTTGGCTAAATCTATGTTGGCTTTCTCCCATTAAACCATGACTATTTACATTTAGTAAATTTTCTTTATAATGGTTTCTATCATTTTGCCTGGTACAGACATCAGGCTCACTGGTCTGTAGTTTCCCCGGATCACCCCTGGAACCCTTATTAAAAATTGGTTTTACATTGGCCATTCTCCAGTCTTCAGGAAGAATTAATTAGTCCTTACCTGCTAATTAGTGTTCCTGAAGGAACGACAGTCCAGTCCCTTTACTCCCTTTACTTCTGGGTTGCGTAACCCTTCCAGCAGCTTGGAGGCTGAGTCAAACCCTTTTGAGGTTGGTTAGGTATAAATACCTCTGGCACCACCCCTAATCCCCAGTAATCTATTGACAAAGCAGACTTAATGAACAAAAACCATTAACTGTAAAACTTTTTTTTTTTTTTTTTTTAAACTAATGTAGGAATAGAAACGTGCGGGGACCAGGAGAAGTGGGACAGGACGGGAAGGTATAACCAGAGGCTGCCCCAGCCTTCCCGCCCCCCCGGCTCACCTGCCCCATGCCATCCAGGACTCCTTCCGCCTCTGCCCCGGAATCGTTCCGCTATAATCACCGTAGCCCGGGTGGGATCAGGGACTGGACTGTCGTTCCTTCAGGAACACTAATTAGCAGGTAAGGACTAATTAATTCTTCCTTATCGTCACTCCAGTCCAGTCCCTTTACTTCTGGGATGTAACTGAGCAGTTCAAACCTGGGTGGGGTTCGCTATGCCGGAACGAATGACCGCGTCCCCAAAGCTAGCATCCGTAGACCTCTGCACATTCAGCCTGTAGTGCTTGGTAAAGGTATGCAGCGAGGACCAAGTTGCCGCCCTGCAAATATCAACTGGCGGAACCAGGCTGGACTCAGCCCAGGAAGCAGCCTGCGCCCGTGTGGAGTGGGCCCGCAGGCCTGCCGGGGACTGTTTCCCCTTCAGGATATAGGCGGAAGAGATGGCTTCTCTGATCCATCTAGAGATGGATGCCTTGGCCGCGGCCTCCCCCTTGTGGGGGCCCCCAAACTGAATGAACAAACGTTCGGACCTTCTGAAGGGGGCCGTGCGTGAGAGGTAACGCTTCAGTGCTCTGCGTACATCTAGGCGACGTAGAATGCCATCCTTCTCTCCCCGCCTGGCAGCTGGGAACGCAGGCAGCGAAACCGGCTGGTTCAGATGGAAAGGCGATATCACCTTGGGGAGGAAGGAAGGGACTGTTCGTAAAACCACCTTGTCCTTAAAGAAGGAGAGAAAGGGAGGCTGGGAGGACAGAGCCTGGAGCTCGGAAACGCGTCTTGCTGAGCAGATGGCTACCAAGAAGACCGTCTTCAACGTCAAATCTTTAAGTGAGGCATCCATTATTGGTTCGAAAGGTTCTTTGGTCAAGGCATTTAACACCAGGTTAAGGTCCCAGGGGGGGGATTATCGATCTTTTCTGGGGGCGCAGGCGACTAACTGCTCTCAGGAACCTGGTCACGTCCGGGTGGACTCCCAAGGACTTCCCCCGGACCTTGCCTCTATAGCAAGAGATGGCTGCCAGCTGGACCCGTAGGGAGCTGTGAGCAAGGCCTTTCTCAAAACCCGCTTGCAAGAACTCTAGAATCTCTGGGATGGAGGCTGAAAAGGGTTTCTTCTGGCGTTCCGTACACCAGGCTTCGAAAATGCGCCACACCCTCACGTAGGAAAGACAAGTGGAGCGCTTCCGCGCGCTCAGCAAGGTTGCAATCACTGAACCTGAGTATCCCCGCTTCCGAAGCCTCGCCCTTTCAATAGCCATGCCGTAAGCGAGAATCGATCCACGTGAGGCATCAGCAGGGGCCCCTGTCTGAGAAGGTCCTTCTTGCAGGGAAGATGGAATGGTTGGTCGACCGCCAATCTCACTAGGTCCGCATACCACGGGCGGCGAGGCCAATCTGGGGCAATGAAGATGACCAAGCCTTGGTGGGATTCGACCCTCTGAAGCACCCTCCCGATCAAGGCCCAAGGAGGGAATACGTAGAGAAGACCCCCGGAGGGCCACCTCTGGGCTAGGGCATCCAGGCCTTCGGACATCCTTTCCTTTCTTCTGCTGAAAAAAACGATTTGCCTTGGTCGACGAGTAGCGGGCCATGAGATCCATGATTGGGGGGCCCCAGAGGGAGACAATCCGGTTGAAGATTTCCTGATCCAGCTCCCACTCTCCCTGGTCGACCTTGAACCTGCTGAGGTAATCCGCTGTGACGTTGTCCGTGCCGGCCACGTGTTGAGCTGAGAGGGCTAATAACCGGGTCTCGGCCCACTGGAACAGGCTGGACGCCTCCTTCTCTAGGGCGGGACTGCTCGTCCCCCCCTGCCGGTTGATGTAAGCCACCGTGGTGACATTGTCTGAGAGGACGCGAATTGCGTTCTTCCTCACTAGAGGCTCGAGCGTCTTGAGCGCCAGAGTAACTGCTCGTAACTCCAGCCTGTTGATGGACCATTGCGACTCCACCGGAGACCAAAGGCCCTGAGCAAACTGTCCCTGGCAATGGGCTCCCCAGCCCGACAGGCTGGCGTCCGTTGTAAGCAGGATCCACTGTGGAGTTTCGAGAGGTGTCCCGCATTCTAGGTTCTTCGGACACCTCCACCACCGGAGAGCTTCCCTGGTTCGAGGTGCGCAGGGTAGAGGAGTGGACAAGGGATGATTCTGAGGCGACCAACGACGTAACAAGGAGCGTTGTAGGGGCCTCATGTGGGCTCTGGCCCAGGGAACTACCTCTATTGTCGCCGCCATGGTACCCAATAATTGAAGGTAAAGCCACGCTGAGGGGTTCCATCTTTCCAGGAACTGTGTCACGAGAGACCTTAGATCCTTTGCCCGTTTTCGGGGTAGGAACACCCTTCCTCCTCTGGTGTCGAATCTTGCCCCGAGGTATTCGAGTTCCTGAGCAGGTATCAACTTGCTTTTTGACCGATTGATTATCCACCCTAACTCCTCCATGACCTCTACTACTCTGGCTGTAGCCGAGCGACTTTCCTCCTCTGATTTCGCCCTGATCAGCCAATCGTCCAGGTATGGGTGCACCAGGATTCCTTCCCTTCGTAGGAAGGCAGCCACCACCACCATTACTTTGGTAAAGGTCCTGGGAGCCGTGGCTAAACCGAAGGGCAGCGCCTGAAATTGGAAATGACCTCTTGGTACCGCGAACCTCAGGAACTGTTGATGAGATCTTCGGACCGGAATGTGCAAGTACGCTTCCGTCAGGTCGAGAGCTGTGAGAAACTCCCCGGCCCTTACGGCCGAAATGACTGACTTCAGGGTTTCCATTCGGAAATGGGGTACCTTGAGACAGCGATTGACCTGTTTTAGGTCTAGGATAGGACGAAAGGAGCCTTCCTTTTTTGGGACTACAAAATAAATGGAGTACCGACCGGAGCCGTATTGGTCTGGTGGGACCGGGGTCACCGCCCCGAGCGCTACCAGTCTTGACAGGGTGGCTTCTATAGCTTTCCTCTTTGTCGGAGAGCCGCAGGGGGATTGAATAAAGGCTGGAAGAATCTGTTTTCCAAATTCGAGGGCATAACCTTCTCTGATCACTTCCAGGACCCACTGATCGGAAGTGACCCGGGTCCAGGCGGGAAGAAATAGCCTTAGACGTCCCCCCAAGGGTAATTCGCCCGTCCGGACCCCTTCTATCTCATTGCGATTTTCTAGGTCCCGAGAAAGAGGTAGAGGCTCCAAAACCTCTCCCTGCTCCTCGAAACCCCTTAAAGCCTGACCCCCTGGTCGGAAAGCGACCCTTAGGAAAGGAGCTTGTTCTGGAAGGCCGAAACCTCCGAGAGTCTCTTGGCAGACTGCGGGAGGGCGCTGGGAGGCGAGGCTGCTTCGGTCTGTCCTCCGGAAGTCTGCCCCCCTTGGATTCGCCCAGGTCCTTCACTAGCTTTTCTAGGTCCTCACCGAATAGCAACTTCCCCTTAAAAGGAAGACGACCCAGGCGAGCCTTTGAAGAAGAGTCGGCTGCCCAATTGCGTAGCCATAAACAGCGCCTAGCTGCGATCACAGATGCCATGTTCTTAGCTAGGCTCCTGATAAGATCGTATTGACTATCTGCCAGGTAGGCTGCTCCTGATTCCAACCTAGCTGCCATTGGTTGCCCGTCTCCTGCGGAACCTTCCGACAGCTGAAGTTGTTGGGACCACCTTAGGCAAGCCCGAGCTACCCAGGCTCCAGAAACCGAAGCCTGTAAGGCGAGGGCACTAACATCAAAGGCCTGCTTTAGTAATGTGTCCATTTTTCTGTCCTGAGAATCCCTGAGGACCGCGCTACCTTCCACTGGGATAGTCGTCTTCTTAGTAACTGCAGATACGGCCGCATCCACCTTGGGCGACTTCAGCAATTCTCTGTCCGCATCTGGTACTGGATAGAGGCGTGTCATAGATCGCACTCCCCTCAGGGAAGATTCAGGCTGGTTCCACTCTTCCTGGATCATCTGGCGGACGACCCTGTGTAAAGGGAATACCCGTTGAGACCTTCTGACTGCTTGGATCAGGGGATCCTCCAGCGCTTCGTCATCTGCTTGTGTGTCTGAAGCTACCTTGAGGGCCTTTAGAGACTCACCGATTAGCCCCGGGAGCTCCTCCCGGCGAAAAACCCGCACTATGCGGGATTGTTCCTCCTCCGGAAGCTCTCCTTCCTCGAGCTCCTCCTCCTCATCCCCTATCTCCTTGTCGGAGAACTCCTCCTCCTGAACGTCGTGAGGAGGGGAAGAGAACGGTTCTTCACTCGCTAGTCGCGCGCGTTTAGAAGCTGGCCCCCCTGGGATGCCGGGATCCTGGGGGGCGGACTTCCCTGGATTAATCCCCAGGTCTTCCTTCCCTGAGCTCTGGCCTCCTGCCCCGAGCCCCTGCTTGCGCATGCAGTAGGCCTTGTGCAGCAGGAGGACAAATTCGGGAGAAAAAAGGTCAGAAGGACCCTCTTCTCCAAGGGCAGGGGAGAGAGAGGACAGAGATGGAGTGGGGAATTCTGATGTTGAGGGCGGAGGGATGCAGGGCTCTCTTTCGCCCTCCACATGCTCCACTGGGTTCTCATTAGCGTGAGAAGCAGCCAATTGAATGCCGTGCTCTACCGAGGCAGCTTCTGCAGCACAAGCCCTGCAGACCCCTGCCTCAGAGGCCGAGCCCCTGCGGGTGCCACAAGAGGGGCATCGGAGCTTGGACATAGTTTTCCACCAGAACCAAGTGAAATAAAAGGAAATAACTCTAACTCACTCCCGTGAGACCCCAAACTTCCTCCCCCCACACTCTCCGATAAAATAAAATGAAACAGAAGCAAAGTAGATGAGCTGAAAATGAAGCTAAAAATAAGTTAAAAATTAAATTATAAATAAAATCATAAATAAGTAAGTTAAAATTGGCCCAATGCAAATATATCAAAACAGGAGGGGGAAAAAAAAACCCCCTGTACTTGCGTTTTCCCGGCTCCTATGATTATCGCAGATCTCCGAGGTGAAGAGTTGTCTGCGGGATACTACACGTGGCTGGGCCTCAGCCACGTGGAGTGCAGGCCGGGACCCGGCGTCTCGGCTTACACCGCCGTCCCGCACTGCCGATACGGAGCGATCCCGCCGCCGACTGCAACCTCCAGCTGCTCCCGAGCTGTTTCGCTAAGCCGGGAGCGCGGAGGGAGGGCGCGTTGTAACCTCAAGCGCTCAGCCGCCTGAGGGCTTCGGCGCGAGGCGGAAGAGGCCGGAGCTGAAGACAGAGAGCCGCCGGGCTGTAGGGCTTCCACGATCCACCCCCTGCTGCCGGCAAGCCTCTTTGGAGAGGGAGTCCCTTCCCTAGCACCCCCGCCACCGGTAAGGAGGGGGCCTTGCAGGCAGAGAGCTTGAGCTCGAACTCCGGAGGGTAGAGGGAGGGAGGGGGGAGGGAGCAAGGAGCAAGAAAGGCTTAAAGGGGCACTAACTACAACTGCAGAAAAATTAAATTGAACAGCAAACCTTAAATAAAATTATAAATAAAATTATAAATAAATTATAAATAAATTATAAATCTCCACTAAGGGGACTACAAGGGAGACTCCAGTAAGCCCTTGGCTTACGGAACCCTCCAGCTGCTTGGAGGCTGAGAATACTGGGGATTAGGGGTGGTGCCAGAGGTATTTATACCTAACCAACCTCAAAAGGGTTTGACTCAGCCTCCAAGCTGCTGGAAGGGTTACGCAACCCAGAAGTAAAGGGAGTAAAGGGACTGGACTGGAGTGACGATAAGGAACTACAGATTATTTTAATGATAGTTCACAGATTACTAATAGTGTCTGCAATCTCTGAACATTTACCAAGAGACAGGTGGCACAACTGTCAGACAAAACGTTGCCGGCTTCCACATCAGCAATGAGCAGAAAGCAGCACAGATAATCTGGCCTGCAGATTTTTCACAAGGGAAAAAAGCAACAATTTTCAGAGATTAATAAAATAGCTGAGGAAAAAAAACATATTTCAGTGTGTCAGCTCTTGCACCTGGTCTCATTTCCTTTAGAACAGTCTCTACACCTTACTTTTGTGCTTCTGTGTGCACCGAACACTGTCAAAATAAAAGAGCAAAAAGGATTTGGTGCCTTGGTCACAAAGTTATCCCTGCACACAGCTTTCACGCTTGAAGGATTTCTACTATTTTTCCTTTTATTATTACAATTACGAAAATGTAATTTATAAAAACATTCTTACATAGCTATACGAACAGCCTTCCTCCCTATGTACTTAATGCATAATGGAGTGGAGGTGTAGCTTAAGGGTTAGAGCAGTGGCTTGGGACACAAGAAACCAGGGTTCAATTCCCACTAGCACTCCTTGTGGTCTTGGGGAAGTCACTTAACCCTCCCATTGCCTAAGAAGAATCCAAGTTATCAATGCCCCTGTTTAATGTACATTACCAAGTTTAAGTTACAAAGTACACTAGCGGAAAAAATTGTGGATATACCTGTAAAATTTGAGCTCTCCGCGATAATTAAGAGAGATATTAATTTGAGCTCTCCGCGATAATTAAGAGAGATATTAAGTATTCTATATATTAGATACTCTATGCAGATTGTTGCCATAACATTTGGGAACATATTACAAAATGAATATCATCAACATTTATCTGAAAAAACTTCAATTTGGAGTCAGACAAGGTAATTGATGTCTTTTTCTCAGGAAAATATTTTTCATGAAACTGTCGATCCACTAAGCAGGTTTTATGCAGAATCTCATGTATAAGCTGACGCTTCAGATAATGTGTGCTATACTGCCAGGTGTATACAAGCTGTATCGAAGTCATATTTGTGCTTTTGTTATTTTTACAAATTTATTTTATTTATTAGCAAAAATAGTTTTTAAAAAATTACAAATGCTTAATAAAAAGTTTCCAATTTGGAATATGTTGTATTTTGTAGATTAATGATGGCAGCAACAAAGAGGGTTGACTGGTCTCCTAAAAAGAGAGCAACAGCCCTTACTTTGAGAAATGAGGGGTACAGCTTTCGTGAAATCGCTCAGAAGATGGGCCATGGAATGACAGCATCTGGTGTACAAAAGTTGTGTGCTCGCTTGAAAGTCACTGAAAGTGTTGTAGACTACTTCCTTCCTCTTCCCTTCTGAGTTGCAACACTTTCAGTGACTTTGAAGTGAACACACAACTTTTGTACACCAGATGCTGTCACTCCAAAAAGTATGTATCCAGGAGCAAAGAAAATTATTACATAACTGTACACCGTTTCACAAATATCAGTATCAAATCATTCAATTAATTTACATTCCAAAGGGGGCGTGAAAAATTCAAACACGACAATTCAACTGGGCCAGTAGGCAACTAGGACCACCAAACAAGTCCTACCAGTGACTGTATTAAGGATTATTCTTTTAAAGTTAAGCCTACCATTTAGCAAGGCTAATTTTAAATACATAACTTACAAATTTAGTGGTTAAATATCATACCTAAAACATCTAAGTGACAGCTCTGCCTTTGTCCCTCCCCAATGCTAGCCCCTTTTTCTACAGAAACTGTGGCTGTTTAGCAAGCTGCTAGGTACGCATGACCTAGATTGGCCACTGTTGGAAACAGGATACTGGGCTTGATGGACCTTGGTCTGACCCAGTATGGCATATCTTATGTTCTTATGTTCTTAAGCTGATGGTCCACTTTTATCCATAAATGGGTTGAAAAGACACTTGAGTTATACATTCACGACAAGCCAGCAAATGTAACACTTGCTTTGAATATCAAACGCTTTTTAGGCACGTGTTATTAAAGCGATAGCACCTATTGTCCATGTCTCTCCATACCAAAAGGTCTGTCTGCATGTATGCAGAAAAACATATACTAGAGGAGGCAGTGAAAATGAACAGAGTGGCAGGGAAAGCATAGTTACTCACCTGTAACAGGTGATCTCCGGGAACAGCAGGAATTTAGTCTTCACATATGGGTATCGTCGGTACTGACGGAGCCTGTGCGGGAACGCTCCCCAGCATCCAATAGGAAAGCTTTTGGGAGCATCCCACAGCGCCTGCATGCTGCCTTACCGCTTTTCCCAACTGTCCCTTCTCCAGTTGGGTTTAAAGCTGAGACAAAAGAGAGAGAGAAAGAGAGAGAGATAGAGAGATACAACTCCTAGGGGAGTTGGGTGGGTTGTGAAGACTAAATTCCTGCTGTTCCCGGAGATCACCTGTTACAAGTGAGTAACTATGCTATCTCAAGGAACAAGAAGGAATGAAGTCTTCACATATGGGGACTACCTAGCTGCGGATGCCAGGGAGAAGGCCCCAGAAGTTGTGTGCCCTTGTGAAAGGGCTCCACTTCCCCCCATGGATCTCTGGCATCCTACCATGGACGGTGGGTAGGAGTTGATTAAGTGTGGAACAGGTGTTGAAGAACAGCCTAACCAAACAAGGCATCCCGGCGGGAGTCCTTGTCTAAGCAGTCATGGGCTGTGAAGGTATGAACCGAAGCCCAAGTAGCTGCTTGACAGATGGCGTCGATAGACACAGAGTGAAGATAAGCCATGGAGGCTGCCATGGCTCTCACATTGTGAGCTGTGACATGGCCTTCAAGAGGAAGGTTTTTACTCTTGTAGGCAAGATATACACTGCGCAATCCAGCTGGACAGTGTTCTTTTGGAGATTGGAAGTCCCAAATGACTAGGACCAAAAGCAACAAAGAGTTGAGAGGACTTTCTATGTTGCTGTGTCCTTTGCAAGTAAAAGGCCAAAGCTCTTTTACAGTCCAAAGTATGAAGATTCCTTTCTGCATTTGAGGCATGAGGCCTTGGAAAGAATACAGGAAGGTGACCCGCTTCGTTTAAATGAAAAGGTGACACCACCTTTGGCATAAAGTGTGGATGAGTCCTAAGGACTACCTTATCATGATGGAACCTTGTATAAGGAGGATCAGCAACCAACGCTTGCAATTCACTGATGCGACGTCCTGATGTGACTGCAATAAGAAAGATGACCTTCCAGGAAAGGAATTTCAAAGAGGTAGTGGCTAATGGTTCAAAGGGCGGTTTCATGAGCTGCCCAAGAACCAGATTTAAATCCCATGCCACCGGTGGTGGCTTAATGGGAGGCTTAGTTAAAAGAAGGTCTCTCATAAATCTCGCTATGAGAGGATGAGAGGAAATAGGTTGTCCATTTAGAGGCTTGAAAGAAGCTGCAATAGCACTCAAATGAACTCTCACTGAATTGGTCTTAAGCCCTGCATTTGATAAATGGAGATACTCCAGTAATGATTCCAGAGGTATCACAAGAGGGTTAAGACCCTTCTGCGAGCACCATATGGTAAACCTTTTCCACTTAAATGCATAAGAGCGTCTTGTGGAAGGCTTCCTGGAAGCATAAAGGATATCCTTTACCTGCTGGGAAAGGTTAAGACCATGAAGTTCTAGGCTTTCAGCAACCATGCCCTAAGATGCAGAGACTGGGGATTGGGATGCCACAGCATCATGCCCTCTTGAGAAAGGAGATCTGGAGCAGATCCTAACTCCAGAGGCAGAGCTTGAAAGAGATGTAGGAGCAGAGGGTACCACATTTGCCGTGGCCAACGTGGAGCTATGAGGATCATATGACCTTTGTCTATGAAGCTTGAACAGGGTTTTGGGAATTAGGGGAATGGGTGGAAAGGCATACAGGAAGTCCTGACCCCAATGGAGGAGGAAGGCATCCCTGGCCTGACAACCCTGAGCTGGAATTCTGGAACAGAACTGGGGAAGTTTGGCATTCAGCGGACTTGCAAAGAGGTCTATGTCCGGAGTTCCCCAAATTTGAAAAATTATGGCCACCTGGTCTGTATGGAGAGACCATTCATGTGGAAGCAGAACTCGACTGAGTCTGTCTGCCCAAGAATTCTGAATGCCTAGAAGATACACCGCAAGGAGATGAATCTGATGCTCTCTAACGAGGGCCCATAGTCACAAAGCTTTGTTGCAGAGCGACAGAGAGCCTGTTCCGCCCTGCTTGTTCACATGGAACATGGCTACTTGATTGTCCGTTTGAACAAGGACTGTCTTGTAGCTGAGTGTAGAATACTCGAATAGCAAGGAAGATTGCTCTGAATTCCAGGAGATTGATGTGGAGATAGGCCTCCTGTGGAGTCCAGGTACCCTGGGTAGAGAGGCCTTGCAGGTGGGCTCCACAATCCACCTGTGAAGCATCTGTTGTTAGAGTAGCTTGGGTGGGGGTTGCTGAAAAGGAGACCCCACGAAAAGGTTTTGGGGTGATTGCCACCATTGAAGGGACAAAATAAGGAAATCTGAGTTTGCTATTTTGTCTGACAGGCAACCTGACGCCTGAGTCCACTGAGTGGATAAAGTCCACTGGGCTGCCCTCATATGGAGGCGAGCATAAGGAACCACATGCATGGTGGATGCCATGTGGCCTAGCAACTGTAAAATTTCCCGAGCAGTGAGGTGAGGTTTTAGCACTGCTTGGGAAACTAACTGCACAATGCGAAGGCAGCGGGGCTGTGGAAGGAAGGCCCTCGTCTGTCTGGTATCCAGCAGAGCTCCTATAAACTCTAGGGATTGAGTGGGAGCAAGGTTGGATTTTGGGAAGTTTATGACAAGTCCCAAATACTGAAGGATGCGCATTGTGCGAGAGAGAGCAACCCTGGCCTCTGGCTCTGAAGGGGCTCGAATGAGCCAGTCGTCTAAGTAAGGGAAGACAAATATTCCCAGGGTGCGGAGAAATGCTGCCACTACAGCCATGCATTTTGTGAACACCCTTGGTGCAGAGGCCAGGCCAAAAGGAAGAACCCTGTATTGATAGTGCTTCCCTTGAAATAGAAAGCGAAGGAACTTTTGGTGAGTTGGATGGATGAGAACATGAGTGTACGCATCCTTGAGATCTAGAGAACAAAGCCAATCCTGACTCTGAAGGTATGGCAGCAGAGTTCCTAGAGAAATCATCTTGAACTTCTCTTTGAACAGGAATTTGTTCAATTCTCTGAGGTCTAAAATGGGTCTGTGTCCTCCTGTTTTCTTTGGAATAAGGAAATAGGGGGAGTAAAACCCTCTACCCCATTGGGGAATGGGTACCTCTTCTATTGCCCCTTGAGCAAGGAGCACAGTGACCTCTTGACCTAACCGGTCATTGAGAAAGGTCTGAGAATTGAACTGCCTTACCATTATAGGAGGGGGCATGCTGAGGAAATGAAGCTTGTACCCCTCTCTTACAACAGACAGAGTCCAATTTTCTGCTGTTATCTGACACCATCTGGGGGCAAAATGACATAACCTTCCTGGGATGGTGGAGGGTTCTGGGCCGTTCAGGGCCAGGAAGGCAAAGTTCTCTAGATAGGAGTCAAAGCCCCTTTGGAGGCTGAGTCTGCTGAGCCGGTTGAGGCTTAGCTGCTTTTGTCTTTCTTTGCCTAGGTTGTTGCTGCTGTCCCTTTTGGGCAGACTGACCTAAACGATGTCCCTGCTGGGTATAGGAGGGATAAAACTTTTTCTTCTTGCTGAAGAATGGTTTCTTAGAGGATCTTTCCTCACAGGATCAGCTGTAGATTTAGACAATCTATTCAAAGTGATACTGTCAGAATCTCTCTCTTTAGCTTTTTCCTGCCAATTCTTGCCAAAGAGATTCTCTCCTGTGCAAGGTATATTCCCTAGTTTGTCCTGTACCCAAATTTCCAAGTCAGATGCCTGGAGCCAGGCAATCCTACGTGCACCTATGTAAATGGCAGAGGTTCTGCTTATGCATTCAAAGCAGTCAAAGGCTGCATGATTCACAAACTTGGAAACATCCTGAGCATGTTTGACAAGAGCGAGATAATCTTGCCTTTTATCATCAGGAAGGAGAGGGCTCATAAGCTCTAAATCTCCTATGACCTCTTTAAGGATCATTCCCATATACAAGATATAGGAACTGATCCTAGCAGAAAGCATGGAAGCCTAGAAGGATTGACGTCCAAAGGCGTCAAAAGTCCTACACTCACATCCTGGAGGATTAGATGCATGCCTTTTTGCACTCTTTATCCGTCTCATGGCTGATTCCACCACCATGGATGGTGTGGTAATTGAGTCTTCTGAAACCCAGGACAAGGAGGAACTCGATACATGGTGTCAAGTCTTCGAGAGTGAGGAGATGTGGTTAAAGGTGTTTCCCACATCTTTAACATAAGATCATGCAAGATCTCATGAATAGGTAAGGTAGCTGCCTCCTTGGGAGCTTTAGGGTATTGTAGGATTTCTAATTCCTTTGCCCTAGGCTCTTTTTCAGGAGCCACATCTCGGATAAAATCCTGAAAGAACATATCCTCTGGTGGAAACATCCTATGCTGAGGAGAAGAGGAATCCTCAGAAAGAAGTACTCTGGTATCGGCAGAGCTTTCAGAGTCTTCAGACTCATCCGAGGATTCGAAGTATCTCCGATCCGGGTGATCATGCAAGGCATGGTACCGGTACCGATCGAAGTCGGCATCGGAGTGGTCCAGTACAGACTTGTTGATGCTGGATAGAGACGCATGACTCGGTCCTGGTAGAATACCTGCTGATGTCAATGCAGTCGGTGCTGGTACCGGTTGAATTGCCTGAAGCGGTTTCAGGGTCATCGAGGCCATGAGAAGAGCCGCCAGACTGCGTTCAATAGTCAAGAATCTCTGGTCTATTGACACTGCTGATGCTTGGGTATCAGTGCCGGATGAAGCGGCCGGAACCCAAGAGCATGGCACCAGTAGTTCTGCCGAGGTTGAACCTCGAGAACATCCTGGAGTCCCGTTAGTGCTTTGGAAGCCAAAGCCTCCCTCCGGGGCAATTTTGCTGGTTAAAGTCCCTCAAGGGCAACGCCAGAGGCATCTCGATGTTTTGAAGGAGATCTACCTTTGAGGACCGGCTAGATTTATGTTTAATTACCGGAGATCCATGGGAGGAAGACGAAGCCCTGGAAGACATTTAGCAGCTCGGTTTTGCCAGCCCCTTTTCGACATCATCCCACAGGCAACACACTCTGAAATAGAGTGGTCAGGACCTAAACATTTGAAGCACCACTCATGGGTGTCGGTGACGGAGATGGTACCGCCACACTTAGAACACTTTTTGAAACCCGAAGCGGGTTTTTCCATTCTAAAGGAAAATGTTGGGCCTAGTGCCCAAAATGGCACGTGGCACCTGAGGAGAAAATTACTGGAAAAGACTCCAGAAGAAAGTTTTTTTGTTTTCTTGAAAAAAAAAGAAAGAACCACCGGCGGTACCGGTGTAGCACCAAGGGAAGGCAGACGCAACCACAAAAAAGAAGAATAAGAAGGGAATTTTTTCCTGCGGTGACAGGATGTGCGACCTGTCGGCTCTGCGGAAATTGAAGAACTGGAGAAGGACAGTTGGGAAAGGCGGGAAGGCAGCACGCAGGCGCTGTGGGATACTCCCAAAAGCTTTCCTATTGGACGCTGGGGAGCGTTCCTGCGCAGGCTCCGTCGGTACCGATACCCATATGTGAAGACTACATTCCTGCTTGTTCCTGGAGATGTCACTACCTGAGGATTAGTGACTGCCACCAAGGACCCAACACCTGGCAGCAGGAGCCACAGTCCACACTGGGGATGAGGCCTGCCTGCCACTGGGGATCCATCTCTGGGCAGCAGAAAGAGGGAGTAGCCACAGCCCCCAGCAAAGATGATGGATGACTGTCCCAGGAAATGTGCCACTGGCAAGAAGGGTGAAACAATGGTGGACTTGGGCATCGGGTAATGAAAACGGGAGGGAAGGGGAGGTGCAGGGTAGGAAGGAGTATTGGAGACAGAAGGCGGCTGAAGAAAAGCACTACACACACTGCCAACATTCATACCCTCTAACACCCAAAGTCATAAACACTGGCAGAAATTCTAAAAGAGGGCCCCTCCATGGCAGGAAAGGAGAGGGCCCAGCCTATCTTCCCCACAGAGCAGAAAACATACTTTTAATGACGTTTGCCGTACTGCCTTCCCTTGCTGCATCTTATTGTCTTGCTCCGTTTTTGTTTTAAAGATTATGTATGTTTTTATTGTGCATGCCTAGAAATTTTGGGTAGGCGGTAACAAAAATAAATAAATCTAAATAGTAGTTTTCTTGCCTGGCAGCATCACTTCCCGCTGCAGGGCTGAAACCTCATGATAAAAGCAGCATGAATTTGTGGCTCTTATCACAAGACTTCGACCCAGCAGCATGAGGCAACAGTTGCTGGGCAAGAAAATTATTACTTAGAAGCAGCAAAGGGTGGCAGTGCAGCAAACTTAATTAAAAGCAAGCTGTTTGCTGCGCTCTGCCTGACCACCACAGTACAGGGTCTCTGGGACACATGGGCCCCCCTCTTGCCTGGCCTCCCCTTCCCCTCTACATTGCAGGGGCTGGTTATGCAGATTTTATGCCACTGGCCATGCTACATATACACAGACACTCCCCTTTGACATCCCATCCTCAAATTGCCACATATAAATGACTAAACTCTCCTCATGGCAACAGATATGCATGTAATACTAGTGATTCACAGACACACATGCACCTCAGAGGCAACATCAGTTACTATGTGCACTCTGCTCCTCACAAATCCCCCTGCTTCCCTACCAAGACACACTTTAGTATAGCTGTTTCAACACAGTCCCCCCACACAGACATGCCGGAATCTGTAAATGGAGGAAAGGGGAAAGGTGCCATTATGTCACACAGAGTGTGCACTTTTCAATTTATTTGTCATCAAGAACAGAGTAGGGGGTGCTGACAAAGGCTAAATCAAGGAGACTTTCTTTTTTGCATTAACGTCATCTGAAATATAACAAAAAATTTGGTTTCTCTCATTTCAGATACAAAAACAAGAAAAATGAGAATATTGTTGGTATCAATATGTTGTTTGTAAATGAAAGCACCTCCCTAGTTTCTCTCCCTCTCCTTCATGCTTCTTCTGATGGGCTCAAATTCCCTTCTATGCACTTCTGAATACACCAGACAGCTGTAAATAAGAGTCATCCACTACACAGCCCTGTAGGGCCCAAAGAAATTTCCCATTAAACTGTTTTTAAGTTTACAGGACACCTGGTTATTGGAATAGCCTAAGTTCAAGAACTCATCAAGTTCTCTTTTGAAACACACTGGTAGGACCTCCTGCAAAGCTTGCAGAAGCTGCCAGAGAGCATAAAAATGAGCGTACTATTACTATTATTATTATTCATTTATATAGCACACAAGGCGTACGCAATGCTATACAGATACATACAAGAAGACAGTCTCCGCTCGTTAGAGCTTACAATCTAATCAAGACAGACAGTACAAAAGTTGAGAACAAGGGTACAAATAGGGAAAGGTAAGGAGAACAAGGAATCAGGATCCAAAAGCAGCCTCAAAGAGGTGAGACTTTAGCATGGATTTGAAAAGGGGGAGAGATGAATCTTGACATACAGATTCAGGTAGTTTGTTCCAGGCATAAGGAGCAGCAAGGTGAAAGATCAAAGTCTAGAGTTGACAGTAGAAGAAAAGGACAAAGAAGTAAGCTAGAGCGGAGTTCAGGAGGGGTGTAGGGAGGGAGAAGAGAGAAAAGGTAGTGAGGAGCAGTAGAATGAAAACATTTATAGGTCAGGAGGAGAAGTTTGAATTGATATAGAAACGGAAGGGGAGCCAATGAAGTGATTTGAGAAGAGGGGTTTATATAAGTACTGTATAACAGGGCTGGCAAAAGATTAGCCATGCAGCAGAGTTCTGAACAGATTGAAGGGGAGAGATGACAGAGGGAGACCAGCAAGGAGGAAGTTACAATTGTCAAGACAGGAGGTGACTAAAGAGTAGATAAGGGTTTTAATGGCGTGTTCAGAAAGGAAGGGGCAAATTTTGTTAATGTTATAGAGAAAGAAATAACAGGTTTTAGTTATCTGCTGGATATGTGTAGAGAAGGAGAGGGAGGAATCAAAGATGACCCCAAGGTTGCAGGCTGAGGAAACAGGAAGTACAACAGTGTTAATCAACAGAGACAGAGAAAGGAGGAAGGGGAAGGAGGGTTTAGGGAAGAAAGTAAGTTCAATTTTGGTAATGTTCAATTTCAAATGGAGGTGAGACATCCAGGCAGCGATGTCAGATAGGCAGGCACAGATATGGACCTGGAGTGTCAGAGAAATATCAGATGTAGATAGATTTGAGAGTCATCATAAAAATGATACTGAAAGCCATAGGAGGAGATGAGAGCACCAAGAGACTGGGTATATATAGAGAAAAAGGGGCCCAGAATAGACCCGTGGAGTACACCAAATGAGAGTGGGATAGCAGTAGAGGACCCACCATCAGAATAAACACTGAAGGAGTGATGTGAGAAATAAGAACAGAGCCCCTAAAACCAAATGAGGACAATGTATCGAGGAAAAGGTGGTGGTCGATAGTGTCAAAAGCAGTGGAAAGGTCAAGAAGAATGAGAACTGAGTAAAGGTCCTTGGGTTTGTCTAGGAACAAGTCGCTTTGGCAGTAGAATGGAAGGGGCAAAAGCCAGATTGAAGTGGATCTAGGAGGGCTTAAGAGGAGAGAAATTCAAGGCAACAGCAGAGAACTGCACATTCAAGAAGTTTGGAAATGAAGGCAAGAAGGGAGATGGGTCAATAGAAGGACAAGTAGGATCAAGTGGAGGTTTCTTGAGAAGAGGTATGACCACAGCATGATTGAAGGCTGCAGGGAAAGTTGCAGTGGAGAGAGATAGGTTGAGAATATGTGAGATGGAAGGGATGATATACGAGGAGATGGAGTTGTGGGGATGGGATCAGAGGAACAGGTAGTAAGTTTAGAGGAGGAAAGAAGATTAGAGGTTTCCTCTTCAAAGATTTTAGAAAAGGATGAGAGACTAATAGAGATTAAGGGAAAAAGTTGGTAATGAAGAGGAAGAAGAGGGGAAGAAGCTGATCTTGGAGTGTAATCTTGTGGACTTTGTCATGGAAATAGTCAGTTAGGGTTTCGATAGAAAGAAGAGGGGTCGGAGGTAGAGGCGCCTTGTGGAGACTATTGAGAAGAGACAGCAGAAGTCAGAGGCAACAGAGTTAGTCAGATGGACATAGTAATTTTGCTTGGCGAGTGCTATGGCTGATTGGAAGGAAGCAAGCAAGCATGAATTTGAAGTGAAGAAAATCAGAAAGGGAGTGGGATTTGAGCCAAATGCTTTCAGCTGAGTGGGCACAGGGGTGTAAGTAGTGGGCAGCTGAAGACAGCCAGGGCTGAAGTATAGTGCGCCTCACAGGATGTGGCATGGGCAGAGCAAAAGCATCCAAAGCAGAGAAGAGAGCAGTATTATAGGAAATTATAGCCTCATCAACAGACTTAGAAGACAAAGTGGAGGAAAGAGGTGATGAGACAATTGTGGAGAGAGCCAATGGATCAATAGAATGAAGATTTCTAAAAAAGATAGGTGGTGACAGGGTGCAATTGGGACAAAGTGATGAAGAGCGAAGCTTAGCAGGTGATGGTCAGGTAAGGGAAGAACTGAGGTATGGAAACTAGAGGGTAAACAATTAGAGAAGAAAACAAGGTCAAGGCAGTGACCATGCTGATGAGTGGGGGCAGAAGAGTAAAGCTGGAGGTTGAATGAGGAGGTAAGGGAAAGGAGCTTAGAAGCATTGAAATCAGAAGGGTTATTAATATAAATATTAAAGTCACCAAGAATAAGGGAGGGGAAGAAGAATCCAGAAATAAGGAGAGCCATGAGTCAAAGTCAGTAAGAAAGGTAGAGGTGGACTTGTCATTGGGGTATATAAATAATAGCCATCCGGAGAGGTAAGAGATTAAAAAGGCAGATGGAGTGGACTTCAAAGGAGGGAAAGGAGTGTGAGGTAGGAGGGGTTGAAATTGGCAGGAAGGAGAAAGCAGAACCTCAACACCACCACCATGATCAGTGGCACGAGGAGTGTGGGAGAAATGGTAGCCACCGTGACAGAGGGCAGTGACCGAAGCAGTGTCCTAAGGAACAGCCAGGTCTCAGGAAGAACTTGAAGATGGAAAGCAGGAGATAAAGAGATCATGAGTAAAGGGGAGTTTATCAGAAATGGAATGAGCATTCCATAAGGCACATAAGAAAGGGAGAGAGGATGGGGAGAGGAGAAGAATATGAATGAGATTGGGGTGGTTGAGAAAGGAACTATCATGGGAGTGAGAGAAGTCTAAGGGGACCAGAGTTGGAGTTAATATCACCAGATGACAGAAGGAGAATGTGAAACAGAGAGGAGACGGCATGGCAGAAACAAGAATGAGGTTGTTTCAGAGCCTAGTTGTACAACATTTGGTGGATTCATTTTTAACAGGATGTTTCATCCTCTTGCTCTGACAATGCTTCTATGGCAGGGCATTGATCCCCACACTATACAATTTCTCAGACTCGGCACAAAGGCAAAATGTCTTCAGCTCACTGCTCAAATCCTGTATTTACGTCATCAGATGAGCTTAATAATGAAGGGATCTTACAGCATTAAACAACTGCAATGAGGTTAGTAGAGTGGATTAGGAATCAGCTCTGCCCAACAGAAAAAGCATTATGGAACAGCTAAGAGGGAAAAAAAAAATCTATCATCAACTACACTGAAATGTTTCCTTGATAAAGAAATAAGGCAATGCAATGGCTTGGCAATCACCCAGTAATTAGGTATTAGGTTTTGTATTCAATTAGCTTTCATGTCTAACTTATTACTCTCTACAAACAGCCTTTGATGTAAAAAAAAAACAGTGGGCAATGTCTTCAATTAATTAGGGATAAATGAGTAAAGCAGATCAACTGGAAGCAAAACTACATAGTAATAAGAGAAGATCCAAATAAAAACGGAGTAAGACCAGAGACGGGCATTGAAGGATTAACAGGGGCCGGCATAATTCAACTTAGAATTCTAACTTCAGATCCTTTATTTTATATTTTATTTCTTTTTAAAAGAAACCTGCAGATCAGAATACAAATAAATCACAGAGTTTGGGCACCAGTATTACAAGTAAAGCTAATGCAATCTCAAGTCCATTCCCTATCACATTTGCTAGATGCTGCTCCCGCAATAGGCAAGGTGCAGGCAGCAGTAGCTGTATCTCAGCTTCAGCACCTCTGCTCTTCCCATCCTTCACCTCCAAGGATTCGCCACCACAAATCTTTCAGTTTTCCACATTTTCTCTATGAGCCAAGTGAATAGTATTTTTATTACCATTAATGAAAGTTGTACAACATTCACCATTTCTCCAGTGAGAGGACGCATTCAGTAAGCAGAAACCAAAAAGATAAGGCTCAAAATGACCTAGTTGCATAGCATACTGTTTCTGCATCTAGAGACTACAGGAAAACCTGCAACCTCTGGCTGTACTGTATATGCTCATTACCAAAAACCTAACACTCGATGAGCCAGCTATGGCATGCAAATTTCAACTAAAGCTGCCAAATATCTTTGTATTTTTGACAGTGAGCACTCGTATGAATGTTTTTGTTCTCAGACCCAGTAACCAGCCTTCTCTATTAAAGGGCTTTATAATTACCACTTTCTGTAAGCAGATGAGCATAACAATGTCATTTGTATCTACAGCATCATGTGTTTTGCAGAATTTTAGTGCAGCACTAAACAGAATAAATGCAGCCACTATACAACCTACCATCTTGTGTAGCTGCATGCCCTTCCCCGTCACTTGTAAACAGTGCATTCTCAACTGATCCATACCTTGTTCTTTCACTTCCACCTGTATCCTGTGGTAATCCTCATTATTCCAGGGCCACTCCTACCCTGCAGCACTCCCTGCTATTCCCCTCTCTCTCTCACAGATCTGCCAATGTATCTCTTGGGGAGTAATGTCTCCCAACAGGTTAGTTTTATACCCACCACAATAGGAATGGACCTCTCTCCTAAGTCTAGAGTGTGTTAGGGATGACCTCAGTGTCTAAAATTTTACTGCTATTGCTTGTCTCTACACTTGAGCTGAGCTAGAGTGCATCCTCCTAGAGCTCACAGGATGTAATACGTACAGCACACTTATTAAGCTGTACTCAGAACTCTAATAAGGCTGATGGCATCCCCAAGAAAACAAAGTAGCCACACTACTTCTACATCTTTCTGCCACCTTTCTTGGTCTTTGATTGCATCTCTTGGTACTTTATTATCTTCCGTCTTTCCAGAGTTGCTCAGTGCTGACATGTCAACAATGTTGTTCTCATGGGATTCTCTTATCCCAGGTCTGGTTTTCAAATACAACTTTCCATTAGCTGGAATGGAAATGCGCTAGGGGATCACTATTTCTGCATTCTTTACAATTCTGCAAAGGTTGTGATTCCAATGTTTTCTGGTACAGTGATGTTATACAGTATTTAGTTTCCAGCGAGTTGAGACATGCTATGGTAGTGCACCTTTCTGTATACAGTACAGGTCTTCTGATATCTGCATGCTACAGCCACAGCATTTCATCTCTGAGAAAATATGAGGAACTAATTTCAAAATCAAGATTCCTACAACCACAGCAGGAAAGAAAATAAATTCTAAATTAGTCTCTGGATTTTCATGCATTAACATAAAATAAGCAAATGCTTTTATCTCTCATCCTATATTTGTTGCATGAAAACTTATTTTAAAGGTCCAGAAGTTGGAAACCAGAGTTCTGAATGTAATGTTACCCTGTGCTAAATTATCAGATTATTGGTCAAATGTGCAGTCCTGACAGATGCAATGGTCCACAGTGGATTAAGTATGTTAAGGGGAAAAAGAAGGAAAGGGTACCACTGAGATGCAATTATGCTGTGAAGTCAGGCCTCATTACACTCTTAGGGGGCTGAGTAAATGCCAGAGCTCTCCATCATGAGCCAGAGCAAAGCATACTATTAAGATGCTGATTACAGAGGAGCAATAATTTTATAATAGAGAGGTAGAGAAGAAAATGGCACATAAAACTACTGAATATGGCCACTGTGAGCCTAAGATTCAGCTTTTACTACACATCTGTATCTCCTAATAGAAATGTGCCCCCTACAATAGTGCTACAGACTCAGAGGTGGTCATGGAAGGATCACAGCAGAGCAGAAAGTAACTGGATTCTAATCTTTCATGTCCCTATATAATAATGTGGAGCTTCTGACAAAGAAGATTTTGTCATGAAAGCTATTAATTTCCAACCTATCATTGTAAGGTGTTAGAAGCCTTGTGAAATCTGTCTTGTCATATGGGCAAGAACTCCAAAACCTTTAAAAATCACAGGGCAGATTCACCTATAAAAATACAAAGTCAAATCAGACTTGCTCTTTGCCATCATGTTTTCTTCATCTTTACCCTCCCTGTACATTTGTGAGGAAACAAATCAGGACAACTCTACCCAGCCTCTTTGATCCTTTAATATGTTTATACTGCATAGACGTCAAGGAGAAGGAGCGCGCTTCTGATAAAAAAGAAAACAGGAATAGTAGCAGTCAGAGAATTAAGAGGGTCTTGAAGTTCACCACATCACTGCTGCAGTAGAGCAGAATAGGGCAGTAGCCACAGGCTCTAAAGGTGCCGTCCACAAGTGAGCAAATGCCTGAACGCATCTTCTCAGCTGAGAAACGTAAAAGGTAGTTACTCACCAGTAGCAGGTGTTCTACATGGACAGCAGGAAAAAGTCCTCATGTATGGATATCATCCAATGGAGCCCACATGGGAGTAATCGTCAACTATTTCTTGAAGCTTTTGGAAGTCTCCTCTGTGCGAGTGTGTCAGCTTCCTGACTGCTGCTGCGGCACCATTTTACTTCAGTCTGATACTATATTCTACTATAATGATGCTGCAGTGGCAGGAAGGATGACAACACATGCACACAGGAGGCTTCCAAAAGCTTCGAGAAGTAGCTGGGGATTACTCCCATACAGGCTCCATTGGTTGACATCACCCACATGCAAGGGCTTTTTCCTGCTGTCCAAAGAGAACACCTGCTACAGATAAGTAACTACCTTTTCTCCATGGACAAGTAGGAAATAAGTCCTCACACATGGGACTCCCTAGCCTTAGACTACCTTAAACAAAATAAGGGAATACAAGTGTTGCCAAGAGGGGCAACCAATTTTAATTTTCTTGGCAACAGGCCTTTTGTATTTTATAGTTTTGTTTTCTAAAGGTGGCCTGAATAGAAAACAATGAGCCTGGGGGGGATGGAGTTGGATTCTATTCCACAGATTCCATAGTAATGATCAGCCAAAGTTGCTGTTGTGTCGGGAATCCCCTTCCAGACAACAGCAAAATGTGAATGCGTGTGCAACTGCACCTTGAATATTGTGTACAATTCAGGTTGACATATCTTAAAAAGGACATAGCAGAACTAGAAAAGGTACAGAGAAGAGCCACTAAAATGGTAAAGGGGATGGAAGGCTACCCCTATGAGTAAAGGCTTAAAAGATTAGGGGCTCCTCAACTTGGAAAAGAGACGCTAAGGGGCGATATGATAGAGGTCTGTAAATTAATGAATGGAGTAGAACAGGTAATCGTAGATAGGTTGTTCACTCTATCAAACAGTACAAAGACTAAGGGACACACAATAAAGCTACAATGTAACCCATTTAAGAGAAATAAGAGAAAATATTTTTTCACTCAACACGTAAACTCTGTAATTCAACTCTGTAATTAAAAGGGTTTTAGTACATTTTTAAAACAAAGTTACACTCTTTTTGGTACTTTAGTTTAAAATGGAAAATATTTTCTTTAGTGGAGTAGGTTTAAAACTATGCTTTAGTATCTTTCTCAGCTCTTTGAAGCCACTGACACCTCATCAGGAGTTAGTGGGCCTGATTAGCCTGTGAAATAATTGAGAGCAGCAGAGGCCTGCATAAAAGGTTTCAGAGCCTTGCATTCCTAATAGGGGCTAAACATTTAAAGCAAAGGTAAGAGTTTGTGGCTTTTTAAATTACAGCTCTCTGCCTGGGAGTTCTAAAAGGGGTTTTAGTACATTTTTAAAACAAAGTTACATTCTTTTTTTTGTGCTTTAGTTTAAAAGGGGAAATATTTTCTTTAGTGGGGTAGGTTTAAAACTCCGCTTTAGTATCTTTCTCAGCTCTTTGAAGCTACTGACACCTCATCAGGTGTTAGTTCCCTCCCTACCCCTAGTGAGCAGTCTTGTTTTATAGGGCACCTCCCTAATTAATTACACATTTTGAACACACAGAGTTAACTTCTTTTTCTCTGAAAGGACAGCTGAGAAACCAGCTGATACTTTGGTAGGTCTCTCTCTTTTGCTTTGACAGACACCTAAGCTCCACCGACTGAACAACTGAACAATGGCTGGGAAAAAAAATAGCCAAAGCTGTTGCCCCCATTACAGCTTCTGCATCTGTCCAGACAGAGGTCCCAATGCCAACTGAAGGACCAGTTCCATGTGCAGGATGCCTGCAGGCAGAAGCTCTCAGGAAACAAGTTGACGAAGGTTGGACACTAGTCAACAGGGCCTGCAGAATCACCAATCCAACTTCTCCAGCCTTTGAACTGAAGAACCATTATGCAGCCCTGGAAATGGAGGAGGTGAAAGCATCCCTAGAAAGGGAAGAACCAGAGCTTGAGCATCCCAAAGTTGCAGAATCGGTGAACACAAGGAAGCAAAGGATAGTGGTGGTTGATGACTCTCTTCTGAAAGGTACTGAGGCATCCATCTGCCGACCAGACTTGATGTCCAGAGAGGTATGCTGTCTGCCAGGTGACAAAATCCAAGACGTTACGGAGAGTTTGCCGAGACTCATCAAGCCCACTGACTATTACCCAATGTTGATAAACTATGTTGGCACAAATGATACTGCCAGGAATCCCTCTGAGCGTATCAAAAGTGACTTCATAGCTCTGGGACAGAAGGTGAAGCAGATAGGTGCACAGGTGGTGTTCTCTTCAATCCTCCCTGTTGAGGGTAAAGGCTAAAGCAGAGAAGCTCGCATCCTGGACATGAATGCATAGCTGCGTGGATAGTGTCATCGAGAGCGTTTTGGTTTCCTGAACCATGGGATGCTGATCCAAGGGTCCATCTGCCCAAGAAAGGTCGACATGTCTTCAGTAGCAAACCGGCTAATCTACTGAAGAGGGCTTTAAACTAACTCATTGGGAATGGGTGAAGAAAGCCCACAGGTAAATGAAAGCACCTAGGTAAGTGAAACATTAAATACCTTTATGGAAATAGGTAAAAGAAACACATGGAAAGCGGTGTGTATAAATGTCTGTAGCATGGGAAATAAGATCACAGATGTTGAAGCTTTAATGGGAGAGGCTGACTTGGATTTAGTGGCAATTACAGAATCATGGTTCACAGAAAACCATGACTGGGATGTAACTATACCATGCTATATTTTATTCAGAAAGGACAGGATAGGGGAGGAGGAGTGGCACTATATGTAAAAAATATTAAAGCTTTGGAACTACAGAGCTTAAAAGGGAGAGATGAGGCACTGTGGGTTAAACTAGAAAGAGGGAAAGAGAAATCTATTTGCATTGGTGTGATATAAAGGCCTCCCTCTCAGGAGGAAGAGGTGGACAGAGTTAATTGAAGACATATGCAGCATTGCTAGGAAAGGGGAAGTGCTACTGATAGGGGATTTCAATAAACCAGATGTTGACTGGCACATTCCTGCTGCAGTATCATCTAGAAGTAAGGAGATCCTGGACTCTCTACAGGGAGAACTATTCAGGCAATTGGTAACAGACCCCACACGTGAAGGGGCCCATACTGGACTTGGTGCTTACTAATGGTGAAAGTGTTTCTGATGTTATAATGGGAGATCATTTTGCATCCAGTGATCACCAGATGGTGTGGTTCAGTATTAGGACTAGGGCTGTTGCATTCAAAAGCAAAGGTCTTAGACTTCAGGAAAACTAACTGCCAAGATGGGCCAATACCTCAGGGAGTGGTTAGCGGGATGGGAACAGCTGGGGATGTAGAAAAACAGTGAGCAAAACTGAAAGGGGATATTTTAAGGGCAGCCAACCTTTTTGTTAAAATGGTAAATAAAAGTAAAAGGAAAACGAGACTGCTATGGTTTTCAACAGAAGTAGCTGAAAAAGTGAAGAAAAAGAGGGTGGCCTTCATGAAACACAAGAGATCACAGAGAGGAAGACAGGCATCTATATTTGGAAAAACCTAATGAATCTAGCAAAGTAGTCAGGAAAGCAAAAGAATCATAAAGAGGAGGGAAAAACTCAATGCATTTAAATGGAGGGGGATAAGACATTTTTCAGATATGTCAGTGAGAAGAGGAAGGGCTAAAGTGGTATTGTCAGACTCAAGGGTGAAGGCAAGGAATATGTAGAAGCTGATGAGGATAACGTGTAATTGCTTAACAAATATTTCTGTTCTGTGTTCACAGATGAAGAACCAGGAGAAGGACCTCATAAAACACCCACAAACAGGAACAGAAGCGAGGGGCATCTTGAAGAATTTTCAGAAGACTGTGTTCTTGAGAAACTAGCTCAACTTAAAGTAGACAGAGCAATGGGACCGTATGAGATACACCCTAGAATATTGAGGGAACTTGGGGACGTTCTATCAGCTCCACCGACTGACCTTTTCAAGGCTTCGTTGAAGTCAGGAGTGGTGCCAAAGGACTGGAGAGAGGCACAAGTGGTCCCTTTACACAAAAGCGGAAGAAAGGATGTGGTTGAAAACTGCAGGCCAGTTAGTTTAACTTCGGTGATGAGTAAATTATTAGAAGCGCTGCTGAAAGAGAAAATAGTGAGGTTTCTGGAGTCCAGCGGATTACAGAATCAGAGGCAGCATGTATTCACCAGAGGCAGTTCTCGTCAGACAAATCGGATTGATTTCTTTGACTGGGTGGCCAGGGAGTTGGACGAAGGGAGAGCCCTAGATGTGGTGTATTTAGATTTCAGTAAAACCTTTGACACCGTTCCTCACAGGTGACTTATAAACAAACTGAGGACCCTAGGGATGGACCCAAAGTTACTGCTTGGGTTAGAAATTGGTTGACTGGGCGGCGACAAAGTGTACAGGTAAATGGAGCTCACTCTGAAAAGCAGTTTACCAGTGGTGTGCCCCAGGGATCTGTCCTTGGTCTGATTCTTTTTAACATCTTTGTTAGTGATATAGCGGAAGGGCTGTCGGGTAAGGTTGCTTCTTTGCAGATGATACCAAAAACTGCAATAGAGTAGACACCCAGGAAGGTATAGAGAACATGAGGAGGGATCTAGCTTAGCTTGAAGAATGGTCTAAAATTTGGTAGCTGGGACGTAATGTTAAAAAATGTAAGGTCATGCATTTGGGCTGCAACAATCCAAGGGAGCAATATAGTATAGGAGGTGAAGTACTTTTATCCACTAAAGAAGAGCAAGACCTAGGCATGATTGTGTCTGATTATCTTAAAGTAGCTAAACCGGTAGAAAAGGTGACTGCAAAAGCTAGAAGGATGCTTGGGTGTATAGGGAGAGGAATGGCCAGCAGAAGAAAGGAGGTGATAGTGCCTCTGTATAAGTCTTTGAGACCTAATTTGGAGTATTGTGTGCAATTCTGGAGACTGCACCTTCAAAAGGATATAAACAGGATGGAGTCAGTACAGAGGGTGGCTACTAAAACGGTTAGTGGTCTTCATTATAAAGCATATGAGGACAGACTTAAGGATCTTAATATGTACACCTTGGCGGAAAGGCGGAATAGAAGTGATATGATTGAGACTTAAATTCTTCTGTGGCACAAATGCACAGGAGGAGAGCCTCTTTCGATTGAAAGCAAGCTCTGCTATGAGGGGACATGGAATGAGGGTAAAGGGGATAGATTCAGGAGTGATAAGCAGAAATATTTCTTTATGGAAAGAGTGGTGGATCCGTGGAATAGTCTTCCAGTGGAGGTGGTAGAGATGAGGACAGTTTCTGAATTCAAAGAAGCATGGGACAAACACAGAGGATCTCTAAAAGAAAAAAGGGGAATGTTGTAGTGGTTGATATGGAAAGACAGACTAGATAGGCCATGTGGTCTTTTTCTGTTGTCATGTTTCTATGTTTTTATTACCAGAGGATGTAGTAAAAGCTGTTAGTGCAGCTGGGTTTTAAAAAGATTAGGAGAAGTTCCTGGAGGAAAGATCCATAAACCATTATTAAAGAGGACCAGAGAAATCCACTGCTAACTCCGGGGGCAAGCATTGTGAAACCCATGTACCTTTTACGGAACCTGCCAGTACTTGTGACTTAGATTGGCCACTATTGGAAACAGGATACTGGGCTAGATGGACCTTGGTCTGACCCAGTATGGCATTTCTTATGTTATGGACTGATGTCCACATTGCAGCCTTGCAGTTCCTCCATAGAGATCGAGCCCAAGTGGACCATGGTCCTAACATCATCAGCTGTGACATGACTATCAAAGGCTTAGGTCTGCCTGGGCATAAGTGAAAGACGTGCAGTCTGCTAGCCAAATTGAAAATGAATTTTTCAAGACTGTAACCCCTAGCTTATTAGGGTCAAAGAAACAAAAACTTGGATGGACTTTCAATGGGCTTTCATACTCCCCAAGTAGAAACAGAAACATGACGACAGAAAAAGACTACATGGGCTATCTAATCTGCCTTCCATATCAACTACAATAGTCCCCTTTTGAGATCTTCTGTGTTTGTCCCATGCTATCTTGAATTTAGATACTGTCCTCTTCACTACTACCTCCATTGGGAGAATATTCCACACATCTACCACTCTTTCTGTAAAGAAATATTTCCGCATATTACTCCTGAGTCTATCATTCCCTTTCACCCTCATCCTATGTCCCCTCATAGCAGAACTTGTTTTCAATCAAAAGAGGCTCTCCTCTTGTGCATTTATGCCAGAGGTATTTAACACTAGAAGCCCCAAAAGGAATTTTACCTAGAAACCCAAAAGTGCGTCAATTGACGCATTATCACGACAACTGCGTTTAGCATGAAATGCAGATGTGAATTAATGTGAAGTTACTTATTTGTTAAATACGTGCGGTATGTGATGTCATTACATGCCGTCATTGTGTGTTTATTGTTTGTAATGTCTGAGTAAAACTGTAAACAGTGATTGAGATGCGCCACCTAGTGGGAACATGAATTTATACCTAGAAGCCCCAAAGTACGTCAATTGACGCATCCAAGGCAATTGAGTGCATCAATTGACGTACTTTGGGGTTCTAGGTATAAATTCATTTTACCGCTAGGTGGTGCATCTGTCATTAATTTTCGATGCACATATGTGAACATCTTGACCTTGCTAACAAAGTCATGGAACATGACTGACATGGTTCTAGCAGTGGCGCTGGTATACAACTTCGAAGATGCATTTGCGTCAATTGACATACTTTGGGGCTTCTAGTGTTAAACATCCCTATCATATCTCCATTATCCCTCTTTCCTCTAACGTATACATAGTAAGATCTTGAAGTCTGTCCCCATATGCTTTATAGCAAAGACTACTAACCATTTTAGTAGCCACCCTCTGCACTGACTCCCATCCTGTATATATCCTTTTGAAAGTGTGGTCTGCAGAATTGCACATAATACTCCAAATGAGGTCACACCAGAGACTTATAAGAGGCAATATCACCCCTTTTTTTCTGCTGGCCATTCCTCTCCCTATGCATGCATCCTTCTGGCTTTCACTGTTGCCTTTTCTACCTGTTTAGCCACTTTAAGATCATCAGAAAAATCACGCCCAAGTCCCTCTCTTCTTTCGTGGACAGAAGGACTTCACCCTCTACACTGTACCGCTCCCTTGGAGTTTTGCAGCTCAAATGCATGACCCTGCATTTTTTTAACATTAAATCTCAGCTGCCAAATTCTTGACCATTCTACAAAAGTTACCTCATGTTAGCTACTCCTTCCTGGGTGTCTACTCTATTGCACATTTTGGTATCATCCACAAACAGGCAAACCTTACCCGACAGCCCTTCCGCAATATCACTGACAAAGATGTTAAAAAGAATCTAAGGGCAAATCCCTGTGGCACATCACTGTTAACATCCTTCTCCACAGAGTGATCTCCATATATCTGTACCCTTTGTTGCCTCCCACTCAACCAATTTCTAACTCAGTCAGTCACTTTAGGGTCCATCCCTAGAGTGCTCAGCTTGTTTGTAAGTCGCCTGTGTGGAACAGTGTCAAAGGCTTTACTGAAATCTCAGTACATCACATCTAGGGCGCTCTCTCAAACTCCTTGGTCACCCAAACAAAAAAAAAATCAATCAGATTTGTCCGACAAGATCTGCCTCTGTAAACGCATGCTGCCTCTGATCCTGCATCCATTAAACTCCAAAAACCTCACTATTCTCTCGTTTAGCAGAGTTTCCAATAATTTACTCACCACAGAGGTGAGACTAAACAGCCTGCAGTTTTTAACTTCATCCTTACTTCCGCTTTTGTGTAAACGGACTATGTGTGCTTTTCTCTAGTACTCTGGGGCTTTTTCAGACTCTAAAGAAGCATTTAAAAGTTCAGTCAGTGGAGCTGCTAGAACCTCCCCAAGTTCCTTCAATATTCTTGGATATATCCCATCCAGTCCCATTGCTTTGACTACTTTGGGCTTAGCTGGCTCCTCAGTCTTCTGAAAATTGTTCAAGATCCCCTTTACTTCTGTTCGTATTTGTGGGTGTTACTGAGGTCCTGCTCCTGGACCTTCTTCTGTGAACACAGAACAGTAATATTTGTTAAGCAATTATGCTTTACCCTCATCAGCTTCTACATATTCTTCTCCCTTCACCCTGGAGTCTGACAATAACACTTTTGCACTTCTTCCTCTCATTAACATATCTGAAAAATGTTTTATCCCGCATTTTATTGCATTGGCTCTCTTCTTTTTGTATCTTTGCTTTCCTGACTACTTTCCTAGCTTCTCTAAGTTTTTCCAAATATAGATGCCTGTCTTCCTCTCTGTGATCTTTTATATTTTATGAAGGCCACCTTCTTTTTCTTAACCTTTTCAGTTCTTAAGAACCATAGCAGCCTCCTTTTCCTTTTACATTTATTTACCTGTTTAACAAAAAGGTTTGTTGCTTTCAAAATATCCCTTCAGTTTTGCTCATTGCTTTTCTACATCCCCCCAGTGTTCCCATCCCACTAATTCCTTGAGTATTGGCCAGGCTTGGCAAAGTTAGTTTTCTTAAAGTCTAAGGCCCTTGTTTTTTTGAATGGATCTTCTTATCAACCCTAATCATAATACTGAACCACACCATTTGGTGATCACTGGATGCGAGATGATCTCCCACTACAGAAACACTTTCCCCATTGGTAAGCACCAAGTCCCATATGGCCATTTCATGTGTGGGTTCTGTTATCAGTTGCTGGAATAGTTCTCTGTAGAGAATCTAGATCTCCTTACTTCTAAATGACACTGCAGCAGGGATGTGCCAATCAACATCCAGCATATTGAAACCACCTATCTGTAGCACTTCTCCTTTCATGGCAATATTGTGTATATTTTCTATTAAATCCCTGCACGCTTCTCCCTGTGAGAAATATCTGTATATCACACCAATGCAAATGGATTTCCCTTTCCCTCTTTCTAATTTACCCACAGTGCCTCCTCTCTCACTTTTAAGTCCTGTAATTCTATAGTTTTAAGGGTTTTTTTAAACACATATAGTGCTACTCCTCCTCCTCTTCTTCCTAACCTGTCCTTCCAGAATAAAGTAAAGCCTAGTATAATTACATCTCAGAATGGCTGTCCATGAACCATGTCTCCATAACTACTACTAAATCCAAGTCAGCCTCTTCTATTAAAGCCTCAATATCTGGGATCTTATTTCCCATACTATGGGCATTTATACACATCACTTTCCAGATGTCCCTTTAATCCATTTCTACAGAGCTATTTAATGTTTTACTTACCTGGGGGCTTTCTTCACCGATCCCCAATGAATATAGTTTAAAATCTTCTTCAGTAGATTAGCCAGTCTACTGCAGAAGACACTTTGACCCTTCTTGGGCAATGGACACCATCTCTGCTCTGCAGCCCTTGGAAAAAAAGCCCAGGAAACCAAAACACTCTCGATGGCACCATCCACGCAGCCATGCATTTATCTCATGTATGCAAGCTTCTCTGCCTCAGCCTTTACTCTCAATAGGAGAATTGAAGAGAACACTATGTGTGAAACCTATCTGCTTCACCCTCTGCCCCAGAACCATGAAGTCACTTTTGAAAAGCTCAGAGGGATACCTAGCAGTATCATGTGTGTCAACATCGATGAGCAACACTGGATAATAGTAGGCTTGATGAGACTCAAACTCTGCATTAACATCTCGGATTTTGGCATTTGGCAGACAGTACACCTCTCTGGGTATCAAGTCTGGTGAGCAGATGGATGCCTCATACCCCTCAGAATAGTAATCAACCACCATTAACCTTTGCTTCCTTGTGGTCACCATTTCCGCAACTTTGGGGTGCTTAAGCTCTGGTTCTTCCTTGGGATGTTTTCATCTCCTCCGTTTCCAGGGCTGTATACTGGTTCTTCAATTCAAGGACAGACTCTGGTGACTAGTCCAACTCTTCATATTCTGCAGCTTCCGATCTTCACCTCTGTCGGAGAGTTTGATGTTTCAAGCATCATCTTGCATGAACGTACTACTCACTGTCTCAAAAGCTTCTAAGCTTTGCCACCTCTTCTCCGAGCTCCTCCACTTGTTTCATGAGGGCTTCAGCTTACAGGCATCCTTGCACATGGAACTAGTCCTTCAATTGGCATCAGGCTCTCTGTGGACAGAGATAGAAGTCGTAACGGGGCAACAGCTTTGCCAATATGATTTTTCCTAGCCATTGTTCAGTTGGTGGAGGTTTGGTACCTGTTGAAGTAAACAAGAGAGACCTATCAATGTCCCTAACTTTTCCTCAACTGTCCTCTAGGAGAAAAAGCAGTTAACCTATTTTATGATGTCCCTGCGTGTAGCTCTACTTCTTTGCAAGACAATTATTACTTTACATCAGTAAATATTGATATTGTATCTGAAGAATACAGATTAATGTGTTCTCTTTGGAAAATTACCTAATCAAAGCACCTTGAAGAATGGCAAATTGTTTGTCAACAAGCTAATTGGGGAGTAACCCTATATAGCAAGAATTCTCACATGGGATTGGAGGGAGCTGGGGTGTGTAAGGGGGGATCTAACATCTGATGAGGTCAGTGGCTTCAAAGAGCTTGCTCTGAATGGAAAGTTGAAAAAAAAGAAACAATGAACTCTAACAGCAGAGCTTTACCCAACACCATAAAAAATTCCCCTTTTGCAATGCAGCACCAGAAAAAAAATTAGATGTTAAAAATGAAGACGAAAACCCCTTTAAGAGCTCTCAAGCAGAGAGCTTGTATTTAAAAGCCACACAGTATTGCCTTGCTTGCAATGGAGACTCTGTTAGGAATGCCCTAGTAGAAAGCTAAGACTCATTTGCAGTCCAACATTTGCAGCAATGTTTCCCCTTTATGAGCATGTGGTTTTGGGAAAAAAATGCTGGTAGAACAATTGAATGATTAAGATTGAAGTCCAATACCACTTTTGGAAGGAATTTAGTATAAGTATGGATGACCACTATTATGATGGAATTTAGTGTAAAGGTGGATGAACTCCTACAGCCTGAAGCTTGCTCACCCGCCACCAAGAACAAAACTTTCCAGGTCAAGAACTTCAGAGAACAGGAGTTAAATGGCTCAAAAGGAGCTTTCATTAGCTGCACAAGAACCACCTTAAGTCCCAAACACTGCAAGTGGTTTATTGGGAGGCTTAAACAGAGGCAACCCCCATATAAAGTGAACTAAAGGCTCTACATCTTGATGGTAAGCTCCAATTACACTGAGGTGAACCCTAGTGGAGTTGGACTTAAGTCCAGACTTGGAACATGTAGAAGATACCCAAGCAGTTTTTGTGTGGAACAGGCAAAGGAATATGAAGAATGAGCCACACACCAGAAAGCAAACCTCTTCTATTTACATGAATAGGATTTTTTCGATGATGCCCTCCTGGAGACCAAAAGGACATTGGTTACACTTGCAGCCAGGTTGAACTCTGTCAACATTAGCCTCTCAGCATCCAAGCCATGAGGGCCAAAGACTTAATGTTGGGATGCAATATCATTCTGTTCTCCTGTGATATTAAATCCTGTGCATGGACCAACTGAATCAGCTCCCGCCTAGATAGTTGTAGCAGAAGAGGAAACAAAGCTTGTCTGGGCCAGTAGGGAGTAATTAAAATTATTGAGCCTTTGTCTTGTTTTGTGCTTCAGGAGGGTCTTTACAATGAGAAGCATAGGAGGAAAGCATCAAAAGCTAGTTTGCGACCCCACTCTAGAGCAGAACTGATCCACCTGGACATTCTGAGTTGTGAAGAGATCTATCAATGGGGTGCCCCACTCCCACAAGATGCGAGTTGCAACCTCCCTGTTCAGTATCTATTAGTGGTTGAAAGATTCAACTCAGTCTGTCCACCAGAGTGTTTTGCTCGCCTGGAAGGTATGTGGTTCTTAAGTTCATCCCATGGATGATGGCAAAATTTCCACAACCTATTTCCCATTCCTCCTTGCTTGTTATGTAGAACATTCCTACCTGGTTGTCTCTGGATTAGGACAATTTGGTTGGTCAATTGATCTCTGAAAGCTCAGAGCATTTTCTACAGCTCTTAATGTCAAGAAGTTGATCTGGTGTATATTTTCTTGACAGAACCAGCCCTGAGTGTGAAACCCTTCAAGATGAGCTCCGCAACCCAGTTTGGGTGCATCTGTCATCATTAGTTTTTGTAGTAGAGCACTTTGGAAGGGGAGACCTTTGAACAAATTGTGATGAATCGTCCACTATTGTAAAGACCAAATGAGTAAGTTGGTGACATACAGATGATCTCAGAGTTATCCTGTGACCTGGGTCCACTAGCTTCTCAGAGTACACCGAGCCGGTCTCATTTGGAGACTTGCCAACGGGGTTACATGTATCATAGACACCATATGTCCCAGTACAGTTAACATCTTGCTAACCGTTACCTGCTGACTCACTTGAGTGTCCGAACTATCACTGTCAATCTATGAAGTCTGTCATGTGGGTAGAAGGCTCTTTCCCAAATAGCATCGAGCAAGGCTCCTATGAATTCTAATTGTTGGGAGGGCTGTAGGCGGGATTTTGGGTAATTTATGGCAAACTCTAGTAGTTTCAGCACACGAATGGTCAATCGTGTTGATTCCTGCACGCTTTCCTGGGTGATACGCTTGATCAGCCAATTGTCCAAGTAGGAAAAAAGAAACACCCCCAGTGTCCGAAGGTAAGCTTAACTCTCCATTGCCTCAGAAAAATCCAAGTTATCAATGACCCTGTTTAATGTACATTCTGAAATGATAAAGCGGGATAAAAAAACCTAACTAAATAAGCAAGCAAGCAAGCAAGCAATCTGCTACTAGTGCATGCATATCGTAAAGACCTGAGGAGCTGAGGCTAGGCCAAAAGGCAGAACTCTGTACTGGAAGTAGCAGCCCCCTAGAATGAATTTGAGATACAGATACTTTCTGTAGGATTCATATATGGGGGTATGTGAATCTTTTAGATCCAGGGAGCATAGCCAATCTCCTTTTTGAAGATAAGGGAGTAGGATGCCTAGAGAAATCATTCTGAACTTTTCTCTGACTAGATAGGTGTTCAGATCTCTCAGGTCTAGCATGAGATAGGTATCTTCCCATTTCTCCCATTTTCCGGGGGGGAGAGGGGGGAGAAATCAAGAAATATCTGGAATAAAACCCTTGGAAAAAGTTTTTTCACTCAATGCGTGAAAGGATGTAGTACAAGTTGTTAGTGTAGCTGGATTTAAAAAAGGATTGGACAAGCTCCTAGAAAAAAAGTCCATAAACCATTTTGAAGAGAACCAAGGAAACCAACTGCTTACCCCGGGATAAGCAATGTGGAATCTATGTACCTTTTTGGAAACCTGATCAGTATTTGTGACCAGGATTGGCCACTATTGAAAACAGGATACTGGGCTTGATGGACCTTGGTCTGACCCAGTATGGCATGTCTTTTGTTCTTTGCTCTGGTAATATGAGCTTGATTGTGGGATCTGACAAGAGGGCAGTGATTTCTCTCTGAAGTAGTTCCTGATGCTGAAGGTTAATGCAATGATCCCTCAGTGGGCAATTTGGAGGAATGTTTAATAAATGTAATTTGTAACGGCTTTGGATAATTTATAAAATCCAAGCATCTGCTATAAGAAACCACGTTTGGGCAAAAAGAGTAAGGCTCCCTCCAACAGGAGAGTTCTCCACTGCGGTTACAGGTGGAGTGATTATGCTCTTCAGGAAACAATCAAAACCCTGTCCCAGACTCTGGCTAAGGAGCATGCTGGGCCTGCTGGGGCTTCTTTCACTTTGCCTGTGCTTGAGGACACCGTTTCAGTTGGGAATAGTGGAAACCAGGAAAGTATCTACGCCTGTGAAAGCAATAGGTCTTCTGATTACCACTCTGAAACCTCCTGCGGTAGGAGGCCGAATTGGATATGCACCTTGACAGATTATGAAGGGTGATGTGCTACTTTTCAATGAAGTCAGCCTTCTCTTAGACTTGTTCACCAAAGAGATTCTCTTCACAGCACAGTACATCAGCAAGCTTGTTCTGCACAGTTTGTTCTAGGTCTGAGGACTGGAGTAATGCGAGTCTCTGGGCGCTAATACCCACTGCAAATGTTCTCGATACAGTTTTGAAAATATCATAGGTTGCTTGGGCCATGAACGTCAAGCAGTCCTCTCCATGTCTCACAAGGGAATGTTACTGTTCCAGTTTCTCTGGAGGGAGATACTGGGACAGATCAATCAGACTGCTCATGATGTCCTTCAACAGCATGCCATGTAGAGCTGATAAGAGACCATGTGGGCTGCAAGCATGGAACTGAAAAAAACCTTCTCCTAAAAGTCTAATGTCCAAGCTTCCTTCCCTGAGGGCACAGAGGCATGAGTCTTGGAACTTTTAGACCTCTTAAGGGCGGATTCGACTACCAAGGAATGGTGAGAAAATTGGGGCTTCTCGAACCCAGGAAACCCTATACAGGAAGTCAAGCTTTCTATTAATAGGAGGTACAGTGAAGGAGTTTCTCCCACATTCTCATCTGTACTCTCTGAAGGATAAAGTGCACGGACACTGTCACCGCTTCCTTAGAGACCAAGGATCCCAATTCTTCTGCCCTGGGCTCATCCTCAGTCTTCAAAGAAAATGGTATAGCCTTAGCCATATCGCTGACAAAATCTTGGAAAGTCATTCTTAGGAGGTGACCTGCATCTCTCATGAGGAAGCAAAGGGTCTGATGAAAGTTCTGGTGAGCTGTCAAACCAGTTCTCAGATTCCATATCGATGACCCAGCCTTCTGAGTCAGACTCAGAGGAAATCAAAATACTTCGGAGTCTCCGTCTATATCGCTCTCTTGCCCTTGGGGATCAGAAACTCCTTCAGAAAAGACAATGCACCGATGACTTCCTGGGCTTCAGGACAGCATAAGACTCCAATGCACTAGAAAGAGATCAGTTGGGCAGGCTCCAGTGTTGGGGCCCTTAAATGCCCCAATTTCGATGTCTCTCCCGCAAGCAAACTATGCTTCTCAAGGATCGGCTGGACTGCTGCCAATGCAGCAGACAGCAAAGAACCGACAAGCTGTATGGCAGCCAGCATCATGATGTGTTCCCCGAGAACCCTCAGAAGGCACTTTCTCCATGGCTGATATCTCTGAAGGCTGCGGGACTCCAACAACATTTTCCAATGCTCCCAGAATCTGAGAGGTGGTATCGGCTGCTTGGTCTTGGCACACACTAGGCCGGGCACTGCCCCTCATATATCCTGGAGGATGAGCTCTGTTCCCCTCAGGGATGCTTAGAAGGGCACTTCTCCGAATCCTCTTTGGTCTCAATGCCCTATCTCAGAGAGCTTTGACATCAATGCACCCAGTCTCTCCATTCAAATGCTTGGCACGATCACCCTTCGGCATACATGAAGATGAAGACAGACTCCTTCATCGTTGGGCAGATATCAATCGATGGCTAATGCTCTGGGGTACTATGGGTGCTCGGCTCCAAGCAGGCTCGAGAGCTCCTCGATGTCAATGCACCACCAGTATCTGATGAAGCCTTTGATGTCATTGAGACCAGTGTGACTGATGCCAATGAAGCGTAGTTACTCACCTGTAACAGGTGTTCTCCAGGAGCAGCAGGAATCAGTCCTCACTTATGGGTGACGTCGGCGCCGACGGAGCCCTCGCGGAGCAATTTTCCCCAGCTTTCAAAGAAAGCCTTTGGGAATTGCAGCGCGCATGCGCGGTCGTCTTCCCGCCCGAAGGTGCCATCTTAGCCAGTCAGATGACATAGCTAAAAAAGACAGCATAAAAATTTGCAAAAAGAACATAAGCAGACGATTGCAACTCCAAGGGGAGGAGGGAGGGTAGTGAGGACTGATTCCTGCTGCTCCTGGAGAACACCTGTTACAGGTGAGTAACTACGCTTTCTCCAGGACCAAGCAGGAAGTCAGTCCTCACTTATGGGACTCCCAAGCTCAAGGCTACCGGAGACCCTAAGCACAAAAATGAGCTCCCTCTAGCTCAGCAGCACAGAAGGATAGAATCTTCGCTGAATTATCACCCACCGGTAGCCCACATCCGGGATGGAGGGTAGGAGTTGCTCAGACCTCAAAGAGATTACGGAGGACTGCCTGTCCGAAAGCACTGTCCCTACGGGACTCCCTCTCGAGACAGTAATGGACCGCAAAAGTCTGGCTCGAAGACCAAGTAGCGGCCCGGCAGATGTCTGCCAGCGGAACAGAGCGGAGGTAAGCCACTGACGTGGCCTTTGCCCGAACGCAATGAGCCGTGACTCGACTTTCTAAGGCGAGTCCGGCTGCCCCATAAGCCCAAGAGATACAGTCCGCAACCCAGATGGACAGAGTACGCTTGGAGACCGGGAGTCCCAATTTATTGGGGTCAAAAGACACAAAAAGCTGAGCAGCTTTACGGTGCTCCCGCGTACGGTCAAAGTAGAAGTTCAATGCCCTTCTACAGTCCAGGGTATGGAGGACCGTCTCAGCTCGGCTGGAGTGTGGTCTGGGAAAGAAGGTTGGAAGTACCACCTCCTGATTCATGTGAAAAGGGGAGACCACTTTAGGCAGAAACTTTGGGTGAGTCCGTAGGACTACCCTATTCTTGTAGAACCGAGTGTAGGGGGGATCAGACACGAGGGCCTGCAATTCACTTACGCGCCTAGCGGAAGTGAGGGCTATCAAGAACAGTGTTTTCCAAGACAGAAAACGGAGGGAACAGGTAGCCATAGGTTCAAAAGGCGGACAGGTGATCCGCTGTAAAACCACATTCAGGTCCCAGTCAGGTGCTGGCGGGCGTAGAGGTGGTTTAAGTAGAAGGAGACCTCGGAGAAACCTCGCTACGAGAGGGTCGTTGGAGAGAGGTCTGCCGTCCACCGGCACATGATGTGCTGAAAGAGCACTGAGGTGAACTTTGACGGAGTTGGACTTAAGTCCCAGATTAGAGAGGTGTAGCAAGTACTGTAAGATCACCGACACCGGGCAGGAGAAGGGATCCTGAGACTGTTGGGAACACCAGATTGCAAAGCGACGCCATTTAAGGGCGTAGCATTTGTGGGTAGAAGGCCGTCGCGAAGCCAAGACGACCTCCTCCACCTCCGCCGGCAAGAGAAGAGGAGCAAGGACTACCCTTTCAGCAGCCAGGCCATGAGGTTGAGAGACCTGAGGTTGGGGTGCAGTAGGGACCCCTGATCCTGAGTGAGGAGATCCGGTTGTACCCCCAGAGGGATTGGATCCTCCACCGCCAGTTGCAGCAGGAGCGGAAACCACGGCTGCCTGGGCCAGCGAGGGGCCACCAGGATCATGAAGGCTTTGTCTCGGAGAACCTTGAAAAGAGTCCGAGAGACCAACGGGATGGGAGGGAAAGCGTACAGAAGGCTCCCCGACCATGAGATCAGAAAGGCGTCCGCCGCAACCCGAAGGGGGTGTGGCTGACGAGAGCAGAAGCGAGGAAGCTGCCGGTTGTGAGGACTGGCAAAGAGATCCACCATGGGGAGGCCCCACCTGAGGAAGAGCTTCTGAACGATCAAGGGATCCAGACGCCACTCGTGCGGCTGGAGGACCCTGCTGAGTTTGTCCGCCAGGCAATTTTCTTGGCCCGGGAGATAAACTGCCTTGAGGAGAATGCCGTGACTGACGGCCCAAGAGCAGAGCTTCTCTGCCTCCCGGCAGAGGAGGAAGGAGCCCGTGCCCCCCTGCTTGTTCACGTAGAACATGGCAACTTGATTGTCCGTCTGGACAAGGACGGACTGTTGGGAGGTCAGGTGGGAGAAGGCCTTGAGAGCTAGGCGGATCGCCCTGAGCTCCAGGAAGTTGATCTGCTGAGCAGACTCCCACTTGGTCCAGAGGCCCTGAGTACGTGCCTCTTGGCAATGTGCTCCCCAGCCCAGGAGGGATGCATCGGTGGTCAGCACCCGGGTCGGCTGAGGTGACTGGAACGGCATTCCTAATATCAGGTTCGGCTGCCGGAGCCACCACCGGATAGACGAGACCAGCGGCTCGGAGACGCGCACTAGGTCTGCTAGGCCGCCTGTGGCTTGTCGCCACTGCCGGCGGAGACACCATTGAGCAGACCGCATATTCAGGCGGCCATTGGGGGTCACATGGACGGTGGAAGCCATATGGCCGAGCAGTCTCAGGAAGCGCCTGGCGGAGACCAGGGGCTGGCTGCGAAAGCGGTCGGCTAGGTCCATGAGCCGCTGAGCCCTGTCGAGCGGTAGGTACGCTCGCGCCTGAGGAGTGTGCAGCCTTGCGCCGATGAACTCGAGATCCTGTGAGGGGAGCAAAGTGGACTTTGCGAAGTTTATGACAAAGCCCAAGTGCTGCAGCAGAGCCACCGTGCGGCACGTGGCGTTGGTGACCTCCTGAGCGGAGGCTGCTCTGATGAGCCAGTCGTCGAGGTACGGAAAGACATAGAGGCCGTGAAGCCGGAGATGGGCCGCCACGACCGCGAGACATTTTGTGAAGACTCGCGGTGCGGAGGACAGGCCAAAGGGCAGTACTCTGTACTGGTAATGATTTCCTGCCACCACAAACCTTAGGTATTGGCGGTGGCTTGGGTGGATGAGGATGTGCGTGTAGGCATCCTTTAGATCCAAGGAGCATAGCCAATCTCCCTGCTGGAGGTAGGGCAGAAGGATTCCAAGGGTAAGCATTTTGAACTTCTCCCGCACAAGGAACTTGTTGAGGTTGCGCAAGTCCAGGATGGGTGGGAGGCCTCCTGTTCTCTTTGGTATCAGAAAATACCTTGAATAGAAGCCCTGACCTCTCAGGTGGTGTGGCACCGGTTCCACCGCCTGATCCTGCAGAAGACCTGCTAACTCCTGAAGGAGCAACTCCCTGTGCAGAGGGGGGCGCGGAGGCTCTCCCGGAAAATAGGAGGGAGGGACCTGATGGAAGTGGAGAAGGTAGCCCTCTCGCACGACCTGAAGCACCCAGGCATCTGCGGTGATGCTGGACCACCTGTGGGCGAAGTGAACCAGCCGGCCTCCGGTGCTGGGGGGAACCAGTGGGGGGGGAGAGGCTATGCTGAGCGAGTCAAAAGCCCCCACCCTGCTGAGCAGGGGCTGGTGGTGCAGGCTTGGGGGCTTGCTGCCTACGGGACCCGTTACCCCGTCCCTTGGCCTGCTGGCCCTGTTGGGGAGCTGCAGGGGCCTGATAATGGGGGTATTGTTTGTAGGCAGCTGCCTTCCTCGGGTAAAAGGACTTTTTTCCCGAGCCCTTCTTTTTCTGGGAAGGGGCGGAGGTCTTCCTAGAAAGCCTGGTCCTGGTGAGAGTCTCAGTCTCAATTTGTGCAGCCTTTTCCGCCATGGGCTTGCCAAAGAGGTTTTCGCCTCAGCAGGGGACATCGACCAACTTGTCCTGTACCCAGGGCTCAAGGTCGGACGACTGAAGCCAAGCCTGTCGGCGGGCACCGATGCCGGCTGCGGCTACTCGAGCCGAGGCTTCAAAGCCATCATAGGCTGCTCGGGACATGAACTTTGAGCATTCCCGAATACCCGTGGACAAGGCTAGGAACCTCCGCAAGGGCTCCTCGGAGAGACCAGCGGAGAATCCGGCTAGCTCTTTAGCCAGATCCCTGAGATACATGCCCATGTATAGCTGGTAAGTCTGGACACGACAGGCGAGCATAGAGCCCTGGAAGCACTTCTTGCCAAGGCCATCCAGGTTACGGGCCTCCCTTCCAGGAGGCACCGAGGAGTGCATCTTCTGGCTCTTAAGACGATGCATGGCCGATTCCACTACCATGGAATGGTGTGGCAACTGTGCCTTTTGAAAGCCAGGGCTCTTGCGGACTCGATAGATAGAATCGACCCGCTTGCTCAGGACCGGCGAGGAGGCCGGACTCTCCCACATGCGGAAGAGTAGTCGTTCCAGCATAGGAGGAACCGGCACAGTAAAGTGTTCCCTCGCGGGAGAGTCATACTGGAGGGCGTCGAGCTCTTCGACTCGAGGCTCCTCCTCGGGATCCGCAGGGAAGGCCAAAGCCTTGGCCATATCCCTAACGAAGTCCGAGAACCGGGCATCCTCCGGGGGGGACTGCTTCCGAGGCTCGGACTCCGGAGAGTCCGATGGGACACACCGAGTCCGGAAAGAATCAGGTGACTCTTCCTCCTCAGACTCCCAGACCGACTCCGACGAGGACTCGGTGGGGTCGGCCCGGGCAGGGTGCGGCGCCAGCCGCCCCGACGCCGAGGGAGTCGGCGTCGGCGACCTCGGTCCCGAACGGGAGGCCGAGGGCGACCTCGACCGAGGATCGACTCGAAGATCGGCTCGGTCTCCGGGGTCGACTTGGACGTCGACGTCCCGGCGGTCGGGGCAGCGACGCCAGCGAAGCCAGCGAGCAGTGCCCGCTGCTGGTCCATGAAGGCAGACAGTCTGCTCTCCAAGGCCGTCAACCTGAGTCCGAGCTCAGGTGACCCAGCAGCCCCCGACTCGGGCCCCGACGGCGTCGGGCCCGACGTCGGCTGTCGCGGAGGCGAGTCCAGAAGGACTACAGGACTTACCCGGGCAGGCATCTCCGAGGTCGCTTCGGGAGGTGTTCCTTCTCCAAGGACCCGGGGCGGCTGTCGGGGCTATGCGACCTGGCCCTCGCGGAGCCAGGAGCGGCCACCGACGCCGCCCTCGCGGGTTTTTCCTTCCGACGATGGTCCCCGGAGGGAGAACCCCGGTCGGAGGAGCTCCGGCGACGGTCCGAGCTGGAGCCCTTTGACACGGAGGCCTCCGACGAGGTCCGGGTGCGGCTGGGGTCAGCGAAGATTCTCTCGCGCTGATGCCGCCGACTTCTCAACGCCTTCGAGGACAGTTTGCTGCAGGGCCCACAGATCAGTTCCTCATGATCCGGGCCCAAGCAGCGGAGGCAAAAGTCGTGTGTGTCGGTTAGTGACATATTTCGGTCACACCGACCACACCGCTTAAAGCCACTGGCAGCCATCGGGGGAAAAAGGGCCCCTGCGAGGTCAAAGGACCGGGCTGCCAGGGAAAACGAAAACGAAAGCTGACTAAGTCAGAAAAACCGAAAAAACGTTAGAGGACTCGAGACCGGCGTCGCGAGTCCGGGCGGGAAAACGATCGGCGTCGAACCGAAAGAAAAAAGTATAAAATAAAGAGGAAAATCAACTTTTTCGCGGGGACAAGACGGGGACGTCTGCAGGGCTCCGCGGAAAAAAGAAGACTGGCTAAGATGGCACCTTCGGGCGGGAAGACGACCGCGCATGCGCGCTGCAATTCCCAAAGGCTTTCTTTGAAAGCTGGGGAAAATTGCTCCGCGAGGGCTCCGTCGGCGCCGACGTCACCCATAAGTGAGGACTGACTTCCTGCTTGGTCCTGGAGAAATAGGACTTATGAGTGTCAAAAATAGTTTTGTGCTGCTTCTCTCGACCTTTGAGCCCTCTTTTTTTCATCTGTAAACAATTTACAATTAGAGGGCTGATGAACGGGCCACAGATACTGAAGGCACAAACTATGAGGATTCATCAGGTATATGGTCCTTGAGTACCAGAAAACACTTCCACTGACAAGTTTTTGTGACATATCAGCCAGAAAAATAGCCGCAGCAAAATCAAATCGCTCAATTCTAAAAAAAGTTAAGAAATAGAAAGTAAATCACTCTGGGCCAGAGCACCAACACCTAAGGAGGGAATGGTGCCATGGAAAATAAAGGAAACTTTAAGCTGTCAAAAAACTAAGGAAACTAAAAAGGGAGACAAAAGCCACAACGGCAGGCGGATTGTATCGGGAAAAGCTAAAAAATAAAGGCTGACAGAATTCCCAAGAAGGAATGAAAGTGTTACCCAAGAAGACAATCTTATTAACATGTCCATTGGGCCCCATGGAAAAACAAAGACTGAAGTAAAATGGAACCGTAGCAGCAGGTGGAAAATGACATGCATGCATAAAAGAGGCTCCCAAAAACTTTGAGAAGTAGCTGGGGATTACTCTCGCATGCGCTCTGTTGGATGACATCACCATACAAGGGGACTTATTTCCTGCTTGTTCACAGAGAAACTGCATTACAAACAAGACTAAAACAAAGAGCAAGTCTCTGTGCTATGCCACAACTAACTCCACTATACATCCCCTTCAACTCTCCCGGAATGCTGCAGCAAGACTTATCATAGGAGTAAAAAAGTACAATCATAGCACATCAGCTCTAAAAACAAAAAGAGGATAAATGGTAGCCAGTAAGAATGCTATGACATTCTCCTTAATTCACAAGGTACTACGTACTAGATTACCAATCTATTTATCTCCTCTATTAATCTCATGTTTCTCTTCTCAGGGAACTTGCAGCCAGCATACAAACCAGCAGGCACTCCCATTCAATCTACATCGGGAAACAAGACAGTTGGTTTTCTTTTACTTTGGACCTAAACTTATGGAACACACTACTGCCAGATTTCAGAGGAGAAATAAAATCAAACATATTTTGAAAAGAAACTTCACACTTCTTGTTTCTGAAGCATTTATGGACTAAAAAAAAATAGGGATACAGCGTAGATTGCATTTTTCTCTATTCTCTAGTTCCTGCTTTTCCTTTATCATATTGATCATTTATTTTTCTCACAATTTTAATAACCTTATCATTTGAATTTCTGCTACTTGAATCACCATATTATGTTTTTTTACTACAGTGTTTACAATGTGAACTTCTTTGCTAGATCATGAAAAGAGCCTGAAAGGGCAGTATATCAGGAACTGCTCCGGTTCCCAGGTCCAGAAGGCTGAATGAGCCTAACGAGGAGCAGAGGCACAGGCACAAGCAGCACAGTTCAACAAACAGCTGGAGATGAAGGCTAAGTATAGGGAAACACTGGTGCAAGATGCATATTACCAGCTCAGTCTACTGTATGTCCTAGCTTTCAAGGCTTCAAATCTTGAAGAACCATGCAAAATAGCCTAAGAATGAGGATGGCTTTTACAGTCAAAATAGCAAATCTCAATGCACGTGAGCATGCCTAGGAGCATGATAAGAAATGGCAATGACACAAACTGATGCAAACACAGGACATAGAAGCCAGCATACTAAGACCTTCAGTTTGATGCAGAAAACTGTGCTGCCATTAGCGCAGACATTTGCACACTGTTTAAGCAGAATTTTATGCGCTAGTGTGGGCGCAGAATGCCGAAAGGAATCTAACATGAGTATAAACCCAGCAGTGTATTGCGCATTTAAATTCATTTAAATGGACAGTAATGAAGCAAATAGCTATGCAACGCAGAAGCAGACGACCAGGAGGCTGAGCACCATGGCAGATTTTAATGTGAGATCTGAGGTGGTGTCAGAGGTTACCTCATGGGCCTGTGGTCAGCACTGGTAAGGAATTTATGCCCATTTCTGTAGTGCACAGCACCTGCAACTTTTTTTCTGGCTTTGCTGAAGAGTGCTGGGGGAGGGGGGGACAGTAGGGGGAAGTGTGCTGGTACAATGCTATACGCATGTGTTGGATGCTATCAGGCTTATAAACAGCAATATTAATCTGAAGTTCTGTTCAGAATAATATTGGTGTTTATGCACCAGATAGGAATCCAGCACTTGTGCACAAGTGCCAAATTGCTTCTTTTTTGTTTTTGCACAGAATATAGGAGCTGCTAACAGAGATCTTTCTGTACATATACTTGGCTTGCTGCACTTGTTTAGTGCAAATGTTTTGCACAAGGCTCATTTGCATGCTATTTGTTTGAAATATCGCTAGACAAAACGTCTGCACTAAACTTGCTTAGTAAACCTTGCGCTGGGCTCTAGCACAGGGTTTCTGCATCAAGATACTTGTCTCTACTTCCAAAAGCATTCAAGTATTGCAGATAGTAAAATGTTGGTTGAAAGAAATACATAAAAATATGAGAAAATGTCAACATGGAGAAGAATTAATTAGACCTTACCTGCTAATTAGTGTTCCTGAAGGAACGACAGTCCAGTCCCTTACTTCTGGGTTGCGTAACCCTTCCAGCAGCTTGGAGGCTGAGTCTATCCTTTTGAGGATGGGACGGCATAAATACCACTGGCACCACCCACTGATCCCAGTATTATAATGACAAGTAGTTTTAACTAGAAACCAAAACATTAAACAACCAAAAAACCAACAAGATTAGGAAACATAGCCATGTTTTTAGGAAACACAGCAAACTAATCCCCCACCCCCCTCTTCCAACTGCAGAAGGTAGAAAGGAGAGAGGAAGAGGAAAGAGGGAGTGGAAGGGACAGAAGAATCCTTGTCCGGCGTTTCCTTCTCCACGAACTTCTTGGTTAGCTTCAAGGACACTTATGTTGTCCTTCGGTTCTGACTTCGGTCCACCGCTCCTCACGTGATCCCTGAAATACTCAGATACAAGACGAAACTGGGAGGGAACAGGGACTGGACTGTCGTTCCTTCAGGAACACTAATTAGCAGGTAAGGTCTAATTAATTCTTCCTTATCGTCACTCCAGTCCAGTCCCTTACTTCTGGGATGTAACAGAGCAGTTCAAGTTTGGGCGGGTTTCGCTATCCCAGACCGAAGTACTGCCTCCCCAAAACGAGTATCTGCTGAACTCTGAACATCCAGCCTGTAGTGTTTGGAGAAGGTATGCAGTGAAGACCAGGTGGCCGCTTGGCAAATGTCCAGAGGCGGGACTAAGCTATACTCTGCCCAAGAGGTAGCCTGCGACCGTGTAGAATGTGCGCGCAGACCTCCTGGAACCTGTTTCCCCTTCAGGATATAGGCCGACGCAATAGCTTCCTTGATCCACCTGGAAATAGAAGCCTTTGCCGCGGCCTCCCCCTTATGGGGCCCTCCAAATAGAATAAGCACTCTGACCTCCGAAAGGGCACCGTACGGGAGAGATAAAGCTTCAACGCTCTCCTAACGTCCAGGAGTCGCAACTTTCCGGCATGAGCCTCTTGCTCCTCTGCCGAGAAGGCCGGGAGCGTCACTGACTGGTTCATGTGGAAAGGCGAGATGACCTTGGGTAAGAAGGAAGGAACCGTCCACAAAACCACCTTATCTTTGGAGAACGAAAGAAAGGGGGGCTGAGAAGACAATGCTTGCAGTTCGGAGACGCGTCTGGCTGAGCAGATGGCCACAAGGAAGACCGTCTTGAGAGTTAGGTCCTTTAGGGATGCTCTCTTAGCCGGCTCGAAAGGCTCCCTGGTCAGGGCATTTAACACCAGATTGAGATCCCAAGGAGGGATCACCGACCTTTGCTGCGGGCACAGACGCCAAACCGCTCTTAGAAACCTGGCTACGTCCGCGTGATCCCCTAAGGGCTTGCCACGTACCTTACCTCTGTAACAAGAGATAGCAGCTAGCTGGACCCGCAAGGAGCTGTGCACTAGGCCCTTATCAAATCCCGCCTGTAAGAAGTCTAGAACCTCCGGGACAGAGGCCGAGAGAGGTTTCTTCTGGCGCTCCTCGCACCAGGCTTCAAATATGCGCCAGACTCGTATGTAGGTCGAACGCTTTCGTGAGCTCAATAAGGTGGAGATTACCGAACCCGAGTATCCCCTCTTCCAGAGCCGCGCCATTTCAATAGCCAGGCCGTAAGCAAGAACCGATCCACGTGAGGCATCAGCACCGGCCCCTGTCTCAAGAGGTCCTTTCTGCAGGGGAGACGCCAGGGGCGGTCGGCCGATAATCTCACTAGGTCCGCATACCAGAGGCGCCGGGGCCAATCCGGAGCAATGAGGACTACCAGACCTCGGTGGGCTTCCACTCGCTGCAGGAGCCTTCCTATGAGGGCCCAAGGGGGGAATACGTACAGGAGGCCCTCCGAGGGCCACATCTGGGCCAGAGCGTCTAGGCCTTCGGACATCCTTTCCTTCCTTCGACTGAAGAATCTGCTTGCCTTGGCCGAAGCGTACCTTGCCATGAGATCCATGACCGGAGGACCCCAAATGGCTACTACCTGATCGAAAACGTCCTGGTTCAGCTCCCACTCCCCGTGGTCGATACTGAACCTGCTGAGGTAATCGGCCGTAGAGTTGTCTGTTCCGGCCACATGTTGAGCCGAGAGAGCCAATAACTTGTCCTCGGCCCACCGGAACAGACTGTGTGCCTCTTTCTCCAAGGAGGGAGTGTTTGTGCCTCCCTGGCGGTTGATGTAGGCCACCGCGGTGACGTTGTCTGAGAAGACGCGAACTGCCCTCTGATGGACTAAGGGCTCGAGAGCCCTTAGCGCCAAGGTTACCGCTCGCAGCTCCAGCCTGTTGATGGACCAATGGGACTCCATAGGGGTCCACAGACCCTGGGCGAACTGATCCTCGCAATGTGCTCCCCAGCCCGCTAGACTGGCATCCGTCGTCAGCAGTAACCAATGCGGTGGTTCGAGGGGCATCCCGCGGCCCAGATTCCGAGGACACCGCCACCACTGAAGTGCACTCTTGGTGCGAGGAGCACAAGGCAGGCACATAGCTAGCGGGTGAAGTTGGTGAGACCACTGCCGCAACAGGGCCCGCTGCAGGGGGCGCATGTGAGCTCTGGCCCACGGGACTACCTCTATAGTTGCCGCCATGGTTCCCAGCAATTGGAGGTAATGCCACGCCGTAGGGTTCCGTCTGGCCAGGAATTGTTCCACCAGTATCCTTAGTTCCCTTGCCCTCTTTTTGGGCAGAAAAACTCTTCCTATTCTGGTGTCGAATCTCGCTCCGAGGTACTCGAGCTCTTGAGAGGGCACCAACCTGCTCTTTGCCCGATTGATGACCCATCCTAACTCTTCCAGGACTTCCACCACTCTGGCAGTGGTGGAGCGACTCTCCTCTTCCGACTTCGCCCGGATCAGCCAATCGTCCAGGTAGGGGTGAACGAAGATTCCCTCTTTCCTGAGGGCCGCCGCCACCACTACCATTATCTTGGTGAAGGTCCTCGGGGCCGTTGCTAGCCCGAAGGGTAGTGCCCTGAATTGAAAATGACCTTTTGGTACCGCAAATCTCAGGAATTGCTGGTGAGAGCTTCGAACCGGGATATGCAGGTAGGCTTCCGTCAGATCCAAGGACGTCAGGAACTCTACGCTCCTTACGGCCACGATGACGGACTTCAGAGTTTCCATCCGAAAATGAGGCACTTTGAGGCAGCGATTGACTTGCTTTAGATCTAGGATAGGACGAAACGAACCTTCCTTCTTTGGTACTACGAAATAAATTGAGTATCGACCGGAACCGCATTGGTGCGGTGGGACGGGAGATACCGCTCCGAGTGCCCTGAGTCTTGAAAGTGTGATCTCTATCGCCGCTCTCTTTTCCGGAGATCCGCATGGAGACTGAACAAAGGCCGGGAGTAATTTCTTTGCAAATTCGAGAGCATAACCCTCTCGGATCACTTCTAGGACCCATTGATTGGACGTGACCCGGGACCAGGCGGGGAGGAACTGCTTTAAGCGGCCCCCCAATGGCAGCTCCCCCACCTGGACGCCCGTTTTCTCATTATGGCTTCCTCGGTCCAGCGGAGGAGGAGGAGACCCCGAAACCCTCTGAAACTCTGCCCCCTTGAAGGGAAACGGCCCCTAGCAAGGGGAATCGTTCTGGCTGGCCGAAACCTCCGGGAATCCCTAGGCTGGCTCCGTCCCGGGGCTAGTGCATGAGCTTGCTTCGGTCTGTCCTCCGGCAGTCTGCCCCCTTTCGAATCGCCAAGGTCCTTTACTAATTTCTCTAAGTCCTCTCCAAACAACAACTTCCCCTTGAAAGGGAGACGACTCAGGCGTGCCTTTGAAGAGGCATCGGCTGCCCAATTTCGTAGCCATAAATATCGCCTGGCTGCAACCACAGATGCCATGTTTTTAGCCAGGCTCTTGATTAGGTCATATTGGCTATCCGCTAGGTAGGCAGCTCCGGACTCCAGCTTAGCTGAAATAGATTGAGCCTCCCCGGGGGAACACTCTGCCAGCTGCTGAGTCCATCTCAAACAGGCCCAGGCCACCCAAGCCCCGAACACCGAAGCCTGAAAGGCGAGAGCACTGATATCAAAGGCTTGCTTCAGCAGCGTGTCCAATCTTCTATCCTGAGAATCCTTCAAGGCCGCGCTACCCTCGACCGGAATCGTCGTCTTCTTAGTCACCGCAGATACCGCTGCGTCCACTCTGGGCGACCTCAGCAGCTCTTTGTCCGGTTCCGGTAAGGGGTAAAGTCTTGACATCGTGCGCACGCCCCTTAAACTGGATTCTGGCTGATCCCACTCCTCCTGGATCATCTGACGCACCATTCTGTGCACGGGAAAAACCTTTTGGGATCTCCTGACCGCATGGATCAGCGGATCTTCCAACGCTTCCTCCACTGAAGGAGCGGAGGTCACATTGAGCACCTTGAGGGACTCGTTAAATAGCGCCGGGAGCTCTTCCCACCGAAACACCCTCACAATCCGGGATTGGTCCTCTTCTAGAATCTCTCCCTCTTCGAGTTCCTCCTCTTCTTCTCCCAGCTCCTTGTCCAAGACCTCCTCCTCAGGCGTATCCTGGGAAAGGGGCGAAAGGAGCTCCTCACTCACCAGCCTTGCGCGCTTGGTAGGGGCCTCAGAGAACTGGCGGCTAGGCTTCAGAGGCCTAGTGCCCAGACTTTCCAGCATTGGGACAGAGTCCACAGCTCCAAATCCTTTCTTGTGCATACAATACGCCTTGTGCAGTAAGAGGACAAAGTCCGGGGAGAATAAGTCAGTGGCACTTCCCTCCTCCGTTGCCGCAAGTGGAAGGGGAGGAGGGGGGGCCGACAATCCTGAGTTGAAGGAGTAGGAGAATGGGGTTCCCTTTCCAGAGGTCCCCAGACGTCTGTGCCGTATGGGATATAGCTAATTGAAGATCTTGTTCCACCGAGGCAGCCTCTGCCGCACAAACCCTGCAGACTCCTGCCTCGGCTGTAGTATCCCTGCGAGTGCCACAGGAGGGGCAACGCGCTTTGCCAGTCATGTTCTATGCTGGATCAGATCCGAATGTAAGGATTTGTAAATCCAAGATCAATCTTCAATTAAGCAAATCAGCAAATAAACAAATAAACTAATAACGGACTCAAATTAAATAAATTAACCTAGAGTAAAATAAATTACTTGTGGAAATCCTGAAAAGGAAGACCAACCTCCCTCAATGCGCTCTATCTCCGCACTGGCTAAAAACTGCTAAGGCGGGAGATCAGGAAAAAAACAAAACAAAACAAAACAAAGCAAGTAATTTAAAATGTATTTAAAATGTTTCCCTCTGTTAAACTCTTCCCCAGTACTTGCGATTTGTAGCTTTCAAGCAGTGCGCTGCGCAGCAGAAGGCCGCTGTCCTCCGGGGGCTCCCACGTGGTAGGCCGCAGCCACGTGGAGCGCTACCCGGTCGGTGTTTCTGCCGGACTCTCCTTCCTTACTCGCAGGGTCCGATCAGCAGCAGAAACCGGCCTTGGAAGATGCGAACGACCCCGACGCTCCTGACTGCCGGGGGCCCAGCCGGAGGAGTGGAGTAACGTCGCGCTGCCGCCTCAAGCGCTCAGCCGCCAGAGGGCTTCGGTGCGAGGCAAGGCAGTACTCCGGGGTGAATGAGGCCCCAGCTGGGGGATGCGATTGCGGTTCTCTCCCCCGCCGGAAGGCTCCGGTACAGAAAACACCACCAGCTCCTCTGCCCCGTACAGGGTTCGAATTCTTCAGCCGTGCAGGGGGGAGGGGGAGGGAGGGGGGGAGAACAGAGGATTAAAGGAGCAGTTACAGGAAATGCTAAAATTAAAGTAAGAGGGATTCCAATAAAGTAAATTAAAAGTAAATGAAAGTAAATGAAAAAGATTAAATCAAATGAGATAATGGAGACTCCAGTAAGCCCTTGGCTTACGGAACCCTCCAGCTGCTTGGAGGCTGAGAATACTGGGATCAGTGGGTGGTGCCAGTGGTATTTATCCCGTCCGATCCTCAAAAGGATAGACTCAGCCTCCAAGCTGCTGGAAGGGTTACGCAACCCAGAAGTAAGGGACTGGACTGGAGTGACGATAAGGAACATAAGCTCAAAATTACATGTAAATTTAGATAATTTACAATTTCTCCCAGGTCTCCTGGTTGGCCTCGTACAGCATCCCTACAAGGAAAGAGCTACAGTTGAATAGATTAATTTTAAATTTGAATAATATACCATTTCTGCCATCAGATCTTAAAAATTAGAGGAAATGTATGGCAACCACCACACAACTGTCTTAATTTGTCTGCAACATGTAAACAGTCTCCCGGCTGATAAAAAAAACGCCAGCGCATGCTCAATAGCAGTCTATTGAGCATGCGCTGGCGTTTTTTGATCAGCCAGGAGATTGTTTACATGTTGCAGACAAATTAAGCGTTGAGACAGGGCACGAATTTGGTATTTGCCTGAAACGCAGTGCTGTATACTTTTCCTGTTTCTGCAGCTTTCACTGTGCGAAGCCTGCGATGATTAGTGTGAGTATCATTGAGCACGTGGGGACAGGACGATAAAGATAAGTAAAAGTCCTGATTCTGTTTTTTTGCTGTTTGGACTTCTGCACAGTTATTTTTAAGACCATTGAATTGTTTGGTTTCTATGTAGGTGGCACTTATTTATGGTGTTTTTACCTGTGTTTCTGCAGCTCCGATGTGGGCTCATTAAAGTTTTGAGCAAAATGGAAGTATAGCTTCGAGAGGTGAATCACCTCATGGCTGTTCTTCCGACAAAAATGCATACACGCTAGCTTACACACAAAAGACTCTTCACTCTATTTTTGATTTCAAGGTGCAATAGCAGCACATCCCCCCATATCAGAAGCCAAGCACCTAATTCACATTCATCAAGACTAGAAGGGCTCAGTAACACCCCCTCCTCCCCCCAAGAGAACAATCTTAATCTCATAACTAGAACCTTTACAACACTACTACTACCAAACATTCTCCCTGGTCTCCTGCTTGGACTCGTACAGCATCCCTACAAGGAAAGAGCTACAGTTGAATAGATTAATTTTAAATTTACCACATACTATGATTTTAAAAACCTGAAGTCCCCCACAGATTGATCCAACAAAGGAGACGCTTAGTCACTGCTGCAGGGACCGTGTTTTCCCAAAAGCTCATTATAAACCTCCTCCCTCTCAGCAGACAACTTTTCAACTCCTTTCCATTGCCAGCTGTGTAATCAGTAGGGTCACAATGAAGAGCTGAGCCATTGGCACTTCTGGGCTCTTTTTACGCAACTTCCTCCATGCCAGCAATGGTGGCACAGGTTTACGATTATGAACAGCAGAACTGCACAGTCTTTTGCAAAACTATTTGGATTTTGTCCCGTAGAGATAAGTGACAAAGAAGGGAGAAGAAAATTTCTCTTAGCATGTAGGTAGTTTGTAAAGCTTGTACCAATGTGAAATAGTCTCTACCATTATTTAAGCTAGCAATGTTAATGGATCAGGCTTACAAACAGAGCAGGTCACAGGGAACATGAATGGGAAAACCGATTTCAACCCTGGCTTGCAGGACTTGGACCTGCTGCCTTCAGCAGTAAAATATTCTTCAAGAATGGACCTTGTCCCTGCCAAAGGCTAAGTGCAATTTATCAAAGTATACATCACATGTCACACGTGGATTGTAAACTGGCTCAGGGAATCAAAAACCTCAGATGGTGACATAAAACATTTAGGTTTGATCGATGTCTCTCATTTGAAATATTTTAATACCATAAATGCTCTAGTGCTGTGAGTTTTTAAGCCAGGAAAGGAATTTATAAAAATAACATTTCATTTATTCACTTTCTTTATCTTCTATTTAAAGAGTGTTACTTTTATCCTGATTTGACATCAGCTTCAGTCTCTAAATGATATCTAAACTTGGCTACCAGAACACCAATTTGTTAGGAAAAATTCTTTGGAGAAATTTTTCATTATGCGCCCGATTCTTGTTCTCCTCAGACTCTTCTCCCAATAAAAGCGCTTCGTTTCAGCCGTGCCAGGAAAGGACTATTTTCTTTAAGTGCAGAATTTTGCAGATTATGTTGGTTTTTCACTGCTTCCCTTCCTGCTCTCTCTTCTGTGACTCTAATGCAGAGCAAACGTAAGAATTTGTGGCTTTTTAAATTGCTAGCTCTCTGCCTGGGAGCTCTTAAAAGGGGTTTTGGTACATATTTAAAACAAAGTTACATTCTTTTTGGTGCTTTAGTTTACAAGCAGAAATATTTTCTTTAGTGGATTAGGTTTAAAACTCTGCTTTAATAACTTTCGCAGCTCTTTGGAGCTACTGACACCTAGGACGGAGAGTTAATTGAAGACATACGCAGCATTGCTAGGAATGGGGAAGTGCTACTGATAGGGGCTTTCAATATGCCAGATGTTGATTGGCACATTCCTGCTGCAGTATCATCTAGAAGTAAGGAGATCCTGGATTCTCTACAGGGAGAAAGAACTATTCAAGCAATTGGTAACAGACACCACATCTGAAGGGGCCATACTAGACTTGGTGCTTATCAATGGTGGAAGTGTTTCTGATGTTATAGTGGGAGATCATTTTGCATCCAGTGATCACCAGATGGTATGGTTCAGTATTAGGAATAGGGCTGTTAGAATCCATTCAAAAGCGAGGGTCTTAGACTTTAAGAAAACTAACTTTGCCAAGAAGGGCCAATGCCTCAGGGAGTTGTCAGCGGGATGGGAACAGCTGAGGGATGTAGAAAAACAGTGGGCAAAACTGAAAGTGGATATTTTAAGGGCAACCAACCATTTTGTTAAAATGATAAATAAAGGTAAAAGTAAAAGGCTATGGCTTTCAAAAGAAGTAGCTGAAAAGGTGAAGAAAAAGAGGGAGGCCTTCAAGAAATACAAGAGATCACAGAGAGAGGAAGATAGGCATCTATATTTGGAAAAACTTAGAGAAGTTAGCAAAGTAGTCAGGAAAGCAAAGATGCAAAAAGAGGAGAAAATAGCCAATGCAGGTAAATGGGGGGATAAGACATTTTTCAGATATGTTAGTGAGAAGAGGAAGGGCAAAATTGGTATTGTCAGACTCAAGGGTGAAGGGGAGAAATATGTAGAAGCTAATGAGGATAAAGCATAATTGCTTAACAAATATTTCTGTTCTGTGTTCACAGATGAAAAACCAGGAGCAGGACCTCAGAAAATACCCACAAACAGGAACAGAAGTGAGGGGCATCTTGAATAATTTTCAGAAGACACTGTTCGTGACTGAGGGAACTTGGGGACATTCTAGCAGCTCCACTGACTGACCTTTTCAATGCCTCGGAGTCAGGAGTGCTGCAAAAGGACTGGAGAGAGGCATAAGTGGTCCCATTACACAAAAACGGAAGAAAGGATTGTGGTTGAAAACTACAGGCCGGTTAGTTTAACTTCGGTGGTGAATAAATTATTGGAAGCGCTTCTGAAAGAGAAAATAGTGAGGTTTCTGGAGTCCAGCAGATTACAGGATCAGAGGCAGCATGGATTCACCAGAGGCAGGTCTTGTCAGACAAATCGGATTGATTTCTTTGACTGGGTGACCAGGGGGAGTTGGACCGAGGGAGAACCCTAGATGTGACGTATTTAGATTTCAGTAAAACCATTGACATCATTCCTCACAGGTGACTTATAAACAAACTGAGCACTCTAGGGATGGACCAAAAGTTACTGCTTGGGTTAGAAATTGGTTGCATGGGAGGCGGCAAAGGGTACAGGTAAATGGAGAAGGAGTTTACCAGTGGTGTGTCCCAGGGATCTGTCCTTGGTCCAATTCTTTTTAACATCTTTGTTAGTGATATAGCGGAAGGGCTGTCTGCTAAGGTTGCCTCTTTGCAGATGATACCAAAATCTGCAATAGAGTAAACACCCAGGAAGGTGTAGATAACATGAGAAGGAATCGATCTAAGCCTGAAGAATGGTCTAGAATTTGGCAGCTGGGAATTAATGCTAAAAAATGCAAGGTCATGCATTTGGGCTGCAGCAATCCAAGGGAGCAATATTGTATAGGGGGTGAAGTACTTTACTCCACTAAAGAAGAGCGGGACCTAGGCGTGGTTGTGTCTGATGATCTTAAAGTAGCTAAACAGGTAGAAAAGGCGACAGGAAAAGCTAGAAGGATACTTGTGTGCATAAGGAAAAGAATTGCTAGCAGAAAAAAAAGGAGGTGATAGTGCCTCTGTATAAGTCTTTGGTGCGACTTCATTTGGAGTATAGTGTGCAATTCTGGAGACCGCACCTTTGAAAGGAAATAAACAGGATAAATTCAGTACAGAAGGAGGCTACTAAAATGGTTAGTGGTCTTCATTATAAAGCATATGAGGACAGACTAATGGATACCTTAGAGGAAAGGCGGGATAGAAGTGATACGACTGAGACATTTAAATACCTCCGGGTAGAGCCTATTTCGATTGAAAGCAAGTTCTGTTACAAGGGGACATAGGATGAGGGTGAAAGGGGATAGATTCAGGAGCGATAGGCGGAAATATTTCTTTACAGAAAGGAGTGGTGGATCCATGGAATAGTCTCCCAGTGGAGGTGGTACAGTATCAGAATTCAAAACACAGAGGATCTCTAAAGGAAAAAAGGGGACTGTTATAGTAGTTGATATGGAAGGACAGACTAGATAGGCCATGTGGTCTTTTTCTGTCGTCATGTTTCTATGTTTCTAAAGCTAAATTGGTCCTTTTCAGTAGAAATACTACAAGCAACAGGAGACTGACAGATGACTTCCAACTAAGCTTAATATAGGCTGGCAGAGAAATACCGACCACTTTGGAACTTTGAAGGAAGATCATACTTTCATAATCGATATTCACTTTCAAGCAGATTGTATGAATACCAGGTTTAACATATTGATTTGAATGGTGTTCTCCAAGAAAAGACAAATGAATGGCTAAGGAAGCATAGTTACTCACCTGTCGCAGGTGTTCTACGTGGAGAGCAGGAATAAGTCCTCATGAATGGGTGAAGTCACTGATGGAGCCCCGCATGGTAATGCTCCCCAGCTTCTATTGGAAGCTTCTGGGAGGCTCCATCAGGTACACATAGATTGTGAGCCCTTTGGGGACGAGGGAATGTATTCAGTACCTGCTTATATAGCGATTGTAAACCACTCTGATGCCCTTCAGCCTGGGCGGTATATCAAAAATTGCATAAACAAACATCATGCTTACGCACCTGCCGCAGCATCATCTTCCCTAGTATGATAAAGCTGTAGCAGAAAGCATAGTTACTCACCTGTAACAGGTGATCTCCGGGAACAGCAGGAATTTAGTCTTCACATATGGGTATTGTCGGTACTGACGGAGCCTGCGTGGGAACGCTCCCCAGCATCCAATTAGAAAGCCTTTGGGAGCATCCCACAGCACCTGCGTGCTGCCTTCCCACCTTTCCCAACTGCCTCTCTCCAGTTGAGTTTTAAAGCAGAGACAAAGAGAGAGAGAGAGGGAGAGAGAAAGAGATAGAGAGATACAACTCATAGGGGAGGTGGGTGGGTTGTGAAGACTAAATTCCTGCTGTTCCCGGAGATCACCTGCTACAGGTGAGTAACTATGCTATCTCCAGGAACAAGCAGGAATGTAGTCTTCACATATGAGGACTCCCTAGCTTTAGATGCCAGGGAGAGACCCCAGAAGTTGTGTGCCCTTGTGAAAGGGCTCCACTTCCCCCCATGGATTACTGGCATCCAACCAGGGATGGTGGGTAGGAGTTGATTAGGTATGGAACAGGTGTTTGAGAACAGCCTGACCAAACAAGGCATCCCGGCGTGAGTCCTTGTCCAAGCAGTAATGGGCTGTGAAGGTATGAACCGAGGCCCAAGAGGCTGTTCGACAGATGTCGTCGATAGACACAGAGTGCAGATGAGCCATTGAAGCTGCAATGGCTCTCACATTGTGAGCTGTGACATGGCCCTCCAGAGGAATATTCTTACTTTGATAGGCAAAGGCAATACGCTGAGCAATCCAGTTAGACAGTGTTCTCTCAGAGACTGGAAGTCCCAAATGAGAAGGATCAAAAGCAACAAAGAGTTGAGAGGACTTTCTAGGTTGCTCTGTTCTTTGTAAGTAAAAGGCTAAAGCTCTTTTACAGTCCAAAGTATGAAGATTCCTTTCTGCATTTGATGCATGAGGCCTTGGAAAGAACACAGGTAGGTAGACCGCTTGGTTTAGATGAAAAGGCGAGACCACCTTTGGCATAAAGTGTGGATGAGTCCTAAGGACTACCTTGTCATGATGGAACCTTGTATAAGGTGGATCAGCCACTAGTGCTTGCAACTCACTGATGCAACATGCTGATGTGATTGCAATGAGAAAGATAACCTTCCAAGAAAGGAATTTCAAGGAGGTAGTAGCTAAGGGTTCGAAAGGTGGCTTCATGAGCTGACCGAGAACAAAGTTTAAGTCCCATGCCACAGGTGTTGGCCTAATGGGAGGCTTAGTTAGCAGAAGGCCTCTCATAAATCTTGCTATAAGAGGATGGGAGGAAATAGGTTGTCCATTTAGAGGCTTGATGGAAGCTGCAATAGCACTCAAATGGACTCTCACTGAGTTAGTCTTAAGTCCTGCATTGGATAAATGAAGGAGATACTCCAGTAATGATTCCAGAGGTACAGCAAGGGGGCTAAAACCCTTCTGCGAACACCATATGGTAAACCTTTTCCAATTGAAAGCATAAGAGCGTCTTGTGGAAGGCTCCCTGGAAGCATAAAGGATATCCTTTACTTGCTGAGGGAGGTTAAGATCATGGAGATCTAGGCCTTCAGCAACCAAGCCCTGAGATGCAGAGACTGGGGATTGGGATGCCATAACATTCTGTTCTCCTGAGATAGGAGATCAGGAGCAGACCCCAACTCCAGGGAGGGACCTTGAGAGAGATGTAGAAGCAGAGGGTACCACACTTGCCGAGGCCAATGTGGAGCTATGAGAATCATGCGTCCTCTGACTCTCTGAAGCTTGAATAGGGTCTTGGGAATTAGGGGAATGGGTGGAAAGGCATAAAGGAAGTCTTGGCCACAGTGAAGGAGGAAAGCATCCTTGGCCTGAGAGCCCTGAGCCGGGATTCTGGAATAGAACCGGGGAAGTTTGGCATTCAACGGACTTGCAAAGAGGTCTATGTCCGGAGTTCCCCAAATTTGAAAAATCTTGGTCACCTGGGTCTACATGTAGAGACCATTCGAGTGGAAGCAGAACTCGACTGAGTCTGTCTGCCCAAGAGTTTTGTATGCCTGGAAGATACACTGCCAGGAGATGAATCTGATGCTCTTTGGCGAGGGCCCATAGTCGCAAAGCAACAGAGAGCCTGTTCCCCACCGTTTGTTCATGTAGAATATGGCTACTTGATTGTCCGTATGAATGAGGACTGTCTTGTAGCTGAGCAGAGTGTGGAACACTCAAAGAGCAAGGAAGATTGCTCTGAGCTCCAAGAGATTGATATGTAGATGAGTCTCTTGTGGAGTCCAAGTGCCTTGGGTGGAGAGGTCTTGCAGATGAGCTCACCAACCCATTGGTGAAGCATCTGTCGTGAGAGTTGCCTGGGGTAGGGGTTGTTGAAATGGGGACCCCAACAACAGGTTCTGAGTGGACTGCCACCATTGGAGGGACAAAATAAGGCGATTTGTGTTTGCTATTTTGTCTGACAGGCACCCTGATGCCTGGGTCCACTGAGTGGATAAAGTCCACTGGGCTGCTCTCATATGGAGGCGAGCATAAGGAACCACATGCACAGTAGATGCCATGTGGCCTAGTAGTTGTAGCATTTCTCGGGCAGTGAGATTGGGTTTTAGCACTGCTTGAGAAGCTAACTGCACCATGCGAAGGCAATGGGCCTGGGGAAGGTAGGCCTTTGCCTTTTTGGTATTCAGCAAAGCTCCTATGAATTCTAGAAACTGAGTAGGAGTTAGACTGGATTTTGGGACGTTTATGACAAGACCCAAATACTGAAGGATACGCATTGTGCAAGATAGGGAGGTCCTCGCCTCTGCCTCTGATGGGGCTCAAATGAGCCAGTCGTCTAAGTAGGGGAAGACGAATATCCCTAGAGTGCGGAGAAATGCTGCTACCACAGCCACTTCCGGAGTGGAGGAGTGGCCTAGTGGTCGGGGCAAGGTACTTCAGGCTGGAAGGTTGGCATTCAAATCCCACTAAAGGACAGCAACCTTGGGCCGGAAGGACTGGGGTTTCTAGTCACACAGGTGCTCCTTATTTATTTATTTATTTATTCACTCTTATATACCGTGCTTTTCAGTATCAGTGCGATTTACAGATAACAAAAATACTCTGCATCAGAACAAGTGATCATAATGCTTACATTGTAACAGGATAGCTAAATTTGGTCTGAAAAACAGAGAGACTATATACACATCAATAACAAGAACATAAGAACATAAGATATGCCATACTGGGTCAGACCAAGGTCCATCAAGCCCAGTATTCTGTTTCCAACAGTGGCCAATCTAGGTCATATGTACCTAGCAGTTTCCCCAAGAGACATGTTCCACAATGCTTGTACTGGGTCAAGCATTGATATCTTCGGTCACTTCTTAATAATGGTTTATGGACCATTCCTCCAGGAACTTGTCCAAACCTTTTTTAAACCCAGCTACACTAACAGCCTTTACTACATCCTCCGGTAACAAATTCCAGAGTTTGATTACACGTTGAGTGAAAAAATATTTTCTTTTATTAGTCTTAAATAGTTTACCCTTGTGGCTTCTGGTTCCCACAACAGTTGCCCAAATATCACCAATCAAAGAATTACTTAGACAGCAGTTGCTTTATCTACAAAGACTTTTATTTCCAGCATCATGCAGAACAGCAAGGTCTGTCTATAGAAATGGCAGACAGCATTTTCTTCCTCTCTCTATGAAGGGGAAGAAAATACTGCCCACCCTTCCTCCAAAATAACTGCCTTATATACATTTCTCCCTGTATCAAATGTCTGCTTCAAATTAGCCTCAGTGAATCCATCATAACTACGTAGATGTCAGCAGGACCTCAGGGTTCTGCAACACTTTTCCCAGGGGAGAATCTCCTTACATTTGTACATCTGGACCTGCTCATTTATGCATGGCCTGTGACCTCTATACATCTGGATTTACTTTTCGGTCTGTTTATCTATGCATGGCCTGTGACCTTTGACCCTTCCTATATTTTTCCTTCTTCTTGGCACTAATTGAAACCAGGCAGAGAGTATTTTGTGCTCATTAGTTTGAATTCTTTGCTTGACCTGTAATTTTGCTAGGCCCCAACATTCTGCATATTTCTATCCAGAATATGGTTTCCCAGAATCCTTCCATAGCAGGCCGCATCCATTATCTTATGGCAAGCATATACTCTCATACAGCTATTGTCTTCATGTCTGTCTTCTTGTCTTCTGTGCCATCCATCCCCTCCTGTGTAGTTTCACCAGGCAAGAGTTCAGTCATATAAAGCCAATATATAAGCAGACCTAACTCAAATTTCCCAACACCCTGTAGCTTCATTGCATGTCCCCTAGTCTTTCTATATTCTGATAACGTAAACAGTCGATCTACGTTTACCCGTTCCACTCCGTTCATTAATTTATAGACTTCTATCATATCTCCCCTCAGCCGTCTTTTCCAGGTTAAAGAGCCCTAACCTTTTTAGCCTTTCCTCATAGGAGTATCCTTCCATCCCCTTTACCATTTTGGTGGCTCTTCTCTGAACCTTTTCTAAAATCGCTATATCCTTTTTAAGATACGGCGACCAGAATTGCACACAATATTCAAGGTGCGGTCTCACCATGGAACGATATAGAGGCATTATAATATCTTTTGTTTTATTTTCCATTCCTTTCCTTATCATAAGGTTATTGAAAACTATTTACTATTTCCTTGTGGTCTTGGGCAAGCCACCTAACCCTCCATAGCCCATGTTCCCTGTGAAATAGTTATCTCCAAGTTATAATGCCCTGTTCAATGTAATTTCAGTTTGTTCAATGTAAACCGCACTGATGCAGAATAGCGCGGTATATAAGAGAATGTAAATAAATAAATAAATAATAAATTTTGTGAACACTCTTGGTGCTGAGACCAGGCCGAAAGGAAGCACCCTGTATTGGTAGTGCTTTCCTTGAAAAAGGAACCGAAGGAACTTCCTGTGAGTTGGGTGGATGAGAACATGAGTGTACGCATCCTTGAGATCTACAGAACAAAGCCAATCCTGACTGTGAAGGTTTGGCAGCAGAGTTCCTAAAGAAATCATCTTGAATTTCTCTTTGAACAGGAATTTGTTCAATTCTCTGAGGTCTAAAAAAGGTCTGTATCCCCCCTGTTTTCTTTGGGATAAGGAAATAGGGGGAGTAAAACCCTGTACCCTGTTGATGAAAGGGTACTTCTTCTATTGCCCCTTGGGCAAGAAGCATAGTGACCTCTTGATCTAACAGGTTGATGAGAGAGGTCTGAGAATTGAACTGTCTTACCCATTGTGGAAGGAGGCATGCACAGAAAGTGCAGCTTGTACCCCTCTCTTATAATGGAGTGTCCAATGCTCTGCTGTTATCTGCTCCCACCTGGGGACAAAGTGACATAACCTTCCTGGAATGGTGGAAGGCTCTGGTCCACTGAGGGCCAGGAAGGCTATGTTCTCTAGATGAAAGTCAAAGGCCTTGTGGAGGCTGAGACGGTTGAGGCTTAGCAGTCTTTGCTTTCCTTTGTTTAGGTGGTTGCTGACCTTTCCGGGTAGGCTGACCTGTAGAACGTCCCTGCTGAGAATAAGAGGGATAAAACCTCTTCTTTTTTGAGAAGAAAGGCTTCTTGAAAGACTTCTTTCTCGCAGGATCAGCTGTGGCTTTGGATAGCCTATCCAAAGTGGAGTTGTCAGCATCCAACTCATTGGCTTTCTCTTGCCAATCTTTGCCAAACAGGTTCTCACCAGTACAAGGAATATTGCCCAGTTTGTCTTGTACCCAGAGCTCCAAATCAGATGCCTGGAGCCAGGCAATTCTACATGCACCTATGGCAATGGCAGAGGTTCTGCTTATGCACTCAAAACAGTTAAAAGCTGCACGGTTGACAAATTTAGAAACATCCTGGGCATGTTTGACCAATGTGAGAAAATCCTGCCTTCTATCCTTAGGAAGAAGAGGGCTCTAAACCTCTAAATCTTCTATGATTTCCTTCAGGAACATTCCCATATATAAAATATAGGAACTGATCCTGGCAGAAAGCATGGAAGCTTGGAAAGTACGACGTCCAAAAGCATCCAAAGTTCTGCACTCACGCCCTGGAGGATTAGAGGCATGTCTCTTTGCAGTCCTGATCCTTCTCATAGCTGATTCCACTACAATAGAGTGGTGAGGAAGCTGAGTCTTTAGGAAACCAGGACAAGGAGGGACTCGATACAAAGTATCCAGTCTACGAGAGTGAGGAGAGGTGGTAAGAGGCGTCTCCCACATTCTTAGCATGAGATCATGCAAGATCTCATGGATGGGTAGAGTAGCTGCCTCCTTAGGAGCTTTGGGATATTGTAAAATTTCCAACTCCTTTGCTCTGGGCTCTGACTCAGGAGCCACATTAATGGACAGACCTCGAGCCACCTCCCTGATGAAGTCCTGAAAGGAAATATCCTCTAGAGGAGACATCCTACGTTTAGGGGAGGAATGCTCCTCTGAGAGAAGTATTCCTGTATCGACAGAACGGTCAGAATCCTCAGATTCCTCTGAGGACTCGAAGTACCTTCTGCCCAGATGCTCTTGAAGAGCCCGATACCCGTACTGACTGAAGTCGGTACCTGGGGGAATCGGTACTGGAGGGCATCATATGACTGGGTGCCGGAAAAGCAGACACCGATGTCGATGCTGTCGGTACCGGTACTGATACCGGTGCCGGTACCGGTTGAACTGTCTGACACGGTTCTGAGGGTGTCGATGCCACAAGGAGAGCCGCCAGACTGCGTTCAATAGCCAGGAACCTCTGGTCTATCGACGCTGCCGAAAACCACCGGTACCCCAGAGCATGGCACCAGTAGTTCTGCCGAGGATGAGGCCTCGAGAACATCCTGGAGCCCCGATAATGCTTTTGAAGCCGAAGCCTCCCGCCGGGGCAATTTTGCCGGTGCAGAATCCTCAAGGGCAACGCCAAAGGCATCTCGATGCTTAGAAGGAGATGTACCCTTTGAGGACCGGCTAGACTTGTATTTAGTTACCTGAGATCCACGGGAGGAAGAGGAAGCCCTGGAAGGCGTCGATGCCACCGAGGCTGCATCAGAGGGAAACAGGGCACTGAGCTTAGCAGCTCGGTTCTGCCGACCTCTTTTAGACATCATGCCATTGGCCATACATTCTGTGATGGAGTGGTCAGGACCTAAACATTTGAGACACCACTCATGGGTGTCGGTGACGGAGATGGTACCGCCACAATTGGTGCACTTTTTGAAACCCGAAGAGGGTTTCTCCATTGTGGAGGAATTTTGGGCCTAAGGCCCAAAATGGCACGTGCACCTCGAAAAAAAAAATACTAAGAATATATATATATATATTTTTTTTTTTTTTAAGAAAAGAAAGAAGAAAGGAAGGAAGAACCGGCGGTACCGGTACAGTGTCGAGGAAGGCAGACGCGACCACAAAAAAGAAGGGCAATAAGGAGAAATTTTCTACGGTGACAGGAACAACGACCTGCTGGCTCCGCGGAAAATGAAGAACTGGAGAGAGGCAGTTGGGAAAGGCAGGAAGGCAGCACGCAGGCGCTGTGGGATGCTCCCAAAGGCTTTCTAATTGGATGCTGGGGAGCGTTCCCGCGTAGGCTCCGTCAGTACCGACAATACCCATATGTGAAGACTACATTCCTGCTTCTTCCTGGAGATTACAACTCTTAGGGGAGGTGGGAGGGTTGTGAGGACTTATTCCTGCTGTCCACAGAGAACACCTGCTACAGGCGAGTACCTACATTTTCTCCATGGATAAGCAGGAATGAAGTCCTCATGTATGGGACTACCAAGCTACAGGCTACCAAAAACAAGGAAGCCAAAAAAAAGCCAAACAAGGTTAACAAAAGTACCCAATCCTTAAAAGTACCCAATCAAGTTATACTGTAAAACACTTTGATTGAAAGATAAGGTGGTATATAAAACTGGTTAAATAAACAAAACAAGAACTGGAGAATCAACAAGTAGTAGCAGAGGTACATAAGAACATAAGATATGCCATATTGGGTCAGACCAAGGTCCATCAAAGCCCAGTATCCTGTTTCCAACATTGGCCAATCTAGGTCATACATACCTAGCAGTTTCCCCAAAAGACGCAGGTTCCACAATGCTTGTACTGGGTCAAGCATTGATATCCTGGGTCCCTTCTTAATAATGGTTTATGGACCTTTCCTGCAGGAACTTGTCCAAACCTTTTTTAAACCCAGCTACAAATTCCAAAGTTTGATTACACGTTGAGTGAAAAAATATTTTCTTTTATTAGTCTTATAAATAGTTTACCCTGTAGCTTCACTGCATGCCCCCTAGTCTTTCTATATTCTGATAACGTAAACAATCGATCTACGTTTACCCATTCCACTCCGTTTATTAATTTATAGACTTCTATCATATCTCCCCTCAGCTGTCTCTTTTCCAGGTTAAAGAGCCCTAAACGTTTTAGCCTTTCTTCATAGGAGTATCGTTCCATCTCCATTACCATTTTGGTGGCTCGTCTCTGAACCTTTTCTAATAACGCTATACCCTTTTTAAGATACGGCGACCAGAATTGTACACAATATTCAAGGTGCGGTCTCACCATGGAACGATATAGAGGCATTATAATACCCTTTGTTTTATTTTCCATTCCTTCCTTATGATACCTAGCATTCTATTTGCTCTCTTGGCCGTCGCTGCACACTGGGCCGAGGGTTTTAACATGTTATCCACAATGACGCCTAAATCTTTTTCCTGGGTGGTGGTTCCTAATGTGGAACCTTGCATTGTGTAACCATAGTTTGGGTTGTTCTTCCCTAGGTGCATAACTTTGTAGTTGTCCACATTAAATTTCATCTGCCATTTTGATGCCCAGTCTTCCAATTTATCAAGATCTTCTTGCAATTTTCCACAATCCTCTTGGGTTTTAACAACTTTAAATAGTTTTGTGTCATCTGCAAATTTGATAACCTCACTCGTTATTTCACTTTCCAGGTCATTTATGAAAATATCAAAAAGCAGCGGACCCAGCACAGGTCCCTGGGGTACACCACTATTCAACTTTCTCCATCGGGAAAATTGGCCATTTAGCCATACCCTCTGCTTTCTATCTTTTAACCAGTTCCTGATCCACAATAGTACACTGCCTCCTACCCCATGACTCTTTAGTTTTGCCAAACGTCTCTGATGAGGGACCTTGTCAAAGGCTTTCTGAAAGTCCAGATACACTATATCAACCGACTCACCTTTGTCCACCTGTTTATTCACACCTTCAAAAAACATAACAGATTAGTAAGACAAGATCTTCCTTGTCTAAAGCCATGTTGGCTGTCTCCCATTAGGCCATGACTATCTACATGCTGAGTAATTTTGTTCTTTATGATGGTTTCTACCATTTTTCCAAGTACTGACGTAAGGCTCACCGTTCTATAGTTTCCCGGATCACCCCTGGAACCCTTTTTAAAAATTGGCATTACATTGGCGATCCTCCATTCTTCAGGTATTACAGATGATTTTATTGAAAGTTCACAGATTACTAATAGCAGGTCTGAAATCTCATATTTCAGTTCTTTCAACACACTTGGATGTATACCATCCGGCCCGGGTGATTTGCTACTCTTCATTTTATCTAATAGTTGTAATACATCTTCCCAATGTATCGATATTTCCTTCAATTCTTCCGCACCTTTAAATACCACTTCAGTCATGGGTAACATCCCTACATCTTCCTCAGTAAAGACCGAAGCAAAGAATTCATTCAGTCTCTCCGCTATCGCTTTGTCGTCTCTTAGTGCCCCTTTAACCCCTCTATCATCTAATGGACCAACTGACTCTCTCAAAGGTTTTTTGCTACGAATGTACTTGAAAAAGTCTTTATTTCACGTTTTTTCTTCCGCAGCAAGCTTCTTCTCAAATTCTGCCTTGCATTTGACTTGCCAGTGCTTGTGCTGTTTCCAGGTTTCGTTGTTTGGCTCTTTTCTCCATTTCTTGAAAGATGCTTTTTTGGCAACAATAGCCTCTCTGACCTCACCTTTAAACCATGCTGGCAGTTTTTTGGCCTTCCTTCCATCTTTTCTTAAAGCGTGGAATACAGCTGGTCTGGGCTTCCAAGATAGTATTTTTCAATAACACCCAAGCTTGATGTAAGTCTTTAACCTCTACAACTGCTCCTTTTAGTTTTTTCTTAACTATTTTCCTCATTTTATCATAGTCTCCCTTTTGAAAGTTAAAAGGTAGTACTGTGGATTTCCTTACTATCCCTCCTCTACCAATTAAATCAAATGCGATCATGCTATGATCACTATTGCCAAGTGGCCCCAACACCCTTATCTCTTGCACTAGATATGGTGTTCCACTTAGGACTAGGTCTAATATGGCTTCCCCTCTGGTTGGTTCATGAACCGGCTGCTGGAAGCAGCAGTCATTTATTTCATCTAGGAACTTTATCTCCCTAGCATGTCCTGCTGTGACACTGACCCAGTCGATACCAGAGTAATTGAAATCACCCATTATTACTGCGCTGTAACGTTTGTTAGCTTCCTTGATTTCTTTAAGCATTTCATCATCCATTTGCTCATTCTGGCCAGCCGGTCAACAGTACACCCCCACTGCCATTGCCTTCCCCTTTTTACATAGAATTTCAATCCATAGAGATTCTACAGCAAATTTTGTTTCCTGCAAAACTTTAATCCTTTCTGACTCAATGCCCTCTCTAACAGAGCACAACCCCTCCACCATTTGATTGCAAAACCTTTTGCTAAATCACGTATGAAATCCTGGAAGGACATATCCTCTGGAGGAGACATTCTGTGTTGAGAAGGAACTGAATCTTTTAATAGATTCACCCTGGTACCGGTAGAATCGTCAGAGTCATCAGAATCGGAAGACTCAAGCACCAGGTGCTCCTGTAACGCATGGTATCGGTACCGCTCAAAGTCAGTACCGAAATGTCTTGGTTCCTGATCCCCGATACTGGAGATCAGCATGGAGGAAAGCAGTCCTGTCGAAGCAGGTACTGTCGGTACCGATACATGTTGAACCGTCAGTTGCAGTCTTAGTGGTACCGAAGCCGCTAAGAGGGCCACTATACTGCATTCGATAGGGAGGATTCTGTGATCCATCACTCCTGCCGATGCCTGGGTGCCGGTACCAGTGGAAGCGGCTATGACACCAGAACATGGCACCAGTAGTTCCGCAGAGGTGGAGGCCTCTGGAACATCCTGGATCCCTGTTAGTGCTTTGGAGCCCTTAGATTCCCACCGGGGCTGTTTTGCCAGTGAAGTATCCTCAAGGGAAACACCAGTGGCATCGCGATACTTTGAAGGAGATTTACCCTTCGAGGACCGGCTAGTCTTAGAAGACTTCAATTTGGTTAACCGAAATCCATGGGAGATGAAGCCCTGGAAGATGTCGATGCAACTGACATCGTGTCGGCGGCAAAAAGGGTACAGAGTTTTTCAGCTCTATTCTGCAGGCCCATTTTGGTTATCCTCGTGCAGGAGAGACACTCCGTTGGACAATGTTCAGGACCCAAACATTTTAGACACCATTCATAGGTGTCGGTGACGGAAATGGTACCGCCACATTTTGAGCATTTTTTGAAACCACTAGCTGGTTTCTCCATGCTTGAATAAAAATGGGCCTAGTGCCCAAAATGGCGCCTAGCACCAGAAGCAGGGAAAAATCCCTGAAGAAATATAAGGGGCTTTTTTTGTTTTATTTTTTTAAGGAAAGAAGAAGAGAACCGGCAACACCGGTAGGTGTCGAATGAAGGCAGATGCGACCACAAAAAAAAACAAGAAATAAAGGTAAATTTTCTGCGGTGACAGGGTACCACATCCTGTCGGCTCCGCGGAAAAAGAAGAACTGAAGTGAGAGAGGTACAGAGACGGGAAGGCAGCACGTCTGCGCTGTGGGACGCTCCCAAAATCTTTCCTATTGGATGCTGGGGAGCATTCCCGCACAGGCTCCGTCGGTACTGACGATAGCCATATGTGAAGACTACGTTCCTGCCTGTTCCTGGAGATAGATAGTTTCTACAAGCTGGAGAAAACAGAAAAATTCTCTTTGCTTTCTACTCGTCTTAAAGTGCAGAAATGGAGGATGAGAAATAAATGGCTTTTAAGGATATGGCTTTTAAGGATATGGCTTTAGTTCACACCTTTTCTGTAGTAGCTCAAGGTGAGTTACATTCAGGTACACCCTTTTTCTGTACCTGGACAGATTATAATCTAAATTTGTACTTGATGCAATAGAGGATTACATGTCTTGCTCAAGGTCACAAGGAGCATCAGTGATTTCCCATCCCTGGTTCTCAGCTCTGTGCTCTAACCATTAGGCTGCTTCTCCACTGCTCCATTAAAACCTCAAAAGACAAAGTTAGAAGATCCAACAGATTTCACCCCTCCTCCTTTGCCTTCTGAGAGTAACCAGCCTCAACTAAAATGTGATGTGAAAGCACGAGACATAACAGACTTAGAGTTAAAATGCATGCACATATCAGTCACCTTGTGAAATGTGTTACTTTGGCAGTTGCAGCTGAATTACAATCTTCACCCTTACTTGTCCAACAAGAACCTGGCAATAGTTGTCCAGATGCTGATTCTGGACCATCTAGATTTTAACATTTTTTCTGAGAGTGAAGATAAAATTTCTTACTACAGTACAATTCACACAAAACACAGTAGCTGGAATTCTGATGGGTTTGAAATGCTCCTATCATGTTCCTACAGTGCTAGAGAAATGCCTCTCCCCCCCTGGTAACTTTTAGAAAATTCCTTTAAAACCTTGTTTTTGGTACATGAGAGCTGGAGCCATGAATTACCCTAACGTCTAAGAAATAAGTTCTCTATAAACCTGAGAGGTCTTTGCTCACCCCAAGATGTTCTACTGATCCTCCCAGCATGCTCTCAGGTAGGCTACATCTAGGCACAGATGTGACTTTAGCTGAGCAAGACATTTACTATGGCACAGAGCCTTTACATCCTGAAGATGTGCAAGCTTTTGTTCTTTACACCAGTTTTTTGTAGTCAAGTTCTTTAGATTTGTTGTATTTGAAATTTTAATTTTCCCTATTGATGAAAATGTTTTAAATGCTGGTATTTAATTTATGTCTTGTGTATGTCTTTTGGCCAGCTATTTTTTTCCTTGCAATCTTGATTGATGCAGTATCTGTTTAATGTACTGAAATATGGTATTGTATGTTTCATCCTCACACATTACTCTAAGCTCCCTGAAAATTAGACAATAACTAATATATATAAATGTATAAATATTTATATAGCACCAAGCATGGATCTCTAAGAGCTATCCTTTCAGCTATTAAACACGGAGTTTTAAGTCTGCTGATAGTAACATATCTATCAATTCCTTATTACAGGCAGAAATATCTTCTGTAGCTGCAATCAATTTCCAAATAAAAATTTGAAATAGATGCTCACATTGATTAATCGATATCCTCAATCTTTCTTCATACCCTAGTACAAAGTCTCTTTATGCTCTTAGAGAAATGCATTTCCCTGCTGTCTACAGAGAACCCCTGTGCTTGTCTGTGGAGAAAGCACATGCACACTATGGTGAATTCAGAGCCGAGGGTCATGCCCATGTTTGCTGCCCTTTATGGCCTAAGGGTACAACAGGTGGTGGCAAGAAGCAACAACATGCGGCGTTATGCAAAGAGTACCGTCCAATCAAAGGCTGCATCCTGGTGAAAGGATAAATCCAGAGAGCAATATTTTGCAAACATATGCATGGAAGCCCATGTGGCAGCTTTCAGAATGTACTGTGTTGGAATAGCAGGCTAGTTGGCCACAAAAGTCGCTTTTGATCTCAGTTGGTGTGGGCCTACCGATCCTGAAGGCTGCATACTGGCTGGTTTGCCGGGATTATTCAGGTTAGAGGTGATCAAAAACTGAGAAGTTCACCTACCATTCTAGCATGGTCCCACTGAGGCAGCCTCCCGAGAAAATGGCAGCAGTGGCAGGAAAAGGAGAAGAGTGTGGAAGCCCAAGTGGCCTGGAGTCCAGTGAAAAAGCCATGGCTGGTGCTGGAATGGAAGGGGAGCAGACGTTAAGGGAAGAATTCCGGACCTGATTTCAGGATTTGAAGGGTGACATAATTCAGATCTGGGAAGAAGTGGTGGGCAGCACTGAGGGACTGTGTACAGACCTAGGTGAGCTGGGCCACCGGGTAAAAGACCTTGAGGAGTGTCTGGGTGAACAGAATGAAGAAGCAGGTCACGTAGAGAAAAACTGAGGGCTCTGGAGCAGCTGTGTCTGGACTTAAAGATAAAGTGGAGGATTTAGAAAATACGTCTTGCTGCAACAACTCAAGGTTCCAGGGGGTCCCAGAGGAAGAGGCCTATAAGGACTGCAAGGAAGCAGTGCAAAAGATTGCTAAAGTCATTCTGTTGTCAACCAGGGAGGAGGTGAATGGCAGAGACGTTTGCATTGATTGGGCACAGAGTGGCAGGACCGGCGGAATCGAGCAAAAAGCCAAAAGGATAAGAGCCTGTTTTCATGACTATGGCCTAAAGGAACTAGTGGCTATCAAAGCCTGGACTAGTGGCCCGCTCAGCTGGGAGGTCTGTAGCAGACATATTACTACTACTACTATCAATCATTTATATAGTGCTACAAGGCGTATGCAGTGCTGTATGAACACACAATAGGACGGCCCCTGCTCATCAGAGCTTACAATTTAATAAAGACAAGCAGTACAATAGCTGAGAATGAAGGTACAATAGGGAAAGGGAAGAAGACAGGAGGAGTATAAAGATCCAAAAGTGACCTGAAAGAGGTGAGCCATGGATTTGAAAAGAGGGAGAGATAAAACCTGACATAAAGATACAGATAGTTTGTTCCAGGCATAAGGAACAGCAAGGTGAAAGGAACAAAGTCTGGAGTTGGCAGCGGAAGAGAAGGGCATAGAGAGAAGCAAGTCAGAGGAAGAGACGAGTTCATGAGGAAAGGTGTAAGGAGAGAGGAAGGAGGAAAGATAGTGAGGAGCAGTAGAATGAATGCATTTATAGGTCAGAAGTTTGTATTGGATACGGAAGCAGAAGGGAGGCCAATAAAGTGATCTGAGAAGAGGGGTTATAAGTATAATGGGACTGGTGGAAGATTAGCCACGCAGCAGAGTTTTGAACAGAATGAAGGGGAGAAAGGTGACTCAGAGGGATACCAGCAAGGAGGAGGTTGCAGTAATCTAAGCGAGAGGTGATTAAAGAGCAGATAAAGAGTTTTAGCAGTATGTTCAGAAAGGAAAGGGAGAACTTTGTTAATGCTAAAGAGAAAGAAACAGCTTTTAGTCATCTGTCGGATATGTAATCACTTATCTGAAAGACATAAGTACACCCGCTGACATAGGACAGTTTAAAGTGATCAGATAAGTGATTACACAGTACTTTCAGTGATCAGATAAGTGATTACATAATACTTTCAGTGAAACGTGAATGGTTATCAAAGCATAGTCACCTGCTTAGTTCTTTTATATTGAGGTCGTTGATGCAAATGGGCAACCTGCTTTAAAAACGGACGGAAGTCCTAATGGCAGAGCCACGGAGTCTGAGATCTCAGGTATCTAAGTAAATGTTCTGGATGCTTATCGTAAAATTAAAGTTTTTTTGAATCACCTTGACTAATACATGAACGATTTTTTGTGTTTTTTTTGTGGTATTAACCAATCGTTCGGTAAACTGACCTAATTGTTTTGTATGATTACAACAGAGATTTCTATTGGCACTTGTACTCAGCTACACAGCCGCTCCCGATGGCAGATGTGGATAGCTACAGTATTTGGATTTGATTCCTCTGGCTAAGCTTGAGCTGGAGATGAGAGATGGGGGCTGGAGAGAGAGATAGGGGTTGATGAGATGATATTGGCCATTAAAACCCTTAAACTGGACAAGGCGCCTGGTTTGGATGACTTGACAGTGCCGTTTTATAGGAACTTTGGAGAGCTACTGCTGAATCTGTTGGTGAAAGTCTTCACCTGGGGGGGGGACTAGCAGACACTGAGTCAGGCAGGAGTCTCTCTCATTCCTAAGGAGGGGAAAGATTTACAAGCCTGTGCGTCGTACCGGTCCATCTCCCTGCTGAATCTAGATGTGAAATTACTCGCAACATTTTAGTTCCATGCCTTAATAAGATAATTTCAGACTTGGTACATGAAGATCAGGCAGGGAGAAAGGCTGGCAACAGAATCAGGAAAAATCTCAGTTTAATATGGACGACCCAGCAGCAACAGACCCTGGGGTTGCTCCTCTCCTTGGATGCCAAAAAAGGCATTCAACCTTTCAGAAAAGACATTCAGAACGCCTTTGACAAGGTCTCTCATCAGAGACTTTTGGCAAAACTAAAAAGTCATGGGAAAGAAGGCAGTGTACTATTGTGGATCGGGAATTGTTTAAAAGATAGAAAGCAGAGGGTAGGGCTAAATGGCCAATTTTCCCAATGGAGAAAGGTGAATAGTGGAGTACCCCAGGGATCTGTACTGGGTCCTCTGCTTTTTGACATTCATAAATGACCTGGAAAAGGGAATAACGAGTGAGGTTATCAAATTTGCAGATGAAAACAAAACTTTTTAAAGTTGCTAAAACTCATGACGATTGTGGAAAATTGCAAGAGGATCTTGATAAATTGGAAGACCGGGCATCCAAACGGCAGATGAAATTTAATGTGGACAAGTGCAAAGTTATGCATCTAGGAAAGAACACCCCAAACTATGTTTACACGATGGATGGTTCCACATTAGGAACCACCACCCAGGAAAAAGATTTAGGCGTCATCGTGGATAACATGTTAAAACCCTCCACCCAGTGTGCAGCAGTGGCCAAGAGAGCAAATAGAATGCTAGGTATCATAAGGAACGGAATGGAAAATAAAACAAAGGATATTATAATGCCTCTGTATCGTTTCATGGTGCAACCGCACCTTGAATATTGTGTGCAATTATGGTCACTGTATCTTAAAAGGATATAGCGTTATTAGAAAAGGTTCAGAGAAGAGCCACCAAACTGGTAAAGGGCATGGAAGGATACCCCTATGAAGAGAGGCTAAAAAGGTTAGGGCTCTTTAACCTAGAAAGAGACGGCTGAGGGGAGATATGATAGAGGTCTATAAATTAATGAATGGAGTGGAATGGGTAAACGTAGATCAATTGTTTACATCATCACAATATAGAAAGACTAGGGGACATGCAATGAAGCTACAGTGTAAACTATTTAAGACTAAAAAGAGAAAATATTTTTTCACTCAACGTGTAATCAAACTCTGGAATTTGTTACCAGAGGATCTAGTAAAAGCTGTTAGTGTAGCTGGGTTTAAAAAAAGGTTTGGACAAGTTCCTGGAGGAAAGGTCCATAAACCATTATTAAAAGGGACCCAGGATATCACTGCTTGACCCAATACAAGCATTGTGGAACCTGTATCTTTTGGGGAAACTGCTAGGTACTTATGACCTAGATTGGCCACTGTTGGAAACAGGATACTGGGCTTGATGGACCTTGGTCTGACCACTGTTCCCTCTAAACTGTGCGCGTGCACATACTTTACAACAGAGCGCACAAATATTAGGGTTCTGATTCTGATAGAAAACACAAACGTCTTAAAATTTAAAAGTTGTTATGTATTTACGGTTTTCACAAGTTCTACAATGTTTTCTAGTGCAATCAATGTGGTGTACATACTGTATTCTGCTGTGTAGTCAAATTTTAAAGTATATAACTCCAAGTGTCGTTATGTGGCGCACAAAAATTTAACCTTCCTTCAAAAGCTGCACAGCTGATATTTTATGCACACACAGTCTACAGAAAATTAGAGGGAACATTGGGTCTGACCCAGTATGGCATATCTTATGTTCTTATGTTCATGTGTCCTTGGGGTTTGTGTTTAGAGTGTTGGAGAAGATGGGTTTTGGGGTGGGTTTTGTAAATTGGGTGCAGGCACTATACCAGAATTCACGGGCTCGTGTCAAGGTTAATGGAGGGTATTCAGATTTTTTCCTCGATTGAGAAAGGTACGCAGCAAGGGTGTCCACTTTTGTCCCTGCTGTCTGCTTTGACACTTGAATCCTTGGCAGCGTGCCTTAGGATGAGCAGGGATATTCAGGGGATACAAGTGGGAGAACGAGACAATCGGGCGTCACTCTTCGTGGATGATATCATCCTAGCAGTGATGCAACCACATCTCATTGCCCATTTTCATGTGGGAGTTATGAGAATTTGGCTGTCTACCAGGCTTCATAATAAACTGGAATACATCCGAGATCCTGAACCAGAGCACTCTTCCCTTTCAGTGGGCAACTAAGGAGATTTGGTATCTGGGGATATAGCTAGGACAGCATCACCGCAACCTCTTCGAGATAAACTAAGTGCTTGTTAGGGGAGGTGGATAGCCTCCTACAGTGATGGGGACAAAGCTATCCATGGTGGTGAAAATTATGCTAGTGCCATAGTTCCTCTACTTGTTTCAGGCTCTCCCCAGTGGAGGTGCTGGCCAGTGTTCTTAAAACAGTGCAAATAAAAAAATCAATCTGTTTGTTTGGAACGTCTGGGCACCTCAGGTTGCATGGAGGGTTCTTTAAAGGGCCAGGGGAGAGGGAGGGAGGGCTGGGGCTCCCTGACCTTCAGTGCTGTTATGTAGCAGCCCAGCTTAAGTGGGCATATTCCTGGTTGCACAAGACCCAGAAGCAATGGGTAGGCTTACAGGGGTGTCTGTACCAGGGGAGATGAAGGAAATCATATGGAGAGGGAGGGGGTGGGGGACATTGAATCCATATGTCCAACACACGATACAGATGTGGTATCACTACCGGCAGGACTTGCAGGCAGGGAAACTGGTTTTCCAGGTGATGGCACTCTCCGCATGCTTTCAGGTCGGGGAGAGTCCAAGCCCACAGGTACTGAAAAGATGGGAATGGCAGGGTTTGAACTGGGTACACCAATTGTTTAACTAGGGGAGGATCTGGCCCTTTGAGGGGCTATGGGACTTCTATAAGTTGGAAAGGCGAGACTATGTTCAGATATGCAGATTCAACATTTCCTTACACAAAGGGCAGTGAAAACATATCTGGCAAAAGAGAAAACCTGGTTTGGAGGTCCACTGTTGGGGTCCCAGGGAGGAAGCATTTTTTGTCCTAGTTCTATAGGGGGCTAAATCTGGAGGAAGCACATAAGCTATGGTATATGAAAAACTGGGAGAAGGATTTGGGAGTGGTATAGGAGCGACTGATCCAGGGATTGCAAAAATCTCTGTGGCAGCAAATTTGGTGGAAAATGGTTACAAGGTGCTGTTCAGATGGTACCTCACGCTGGAGAGGTTGAATAAAGCAGAGATGCTGCTGTCCAACACGTACTGGCATCAATGTAGGGAAAGGGGAACACTGTATCATATGTGGTGCGAATGTAGAGAAGTACAGCGTTATTGCAGTAGGATGATCACCATAATAAAAGAAATGCTGGGGGTATCTATCCCCAGATGCCCGGCGGTCTTTCTGCTCCATCAGCACATTGATGGGTGTGGTACATCACTGTATAGTGGCTTCGCATTGTGAGATAGTGGCACACTGGAATAGGCAATAACTACTAAGGGTCTCCGGCTTTGTAAGGTGGCTAGCCAACTTGTATTTGATTCACAGACTGACAGCACTTAAGCGAGGCTACACTGAAGAGACTACCGCCCAATGGGCTGGGGTTTGGTGCTGGTTGCAGCAAGGGGGGGGGGTTGAGTTGGGATAAAGGGACATCTGGAGGGAGGCAAAGGTGAGGGGCCGAGCTTAGCACTTTAATGTCTCAACACAAAAGGAGGAAGGGGAAGGGGGAAGGGATGAGAGGCTTTGTTTTTGCACTGTTATTGTATTTGGAAACATTTTCAATAAAGATTTAAAGCTTTAAAAAAGTGCGCTACACTGTGGGTGTCCCCGAGTCTTTCTACTTTTTGAAGGACTAACAACTAATCTATGTTTACTTGTTGTACTCCACTCATTTTGTAGACCTCTATCATATCTTCCCTTGGCCATCTCTTTTCCAAGCTGAAGAGCCTTAGCATTTTAGGTCTTTCCTCATGGGTGTATTCTTCCATCCCCTGTATCATTTTAGTCGTTAGTTTGTTACTGTGCCGTCTACTCATGTTGACCCTCAAGTGGCTAACTGTTGATAGAATGGCATCCATAGCTGCTGTTATTGTACCGATGGCTACATATTGCTGGCTTTCCTCTTTTGCGTTAAATCTTCAACCTTGCCAAGCATGTTGTCTGATCTCTCTTCACAAGATGTGTCCAAACTATGAAAGTCAAAGTCTTGTCATCTGAACTTCTAAAGAAAGCTTAGGTGTGATCTCCTCTAGTATAGACTGATTTGTTCTTAGGGGGTAGTCCATGGTATACACAGTATTCTTCGCCAGCACCATAATTCAAAGGAATCAATTTTCTTCCTGTCTATCTTTTTCACTGTTCAACTTTCGCATCCACATGACATTATTGAAAATACCATGGCTTGGGGGAAGTTGGAACACACTTTACTCTATTGTGCTGGTGGAAGGGTCCCATGCTGATTGCCACCGCAGAAGGAAGGAGGAAGGCCTGCCTGTGTTGCTGCTTGTTCCATCGCTAGTGTGCTGCTTATGTCATCTACAGGGCCTTGAAAGCGCAGCCCCGTTCCACCATTAGCGAGCTGCCTATATCATCTATGGGCCTTGAAAGTGCAGCCCTGTTCCACGGGATGCAGGCAAAGGGCAGATTCTGTCCATTTGCAGACCCTTCAGAGCATGACGGAGCATAGGAATCTGGACATCTGCTATGGGGAAACGTAAAAAGAAGGCATCTGCAGTAAGGACTGTTAATGCACCTAAAATTGTGAAAATTACTGACCCAATAGACAAACATGTACTCAAGTCTACCAAAGGACCAGAGGATTTGCTGTCTGTCAGGCAGTCTTGACTCCCCAGATAGCTCCATCTCTGCTTTGGGGGTTGATGCGAAAGTTGGACATAGAAAAAGATAGACAGGAAGAAAACTGATGCCTTTGAATTATGATGCTAGCAACAAATACTGTGTATACCATGGACTGCCTGAAGAACAAACCAGTTAGTACTAGAAGACATTAAACCTAAGCTTTCCTTAGAAGCTCAGATGACAAGATTTTGACTTTCATACTTTGGACACATCATGCAAAGAGAGAGATCGTTAGAGAAAGACATCATGCTTGGCAAGGTAGAAGGTCAACACAAGAAAGGAAGTTCCCAGCAATGAGATGGATCGACAGAACAGCAGCAGCTATGGGTGCCACTCTATCAACAATGAGCCACTTGACTGAAGACCGAACAAAGTTTAGGACAACTATCCAGAGGGTCATCATGAGTTGAGACAAATTTGATGGCACGTAACATCCCAACCCCACAGACTGCTAATGTTGATGTAAGTTTGGGAGTTCCATCTCCTGTTGGTGAGGGACGGTTGCAACAAACTCAGGCAAATAACCCCGAGGAATCCTCCTCTGGCTCTTGACCAGAACTGAATGTTGGCATTTTGCTACACCGGATTGTTTGAATGCTGGCAGCAGAGGATTCACTCTTTGGTGCTATGGCTTCTTTGGCTACTATGGAACAGGATGGACAAATTACTTTGAAGGACATTTGGAAGTTAGTCTCTCATATGGATGCTTCTCTTTGGGGCACTATTTCTCAATTTTCGGAATTTACTAAAGAGCTAGTAGCTAAGTTAGCTCAGCATGAGTCCATTCTAGAGGGGGTAGAGCTTCATTTAAAGAAGGCTGAGTCTTAGGCTGCAGTTGTTAGAGGAGTAGTCATCTCCTCCGTCAAAGTTTTTCTTCATCAACAAATGGAATACTTAGAAAATGCCTCTCTTAGGAAAAATCTTTGGTGTTTAAATTTTCAAATGACACAATATCTCTCTCGGTTGATACTATTTCAGAAGTATTTAAAGGCTATATTAGGTTATCAGGACTATGTTACATTGTCTTTGAAAGCGTAGCTACTCACCTGTAACAGGTGATCTCCGGGAACAGCAGGAATTTAGTCTTCACATATGGGTATCATCAGTACCGACGGAGCCTGTGCGGGAACACTCCCCAGTGTCCAATAGGAAAGCTTTTGGGAGCATCCCACAGCGCCAGCGTGCTGCCTTTCCGCCATTCCAACTCTCCCTCTTCAGTTGAGTTTATAGCTGAGACAAAGGAGAGAAGAAGAGAGAGAGATAGAGACACAACTCCTAGGGGAGGTGGGTGGGTTGTGAAGACTAAATTCCTGCTGTTCCCAGAGATCACCTGTTACAGGTGAGTAACTACGCTATCTCCAGGAACAAGCAGGAATGTAGTCTTCACATATGGGGACTCCCCAGCTGAAAGATGCCAGGGAGATGGCCCCAGGAAGATGCAAACCCACGGTGAGATGGGCCATGCTTCCTCCCATGGATCTCTGGCATCCAAACCCGGACGGTGGGTAGGAGTTGCATTAAGTCTGAAAGAGATGCTGAAGAACAGCTTGGCCAAACAAGTCATCCCAACGGGAGTCCTTGTCTAAACAGTAATGGGCTGTAAAAGTGTGCACTGAAGCCCAAGTAACTGCTCTGCAGATGTCATCTATAGACACAGAATGAAGGTTAGCCATAGAGGCTGCCATGGCTCTCACATTGTGAGCTATGACATGGCCCTCAAGAGAAAGCCCCTTACTCTCATAAGCGAAGGATATGCACTGTGCAATCCAGTTAGAGAGTGTTCTTTTGGATACTGGAAGCCCCAAATGACTAGAATCAAAAGCAACAAAAAGTTGAGAAGATTTTCTATGTTGCTGCTTTCTTTGCAGGTAAAAGGCTAAGGCTCTCTTGCAGTCTAAGGTATGAAGGTTTCTTTCTGCATTGGAGGCATGAGGCTTCGGAAAGAATACAGGAAGGTAAACCTCTTGGTTTAAATGGAAAGACGAGACCACCTTTGGCATAAAGTGAGGGTGAGTCCTAAGAACAACCTTATGGTGAAACCTTGTATAAGGAGGATCAGCCACTAAAGCTTGTAACTCACTAATGTGTCGTGCAGACATGATTGCAATTACGAAGATGACCTTCCATGAAAGGGATTTTAGAGCTGTAGTGGCTAAAGGCTCAAAGGGCGGTTTCATGAGCTGCCGAGAACAAGGTTCAAATCCCATGCCACCGGTGGTGGTCTAATGGGAGGTTTTGTTAGTAGAAGACCTCTCATAAATCTTGCTATGAGTGGATGAGAGGAAATAGGTTGTCCATTTAGAGGCTTGTAAGAGGCTGCAATAGCACTAAGATGAACTCTTACTGAATTGGTCTTAAGATCAGAATTTGATAAATGAAGGAGATACTCCATTAACGATTCCAAAGGTATCGCAAGAGGGTTAAGTCCCTTTTGAGAACACCATATAGTAAACAGTTTCCACTTGAAGGCGTATGATCGCCTTGTTGAAGGTTTTCTGGAAGCCTGAAGGATATCCTTTACCTGTTGAGAAAGGTTGAGATCCTGAAGTTCTAAGGCTTTCAGCAACCAAGCCCTGATATGCAGGGACTGGGGATTCGGGTGTCATAGCATCCCGTTCTCCTGGGAGAGAAGATCTGGAGTACATCCCAACTTCAGAGGTGTAGCCCAAGAGAGATGTAGAAGCAGAGGATACTACATTTGCCGTGGCCAACGTGGAGCTATGAGTATCATACGACCTCTGTCTCTCTGAAGCTTGAACAGTGTTTTGGGGATGAGGGGAATGGGTGGGAAGGCATAGAGGAAGTCGTGACCCCAATGAAGAAGGAAAGCATCCCTTGCATGACAGTTTTGAGCCGGAACTCTGGAACAGAACCGGGGAAGTTTAGCATTCTGTGGACTTGCAAAGAGATCTATGTCTGGAGTTCCCCAGATTTGGAATACTCGGGCAATCTGGTCAGAGTGGAGAGATCATTCGTGTGGCAGCTGAGTTTGTCTGCCCAAAGGTTTTGAATGCCTGGAAGATATACCACGAGGAGGTGAATTTGATGCTCTCTGGCGAGGGCCCATAGTCGTAAAGCTTCATTGCATAACGACGGAGAGCCTGTACCGACCTGCTTTTTCACATAGAACATGGCTACTTGATTGTCCGTCTGGACTAGGACTGTCTTGTAGCTGAGCTGGGCATGGAATACTCGAAGAGCAAGGAAGATCGCTCTGAGTTCTAGGAGGTTTATGTGAAGACAAGCCTCCTCTGGGGTCCCGAGACCCTGGGTGGAGAGATCGTGCAGGTGGGCTCCCCATCCCAACTCGGACGCATCTGTTGTTAGAGTGGCCTGGAATAGGGGCTGCTGGAAAGGAAAGCCTATGAGAAGGTTTTCCAGTGATTGCCACCATTGGAGGGACGAAATAAGACATTCTGAATTTCTTATTTTGTCCGACAGGTGACCTGAGGCCTGTGTCCACTGAGAGGATAGGGTCCACTGAGCTGCTCGCATGTGAAGATGAGCATAGGGAACCACATGTACAGTGGATGCCATATGTCCCAGTAGCTGAAGCATTTCTCAAGCAATTAGGGAGACTTTTACCGCTGCTTGGGAAGCTAGCTGCACTATACGAAGACAGCGGGGCTGTGGAAGGAAAGCCCTTGATTGTCTGGTATCTAGGCGAGCTCCTATGAATTCTAGGGACTGAGAAGGAGCGAGATGGGATTTTGAAGGTTTATGACCCATCCCAAGTAATGCAGAACTCGCATTGTGCGAGTAAGAGCAGAGTTGGCATCTGGAGCTGTGGGTGCTCGAAAGAGCCAGTCGTCCAAGTAAGGGAAGACGAATATCCCCAGAGTTTGTAGGAATGCAGCTACTACTGCCATGCATTTTGTGAAAACTCTTGGGACAGAAGCCAGACCGAAGGGAAGAACCCTGTATTGGAAGTGTCTTCCCTGGAAAAGGAATCAAAGGAATTTCCCGTGATCTGGATGGATGAGTGTATGAGTATATGCATCCTTTAGATCTAGAGAACATAGCCAATCCTGACTCTGAAGGTATGGCAGAAGTGTTCCGAGAGAGATCATTTTGAATTTTTCTTGGAACAGATGTTCAATTCTCTAAGGTCCAAAATGGGTCTGTGTTCCCTTTTTCTTTGGGATGAGAAAATAGGGGGAGTAGAACCCTTTACCCTGTTGAGGTATGGGTACCTCTTCTATTGCTCCTTGAGCAAGAAGTATTGTGACCTCCTGACTTAGAAGATCGGCGACAGGGGTTTGAGAAATGAACTCTTATGATTGTAGGAGTGGGCATGCTGTGAAAATGAAGTCTGTACCCCTCTCGTACAATGGACAGAGTCCAATTTTCTGATGTTATTTGGTGCCATCTGGTGGCAAAATGACATAATCTGCTGGGGATGGTAGAGGGTTCTGGACCCTGCAGGGGCAGGAAGGCTAAGTTCTCTAGAAAAGAATCAAAGCCCCTGAGGAGGCTGAGCCTGCTGAGCTGTCTGAGCTCTTGGGACTTTTGTTTTCTTCTGTTGTCTAGTTTGTTGCTATTGTCCCTTTTGGGCAGCATGGACTGGGCAGTGACCCTGCTGGGTATAAGAAGGATAAAACTTTTTTCTTGTTGAGAAAAGTTTTTTTATTAGATCTTTTCTTTGCTGGGTTGGCTATAGACTGACAACCTGTCCAAAGTAATATTGTCAGAGTCAATCTCGTTAGCTTTTTTTTGCCAATTCTTGCCAAAGAGATTTTCTCCTGTGCAAGGAATGTTGCCCAGTTTATCTTGTACCCAAATTTCCAAGTCTGATGCCTGAAGCCAGGCAATACGACATGCACCAATGAAGATAGCAGAGGTTCTGCTGATGCATTCAAAGCAATCAAAGGCTGCACGGTTGACAAACTTGGAAACCTCTTGGGCATGTCCGACCAGAGCAAGAAAATCCTGTCTTTTATCATCAGGAAGAAGGGGACTCATAAGCTCCAAGTCTCCTGTTACCTCTTTGAGGAACATCCCCATGTATAGGACTGTATGAGCTGATTCTAGCTGAGAGCATGGAAGCTTGGAAGCATCGACGCCCAAAAGCATCGAGAGTCCTGGACTCGTGGCCTGGAGGATTGGAAGAATGTCTTTTTGCACTCTTTATCCTACACATGGCCGATTCCACTGCCATTGAATGGTGTGGCAATTGAGTTTTTTGAAAGCCAGGACAAGGTGGAACTCGGTACATGGTATCGAGTCTGCAAGAGTGTGGAGATGTGGTTAAAAGAGTCTCCCACATTCTCAGCATGAGATCATGAAGGATCTTATGAATGGGCAGAGTAGCTGCCTCTTTAGGAGCTTTAGGGTATTGAAGAATCTCTAACTCTTCTGCCCTAGGCTCCTTTTCAGGAGTCACTGCGATTGCAAGACCTCGAGCCACATCACGAATGAAATCCTGGGAAGGACATGTCCTCTGGAGGAGACATTCTACACTGAGGAGAAGGAGATGGATCCTCCGGAAGAAGTGCTCTGGTATCGGCAGAGTCATTGGAATATTCAAAATATCTCTGATCCTGATGTTCGTGCAAGGCACGGTACCGGTATCGATCTAAGTCGATATCGAGGTGTCTCAGTACCGATCCTTCGATACCGGGGGATGGACCCTAGACTCGGCATGGGGGGTATATCTGCCGAGGCCAGTGCCGTTGGTGTCGGTACCGGTGCCTGTTGAAAGGTCTGAAGCAGTTTCAACGATACCAAAGCCGTTAGAAGAGCTGCTAGACTGCGTTCGATAGCGAGAAATCTTTGATCTATTGCTCCTGCCAATGCTTGGGTGTTGGTACTGGTAGAAGCGGCTGGGACCCCAGAGCATGGCACCAGTAGTTCTGCAGAGGTGGAAGCCTCGAGAACATCCTGGAGCCCCGTTAGTGCTTTGGAAGCCGAAGCCTCCCGCCGGGGCTGTTTTGCCGGTGGCATCTCGATACTTTGAAGGAGATCTACCCTTTGAGGACCGGCTAGTCTTTGCAGACTTATATTTAATTACCTGAGATCCATGGGAGGAAGATGAAGCCCTGGAAGATGTCGATGCAACGGACATCGCATCTGCGGCAAAAAGGGTACCGAGTTTTGCAGCTCTATCTGCAGGCCCCTCTCGGTCATCTTTCTACAGGAGAGACAATCCAATGGAGAGTGGTCAGGTCCTAAACATTTGAGACACCAGTCATGGGTGTCAGTGACGGATATGGTACCGCCACACTTAAAACATTTTTTTAAAACCAGTAGCTGGTTTTTCCATTGTAAAAGAAAAATGGGCCTAGTGCCCAAAATAGCACCTAGCACCGAGAGGGAAAAATCTTCTGAAGAAAGTACTTCAGCAAAGATATATATGTCCCTCCACGGGACAGGCTCCCGCAACAAGACGCCCTACACAGATCCGGCTCGCCCTCCACGGGACAGGCTCCCGCAACAAGACGCCCTACACAGATCCGGCTCGCCCTCCACGGGACAGGCTCCCTCCACGGGACAGGCTCCCGCAACAAGACGCCCTACACAGATCCGGCTCGCCCTCCACGGGACAGGCTCCCTCCACGGGACAGGCTCCCGCACCAAGACGCCCTACACAGATCCGGCTCGCCCTCCACGGGACAGGCTCCCCCCACGGGACAGGCTATCGCACCAAATACAGAGCTCACCAAACAGACTACAGAAGAAGACTTAAGAATACAGGCATCACCATATCAGAACATCACAAAAAAACAACATGCACGCCACATACTTCCTCCCACTCTACCTACTCGTCACACAACTCCTCCCACCAGCCACACACCTCCACTACCCACAAGCAAACACAACATGGCACCCACCAACCGTATGGCCATACTTAGAACCTCAGCGCACATACAAAGAGACACTCGGAACCTCCCAGGCAAAGCGACCAAACAGACACAAATCAAACCCCCACGCCTGCACAAAGGAAGCACATGTAACAGCAACCTCCTCAACAAAGACAACAACGATTGAGTTCATAAACGCCAGATCCGTCTGCAACAAGATTCACACTCTTGTAGATCACATTGAAGAGCGACAGCCCGACATAATATGCATCACAGAAACATGGCTCAACCCGACTGACAATGTACTACTCAACCAACTAGTACCGGACAACTACTCAGCATACAACTGCCCGCGCACCCACAAGCGTGGAGGAGGAGTTTTGATAATAGCAAAAACGAAACTAAAGTTCAAGACACAGAGCCTCACCGATACACAGCAATGCAACACAATTAGCATCAAGAACAAGAGCATTGCAATCTGCCTAACCTACAGAGCGCCCAGAGCTCCACCCGACGAACTAGCCTTCACACTCGAAGAAGCCTGTGCCATAACAACAAACAACAAACCAGCGCTGCTAATCGGAGACTTCAACCTCAAGTCCACAAATGTAAAGACGCAGAGGCCTTCCTTCAAGCAATGTCCTCACTTCAATTCACACAGATAATCAATGCACCAACACACAGACATGGATCATCCCCAGACCTCATATTCGCATCCAATTACCTAACATCAAGAGACCTGATCTCTCCACCCACCATTACCCCAGTGCCATGGTCTGACCACTACCTAATCGAGACAAGGCTGCGGTCACAAGAGGACCAGACAAACGAAAGAGCTAACATCTCACACACACAAAGACGATTCAAGAGTTTCAACAAGGACGAATTCATACAAGACACAATACAACACCTGAACCCTACCACAGACGACCTGGAGGAACAAGTTTCCAGCTGGAACAGCATTTTAGCCAACGCCGCCAAACCATCTGATGGCGGGACCGAGAAACAACACCACAACAAGAGACAAAACAAACCATGGTACTCAGCAAAAATACGACAGGAAAAGAGGGAACTCAGGAAGATTGAACGGAGATGGAGAAAAAACAAGGCAACTGTCGACCAGCATCTTTATCTAACAAAGCAAAAGCAATACAATGAACACATCAACCAATCAAAGAAGGAATTCCACACAAACTTGATAAACACTTCCATCAACAAACCCAGAGAGCTTTTCGAAATAGTGAAAATCCTCACAAAAGAGCAAACGACAGAAGGGGAAGTACAAATTGATCCACAGGAATTCGCCGACCACATCAAAGAAAAATTTCACTCCACAGAACAAACAACGCCTAGTAGGACAACCAGGACGGACGTACACTCCAAAACCTGGGGCACATTCTCCTCACCCTCAACAGAACAGTTATCCCACATCATCTCAACAATCAACACAAGAACTGCTCCTACAGACCCATGCCCGGTGTCATGGGTCAAAGCCACCAAATCAAGCCTCATCCCTACCATACATAAAATGGTACACAACTCACTCACTCAAGGACTCATGCCAAAGCAACTAAAACTTGCCTCAGTAAGACCCATCACAAAGAAAACAACTCTCGACTACCGGACGACTTGAGGGCAACCACAGACCTCAAAGACTTTAGAAAACAGCTGAAAACCATGCTGTTCATAGAACACTATGGACACATCACATAACCTAATTGACTGTATAGCAGCGCATGTTAACCGCCTAACACTGGATGTATATAAATGTCTTTAGCACCACTGTATATAGCCCACATTGTACATAGCTCAAACCAATCCAGCACACAATACAACACACACTAAACAAAATCCTCACCCTCACTGCATGTATAACACACTCACACTACCAGATTGTTTGCTGTGATACCACCTTGATTATTATGATAAGGCGGTTTAGAAATACTGTTAAATAAAATAAATAAATAAATAAATATATAGATATAGATTTTTTTTTTTTTTTAGGAAAGAAGAAAAGAGAACCGGCGGTACCAGTAGGCATCAAAAGAAGGCAGACGTGACCACAAAAAACAAAGTAGTAACAAAGAATTTTCTGCGGTGATAGGGTATGCGACCTGTCAGCTCCGCGGAAAACGAAGAACTGAAGAGAGAGAGTTGGAATGGCGGGAAGGCAGCACACAGGCGCTGTGGGATGCTCCCAAAAGCTTTCCTATTGGACGCTGGGGAGCGTTCCCGCACAGGCTCCGTCGGTACCGACGATACCCATATGTGAAGACTACATTCCTGCTTGTTCCTGGAGATTAATATTTACTACCTTCCGAGAGGCATAAGAATGATCTCGGATGGATGAGAAAAATCAGGCAGCTCAGCTTTCGAAAGACAGCCTGGACATATCTGTATTTCTTGAATCCTCTAGGGATGAGATTCCTGCTCAAGCTACTTTGATCATTTCTTTCAACTCAGAATTGGAAAAAAAAATTATTTTGAGGATTTTCAAAAAAAAGAAACCAATCCTTTTTGTGGTCAAAAGACAGCTATATTCCCAGACATATCCAGGCCGATCCAATTAAGATACAAGGCTTTAGCGTTAAAACCTTGTGTCTTGTTAATGGGGGGCTACATTTTCTTAAATTTTCTTGTAAATGCCTGGTTATGTTTGATGATAATAACTATGTTTTCATTGAAGTGTCCCAATTGGAAGATTTTCTCAATTTTCATGCTTTAGTTTCTACTGGAATTGTAACCTAATGGCCAGGTTTGTCAGTTCTGTTTATTCAAAATGTTTTGCAGCAACATAGGCAGAGGATGGTGGGGAATAAGAAATGGTCACATACTATGTCACTGCAGGCGTGTTGTGAAAAGGGGGTGGAACAGAGTAGAGCGGTACTGTGCAGGTGGGCGGAGCAGGGTCTAAGTCAGGTGTCGCAGATATTAGTGGAGAAGGAGGTACGGGTTTTTGAAGGTATTCGAGATATGTATCAATTGAGGGAAAAAGATCAGTATGCGTATGCGCAAATGGGGTCATTGATTAGCAAAAGAAGTAGGGGTCAGAGTGATGGGGAGGGAGTGGAATGGTTTGAGGGGGCATGTTTGGGTTCTATGGGCCAGAAGGGCATGATATATCGAATCTATAAAGGGCTAATAGCACAGGGAGACAGGAAACTGAGCTACATGGAAGCGTGGGAAAGAGATTTGGGGGTGGAATGGGAGGTGGAGGAGTGGGAGAGAGTGGCGATGGGTGTGGCCAAATTCAGTATAGCCACGGCACTACGGGAGAATGGGTTCAAGATGCTGAGTAGGTGGTATCTCACACTGGAGCGATTGCATAAAGCGGGGGTATCGAAAACGAATGAATGTTGGAGGCTGTGTGGCAAAGAGGGCACATGGATGCATATGTGGTGGTCGTGCCCAGTGGTCCAAAGCTATTGGGGGAAAATTGGAGATAACATTAGTAAAATTGTGGGTGTAAATATAGTGCTGACCCCGGAAATGTGTCTCCTGCAAAAAAAGGATGGGCAGTGGGAAGGGGAGTATTATCTGGTATTGTGTTACGGCGGCAAGATGTGAAATACCGTGGTACTGGAATAGAATGACATTGCCATCTATGGACATCTACGCAAAGAGATTATCAAATATTTATCTTATGTATAAAATAACGGGGGATAAATGAGGCGGGGGGGCAAACGGAGAAATGATGGGAGGGGGTGTGGAGATGGCTAAGAGAGAGAACGTGGAAGGATGGAGTAGTTGGGGAGGGGGAGGAGAGAGGGGAGGGAGTAGGGGTAGGGATAAGAAAGTGATAGATGAATTAGGTTTTAGGCAGGGGGTAGGAGGGGGGTAGGGGGGTAGGGGGAGGTTAAAGAGTACAGTAAGGATGGCAGTGTATAGGTAAGGGAAGGAATGAGAGGATGTATTGGGCCTGTTTAGGGGCAAATGTTACAGGTTGTCTTACTGATGTTAATTGTAGAATGGAAAGGGATGTATTTTGTTGAAGGTAATCAATAAAACTTTAAAATTTAAAAAAAATTCATTTTTCTGGAAGGCAGCTCCGGACACACTGGCTCTGTCGGTGATGTCACCATAGAGTGTGCCTGCATGTCCCTGCTAATCTGTGGAGAAAGTAAAACTACTTTAGAGGATGCCAGCAGCATCTTATCACAAGTTTTAAAACTCTCAGGGACATATTGCCATAGATTTATCAGATAAGTAATATCTGAACAGGACTGAATCGATGTAAAAACTAGCATTGCATCAATGTCCAGACAACAACTTAATACAACTTATGGAGCCCTTAGATGACCCCCCAGCTAAGGATGTCAGACAGACATTGTCTGGGACACTTTCAATTTATTGCCCATGATGCCATATGGGCTACTTAAAGAGAAAACTTCCTCACAGGGGCTATCCGCCGGCAGCCTAATTCCCTAGGTAAGATGCTCCAAGATCATATTCTTTCATGGTTCATCTTACTTTTGCAGTTCTCTCTTTTCTGTGAATAGATTCTCAGTGATGGTGTAAAGTACTAAAACCAATCTGTGCCTACACAGCACGAGCAGCAATGATGCCAGCCCCCCTTGCTGCCACAAACTGCTGCAATTCTACCAAGAATAGCCACCTGCCATGCTATAAGGAGAGCTTAGTCTTTGTAATTCCTCAATCTTGACCCCACCTTTGAGACTACTGAGCACTTGTCAACCTGTGTTTGCTCAAGTGGTTTTGACTATCAGGCCCAAAATGCTTGATGTGAGCTACAAGAAATTATTTTTAACAAGCTAAAGCTACAGAAAATGCTAAAAAACATTTCTTCCAAAACTAAAAAGCAATTGTACAAGAAATAAGGAAAAGAAAAAAAATACTGAAACTGCCCAAAAGATAGCAAGAAGGGGCCTGATGGTGAAGGAAGTAGGAAGAGAGATACAAGAAGGGCAGCAAAGAAAGATACCCAATTCAACCCACAAGCGACCGATGAGAATGGAAAGTGATCTGCAAGACATCAGCTTGAAAGCCTCTAACAGGACAACGCAGATCCACAGGTCAATGGGTATTGCTGGAACTCCTATCTCAAGAGTGCTGGTGAGCCTATGCTAACCGCTCAAGGGATGATGGGGAAAAGCTATCAGACAAGACAGAAGAAAAAACAAAGCCAAAGCAGAAGTCATACTCACCCTTGGCTGCCAGTTCTCATATTGCTTCTGTAAGTTTGCACCAATCGTTTCAAGGGCTTTCTGTGGACCCATTGAGAGAGGATCTGAGAGGAAACAGAGGGCACCATTAGGACTTTAGCTCCTGATCAAGTGCTTATAATATTAAATGGCAGAAACTCATAGGGCTCAGCAGTAATGGAAGTAATCTCTGAATGTGCAGGCAGAGAGGATTAGTGAGCGGGAGGTTTACGTCTAGCGACCTGAAGGAGGTCAAAGCTATCCCGCGTTCCCAGTGAAATAAATCATGTTGCATGGCCTTAAATCAGGGAAAATGTGTGTCTACCGCACAATATGCAATTGGAAAAAGCTTCCAGTGGCTGCTCAAAAAAATTCTAAATGAAATAAGAGGGAAGGAGGACACAATACCCATGAGAGTCCTTAAGGAATCTATTTAAAAAAAAGTATGTTCAAAACACCCGAGGTATCATATCCTTGCAGTGACTATCAGACAATACACAAAAAGTTCAGGACTAAAAATTAGGGCTACTGCAAGGCAGGAATGAGGTGCACTGGCAGAGCTGCACAGTACTGAAGTAGGGGGAGCCACAGTAGAAGAGCAAGGTAAGTCATGGCCAGGCTCCAGATTTCAGAAACTAAACACCTGGACTACTGTAACTGAGCCCAATTCCTCTTGCTTTAAGACCATGCTCTTATCTCTGGGGAAGAACCCCCCCCCCCACTGCTCTCTGGGCATCAACATCTTAAATCCGCCCTTCCGATGGCAGCATAATACTCGCTTGATACACAACCAACTCCAGTCTGTGCCACTGTATTTCACCCTTCTCTAAGCAAAGGACATGCACCAAAAGCAGTTTCCTCAAGCATATGGTGTTGAGAGTCCCACTCGAAAAGCATAGTTACTCACCTGTAACAGGTGATTTCCGGGAACAGCAGGAATTTAGTCCTCACATATGGGTATCGTCGGTACTGACGGAGCCTGCATGGGAACACTCCCCAGCGTCCAATTAGAACGTGTTTGGGAGCATCCCACAGCGCCTGCGTGCTGCCTTTCCGCCTTTCCCAACTGCCTCTCTCCAGTTGAGTTTTAGAGCTGAGACAAAGAGAGAGCGCGAGGGAAAGGAAAAGAGAGATAGAGAGATACAACTCCAAGGGGAGGTGGGTGGGTTGTGAGGACTAAATTCCTGCTATTCCCGGAGATCACCTGTTACAGGTGAGTAACTATGCTATCTCCAGGAACAAGCAGGAATGTAGTCATCTCATATGGGGACTCCCTAGCTTTAGGTGCCAGGGAGAGACCCCAGAGGAGGTGTGTCCCTGAGAAGGGTTCCATTTCCCCCCATGGATCTCTGGCATCCTACCAGGGATGGTGGGTAGGAGTTGATTAGGTATGGAACAGGTGTTGGAGAACAGCCTGACCAAACAAGGCATCCCGGTGGGAGTCCTTGTCCAAGCAGTAATGGGCTGTGAAGGTATGAACCGAGGCCCAAGTGGTTGCTCAACAGATGTCGTCAATAGACAGATGAGCCATTGAGGCTGCCATGGCTCTCACATTGTGAGCTGTGACATGGCCCTCCAGAGAAAGGTTCTTACTCTGATAGGCAAAAGAAATACACTGAGCAATCCAGTTAGATAGTGTTCTCTTGGAGACTGGAAGTCCCAAATGAGAAGGATCAAAAGCAACAAAGAGTTGAGAGGACTTTCTATGTTGCTGTGTTCTTTGTAAGTAAAAAGCTAGAGCTTTTTTACAGTCCAAGGTATGAAGATTCCTCTCTGCATTTGATGCATGAGGTCCTGGAAAAAAAGACAGGTAGGTAGACCTCTTGGTTGAGATGAAAAGGCGAGACCACCTTAGGCATAAAGTGTGGATGAGTCCTAAGGACTATCTTGTCATGATGGAACCTTGTATAAGGTGGATTAGCTACTAGTGCATGCAATTCACTAATGCGGCGTGCTGATGTGATTGCAATGAGAAAGATAACCTTCCAAGAAAGAAATTTCAAGGAGGTGGTTGCTAACGGTTCGAAAGGCGGCTTCATGAGCTGCCCAAGAACCAGGTTCAAGTCCCATGCCACCGGAGGTGGTCTAATGGGAGGTTTAGTTAGGAGGCCTCTCATAAACCTTGCTATAAGAGGATGAGAGGAAATAGGTTGTCCATTTAGAGGTTTAAGAGAAGCTGCAATAGCATTCAAATGGACTCTTACTAAATTTGTCTTAAGGCCTGCATTAGACAAATGGAGGAGATACTCCAGCAAAGATTCCAGAGGTATCGCAAGGGGGTTAAGACCCTTTTCCGAACACCAAATAGTAAACCTTTTCCACTTGAAAGCATAAGAACATCCAGTGGAAGGTTTTCTGGAAGCATAAAGAACATCTTTCACTTGCTGAGAAAGATGAAGATCTTGGAGATCTAGGCCTTCAGCAACCAAGCCCTGAGATGCAGAGACTGGGGATTGGGATGCCATAACATTCCATTCTCCTGAGATAGGAGATCTGGAGCAGACCCTAACTCCAGGGAGGGAGCTTGAGAGAGATGTAGAAGCAGAGGGTACCACACTTGCCGTGGCCAATGTGGTGCTATGAGAATCATGTGACCTCTGTCTCTCTGAAGCTTGAATAGGGTTTTGGGAATTAGGGGAATGGGTGGAAAGGCATACAGGAAGTCTTGACCCCAGTAAAGGAGGAAAGCATCCCTGGCCTGAGCCCCCTGAGCCGGAATTCTGGAACAGAACTGGGGAAGTTTGGCATTCCACGGACTTGCAAAGAGGTCTATGTCCGGGGTTCCCCAAAGTTGAAATATACTGGTCACCTGGTTTGCATGCAGAGACGACTCGTGTGGCAGGAGAACTCGACTGAGTCTGTCCGCCCAAGAGTTTTGAATGCCTGGAAGATATACTGCCAGCAGATGAATCTGATGCTCTCTGGCGAGGGCCCATAGTCGCAAAGCTTCGTTGCAAAGCGACAGAGAGCCTGTTCCCCCCTGCTTGTTCACATAGAACAAGGCTACCTGATTGTCCGTATGAATGAGGACTGTCTTGTAGCTGAGCAGGGAGTGGAACACTCGCAGAGCCAGGAAAATTGCTCTGAGTTCCAAGAGATTGATATGGAGACCAGGTGCCCTGGGTGGAGAAGTCTTGCAGATGAGCTCCCCAACCCTTTGGAGAAGCATCTGTTGTGAGAGTAGCTTTGGGGTAAGGGTTGCTGAAAGGGGCACCCCAGCAACAGATTTTGAGTGGACGTCCACCATTGGAGGGACAAAATGAGGCGACTTGTGTTTGCTATTTTTTCTGACAGGCACCCTGATGCCTGGGTCCATTGGGTGGATAAAGTCCACTGAGCTGCCCTCATGTGGAGGCGAGCATATGGAACCACATGCACGGTGGATGCCATGTGGCCCAGCAATTGCAACATTTCTCGAGCAGTTAGATGGGGCTTTAGCACTGCTTGAGAAGCTAACTGCACCAAGCGAAGGCAACGGGCCTGGGGAAGATAGGCCCTTGCCCTTATGGTATCCAGAAGAGCTCCTATGAACTCTAAAGATTGAGTGGGAGTCAGAGTGGATTTTGGGATGTTTATTACCAGCCCTAAATACTGAAGGATTCGCATTGTGCAGGATAGAGAAGTGTTGGCCTCTGACTTTGTTGGACCTCGAATGACCCAGTCGTCCAAGTAAGGGAAGACGAATATTCCCAGAGTGCGGAGAAATGCTGCTACCACAGCCATGCATTTCGTGAACACCCTTGGTGTAGAGGCCAGACCAAAAGGAAGCATCCTGTATTGGTAGTGCTTTCCTTGAAAAAGGAACTGAAGGAACCTTCTGTGGGTTGGATGGATGAGGACATGGGTGTATGCATCCTTGAGATCTAGAGAACAAAACCAATCCTGACTCTGAAGGTATGGAAGCAGAGCTCCGAGAGAAATCATCTTGAATTTCTCCTTGACAAGGAATTTGTTCAATTCTCTGAGATCTAAGATAGGTCTGTATCCCCCTGTTTTCTTTGGGATAAGAAAAAAAGGGGAATAGAACCCTGTGCCCTGTTGATGAAGAGGCACTACTTCTATTGCCCCTTGGGCAAGAAGGATGGCAACCTCCTGACCTAACAGGTTGTTGAGAGAGGTCGGAGAATTGAACTGCTTCACTATTGTGTGAGGGGGCATGCTTGAAAAATGAAGCTTGTATCCCTCCTTTATGATGGAGAGTGTCCAATGCTCTGCTGTTATTTGCCCCCATCTGGGGGCAAAATGACATAACCTTCCTGGAATGGTGGATGGTTCTGGTCCTTCCAGAACCAGAAAGGCTATGTTCTCTAGCTGAAAGTCAAAGGCCCTAAGAAGGCTGAGGCTGCTGTGCCGGTGGAGGACTAGCAGCCTTTGCTTTTTTCTGTTTGGGTGGTTGCTGACGTTTGGTTGGTTGCTGACGTTTGGTTGAAAACTGACCTGCAGAAGATGCCTGCTGACCATAAGCAGGATAAAATTTTTCTTTTTAGAAAAAGATGTTTTCTTGAACTTCTTTCTAACAGGATCAGCAGCGGACTTGGATAGTCTATCCAAGGTGGAATTTTCAGCATCCATATCATTGGCTTTTTCCTGCCAATCTTTACCAAACAGGTTCTCACCAGTACAAGGGATATTTCCCAATTAATCTTGTACCCAGAGCTCTAAATCAGATGCCTGGAGCCAAGCAATTCTACGTGCACCTGAGGTTTTGCTTATACACTCAAAGCAGTCAAAGGCTGCACGGTTGGAGAATTTAGAGACATCTTGGGCATGTTTGACCAAAGTGAGAAAGTCCTGTCTTTTATCCTCAGAAATGAAAGGACTTAAACTCTATATCTGTGACCTCCTTTAGGAACATTCCCATGTAGAGACTATAGGAACTGATTCTTGCAGCAAGCATGGAAGCTTGAAAGACTCTACGTTCAAAAGCATCCAGGGTTCTGCATTCATGTCCTGGAGGATTAGAGGCATGTCTTTTTGCACTTCTAATCCTTCTCATAGCTGACTCCACCACAAAAGAGTGGTGAGGAAGCTGAGTCTTATGGAAACCCAGGACAAGGAGAGACATGATACATAGTATCTAACCTACGAGAATGAGGAGAGGTGGTAAGAGGTGTTTCCCACATCCTCAACATGAGATCATATAGAATCTCATGAATGGGTAAGGTAGCTGCCTCCTTAGGAGTTTTGGGATATAGTAAAATTACCAACTCCTTGGCCCTTGCCTCTGTTCCAGGGGCCACAGTAATGGACAAGCCCCGAGCCACCTCTCTGATGAAGTCTTGGAAAGACATGTCCTCTGGAGGAGACATCCTGCGTTTAGGAGAAGAGGACTCCTCTGGAAGAAGCATCGCTGCATCGACAGAACTTTCAGAATCCTCCGATTCTTCTGAGGACTCGAAGTATCGTCTGTCCGGATGCTCCTGCAGAGCCCGATACCCGTACTGACCAAGGTCGGTACCGGGAAAGCACAGTTACTTACCTGTAACAGGTGATCTCTGGGAACAGCAGGAATAAGTCTTCACATATGGGTATCATCGGTACCGACGGAGCCTGTGCGGGAACGCTCCCCAGGGTCCAAAAGGAAAGCTTTTGGGAGCATCCCACAGCGCCTGCGCGCTACCTTCCCGCCTTTCCCAACCGCCTCTCTCCAGTTCGAGTTTTAAGCTGAGACAAAGAGAGAAAGGAAAGGAAAGATAGAGAGATACAACTACTAGGGGAGGTGGGTGGGTTGTGAAGACTTATTTCTGCTGTTCCCAGAGATCACCTGTTACAGGTAAGTAACTGTGCTATCTCCAGGAACAAGCAGGAATGAGTCTTCACATATGGGGACTCCCCAGCTAGAGATGCCAGGGAGATCCCAAAGGTTGTGAGTCCCTGATAAAGGCTCCACCTCACCCCCATGGATCTCGGGCATCCAACCAGGGATGGGGGGTAGGAGTTGATTAGGTATGGAACAGGTGTTTGAGAACAGCCTGACCAAACAAGGCATCCCGGCGGGAGTCCTTGTCCAAGCAGTAATGGGCTGTAAAGGTATGAACCGAGGCTCAGGTGGCCCCTCGACAGATTTGGACGATGGACACAGAGTTTAGATGAGCCATAGAGGCTGCCATTGCCCTCACATTGTGAGCTGTGACATGGCCTTCCAGAGAAAGGTTCATACTCTGGTAGGCGAAGGAAATACACTGAGCAATCCAATTGGACAGAGTTCTCTTAGAGACTGGAAGTCCTAAATGAGAGGAATCAAAAGCAACAAATAGTTGAGAGGACTTTCTATGTTGCTGTGTCCTTTGTAAGTAAAAAGCAAGTGCTCTCTTACAATCCAGGGTATGAAGATTCCTCTCTGCAGTTGATGCATGAGGTCCTGGAAAAAAGACAGGTAAATACACCTCCTGGTTCAGATGAAAAGGTGAGACCACTTTAGGCATAAAGTGTGGATTAGTCCTGAGGACTACCTTGTCATGACCCACAAAAGGTTGAATCTTATAGACCCATAGCTAGCATACCCCTACTAGCGAAAATAATTGAAAAGGAAGCTCAAAGACAGTTACAGGACCACATTGACACCGTCTCCCCTCTGGACCACTGCCAACATGGCTTCAGAGAGTTCCACGGCGTTGAAACCCTCCTCACCACTCTCTGCAACAACATCATCACAGGCATTGATAACATCCGCCAAGGCTTTGCTCTCATCTTCTTAGACATTGCTGCGGCTTTTGACTCTGTACATCACGATCTGTTAATAGGGCGACTAAAAGAAAAAGGCATCAATAACACTGCCCTGGAGTGGTGCAAGTCATACCTTGATCAGAGATGGCAGTACGTTACCTCAGGGACCACAACATCCACACCTTACCACCAAAAGCAAGGCGTACCACAAGGATCATCCCTATCCTCACTCTTTTTCAATATATACATACAACCGGTTTGCAATATCATCAGGTCCTTCAAGGTTGAATGCTTGATATACGCAGATGACATCCTCCTATATATGCCTTTCTCCACAGTTCATATGGACCTTTCCCCGCTAGCTAAATGTTTTGATGCAGTATCCGAATGGCTTCAATCCCAGAACCTCCGAATTCAACACAAAAAGACCGAGGTTCTCTTCATCACCAGGGACCCACTTTTCACCCCCCCATCCCATATAAAGGTGAAAGAAAGCGTAGTTACTCACCTGTAACAGGTGTTCTCCAGGAGCAGCAGGAATCAGTCCTCACTTATGGGTGACGTCGGCGCCGACGGAGCCCTCGCGGAGCAATTTTCCCCAGCTTTCAAAGAAAGCCTTTGGGAATTGCAGCGCGCATGCGCGGTAGTCTTCCCGCCCGAAGGTGCCATCTTAGCCAGTCAGATGACATAGCTAAAAAGACAGCATAAAAATTTGCAAAAAGAACATAAGCAGACGATTGCAACTCCAAGGGGAGGAGGGAGGGTAGTGAGGACTGATTCCTGCTGCTCCTGGAGAACACCTGTTACAGGTGAGTAACTACGCTTTCTCCAGGACCAAGCAGGAAGTCAGTCCTCACTTATGGGACTCCCAAGCTCAAGGCTACCGGAGACCCTAAGCACAAAAATGAGCTCCCTCTAGCTCAGCAGCACAGAAGGATAGAATCTTCGCTGAATTATCACCCACCGGTAGCCCACATCCGGGATGGAGGGTAGGAGTTGCTCAGACCTCAAAGAGATTACGGAGGACTGCCTGTCCGAAAGCACTGTCCCTACGGGACTCCCTCTCGAGACAGTAATGGACCGCAAAAGTCTGGCTCGAAGACCAAGTAGCGGCCCGGCAGATGTCTGCCAGCGGAACAGAGCGGAGGTAAGCCACTGACGTGGCCTTTGCCCGAACGCAATGAGCCGTGACTCGACTTTCTAAGGAGAGTCCGGCTGCCCCATAAGCCCAAGAGATACAGTCCGCAACCCAGATGGACAGAGTACGCTTGGAGACCGGGAGCCCCAATTTATTGGGGTCAAAGGACACAAAAAGCTGCGCAGCTTTACGGTGCTCCCGCGTACGGTCAAGGTAGAAGTTCAACGCCCTTCTACAGTCCAGGGTATGGAGGACCGTCTCAGCTCGGCTGGAGTGTGGTCTGGGAAAGAAGGTTGGAAGTACCACCTCCTGATTCAAGTGAAAAGGGGAGACCACTTTAGGCAGAAACTTTGGGTGAGTCCGTAGGACTACCCTATTCTTGTAGAACCGAGTGTAGGGGGGATCAGACACGAGGGCCTGTAATTCACTTACGCGCCTAGCGGAAGTGAGGGCTATCAAGAACAGCGTTTTCCAAGACAGAAAACGGAGAGAGCAGGTAGCCATAGGTTCAAAAGGCGGACAGGTGATCCGCTGCAAAACCACATTCAGGTCCCAGTCAGGCGCTGGCGGGCGCAGAGGTGGTTTAAGTAGTAGGAGACCTCGGAGAAACCTCGCTACGAGAGGGTCGTTGGAGAGAGGTCTGCCGTCCACCGGCACATGATGTGCGGAAAGAGCACTGAGGTGAACTTTGACGGAGTTGGACTTAAGTCCCAGATTAGAGAGGTGTAGCAAGTACTGTAAGATCACCGACACCGGGCAGGAGAAGGGATCCTGAGACTGTTGGGTACACCAGACTGCAAAGCGACGCCATTTAAGGGCGTAGCATTTGCGGGTAGAAGGCCACCGCGAAGCAAAGACGACCTCCTCCACCTCTGCCGGCAAGAGGAGAGGAGCAAGGACTACCCTCTCAGCAGCCAGGCCATGAGGTTGAGAGACCTGAGGTTGGGGTGCAGTAGGGACCCCTGATCCTGGGTGAGGAGATCCGGTTGCACCCCCAGAGGGATTGGATCCACCACCGCCAGTTGCAGCAAGAGCGGAAACCACGGCTGCCTGGGCCAGCGAGGGGCCACCAGGATCACGAAAGCTTTGTCTCGGAGAACCTTGAAAAGGGTCCGAGAGACTAACGGGATGGGAGGGAAAGCGTACAGAAGGCTCCCCGACCATGAGATCAGAAAGGCGTCCGCCGCCACCCGAAGGGGGTGAGGCTGACGAGAGCAGAAGCGAGGAAGCTGCCGGTTGTGAGGACTGGCAAAGAGATCCACTGTGGGGAGGCCCCACCTGAGGAAGAGCTTCTGAACGATCAAGGGGTCCAGACGCCACTCGTGCGGCTGGAGGACCCTGCTGAGTTTGTCCGCCAGGCAATTTTCTTGGCCCGGGAGATAAACTGCCTTGAGGAGAATGCCGTGACTGACGGCCCAAGAGCAGAGCTTCTGTGCCTCCCGGCAGAGGAGGAAGGAGCCCGTGCCCCCCTGCTTGTTCACGTAGAACATGGCAACTTGATTGTCCGTCTGGACAAGGACGGACTGTTGGGAGGTCAGGTGGGAGAAGGCCTTGAGAGCTAGGCGGATCGCCCTGAGCTCCAGGAAGTTGATCTGCTGAGCAGACTCCCACTTGGTCCAGAGGCCCTGAGTACGTGCCTCTTGGCAATGGGCTCCCCAGCCCAGGAGGGATGCATCGGTGGTCAGCACCCGGGTCGGCTGAGGTGACTGGAAAGGCATTCCCAATACCAGGTTCGGCTGCCGGAGCCACCACCGGATAGACGAGACCAGCGGCTCGGAGACGCGCACCAGGTCTGCTAGGCCGCCCGTGGCCTGTCGCCACTGCTGGCGGAGACACCACTGAGCAGGCCGCATATTCAGGCGGGCATTGGGGGTCACATGGACGGTGGAAGCCATATGGCCGAGCAGTCTCAGGAAGCGCCTGGCGGAGACCAGGGGCTGGCTGCGAAAGCGGTCGGCTAGGTCCATGAGCCGCTGAGCCCTGTCGAGCGGTAGGTACGCTCGCGCCTGAGGGGTGTGCAGCCTTGCGCCGATGAACTCGAGATCCTGTGAGGGGAGCAAAGTGGACTTTGCGAAGTTGATGACAAAGCCCAAGTGCTGCAGCAGAGTCACCGTGCGGCACGTGGCGGTGGTGACCTCCTGAGCGGATGCTGCTCTGATGAGCCAGTCGTCGAGGTACGGAAAAACATAGAGGCCGTGAAGCCGGAGATGGGCCGCCACGACCGCGAGACATTTTGTGAAGACTCGCGGTGCGGAGGACAGGCCGAAGGGCAGTACTCTGTACTGGTAATGATTCCCTGCCACCACAAACCTTAGGTATTGTCGGTGGCTTGGGTGGATGAGGATGTGCGTGTAAGCATCCTTTAGATCCAAGGAGCATAGCCAATCTCCCTGCTGGAGGTAGGGCAGAAGGATTCCAAGGGTAAGCATTTTGAACTTCTCCCGCACAAGGAACTTGTTGAGGTTGCGCAAGTCCAGGATGGGTCGGAGGCCTCCTGTTCTCTTTGGTATCAGAAAATACCTTGAATAGAAGCCCTGACCTCTCAGGTGGTGTGGCACCGGTTCCACCGCCTGATCCTGCAGAAGACCTGCTAACTCCTGAAGGAGCAACTCCCTGTGCAGAGGGGGGCGCGGAGGCTCTCCCGGAAAATAGGAGGGAGGGACCTGATGGAAGTGGAGAAGGTAGCCCTCTCGCACGACCTGAAGCACCCAGGCATCTGCGGTGATGCTGGACCACCTGTCGGCGAAGTGAACCAGCCGGCCTCCGGTGCTGGGGGGAACCAGCGGGGGGGGAGAGGCTATGCTGAGCGAGTCAAAAACCCCCACCCTGCTGAGCAGGGGCTGGTGGCGCAGGCTTGGGGGCTTGCTGCCTACGGGACCCGTTACCCCGTCCCTTGGCCTGCTGGCCCTGTTGGGGAGCTGCAGGGGCCTGATAATGGGGGTATTGTTTGTAGGCAGCCGCCTTCCTCGGGTAAAAGGTCTTTTTTCCCGAGCCCTTCTTTTTCTGGGAAGGGGCGGAGGTCTTCCTAGAAAGCCTGGTCCTGGTGAGAGTCTCAGTCTCAATTTGTGCAGCCTTTTCCGCCATGGGCTTGCCAAAGAGGTTTTCGCCTCGGCAGGGGACATCGACCAACTTGTCCTGTACCCAGGGCTCAAGGTCGGACGACTGAAGCCAAGCCTGTCGGCGGGCACCGATGCCGGCTGCGGCTACTCGAGCCGAGGCTTCAAAGCCATCATAGGCTGCTCGGGACATGAACTTTGAGCATTCCCGAATACCTGTGGACAAGGCTAGGAACCTCCGCAAGGGTTCCTCGGACAAACCAGCGGAGAAGCCGGCTAGCTCTTTAGCCAGATCCCTGAGATACATGCCCATGTAGAGCTGGTAAGTCTGGACACGACAGGCGAGCATAGAGCCCTGGAAGCACTTTTTGCCAAGGCCATCCAGGTTACGGGCCTCCCTTCCAGGAGGCACCGAGGAGTGCATCTTCTGGCTCTTAAGACGATGCATGGCCGATTCCACTACCATGGAATGGTGTGGCAACTGCGCCTTTTGAAAGCCAGGGCTCTTGCGGACTCGATAGATAGAATCGACCCGCTTGCTCAGGACCGGCGAGGAGGCCGGACTCTCCCACATGCGGAAGAGTAGTCGTTCCAGCATAGGAGGAACCGGCACAGTAAAGTGCTCCCTCGCGGGAGAGTCATACTGGAGGGCGTCGAGCTCTTCGGCTCGAGGCTCCTCCTCGGGGTCCGCAGGGAAGGCCAAAGCCTTGGCCATATCCCTAACGAAATCCGAGAACCGGGCATCCTCCGGGGGGGACTGCTTCCGAGGCTCGGACTCCGGAGAGTCCGATGGGACACACCGAGTCCGGAAAGAATCAGGTGACTCTTCCTCCTCAGACTCCCAGACCGACTCCGACGAGGACTCGGTGGGGTCGGCTCGGGCAGGGTGCGGCGCCAGCCGCCCCGACGCCGAGGGAGTCGGCGTCGGCGACCTCGGTCCCGAACGGGAGGCCGAGGGCGACCTCGACCGAGGATCGACTCGAGTTCTCATCGACTCGAGGATCGGCTCGGTCTCCGGGGTCGACTTGGACGTCGACGTCCCGGCGGTCGGGGCAGCGACGCCAGCGAAGCCAGCGAGCAGTGCCCGCTGCTGGTCCATGAAGGCAGACAATCTGCTCTCCAAGGCCGTCAACCTGAGTCCGAGCTCAGGCGACCCAGCAGCCCCCGACTCGGGCCCCGACGGCGTCGGGCCCGACGTCGGCTGACGCGGAGGCGAGTCCAGAAGGACAACAGGACTTACCCGGGCAGGCATCTCCGACTCCAGGCGAGGTCGCTTCGGGAGGTGTTCCTTCTCCAAGGACCCGGGGCGGCTGTCGGGGCTATGCGACCTGGCCCTCGCGGAGCCAGGAGCGTCCACCGACGCCGCCCTCGCGGGTTTTTCCTTCCGTCGATGGTCCCCGGAGGGAGAAACAAGGTCGGAGGCGCTCCGTCGACGGTCCGAACTGGAGCCTTTCGACAGTGAGGCCTCCGACGAGGTCCGGGTACGGCTGGGGTCAGCGAAGATTCTTTCGCGCTGATGCCGCCGACTTCTCAACGCCTTCGAGGACAGTTTGCTGCAGGGCCCACAGATCAGTTCCTCGTGATCTGGGCCCAGGCAGCGGAGGCAAAGGTCGTGTGAGTCGGTGAGTGACATATTTCGGTCACACCGACCACACCGCTTAAAGCCACTGGCAGCCATCGGGGGAAAAAGGGCCCCTGCGAGGTCAAAGGACCGGGCTGCCAGGGAAAAAAACGAAAACGAAAGCTGACTAAGTCAGAAAAACCGAAAAACCGTTAGAGGACTCGAGACCGGCGTCGCGAGTCCGGGCGGGAAAACGACCGGCGTCGAACCGAAAGAAAAAAGGATAAATACAGAGGAAAATCAACTTTTTCGCGGGGACAAGACGGGGACGTCTGTAGGGCTCCGCGGAAAAAAGAAGACTGGCTAAGATGGCACCTTCGGGCGGGAAGACTACCGCGCATGCGCGCTGCAATTCCCAAAGGCTTTCTTTGAAAGCTGGGGAAAATTGCTCCGCGAGGGCTCCGTCGGCGCCGACGTCACCCATAAGTGAGGACTGACTTCCTGCTTGGTCCTGGAGAAGCTGAGCTCCAATCAAAACCTTCCATTCGCTACCTTGGAGTCACTTTTGACCAACGCATGGATCTGAAACTACACATAACCAACGTAGTCAGAGCAATCTACCTCAAGATCCGGACTCTTCGACATCTTCGCCCCCTGCTTGATCCTGATGACTTCAGAACTATATTTCAAGCCTTAACCTTACCACACCTTGACTATGCCAATGCCATTCTCCAAGGCCTCCCACACTCCACATTAAACCCTTTGCAACTCGCCATGAATACCGCTGCTAGAGTCCTCTACGGAGCATCAAGAAGGGACCATATAACACCCATCCTAGAGCAACTCCACTGGCTCCCCATACATGGCAGAATATTATTCAAAACATTACTACTAACTTTCAAGGCCACTAAAAGCATCACCTCCTCCTCTCTAATAGACCTCATTCAAGCCGTCCCACCCAACAGATCCAGGAGAACGATATCAACAAATACTCTAATCATCCCTAAAGCAGCGACAAAGTGCCTATCAGTGACATCTAACAGGGCCTTCAGATTCTATGCCCCTAGATACTGGAACGCTCTACCCCCAGAGATTCGTGCTATCACTGATCTATCCCTTTTCAGAAAGGCACTCAAATCCCACCTCTTCCCCCAATATTACTTGACCAACTAACCAATCTTAATCACTACCCAAACTAAGAACAAATCCTTTTATGTTTAATTGTAAATACTCTTGTAAATAGTTGCAGTAATGACGTCCCATGTTTTATCCAAGTTCTCTGACCTTGTTCTCTGTAAAACCCAACAGTTTGTTGTTATGGTATGTTGTTACATTGTGAACCGCGCTGATTCTGAATAGAGCGGTATATAAGAGCCTGTAATAAATAAATAAATAATAAATAAATAAAATGATGGAACCTTGTATAAGGAGGATTAGCCACCAAGGCTTGCAGTTCACTGATACGGCGAGCTGAGGTGACTGCAATGAGAAAAATAACCTTCCAGGAAAGGAATTTCAAGGAGGTAGTGGCTAAGGGTTCAAAGGGTGGCTTTATAAGCTGGCCAAGAACCAAATTCAAATCCCATGCCACTGGATGTGGTCTAATGGGAGGTTTAGTTAAAAGAAGGCCTCTCATGAATCTTGCAATAAGAGGATGAGAGGAAATAGGCTGTCCATTGAGAGGCTTAAGGGATGCTGCAATAGCACTCAAATGGACTCTTACTGAATTCGTTTTAAGGCCTGCATAGGATAAATGCAGCAAATACTCTAGTAAAGAATTCAGAGGTATTGCAAGAGGGTTAAGACCCTTCTCTGCACACCAAATGGTAAATCTTTTACATTTAAAAGCATAGGAACGTCTAGTGGAAGGCTTTCTGGAAGCATGAAGGATATCCTTCACTTGCTGAGAAAGATGCAAATCTTGAAGGTCTAGGCCTTCAGCAACCAGGCTCTGAGGTGAAGAGACTGGGGATTTGGGTGCCCAACGTTCCCTCCTCCTGGGACAGGAGGTCTGGAGCAGATCCCATGTCTAGGGAGGGAGCTTGAGAGAGATGCAGAAGTAAAGGGTACCACACTTGGCGTGGCCAATGTGGTGCTATGAGGATCATAGACCCCTTGTCTCTCTGAAGTTTGAAGAGTGTCTTGGGAATTAGGGGAATGGGTGGAAAGGCATAGAGGAAGTCTTGCCACCAATGAAGGAGGAAGGCATCCCTGGCCTGAACTCCCTGACACGGAATCCTGGAACAGAACCGGGAAAGCTTGGCATTCCACGGACTTGCAAACAGGTCTATGTCCGGGGTTCCCCAAATTCGGAAGATCCTGGCTATCTGGTCCCCATGGAGGGACCATTCGTGTGGAAGCAGAACTCGACTGAGTCTGTCTGCCCAAGAGTTTTGAACCCCTGGAAGATACACTGCCATGAGATGAATTTGATGCTCTCTGGCGAAGGCCCACAACCTCAGAGCTTCGTTGCAAAGCGACAGAGAGCCAGTCCCACCCTGCTTGTTCACGTAGAACATGGCTACTTGGTTGTCCGTGTGGATGAGGACTGTCTTGTAGCTGAGCAGGGTGTGGAAGACAGAGCTAGAAAAATTGCTCTGAGCTCTAAGAGGATGATATGTAGAGATGTCTCCTGTAAAGACCAGATGCCTTGAGTGGATAGATCTTGAAGAAGAGCTCCCCAACCTCTTGGAGAGGCATCTGTTGTAAGGGTTGCTTGGGGTAACACCTGTTGAAAGGGGGACCCTAGCAACAGATTTTGAGAGGACTTCCACCACTGGAGAGAGCAAAAGAGGCGACTGGAGGTTGCTATTTTGTCTGACAGGCACCCTGATGCCTGGGTCCATTGGGTGGATAGAGTCCATTGAGCTGCCCTCATGTGAAGGCTAGCGTAAGGAACCACATGCACAATGGATGCCATGTGGCCTAACAGTTGTAACATTTCTCGAGCAGTTAAATGGGATTTTAACTGAATTTGTGAGGCTAACTGCACCAAGCGTAGGCAACGAGCCTGGGGAAGATAGGCCCTTGCAGTTGTGGTATCCAGCAAGGCCCCTATGAACTCTAGAGACTGAGTAGGGGTGAGATGGGATTTTGGAATGTTTATTACAAGTCCCAGATACTGAAGGATATGCCTTGTGCAGGTTAGAGAAGTCTGGGCCTCTGACTGGGATGGAGCTCGGATGAGCCAGTCGTCCAGATATGGGAATACGAATATCCCTAGAGTGCGTAGAAATGCAGCTACTTCTGCCATGCATTTTGTGAACACCCTTGGTGCAGAGGCCAGACCGAAAGGAAGCACTCTGTATTGGTAGTGCTTCCCTTGATAAAGGAACTGAAGGAACCTTCTGTGTGTTGGATGGATGAGGACATGGGTGAACGCATCCTTGAGGTCTAGAGAGCAAAGCCAATCCTGACTCTGAAGGTATGGAAGGAGAGTACCGAGAGAAATCATCTTGAATTTCTCCTTGCATAGAAACTTGTTCAATTCTCTGAGATCTAATATGGGTCTATAGCCCCCTGTTTTCTTTGGGATAAGAAAGAAGGGGGAGTAGAACTCTGAGCCCTGTTGAAGAAGGGGTACTTCTTCTATTGCCCCTTGGGCAAGAAGGGTCGCAATCTCCTGACCCAGAAGGTCGAGGAGAGATGTCTGAGAATTGAACTGTCTCACCATGGTGTGAGGAGGAAGGTTTAAGAAATGAAGCTTGTACCCCTCCCTTATGATGGAGAGGGTCCATTGCTCTGCTGTGATTTGTTCCCACCTGGGAGCAAAGTAAGCCAACCTTCTTGGAATGGTGAGAGGCTCTGGATGTTCTAGAGCCAGAAAGGCTAAGCTCTCTAGTTGTAAGTCAAAGGCCCTGAGGAGGCTGAGGCTGTTGGGCCGTAGCAGTCCTAGCAGCCTTAGGCTTGGCCTGTTTCGGTTGTTGCTGTCTCTTTGTAGCAAAACGACCTGCAGAAGAAGACTGCTGACCATAAGCAGAATAATATTTCCCTTTTTTGGGAAAAAACCCCTTTTTGAACAACCTTTTCTTAAAAGGAGCAGAAGTAGACTTTGAAAGTCTATCTAAAGCAGAATTTTCAGCATCCATCTGGGTGGCCTTTGCTTGCCAATCTTTGCCAAAAAGGTTTTCACCTGTACAAGGAAGGTTTCCTAGTCCATCTTGAACCCAGGGTTCCAAATCAGAAGCTTGTAACCAAGCAACTCTGCGTGCACCTATGGCAATAGCCGAGGCTCTGCTGGCACCTTCAAAAGAGTCAAAGGCTGCACGGTTGGAAAACTTGGAAACATCCTGGGCATGTTTGAGCCAGGTAAGGAACTCTTCCCTTTTATCTTCTGAAATGAAAGGAGATAAAGTTTGCAGGTGATCTGTAACTTCTTTTAGAAACATCCCCATATACAGACTATAGGAGTTGATTCTGGCAACAAGCATACTGGCCTGGAAGATTCTCCTGCCAAAGGCATCTAAGGTTCTGCATTCTCTTCCTGGAGGAGCAGAAGAGTGCCTTTTTGTACTCTTTATCTTCTTTATAGCAGACTCCACCACAATGGAGTGGTGAGGAAGCTGAGTCTTATGGAAGCCAGGACAAGGAGGAACACGATACATGGTGTCCAACCTGCGAGAATGAGGGGAAGTGGTGAGAGGAGTCTCCCATATGCCCAACATGTGATCATAAAGAATCTCATTTATTGGTAAAGTGGCTGCCTCTTTAGGAGCCTTAGGATATTGTAAAATATCTAATTTTTTGGCTCTAGGCTCTGTCTCAGGGGCCACTGAGATGGAAAGGCCCCTGGCCACTTCCCTAATGAAGTCTTGAAAAGACAAGTCTTCTGGAGGAGACATTCTTCTTTTTGGAGAAGAGGGCTCCTGAAGATGGATCACCGATGCTTCGACAGAGACTTCTGATTCATCAGAGTCTTCAGAGGAATCGAAGTATCGCCTGTCTGGATGCTCCTGCAGAGCCCGATACGTGTACCGGGTGGTATCGACATCGGGAGTGATCGGTACCGATGGGCATCACAGAACAGTGTACCGCTGCAGTCGACACCAAAGCGGATGTCGATGCAATCAGTACCGGCACCGGAACCGATGTCGGTACTGGTGCCGGAGTCGGTACCGGCAACGGAGTTTGTTGCGGTACCGAAGGCGTCGCAGCTTGTATGAATGCCGTGATGGCATGCTGCATGGTCAGGATATTCTGATCCATCGACGCAACCAATGTCTGGATGTCGGTACCAGTGGGAACCACCGGTACCCCAGAACACGGCAACAGGTGATCGGTCGAGGCCGAGCCATCGATGTCAACCTGTGACCCCATAGATAAAGCTTTGGAAGCCAAAGCCTCCCACCGTGGTAATTTTGCCGGTGCGGGTTCCTCGAGAGCAAGCCCGGAGGCATCTTGATACTTAGAGGGAGATTTACCCTTCGAGGACCGGCTGGACTTAAGTTTGGTTACCTGAGATCCATGTGAGGAAGAAGCAGCCCTGGAAGACGTCGATGCAACTGAAGCTGCATCAGAGGGAAACAGGGTACTAAGCTTGGCTGCTCAATTCTGTAGACCTCTTTTAGACATCATGGAACAGGACTCACAATCCGTAATGGAGTGGTCAGGACCTAAACATTTTAGACACCATTCATGGGTGTCGGTGACAGAAATAGTGCTGCTGCACTTCGTGCATTTTTTAAACCCAGAGGCGGGCTTTTCCATAAGGAAAAATTTCCTCGGCCTAAGGCCAAAGAAGAAAATGCACTTAAGTGAGAAAAAGAGTAGGTTTTTTTTTTTTAGAATAAAGAAAGAAAAGACCGGCGGTACCGGTCCAGCGTCGAGAAGGCAGATGCGCGACCAAAGAAATAAAATAAAATATAGAAATTCTTCAGCGGTGACAGGAACACGACCTGCTGGCTCCGTGGAAAAGAAGAACTGAAGAGAGGCGGTTGGGAAAGGCGGGAAGGCAGCACGCAGGCGCTGTGGGATGCTCCCAAAAGCTTTCCTTTTGGACGCTGGGGAGCATTCCCGCGCAGGCTCCATCGGTACCGACGATACCCATATGTGAAGACTCATTCCTGCTTGTTCCTGGAGATTAACCGGTACCGGAGGGCATCGGAGGACAGGGTACCGGCATAGCAGACACCGATGCCGATGTCGATGCTATCGGTACCGGTACCGATACCGATGCCAGTACCAGTGGAGTTGTCTGTCGCGGTACCAAGGGCGTCGATGCCGCAAGGAAAGCCGCCAGACTGCGTTCCATTGTCAGAATTCTCTGGTCCATAGACGCCGCCAATGCCTGGATGTCGGTACCGGTGGAGACCACCAGTACCCCAGAGCATGGCACCAGGAGATCTGTCGAGGCCGAGCCATTGAGAACATCCTGGAACCCCGATAATGCTTTGGAAGCCGGAGCCTCCCGCTGGGGTAATTTTGCCGGTGCAGAATCCTCGAGAGCAACACCAGAGGCATCTCGATGCTTAGAAGGAGATCTACCCTTTGAGGACCGGCTGGATTTATGTTTAGTTACCTGAGATCCACGGGAGGAAGCAGCAGCCCTGGAAGACGTCGATGCCACCAAAGCCACATCAGAGGGAAACAGGGTACTGAGCTTGGCAGCTCAGTTCTGCCGACCTCTTTTAGACATCATGGCACAGGACACACAATCCGTGATGGAGTGGTCAGGACCTAAACATTTTAAACACCATTCATGGGTGTCTGTGACGGAAATGGTACTGCCACACCTGGTGCACTTTTTAAAACCTGAGGCAGGTTTTTCCATGTTAAGGAACGTTTTTGGGCCTAAGGCCCAAAAAGGCGGGTGCACCTGAAGAAAATGGAAAACAGATTTCTTTTTATTTTTTTTTTTTTAGAAATAGGAAAAGAAAGACCGGCGGTACCAGTAGAGCGTCGAGAAGGCAGATGCGACCACAAAAAGAAATAAAGAAATTCTTCTGCGGTGACAGGAACACGACCTGCTGGCTCCACGGAAAAAGAAGAACTGGAGAGAGGCAGTTGGGAAAGGTGGGAAGGCAGCACGCAGGCGCTGTGGGATGCTCCCAAAAGCGTTCTAATTGGACGCTGGGGAGCGTTCCCGCGCAGGCTCCGTCGGTACCGATGATACCCATATGTGATGACTATATTCCAGCTTGTTCCTGGAGATAGTAATTTAAAGAGGACTGCTTGCCAAGAAGATCTTTACTTATTTAAAAATATATATGTTGCTTATATAAAAAATATGTTCCAAGAATACACAGACAAAAAAACCCCAGAATTCTATTATGATGACCCAGAATAGAATTCATAAGTTACATTTCAGCTATGTCTAGGTTTTTTTTTTAATCTGTTAACCATCCATCCTATATAAATCTCCATAGCCATTCATCCACCCTCTCACATCTGTCCAAAGCAGACCAAAAACAAACACGATTTAAACTTTGGGAAGGCAACGTGAACTCCACATAATATAATTTTTAAAACATTGGGGTTTTTTTAGTGATGTTCTTTAAAAATGTTAAATAAAATTATAAATGGTATAATAAAAATGGCAAAGCAATAATTTAATCTGCCCTATAAAAAGCAAATGGCTGAACTGGAAGCAGGTACATTAAGAGCTGAACATACATTTATTTATTTAATAGTATTTCTATACCGCCTTATCTTACAATCAAAGCGGTATAACAGCAAAACAATCAAAAGAGGTGATGGTATAATCATGCAGTGAGGGTTAAATCGTAGTTTGAGATTATGATGTGTTGTGTGTTAGAATAAATTGAGCTATGTACATTGTGCGCTATTATACAACATGTGCTATAATACAATCTTCTATATGTTTAGTGTTAAGAAACAACAAGTGCCGATATACATTCTTTGTCCGTGTGTCTGAGGGTAAGAAGTTGGTCGTTTCTGGTATATGAATTGATTTTGTAACTTGTCCATAATGTTCTATGAACAGCGTTGTCTTCAGCTGTTTGCGAAAGTCCTTGAGGTCCAATGTTGATCTAAGATCGTCTGGGAGGGTGTTCCAGATTGTTGGCGCAGCAAGAGAGAGTGCCCTTTCTGTAGTGTCCTTGCGTGCTTTTCTGAAGTCATTAGAGGTGATGACTCGGTTGGAGGTTCTTTTTCTTCTTGGTCGTGTGCTGGTATCTGTCTGTATGAGAGAGATCAGGCTGTTTGCTGAGGTGTGTTGCTTGATCTTGAATATGTATATGATTGTTTTATATTTGATGCGTGAAATTATTGGTAATCAGTGTAGCTCTTTCAGAATGGTTGTTATGTGCTCCTGTCTTGACGATCCAGATATTATGCGTGCAGCCATGTTTTGTGCTAGCTGTAGTGGCTTGAGTGTCTGTTTTGTTAGACCAAGGTATATAGGGTTGCAGAAGTCCAGTAATGGGGTAATTAGAGCTTGGCATACATTACGGAAGTAGTCGGTTGCGAGGAGGGGTTTTAGTCTTCTAATGATTCTCATCCTGTAGTACGCATTTTTGATTGTCTTGTTTATATGTGCTTTGAGATTCAGTTCATTGTCCAGGGTCACTCCAAGATATTTTACTTCTGATTTTATTGGTATAGTTGAGTTTTTTTATCATGATGTCCGGTGGATGGGCGAAGTCAGGGTTACGAGTGATGAAAAGAGCCTCGGTCTTGCTGAAATTAATTTCGAGGTTGTTGTTTTTACACCATATGGACATTTGTGTGAGGCAGTTTATAATTTTAGAATAATCAGGGTTGTCAACTGAGATTGGTGTGTATATCATAATATCATCTGCATATATTGTATAATGAATGCTGTTCTTCTTCGGGATGTTGCAAATTGGCTGGATGTAGATGTTGAACAGAAGAGCTGATAGGGCAGATCCTTGTGGAACTCCTTGGAGGACTTTTATGGGTTGAGAGGTTTTGTGACCTATCTTTACTTGTATCTGCCTCTCGGTTAGATATGAGTGGAACCATTTTAAGGTGGTTCCATATAGCCCAATTTCTTCTAGTCTTTCCAGTAAAGTTTTGTGTTCTACTGAGTCGAATGCTGCAGATATGTCAATGAAAATCATTATGATTCCATTCCTAGTGTTATCTAAGGTACGGAGGATGCTGTCGAAAAGATAAATCATTAGTGTTTCGACTCCGTGATTTGGGCGAAAACCGTGTTGGTTGTCATCCAGTGGTGCATGATCATCAATGTGTTCTTGTAGTTGATATTGTACTGTTTTTTCGATGATCTTTGCCAGAAAGGGTATGCTGGATATTGGTCGGTATGCTGCCGGGTTGTTCTTGTCTAAAGTTGTTTTCTTTGGGATCAGTCTTACTGTAGCAAGCTTTAATTGTTCTGGCATCAGACCTTGAGTGAGGGAGACGTGCACCTTGTTGTGTATGATGTGTATGAAGCTTGATTTTGTTGTTTTGATCCATGAGACTGGGCAAGGGTCTGTGGGAGAGGTGCTTGAATTTATTGAGGAAATAATGTGGGAGAGCTGCTCAGTTGCTTTGGCACAAGCAAACAGGAAACATCTATTATGGAGCAGAAGAGATTTGGGGGTAAATCAACAGGACATCAGCACACCAATGAACTGGGTGCATCACTAACATGCTGCCCAACTTGGAAAGGGAAAGGGAAAGGGATCCCCCCCCCCCCCATCAATGATAACAGTTTCCTGGTAAAAGTTCAAGCTCAACATTCATTATTTTTCTGTGTGACCAGAGAACTAAAATTAATTTCTTTAAAAGCCAACATGAATAGGTCTAAGATTTTTCCTTCCATAGTAGCTCAAGTGTTACAGACCATACCATTAGTTACACTACTTATGTCTCTCTCAAAAGCTACAAGGCAGTTTACAATAATCAAAATACAAATGAACAGTACAGTGACAATAACATTCAATCAGCATAACAGCCCTTTAAAGCAAAGCAAAGCAAATGCAAATAAATAGGCCTTATTAATCTTTATGAAACATTTAAAAGTATCAGCTCTAAAAATGGAGCAAATTCTAGGGAGATTGACCTTTTCAGGAGGCAGCCGTACAGTTTGCAGTTACTAACAGAGTACCTCCTGAAACTTGCAGCAGCCCCAGCAACTAGCTAGCCGACACAGTACCATGAATCCTCTATATTAGTTTGTCAAGATGTAAATAGTTACCCAATATGTAAATAGTTAGCCAGGTTTGACCCAAGTTCATGTACCGGTTCATTGTAAACACAGCTACAGAAATGTGTAAGTTTTGATGTTCTATGTAAACCGCATGGATGCGGAATAGCGCGGTATATAAGAGAATGTAAATAAATAAAGGCTTTCAGAGAATAAGTGTAAATTTGGAACGTACTACTGGATATGCAAGCACAAATAGAAATTTACCACAGAAAACTAAAAATCATAAAAAAACCCTTAAATTCCATTCATTGAAAAACAGGTGACCAGTATAAGGTCTTAAGTACTGGTTTAATGTGCTCAGATTTTCATGTCTGAAACAAGAAGTGCAGCTTGATTTGTAATCTGTTGCAACCTCTGCGGTTCGTATTTACAGAACTACACTAATGAGTATGGATTAGGCCTACCAGCAGAAGAATTTTCACACAGTCTTTCTTTCTGTCCGTCCCCCCGTCCCCCCCAAATGACACACAGGTTTCCTGCCCTACAACTACTTTGCTCTGGGAAATAAAAGCAATATGAAACCCAGCTGAGAATATGACTGTTCCTTGAGCTCTGCCTGAGATCAGCAACAGTCATACTTAACATAAGATGCACTATGGTGGACCATCAAGCCCAGCATCTTGTCCTTGACAGTGACCATTCCAGGTCACAAGTACCCCAAGCAAGATCCTAAGGGGTAGATCCAGTCCTTATTGTTCACAGCCAAAGAACAGCAGTGGCTAGTAATTGTTTAGAGACTTTTCCCTAAGGAACTTGTCTTGATTGAAAGGCACTCAGGTCGCTACATGTTTGGCAGGACTCGATAGTCAGCCTGTAAGAATATCATGCATCATCTTTCTGTTTTACAGAGAGGGCAGGCAGGAAAACGAATGGAGGCAGAGGACAAAGGATGGAACTTTGAAAAGAAACTTAACACATTTGTATATTGCACATCCTAAGAGAGACGTTCTCTTAACATGATATAGGGGAAAGGCTGCTGATGGTTCAGACAGTGTTCTCACTTTGTGGAAATCTCTCTTAGTTCTTATGAACAAATGAGCAGAGAAGAAAAGTTGCAGCTACTTTGCAAACTCTCTTTAGGAGGAAGCAAAGAGACCAAGTGCCACTAAAGCATCATACAAGTAACAAGTAGGGTTTCCATTGCTGAGTGAAGGTGGTTAGAAAAAGTTGCCATTCTTCTTTATGCTTGTAGCATCTATCAGAAAGAGGATATACAAAGGGACCCGGCACACTATTAGCCACGTAAGAGGGTCAACCCTTCTTCTATCAACATAATCAGTGCCACTTTCTCAGTACCACCTTTATAGACTGGATCCAGTTGGCCTAAGAAACCATACTTAACCCAGGGTGGTCCTGACCACAGAAGTCCAAATGCTTTCTTCATATATACCAAGGTAAAAAATAAACGTGGAGGTGCTGGAAAGTGCTCAGCTGCTGGTAAAATCCTGCTTCCCTTGATGCATGGCTTCCATTACATTCTGTATGAATAAGAGAGATCTGCAGAATCAGTACCCCCTCTTAGGCATTCTATTCCATTATACCACTGTTAAAATACTAATCCTTCTTTAGCTACCTACAGGACATGTATCCTTTTTTAATGGAATTTTTTACATTACTGTTTGTGCTTAATGTCTGGCTATAAAACAAAAGGCGAGATGGAGACGTCTGTCATTCCTCTGAAACAGGAGAGGGGGAAAGATTATGAAAGCAGCACTTATTACCTGAAGTGCAAATCAAGCTTTCAGTGGCCTTGAATTCCAAAGGAAATAAACAGAACAAAGCCAGCATGTCCTCTGTTTATTCCACAAGAAGTGCCCGCAAGGTAGGTGCCCATCAAGCAGCACATAGGCAATGTAGAAAAGCACCAACTGCAGGGTCACATTACCACTAAGCTCTATGGGCTCCCAAAGATCTTAGGCTGAGTATTCACTGTGAGAAGCTCACTAATGTGCTTATAATGCTCACTAGTTGGCAGCAAGAAGCATATCCTCCATGAACCTCACTTCCAGAAAACAGACATTGGTCTGGAAAAACAGCACAGACTCTATAGACCATAACTTTTTTTAACCTACACACGAGATGCTGTAGCACACGAGTGTCTTCCTCAGATACATTAAGCGATCTTGACTGTCATGTGCATCCACCTTCGCTTTCACAGACTAATAACTTAGACGCTAATTTGTTGGAGCTGCAAGTCAGAAGTCAGGTGTGTGTACAGTCAGGGAGCAAGGATGAAAAAGCAAACAGCACTGGAATAGCAGGGGGTACTAAAGGACTGGGCTAAGATGTACTGGCAGATCTGTGTGTGTGTTGTGGTGGGGTGGGGGATGGAATAGCAGGGGGTACTAAAGGACTGGGCTAAGATGTACTGGCAGATCTGTGTCTGTGTTGTGGTGGGGTGGGGGATGCACAGTAGTGGAACAGAGGAAACTCCAGGGCAGGACTGAGGTACAGCTGTAGAGCCGTGTAGATTTTCTTCTAAAATTTTAAATTACAGTATTTACTTTTTCAAATCCAAGCTCAAGGCAAGTTACCACTAAAACAGTTGGTAAGTCCTTCTCCCAGAGAGCTTATAGACTAAATTATATCTGTGAGAGAAGTGGGATTTGAAACCCTGATTCACAGCCCACTGCTCTAAGTAAAGGTTACTCCTCCATATTGTGTGTGGATTTCAACACAGGAACAGCAGGAGGGCACAACAAAACAGAAGTGAAGTGCATTGGCAAAGTGACAAACACTAAAATTCACCAAGGATACTTAAAAATAGAGCAAAATCTTTTTTAGCTGTTGGAGGTTCCATTACAACTTTTGAACTTGCATAAATTGAGGAAAAAAAAGATTTTTGTGTCAAATTAAAAATTCCCTGGCAATTTTGTGATGGCTTGGATGAAAAAAGCAAAAAAGTTATTTTTTTGGAATGCTTCCAAACACTAAACATAAAATATCAGACTACTCAATTAAAAGAGTGACAATTACAAATCCTTTTTTCTGTAAAAGGCTTCATTCATGGCGTTTCCATTCCAACATCTTACTTTTATGATGCAAAATTCCTTCAAGAGTATCATACCATTTCAGGTCAAGAAATCAAGCCTTAGCAGATGATGTCTTGTGGAATTTCAATTTTTATTTTTGGTAGTTCCCATCCCAAGCAGGTTTTCATCCACCCTTCTGAATTTGTGCCCTCGTTTTTCAAATGTGAACCATTACACCTTTTCTCAAAGACCTCCTAAGTTTAACTGTGGTGTTTACTTATTGCCACAATAACACTGTGTTTGAATTCTGAATGACAACACAAAACCCCCTCCACTAAAAACACACGCACACACCTCCCATCACACAGACATCACTATTGGTTGAAACAAAGCATCTCATCACTCACCTAACAGTAACATTAATGCAATAAGGGGCCCTTTCACTAAAGTTGTGGTACGATTTTGTATTTTTCGTGTGTTTAGAATGAAAACTAACATGCAGTAAGAGCAACAATTGTGTTCTGTTGGGAACATGCCCAGAATACTCCCAGTAGTTACCACACTTAAATGTATCTGAATGGAGGTAATGTCATTCACAGTTAATGCAGGCGCACTTAATGACACCCACTGTGTCATTAAGTGTACCTGCACTGACTGCAACATTGATAGCATGCGATGTGTGCGCCTGCGCTAACCGCAATTCCTCTCCATGCCCACTCTCCACCCATCACCTGCCCGTTCTCCACTCATTGCATAATGAGCACATAACCACAGGAATTCGCGCACAGTAACTTACGCAAAGTAATCGCTACGCAGCCCCACGCTGATAGTTAGTGCGCACTGAAACATGTTGGCTGCTTAGCACACTTTAATAAAAGGGCCCCTAAAATAGCTAAGATTGTCTGGAGATTAGAGTCCACACTATAGAGATGCTTAATGACATTGTTTTAATGTGATTATTATTCATTCCGTTTTATTATTTTCTAATGAGGCTTACTGACGTTTAAGATCAAAATCTACTTTAATTTGTCGTCCAGATGCATTATACTCTATATATATTGCTTACATGATAGACATAATGCTTGCTGCCTGTATTTGGTAAGTTCTGTGAATGTTAACCCCGTTTGTTGATTTTTCCCTACTTGTAATCCACTTTGTACAAACTCACGTTGAAAGCTGGAATATAAAATGTTTAAATTAAACAAGGACACAATAGAACCAGACGCCTACAATGTTTTTAGGAAGACACACCCCCACACACACTCACCAATCCAGCACTCTAGGCGGGCACAGGGACTTGTCTTCACCACATCTGGAGGGTCCACGCCTACATTTAGGCATAAAACTAAGGCAACACTAACAGTCTTCATCTAAGAAGAGAAAAAAAGAAGCACAGGTGAGATAAAGCGCTTCAAAATCTGAACTCATGCTCATCATCATGCACATTTTGTATGTCCACTAAAACATTACCAGAATATTGATTTTAATTAGAGGAACACGCACTAGTGAAACTAACAATGTATTAGATTTGAGGTCACAAATACCCTGGCTAGTAATATGTATACTCAGACCTCACATTCTTACATTGCTCAAGTGGAAAGCGGCTTAGTGGATAGAGCAGAGGGCTGAGAACCAGGAAAGCCAGTGTCCAAATTCCGCTTCTCTAAGAGGTGCTCCCTTTGGCATTAGGCAAGTCACTTCACTCTCTACTGCCTTATGTACAAACCTTAGATTATAAGTCTTCTGGGGTAGGCAAATACCTACCATAACAGACTGCATTTTGCCTTAAGACTAGAATTAAAAATGCACAAGTTAAATAAAGTAGCTCCCAGAGTAAGAGTATAAACTATTTAATGGGTTAAATTTTGTACATACCATGAACCTCACACCTATGACAGTGGAGTGCAAAGAAAACCGCTGTTGTGGACACTTAATGCTCCCTGAAAACAGTCATTGCAAATGCTGACAGCATCGGAATATACTTCTGAAATCAATTCAAGAATGAACACAAAGCACCAGATCAGGGGGGTGCTTCTAAAATTAATGTGGGTCTGCTTTATTCAAGTTTGCACTATTAGGTATGGGGTTTGGATGTGTACTAAATCAAGGGAAAGGATTTTTTTATGACCTATGACATGGATGTGGTTAGTAAGTTGCTAAACAGTTTGGGACGGTGAGTGTGCACCAAATTCGTTTCTCTTCCTCCTTTAATTTTGGAAAATCTGTTTATGCTACTCATTATTCAGTAGTCAAAAGGACATTTGTAAGATAGTGGTTGTGGCCAATATCCTCTAAGTAATGGGCTCTCTCCTACCTCTCAGTCAGCCTTTCTAAAATCGGAATGTTTTGCATCAAGATGCTTGCGCTTCTTGTGCTAGATAAATGCAGCTGTAAAGTTAACACACTAAGAGGGGCCAGACTGAACAAAGGAAGCATCCTCCCAAAAGGCTCATCATTATAACGTCTAGAATGTTTGAACCCCATTTACTCATAGGCAATTGCTCTTTCTACAGCTACATCCTGTTCTTTCGTTTATCTCAAGGGAACTCAATGCTCCGATACCAAATTTGAAAACCCAACACAAACCACCAAGCGGCAGATCCCAAGGCACCTATTAAACAGGCAACCTTCCAGGCAGAGCTTCCAGAAACGCTTAGTTTACCTCCACAGGATCTATACACTGGGGGAAAAATGATTGCATTTAAAAGAAAGCGTAAATAATATGTGCTTCTCGGCGACAGCCAGTCCTGGGCAAACCCCAGAGCCAGATGTGTCCCGTCTCTAAGGACTGGTAGCTTTATGGCATAATATTTCTTAGTTTCATTATGTGTACACAGGGAAGGTATTTGGAGCATCTAGCAGCTGTATTTTGTTAAAAGGTGGCATTACTATAAACATCATTTACATTCTACAAACAACCCAGATTATGGTACTCACTCGTCGTCTATTTGCTGAACCAGCAACTGTGGATAAGCAAAGAGTTGTCAGGTTACTTCAAACCAGGATGACTACTATGTGCCTACTCTTGGTATTTAACATACATCTCAAAGCAGCAAGGTGTTTGTAGCACCTGACTCGACCCACTGAAATTAACAGCCCACTCCTCCCCCCCCCCCCCCCCCACCAAACCAAGCATCTTTGGAGGCCTTCTCTGCTAGCGTCCTGCGGAGCGGAGTTTACTTTGAATTATTTTATTAAGGATCAGGAAACTGAGGGTTGAGGGCACATTTCTTTCAAGAGATGGAAGGGATATTTTTTTCTGTTTTATAAACTTGGTAGGCACCTTTGTCAGCACATCTAGGAGCATGGCATGTTTTGCAGCTCATTATTATTTAAAGTACTGCGCAATAAAATAAAAATCCTGCATTAAGTTAAATTATTGGTGAACATCTCACTGCAACCAAATATAATCAAAAGAGATGTGATTGATACAGCAACAAATTACATATAAACAGCCAGAGCACCAGCAGTTACTTCAGAACATCACAACTAATGCTACCAAATAGAAAAATTGTAAAAGGGGGAAAAAGACCTCAGGATAACATTTTACTGCAGTAATGCAGTTAGTAGACAGAGGCGTAATTTTGCAATGCTCAAAGTCACAAGTGCATCAATAGAATAAGCAGGATTTAAACCTTACTCATGTCATAGTAAATAGTCGCCCTCCTTTCTCAACATGTCAGACAGCAAAATTATTATTTGCTAAAAGCAGAAAAAAATTATTCCACTGTGGTATTACTTTTCTCTTCTGTTACATAGAAATTACAGGCTGGGAGGGCTGCAGGAGAGATCTACTCCCATTTTGAGGGTGGTTTTATAAGAAGATACCAACAAAGTGAGTTTTAAGGCACCCATGTAAAGCCCATTTTATAAAGGTTGGTAGGCACCTACTTGTCTGTATCAGACATTTACAGCAACTTGAGAGCTGCATATATTTTTCAAGCATATGTATAAGTAATATTTCATAATCTATGCAAGTACTTGTGCGCTCTGCCCAAATACCAACGATGCACACATCCGCTGGCCTTGATGCAAATGCACATAATTTACAGGCAGATTGTTTATTTTAAAAAAACATAAGGTCATTTACACATGTATGGGGGGGGGGTCACATACACATGGAAATTATGTCAAAACTAGCCTCCTTAATGCCTCAGCCTCTTTAATGTAACTGTTATAATTAAGAAGGTTGTCATTACTACACATAATGCATAATGTTCACTGGTATTTGGAGTAAGTGAAAGCAAGTTGTAGCTTTGTGTCTAACAAGAGACCTGTATTTTCTTAAAAAGTAAGAAAAAAAACATATCAACGGACAGAAACAGGAAGGGAATTTACATGTCTGGAAACAACTCATTCATGATGAAGGCTAGAATGCATAATAAAGTTATTTATTTATTTATCTATTTCTTTTATACCGCCCCTTCCAGAGATCAAGGGCGGTTCACATGGAACAGTTTAACAATCTTAACAAAGTTAAGTTATCTAAAGCTGCTCAAAACTCCACACAGTCATTCATCTAACAGCAGAATTAATTGCAAAGAAAAGTAGGTGCTAAATGCTTTCATCAGTCAAAAAAAAGTTGCATATGAAGGGGTTTGTAGTTTTAACTTCTGTACATTAATATCTTAACTCCATGCACTCTCAGACAGAGCAGCAGCACAGAGGTTCATTTACAACCATGGCTTCAAGACTCGTATGACAGAAGCAAAAGCCACCCACTCCACCATGCTTCAGGTAATCATTAGGATTCACAGCAGAAGGAGAAATCCTTAGAGCCAGCTAAACCTTATAAATGCATAATTTATAAAGAAAGTTGGAAACTAGAGCAATCAAGAAAAACATGGAGAGGAGGCAACAACCAACTCTGTAGGAACACAATTTCAGTAGGCAATGCTATCTATCCCACAGCCTCGAATGCGCAACGCTCACCCTGTAGTATCCCCAAAGTGCACACAGGTAGCTGAACTGTAGTCTTTAAGAAAGGAGCTTGAAGAATAGTAGCTCCTGAAAGGCCCTGCCATTCGCATCACTGCAGGCAGCGTAGTACTGCTTCCTATTCCAAAGCGTAATTACTGCACCCCAACAGAGTCTCTCTTTCTTTAAAGCACACATCACTATTAAATTGGAATAGGAGTGCTAAATTCAATGTGAAGGAAAGAAAAAGCGTACTCGTCTGTACCAGGTGTTCTCCAGGGACAGCAGGAATATGTCCTCATATATGGGTGACATCGGCACTGATGGAGCCCTCGTGGAAGCATCTCCCCAACTTTCAAAGAAAGCCTTTGGGAGATGCCACCACCCATGCGTGGTCTCCTTCCCCCCCAAGGGTGCCATAGCTAGGGCCCAACCAAGAAGATGGCCAAAAATGAACTGCAACTCTACAGGGAGGAGAGAGGGTTGTGAGGAGCGATTCCTGCTGTCCCTGGAGAACACCCGTTACAGGTGAGAAACTACACATTCTCCAAGAACAAACAGGAAGTCAGTCCTCACATATGGGACTCCCTAGCTCCAGGCTACTGAGGACCGATAGAAAAAACACAGCCCAGCAGTGAGCAGTCAACAAGTGAATCTGAAGGCAGACTCAGAGGACCTCAGTGTTCAGGAAGAACCATGGCTCCAGTAGCCCGAACAAGAAGTGTCAGAAGGTAGGAGTTGTCTAAACCCCGGTTATGGAGTATGGTCTGGCCGAAGGCGCTGTCTCATCGGGACTCCCTCTCCAGGCAGTAGTGGGTTGCAAAGGTGTGGACAGAGGACCAGGGTGACAGCCCAGCAGATGTCAGCCATCTGCACTGACCAGAGATTTGCGACAGAGGTCACCATTGCCCTGACATTGTGCACCGTGACACGGTGCTCCAAGGGCACTCTGGCACGGCTATGAGCGAAGGCGATGCAATCCACCACCCAGACAGATAAGGTCTGTTTAGCGACCGCCTGTCCCCAGTGACTGGGGTCAAAAGAGACGAAAAGTTGTGAGGCTTTGCGGAGGCCCTGGGTCCATTGTAAGTAAAAGGACAGGGCTCGTTTGCAGTCCAAGGCATGGACGACGGCTGATGCCATGTTGGCATATGGCTGCAGGAAGAGGGTAGGAAGAACCATCTCCCGATTGACGTGGAAGTCTGAGACTACCTTCGGTAGGAATTTGGGGTGAATGCAGAGCACCACCCTGTTCCTATAGATCCTAGTGTAGGGAGTTTTAGCCACCAGTGCCTGGAGTTCACTGACCCTGCAAGCAGAGGTGAGCACCATGAGGAAGGTGACCTTCCAGGACAGGTGGTGTAGGCAGCAGGTAGCCAAGGGCTCGAATGGCAACTTGGTGAGCTGCACCAGGACCATACTGAGATCCCATTCTACCGGCAGCAGCCACAAGGGAGGTCTGGAGAGCAAGAGACCCCGCATAAGCCTGGTGATGAGGGGCTGCATGGAAAGAGGCTTGCTTCAATGGCCGAGAGCATGCTGAAATGCACCCTGACAAAGTTGGACTTAAGTCCAGACTGCGATAGGTGGAGGAGGTACTGAAGGACTAAGTGCACCAGGCAAGAGAATGGGTCAAGGCGGTATTCCATGCACCACATGGCGAACTACCACCACTTGAAGGCATAAGCCCATTTCATAGAATCCTTGCAAAAGGCCAGGATGATTTCTTCCACCTCTCTTGAAAGTTGTAGTGAGGTTGGGACGACCCGCTCAGCAGCCATGCTGTGAGAGAAAGCGTTCCCAGGATGGGATGGAGGATAGAGTCCTCCTCCTGAGTTAGGAGTCCTGGAGAGCTCCCAAGGGGAACAGGGGGCTCCAGTGAGAGATGGAACAGCAGAGGGAACCATGGTTGCCTGGGCCACCGCGGGGCTACCAGGATGATCGACACCTTATCATGCTAGACCCTGAAGAGGGTCCGAGTAATCACTGGTATAGGAGGAAAAGCATAAAGGAGGCCCCTGTCCATGAGAGGAAGAAGGTGTCAACGGCCACCCAGGAGGACCGGGGCAGCTAAGCATTGACTGAGATGGCGAAGAGTTCCATGCTGGGGATTCCCCATAGCCAGAAGAGTCTGAGCGCTACCTCGGGGTCCTGACGCAACTGTGGCTGGAGGACCCTGCTCAGCCTGTCTTCCAGGGTGTTGTCTTGGCCCAGGAGATAGACAGCTCTGAGGAGTATCCCCTAGCTGGCCGCAAAGGAGAAGAGGGCCACAGTTTCCTGGCAGAGGGGATAAGAGCCCGTGCCGCTCTGCTTGTTCATGTAGAACATTGTGACCTGGTTGTCAGTCTGGATGAGCACCAACTGGTGCTGTATGTGGTGTCTGAAGACCCTCAGGGCGAGGAAGACAGCTCTGAGCTCTAGCAGACTAATCTGCCAGCTGGCTCTCCTCAAAGAACCAAGCCCATTGGGCGTGCAGCTCCTCGCAGTGGGCACCCCAACCCATCTGGGAAGCATCTGTTGTGAGGATCCTGTGGGGATTCAGGAATTGGAAGGGCATGCTCATCCACAGGTGCCAGACGTCCTGCCACCAGATAAGTGACTCCGCGAGCTGGCACGAGATGGTGACCCTGTCCAGAAACCCACCCATGGCCTGTGTCCACTGGGACCGGAGGCACCACTGAGCTGCCTGCATGTGGAGGCATGCATTGGGGACTACATGGACCATGGAGGCCCTGTGACCCAGGAGGCAGAGGAGCACTCAAGCTGACATGGCACAGCGCCTCTGCACCTCGACCGCGAGGGCCATGAGGTAGTCCGCCCCATTGAGGGGAAGGAAAGTCCTGGCCTGCATGGAGTCCAGAAAGGCCCCGATGAACTCCAGAGCCTGTATTAGAATGGAGGTCGGACTTTGGATGATTTATCACGAAATCCAGGTACTGTAACACTAGAATGGTGTGGCTGGTGGCCTTTCCAGCCATGTCCCCCCTTGACAAGCCAGTCATCGAGATAGGAGAAGACAAAGGCCCCGTGGAGGCAGAGATAGGCCGCCACCATTGCCAGGCACTTGGTGAAGACTCTTGGGGCAGAAGAGACACCGAAGGGGAGTGGTTGCCTCCTACCACGAACCTGAGGTACTGCCTGTGACTTGGGTGGATCAGGATGTGGGTATAAGCATCCTTCAGATCCAAGGAGCATAGCCAATCTCACTGCTGGAGGTAGGGCAGCAGTATTCCAAGGGAGAGCATCTTGAACTTCTCCCGCATCAGAAATGAGGCCTCAGGCCCCCTGTTCTCTTAGGGACCAAGAGGTCCCTAGAGTAAAACCCTCTGCCCTTCACATGGTGTGGAACCGGCTCCACAGCTCTGTCCTTGAGGACGACCGTGAGCTCTTGCCTCAGCGAGGTCTGGCGCAGGGGAGACCGGATGGGCTTCCCGGGAAAGAAGGGTAGAGGGACATGATCAAGGTGGAGGCCTCCTTGACTACCTGAAGAGCCCAGGAGTCAGTGGTAATGGAAGCCTACCGGTGGGCAAAGTGAATCCAGCACCCCCATGTTGGAAGCTGATCCTCCAGTGGAAGAGAGGCTATGCCAATGGCGTCAAAAACCCAAACCTGGCTGGGCTAGGGCTGGCGGTTGGGGCCCTTGGTTTTGTGTAGGACCTGACCTGCTCCCTTGCCATGAGGACCCTGCTGCGAGGTCTAGGCGGGACCCTTGCTGAGGATCTGACCGAGGCATCTGGCTCTCGACGATCGCTTCGGCAGCACAGGGAGATTTCGAGGTCCAGGTCCCTACAGTCTGAGGGGCCAGGCAGCACCCGCTGGTAGGCAATGAATGCAGAAACGCTATGCTCCAAGGCCAACATACAGGCTTCTTACTCGGGGGTAGCAGCTATCGACACCAATGCCAGTGTGAGTGGGTCAGGAGAGGGGGTCCTCAGACAGCTCTCGGGAGATAGAGGTTTGTCACCAGAGGCTACAACATCCGTTCTGGGCACCTTCCGGGGACGCTTCCGCTCCGACTTTTCAAGATCTCGCCAGGGACTGAGGGACCAGGCACAAGACTTCCCATGCTTGTCCACATCTCTGGAAGAGGCCCTCGAGGTAGTCTTCTTACGCTTTCTCTCCGCAGTACCTTGTTTGGAGTGCCTGCAAGTCTGCTGAGGGGCTGAGGGGTCATGGGAGCCTTGCGCGGCTCAGAGGAGCTATGCGGGGCCTTTGAGCGTGAGGCTACCAGGGATACTGGGGTAGAGTCTGTCTTGTGGAAGGATGATGTCCCGCTTAAGCAGACAGCTCTTGATGGCCTTCGTGGGCATTTTCTTGCACAAGGGGCATTCCTCCAGGTCATGGTAAGTGCCCAGACACCAGAGGCAACAATCATGCGTATCTGTGATGGACATATTTTTAGAACACCAATCATATTTTTTAAAACCGATGGCCATTGGGGCAGAAAGGACCTCCGTGAGGTCAAAGACCCTCGCTGTGGCCAGCAGTTGAAAAGGGCTCAAAAGCACTGAACAACAAAAATATCACAAAAAGCAAAACTTTTGAGGCCCGGCACCACAGCAGCAAGTCCCAAGGCAGGAAAGAGCTGGTGCAAGCTGGAAAGGTATAAGAATGTACGAGTTAAAGAAAACTTTTTTTCTGGGGAAAAAGGGAGACTGATCAAGATGGCACCCTTGGGCAGGAAGGGGACCATGCATGCGTGGTGGTATCTCCCAAAGGCTTTGTTTGAAAACTGGGGAAATGCTTCCGCAAGGGTTCCGTCAGCGCTATCATCACCCATATGCGAGGACTGACTTTCTGCTTGTTCCTGGAGAAACAAACATTCTAACCTGCTTTTCAACAATGCTAATTTGAGATCCAAAGCAGACAGACTTGGGGTGCTGCACAAAGAATATGATGTACCTTAGATGCACAAGAGTCCCTCTGCTGGCTGTGATCTCCCTTCACTCAGGCTCAATCACACCAGGCTTGGTGGGGGGATAGGTTAAGAGCCGCTAGCACAGAAGGGTTTGGAGTTACTGTTAACGTACACTTTTATTTATTTTTATTTATATTACTTCTATACGGCGCTTTTTACAATCAGCAAGGCTTACAGGTAACAATAAATTGTACAGCGCAGCAGAACAATGCAGTGTACATTACAGATAACGGGTTTTTTACAACTTGGATTTAACAGGGGTAACTATATACATTATAAACATCTATATACATTTGTGCTATTTGTCGGAAAGGTATGCCACAAATGTTGCTATGGACTAACAGCACTCTCGGACTAATTGCATATTGGGTAATATACATGTTTGGGCAGTCGTTTCAGATTGTAGGTATGTGTCATGCCCTGGTGTCACTGGGGTAGGAGGGGGTAGGCTTGGTTGTGTTGTTTCGCTGGTTAGGGAGTAGTATTGGAGGAATAAGAGGTGCTTCAGTGCCTTTCGAAATTGGGCGAGATCGGTTATTGCCCGGATGGGGGGTGGGAGGGCATTCCAGAGCGTAGGCGCATAATATACAAATGCTCTGTTCCTTGCTGACTAGGAACACTTTGTTATTACACTGGGGACTACGAGGGTATTCGCAGCGAATGACCTTCTGGTCCTGTTTGCGGGTGTGGGGAGGATAAGGTCTGTTAGGGAAATGGAGGATAAGTTGTTGATGGCCTTGAAAGTCATTAGTAAGACCATGAAAGTGAGTCTGCAGTGGATTGGTAACCAGTGGAGGTTTTTTAGGATAGGGGATATGTGGTCCCTTCTGGAGGCTCCATGCAGGACTCGGGCAGCTGCGTTCATTGCCAGTTGCAGGGGGTTCAGGGCAATGTTCCCTCTAATTTTCTGTAGGCTGTGTGCGCATAAAATATCAGCTGTGTGCAGCTTTTAAAGGAAGGTTAAATTTTTGTGCGCCACATAACGACACTCTGAGTTATATATTTTAAAATTTGACTACACGTCAGAATACAGTATGTACACCACATTGATTTTAATCAAATTAAATGAAAATAGACTTTTACTAAATGAAGCGGGAAATTTCTAGTAATTGCAATCATAACTTAATTTTAAGACGTCTGTGTTGTTTTCTATCAGAATCAGAGCCGTAATTTTTGTGCGCTCTGTTGTAAAGTATGTGCGCTCGCTCGGCGAGGTGTGTGCGCGCGCACACGCGCACAGCTTAGAGGGAACAGTGGTTCAGGGTGCTCTTGGGGAGTCCTTGTAGAATAGTGGAGTGGAGGAGTGGCCTAGTGGCTGGGGCAAGGTACTTCAGGCCCGAAGGTTGGGGGTTCAAATCCCACTAGAGGATAGCAACCTTGGGCCGGAAGGACTGGGGTTTCTAGTCCCACAGGTGCTCCTTGTGGTCTTGGGCAAGCCACTTAACCCTCCCATAGCCCATGTTCCCTGTAAAATAGTTATCTCCAGGTTATAATGCCCTGTTCAATGTAATTTCAGTTTGTTCAATGTAAACCGCACTGATGCAGAATAGCGCGGTATATAAGAGAATGTAAATAAATAAATAAGTATGCCACACATAGACTACTGTAACGCCATACTACAGGGTCTGCCAAAGAAAACGCTAAATATATTGCAATTGGCCCAAAATGTGGCGGCTAGGATCATCACACGAACAAGAATCACTCAGCGCATCACACCTGTACTGATCGATCTACATTGGTTGCCAGTTGTGGCCAGAATACAATACAAAACTTTGGTAACCACATTCAAGCTCATACATGACATAGCACCCTCATTCCTCTCAACACTGATCAACAAACAACCTACCAACAGAGACAGGCGAACTATTAACTCTAACACATTACAAGTTCCTAACAATATCAGATCAGTAAAAACAAGCACCAGCAACAAAGCATTCTCATTCTCAGCCCCGATAACCTGGAATCATCTACCACATGAACTGCGAGCTATAAAAGACATAATGACTTTAGAAGGAAAATAAAAACTCATCTTTTCAAATGTCACTATAACCTGATGTAAAAAGTGAAACCATTATGTCGACCTGTATAAATGTAAATAATAGAGAAACTGTTTAAATGACGACCTGTGTAAATGTAACTAATAGAGAACTGTAATTATGTAAATATTGTAAACCTAATTTTTGAAGTGTCTAACCCTGCATGTTGTGCCTAACCCTAAATCTATGTATATATGATCCAATTTTCCTGTCTTGATTTGACATATCCCACAGTTGTAATCAAACCGCTGCTGATCGCTGGAAGTAGCGGTATATAAGTGTAAACTAAATAAATAAATAAAATAAATAAATAAAATAAATAAAATAAAATAGCATTGGCATAGTCGAAGTGCGGGGTTACCAATGCTTGGAAGATCGTCCAAAAGTCATCTGGTTCCAAAAAGGGGCACAGGTGGCGGACGGTTCGTATCTTATGATAGATTGCTTGGACTGTATTGCTTATGTGTGCCTTCATGTCAAGATGCTGGTCGAGGGTGATGCCCAGGTAACGGATGGTGGGCTTGCTCAAGAACTCTGCGTCTTACTCTTATTGAGGTTGGTGGGGTGAAAGAGTGATTCTTAGTGATGAATAGGACATCAGTTTTCTTGAAATTAATTTTGAGGCTCTGTGTGCGGAGCCAGTCTGTGACAGCCTCGAAACACTTTATCAGGGTCGAGAAGAGTAGCACATCATCGGCATACACAAGGCAGAAGACCTTGAAGGAGCGGATGATTGAGCAGATGTGTTGCATGTATGTTAAAAAGGAGGGCTGAGAGTGATGATCCTTGGGGGATTCCCTGTGTTTGTTCGAAGGGCTTGGAGGTCCGTGAGCCAGCTCTTACCTGCTGCCATCTGTCTGTCAGGTATTCACATCCTACCAAGCAATTTTATGGAGTTCTTTTCACACTTTCTTTTATTCATTTTTTATTTTAACTCGCTCTGCCATCTCTTGAAGGGCGGTATATCAAATTTTAATAAACCTAAAACACGGCTACAACCCAGGGATGGAGGCCCTACTCAAACTGGTTACAAATGTCAAATTTCAAGGCAGTTTGGAGACATGGGAAACATTCTAGAGTTATTTTATTTGAGAAAGACTTAAACCTGCGGGGGTGGGGAGGAGATCTGAAGGATGGCATGGGAAGAGGTTTTGGATTTAGCTCATATCCTTTTTCATGAATAGCTCAAGGTGAGTTATGTTCAAGTTGCTGTTGCTAACTGCCATCAAGTTGGTGTCGACTCATGGCGACCCTCTGGATAGTTGTCCTAAACTGTGTTTGGTCTTCAGTCAGGCAGCTCATTGTTGATAGAGTGGCACCCATATCAATCCATCTTATTGCTGGCCTTCCTCTCCTGCAATGACCTATCTTGCCAAGCATGATATCTTTCTCTAATGATCTCTCTTCGCATGTGTCGTCATCTGAGTTTCTAAGGATTAAGTTTGATCTTCTCTAGTACTGACTGGTTTGTTCTTTGGGCAGTCCATGGTATACACTGTATTCATCACTAGCACCATTAATACAAAGGCATTGATTATTTTCCTGTCTATCTTTTTCACTGTAACTTTCGCATCTATATGACATTGAAAATACCATGGCTTGAACAAGTCGAATCTTTGTATGGAGACAGACATCTTGAGAATCTTGTCCAGGTCCTTCATAACCATTCTGCCAAGATTAATGCGTCACCGGAGTTCTTGATTGCTTGCCATTTCTTTATTGATAGTAGATCCAAGTAGGTTAAAGTTGTCAACTATTTCAATTTCTTCTTCATCAACAATGAACTTATTTTGCCAGTTGTCAGGATCTTTGTCTTCTTTACATTAAGGTGCAGGCCCCTTTTAAAACTATGTTCCTTGATCTTGAGAAGCAAATGTTTCAGATCTGCATTTTCAGCCAGTAATGTGGTATCAGCATAGCTAAAGTTGCTGATGAGTCGTCCACCAATCTTCACACCTCGGTTGTCTTCATACAGTCCTGCTTCTCTGATGATTGATTTGTTCTGCATATAAATTAAATAGGTAGGGGGAAAATACACAGCCTTGTCGTACACTTTTGCTGATTTCAAACCATTCTGTTTCTCCTTGTTCCGTTTGAACTGTTGCTTCTTGATCAATGTAAAGGTTGTGCAAGAGAACTAGCAGGTGTTCTGGTATACCCATGCTTCTTAATGTGGCCCACAGTTTCTCATGTTCATGTACAGTAGGCATTTTTCCTTTCCCCAGAGGGCTTACAATCTAAATTTGCACCTGAGGAAATGATGGGTTAAATGATCAAGGCCACAAGGAGCATCAGTGGTATTCAAACTGAACTTCCTGGCTCTCAGCCCATTGCTCTAACCATTAGGCTACTTGTAACATGCTCAAATTCTAATTAAAGTACAATACACGAATTATGCATAATTTTATTATAAAACACAAAATGTAATGTGCCAGTGAGTCAATGCTGACTCCTGGTGACCCAGCAGCCCCTGTGATTTCTTGGCAAGGTGTGACCAGAAGTAGATTGCCAGACCTTTCTTCAGAGGCAGTGGAGGGTAAAGAAACTTGCCCAAGGCCATAAAATGTGGCTGCCATCACTATGTCATTGTCCACCTGCTCACTTGAAAGAAAATGTAGTTTCATTGTAAATGCTACTGGTTATTAAAAAGAATTTTAAAGGAAACCTAATAAAAGACGTTGAGAAAATAACTCCAGTAATTTGAAGAACTGAAGGCAACAGAAATGGAAATTACACGTACCTGGTAATTGTAGTTCCTGGAGGGTCCAGTTTAGTCCTCCACATCCGGGTAGTGCACCTCTTCCTGCAGCATGGAAACTGGACCAATCAGAATCTTCAATACCTCAGGGTATATGCTGCTGGATCTCCCATCAGCCCCCAGTGAACTATTAACAAAGCAGACTCAAAGAAGCAACACAGGAATGAAAAAACAGTAAAACTAGAAAAAAGGTGTATTCCCCCTAAATTGTAAGTGGGCTCCCTCCCCAAATGAGAGAGTCAGAACTGCGCACCTTGCTTCTGCCCCCTTTACCTGACGCAAAAGGCAGACTGAGCTGGTAACATAAGAAAAAGGTCTCCTCCTTATCCAAAGGAAGCGAAAAAAGAAAGAAAAGTACTCATGCGACTCTCGCGCACCGGTGTTAGCACGCCATACAAATACCACAGAAAAAAAGTCTCTTGGGCGGGACGGAGGACTGAACTGGACCCTCCAGGAACTACAATTACCAGGTACGTGTAATTTCCATTTCCTGAGCGGTCCTCCAGTTTAGTCCTCCACATCCGGGATGTAACAGAGCAGTTATCAACGGGAGGAACCTTGCCAACCGGCGCGCAACACCGCCGAACCAAAACAAGAATCCCGAGTCGCTGCAATATCCAACCGATAATGCCTACTGAAAGCATGAAGTGACGACCAAGTAGCCGCTCTGCAAATTTCCACGGGAGGAACAAGGCTATCTTCCGCCCAAGACGCCGCCTGCGCCCTAGTAGAGTGGGCTCTCAAACCCAATGGAACCGAACGGCCTTGCAAAATGTACGCTGACGCAATTGCTTCTTTAATCCACCTAGCGATAGAAGACTTAGCTGCCGCTTCTCCCTTTCGAGTTCCACCGAAAAGCACGAAGAGACGATCCGATTTACGGAACGTGCCAGTCACCTTCAGATACTGACGCAACACTCGGCGGACATCAAGACGACGCAAGCCGTCATCGGATGAATTGGCTGACTCTGCAGAAAACGCAGGCAAAATGACGGATTGATTTACGTGAAAAGGAGACACCACTTTAGGCAGAAAGGAAGGAACCGGCCGCAGAACGACCTTATCTGAAGAAAAAGAAAGGAATGGAGGCCTGCAAGACAAAGCCTGCAGCTCCGAAATCCACCTTGCCGAGCAAATAGCTACCAGAAATACCGTCTTCAAAGTTAAATCCTTAACCGACGCTTGACGAAGAGGCTCAAAGGACTTCTGAACGAGCGCTTGCAAAACCAGATTCAAATCCCAGGGGGGAATGGACACTCTACGCGATGGCTGCAAGCGAAAAACTGCCTTAAGAAAACGTTGTACATCAGAGTTTGCTCCAATAGGAACATCCTGAATTTTCCCCCTGTAACAAGCGAGAGCTGCTAGTTGAACCTTCAGAGAACTGGCAGCCAAACCTTTGTCGAAACCGTCCTGCAAGAAATTGAGAATAACAGCGACCGAAGCCGTCGAAGCCCGAACTTGATGCCTGGAACACCAATCTTCAAAAATGCGCCAAACCCGGACATACGTCAGCGAGGTAGAAGACTTCCGAGCTTGAAGGAGGGTGGCAATGACCGCCGGCGAATAACCCCTCTTCCTTAGCCGAGCCCTTTCAATGGCCATACCGTAAGTGAGAATCGATCCACCTGAGGCATGCGCAGCGGTCCCTGGACTAACAGATCTACCAGGGGAGGAAGCCTCCAGGGAACTCAGTCGAGGAGCTGGATCAGATCCGCGTACCAAGGTCGGCAGGGCCAGTCTGGAGCCACCAGCAAAACCTTTCCGCGATGCGCCTCGACACGCTGGACTACTCTGCCGATCAACGCCCACGGAGGGAAGACATACAGAAGACCGAATGCGGGCCACGGTTGGATGAGAGCGTCGATCCCCTCGGACATGCGTTCTCTTCTCCTGCTGAAAAACCGACTCGTCTTTGCCGACTGGAAAGTCGCCATGAGGTCCATGACCGGAGGCCCCCAGCGACAAACTATTTGCGCAAATACTTGCGGGTGCAGTTCCCACTCTCCGGAGTCTACCTGCACTCTGCTGAGAAAGTCCGCCATCACATTGTCTTTTCCGGCGATGTGCACTGCCGAAATGGCTAGAAGGCGAACTTCCACCCAGATGAAGAGTGCCTCTACCTCCTCCTCCATGGCCACGCTGCCCGTGCCACCCTGACGGTTAATATACGCCACCGTCGCCGAGTTGTCCGACAGGACCCGCACTGCTTTCCCCCGAACAGACGCCTCGAAGGCCTGCAGCGCAAGCCGCACCGCTCAGAGCTCGAGGCGGTTGATCGACCACGAGGACTCCCTGGCTGACCACGTCCCCTGCGCAAAATGGTCCTGGCAGTGGGCTCCCCAGCCCGACAGACTCGCATCTGTTAACAACGGAAGCCACACCGGCTGCTCCAAGGGCATCCCCGCCCGCAGAGACTTTGCGCGGAGCCACCACTGCAACGACACTCGAACTTGTCTCGGGCAGGGCAACCGGCGGTTTAAGGAATCGGACTGGTTCGACCAGCGACGTAACAGGGCTCTCTGAAGTGGACGCATGTGAAAACGGGACCACAGAACCACCTCCAATGTTGACGCCATGGTTCCCAAAAGCCACAGGTACCACCATGCGGAAGGAGCGGGAATCCCCAAAAATGTGCGCACCAGGCGGCATAAGGCTTGGGCACGGCGGACCGGCAAAACCACCAACCCCCGCGCCGTGTCGAATACGACTCCAAGGTATTCGAGGGACTGCGAGGGAACCAAGTGACTTTTCTTCGCGTTGACCACCCAGCCGAGACTCTGAAGTAGACGAACGACCCGGTCTGTGGCCTGTAAGCTCTCCGCTTCGGACTTTGCTCGAATCAACCAGTCGTCGAGATAAGGGTGAACCAAAACACCTTCCCTCCTTAAAGCTGCCGCCGCCACCACCATGACCTTGGTGAAGGTGCGTGGAGCGGTAGCTAGCCCGAACGGTAGGGCCTGAAACTGGAAGTGACTCCATGGAAAGGCGAAGCGCAGAAACTTCTGATGTACCAGTCTGATCGGAATATGCAGATAGGCCTCCGAGAGGTCCAGAGACGTCAAAAACTCTCCGAGGCGAACCGCCACAATGATGGATTTTAGGGTTTCCATGCGGAAATGAGGCACCCGGAGACACCGATTCACACCCTTGAGGTCTAAGATAGGACGGAGAGACCCATCTTTCTTTGGCACCACGAAATAAATGGAGTAACGACCTTCCCCTCGCTCGGACTCCGGAACGGGAATTACCGCTCCCAACTCCACCAGCCGATTCAATGTTAAACGAATTGCCGATGCCTTTAGTTGACCCTTGCTGGGAGAAAGTACGAAGGGAGTCCTGGAGCGGGGAAGCAAACTCCAGCGCATAACCGTCTCTGATAATCTCGAGCACCCACTGATCCGAAGTAATGTGGACCCAAGAAGGAAGAAAGTCTCGAAGACGTCCTCCGATCACCTGGTTTCCCTCCTGGGCCCACCTCGCTTCATTGCGGTTTGCGACTAAAGGAAGAGGAAGAGGATGAGGACGCAGCCGAGAAACCTCTGCTCGCTCCTCAAAACCCCCGAAAGGTCGGAGACTTGGATCCAAACCTGCCACGCTGAGAACCCCAAAGACGGGAGGACCGAAATCTCCGAAAGTCCCGAAATTGACCTCGAGAAACCGGCAAACATTTTCCTAACTTAGGTTTATCCTCTGGCAGCCGTCCGCCTTTGGACTCACCAAGATCCTTTACCAACTTGTCCAGATCGTCACCAAACAACAATCTGCCTTTAAAAGGAAGTTTACTGAGCCGAGACTTGGAAGACCCGTCGGCCGCCCAATTACGCAACCAGATGGACCTGCGGGCTGCCACTAAGGAAGCCATATACTATTTGCCAACGTCCGGATCAAATCATAATGAACGTCTGCCAAATAAGCGGAACCAGACTCTAACCTCGTGACCTCGAGCAAACCCTGCTGGTCTAAACGGGAATCCTGACGCAGATGCTGAGCCCACCTTAAGCAGGCTCTAGCCACCCAGGCCCCACAAATAGATGCCTGCAATTTTCAAGGCATTGGTCTCAAAAGCCTGCTTCAATAAGCCATCTACCTTTCTGTCTTGAGTGTCTTTTAAGGCTGCACTGTGCCTTCAACAGGAATGGTGGTTTTCTTGGTCACCGCCGAGACCGCCGCATCTACCCGAGGCGACTTGAATTTTTCTTTGTCCTTGTCTGCTAAGGGGTAGAGACGGAGCATAGTCCGAATACCCTTCAGACCTGCCTCAGGCTGATCCCACTCTGCTTGAATCATCTGATCTACAACCCGATGTACCGGAAACACGACCTGAGAATCACGGACCGCTTGGATGATAGGATCTTCTAACCCCTGTTCCTCCGCCGGACGTGCTGTTGCGAGATTGAGTGTCTGAAGGGTTTCCGTGATAAGAGGAACCAGTTCCTCCTTACGAAACACTCTGATGATTCTTGCCTGATCCTCGGGCTCCGGGATTTCCCCTTTCTCGAGATCCTCAAAGACATCCTCAGACTCCATCTCATGTTCCACATCTTGCCACTCCAAATCCTCCTGTTCTACGTCTGAGGACTGAGGTCGTTTCACAGGCTTCGGTAAAACTCGACCGGCTCCCTCCGCTTTAAGAGACGACAGAGGGGGGGGCACCGCGAAAGCGTCTGGTAGCCTACCTAAACGTCCCAATTTGAACGCTTGATGCATAAGAAGAACGAAGTCTGGGGAGAAATCCGCCAAGGAGGAAGAAGACTCTGTCTCTGTCCCCGGCAAGGCAGATCCCTGCGCCTTAGCAACAACTTGCGCCTGGGGAACGATAGCACCCAGCGAAGTCTCCCCCTCAGGCAGCACGGAAGGGTCCACGGAATCTGCCACTGATCTACCTTCCAACTGCTGCTCCATATCCGCAGACACAGCAGCACAGCCCCTGCAAATGCCCGAGTCTGACACAGTGCCTCTGCGTGATCCGCAGACCACGCACTTGGGCCTTGATGACATCTAACACCACCCTAAGTAGGGGGGAGATGCCTAGAACCAGCACAGGGATAAAGAAATAAAATAACCAAACTCCGTTCACTCGTTGTATTGTATATCTTGTTTTCTTTTTTTCTTTTTTTTTTAAAGGTCAAACCAAACAACAAAAGGAAGGTGCCGCCAAACGCTAAGGACCGTAGCTCAAAGCCCCGAAGAAGATGAAACGGCCCGCGGCAAAAAAGAGCTGAGAAAATGGCCGCCAGACCGGCGAAAAAAAGGCAGGAAAATACAACGAAACCAAAAATAAAGAAATTAAACTAAACTGATGGTAGAGAAACCCCCACTTACCGCAGCTGAAATAAGTTGCCGGAACAGCAAAAAACCGCTCGAATCTAGAGCGGAGTAAAGCTGAGAACCCGGCTGTCACAGGAAATAAACCGGAGAGCCGAGCACCCCGCAGAGCTGCGCGCTGCCGTTCAAACTCCGGAGCAAGCCCTCGTAACCGCAAAGAAGCTGCTGCCAGGAGAACAGATTTTTCCCCCGTTCTGTCAAGGGGGAGCGATCCAAACACTGCCTAACAATTGCCCCAGGCAAAGGAGAGAGAAGGGCAGTGACGGCTCGGCTCGTCTCTTGTCTCTTTTTTTTTTTTTTTAAAGTGACAGGCTGCACGAAACAAAAGGAAAATAAATGTAAAGAAAGCAAATGAAACAAACCCAAAGAAAGGCTAACTAGTGTTGCTATGAAGTCCCTAAGTGAGCCAGGCGGGCTCACATGTCTTCCTGCTGCTGGAGACTGGACACACTGGGGGCTGATGGAAGATCCAGCAGCATATACCCTGAGGTATTGAAGATTCTGACTGGTCCAGTCTCCATGCTGCAGGAAGAGGTGCACTACCCGGATGTGGAGGACTAAACTGGAGGACCGCTCAGGAAATATACATTAATCTAAAATGTCTAATGATACATACTTGCAAGAGAAAATGCTTCCATAAAGTAGTTACTTACCTGTAACAGGTGATCTCTGGGAACAGCAGGAATAAGTCTTCACATATGGGTACGTCGGTACCGACGGAGTCTGCACGGGAACGCTTCCCAGCGTCCAATCAAACAGCTTTTGGAAGCATCCCACCACGCCTTCCCGCCTTTCCCAACTGCCTCTCCTCAGTTAAGTTTTAAAGCTGAGACAAAGAGAGAGAGAGAGGAAAGGAAAGATAGAGATACAACTCCTGGGGAGGTGGGTGGGTTGTGAAGACTTATTCCTGCTGTTCCCATAGATCACCTGTTACAGGCAAGTAACTGTGCTATCTCCAGGAACAAGCAGGAATGAGTCTTCACATATGGGGACTCCCAAGCTAAGATGCCTGGAGTCCCAGCATGTTATAGGTTGGAACATGCTATCCCACACAACACCAGGCATCCTGAGGATGGAGGGTAGGAGTTGAAGAAAGAAAGGTGCTGTGGAACAGCTAACCTAGCATAGGACTGCAAAGAAGGAGTCCATGTGTGGATGATAATTATCATCAATGATATTGAAGGAATATTGCAATATGGACCTCCCCTAACAGGATTATACAGCAGTAAGGAGGTTCATGGGATCTACTGGGGAACCCAGTAGAGGAACCTCAAGGATGACCTCACTGTGAAGTGGAGGTAATAAACCTGTAGGAAAAAAGAGTGGAGGTCAGATTCCTGAAAGGTAAGAGGGAACCCCGGTGAGAACTGGGGTAGTACCAAAAACGGTGGGCCTTCAGCAGAAGGCTTTATGATAAAAGCCGAACTCTTTTGGCGACAGAGTGGCTTACCCTTGGGAGCAAAAAGAGAAGGCCGACCGGACTGTACAAACAGGCACAGTCCTTGTTGGAGGAAAAGGTATGGAAACCCCTTGTATCCCAAAAGAAAGGACAAATGCCTGAGGCGTTAGAGCCTGTGATTAGCTGAAGATCCGCAATGTCTCTCCTAACTGGGGTCAGCTAGGAGAGATACTGGAACATGGAGAGCTTCAGAGGTACGTAAACCTTAAGGTTATGTTGGAAGTTGTTAACTACCACAAAAGTGGTTGTGAGTGTGGAACCCCAAACATGCTGGATAGCATAGGTATGGGTAAAGCCCATCTGTCAGAATCATATAGCTATATGAGCCTGGACAGTCAGGTAGATAAATGCAGGATACCTATCTACCCATAGTAAATATCTTGACAGATAGACATATGAGAATATATCTATAGTGAGATATGAAGGGCATAAAATACACACAAAGATAGACATAGACATCTGTAAGATGTATGCTACAGATATGAATATATAGGCCTCTATATGGGTGTCTGCAATGAAGCAGACAGAGATATGCCTACAGAACGGTATTCACATAGGAAAATGTGGAGAGGAAAGATTCATCTAATAACAAGAAGGTGGAACCTACTTGAGAAGATATATAGAGAATCTGTTCCCACTGGTTATGAGCTACAGGGATGCTAGGTAGTGAAATAAGCAGGACGGTTACGTGAAAAGCAGAGGATGATATCAGTCTGCAGCCAGCAAGTCCCAAGTATTTTAGAACTCTAGCATGGTAAGTGAACAGGAGACGCATAAAAATGAGATACCATGCTGACCTGCTTAAGGGCAAAGAGGTATCATGCATTCTTACCATGAGGACGAGCTGCAAGGAGAAAAGCATATTCCCGATTGGAAATACTATGGACCAAAGCATGAAATTGGCAACTCCTTAAGCTGTCACGTAAGAGAAGGCCTATGTCCTTTATATTAAAAAGGAGATCCTTTCTAGTCATGGGAGACATGACTGAAAAAGCCTTTTCCAGCCATCTAGGACAGCTGTTGGAGAAAAAAAAACCCTGCTCTCTAGCAAGGGCCCATAGTGGAGAGCTTCTCTGTAGGATTGCAGAGAGCATGATGCAGGAGAATGAGGAGATAGAACTGGCTACTGGAGAGCCAGTACCTATGTCAGCTATGCTGCCAAACCCAGGGGAATGGAGATGGCAGAAAGAGAAGACAATTTAACAAGCTTGTAGTGAAAACGTTTCCAAGACAGTTGACAGCACTGACTTGGAGCCACTACTAAGACCAGAGAGAATGTTAGTGGAGGACAAATCTGGTTGCTGGTGGACAAGAACCAGTGGTCCAAACATTAAGGCTCCTGCATTGGCAGCTGCTTGCCAGACAGCAGAAAGAATGTTACTGTTTAAAAACAGAAAGAACAGACAGAACAGGAGTAGAAAACTCTGGACATGTCTGATGAACTGCTTCAAAGCAAGATTGAAAAAGAGGAGTCAACTCAGAGAAGAGAACTCCGCACTGGAAAAGTAACAAAACTAGAGAGGCTGAAGAAAAGCCCTCCAGTGAAGCAATACCGCTCTTACAGCTTGGTAAGAAGGCAAAAAGAATGGAGCTGAAGAAGACTTACAAAGTAGTGAGTCTATAGAAAGGAAAAAAGACATGCTGGCACAAGAACTATCATTTGATAGTGGTTAGACCTCTTTCCCTAGCAGGAAGAGGAGAACCCTGTGCTCTATAGGCATGAACATCCTGACAGCTCATAGAACACAGAAAAAATGGATGTCTTTTGGGAAGAGATCCATGTCTAGGGTTTAGAATGAGAGCAGTGGATTGCTTCTATTGAGAAGAAGCAACTGCGGATTCTAACCCCAAGCATCTGATGAAGATTGATCAGAAACCCTGCAGTTGCTGGGTTTGCTGAGCCTGATGAGAGGTTGAATTCTGCAGACCAGGACGATGCTTCCCCTGTTTGGGAACATCTGCATGATGGGCAAATGATGCATAAAACCTTCTTCTCCTATGGGAAGAAGGTTTGGCAGGACATTTCCTACCTACTGGGACAGAAGAAGGTGCAGAACAGCCCTTAGGAACAGGTAAGTCAGTGGACAACTGAGTAACCTGACGTAAAGACTCCTTGTTGAAAAGATTGTCTCCAGTACAAGGAGTATGTCCCAGTCTTTGCTGTGCCCATTTGTCTAAGTCTGAAGCCTGAAGCCAGGCTCTACGTCGTGCCCCTATAGATATAGCAGAAATCCTGCTAGCAGACTCAAAAGAGTCTAGGGAAGCACGAGTAAGAAAGCAAGAGATACTCTGGAGATGCTTAAGCAGTGAAGAATAGCCTGCACTCTTGGACTCTGGAAGAGAAGGAGTCAAAAGATGTAATTGCTTTGTGACCTCCTCAAGAGACAGACTCATATAAAAAATATATGAGAGAATTCTTGCAGAAAGCATAGATGTCTGGAAGGTTTAACGTCCAAAGGCATCTAGTGTCTTAGACTCACGACCTGGCGGATAAGAAGAGTGCTTTTTCTTACTCTTTATCCGCCTCATTGCTGATTCCACTACTATGGAATGATGAGGAAGTTGAGTCTTTTGAAACCCTGTAGAGGGGGGCACCTGATAGAAGAGATCAGTTGCTCTGGAAGGTGGGGGTACCCTTAAAGGTGTTTCCCACATTCCTAGAAGGAGATCCTGCAAGGAATGATGCAAAGGAAGCATTATGTTCTCCTTTGCTTTGGTAGAAACAGAGCCTTGTGCAGGATCATGTCCTGGGATAGGAATGGCAAGAGATCTTGCTATATCCAGGAGGAAACTCTGAAAAGAGGGATCCCCAACAGGAATCTCCTTTGGACAGGTTAGATCTGAAGAACTAGCCTGAGCACCGACAGAACTATCCAAATATATGGGAATAGAAGATCCTGCAGAGTGCAGTGTGGAATGCTTAAGGGATGGTCGCTGGTACTGGTTGTCAGGAGCAGCGACCGTCATTACCACATTGTCCATGCCAGGTATCGACTCCAAGCTTGGTATAGAAGGGAGCGATCCTGTTGAAAAAAGCATGGCAGGAGTTGGGCACGATGTTACTGTGGATACCGGTACCGATGACAATACCGGTACCGATGTCGGAGTCGAGCCCGACAGAGACATCGGAGCAGTAATCAGTGACCGTTCAATCGGTACCAGGGTAACCGAAAACCTTCGGCCGCTATCCTCGGTACCAAGGCAGCGGTATTGATCGGTGTCGGTACCAAAGCGTATTGGTACCCAGTATTCCAGACTAGAGATCGATTCCAAACTCGGCATCGAGGGCAGCTCAATCGGCCCCGAGGGAACCAAGAGTTGCGGATCCGAATCATCGGAACCAAGCCTTCGGTACCGCCGAGAGCCGGTACCAAGGCGAGTCGGTACCCAGTCCTTCAGACTGGAGATCGATTTGAGACTCGGCATAGAAAAAAGCGAGGCTATCGATGCACGTCTGGAGGGTACTGACGTCGGTGGTAGTATCGGTGCTGGTACCGATAAAGGAAAGTCAGTCTGGAGAGAATCCACCGGTCCCGAAGGCACCGAGGACGCCAGATGACCATCCCTGGTGAGGAGTGTTTCATCCAACACCAGTGCCGATGCCGGGGTGTCGGTACCGCTCGAAGCGGCTGCCACCACCGGACACGGCTCAGGTATGTTCTGTGAGGGGTGAACCCCAGGAACAACCTGAAACCCCTGAAAGGCTTTGGAGACCGAAGACTCCCGCCGGGGTTTTGAAACCAGTGGGCCCTCGAGGGCAAGGCCGGAGCCGTCTACATGCTGTGCATGAGACCTACCACTCGAGGGCTGTTTGTGGGTTACCTGATCCTGTGTAGAAGGAGGAGGGGACGGTGCCCCGAAGTTGGAGGGAAACCGTGTATCGAGGGAACCTCGATGTTGAAGACCTCTTCTTACCAAACTGTTGTCAGGACCCAAGCAGGTTAGACAGAGACTTCGAGGGTCTAAAAATAAAGTTGTACCGCCACAGTCTGAACATTTCTTGGAGAAAGTGGCTGGCGGTTCCATGAAGGAAAAAGAAGAGGCCTAAAAGGCCTAAGGAACCATGGGACACTATGAAGAAAAAATATCCCGTGAAAAAGGAAGATTTTACAAGAAAAGAAAACACCGGCGGTACTGGTGGCGTCGGGAAGACAGCCGCGACCACAAGAAAACTAAAGAAATAAAACAAGAATTTTCTGCGGTGACAGGAGGACGTCCTGCCGGCTCCACGGAAAACGAAAACTGAGGAGAGGCAGTTGGGAAAGGCGGGAAGGCAGCACGCAGGCGTGGTGGGATGCTTCCAAAAGCTCTTTGATTGGATGCTGGGAAGCGTTCCCGCGCAGACTCCGTCGGTACCGATGTACCCATATGTGAAGACTCATTCCTGCTTGTTCCTGGAGATAATAAGCTTTACAACCTTCAAAAGACACCACATCTCACTAGAATGCAAATATTCTGAAAGGATTTCATTTTCCGCAGACGTCCATTTCCAGTCATTACAGCATATGTAACTGATGTTAAGATATTAGCTGAGAAACCTATTTCTGGAATTTGATCACCTGCTTATAGTCTCCAAGAAACCCAAAAGCAAATAAACAAATACAACCTCCACCTCCACCACACACACACACAGATCCTTGTCCTACAGCATAAATAGGGCATCTATTCTAAGATGTCCATAAACTGTCCAGCTTATTAGGGGTTCTTTGAGGGTGCAAATAAATTTTGTGCCATAGGTGCTATCGCTGAGTACTTTTACTGGTGGAATCAAGCATGTATGCTTTTGACACTTACGAATTGTCAGCGCAGAAAAAACACACAAAAACTGAATGGGGGATATGAGACAAGCCAAGGATGGGGAAATGGTGTTTTTACAAGGTTTACCCAAGAAACACCTAATTTTTTTTTTTTTTGCACCAGGGGATTTCTCAGCCCTTACTGGTTAAAAACAGAAGCTTTAAGTCCAATTATGACATGGCCCTGAGCTCTCCTACTGTACTTCTCTCCTGCTCTGCAGCACCCCTGCTACTACAGGACTAGAATTCCCCCATCCCCACCCTGGCCCCTCCCTCCAGCACACCTCAGTCCTCTAGTATTCATGAGCATTTCCTATTCCAGCACTGAACTACAATCGCAGCAGGCAACCTGTCACTGCCACCAGTGCCAATGCCTTTGTATGTCCTCAGAGTGGATTTATAAAAGGAGAAAACTACAGCATATACCTACTACTTGCAATTCCACCCACAGACGCACCTGCCTGTCAAATCATGCAGAAATCAGTTTCTCAGTTCAACAGCCAGGCTGTTTTCAAGGTATTTTAAAGATCTCTAAGAACCATTCATTTGGCTCTAGTTTAACTGTATTTTTCGCATTCTCTGCTGAAACTGTTGAGGGACTGCACCATATCCTGTCCTTTCACTGCAGTAATACAAATTTTTGAAAATGGAACACCCATCACAACAGGGTTTAAATGATTTAAGTCCACTGCTTTCCAGAGTAAGAGCAAATGTCACTAAGCTAACAACATTTGAACATGATTTAATCAACAATGTCACAATACCAACTGCAGAAAGATTTCATTCAACTCAGATTCTTACACTGTCACATGTCTCAGGACATTTCTCTAGTAGTCTTTCAGGCCTGGGCTAGCAGTGATGTTACTGGGGCCCGTGCATGAAAGGCCATGAAAGAGGACTGAACATTGGAACTCAGTCAAGAAGGAATGACGACAGAATCTCTGGAATACCTGTTCATGCCAGACTGTGAGAAAGATATGCTATTTGTGCTCTGTGACTTAAAGCCAACAAATTAGCCATTTTATTTTTTTACATGTTCTGTGCTTGTTTTCTTATGTTGTACATTTTGTATTTTCTTTTATTATATGCAGCTGTGCTCTATTTGTGGAATGGCGGTTAATCAAATTTTCATAAAATTGGTAACATTTTGAAATCTGAGAGACTTCTGGGTCGCCAGGAGTCAGGACTGACTCGAAGGCACACATTGCATTTTTGAGTGAGCCATTACAAATATTCAATGTTATTGGTTTCCGGACATAAGCTTTTTACGGTGTTATCCAAGTGGCAGAAAGCCTGGTAAAACATGATGCTGAAAACAAATGTGATACAATTCAGTGATTCTTTGGATTCTGTTGGCTATTTGACCACTGAGCTCTTTGTAGATGGGGAATGTCTCCTCTCTCAGCAGCTCTGATTCATCTCTGCATCGATCTTAACTCAGGTTCACAAGCAGGGGTAACCGAGTCTTCGTTTTGCAACCAGTTATAATGGCTGGTAACATAACATTAACAAACAAAAAACACGTAACCACCAAGTGTGACTTCCTTCCAGCAGAGACTGAAAACAATCCACTGACATGCACAGTCCCTCCCAGCTCCACTGTTTTCCCTCTCCAGAAGAGGACACCTGCCAATCTATTTCCAGCACCCCAAATTTTTTGAACAGTTTTTGCACATGTACTAGTTCTTGACAGCTTGTGACAGATTTAGGTGGTGATTTTAAAAGGTTAGGCGTCAATTACACATACAAACAGCAATTTCACTATTTAAATATGTAAGTAGCTCTACTTGCACATGTAAATGGCACATTTTAGAAACCTGCACGTCTGTGGGGAGCTAATTAATAAACTATTCTCTAAAACTCTAATATTTGCCAATTCAAAGTGGTTTTCAGTGCCAGAGAGTTAAGCAGACTTCCTCCCTCAAGTTCTCTACTAAAGTCCAAGTCCAAATGAGAAGTCAGCCAACAGTTATGACCTGGAGAAGGTGAATTTCAGTGAAGACATTTTCCAAGTTAAGTGTATTGCCTAAAATACAGAACATGTGTATACCTCCGCCAACTAAGCACGCACTCATCCTATCCATACACACAAGTTTATAATACCAAGTTATCAAATACTCTCCCGTTAAATGTTAACCCTCAATTGTACTATCTAAATACTGTTAAGTGTACTGTCTAAATGTTTACACGTAACCTAATGTTATATGTAACCCTCCAAATGTGATGTGACCTGACCAACTTGATTGAAGGATAAGGTGGCATACAAATCTGTCTAAATAAATAAATAAATAAAATGATCCTTCAAATCCCTGAATATCATAGAGAGATAGAAATAAACACACACATACAGAGAGAGAGAGAGAGAACATAAGAAATGCCATACTGGGTCAGATCAAGGTCCATCAAGCCCAGTTTCCTGTTTCCAACAATAGCCAATTCAGGTCACAAGTACCTTGCGGGTTCACAAAAGGCAGACAGGTTCCACAATGCTCATCCTGGGGTAAGCAGTGGATTTCCCGGGTCCTCTTTAATAATGGTTTAGGTACTTTATCTCCAGGAACTTGTCCAAACCTTTTTAAAACCCAGCTATACTAACAACTTTTACTACATTCTCCAGTAACTAATTCGGAAATTCGATTACACGTTGAGTGAAAAAATATTCTCTTATAAGTCTTACATGGGTTAGTTTATAGCTTCATTGCGTGTCCTCTAGTCTGTCTACTTTTTGATGGGGTAAACAGATCTACATTGACCTGTTTCACTCCATTCATTAATTTATAGACCTCTATTATATCTCTCCTCAACCGTCTCTTTTCCAAGTTGAAGAGCCCTAACCTTTTAAGCTTTTCCTCATAGGGGTATCCTTCCATCCCCCTTTACCATTTTGGTGGCTCTTCTCTGTACCTTTTCTAATAACACTATATCCTTTTTAAGATATGGCGACCAGAATTGCACACAATATTCAATGTGCAGTCACAATATAGAGGCATTATAATATCCTTGGTTTTATTCTCCATGCCTTTCCTTATGATTACTAGCATTCTATTTGCTTTCTTGGCTGCCACTGCACATTGGGTGGAGATTTTCAACATATCCACAATGACGCCTAAATCTTTTTTCTGGGTGGTGGTTTCTAAGGTGGTACCATGCACTGTGTAACCAAAGTTTGGGTAGTTCTTTCTTAGGTGCATAACTTTGCACTTGTCCACATTAAATTTCATCTGCCATTTCGATGCCCAATCTCCCATTTTATCAAGGTCCTCTTGCAGTTTTTGCACAATCCTTGTGTTTTTAACAACTTTGAATAATTTTGTGTCATCTGCAAATTTGTTCATCTCACTTGTTATTCCCATTTTCAGGTCATTTATGAATATGTTAAAAAGCAGTGGGGCCCAGCACAGATCCCTGTAGTACTCCACTACTTACTTTTCTCCATTGAGAAAACTGGCCATTTAGCCCTACCATCTGTTTCTATCTTTTAACCAGTTCCTGATGCACAGTACTACACTGCCTCCAATCTTGGCATATTAATTTCACCAAGAGACTCTCATGAGGGACCTTGTCAAAGGCTTTCTAAAAATCCAGATACACTATATCAACCAGCTCACCTTTGTCTACCTGTTTATTCACACCTTCAAAAAAATACAACAGATTAGTAAGACAATACTTTCCTTGACTAAATCCATGTTGGATTTCTCCTATTAAACCATGACCATATACATGATCAGTAATTTTATTCTTTAGAATGGTTTCTACCATTTTACCCAGTACTGACGTGACTCACTGATCTGTAGTTTCCAGGATCACCCCTGGAACCTCTTAAATATCGGCGTTACACTGGCCATTCTCTGTTTTAATGATAGTTCACAGGTTATTAATAGTAGGTCTGCAATCTTATATTTCAGTTCTTTCAATACCCTCGGATGTATACCATCCAGTCCAGGTGATTTGCTACTCCCCAGTTTATCAAATAGTTATTTATTTAGCAAGATTTTCATACCACCTTTCACCAAGTCAAAGTGTAGTTATAATACATCTTCCCGGTTTATCGATATTTCTTTCAATTCATCAGATACATCACCTTTATACTGCATGTCAGGCATGGGTAAATTCCCTACATCATCTTCAGTAAAGACTGAAGCAAAGAATTCATTCAGTCTCTCTGCTATAGCCTTGTCCTCACTTAGTACCCCTTTTACCCCTCTACCATCCAACGGTTCAAATGAATCTCTGGTTTTTTGCTATGAATGTATTTGAAAAAGTTTATTATTGCATTTTTGTTTCCATAGCTAGTTTTTTTCCAAATTCTCTCTTTGCCTGACTTATCAATGCCTTGCATCTAACTTCCCAATGTTTGTTTCCCTGTTTTTGTCGTTTGGCTCCTTTTTCCATTTCCTGAAAGATGCTTTTTTGGCAGTAACAGCGTCTCTGACCTCATCTTTAAACCATGCTGGCTTTCCTTCCACTTTTCTTAAAGCGTGGAATACATCTGTTCTGGGCTTCCAAGATAGTACTTTTAAACAATGCCCACACCTTACTTTGCAGCTGCTCCTTTTAGTCTTTTAACTATTTTCCTCATTTTATTCTAGTCTCCCTTTTGAAAGTTAAATGATAGTACTATGGATTTCCTTGCCATCCTTACTAATCTGTTTCTTTAAACCAAATGCAATCATGCTATGATCACTATTACCAAGTGGCCCCAATACCCTTGTCTCTTGCACCAGATCCTGTATGCCACTAAGGACTAGGTCCAAAATTGCTTCTCATCTTTTCTGTTCATGAACCAGCTGCTCTAAGAAGCAGTCATTTATTTCATCTAGAAACTTTATCTCCTTAGCATGCCCTGCCATGACACTGACCCAGTCGATACCCGGGCAACTGAAATCACCCATTATTACTGTGTTGTAACTTGTTAGCTTCCCTGATTTCTTTGAGCATTTCATTATCCATCTGTTCATGCTGGCCAGGCGGTTGTAGTACACCCCCACTGCCATTACCTTCCCCTTTTTACATGGAATTTCAATCCATAGAGATTCTACAGCATATTTTGTTTCCTGTGACTCAATATTTTTTAATCCTATGTGACTCAATATCCTAACACAGAGCGCTACCCCTCCACCAATTTGATCTACTATATCATTGCGATATAGTTTGTACCTAGGTATCACAGTGTCCCAATTGGTTGTCCTCCTTCCACCAGGTCTCAGATATCATATCTAACCTCTCATTTAGAACTATGTATTCTAACTATCCCATCTTATTTTTTAGACTTCCAACATTTGCATACAGGCATTTTAGGGGTTGTATTTCATTCGTATTTATCTAGTTATCAGTTGATAGGAGTAATTTGGAATCTTTCAGCTCTGTACTTAATGACATCTGAGTTACTTTTATCTTTATTGGAACCTCTGTTAGGATGTCCTAACCTCCCTCTTTTGCTAGTATCCTTCAAGGATACATTCTTCCAAAGCATGGGCTCTTGGGAGACTCTCTGCTTTTCCCTATTATCTAGTTTAAAAACTGCTCTCTCTCCTTTTTAAATGTTAATGTCAGCAGCCTGGCTCCATCCCAGTTAAGGTGGAGCCCCTCTCTTCCTCAGAATGTTGCCCAGTTCCTAACAAACCCAAAACCTTCTTCTTTGCACCACTGTCTCATCATGCATCGAGACCCTAGAGCTTTGCCTGCCTTTTGGGTCCTGCACATGGCACAGGAAGCATTTGAGAGAATGCTACCCTGGAAGTTCTGGATTTGAACTTCCTACCTAAAAGCCTAAATTTGGCCTCCAGAACCTCCTTCCCACATTTTCCTATGCCGTTGGTACCAACATGTACCAAGATAGACTCCTCCCCAGCACTATATAAAACCTTGTCTAGGTGGCACATGAGTTCCACTACCTTCACACCAGGCGATCCTCATGTCCACCAGCCATCCAGCTATCTACATGCCTAATGATCGAATCACCCACTATAGTGGCTGTCCTAACCCTTCCCTCATGGGCACATGGCCCTGGAGAAACCGTCTCAGTATGAGAGGGTATTATGTCTCCTGGGGGACAGGTCCTAGCTACAGGATCACTTCCTGCCTCACCTTTCACGTGACCTCTCTCCTCTATGGCAATTGAGAAGCTACCGGACAGGACCTGGGCTTCAATATTACGTCCCTGTAGATCTTGTCTATGTACCTCTCTGAATTCCTTATGTCCCTCAAGTCTGCTACTCTAGCATCCAGAGATCGCACTCGCTCTCTGAGGGCAAAGAGCTCCTTGCACCTAGTGCACACGTAAGATGCTTCACCAAGAGGGAGAAAAATGTACATGTGACACTCAATGCAAAAAAGATTGGATTACCCCTGCATAAAGCATAGTTACTCACCTGTAACAGGTGATCTCCGGGAAAAGCAGGAATTTAGTCTTCACATAAGGGTATCGTCGGTACCGACGGAGCCTGCACGGGAACGCTCCCCAGCGTCCAATTAGAAAGCTTTTGGGAGCATCCCACAGCGCCTGGGTGCTGCCTTCCCGCCTTTCCCAACTGCCTCTCTCCAGTTGAGTTTTAAAGCTGAGACAAAGAGAGAGAGAGGGAAAGAAAAGAAGAGAGATACAACTCCTAGGGGAGGTGGGTGGGCTGTAAAGACTAAATTCCTGCTGTTCCCAGAGATTACCTGTTACAGGTGAGTAACTATGCTATCTCCAGGAACAAGCAGGAATGTAGTCTTCACATATGGGGACTGCCTAGCTACAGATGCCAGGGAGAGACCACAGAAATTGTGTGCCCCTGTGAAAGGGCTCCACTTCCCCCCATGGATCTCTGGCATCCTACCGGGAATAGTGGGTAGGAGTTGATTAAGTATGGAACAGGTGTCGTAGAGCAGCCTGACCAAACAAGGCATACCGGCGGGAGTCCTTGTCTAAGCAGTAATGGGCTGTGAAGGTATGAACTGAAGCCCAAGTAGCTGCTCGACAGATGTCGTCAATAAACAGAGAGTGTAGATGAGCCATTGAGGCTGCCATGGCTCTCACATTGTGAGCTCTGACATGGCCTTCCACAGAAAGGTTTTTACTCTGATAGGTAAAAGAAATACACTGTGCAATCCAATTGGACAATGTTCTTTTGGAGACTGGAAGTCCCAAATGAGAAGGATCAAAAGCAACAAGAGGACTTTCTATGTAGCTGTGTCCTTTGTAAGTAAAAAGCAAGTGCTGTTTTACAGTCCAAAGTATGAAGATTCCTTTCTGCATTTGAAGCATGAGGCCTTGTAAAAAATACAGGCAGGTAAACTGCTTGGTTTAAATGAAAAGGTGAGACCATTTTTGGCATAAAGTGTGGATGAGTCCTAAGAACTACCTTATCATGATGGAACCTCGTATAAGGAGGATCAGCCACTAATGCTTGCAATTCACTGATGCGACGTGCTGATATGATTGCAATGAGAAAGACAACTTTCCAGGAAAGGAATTTCAAGGAGGTAGTAGCTAGAGGTTCAAAAGGCAGCTTCATGAGCTGTCCCAAGAACCAGATTTAGGTCCCATGCTACCGGTGGTGGCCTAATGGGAGGCTTAGTTAGAAGGAGGCCCCTCATAAATCTCGCTATGAGAGGAAATAGGTTGTCCATTTAAAGGCTTGAAAGAAGCTGAAATAGCACTTACATGGACTCGTTCTGAGTTAGTTTTAAGCCCTGCATTACATAAATGAAGGAGATACTCCAATAATGATTCCAGAGGTATCGCCAGGGGGTCAAGACCCTTCTGCGAACGCCATATGGAAAACCTTTTCCACTTGAAAGCATAAGAGCATCTTGTGGAAGGCTTTCTAGAAGCATAAAGGATATCCTTTACTTGTTGAGACAGGTTAAGACCATGAAGGTCTAGGCCCTCAGCAACCAGGCCCTGAGATGCAGAGAGTGGTGATCGGGATGCCACAACATCCCGTCCTCCTGAGACAGGAGATCTGGAGCAGATCTTAACTCCAGAGATGGAGCTTGAGAGAGATGTAGGAGGCAGAGGGTACCACACCTGCCGTGGCCAATGTGGAGATATGAAAATCATATGGCCTCTGTCTCTCTGAAGCTTGAACAGGGTTTTGGGAATTAGGGGAATGGGTGGAAAGGCATATAGGAAGTCCTGACTCCAATGGAGGAGGAAAGCATCCCTGGCCTGAGAACCATGAGCCGGAATTCTGGAACAAAATCGGGGAAGTTTGGCATTCAACGGACTTGCAAAGAGGTCTATGTCCGGAGTTCCCCAAATTCGAAAAACTTTTGCTACCTGGTCTGCACGAAGAGACCACTTGTGTGGAAGCAGAACTCAACTGAGTCTGTCTGCCCAAGAGTTTTGAATGCCTGGCAGATACACAAGGAGATGAATCTGATGCTCTCTGGCGAGGGCCCATAGTCGCAAAGCTTCTTTGCAAAGCAACAGAGCCTGTTCCTCCCTGCTTGTTCAAATAGAACATAGCTACTTGATTGTCCGTTTGAATTAGGACTCTCTTAACATAAGAACATAAGATATGCCATACTGGGTCAGACCAAGGTCCATCAAGCCCAGTATCCTGTTTCCACAGTGGCCAATCTAGATCATACGTACCTAGCAGTTTCCCCAAAAGACAGGTTCCACAATGCTTGTACTGGGTCAAGCATTGATATCCCGGGTCCCTTCTTAATAATGGTTTATGGACCTTTCCTCCAGGAACCTGTCCAAACCTTTTTTAAACCCAGCTACACTAACAGCCTTTACTACATCCTCCGGTAACAAATTCCAGAGTTTGATTACACGTTGAGTGAAAAAATATTTTCTTTTATTAGTCTTAGTTTACCCTGTAGCTTCATTGCATGTCCCCTAGTCTTCCTATATTCTGATAACATAAACAGTCGATCTACGTTTACCCGTTCCACTCCGTTCATTAATTCATAGACTTCTATCATATCTCCCCTCAGCCGTCTCTTTTCCAGGTTAAAGAGCCCTAACCTTTTTTGCCTTTCTTCATAGGAGTATCCTTTACCATTTTGGTGGCTCTTCTCTGAACCTTTTCTAATAACGCTATATCCTTTTAAAGATACGGTGACCAGAATTGCACACAATATTCAAGGTGCGGTCTCACCATGGAACGGTATAGAGGCATTATAATATCTTTTGTTTTATTTTCCATTCCTTTCCTTATGAAACCTAGCATTCTATTTGTTCTCTTGGCTGCCGCTGCACACTGGGCCGAGGGCTTTAACATGTTATCCACAATGACGCCTAAATCTTTTTCCTGGGTGGTGGTTCCTAATGTGGAACCTTGCATTGTGTAACCATAGTTTGGGTTGTTCTTCCCTAGGTGCATAACTTTGCATTTGTCCACATTAAATTTCATCTGCCATTTTGATGCCCAGTCTTCCAATTTATCAAGAACCTCTTGCAATTTTCCACAATCCTCTTGGGTTTTAACAACTTTAAATAGTTTTGTGTCATCTGCAAATTTGATAACCTCACTCGTCATTCCACTTTCCAGGTCATTTATGAATATGTCAAAAAGCAGCGGACCCAGCACAGATCCCTGGGGTACACCACTATTCACCTTTCTCCATTGGGAAAATTGGCCATTTAGTCCAACCCTCTGCTTTCTATCTTTTAACCAGTTCCTGATTCACAGTAGGTACACTGCCTCCTATCCCATGACTCTTTAGTTTTGCCAAAAGTCTCTGATGAGGGACCTTGTCAAAGGCTTTCTGAAAGTCCAGATACACTATATCAACCGACTCACCTTTGTCCACCTGTTTATTCACACTTTCAAAAAAACATAACAGATTAGTAAGACAAGATCTTCCTTGTCTAAAGCCATGTTGGCTGTCTCCCATTAGACCATGACTATCTACATGCTGAGTAATTTTATTCTTTATGATGGTTTCTACCATTTTTCCCGGTACTGACGTGAGGCTCACCAATCTGTAGTTTCCCGGATCACCCCTCGAACCCTTTTTAAAAATTGGTGTTACATTGGCGATCCACCAGTCTTCAGGTATTAGAGATGATTTTAATGATAGTTCACAGATTACTAATAGCAGGTCTGCAATCTCATATTTCAGTTCTTTCAGCACCCTTGGATGTATACCATCAGGTCCAGGTGATTTGCTACTCTTCAGTTTATCTAATAGTTGTAATACATCTTCCCGATGTATCGATATTTCCTTCAATTCTTCCACACCTTTAAATACCACTTCAGTCATGGGTAACATCCCTACATCTTCCTCAGTAAAGACCGAAACAAAGAATTCAGTCTCTCCGTTATCGTCTTGTCGCCTCTTAGTGCCCCTTTAACTCCTCTATCATCTAATGGTCCAACTGACTCTCTCACAGGTTTTTTGCTATGAATGTACTTGAAAAAAAATCTTTATTTCGCGTTTTTGCTTCCGCAGCAAGCTTCTTCTCAAATTCTCCCTTTGCCTTTTTTATCATTGCCTTGCATCTGACCTGCCAGTGCTTGTGCTGTTTCCAGGTTTCATCGTTTGGCTCTTTTTTCCATTTCCTGAAAGATGCTTTTTTGGCAACAGCCTCTCTGACCTCACCTTTAAACTATGCTGGCAGTTTTTTGGACTTCCTTCCACTTTTCTTAAAGCGTGGAATACAGCTGGTCTGGGCTTCCAAGATAGTATTTTTCAACAACACCCAAGTTTGATGTAAGTCTTTAACCTTTGCAACTATTCCTTTTAGTTTTTTCTTAACTAATTTCCTCATTTTATCATAGTCTCCCTTTCGAAAGTTAAAAGGCAGTACTGTGGATTTCCTTACTATCCCTCCTCCACTAATTAAATCAAAGGCGATCATGCTATGATCACTATTGCCAAGTGGCCCCAACACCCTTATCTCTTGCACTAGATCTGGTGTTCCACTAAGGACTAGGTCTAATATGGCTTCCCCTCTTGTCGGTTCATGAACCAGCTGGGCGTGGAACACTCAAAGAGCAAGGAAGATTGATCTGAGCTCCAAGAGACTGATGTGTAGATGGGTCTCCTGTGGAGTCCAGGTGCCTTGGGTAGAGAGATCTTGCAGATGAGCTCCCCAACCCACCTGTGAGGTGTCTGTTGTTAGAGTGACCTGGGGTGGGGGCTGTTGGAAAGGGGACCCCATCAACTGGTTTTGGGTTGACTGTCACCATTGTAGGGACAAAATAAGGCAACTTGAGTTTGCTATTTTGTCTGATAGGCAGCCTGATGCTTGAGTCCACTGAGTGGATAGAGTCCATTGGGCTGCTCTCATATGGAGGCGAGCATAGGGAACCACATGCACGGTAGATGCCATGTGGCCTAACAATTGTAACATTTCCCGAGCAGTGAGATGAGTTTTTATCACTGCTTGGGAAGCGAAGTGCACAATGCGCAGGCAGCGGGGATGTGGAAGATAGGCCCTTGCTTTCCTGGTATCCAGCATAGCTCCGATAAACTCTAGAGATTGAGTGTGAGTTAGGTTGTATTTTGGGATGTTTATGACCAGGCCCAAATACTGAAGTATACGCATTGTGCAAGATAGGGAAATTCTGGCCTCTGACTGACTCTGATGATGCTCAAATGAGCCAGTTGTCTAAGTAGGGGAAGACGAATATTCCCAGATTGCGAAGAAATGCTGCCACTACAGCCATACATTTCGTAAACACCCTCGGTGCTGAGGCCAGACCAAAAGGAAGAACCCTGTACTGGTAGTGCTTCCCCTGAAATAGAAACCGAAGGAATCTTCGGTGAGTTGGATGGATGAGAACATGGGTGTACGCATCCTTGAGATCTAGAGAACAAAGCCAATCCTGACTCTGAAGGTATGGCAGAAGAGTTCCTAGAGAAATCATCTTGAACTTGTCCTTGAACAGGATTTTGTTCAATTCTCTGAGGTCTAAAATGGGTCTGTGTCCCCCTGTTTTCTTTGGAATAAGGAAATAGGGGGAGTAAAACCCTGTACCCTGTTGGGAAAAGGGTACGTCTGCTATTGCCCCCTGGACAAGAAGTAAATTGACCTCTTGACCCAACTGATTTTCAAGTGAAGTCTAAGAATTGAACCGTCTTACAACTGTAGGAAGGGGCATGTTGAGGAAATGAAGCTTGTACCCCTCCTTTATAGTGGAGAGAGTCCATTCTTCTACTGTTATCTGCTCCCATCTGGGGGCAAAATGACACAACCTTCCTGGAATGGTGGAGGGGTCGGAAGGCCAAGTTCTCTAGATGGGAGTCAAAGCCCCTGAGGAGGCTGAGTCTGCTGGGCCGGTTGAGGCTTAGCAGACTTAGTTTTTCTTTGTTTTGGTTGCTGCTGTCCCTTTCGGGCAGACTGACCTGCAGAATGCCCCTGCTGGGTATAGGAGGGGTAAAACCTCTTCTTTTTAGAGAAGAATGGTTTCTTGTAGGATTTTCTCCTTGTAGGATCAGCTGTAGCCTTGGATAGTCTATCCAAAGTGGTGTTATCAGCATCCAGCTCATTAGCTTTCTCTTGCCAATTTTTGCCAAAGAGATTTTCGCCTGTGCAAGGGATATTCCCCAGTTTGTCCTGTACCCAGAGTTCTAAGTCAGATGCCTGGAGCCAGGCAATCCTACGAGTACCTATGGCAATGGCAAAGGTTCTGCTTATGCACTTAAAAGCTGCACGATTAACAAACTTGGAAACATCTTGGGCATGTTTGACAAGTGTAAGATAATCCTGCCTATTATCATCAGGAAGGAGAGGGCTCATAAGCTCTAGATCTCCTGTAACATCCTTAAGGAACATTCCCATATATAAAATGTAGGAACTAATCCTGGCAGAAAGCATAGAGGCCTGGAAGGTTCGACGCCCAAAGGCATCAAGAGTCCTACATTCACATCCAAGCGGATTAGATGCATGACTTTTTGCACTCTTGATCCTTCTCATAGCCGATTCCACTACCATGGAGTGGTGTGTTAACTGGGTTTTTTGAAATCCAGGACAAGGAGATACTCGATACATGGTATCAAGCCTACGAGAATGAGGAGAGGTGATAAGAGGTGTTTCCCACATTCTTAGGATGAGATCATGCAAGATCTCATGAATAGGCAAAGTAGCTGCCTCCTTGGGAGCTTTAGGATATTGTAAAATCTCCAATTCCTTTGCTCTGGGCTCTGTTTCAGGAGCCACTGTGATGGAAATACCTCTAGCCACCTCCCGAATGAAATCCTGAAAGGATATATCCTCTGGAGGAGACATCCTACGTTTAGGAGAGGAAGGCTCCACAGAGAGAAGTACTCCGGTACCGACAGAGCTGTCAGAATCCTCAGATTCATCGGAGGATTCAAAATATCTCCTGTCCGGGTGCTCTTGTAAAGCATGATACTGGTACCGATCGAAGTCAGTACCGGAGGGGTCCGGTACCGGCCTGTCGATACCGGAGGAGACAGCATGACTTGGTGTGGGCAACACAGTTGCCGATGTCAATGCTGGCGGTACCGGTACAGATATCGGTGCCGGAACCGGTGTCGATACCAGTTGAACCGTCTGAAGCGGTCCCTAAGGCACCAAAGCCGCAAGGAGAGCCGCCAGACTGCGTTCAATAGCCAAGAAGCTCTAGTCTATTGAAGCTGCCGATGCCTGGGTATCTGTACCGGACAAGGCGGCCGGTACCCCAGAGCATGTCACCAGTAGTTATGCCGAGGTTTTATTTATTTTATTTATTTATTTATTTAAAGTCTCTTCTATACCGCGCTATTCAGCATCAGTGCGGTTTACAATAAACAACAAACATACACATTTCCAATAGTACTTTGTGTTTACATATGAACAGGAGAATCAACTTGGCTAACAGGGTAACTATATACAATAACAATATATACAATTTACAGGCTGGTCATGTGTTCGTATGGTTTCAGACAGAGGAGCTTTGTGAGGTTTCGGTAATTGGTGCTGAGCTTTCATTGGTTTCCGGGTAATGTAGGAGGAAGAGGTAGTGTTTCACAGCCTTCCTGAATTGGAATATGTCTGGGATTGTTCGGATGTTGTGAGGGAGGCTGTTCCAGATCATTGGTGCATAAAGTTTGAATGCCCTGCTGGATGTTGACTTGGTGCATTGAGTCATTGATCTTGGGACTATCAAGGTGTTTTGTGCTACTGACCTTCTGTCCCTATTGTGGGGTGTCCTCTGGACTATCTCTGTTAGTGATGTTGACGAGAGACCATTGGTGGCTTTGAAGGTGAGTAGCAAGGTCTTGAATGTAATCCTACCTTGAATCGGGAGCCAGTGGAGTTGTTTCATAATGGGTGTGACATGGTCTTTCCTGGATGCTCCATGTAGTACTCTTGCTGCGGTGTTCATTGCCATTTGCAGTGGGTTCAGAGTGGTTTGGGGGAGTCCTTGTAGTATTGCATTCGCATAATCGAAATGCGGAATTATTAGTGCTTGAAAGATGGTCCTGAAATCATCAGGCTGCAGCAGAGATCGTAGGTATCTAAGGGATCTGATTTTATGGTATACTGCCCTTACAGTGTTACTTATATGCGCCTGCATATTTAGGTTCTGGTCTAGTGTGACGCCAAGGTATCTGATCGCGGATTTGATCTGGAGGTCAGCTTCCTTCACCTTTAGTACTGTAGGCGCAGTGAAGTTACGATTTCTTGTAATGAACATGACCTCCGTCTTCTTGTGTTGAATCCGGAGGTTTTGGGATTGTAGCCAGTTGGATATTTCATTTATGCAGCATGTTATTGGTGAGAGGTCTGGGTTTTCTGTTGCAAAAGGCATGTATAATAGCACGTCATCTGCGTATATCATGCAGTTCACGTTGAAGGACCGGATCAGGTTGCAGAGAGGTTGCATGTATATATTGAACAGCAAGGCAGAGAGGGAGGATCCTTGTGGGACACCTTGGCTTTGGTGGAATGGTTCTGATGATGTGTCTTTGGATCGAACCTGCTGCCATCTGTCAGAGAGGTAGGACCTGCACCACTCGAGCGCTTTACCGGAGATTCCTTTTTCTTTGAGGCGTTCTAGGAGGCGTTCATGGTTCACGGAATCAAACGCCGCCGCGATGTCAAGGAAGACAAGGACAAAGCCTTGGCGGGTATTGTCGATGCCTGATATTATGCTGCTGAAGAGTGTGGTAAGAAGGGTCTCAACCCCGTGTGCTTCTCTGAATCCGTGTTGGCATGGATCCAGTGGTGCATTGGAGTCAATGTGGTCTTGTATTTGTCTCTGAACTTCCTTTTCCATTATTTTTGCTAGCATCGGTATGCTTGCTATAGGTCTGTAGGATTCCGGTTTCTGTTGGTCGAGTTTGTTGTTTTTTAGTAGAGGTCTTATTGATGTGTGTTTGAGGGTGCGTGGGAAATCACCTGTTGTGAACGATTGTTGCATGAGTCTGGATATGATGGGACTGAGGTCAGTTCGTAGTTCTTTGATCCAGAATGCTGGGCATGGATCAGATTGTGCTGTAGTCGTGTTGATAACTGCTATGGTGTTTTCGATGCATTGTTTGGATGGGGTCATGAAGGTAGTGAGTGATGTTTGGTTGTAAGGCTGAAGGATAGTATTGGACGCAGAGTTGTTGTTTATCTGACATAGTTTGGTTTGTAGATAATCTGCATATATTTGAGGATGGATTCCATTTGCTTGTTCTGATGCAGGTTCTGTTGTAAGTCGCTTAACAAGGGCAAACAGGTCACGAGGTTTGTTGAGGGATCTCTTTAAGGTGTCAGCGTGGTAACGTTTCATGGTTTCAGTTACTGCGGTACGGTGCGCTGTGAGCTGTAGGTTGTATGCACTTTGGTCTACTTCTGAGCGTGAGCGGCGCCATCGTCTCTCAAGTTTTCTTAGTGTCGCGAGTGAGGCTTTCAACTCAGTAGAGTACCATGTTGCTGTGTGTCGTTTCCCTTGAGGTCTGTTTATTGCTGGGCGAACAGCTATTGAGCTGAGTATCTCATTCCAGTTGGAGACTAGTTCGTCTGGGTTGTGTGCTGTTGAGGTTATTAGTGGGATTGTTGATTCCAGGATTAGTTCTTTGTTGAATGGTTGGAATCTTCTTGGCGGATTGTTGGACTGACCAATTGTTGAGTTATCTTCCTTTTGGCCTTGGCTTGGTTGAGGAATTTGGAATAGGATTAATGAGTGATCAGACCATGGTTGAGGCCTCGAGAACATCCTGGAGCCCCAATAGTGCTTTGGAAGCCGAAGCTTCCCACCGGGACAATTTTGCCGGTACAATTCCCTCAAGGGCAACACCAGAGGCATCTCGATGCTTGGAAGGAAATCTACCCTTTGAGGACCGGCCAGATTTATGTTTGGTTACCTGAGATCCATGGGAGGAAGACGAAGCCCTGGAAGACGTTGATGCCACAGATGCTGCATCGGAGGGAAAAAGGGTGCTAAGCTTAGCAGCTCGGTTTTGCCGACCCCTCTTCGACATCATCCCACAGGCAACACACTCCGAGATGGAGTGGTCAGGACCTAAACATTTAAGGCACCACTCGTGCGTGTCGGTGACCGAGATGGTACCACCACACTTATTACACTTTTTAAAACCAGAGGCGGGTTTTTCCATTCTGAAGGAAAAATTGGGCCTAGTGCCCAAAATGGCACCTGAAGGAAAAAAGACTGGAAAGTCCAAAAAAAAAAAAAAAAAAAAAGATTATAAATCCTTTTTTTTTTTTTTTTTTTTTTTATTAAGAAAGAGTAGTTACTCACCTGTAACAGGTGTTCTCCAGGAGCAGCAGGAATCAGTCCTCACATATGGGTGACGTCGGCACCGACGGAGCCCTCGTGCAGAGCACTTCCCCAGCTTTCAAAGAAAGTCTTTGGGAATTGCAGCGCGCATGCGCGGTCCCCTTACCGCCCAAGGGTGCCATCTTGCTCAGTCTGACGACATAGCTAAAAGACAGCAAAAATAGAAAAAATAAAGCATTTGACTGCAACTCCAAAGGGAGGAGGGAGGGTTGTGAGGACTGATTCCTGCTGCTCCTGGAGAACCCATTACAGGTGAGTAACTACTCTTTCTCCAGGACCAAGCAGGAAGTCAGTCCTCACATATGGGACTCCCCAGCTTAAGGCTACCGGAGACCTAAAGTCGAAAAAATGAGCTCCCTCTAGCTCGTCAGTATGTAAGGAAGGAATCTTCTCTGAGAACGCCCCCAACCGGTAGCCCAACAACAGGGCCGGAGGGTAGGAGTTGCCTAAACCCCAAAGAGATTATGGAGTACTGCCTGTCCGAAAGCACTGTCCCTGCGGGACTCCCTCTCAAGGCAGTAATGGGCCGCAAAAGTCTGGCTTGAAGACCAAGTAGCGGCCCGGCAGATGTCTGCCAACGGAACAGAGCGGAGATGAGCCACTGACGCAGCCTTCGCCCTGACACGATGAGCCGTGACTCGACCCTCCAACGAGAGGCCGGCTGCCCCATAAGCCCAGGCGATACAGTCAGCGACCCATATGGACAAAGTACGCTTGGAGACAGGTAGCCCCAACTTATTGGGGTCAAAAGAAACGAAGAGCTGAACAGCCCTCCGATGCTCCCGCGTACGGTCAAGGTAGAAGAATAACGCCCTTCTATAGTCCAGGGTATGCAGGACCATCTCAGCCCGGTTGGCATGCAGCACGGGAAAGAAGGTCGGAAGAACCACCTCCTGATTGAGGTGAAAAGGGGAGACAACCTTAGGAAGAAACTCCACTGACTGACCTTTTCAATGCCTCGTTGGAGTCGGGAGTGGTGCCAAAGGACTGGAGAGAGGCTCATGTGGTGCCTTTACACAAAAGCGGAAGTAAGGATGTGGCTGAAAACTACAGGCCGGTTAGTTTAACTTCAGTGGTGAGTAAATTAATGGAAACGCTGTTGAAAGAGAAAATAGTGAGGTTTCTGGAGTCCAGCGGATTACAGGATCCGAGGCAGCATGGATTCACCAGAGGCAGGTCTTGTCAGACAAATCTGATTGATTTCTTTGACTGGGTGACCAGGGAGTTGGACCGAGGGAGAGCTCTAGATGTGGTGTATTTAGATTTCAGTAAAGCCTTTGACACTGTTCCTCACAGGCGACTTATAAACAAACTGAGCACCCTAGGGATGGACCCTAAAGTTACTGCTTGGGTTAGAAATTGGTTGGGTGGGAGGCGACAAAGAGTACAAGTAAATGGAGCTCACTCTGAGGAGAAGGATGTTACCAGTGGTGTGCCCCAGGGATCTGTCCTTGGTCCGATTCTTTTTAACATCTTTGTTAGTGATATAGCGGAAGGGCTGTCGGGTAAGGTTTGCCTCTTTGCGGATGATACCAAAATCTGCAATAAAGTAGACACCCAGGAAGGTGTAGATAACATGAGGAGGGATCTGGCTAAGCTTGAAGAATGGTCTAGAATTTGGCAACTGGGATTTAATGTTAAAAAATGTAAGGTCATGCATTTGGGCTGCAGCAATCCAAGGGAGCAATACAGTATAGGAGGTGAAGTACTTTTGTCCACTAAAGAAGAGCGGGACCTAGGCGTAGTTGTGTCCGATGATCTTAAAGTAGCTAAACAGGTAGATAAGGCGACGGCAAAAGCTAGAAGGATGCTTGGGTGCATACGGAGAGGAATGGCTAGCAGAAAAAAGGAGGTGATAATGCCTCTGTATAAGTCTTTGGTGCGACCTCATTTGGAGTATGGTGTGCAATTCTGGAGACCGCACCTTCAAAAGGATGTGAACAGGATGGAGTCGGTGCAGAGGGTTGCTACTAAGATGATTTAGTGGTCTTCATTATAAAGCATATGAGGACAGACTTAAGGATCTTAATATGTACACCTTAGAGGAAAGGCGGGATAGAGGTGATATGATTGAGATGTTTAAATACCTCCGTGGCATAAATGTTCAGGGAGAGAGCCTCTTTCAATTGAAAGCAAGTTCTGCGACGAGGGGACATGGGATGAGGGTGAAGGGAGATAGATTCAGGAGTGATATGCGGAAATATTTCTTTACGGAAAGAGTAGTGGATCCGTGGAATAGTCTCCCAGTGGAGGTGGTAGAGATGAGGACAGTAACTGAATTCAAAAAAGCATGGGAACAACACAGAGGATCTCTAAAGGTAAAAAGTGGACTGTTGGGTGAGTCCGTAAGACCACCCTATTCCTGTAGAACCTAGTATAAGGGGGATCAGACACTAGTGCCTGAAGTTCACTTACTCGCCTAGCAGAGGTAAGAGCTACCAGAAATAAGGTTTTCCAGGAGAGAAAACGGAGAGGGCAGGTAGCCATAGGTTCAAATGGCGGACAAGTAATCCGCTGCAAGACCACATTCAGATCCCACTCAGGGGCTGGTGGACGTAAAGGAGGCTTAAGCAGGAGGAGGCCTCTGAGAAAACGAGCCACCAAAGGGTGGTTGGAAAGAGGCCTTCCTTCCACTGGCGAGTGGTGCGCTGAGAGAGCACTGAGGTGAACCTGACAGAGTTGGACTTAAGCCCTAGATTGGAGAGGTAAAGCAAATATTGCAATACTACCGCTACCAAGCACGAGACGGGATTCTCGCTGTGCTGAGCACACCATGCGGAGAATCTACGCCACTTAAGAGCGTAGGATTTCCTGGTGGATTGCCGTCTAGAGGCCAAGACTACGTCTTCCACCTCTCTAGGCAGTAGAAGGGGAGCCAGGACTACCCTTTCAGCAGCCAGGCCATCAGATGAAGGGACTGGAGGTTGGGGTGCAAGAGAGATCCCTGCTCCTGAGACAGGAGATCGTGTTGAATCCCCAGAGGAAGAGGAGTGTCCACCGCCAGTTGCAGCAGAAGTGGGAACCACGGTTGCCTCGGCCACCTGGGGGCTATCAGAATCATGGAGGCCCCGTCCTTGAGGACTTTGAAAAGTGTTCTGGACACTAGTGGCGTGGGAGGAAACGCATACAGTAGGCCTGTGGACCACGGGATCAGAAACGCATCTGCTGCTACTCTGAGAGGATGTGGTTGTCTGGAACAGAATCTCGGGAGTTGCCGGTTCAGAGGACTGGCGAAAAGATCCATGGTGGGGAGGCCCCACCTCAGAAAGATCTGCTGAACCACCAATGGATTCAACCGCCATTCATGTGGTTGCAGGATCCTGCTCAGTCTGTCCGCCAGGTAATTTTCTTGACCTGGGAGGTAGACAGCCTTGAGGAGGATTCCGTGATTGACGGCCCAAGAGCACAGCCGTTGTGCCTCCTGACAGAGAAGGAAGGAGCCTGTGCCCCCTTATTTGTTCACGTAGAACATGGCAACTTGATTGTCCGTCTGGACTAGCACAGACTGGTGAGATGTGAGGTGGGAGAAGGCTCTCAGAGCTAGGCGTATCGCCCATAGCTCCAGGAAGTTTATCTGCTGAGCAGCCTCCCAAGGGGTCCAGAGACCCTGAGTACATGCCCATTGGCAATGTGCTCCCCAACCTAGAAGAGAAGCATCTGTCGTCAGCCCTTGAGAATGCGGAGGGGATTGAAAAACCACTCCGAGTACCAGATTCGGAAGATGAAGTCACCATTGCAGAGAGGAGACGAGCAGGGCGGATATTCTTACTGAGTCTGCAAGGCTGAGTCGAAGGCTCCACTGAGCAGTCCGCATGTGCAGGCGGGCATTGGGGGTTACATGAACCGTGGAAGCCATATGGCTGAGATGTCTCAGGAATTGCCTGGCAGAGACCAGGGAATTGCTGTGAAACTGCCTGGCTAGATCCATCAACCTGTGGGCTCTGTCCATTGGCAGAAAAACCTTCGCCTGAAGAGTGTCCAGCCTTGCTCCTATGAATTCTAAGTTCTGGGACAGGAGTAAAGTGGACTTTGCGAAGCTTATGACAAACCCCAAGTGCTGAAGCAGAGCCACAGTGCGAAGGGTGGCTTGACTGGCCTCCTGGGAAGACTGGCCCCTTATGAGTCAGTCGTCCAGGTATGGAAACACAAAGAGACCCTGAAGCCTCAGGTAGGCCGCCACCACCGCCAGGCACTTGGTGAACACCCTGGGGGTGGAGGTCAGGCCAAAGGGTAGTACTCTGTACTGGTAGTGGTTTCCCCCCACAACAAATCTGAGATATTGTCTGTGGTCTGGATGAATAAGGATGTGAGTATAAGCATCCTTTAGATCTAAGGAGCATAGCCAATCTCCCTGCTGGAGGAAGGGCAGCAGGACTCCAAGGGTAAGCATCTTGAACTTTTCCCTCTCCAGGAACTTGTTGAGGTTGCATAAGTCTAGGATGGGTCTGAGGCCTCCTGTTCTTTTTGGTACCAGAAAGTACCTGGAATAAAAGCCGTGACCTCTCTCAGGTGGTGGGGCACCGGTTCCACAGCCTGTTCCTTTAGCAGACTTACTAACTCCTGAAGGAGTAGGTCCCTGTGCAGAGGGAGTCTTGGAGGCTCCTCTGGAAAATAGGAGGGAGGTACCTGGTAAAAATGGAGAAGATAGCCCTGTTGGACTATATGGAGCACCCAGGTATCTGATGTGACGGCTGACCACCTGTGGGCAAAGTGGGCCAGCCGGCCTCCTGTGCTGATGTGAGCCAGCTGAAGAGAAGAGGCTATGCCTTCTGAGTCAAAAACCCCCACCCTGCTGAGCAGGGGCTGGTGTTGGTGGCTTGGGGGCCTTCTGCCTACGGGGCCCATGACCCTGCCCCTTGGCCTGCTGACCCTGTTGGGGAGCTGCAGAGGCCTGATAATGAGGGTATTGTTTATAGGCAGATGACTTCCTCGGGTAAAAGGTCTTTTTTCCTGAGCCCTTCTTTTTCTGAGAAGGGGCAGAGGTTTTTCTGGACAGTCTAGTCCGGGTCAGAGTCTCGGTCTCGAGTTCTGCAGCCTTTTCAGCTATGGGCTGGCCAAAGAGGTTTTCACCTCGGCAGGGGACATCGACCAACCTGTCCTGTACCCATGGCTCGAGATCGGATGACTGTAGCCAAGCCTATCGGCGGGCACCGATGCCGGCCCCGGCTACTCGGGTCGAAGCCTCAAAGCCATCGTAGGCTGCTCGAGAGATAAACTTCGAGCACTCTCGAATACCAGTGGACAAGGCCTGGAACCTCTGCAAAGGTTCCTCGGAGAGACCAGCAGAGAACCCGGCAATCTCCTTTGCCAAGTCTTGTAGATACATGCCCATGTATAGCTGGTAGGTCTGGACACGGCAAGCAAGCATAGAGCCCTGGAAGCACTTTTTACCGAGGACATCCAGGTTCCGGGCCTCCTGGCCGGGAGGCACAGAGGAGTGCATCTTCTGACTTTTCAGTCGATGCATGGACGATTCCACAACCATGGAGTGGTGCGGTAATTGTGCCTTTTGGAACCCGGGGCTCTTGCGGACTCGATAGATGGAATCGACCCGCTTGCTTAACACCGGCGTCGAGGCCGGGGTCTCCCACATGCGGAAAAGCAGCCGCTCCAGCATCAGAGGAACCGATACAGTAAAGCCTCCTTCGGGGAAGAGTCATACTGGAGGGCCTCAAGCTCCTTGGCTCGAGGTTCCTCCTCGGGATCCGCGGGGAAGGCCAAGGCCTTGCCCATATCCCGCACGAAGTCCGAGAACCGGGTATCCTCCCGGTGGGGATCGTCTCCGAGGTTCGGACTCCGGCGAGTCTGATGGGACACACCGAGTCCGATAGGTGTCAGGTAACTCTTCGTCCTCCGTCTCCCAGCCCGACTCCTCGGAGGAGGTATCGAGCGGCTCCGGTCGGGCGGGCACCGATGCCATCCGCCCCGACGCCGAGGGCCCCGACGCCGAGGGTACCGGCTTCGACGACCTCGATCCCGAACGGGAGGCCGAGGGAGACCGTGGCCGAGGATCGACTCGAGCCCGCATGGACTCGAGGATCAGCTCGGCCTCTGGGGTCGACTTGGATGTCGATGTCCCGGTGGTCGGGGCAGATGCACCGGTGAGACCGGCGATCAATGCCCGCTGCTGTTCCATGAAGGCAGCGAGGCTGCTCTCCAAGGCCGTCAACCTGAGTCCGAGCTCAGGAGACCCAGCAGCCCCCGACTCGGGCCCCGACGTCGGCTCCCCTGGAGGAGAGTCCACGAGGACTACAGCACTCACGTGTCCAGGAGACTCCATCTCGATATGAGGTTGCTTGGCAGGCCTCTCCGACTCCGAAGACCCGGGACGGCTATCGGGGCTATGCGACCTGGCTCTCGAGGAACCAGGAGTGTCCACCTATGCCGCCCTTGCGGGTTTCTTCTTCCTGCGCTGTTCCCGCGAAGGAGACCCCCGCTCAGAGGAACCCCGACGCTGCTCAGGGCAGGAGTCCCAAGACGTTGAGGCCTCTGACGAGGTCCGGGCCCGTCCAGACACGGAGTCAGAGAAGATCCTAACCTTCTGGTGCTGCCGACTCCTCAATGCCTTCGAGGACATTTTGCCACACGGACCACAGATCATCGGGTCATGATCGGGTCCGAGGCAGCGGAGGCAGCAGTCATGTGTGTCGGTAAGAGACATAAGGTTCTTACACCGATCACACTTTTTGAACCCGCTGGCAGCCATCGGGGGAAAAAGGGCCCCTGCGAGGTCAAAAGACAGGGCTGCCAGTGAAAAAAGAAAAAATGGCGCGAACGCTAGTCACGAAGGACAAAAAACGAGAGAGAGAGTGGGCTCGATACCGGCATATCGGGCCCAGGCGGGAAAAGGATCCGGCGTCGAACCGAAGAAGAAGAACAAAAACAGGGAAATCAACTTTTTCCTCGGCGAAAAACGAACTACGTCCGTTGGGCTCCACGGAAAAAAGAAGACTGAGCAAGATGGCACCCTTGGGCGGGAAGGGGACCGCGCATGCGTGCTGCAATTCCCAAAGGCTTTCGCCGACGTCACCCATATGTGAGGACTGACTTCCTGCTTGGTCCTGGAGAAAGAACGAACCGGCGGTACCGGTATAGAATCGAGGAAGGCAGACGCTACCATAAAAAAGAATGAAAAAGATGGGATACTTTCTGCGGTGACAGGAAAATGACCTGCTGGCTCCGCGGAAAACGAAGAACTGGAGAGAGGCAGTTGGGAACGGCAGGAAGGCAGCACACAGGCGCTGTGGGATGCTCCCAAAAGCTTTCTAAATGGACGCTGGGGAGTGTTCCCATGCAGGCTCCATCGGTACCGACGATACCCATATGTGAAGACTACATTCCTGCTTGTTCCTGGAGATGGCTCTTGCCTGAATCATGTCGGGCAGAGCTCCTATGAATTCCAGCTGCCAGGTGGGTTGAGGTTGGGGACTGAGGTAATTTACAATGAACCCTAGTAGTTCCAACACCAGTATGGTCAATCATGATTAATCTTGAATCTCTTCAGGAGTGATATTCTTGATTAGTCAATCATCCAGATTGGGATGTGTTTTTCCCCTGTGTCTGGAGGTATGCAGCTACTACTGCGAGGCAATTTATGAACTAGTGAGGTGCTGAGGACTAGGCCAAAAGGCAACATCCTGTACTGGAAGTGTTTTTCTTCAGGACGAATCTGAGATACCTCCTGTGAGCGGGATGTAACTGTATGTGGGTATATGCATCCTTCAAATCCAGGCAGCATAGCCAATCTCCTTTTTGAAGGTAAAGATGGTGCACCCTTGGGTCAATTTGTTGGCAGATCCAATAAATATAGTTTGTAACTGCTGTGGACTATCTGTCAAACCCATGAGTCTGAGGTTGAGAGGGAGCCACTTTTAAGTCAGAAGCATGAGCACTCCCCCAAACTGGAGGATTTCCCATTGTGGTTAGTGGAAGAGTAGCCATGCTCTTAAGGAACCAGTCAAAACCCCCTGCCTTCAGCTGAGGAGCCGGCTGGACTTTCTGAGGCTTCTCTCAATGCTGTTGTGGCCAAGCACCTGCTTGGGGTGGGAGGTTTGGGACCTGGAAAGTATGCATGCCTACGAGAGTAATAAGTCCATTTATGTCCCCCTTCTTTGGTACCTCAAGGGAAAGGAGGTCAGCTCAGATGAGTGTCGTGGGAGATTGTGAAGTGTGGCATGCTGCTTTTCAAATAAGCCAGCCTCCTCTTTGACCTGCTCTCCGAAGCAATGCTCTCCATGGCACAGCAAGCTTGTTTCAAGCCTGGGGACTGAAGCCAGGCAAGTCTCCTGACCAATAACCAAGGCAGAAGTTCTCGAAGCCATCACAAAGATATCAGATAGCCTGGACCATGAACTTCAAGCCATCCTCACCATGAAACACTAGGGAACAATACTGTTCCAATTTCATGGAAGGAAGGAACAGACAGCTCAGCAAGGTCACACATGCTCTCTGTAGAGCCAGTAAGAGGCCATACAGGCTATGAGCATGGAACCTTGAAGTACTTTCTTACTAAAAAGTCCAATGTCTGCAATCCCTCTCTGGGGCGACAAGGAATAAATCTTGGAACTCCTGGACTTCTTAAGGGCTGATTTGACCATCAAGGAATGGGGAGGAAGCAGAGGCTCCTGGCATCCAGAGGTCCTCTGAACCCTGGAGGAGTCAAACCGTCTAATGCATGGAGGCACTGTGAGGGGTGTTCCCACATTCTCATCTGCCTCTCTGCAGGATTTATTTAACTGTGTTTATATACCACTAATCTGCAAGTCTAAGCGGTTTACATAAAACAAATTGGTCAAGTTGGCTTACATGGAACAAGTTCAACTTAAAGAGGTACATAGAACTAACTTTTATGAAACAATAATCTTGGTAGGAACAAAAACTGTAAACATTAAACAGTTGGCATATTAAATAAAGCTAGCATCTAATAGGTGTGGGCTGCCCGCATATGCAGAGGTGTAATATGAACTGTCGAGGTCATGTGGCCCAGCAGATGGAGGAGTAGGCAAGCTAGCACCAAACTGGAGCTCTGCAAGTCCCCTGCCAGCTGCATCAGGCGGTGGGCTCTTTTCACAGGGAGGAAGACCCTGACCCGCAGAGGGGTCAGCTGGGTCCCTATGAATTCCAAGTCTTGGGCCAAGGAGAGGCTAGACCCGAGGTAGTTGATGATGAACCTCAACTGCTACAGGGTATGGATAGTGAGCCTTATGGCCTGCCTGTCCTCGAGAGGTGTGCTGCCTCTGATAAGCCAGTCGTCCAGGTAAGGGAAAACATGGGCCCCTTGGAGGTGTACATGGGCAGCTACGGCTGCCAGGCATTTTGTAAAGACCCTTGGAGAGGAGGAAAGGCTGAATAGCAGCACCCTGTACTGGTAGTGCTGTCCCCCCACCATGAATCTCAAGTATTGCCTGTGGGAGGGGTGGATCAGAATGTGAGCGTAAGCATCTCTGAGATCCAAGGAGCAGAGCCAGTCTCCCTGGAGGAGGTAGGGCAGCAATGTCCCAAGGGGGAGCAACTTGAACTTTTCCCTCACCAGGAACTTGTTCAAGTTGCACAGGTCCAGGATGGGCCGGAGGCCCCCTGTTCTTTTTGGGACAAGGAAATACCTTGAGTAGAACCCCTTTCCCCAGAGGTGATGTGGTACTGGTTCCATCGCCTGTCCCTGAGCAAGCCTTGAGTTCTGTGGCAAGCAAGGCCTGGTGGAGGAGAGGCTGTGGTGGCTCTCCTAGGAAGAAGTCTGGAGGATTCTGCTGCAGATGGAGTAAATACCCCTACTGTACCTCCTGCAGAACCCACTGGTCTATGGTGATGCTGGCCCATTTGTGGGTAAAAGAGGCCAGTTGACCCCCTGTGGGCTGAGGGACTCCCAGGGGAGGGGAGGCCCAGCCCAGGGAATCAAAAGCTTCCCTCCGGTTGGATGGAAGCTGTGGCTTGGGAGCCTTGGGCTTCCTAGGGCCGTGTCCCTGGCCTTTTGGCTCTGAGGCCTGGTGAGGCTGACCCAAGTAAGGCTGGTAGTGGCCAGTCTGGGAGTAGCCCTTTTTCCTCAAGAAAAAGGGCTTTTTTCCCCCCAAGGATTTTTCCTTGGGAGAGCCGAGGTCTTTTTGGACAGCCTCTGCCGGGTCACTACCTCGTCCTCTATCTCCGCAGCCTTATCATACAACGGTTTCCCGAATAGGTTCTTACCATTGCAGGGGACATCCAGGAGCTTCTCCTGTACCCACTGCTCCAGGTCCAAGGTCTGTAGCCATGCCTGGCGCCAGACGCTGGCTGCTGCAACCCTGGATGCAGACTCGAACCCATCATAGGCGGTCCAGGAGAGGAATTTGGAACAGTTCTGGATACCTGCTGCTAGGGACTGGAACCTTTGAAGAGGTTCCCCAGTGAGGCCCACCGTGAACCCTGAGAGTTCCTGTATCAGGCACTTAAGGTACATTCCAATGTACAATTCGTATGTGTATTCGGCACCCGAGCATGATGCACTGGTAGTACTTGCGCCCCATGGTGTCGAGGGCCTGGGCCTCCCTGCCGGGGGGGGGGGAACAGTAGGTCTTTTGGCTCTTCAGCCTTTGCATGGAGGACTCAACCACCATTGAGTTGTGGGGGGAGTTTTAGCTTGAGGAACCTGGGACCCTTCCGGATGCAATAGATGGCGTCCAGGCACCGACTGACCACCGGCACCAAGGACAGGGGACTCCCACATCCAGAGGAGCAATCTTTCTCACGGTGCCAGTTTCACCCATCCTTGAGTCTCCTTGGGAGGGGACTCATTTTAGGATCTCAAGCTCCTCGGTGCGTGGGTCCTCCTCTGACTCCATCTGGATCGAAAGAGCCCAGGCCATGTCACGAATGAAGTCATGAAAGGCCATATCCTCAGGCGGGGAGTGGTGCCGAGGCTCCGGGGGAGATGGCTCAGAGGGGACGTCCCTGTGTCTAGAGGTCTCCGGGGAGGCCTCGTCCTCAGTCTCCCAGTCAGAGCCCGAGGGCGTTGAGGAGTCAGCCCCGGGAGCAGCTCTGAGGAATCTGGCCCCCCCCCCCCCCCCAGAAAACCTGGGGCCGGACTCCTGGAAACTTGCCAGAGAGGACCGGAACCCTGAGGAACATGATCGACACTTCGATCGACACCAAGGACTTACCCGAGGCTGATGGTGCTCGGTGCCACGTTCGATGCCCGGAGGCTCCCCCAAGGCCAGGGGGCCTGGTGTCAGGGTCAAAGATGCCAGGGGGCCCGACATCAACACTCGCTGCAAGGCCAAGATGGAAGAGACTCTGCTCCATGGCTGCCATGCGTGACTCAAGGCCTGATGGCTGTGCAGCACTCGGCGTGGACACTGAAGGCCATGGGTCCAACGCCAGCACTCTGGAGAGTGCGTCCTCGAGGACGACTATAGGTTCATGGGTCCTGGTATGGTCTCCACTGGCCGAGGAGACTTTGAGGGCGCTGCTTGGAGTCACCGAAGCCCCGTTGAGGGACCTTGCCAGGTTTGATTGGAGGCACCTCCTTCGGGACCTTCTTTTTGGGAGGGTCTGGGGCCACAGTGGAGGAGCCACCACTGTGGGACTTCAAGGATGCCCAGACCTCTCAAAGGGCCGGCTTCAGGGCTCGGCGATGTGGTAGCCGGGGCAGTCAGACCTTGGGGAAAAGCTTCCCCTGCAACTCAGACCGCCTCCTGTTGGTTTTAGGGGTCATGGCCTGGCACCGGTCGCAGGTGGAACTGTCGTGTTCTGGGCCCAGGCAACGGATGCAGCAGTCATAAGTATCTGTGACTGAGATAATCTGACTGTAGCGGTCGCATTTCTTGAACCCACCGGGAGTCATAGTGGGAGCACACCCAGCCGGGGTTGAGGACCCCAGGACGAAAAAAGGCATGAAGGCCAGTCGAGGTAGAACCTCAAGGATAAAAAAAAAGGTAGCCGAGATAGGCACCGGTGGTGGCGCCTCAAGGCAGGAAGGGAACCGGTATGCAAACCAGTCAATGGGAAGGAATTAAAGAACTTTTTCCAGGAGAATAGAGGACCATGTCTGTTAGTCTCCTTTTTTCTGCGGAGCCCGAGCAAGATGGCACCCTGGGGTGGGAAGGAGACCATGCATGCGTGGTAGCATTCCCAAAGGCTTTCTTTGAAAGCTGAGGAAATGCTCCGCGCGGGTTCCGTCAGTACCGACATCACCCATATGTGAGAACAGACTTCCTGCTTGTTCCTGGAGAATTAGTCATGTCAAGGCATCTGATCACTATAACCAAAAAAAACTCTGTACTCTAATCTGAAAGTAAGGTGTTCTAGACAAGACTGTAAATGTTAATAAAATATGAGACATTAATACAACAACAGACCAACAACGTGATTTGTGATTTACAAAAATGAAGGCATCTGATCAAACATCCTCCATGGTCCATCAGACACAGTAAGAGGTCCTTCTGAAGATCCTCCCCCAAGGAGGAGGGCAGAACTACAGTCTGCTTAAGATGAAAAGAGGGCAGCACCTATGGGGAAAGGGATGGCACATTCCATAAGGAAACAAGCTGTTGAAATGACAGAAAGGCTCCCTGCAAGACAAGGCCTGCAGCTTAGATGCCCGCCCAATGAATGCTATAGCCAATTGGAAAACCACCTTAGGGTCAAATTCTCAACGGAAGTCTTACAAAAACAGGACCAAAGGGAAGCTCTATCACAGTGCCATCAAGACCAAAGAGATTCCACTGAGGCAAAGCTGGGCCCATAGGCAGACAGAACTACTTCCTTGATCTCCTGAGGGAGAAGGGCGGTTTCAAACAATTGGGAAGAGGGAAACCAGAGCACGAGTGAGAACCCTGATGCAAGGAAATAGCTCCAAGGTCAATGCTATGGACCCGAGGAGCTGGATAAGGTCAGCTCCACAGGCCTGGAATGCCCTAAGATGAGGCTCTGTAGTTTGAGGGACCTCTCTGTCATGAGGAAAGCTTGATCCAGGAGAGGGAGTGAAACAGAGCTCCCAGGTACTGTCCTTCAACAGAAGCAGGCTGCTTTTGAGATAGTTGATCACTAACTCCGGTCTTTCCAGTCCATAAAATGCTAGGTTTGTGTTGACTCTGGACTACTACTACGATTATTATTATTATACATTTATAAAGCACTACAAGGCATGTGCAACACTGTACAAGCACTGATACAGACAATCCCTTTCAGAGCTTACAATCTAATCAAAGACAGACAAGACAAAGACAGGAATAAGGATAGATTAGGAAAGGGTAAGGAGACACAAGGATACAAGGACTGAGGCAGTCTCGCTGCAGTTGAATCCATCAGAGGTCTGGTCTCCAGACCTGTATAGAGCATTGCTTGAGACCATAAAGGGACAGCTGCAAAGGCAATCTTGTAGTATTAGGAGGGCCTCGACTCTATGAATAGGACCGTGAGAGCAGTGCCTCCTCCACAGGGATAGTCATGCGCTTTATCATCATAGAGGTGATCAGGGCTCTCACTCCAGGGAGTGCATAAGGCTAATTCTGCTTACCCTGGGCAGAAGGGTACTGCAAAAACAGGACCTTAGGGCCCAAAGAGCCCATCTCAAGGGGTTCTCTCTAAAACCCTATATGCTGCTGTATAGGATCAGGTACAGGAATGAACGTAGAACAATGCCAGAAAAACCTCAAGGAAAAAAGGGGGACCTACCTACAAAACCTCACTCAATAGCAGGCTCCACCACATGCACAGTTGCATTGCATCCTGAAAGGGCAAAACAGACCCATCAGTGAAACAGGTTGGTCACAGAGACCCTATCCTTTCACCAGGAAGCTCACTCCAACTTATCTTTAGGTGTAAAGAATTTTCTCTCGAGTCACTCAACCAACCTCCATAAGGGATACAGCTGCAATCCCAGAGGAATGGATAATCACAAGGGTGGTGGGGGCCATGACTCCTCTAACTGCCCATGACAGAGGTGCTTGTAGGTCCTGGGCTCCCCCCATAAGGAAGGCCTGGGCCTCAGATTTCCACAAAGGCAACTGTCAAGCAGTTAGCAGAGACAGAAGACAGACCATGATTTGTTTCAAGAGCTGCAATGCAAGCTGGTTAAAATGGAGAGCTCTGAAGGCCAATGGGCTTTTGGCTAGGCCCCTGCCCCCTCCCAGGCCCAAGCAGTCATCTCAAATGGCCAGGGTGCCCACCGGTGGGAAAAATAAAGGAGCAGCAAAGGCCACAGAAATGGCATCAGGTACCCCATGGAAGGTCCCAAAATGCTGTTAAAAAGGATGCCCCTGGGCATTCCGGCCACCACTGGGGCAAAAGGCAGCAGGCCACGGGCAAACGGTAGCAGCCATGGGAAAAAAAAATGCTGTGAGTTACAGGCTGCAATTAGGCCACACACAGCTCAACACTACAGTGGCAAAGCAAAATGTACACCAAAAATAAGTAGTGCCACACTGAAAAGGGAGGCCCAGAAAGGGAATCCCCAGCACCTGTTGGGCTAACTGGGGAAACTCAAACAGGGAGGCCCAGCTGTCAAGCAAAAACTATGGGGGTGTTTTTGTTTTTTATTTTTTTAATTTGGAGCAGTTTTATTTGCAAGCAGAAAGAGATAAATACAGCCCACTGAAAACAATGGGAGAACAAACAAAACAGCAGTAAAAGGGCAGCAAGAAGGAAGGGGGCCTGGGACTGACTCACCAGCTCCGCTCATGGGGTCCTCCTACTCCTCTCCAGCCTACTAAACACTAGAAGCCAAGGGGAAAACAGCACTAGATACAGGGTGGATGTCAGTTCAAAGAGAGAGGCACTGCCAAACTCAGAGCAACATTGGGCCTATAGGTCTCAGTCGCACAGGCCACAGAACAATGATGTGGGCTAGAGGAGATAAGCTTATCTGCACTGTTACACACCAGTCCAAACGCCTTGCCACCTGTCAAAGACAGACAAATATTGGCTTCTCTAAGTGCTGCACCAGTAGATATATCGAACGACATCACTGAAAGCTGCTCAAGTCTGTCTCCATCTGCGGGCAAGAGAGATTAACCCATCAACTGGACTGGTCTAGCAGGATACAGAAAGCGTAGTTGCTCACTTGTAGCAGGTGTTCTCCAGGGACAGCGGGAATCAGTTCTCACATATGGGTGACGTTGGTACCGACAGAGCCCTCGTGGAAACATCCTCCAGCTTTCAAAGAAAGCTTTTGGGAGATGCCACCACACATACATGGTTCCCTTCCCGCCAAAAGGTGCCATCTTGCTCAGTCAGACGACATAGCTAAAAGACAGCAAAAACAAGATGGTAAGGGAGTAACTCCAAGGGGAGGAGGGAGGGTTGTGAGGACTGATTTCTGCCGTCCCCGGAGAACACCTGTTAAAGGTGAGTAACTACGTTTTCTCTGGGAACAAGCAGGAAGTCAGTCCTCACATATGGGACTCCCCAGCTACAGGCTACTGAAAGCCCATAGCAAAATAGGGGTTCCCTCATGGGGAGCTGCAAGCAGCAGCAAATGAGTCTGTGTCCACAGACCACAGTAGGACCTGTGTCCGATGAAACCAGCACTCCGGTAGCCTGAACAAAGAAGGGTCGGAGTGTAGGAGTTGCCTAAACCCCAAAAAGGGTTATGGAGCACAGCCTGGCCGAAGGCACTGCCCTGTCGGAACTCTTTTTCCAGGCAGTAATGGGCTGTGAAAGTATGGACTGAAGACCAGGTGGCGGCCCAGCAGATGTCCACCATTGGAACAGAGCGCAAGTTTGCCACAGAGGCCACCATGGCCCTGGCATAGTGCGGTTGTGATGCGGCCTTCCAGCGGGAGCCCCGCCTGCTCATAAGCGAGGGCAATACAGTCCGCCACCCAGGTGGACAGCATAAGCGTAGTCACTGCCTCCCCCAGGCTACTGAGGTCATAGGAGATGAAAAGCTGAGCAGCTTTGCGGTGGCCCTGAGTGCGTTGGATATAGAAGGACAAAGCCCTCTTATAGTCCAAGGTGTGAAGGACCGTCTCCACCCGACTGGAGTGAGGTCTTGAAAAGAAGGTAGGGAGCACCATTTCCTGGTTGAGATGGAAGGGCGATACTACCTTTGGCAGGAATTTGGGGTGCGTGTGAAGCATCACTCTGTTCTTGTAGAACCTGGTATAAGGCGCCTCTGAAGCTCGTTAACTCTGCAAGTGGAGGTAAGCGCAACCAGGAAAGCCACCTTCCGAGAGAGGCAGCAAAGGTGGCAGGTAGCCAGAGGCTCGAAGGGTGGGCGAGTGAGTTGCCCTAACACTATGTTGAGGTCCCATTTGGTTGCCGGAGGGCAAACTGGGGGGCTTCGATAAGAGCAGGCCCCAAAGAAAACGGGTCACCAAAGTTTGGACCTAGAGGGGCTTACCATCCACCGGATGGTGGTGCGCTGCCAGGGCACTAAGGTGCATTCGGACAGAGTTAGACTTGAGCTCGGATTGAGAGGTGGAGAAGGTACTTTAACACCACTGCCACTGGGCAGGAGAATAGGTCAACCCCGTGCTCAGTGTACGAAGCCGAGAACCTGTGCCATTTGAGGGCGTAAGCATTCCTAGTAAAGGCCTAGGCAAGAGGCCAGCAGAATTTATTTATTTATTTATTTAACATCTTTATATACCGCACTATTTATAATCAGCGCGGTTTACATAGAACAAGAAAACATCAGACAGAATACAATATCTGAGTATTTTACATATAACAGGAACAATAACTTGGGTAAACCGGGGTAATTAATTAAAACAAATAGTAATTGTTTAGAACAAATAGTAATCAGTGTAATTATGTCTTCTACCTCAACCGAAAGGGGCCAGAGTCACCCTCTCAGCAGCCATGCTGTCAGCGACAGGGACCCTAGGTTGGGGTGCAGAAGAGAGCCCCTCTCCTGAGAAAGTAGTCCTGGGGCAATCCCCAAGGGGATGGGGGTCTCCACCATCAACCGGAAGAGCAGCGGGAACCACGGTTGCCTGGGCCACCGATGAGCTATCAGGATCAGCGAGGCCCTGTCGCAGAGGGTCCTGAATAAGGTCTTGGCGATCAGCGGCATGGGAGGGAAGGCATAGATGAGGCCTTCTGACCATGAGAGAAGGAAAGCATCCACTGCCACCCCTGGAAGGGTGGGCCAGCCAGGAACAGAAACGGGGCAACTAGAAGTTGTCCAGGCTGGCGAACAGGTCCATCACGGATTCCCCCAGAGCTGGAAAAGACCACTGGCAACCCTGGGGTCCAGCTGCCACTCGTGCGGCTGGAGGACTCTGCTCAGCCTGTCGACCAGAAGGCTGTCCTGGCCGGTACACTGCCCACAGGAGGATACCCTGTGAATAGCGTACGAGCAGAGTACCAGTGCCTCCTGACAAAGGGTACAAGACCCTGTACCCCCCTGCTTGTTCATGTAGAACATCGCTACCTGGATGTCCGTCTGGACAAGCACAAGCTGGTGACGCAGGTGGTGGCAGAAGACTCGCAAGGCTAAGTATATGGTTCGGAGACCCAGGAGGTTGGATCTGCTAGGTGCTCTCATCTGGTGACCAGCTGTCCTGGGTGCGGAGCTCCCCACATGTGGGCTCCCCAGCCAAGCAGGGAGGAGTCTGTGGTGAGGACCTTTGAGGGGCCAGAGGCCTGAAAAGGCATGCCTGCCTCAAGATGCTGGGGAGACTGCTACCAGACCAGAGAAAACCTCCAACTGGCGGGTCACAGAAACTCTGTCTCTGATGCGGCCCATGGCCTGAGACCACTGGTCCCAGAGACACCACTGCGCCGCCCTCATGTGGAGGCGAGCATTTGGGATGATGTGGACCGTGGAGGCCATATGCCCGAGGAGGTGCAGAAGGCGGCAAGCGGCCACCGAGGGACGGTACTATATGTTCCATGCCAGAGTCCTGAGACGGTTGGCTCAGTCCCTGGGCAAGAAGGCCTTTGACTAGAGAGTGTCGAGCTTTGTCCCAATCAACTCCAGACACTGTGCCAGGGGGAGGTGAGACTTGGGGTAGTTTATGACAAACCCCAAGTGTTGCAGGACCTGGATGGTGTGAGCGGTGGCCCGCTGCACCTCTGAGGCCATGCCTCCCTTTAGAGCCAGTTGTCTAGGTAGGGGAAGACAAAGACCCCCTGGAGGCAGAGGAAGGCAGCCATGGCATTTTGTGAAGACTCTTGGGGCAGAGGCCAAGCCGAAGGGAAGCACCCTGTAATGAAAATGCCTGCTCCCCACTACAAACCGCAGGTACTGCGTGTGCTTGAGGTGAATGAGGATGTGAGTATAAGCATCCTTGAGGTCTAAGGAGCATAGCCAATCTACCTGCTGGAGGTATGGCAGTAATGTTCCAAGGGAGAGCATCTTGGACTTCTCCCTCACCAGGAATTTGTTGAGGTTGCACAGGTTGAGGATGGGCCTTAGGCCCCCTGTCCTTTTTGGCACAAGGAAGTACCTGGAGTAGAACCCCTTGCCCTTGAGATGGTGGGCACTGATTCCACTGCTTTGTCCTCAAGAAGACCTACCAACTCCTTCAGTAGAAGGTCCCGGTGAAGGGGAGACCTGAGGGGCTCTCCCGTAAAATAAGGAGGAGGTGAGAGTCAGGTGGAGGAGGTAAACCCTCCCTGACTACCTTTAGTGCCCAGGAGTCGGTGGTGATTGTCAACCACCTCTGGGCATAGAGGTGCAGACTTCCCCCAGTGGGCTGCTGATCTCCTTGGGATAAACAGACTATGCTCAAGGAGTCAAAAACTCCCCCCCTGGCTGGGCCGAAGCCAGTGCCTGGGGTTTTGGAGCCATCTGCTTACGCGGGCTATGTCCATGTCCCGGGGCCTGCTGACCCTGTTGGGGAGCCAGGGAGGCCTGAAAAGGTGAGTAGTTTCGGTAAGCAGCCCCCTTCCTCGGGTAAAAGGGCTTTTTAACTGAGCACTTCTGTCAAGGAGGGGCAGTGGTCTTCTTAGAGAGCCTGGTCCTCGTCATGAACTCTGTCTCCAGCTCAGCAGCCTTGTCAGTCATGGGTTTGCCAAAAAGGTTCTCTCCTTTGCATTGGACATCAATTTGTCCTGAGCCTACCGCTCAAGGTCAGACAACTTTAGCCAAGCTTGGCACCATGCACTTATGTCTGCCGCCGCTACTCGAGCCGCCGACTCAAACCCACCATAGACTGCTTGAGACATGAATTTAGAGCATTCGTGGACTGCCTTGGCCAGGTTCTTGAACCGCTGCAAGGATTCCTCAGAGAGACCAGCTGAGAACCTGGCGAGTTCCTTCGCCAGGTCTCTCAAGTACATGCCCATGTACGGCTGGTAGGCCTGGATGTGGCCAATGAGCACTGAACCCTGGTAACACTTTCTGCCAAGGGCATCCAGGGTGCGGGCCTCCCTGCCAGGGGGCACAGAGGAGTGTCTCATCTGGCTTTTCAGACAACGCATGGCTGACTCCAACACCATGGAGTTATGCGGCAGCTGTGACTTTTGGAAGCCTGGGCTCCGGTGGACTCGATACATCAAATTGAGCTGTTTGCTCACCATCGGTACCGAAGCCGGTGTCTCCCACATTCGAAGCATCAACCGTTCCAGGATGGGAGGGATAGGCACCGTGAGCGATTCCCGTGGAGGAGCCTCGTACTGGAGGATTTCCAACTCATCCACCCGAGGGCCCTCCTCCAACTCTGTAGGAAACGCCAGGGCCTTAGACATATCCTTAACAAAATCAAGGAAGCCCATATCCTCCAGCGGGGACCACCATCGAGGCTCCGGACATGGGAGAGTCAGACTGGACATCGTGGAGGAGACGGGTATCGGGGGGACTCCTCGTCCTTTGTCTCCAATTCGGAGTAGTCTGTCAAGGACTCACAGGAGGGCTGCTCTGCAAGCCTCGGGACTCCCGATGCTCCGCAGCCAGTGCCCGGCAAATTTGCTGGGGATGACCACGGTCCCGTCGAGAAGGACTTAGATCGCGACCTCAGCCGAGGATCGACTGAGGCCAAAGGACCTTGAGGATTGGTTTGGCCTCCAGGGACATCTTGGAAGTCGAGGGCCCGGTGGTCAGGGTGGATGACCGGTTGTGTCAGACAACAGCGCCCGCTGCTGGTTCATGAAGGCAAACAAACTGCACTCCAGGGCCGCCATTCTGGACTCCAGACCAGAAGGCTCCGCAGCCTTCTGCGTGGGCACCAAGTGACTCAGGCGTGATGCCGGCTCCCCCAAAGGGGAATTCTCAATAAGGATGGTGTCTGGGGCCTGATGCCAGCTCCCCCGAAGGGGAAACCTCAATGAGGATGGTGTCTGGGGACAGTGGTTGGTCCGCGGTTGGATCCTTTCAGGGGACCTTTGCAGGCCACTCCTTCTCTGAAGACTCAGATGAGCATCTTGGACTTCAGGACTGGGCCCGGAGGGCATCCAGCCAGTCAGAACCGTCCAAGGACGCTGCCTGCAAGGGTTTCTTCTTCTTCCTGGGTTCCCCCTCGAGGGAGACCCCTTTTCTGAGGACCCAGGACAGGGCTCGAGTTGGGGAGGTTCCGCCTGAGATGTCAAGGCCTCAGACGAGGCCCTGGCATTTGGAGGCACCGGGGACTCAGGGAAAAACTTATCGTGATGCTGCTGGCGGCTCGAGGGCCTTACTGGACATCCTTTTGCAGAGACCACAGGCTGCCGGGTTGTGGTCTGGCCAGAGGCAGTGGAGACAGTAGTCGTGTGTGTCGGTCAAAGACAATTTTAGAGCACCAAACACACTTCTTAAAGCCACTGGTAGCCATGGGGGGAAACAAGTACACCTGAGGGGTCGAAGATTCTCCAGGCTGCCAGTTGGAGGAAAAAAGGTATGAAGACACCAGGAAAAGAAAACTGAAAATTTAAAAAAAAAATAGACCCAAACTCGACGCCGAGGCAACGAGGTCAGGTGGCGGGAAGAATACCGGTGCGATACCGGAGATGAGTATGAGACTCAGAGAGAAAAATCAACTTTTTCCGGGGACAAGCCAGACAAACATCTGAAGGGCTTCGCGGAATAACGAGACTGAGCAAGATAGCACCCTTGGGCAGGAAGGGGACCACGCATGCATGGTGGCATCTCCCAAAGGTTTTCTTTGAAAGGTGGGGGGATGCTTCCGCGAAGGCTCCATCGGTGCTGACGTCAATCATATGTGAGGACTGACTTTCTGCTTGTTCCTGGAGAATATTGTAGTTTTGCATGCCTGAGGAAGAATGGATCTGGGTGTGTGTGTTTGACCCATCAATGTACTCATTATCTTATGATAAGAAGCAGGGAAGGTAGGAGGGGATAAGGGGATCAAGTGGTAAATATTTACATTTTTGTAATGGTCCCAGTAGCATATAAGAACTCCCGCAAGGTTACTGTATGATATTTATATTTAAATACTTTTATTAATAAAACAAGTCTCGCCTACAACTTGTTTAATTGACCCTTATAGCTACATATTCGAGTGGACCAATATGGCTGCCACCATAACCTTGAAAGGAAATCTTTGAGAAGTGCTGTGCACGAAATCCTCAGACGGAAGGTCCAAAACAGGTATAGCAGTGGTTAACTGGTGCATCTTGGCCTTTAACAAGGCTGCTACTGTTCACACTACTGTTGATTCAGCAACAGTGCTGACTTCCAGGCACCTCAAAATGCATGCATTATTGAATGGGATCTGAAATGGAATCTGCCTTTGAATTTCCTGAATAGTGTGACTTTGCTAAGGTCACTTTCAACAATGGTTCAAACGGACACAATCATCTTAACCTTAGAAAACAAAATCTTTCTAGTTCTGGAAATTCCTAAAAAGGGCTTTAAAACTCGTAATCAAAGTGAGAAGATACTGAAAATTTCATCTTCAATCTAAGGGGTATGTTTACTAAACCAGGCTAACGGTTAACCCAGGCTATCTGCCACTAGGTCCCATATTACTCAATGGGACCTAGTTGCAGATAGCACGGGTTAACCATTAGCCCGCTTTAGTAAACATACCCCTAAGCGTAGGATCAGGTATTCCACTCCCTGGACCAGTCATGGTCACTGTGCAACAACGGCACGTAGTGGTCAAGATTTAGGGCACATGATTACAAGATTCCAGAAGGAACTCTAGTACAAGGCCCTCGACCAAGGACTGTTGCAGTAACTAAACTGAATTAAATGGGGAGAATGGTGGCAGCTCAAGACAATCTGCTTCCTGAGGCGAGAGGTGAGCTGCCCTCCCCTCCCCCCAGCAGCCAAAATGGAGGGGCTTCCCCAACATTAGTCTTCTTTCCTTTTTCCTTTCCTGCTCACTATTTTGCCATGTCGATTCATCAGATTATGTTAACCAGGTGGTCAGTAAAATCAGCCAGGTGGCAGAGCCATTCAAAAGGCCCTGGAGAGAACACCATCAACACACAAAATAATTTCCGATTCTGATGTCATCTCAGTAACAGCAATATACAACCTCACCAGTAATGGATATATTGCAAGGTAATATAAAACCTTACAAAAATTATTCAAGACCTATACAGAAAAAGCGTAGTTACTCACCTGTAACAGGTGATCTCCGGGAACAGCAGGAATTTAGTCCTCACATATGGGTATCGTCAGTACCAACGGAGCCTGTGCGGGAACGCTCCACAGCGTCCAATAGGAACGCTTTTGGGAGCATCCCTCAGCACATGCGCGCTGCCTTCTCGCCTTTCCAACTGTCCCTCCTCAGTTAAGTTTGTAGCTGAGTGAAAGAACAGAGGAAGAGAGGAAAGAGACAAAGAGAGAAAGAGAGAGAGACAACTCCTAGGGGAGGTGGGTGGGTTGTGAGGACTAAATTCCTGCTGTTCCCGGAGATCACTTGTTACAGGTGAGTAACTACGCTATCTCCAGGAACAAGCAGGAATGTAGTCCTCACATATGGGGACTCCCTAGCTGAAGATGCCAGGGAGATAGCCCCAGGAAGCTGCCACCGTCACGGGTGAGGATCCTTCCTCCCATGGATCTCTGGCATCCCACCAGGGTTGGTGGGTAGGAGTTGGTTTATGTTTGAAAAAGGTTTTGAAGAACAGCTTGGCCAAAGAAGGCATCCCGACGGGAGGCTTTATCTATGCAGTAGTGGGCTGTGAAGGTGTGTACCGAAGCCCAGGTGGCTGCTCGACAAATGTCATCGATAGACACAAAGTGGAGATTAGCCATAGAAGCTGCCATGGCTCTCACATTATGAGCTGTGATATGGTCATGAAGAGGAAGACCCTTACTCTCATTAGCAAAGGATATGCATTGGGCAATCCATTTAGATAAAGTTCTTTTGGAGACTGGAAGTCCCAAATGACTAGGGTCAAAAGCTACAAAAAGTTGTGAGGACTTTCTATCTTGCTGTGTTCTTTGTATGTAAAAGGCTAAGGCTCTTTTACAACCCAAAGTATGGAGGTTTCTTTCTGCATTAGAGGCATGAGGCCTCGGAAAAAATACAGGAAGATATATTGATTGGTTTAAATGAAAAGGCGAAACCACCTTTGGCATAAAGTGTGGGTGAGTTCGGAGAACAACCTTATCATGATGAAATCTAGTATAAGGAGGATCAGCCACTAAAGCTTGCAATTCACTAATGTGACGGGCAGAGGTGATTGCAATTAGGAAGATGACCTTCCAAGTTAAAAACTTAAGGGCTGTAGTGGCCAAAGGTTCAAAAGGGGGTGTCATGAGCTGCCCGAGAACTAGATTTAGATCCCATGCCACTGGTGGTGGCTTGATGGGAGGTTTAGTTAATAAAAGGCCTCTCATAAATCTTGATAGGAGTGGATGAGAGGAAATTGGTTGTCCATTTAGAGGCTTATAAGAAGCTGCCATTTCACTAAGATGGACTCTTACTGAATTGGTCTTTAAGCCAGAATTCGATAAGTGAAGGAGATACTAGTATCGATTCTAGGGGTATGACCAGGGGGGTTAATCCCCTCTTGGAGCACCATATAGTAAAACTTTTCCACTTGAAGGCATAAGATCTTCTTGTGGAAAGTTTCCTAGAAGCCTGAAGGATATCTTTTACCTGCTGGGACAGGTTGAAATCCTGGAGATCTAAGCCTTCAGCAACCAGGCCGTGAGGTGCAGGAACTGGGGATTCGGGTGCCATAGCGTCCCATTCTCCTGGGAAAGGAGATCTGGAGCATGCCCTAACTCCAGAGGTGCTGCTTGAGAGAGATGCAGAAGCAGGGAATACCACGTTTGGCGTGGCCATCGTGGTGCTATGAGAATCATGCGAGCCCCGTCTCTCTGAAGCTTGAAGAGTGTTTTGGGGATGAGGGAAATGGGTGGGAAGGCATAAAGGAAGTCCTGACCCCAGTGAAGGAGGAAGGCATCCCTTGCCTGACAGTTGTGCGCCGGAATCCTGGAACAGAACAGGGGAAGTTTGGCATTCAGTGGACTTGCAAAAAGGTCTATGTCTGGAGTACCCCAGAGATGAAATATCTTTGCCACCTGGTCTAGGTGGAGTGACCACTCGTGAGGTAGCAATACTCGATTGAGTTTGTCTGCCCAAAGGTTTTGAATGCCTGGAAGATATACCACTAGAAGGTGAATTTGGTGCTCTCTGGCACGGGCCCATAGTCGTAAAGCTTCGTTGCTTAATGACAGAGAGCCGATTCCGCCCTGCTTGTTCACATAGAACATGGCTACCTGATTGTCCGTCTGGACCAGGACTGTCTTGTAGCTGAGCTGGGCGTGGAACACTCGAAGAGCTAAATAAATTGCTCTTAATTCCAGGAGGTTTATGTGTAAATCTACCTCCTGTGGAGTCCAGGTGTCCTGGGTAGAGATGATCCAGGTGTGCTCCCCAACCCACCTGTGAGGCATCTGTTGTTAGGGTGGCCTGAAAGAGGGGTTGAGGGAAAGGAGACCCCACTGTCAGATTTGCTAGTGATTGCCACCATTGGAGGGACAAAATTAGTCTTTGAGAGACTGTTATTTCATCCGACAAATTGCCCGTGGCCTGTGTCCACTGTGTGGAGAGGGTCCACTGAGCTGCTCGCATGTGGAGGCGAGCATATGGGACTACATGAACTGTGGATGCCATGTGTCCCAGTAGCTGCACTAGTTCCCGAGCCGTGAGGGAGGATTTTCCTGCTGCTTGGGAAGCTAGCTGCATAATGCGAAGACACCGGGCTTGTGGAAGGAAAGCCCTTGCCTGCCTGGTATCCAGACAGGCTCCTATGAATTCTAGGCATTGGGAAGGAACTAGTTGAGACTTCAGGAAGTTGATTTCCAATCCCAAGTATTGGAGGATTCGCATTGTACAAGACAGTGCAGTGCTGGCCTCTGCAACTGTGGAGGCTCGAATGAGCCAGTCATCTATTTATTTATTTATTTATTTATCTATTTTCTTTTATACCGCCCCTTCCAAAGATCAAGGGTGGTTTACATGGAACAATTTAACATTCTTGTACATCTAAGTAGGGGAAGACAAAAATCCCCAGGGTTCGTAGAAATGCTGCTACTACTGCCATGCATTTCGTGAACACCCTTGGTGCTGAAGCCAGATCGAAAGGAAGAACCCTGTACTGGAAATGTCTTCCCCTAAAAAGGAAACGTAAGAATTTCCTGTGATCTGGATGGATGAGAATGTGTGTATGCGCATCCTTTAAGTCTAGAGAGCAAAGCCAGTCCTGGCCTTGAAGGTATGGCAGAAGAGTTCCTAGAGAAATCATCTTGAATTTCTCTCGAAACAGATATTTGTTCTCTGAGGTCTAGAATGGGTCTGTGTCCCCCTGTTTTCTTTGGGATAAGAAAATAGGGGGAGTAGAACCCTGTTCCCTGTTGAAAAATGGGTACTACTTCTATTGCCCCTTGGGCAAGAAGTGTGGAGACCTCGTAATCTAGCAGATTGTCTGCAGAGGTTTGTGAATTGAACTGCTTTAGAATTGTAGGAGAGGGTAAGCTGTGAAAATGAAGTTTGTACCTCTCTCCTACAATGGACAAAGTCCAATCTTCTGCTGTTATTTGGTGCCATCTGTTTATTTATTTATTTATTTTATTTGTGTGCTTTTCTATACCGCCCCTTCCAGAGATCAGGGGCGGTTTACAGAGAACTTTTAAAACAATATAACAAAAACATTGGAATATTGTATTACATAGAACATTAATGGCACATAGTAACTATATTACAGGGAAACAATACTTTAACTATTTACATGGTTGGGTAAATTACTGCTTATTTACAAATGAAAGTATAGCATGTAAAAGTTATAATAGACCAAGCAAAAAAATATTTACAAGAATTTATAAGGAAAAAACATTATAGTAGCAACTAGAAGTGTGGAGTTCTAATGTGGCAGAGGGACTATTTATAATAGCCATTATAGGACTGATTAGGGTTCAGTCTATACCAGGGGTCTCAAACTCAAATTGCTTTGAGGGCCAAATGAGGACTTGTAAAGTAACCCGGGGGCCGCATAAGACGCGGGCCTCATTTGCATAAGGGGCCTCATTTGCATAAATATTTGCATAATGTTACCATACACTAACTTTTAGTAAACATGCCTCTTTAATGAGTATGGATAAAGAAAGACTAAAAGATTTAGAAACAAGAAGACAATAATTAAACTGGGAACCCCAAAAGCCAAACTTGGAATGTACAACACTGTAGAAATAAAACTATAAATTAATTTCCTCTTGTACTAAACAAAGCGCAAACATTAATGATGCACATTTCCCAGAGCTGACATATTCCAGTTAATAAATTCAAAATAAAGAGATATTTTTCTACCTTTTGTGCATTTTTTTTCAGTTGCAATTGTTCCAGCCACTTTCTTCTGGTTTCTTCATGTCTTCTGCTAACTCTCCATCGTCTGCTGTCCATTTGCCCTTTCTTCTCTCCTAGTTTTTTTTCCATTCTCTCTCTACATCTGCTTTAACATACTAATCTTTCTCCTTTTCTCTTTCCTCATTCCTATTTCATCCACTCAAATTTTACCCCTCCATCCTCAATCCCCACTTACTCTCCCAATACCTGGCCAATTGTAGATTTGTCTTCTCTCCCAGACAAAATATTTTTCCCCTCTCCATTTCACTTTCCCAGCTCCATCCCATTCTAATCCTCCCCCAACATCAGCTCCCTTCTAGTTCCAGCCCCACCCAGCATCCGCTCCCTTCTAGTCCCCCCATCAGTCCATTTCCAGTCCTATCCTAGCCTCACCATCAGCCCATTTCCAATCCTAGCCCCCCATCAGCCCATTTCCAATCCTAGCTCCCTCCCCTCACAGCCCATTTCCATTCCAAGCCCCCTCCCCATCAGCCATTTGCAGTTCAAGCCCCCCTTCCACTCAGCCCATTTCCAGTCCTAGCAACCCCCCCCCAGCCCATTACCAGTCCTAGACCCCCCATAGCCCATTACCAGTCATAACCCCCCCTGCCAATAGCACACTTCCAGCCCTAACCCCCCATTACCCCATTTCAGTCAGCCCCTCCATAGCTCATTACCAGTCCTAACTCCCCCATCAGCCCACCTCCAGTCCTTCCTAACCCCCACCTGCCCATTTCCAGTCCTAGCCCCCACCATAGCCCATTACGTCATAACCCCCCTGCCAATAGCCCATTTCCAGTCATAACCCCCCTGCCAATAGCCCATTTCCAGTCATAACCCCCCCCCCCCGCCAATAGCCCATTTCCAGTCCTAGCCCCCACCATAGCCCATTACCAGTCATAACCCCCTGCCAATAGCCCATTTCCAGTCATAACCCCCCCTGCCAATAGCCCATTTCCAGTCATACCCCCCCTGCCAATAGCCCATTTCCAGTCATACCCCCCCTGCCAATAGCCCATTTCCAGTCATAACCCTCCCCCCCTGACAATTGCCCATTTCCCTTCATAACCCTCCCCCCCCTGCCAATAGCCCATTTCCTGTCATACCCCCCCCCCCTGCCAATAGCCCATTTCCAGTCCTACACCCCCCCCCCCCATCAACCCAGCTAAATTTTAAAAAAAAAACCTGGCTTCTGCTGCTGCAGCAGAAAATCAGCTGTCCCGCGGCCCCTTCCCCTCTGCGCCGAGAGCCCTGAGTTGTGCTTCATCTGCAGGTGCTCTTTAAGCCGCGAAGAGAGTATTTCCCTCTCGCGCGGCTTAAGCCTAGTCACTTTTCAAGCCTCGCGAGAGGGAAATACTCTCTTCGCGGCTTGAAAAGCACCCGCTGATGGAAGCACTCTCGGGGATCTCCAGGCAGAGAGGAAGGGGCCGCAGGACAGCTGATTTTGCTGCTTGAGCAGCAGAAGCCAGTTTTTTTTTTTAAAAATTGACCATCGATTCTGCCGTTGCCACGGCGGCAACGGCAGCAGCAGAAGCCGTCGCGGGCCGCACAACGTTCTCTCGCGGGCCGCATGCAGCCCGCGGGCCGCGTGTTTGAGACCCCTGGTCTATACTAACAGGGAGTGAGTCTTGAGTTAGGTAGGGTAGACTTGTGTTAGTTTAGTTGTGTATTCTTGTGAAGTATGTTTGATTGTGGGTTGTAGGTTGCAGTAATGTTGACTAAACAGATAAGTTTTAAGTTCCTTCCTGAAAGAGGTAAGGTCCTTAATCTCTCTAAGGTTTAGTGGTACGTAGCTTGTTCCACTGGCTGGGTGCATAATATGAGAAGGTAGTGTTTGTGGTTATTTGCTTCAATTTTCTCACAGCATCAGGAATCAATAGTATGTTGAGGTTTGCTCTTCTTATTATTCTGTTTTCTGGAGGAGTCTGAAGTAAAGTTGCTAAATGTGAGGGGGGCTAAGTCATTAATGAGTTTAAAGATGGTGACAAGGGTTTTATATTGAATCCTACTCGTGATTGGTAGCCAGTGGAGAGCGTATAGGATGGGGGAGATGTGGTCGCTTAGTTTGGCTTTAAAAATGATCCGAGCAGTGACATTCTGGGCTCTTTGAAGAATGTGCAGATTCTTTTTAGATGTACCTTGGAGCATGCCGTTACAGAAATCTAAATGTGGCATAATAGGATAGGATCTGCCTGAAAACAGATAACAGTGTAAATACAATATATATAGTTCCCCCAGTTACTTCCAAGTTGATCTCCCTGTTTATTGTAAATACAACTCAGAGTGCCTGTGTTGTATAGTTGATGTTAAATGTAAACCGCTCTGATCTAAAATAGAGCGGTATAGAAGAACTGTTAAATAAATAAAAATAAAAATAATAAGAGCCTGGACAACTGTTCTGAAATCGTTGATGTCAATGAGGGGTCTGAGTTGCTGGATAGTTCTGAGTTTGAAGAATATAGTTTTAGCGGTCTGTTTTATGTGGTGTGTCATGCTTAGTGTTTTGTCCAGAGTAACTCCGAGATATTTAACTTCAGATTTGACTGGAAGAGTGATGTTCATCAGGTTGATGACAGATGGAGGGGTGAAATTGGTGTTTCTGGTTACAAAGAGTGCTTCAGTCTTTCTGAAGTTGATATCCATATGGATTGAGCAGAGCCACTGTTCAGCTTCAGAGAGGCATGTCACGATTCTGTCGTAATTAGGGTTAACTATGTCACAAGGGGTGAACAACATGATGTCGTCTGCATAGATAAAATAGTTTAGTTTATGGCGTTGAAAGACTGTGCAAATAGGTTGGATATAAAGGTTAAAAAGTAAGGCAGAGAGCGAGGATCCTTGCTGTTGATAAAGTGGCATAACCTGCCCGGAATATTGGGGGGTTGGGGACCCCTCAGAAGCAGGAAGGCGAAGCTCTATGGGAAGGAGTCAAAGCCCTTGAGGGGGCTGAACCTGGAGAGCAGGTTGGGCTCTCGGTCCTTTTGGTTTCTTTTGCTGTCTAGGTTATCCCTTTTGGGCAACCTGACCTGAGGTCTGTGGGGTATAGGAAGGATAAAACTTCCTTTTTTGCTAAAAGAGGGGTTTTTTTTATAAGGCTTCCTTTTGGCTGGAGTGGCTGTAGATTTTGACAATCTGTCTAAGGTAGAATTGTCAGCATCTAACTCATTAGCCTTTTCCTGCCAGTTCTTGCCGAAGAGATTCTCCGCTGTGCAAGGAATGTTGCCTTATTTGTCCTGTACCCAAGTCTCCAAGTCCGATGCCTGTAGTCTCCAAGTATGTCAGGCAATCCGTCGTGCACCAATGGCAATAGCAGAAGTTCTGCTGATGCATTCAAAGCAGTCAAAAGCTGCACGATTGACAAACTTGGAGACATTTTGAGCATGCATAACTAGAGCAAGAAAATCTTGTCTCTTATCATCTGGGAGAAAAGGGCTCATAAGTTCCAAGTCTCCTGTGACTTCCTTAAGGAACATTCCCATATATAGGATGTATGAACTGATTTTAGCTGAAAGCATGGAAGTTTGAAAGGTTCTGCGTCCAAAAGCATCCAGAGTCCTGCATTCACGACCTGGAGGATTGGATGCATGTCTCTCTGCACTTTTCATCCTACGCATGGCTGATTACACTATCACTGAATGGTGTGGCAGCTGGGTTTTCTGAAAACCAGGACATGGTGGAACTCGATACATAGTATCAAGCCTCCTAGAGTGAGGAGAAGTGGTCAGAGGTGTCTCCCACAATCTGAGCATCAAGCTATGCAGAATTTCATGGATAGGCAGAGTAGCTGCCTCCTTGGGAGCTTTAGGATATTGGAGAATTTCCAATTCCTTTGCTCTGGGTTCTTCTTCAGGAGCTACTGTGATTGAAAGACCTTTGGCCATATCACGGATGAAATCCTGAAAAGACATGTCCTCTGGAGGTGACATTCTGCATTGGGGAGAGGAGGGATCTTCTAGGAGAAGAGGGATCTTCTAGGAGAAACCCTCTAGTGCCAGCAGAATTGTCAGTCTTCGAAATCGGAGGAATCAAAGTATTCCTGACTCCAATGCTCTTGCAAAGCACGATCCTGGTACCGATCGAAGTCGGTACCGAGGTGAGGCGGTACCGTTTTGTCCCCTCCAGCCAGAGATGGCATAGGAAGAGTTCCCACCGGGGCCAGCACCATCTGTACCGGCATCACCGGTGTCGGTACTGGCATCGGTGTCGGCACCGGTGCCCTTGGGAACACCGGTACCGCAGCTGAAAGAAGAGCTGCGATACTGCATTCGATAGCAAGAAAACCTCTGGTCTATCGATGCTGCCGATGCCTGGGTGTTGGTACCGGTAAGAACCCCTCCTGCCGGGGCTGTTTTGCCAGTGTGGTTCCCTCAAGGGCAATGCCAATGGCCTCTCGATGCTTAGCAGGAGAGCTACCCTTTGAGGACCGGCTTTTGTGTTTAGTTAACTGAGATCCATGGGAGGAAGAAGAGGACCTTGACAATGTCGATGCAATGGATCTGGCATCACTGTTCCCTCTAAGCTGTGCGCGTGTGCGCGCGCACACACCTTGCCAAGCGAGCGCACATACTTTACAACAGAGCGCACAAAAATTACGGTTCTGATTCTGATAGGAAACAACACAGACGTCTTAAAATTTAAAAGTTGTTGTGTATTTACGGTTTTCACAAGTTCTACAATATTTTCTAGTGCAATCAATGTGGTGTACATACTGTATTCTGACGTGTAGTCAAATTTTAAAGTATATAACTCCGAGTGTCGTTATGTGGTGCACAAAAAATGTAACCTTCCTTCAAAAGCTGCACAGCTGATATTTTATGCGCACACAGCCTACAGAAAATTAGAGGGAACATTGTCTGGCATCTGAAGAAAAGAGGGTACCCAGCTTTGCGGCCTGGTTCTGTCTTCCTCTTTTGGTCATCCCCATGCAGGAGAGACATTCAGTTGGAGAATGATCAGGTCCTAAACATTTTAGACACCAATCATGGGTGTCAGTGACGGAAATGGTACCGCCACACTTAGTACATTTTTTAAAACCACTAATTGGCTTTTCCATGATTTAGGAAAAATGGACCTAATGCCCAAAATGGCACCTAGCACCAAAAAGGGAAGTTTCTGAAAAGAAACAGTCTGAGTTTAAGGTTTTGTTTTTTTTATGAAAAGAAAAGAACCGGCGGTACTGGTAGGTGTCGTGCGGTAGGCAAACGTGACCACAAGAAAGAATTTTAAAGATGGAATTTTCTGTGGTGACGGAATAGGTCCTGTTGGCTCCGCAGAAAAAGAAGAACTGAAGAGGGAGAGTTGGAAAGGCGGGAAGGCAGCGTGCATGTGCTGAGGGATGCTCCCAAAAGCGTTCCTATTGGACGCTGGGGAGCGTTCCCACGCAGGCTCCGTCGGTACCGACGATACCCATATGTGAGGACTACATTCCTGCTTGTTCCTGGAGATTCTATAATACCATAACAGCATCGGAGTGGAGGAGTGGCCTAGTGGTTAGAGCAACTGCCTAGTACCCAGAAGATCAAGGGTTCGATTCACACTGGCACTCCTTGCGACTTTGGGCAAGTCACTTTACCCTCCATTGCCTCGGAAGAAAAGGCTGACAATCTACTTCCGGTGATACATTGTCAAGAAAACCCAGAGGTAGCTGGGTCGCTATGAATCAACACTGATTTAATGGCACTAAAAAAAAAACAAAAAAAACCACAGCATCAACTTCCAAAACTCGCACAAGGAGCCTACCTGAAAAAGAGCAGCACTAAGGGGGGGGTGTCTGTTTACTAAAGTGCGTTAGGTTTTTGCAGCTAATGTGACAAAAAAAGTGCAGATAAGGCACAGCTTTTGCAGCTATGGCCATGTTATCTGTTGGAAGCATGCACCTAACTTACAGAGAGCGTGCTCTGGCAGCACCATAAATGCACATACAACGACCCATTGAGGTGGGGTTAAGAGCACTTATGCTGTCTGCAACTTTGACGGTTACCGCATACTGTTGATGCCCACGATAACAGTGCGTTGCACATCCCTACTCCACCCATATCCTGCCCACTCTTGCACATAACTTAGTTTCTGCAAATAGTGCAGAAAATTGCTGCATTATGTTAACGCACCCCGATAGCATGTTCTATCTGGTGCGCTAACAGTTAGCCCAGCTTAGTCAACATCTCCCTAAATATTTGTATTGCAGTGGGACCTAAAATATCCATACATCTAGTCAGAAAGCCAAGCAAGATGGATTACCATCAATCCTTACATAGAAACTCCACGCTAAAAGAATACCTGGCCTTGGCCACACACTGAGAATATAGATAGTAAGCATAAAATAAATCAACGCAAATTAAAAATAAAATTATGTAGACAAAATTTAAAATGAAATACCAAAAAGCCAGACTCTGCATGCAATACACCACCAGAGAAACGAAAAGAGCTACAGATGCCCCTGTACTATGCAGCTTATATAGCATAGTTACTCACCTGTAGCAGGGTGTTTTCCAGGAACAGCAGGAATCAATCCTCACATATGGATGACTTCAGCACAGATAGAGCCCACACATAGTAATCTCTCCCCAGCTTTCAAAGAAACCCTTGGGGAGATGAACCACGCATGCGTGGTCAACTTCCTGCCCAAGGGAGCCATTTTCCCTCAGTAGAATGACATCTTAATAAAGTCCAAAAAGAAAAACAACTCCATGAAGAGGAGGAAGGGTTGTGAAGACCGATTCCTGCTTTTTCTGGAAAACACCTGTTACAGGTGAGTAAAGAGAAATTAGACTTACCTGCTAATTGTTGTTCCTTGAGGAACTCCAGTCCAGTCCCGCATCCCTGGGTAATGCACCTCCTCTCACAGCTTGGAGACTGGGCATGTCAGATCTTGAAGCCACTTGCATATATACTGCTGGCACCTCCCACCAGCTCCCAGTGACCTATTGACAAAGTAAACTCAGAGGAGCAACAAATAAGTATCTACAAAACTAAGTAAACCCGTTAAATGAACACTTAACCCAACAGGTAACTATAAACCTAACCCACAAATGTTCCCCCCTCCATCAGAGGAAAATTCCCCCTCCGCTGCCGAAGGAGATGTGGGTAAAGAAAAAAGGCAAGAGAGAACGCCACAAAGCGTGAGAGAGAGCAAAAGAAAGAAAGTATAGCGAGGAAAAATAGCCTGAGACACCCAAGGCCCGCAGCTATCCTTCCCACCAACTGTACCGATTGAAGAATATCAACTCTGTATCATACCACTGAAAGAACCCCGGGTGGGATTCGGGACTGGACTGGAGTTCCTCAAGGAACAACAATTAGCAGGTAAGTCTAATTTCTCTTTCCTTATCGTCCCTCCAGTCCAGTCCCGCACCCCTGGGATGTACAAGAGCAGTAAATTAATGGGAGGGACCTGACAAACCGGCCCGCAAAACCCCCGACCCGTAACAAGCATCCCCTGCCGCCTGGACATCCAGACAAATGTCTGCATACCTTCAGTAAAGAAGACCATGTCGCCACCTTGCAAATTTCCACCGGAGGAACCAAAGTATACTCTGCCCATGAAGCTGCTTGAGCCCTGGTAGAATGAGCCCACAACCCCACAGGAATCCGATGACCTCGCAAAATATACGCTGAAGCAATCGCCTCTCGAATCCATCTGGATATGGAAGCTCTGGCCGCTGCTTCGCCCTTACATGGCCCGCCAAACAGAGCAAACAAATGATCCGTCTTGCGAAAAGACTTGGAAGTCTTCAGATAATGACGAAGCACTCTCTTTACGTCCAGCAGACGTAAACTACTGTCAGAAGCATTCTCCCCTGATGCTCTTAAAATCGGTAAAGACACCGACTGATTCACATGAAATGCCAAAACCACCTTAGGCAAGAACGACGGAATGAGATGCAAAACTACCTTATCCCGAAAGGTTCCCGACAAGACAAAGCCTGTAACTCTGAAGCTTGGCGTGCCGAGCAGATTGCCACCAAAAAGACAACCTTCAAAGTCAAATCCTTTAACGAGGCCTGGCGCAAGGGTTCAAAGGGCTCTTTTGTCAATGCGCTAAAAACCAAGTTGAGATCCCAAGGAGGAACCACCAAGTCTCGGACACAGACGAGACACTGCCCTTAAAAAAATGTAAGAAATCTGGATGGGAACCCAAAGTGACCCCCTGAACTTTTCCGCAATAGTAAGAAATAGCTGCCAACTGTACCCTCAAGTAACAGGCTGCTAATCCTTTATCAAATCCATCCTGCAAAAAACTCAATACCTTCAGAACTGCATCCAAGGCCGGACGCACTTTTCTCGCAGTGCACCAATCCTCAAAAACACACCACACATGAACGTAAGCTAGCAAGGTGGACCGCTTCCTGGCTAACAGCAATGTAAAGATTACCACCCCTAAGTAACCCTTCTTCCTTAGCCTTGCCCTCTCAATGGCCAAGCCATAAGCGAGAACCGATCCACTTGTGGCATTTGGCGAGGTCCCTGCTGCAGGAGATATCTTCTTGAATCGGAATCCACCAAGGTCGCCTGACGAGAAGACGTACCAAATCGGCATACCACGGACGTCGGGGGCCAATACGGAGTGATTAAAAGTACCCTTCCCTGATGGGCCTCTATGCACTGAACCATCCTTCCCTATGAGCGCCCAAGGCATAAAGACATATAGGAGCCCTTCCGTAGGCCATTGCTGTAACAGTGCATCCAGACCTTTGGACATTCTTTCTCGCCTTCTGCTGAAGAAGTGGCTCGCCTTGGCTGACGAGAATGTCGCCATCAGATCCATTATGGGAGTTCCACATCTGTGGACTATCTGAGCAAAGACCTCCGGGTGCAGCTCCCACTCCCCGGGGTCTACTCGAACCCGACTGAGATAATCCGCTGTCACACTGTCTACTCCTGCAATGTGCGCCACTGACAGAGCCTAAAGCCACAGCTCTGCCCAAATGAACAAGGCTGCCACTTGCTCTTCCAAAGCCGCGCTGCCCGTACCCCCTTGCTTGTTGAGATATGCCGCCGTTGAAGTACTGTCCGACAGAACTTGGACTGCTCGACCCCGAAGACTGGACTCGAATGCGCAGAGCGCTAGAGCTACCGCTCAGCTCCAGACGGTTGATCGGCCACTGAACCTCCTGTCCGTTCTAACTTCCTTGTGCAAAGAGCTCCCCGCAATGAGCTCCCCATCCTGCCAGACTGGCATCGGTTAAGACTGGGATCCATTGCAGTTGCTCGAGGGGCATGCCTGCCGCCAAATTCTCTGGAAGAAGCCACCATCGAAGAGACTCCCCGTACTCCCTTCGGACAGGGGAGATGTTTGGACAGAGAATCCTCCTGATGGGACCAGCAACAGAGCAAAGACCTCTGCAGAGGCTGCATGTGTGCCCTCGCCCATGACACCACTATTCTAGAACCTGATAGGGTACTAATCGGCTCTTGACCACGTTGACCACCCAACCGAGGCTCTCTAGGAGCTGCACACCACTCTGGCTGTAGCCCGTACACTTTCGGCCCTGGACTTTGCTCGTATCAACCAGTCATCAAGATAGGGATGTACCAACACTCCCTCCTTGCAAAGGGCCGCCGCCACCACCACCAATCACCATGGTGAAAATGCGTGGCGCCGTTGCAAGGCCGAAAGGCAAAGCCTGGAACTGAAAGTGCCTTTGAGGCACTGCAAATCTTAGAAAGCGTTGATGATCCGGCCAGATCGGAATATGCAGATGCGCTTCGGTGAGATCGACAGATGTCAAACTCCCCCTTGCGCACCGCCACAATAACCATACACAAGGTTTCCATGCGAAAATGTGGCGCCTGGAGACAACGGTTTACCCCTTTGAGATCCAGAATTGGGCAAAAGGAACAGTCTTTTTGGGGAACCACGAAATAAATGGAGTATCGACCAAAGCCGTACTGGTCTCGAGGAACTGGAACCACTGCTCCCAGCTGAAGCAGGCGAGCCACTGTCTCCTCCACTGCCACTGCCTTGGCCCGCGCCCTGCAGGGAGAGAGAACGAACGAGTCGGCTACTGACCAAGCAAATTTGAGGGCACAGCCCTCGCGAATGACTTCCAGCACCCAACGGTCAGATGTTATCTGGACCCAGGCCGAGAAAAACTCCCAAAGCCAACCTCCCATGGGTTGTACCACTGCCTGGGTCCCCCTCGCTTCATTGGGCCTTTTGGAACCCCAAGAAGGAGGGGCTAGCGAAACCTCTACCCGCTCCACGGAATCCCCAAAAACCTTGACCGGGAGAGGGAAATCTCCCTTCTTGGAAATCCCCCAATCGAGAGGTCTGAAAATGCCTGAAATCCCGTGGCTGCCCCCTAGCTGTCGGTGCTGCCAGACCGGGTTTTGGCTTATCCTCTGGCAAGCAACCTCCTTTAGATTCCCCCAAGTCCTTGATTAGCTTGTCGAGGTCCTCCCCGAACAACAGCTTGCCTTTAAAGGGGAGCTTGCTAAGCCGTGACTTGGACGAACTATCTGCTGCCCAATTCCGAAGCCAAAGATAACGCTGAGCCACCACCAGAGACGCCATGCTATTAGCCATTTCCCTAATGAGGTCATAATGCAGATCGGCCAGGTAAGCTGCTCCAGACTCCAGTCTAGTAACATCCGCTACGTGTTCCTGCACCTGTTCCCCTGGAAGTTGCAAACGCTGCTACCAACGGAGACAGGCTCTTGCCACCCAAGCGCCACAAATAGACGCTTGCAGAGATAACACATTAACTTCAAAGGCCTGCTTCATCAAGGAGTCTAACCTCCGGTCTTGTCCATCTTTCAAGGCCGCACTGCCCTCTACCAGGATGGTAGTCTTCTTGGTGAACGCCGAAACGGCTGCATCCATGCGCAGAGAACAAAATACCTCATGTTCTTGGTCCGACAAGGGATAGAGGCGATTCATAGTCCGTACCCCCCATAGACCTGCCTCAGGCAGATCCCACTCCTCCTGAATCATCTGTCTGACGACACGATGAACTGGATAAAACGCCTGTGTCTTCCGCACCGCTTGAATGAGCGGATCTTCCACCGCTTCATCCTCTGCCGGTTGAACCACCTAGGTTTAGAGCCTGAAGTGATTCAGTAATTAAAGCTGGCAGTTCCTCTCTTCGAAAGACTCGGATGATCCTAGCTTGGACCTCCGGCTCCAGAATCTCACCTTCCTCAAGTTCCTCCACGCCTGTGTCTGGCTCTACATCAAAGTCATCCTCCTTTAGCCAGTCCGCCTGCAAAGGCTGTTCCTCTATGGACAGAGTCCTCTTGACTGGTCTCGTACTCACAATCTCCACACTCACCGTCGTAGGCCTAGCCACTGCCACTCCAAGGCCCGAAAGATCCATAGTGGCCCCCTGTTGACGCAAAAAAAAAGCCTGATGTAACAAAAGAACAAACTCTGGTGAAAACCCCACCACAGCTCCACCCCCCACCCCTGCAGGGAGCGAGGGACCTGGAGCCAACTGAGTCGTACCCCACGGAGACACAGGAGCCTCCAGCGGTGGAGTAACCTCCAAAGAAACCTGAACCCCCTGCCCAGGCAAGGATGCCATCTCCTTAGATTTATCCTGGCGCTCCTGCTCCATGTTAAGTGCCTCAGTTGCACAACCGTGGCACACTCCGGTGTCCGAGACCGCACCACGACGGTAACCGCAGACGAGACACTGTGGACGCGCCGGCATTAGCCCGAATCCCTGCACCTAGGCAATCTTGGAAGGCCAGAGATAGCAGGTGTGGGCGTTTTCTCTTTTTTTTTTTTTTTTTTTTTTTTTTTAAAATTGCTAGCTAGCTCTTATCATCCCCCAAAAAAGTACAACCTTACAAAGTTACCAAATGCTAAAAATGGCTATTTTACCTTTAAACAGGAGAGAACTGTGCTCCGAGAAAAACGCGGGAAAAAACAGAAGAGCTAACCACCGAGAAGAAACTCCACACGAGACAGCAGGCCTTGACTGACAGGCCTGCTGAGATTCTCCCCCCCCCCCTCCCCCCCAAGTCGCAGCACTCACCTCCACAGAATCGGGCCAGAAGTGATTCTACTGAAGAGAGCTGCAAGCAAATATTGCCAAAACTGCAGTACCAGAGAAATCAGCAAAACAAGTAGCAAGTGAGGAGACCCGCTGACGGCTCCTCACTCGCTGACGAGATCAGGAGCCATCAGATTGCCACGGGAACAGATCAGTACCTCAGCTCCCCTCTGTGCAGACGAGGGGCGTGAAGACGTGAAAGACACCAGTCAAATGGCAGCAGGGAAAAATCCTCCTCCTGGTCTATTCCCCGTTGCTCTCTGGTTCTGTTTATTGTCTTTTTTTTTAAACAAACTGTTCCCAAAAGAAAGAAAGTAAATGAGAAATAAAATTAAAACCCTAGCTACTCTAGATCTAATGGCTCCTTATTTTTCTACAGTGAGCCCAGCACCTAGGCTCACTACCACCTCCAGCTGCTTGGAGACTGAGCACACTGGGAGCTGGCGGGAGCTGCCAGCAGTATATATGCAAGTGGCTTCAAGATCCGACATGCCCAGTCTCCAAGATGCGAGAGGAGGCGCATTACCAGGGATGCGGGACTGGACTGGAGGGACAATAAGGAACTACACTTTCTCCGGGAACAAGCAGGAAGTCAGTCCTCACATATAGGATACCCCAGCAACAGGCTACCAAAAGACCTGTAAAAAGCCACAGGTGACTCAAAAATCGAACTGTGAATGGTAGCTGAAAGACGCAAACGAGCCCCAAGCATCGAGGTGCAACCCCAGCATCTGCAAAGGAATAGGCTCTTCGGTAGCCTGGACATACAGAAGGGCTGGAGAGGAGGAATTGCATTAGTCCCCATTGAGGTGTCTGTCATGCCAGGAGGCCTCCTCAAAGCAGCAGTGAGCTGCGAAGGAATGGAAAGGGGACCAGGCGGCTGCTCAGCAAATCTTCAGCTGAGAGATGGAGTGTAGGTTAGCCACGGAGGCCACCATAGCACGAACATTATGGGTCATACATGACACTCCAGAGAAAGGTCAGTGGTCCACAGGCAAAGGTAGAAAGCCAAAGCCCGTTTGCAATCCAAGGTATGAAGAGAGGCTTCCAGCCTGCTTGCGTGTGGCATTGAAAAGAAGGTGGGAAGAACCACCTCTACTGGTTGAGGTGGAAGGGAAAAACCACCTTAGGATGAAACTTGGGGGGTGTGCGGACAACTACCCTGTTCCTATGAAACCTAGTGTAAGGGGCGTGAGCAACCCAGTGCTTGCAGTTCGCTAACCCTGCGTGCTGATGTGAGCACCACCAGAAAGACAACATTCCATGAAAGGTACTTGAGATGGCAGGAAGCCAGTGGTTCAAAAGGAGGGTTAATGAGCTTACCCAGAACTACAGTAAAGTCCCAGGCTGCTGCTGGTGGCCAAATAGGAGGCCACGAGAGTAAGAGGCCCCACATGAAGCAACCCGTGAGAGGATGAACTGACAGGGAATGCCCATCGACCGCATGATGGTAGGCCGATAGGGCACTCAGATGCACCCTGTTGGAACTGGACTTTAATCCAGCCTGGGAGAGCTGCAGAAGGTACTTGCAGGATCACCTGAATGGGACAGGAGAATGGTGTGTAGACAGAAGTTTCAGACCAGACTGAGAACCTTCACCATTTGAAGGTGTATGCTTGCCTGGTGGAATCCTTGCGCGACATGAGGCGGACATCCTCAATGTCCCTAGGCAAGTGGTGCTGAGCGAGGGCTATCCTTTCAGCATCCACGCTGTCAGAGTTAATGACTCAAGATTGGGTTACAGGAGGGTCCTGTCATACTGAGATATCAGACCCGGGCCGAAACCCAGAGGAATGGGCAGCATCTGAGAAAGGCAGAGCAGCAGCAGATACCATGGCTGCCGGGGCCAGTGTGATGCATTAAAGATTATTGCAGCCCTGTCCATTTGGACCTTGAAGAGGGTCTTGACCACCAGGGGCATGGGCGGGTACATATACAGCAGGCCCTTGCCCCCATGGAGGAGAAACGCATCGGACGCAAGGTGGTTCCAGCAAGGAATTCTATAGCAGAACCTCAGCAGCTGAACATTGTGCGGGCTTGACAGAGGTCAACCGCTGGGGTGTCCCACTTCTGGAAGATATCCTGTGCCACTAGGGGGCTGAAGGTCCACTTGTGAGGCTGCAGCACAATATTGAGCCAGTCTGCCAGGACATTTCCTGCCCCAGCGGGTAGATGGCTCAAAGAAGCATACCCCACCAGTTTGCGAAATTCCACAATCTGATTGCCTTCCAGCAAAGGAGGTAGGACCCCATGCCTCACTGTGTTTGCTTATGTAGAAAAATAGTCACCTGATTACCTGTTTGAAACAGAACAACCTGATTCACCAGGTAGTGCTGGGAGACTCGCAGGGCATTTGCAACCGCTTAGAGTTTGAGGAAGTTCATTTGGAGCTTACTCTCCCCCCTCCTGTAACCAGAGACCTTGGGACTGAAAACTGTTCCAAGGGGCTCCCCAGCTGAGTTTGGAGGCATCCGTGGTAAGGACCTGCTGATGTGGGGGATCCTAAAAGGTGAGCCCCACCAGAAGATTGCATGACCAGCACCACCAGGCGAGGGAGCAGGAGAGCAGCAGGCACCCTGTCTGCTTCCACTGAGTGCAGAGAGTCCACTGGGCCCGACGCATGTGGAGACGGGCTGAGGGTGTGACATAGACCATCGAGGCCATGTGCCCCAGAAGGCAGAGCATCCACCGAGCTGAGACAGTCGGAGAGGACTGGACTCCCCTCTGCAAAGACGGAGGGGCGCTGAGCCCCGTCAGGGAGAAGTAAAGCCCAGGTCTGAGTGGTATCGAGGAGAGCCCCGATAAACTCCAGGAGCTGGGTGGGCTGTGAATGGGTTTTGGGATAGTTTACCATGAAACCCAAAGTCTCCAGGAGCTGGATGGTGCAACATAGGGCCTGTCTGACCTTGTCTGGGGGCCCTCCACTCATCAGTCAGTCATCCAGGTAAGGGGAGACAAATACGCCCTGCAGCCATAGGAAGGCAGCAACCACCACCAGGAACTTTGTGAATACCCTGGGAGCAGTTGCCAGACCAAACAGGAGGACCCGATAATGGTAGTAACACCTTCCAATAAAGCGGAGGTACTGCCGATGCAAGGGATAGTCAGGATGTGGGTATAAGCATCTTTGAGATCCAAAGGAGCATAAACCATTCTCCCCGGTGGAGGTAAGGTAGCAACGTTCCAAGGGATACCATTTTGAACTTTTCCTTACTAAGTAGTAGTTGAGATCCCATAGGTCGATTATGCGTCACAACATGTCCGTCTTCTTGAGAACCATGAAGTAGCGAGAGTAGAATCCTGTTGCTCATTTGAGGCATCAGGACAAGCTCCACAACTTTGTTGGTGAAAAAAAGCCATAAGTTCCCTTTGAAAGAGGCCCTGATGGGAGGGATCCAGAGAAGTTCCCCTGGGAAGAACGAGGGGGGCATCTGTAGAAGTGAAGGAGGTAGCCTTCCTTTACCACCTGAAGTGCTCAGGTGTCTGTAGTAATGCTGGGCCATTGGTGGGCAAAGAATGTGAGAAGTCACCCTATGTGCTGTGGTTCCTGACATCCCATGCGCTGTGGTTCCTGACATTCCAAATCCGCCCCCCCCCCCCCATCCTTTCCAGGCTGTGGCACAGGCACTGTTTTGGGGCTTTAGGTCTACAGGGACCCTGCCCCAGCAGGGAAGCTTGATAGGACAGATAGGCCTGATGATGGGGGTAAATTCCATAGGCTGCCTTCTTTTTCAGGTAGAGAGACTTCTTCCCTGAAGCTTTTCTTCGGGAAAGATTAGCAGTCTTCCGAGAGAACCTGGTTCTGGTCAGCAGCTCAGTCTCCAACTCTACGGTCTTGTCCATCATGGGCTTGCCGAAGAGATTCTTCCCCTGGCAGGGGACATCGACCAACTTGTCCTGAACCCATTGCTCCAGGTTTGAGGTCTGTAGCCATGCCAGGCGGAGGGCATTAATGCCCACCACATCTACTCTAGGCACAGACTCAAAGCAGTCATAAGCCACTCGAATCACATACTTGGAATACTCCTTGAATGTGGTCACCAGGCCCTGGAAGTGCTGGAGGTGGTCAGACAACCCAGCTGAGAACCTGGTGAGCTCCTTCACCAGGTCTCTCAGGTACATGTCCATGTACAGCTAGTAAGCCTGAATATGGGCCACAAAAGCATTGAGCTCTGGTAAAACCTCTTGCTAAACCCACCCATGATGTGGGCCTCACGACCCAGGGGCACCAAGGAGTGTGTCGTCTGGCTCTTGATCTGGCACATGGCTGACTCCACGACGATGGAGTTGGGTGGTACTTTTTTTTACAAAGCCGAGGCTCTTGTGGACCCAATACATGGAAATTGAGCCACTTGCTTACAATAGGAACCATAAACAGGGCTTCCCACATCCTAAAAAGGAGGTGCTCCAAGACAGGAGGCACCGGCACCATTATGCCCTCCTTGGGAGAAGAGTCATACTGAAGGCATGTCCAGGTCTTCAACCCGAGGCTCCTCTGCTGCCTCGATGGTGAAGACAAGGATGAAATCCAGGAAGGAAAGGTCTTCCGACAGGGACCTCTGACAGTCCTGAAGAGAGGGTTCTGATGGAACATCCCAATGCAGAGTAGTATTGGGGGACTTATCATCCACATCCCATTAAGAATCTGAAGGGAGCTCAAAGCACCAGCAGGAATCATGCCTGTGTGCAATCGGGGGTGAGGACATCAGTCCAACCCTGACACAGTGGGTACAGAAACTCTCAGCTTGGACTGAGACAGGGATCTGTTATCGGAATCAGCCCACAGGACATGCCATTCCAGGGCAGGATGGATCTCCTTTGGCAAGGGCCTTGTGGTGCAGGGGCCCATCACCAGCCTCGAAGAACCAGGGGTAACCAGAACCAGAGTCTTCTGGCTCACCAGCAAGGCAGCCAGGCTATGTTCCAGGGACACCATTCTGGCCCGAAGGCTCCGCAGCTACTTGTGCAGGCACAGAGGGTTCCAATGCCAGTTCCCTTGGTGGGGACTCACTGATGGTGATCGCCTCTGCAGCCCAAGGCAGCTTTGAGGGCCACTCCCAGCCTTCAACCTCGGAATCCCGTTGAGGGCTGTGTTGCCGGGGTTTGCAGGTCTTCCCTGTGGTACCGACATCGCCCCTGACAAGGACTTAGACAAAGTCCGTTCCTTCTGGGGATCGCGTTCCACCGATGGTCACCAGTCCAATGGTCCTCTACCTCAGAGGGAGCTCGACAATTGCTGGGTTCAGAGGCCTCCGCAGTTGCACCTGAGGGTGCCGATTCTGAAGCAGACAACGGGGCTCAGGCCGAGAACTTGGGGCCAAACAGCTTCTCCTTCTGCCTTTCATGATTCTTATGCCCTTTGCCCATCAGAATACAGAACGGGCAAGAGGAGGCATCATGATAGGCCCTGAGGCATTGAAGACAGCAACTGTGACAGTCCGTGATGGACATGGTCCTGCCACAATCAGTGCACTTCTTAAAAATCACTAATGGAGACTACAGACGAGAGATAACATTCAAACCCCCCCCCCCCCCCCAATAAAACACTAATCGAGGACACAGTGGGAAAGACAGCTCCCCAAGGTCAAACTCCAATGTCCTGATTAGTAGGGCACGAGAAAAATCCCATGCACCAAAAGAGAAGAAAAAAAGAGAGAAGTACCTGAGAAAAATGTGATGCCAAGGAAGTGATGGTTCCAGGACCACAAGAAGGTGACAGCATGTGACGAAGAAAAACAAAGAAGAGTTTACCGCAAAATGAGGCAACTTTTTAAGGGTGCAAACGGTACATCTGGTGGGCTCTGTCGAAAAACGAAAACCAAGGGAAAATGGCTTCCTTGGGCAGGAAGGTGACCATGCATGTGTGGTTGATCTCCCAAAGGCTTGCTTTGAAAGCTGGGAAGAGATTACCACGTGGGCTCAGTTGATGCTAACGTCACATATATGGGAGGGCTGACTTCTTGCTTGTTCCCAAAGAAATAAACCCCTTTGAATATTGGGCTGTACATATATCTGGTTAGGAGGATCTGCTAACTGGATAAATCCTGTTGAGATATTCAGCAGCACTAACCAGTCAGTGCTGTCCATGGACCAACTCCAGGTTGGTCCATAGGCAGAACAAGGGTAGTCCTAGCACTTAGCTGGCTAGCAGTGATTTTCAGTCTACTAACCAGCTAAGTGCCCGTATGAAGTCAGGTTCTCAATAACTGTCCTAACTTTATGCAGTTTCAGCTATCTGGATAGTGGCTGAATATTGCTGCTGTCTGGATAGCTGTGTTAGGGCTGAAAATGGATATTAAGTGCCTGAGAAAGCACAGTTACTTACCTGTAACAGGTGATCTCTGGGAACAGCAGGAATTAGTCTTCACATATGGGTACGTCGGTACCGACGGAGCCTGCACGGGAACGCTGCCCAGCTTCCAATCAGAAAGCTTTTGGCAGCATCCCTCGCGCCTGCGCGCTGACTTCCCGCCTTCTCCAGAGCCTCTCTTCAGTTGAGTTTCAAAGCTGAGACAAAGGCGAGAGAGAAAAGGAAGAAGAAGATAAAGAGATGCAACTCCTAGGGGAGGTGGGAGGGTTGTGAAGACTAATTCCTGCTGTTCCCAGAGATCACCTGTTACAGGTAAGTAACTGTGCTATCTCTAGAAACAAGCAGGAATGAGTCTTCACATATGGGGACTCCCTAGCTGGAGATGCCAGGGGGAGATCCCAGAAAAATGCAGGAGCCTGGAGCAGGGGTGCATTTTGTCTCCAGGAATCCCCGGCATCCGATGTGGGATGGAGGGTAGGAGTTGACAATAAAGGAGCTGTGAGGAAAGAAACAGCATAGCCAAGGACTAGAGGGTCCTACAGACTACAGGAGTCCTTGATATATATGATGAGCAGCATTAAAACACATTTAATGTACACTCAAAATATGCAGCTTACCTACTGTATTGTAGGAAGTAGAAAGCATGATGGAGTCTACTGGATAAGCAGTGGCGGAATCTTCAAGGTGACCTCCCAGCAGTGAGGATGAAGGTCCAGACCTGGAGGTAGTAGACGATCCAGGTGTCAACTGGGTAGGATTAGACGTCAGGTCGTCAATAGAAAGCTTTATGGGAAAAAGCTGAAAACTCCTTTAGGCATAAGGTCATTAACATTGAGGACTAAAGGAAGAAGACTGACGGAGTTGGAGAACTAGCCCAGTCCTGGCGGGAAGAGGGGGACTGGAAAACCCCTATTCCCAAGGAGAACAGCTGTGTGCTCAAAGATAAAGATGTACACTGTTTTTCCTAGCTGGCGAGAGATAGGAAAAATATTGAAGCTTGATGCTTCAAGGACTTAAAGAAAAAATGGAAGATGTTAGCACCACAGTGGTTATTGGTGCCTAACAGTTTCTGCATCGTAATATGGTATGCGAGGTAGGGCGATAGACTGTCTAAAACCTCTAGGAGGTAAAACATTTAGTATAGACAGTAAGGGTGATAGTGTGTAAGACATATCAACCCTTAAGAAGCCCCCCAACAGACACATATATATACAAATATATATATGTTGATGGAATATATATACATATGTGCAGATGTGTATATTAGGATATGGGTGGAGAAATGTATCAAAATATCTCTATCTCTCTCTCTATATCTATATCTATATCTATATCTATATCTATATCTATATCTATATCTATATCTATATCTATATCTATATCTATATCTATATCTATATCTATATCTATATATATATATATATATATATAGATATATATATCTATATATATATATATATATCTATCTATCTATCTCTATCTATCTCTATCTATCTCTATCTATATCTATCTATCTATCTCTATCTATCTCTATCTATATCTCTATCTATCTATCTATCTCTATCTATATCTCTATCTATCTATATCTCTCTATCTATCTATCTATCTCTATCTATATCTCTATCTATCTATATCTCTCTATCTATCTATCTATCTCTATCTCTATCTCTATCTCTATCTCTATCTCTATCTCTATCTCTATCTCTATCTCTATCTCTATCTCGATAGAGAGAGAGAGAGAGAGAGAGAGAGAGAGATAATATACGTAAATATAGATAGAATTGTGGGGCATGGTTTTGCACCACCAGAGTAATGATATAGGTATGTAGACATATATGGAGATGCTACATACAAGACAACAGGTTGAAGATACATGTCTACCACCCAGCCCCATAATTGTACATGGGGAATATAAAAGAAAAAGATTCTGCGCTCTACAAGAGGGTGAACCCACTTGGGATATGTATAGAGAAACTATTTCAGTGGATTGAGGGATGCAGGAAGGCAATCCAACCAAATAACCGTGATGTTCGCGTGAAAACAGATGATCATATGAATCTGTAAGGAACAAGGCGGGAGATGGCAGATGTGCAGAAACGCAGAGAAAATACCAGAGGGACCTACTGGAGGGACCCAGAGGTAGCATGCGTAAACATCAGCCGTGGAGTTTCACGCAGAAGAACTGATATCTCGTGTTAACACCCCAGGCTAGAGGGTGTGGAGAACCCGCACAGGCATGGGAAGGGTTTATAAGCTTTTCCCTACTAATAGAGAAGCTTCAGAGACAAGGTCAATGCTCTATAGCAAGGCCCTCATAGTAGAAAGCTTCCCTGAAGACTGCAGAGAGCATTGTGCAGGAGAGATATGAGACAAACCGACTGAAGTCAGGTGTGTTGCCATATCCTAGGAGAGGAGATGGTTAGAATAATGTGAGAAAGCCTAAAGGAGTAGGAGGATCCAAGAGAGATGACGAATAGCTTGGAATCACTACTGAGGCTAGACAAAATTTTGAACAAGGGACTGGAACTTGGAAAAAGTACCAGCAATACAATTACTGTAACTCCTGCAGGCACAGCTGCTGACGGAAACAGCAGAGAGATTGTCCTGTGCCCAATAAAGAAAAACAGACAAGAAAAGAGAGGAGATATCCCCTCTCCTTGTCTGAGGAACGAGCTTGCTAGAGAAGCTTTCCAGCATGGTACCCCTCAGTCAGGGAAAAAACCCGGTTGAGAGGGTAGAGTAAGTAATTGGAGGGTGACATATCCATAGGGTAAGTCAACTGAAGGAAAAAATGTTCAGTTGGGATAGAACTATCAGGGGATAGTTGCAACTGCTCTTCTAGAGAGTAAGAAGAGGAGAAGTCTGTAGTCCCTGAACAAAATTTTCCGACAGGTTAGTACACTGAAAAAGAGGAGCACAGTGAATAAACTGCTAATGGGTAGAAGTGAACTGTAGATTACAATTCCCGGCCCCTATGGTTGCTGGGAATGCCGAGACTGGCCAGAGCTGGAGGACTTCAGGCTATGCTGAGGCGTCCCTTGTTTAGGTACAGCCGAATGATGGGCAGGAGATGAATGAAACTTTCTTTTCTTAGGGAAAGAAGGTTTGGTAGGATATTTCCTACCCCTTGAAGAAGGAGGTGGCTTAGATTGGTCTTTAGTGGAAGGAGAGTCAGTGGAGCATTGAGCAACCTGACGTAAAGCCTCCTTATTGAAGAGACCTTCTCCTGTACAAGGAGAATGAGCCAGTATAGTTTGTGCCCATCTGCTCAAGTCTGAAGCTTCAAGCCAGGCTCTGCGACGTGCTGCGATAGCAATAGCAGAGGATCTGCTAACGGACTCAAAAGAGTCTATAGAAGCACGAGACAGGAACCAGGATATATTCCGGCTGTGATTGACGAGCAAGGAATAATCAGTAGCCTTGGGCTCTGGTAAAAAAGGGGTCAAAAGAGACAATTTCTCTGTGACTTCCTGGAGTGTTAGACTCATGGGAAAAATATATGAAAGAATTCTGGAGGCCAGCATAGAGGTTTGGAAGGCCTGACGACCAAAAGCATCGAGTGTTCTTGAAGAACGACCTGGCGGATAAGAAGAATGCTTCTTCTTGCTCTTAACTTTCCTTAATGCTGATTCCACTACAAGGGAACGATGAGAAAGTTGAGGCTTTTGAAACCCTGGAGAGGGTGGCACCCGGTACCGAACCTCAGTGGTTGTAGAAACTAGAGGAAGTCGTAAGGGCAATTTCCAGACCCTCAGAAGGAGATCCTGCAGAGCAGGATGTAAAGGAAGCATCATATTTTCCATTGGTGCCGGTGAGCCATGAGTAGCATCACAACCAGGGATAGAGATATTAAGAAAGGTTGCCATATCCAGGAGAAAAGCCTGAAAAGACTGATCTCCTATGGGAATCATCCCTGGTAAGGCTAAAGAAAGAGGCTGAGCACCAGAGGACGTACAGTGGTGTGAAGGAAGAAACCTAGTAGATGGACAGGGATACTGGCATGTTAACTTAGAGGCAGTGGGTACTGCATCAATGCCAGGTATCTGTTCCAAACTAGGCATCGGTGGAATCGGTGCAAGAACAGGCATCGACATCGATACAGATACAGGACCAGCAGTTGAAGTCGCCATCGGTACGAGAGCATGAGAGAGTTATGGCTAGGATCTTCGGAACTGTCTATCTGGAAACGACAGGAGTCGGTTCCGGGACGCGTCGGTACCCAGTCCTTGAGACTAGATATCGGTTGAAGACTCGGCATCGAAGAAAGCGAGGCTATCGATGCATGTCGCGAGGGTTCTGATGCTGGTGGCAGTATCGGCGATGCCGATACCACTAAGGCAGCCTGGGTTACATAGATCGGTACCGACGGTACCGAGGATACCCGATGACCACCCCTTGCAAAGGGTAAGGCGGTCCACCTCGATGCCGATGCCAGGGTATCAGAACCGATCGACGCCGGTACCGTCCCGGAGCATGGCTGAGATATGGAAATGTCCATTGGTATCGTATCGACCGGCCCCAAGGGTGCCGAGGATGGTAGAGGACAATTCCTGGTGAAGAGTGGAACACTCGACACCGAAACCGATGCCGGGGTATCGGTACCGCTCGAAGCGGATACCCGCACCGTACACGACTGGGATCGAGGGAAGTCAATCCGGTGCGTATCGATCGGTCCCGAAGGTACCGAGGATGCCCGATGACGATCCCTGGTGAAGAGTGGAACACTCGACACCGGTGCCAATGCCGGAGGCTCGGTACCGCTCGAAGCGGATACCACCCCCGAGCATGGCTCAGGTATGTTCTGTGAGGGGTGAGCCCCAGGAACAACCTGAAACCCCTTTAACGCTTTGGAGCCCGAAGACTCCCGCAGGGGTAATGCCAATGGATTCTTGAGGGTAAGGCCGGAGCCGTCACCATGCTGGGCATGGGACATACCACTCAAGCATTGACTAGTCTTAACAGACTGTTTGTGGGTTACCTGATCCTGTGAAGTGGAGAAACCGGGTACCCTCACTGCCGAGGAAAAAACGGTATCGAGGGAAACCTTAAAAACTGAAGTTTTCCTCACAAAATTATCCCCTGACAAGTCAGGGGAAAAAGGGTCAGGACCCACACAGTTGAGACACAAACTATTGGTGTCTAAAAAGAAACAGGTGTTTCCACATCGAAAGCAGGAAAAGAAGGCTCCATAATGAAGAGGCCTGGTAGGCCCAACAAGTTAAGGCAAAAAAACTGAAGAAAAAGTTTCTTAGAATTTAGTCAAAAATCCACCGGCAATACCGGTGGTAGCGGGGAATACAGCCGCGACCACAAGAAAACACAAACTAAAGTAATTAAAGTAAGTAAAAAGAAAAGTTTCTGCGATGACAGGAGGACGTCCTGCCGGCTCCACGGAAAAACGAAAACGGAAGAGAGGCTCTGGACAAGGCGGAAAGTCAGCGCGCAGGCGCGAGGGAGCTGCCAAAAGCTTTCTGATTGGAAGCTGGGCAGCGTTCCCGTGCAGGCTCCGTCGGTACCGACGTACCCATATGTGAAGACTCATTCCTGCTTGTTCCTAAAGATTATCCAGATTCTAACATTGAATATCTGGTTCCACTTTTGCCTATGGTGGTTAGGCGCTTTTAAAACCCTGTCACAGGTTGAATATCAGGCCTTTGAAGTCCAAAGACAGACATTTTAATAATCCAAAGACAGACATTTTCAAATAATTAAACTGGAGTGGAGTAGCAGCCTAATGGTTAGAGGACTGGCTTGGGAACAAAGACCAGGGTTCAATTCCCACTAGCACTCCTTGAGGCCTTGGGCAAGTCACTTAACCCTCCATTGCCTCAGAAAAATCCAAGTTATCAATGTCTCTGTTTAATGTACTTAATCAAGTTTAAGTTACAATATGACTTGTTCCTGGCAAAATCCAAGGGCCTCTACTCTGTCCTCATACTTCTTGACCTCTCTGCTGCCTTTGACACTGTTGACCACAACCTTTTCCTTGATACCCTGTCCTCGCTTGGTTTTAGTGGCTCTGTATTATCCTGGTTCTCCTCCTACCTCTCCCATCGCTCTTTCAGTGTGTGTTCTAGTGTCTTCTCCTCCTCTGCTACCCCACTCCCAGTTGGTGTCCCCCAGGGATACGTCCTGGGTCCGCCTTTTCTCTCTCTATACCCAGTCCATTGGTGCACTTATCTCATCCCATGGCAGTACCATCTCTATGCCAATGACTCCCAAATCTACCTCTCTACACCTGAAATCTCTCCGGCAATCCAGACCAGGATCTCTGCCTGCCTTTCCGACATTGCTGCCTGAAACTGAACATGGCCAAGACTGAACTCCTTATCTTTCCCCCCAAAACCTCCCCCTCCTCCTCCTTTCTCAGTCTCTGTGGAAAACTCTGTAATCCTTCCTGTTTCCTCGGCCCGCAATTTGGGGGTTTTCTTTGACTCCTCTCTCTCTTTCTCCACACATATCCAGCTCGTAGCTAAGACCTGCCCTTTCTTTCTCTACAACATCAGCAAAATTCGCCCCTTCCTTTCTGAGCACACTACTAAAACCCTTAGCCACTCAATCACCTCTCGTCTTGACTACTGCAACCTACTCCTTGCTAGTCTCCTTCTGAATCATCTTTCCCCTTCAATCTATTCAACATTCTGCTGCGTGACTAATCTTCCACCAGCCTCGCCATACCCACATTACTCCTCTTCTCAAGCCACTTCACTGGCTCCCTATCCGCTTCCGCATCCAGTTCAAACTTCTCCTCCTGACCTTTAAATGCATCCACTCTGCGGTTCTTCAGTACCTTTCATGTTTTATGTTTTATGTTTTATTGCATTTGATAAAAACCGCCTTTCATATACAGTCAAGGCGGTGCACAATTAAAATAATTCGTAAAAGGAGGCCAATGGCCAATTAAAAAGAAAGGAAATGTACAGTTCTTCAAAAGGACAGAGATAGTAAAAGTAAGACAAGACATAGGGAGAAGATAATAGGGGGAGGGGAGAGGAGGAAGGAGGTTACACGAAAGGGGAAGGAACATCAAACGCTAGGGAAAACAGGTGGGTCTTCAGATTCTTTTTGAATATGTTGAAGTGTGGTTCCAAACGGAGGGGAGGGGGGAGGGCATTCCAAGCGGCGGGTCCAGCAAAAAAGAAGGCGGAGGAGCGTGTGGATTGCAGGTGAGCACGGGAAGGGGAAGGCAAGGTAAGGCGGTTAAGATGAAAGGATCGAGGGGTGTGCCTGGGGAGTAAAAGTAAATGAGATCCGTGAGATACTGTGGAGTGCTAGTGTGAAATGCTTTATGTACCAGGATGAGAAGTTTAAAGATGGTACGAAAGGGGACAGGCATCCAGTGGAGACGAAAAAGAAGGGGAGTGATATGGTCCCGAGGTGATGAGTGGGTGAGGAGGCGTGCCGCAGTGTTTTGAATACGTTGAAGACGAGAGAGTTGGTATTTAGGAAGACCGATAAATAGGGAGTTAGAAAAATCCACACGAGACATAACCAGAGATAGAACCAGAGTAGTGAGGGCAGAGGGGGAGAGGAAGGGACGAATAGAGCGAATTTGACGAAGGGAGAAAAAAAGAGGTTTTAGTGATGTGAGAAATATGCGAACGAAAAGATAGATCAGAGTCGAAATATACACCCAGATAGCGGAATGTGGAGACGAGAGGGACGGGAGCACCAGAAAAGGAAGGAGCCATTGTGGGAGGAGGGCTGTTGTGGGAGAACCAAATAGCGAGAGTCTTAGTAAGATTTAGGTGGAGACAGTTAAGAGTTAACCATTGAGATAACCATTGAGATAACCATCTCTTATCTCTCCTTACAACCCCTCTCGGGAACTCCGCTCTAACAAACTGCTTCAATCTATGCCCTCCACTCCTACTGCTAACTCCAGACTTCGCTTTCACCTTGCTGCACCTTACACCTGGAACAAGCTACCGGTGTCTGTACGCCAGGCACCCTCTCTATCCCTCTTTAAATTCAGGTTGAAAACTCAGCTCTTCACTGTTGCTTTCAGATCTTGACGTCTGTGTTTTGTTGTGATTAGACTGTAAGTGCCGTGTTTTTGTCTTGACTAGATTGCAAGCTCTGACGAGCAAGGACTGTCTCTTACATGTCTGTACAGCACTGCGTACGACTGGTAGCGCTATATAAATTTCTCAGTAGTAGTAGCAATGTAAATCGATTTGATTGAAATGATAAAGTGGTATGAAAAAAAAAAGTTAAATACATAAATAAATTTTCTTCCTTTTGCTGTCTGGTTATGTTATTCTGTGTGTTGATTCAAGTGTCTGGTTTCTGCTTTCCTCTTTTTCTCTTAGCTCAGTTTATAGGGCAGTGGTTCTCAACCTTTTTTGTACTGCGACCCTTTTTAGCATTGGTTAACTTGTGATGACCCCCAATGATAAAATCAAATGTGTCTCTCTTCCTTTACCGTTAATGCATCGTCGCTGTAATCATTTGCTGAATTATTAATATATTATAGGCCTTTGCAATATGTTTTTATTTATAAAATTTACTTATTTAAACCACAATAATTAATCACAACAAGTAATAATATTTGATTTCAAAATTATGATGATTTTGTAGTCAAATCACTAATACGAAATAAAATTATTTTTTCTACCTTTGTTGTCTGACCAATTTATTCTCTAATCATGCTGGTCCCGATCTGAGACTTCTGCTTTCCTGTCTTCTCTTAGCTCTCTTTCTGCGGTCTATGGTCCATCTGCCATTTCTTTTGTTTTCTTCACTTCTTTCCATCAGCCTATTTCCAGTCCCCTTCTAGTCCAAATACCATGGCAGCCCCTCTCAGCATCCACTCCCTTCCAGTCCCATTCTCCTATCCCCTCGCATTAGCCCATTTGTAGCCCTAGTCCCCAGTTTTCTTCCAAGTCCAGCAGCTCTATCTTCCCCTCCACACCATCAGCCCATTTCCAGTTGAAGCCCCCCACAATCAGCTCACTTCCAGTGCTAGTCCCCCCTCAACCCCATTACCAGTGCTAGGCTCCCCTAATCAGCCCATTACTAGTCCTACCCCCCTATCAGCCCATTACCAGTCCCAACCCCCCCACTGATCAGTCCATTCCCAGTCCTAGCCTTCCCTAATCAACCCATTACCAGTCCTAGCCCACCCCCGATCTGCCCATTACCAGTGCTAGCCCCACAAAGCACAGTTACTTACCTGTAACAGGTGATCTCAGGGAACAGCAGGAATTAGTCTTCACATGTGGGTACGTCGGTGCCGACGGAGCCCGCACGGGAATGCGCCCCAACATCTAATCAGAAAGCCTTTGGGAGCATCCCTCGCACCTGCGCGGTGACTTCCCGCCTTTCCCACTGCCTCTCCCCAGTTGAGTTTCATAGCTGAGACAGAAGGAGAGGAAGAGGAAAGGAAATAGATAGATACAACTCCTAGGGGAGGTGGGAGGGTTGTGAAGACTAATTCCTGCTGTTCCCTGAGATCACCTGTTACAGGTAAGTAACTGTGCTATCTCCAGGAACAAGCAGGAATGAGTCTTCACATGTGGGGGACTCCCTAGCTGAGGGTGCCATGGGAGATCCCATAAAATGCATATCCCTGGACAGGACAGCATTTTCCCAACCTGGATCCCCGGCATCCCCCGAGGGATGGGGGGTAGGAGTTGAGGAGAGAAGAGTTGCAGAGGAACAAAAAAAAACTAAAGACCACCGGGGAGATGAGTCTTTAGAATGCATGTCAGGTATCATTAAAGCATTTAATGAACTAGTACCATATAGAGCTTACCTACTGGATTGTAGGAAGTAGAACTGTGATGGAAGGTACTGTAGACGCAGTAGCGGAATCTTCAAGGGAACTTCACAGCAGTGAGGAAGAAGTTCCAAATCTGGAATGGGCAGGTGACCCAGGTGTCAACTGGAGCAGGAAGAAGAACGGCACGTCTTCAATGGAAAGCTTTATGTGAAAAAGCTGAGAACTCTTTTAGGCACAGAGTTATTAACATTGAGGATTAAAAGAAGAAGACTGACCGATCTGGAATTAGCCCAGTCCGGAAGGGAAGAGAGGGTATGGAAAAAACCCCTTTTCCCAGGGAAAACAGGAGGGTACTCCGGAACACTGAAGATGGACACTGTCTTTCCTAGCCAATAAGAAATAGGAAGACATTGAAGTTTGATACCTCATAGATAAGGTGGTGTATAACAAAAATAGAAGCTGTTGACGCCACAGCAATAATTGTGAGTATAACCGGACCCAGTTACCGAGCCGTATGATAATAGGCAAGCGGACTGTCTGGACCCCTTAGAAAGTAAAAAAAAAAAAAAACATTAGTACCGACAGTTAGGGAGATAGTGGGTAATACACAGGGTGCTATGACCATCTCCCAAAAAACGCATACCTATATAGATATATATAGATACAGTCAAACCTCGGTTTTCGGTTGCCCCGGTTTTCGTCGGTTTCGGTTTTCGACGTCTTTTCCCGACTGAGATCTTGTCTCGGTTTTCGTCTATCACCTCGGTTTTCGTACACCCTGGTCTGCATACAGTACACTGCCTGCCCAGTCCCGGCAGCACTACCCCCCCCCCCGGACTCACCGATCGCGTGTGCCTGCAATAGTGTCACCTTCGCGCTGGTCTGCATACAGTACACTGCCTGCCCAGTCCCGGCAGCACTACCCCCCCCCCCCCCGGACTCACCGATCGCGTGTGCCTGCAATAGTGTCACCTTCGCGCTGGTCTGCATACAGTACACTGCCTGCCCAGTCCCGGCAGCAATACCCCCCCCCCCTGGACTCACCGATCGCGTGTGCCTGCAATAGTGTCACCTTCGCGCTGGTCTGCATACACTGCCTGCCCAGTCCCGGCAGCACTACCCCCCCGGACTCACCGATCGCGTGTTGAGATCTGAAAGGCAGGTGAGCAACATCCTCGAGCCAGACATGAAAGGATTGCAGAGAGGAAGGCCCCGATCTCTCCACCGCCTGCCTGTTCTCTGGAGCGCCCCCTCAGGCTCGGAGGTAGCAGGGTAGCAGGAGATGTTGAATGAATGTGGCAGGCAGTTCTTTCTCTTGCGGGGTACGCTGTTGAGACGGAGTCAGCGATCAGATTAGTGTCCCTTCCAAACAATAACCTCTCCTCCTCCCTCTCCCCTCAACAAGAGTCTTCAATAAAGTTAAATGTGATGTTAAATGTTCATTTATCCATTTCATTAGTCATTTATATGTATTTCTCATTGTTTTCTGTATGTAAAAATATAGTTATTCTCTATAAAATGTATTTTTTGTCAATATTTTTGGGTGTCTGGAACGGATTAATTGAATTTACATTATTTCTTATGGGAAATCTTGCTTCGGTTTTAGTCCGTTTCGGTTTTAGTCAGACTTTTTTGAACGGATTAATCATGAAAACCGAGGTTTGACTGTATATATATATGAAACTATATACATATCGATACAGATGTGAATATATATGTCTAGGCAAGTGTGACATATATATCTATATATAGATATAGATGGGCATGGTTTATGCCCACTCAGTTACAAAAAACATGTATGCATAGGACACATACAGACATGAAAACAATACTGCCTGCAACTGGGCCACAGAAGAAACATCCACATGGGAAATGTGATGCAAAAAACTTCATCTAATAGTAGGGGGCGAAAACCACCCGAAGAGTATAGAGAATCTATTTCTGTGGTACAGGGATGCAGATCAGTGGAATTAGCAGTATAGTTGCGTGAAGAACAGAGGACAATATCAGTCTGGGGAGAGCACGTCAGGAGCACTTTAGGCTGCTGATGCGTCCCAAGGACAGAAAACGCATAGACCAAGATACCAGGATGACCCAGCCAAGGGACTCTGGGGTATCATGTACAGTAAAAATGTATGCGTTGTCCAAGTGGAGCAGAGACATAATGCCAAGCTGTAAGGAAAAAGGGGGGGATTCCTGCCAGATTGGGAGCTCCTTGGACATTCACGCAGAACAAACTTGTCTTCTGCATCACAACGGAAGACAAGAGGGTATAATTATCTAGATAGCCATGGAATGACTATATAAGCCTCTTTTATTATATGGAAAACCCTCAGAGACAAAGTCCAATGCTCTATGGCAAGGGCCCATAGTGGGAAGCCTCTCTGACAATTGCAGAGAGCATCGTGCAGGAGATGGGACTGACAGAAGTCGACAGGTTGCCACATCCTCGATAAAGACATGGCCAGGAGAAGATAACCTGCAGTGAGTGTCAGCACGCAGATAGTTGAGAGCAGCGTGCAGAAGCATTAAAGTACGCACTGGAACTCCTGCACGCACAGCAACTGAACAAGATAGCAGAGGGGATTCTCCTGTATGAAACAGGGAGAAGACAGACCAAGGGAGCGGGGATATTCCGGCCCTGTCTGAGGAGTTGTCCAGAACATGCGTTGAAGGATAACAGGAAGCCTACACTGGAAAGAAAGAGAGAAAGACGTTCCAGTATGGTACCGACTCAAGCAGGGGAAACCCTGGAAGAGAGGGGTTGAAGGTGACGCACCATATGGTAAGTCAGCAGAAGGAAAGAATGTCCATGTGGGGACAGAAGCTATCATGGTATAGTGGTGATCTCCCTTTATAGCAATAAGAAAGGGAGAATACTGTGACCCATGGACAAAAGCATACTGAAAAGAAAACCCAGTGTAGAGTTGGAAGAAGAACTTCTGGTAAGAAGAAGTTAATTGTAGACTGCAGCATACAGGAGCCTATGGCTGCCGGTTATGATTATCCTGGTGAGAGCCTGGGAACTTCAGACCAGGATGAGATGTCCCTTGCTTGGGGACATCTGGAGGATGGGCAGAAGGAGGATGAAACTTTCTTTTCTTAGGGAAAGAAGGTTTGGTAGGACATTTCCTACATCCTGGGGAAAAAGAAGGCTTAGGACGGTTTCCAGAACTAGTAAAGTCAGTGGAGCACTGAGCAACCTGACGTAAAGCCTCGATATTGAAAAGATTTTCTCCAGTACACGGAGAATTACCCAGTGTATGTTGTGTCCATCTGCTCAGGTCTGAAGCCTGCAGCCAGGCTGTACGACGTGCTCCAATGGCAATAGCAGAGGACCTGCTAACAGACTCAAAAGAGTCTAGAGAAGCACGAGAAAGAAACCAAGAGATATTCCTGCTATGGTTAAGAAGCAAGGAATAGTCAGAGGCCTTAGGTTCTGACAAAAAGGAGACAAAAGAGATAATTTCTCTGTGACCTCCCGAAGTGTTAGACTCATATAAAGATATATGAAATAATTCTGGAAGCCAACATGGAAGTTTGGAAGGTTTGACGCCCAAAGGCATCAAGTGCTTTAGATGCACGACCTGGAGGAGAAGAAGAATGCTTCTTCTTGCTTCTGACCTTCCTCATTGCCGATTCCACTACAATGGAATGATGCGGAAGTTGGTTCTTCTGAAACCCCAGAGAGGGGGGCACCTGATACAGAACATGCATGGCTGTAGAAGGTGCAGGAACCTTTAAAGGCGACTGCCAAATCCCCAGAAGAAGGTCCTGCAAAGAAGGATGTAAAGGAAGCATCATGGTTGCTTTTTCAGCAGGACCTTGGTTAAGAGTAGGGCCAGGAATAGGAATGGCAAGAAGTCTGCCATGTCAAGGAGAAATTCCTGAAAAGGAGGAACTATTCCTGGGTAGGCTGAGGTTGAATGAGCAGCTTGAACACCAGAAGACCTACCGGACTGGTGCACCAAAGGAATCCTGCTAGATGGAGAATGATACCGACAGTTCCGATTCGAGGCAGTTAGTACTGCATCGTCGGTTCCCAGTATCGATTCCAAGCTAGGTATAGAAAGGATCGATGGCACCGATGGAACTGCAGGAGTCGACATCGATACCGACACCGGCATCGGGGACGGCAACACCCTGGGAGCCAGCAGCGGCGGCTGCCGAAGTGATACCGAGGCAACCAGAGAGCTTTGATACCGACAGTTCCGATTCGAGGCAGTTAGTACTGCATCGTCAGTTCCCGGTATCGATTCCAAGTTAGGCATCAAAAAGATCGAAGGCACTGATGGAACTACAGGAGTCGACATTGATACCGTACTGCGTAGCCGGAAGGGACAAGGATCGGTTCCGAAAACCGTCGGAACCAAGTCATCCAGACTGGATATCGATTCTAGACTGGGCATCGAACCGAGCGAGGTTATCGACGCCCGTCTAGAAGGCACCGACGTTGGTGGTGGTGTCGGCGATGCCGATCCCGGAAAGTTAATCGGAATCGCATCGATCGGCGCCGAAGACGCCGTTCGGCGAAGAGAGGAACACTCGACACCGGCGCCGATGTCGGGGTATAGGTACCGCCCGAAGCCGGTACCCCCTCCGAGCATGGCGCAGCAAGAGGAAAAGCCATCTGGGGCGTATCGCTCGGCCCCGAGGCCCAGGATACCCGACGCCGAGCCCCGGTGGAGAGTAGAACACTCGACACCGACGCCAATGCCGGGGCATCGGCGCCGCTCGAAGCCGGAACCAACCTCGCGGCTGGCTGGGACAGAGGAAAGCCAGTCTGGGTCGTACCGATCGAAGGCACCGAGGACCCCAGATGACGATCCCTAGTGACAAACGGAGCACTCAACACCGGCGTCAATGCCGGGGAATCGACCCCGTCCGAAGCCGGCACCAACCCCGCTTGTGGCTGGGATGCAGGAAGGCCAGTCTGGGTCGAATCGATCGGTCCCGAAGGCACCGAGGACACCAGTTGACGATCCTTGGCGAAGAGTGGAACACTCGACGCCGATGCCGGGGAATCGGCACCGCTCGAAGCGGATACCACCCCCGAGCATGGCTCAGGTATGTTCTGTGAGGAACGAACCCCAGGAACAACCTGAAACCCCGTGAATGCTTTGGAGCCCGAAGACTCCCGCCGGGGTTTTATTGCCAAAGGGGTCTTGAGGGGAAGGCCAGAGCCGTCGTCATGCTGGGCATGAGACTTACCCCTCAAGAATTGGCTAGTCTTAACAGACTGTTTGCGGGTTACCTGATCCTGGAGAGAAGAATAAATCGATGTCCTCACCTCAGGAGGAAAAACAGCATCGAGGGATACCCGAAAAAGAGAGGGTCTTCTCCCAACCCTAAAGCCCGATGGACCGGGGGAAGAAGGGTCAGGACCCAAACAGGATATACACCAAGTGGTGGAGTCTAAAAAGAAGACTAAGTCTCCACAGTGGAGGCACTTCTTAGGAGAAGGCTCCATGCTGGAAAGGTACCACGGAATCCTACTAGTAAGACTACAGAACATCAGATTACATGGAACCACACTGAGATGGTTCCACTCTTACTTAACGGACAGACAAATACAGGTCAAGATTGGCCACCAACACCTCCCGACCCATAAAGGTCATGCAAGGCGTACCCCAAGGATCCGCCCTATCAGCACTACTATTCAACCTTTACATCCAGCCAGTATGCAACATCATACAAGAACACAGGATAAGATACACAATCTATGCAGATGATATGATATACACACCAATCAACCTCGACAACCCAGACTACTCAAAGATAACAGTGTTTAATGCACATGAACAGCTGGTTTCAAGACAACTTGACAATAAACTACAACAAGACCGAGGCCCTAATCATCACGCGAAACTCCGACTTTATCCCTCCTCCCAACATCAAGATAGACACCACAACCATACCCATACAACCAGAAGTGAAATACCTCAGAGTGACTCTGGACAAAGAACTGAACCTCCAGTCCCACATCGGCAGAACCGCCAAAAATGCTTACCACAGGATAAGCCTAGTCCGACGCCTCAGGCCCGTCCTCTCTCAAGAACACTTCTGCACAGTATGCCAGGCTTTAATAACCCCAATCCTAGACTTCTGCAACCCAATCTATCTTGGCCTAACAAAACAAGCCCTCAGGCCACTGCAATTGGCACAAAACACAGCAGCACGCATAATAACAGGCACCAAAAGACAAGAACATATCACTCCCACTCTAAAATATCTACACTGGCTACCAATCAGTTCCCGCATCAGATACAAGACAATCATAAACATCTTCAAAATCAAATAACGCACATCAGCTATCAGCCTACACCCACTCATACAACCCGACAGCAGCACAAGACCAAGGAGGAAATGCACATCCAACTGAGTCAACACCCCGGAGGACTTCAACAAGGTGCGCAAGGACACCGAAAAACCAGCCCTTTCAAAAGCGGCTCCAACAATCTGGAACACACTCCCTGATGAACTAAGAGCAACATCAGACATTAACAACTTTAGGAAACTACTAAAGACGACACTCTTCCTTGAGCACTATGGGAACGTCACATAAGCTGTGCAACAGACAATACCCCAACTCACCAACATACCATCGAGACCAGATCATAGTACTGAAGCAAAGCCCAATGTATACAGTATTGTAGATAGCGCACGTTATAAATAGCTCACCACCAATCAACAATCACCTACACTCACACGCACTCACTGCTCACTGCATGCGCACACTAAACACAAGACTTTGTGATCGTTTGCTGTGTAGACCGCCTTGATTGAAGGATAAGGCGGCATAGAAATCTGTTTAAATAAATAAAAAATAAATAAATAAAATACCTTCTCTACGCCTCTCAAGCAAGCATCTATAAGACCATTATTGAAGAGCAACCACCTAGACAAGACGGAACCTAAATCATATTGTCCTATATCAAGTTTACCTTTCTTATCAAAGATAATTGAGAAGGTATTTCAGATTCAACTACAAGATTAGATTGATATACATGCTCCACTAGATCTTCATCAACACGGTTTTAGGCGTAATTACAGTGTTGAGACACTATTTACATCTCTTCTTGACAGCCTCCTATCTGGTATGGACAATACTAGAGCAAGTTATATCTTAATCTTTGACATCAAACTGCCTTTGACTCAGTAAACCAGTATACGATAATTAAAGGACTCTGTGACATTGGAATTTCTGGTATGGTTCTGAAATGGTTTATTTCTTATCTGATAGAAAGCAGATGATCAGATGTGGAAATATTCAATTGAATCAGTTTATTCTATGCCAAAGTGTTCCTCAAGGTTCAGAACTGTCTGCTGTACTTTTTAACATTTATATACAGATGCTCTGCTCTGTGATAAGCAAATAAAATCCTACGTATCATAAGGAAAGAAATGGAAAATAAAACAAAGGATATTATAATGGCTCTGTATTGTTCCATGGTGCGACCACACCTTGAATATTGTGCGCAATTCTGGTCACCGTTATCTTAAAAAGGATATAGCATTATTAGAAAACGTACAGAGAAGAGCCACCAAAATGGTAAAGGGGATGGAAGGATACCCCAATGAAGATACACTAAAAAGGTTAGGGCTCTTCAACCATGAAAAGAGATAGATGGCTGAGGAAAGATATGATAGAGGTCTATAAATTAATGAATGGAGTGGAACGGGTAAAGTAGATTGATTGTTTACATCATCAGAATATAGAAAGACTAGGGAACATGCAATGAAGTTACAGGATAACCTATTTAAGACTAATAAAGAGAAAATATTTTTTTCACTCAACGTGTAATCAAACTCTGGAATTTGTTACCAGAGGATGTAGTAAAAGCTGTTAGTGTATCTGGGTTTAAAAAAAGGTTTGGACAAGTTCCTGGAGGAAAGGTCCCATAAACCATTATTAAAAGGGACCCGGGAAATCACTGCTTAACCCAATAAAAGCATTGTGGAACCTGTGTCTTTTGGGGAAACTGCTAGGTACTTATGACCTAGATTGGTCACTGTTGGAAACAGGATACTGGGCTTGATGGACGTTGGTCTGACCCCGTATGGCATTTCTTATGTTCAAGCATATCAACTACAAGATTTACATAGATATTATGATCTTTACTCCTTTCAACACTAATCACTCTCAGACTGCAAATTGCCTAGGAGCAATGATAGTCTGCCTTAGTAAGTTAAGCCTTGCAATTAATTTCACAAAGCCTGAAGTTCTTTATGTCAGAAGAAGCACCTCTTTCACATCACCTGAGAGTATACATAGTCTAGATTATGATCTAGTTGTCAAGCAGCACATAAAGTATCTTGGTATAACTCTTGAACAAAACCTCAACTTCCAAGAGCACATTAAGAGAACTAAAAAGGCTTATTCTAAGTTACGAACAATCCAGAAATTTAAAACTTTACTAAATGAATGTAACTTCAGGACGATCTGTCAATCTTTGATAATACCTACTCTGGATTACTGCAATTTAATCTTCTAAGTTTCCCAATGAAATCGGCATATCCACTACAACTTGTTCAGAACACAGCTGCACGAATGATTATGAAAGCCTCCAAGATGGATCAGATAACACCTATTCAATTTCAGTTACACTAGCTTCCAATTCATATGCATTGCAAGTTTAAATCGATTCTGATCATTTTCAAATTTATACATATATTTTTCCAGCAACCCTTAAACCTTTAATTACAATGAGAGCTAACAATAGACAGAGAAGATCTTCATGTGAGAATTTAATATCTACGAAGTGTGAAAAAAAATGAGACTGACCCATAAATGTTTTATTATAAAATCTACAGAGAATTACGCATTGCCCCCTTCAATGTAATCCCCATCCCCCACCCTGAGTTAATGCACTTCTGCCACGTACGGAAGCACTCGATAAAGTCCTCCTCCACGAGATCCCTCAGCTCCCTCGTCACAGTGGCCTTGATCTCTTCTACAGAGGCAAAATGAGTTCCCTTTGAGCACAGTCCAACATGGGGAAGAGCCAGAAGTCGCACGGTGCAAGATCTGGGGAATAAGGAGGGTGGTCGAGAGCTGTGATCTGTTTGTTGGCCAAGAACTGCCTCACACTGAGCGTGATGTGTGTGGGTGCATTGTCGTGGTGGAGCAGCCATGACTTGTCTCTCCACAGAGCCCGCCTGCTGGGCCAAACCAGATCATGGAGGCAATTGAGGACCTGCTGGTAGAAGTGCTGGTCGACTGTATGACCCTCATGCACAAACTCATGATGGACCACTCCCTTCTGGTCGAAGAATGCGATCAGCAAGACCTTGATCCTTGATGTGGACATACACCCCTTCTTGGGTCTGGGTGACAGTCGAGTCTTCCACTGCAGGCTTGGTCTCTTCCTTTCAAGGTCATACTGGAAGACAAGTCTCGTCTCCTGTGATGACTCGGTCAACCAACTCTGGATTTTTTCCAATCTTCTCTAGCAAGTCTCAACAAACATTGACCTGGTGCTCCTTCTGGTCATCTGATAAAAGCCTGGGCACCATCTTGGTGCACACCTTCCGCATCCCTAGCTCCTGCACCAAGATGGTCCACACTGACTCCCTGTTCAGGCTGAGCTCCTCAGCTATCATCCGCACCGTCAATCTGCGATCACTCTGCACCAGCTGGTTCACTCTGTCAATGTTCTCAGCCGTCTTTGTCGTGAAAGGCCGTCCTGACTTGAGATCATCCTCCACATCCTCGCGGCCAGTCTTGAAGCGTTTGTGCCACTCGAAGACTTGCGGCCTTGACATTGCATCTTCTCCATAAGCCTTTTGGAGAAGGTGGAGACACTCAGTTGGGCCCTTCTCCAACTTAACCAGAAATTTCAAGTTGATTCTTTGCTCCATATTTCTGCCACCTCCAGTTGTGCGACAAAGCAATGGAGCAGTGTGCTACAAAAAAGTCTGAAAAAGAAAAACAGAGTGAGAGATGAAAAAAATATTATTGCAGAATAGTGACGAGATGTTGCACAACACAGTGACATAAGTGGTTAGCCAATTGGAATTGAGTCATGGGCGTGCCTGCCACAGTCTCATTTCTTTTTTGTCACACCTTGTAGACCAAAACAATGCACAATTGCAAAGCTAGCAACTTGTAACCGTGCCTTATCTCTGTACTCTTCATCTCTTTGGAACTCTTTGTCAGTGGAATTAAGATCCATATCTGATATCAAGGATTTTAGGAAAGCTCTGAAGACTCAGCTCTTCAGGGAGCATTTTGGACCTGATGTTAGCCTAGTCTCCATTTGTTTATTTATCCTCTTATTTTATGTTTTTGTAAAGCTCCAAGTTAACATTCCCTGTTTAATGTATTTATTTTCTGTTGATGTAAACCGCATTGAATTTAAGAAATGCGGTACAGAAGACCTGTTAAATAAATAAAACGATCTGCTCTCACCCATGTCTAGTCTCTGCTCTGAACTCCATGTCCAACATCTGCCCTCCATCCCTCTAAGAACAGAAGATATGTCATACTGGGTCAGACCAAAGTCATCAAGCCCAGTATCCCGTTTCCAACAGGGGCCAATCCAGGTCATAAGTACCTTGCAGATTCCCAAAAAGACATACAGGTTCCACAATGTTTGTATCGGGGCAAGCAATGGATTTCCTGGGTCATCTTTAATCATGGTTTATGGAACTTTCCTCTAGGAACATGTCCAAATCCTTTTTTAAACCCAGCTACACTAAGAGCTTTTACTACATCCTCCGGTAACAAATTCCAGAGTTTGATTATGCTTTGAATGAAAAAATATTCTCTTGTTAGTTTTAAACAGGTTACACTGTAGCTTCATTACATGTCCCCTAGTCTTTCTACTTTTGATGGCGTAAACAATCAATCTATATTTACCTGTTCCATTTCATTCATTAATTTATAGACCTCTATTATATCTCCCCTCAACCGTCTCTTTTCCAGGTTGCAGAGCTCTAATCTTTTAAGCATCTCCTCATAGGGTTATCCTTCCATCCACTTTACCATTTTGGTTGCTCTTCCCTGTACCTTTTCTAAATCTGCTATATCCTTTTTAAGATATGGCAACCAGAATTGCACACAATATTTAAGGTGCAGTCGCACCATGGAACGCTAGAGGCATTATAATATCCTTTGTTTTATTTTCCATTCCTTTCCTTATGATTCCTAGAATTCTATTTGCCTTCTTAGCCACTGCTGGCACACTGAGCAGAGGGTTTCAACATGCTTACCACAATTACTCCTACATCTTTTTCCTGGGTGGTGGTTCCTAATGTGGAACCTCGTATCGTGTACCCATAGTTTAGGATGTTCTTTCCTAGGTGCACAACTTTGCACTTCTCCACATTAAATTTCATCTGCCATTTGACCATCCAGTCTTCCAATTTATCAAGATCCTCTTGCAATTTTTCACAAACCTCTTGGCAGCTTTGAATAATTTTGTGTCATCTGCAATTTTAATTACATCACTCATTATTTCAATTTTCAAGTCATTTAAGAATGTTAAAAAGCAGTGGATCCAGCACAGATCCCTGGGGTACTCCTTTCTCCATTGGGAAAATTGGCTATTTGACCCTACTCTCTGCTTTCTATCTTTTTAATCAGTTCCTGATGCACAATAGTACACTGCCTCCTATCCTATGACTTTAATTTTGCCAAGAGTCTCTCATGATACACTACACTATTATCTATTCTCCAAAATGCTTCCCGTCCACGTGCAGGACCCAAAAGGCAGGCAGAGCTCTGGAATCTCAATGCATGGATGAGACAATGGGGCAAGGAATGAGGTTCTGGATTTGTTAGGAACTGTGCAGCATTCTGGGGAAAGGAGGGGCTTTTCCAAAGGGATGGGCTCCACCTTAACCGGGATGGAACCAGGCTGATGGCATCAACCTTTAAAAAAGAGAGAGAGCAGCTTTTAAACTAGATATACCCAAGAGTGTATGGTTTGGAACAATGTATCCTTGAAAGATACCAACAAAAGATTGAAGTTAAGGCATGCTCTGGAATGCTCTGCCCCCTGACATTAGGGCCATTGCCGACCTATATCAGTTCAGGAAGGCACTCAAATCCCACCGTTTCCTCCAATACTACCCAACCAGTAATTGAACCTAGATATCCCCTCTGAAGAAATGACCCACTCAGAAAGACCCTTACATTTGTTATGTGATTTTTACCCAACCTTGTTCCGTGTAAATATCTTATGTATATAGTTAACCCCTGTTGTATAAGTTTGCACTCCTGTTCAATGTAAAACCAGACAGCTTGTTGTTATGGTCATTGTGTTATGATGTAAACCGCGCTGATGCCGAATAGCGCGGTATATAAAGAAATTGTAATAAATAATAAATAAATAAATATCAACAGAGGTTCCAAAAAAGGCAAAAGTAACCCAAATGCCTTTTAAGTACAGAGCAGACAGAGCTTAAAAGATTCTAAATTACCCCTGCCTACCAGTAACCAGATTAATATGAATAAAACACAACCTCTAAGATGCTTGTATGCAAATGCTAGACATCTAAAAAATAAGATGGGAGAGTTAGAATATATAACACTAAATGTATGATTGGTATCTCAGAGACACAGTGGAAGGAGGACAACCAGTGGGATATTGCCGTATCTGGGTTCAAACTATATAGTAATGATAGATCAGATTAAACTGGTGGAGGGGTTGAACTCTGTGTTAGAGAGGGCATTGAGTATTCACACAAAAAGTGAGGAAAACAATAGTTTTTTCATATTATATTTTTTGTTGGACCATATAATACCGTGTGCCGGGGTCATGAAAACGGACTCCCAGACCTTGGTAAGTAATAGTCCCTGTAAGCCTGTTCAACGTAACACTTTTAAAATATTCGAGTTTCATCCTCCGGCCCTGAAACGGGGGCTCCCTTTTGGTCAGTTCTTAAGGCTTAGACGCATTTGTTCCTCACGTGATGATTTTAAAATCCATGCCAAAGAATTATGCTATTGGTTACAATATCAGGGTTATCCCCAAAAAATCATTCGACATGCTTATAAAAGAGCTTTAAATAATCATCGAGAGTGGCTGTTATCGGGTCTGGTTGAAGAGAATAATTTTCAAGTTAATATGAGTAGCATTGCCAGTGATCTCACTACTAATGTACTTGGACATGTAAATGATACCACCAATATGAGGGGCACTACTGGAGATTTTGATATGAATGTAAACACGACGACAACTGGGAATGAAACTATGGAAATTTATAATAAATATGATAACAGAAATATGGACAAAGATAAAAATAAAAATAAGGATAAATTGGAATTTGGGACTATGGGGGTTTCTCGGGACTATAAAAGGACTACTGAGACGAACACTTTGGATTCTTCAAAATTTGTTGGAATTTTACCTTTCAATCATCGTATACACACAGTACATTCAATTATGAGAAAACATTGGAGTATTTTGTCGGTTCATTCATGTTTTCAGAAAAGACTGTGTTGCTTTCACTAGGGGGACGAATTTACGTGACAGTTTGGTATGTACCTCCCCACGGGTTGATCCTCCTAAGCACCAGATGGGACATTCTTCCTGTGGTCATTGTTCCTATTGTTCAGGATCTTTGTTAGGCAATATTTGGACTGACCCCTGCACACAGCGTAAATGGCTTTTCCAACATGCCACATCTTGTGATTCTTCATATGTGGTATATTTGATCTGTTGCCCATGCGGGTTAGTATATGTGGGCAGGACAATTCGCCCTTTCAAGGTCCGCTTGTCGGAACATGCCTCTCGGGTCCGTACCCGTACTATTTCAGCCCCACTGGTACAACATATGCTTTCTTATGGCCATAATTTTGAGGATCTACGTTGGAGAGCGATTGACCACGTCCCTTGTAACCCAGGTGGAAGAGATCGGACTCAATGTTTACAATTTATTGAGCAGCGGTGGATTTTTCGCCTCAATACAGTGACTCCCCATGGTCTCAATTTGGAGTTGGATTGGCACAGTCTTTTATGATCTTTTTAGGCTATTTCCATTCCACATGCAAATTTTTTTCCCTTTCCTTTAGGGAAAATTTTGAAGAATTTTGAATATTTTCTCTGATTTTTCTGATTGGTCTAGTGATCTGGATGACGTCAGACGCCATGGTTAAAAGTGATTCTTTGTAAAGTTTTTTCATTCCTTGTAAATTGACGTCGTGAGATAGGTCAGCAATGGCTCAGACATTAGAGCCATTGCTGACCTATCTCAGTTCAGGAAGGCACTTAAATACCACCTTTTCCTCCAATACTACCCAACCAGCAATTGAACCTCGGTATCCCGCTGAAGAAATGACCCACTTAAGAAATTACCCTTTCGTTCATTATGTGATTGATACCTAATTTTGCTCAGTGTAAATATCTCATGTATATAGTTCATCCCTGTTATCCAAGCTTGTACTCCTGTTCGATGTAAAACCAAACAGCATGTTGTTGTGGTCGTTATGTTATAATGTAAACCGCGCTGATGCCGAATAGTGCGGTATATAAGAAATTGTAATAAATAAATAAATAAATAAATTTGATTGGTGATGATAGTTTGACCTGAAGCAGGCAGATTGAAGTGAGAGCCCGAAACGCAGGACTGTGTCGTGTGTCTTCCACCTTGATGATTTTGCCATGGCAGTTAAGTTTAGTTTTAATATATTTCTCACTGCTGGTTTGATTAAAAGGGACTATTACTTACCAAGGTCTGGGAGTCCGTTTTCATGACCCCGGCACACGGTATTATATGGTCCAACAAAAAATATAATATGAAAGAACTATTGTTTTCCTCACTCTTTTGTGTGAATACTATTTTAGCTGGGTGAGGAGTTTTGGCTCCTGGGTTTGGCAATTTTGCCTTTGTGTTTGGATAGAGAGGGCATTGAGTCACAAAGGATTAAAAAGTTTTGCAGGAAACAAAATACATTTTAGAATCTCAATGGATTGAAATTCCATGTAAAAAGGGGAAGGCGATGGCAGTGGGGTATACTATCGACCGCCTGGTCAGAATGATGATGAAATGCTCAAAGAAATCAGGGAAGCTAACAAAGGTTACAGCACAGTAAGATTTCAATTACTCTGGTATCAGTGCCATGGCAGGACATGCAAGGGAGATAAAAGTTTTTAGATGAAATAAATGGCTGCTTCTTGGAACAGCTGGTTCTTGAACTAACGAGAGGGTATGCCATTTTGGACCTAGTCCTTAGTGCAACACCAGGTCTGGTGCAAGAGATAAGGGTGTTGGTGCCACTTGGCGATCATAGCATGATTGCATTTGATTAAATGGAGTTAGGACGGCAAGGAAATCCACAGTACTACCTTTAAACTTTCAAAAGGGAGACCGATAAAATGAGGAAAATAGTTAAGAAAAATCTAAAAGGAGCAGTTGCAAAGGTTAAAGATTTACATCAAGCATGGGTGTTTAAAAATACTATCTTGGAAGCCTAGACCAGCTGTATTCCACGCTTTAAGAAAAGTGAAAGGAAGTCTAAAAAACTGCCGGCATGGTTTAACGGTGAGGTCAGAGAGGCTGTTGCCAAAAAAGCATCTTTTTGGAAATGGAAAAAGGAGCCAAATGACGAAAACTGGAAACATAAGCACTGGCATGTTAGATGCAAGACATTGATAAGGCAGGCAAAGAGAATTTGAGAAGAAGCTTGCTGTAGAAGCAAAAAACACAAAATAAAGACTTTTTCAAGTACACTCATAGCAAAAAACCTGAGTGTGTCATTGGACAATTAGATGATAGAGAGGTAAAAGGGGCACTAAGAGGGGACAAGGCCATAGCGGAGAGCCTGAATGAATTCTTTGCTTCGGTCTTTACTGAGGAAGATGTAGGGATGTCATCCATAACTGATATGGTATTTAAAGGCGATGCCGCAGAAGAATTGAAAGAAATATCAATACACTGGGAAGATGTATTACTACTATTAGATAAACTGAAAAGTAGCAAATCACCTGGACCGGATAAGATGATGAAACCCTCCGCCCAGTGTGCAGTGGCAGCCAAAAAAGCAAATAGAATGCTAAGAATCATAAGAAAAGGAATGGAGAGGAGAATAAAACAAAGGATATTATAATGCCTCTGTATCATTCCATGGTGCGATTGCACCTTGAAAATTGTGTGCAATTCTTGTCAACCTGGAAAAGAGATGGCTGAGAAGAGATATTATAGAGGTCTATAAATTAATGAATGGAGTGGAACGGGTAAATGTAGATTGACTGTTTACGCCATCAAAATATCGAAAGACTAGGGGATATGCAATGAAGCTACAGTGTAATCTATTTAAGACTAATAACAGAAAATATCAAACTCTGGAATTAGTTATCGAAGGATGTTGTAAAAGCTGTTAGTACAGCCCAGTTTAAAAAAAGGTTTGGACAGGTTCCTGAAGGAAAGGTCCATAAACCAATATTAAAGGGGACCCAGGAAATCCACTGCTTGCCCCAATACAAGCATTATGGAACCTGTGTCTTTTGGGGAACTGCTAGGTACTTGTGACCTAGATTGGCCACTGTTGGAAACTGGATACTGGACTTGATGGACCTTGGTCTGGCCCAGTATGGCATATCTTATGTTCTTATATTGACCGGCTCGCCTTTGTCTACCCGCTTATTCACACCTTCAAAAATATTTAACAGATTAGTAAGACAAGACCTTCCTTGGCTAAAGCCACGTTGGCTTTCTCCCATTAAACAATGACAGTCTACATGTTCAGTATTTTTGTTCTTTATAATGGTTTCTGCTATTTTGCTTGGTACTGACATCTGTAGTTTCCCGGATCACCCCTGGAACCCTTTTTAAAAATTGGCATTACACTGGCCATTCGCCAATCTTCAAGTATTACAAATGATTTTATCGATAGTACTCAGACTACTAATAGTAGGTCTGCAATCTCATATTTCAGTTCTTTCGACACCATCAGATGTATACCATGTGGTCCAGGTGATTTGCTACTCTTTAGTTTATCAAATAGTTTTCATACATCTTTCCAGTTTATCAATATTTCTTTCAATTCTTCCGATTCATCATCTTTAAATACCATTTCCATCATGGGCAACTTCCCTACATCTTCTTCACTAGATTAACGCAAACAATTCATTTAGTCTCTCTGCTATGGCCATGTCCCTTCTCAGTGCCCCTTTTACCCCTCATGTACAAATGCATTTGAGCAAGTGTTTATTATGCATTTTTGCTTTCACGGCAAACTTTTCTTCAAATTCTCTTTGCTTGCCTTATCAATGTCTTGCATCTAACTTGACAGTGCTTATGTTTTCAGTTTTCATCATTTGGCTCCTTTTTCCATTTACCGAAAGATGCTTTTTTGGCTACAACAGCCTCTCTGACCTCAACTTTAAACCATGCTGGCAGTTTTTTGGACTTCCTTCCACTTTTCTTAAAGCATGGAATACAGCTGGTCTGGGCTTCCAATATAATATTTTTAAACAACTCCCATGCTGGATGTAAATCTTTAACCTTTGCAACTGCTCCGCTTAGTTTTTTGTTAACTATTTTTCTCATTTTATCATAGTCTCCCTTTTGAAAGCTAAAAGGTAGTACTGTGGATTTCCTTGCTGTCCTTCCACTTATTACCCCACTTTGTATCCATGTGCTCTCTACATACGTATATGTTCCCTACGCTGTGTCTGCTGTCTACCCCTCTACTGTGTGTCCAGTATCAGCCATTTACCCCCTATCATTGTCATTCTTCTGCCTTCCAGCCTCTCTCCCCCCACCCCTCTTCGTTTCCCGCATCTCCCCTCTCAGACTCTCTCCCCATGCCTCTGTGTCTTGCATCTTCTCTCTAGTCTCTCCCTCCATCCCCCTTCTGGGTCCTGCATCTCCCTTCCAGCCTCTCCCACCCCCCTTTTTGCCCTGCATCTTTCCTTCCAGTCTCTCTCCCCATTCCCATGTTCTTCATTTTCTTTCCAGCCAATCTCTCCCTGCCCCCCCCCCTTGCCACTGCCACCGCTTTTCCTACGATTGAAGTCTAAGGTCCACTATCACTGCAAACAGTAAAAAAAAAATTAAAAAAATTAAAAAAGTGCGGGTTTTTCTGACTCCACGCTTGGAAGGCCTACAAATGCCAACCCCCTCTGATGTGAACGATGTGTCAGAGGGGGTGGGCATTTGTATTTCCTCTAAGTGTGGAGTTGAGCTTTTTTTTTTTTTTTTTTAAATGCGTGTTTGAAGTCTAATGTCCACCACTTTTGCAGCAGTGACTTGAAACACTCGGGGGGGGGGGGGAGGGAAAGCACAGCTCTTCGCTACTCCACATTTGGAGGGCATGCAAATGCCCCCTCTGATGCACTGTTTGCAGAGGGGGCAAGCATTAGTTAGCTTTCCAAGTGTGGAGTCGCAAAGACCCATGCCTTTTTTTTTTTGATTGACGTCTAAGGTCTGCAACCACTGCAATTATATAGGAAAGGCAGCGATGATAGATTGTTACTGTGATCATCATTTGCTGGTTTTTTTTTTTTTGGTTTTTTTTAAGACAGTGTGAGGTGGTTGCCACTGGCTTGCTATGGGCGGGGAGAGGGGAGGCATTTTGCCATTCCAAAATTTGAAGCCTGAAGCAGCTGCCTCACCCTGCCTCATGATAGGGGAGGGGACCTAAAATAGGATAAGAATCCCTGGGTACTTGTGAATAAAAGGCTCATGGTGCCATATCCCAGCACTGGTTTCAATAGAGCTGAAAGCCTCAAAAAGGAGGAAAAACTGCTGGGCCAAAAAAGGAACACTGGTCAGTTTTGTGTTTGAAGAAATCTTCAGGAACAAGCAGGAATGTAGTCTTCACATATGGGTATCGTCAGTACCAACAGAGCCTGCGCGGGAACACTCCCCAGCGTCCAATAGGAACGCTTTTGGGAGCATCCCTCAGCATGTGCGCGCTGCCTTCCCGCCTTTCCAACTGTCCCCCTTCAGGTCTTCATTTTCCACGGAGCTGACAGGACACATACCTTGTCACCGCAGAAAATTTCTTCTTTAAACTTGTTTTCTTGTGGTCGTGCCTGCCTCCGCATGACACTTACCGGTACCGCCGGTTCTTTCTTTCTTCTTTAAAAAGAAATAAATAAAATATCTATTTTTGAACTGTTTTGGGCATTAGGCCCCATTTTTCCAAAAAGATGGAAATACCAGCTAGTGGTTTTAAAAAATGTACTAAATGTGGCGGTACCATCTCCGCCACAGACACCCATGATTGGTGTCTAAAATGTTTAGGCCCTGACCATTCTCCATCGGAGTGTTCCTCCTGTATGGGGATGACTAAAAGAGGAAGACAGAACCGAGCTGCAAAGCTCGGTACCCTCTTTTCTTCGGATACCAGGTCCATTGCATTGACGTCTTCAAGCACCTCGTCTTCCTCCCATGGATCTCAGGTAACTAAACATAAGAGCTGGTCCTCAAAGGGTAGCTCTCCTTCAAAGCATCGAGAGGCCATTGGCATTGCCCTTGAGGAAACTACACTGGCAAAACAGCCCCGGCGGGAGGCTTCGGCCTCCAAAGCATCAACGGGGTTCCAGGATGTTCAAGGCTTCGACCTCGGCAGAACTACTGGTGCCATGCTCAAGGGTTCCAGCCGCTTTTATCAATACCCAGACATCAGCAGCATCAATAGACCAGAGATTCCTCGCTATCGAACGCAGTCTTGCAGCTCTCCTTACAGCTGCAGTACCGTTGACACCAGTGGTTCAACGGGCACCGATACAGACACCGGTACCAGCACTGGTACAGATACTGGTACCAGCACTGGCGGTACCGGCTCCAGTGGGACTCCTTCCCATGCAGACTTTTCTGGCATCGACAGATCGGTACCAGACCAATTCGGTACCGACTTCGATCAATACCGAGACCGTGCTTTGCATGAACATCGGGATCAGAGATACTTCGAATCCTCCGATTCCGATGACTCTGATAATTCTGCCGGTACCAGAGTGTTTCTCCCAGAAGACTCCTCTTCTCCCCAACACAGAATGTCTCCTCCGGAAGACATGTCTTTTCAGGATTTTATTCGTGATGTGGCACGAGGCCTTTCAATCACGGTAGCTCCTGAAAAAGAACCTAGAGCAAAGGAATTGGAAATTCTCCAATACCCTAAGGCTCCCAAGGAGGCAGCCACTCCGCCCATTCATGAAATTCTTCATGATTTGATGCTCAGAATGTGGGAGACACCTTTGACCACATCTCCTCATTCTAGGAGACTCGATACCATGTATCGAGTTACACCATGTCCTGGTTTTCAAAAGACTCAGCTGCCACACCATTCAATGGTAGTGGAGTCAGCCATGCGTAGGATGAAACGTGCAAAGAGACATGCATCCAATCCACCTGGTCGTGAATGAAGGACTCTTGACGCTTTTGGGCATCCAACTTTTCAGGCTTCCATGCTTTCAGCTAGGATCAGCTCATATATTTTATATATGGGAATTTTCCTCAAAGAGGTCACAGGAGATTTGGAGCTTATGAGCCCCCTTCTCCCTGAGGACAAAAGACAGGACTTTCTCACTCTGGTCAAGCATGCTCAAGACGTCTCCAAGTTTGTAAACCGTGCAGCCTTTGACTACTTTGAATGCATCAGCAGAACCTCTGCTATTGCCATTGGTGCACGTCGGATTGCCTGGCTTCAGGCATCAGACTTGGAGATTTGGGTACAGGATAAATTGGGAAACATCCCTTGCACTGGAGAAAACCTCTTTGGCAAGAATTGGCAGGAGAAGGCTAATGAGATAGATACTGACAATCTCACTTTGGACTGATTTTCAAAATCTACAGCCACCCCTGCCAAAAAGAACCCCAATAAAAAGCCTTTCAGCAAAGAGAGGAAGTTTTATCCATCCTATACCCAGCAAGGGCAAGCTCAGGGTCAAGTTGCCCAGAAGGGTCAACAACAACAATCCAGACAAATGAAGCCAAAAGGCCTTAGAGCTCAACCAGCTCCACAGGCCCAGCCCCCTCAAGGGCTTTGACTCCTTCATAGAGAACTTGGCCATCCTGCCTCTGAAGGGGCCAGAACCCCTAAACATTGCAGGCAGGTTGTGTCATTTTGCCAACAGATGGCACCAAATAACAGAAAGCTGGACTCTGTCCATTGTCGGAGAGGGGTACAAGCTTTATTTTCACAGTATGCCCCCTCCTATAATCATAAGGCAGTTCAATTCCCAAACCTCTACCGGCAATCTACTGGTTCAAGAGGTCTCAACACTCCTTGCTCAAGGAGTAATAGAGGAAGTGCCCATTCTTCAGCAGGGTGCAGGGTTCTACTCCCCCTATTTTCTTATTCCAAAGAAAACAGGAGGGCACAGACCACTGTTCCCTCTAAGCTGTGCGCGTGTGCGCGCGCACACACCTCGCCAAGCGAGCACACATACTTCACAACAGAGCGCACAAAAATTATGGTTCTGATTCTGATAGAAAACAACACAGACGTCTTAAAATTTAAAAGTTGTGATTGTAAGTACTAGAAATTTTCCACTTCATTTAGTAATCGTCTATTTTCATTTAATTTGATTAAAATCAATGTGGTATACATACTGTATTCTGACGTGTAGTCAAATTTTAAAGTATATAACTCCGAGTGTCGTTATGTGGCGCACAAAAATTTAACCTTCTTTCAAAAGCTGCACAGCTGATATTTTATGCGCACACAGCCTACAGAAAATTAGAGGGAACATTGGCACAGACCCATTCTAGACCTCAGAGAATTGAACAAATATCTGTTCTGAGAAAAGTTCAAAATGATTTCTCTGGGCACTCTTCTGCCATACCTTCAAAGTCAGGATTGGCTTTGTTCTCTAGATCTAAAGGATGCATATACTCACATTCTGATCCATACAGATCACAGGAAATTCTTACGATTCCTTTTCAAGGGAAAACATTTCTAATACAGGGTTCTTCCCTTTGGTCTAGCTTCGCCACCAAGAGTATTCACGAAATGCATGGCAGTAGTAGCTGCATTTCTGCGAACCCTGGGGATATTTGTCTCCCCTTACTTGGACGACTGGCTCATTCGAGCCCCACGGTTCCAGAAGCCAGATCTGCACTGTCTCACACAATGCGAATCCTTCAATACTTGGGATTGGTCATAAACCTCCCAAAATCCCAACTTGCTCCGTCTCAGTCCCTAGAGCTCATAGGAGCCCGTCTAGATACCAGACAGTCAAGGGCTTTTCTCTCACAACCCCGCTGTCTTCGTCTAATGCAGCTAAGTCCTCCCCCTAACTGCTCGAGAACTACTACAACTATTGGGACATATGGTATCCGCGGTTCATTCGGTTTCCTACGCTTGCCTTCATATGCGAGCAGCCCAGTGGACCCTATCCACTCAGTGGACACAGGCCACAGGACGTCTGTCGGACAAGATATCAAACTCACGACGACTGATCTTGTCCCTCCAATGGTGGCAATCACTGGAAAATCTTCTGGTGGGGTCTCCTTTCCAACAACCCCTATTCCAGGCCACCCTAACAGATGCATCACAGGTGGGATGGGGAGCACACCTGCATCATCTCTCTACTCAGGGTACCTGGACTCCACAGGAGGCTTGTCTTCACATAAACCTCCTGGAACTCAGAGCAATCTAGCTCTTTGAGTATTCCATGCCCATCTCAGCTACAAGACAGTCCTAGTCCAAACAGACAATCAAGTAGCTATGTTCTACGTGAACAAGCAGGGTGGAACAGGCTCTCTGTCATTATCCAACGAAGCTTTACAACTAGGGGCCCTCGCCAGAGAGCATCAAATTCACCTTCTCGTGGTATATCTTCCAGGCATTCAAAACCTTTGGGCAGACAAACTCAGCTGAGTACTGCTGCCTCATGAATGGTCTCTCCACCTAGACCAGGTGACCAAGATATTTCAGATCTGGGGAACCCCAGACATAGACCTATTTGCAAGTCCACTGAATGCCAAACTTTCCCGGTTCTGTTCCAGGATTCCGGCTCAAAATTGCCAGGCAAGGGACGCCTTCCTCTATGCCTTCCCACCTATTCCCCTCATCCCCAAAACACTCTTCAAGCTTCAGAGAGACAGGGGTCGTATGATCCTCATAGCGCCACGGTGGTCATGGCAAATGTGGTATCCCCTGCTTCTACATTTCTCTCAAGCTGCACCTCTGGAGTTAGGCTATGCTCCAGATCTCCTCTCCTCTCCCAAGAGAACAGGATGCTATGGCACCCGAATCCCCAGTCCCTGCATCTCAGTGCCTGGTTGCTGAAAGCTTAGACCTTCAGGATCTTAACCTTTCCCAACAGGTAAAGGATATCCTTCAGGCTTCTAGAAAACCTTCCACAAGACGCTCTTACGCCTTCAAGTGGAAACGTTTTACTATATGGTGTTCACAGAAGGATTTGAACCCCCTTATACCTTTGGAAGCGATACTAGAGTATCTACTTCATCTATCAAATTCTGGTCTAAAGACCAATTCAGTAAGAGTCCATCTTAGTGCAACTGCAGCTTCCTATAAGCCTCTAAATGGACAACCAATTTCCTCTCATCCACTCATAACAAGATTTATGAGAGGTCTTCTATTAACAAAGCCTCCCATCAGGCCACCACCAGTGGCATGGGTTTTAAACCTAGTTCTCGGGCAGCTCATGAAACCGCCTTTTGAACCTTTAGCCACTACAACCCTAAAGCTTTTGTCCTAGTAGGTCATCTTCCTAATTGCAATTACCTCTGCATGTTGCATTAGTGAATTGCAAATTTTAGTGGGTGATCCTCCTTATACTAGGTTTCACCATGATAAGGTTGTTCTTAGAACTCATCCACACTTTATACCAAAGGTGGTTTCGCCTTTTCATTTAAAATCAATTTATCTTCCTGTATTCTTTCTGAGGCCTCATGCTGCTAATGCAGAAAGGAACCTTCATACTTTGGATTGTAAAAGAGCCTTGGCTTTTTACCTACAAAGAACACAGCAACATAGAAAGTCTTCTCAACTTTTTATTACTTTTGATTCTAATAATTTGGGACTTCCAGTCTCCAAGAGAACTCTGCCCAAATGGATTGCATAATGCATATCCTTTGCTTATGAGAGTAAGAGTCTTCCTCTTCAAGGCCATGTCACAGCTCATAATGTGAGAGCCATGGCAGCCTCTATGGCTAACCTTCACTCTGTCTATTGATGACATTTGTCAAGCAGCCACCTGGGCTTCGGTACACACCTTTACAGCCCACTACTGCCTAGATAAAGCCTCCCATCAGGATGCCTTCTTTGACCAAGCTGTTCTTCAAAATCTCTTCCAGACCTAATTTAACTCATACCCACCAATCCTGGTGGGATGCCAGAGATCCATGGGAGGAAGCATGGCCCACATTACTTGGGTGGCAGCTTCCTGGCATCTTCAGCTAGGGAGTCCCCATATGTGAAGACTACATTCCTGCTTGTTCCTGGAGATAGCGTATAGTTACTCACCTGTAACAGGTGATCTCTGGGAACAGCAGGAATTTAGTGTTCACAACCCACCCACCTCCCCTAGGAGTTCTCTCTATCTCTCTGTCTCTTTCCTCTCTCCCTCTATCCTTTCACTCAGCTACAAACTTAACTGAAGAGGGACAGTTGGAAAGGCGGGAAGGCAGCGCACATGTGCTGAGGGATGCTCCCAAAAGCGTTCCTATTGGACGCTGGGGAGCGTTCCCGCGCAGGTTCCGTCTGTACCGGCGATACCCATATGTGAAGACTAAATTCCTGCTGTTCCCAGAGATCACCTGTTACAGGTGAGTAACTACGCTTTCTAGTATTCCTCAACCAAAATACTCAGCTTCTGAAGTTTTAATCTTTTGCTAAAGCTGCAGTGATATGCTGTAATGAGTAAAGAGGAGACTGAAGAGCAAAGTTTAGTATGACTCTAACTAAGTGTCCCAGCAGCAACTACAATGCACCAAGCTTTCAGAATCCAGCTTCTGATAACTGCAGAGAAAAAAAAAAAAAAGCAGAACACATGAAATGCCTCACGTTTTAGCAAGTGCAAAAGCTGTATGCAGAGTCCGTAATGCTGCGGACCTGCCACAATTTCTGAAGCAAATATAGACTAATAGACACTGTCAGGTGAACCTGCTTTTAAGTCAGTGAAGGAGAAAAGGGGGAGTGTGAAGCTTATTCTACAGTTGTGGCTTCAAAGAGATGGAATCCAAATGTGCCATCAAATAGCTATGGATAGAGCAGAAAGCCTTCAGTCACATGATTTTCATAAAGGAAAGCCTGGACCTGAAAATAAAAATAAAGGCTCTTCCTGCTATTGTGTGCTGCCACTTCAGTTGCAGCCAAAAGACTCCCCCAGATCTGCTACACATGTTGATAAAAATGCCTGCGAGGGGCCTTCTACCTTCTTACCAAAATGTTTAACATTTCAAAACATTTGCACTTCTAATTAAATACCTCCTAATTAACACACGGCTCATTTTTTTGGAGGGGGAGGAGGAAGTTGAGAATATAAAAAGCATCTATTAAAAGTGCTGACTGCTCAGAAGCCATTCCTTCTCACTAAGCCCTGTTCCTCCAAAACGCCCTCTCTAGGAGATTTTCAAGCAGCTGTAGGATTTTGGGAGGCTGTGAAATTTAACACCCTATCACCCCCACAACTACTATACTAAGAACATGAACACCTTGCCTACACAACTCCATCTGCCTTCAGGACCTCCTGCTGACAGACAAGATAGATACAGACAATAGACAGCAGGCTCTGGCTTCTCATGCTCCTTAGGTTCAGTGCTCTAGAGCAGGGGTGAGAAGCCTTTTTGAGAGCGTGTGCCCAAATCGACAGGAATATTCTTAAAAAATGAACTTGCGTGCCAGTGGTTATTTTTGCACAGCATATTGACATTTATGACTATTGTTCTGAACCCATCCATCCACCCATCCATCCCCAAGCATTCGCCGATTTCCTGCAATCCAAGTTGCTTCAAACCAACAACATTGCAACAATCTCCTCTCAAGTCACCATATGCATATCAAACCTATCCATGTTCTCCACACCATCCAGAAAACATGTTGAAGACACCATCGCTGCGCTTAACACGACTACTGCACAAACTGACCCTTGCCCAGCCCACTGGATAAAGGAACTACGCCAAGATCTCAGCCCCATCATCACTAAAATGATGAACTTATCCTTTACAACCGGCTCCTTCCCACCAGCCCTCAAGAGAACATCCATAAGACCCCTCTTGAAAAACCACAAACTCGACCCACAAAAGGTTGAATCTTATAGACCCATAGCTAGCATTCCCCTACTAGCGAAAATAATTGAAAAGGAAGCTCAAAGACAGTTACAGGACCACATTGACACCGTCTCCCCTCTGGACCACTGCCAACATGGCTTCAGAGAGTTCCATGGTGTTGAAACCCTCCTCACCACTCTCTGCAACAACATCATCACAGGCATTGATAACATCCGCCAAGGCTTTGCTCTCATCTTCTTAGACATTGCTGCGGCTTTTGACTCTGTACATCACGATCTGTTAATAGGGCGACTAAAAGAAAAAGGCATCAATAACACTGCCCTAGAGTGGTGCAAGTCATACCTTGATCAGAGATGGCAGTACGTTACCTCAGGGACCACAACATCCACACCATACCACCAAAAGCAAGGCGTACCACAAGGATCATCCCTATCCTCACTCTTTTTCAATATATACATACAACCGGTTTGCAACATCATCAGGTCCTTCAAGGTTGAATGCTTGATATACGCAGATGACATCCTCCTATATATGCCTTTCTCCACAGTTCATATGGACCTTTCCCCGCTAGCTAAATGTTTTGATGCAGTATCCGAATGGCTTCAATCCCAGAACCTCCGAATTCAACACAAAAAGACCGAGGTTCTCTTCATCACCAGCGACCCACTTTTCACCCCCCCACCCCATATAAAGGTGAAAGAAGCTGAGCTCCAATCAAAACCTTCCATTCGCTACCTTGGAGTCACTTTTGACCAACGCATGGATCTGAAACTACACATAACCAACGTAGTCAGAGCAATCTACCTCAAGATCCGGACTCTTCGACATCTTCGCCCCCTGCTTGATCCTGATGACTTCAGAACTATATTTCAAGCCTTAACCTTACCACACCTTGACTATGCCAATGCCATTCTCCAAGGCCTCCCACACTCCACATTAAACCCTCTGCAACTCGCCATGAATACCGCTGCTAGAGTCCTCTACGGAGCATCAAGAAGGGACCATATAACACCCATCCTAGAGCAACTCCACTGGCTCCCCATACATGGCAGAATATTATTCAAAACATTACTCCTAACTTTCAAGGCCACTAAAAGCATCACCTCCTCCTCCCTAATAGACTTCATTCAGGCCGTCCCACCCAACAGATCCAGGAGAACGATATCAACAAATACTCTAATCATCCCTAAAGCAGCGACAAAATGCCTATCAGTGACATCTAACAGGGCCTTCAGATTCTATGCCCCTAAGTACTGGAACGCTCTACCCCCAGAGATTCGTGCTATCAATGATCTATCCCTTTTCAGGAAGGCACTCAAATCCCACCTCTTCCCCCAATATTACTTGACCAACTAACCAATCTTAATCACTACCCAAACTAAGAACAAATCCTGTAATGTATACTTGTAAATACTCTTGTAAATAGTTACAGTAATGACGTCCCATGTTTTATTCCAAGTTCTCTGACCTTGTTCTCTGTAAAACCTAACAGTTTGTTGTTATGGTATGTTGTTATATTGTGAACCGCGCTGATTCTGAATAGAGCGGTATATAAGAGCCTGTAATAAATAAATAAAATAAATAAATAAATTCCCTTTTACGCTTTTTCTAATCTAATAGAAAACATAACAATGCATAAGGACAATCTAATAAAGTTTGTTTAGGCAAGCAATACCTTGGATTGTTTTAAATAGGACAGGTATAGTCATTACATGTTATTAATCCATATTTATTCTTCAGAAATTATGATTAATGTGCAACAATAGGTTTTAACAAAACTAAAATATAAACGCATATCAATATTTTTAAAGACAAACCACATTAAACTGTATACAGTATTTTCTATTCTTATAAATTTATATCCAGTGTACTTGCAACAGAAAGAAACACAAATCAGAGCTACGGGCAACCGTTATCCTCTTATCACCCAGATACTAGGATTTCAAAACGTTTTTTCTCGCACCCGTCCAGCTGAGGCCAACCCGGCATGAGAGATCCCCTCCACCCCCATTATGCCATTTTAAAATTTACCGTTTGGTTTTTAAAAAAAGTATTAAAATAACCGAAACACTCAAAATCTAACAATAATAAAGCTCTTCCAGTGAAAGTTACTATAGATTCAATTGAAGAATTATTACTATGTATTTATCATTATCATGGAAAAAATTAAGAGGATATGCCACATGCCAAACATTTTTCCTGCATGCCACCTTGGGCACACATGCCGTAGGTTTGTCCCTGCTCTAGGGGCTTACTTACCTACAGAAAGGCAGATTGTGAGATTTTTTGTTATAGACTACAAATAGAATTCATGCTGGACAGCCATCAACATAAAATTGGTTTTCTGGTGTTAAACCTACATCTCCTTATGGAGCAAAACACATTCATTCCAACCCCCATTCCAGAGAGAGGAACAAGAGACCTTTCGCTGCTGGGAAGGGGAAACAGCAGATGGTTGCCGATTGTGTTTGCTTACCAATAAATCCTTGTAATTATCTATAAATCACACTGTTCACTGCTTGTGCCTAAAACCCAACGCTGCAATGTTACAGCTCTCAAGAAAGATCCTGCTGCAGCAAAAAGTTCCTCAATCAACAAAAAAAAAAAGGCTGCAGTCAGGCAACAGCTCCAAATCTTTAAATATTTAACATACTGTAATTCTCTTTATAAAAGATTTTTTTATCCCTCATTTGAAAGAAGCACAGCCTGCTGTGGTCTAAGAGTACCTCTAAAATCTTATCAAGTTCCATTTATTTTCCAGACACACTGGCAAATCACATGGCTTCAAACCATCATTTGACTTCTTGGGAATTGTCCCAGATTGAGAGGGGGAGGGGGAATGAAGAACATTACCAGTCTCTGAGACCAAAGATGGGGCAATGTTGAATGCTACTAGGCCAACTAGTTCTGGAGAAAACTGGAGTCCTTGCAAAATGAGGCAGCTTTTAAAAAGGGTCAACATAAGACTAGTAGTACAGAACCCCAGCACCCTGAACTCCTAGGGGAATTCTACACATTTGTTGACTTCTGGTGCCACACTGCCAATTCACATATGCCATTACTGTCACACTGATAGCAGAGGTACCACTTTGAACTGGCTCTTCAGATGTTTGCGCCTTGATTGAAAGGCAATGGTCCTCCCCTCCAGATGGTTTATGAAGCAGTGGCCAATCTGAAAGGCAAGGGCAAGGAACTGAAAGTGTCAACCCAGGATAATAAAATGCAAGTATCACTGATGCTCCTGCCAAATGGGAAGATGCATGTATGCTTCCATCATATCCAGGAAGGACAGGAACTAGACAGTCCTGCTGGTCACCATGACAGATATCAAGGACTCCATACGGAAATGTAGGGCACACAAGACCTTTTTCACATATTTGAGATCCAAGATGGGCTGATAGATGCCCCCCTCCCCCCCTTTTTGGTCACCACAAAGTAGATGGAGTACTCACCTCTCCGTCACTTCTCCAGAGGCACAGATAAAACTGCTCCCAGAGACAGAAAGCTTGTTTAGAGTGGATCGCACCTCCTCTATTTCCCTCAGAGACTTACAAGATGATTCCAAAAGTTTATTGAGAAGTGGATGTGAGAATCTGGATCACCTCCACTGGTCTGAAGTGATCTGAACCTACTTTTGGCAAAACTGCTGCCAACACAGAAGAATGAGTCTGTGTACCCCTCAATGGGAACTACTAGCACCAGAGGCTCCTAACATGCCCCCTTTGTGACCTCCTCTATGGGCACCACAAAAGGACTGACCCTTAGACAGGAATCTGTTCCTCTGGAAACCCATCTGTCTCCCCAAATGGGAATGACAGGCCTCCCTAAAGTGACTCAGCCAGCACCCCTGGACCTATCCTCTGGAAGCCTCAAAACCCTTACTCTCCGAGCTCCTTCATCAGCTTTTCCAGACCACCACCAAAATGAAGTCTGCCCTTAAAGGACAACTTACTGAGGTGCATCTTAGAAGCCACAACCACTGACCTCAGCCATAAAAGCCACCAGTCACCACTGTGACCATATTCTTTGCTGATGCCAGTATCAAATCACAGAGGGTATCTGCCAAAAAAGGCCAAACCTGCTTTCAGCCATACTAATTCTGAACTCCCCCCTGACAAAGCAGCAGATGCCTCCTCAGGCATCTCAAGCATCCAACAAGCTCTAGCCACTTACTCCATCCCCACCCCACTCCCAAACATCATGGCCTGCAGAGCCAATGCCAATGCTTCAAAGGACTGTTTAAACAGTCTCTCAATATGATGATCTTGAAGATCGTTCAGATCCACTCTGCCCTCTAATGGGATTGTAGTGTTCATCACTGCTGACACCAAGGCATTACCCAGGGCAAGCACATCTGCTCTTTCTTCCAACACCATCAGAGAGAGTATGGCCATAGACATGGCCTTTAGCCCAGTATCTGGAGTGTCTCAGTCCACCACAATCATCTCCTTAATAGCACTGTTAACTGTAAAGGCTTCTAGGGACTTCTTGATGTCCTTGAGAAAGGGATTCTCAGACGATGCCGCTGCTGGCTTCTCTTCTGATATTTTTTTTAATTTAGTTTTTAATTTTATACATCACAATCAGCAACAAAAATAGAGTACAGCTTCGCAGAGCACAGAAAATCCCCACCTAACTAAACCCACCCACCCCACCCCCTCATTCCCCCTTCCCTTCCCCTCCATGCACTCAGGCTCAATATTAACTAATAGTAATAGTCTTAATCAAATTATATTAAACAGCAAACACTTCCCAAATACGTTCAAACTTCGGGAGTCTCTCAAGCCTAATTGCCATCAACCTTTCTATCAACTACACTTTATGCATTCGTACTTGCCATGTCTGCAATGTCCGAACCCAAGAGGACTTCCAAAACAAGGCAACTTCGCAACATGCACCCGTAGCACATATGTGCACCACTTTCCCCTTGGATCCACTCCACCCTACCCCATCGCAGCCCAAACATTTATTTATTTATTTTTATTTTTTATTTATTTAACTATTTCTTTTATACCGCCCCTTCCAGAGATCAAGGGCGGTTTACATATAACAGTTTAACAGTCTTGTACACATTTGTATACATTTTACAATGAACAATAGAAGTCAACTATATACATTGAACAATAAATTTAACTTTGTAGGTGTTAAAGCAAAACAAAACATCAAACTTTTTACAAATGTATATTTACAGTGGTTGTGTGTGGTGTATAGGGCAGATATTGATGTAGGTGCTGGAATTTAATTCCTTTTAAGTCGTCTTTGGGGCGTGTATGGGGAGGGGGACAGACATGTAGTTAGATTGTTGGGATTAAGGAGTTTGTGCATGTGTAACCACGTTTGTTGTGGAGCTGGCTTTGGGGGAGTAGGGGATTTCAAAGTGTTCAGTGAACAGGTAGGTCTTTAATTCTTTCCTGAATTGGATGAGGTCTTTTATGGTGCGAAGGTCAATAGGGAGGTCGTTCCAGAGTGTAGGAGCAGTGAATGTGAATGCTCTGGAGCTAGTGGTTTTCTTAGTTTTCCAGATGGCTTTTGGTATGATAAGGGAGTGGGCTGCGTTTTGTCTGTGGGCCCTTGTCGATGTTGGAGAGTGCAGTAATGTAGATAGGTGTGAGGGGGTTATGTCATTTATGAGTTTATAGGTTGTTAGGATAGTTTTATATTTAATTCGGCTGTTTATAGGGAGCCAGTGGAGTTCTAGCAGTATTGGGGTTACATGGTCTGTTAGGCGAGCTTTAGCAATTACTTTTGCACAGATGTTTTGAGCTCTTTGTAGAAGGTATGTGCTTTTTTGAGGAAGGCCTATTAGGAGACTATTGCAATAGTCGAAGTGAGGGGTGATCAGTGTACTTACTACAGATCTAAAGTCTTGTGTTTCGAGGAGTGGCCTTAGGTGTTGAATAGTTTTGAGTTTATAGAAAATGGTTTTTACCGTTTGTTTTATGTGTGGTAGCATGGTAAGAGTGTGGTCTATTATTACTCCTAAGTATTTTACCTGTTTTCTAACAGGTATGGAGGTTTTGTTGATTGTGATTGTTTCTGGGTAAGTGTTACGAACATTGCCTCAGTTTTTTTGAGGTTGATGCTGAGGTGGTTAGATTCCATCCAGGAGGAGGTCTCAGCCATGCATTTGGATAGTGAGTCATATGTAGGGTTTTTAATGGTTATGGGGATAGCTAGCATGATGTCATCGGCATATATAAAATGGTTAATCCTGTGTTTTTTAAATATGTTTGTTATCGGTTGCAGGTACAAGTTAAATAGGAGGGCTGAAAGGGCTGATCCTTGTGGTATTCCCTGTCCTTGGGGGAATGTTTCTGATGCTTGTTGGTCAATTTGTACGCGTATTAATCTATGTGAGATGTAGGATTTGAACCAATTAAGGACAGTCCCGCCTATTCCTAGGTTCTCTAATCTGTTGATCAGTGTCAGGTGATTGATGTTATCGAAGGCGGCAGAGATATCTATAAATAGAAGTAAGAAGCCTTGGTGTTTGTCATCTGTACCTCTGATGAGGAAGTCCATTAGGGTGATTAGGATGTTTTCTACTCCATGGGATGGGCGGAAACCAAATTGGTGTGAGTCAAGTGGTTTGTGCTCATCAATGTGTTCTTGTAACTGAATTTGAATTGTTTTCTCTATTATTTTGGCTATGAATGGAATGCTGGCTATGGGTCTGTATGAGTTCGGGTCTTTTGAGTCGAGCTTATTATTCTTTATTATTGGTCGGAGTGTTGTGAGTTTTAGGGCATCAGGCATGATGCCTTGTGAAAGGGATTGGTTAACTATGTGTTGTAGGTTTGCCACCAGTTCATTTTTCGCACACTTAATCCATGATACAGGGCATGGATCGAGTGGGGAGGTGGTGGTGTTTATCATTGTTATGATTTTGAGGAGTTGCTTTTGTTCAACCAACTGGAAACTTGTCCATTCATGTGTGGTTTTTGTGTTTGATAATGGTGGAGTCGGGGTAGTGGTCTTGCTTTTTAGTTTTTCTGCAAAATGTTTTGCTAGTGTTTGTATTTTTATTGCTTGTTGTTTAGGTTCAGTGTTATTAGTTTTGGTTAGTGTTCTTACTATCGCGAATAACTCCCTAGGGCGGTTGATGGATGAGTTTATTACTTTAGAATGGTAGTCTCTTTTTGATTTGTTAATTGCATTTTTGTATTCTATAAGTAGGAGCATGTATTGGGATTTGATTTCATCAGATTTTAGTTTTCTCCATCTCTTTTCTTGTCTCCTCAATTGTTTTTTTAGTTTTGTCAGCTCTTTCGTGAACCATTTTTCTGTCTTTTTTGTTTGTTTATGTAAGACTTGTGTGGGGACAGCTGCTTTTTGAATGGTTAGATTCCAATGTGTTATGGTTGAGTTGATGTCTGGTGAGCTTGTGTTTAGATTGGGTAATACTTTGTCGAGGAATGTGTTTTTGTCAAAGCTACGAAACGTGATGTATGTGGAGTTGTGCTTGCATTGTTTTTTGGGACTTGTGCCGGTAGCTGGATTGTGATGAGATGGTGGTCTGACCAGGGTACTTCGGTTATATTCGGAGTGGTATGTAGTAGGTGACTGTAGAGTGTGGATGGGAGGAAAATTAGGTCAAGCATGTTACCTTTTTTGTGTGTGGGAGCATGTATTATCTGTGTGAACCCCATATGTGTCATAGCATCTATGAAGTTATCTGATTGTGAGAGGTTCAGTGATGGAAGGTTCAAATCACCAAGGAGTATAAGTGGTTTGCTTTGCGATGCTGTGCATGCGAGTTCTAGGATAGGGGTGAGGTTTTTTTGATCGGATGAAGGGGGTCTGTAGATGAGGGTGAGAGCCAAGGTTTTATTTTCTATGTTAACGATGTCCATTCCATCTATGTTATTTAGGTTTGTTAGGGTAAATTTTAGGTCTTTTTTAGTGAGAATCAATACACCCCCTCCTCTTTTTATATTCCGTTGGCAATTGAATATGTCATATTGATATGTGGTTAGTTGGTTTAGTAGTATGGTGTCTGTAGGTGATAGCCATGTTTCAGTAATGCAGATAATGTCAGGAGATGTGTCGTTTATTATGTTGTTAATTATTGGTATTTTGTTTCGTATGGACCGGATGTTTATTAGGATGAGTTGTAGTTTGGTATTTGTATTGTCAGCTTGGTCAATTATATCACCGATGGGTTGGTGCTTTATTTGGATGAGACGGTGATGGCGTTTGTGTGAGGTGTGGCGCGAATAGTGATTGTGAGAGTTTGTGTATGTAGAGCTGTGTATTGGATTCTGGTACTGATTGTAGGTGATTGGGAAGTTATTATAAGGGTTACGGTAATGATTGTGGATGATTGGGATGTTTTTGTATGGGCTTTGGTTGGTTTTGTAAGTATATATGTGTTGAGTTAGGAGGGTTATTAAAAAGAGAGTGAGAAGGAGATTTATAATCTTAGTAGGAGGCATTGTGTTCAATTTTTTGAGGTAGAGGGTTGAGTGGGGGGGAAGTAGTTAGAGAGAGGGAGATTATTACTGGCAGCAGTATCTCAAAATAACAGTGCAGGACGGGTAATTATTACTGGCAACAGTATCTCAAAACACTGCAGGGAGGGTAATTATTACTGGCAACATAATATCAGTATTGATATATAACAGCATTTAATATAGGTCTTAAGGGAATGTCTTTTTTTTTGTCTTTTTTTTTTTTGTATACTTGCTGTGGGTAGCGTGGTTGAAGGACGATCTGAGTCGTTGTGGATGATTATCAGCTGTTATCAAGTGCCCCTCCTCAGGCGCATTCCCTGGTGGCACGATCTTTTATATCTTTTTGGTGTGCTCCGATTGAGCAAATAGGGTGTTGTTGCCGCTCCTTATGTTGTGGCTCTATCTGCGGGCTGGTGAGAGCCGATTGCTGGTATCGGGAGCAGAGAGGACCACGAGCAGTCTGTCTAGTAGAGAGTTGGTCTAGGTTACAGTCTTTTTCCCGCCTGTCGTGCCCCGCCTAAGAGCCCTCAGGCGCGGTCCCGCAAGGCGCGGGTCGCCTGCCGGCGGCGCTGTTTTAAAGGAGCCGCTGAGTCCTCCCACAACCCCGATTGGGCTGGAGTGCAGGAGCGGGAAAGTTGCTTCTCGCCCTGTGCTCAACCCCGACCGGGGAGCTTCCGAAGATGGCTGCAGTTGAAAGGGCTGTCTCCTGCCGGCGGCGCTGTTTTAAAGGAGCCGCTGAGTCCTCCCACAGCCCCGATTGGGGAGGACTCAGCGGCTTCTGTGCAAACATCTGTGCAAACATCACACCTTCCACTCAGCGGAGGACTCAGCGGCTTCTGTGCAAACATCACACCTTCCACTCCCCCAATCCAACCCATCCCACCAACTCTAACTACTCACCTACCTCACTCCAAAAATCCTGTAATTTCAGGCACTCCCACCACATGTGCATGTGCCCTCCGCACCCAGATGGAAATCCTGGCACATCTTATGCAGCTGCAATGGAGTCAAGTACTACCTATACAGGACCTTGTACCCATTTTCTACTATATAACTAAAAACTGAGAGCTTCCCCACCACCTTGAATATTTTCTCCCATTCCTTCTCTGTAAATTCCTTCCCTATATCTCGACCCCACTGCTTTTGAAAAGTCATCTTAGTCCCGCCCCCCAGCTCCCACAAGCAGCCAGTAAAACTTAGCGATCACCTTCTTACAAGCTATTGAGTACCAGCACAAAATTTCAAAGTTGTGCAGGCCAGCCGCAAGAACTGCCCTCCACTCGTCTGTCCCCAGCCAATGTCTCATCTGCAGGCACCCATAAAAGTCCCAATTACTAATGCCAAAGCCCTTTTTCAGATCCTCAAATGAGACCACCTCCCCCTCAGAATAGAACTGTATCAAGGAGCTTAATCCCCGCTTTTCCCACCCTCAGAACAATGGGTCCCTCCAACCCAGCTCAAAATCATCATTACCAAGCAGCATTCAACTGCATCAGAGCACACAAGAGAGGAGGAGGAACCCTGATATTGGCCAGAAGAGACTACAGATTCAAACTGATCTCTACCAGTAACTTGACCGAATCCAGCACAATTAATGTATCTAATGAGTATTTCAGCATATGCCTCATCTACAGGCCCCCTAGGGCCACGGCAGATCATCTTTCCACAGTACTGGAAGCAATATGCGCACATAGCAGGCAACACAAACCTCTTATAGCGCTGGGGGGACTACAACAACCTCTACGCCTACCAAAGAAGCTACAGCGTTCCTTAACACTAGAAGCCCAAAAAGGAATTTTACCTAGAAACCCCAAAGTGCGTCAATTGACGCATTATCACGACGACTGCGTTTAGTATGAAATGCAGATGTGAATTAATGTGAAGTTACTTATTTGTTAAATACGTGCAGTATGTGACATCATTACATGACGTCATCGTGTGTTTGTTTGTAATGTCGGAGTGAAACTGTAAACAGTGATTGAGATGTGCCACCTAGTGGGAATATGAATGTATACCTAGAAGCCCCCAAAGTACATCAATTGACGTACTTTGGGGGTTTCTAGGTATAAATTCATTTTCCCACTAGGTGGTGCATCTGTCATTAATTTTCAATGCACATATTTGAACATCTTGACCTTGCTAACAAAGTCATGGAAAATGACTGACATGGTTCTAGCAGTGGCGCTGTTATACAACTTCGAAGATGCATTTGCGTCAATTGACGCACTTTGGGGCTTCTAATGTTAAGGCCATGGAATCACTACATTACCGCCAGACAATTGACGCACCAACACGATACCACTCCAGACACTGTCTTTGTTCCAATACAACTGGTGGAACAGGGCAAAGTTATAACCCCAACAATCATCCCAGTCCCATGGTCCGACCATCATGTAATTGCCTTCTCCTTGATCTTGGATAACCCCACTCACCACACGGAGGAAGGGAGCAGCACCAGACAATTCAGAGCATACAACAAAGATGCTTTTCTAAAAGAAACAATTCCTCAGCTCCAACAGGAGTGCGATACCCTCAACAAAACCATAGAGGAATGGAACTGCAACCGCATAATAGCTGAGGCCTCATCAGCTCCAAGCAGAGAAGGACCACACGCACACAGGAGACCCAGTGCTCCCTGGTATTCAAATGATATCAGGGATGCAAAACGTGTACTCAGATAGCTGGAGAGGAAATGGATGCGTGAAAAGTCAGAAGACTCTATGGCCCAATACAGATCCAAACAATTGGAATACAACAACCTGATCAATGAGCGCAAGCAACAACACCATGCCAACCTAATCATGAGATCAGCCAACAAACCAAGGGAGCTATTTAACATTGTGCAGAAGCTCACCAAAGACACCACTCAGCACTGCACCCATCACCTGGACCCACAAAAATTTGCAAACTACCTAAAAGCAAAGAACTCCAACCAAACAAGCACCCCCTCTCCCCCAGGCATGCAACCTGAATGTGACGGAGCCTCAGCAAACCTGGGAGAACTTTAGCATACCCTCAACACAGCAAATAGAGGACATAGTGAACGCCCTTAACACAACAACCTCGCCATCTGACCCATGCCCAGTGGCGTGGATCAAAGCTACTAGAAGCCAACTAGCCCATTACCTCCACAAAATCGTTAAGGAATTCCTCCAGCAAGGACATATGCTGCAATCCTTCAAGCAAGCCACGATACACCCGATCCTCAAGAGCACCACGCTAAGCCCCTCTGATCCAAAATCCTACCGCCCCATCTCTAGCCTTCCATTCCTCACAAAAATCATCAAAAAGACCGTGCAGAGACAATTACAGGATCATATAGATTTGAACGCTCCACTTGACGTCCACCAGCATGGCTTTAAACCACAGCACAATGTGGAAACTCTGCTTACCTCTCTCTTCGACAATCTCCTAAAAGGCATGGACAATATAAAGAACGGATTCCTGCTAGTGTTCATGGACATTTTAGCGGCTTTTGACACTGTGTCCCACACCATACTGCTACAGCGCCTGCAACAGATCCGAATAAGTGAGAACACCCAAAAATGGTTTACCTCCTACCTGAAGGATCGGACACAGCAAGTCAGATGTGCTCAAAAGAAATCACTTCAGTTCCCCGTTACGCAAGGAATACCACAAGGTTCAGCTCTTTCATCTATATTCTTTAATATATACATCCAAACCCATATGCAACATCAAATGCCACAAACTACATTACCACCTGTACGCTGATGATATCATAGTATATGCCCCAATCAACCTGCAATCACTTGACATGACATCGATGACAAGCTGCCTTGAGGACATGGACACCTGGCTCACTGCTAACAACCTGATGGTCAACTTTGATAAAACAGAGGCTATGCTCATTACCAGAGACTCCACATTCAAGCAGCCCCAAACAATCAGCATTCTAAAATAAACTATAGCAATCAAGGACGAAGTGGGTACCTGGGCATCACCCTGGACAGATCTCTGAACCTACAATCTCACATTACTAAAACTGCAGCAAAAGCCTACCACCAAATGAGGATCATCAGAAAACTCAAACCAATCCTTGACCAAGACCACTTCCGCACAGTTTGCCAAGCAGTCATCACCCCACTGCTAGACTATGGAAACTCACTATACAAAGGCCTCCCCCAGAGTCTATTCACCCACTCCAAATGGTGCAGAATACTGCAGCACGCATCATCACGGGCACTGCAAGATCTGAACACATCACCCCCGTCCTGCAACAGCTGCACTGGCTCCCAATAATTGCAAGGGCAAAATTCAAATCAATCCTGAACAGTTTCAAAATCTTCCACCACTGCTCTGCAGATGCGCTCCAGGATGTAATAACCAAGGATGTCAGGAACAGGCCTAGAAGAACCAACAATGACAACAGGATCATCTTACCCACAGGTTTATCACAAGACTAAGCAAATAACATCTAAGAGCTCCCTCACAAAGCTCTCAAGACCCATCTCTTTACCAAGGCCTATGAGCAACCATCTTAAGTTGCCAAGCACTAGATACCACCCAAGTGGCCCACTAGCTACCCTCACCACTTAGCCCCAACCGCCCATCCCCATTCAGACCTATAAGCAGATAGCTTTTTACGTATGTGAATCGTATCTCCTCCTGTTGAATGTATGCCTCCCAATGTCTTGCTGACCACTTTGATTGAAGGATAAGGTGGTATACAAAACTGTCTAAATAAATAAATTATACCGAATAGACTGCAGTAAGGACACTTTGCCCTTTAAACACCAGCAGCACACTAATCTTGTCCAAAGCCTAACAACCAGCTTAGTAAATGGGTTAATTGTTTTCCCACTCCCCATATAATAGACTTTAGCCATGTAATAGACTTTAGCAGTATGCCCTACACATAGTGCTCCTCTATATGCATCCATTTCTGTGTCCCCCCCCCCCCCCTCAGACCAATCTACAATATTTTTAAGCTGTGCTGCCAGATAATGCCCATATATATTGGGCACAGCCAGTCCCCTGCACCTTACCTCAATAAAGTATACCCTGTGCCACTCTGGGCAGCCTCTTTCACCAAATATACTGAGACGTTATGTTGCAGATCCTCAAATATCTCTTGGGAACTTCCATAGGAAGGGCTTGAAAGAAATAAATTTTGGGCAAGGTAACCATTTTTATACATGATATTCTATCCAGCCTTGACAACAGATGGGACCATTTCTTCAACTCAAACACCGATCGCCAAAGAGGCACATAATTAATATCATAAAAACTTTCCTCCAATCCTGCCCTATACGCACCCTCAGATATTTCTCGGAACGTGCAGCCCATTTAAAGGAAAAAGCATACCAGAAAGCCTTCTCCTCTCCACCAGGCAAAGAGTTAACACTTCTGTCTTGTCCAAGTTTACTTTGAAGCCTAATACTGTACAAATGCCTCAGGTTCCTCCTGAAGATCAGGAAGACGCCATTCTGGGTTCACCAACAGCAGCAACACATCATCCACAAACACCATAATCTTATGTTGACCTCCTCATTCCATGAACATCTCCCCTCACCGTATGTGCTGTGCGAAAGGTTCCATACACATAACAATAAGGGCGACAAAGGGCACCCCTGACGGGTTCCCCTACCTACTTAAAAAAAAACATATCATCCCCCATTCACATTCACTGTTCCCTTAAGGGCCTCATAACTTCCTTATCCATGTTATAAACCAGTTACCTACCCAAAATTTTACCTATTTCCCACAAAAAGGACCAGTGCACCCAGTCAAAGGTCTTTTCAGCATCCACTGACAAAGACATGGCCTCAATATTCTCCAAATCAAGTTCATAAACCTTTTAATATTATCGGCCGACTGTCTGCCAACAATAAACCCTGTTTGATCAGAGGCATATGTACCCCCAATACTAAAGCCAGTATTTTCACTAAAAGTTTTATATTTATATTCAACAACGATATCAGCCTATAAGGAGCACAAACTGACACATCTTTGCCTAGCTTTAGTATGACACTGATACCTGTCAGATTTATAGAAGGTGGCAGGTCTTCCCCCTCCACCAATGCATTAAATATTTCCACCAACAACTGGACACACTTGCCCAGAATGTTTTGTAAAACTGGGCAGTCAACCCATCTAGCTCCAGGCTCTCATTATGTAATTTCTGAATGACCTTTTGGACTTCCCCTAAAGTAATTGGCTCCTCCAGCCTGTCCTTCGCCCCTTCCGAGAGCACCAGTAACTCCACCCCTGCTAAATAACCCCTAATGGCCATATCCTGCACCTGGTCAACTGCTGATAAAATACCCTAAATTCCCCTACTACCCACTGTCCCCCTCGTCCCCTAATTTTGAGCATCACAGCTCGAGCTTGCTGGGCCTTCAAACAATGGGCCAAAAGCTTTCCCAGTTTATCTCCCAGTTGAAAAAAGCACCGTTTTGAATATTGCAATTTAAAATTCAGGTCTTCCAGCTGCAAAGGTTTCACCCAAGCCCTTGCCTCTAAGGCCCTTTTACTACACTCATCCCCCCGCCCCCCCATCTCTTTTCCAACATTTTAACTGGGACATAAGCCTCTTCTGTCGCCTTCAATTATTGCTTCTTTTTCTGAGCAGCCCACATTATAAGCTTCCCCCCGTGTAACAGTCTTACACCCAACCCACAACATTCCTATCCGAACTTCTACATTATTGTTAAGTGCAAAATATTCCTCCGTATCATTTTTCCAAGGCTGCCACCACTGCTTTATCCTTGAATAAACTATTATTTAATTTCCAGAACCTGTGCCCTTTTTGCTGACCCCATCCCCTTAATGCATTCCAGACTGGGCAATGGTCAGATAGCACAGTTACTTACCTGTAAGAGGTGATCTCTGGGAACAGCAGGAATAAGTCTTCACATATGGGTACGTCGGTACCGACGGAGCCTGCGCGGGAACGCTCCCCAGCTTCCCAAAAAGGAAAGCTTTTGGGAGCATCCCACAGCGCCTGCGCGCTGCCTTCCCACTGTTCCTAACCAACTCTCCTCAGTTCGAGTTTAAAGCTGAGACAATAGAGAGAGAGGAAAGGAAAGATAGAAAAGAGATACAACTCCTAGGGGAGGTAGGAGGGTTGTGAAGACTTATTCCTGCTGTTCCCAGAGATCACCTGTTACAGGTAAGTAACTGTGCTATCTCCAGGAACAAGCAGGAATGAGTCTTCACATATGGAGACTCCCTAGCTAAGATGCCTGGGAGATCCCCAAGGATATGAGACCCTGAAAGGGGTCTGCGTCCTCCTATGGATCTCAGGCATCCATCCAGGGAAGGAGGGCAGGAGTTGTTTAAGAATGGAACAGGTGTCTGAGGACAGCCTGACCAAACAAGGCATCCCGGCAGGAGTCCTTGTCCAAGCAGTAATGGGCTGTGAAGGTATGAACAGAGGCCCAGGTGGCTGCTCGACAGATCTGGTCGATGGACACAGAATTTAGATGAGCCATAGGTGTGGCCATGGCCCTCACATTATGAGCTGTGACATGGCCCTCCAGAGAAAGGTTCTTACTCTGGTAGGCAAAAGAAATACACTGAGCAATCCAATTGGACAGTGTTCTCTTAGAGACTGGAAGTCCCAAATGAGAAGGATCAAAAGCAACAAAAAGCTGGGAAGACTTTCTATGTTGCTGTGTTCTTTGTAAGTAAAAAGCAAGAGCTCTTTTACAATCCAGAGTATGAAGATTCCTCTCTGCACTGGATGCATGAGGAGCTGGAAAAAAGACAGGTAAATATACCTCTTGATTAAGATGAAAAGGTGAGACCACTTTAGGCATAAAGTGTGGATTTGTCCTAAGGACTACCTTATCATGATGGAACCTTGTATAAGGTGGATTAGCCACTAAGGCCTGCAGCTCACTGATGCGGCGAGCAGAAGTGACTGCAATGAGGAAAATAACCTTCCAGGAAAGGAATTTCAAGGAGGTAGTGGCTAAGGGTTCAAAAGGTGGCTTCATAAGCTGAACAAGAACCAAATTTAAGTCCCATGCCACCGGAGGAGGCCTAATGGGAGGTTTAGTTAAAGATAGACCTCTCATGAATCTTGCAATGAGGAGATAGGTTGTCCATTAATGGGCTTAAGGGACGCTGCAATAGCACTCAAATGGACTCTTACTGAATTTGTCTTAAGTCCTGCATTGGAAAGATGCAGGAGATAATCTAACAGAGAAGTTAAAGGTAGTGCTAGAGGGTCAAGACCCTTTTCAGCACACCAAATGGAAAATCTTTTCCACTTAAAAGCACAGGAACGCCTAGTGGAAGGTTTTCTGGAAGCATGGAGGATATCCTTCACTTGCTGAGAAAGATTCAAGTCTTGAAGGTCTAGGCCTTCAGCAACCAAGCTCTGAGGTGAAGGGACTTGGGGTGTGGGTGCCACAAAGCCCCTTCCTCCTGGGACAGGAGGTCTGGAGCAGCTCCCAAGTCCAGGGAGGGGGCTTGGGAGAGATGCAGAAGTAGAGGGTACCACACTTGGCGTGGCCAGCGTGGAGCTATGAGGATCATAGATCCTTGATCCCTCTGGAGTTTGAATAGAGTCTTGGGAATCAAGGGAATGGGTGGAAAGGCATACAGGAAGTCTTGACCCCAATGAAGGAGGAAGGCATCCTTGGCCTGAACTCCCTGACACGAAATTCTGGAACAGAACCGGGGAAGTTTGGCATTCCACGGACTTGCAAAGAGGTCTATGTCCAGGGTTCCTCATTCTTGGAAGATTCTGAGTACCTGATCCATGTGCAGGGACCATTCGTGTGGAAGCAGAACTCGACTGAGTCTGTCTGCCCAAGAGTTTTGGATTCCTGGGCGGTATACTGCCAGGAGATAGATTTGATGCTCTCTGGCGAAGGCCCATAATCTTAGAGCTTCGTTGCAAAGCGACAGAGAGCCAGTTCCTCCTTGCTTGTTTATGTATAACATGGCTACTTGATTGTCCGTATGAATGAGGACTGTCTTGTAGCTGAGGAGGGTATGAAAGACCTTGAGAGCTAGAAATACTGCTCGAAGTTCCAAGTGGTTGATATGAAGAGAGGTCTCCTGTGGGGACCAAGTGCCTTGGGTGGAGAGGTCTTGTAGATGAGCTCCCCAACCTGTTTGGGAGGCATCTGTTGTGAGGGTTGCTTGGGGTAACAACTGTTGGAAGGGGGACCCCAGCAACAGATTTTGAGTGGACATCCACCATTGGAGAGACCAAAAGAGACGTTTGGAGGTTGCTATTTGGTCTGAGAGAGCTCCTGAAGCTTGAGCTGCTCTCATGTGTAGGCGAGCATAGGGTACCACATGTACTGTGGAAGCCATGTGGCCTAGCAGTTGTAGCATCTCCCGGACAGTTAAGTGGCTCTTTGACTGAATCTGGGAGGCTAGCTGCACTAGACGTTGGCAACGGGCCTGAGGAAGGTAGGCCCTTGCAGAGGTGGTATCCAACCAGGCCCCTATGAATTCTAGGGACTGAGTAGGGGTGAGCTGGGACTTTGGGAGGTTTACCACAAGTCCCAGATACTGCAGAATGCGCCTTGTGCGGTCCAGGGAAACCTGGGCCTCTGACTGAGATGGAGCTCGGATGAGCCAGTCGTCCAGGTATGGGAAGACAAATATTCCCAGAGTGCGTAGAAATGCAGCAACTATTGCCATGCATTTGGTGAACACTCTCGGAGCAGAGGCCAGACCAAAAGGAAGCACTCTGTATTGGTAATGTATTTCTTGGAAAAGAAAATGTAGGAATCTTCTGTGAGATGGATGGATGAGGACATGTGTGTACGCATCCTTGAGATCTAGAGAACAAAGCCAATCCTGACTTTGAAGGTATGGAAGGAGAGTGCCCAGAGAAAGCATCTTGAACTTCTCCTTGCATAGGAATTTGTTCAATTCTCTGAGATCTAAGATGGGTCTGTATCCCCCTGTCTTCTTCAGAATGAGAAAATAGGGGGAGTAGAACCCTGACCCTTGTTGAGGAACTTCTTCTATTGCCCCTTGGGCAAGAAGGGTAGTCACCTCCTGACCTAGAAGGTCGAGAAGAGATGTGGGAGAATTGAAGTGTCTCACCATGGTGTGGGGAGGAAGGTCTGAGAAATGAAGTTTGTAGCCCTCTCTTATGATGGAGAGGGTCCACTGCTCTGATGTGATTTGCTCCCATCTGGGAGCAAAATGAGCTAACCTTCCTGGAATGGTGAGAGGTTCTGGCTGTTGTAGAGCCAGAAAGGCTTAGTTCTCTAGCATCAAGTCAAAAACCCTGAGGAGGTTGGGACTGCTGAGTTGCAGCAGCCCCTGTAGACTTAGGCCTGGCCTGCTTAGGCTGCTGACGCTTAGTGGCAAAGCGACCTGTGGAAGATTGTTGGCCAGAAGTAGAAGGAAATCTGCCCTTTTTGTAAAAAGACTTCTTAAAAAATCTTTTTCTTGGCAGGAATGGAGGTTGACTTTGAAAGTCTATCCAGAGCAGAGTTCTCTGCATCCATTTGAGTGGCTTTTATTTGCCACTCTTTGCCAAATAGATTTTCATCTGTACAGGGCAGATTTCCTAAGCCATCTTGAACCCAGGGTTCTAAATCAGAAGCCTGGAGCCAAGCAATTCTGCGAGCAGCTATGGCAATGCCTGATGCTCTGCTGGCACCTTCAAAGGAGTCAAAAGCTGCCCTGTTGGAAAACTTTGAAATGTCTTGAGTATGCTGAAGCCAAAGGAGGAATTTGTCCCTTTTATCCTCTGGAAGAAAAGGGAGGAAGTTGTGCACCTTTTCTGCAACTTCTTTTAGAAACATACCCATGTAAAGGCTATATGAGTTGATTCTGGCAATAAGCATACTGACTTGGAAGATTTTCCTACCAAAAGCATCCAAGGTCCTGCATTCTCTTCCTGGAGGAGCAGAAGAGTGTCTCTTTGTACTCTTTATTCTCTTCATAGCTGACTGCACCACAATGGAATGGTGAGGAAGCTGAGTTTTCTGAAATCCAGGACAAGGAGGGACACGATACATAGTGTCCAATCTGCAAGAATGAGGAGAGAGAGTGAGAGGAGTCTCCCATAAATCAATCATGTGTTCATGAAGAATCTCATGAATTGGTAAGATGACAGCCTCTCTAGGAGCCTTAGAGTACCCTAAAATATCTAATTTTTTTGCTCTAGGCTCTGATTCAGAGGTTACTGAAATAGAAAGTCCTTTAGCTACTTCTCTTATGAAGTCTTAAATGGACAAGTCCTCTGGAGGAGACATTCTTCTTTTTGGAGAAGGCTCTTCAGGAAGGGCTATGGATACTTCAGGAGACTCATCTGATGAATCAGAATCATCAGAGGAATCGAAGTATCGCCTGTCCGGGTGCTCTTCCAACGCTCGATACGCATATCGAGCGGTATCGACATCGGGCGTCCCCGGTACCGGATCGGTACCGAGAAATAGCCCTGGACAAGGAACCACTGCAGTCGGTATCCTGGTCGATGTCGATGCAGTCGGTACCGGCATCGGTGCTGGTGCCGGTACCGGAGCCGGTACCGACAACGGGGCTCGTTGCGGTATCATCGGCGTCGCAACTTGAATGAAGGCCTTGATAGCCTGTTGCATGGACAGAACATTCTGATCCATCGACGCCACGAAAGCCTGGATGTCGGTACCGGGAGAAAGTGCCGGTACCCCAGAGCAATCTAACAGGTGATCGGTCGAGGCCGTGCCATCAATGTCAACCTGTAACCCCATAGGAGGAGCTTTGGAAGCCGGAGCTTCCCGCCGGGGTTGTTTGGCTGGTGCAGGATCCTCGACGGCAAGCCCGGAGACATCTCGATGCTTAGAGGGAGATCTACCCTTCGAGGACCTGCTAGGTTTATGTTTGGTTACCTGAGATCCATCAGGAGAAGAAGACCTGGAAGATGTCGATGCTACCGCCTGTGCATCAGCGGGAAACAGCACATGGAGCTTAGCTGCTCGGTTCTGTAACCCCCGTTTAGACATTAGAGAGCAGGACGGACAATCCGGAATGGAGTGTTCAGGACCCAAACATTTAAGACACCATTCATGGGTATCTGTAACAGAAATAGTACTGCTACACTTAGTGCATATTTTGAACCTGGAGGTTGGTTTTTCCATGGGGGAATTTTTCTTGTGGGCCCTGAGGCCTTAAGAAGAAAAATACACCAAGTGAGGAAAAATATTGATTTATTTTTTTTTTTTAAAGAAAGAAAGAAAAGACCGGCGGTACCGGTCCAGAGTCGGGGAAGGCAGACACGCGACCAAAGAAATAAAATAAAATAAAGAACTTCTTCAGCGGTGACAGGGCTCGACCTGCTGGCTCCGCGGCAAAGAAGAACTGAGGAGAGTTGGTTAGGAAAGGCGGGAAGGCAGCGCGCAGGCGCTGTGGGATGCTCCCAAAAGCTTTCCTTTTTGGGAAGCTGGGGAGCGTTCCCGCGCAGGCTCCGTCGGTACCGACGTACCCATATGTGAAGACTCATTCCTGCTTGTTCCTGGAGATTAAATCATCACCCTCTATCTTCGCCTCCACCACCAATGCCTGTAAAATCCTATCCACTAATAACAGGTCTATGCATGAAGAGACCTGAAGAGCTGAAGAAAAGACACAATACTGCCTCGCCTCCGGGTGCTGTAGCCACCAGCAATGATCAAGCTGCCACAGATTCATCAGATTGCAAAGTTTGTTCCTATGGTTTTTGTCCCCATCTCCCCTAACTCCCAACTTATCCAAATGAGGTTCCAAAGACAAATTAAAATCCCCACCCAGTTAGCCTCCCCTGTATAAACCCTGAATGCTCCATCCCTAACCTATCAAAAAATTCCCTTTGCCCCTAGTTAGGAGTATAAAGTCCTACTAAGGTCAACCATTCCCCCTTTATTTGCCCTTTAATAGCCATATACCTCCCCCCTTCCCGTCCTTAGTCACTTCATGTACCTCTATGGGTAACGCGTTCTGCAGCAAAATAGTCACCCCTCCTGACTTTGAATCCTCTCTCTTTGAGGCACAGAAGTCACGGATAATTCTTATCTTTCAGGAGTGCTTGGTCCCTTATCCTCAAATGTGTTTCTTGCACATACGCGATATCCCATCACAGGCGACTGAATTCCTTAAATAACAGCTGCCATTTCTACAGCAAATTAACCCCCTTATTCAATGTATCAACCACCAAGGAACTCACCATCATATACTTCTGATCCCCACCATAGCCCCCTTACACTCCTGGATTCCCCCAAAATCCCCTTCTAACCCCCCTCTTCCCAACCCCCTCTGCCCATACCTCCTGGCAAAAACTCCTCCAGAGAAAGTACAGTCATCAGTGAAGCTCCCCTCCCCCTCTGCAAGTCAGGATGCTTGGGTGCATAGGGAGAGGAATGGCCAGCACAAAAAAAAAAAAAAAAGAGATAGTGCCTCAGTATAAGTCTCTGGTGTGACCTCATTTGGAATACTGTGTGCAATTCTGGAGACTGCACCTTCAAAAGAATATAAACGGGATGGAGTCTATCCAGAGGGTAGCTGCTAAAATGGTCATTGGTCTTCATTATAAAGCATACGAGGACAGACTTAAGGATCTTAATATGTAAACTTTAGAGGAAAGGCGGGATAGAGAAGATATGATAGGGACATTTAAATGCCTGCATGGCATAAATCAGGGGTCTCAAACTCAAATTGCTTTGAGGGCCGAATGAGGACTTGTAAAGTAACCCGGGGGCCGCATAAGACACGGGCCTCATTTGCATAAGGGGCCTCATTTGCATAAATATTTGCATAATGTTGCATAATGAGTGCATGGATAAAGAAAGACTAGAAAATTTCTATATTACTATAATCCAGTGCCAACCGCCAGGCACATTAGGAACTACTACTAACACTGCCCATTTGGAACCCATAGCAAACCCCCCGTATCATAACAGCACTACCAGGACTCACAAAGCACCAGACCCTACCTATCAAAAGGCAACACTGCAAATATTAAATCAATACATTTCAGAGAATACATGACCTACTGGGAAAAGAGAACAAGTAGCAATGTCAAATAGGAATTACACAGAATACCTCAGCACTGTAGAAATAAAACTATAAATAATTTCTTGTACCAAAGCACAGACATTAATGATGCACATTTCCCAGAGCTGACATATTCCAGTTAATAAATTCAAAATAAAGAGATATTTTTCTACCTTTTGTGCATTTTTTTTCAGTTGCAATTGCTCCAGCCACTTCTGGTTTCTTCGTGTCTTCTGCTATCTCCATCGTCTGCTGTCCATTTGTCCTTTCTTCTCTCTTCTAGTTTTTTTCCATTCTCTCTCTCTACATCTGCTTTAACATACTAATCTTTCTCCTTTTGCTCTTTCCTCATTCCTATTTCATCCACTCAAATTTTACCCCTCCATCCTCAATCCCCACTTACTCTCCAATACCTGGCCAATTGTAGATTTGTCTTCTCTTCCAGACAAAATATTTTTCCCCTCTCCATTTCACTTTCCCAGCTCCATCCCATTCTAATCCTCCCCCAACATCAGCTCCCTTCTAGTTCCAGCCCCACCCAGCATCTGCTCCTTTCTAGTCCCTGCATCAGTCCATTTCCAGTCCTATCCTAGCCTCACCATCAGCCCATTTCCAATCCTAGCCCCCCATCAGCCCATTTCCAATCCTAGCTCCCTCCCCTCACAGCCCATTTCCATTCCGAGCCCCCCTCCCCATCAGCCATTTGCAGTTCAAGCCCCCCTTCCACTCAGCCCATTTCCAGTCCTAGCAACCCCCCCAGCCCATTACCAGTCCTAGACCCCCCATAGCCCATAACCAGTCCTAACCTCCCCATAGCGCACTTCCAGTCTTACCCCCCCATCACCCCATTTTCAGTCTTACCCCCCCATAGCCCATTACCAGTCCTAGTCCCCCCCATAGCCCACTTGCAGTCGTATCCCCCATCACCCCATTTTCAGTCTTACCTCCCCTCATAGGCCATTACCAGTCCTAACCCCCCAATCAGCCCACCTCCAGTCCTAACCCCCATCACCCCATTTTCAGTCCTAGCCCCCACCATAGCCCATTACCAGTCATAACCCCCCCTGCCAATAGCCCACTTCCAGTCCTAACCCCCATCTGCCCATTTCCAGTCCTAGCCCCCACCATAGCCCATTACCAGTTATAACCCCCCCAGCCCATTACCAGTCATAACCCCCCCTGCCAATAGCCCACTTCCAGTCCTAACCCCCATCTGCCCATTTCCAGTCCTAGCCCCCACCATAGCCCATTACCAGTTATAACCCCCCCCCAGCCCATTACCAGTCATAACCCCCCCTCCCCCCTCTGCCAATAGCCCACTTCCAGTTCAGTCAGCCCCTCCATAGCTCATTACCGGCCAACAAAAAAACCCCCAAAACCCTGGCTTCTGCTGCTGCCGTTGCCGCCGTGGCAGCAGCAGAATCAATTGTCAAATTAAAAAAAAAAAACTGACTTCTGCTGCTCAAGCAGCTGTCCTGCGGCCCCTTTCCCTCTGCCCGGAGATCCGACTCTGCTCTATCAGCGGCGTGCTTTTCAAGCCGCGACGAGAGTATTCCCCTCTCGCGCGGTTTTTCAAGCCGCGCGAGAGGGGAATACTCTCTTCGCGGCTTGAAAAGCACGCCGCTGAGAGCAGAGTCGGATCTCCGGGCAGAGGGAAAGGGGCCGCAGGACAGCTGCTTGAGCAGCAGAAGTCAGTTTTTTTTTTTAATTTGACAATTGATTCTGCTGCTGCCACGGTGGCAACGGCAGCAGCAGAAGCCAGGGTTTTGGGGGATTTTTGGTTTTCCGCCGTCGCGGGCCGCACAAAGTTGTCTCGCGGGCCGCGTGTTTGAGACCCCTGGCATAAATGCATAAGAGGAGAACCTCTTTTGATTTAAAGTAAGCTCTGCAACAAGGGGGGCATAGGATGAGGGTGAAAGGGGATAGACTCAGGAGTAATATACGGAAATATTTCTTTATGGAAAGAGTGGTAGATGCATGGAATAGTCTCCCAGTGGAGGCAGAGATGAGGACAGTATCTGAATTCCAGAAAGCATGGGACAAACACAGATGATCTCTAAAGATAAAAAGGGGATTATAGTAGTTGATATGGAAGGGCAGACTAGATAGAAACATGTCAGCAGAAAAAGATCATATGGCCTATGTTTCAATCCCCACCCCACAATAGCCAGCACCACTTGCCCGCTCATTCACTTTCTACACCATCCAACACCCTCTGAGCACCTTCTTTGCACTCCCCCACATCCCACCAGAAACCACACCATTCACACATCCCATCTTCCCCCACCAGTCTCACTCTAATCCATAAAGTCGTCAATTACCACCCAGTTAACATCCCAATAGCCCAAACAGCTTCTAAATGTCTCTTCAAAGTCCAATTCAACTCAGGAAAACCTCCAAGACAACTCAGTCATTCTCAAGATGTTCCTCCTGTTGCTTGCCAGACTGTCTTCCTTAAGCACCTTCTGCCATTCTCTACTCATTGCCATTTTGCCACTGGTCTCTGCTATACGAGTGCCCCTCTGGCAAGTCTTCCAAGCCCATAACTCCTAAATCTTTCAGGGCCACCAGAGCTTCCCTGCAGGTACGAACCCGCACTATCTTGCCTTCCTTAGTGACCACCAGGGTGAAGGGAAACTACCATCAATACTGGATCCCCCCCCTTCATGCAATTCCCTAGTAATATCTCACAAGTCTCTGCGACATCATAATGTTATGGGGGAAAGATCCTCAAAAATCTCTTATGGGTCTCCCAGCCCACCTCCATCAGTTGCTGTGTTTTGGCCACCATTTTTTCCTTGAGGAAAGCAGGAGAACTGCGAAAACAGACCACATCTTTGGGCAAATTGAGCCGCAGTATTTATTTATTTAAGCAGTTTTTCTATGCCGCCCCCTCCAGAGATCGGGGGCGGTTTACATTTAAACAAACCAGTTACATAGAATAGTTATTACAAACCAAAACAGAAGTAGATTCAAAGCCCTGTGTGCTTTTCTCCAGCACCACTCTAGAGCCTCCTCCCTCCTCAACATCCCCCTCAAGCAGTTGGGCCACTATTTTACTAACAGCAGCACAGCAGCCTCCTTCTGCCATCATTTTCATTTTCCATTTCCTTCAGTATGCCTTGAAAGTGAAGATTATTACGGCGGCTACAGTTATCCATGTCCTCAACAATTTCCATATTAGCCTGTCCCAGCCTCACAATTTGCTTTTGTAAGTCAGCCACGCTTTCCACCTGCTCCTCCACTTTCACCTCGAGTTCTTCCATTGGTGCCCCATTTCAGACAGCTCACCACACAGCTTAGAGGCCAGCCCTGCAATGTTGCTCCTCACCGACATCAGTTAAGTTTTGAGATCATGAAACCATCTCCAAAATTTGGCTGGGGACACCCAATCTTCCATGTCAGACTCAGCGTTGCTTTCTCGATGCCACTGCTCTCCAGTCCCCTTCCGACATGGCTGTTCTGCGGTCACCATTTTGGGTGCGCCTTTCCACAATGGTGGGGAGCACTTGTAGGCAAACTCCAAGAGGGTCATGCCTGATTTCCAAGCCCCATTGGCATCACCACCTTGCAAACTAGGAGATCAGCTGGGGTGGGTAATACTGTGCTATCGCTCAGGAATCAGCAGAGCCTCTAAATCAAGCCACCATTCACACTGATGACGTCACTTCCTCTCTCTTCTCATATTTTGAGCATGGAGAGGACCTGCAAAATAAAGGAGCTTAGTTCATCCATGCAAAAAGAGCCTCACCACTGAGGCCAATGTTCCCTCTAATTTTCTATAGGCTGTGTGCAGCTTTTGAAGGAAGGTTAAATTTTTGTGCGCCACATAACGACACTCGGAGTTATATACTTTAAAATTTGACTACACGCCAGAATACAGTATGTACACCACATTGATTTTAATCAAATTAAATGAAAATAGACAATAACTAAATGAAGTGGGAAATTTCTAGTAATTACAATCATAACTTTTAAATTTTAAGACGTCTGTGTTGCTTTCTATCAGAATCAGAGCTGTAATTTTTTGTGCGCTCTGTTGTAAAGTATATGCGCTTGCTCGGCGAGGTGTGTGCGTGCGCACAGCTTAGAGGGAACAGTGACTGAGGCATTCTCACCCTAGAGGGACCACCTTCCTCCAGAGGATCATCCAGGGAGTTCTGCAAGACCCTGGCTGCATCCCTCAACAGCCGCTCAGAGATGAAGTCCTTCAGCTCTGCCTCTGGATACTGATCCAATTGAGGACGGCCCCCTGACAGAAGAAGCAGGTCCCAAACCTTTTTTCAAAACAGAAGGCCTGATGAAGCAGCAAAGTAAACTTGGGGGAAAAGACCACAGTGTTACTACTACTACTGAACATTTGTATAGTACTACAAGACAAGCCCACCCACCTCTTTTACGCCTGTCCCTCCCACAAAAATGAAGATGATACCAAATTGGCTTAGAGTATTGGTGACAATACTAATTTAACCTGTAAATAGTTACCCTGTAAATAGTTACCCCGGTTGTCCTATGTTTTTTTTCCCTGTTCTATGTAAAACTCAATGTTGCTTGTATGCATTGTAGTATGTTTTGTTCGATGTACACCGCGCTGATTGTAATAGCGCGGTATAGAAGAAATGTTAAATAAATAAAAATAAATAAAATATGCCGTGCTGCACAGACACATGTAAAAGACGGTCCCTGTTCATCAGAACTTACAATCTAAAGACAGACAACACAATAGCTGTAGACATGGGATACATCTAGGGGGAATGGGTAATGAAACACAAAGGAGATCAGGTGAGTCATGATCCAAAAGCAGCAGCGAAGAGGTGAGTTTTCAGCCTGGATTTGAAAAGGGCCAGAGAAGGCGCCTGACATACAGACTCAGGTAGTTTGTTCCAGGCATAAGGAGCAACAAGGTGAAAGGAGAGAAGCCTGGAGTTAGCAAAAAAGAGGGCACAGATAGAAGCAATTTTCCAGAAGAGTGAAGTTCTCGAGGAGGGGTGTGGAGAGAGAAGAGGAAAGGTAGTGAGGTGCTGTACTCCTCCACCAAGTCATCCTGCCCCCTCAGGGGTCAGGCTGAAGACAGACTTAATGGAGGGGGAAGATGCACTTCCTCACTCTGATCTTAAAATGGCAGCCTTTCCCGCCAAAGATGGAGACTCCTCTATACCAAGAGCAGCCTCTGGAATCTAATTACTAAGCTACACTAACGTCAACACATGTCATTTTAACCCAGATGCCATGTTAATCAATGGAACCTAGTTACTAAATACATGTATTAATGGTGAATTAATATAAGTAAACATTAGCACACCTAGACCCCTCAGTGGGCTGATTTTGACTTGGGCAGTCACCACCAACATGATCCACCACAGTACTGCCAGCTGTGACAGTGCCTCCGGTGACTTTATGAACCGCTGCTCCTCACCATACAGGCGGAAACATCCTCTCACCAATAAGGGCAAGCAGCGGAAGCCACAGGTCATGTCGCCATGCCGTATTATGCTCCACACCAAGCTGCTCTCGACATACTCGCTGCAACCAGGGAACGTTGCATGCCTTCCACTCTTCCAACTGAGATAAAGGAAAAATAACACGGGTCTTCTGTACCTTTTTGTTGTTTCATGGCTGTTTTTGTTTTGTTTTTTAAATTACTTGCCAGGTCAAAACCTAGCAAGGAGTTTTTGATCCCCTCCCAAAAGTAGGAGAGAAAAACAGAGGCTCTACAGGTGAACTCCTCCTAAACAGGGCAGAAGGGAAGGGGGAATGGAAGAGGGGGACTTGGATCCACCAAATTTAAAACACCACTGAGCACCTGAAGCCAGACTCAGCTGGCTCTAGTACTCTTACTTAAGCAGGAATAATGTTTTGACCAACCCAGCCGAGGAAGATTTCCTGACTCAAAAACTCACTAAGAGGAGTCAGTGTCTATTTAATTGTTTTTAAGACCTCAAGCCAAACCAGGCTGCATAGACCTACCGCACCTATCATCTGCTGGAGAGTGAGAAATACTGACTGGCTATGGGCTGCATGAGTCCCTGTACGGAATAGTGTCAAATCAGTGGTACTCAGTCTCTATCCGCTGGTAGGAGAGCATAAGCTCGCTTATCTGGACTGGGTCTGGAAGGATGCTGAGAAATATCTAGTCATTTCTTAGCAAACAGGAATGGAAGATTGGCTCCTAGATTACTTTACAAAAATCTGCTACAAAAATTAAGCCCACAAAAAAAAAAAAAAAAATGATACAGGAAATTACTCATCACAATATGCTCTGGGGTTCCCCAGTCCTCCAGAAAGGGCAAAATCTTGGACAAGTCACTTAATCTAAATTTGTACCTGGGACAATAAAGATTAAAGTCCACCAGGGACAGAGAAATACCTACTATACCTGAATGCAACTCATCTTAAACTACTACTGAAAAAACCTGATCCAAACAAAATCTGGAAGGAACCTTTATTCGCCCCATTACTCTCCCCCTCCCAACCTAGATAACGTGCTTTCATGCAACAGAATTCTCCTTGCTTTCTTCTCTAAATAAAAATGAAAAAACTAATGGCAGACATGAGAAACAAGGTTGTTTTACAGGATTTGCAAAGAGATAAAGGGGGTGCCAGGATAGAGAGGCACAGTGAATGTGGCGCCTGTATAAACCTGTCCTTTGCATATCTGGTTTTCAGCTATAGTTGGTCTCCACAGGTACAAGGCACACTCACAAAGGACAGCTCACTCTGTGGGGGAGGTGCATAGAAAAAAAGCAAAAAAAAAGATTTTTTTACTTACTTTTCTTTCAGTGTATCCTTAATGCAGGTGGCACTGTGTGTGTAATAAGAGAGCTGGGAAGCTAATCACTTAGCAAGGAACATGGAAAGGAGAGCTGTATCTTCACCTCTCAAAACATTTCTCTAAACAGACCACCCTGCTGTCTCATTTCAGATGTCTTAAAGCAGAGAGAAAATAAGGGTCAGACATCTCCCCCCCCCCCCCCCCAGTGCAACAAAACAAGATCTAACAAAGCATTCTGCTCCACGGCAGCCATCAGCACCAGGGCGAACATACCAACAGGAAAACAACCAAGAAGAATGCTGAGCTGAAATTATGTTAGCTCATCGTATGTCATGCTCCAGTGTCAACATTTTAAAAGAATGTCTTTAGATGGTCAGAACTATGACAAAGTCTAAGTACGAAATACACAAATCTCATATAATTCTGCTTTTATCAGCGTATTCCCAGCCCACTTAATTAAATTTTGGCATACCAAGTGTTCACTGATCACATATTAGTATACAGCTGGCACCTAGGAAAAAAACTTTCCCAAATGCTTGTCTAGCACAAACGTTTTCTAGGGTTCTTCCCAGAACTATGGCCGCAGAAGCTAGCAGAATATGTAGCTGAGCTCATTTCAAGGAACTTCACTTTACAGTTTCAATTTATAATGAAAGAGGAAGTGACAGGCATTCAATATCCTGACAAGAGAAACTGAAGAGATCAGGGCCCTAAAATCTACCTGAGAGCAGGGAATATGCTTTGCATGGTCTTTATCTGCCATTATTCACTATGTTAAATCAAAGCTCCAGAGTGACTTGCTGAAGACATTACTATGTGATATCTCAACCACGTCATAATGGTGCTGGCAGAAATATTTTCAAAGTCAAACTAACTCCTTTCTGAATGTAGGGGTGCATGATGTTTGGATTCAATTTGGGGGGGGGGGTTTGGGGGGGAGGGAGGGAAGGGGAGAGAATAAGTGATGTTCTCTCCTGCTCCAATGGGCCAAATTGGCTGGAATATGCCCCAAGAGCTTGCATTCCCCCCCCCCTCAAACTCACCTAAGTCTAGTTATTGCTGCCACATTCTGGCACCTTGCAAAACATTGCAAACATGGGCCCTAAATCTGGCGCTTATTAGGGCTCCTTGCTCCTAGAGACTGTGAATGCTGCTTTCAGAGTAGCCCTGGCTACATGCAGAAAGCAAACTCGACCCAGGAAATGAACCAAATCCTAAACTATAACTAATTTTCAACCCTTTTCTTATTATGGCTGGGAGGAATGGGAATGTAATCTAAATGGGTTGGAAATGATAGTTTAGACAAGTGCTTAGTTCAGAAGCAGAGCATTTTGGAGGGAGGGGGAGTGTCCCACTGGAGTTTATCACAGTAACTATTGAGTAGCCAGCACTGTTGTGGGGGAAGGAGGAAGCAGCAGGGGCAAGACTCAGATTATGAAATCTCACCGAATGAGGAATCAATGACAATGTCAAACAAAATCTGCATATGGCCCATTTGGCATAAAACATGTGGTCAACGGCAAGAGCATATTTGTCTGACTTTAAGATTCTCGGCTGTAAAATCTCTACACACTAGACCAGCGATGGCGAACCTATGGCACGCGTGCCAGCTGTGGCACGCGAAGGCCTTGCAGCTGGCACGCGGGAAGGTCGCACATTAAAAAAAAAAAAAGCTGCCCGCTGCCGCCGCGGCGGCATGGAGTGTCCCGCGGGGCTCCCTCTGCCCGGCGGGACTCTCCCGGCGCTGCTCAGCCCCTCTCTGCCGGCTTGCAGAGACACGAAGGGAGAGTCTCCCTCGCGTCTCTGTTAAGCCCGCAGGGGCTGATGGGAAATTTCCATGAGCCGAGGGAGGGGGGTTAAGACTGGCAATGGGCTTGGGAGGGTGGGAGGGGGGTTAAGACTGGCAATGGGCTAGGGAGGGAGGGAGGTTAAGACTGGCAATGGGCTAGGGAGGGAGGGGGGTTGAGACTGGCAATGGGCTAGGGAGGGAGGGAGGGGGGTTGAGACTGGCAATGGGCTAGGGAGGGGGGGTTAAGACTGGCAGTGGGCTGGGGAGGGGGGTTAAGACGCAGTGGGCTATGGGGGGGAGTTAAGACTAGCAATGAGCTGTGGGCTGATGAGGGCTGGCAATGGGCTATGAGCTGATGAGGGCTGTCTGGAAATGGGGTGATGGGGGGGTTAGGACTGGTAATGGGCTATGGGGGGGGTTAAGACTGGTAGTGGGCTGATGGGGGGGTTAGGACTGGTAATGGGCTATGGGGGGTTAAGACTGGTAGTGGGCTGATGGGGGTGTAGGACTGATAATGGGTTATGGGGGGGGGCTAGGACAGGAAATGGGCTGATGGGGAGGGGTTAGGACTTGAGGTGGGCTGATGTGGTTAGGACTGGTAATGGGCTGTGGGCTGATGGGGGGGGGTTTAGGACTGGCAATGGGCTATGGGGGGCTGACTGGAAATGGGCTGATGGGGGGTTAGGACTGGTAAAGGGTTATAGGGGGGGGGCTTAAACTGAAAATGGGGTGATGGGGGTTAGGACTGGAAGTTGATTGACGGGGGGCTAGGACTGGTAATGGGTTGGGGTGTTGCTAGGACTGGAAATGAGCTGAGTGGAAGGGGAGGCTTGAACTGCAAATAGCTGATGGGGAGGGGGCTTGGAATGGAAATGGGCTGTGAGGGAAGGGAGCTAGGACTGAAAATGGGCTGATGGAACAGCTAGGATAGGACTGGAAATGGGCTGTTGGGGGGAGCTAAGATTGGAAATGGGCTGTGGTGGGGGCTTGAATTGAAATGGACTCATGGAGGGGCTAGAACTGGAAGTAGGCTCATGGGGGGGCTTGGACTGGAATTGGGCTGAGTGGAGGGGAGCTATGATTTGACATGGGCTGATGGTGGGGCTAGGAAATGAGTAGAAATGGGCTGATGGGGGGGGCTAGGATTGAAAATGGGCTGATGCAGGGACTAGAAGGGAATGGATGCTGGGTGAGACTGGAACTAGAAGGGAGCTGATGTTGGGGGAGGATTAGAATGGCATGGGGCTGGGAGAGTAAAATGGAGAGGGGAAAAATATTTTGTGTAGGAGGGATGAAAAATCTACAATTGGCCAGGTATTGGGAGAGTAATTGGGGATTGAGGATGGAGGGGTAAAATTTGTGTGGATGAAATAGGAATGAGGAAAGAGCAAAAGGAGAAAGATTAGTATGTTAAAGCAGATGTAGAGAGAGAGAGAGAATGGAAAAAAAACTAGAAGAGAGAAGAAAGGACAAATGGACAGCAGACGATGGAGAGTTAGCAGAAAACATGAAGAAACCAGAAGAAGGTGGCTGGACCAATTGCAACTGAAAAAAAAATGCACAAAAGGTAGAAAGATATCTCTTTATTTTGAATTTATTAACTGGAATATGTCAGCTCTGGGAAATGTGCATCATTAACATCTGCGCTTTGTTTGGTACAAGAGGAAATTCCTATTTGACGTTGCCACTTGTTCTCTTTCCCCAGTATTCTCTGAAATGTATTGGTTTAATATTTGCAGTGTTGCCTTTTGATAGGTAGGGTATGGTGCTTTGTGAGTCCTGGTAATGCTGTCAGGATACGGCGGGTTTGCTATGGGTTCTAAATGGGCAGCGTTTGTAGTAGTTCCTAATGTGCCTGGCGGTTGGCACTGGATTATAGTAATGTAGAAATCTTTTAGTCTTTCTTTATCCATACACTCATTAAGAGACATGTTTACTAAAAGTTAGTGTATGGTAACATTATGCAAATATTTATGCAAATAAGACCACTTATGCAAATGACGTGCTGGCACTTTGAGGAAATTCTTTGGTTTTGTGCGGCAGTTTGGGCACTCGGGCTCAAAAAGGTTAGCCATCACTGCACTAGACCAGCCTAGTAGCGCAGTGCCATGTGGAGGATCTGGGTTAGATCTGCAGAACCAGTTTTTTGCTCCCTTGGCCATTTAGGGCTAGGGTTGTTGCTGCTGCAGAGACAACATTCATAGCCTGAAAGTGGGAGAAAGCCATCACTGTGCAATAGTAACACTTAATTGCTGGATTTAAGGTCCACATTGTCTTGACTTTGGAGCAAGCTGTCATCTGTGACCTCTAATGTCTGCCCCTATGATGGCTGGGCTGAACTGGGTAGCGCATGGATATAAAATACAGGGAAAATGAAGACTAACAGCTCCATAGCCAGGAGGCCAGGTCAGATTGAGGTGGCAGTCTGAGGAGGAGGAGGAAATTGCTGGAGGAAAACAACATTTAAGGCAAAACAATTCTGCACACATCAAATCAGGATAAGAGCAAATAGAGATGAGGTTTTAACCTATTTCTGGTATTCTGCAGTAAAAAGGCTGCTGAGAACATACATCAGTATTATTGTAACAATTCCTTCATTAGTATTGTTCCTCCTTTTTCCACCCACTCTTTACAAAGATGGTTAATACCTCTACAGAAGGCAACTTGTTCTACCAGGGCCAAGCTTTTCCTTCGTCCCTACTAAAAATAAATGGATTTCAGCCCAAGTATGTGGGGTACAGCTGCTGTTTTCAGATAGTAATACTTCCCTCAAGCTGCACATAACAGCAGTGAAAGGTGTGCCATTTAGCCGTGCACATGAGAGGATAATTACTCTTAAATATTTAAAGCAGTATAAAATCAAAAGATCCTTACTTAAGAACCTGGAACCCCTACATTTGTACAAAGATTTATAGACAGTCACAGAGCAGTGAGGGACAGGACTGAAAGGTAGGTCTTCAGGAGTCTTGGGTTTGTTCTTAAACTGAAAGCTTCATTTCCAGCTGATGGCATGCAGAGAAAATTCAAAGATCAATTCCAATCGAAATGCCTATTGCACATTTCAAAAGAGAAGTCCTATTACATGTTGTGTGGCCAACTACTCAAGCTAAGAATGGTGAGGGATTTGCCCATCACTGTCTGATACAGACTTCCTCCAACTATCAGATGAACAATGAGGTAAAGAGGAGCAGGATGTCCTACCAGTTCCAGTAGCAACACCACATCTCTTTCTGGATCAAGGAAAAGTTCATAGCTCATAGTGAAAGACAAGCATTTAAAATAGGGAAAGGGGGTGACTGATGGAAAAGAACAAGTTCAGGACGTCACTCCCAGCAAAAAAAAAAAAAAAACACATAAAGGAAACAGTCACCATATTAATCCACACATCAATAGCAAGTGGGAAGAGGAGTACAGAATAAAATCCATACAAAATACAAGCAAGCTAAAAAATAATTGCTGGAAGGCAATGAGTACAAATGCTCAAAGCCTAGCCAAGAAAGTTCCCAACCTGGAAGCCCTAATGGTGGAAATGGACTGGGATATTGTGGTCATTACAGAAACATGGTTTAACAAGCCACATTAAGAGGATATAGCCATAGCTGGCTATAATTTATTTAGAATAGATAGAGAAGGCGCCCTATATGTCAAAAATAATATTAAAGCTATAGAATTACAAGGCTTAAAAGGGAGCGAAGAGGAACTGTGGATTAAACTAGAAAGAGGAAAAGTGAAATCCATTGGTAAGATATACAGATCTCCCTCACAGAGAGAAGAGCTGGACAGAGATTTAATAGAAGACATGGCCATGAAAGGAGGAGAAGTACTACTGATAGGTGATTTTAATATGCCGGATGTTGATTGGCACATCCCTGCTGTGGTGTCATCTAGAAGTAAGGAGGATCCTAGATTCTCTGCAGGGAGAACTATTCCAGCAACTGGTAACAGAACCCACACATGAAGGGGACTTACAGGACTTGCTGCTTACCAATGGGGAAAGTGTTTCTGATGCCATAGTGGGAGATCATATCGCATCCAGTGATCACCAGATGGTGTGGGTCAGTATTACGACTAGGGCTGATAAAATCCATTCAAAAGCAAGGGTCTTAGACTTTAGGAAAACTAACTTTGTCAAGATGGGACAATATCTCAAGGAGTCGTTTGCAAAATGTGAACAGCTGGCGGATGTAAAAAAGCAATGGGCAAAACTGAAAGAATATTTTAAAGGGTAACAAACCTTTTTGTTAGAAAGGTTAAAAAAATGTAAAAGGAAAAGGAGGCCACTATAGTTCTCAAAAGTAGTAACTGAAAAGGTGAAGAAAAAGAGCATAGCCGTCATAAAACACAAGAGATCACAGAGAGGAAGACAAGCATCTGTATTTGGAAAAACAGAGAAGCTAGGAGAGTAGTCAGAAAAGCAAAGATACAAAAAGAAGATGAGATAGCCAATGCAATAAAGCGTACTCACCTGTAACAGGTGATCTCTGGGAACAGCAGGAATCAGTCTTCACATATGGGTGTCGTCAACACTGATGGAGCCTGGCACAGGAACACTCCCCAGTATCAAATAGGAAAGCCTTTGGGAGCGTTCCTCCATGCATGTGTTGCCTTCCCACCTTAGCTCCTAATCTCCTCAGTCAGTTGCATAGTAGAGACAAAATAATAAAAGAATAAAATGGGACAACTTGAAGGGGAGGTGGGTAGGTTGTGAAGACTGATTCCTGCTGTTCCCGGAGATCACCTGTTACAGGTGAGTAACTATGCTATCTCCAGGAACAAGTAGAAAGTCAGTCTTCATATATGGGACTCCCAAGCCACAGACTGACAAGTGAGAGAAGTGTCTTGGCACAACTAGTGGTTGCAACAAGGATTGAACAGACTCTGCTCATTCAGAGCATCCCTTGCGAGATAGTCCAGAGAGTGGAGGGCAAGTTGTCTAAATTTGAAAAAGATTACATAGAACAGATTGACTGAATTGAGCATCCACTTCTGGAGTCCTTGTCCAGGCAATAGTGTGCTGTGAAGGTATGGAGTGAAGACCAGGTAGCTGCTTGGCAGATTTCAGAAATAGGGACAGAGTGGAGGTTAGCTACAGTGGTAGCCATGGCTCAGACATTATGTGCAGTGACATGGTGTTGAAGAGCTAGACCAGCTTGCGAGTAAGTAAAAGATATGGAGTCTGCCAGCCAGTTTGAAATTGTTCTCTTAGAGACTAGCAGCCCCAGATGACTTTGGTCAAGAAACAAATAACCAAGAGGGTTGGCGATGAGCCTTAGTACGGTCCAAATAGAATGCCAATGCTCTCTTACAATCAAGAGTATGCCACTTCGCCTCAGACGGAAAGGTATGAGGCCTTGGAAAGAACATTGGTAGAGAGATAGATTTGGTTCAGGTAGAAGGTGGTGAAAACTTTCAGTAAGAACCTAGGATATATCCAAAGGCCTACCTTGTCGTGGTGGAATGTGGTATATGGAGTATAGTCCACCAAGGCTTGCAGTTCATTGACCCTACAAGCAAAGGTGACTGCAATGAGTAAAAGAAATTTCCATGTTAAGAACTTTAAAGAGGCTGATGCCATGGTTTCAAAAGGACTGTGCATGAGCTGTGCAAGAAGAACATTTAAATCCCACAGTGTGAGTGGTGGGCAGAGAGGAAGTTTGGTCAGGAGAAGACTCCTCATGAATCTAGCCACCAAGGAATGTGTTGAGATCGGCCAGTTTTCCCACGTATGGTGAGAGGCTGCAATGGCACACATGTATCCCTATAAAGTTGGTCTTGAGACCAGAGGAGGATAAGTGGAGCAGGTATAGAAGAAGATCCAGAACTGAATATGTGTAAGGATCTAGTGTTTTCTGTGAACACCAAATGGTGAATCTGCACCACTTGAAAGTGTAAGAGAGTCTGGTAGAATCTTTTCTGGAAGATAGAACCTGTAAAACCTCTTCTTGGAGTCCTAAGGTGTGAGAGGGCCACCTGCTCAGCATCCAGGCCGTCAAGCAAAGTCTCTTGAATATGGGGTGCAGGATAATCCCCTATTCCTGAAAGGGAGGGTTGGGAGAGTAACCGAGGTAGAGGGAAGGTTTCCAAACAAGAAGACGACGTAGTGGAAACCAGGGCTGTCTGGCTCATAGTTTGAATAGTGTCTTTGCTATGAGGAGGAGAGGAGGGAAAGCATTGAGACGCTGTCCCCAGTGAAGGAGAAAAGCATCCGAGCTCTCCCTGTGAGGGGAAGGGATCCTGGAGCAAATCAAGAGGTAGTTGAGTGTTGACAGGAGAAGCAAAAAGGTCAATTATTAACATCCTCCAAAGCTGGAACAAGTATTGAGCTACTTGAGGTTCCAGCCTCCACACTCATGTGGATAGAGGATGAGACTCAGTCTGTCGTCTAAGGAATTCTCTGTTCCTGGAAGGTACACTTCATGAAGGTGAATCTCCTGAGAGATGCCCAGTTCCACAAGCAGATGGCCTCTGTGCATAAGGGAAGAGAGCCCATTCCTCTCTATTTGTTTACATAAAACATGGTCACCTGGTTGTCCATCTGAATGAGGACTGAGCGGTTCTTGAGATGGGCAGAGAAGACCCTGATGGCAATGAAGATTGCTCCAAGTTAGAGGAGATTGATGTGTAGGAGATTTGCTTATGAAGTTCATAGACGCTGGGTCATAAGACCATTTAGATGACCCCCCCCCCAACCTAGCTTTGATGCATTGGTTGTCAGGTACACTGTGGTACAGACCGTTGAAAAGGTAATCCTACAAGGAGGTTGTGCGGTTTGCTCCACCACTGCAGGGCTGACTTCATTGGAGGGGTGATGGTGATGGAGTCTGAGAGGTGGTCTGCTTCCACTGCTGTGAGCGTCCACTGTGCTATTCCCATGTTGAGACGAGCATATGGCACGATATGGACTGTGGAGGCCATGTGGCCTAGGAGGCGTAGAAATGTTCTGGCCATTACTGACTCCTGTTGGATCTGTGATGCTAAGGACATTAGTCGGGTACATCTGTCATCTAGCAGAAATACTCGAGTTTGGATTGTGTCTAGTCAAGCTCCTATGAACTCTAGGTTTTGAGTTGGAGTGAGGTGCAATTTTGGCTAATTTATGACAAAGACTATCCATGTCCTACAGGAGTTAGGTTGTTTGAGGGCAGTAGTGACTGCCATAATGGTATCTGCCCTTAGGAACCAATCATCTAAGTAGGGGAACAGAAAGATCCCCAAAGTTCGAAGATAGGTTGTCCGCAGCTAGGCACTTTGTGAAAACTCTGGGTGCCGAAGCCACACTGACTAGATCTTGGTAATGATTGTTCTGAAATACAAATATGAGGAACTTTCGGTAATCTGGGTGGATGAGTATGTGAGTATAAGCATCCTTTAGGTCTAAGGAGCAAAGCCAATCATTTAGTTGAAGGTAAGGAAGGATACCCAGAGAAATCATCTTGAATTTTTCCTTGATAAGGAATTTGTTGAGGTTTCAGAGATCTAGTATAGACATGTGGCCTTTCGTCTTCTTTGGGATAAGAAAGTATCAGGAGTAGAAACTGAGGCCTTGCTGAGAAAAAGGCACTTCCTCTATTGCCTCCTGCATTAGTAGAGAGTGGATCTCCTGTTGTAACAAGGTGGTTTGGAAATCTAAGGAGTGTTAGCCTACAAAATGAGTGGGTGAAAAATCTCTGAAATTCATCTGTAGACCCTGGCTTAATAGATGTAATGTCCAGGATTTTGAGGTGATGCTTCTTCAGCAGTGTGCAAAGTGGACTAGTCTCCCTGGAATCTTGGAAGGGGGTGGAGAAGTCATGGGAGAATTGGCCATGCTCCTTAGGAAGGAGTCCAAAACTCAGAGTTGGTCAAGTAGTAGGAGCAGGCTGTGGTTTGGTAACTTTGCTCCACAACAACAGAGACAGCAGGGGCAAAAACAACCCAGGAAACCCAGAGTAGGAGGAATAGGAGTGAAAGGATGGATAGTAATGTTTCTTCTTTGAGAAGAAGGATTTTTTGGTGGCAGTCTTCTTTCTAGAAAGCCTCTTCATGGTGAGGTCATCCATTTCTATCTCACCTGCTTTTTCCCTCCATCTCTGGCCAAAAAGATTCTCCCTATTGCATGGGATGTTGATTAACTTAACTTATTTTGAACCCATTGTTCCAGATCAGATGCCTGAAGCCCGGCTATTCTTCTAGCTCAAATGCAGGCTGCAGCAATTTGGGCATGTGTGACAAAAACCTGATGAGCTGCCTGTCTGTCAGGGAAAAGGAAGGTGGTAAATTCTGCCAAATCCCTCGAGACATCCCTGAGGAACATGCCCATATATAGCATGTAGGAATCTATTCTGGAGGCTAACATAGTTGCCTGGAAAGCTTTTCTGCCAAAAGCATCAAGGGTCCTGGCCTCTCTTCCAGGAGGAACCAATGAATGGTTCTTTTGGCATTTGATCTTTCTTATGGCAGACTCTACCACCATAGAGTGGTGAGGGAGTTGAGGTTTTTGAAACCCTGATGGAGGGACTCTGTAAAGAGTATCAAGCCTTTTGGTGACTGCAAATGTTGACATAGGAGATTCCCACATTCTAGCCAGCAAATTTCTCAAGATGTTATGCAAAAGGAGGGCTGCCGCCTCCTTCGGTGCCAATGTATGCTGTAGAATGTGCAGCTTCTCTGCCCTGGATTCTGTCTTCGTAGCCACAGATACATCCAGGGCAACCAAAATTTTGAAAAGATATGTCCTCAGGTAGAGGCGACGGATCTGATGGCACATCCTTGTTGATACCGGAATCAATGGATTCGGAATCAGAAGGCTCTGGCAAAGAATCAGAGTCAGAAGGAAATCAAAGTAATTGCTATGAGGCTTCTATACCACTGGTGCTCATAGGAAGGGTGTTTTGACATTGAGGGTATAGAGTGTGGCAGCACCAAAGACCACAGTAGTGGTTAGTCCACAGGATGATGCAACACAGATGATGCCTGCGGAAGAGTATCAAGACCACCTCAGAGGCCATCAGTGTCGGTGAAACCGGTGCAGACTGCGATATCCCCAATGCCATCTGTGTCACTACTGCAAAGAGTGCAACAATACTCTTTTCAATGGCGATGACACAGTCATCAAGCACTGGCACTGGAGGAGTGGCAGCTCCGGACACAATAGAGTGGGCCACAATTCCTGACACTGGTATCGGGGGATCCACCGAGGACTGAATCTCGGGGGCATCCCAGAGCCCCTATGCAACTTTAGAGGGTGAGGACTCCCACCGGGGCTGCTTCACTAGACGATCTGCATTGGAGTGAGGTGTGTCTGTGATGATGCCGATGCTCTGTGTCCAATGCTGACCTCAAGGTCGATGATCTCAATATCGATGTCTTCTTCTGCACTGGAGACTCAGCTCTATGCTTGTCCTTTTGACTAAGTAGTGATCTAGAGGTATGGGAGGACTTAGATGGAGTCAACGCCCCCGAGGACTGCACCGAAGGAGCTGAGTTTGTTGGACACAGCTTAGCCTTCTGTTTATCCTAGTAGGAATGTTGATTAACTTAACCTCTTTACTGCCCCCTGAAAGAAAGTATAGTTACTCACCTGTAACAGGTGATCTCCGGGAACAGCAGGAATTAAGTCTTCACATATGGGTATCGTAGGCACCGACAAAGCCTGCACGGGAACACTCCCCAGTGTCCAAAAGGAAAGCTTTTGGGAGCATCCCACAGCAGATGCATGCTGCCTTCCAGCCTCACTGCATCTCTCACTTCAGTTGAGTTTAAAGCTGAGCCAAGGAGAGAGACAGAGAGAGACAACTCCTAGGGGAGGTGGGTGGGCTGTGAAGACTTAATTCCTGCTGTTCCCAGAGATCACCTGTTACAGGTGAATAACTACGCTATCTCCAGGAACAAGCAGGAATTTTATTTATTTATTTTATATACATTTGTATACCGCTACTTCCAGCGATCAGCAGCGGTTTTGATTACAGATTGGAAATTGTCAAATCATGACAGGAAATTTTTGAGGTATAAACACATTGATTAGACAGGAAAGCACAGCACACAGAGAACTATTTTACAGGGAACATGGGCTATGGAGGGTTAAGTGGCTTGCCCAAGACCACAAGGAGCACCTGTGGGACTAGAAACCCCAGTCCTTCCGGCCCAAGGTTGCTGTCCTCTAGTGGGATTTGAACCCCCGACCTTCCGGCCCGAAGTACCTTGCCCCAACCACTAGGCCACTCCTCCACTCCACATATCTTCACATATGGGGATTCCCCAGCTGAAAGATGCTAGAGGAATGACCCCAGCGAGCTGTGAGCCCGTGTGGACAGGGTCATACTTCCTCCCATGGATTCCTGGCATCCTACCGGGATGGAGGGTAGGAGTTGCATTAAGTCTGAAAGAGATGCTGTAGGACAGTCTGGCCAAACGAGGCATCGTGACGGGAGTCCTTGTCCAGACAGTAGTGGGCTGTGAAGGTATGTACCGAAGCCCAAGTAGCCGCTCTACAGACATCGCCTATTGAGATAGAGCAGAGATTGGCAACCGAGGCTGCCATTGCTCTGACATTATGAGCTGTAACATGGCCCTCGAGGGAAAGCAGAGTTACTTACCTGTAACAGGTGATCTCTGGGAACAGCAGGAATAAGTCTTCACATATGGGTATCGTCGGTACCGACGGAGCCTGCGCGGGAACGCTCCCCAGCGTCCAGAAAGAAAGCTTTTGGGAGCATCCCACAGCGCCTGCGCGCTGCCTTCCCGCCTTTCCCAACCACCTCTCTCCAGTTTGAGTTTTAAGCTGAGACAAAGAGAGAGAGAGAGAGAGAGGAAAGATAGAGAGATACAACTCCTAGGGGAGGTGGGTGGGTTGTGAAGACTTATTCCTGCTGTTCCCAGAGATCACCTGTTACAGGTAAGTAACTGTGCTATCTCCAGGAACAAGCAGGAATGAGTCTTCACATATGGGAACTCCCCAGCTAGAGATGCCAGGGAGATCTCCAAGGTTGTGAGTCCCTGAGAAGGGCTCTACCTGCCCCCATGGATCTCGGGCATCCAACCAGGGATGGGGGGGTAGGAGTTGATTAGGTATGGAACAGGTGTTTGAGAACAGCCTGACCAAACAAGGCATCCGGCGGGAGTCCTTGTCCAAGCAGTAATGGGCTGTAAAGGTATGAACCAAGGCCCAGGTGGCCGCTCGACAGATTTGGTCGATGGACACAGAGTTCAGATGAGCCATAGAGACTGCCATGACCCTCACATTGTGAGCTGTGACATGGCCCTCCAGAGAAAGGTTCTTACTCTGGTAGGCAAAAGAAATACACTGAGCAATCCAATTGGACAGAGTTCTCTTAGAGACTGGAAGTCCCAAATGAGAGGGATCAAAAGCAACAAAGAGTTGAGAGGACTTTCTATGTTGCTGTGTCCTTTGTAAGTAAAAAGCGAGCGCTCTCTTACAATCCAGGGTATGGAGATTCCTCTCTGCACTTGATGCATGAGGTCCTGGAAAAAAGACAGGTAAATACACCTCCTGGTTCAGATGAAAAGGTGAGACCACTTTAGGCATAAAGTGTGGATTAGTCCTGAGGATTACCTTGTCATGATGGAACCTTGTATAAGGAGGATTAGCCACCAAGGCTTGCAGTTCACTGATGCGGCGAGCTGAGGTGACTGCAATGAGAAAAATAACCTTCCAGGAAAGGAATTTCAAGGAGGTGGTGGCTAAGGGTTCAAAGGGTGGCTTCATAAGCTGGCCAAGAACCAAATTCAAGTCCCATGCCACTGGAGGTGGTCTAATGGGAGGTTTAGTTAAAAGAAGGCCTCTCATGAATCTTGCAATAAGAGGATGAGAGGAAATAGGCTGTCCATTGAGAGGCTTAAGGGATGCTGCAATAGCACTCAAATGGACTCTTACTGAATTTGTTTTAAGGCCTGCATGGGATAAATGCAGCAAATACCCTAGTAAAGAATTCAGAGGTATTGCAAGAGGGTTAAGACCCTTCTGTGCACACCAAATGGTAAACCTTTTCCATTTAAAAGCATAGGAACGTCTAGTGGAAGGCTTTCTGAAAGCATGAAGGATATCCTTCACCTGCTGCGAAAGATGCAAATCTTGAAGGTCTAGGCCTTCAGCACCCAGGCTCTGAGATGAAGAGACTGGGGATTTGGGTGCCACAACGTTCCCTCCTCCTCGGACAGGAGGTCTGGAGCAGATCCCAAGTCCAGGGAGGGAGCTTGAGAGAGATGCAGAAGTAGAGGGTACCACACTTGGCGTGGCCAATGTGGTGCTATGAGGATCATAGACCCCTTGTCTCTCTGAAGTTTGAACAGTGTCTTGGGAATTAGGGGAATGGGTGGAAAGGCATAGAGGAAGTCTTGCCCCCAATGAAGGAGGAAGGCATCCCTGGCCTGAACTCCCTGACACGGAATCCTGGAACAGAACCGGAGAGGTTTGGCATTCCACGGACTTGCAAACAGGTCTATGTCCGGGGTTCCCCAAATTCGGAAGATCCTGGCTATCTGGTCCCCATGGAGGGACCATTCGTGTGGAAGCAGAACTCGACTGAGTCTGTCTGCCCAAGAGTTTTGAACCCCTGGAAGATACACTGCCACGAGATGAATTTGATGCTCTCTGGCGAAGGCCCACAATCTCAAAGCTTTGTTGCAAAGCGACAGAGAGCCAGTCCCGCCCTGCTTGTTCACGTAGAACATGGCTACTTGGTTGTCCGTGTGGATGAGGACTGTCTTGTAGCTGAGCAGGGTGTGGAAGACTCAGAGCTAGAAGAATTGCTCTGAGCTCCAAGAGGTTGATATGTAGAGATGTCTCTTGTGGAGACCAGATGCCCTGGGTGGAGAGATCTTGTAGATGAGCTCCCCAACCCTTTGGAGAAGCATCTGTTGTAAGGGTTGCTTGGGGTAGCAATTGTTGAAAGGGGGACCCCAGCAACAGATTTTGAGTGGACTTCCACTACTGGAGAGACCAGAAGAGGCGACTGGAGGTTGCTATTCTGTCTGACAGGCACCCTGATGCCTGGGTCCACTGGGTGGATAGAGTCCACTGAGCTGCCCTCATGTGAAGGCGAGCATAAGGAACCACATGCACGGTGGATGCCATGTGGCCTAACGTAACATTTCTCGAGCAGTTAAATGGGACTTTAACTGAATTTGTGAGGCTAACTGCACCAAGCGTAGGCAACGGGCCTGGGGAAGATAGGCCCTTGCAGTTGTGGTATCCAGCAAGGCCCCTATGAACTCTAGTGACTGAGTAGGGGTGAGATGGGATTTTGGGATGTTTATTACAAGTCCCAGATACTGAAGAACACGCCTTGTGCAGGTTAGGGAAGTCTGGGCCTCTGACTGGGACGGAGCTCGGATGAGCCAGTCGTCCAGATATGGGAATACAAATATTCCTGGAGTGCGTAGAAATGCTGCTACTACTGCCATGCATTTTGTGAACACTCTTGGAGCAGAGGCCAGACCGAAAGGAAGCACTCTGTATTGGTAGTGCTTTCCTTGATAAAGGAACTGAAGGAACCTTCTGTGTGTTGGATGGATGAGGATATGGGTGTACGCATCCTTGAGAACTAGAGGACACAGCCAATCCTGACTCTGAAGTTATGGAAGGAGAGCACAGAGAAATCATCTTGAATTTCTCCTTGTATAGAAACTTGTTCAATTCTCTGAGATCTAATATGGGTCTGTAGCCCCCTGTTTTCTTTGGGATAAGAAAATAGGGGGAGTAGAACCCTGAGCCCTGTTGAAGAAGGGGTACTTCTTCTATTGCCCTTTGGGCAAGAAGGGTAGCAATCTCCTGACCCAGAAGGTCGAGGAGAGATGTTGGAGAATCAAACTGTCTCACCATGGTGTGAGGAAGAAGGTTTAAGAAATGAAGTTTGTACCCCTCCCTTATGATGGAGAAGGTCCATTGCTCTGCCGTGACTTGTTCCCATCTGGGAGCAAAGTGGGCTAACCTTCCTGGAATGGTGAGAGGCTCTGGTTCTTCTAGAGCCAGAAAGGCTAAGTTCTCTAGATGTAAGTCAAAGGCCCTGAGGAGGCTGAGGCTGTTGGGCCGTAGCAGTCCTTGCAGCCTTAGGCTTGGCTTGTTTAGGTTGTTGCTGACGCTTTGCAGCAAAACGACCTGCAGAAGATGCCTGCTGACCATAAACAAGATATTTCCCCTTTTTGGGAAAGAAAGCCTTTTTGAATAACCTTTTTCTAACAGGAGCAGAAGTAGACTTTGAAAGTCTATCTAAGGCAGAATTCTCAGCATCCATCTGAGTGGCCTTTGCTTGCCAATCCTTGCCAAAAAGGTTTTCACCTGTACAAGGAAGATTTCCTAATTCATCCTGGACCCAGGGTTCCAAATCAGAAGCTTGTAACCAAGCAACTCTGTGTGCACCTATGGCAATAGCCGAGGCTCTGCTGACACACTCAAAAGAGTCAAAGGCTGCACAGTTGGAAAATTTGGAAACATCCTGGGCATGTTTAACCAGGTGAGAAACTCTTCCCTTTTATCTTCTGAGATAAAAGGAGATAAAGTTTGCAGATGATCTGTAACTTCCTTTAGAAACATCCCCATATAGAGACTATAGGAGTTGATTCTGGCAACAAGCATATTGGCCTGGAAAATTCTCCAGCCAAAAGCATCCAAGGTTCTGCATTCTCTTCCTGGAGGATTAGATGAGTGTCTTTTTGCACTCTTTATCTTCTTCATAGCAGACTCCACCACAATAGAGTGGTGAGGAAGCTGAGTCTTATGAAAGCCAGGACAAGGAGGAACATGGTACATGGTGTCCAACCTACGAGAATGAGGGGAGATAGTAAGAGGTGTCTCCCATATGCCCAACATGTGATCATAAAGGATCTCATGAATTGGTAAAGTAGCTGCCTCTTTAGGAGCCTTAGGATATTGTAAAATATCCAATTTCTTGGCTCTAGGCTCTGATTCAGGGGTCACTGACATGGAGAGGCCCCCTGGCCACTTCCCTAATGAAGTCTTGAAAAGACAAGTCTTCTGGAGGAGACATTCTTCTTTTTGTAGAAGAGGGTTCCTGAGGAAGGAGTACCGATGCTTCAACAGAAGCCTCTGATTCATCAGAGTCTTTGGAGGAATCAAAGTATCGCCTGTCTGGATGCTCCTGCAGAGCCCGATACGCGTACCGAGTGGTATCGACATCGGGAGTGATCAGTACCGATTCGGTACCGATGGGCATCACAGAACAGGGTACCGCTGCAGTCGACACCAAAGCCGATGTCGATGCAATCGGTACCGGCACCGGAACCGATATCGGTGCCAGAACCGGTACCGACAACGGAGTTTGTTGCGATACCGGCGGCGTCGCAGCTTGTATGAATGCCGTAGTGGCATGCTGCATGGTGAGAATATTCTGATCCATCGACGCAACCAATGTCTGGATGTCGGTACCAGTGGAAACCACCGGTACCCCAGAACATGGCAACAGGTGATCGGTCGAGGCCACGCCATCGATGTCAACCTGTGACCCCATAGATAAAGCTTTGGAAGCCGGAGCTTCCCGCCGGGGTAATTTTGCCGGTGTGGGATCCTCGAGAGCAAGCTCGGAGGCATCTCGATACTTAGAAGGAGATCTACCCTTCGAGGACCGGCTGGACTTATGTTTGGTTACCTGAGATCCATGGGAGGAAGAAGCAGCCCTGGAAGATGTCGATGCCACCGAAGCTGCATCAGAGGGAAACAGGGTACTGAGCTTGGCCGCTCGATTCTGTCGACCTCTTTTAGACATCATGGAACAGGACTCACAATCGGTGATGGAGTGGTCAGGACCCAAACATTTTAGACACCAGTCATGGGTGTCGGTGATAGAAAAAGAGTACCGCTGCACTTCGTGCACTTTTTAAACCCGGAAGCGGGCTTTTCCATGAGAAAAATTTTTCTAGGCCTAAGGCCCAAAAGGAAAAAATGCACAGTAGTGGAAAAAACAGTAGTTTTTGTTTTGTTTTGTTTTTAAAGAAGAAAGAAGAAAGAAGAAAAGACCGGCGGTACTGGTCCGACATCGAAAAAGGCAGACGCGCGACCAAAGAAATAAAAGAAAATAAAGAACTTCTTCAGCGGTGACAGGAACACGACCTGCTGGCTCCGCGGAAAAGAAGAACTGGAGAGAGGTGGTTGAGAAAGGCGGTAAGGCAGCGCGCAGGCGCTGTGGGATGCTCCCAAAAGCTTTCTTTCTGGACGCTGGGGAGCGTTCCCACGCAGGCTCCGTCGGTACCGACGATACCCATATGTGAAGATTCATTCCTGCTTGTTCCTGGAGATAGACCTTTACTAACGTAAGTGAAGGATATGCAGTTTGCAATCCACTTAGATAGGGTTCGTTTGGAAAATGGAAGTCCCAAATGACTAGAATCAAAAGCAACAAAGAGTTGAGAAGACTTCCTATGTTGTTCAGTTCTTTGAAGGTAAAAGGCTAAAGCTCTTTTACAATCTAAGGTATGAAGGTTCCTTTCTGCATTGGAGGCATGAGGACTAGGGAAGAATACAGGAAGGTATTCCGACTGGTTTAAATGAAGAGACGAAATCACCTTTGGCATAAAGTGTGGATGAGTCCTGAGGACTACTTTATCATGGTGGAACCTTGTATAAGGAGAGTCAGCCACTAAAGCTTGCAGTTCACTAATGCGCCTAGCAGAAGTTATTGCAATTAGGAAAATGACCTGCCAGGAAAGGAATTTTAAAGTTGTAGTGGCTAAAGGTTCAAAAGGCGGCTTCATAAGCTGCCCAAGAACAAGATTCAGGTCCCATGCCACCGGTGGCGGCTTTATAGGGGGCTTTGTCAATAGTAGTCCTCTCATGAATCTTGGAACAAGTGCATGAGAAGAGATTGGTTGTCCATCTTGGGGCTTGTGAAAAGCCACAATAGCACTGAGATGGACATGCACAGAATTTGTCTTAAGACCAGAATTTGAAAGATGGAGGAAATACTCCAAAAGCGACTCCATGGGCACAGAAAGGGGGTTAAGCTCCCTTTTTGAACACCATATACAAAACCTTTTCCATTTGAAAGCGCAGGAACGCCTTGTGGAAAGTTTTCTTGAAGCCTGAAGGATATCCTTCACTTGCTGAGAGAGGTGGATATCTAAAAGTTCTATGCCTTCAGCAGCCAGGCCCAGAGGTGCAGGGGACTGAGGATTGGGATGCAGAAGCCTCCCGTTCTCCTGAGAAAGGAGATCTGGAGCATATCCCAACTCTAAAGGAGTTGCTTGAGAGAAGAGACGCAGAAGCAGAGGGTACCCCGATTGCCTTGGCCAATGTGGAACTATGAGGATCATATAACCCCTGTCTCTGAATCTTGAAAAGTTTTGGGAATTACGGGAAAGGGTGGGAAGGCAGAGAAAGTCCTGACCCCAATGGAGCTGGAAAGCATCGTTTGCTAGACAGTATTGAGCTGGAATTCTGGAACAGAACTGAGGAAGTCTGGCATTCTGTGGACTTGCAAAGAGGTCTATATCTGGTGTTCCCCAGGTTTGGAACACTCGAGACGGTCTGACTGGAGAGACCACTCGTGTGGCAGCAGTATTCGACTGAGCTTGTCTGCCCACAAGTTTGGAATGCCTGGAAGGTATACCGTTAGAAGGTGAATTTGGAGCTCTCTGGTGAAGGCCCATAGTCGCAAAGCTTCATTGCATAGCAACAGAGAGCCCATTCCGCCTTGTTTGTTTATGTAAAACATGGCAACCTGATTGTCGGTTTGGACCAGAACTGTCTTTTGACTGAGCTGGGCCTGAAATGCTATTATAGCACTGTAAATGGCTCTTAGCTCTAAGAGGTTTATTTGAAGAGAGGCCTCTTGTGAGATCCAGAGACTGAGTGGAAAGATCGTGCAAGTGGGCTCCCCAACCCAGCTTGGACGCATCTGTCGTCAGGTGATTTGGGGCAGTGGTTGCTGGAAGGGGGAACCTACCAGGAGGTTTTCGAGGGACTGCCACCACTGCAGGGACAAAATGAGATGTTGAATTCTTGGATTTTGTCCGTTAAGCGACCTGTGGCTTGTGTTCACTGCAAAGAGAGGGTCCACTGAGCTGCTCGCATGTGTAGGCGAGCATAAGGGACCACATGTACAGTGGATGCCATATGCCCCAGCAGATGAAGCATTTCCCAAGCAGTTAGGGGGGGGGTTCTTTACTGCTTGGGAAGCCAGATCTATTATTCATAGACAGCGCGGCTGTGGCAGGAATGCCTTTAATTGCTGCGTGTCTAAGCGAGCCCCTATGAACTCTAGGGATTGAGAAGGAGTGAGGTGAAACTGGGTGGTTGATTACCAGACCCAAATACTGGAGAATTCTCATGGCACGAGAAACTGCTCGTTCTGTTTCTGGAGCTGTTGGTGCTCTGATGAGCCAGTCGTCTAAGTAGGGGAAGACGAATATCCCCAGAGTTCTCAGCAATGCTGCTACTACAGCTATGCATTTTGTGAAGACTCTTGGGGCATGGAAGGACTCTGTATTGGAAGTGGTTTTCTTGAAAGAGAAAACGAAGGTACTTCCTGTGATCTACATGGATGAGGATATGAGTGTACGCATCTCTTAGATCTAGAGAACATAACTAATCCTGATTCTGAAGGTATGGTAAAAGTGTTCCGAGGGAGATCATCTTGAACTTTTCTCGGAACAGATATTTGTTCAATTCTCTAGGTAGAAGTTAAAGCCCCTGCGGAGGCTGTACTTGCTGAGCCGGTTGAGCTCTTTGAGCTTGTGACTTTCTTTGTTGTCTAGATTGCTGCCCTTTCTGGGGAGCATGAACTGGACAGTGAATAGGATGGGAATAAGAATGGTAAGATGTTTTCTTTTTGTTAAAGAAAAACTTCTTGCCTGTTTTTTTCTTTGATGGGTCGGCTGTAGACTTTGATAGTTTATTCAAGGTGATATTGTCAGATTCAATCTGATTAGCCTTGGTCTGCCAATCCTTCCCAAATAAGTTTTCACTTGTGCAAGGAATGTTTCCTAACTTCTCTTGCACCCACTCCTCTAGATCTGATGCTTGGAGCCAGGCAATGCGCCGTGCTCCGATAGCAATAGCATAGGTTCTGCTAATGGCTTCAAAGCAGTCAAAAGTTGCCCGGTTCACAAATTTGGAGACATTTTGAGCGTGCTTGAGCAGAGTGAGGTACTGAACCCATTTATCTTCGGGAAGAAGAGGGCTCATACGTTCCAGATCCTCTGTAACCTCCTCTAGAAACATTTCCATGTAAAGGGAATATGAGCTAATCCTAGCTGCTAGCATGGAGGATTGAAAGCATCGACGCCCACAGGCATCGAGTGTCCTCGATTCACGGCCTGGCGGGTTGGAAGAATGCGTTTTAGCACTCTTTATTCTCTGCATGGCTGATTCCACTACCATGGAATGGTGTGATAATAGTCTTCTGAAACCCTGGAGAAGGTGGGACTCAGTACATGGTATCGAGGCGTCGAGAATGCAGTGACACCGTTAAGGGAGTTTCCCACATTCTGAACATAAGATCTTGAAGGATCTGATGAATGGGCAGCATCGCTGCCTCTTTAGGAGCCATAGAGTATTGCAGAATTCTTAGTTCTTCTGCCCTAGGTTCCTTCTCAGGAGTAACCATGATTGAAAGCCCTTTGGCTACATCACGTATGAAATCCTGAAAAGACATGTCTTCTGGAGGAGATATTCTGTGCTCAGGAGAAGGAGATGGATCCTTCAACAGTACTGCTCTAGTATCGGTAGAGTCATCGGAATCGGAAAACTCATCGGAGCTTTGCATCGATCGATGCTGGTACCAATGACTATCGGTACCGTGGCGTTTCGGTTCCAACCCCTCGATGCCGGAGAAACTCTCGAGGCTCGGCATGGGAGGAAGCCGTCCCACCTGAGTGAGTGCCACTGGAGCCGGTGTCGGTACCGAGCTTATTTGAACCATCTGTAGCGGTCTTAGCGGTACCTAGGCAACTAAGAGGGACGCTAGACTGTGTTCAATAGCAAGGATTCTCTTATCCATTGCTAATGCTGATGCCTGGTCGGTACCGGTGGAAGAGGCTACGACCCCAGAACATGGCAACAGAGGTTCTGCAGAGGTGGAGGCCTCTGGAACATTCTGAGACCCCGTTTGTGCTTTGGAGACTGAAGACTCCCGCCGGGACAATTTTGCCGGTGTACTTTCCTCAAGGGTAGTGCCAGTGGCATCTCGATGCTTTGCAGGAGATTTAACCTTCAAGGACAGGCTAGTCTTTACAGACTTTTGTTTAGTTACCTGAGATCCATGAGAGGAAGATGAACCCCTGGAGGACGTCGATGCAACTGACATCGTATCGAGAGTGAAAAGAGAACCCACCTTTGCAGCTCTGTTCTGCAGGCCCTTTTGGTCATCTTTCTACAGGAGAGGCACTCCACTGGACAATGTTCAGGACCTAAACATTTGAGAAACCATTTATGGGTGTCGGTGACGGAAATAGTACCGCAACAGTTTGAACATTTTTTTTTTAAACCACTAGTTGGCTTCTCCATGTCTGGAGATTTTTGGGCCTAGTGCCCAAAATGGTGCCTAACCCCAGGAGGGGTGAGGCACCGAAGAAAAGAAGAAGTTTCTTTATTTTATTTTTATTTTTTTAAAGAAAATGAGAAAAGAGAACCAGCGGTACTGGTAGGCGTCGAAAGAAGGCAGACCCGACCACAAAGAACAAGAAAGATGATAAGGTTTTCTACAGTGACAGGAGAGACGTCCTGTCGGCTCTGCGGAAAACGAAGAACTGAAGTGAGAGAGGCACTGAGGCAGGAAGGCAGCACGCATGCGCTGTGGGATGCTTCCAAAAGCTTTTCTTTTGGACGCTGGGAGCGTTCCTGCGCAGGCTCCATCGATGCCGACGATACCCATATGTGAAGACTACATTCCTGCTTGTTCCTGGAGATACCAAATAACAAACTAACTGCCACTCTACACTATATACCTCAAACCAAAAATAGAGTGAAAATTATTTTTTTTGTTTTCTAGCGCGTATGCATTTTTGTCAGAAGAGCAGCCATGAGGTTAAATCCACCTCTCGAAGCTATACTTCCATTTTGCTCAATTTTAATGAGCCCACATCGGAGCTGTATAAACACAGGTAAAAACACCATAAATAAGTGCCACCTACGTAAAACCAAATTATTCTGTGATCTTATAAAAAACTGTGCAGAAGTCGAAACAGAAAGATCAGAACTACTACTTATCTTAGTTGTTCTCGCACTGTTTTCTCAACGGTGCTCTCAGGCTTCGCACAATATACACTGCAGTTACAGAAAAGTACACAGCACTGCGTTTCGGGCAAATACCAAATTCGTGCCCTGTCTCAATGCTTAAATCAACTGCAGCATTAAAACAGACTCCCGGCTGATCAAAAACGCCAGCGCATGCTCAATAGCGGTCTGAACTACGTAGCAAGATTCATGGTTTAAATAGCGCAAAACAACCAATCAGTATATGACCAAGGGTACTGTGTAGGATCTGAAAACAACAATCCTAATATAGTAAAAAATCCCAAATCAGTTGCTAAATGGTCAAAAATTAAAGAATACTTGTCCAATCCAACTCTTTATTGAGACCAGATGGTTCAACCGTGGACCATCTGAATATCCTGCTTTGTTCCAATATTTGAAGAAGTTGTTCTCGATCACCACCCCGAGGATTTTCAGGGACATAATCTAAGACACGCCAACGAAAGTCCTCAAATGTATGATGAAAATCCAGACAATGCTGGACTATAGGAGCTGATGTAGTGGCATTCCGAATTCTAGATGCATGTTCATTCAAACTAATTTTTACAGAACGAATGGTCCTGCCAATATATAAAAGATGCCACGGACAAATCAAAACATACACAACAAATGATGTTAAACAAGTAGTATGCCATCTAGCCTTATGGATTAAATCCGAATGAGGAACCCGCCATTCATTGCCCAAAATAGACTGCGAACAGTGAGAGCAAGAGGTACAGGTAAAATGACCCACCTCAAGAGGCTTATTAAAGCCAATTCTATCCAGAGGATAAGAAGCAGCACCCACAAGATCACGAAGGTTAGGGCCCCTAGAATGCGCTATCTGTAATCTTCTCTGGAAACATGAGTACAGTTGTAAAATATGCCAATGCTTAACGAGAATTTTCCTTATATGATCTGTGTAAGACATATATGGCAATACACCCACAAAAGTATCAGAATTCACAACAGAACTTTGAGACGCTGGGAAAAACAACCATTCACGATGGGTATATTTAGCCCTCAAAAATGCTTGTTTAATAACACGTTTTGGATAGCCTCTCTGGGCAAGGCGGGTAGATAACTCATTTGCATGCTTAAGAAAATCCTCAAAATTGGAGCAAATCCGTCGGAGTCTAAGAAATTGTCTAAACGGAAAACCCTTCTTCAAAGATAGTGGATGAAAACTAGTAAAAGTTAACAGAGTATTTCTCTACACAGATTTTCTGAATAACGTGGTATGAAGGGAATGATGACATTTCAAAACCAAAACGTCCAGAAACTCCAATTGAAGAAAATGATGATGCATAGTAAAAGACAAATTCGATCGTAATGAATAAAGAGTTGGATTGGACAAGTATTCTTTAATTTTTGACCATTTAACAACTGATTTGGGATTTTTTTTACTATATTGGGATTGTTGTTTTCAGATCCTACACAGTACCCTTGGTCATATACTGATTGGTTGTTTTGCGCTATTTAAACCATGAATCCTGCTACGTAGTTCAGACCGCTATTGAGCATGCGCTGGCGTTTTTGATCAGCCGGGAGACTGTTTTAATGCTGCAGTTGATTTAAGCATTGAGACAGGGCACGAATTTGGTATTTGCTCGAAACGCAGTGCTGTGTACTTTTCTGCATCTGCAGTGTATATTGTGCGAAGCCTGAGAAGATCTGTGAGAGCACCGTTGAGAAAACAGTGCGAGAACAACTAAGATAAGTAGTAGTTCTGATCTTTCTGTTTCGACTTCTGCACAGTTTTTTATAAGACCACAGAATAATTTGGTTTTACGTAGGTGGCACTTATTTATGGTGTTTTTACCTGTGTTTATACAGCTCTGATGTGGGCTCATTAAAAATTGAGCAAAATGGAAGCATAGCTTCGAGAGGTGGATTTAACCTCATGGCTGCTCTTCCGACAAAAATGCATACACGCTAGCTCACAAAAAAAAAAAAAAAATCATTTTCACTCTATTTTTGGTTTGTTCCTGGAGATAGGCAACTCATCAGGTTTTAGTCACACATGCCCAAAACGCTTCAAATTTTCTAGCAAGGGTGACCTTTGATGCTTTTGAGGCCAACAGCAGGGCTACTGCAGCCTGCATTGGAGCTAGAACAGCCTGGCTTCAGGCATCTGATCTGGAACAATGGGTCCAGGATGTTAAGTTAATCAACATTCCTACCAGGATAAACAGAAGGCTAAGCTTCCTACCTCTGGCAATCATGTGGTGACAGGAAGGACAGAAATCTACATCGTGGTCTGGGCCTAAACACTTGAGGCACCAGCTATGCTTGTCGGTGATAGAAATGGTAGTGGAATACTTTGAGCACTTTTTAAACCCACTCTGGGGCTTTTCCATTTCTGGAAAAAGGACTGAGGCAACGTCAAATTGTTTTGCGATGAAGGGGTAGGTCGAAGGTTTTTAAAAAAGTTAAAAAAAGTTAAAAATAAAACTATTTAAAAAAAAGTAAAATAAAACAGAATAGGAGCAGAATCGACGGGGAGTCAAGTTGGCAACAGGAAGGCAAAAAGAGAGAAGTACTTGACGGTACCACAAAAAATACAGAAGTCTCTTGACACAGCTGACAGGGATGAGGTCCCAATGTCTTTGTGGAAAACAAACAACTGGAGAGACTAGGAGCTAAGGCGGGAAGGCAACCACACATGCGTGGAGGAATGCTCCCCGAGGCTTTCCTATTGGATGCTGGGGAGTGTTTTCCTGCGCCAGGCTCCGTTGGTACCGACATCACCCATATGTGAAGACGGACTTCCTGTTTGTTCCTAGAGATAATGGGGGGGGGGGGGAGACAAGACATTTTCAGATACATTAGTGAGAGAAGAAAGTGCAAAAGTGGTATTGTCAGACTCAATAGGGAAGGGGAGGAATATATAGAAACTGAGGAGGATAAAGCAGAATTGCTTAACAAATATTTTTGATCTGTGTTCACAGATGAAGGGCCAGGAGTAGGATCTCAGAAAACACCCACAAATAGGAACGGAAGTGAAGGGGGATCTTGAACAATTTTCAGAAGACTATGTTCATGAGGAACTAGCTATAAAAGTAGACAAATCGATGGGATCAGATGGAACTTGAGAACATTCTAGTGGCGCCACCGACTGAACTTTTAAATGCTTCTTTAGAGTCAGGAGTTGCTCCCAGATGGACTGGAGAAAGGCACATGTGGTTGCTTTACACAAAAACAGAAGTAAGGATGAAGCTGAAAACTACAGGCCTGTTAGTCTAACCTCTGTGGTGAGTAAATTATTGAAAAAGATACTAATACACAAAATAGTGAGTTTTCCAGAGTCCAATGGATTTCAGGATCCGAGGCAGCATGGGTTTACCAGAGGAAAGTCTTGTCAAACAAATCTCTCCTTCTCCACACACATCCAACTGATAGAAGTGTCAGGTTTTAGCTCCCTCTTTATCAACAAAATTCACCCATTCCTTTTTGAACTTACTAGATTCATATGATCAGATGGCCTCTTACCTGTCAGTATTCGCGCAATGGCTGATTGGTAGAATGGCTACGGGCAGAGTTACCCCGTCAGTCTATAAGAATGACCATTGCATGGTTCTTTACACATGCGTGGCGTTTTTTTGCTTCAGTAGAGTTTAGAAAGATACGCCTTAAGGTAAGCCACTGCGATGAACATTTGGAGAGGGTTTTGTTTACATTGAATATCTTAAATTTAAACGTGAGCATTATGATACTGAAATTTTCTTCTTGGCTTTTAGCATGAGAAAAGCAGATTAATCGCTGCATGCTGTATGCTGAACTCCCCTGAAGAAGCCGCACCAGCGGTGAAACGCAACAGCGCTTAGAATTTGCGTCGGGAGCTGGGAGATTCATCCTAACGTTAACCATTTTTTCAGATGTCTTTTTGACTTTCATAATTAAATTACAAAAGTTGGGATTCTCTACCCAGTTCAAGAAATCAAGTCACAGCAGAGTAAATTAAAGTCTGCAGTTATAAGCAACTTTTTATTGTAATACAAGGAATATATGGGTCCTTGATGTAAAGAAGGGAATAGTGAGTCTTCAGGTCTATAAAGTGTTGTAGCCTGTAATGACCCTTCCTCATTCATTCTGAGACCCTTTTCCTTTGATTATTCATAGTATCTTTTGCATTTGAATTTGAGCAATTATTTTTGTAATAGTGTCTATATTGCTCTATAAACCCACAATTTTGTTCTTTTGTCTGGCACAAGTGGACACTGCCTCCTAGCCCATGTCTGTCTTTATATCTATTTATTTATTTTAATTTAAAACATTGGTATACCACAAACATGCCATATATTCTATGTGGTTTACATAATAGTAAAATAAAACCAACAAGTACAATATTAGTATGTCCACAATTTCATTTTGAGTTCAAGTACTCTGGTGTATACCATCTAGTCCAGTTGATTTGCTATTCTTTGCCATTCTGCCCTATTACATCCTCTGTTAACCATGATTTGTTTCACCTCTGAATTGTCACCATTACATGCCATGTCTAGCATGACTGCCAGAAGCAAATAATTCATTTAGTCTCTCCACACATGCATACTATGATGGCAGTCTTTGTATGCATGCACCCACCATGTATGTTTTTCAACTGAGAAATCAAAAACCAACCATGAAGACTGCGGTTTTGCCATTACATACTGCATATAGTTTGATGCCATCACTCCCTCCAATTAGATCGATTTTAAGTTATAGAAGCTTCTTTACCAACAAATCCTTTAAGACAAGGCAAAAGAGAATCATGTGAAACCAAACAGTACTGTTCACTAAGTAAAAACCAAATACCTCAAAAGGTTAAAAAGGTACAAATGTCAAATAAGAATATTTCTGGGTTTTCACATTTTAACACAGAAATCACTCACCCTGCTGCATATGAGGTCCATACCCACATCAAGGTCAACTAGAGGTGGACAACAAACTTGCACTTGACACTAATGACCCTATTGATGTTAGAGTATGATTATCCCATGGCTCATAGTGAAAGGCTTCTCTAGGACACTCAGAACATAAATCATGCGTGGAATCCTTCAGTTCCACCACGTCATATACCTAATGATTACTTGCCAGCTCACTTGCAGAATATAAAAAATCCTCATACATTTCTTGAATATTCAATGTTTTAATGTTAGCTAGTCCTACAACAGGACCATTTCTGGCCAGAGCTGCAGCAGGCTTATGCAATAAGCATCCAAACTGGCCTCCAAGCCACAAAATAAACAAAACTCAGAAACTAGAAAACAGGCATGAAGCCAGAACATCCTCCATGTTTCATATGACTTCATAAGCAGGAAAGGAGCCCTCCACAGGAAAAAAAAAATGTGGCTAAGACTTTACTGGTTCAGAGATATATGCCTCGGATTGTCAGGCAGCATGCACATCTGTTCACAAGCACCAGCCAGTACATGTGCACACGCACGTACCATGGTATGGCAGTCAGCATATGTATGTGTTATCAAAGCACATCAGCCAGCGTGCGTATGTTTTTCAACCAAGTAAAGGCTGCCAAAACTTTAAAAAAAAAAAAAAAAAAAACCACGTGAAAAGTAAGAAGAGAACAGCTGTTCCCTGGAATTCTCTGCAAGAGATTTCTGCCCACTGCCATCTGTAACTTATCACAGCCCCTCTAAGCTATTACTATTTGCCACACCTGAAGCATGAAAGGAAAATTTAAAACAAAACATACCCACCCCACTGTGATGGATCTTTTTAATTAAAAATGTTAAATTTATGCTGGAAACAAATCCCACTCACTGTTCTCAATAACACAACAGAGACTGATTAAATGTGAACAACTTTCATTCTTCTCATTGTCTTCCTCTCTTACTTCACAAGTTACTTGACATGAGTTTCGATAGCTCACCTATTAGGAGCAATGAGTGGCAAGGTGCCAACTCCACCACCCCATGACGACGTTCCATTTCTCTAGAATGCCTGTCACTTCCTCCCTAGAGAAGCCTCTTCACATCCTGTGCTGCTGCTGCTGCTAATTCACAGAAAGTGGGAGCATGTCAGTTTGGCAGCTACATCATCTATATCTTCACATCTTCTTAAAGAAATGGGTGGTTTATGGACTTTTCCTCTAGGAACTTGTTCAAAAATTTTCCCCAGTTATACTAACTGCTTTTTACCACATCTAGTAACAACTCCTGGAGCCTCCTTGTGTTTTGAGTGAAAGAAATAGATATAATGTGTGTGTGAATCTATCTAGAGAGAGAGATCTTCTCCGATTTGTTTTAAATATTACTTTGTATGTCCCCGAAGTTTTGTACGTTCGATAAACAACCGATGTATGTTTATCTGTCTCATTCCACTCATAACTTTTTAATCTCCCCCTCAGCAGTCACTTCTCCAAGCTGAAGAGTCCTAACCTGTTAAGTCTTTGTTGTCCCAACCCCTTTATTATTTTGATTGCCCTTCCCTGTATGAATATGAAATAGGGGAGGGGGAATCCCTAGGTGGTTGTGAAAGGCAGCTCAGGGCTCCTGAATTGAGCTCCAATTCTAAGCTGGACTTTCAAAAGATTGAAGAGAACACCTGGTTCTCTGCATGAGCTGTGCACTATAATTTGCAGATCCAGAGCCAGATAAGTTTACTGATCAACAATGTCCGTGAAATGAACTGCTTTCAGTAAGTCGGAAACAGCAGCACCATGGTACAATATTCACCAAGCTGCACAGGAGTCCTCCAGCCATGTTGCTTCCAATGGGAGGTGGTGCTGTGTTATCGCATTTTCAGTCAGGAGAAGCACTCACAGCCTACTCCTTGTTGCATTTTCAGTTATCGTGCTTTTAGTAGCATCATAGCGCCTCCTCCTACTGACAGCAGCAAGCCAGACTCCTGCACAGCTTGGCGGGAGCACTGATGGATTGTAGTCTCTATGTGGTGGTGGTGGTTTTGTTAAGTGCCATCAAGTCAATGCCGATTCCTGACTGACTGAATGAGGAAGGGGGGTAAACTGCTATCTCCCCCTCCCAGAGTTGCCTACACCAGAGCATGCGTGCAGCATATTAATACAGCATTCTAGAGAATATGTAGATGGTCACTCCTTACGCTGTGGTTGCTCTGTAGATAAAGGGAGAACAGCAGAGCCAGTCTAATCTTTCATCAATATTGTGCTAATACCACTCCCCAACCCTCCCATTCTGGGTTTCAGATTTTTTCCCCCATGTGCTCTCCTGTAGCAGCCAGCTAGTTCGGAGTGTTAGTATGATGGCACAGAACCACTGGAACAAGAGCTGCTCCCTCAGAGTTTCATTCTCTGTAAATTTGATTTAATGCCCAAAAAGATAGATATTAGTTGCACGCCTCAATACCAACGTGTGCTAAGGACAAAAGGAGGAGAAGTTACTCTGATGAAAAAATGTAAGAACTGCAACACAGAGTGGTAGAATTACCAACCTTTTCTAATAGTGACTAAAGAACGAGACAAATTTAGTCCTGGATGCCACCAACCTACACAGAAGAAAAAAAAAGAAGACAACTAATTAGGGAGCAGCTTGCTTGCACGTTAGAAAAGAAAAAAGCACTAATCTTCTCAATAAAGAAACAAGATATATAAATGCACTTTAAGAAGATTTAGTGTAAAGAAGCTTCTAGGTACTGCTTCATCACAAATCCCCTTTGTGGCTTCAGTTTATTAGTACAGAAGATATGCACTACAGAAAAATTAGTCCTAAAAGTATGAGAAAAAAGAAATTACTGCTGAACTCTCTACAAGTGAAAAGAAAAGTTTGGCCAACTTCTCAAAACACAATGCATCTCTCTCTGGGTGCTAGATCAACAATTATAATTCAGTAGTGCCTAAAGATTCACATTTCCAGAGCCATCAGCCAGAAGTGTCCGCCAGCACCCAAAGTGCAGAAAAGCGTAGTTACTGACCTGTAACAAGTGATCTCCGGGAACAGCAGGAATTAATCTTCACATATAGGTGATGTCAGTTCCGATTGAGCCTGTGTGGGAATGCTCCCCAGTGTCCCAAAGGAAAGCCTTTGGGAGCCGTTCACTGCGCCTGCGCATCTGCCTTCCCATCTCCTCTCCTCAGTTGAGTTTGCAGTTGAGTGAAAGAGGGGGGGAAAAAAAAGCTACTCTACAAATCCTAGGGGAGGAGGGTGGGTTGTGAAGACAGATTCCTGCTGCTCCTGGAGATCACCTGTCACAAGCAAGTAACTATGCTATCTCCAGGAACAAGCAGGAATGAAGTCTTCACATATAGGACTCACTATCCCCCAGGTACCAGATTGGCATGGAGGAGAGCAGGGTGATCCATGAGGCTAAAGCTGAGAGCCGAAAAGTGTGGGAACAATATGGCCCAGTGGACTCTATGCCAGTCTGCTATACCACCTCTAATGGAAGTCTGGTCTCTTGCAGAAGTCTGGGATGGAGGATAGGAGTTGCGTTTAAGTCCCAAAAAGGTGCTGGAGTACAGCTTGGCCAAAAACAGCATCCCAACGGAAGTCCCTGTCCAGACAATAATGTACAGCAAAAGTATGAATGGATGACTAGGTAGCTGCCAAACAGATCTCGTCAATGGATACTGAATGGAGGTTGGCAACTGAGGTTGCCATGGCCCGCATATTATGAGCAGTAATGTGACCCTTCAGGGACAGCCCTGCCTATGCATAAGCAAAACAGGTACAGTCTGCTATCAATCTGGATACTGGTAGACCAAGATGACTTGGATCAAAGGAAATGAATAATTAAGAGGGTTTCCTGTGAACTTTAGTTCTAAGTAGTAAACTAGCGCTTGCTGGCAGTCTAAAGGTGTGCAGTGCTGCTTCTGCTCGAGGCGCATTTGTTCTTGGGAAGAAAATTAGTAGTATCACCGACTGGTTGAGATGGAAAGAGGAGACGACCTTCTGTAGGAGGTGTGGATGGGTACAAAGGACCACCTTGTCATGATGAAACCAGGTATAAGGCAGGTCTGCACAAGAGCCTGCAGTTCACTGATGCGGCGAGCTGACTTGGCTATAAGATTAACTTCCCTGAGAAACTTCAGTAAAGCGGTTGCTAAAGGCTTGAAAGGAGACTTTAAAAGTTGATCCAGAACCACACTAAGGTCCCAAGCAACCAGAAGCAGCTAAATGGATGGCTTTGACAGCAGGAGACCCTGCATGAAGCGTGTTACTAAGGGGTGTGAGGAGATAGGCCGCAATGGCACTATCACAAACCACTGGACAGCCAGCCTAAGATAAACTCTGACTGGGTTAGGGTGCTCCTTTGGGGAGCACCAGAGGGCAAACCAACAGGCGATCTTATGCCTTCAAATGGCAAAGGACTGCTTGTGTGATGCAAGCAGGATATCTTTGACCTCCTGTAGCAGGTTGAGGTCAGTAAGCACTATCCCTTCATCAACCATGCCATGACATGAAGGGTGTGAAGTCTGGGATGGAGAAGTGTCCCTTGGTCCTGGGACAGGAGTTTGGGTGCACATCCAAGGCTGAGGGGTTGAGTCTGCACCAGGCAAAGGAGCAGAGGGAACCACAGTTGATGGGGCTAAAAAGGAGCTATGAGGATCATGGAGCACTTGTCGGCTTGCAGTTTGAAGAGCATTTTCGGCTCCTTGGAACGTCTCCAGGGCGTCCATTGGATTTTCTACTGGCATCCCACGCCCCTTGCTTGGTCTCCTGTTCTTTCTAGCAGGCATGATTGCTGCTTACCTCCGGGCCCTCAGTAAGTGCTCCATTGTTGATTGGTTACTTGCTGCCTTCCTTTTCTCCCCCTGCGATATAGCTCTCATTCCAGTGCATTGGGGTTGGCATCCTAGTCCCTCTCCTTCCTCCCTTTTATCTTGTAGGGCCTGTTCTTCCTCCAACTTGGGGTTGTGTCTGTTGAGTGATTCTGTCTGCTCCTCACATTCTCTCCCTCTTCCTCCACCGCCCCTGAACTTGGCATCACTTAATTGCTGCTCCCTCCGTTTTAAATCGGTTCTTGTGCATGACCTTATTCTGGCCCACTCCCTGGATGTGCTCTTCTTGTCCGAGACCCGGCTCCGGGAGGGGGAAGATGGCCTGCTTGCCTCTAGGCTTCTCTGCATGCTCTGTACCTCATCGGGTCAGAGCTGGAGGGGGGGCATGGCAGTCATTCATCGTTCCTCTCCTCCCTCCAGGAGGTCGACTCCTCAGCTGTGCAGTTTTCAGAATCTCTCCTACTTCGTCTTGATTCATTTCCTTCCTGTCCACTTTCTTTTATTACATACCCCTCCCTCTATATCTGCCTCCTCCTAAGATGATCTCCTGTTGACGTTCACCAAGGTTTCTTCATTGCTTTCTCACGTCTTCTTCCTAGGTGATTTTAATCTGCATCTATCCTCCTCTACTCGCCCACATGATAAGGTTTTTGCCTCTCTTCTGGTTGATCTTTCCCTGATACAGCATGTTTCTTTCTCAACCCATGTAGCTGGCCGGCCACACGCTTGATCTCCTTATCACCTCTTCTTTTCCTTTTCTCCCGCTGTCCCTGTTGTCTCTTCCCTTGCCTTGGGTCTGATCATTTCTATGTTCAGTTCACTCTGCAGCCTTCTTTCTCTGCCAGTTCTTCTCCGGTGTGCTCCCCCTCTGCTCCTCCCCAAGTTAGGCATCGTCTGTCCTCCTTTACTTTATAGCTTCTTCCATCCTCTGACCTTCTACTTCCCCTGGACTTTGCCCTTCTATCACCAGACTTCCAGACACTCTCTTGGAATGCCTCTTTACTGCTGCCCTTGATGTTGTGGCCCCACTTCGTTTATTCCCTGCATCTCCCCCCCCCCCCCAACCGCCATCCTTGGTATCACATCAGGGTCTCAGTTTGCTGTGTTTGCATCTTCGATGGGCCCAACGTGCTTGGCGATTGTTCCCTTCTTCGTTGCTGGCCATTTTTTGCCAGCACCGTCACGAATACTGCCTGGCCATCTCTGTAGCCAAGTAGGAGTACTACTCCAACCTCATATCTTCAGCATCCCACTTCTCTCGCCAACTATTTTAAGTTTTTGGCACCCTTTCCTCTCTCCCTACCTTTTCCTCCTCTGCTTCTCCCAGGACCCCTTTCACCTCTGATCTGGCAAATTTTTGTCTTCTTGCCTTGCATCGTGTAACTATACAGTAGTTTGGGTTGTTCTTTCCTAGGTACATAACTTTGCACTTGTCCACATTAAATTTCATCTACCATTTGGATGCCCAGTCTTCCAATTATCAAGATCCTCTTGCAATTTTCTACAATCCTCATGGGTTTTAACAATTTTGAATAGTTTTGTCTCATCTGCAAATTTGTAACCTCATTCATTATTCCCATTTCCAGGTCATTTATGAATATGTTAAAAAGCAGTGGACCCAGCACAGATCCCTGGGGTATTCCACTATTCATCTTTCTCCGTTGGGAAAATTTACCATTTAAACCTACCCTCTGCTTTCTGTACCAGCTGGTGTTCAATTTGTCCCCCCCCCCCCCCCTGCTTAGCCCCTGTCCTTTTGTCTAACTCCTTGGTCTGTTTTGCCTGATTTGATTGCTTCTTCTCCTCTCTCTCTCTCTCTCTCTTGTTCTGTATCCTGTCTTTTACTATACTGTCTTATCAGTTTTATGGCGTTCCTTTCCTCTTTCCTTTTCTGGCAGTCCTTTTAATTGTGAACCGCTTAATGCTCCGGCCCAGCGGCATATCAAGAATCCTATAAATAGATAAATATCAAAGGGGATAGGTGGAAATGCATAAAGCAGGTCCCATCCCCAAAGGCCTGTCTGGGACGGAAACCGTGAGCAGAACAGTGGAAACTGTGTGTTCTGTTGAGTGGCAAAAAGATCTATGAGTGGGGTTCCCCATGTTTGGAAGATCCAAGTAGCCATCTCCCAATATAGGGTCCACTTGTGTGGATGAAGGATACAGCCGAGTCTGTCCACAAGGACATAGAGCAGCATACCTCCAGGAAGAACTCAAAAGGTGAATGTGGTGTGCAATGGCAAAAAAAAAAAGAAGAGGTGAAGCGCTTCGTGTCATAGGGGTTAGGATCCTGTTCCCCCGTTTGTTAACATAGAACATGGCCACCTGATAGTAAGAACAGACAAAATACCTCATGGCCTGAAAGTTGGGGTTGAAAAACCCGAGGGGAATTTGTTAGGGCACGCTTCTCCAGAAGGTTTATCTGCAAAGCAGATTCCTGCAGCATCCACAGACCCTGTGTGGTCAGGTCATTCAGATGTGTTCCCCAACCTAATTTGGAGACATCCGTTGTCAGGGTGCATCGAGATGAAGGCATCTGAAAAGGTGACTCGCTGAGTAAGTTCTGTAGGGAACACCACCAGTTAAGAGACCCGATTAGTTGAGGGGTGATGTGTTATTTAGTCTTTGAGATGCCCCTTTGCTAGGGTCCATTGAGAAGACAGATACCATTGGGCTTGTCGCATGTGTAGGCAAGCATAGGGGACTTCATGGAAAGTCAAGGCCATGTGCCCCAAGAGGCATAGCATCTCTCGGGTTGTCACCAGATTTTGTTGCTGTGTGCTTTACAAGTCCAATGAGGCGGGCAGAGCAATCCTGTGGAAGGAAAGCTTGGGCCTATTGAGCGTCCAAGAGTGCTCCGATGAACTTGAGTCTGAGTTGGAACGAAGTGCGACTTTGGGAAGTTTAGGACACATCCTAGATGTTGGAGCACAGTGATGGTGCAATGTAGGGAAAGTTTTATCTCCCGAGTGGAGTCTCCCCTAATTAGCCAGTCGTCTAAGTAAGGAAGGACAAAGATTCCCAAAGTGTAGAGATATTGCATGGCAGTGGTTGCAACCTTTGTGAACACGCGTTGTGTGGAGGCTAAGCCGAAGGGCAGTACCCGGTAATGGTAGTGGTTTTGTTGAAACCTTGAATGCAGATAACCGTCTGTGCTGAAGATGGATCAATAAGTATGTGTATGCCTGGAGGTATGGGAGAAGAGTTCCTAAAGAAAACACTTTGAATTTTTCTCAGACCAAAAATTTGTTTAGGTCCCTGAGATCCAGAATGGGCCTGAATCCTCTTGTTTTCTTTGGAATGAGAAAATATAGAAAGTAGAAGCCCATCCCTGGGATAACAGGGTAAACAACTCTTCCTTCAAGAGTGTGCTCTGAAGGAGGTTTGTGGGATATTCCCGTGTGAAGCCTATGGGGGTAAATTTTCAAAGTGAAGCAGATATCCCCTTTGGATGATGCAGAGTCCACTGTTCTGAAGCCATGAGGTGCCTGTGGGCACAGGAATAGAGTCTGCTTGTTATGTTCAGGGGCTGGGGATCCTGCAGAGGCAGAGTGGCGTCAAAAACTAGGTGCAGGTTGTGCCTGCGCCACTGGTTGGGGCTTAGGAGCCTTGGGCATTTTGGATTGGTGAGGGCCCTGCTGGCACTGCTATTGCTGGGTAAGCAGCTATAGATATGTAGGAAGGATAATATCTCTTCTTCTTAGAGCAGAAAGGTTTCTTTGGAAGAGCCTTCCTTTTGGAGGGGTCAGCAGTCTTCCTGGAAAGGCGTTTGAGGGCGAGATCACCATCTCCATCCCCCCAGCCTTTTCTCTCCAATCTTTTCCAAAAAGGTTCTCTCCACAGTACATGGGATATTAGCCAACTTGTCCTGAACTCACCATTCAAGATCTGATGCCTGTAACCAGGCCATCCTTTGAGCTCTTATGCAGACTGCTGAAGCTCTACTAGTTGATTCAAAAGTATCAAAAGATGCCCTGGTAAGGAATTGTGAGGTATTTTGACCTCATCTGATAAAAGGAGTGCATTCCAATCACTTATTAGGAAGCGTGGGGGGCAAACGTTTCCGGATCCCTGGCGACATCCTTCAGGAACATGCCCATGTATAGCATATGTAGGAGGTAATCTTTGAGGTTAGCATGCATGCCTGAAAACATTGACGCCCAAAGGCATCAAGTGTCCTCGAGTCTCAACCTGGAGGCATGGGAAAGTGATTCTTTAAATTCTTATTCGGTGCATGGCTGATTCCACCACCACTGAGTGATGGGGGGAGTTGAGGCTTCTGAAAGCCTGGGTACTCTGGAACTCAGTACATGGAATCGAGCCTTTTGTTGATCGGCAGAACCATGAGAGGAGCCTCCCATATGCAGAGCATGAGATCCTGTAAGATGTGATGCACCAGTAAAGTAGCCAGGCGTAGGACTGTATTGGAGGATTTTCTCTGCCCTCTGTTCCTTCAAGGCCACACTGATCTGCAGCCCTGCTGCAATGTCCCAGATGAATTCCTGGAAAGGCATGTTCTCTGGTGGGGACCTACACCGCTCGAGAGAATGAGTCTGAAGGAATGTCTGGAAGGTCTTGGGAATCCCGAGTGTTCCTGTCAGAATCGAACAAAGTCGAGTCAGAGTCTAATAAGAAGTCAAAGTATCGGCAGTCATGCTTATGACAGCGATAATTCATCAATATCGAGAGTTGATGCAAATACTGATGCTCTGAGGCATCTGAATCAGGAACCCTGACAGTTTTAGCCTGTTGGGTACTGGCGTCTGTCATTTTCAACTGAGGCAATGGTGGCAAGAGGTCCACCAATGCAGGTCAAGAACTGGCATCAGAGCCCATACAGCTGGCTGTTGGCAGGGTACCAAAGCTTGCACTACTGGAGCTGTTGATACCATCAGTACCAAGGCTGCCATGAGTATGGCCAAACTTCTCTAGAGAGTCAGCATGTGCTGATCCAGGGAGATGGCTGATGTGTGGGTGGAGTCACCTATGGGGCTTTGAGCCACCATCCAGAACACGGAACCGGTAGCTCTCCAGAGATAGATTCCTAGAGAGTGTCCCAGATGTGCTTTGGAGGACAGGTCCTTCTGCTGGGGCTGTTTGGCTGGCCGGTCTGCATCGGAAGCACTCTTCAGTGAGGCTCGATGCAGATGGTGGGACTTTCCTCTTAACTCTGTATTTGTCTTTGATGCCGATGTCTTAGACTTACTCTTATGGTTGGATTTTAACAAAACCTGAGACCCATGCGAGGAGGCCAATGTTGTCGATGTGGAAGCCACTGAAAGAGTCCGGGATGAATAGCGAACCATACTGTCCGGCTCTGTTCTGTAGGCCTCTCTGACATTTGTTGGCACAAAGGACGAGACTTTGGTAAACGGTCATGGCCCAAACATTTTAAACACCAGTCATGTTTATCCTTGACTGATTTTGTACCAGAACATTTGGTATATTTTTTTTAAAACCACTGACAGGTTTTTCCATGTTTGAGGTTTTATTCAGGAATGAAGAGAAAAATGTTGGCCGAAGGCCTAGTTGGTGGTAGACACTGTAGAAAAAAAAAACAACAAATTTTAAACTAAAACGATAATAGGGGCCGGTGTCAGACCAGCATCAACGGAAAGACAGAGCACAGTATTAAACCAAAAAAAAACACACACATTTTTTGGCAGTGACAGGAATGTTCAACCTGCTGGCTCCGCAGAAAACTAATAGCTGAGAAGAGGAGTTGGGAAGGTGGGAAGGCAGATGTGCAGGTGCAGTGTACTGCTCCCGAAGGCTTTTCTAACGAACGCTGGAAAGCATTCCCACATGGGCTCGGTCGGTACAGACATCACCCATATGTGAAGATTGCATTCCTGCTTGTTCTTGGAGATGCACTGGTGCCAGATCTGGCAGCAAAATAAATACTTACAGCTTGTGAAGGTCTCCAATTGTTGGGGGGTGGGGGAAGGGGACAGGGATAGGAAGACCACAGTCCTCAGGACTCTGTTTCAGATCTTATACTAATTGCAAGATAGTTAAACAGCAATTTATTTCCTGGCGCTCATTGAAAGTGAGCGAAGAGCAGACTGCTGTGTTACTCTCACACTGAAACTGGGTTCTGAGGCCCATCTACAGCTACAGGACGGGTTTCTTGATGTGGTTTCCTAACAAGCATACAAACTGGTCTTTCCTGAATGTGGTTTGATAATCTGGAGAGACCAGTTTGAGGCTTTCGAATACAAGAGAGATCTGATAGGAAGCAGATTAGGTGAAAGGTTCCGATTCATGTGCTTCTAATCAGGCTATTACTACAATGCTCTTTTACAATGGTCTGCACATCATCTCTTTCATGCCTCAACTCATACAAAATATGGCTGTCAAACTCTTATTTAATGCCTGACACTTTGATCTTGTTACCCTACCACTAGTTGTCTAGCACTGGCTCCCTATTCTATTTAGAATTAAATTTAAGAGATTTCTGCTTGTTTACTGTGCACTCACTACAGGTTCTCCACTGTATTAATATGACGTTCTCGCTATGAATGGGTACTCTATGGTCATACCCCCCACCTTCAATGGTCCAGCTTCTGCTCATCTGGCATCTTCCTTATAAGATAGCTCCTGGCGCAGAGTGCGAAGGCTATCAAATTCAAAGTCTGGCTGCCCCCCCCCCCCAAAAAAAAGGGGGGGAAAGAGGGGTGGAAGGGGGCACTCCAGCTACTTGGAGGACTGAGCTTACTGGGGCTGGTAGCTGGTGACAGCTGCCTAAGTATGCTGATATCATCAAAAGATGACATGCTCAGTCTCCAAGCTGCTGGTGGGGGTTGACTATCCAGAAGTACAGGGCAGGATTGGAGGGACGATAAGGAAGGGGGAATTGGGCCCAAATTTGGCATTTGATTGGTCTTTTTCCTTAATCTTGCTTGCCCTACTGCCTTCTTCTTGCTTCTCCGATATTTACTCCCCCCCTCCCCCTTTTGGGGAGCGCACTACTCTAGTTTTTGTAAACTGCCTCTGAAAGTAAACAAACAGACCTTTGCCTGCCATTTTGTTATCACAGTAGTATCAGCTGAAGGTGACCTGCTAAAAATCCAATACAAAGAACAGTGACAATGAAAGTCAACCATGCAACTGATCTGGAGGATTGTCTTTCCGTGTTTCAGGGTTTTCCAACTAAAATTACTTTGGGAGTTCTGAATAAAGCAGGAAGAATGTTCTTAAGTTTGAACATACCCAGACAAAACACAATGGGCAGTGTACTGCCTTCTGAAGTTTGAGATCAGTTTCACCTGGCAATCCTGATAAAGACAAGGCTGAAGGTAGGCAAGCAAAGAAGGATCCAAGCACAACTATTACCATCCAGTGATTACAGTGTACTGCATTGTCCAAGTTTAAGCAAAACCTTGACCAGCCATTCCCCAGCACTCTGCAACCAGTTTGTTTATTGCTAGACATGCAATTACAATAGAGAACAGCACTCTGGAAGCTCTGTAAGGGAACACATTTTCCCTTGGCCATTTCAGTGCATTAAACAACTCCTGTAAATTAAAAATAACCAAGTGTTCCAAAAATAAGCAGAGGGTTCCCCCCTCCTCTTCAGCATCTGAAATCCTCACACTGCAGATAGAAAATGAATGTTCTTAAGGGAGCAATGGAATCTTGCCCTGACAGGTCAGGGAAAGTAGACAAGGAGAAACAAACTAAAATGCAGCATCACCATCAAAGCAGCGGATCTTCAGACAAGAGTTGTCCCTTCTTTGGCCATCAGAAGCAGATAATGCAAAGCATCACATTAGAAAAGAGCCTTTCACTCTACTGAATGTGCTGCTAGGGGCCAAATACTGCAATTGGAGTGTTCCACATTATTGCTTCCTTTCTAAAATTTGTCCAAGAATTCTTCCTTAACAGGAGAACCACTGGTCAAGGCTACTTATTTGTCTAGTGCTAAAGGCACACACAGTGCTGTACACATACGACAGTCCCTACTCTATTCAGGACGACAAAAACAAAACAAAACGGGGGGACTAGGATAAATCGACAGGGGGGTGGGGGGGGGAGAGGAGGGTTAAATCATCAATGAAAGCTGTTCCAGTCTGCCTCCATTTGCTGCCAGGGGGGCACCACCCATTTGTCTAGACTGATCCAACAGGAAGGTAAGAAAATCAAGTTTCTTAATAAAGGATAAATATGCTTGCATTCACTTGCAAATATTCAAGTGTCTAGTATGCAGGGTGACAATCTAAGCATGCACTTTCAGCAAGCAGCACATCCATCCCAAGAGCCCCAAGGGCGGAACTGCCTAAAGAACCAAATGGCAAAGTCCATTTTTAAGAGAGAATTACTGGCTGCTGGAAACACCAGCTTAACTTTTACTATTATTTGTTACATTGACTGGAGTGTCTTGGTTCATAAATTACTTTTCTTTCATCTCCTCACTCTAACTTCTTGACTAATTTGTCTATAAATGTCTTCTAGATTTGAATCCTGTTTCCAGTCAGAAGACTATCCAAACAGAAAAAACTAAGTATTATAGCACATTCTTAAATTATTTTTTTAATAACCTGGAGCCCATCTAGCTGAAGCCAATTAAAGATGAAACCGAGTGAAGAACAACTTAATTCTCTCACCGAAAGAGGAAGCCCCATTTCCGACATCAGCCAAATTACTTGAAAATTTAATTTGTTTTCTTTAACAATCTAAGAGCATTTTCCATGCTCTCATGTTGGTATACATGTTATCAGAAGGGATATATTTAACAGGCTAAAATGGACACAAATTAGGAGATTAAGAGGGTCATTTTAAAAGGTTTAGTCATGATTTGGATGTCTGAAGACATGCATGTGGACTATGAAAACAGAGACAAGTCTCTGTAGCCATTCCACCAATGGCGCTCATAGACTTCTCCAGGGCAGAGACATCCAAGTAGACATGGGGGTGTGGCAGAGGCATGTCTGGGGAAGAGCAATGGACTTACATGTCCCTATTCGATCTCCAATGTTGGAAACATCTGCAGGCACATCCATGTTTATACCTGCTGCAGGAATGAGTAGACATCAGGAAAGTGCTTGTTTTCAATTAAAACATCCAGAGTATGTAGAGAAAATGGAGAATTAAATGACTAGCCTTAGATCAAAAAGGCCCACACTGGGATTTGAACCCTGGCCACCCTGCTTAATTTTAAACAGATCTCTCCTCCAAAAGGACACCAAACTAATTAAAAAAAAAGCTTTTCAATGAAAAAAAAACAAAAGGAGAAAAAGACCTCAGTTGTTACCGTTATCCCTCTATATGGCAGAACACTGCCAAGGGGCCTTTGACCCACAACACAAGTCTAAAAAAACTGCTTTATCTATCATACGTTTTATCAATTTTAATCCCGTACAAAAATTTCCAATTAAAACCTAATTTGACCTAACTTAAATTTTAATATGAATCCAGTGTACAGAATAAGCTTCAATAAATATCACAGGCTGTACCGTCCATTATAACACTGCTTATAAGTGGCAACCATTTCAGTGCAAACGCAACTGCAACGATGTCTACGGCCATCGTTAAAACAGAATAGAATAAAGGTTCATTGGAGTACCCGTAGCATCATTAGACTTTACAGAAAAATTGTTCACTTAATTTTACATAACGTAGCCAGCATCCCTTGAAGGAAAACTGGGAGGTACCCATTCGTTATGTGGATACTTTGCAACTGCATGGAAGGAATAAGATCATGCCCCTGATGAAGACTTTTTGGTGAAATGAAGATCTTTGTAGGACGAAGAGTTTTTTCCTTCCAGGGATGCTGCCTAGACTATATAAAGCTATAAATGAACAATTTTTCTGTAAAGTATAATAATGCTATCAGTACTCCAGTGAATCTTTATTCTATTTCGTTTTAGAACTTTTGGGTTAGTTGGATAGTTAGATTCTTGGCACGGGTTTTTTTTGGATAGTGTTTCACTCTGCTCTTAAGCCATTACTCTAACCATTATGCTATTAGACATCTTGGATCTGAAATGTTATCCTGGGGACGTCTATATGTGTTTGATATACATGCAGAACCGGCACGTCCACGTTTCTGAAATCGTGCCTGAAATTGCACATGCCTGCTTCTTTTCCCCCCCAGACGTTCTGGCTTTGACATCCCAGATTACATTTTGACACCCCATTGTAAAGTATGTTTCTAAGCCTAAAAAATCTGCACATACGCATTAAAAACAGAACCAAAAACTTCCAAAATAGGGTCACCAGCTGTCATCGGGGACAGGCTAAGCCTGCTTTGCTCACTGAAGTTAAACAGTTCTCAGATGGGATGTGTCTCTCTTAAAGGGAATTTCAGGGAGATCACGTGTGCACATGAGCGGGTGAGGAGCTTCCTCGTTGCGCTCCCGGGCCGTCTGTAGAAATTCTGCAATTTAATAGGCATCGCCGGTCCAATACTGCCTTAAGAGGCATTGCCACCTTTGCTGTACTTCTCCTATTGTGTCCGGGCAACTTGGTGAGTGTCTTGGATCAATGAGAGCGGCAAGTAAACGAGATAAACCCGCGGGGGTCAAGGACTTAAAAATGGCGGCGGCGAACCGAGCAGGCCCGCCGGACTCCCCGGGGAAAGATAGTGTGGACTCAGCCCCCGATGAGACGGCTCAGGAAGTTGTCAAAATGCTGGAACCTAAGTTTGACACAGTTATGCGTAAACTGGATGAGATGGGTGAGAAATTTGGAGAATATGCCAGGAGAATGGATGAGATGGAACAACGAGTGACGGTACTGGAGGAGGGAGAGCTGGCGCTGGAAAATACAGCGGCGAAGCAACAGAAACAACTGGATGACCTTATAATGAAGGTGGACGATCTCGAAAACAGATCGAGAAGGAACAATCTGAGGTTGGTTGGGGTGCCCGAATCCTGGACGGGGAACCAGCTGTTCACCTTGTTCGCGGAGTGGTTGCCGCAGGAACTAGGCCTTGAAGAGCTACGGGGCAAAATCCACGTGGAGCGAGCCCACCGTCTGGGCCCAGTACGCGAAGGTCAGGGCCGACCTAGACCGGTGCTGGCACGTCTTCTAAATTTCCAGCATAAAGCATTGCTGTTGCAAGCCTACAGGAAGAAAAGAGACCTAAGACTTGATAACGCAAAGGTCTTGTTGTTCCCAGACTATTCAGCCTCTCTGGCAGCGCGACGTAAGGAATTCGCGCCTCTATGCACGGAGTTAGTTCAGCGCGAGGTGAAATTCGCCCTACTCTATCCGGCCACCCTTAAGATCTTTTATAAGGGCACCACTCACACATTTGAACAGGTTGCAGCGGCGAAGAAATATGTGTCCATGCTACCGGAGCCAGTTGTGCAAAATGGGGACTGAGCTATATGAGACTGGCTGGAGTAGTCGCGCCGACCATGACAAACTGTGCCCTGCTGCTGGACTGTGGCAACTGCTGGACTCATATAGGCAGGCAGTTCCTATTGCCCCTTCAAACAGCATAGGAGACCTGTTTGGGACTGGCTGATGCCGCTTGGCCTTTAAACCTCTTCTTATATCACGGACGGCCCGGAGGGGCACAGACTGTGATCTTACTCCCCTAGGGGGGTGCCCTATTCGTAGGGTTCTGTATAGGATGTGTGTGGGGAATGGGGGTAGATTGAATGGTGATCTGAATGAGGGTGTGGAAGATGGTGTGTTTAGGGAACTAGAGGAATGCTTGGGGAAGTGTGGATGGGCGACTGGTAGTGATGCGTGTCTGGGGGATAGGGAGACTGTAGGGGGGTGGGGGAGGGGGAGGCTTGGGGGGGATTAGATAGGTCGGGAGGGCTGGAGAGCATGGGGACGGGGAAGGGGAGGGGGGAGGGGGACTATGGGGTACAGTGGGTGGATGGGGATGGGGGGGCAGGGGCTCCGATTGGAATATGTAGCCGGTTGTTCGATTTTCTGCAATGGCACACGGCTGTCTCACTCATGGTCTCTCTCCCTACTCTAGGGTGTGAGAAAGACTCCTGGAGACGAGGCTGGGCGTCTCCGGGTAGCTTGACATTCCGGTACCTTGCTGCAGATTCCCACATGTTGCTGATATGTTAAATGCAAAAATTGTTTCCTGGAACGTGGGGGGTATTGGGTCACCGATCAAGCGTACTAAGATACTGCAAATGTTGAAAAGAAAGGGGGCACATCTGGCGCTGCTGCAGGAAACTCACTTGAGCGCGCTAGAACACTCCAAGCTTAAGCGAGACTGGGTGGAGGCTGTATATGGTGCCTCTTCTGGGGGAAAAAAGGCAGGGGTGGCGGTATTAGTAAAGCGGGGGGTTCCTTTTGAGGTGGCCAAGGTGCATGCAGATCCCCACGGTCGATATATCTTGATCACAGCCAAACTTTTTAATGAGGTGATTTGGATAGCAAATGTCTACGCGCCCAATGTTTATGATCACGAGTTCTTTAGGAAGTTGCTCCGCTTTGTGAAGGAGGCGGGGGCGAGTAAAATACTGATGGCTGGGGACTTCAACTGTCCGCATGATCCCTCGCTGGACAAGTCTAAGGCGGACGCGGCGACCTCCTCGATGCGCAGAGGGGTGGCCTATCTTTGCAGATTGGGAGACCTGGTCGATGTCTGGCGGTTACTTCAACCGGGGGTCCGGGAATACTCTCATCAATCGCGGGCACATCACACTTGGTCCCGAATTGATAACATTCTGGTGAACGAGGGAGGCCTCTCAATGGTGGCCCAGGCTGAGATTGAACCGATCGTAGTGTCTGATCATGGTATGGTATGGGTGTTATGGGAATGCCGGGGAGCGGGACAGAAACGTTGGCGCTTTCCAACTTACTTGGATCAAGATAAAGAGTTTCAGGCCTTTTTGGAAAAACAATGGGATGAGTACGTTGCTTTTAATGATAGACCCGACTGTCCACCGCTACTGTTTTGGGAGGCTAGCAAGGCGGTAATGCGGGGCGCCATCATCTCTTATACGACCCGGCGGCGGCGTCATATGGATCGTAGTATACTAGTGTTGGAACGCCGCTTGAGAGACTTGCAACATTTGTTAGGGAGGAGGGCTGACGCAGCCTTACAGAGGGAATATAACCGCTCTCAGCTGGCACTCAATGAGTTACTGCAGCGGCGTGCAAGTCTCTCTATGACATACTATAGGCATCGGCTACATAGATATGGAAATCGAACGGGACGGCTTCTTGCAAAATTAGTTCGTGACCCGGGGGGATCTCGGTTCATCCCTGTTCTTCGGGATGAGCGGGGCGCTCTGAAACACCATTCTCGGGAGATTGCTGGGATCTTTCAGGCCTTCTATGCGAGCCTGTATAGTGAGGACGCGAGGGATTATGGGGCAGGCCGTGCCTTTCTGCAGAACCTGACTCTTCCGCAGGTGACTGCGGAACAGCTCCAGTTATTGAATGATCCCTTGACCATACGAGAGATCCAAGCCGTAATTGCGAAGGGGAAATCTCATAAAGCACCTGGGCCTGATGGTTTCAGCTACGAGTACTACAAGCTACTTAGGTCTAGATTGGCCCCCTCAATGGTGGTGATGTACGACGCCATTAGACAGGATGGAGGCCTACCTCGAGATATGCGCTGTGCCAACATTACCGTCATTCCGAAACCGGGAAAAACCCCTTGGAGCCAGCTTCATATAGGCCCATCTCCCTCATTAATTGTGATGTGAAGATTTTGGCGTCGGTTCTGGCGAACCGGCTCAATGGTATTTTGCCTTCCCTTATAGCTCCTCGACAGGTGGGCTTTGTCCAAGGGCGTGAGGCGACCAAGAATATTGCCCGGCTGCTCCTTGGTATGGAACACTGCGTGAGGGAGGAAGAAGCCTTATTCTTAGTAAGTTTAGATGCCGAGAAAGCGTTTGATAGGGTGGCCTGGCAGTACTTATGGGATGTTTTGGACAAGTTTGGAATGCAGGGCGACTTCGTTTCGTGGGTCCGGGCATTGTACCAGCGCCCTTTGGCGCGCGTGGTGCTCTGTGGAGCTAGTTCTGACACGTTTGAGTTGGAGCGTGGGACACGCCAGGGCTGCCCGCTTTCCCCTTTGCTTTTCGTGCTGTCCTTGGAACCCCTGCTGCATGCTATTCAAGGTCACCAGGACATCCATGGTATTATGCTCGGGGGTACAGAGATGAAAGTGAGCGCCTTTGCTGATGACATGCTGCTGTGTCTTACTAACCCACAGCCCTCATTGGAACGAGTCTTGCACCTTATTCAAGACTATGGTGCTTTTTCAGGTCTTAAGATTAATGCCTCTAAATCAGTGGTTCTGGATGTTGGGAACAGGGGGCGGCCATTATGGCAGGGAGCTTTTCCCCTGGTGTGGGCGGAGGGGGAGATCAAATACTTAGGTATTCAATTGCCGGACAACCCGACTAATCTATACTCAGTGAACGTCCCTGGCATGTTGAGCCGAGCCCGTCAAACTTTTGCAAGGTGGCAGGGCCTTCCTTTGTCGCTCAGAGGTCGAATAGCCCTGTTTACAATGGTAGAGATGCCCCGATGGTTATATGTACTACGTTTGCTGCCTATATGGATTCGAGAGGGCGACTGGCGTTGCTTTGATAAATTGTTGCGTGGTTTTTTATGGAGGAGTAAACGCGCGCGTATTCCTTTAAGGGCCTTGATGAGACGACGAGAAGACGGTGGACTGCAGCTTCCGGACCTCCGAAACTATAATCTCTATTATTTGACTAGGCATATCTGGTCCTTGGTGGCCGGGACGGGGGGCTGTGCCCCGACTTCACAGATAAACGCTAGTTGCGTACCTCTCCATGGTCTAGTGATTTTGCATTCGGCCTCGGGTCGTGGGTCTGTGGGTGGTTGGACATACATGGCGGCCCTTAAGGCGGCCTGGCGGGCGTTGTGCTCCCGCTTTGGATGGGATTGGCAAAGGTCGGCGCTCTTGCCCTTGGTGGGGAATCCAGGTTTCCCTCCGGGCTCCTCGCGGCTTAACATATTCAGGGACTGGGCTCAGAAAGGTGTTGTGTGTATTGGAGATCTCCTTGCGCCTGAGGGATCGCACCTAGAACCCTTTAGTGTATTGCAGAGTCATTACCAGCTCTCTCGCCATGATTTTTACGGGTACTTACAAATTCGCCACTATGTGGAGGGACTGGGTGGAGCCTCTGTCAGTCCGATTTACTCGGGACTTCCGGTTAGAAGATGGCTTGAGCAACTTGACGTTGGTTCCCGGGAGGGGTTGGAGAGATGGGAATTACTACACCCGGCGGGTGACGATGAATATTTGGCTGACTTAGTTCATCGATGGGTAAGAGATGGTATGACACGTTTGACGGTGTTGGATTTGCGCGAGGCCTTTGAGGGCATCCCGAGGGGTGATTTCTGGATTTACTTGCAAGAGTTACAGTTTAAATTCCTTTGGAGAGCCTATACTACGGATGTATGGGCTTTTAAGGCGGGTGTACGTGTATCACCCAATTGTGGTTGGTGTACGTTAGACAGGGGCACATTGCTTCATAAATTTTGGGAATGTTCTCAGGTGACACACTTGTGGAAGTACGTCTGTGGAGAATTTGACAGATGGTTGGGTGTGCCTCTTCATTGGAGTGTAGAGGTCTGCTTGTTTCATCGATGGGGGACTGAGAATCAGGCCCTTACGCCACCTCAGAAGCTCTTATTAACCCGGGGATTATTGTTAGTAAAAAAAGTTCTGTTGGGCGCTTGGGCGGACCCGGCCCCTCCTGGAGTGCAGATGTGGGAACACGCCATATGTGCCTTGCTCTATATGGAAAAACTGACGGCCAAGCAGCAGGGTGGGAGGGCGTGGGATTCTTTCTTGGAACTTTGGGCGCCCCTACTAGATCGGCTACCTGTGCGGGACTGCAGCATGGCAATTAATGTATAATTATGTCTTATTATTGCATACATATTGTAGCACAACTGAACTAGTGCTACACCGTGTGCTTACTCTTTATGCTGAATGATTGTGTTATGCTCATTTAGTGAGGTTCTCTCCAGTCGTACATTTACCTTTACCCCGGAGCCTTGTATTACACGGGGTGCAGGAGAATGGCATGACATGACTGCTGTTACATACTGGCCCGTGCTGCGTCTCTCTATAGAGAGTATCCTTATATAGTTTTGTGGAGGATGCTTGGGGTGGTGCATGTGGAGGGCTGGGTTCGAGAGATTGATCAAGAGAGGGGAGACGACCTTATACTACCAATGGAAACGCATCGACATTCTATTTATAGATGGCTACCAATCGGACTGGAGTGGGGGGGTGGGTGTGGGTAGTGGGGGGGTAAGGATTAAAAGGGGGGGGGCCGCACAAGGGTTCTGTATTCTAAAGTATCTTTTAATTTGCTGTACATGCTACCGGTGGTGGGATGTTCTGCGGCTAAGACTGCGACCTAACTGTGCGGGTGTTAGATCTCCCATATTATGGTTACGGGTACCTCACTCATATTATTTGTGCAGTTCTGTTTGGGGAGATCACTCACTGGTTCCGCTCTGCAAGCCTGTACTCAGAAAGGTATTTTTATTTTTATTTTTATTTGCACGATTTTCCTGCTTTTCTGTATGTTACGTTTTATACTATAACCCTTGTCGATATGACTTAGAGGCAGTCTTCAATGTGTTTACCCTCCCCATATGGGTGGGGCCCTGTTATTTGTTATTTGTTATTTGGAATATGTGTTATCGGAAAATGTTTAATAAAAACAAGTTGAACTAAAGGGAATTTCAGGAGTACACAAGCAAGTAAAACATTTGAAATTAAGATGATCAGACACTTGAAACAAATAGAAAAGATCTTAAGTACATAGACTCATCTTATTACCAGAAATAGGCACTCTTAACTGTAAGGCTTTACTCTCAGTTACCCCTGTCAAACAGTCTGTCCAGGATGACCTGCAGCCATCTGGCAACCCTATATAATCCTTGCATGCATGACTAGTGCTATGAAATGCCAGCCACCTTGTAGTCATAGGGGGAAGTGGTACATACATTTGAGAAATAAAAGTATGTTCCCAAACCTTTACTGTAATGAATCCTGTGTGAAAAGTCATAAAACCCCACACATGAAAAATCTCCAGAGCGAGTCGACTACGTTGTTGAACATGTGATCATAGCTGAACACATGGCCCCTGGCACAGCAATTAGCTGTGGTAAAAGCTTTGACAAGATCAAAGCAGATATAGCGTAGTTACTCACCTGTAACAGATGATCTCCAAGAACAGCTGGAATCAGGTCTTCACATATGGGTGACGCCCTCCGACGGAGCCCAGGCAGGAACACTCCCCAGAATCCAATAGGAAGCCTTTGGGAGCATCCCTCTGCACATGCTTTCACACCTTCCCAGTGATTCTCCTCAGTAAGGTTCATAGCAGAGAAAAACAAAACAAAAAAAAACCACAAACAAACAAACCTACAACTCCTTAGAGAGGAGGGCGGGTTGTGAAAACTAATTCCTGCTGCTCCTGGAGATCACCTGTTGCAGATGAATAACTACACTATCTCCAGTAACAAAACAGGAATGCAGCCTTCATATATGGGACTCTCAAGCTCCAGGCTACCGGAGAAACAGCAAGGAAAAGAGTCCGTTACAAATGGGAAAACACCACTGAAGAACATGGGAAATCCAGGGGATCTAGTAGACTTAGCATCCCCAGCACACCCCCATCGAGATGACAGTGGCCTGAATGGACAGAAGGTCAGAGGGAGGCACAGCTAAGTTCCAAAGAGATACCCGAGTACGGCTTGGCCAAAGTCACTGTCTTTATGAGAGTCCTTGTCCAGACCGTAATGGGCTGCAAACATGTAAATTGAGGACCATGTGGCAGCATGGCAGATCTCCATTATGGAGAGAGAGCATAAGTGGGCTATGGATATGGCCATGGCCCGAACATTGTGAGTGGTAACATGACCCTCCAATATCATACCTGCTTGAACATATGTAAAGAATATGCGGTCTCCTATCCAAAAAAAGAGTGCATTTGGTCAAGGGGAAGCCAAGGCGATTAGGGTCAAAAGAAATAATATGCTAAAGCCCTTTTGAAATCTAGGGTATGAAGCACAGCCTCAGTCTGAGATGCATGTGGTTTGGGGAAAAGGTCAGAAGAATTACCGACTGGCTGAGATGGAAAGGAGACACAACCTTTGGAAGGAAACACGGACATATTCTCAGCACCATCCTATCATGGAGGAAACGTGTATAAGGTGCATCTGCAACTAAAGCCTGTAGTTTGCTGACCCGGCACGCCAAGGTGAACACAACTAGGAAGGAAACCTTCCAAGTAAGAAACTTGAGGGAGGTAGTGCCGAAAGGCTCAAAAGGAGGCTTGAGAAGCTAAGCAAGAACCACGTTAAGGTCCTAGGCAACAGGCAGGGGCCAGATCAGTGGCTTAGTCAAGAGGAAATCCTGCATAAAGCAGGCTATCAATGGATGTATGGAAACAGTTTTTTCATCAATCCCTCAATGAGAAGCCAAAATGGCACCGAGGTGGGCGCAAATAGAATTAGTTCTGAGACCTGAAGAAGAGAGGTGGAGAAAGTAGAGACTCCACCAGACAACTGAAGGGGTTGAGGGTGTGCCGAGCACACCAAAAACAGCAAACCGGTGCTACTTAAAGGCATAATACAGCGTGTGGCATCCTTCCGGGATGTCAGGTGGATATCCTTAACGGCATCCAGTAAATTGAGGTTGGAAACTACTATCCTCTCAGCAGCCAAGCAGTCAGGCACAGTGCATGGACATTGGGATACAGCAGCACCCCTGATCCTGCGAGATCAGGTCTGGCGCGCATCCCAGACAAAGAGGCTAGACGAAGAAGCAGGGGAAACCATGGCTTTCAGGGCCAGAACAGGGCTACTAAGATCATGGTGCCCCTGTCGGCCTGCAGCTTGAACAACATTTTGGCTATGAGCAGAATGGGTGGGAAAGCATATAGCAGACCCGTTCCCCAGTGAAGGAGAAAAGCGTCTGAGGCTTGACGCTACAGACAGCACCCTGGAGCAGAAGCAAGGGACCTGCGTGTTGAGTGGGGTGGCAAGCAGGTCAATCTCCAGGATTCCCCATAGCCCAAAGATGCGATTGACTATTCTCCAATGAAGAGTCCATTCGTGAGATTGGAGGACATTCTGATCTCTCGGCAGGTAAACAGCTTGGAGAACCATTCCATGAGTCAGGGCAAAGGTCCACAAGTGGACCACTTCCCCGCAGAGGAGGCAAGAGCCCATGCCTCCCTGCTTGTTGACAAATCACCACAACCTGGTTATCACATCAATCTAACCTGGTTCAGACGGACAACTGACGACAAAACATCCGAAGGGCATTGGTTATCGCTCTCAATGCCAGAAAGTTGATCTGATGCAAGGCTTCCTGTCAAGACCAGAGGCCCTGCATGCCCAGGCCATCAAGATGAGCTCTCCAGCCCTATTTGGATGCATTGATTATTAACGTCCGTTGAGATGGAGGCATCTGAAAAGGTAACCCTACGAGAAGGTCCAAGAGAGCCATCACTGAAGGGAGTCCACTAGAAGAGGGGCAACCCACTGTCTCGAAGGCAGCCCTTTGCTTGTTTCCATTGGGAGGAGAGGGTCCACTGCACTTGGTGCATGTGGAGAATAGCATAGGGACTTCATGGACTGTGGAGGCCATGTGACCCAACAGATGAAGCATGTCTCTTGCCATGGTGTGACCACTGCACTGAATGATGCCTGCCAGTTCTGTGAGGCTTTTGAGCGTCCTCAGGCAGGAAAGGACGAGCCAGAGTCGTGTCGAGAACACCACATGAATTCTAGCCTCTGAGTGGGAGAAAGGTGTGACTTATGACAAATCCTAATTGTTCGAGTACTGTGACAGTTTGTTGAACAGACAGATGCATCATATGTAGTGTCTCCCCTCTGATGAGCCAGTCGTCCAAGTAGGGGAAGACGAATACGCTCAAGGTGCGAAGATAGGCCGCGATTACTGCCAGACATTTCATGGAGACTCTTGGGGCGGACGCCAGGCCAAAGGATGGGACTCTGTATTGGTAATGGTCCCTGTCAAACATGAAGGAGAAGTATTGCCTGCAAGAGTGGTGAGTGATCATGTGCGTGTACACATCCTTTAGATCCAGTGAACAGAGCCAATCATTACTCTGAAGGTAGGGCAGAAGGGTTCATAGAGAAACCATCTTGAACTTCTCTTGTACTAGGAACCTGTTGAGGTTCTGGTGGTCTAGGATGACCCCCCCCCCCCCCCCCGATGTTCTGGGAATAAGGAAATACCCAGAGTAAAACCCTAACCTTTCCTGTGTGCAGGGAACAAGTTCTATCGCACCCTCTCTTAGAAGAGTGGGGAATTCCTGCTGTAACAGAACGATGGAGAGGTTCTAGAGGATACTCCCCTGGAAGAAGGGAAGAGGTAACTGGGTGAAATGTAGCAGGTAGCCTCTGATGATGACCTATAGAGTCCAGGGCTCTGATGTTATAAGGGGCTACTTGTGAGCAAAATGGAGCATCCTGCCCACTATGTGAGTAGGCTCCAGCTCCTTCAGGGGAAGAGTGGCAATGTTCTCCAGAAAGTAGTCAAAACCTAGCCCCAGGCTGGGGCTGCGGGGCTAGTTGTGGCTTAGGAGGTTTAGGCCTCTTGGGTTGGCAAGGAGCCTGAAGCTTTTGTTGACCTTGGTGAGCATGACAGGACATGTAAGCCAGATAAGAGGGATAATACTTCTTCTTAGGCTAAAAGTGTTTCTTTATAGAGGTCTTCTTCATAGAAGAATCAGCTGTTTTACAATAGACACTTCATGGTAAGGTCATCAGTCTCAATTTCACCAGCCTTCTCCCTCCAGCCTTTACCAAAGAGGTTCTCACCTCAACAGGGAAGGTCTGCTAGCTTGTCTTGGACCCACTGTTCGAGGTTTAAAGACTGCAACCAAGCCAGCCTTCTGGCCCCAATGCCCACTGCTGCAGCTCTGTTGGTAGACTCAAAAGCTGTTCTGGTAATGAACTTGGAACAGTCTTGACCATGCTTGACCAGGGTCTGGTAGGCATCCGGCTTCTCTGAAGGAATTACAGCAAAGAACTTATCAAGATCCTTCACAATGTCCCTAAGGAACATGCCCATATAAAGCATGTAAGAATTAATGCGGCAAGCCAACATCGATGCCTGGAAGCATCGGCGACCAAAGACAGAGGGTACGCGATTCCCTTTCCAGGAGGAACTGAAGAGCGGTTCTTAGTACTCTTCAGGCGGCACATGGCTGGCTCGACCACCATAGAATGGTGAGGGAGTTGAGCTGAGCTTTCTGGAATCCTGGAGAATCAGGAACCCTGTATGTAGTGTCTAGCCTCTTACTGACAGAGGGAACCGAGAGAGGGGTCTCCCACATCCAAAACATGAGGTCCTGTAGAATATGATGGACTGGAAGAGAGGCAGCCTGCTTAGGAGGCGAGAGATACTGTAATATCTTCAGTTCCTCCTCATTGCCCACTAAGAGACCTAGAGCACCTTGGCCATGTCCCAGATAAAGTCCTGGAAGGACATGTCCTCAGGGAGGGATCAGCAGCACTTGTGAGGCGGTGAAGGATCCAACAGCATATCACGGTGCCTCTGTGAAACGGGGGACTCAGCCTATGATTCCCAGGCATTGGAATCGGAAAGGAAATAGCGACAGTCATAGTCATGTCTCGACTGCCAATGGACAATCACGATGCTGATGCCTTGAAGCATCCGTAGAGCTTCACGGAAAAACTATGAGGAGAATCACTGGGAAGATGGGAAGGCATGCATCCAAACACTTCCTATTGTATGCTGAGGAGAATCTTTTGGAGGAGGTCGCCCATATATGAAGACTCTATTCCTGCTCGTTCCTAAAGAGTTCACATATACATATTCTCCACATACTCTGGCTTAAGAGCGAGGTTCATTACTGTTGAGGTATGAGCAAAATTAACCTCAAGAGAAGTTGAGAAAAAGCAAAGGCAGGGCACAAAACTCAATTCCATAAGACAGACAAAGTTAGAGCAAACTGCTTATCAAATGATAAACTATATATATATTTTTTTTAATTTACCATCCTCATTTCAAAAAATACATCTCACACTGATGCATAACAGTAAACATTACGAAAAGAGAAAATACTGAAATTAACAAACCTCGTGAAACTTCATAGTTACATAATAGACCACCATAAGAGGGAGGAGATCTAACCAAAATGTAGGAAAAAGAAAAAGACCACCTCCACCCCAAGGCGCACAGATCCAGCAATGGCAACTGAACACTCATTACTGTGGTGTACCCGCTAAATCCAGATTACCCTCATGAGCCATAACAAACTCAGACAACTGATCAGGATCAAACAAATTTTACCCTCAAAAAGATACCACACAAACTAGATGTTTATACAGATCTTCACTCTGATTAAAATTCAAAATATAACTTCTTCAAAACAAACTGCAGATTCTCAGTCTGTCAGTAATCACATACAAAAAGGTAGGTCACAAATAAAAGCTTTTTTCTAACCAACTCAATACGCTTGTACAACTTTTCAAGAGTTCTGCTTTTTGTATCAGTTAGTGCAAAATAAACCAAAGATAAGGCTGCATGAACAAACAAATCCCTTTACCGCAGCCATCTGTCCCTTAGGAAGAAATTAGAGCTTCTTTAACAAGTTATGTCTGCCTCACTATTCTCAATAATTTATCCCATGGCTCACTAAACTCTATCATAACTGAGGGCTCCTGAAATACTACAATAAATTTACAGTTGTCCGACTTTCCAAGCTCGGCAAAACAAAAACCTGCTGCCACCGCTGATTCACAGACACTTAATATATGCCTCTTATCTCAGGACAAAAGCTACAAATTCCAAGGACAAAAACATTCATAGGCTCTGCTCATGCCCTCTGCCACTCCACATACTACCCATAGCCTAGAAAACCTCAGAACAGAGCTAGCAGAAGCTTGTCCCTTTTTATGGGCCTCAAGCAAACAAAGAGCAAACTGAAAAGACTGATCTGCAATCAGACTGTTTGAGAAAGATCAAAAGGACTGCTTCAAGTTTGTGTTTACTTCAATAACTGAGGTGGTGCTGGTGGTAGAATGTAAACTAGAGGTTGGCCTTTTTGGAATTTGTGGTAAGATTTTTGTGTCTTTGTCCATGGTTGGTATGACCAGTTTACTGGATTTGGTGACTTCAGTTTTTCCCAGAGTAAGGCGGTGGTTCAAACAGAACTATAATTTGGTCTTTTCAGGAAAGTTGAATGATTTTTGTATGTTTCTGGTGAATAATTCCTGTAGCAGAGATTTTGAAGCAAGTTGGATGGGGGTGGGGGGGAGGTTAGCCTGCTATGTTCCCCATGAGCAATATAAAGCATGGAAAATCTCTCATTAGGAGTGAATGTTTTTTAAATAAAGAATTTCTCTTTGAAAGATGAATAAAGAGACGTATTTTACATAGTTGACTAAATAAATGTTACTTGAATCCTGGAAGATAAAGGTCTTATCAGTTGCTTGAAGAAACTAGGGTTTGTGGGCCCCCTACTAGCCTGGTTTCACATCCTTTCACAACCACTCTGAGACCATTTTCTCTGGGGACAGCTTTATTACACCGCCATGGCTCTCTACTATGGCATTTCACAATGGTCTTTATTATCACCAACAGTATTTAACAATTACATGACCTCTAAGGAAACAAGATATGTTGGCTTCCATGTAAAAGCAAAGCATGAATGTTCCACATTATAACTGTGGACAAAATCAAATTCCAGAGAATTAAGAGTTAGGACAGGCCTTGACAAATTCTGGGAATCTAGGAGCCAGTTGCTGAGACCTAAGTCATAGTGTTCCCCCTCTCCCCTAAAAAGTGTAACTTTCCTTTTTTTTTTTTTTCATAATTAAAGGTTTTTTTACCAAACTTTTTCCACCATTTTACAGTGTCTGCTTTTTTTCCCCCATACAGTATAAATATAGAAAAGTATAAAGTATCAAGGTAACTGTTGCTTATTACATGACATAATTAACCTGAAACATTCACTGTATTTGCTATATATATCCCCCAGACCCTTACAAAGGATCTTATACATTTTAACACCTCATATCCATTCTATGGGTATTCAATGCAATCTCTTTATATGCTGTTAATTCTCAGCACCTCCCCTCCCCCTCCCCATTTCCTTCTTTTATAGGCAGGTCAACCCTTCCAATTCCCCAACTCCATTCTCTGGGTAATACGCCAGTCACTTTATCTTCCCCATATTTGTATAAACATATCCTTTGCATGGATTTTATATGCTGCAATTTCACCCCCCCCCCCCCCAAAGCTGCTCCAGTTTACTCTATATATCTTCAATCATGAGCACCTCAGGCTGCTTCCATCTTGCAATCATTGTCATACGTGCTGCACTTATACAATATCCCAGGAATTGTTCCAAATTGTGATCCCCTCCTGTATCTACCTCATTTAGAAAGCTCCATTTACACTCGTACCCCAGTGATAATACAGCAAACGTGGACAGCTGTGGAAAAGTCTATCTTGGGGCAATCCCTCTGAAGATGTTTCAGGTCCCTCCTATCGCCACACTCCTTCCAGAACTTCCCTCCCGATTGCCCTTTAATTGCTTGCAATCGTGCTGATGTCCAGTACATTCGGAGTCTCAGACTTTTTTTTTCTAAGAAAACTGTTCCAGGTGCTATTTTCTTCATCTGTGCCATACTATTTTGCCATCGCTTATCATCCCAGGGGTCCGGATGCGCTTGTTCCCGTTTTCAATGGCACTCTAGCCCCCCACTGTCTGAATCCAATAACCTTCTGTATAGTAGAGATACTGTTCCCATAATATCTTCAAATGATGTTTTTGGTAGCTTTAAGTCACTGTGTACTTTAGTTTGACTCAAAGTAATGCACTTACATATATGCATAATAATCTTTGGGGTCTAGGTTATATTGCTCCTGTAATACTGAAAAGGGTAGTCTCTCTCCCTCTTTATTTAATAATCATTCAAACCGCTGCAAACCTTTACATCCCCACTCCTGGAATACTCCTCCTTGCATTCCAGGGTTGAACTTTCTCGTTCCCACTATAAAGGACCTACTAGAATACAGTTGACCTCCCTTAGGTTTACACCTAGCTCTCCTCCATATTTGCTTTGTTAAGGCCATGTATGGATGTTTGAATCCCCCTTTGCCATCATTATACTGTGGGTACCATATCCAAGCTTCCAACTTTTCATTTCCTTTCTGCTCCATTTAACACCCAGTGAGGGACTTCCCCCTTCTCCTTTCCAAACTACCAATGCTCGAAGTTGGGCTGGTTGATAATAATACTCTAGATTAGGGACACCCAGCCCTCCTTCCTCTCTTCACATGAACATGGTTTTCCTAGAGACTCTGGAAGATTTCCCTGCCCGAATAAATTCCATCATATTCTGCTGATTTTTTTATATATGCTTTTGATACAGCACAGGGTATTGAAGCAAAGAGTCTTTTTAACACCTTTGTTAGTGATATAGCGGAAGGGCTGTCGGGTCAGGCTTGCCTTTTTGCAGATGATACCAAAATCTGCAATAGAGTAGACACCCAGGAAGGTGAAGATAACATGAGGAGGGATCTAGCTAAGATTGAAGAATGGTCTAGAATTTGGCAGCTGAGATTTAATGTTAAAAAATGCAACGTCATGCATTTGGGCTGCAGCAATCCAAGGGAGCGATATAGTATAGGGGGTGAAGTACTTTTGTCCACTAAAGAAGAGCGGAACCTAGGCGTGGTTGTGTCTGATGATCCTAAAGTAGCTAAACAGGTAGAAAAAGCAACAGCAAAAGCTAGAAAGATGCTTGGGTGCATAGGGAGAGGAATGGCCAGCAGAAGAAAGGAGGCGATAGTGCCTCTGTATAAGTCTTTGATGCGACCTCATTTGGAGTATTGTGTGCAATTCTGGAGATCGCACCTTCAAAAGGATATAAAACAGGCTGGAGTCAGTACAAAGGGTGGCTACTAAAATGGTTAGTGGTCTTCATTAAAAAGCATATGAGGACAGACTTAAGGATCTTAACATGTACACCTTAGAGGAAAGGCGAGATAGAGGTGATATGATCCGTGGCATAAATGCACATGGGGAGAGCCTCTTTCGACAGAAAGCAAGCTCTGCTACGAGGGGACATGGGATGAGAGTGAAAGGGGATAGATTCAGGAGTGATATGCGGAAATATTTCTTTACAGAAAGAGTGGCGGATCCGTGGAATAGCCTTCCAGTGGAGGTGGTAGAGATGAGGACAGTAACTGAATTCAAAAAAACATGGGACAAACACAGAGGATCTCTAAAGGTAAAAAGGGGCCTGTAGTAGTGGTTGATATGGAAGGACAGACTAGATAGAAGCATGATGACAGAGAAAGACCACATGGCCTATGTTTCTATGTAAACAAAACTATTTGTGGGAGTACATTCATCTTAATTGCTGCTATTCGCCCCAACCATGACAAATACAAGCCCCTCAATTTTTTGCAAGTCTTTCTTTATGGTCTCTATGAAGGGGTCATAGTTAAAACTTTTAAAGATGCTTTGTTATGTTCCCAAGGTGTATGCCCAAGTATCTGAATGATCTCCATACCCACTTAAAGGGGAAACCACTCTGCAGTCTCCTTTCCAAATCTTCTGGGAGAGTGAAAGCCAAGATTTCTATTTTACTTGTATTAATTTTATAACCAGAAACTCCACTGTATTGTTCAGTTTCCCGCATTAATACCAGCAGGGTTGTGAGGGGCTCTCTCAGGGTAAAAGTGAGATCTGCAAATAATGCTATTTTCATTTCAGTGGCTCCCATATACACTCCCTTAATAGCCACCTGCCTTCTGATATGTTCCGCTAATGGTTCCATCACCAGAGCAAATAGCAGTGATGATAGGGATGCCCTCCAAGTTGAATGTTTCTGAGTATCCTCCATTTACTCTGATATGGGCTCTGGGACTGGCATATACAGTGCAGATCCATCCAATAAAATTACTTCCCTGTCCCATTTTTTCTAGTACTTGTAGCATAAATGACCATTCTACTCTGTCAAATGTTCTCTCAGCATCAACTGTGACAAAGACAGCCTCCTGCCCAGAGGTTTGTAGCTGCCATGTTATATTTAATATTTTCCGACTATTATCTCCTCCTTGTCTATCCTCCACAAACCCCGTTTGGTCTTTATTCACTAATTTGGGGATCACGCCTTGCAGCCTAGTCGCCGGTATTTTTGCCAACAGTTTTGCATCTAAATGTATTAATGAGATTGGCCTATATGATCCGCATACAGTTATATATTTGCTAGGTATGGGTAGGATGGTTATCCCAGCCTCAGTCATAGTATTGGGGAGCCTTCATTTAAGCCTTCATTAAAGACCACAGTTAGTACGGGATTTAATTGGTCTTTTAAAAAAAAACTGTAGAATTTACCGTAAAACAGTCTAATCCAGGGGCTTTACCAACCTTGAGGGTCTTGATAGCCTCCTGCACCTCCTTCCTACTAATTGGTTTATCCAATTTTTCTATTTCTGCTTTGTCTATAGATTTTAATTCACAATCCTCTAGATATTTGGCGCTTTTTAATTCCCCCTGTTTTATCTCACTACTTATATAAAACGTCCTAAACACCCTCCAAATCTCATTGCCATACGCCATCTCCCTTCCATTATTCCTTATAATGCTTATAGTGTTTTGTTGCGTTCTGGCCTTGAGCCTACTTGCTTACAGTCATCCAGCCCTGTTGCCACTGTCAAAATATTTTTGTTTAAGGACATTTAAGTCATGCGCTATAGAGCTCGACCGCAGCCTACTGAGCTCCACACTCCACATTTTCAGTCCTTCCAATACCCTAGGGTCTCAATCACACTGGTGACTCTTCTAAACCTTTGATACTTTGCAATATCTCACACCCTACCTTTTCACAGGGTTGTTGTTTTTTTGTTTGTTTGTTTTACTTTGCTGCAATCTCTATCACTGCTTTCAACCCATCCCATAGCGTACCCGAGTCCACTTCCCCATTCACATTAAAATGAATGTACTCCCCTAAGCACTTTGTTAATGTATTTCACATTTCTTTCTTCTAGGAGAGTGTCATCGAGTCTCCAGAATTTGAGACCCTTATCTTGAGTTCCCAAAACAAAAAAAAGAAGGATACACTCACTGGAGTGTGGTCTGTCCAAGCGATGGACCCATGCTCCACATCCTTTACCTTAGATGTCCAACTCCCACTTGCCCAAATCATGTCTAATCTGCTGTATGAGTCATGGGAGTGTGAGTAGAATGTGTACACCCACATTCCAGGGTTCCTACATCTCCAGGGGTCAATTAAACCCAGTCTTTCCGTCAATCGAATCAAACTCTGCTTTTCCCTCCCACCCCCCATTGCCCCACCCCCACTGTTATCTAGGCAAGATTCACCATTAAATTAAAGTCACCTCCTAGTAATATTAGGGCACCCCCCTAATTGCTCCAACTCTCCCAGTAGCCTATCATAGAATTCTGCTTGTCATTCATTGTGTCCATATAGATAAAATCCATACGTCATTCCCTCTCTCCTTCAAATCGTACCCCCACTGCTCTTCCCTCTTATCCCTGTATTCCCCTACCACCTTGTCCAACTTTTTCACTCAGCAGTACACCTACTCCTCCTTTCCAGGACTCAGCCCAACACCCTGCTAATAGAAGATAGAGATAATGCTTAGTTTGAATCATTTTCTCTTGCCCCACTTTAAGGTGCGTTTCCCAAATACAAAGGACGTCCGCTTTCACTCATATTCCTTCTCATTCCATTAATCTGCACTTACGCTATGTTCTAAGATCCCATAAATGTATAGTTGTCAGATTGTTGCTCCACCCTCTGCCCTCTCCCTTTCTGTCTTCCTTCTATCTCGTTACTTGATATACCACCTAATTTGTTCCTACCCCCTGACCACCCAATTTCCCTCCCTCTCCCTCCTCCCTTTCTCCCGCCCCTCCCTCCTGGGGCCTCTTGTGGAGTAGTGCTCATCCTTCTGGATCTCCCCAGCCTCCCTCTGTCCCCATTACAGCCACCCCACCATCCATCCGCCCCACACTTACCACCATATCCCCTCCTCTTCCTTAATAAATTCCCACTCTCTTCCCTCTCCCTCCTCCCCCACCACATTCAGTCCACTAACATCTGCACATTTTAATTACGCATTATTATTATAGATATGTTACTTTGAAACTCTCCCCCTCCTTCATAATAGCATCAGACTTACGTATTTGTATGTCCACAATATTTCTACCCCTTACTCGCCCTAAAAATTTTACTTTCCCAGTTTGACATGTCTTTCTTTTTTTTTTTTTTAAACATTGAGGCCTCTCACTTCTTATTATTCTCAGGATGTATCATTGCTACGGATCTCTCTTCACTTCTTTTGGCTTCCATTTGATTCCAGGCCATTATTTCCATGCAGTCCGTGGCTGGCCTTGTTTTCTCTCCTCTGGTCCAGGTTGCTGAGTAAGTTCTTGCTTCTTGCACGGCTAGCCCCACTGCTTGTATGGTGCTCTTGGCCTCCTCTAAGGGTCACACCTGCCACCTTTTGCTGTCTTTACCAAAGGTCAGTCCAAAAGGATAGAGCCAACGATATTTAATCCCTTCCTTGTGCAAATAGTTTTGTAGCAGGGTTCATGTTCCGGCCACTAGATCTGCAAACATAAGCAACTTTATATCCTTGCCACACAAAGTTATCCAATCCTCACATCTTCGTGGTTATTTTTTGTGTCATAGTCCTTTATGCAGATAACTATCTTGCAGTCTGTCAGGCTGTGTTGGGCCTAGGACTTGGTGTGCAATGCCTTTTGGCATTTCCGTCTCTCCTCCTTGGTGCAGCACCTCCATACATATAGCCTCTGCTACCCTCTTACTGTCTTTGACTTCAGGGTCCTCCAGGAGCCCTCTAATTTAAATTGTTCCTTCTTGTTCGATTCGCCAAGTCTTCAATTTTATATAGTAATTTGAGCTTTCCATGTTTGTTTCTTTAATTTGGTCCTGAAATGCCATTTGTTGTTTCTGCATTTGCTCTATTTTTTGATTGTGCTCTTCTGCCCTATGTGCCAATTCTGCCACCTCCTCTTTTAGTTCTCCCATTATTTTGCCTAGTTGCTCCTAACTAGTTCTGTTTTTAATTCAGCAAACCATGCCTTTAGTTCATTTTGAGATATCTGCTGTAGCAAAATGTCACCTTGTTCTCCTCCGCCTTTTTTGCTACCTTTCTTTTCCCACTCTAGGGCCTCTCCGCCTCCTGCATCCACCTCAGCCATTTTGTGCTCACTGCCGTCTGCCTCGTATAAGCAAATTCCCTCAAGTCGGCTGCTTTCCTTCATGTCATTTTATGCCCTTATGCCTTCACTATTCTCTTGTGTGGTTTTCTTTGTTTTTCCAGGGCTTCCGGGAGCTCAAAGCTTATGCAGTCATCCAGTCAGATTACATCACTTCCTCCCCCACAGCTTCTTTTTTAAGGGCCTGATTTACAGTTTTCCCATTTTCTACACAAAAAGCAAGCTTAATAGATTAGGCCGTTGATGTGCCATTGCAGAGTGCCAATGGAAGGCAGTGACCGTTTTTCTCCTACCCCTCCCAGCACCCCCAGTGAGTTCTCAACTTATTGGTGACCCTTTTTAGCTGCACCCGAGGCAACTTCGTTCTGTTTCATGTATCACCATGGCCTGGTAATAATTGAAATAAAAAGTTTCTCTCTCTGAGCCCCATCTCACCATTCCCCTTAGCTTGGTATTTACAGCTGCAGTGAAAACACACCACACTGCTAACATTCCCACTGCAACTGGCTCTCCAGAACCAACACTTCACCCCCCCCCCCCCACACACACACACACACATGCCTCACCCTGGGAATGACACATATTAGAGTCCAAATTCTGATAAAGAATCTAGGGGTCATTTTGGATCAATTGCTATCCTTCAAACAACAGATTGAAAAATATGGTCTTGGCTGTTTATGCAAAGCCAAGATGCTCCAATGCCTCAGACCTCTACTTGACGCACCGGACTTCAGATCAATCATGCAATCAATGACCCTCCCTCATCTGGACTATTGTAATGCAATTTACCAGTGACTCCCGACCAGCAGCCTCAACCCTCTAAGGACAGCCCTCAACACAACAGCAAGGATCATCCAAAAAGGGAAGAGATATGATCACATCACCCCAAGACTGAGAGACCTCCACTTTCTCCCTCTAGAGGCACAGATCAAACATAAAACACTGGTCCTGATCCATAAAGCACTCCACCAGCAACAAACCACCCTGTTACCTCGGCTGAGCTCCAGTAGACCAACATGACAGACCACAACTGACTTATGCTGTACCATATGAAAGGACTACATTTAATCAGCAGTCCTACAACCGTGCTTTTTCCTTATATGCCCCAACATTATGCAATTCCCTTCCAGCCAACATCCGAAGTAACAAGGATCTCCCCTCTTTCCGGAAACAGCTAAAGATCATCCACCTATTCACCATATACTTAGGTCTGGAACAGACAAGTACCCTCTGAACCCATGCTCATACCTCTCATGGTCAAACTGAGCCTCTGAACCAAACCTGAAACTGTAAATAAGATGATTGCTCAACTGAAATGTAAATTCGTTCTGAACGCCCTTGTTGATGCATATATGTTTGAACCCCCCCCCTTGTAAATATGTTATAACTTGTTCCCTGTACCCCCACTTTTGTAAATATGCTATAACTTGTTTCACTCTACCCTCCTGCTTTTGTAAACTGCTTTGACCTGGTGAAAGGCGGTACATAAGTACAGCTAAATAAATAAACTTGAGAAACACGATGAAGGAAGTTCAGGTTAATCTCGGGGTGTCAAGCCTTGCGAGATCAATTTTAACTTCTTCCAACATGTGTTCCAAGCTGCTTGCAGTGGAAAAGCCTTTGTTTTGTTTTTTTAAAGTGCTGTCAAGTCAATGCTGAATCCTGGCGGCCCAGAAGCCTCTGGGTTTTCTTGGCAACATAGATTGCCAGGCCTTTTCTTCCAAGGCAATGGAGGGTTAAGTGACTTGCCCAAGGTCACAAGGAGCGCGAGTGGGAACAGAACCCTTGATCTTTAGGGTACTAGGAAGCTGCTCTAACCACTAGGCTATTCCTCCACTCATGTGGAAATGTTTGCAGCGTGGCATCTTCACTGCAGCACCAGCATAGACCAAAACATTCAGAAGCATCAAATCTTCGTATTCATTGAGCCCTGACTTAGTTTACTACGAGCCTTGGTCAAACTAAACCAGCTCTTATCCTTTCACTGTCAAGGAACTGGAGGCAAACATTTTGCTGAAAATACAATATGTATTTATTTATAAACAAACACTTTCTAGACCACCCTTTGGGATAAATATCCCATCAAAGCAGTTTGCTATAAGCAAAATAAAACAAAAAGGGTCGGATTTATTGTCTGCCATACATCAGCATAATAAAAACTAGAAGTCACAGATCTCAACCTGCTCCTACTGAACATCTGTTCAATACAAGTCAAGGCCTTCAATTAAGAGTAGTCCTAGTATGGGAAGAATGTAGTCAAGAGAAGAAAAGAGGTAGAAAGAGGGCAGGTAAGAAAGACCAGACTCAACATGCATCAATAGGGCCAGCATGAAGTATCACAGTACAGCACACCAGCATTCAAAGTCACTAGTGCAGGGTTCCCCAATACCGAATAGTGATGGATGCTTCTGGTCAGGGTTAAAATGTCAATGGAATGCAAAAGGGAAATATGAACTGGTTTTACTCAACCTGGCCCTCTGTCAAAATACTGACAAGCATTGTGTAAATGATAAAACAGATAAAAGACCACCATAGTCCATCTAGTCTGCCAATACTATGGTTAGGGTTATAGCTGCCACTTCGTGCAGGTTACCTTCCTCTATGCCTTTTTTGGAAGTGTGAAAGTTAAAGTTTTGCTTTTAGTGGAAATGCTTTATTATTTTCATTTCATCCCCTTGCTATATATAGAGTGGAGGAGTGGCCTAGTGGTTGGGGCAAGGTACTTCAGGTCGGAAGGTTGGGGGTTCAAATCCCACTAGAGGACAGCAACCTTGGGCCGGAAGGACTGGGGTTTCTAATCCCACAGGTGCTCCTTGTGGTCTTGGGCAAGCCACTTAACCCTCCATAGCCCATGTTCCCTGTAAAATAGTTATCTCCAAGTTACAATGCCCTGTTCAATGTAATTTCAGTTTGTTCAATGTAAACCGCACTGATGCAGAATAGCGCGGTATATAAATATAAATCCTATATTTTTTGTTAAATCTATTAAAACCAGGCCTTGCTAAATGTTCTTATCTAGGGAGGCAGACCAAAAATTTAGGAGCTGGCCACTGAGACCAAGGACACAAGTAAGTGCCCCCCCCCCTCACCCCTGAGCTTTATTTACTAAGCCTATTTTCCCATTTACTACACATCTCCAAGCACACATTTTATAAAAAAAAGGTGTTTTCCAGATGAACCCCCCCCCCCCCCATCCACAATGTCTCCAAATACACACATAAGAACATCTCAGCCTGGCAAACTATTGCCCACTAAAACTCCAACTTCTCTGGTTTTTAATTTCAAGATAATATTTGAGAGGGAAATTTAATCTAGCTATTAAGCAAATCTTTAGTACCAACAATGTTCAGAAATGCTAACACTGTTTGCACCCAACAGTCCAAATCCTCTTTCTACTACTATCAATCATTTATATAGTGCTACAAGGCATATGCAGCACAGATGCATATAGAAAGGACGGTCCCTGCTCGTCCGAGCTTACAATCTAATTAAGACAGACAGTACAATAGCTGAGAATAAGGATACAACAGGGAAAGGTAAGGAGACAACGAAAACAAGGGATCAGGATCCAAAAGCAGCCTCAAAGAGGTGAGCCTTTAGCATGGATTTGAAAAGGGGCAGAGATGAAGCCTGATGTACAGACATAAGGAGCAGTAAGGTGAAAGGATTCAAGTTTAGAGTTGGCAGTGGAAGAATAGGGCATAGAGAGAAGCAAGCAAGCCAGTGGAAGAGCAGAGTTCACGAGGAGTAGTGTCGGAAGAGAAAGGAGAGGAAAGGTAGTGAGGAGCGTAGAATGCATTTGCAGGTCAGAAGGAGAAGTCTGAATTGGATACAAAAAACAGAAGGGGAGCCAATGAAGTGACGGGAAGAGGGTTATATGAGTATATCAGGGCTGGCGGAAGATTAGGCATGCAGTAGAGTTCTGAACAGGTAAGAAAGAAAAACAGAAGTACAAATTAAGAGACAGATATTGGCTGCCATAAAAAGTGTTATGCTGTAAGCTACTACCTTCACAGCTTCCAGTGTTGCACAAATGCCGTCAAAAGAAATCACCAATGCTGGCTTGAAGCTGCAGGATGGTCATGTGAGGCATAAAAGGCTCAACTGGGCCAATAAATGTAAAACAGCTGCTCCATTTTATTTTACATCAAGTATAAAAAGTAACTGATTTAAAAAAAAAATAGCCGAGGCATAAATATATTAAACAAATAAGCTATAAGAGTATGCTCCTGCTAAAAATATGCAAATAGAAAAAAACAAACTTAAAACCACCAAAAGTAACTGGAAAATTGCAAGGATTTTCCTAAATCTTACAATCACCCTAGGTGAAATTAGTTTTGACTCATTCTGGCTATTCACAATTGCATAACAATCATTTATTTATTTTATTTATTTGCAGTCTCTTTTATACCGCGCTATTCGACATCAGTGCGGTTTACAATGAACATAAGAGTTGCACATCTCAATTTCGTGATTTGTGCTTACAGTGAAACAGGTATAATAACTTGGGTATACATTAAACAGGAAAATTAAACTTGGGTATGCATTAAGCAGGTATAACAGGTAAAATAGGGTATAAATAACCAGTCCCTTAACAAGGAGACACGATGAATAAATACAGTCTACTTTATGCAACAATATAATGAGTTATGCAGCACTGCATAAGTTTCTCATGGTGGTTGGAGGGAAAGGTGTGATTGCGAGTGATCAGTCTGGGAATGTGACGTGCATGAGTTTGAGGTGCTGCATTGAGATGTGAGAGTGGGTGAGTGTGGGGAGAAGACTGCATCATCGTAGTGATGAAGAAAGGTGCCGTTTCAGTGCCTTCCTAAATTGGGAGAGTTCACTGATGGTTCTGATAGTTGCTGGTAGTGCGTTCCAGCAGGATGGAGCAAAGAAGGAGAAGGCTCTGGATCTAGTGAATTGAGAACACTTCGTGCTAGCCTTAGGTAATATGAGAGTATTTGCGGCATTCGATCTCCTTGCTCGATTGGGAGGTGTGATTGAAATTAGATCAGTAATGGCAGTAGCAGGGTATTTATTGATGGCTTTATGGGTCATAATTAGGATCTTGAATGAGATCCTGGCTTGTATGGGTAGCCAGTGCAATTGTTTTAGTATTGGGGTAATATGAGAACTTCTTGAGGCTCCATGAAGGATTCTTGCAGCTGAATTCATTGCAAGTTGTAAGGGGTTAGTCGTGCACTTAGATAGACCATACAAGATCGCATTGGCATAGTCAAAGTGAGGCATTATTAGGGCCTGAAAGACAGTTCGGAAGTCATCAGGTTCTAACAGTTGACGCAGATTGCGGAGGGTCCGGATTTTATGGTACACCGACTTTGTTATGTTTTTGATATGAGCCTTCATATTAAGTTGCTGATCAAGCGTTACACCTAGGTATCTTACTGTAGTCTTGCATATGATCTCTGCGCTGCGAACCTTGATAGACAGGGGTGGAGTAAAAGCCGGATTCCTGGTTATGAAGAGGGCTTCTGTCTTTTTGAAATTTAACTTAAGCATTTGTGCATTTAGCCAGTCTGTGACAGCGTCAAAGCACCTAATAAGTGGGGATAGTTCAAGATGTTCTGTCGAAATTGGCATGTACATCAAGACGTCGTCAGCATAGATCAGGCAGTTGATATTAAATGATTGGATGAGATCACAAATGGGTTGCATATAGACATTGAATAGCAAGGTGGATAGAGATGAGCCCTGTGGAACACCTTTAGTTTGGGGGAAGGAATCGGAGTTGGAGGGGCCAGAACGGACATGTTGCCAGCGATCAGTGAGGTATGAAGCGCACCATGACAAAGCTGAAGCTTGAACTCCCTTCTCTCTGAGGCGTAGCAGGAGAACTTCGTGTCAAATGCGGCAGCAATGTCCATGAAGATCAGTGCAAAGCCTTGTCTGATGTTATCGAGATCTAAGGTTATGGTGTTGAATAAGGTTGTGAGTAATGTTTCAACACCATGTGCTTCGCGAAATCCATGCTGGCAGGGATGCAGGGGTGCATTAGTATCTATGTGATCTTGTAATTGGCGTTGGGTAATCTTTTCAATGATTTTCGATAGGAGAGGTATGCTGGAGATAGGCCTGTAGGATTCCATCATCGAAGGGTCCAACTTACTGTTTTTTAGGAGTGGTCTGATAGCCGTCTGTTTCAGGCTTCGAGGAAATGTTCCAGTAGAGAACAATACATCAATCAATTTGGAAAGGAATGGGCCGAGCTCGGCACGCAGGGCCTTTATCCAGGGAGCTGGACACGGATCATCATCCAATTCTTTAATATTCCACTTACTTGTAACTTAAATCTAAAGCTTAAATTTATCCATTTCCAACTCTAGAGGTGTCCAGTGGGCACCCAGTTGTCTAAAAAAGGGCAGGCACTGGAAAATAAAGCAGCCTTGTTGTAGTAATCAGTCTCTCTCTCCGAGTGCAGCTATCTGATAGCTGAGAGGCCTCTGAATTTAATGAAAACCCTCGACTTCTTATCCTGCTCAGTGAGCTGGTACAAAACTAAGTCGCTCTTGTGATTGACGTCTGAAGCAGAAAGACAAGACTAGTTCTCTCACCAGGTGCTCAGTTTCGTAGATTCAGCCTCTGGATGGTGGCAGAAGACAGACACAGGACGCTCCTCCCAGCCACAACAATGCATGGCAGACAAGGTTCAGAAATCCATCACTCCCCTCCTCTCCCAGCACCAAGTAAAGCTGACACCCGGAACAGTACCAGAAGAGAACGTTGAAACCACCAGACCAATCTGAATGTCCTACACCATACAGCTTGAAACACAAAGCTAGATTATGGTAGAGGATCAAGTGCACTTTCTATCCCGGGCACAAGGTTGCAATTTTTAGGTGCCATGGCAACTAGGATTTGTCAAGCTTAAAAACTTTAAATATATTTTTATTTATACAGTGAATCCATGGGCCTCTCCCAAAACAGGGGTTAGAAAGCTGCTTTGCCATATGAGAAGGAAGATAAAAGTAAAAATTATTCAAGTTTAGGCTCCTCCATATCAGAATGGAACAGGTCAAAGAGGAGACTTTTCAAAGCCATTTGCACAAACTGATTTGACTGAAAATGCATTTCCCTTCTCTGCTCAGCCAAACATATGCACATGTTCTTTGAGTGGATTTAAAGCAAGACATTCTTTGGCATGAATTCACAGTGAGGAAGTGAGAAGATACATAAATGCAAGCATGGTGCCCTGTTCCCACTTCGCCACCTGCACAAAAAAAACAGCTGGAAAGTGCAGATACTTTGTATACATTTCATGGTTGCTAGATTTCAAAAAGGGAAACACCTGCTTCTTTCACACTGAAAATCAGCTGCAATGTAAATAGACAAAGTGCCCACGTGCACTGCAAACACCAGCTATTCACAATTGCCAATATCAAATCAATACACTGTAGTGAAAGACCGTTTTCTGTGGGGCACAAAAGAGTTGTGGTAATGGGCACAAGACAGAGGCATCATCATAACGTGAAGGACAGTCAAAGAAACTTAAGATCCTTTTCCAAGAGACATAGGCAAGCACTTTCACTTGATGAGCACCATGTTGATCAAGTCAATGGTCCAACCAGCCCAGCTTCCTTATTACTCTCCTACAAAGCGTAGTAATTCTGCAGCTCCTCATTACTAACCACGCAGGGCCTGCGAGGGTCATCATTAATTGAAATGACACATACACACACAATTAACTTTTAGAGGGCATTCAAGTTAATGTTAGAAATGATATAGCGATTGATGTACCACAAGCCTTTTCCCCATGTTGTGTCTGGGTAAAATTTTTAGAACAAAAAGGATCGAAAAATCCTGGGTGCCCAAGTACCTAGAATGTGACAGCTGGTACCACGCAGAAGAGCAAGAAACCAGGAGTCAGAAAGTGGAGGGGTGGCTACCAATGTTCCCTCTAATTTTCTGTAGGCTGTTGCGCATAAAATATCAGCTGTGCAGCTTTTGAAGGAAGGTTAAATTTTTGTGCGCCACATAACGACACTCGGAGTTATATACTTTAAAATTTGACTACACGTCAGAATACAGTATGCACACCACATTGATTGCACTAGAAAATATTGTAGAACTTGTGAAAACCATAAATACACAACAACTTTTCAATTTTAAGAACATCTGTGTTGTTTTCTATCAGAATCAGAACCGTAATTTTTGTGCGCTCTGTTGTAAAGTATGTGCGCTCACTCGGCGAGGTGTGTGCGCGCGCACACGCGCACAGCTTAGAGGGAACAGTGGTGGCTACAGAGGAGGGGGCAGGATTGACAAGGAACTGTAGCCACTGCCAGGGCTGAGGACAGGAGAAAGGAAAACAAAATATTAAGAAAGCTATAAAGAATTCCCTTCCACTGGATGCTAAGTTTTCTAATAGTTTGTCTAAAAGGCTTAGTACATGGAACCCTTGGGAAAGGTGATAAAATGAATGAAAGCATACTATTACCTTATAATCTTTCATAAAAAGAGAACATTCTCGTACAGTAAGACAGGGAAAACACACTTATCAAAAGATGTTTCACCTTTTGCAGCACCTTCCTTTCCCTTAAATCATGGCACCGGCTCCCAACTGTTTAGTAAATGGGCCCCCCTAAGTTTAATTCCATAATAGACAAAAGGTAGAGAAGCCAGACTCATGGGAGTAGATATATAGTAATACTAAGGTGCCCATCACTCCTACAAAATTTTAACAACTATCCTGAGGAAGGGCCCTCCTGTGCTAGAAGATGGAGCCATCTATCATTTCAGATAGATGGCTCCATCTCGTGGCAGACCCCTCACTTGATTAGCGGCTTGTCATACCACAAGGGCAAGTGCATCGGTGATGCCAAGAGCTATGCTACCTGTAGCTTAACTTCTCACAGGGTCTCTCAAGGTGAACAGTCTCAGCTGAAGTGCCAGACTAAGCCAAATTACCTATCTGGGCAGCAGCAGAATGGGACAGTGGCAACTGCATTGGCATTATCTGGCAGAGGTCACATTTCTGTGACAATAGCAACAGCATTGGCATTATCTGCAAGGAAGGTAGGCCTGGCAAACTACTCCCATATCTTGCCATGAAAACCCAGTGGATGGTCACAACAAAAAAGTGTTATAAGATGAGACCCCAGATTGTAAAGCACTCAGGCTACTGGGGAAGAGCTGAAGACTCTTCAGAATAAAGTCAGTATCACCAGTTTTTAAAAAGCGCTCCAGGGGTGATCCGGTAAACTAGACGGTGAGCCTGATGTCAGTACCAAGAAAAATGGTAGAAACAATTATTAAGAACAAAATTTCTGAACATGTAGATAGTCATGGTTTAATGGAAGATAGCCAATCTGACTTTAGCCAGGGAATGTATTGTCTTACTAATCTGTTATATTTTGTTTACCCCTGGATGGATCAGAATCGTAAAAACAAGAAATCCCGTAAGCAAGTAAATTTTTATATACTATCTGAAGAATCGAGTGGTACTGACGCAAGTAGATCCTCCAGGGAGGATTTTTTGGAAAACGACGAAGAAAAGAAAAAGAAAAAAGATGGAGGGAGAGGAAGGTATCGAGAACGGACCAATCAACAATGGAATTAAGGGATATGCTGCGTGAGCAGTTTAAACAACAGGATGGCAGTTTGGTGGTAAATGTGTCTGGTAAAATTGACGAGTGATCAATATAGAGCATTTATTTATTTAACATTTCTTCTATACCGCGCTATTAAAATCAGCACGGTGTACATTGAACAAAACATACTGCAATGCATACAGGCAACATTGAGTTTACAAAGAACAGGGAAAAATAACACATGGGATAACCGGGAGACCTATGTACAGGTTAACTTTATACTATATACTTTAAACTATATACAATACTCTAAACTCGTCTGGATATTGTAAGTGATTTCGTGTGGATGGTGCAGGTAAATGATTATCATGTGGGCTATCATGTAGGCTAACCATTTTCTGGTTGTATTAAGGTGCTAAGGCGTCTGGGGTATGTGGGAAGCTTGCCAGATGTGTGAGTGTCCGGGATAACTTCTGGGTAACATTTTGTGAACAGATGGTGTTTCAAAGCTTTTCGGAATAGTATTAGGCTTTTGATGCCACGGATTTCATGGGGAAGAGTATTCCAGTTTAGAGGAGCGAATATTGAGAAAGCTCTGTTTGAAGTAGCCTTAGTACATGATGTCATCATCCTAGGAACTATTAAGGTGTTCATAGCAGTATGCCTCCTGTTTCTATTTTCGAGGGTGCTGTGAATTAGCTTGCTGATTGGTGTAGGTGGGTAGTTATTCAAGGCTTTGAAAGTAAGGACTAGTGACTTATAGTGGAGTCTGGCTTGCAAAGGTAGCCAATGCAGATCTTTCATGATAGGCGTTATGTGGGCAGATCTTGGTGACCCAGAGAGGACTCTTGCAGCTGCATTCATAGCCAGGCGAAGCGGATTTAAAGTTGATTGAGAGATACCGTGGAGGATGATGTTCGCAAAATCTATGTGTGGGAGGACTAATGCCTGGAAGGTTGATCGGTAGTCAGTAGAATCAAGTAGGGGGCGGAGGTGGCGTAGTGTTCTGATCTTATGATATATAGTCTTTGTCACATTCTTCACATTCAGTATTGAATAAAGGTTTATCCTATGTACCCACCATTATTCATGATCCCTTTCAATTTCGATTGGATTTAGAAGGACTTATACGGAAACTAAATTTAAAAACATATTTTGCTTCAGCATCCCAGCCAGTTGATAAAATTCCTATTCAACAGAATGATCGTAGAATACCATTACCTTTTAAAATCAACATGGTCTCCGCCTGGCCAAATACATCCGGCTCTTACCATTTTTAAGGATTTGGTGCTTAAAGATGTTGCAATTCTGGAGCGACAATGTTTTCATTCTAGGAGCGTCTTGTCCCCAAAAGAGTGGTCTGCGTTAAGTGAACTACGCTCCAGGACCGACATTGTTATTCGGAGAGCAAAGGGGGAGCAGTGGTGATTTTAAGTCGAGATTACTATCTTGGAGAGGCACAAAGACAACTATCAGATCAGGGGACCTACTGTGTTTTGCAGGAAGATCCCACACCAGTTCTTCAAGCTCAAATTTGTGAGTTAACACCGCAGGCTTTACAGGATAAAATCATTTTAAAGAAAGAATGGAAGTTTTTGAATGTCAAAATCCCTTTGATAGCACAGTTTTATTTGGTTCCAAAAATCCATATCAACCTCCCGGAAGATCCATAGTTTCCACAAGGGGCACTTTGTTGGAACCACTGTTGGTCTTTCTTGATTCATATCTTCATACATTACTTATTGATATGCCATCCTATATACGTGATACTTCCCATTTTTTGGAAAGATTGGACCAACATTCATGTTGGGCTGCGGATTCAGATATAGTTTTGGTGACATTGGATATAGTAGCTTTATACACGAGCATACCTAAGGACGAAGCCTACAAGACGGTTGAGCATGCGTTAAGACATCGGGGAGATATGGATTGTTTACCTTATCAGAATATAGAAAGACTAGGGGACATGCAATGAAGCTACAGGGTAAACTATTTAAGACTAATAAAAGAAAATATTTTTTCACTCAACGTGTAATCAAACTCTGGAATTTGTTACCGGAGGATGTAGTAAAGGCTGTTAGTGTAGCTGGGTTTAAAAAAGGTTTGGACAAGTTCCTGGAGGAAAGGTCCATAAACCATTATTAAGAAGGGACCCAGGATATCAATGCTTGAACCAATACAAGCATTGTGGAACCTGTGTCCCTTGGGGAAACTGCTAGGTACGTATGACCTAGATTGGCCACTGTTGGAAACAGAATACTGGGCTTGATGGACCTTGGTCTGACCCAGTATGGCATATCTTATGATCTTATGTTCTTATGTTCTTATTTGTCAGAAGACCTGATAATTTTTTTTGTTAAAACTGACACGGCTCACTGTCTTTCAAAATTATTTTATTTTTGAAAAGGTAATTTACCATCAAATTTCAGGTGTTACGATGGGGGCCACTTGTGCCCCGTCAATTGCAAATCTGTTTATGGGGAATTATGAACATAAATGGATTTTCCCATCTTTATATGCAACCCAGATCAAGATGTGGTGTCATTTTATTGATGACATTTTCTTATTGTGGAAAGGTTCACCAGAATCAGTGATTTAGTTTGTGCAATGGCTGAACGGATTAGATATGAGTCCACTCATACAAAGAGTATAACTTTTTTGGATGTGTCCATAGAAAAAGGACAACATGGGTGGAATACATCCGTTTACAGGAACACTTTTTTACATTATAGCAGTGCACATCCTTTGAGACTGAAGGATAGTTTACCATTCTCCCAATTTTTATGGTTTCGGAGAAACTGCTCTGATGTGCAAGAATTTAAGAAACAATCAAAACTTTTATCGAAGAATTTTAGTGAAAGGGGATATCCCCATCAGATGATTCAGAGAGCATACCGTCGAGCATTATTTAATGAGAGATCTTGGTTGGTTGGGACCCCTCGAGGCAAAGAGAAGTCGATTGGCACAGAACATATTAATTTGATAACAAAATTTGCCATTAAGCTATAAAATTCAAAGAATAGTGTCAAAGCACATTAATGTCTTGAGCAATGTTTCCGGCCTTGAAGGGAAGCGCATACGATGTGTATGGCAGAGAGATAAAAATTTGAACGAACAATTAAGCCCGACGGTTTTGCGATCCCCAGTGGAGAAGACTGACCTTAGTATGAGGGGCCACAGGAAATGTGGCCGCTGTGGAATTTGTGCAATAACTAATGAGATTCAAGAGTTTACATACCATGGGAAAGTTTATATTTTGAGAAGTAGCACATCTTGTGACACTGCATCAGTGGTGTATGCAATTAGGTGCCCTTGTAATTTATTGTATATAGGAAAAACTATAAGATCTTTTAAAATACGTATTGCAGAACATAGAAGTCGACTCAAATGCAAGATGTTAACGGCACCCTTAGTTCAACATTGTTTGGAACTTTCTCATGAGTTTGAGGATTTACGTTGTTTTTGCATAGAGAAGATTTCTTCGGCGATGTATAGGAGGTCACAAGAACAGACATTACTACTGCGTGAACAAAGTTGGATATTTATCCTGGGAACTCTAGCACCAGAGGGTTTGAACTCCTGCATCGATTGGGGGGCATGCCTATGAAAATATAGGTGGAGGAGTCCCCTGATGAAAATTGAGTGAATCTCATTTGATAGTGATGTCACTGATTGAGAACGTATATAGGGAGACTGTTAGGCTATTCCGTATGCGTGGCGTTTTTTGGAACATTTACTACTTTGGAAACTTTACAGAAGATAATGTTTGCAGCACCTTTGCAGAGGTTTTTAATGGTATGTGAAACCATATGTTACATCTTTGAGGATTTTGTGACAGAAAACATGGGAAGTTATTGTAGTATTTTATTTTGTTTTCTCCATAGACCCCCCCTGAAGAAACTCATTTTAGAGTGAAACGCATGGAATGGCACCTGAGGATGGCGTTGGGGAGCACCTAAAGCTAAGCAATATTATTTAAATAGAGTTTGAAGATTTAATCTGTGGGAAACCCATATATAAACAAAAAATGTTATATGCCAGAAAGGTCATTGATGCTACTAGGCGCTATGTTTTGATATTTTTTAATACCGTTATATTGAGTGCCATTGAGTCTGAGACATTCTGAGCATGTGAATATAGTCTTGGTTACATAAATTTTCCACAGAAGAAATAGTTACCACGTTGAATGGATGTTATTGTAGAGCAATAAGTATTAAGTGGAGAATTGTATATTTTGAGGAGAGGCTAAAAAGGTTAGGGCTCTTCAACCTGGAAGAGAGATGACTGAGGGGACATATGATAGAGGTCTACCTGTTCCACTCCATTCATTAATTTATAAACATAGATTGATTGTTTACGCCATCAAAATGTAGAAAGCCTAGGGTACATCCAATGAAGCTACAGTGTAACCCATATAAGACTAATAAGAGAAAATAATTTTTTACACTCAATGCGTAATCAAACTCTGGAATTCGTTACTGGACGATGTAGTAAAAGCTGTTAGTGTGCTGGGTTAAAAAAAGGTTTGGACAAGTTCCTAGAGGAAAGGTCCATAAACCATTATTAAAGGGGACCCGGGAAATCCACTGCTTGTCCCAATACAAGCATTGTGGTACCTGTGTCTTTTGGGGAAACTGCTAGGTACTTATGACCTAGATTGGTCACTGTTGGAAACAGGATACTGGGCTTCATGGACCTTGGTCTGACCCAGTATGGCATATCTTATATTCTTATAATGTAGCTGGATCAAAGCCCTCAGAAGGTCGGATCGCTAATGTAGCTGTGCATGAAACAAGAATCAGAAACTACAAAGATGTCTTACATACCGGGACATTGAATATACAAAGCATGAACCTCCTCCCCATTTCCTCAACTTGCAACCTTGGGGTCATCTTTGACACTCTCTTTCTGCACACATCCAACAGATAGCTAAAACCTGTCACTTCTTTCTCTGCAACACTGGCAAAATTTATCCCTGACTTTCTACACATACTAGTAAGACCCTCATCCTCTCGCTAGTCATTTCCTGCCTTGACTGTTGTAACCTGCTTCTCCCCGGTCTACCTCTGAATCATATTTCTCCCCTTCAATCTGTTCAAAACTCAGCTGCACAGCTTATCTTCCGCCAGTGTCACTATGCTCATGTAACCCCTCTTCTCCAGTCACTTCACTGGCTCCCTATCGGTTTCCACATCCAGTTCAAAACTTCTCCTACTTACCTACAAGTGCATTTATTCTGTGACTCCTCATCTCACTCTACACTACTGCTCGGGAACTCCGCTCCTCTGGCAGATCCCCTTTATCTGTGCCCTTCTCTACTGTCAACTCCAGACTTCGTTCATTCCACGTTGCTGCTCCATATGCCTGGAACAAAATACCTGAATTGGTGTGTCGGGCTCTCTCTGGCCCTATTCAAGTCCAGGCTGAAGATCCACCTCTTTGAGGCTGCTTTTGGATCCTGATGCTCCTCATTCTCTTGTCCACCATTTGTGTGCGCATCCTGCCATACCCTAGTCCCCAGTCTTGCAATGATTTTTCATCTTGATTAGATTGTAAGCTCTGATGAGCAGGGACTGTGTCTTTATATATATATATATATATATATATATATATATATAGCTACGTACACCTTGTAGCACTATACAAATGAGTAGGAGTAGTAATAATAGCAAGAACAAAATGGAACATGCACATCTGTTGGGCATCAGCAAACAGAAAATCGGGCACTTTGAATATGATGATCACATCGTATACTATTAAAAAAATGGTGTTGCATTTATAATTAAGAACATGCTTGAAAACACTGTAATATATAATGCAACTAATTAATGAGAGTAAAGTGCGACCGGGTGAGTAGGGAATTAAGTGATTGGTCAAGTACAGGTAGTATCTGTGTAGAATGCTTTGTGGGCTATGGTCAGTATCTTGAATTTTATCCAATAGGAAACAGGAAGGTCAGTAGAAAGATGACACGAATGAATTTAAGAGAGTTATGGAGGAGTTTTACTTCCAAGTTTTTAACAGACTGAAGTCTGAATATATTTTCTTCAGTAATGGCACAAAGGAAGCTATTACAGTAATCTATACGAGATATGACGAATTTTATTAGAAAGTATGAAGAGCAGAGGAGATAAGGCATTTTTTTATGGAATGGAGTCTGTGCAAAATGAGAAAAGAACTCTTCATTAAAGCAGATATATAAGGATTAAAAGTTTAAAATTCTTGGTCGTCTGATTCCGAATTAAGGTGTTTACTCTCCACTGAATGATTTTCTATAACTGGGTAGAGAGCCGTGTAGGAGTCCAAACCTGTAATCCACATAGCTTCTGTTTTTGAGTGATTATGATCAGTTTTTACTAATACGTAGCACACGCTATCTGCCACAGAGCCCATAGGCAAAAATAGGCCATGCAGCAGATAGCACATGTGTTTAATCAAATGGGCCACAAGTTTGAGTTGATATGTGGACAGCCAGTTGCTAATTTCCTGGAGACAGTAGTTTAGGCATTGGAGATCAGGATTCTGGTAGCTTGTGTAAAACACAAACTGTAACGTCATCTGCATAGTAGTAGCTGGTGATGCCATGATCCTGTACGAGAACTGAAAGGGAGCTAAGAAAAATGTTCAACAGTGTGACGAGAAAGGAGTGAACCCTGGAGGACTCTGGATGTTATTTAATGGGTATCAGATATTATTGTCTTGAATTTGACTTGAAAATTACGGCCATGAATATGTGAACCATTGTATTTCAGTGCCTGAAATACCAATGTGTGACAACTGTGTTAGAAGAGATTGATGAACCAGGTCGAAAACAGCAGATAAAAGTCAAGTGATACTAGAAGTGCTATTTGTCCAGTCTAGATAGTTGTTAATATTACTAAGCAAAGCCGAAAGAGAGATCTCTGTACTGCAGTTTGTCCAAAAAACATGACTGATATGCATGTAAGATGTTTGTTTTCTCCAAAAAGTCATTTAGCTATAAGAGAACGTGTTTATCATTTTTGAAAGAATGTAGCCAAGTATGATCTTGAAAATATATCACCAGAATGTAAAGGCTGCCTGCAAAAATTGATTTACTGCCTTGGATACAAAATTACAGAGTACCAGAAGAGCTATGGGATGACATCAAGAAAGGTGTGCTTAAAGTGAAGGATCTCTGCAAAAGATGAAAAACCATGATTAACTTATCTGAAAATCACTTGGAAACCCAGAGAAGAAAGAGGTGGTCACAGAACTTAAACAGCAATTCCCAAAATGCAGCAAGACGAGACCGAGAGAAGTAGTGCAGTGATGCACACAGAGAAAAAGAGAATCAGAAAATTAGAGATCGGCTTTTCTAAAGCTATGAGAAAATTCCAGCCTCAAATTTGAAATGCTAAAAGACGCTCAAGAATCCATGTTCAATGATACAGAGGGGAAAAAGAATATCAAGAAAACATGGAAAGAATACACAGAGTCATTATAGCATAAAGATCAAGTGGATTGACAGCAGTTTCAATCTTTACCTTACAATCGGGAACCGCTGGTGATGAAATAAGTCTAGGCAGCACATATCAGGCAAAGAAAAAGATCATTAGAGAAAGACATCATTCTAGACAAGGTTGAAAGTCAACACAATGTGATGGATCACTCTTAACAGTGGCAGTTATGGAACCATTATCAACAATTAGCTGCTTGACTGAAGACAGAACACATTATCAAAAGAACAAAGCACTCATTGATGGCATTCCCACTGAAGTATTTCAGCAATCAGACACAGCTATTACAAAACTTTCAAATTTCCTGGCAGACACTTGTAAGACAACATCATGGCCGACTAACTGGAAGAGATCTGTGCTCATATCAATACCGAAGGTGATTGACTGTGGAAATTATCGCACACTCGCTCTTATCCCACATACCAGCAAGGTTCTACTCAAGATCATTCAGTGGAGATGAAAACCATACCTGGAATGACAATTGTCTGAAGTGCAAGCAGGGTTAAAAAAAAAAGGTAAGAAACAAGACACTGCTGATGAAAGATGGATCCTTGAAAGGTAAAAAAAAAATGCCAAAATGATATCTACCGTATTCTCAGACTATAAGTCGCTCCTGTGTATAAGTTGCAAAGGCCAAAATTGGGGATTTTACTGGTAAAATCATTGCAAAAGTCGCTGGTACTAAAAAGAAAGCGCAAGACAACACTGCTGTTTTTTAAAACCCAATTTATTCTGTTTCACTTTACACCACCACTTTTGAATAAAGCACATATTTTAGCAGCTCATTCCATTTGTTCTGTATCACTTTCGAGAAAGCCGTTGAAGTCCCCATCTTCGGTGTCACTGTGAAATAGTTCTGCAATTTCAGGAGCTAGTTCATGTTCATTATTGTCTTCTTCTTCACCATTATGAAGGCTCTACAGTATCTCAGCCTTCACAAAACCTTATTTGATTATTTTATCACTCACCCCCATGCTGTCACAACCCACCCGGAGACTTCTGAAAAAGTGGCTTGGCACAGAGCCAGCAGACGTGAAACTGCGTCTCCATGGCACATCCAGTTTTCCCATAGGTGATGCAACACAACTTCAAATCTTCTGTTGACAGAAATATCAAGCGGTTGAAGTACTGTCATCAAACCACCAGGTATAATAGTGTTCAGAGATTTTATTTTCTTCAGTGAAATGGGCTCTCATGCTATCCATTGATGATCAAAGCCAGATTTGTGGAGGGCATCACATTAGGAGAAAAGGGCCCTACTTTATGTTTCTGCCATTACTGGTACCAGGCCAGACAAGCAGTTTCTTTTACACCCTGAGAAATGCTTATTTTATTTATTATTTGTATTTAGCCCATGCCTTTACATTAATGGTTAAGGGTGAGTTACATTCAGGTGCAGTAGGTATTTCACTGTCCCCAGAGCGCTTACAATCTATTTGGTACCTAAGGCAATGGAGGGACTTCCCCCAAGGCTACAAGACGTGCCAGTGAGATTTGAACCCTGGTCTCTCTAGCTCTAATCACTAAGTTACTCCTCCACTCCACTTGCACATATTAGTACAGCATTGACAAGACACAGTTTTTTGGTAAGTGGTTTAATCTATTCAATAGCTGTAGCAAGGCCCTCAGCAAAAGTCCTACTAGATTGCCTTTGTTGGAAATGAGATAGTGGCAGAAATACACAATCCCTGAGGTTACAGCTGTATTCAACTGAATGCAGGTAGTAGGATGTTTAGGGTGGTGTACCCAGCCCAGAAGTGATTCTGTTGCAGAATTACATCAGGTTACTGCTGACAAAACAAATTTTCAGGTTGTAATCTTACTACTATTAATGGCTTTTGATGTTTTTAGGTTTCTTTAGCTCATGCACTTGAGTGAGGTTTTGTGTGTTCACACAGGCTTCCACTAGTATTGACATGATATGCCTTTGTTTATAAATAAGCCAAGATCTATTTAAATCAGAAAAGACCTCACTTTTTCCAACATACCAAAGATCTCCAAACACAAATAACACACCTTAAAAATTCCCCTACTACTAAAAAAATTAGGAAGAGAAAACTGCGGGGCAGACAGAGATCACAACTTCTGTAGTTAAATGTGCAATTCAAACAAAGAATATATAAGACATATCATCAACAAAAAATAGCAGACTCATACCTTTCTAATAAAGTATGTTGATGCTTTTCTTGATCAGCTTTCTAAAGCTGAGGTAGTGTCAGAACGCTAATCAAGGAAGTATGATCCTTTGTTTTTGGAATAACTTAATACATTATATTTGTTTTAACTGTTTTTCATTAACTCAAGTGGAGTAACAGCAATCATATTACTAATGCTATGTAGCCATGATGGTCACTCTCAAATTTAATTATTTTGATATGGACACAATGGTCCCACACTGCTGCACCCATCCATGTTGTCTTGTAAAATGTAAAGCAGGCAAGGGGAGGAGAGACGACTCAGTCCATCATGGGGTGAGGGGCGGGTTACCTATACCTTGTGTGGAATGAAAGGATCTGAACCTGAGGGGGAGGAGGGGGTCTGAGTAACTTAGGTGGGAGGAAAAAGGAACCAATCTTCGCAGCATATGGGGGGGGGGGGGGGAATCTCTCTCTCACAGAGTTGAAAGGTCACTCCATAGAGAAACAGAGCTAGTTTCCGGAAATTGCAAAACCAATGTGTGCCTTTGAGTCAACGCTGACTTCTGACGACCCAGTAGCTCCTGGGTTTTCTTGGCAGTGTGACCGGAAGTAGATTGCCAGGACTTTCTAAGTTTCCAGACAATGGAGGGTTAAGTGATTTGCCCCAGGCCATAAGGGGTGCCAGTGGGAATCGAACCTTGGTCTCTTAGTTACCAAGCCAGTGCTTTAACCACTAGGCAGCTCCTACACAGAAAAAAAGAAGACTAACGTGGGGAAGTGATTCTCTGAAAAATAAAGTGAGCGAAAGAAGAACCAGTAGCAGGGAGCGGGACTATGGACCGGTCTCCGGAAAGGACAACTGGCAGGCTGCAGCCGCCACTCACTCACCCGGTCCTTCATTCGCCAGCTCTGTGCCAGGGATTTGGAGCCTTCGATTTTCTCGCAGTGCCGCTTCTTCATGAATGCGAGCGGCAGATTCCAATCGCTGAGATCCACTTCTTCCTCCTCACCGAGCCCCAAGGCCGGGGACTGCAGGTCCAGCTCCATAGCGGCGGCCGGGCAGGCGCAGCGCGGTAGCGACGGCTCTCAGCCCCGCATCCGAACACTCGGCGGCACTGGCGGCAGGTCGAGCCGAGCTCGGGCCCGCATGGTGCGGCGGAGCCTCTCCGACACTTCACCGCTGGGGAGCGCAACGTGAACCCTCTCAACACAGCACTACGGAGGACGCCATATTGTGTGAACCCAGCATGCATTGCGAGCTACAGGCTGCAGCTAGGGCCAAAAAAAGACGCAAAGCGCCAGTTTCAAATGTGCCGAGTCAAAACATAAGAACATAAGATATGCCATACTGGGTCAGACCAAGGTCCATCAAGCCCAGTATTCTGTTTCCAACAGTGGCCAATCTAGGTCATATGTACCTAGCAGTTTCCCCAAGGGACACAGGTTCCACAATGCTTGTATTGGTTCAAGCATTGATATCCTGGGTCCCTTCTTAATGGTTTATGGACCTTTCCTCCAGGAACTTGTCCAAACCTTTTTTAAACCCAGCTACACTAACAGCCTTTACTACATCCTCCGGTAACAAATTCCAGAGTTTGATTACACGTTGAGTGAAAAAATATTTTCTTTTATTAGTCTTAAATAGTTTACCCTGTAGCTTCATTGCATGTCCCCTAGTCTTTCTATATTCTGATAAGGTAAACAATCGATCAATACATTTACACGTTCCACTCCGTTCATTAATTTATAGACTTCTATCATATCTCCCCTCAGCCGTCTCTTTTCCAGGTTAAAGAGCCCTAACCTTTTTAGCCTTTCTTCATAGGAGTATCCTTCCATCCCCTTTACCATTTTGGTGGCTCTTCTCTGAACCTTTTCTAAAATCGCTATATCCTTTTTAAGATACGGCGACCAGAATTGCACACAATATTCAAGGTGCGGTCTCACCATGGAACGATATAGAGGCATTATAATATCTTTTGTTTTATTTTCCATTCCTTTCCTTACCATACCTAGCATTCTATTTGCTCTCTTGGCCGCCGCTGCACACTGGGCCGAGGGTTTTAACATGTTATCCACAATGACGCCTAAATCTTTTTCCTGGGTGGTGGTTCCTAATGTGGAACCTTGCATCGTGTAACCATAGTTTGGGTTGTTCTTCCCTAGGTGCATAACCTTGCACTTGTCCACATTAAATTTCATCTGCCATTTTGATGCCCAGTCTTCCAATTTATCAACATCCTCTTGCAATTTTCCACAATCCTCTTGGGTTTTAACAACTTTAAATAGTTTTGTGTCATCTGCAAATTTGATAACCTCACTCGTTATTCCACTTTCCAGGTCATTTATGAATATGTCAAAAAGCAGCGGACCCAGCACAGATCCCTGGGGTACACCACTATTCACCTTTCTCCATTGGGAAAATTGGCCATTTAGCCCTACCCTCTGCTTTCTATCTTTTAACCAGTTCCTGATCCACAATAGTACACTGCCTCCTATCCCATGACTCTTTAGTTTTGCCAAAAGTCTCTGATGAGGGACCTTGTCAAAGGCTTTCTGAAAGTCCAGATACACAATATCAACCGACTCACCTTTGTCAACCTGATTATTCACTCCTTCAAAAAAACATAACAGATTAGTAAGACAAGATCTTCCTTGTCTAAAGCCATGTTGGCTGTCTCCCATTAGGTCATGACTATCTACATGCTGAGTAATTTTATTCTTTATGATGGTTTCTACCATTTTTCCCGGTACTGATGTCAGGCTCACCGGTCTGTAGTTTCCCGGATCACCTCAAGGCTAGGTCGATCCGGGAGTTACAAAGCCAACCAATCCCTGGCCTCCAATGGCAATCACGTACTGACGCCAATACGTTTGATCTTTACATGACGTCGCATTGAAGCTGGAATGTCAAGTATCAAGCAACTTTCATTCTGTTTCCCCTATAGCATTTATGCAGAGCTATTGCAGAGCTATAGGCTCTGTGAACAATCAGATACTGAGCCTTATTACATTGGGAGTGTGTGCCACTCATATAATTGATTGAACGTATTTAATATATTACCTTTTGCAGAAGTATTAAAGCAATTTGCAATTCTAAAGTAATATTCCAAAAGAGTACAATAAAAATATTCTGTGAGTTTATTTTCTTACTGTGTAGATCTTCCATTTCAGTTGCATGAAGGGAAGCCTGAGAGAAAAAAAACACAGGTGGCCCTGTCAGTAGGAAACATCTAAGCATACCTTCCTGCTCACTATGCATCCCCCTGCCCCTTCTCTTTTCACTGCCTTGAAACCTGCTCACATACTTTTAGCCATCTGAGTGCAGGGAAGTTTTCAGCCCAGAGACTTTTCCCTGGTAACTGCTCATTTATTTGGGCAAATTCCTTTAGAAACTGTCATATTGCCTTCACTTGGTCTGTATCCTTTCAGAAGCACCAAATCAATAGGGCACTTTCCAAAGCAATAGGGCACTTCCATCTGTCCAGATTGATACCCCAGACACACAATCTGAAAAAATTCACTCTGGATGGTTAACGTTGGCATCTCTGGATGGTATAACAATATCAACATCCCTAAAACAATGAAATTATGTTTTACACTGATGTCAGGTTTAGAATTGATCTGTAATCCAAAATATAATCCACACTATTACAATTATTCTAAAACACATCTTTATATTTTATTTTCAATAATCGGGAAGAAGTAGCCTAATAGGTAAAGCCAGAACCATTACATGTTAGATATACCTCCTGTTTAGATGTAAGACTTTGTATCCTTGTAAACCGCTTTGATTAAAGGATAAAGCAGTATATAAAACCTGTTAAATAAATAAATAAATTACAAGGGGTGGGCAAATGGGGTGCTGCTCAAGATGCCAATGCAAAAGAGCCCACAGTGACCATTTGTGTCAATTTGTGAGTTGTAAAAGCAACTGGACAAACATGACACTGCTCAGCTGTTCCTGGTAATCTGTAACCTATCATTTAAAACAACATAGAAACATAGAAACATGATGACAGAAGAAGACCACAAGGCCCATCTAGTCTGTCCTTCCATAACAACAACTACAACAGTCCCCTTTTTACCTTTAGAGATCCTCTGTGTTGGTCCCATGCTTTTTTGAATTCAGTTACTGTCCTCATCTCTACCACCTCCACTGGGAGACTATTCCACGGATCCACTACTCTTTCCGTAAAGAAATATTTCCGCATATCACTCCTGAATCTATCTCCCTTCACCCTCATCCCATGTCCCCTCGTAGCAGAACTTGCTTTCAATTGAAAGAGGCTCTCTCCCTGAACATTTATGCCACCGAGGTATTTAAACATGCTTGAGGACTGGAGAGTGGCCAATGTAATGTCAGTTTTCAATAAAGGGTTCCAGGAGTAATCTGGGAAACTACAGACTGGTGAGTCTGATACTCTTTTCTTGTGAAGTACAGAAAAATAGAAGATGACAAAACATAAAGACCAGTTTGCCCATCTACACCAACTCTAAGCTCTGCAATCCCTTCCTCTCCTTCAAAGATTTGTGTTTGACTATGCTTTCCACCACCTCCACTGGTAAAAGCTTCCTAGAAAGCAATTATACATAGAGAGACAGGGCTTCATGAGGATGAGTCTGCACAGGTTTAGGTAAAGGATGTCTTGCCTTATCAATTTATTAGATTTTTTGAAGATGTAAACAAATGTGGCTAACGATGAGCCGGCTCATATAAAATGGCATTTTAGAAGGGACGTGTAGTTTGAATCTGGCATGTCCAGAGCAGAATGTTAAAAAATCTGGGGGAACGGCAGCATTGAAGGAAGGCACGTATAAGTACCTTCTGAAATCACTATGGGGTATGCTTACTAATCGGTCAATGGGGTCACGGCTTCGATATCGCACGGAAGCTGCTACCGCCGATCAGTAAACCTACCCCTATGCCTCCACCCTGAAAAATGAATGTCCCCATAACTTGTTATGGAGGCCAGACCCATTCAGGTTGCCAGGCCAAGTATGTGCACAGATGTAGGCCATTTCAGTAATATGGATGTCCCTAACTTGCACAACCTCAGAACTTAGTACTTGGGGGTATCCCAGAAGGGGGTTGTCTATGGTATGAGACTTTCATAGTAACATAGTATATGCAGAAGATAAAGACCAGCTTGGTCCATCTAGTCTGCCCAGCAAGGTGGCAAGAGTAAGTGCGCCCAGCGCTCCATGCAGGTCACCCCTCCCCATGCCTTTGTTTAGGGGTGTACCCACCGCTTCTTGCAGGTCACCTCTACTTGGTGAGATATCAGAGACAGTTAAGTTTATTTTGATTTTATCCTGTTGCAATAAAGGGTTCCATGCCATTTTGAATTCTGTCACTGTATTTGCCCCCTCTACTTCCATTGAGAGGGCATTCCACGCATCCACCACCCTTTCAGTGAAAAAGTGTTTCCTGATGTTGCCTTTAAGTTTATCCCCTTTCAACTTCATGTTATGCCCTCTAGTGTTACAGCTTCCCTGTCTTTGAAAAAGGTTTGTTTGTTCATCAATACTGCTTGAGTATTTAAAGGTCTGTATCATTTTATTTATTTATTTTATTTATTTAACGTTGTTCTATACCGCACTATTCTGCATCAGCGCGGTTTACAAGGAACAAATTTGTACAATGTGGAACAGCCATACATTGAACTTACATAAAACAGGGAATTAAACATGGATAACAGGTGAACTTTATACATTATATACAAAAGGGGGATTGCATCATAGCTGAGTTTATGATACAGGCCCTAAAGGGGATGGTTGGATGGGGTGGAGAGTTATCATAGGAGATTGGTTAGCGGTGTTGGATTGAGAGACTGTAGGGTCATGTGATACAGTCTAGGTGATGCTGTCAGAGTTATAAAAGTGTTGTATAAATAGGTGCTGTTTGAGGGCTTTTCTGAACTGGGGGAGGTTGTTTATGGTCCGGATTTCTGTTGGGAGGGAGTTCCAGCATGAGGGGGCAAACAAGGCAAAGGCACGCTTTCTAGTGTAGAGTATTTATTATTATTTATTTATTTATTTATTTAGAGTATACATATTTAGTCCTTGGAGTCTCTTTTCATATGTCTTCTGGTGCAGGCTCCAAATCATTTTGGTCATCTAACTCTGAACCATTTCCAGTCTTTTTATATCCTTTGTGAGATATGGTCTCCAAAATTGAACACAATATTCTGAGTGAGGCCTCACCAGCAACTTGTACAGTGGCATTAGTACTTCCTCTTTTCTGTTGGTTATTCCTCTCTGTATGCAACCCAGCATCCTTCTGGCTTTGGCCACTGCCTTGTCACACTGTTTTGCCACTTTGAGATACTCAGAAACAATCACTCTGAGGTCCTTCTCCTGGTCCATGCACACCAACCTATTGCCCCCTATCTCATACAATTCCCTCGGATTTCTGCAAGCCAAGTGCATGACATTGCACTTCTTCACATTAAATCTTAACTGCCAAGCATTAGACCATTCTTCCAGCTTTCAAGTCCTGACCTGCCATTTTAGATACTTGGACGTGCAGTGGCGGGCCAGTAAAATATTTGGAGTATGTATTTATGCTCAGCCTTCTTCAGGCAGGAAACAATACTTGTGGGAATGTAAGCATGTTATGTATTTCCTCTGGGAAGCATTACATCCATGAAACAAGCACTTTTTTCACCTTATTCATGGTCAGGAGCAGTTATAGGCATGGACACCTCACCGACTAGGGCCAGACATAAGAACAAAAGACATGCCATATTGGGTCATACCAAAGGTCCATCAATCCAAGTATCCTGTTTCCAACAATGGTCAATCCAGGTCACAAGTACATCTCAGGTTCCCAAAAAGTAGACACATTCCATACTGCTTATACCAGGTATTTGTGCCATTCTGACATGCAATTTCCTTGTCCTTCCCAGGCCATGCCTTCACCACATTCCCTTGCTACATGGACATTCTCACGCTGGGGATGGCTTCAAAATGGTACTGGGGACATCTCCGCACTTTGCATGTCTAAGTGCCCATTTTCAGATGTCCAACTCATGAGCAGAGCTTCTAAAATGCCCCTGATAGGGGGTTATTCTGAGCCACGAATAGTGGCATTTCTTCTCTTGCCCCCGATTAATTTCCCCGCCAGTTGTGTGGGGAAGTTAGATGGGACGGGGAATGGACGGCCCGGGGGCGGAGTCTGGATGGGCAGTGGGTGGTCGCCAGTCCTGGACATCCAGGGCCGAGTCTAATGTCAGCCATGTACATCCAGGGCCGGCAACATGTTCGGGGAAGTTATTCCACCTCCAAAGTGGAATAACTTCCCTGGATGTGTTTTTTTTACTATGCCAGGGTACGGATGGGGCAGCGGGGGGCTAGGGGACATTCCCCAAAGCCCAACCCTGGCCTTAGGAGCCATATTAGGGGTCAGGCTGCAGGGAATAATCACGTTTTGCAGGCGGCTGGCATTGTGGCTCTTCAATGGAGCCACAGGGCCATGACGCCATGGCTCCACAGCTCCATTGAAGAGCTTTGACTGAGTTAGTCGGGGACAGTCCTGCACATGCAGGCCAGACTGAATCGCAGTCCTGGCCTGCATGTGCAGGACTGTTTGCAATTCTGATCCCACGAGGCTAGACATGCCCCAAAGGATCAGAATCGCGATCCCCTCTGTACGTCCGGTTTAGACCAGATGTACAGAGGGGAGCTACATCCGGGACAGAATCGGGCCCATAGTGTATTTGGATTTTTTTTTCAGAAGGTGTTTGACAAGGCCCCTAATGAGAAACTCCTTAGTTTATTCAGTTATTTGGTATAATTGACTTTGGCCTACAGGACAACAAAGTGGTCTATAATCAAAATAAAAGAAAGAAATTTAAAATGTAATAGCATAGGAGGCAACATTAAGAAGCATGGGTATACCAGAACACCTAATAGTTCTCTTGCACAAACGTTACATTGATCAAGAAGCAACAGTTCAAATGGAACAAAATGTTTTAAAATCAGCAAAGGTGTATGACAAGGCTGCATACTTTCCTCCTACCTGTTTAATTTATATGCAAAACAAATCAGAGAAGCAGGACTGTATGAAAACAACAGAGGTGTGAAGATTGGTGGAAGACTCATCAACAACTTTCTCTGTGCTGATGATACCACAATACTGGCTGAAAGGGAAGACAATCTGAAACTTGTTTCTTAAGATCAAGGAACAGTTTTAAAATGGGCCTGCATCAACGCAAAGAGGAAAAAGATCTCGACAACTGGCAAAATCAATAAATTCATTGTTGGTGGAGAAGAAATTGAAATAGTAGACGACTTTAACCTGCTTGGATCAATAACCAATAAAGAAAAGACTTAGACAGGATTCTCAAGAGCAAAGATGTCTCCCTCCATACAAAGATTCAGCGTGTCCAAACTATGATATTTTCAATAACATCTTATGGATGCGAAAGTTGGACAGTGAAAAAGATAGATAGGAAGAAAATTGATGCCTTTGAATTATGATACTGGCCAAGAATACTGTGTATAGCATGGACTTCACAAGGAGCAAACCAGTCCATACTAGAGGAGATCAAACCAAAGCTTTCTTTAGAAGCTCAAATGACAAGACTGAACACAGCATGTGAAGGCAGAGATCGTTAGAGAAAGACATCATGCTTGGCAAGATAGAAGTTCAACGCAAAAGAGAAAGGCCAGCAATGAGAAAGATTGATATAATAACAGCAGCTATGGATGCCACTCTATCAACAATGAGCTGCCTGACTGAAGACCAACTACAGTTAGGACAACTATCCAGAGGGTCACCATGAGTGGACACCAACTCGACAGCACTTAACAACAACAGCATAGGAGGCAGTGTCTTATTCTAATTAAAAGACAGGAAATAGAGAGTATGACTACATAATTAGTTTTCCAAGTGGATTGCCCCAAAGATCTGTACTAGGACCTGTGCTATTTAACATAGTCATAAATTACCTGGTAAAAGGAGCAGTGAGTAAGGTGATCAAATTTGATGATGACACCAGATTATTCAAAGTCATTAAAAATCAGCTGAGGATGTGAGAAGGATCTTGTGATTCTAGGAGACTAGGCATCTAAATGGCAGATGAAATTTAATGTGGGCAACTGCAAAGTGATATGCATAGGGTAAATAATCCCAACTGCATGTAGAAATTGCAGGGTTCTGAGTTAGGAATCACCACCCAAGGAAAAGATCTTGAAATCATTGCAGATAATGCATATAAATTTTCAGCCCCTTGTGCAGCGACTGTCAAATAGAATTTTAGAGATGATTCAAAAAGGCATGGAGAACAAAAGTGAGAGTATGATTATGCCTCTTTATAGGTCCATGTTATGACCGCCCCTTGAGTAATTCTGCAGTTCTGGACATCCCATTTCAAAAGAGAGATAGTGTAACTAAAAAAAAAATTCAGAGAAAGGCAACAAAAATGACAAAGAGATGGACTACTTCCCTTATTTTGTAGATCATTTTTCATGCTCTCTATTCCTTCTGGGCTGTCCACCTTGTTGCAAATCTTTGTGTCATTCACAAAAAGACAATTTTTTCCTTCAAACCCTCTGGCAATATCACTCTCAAAGACATTGAACAGGCTAAGCAGGCTATGGCTCTTCAACTTGAAAAAGAGATAACCAAGAGGAGATAGGATAGAGGTTTATAACACCACAAGTGAGGTGAAAGCGTTGAATAGGGGACAGTTGTTTAACCTTTTAAACAGCACTAAATAGATTTAATACACATTAATGAATGTACCTGAAGACTGGAGAATGACCAATGTAAGTAACATCAATTTATAAAAAGGGTTCCAGGGTGATCCGGAAAACTATAGACCGGTGAGCCTGACATCAGTACCAGGTAAGATAGTAGAAACCATTATAAAGAATACAATTACTGAACATGTAGATAGTCATGGTTTCATGGGAGAAAGCCAACATGAATTTAGCCAAGGAAAGTCTTATCTTACTAATCTCTTATATTTTTTTTTAAAGTGTGAATAAACAGATAGATAAAGGGTACCAGTTGGTAAAGGGGATCATTCTGTGCCACAAACAGTGGGGATATATGTCCAGGCAGGACGTACATCCCCATTGTTCATCCCCCTGCCACTCCCAGCACTAAGACTCCCTGTACGAACAGCACTGTTGTACGGGGAGCCTTAGATGGGGGCAGTCCGGAGGCAGAGCGAGGGTGAGGCATGGGCGATTCCATGACCCCAGACAGTCCCCTTGGACAGCAGGGGATCATGGCACGGGACCCAGAAGGGGCACAGGAGGATCCCCGCAGCCCAACCCAGTCCTTGGAAGGCCAGATCAGGGGTCAGGCTGCAGGGAAAGAGATGTCTTTCTGGGCCAGAGATCGTGGCTTCTGAATGAAGCCATGGTACCATGGCAATGGGATGCCATGGCACTGTGGCTCCTGTGATGAAGTAGCCCCATTCTCTACCTTAAAAGCACAAGATTCACGGCATTTTAGTCCTGAAGCTGACAGGAAAACAGATCATGTGAGCAGCTGTTGTCAGGGACAACAGAAACAAATGCAGCCACGAGGTCTGGAAAAACACTCAGCTGAGAGAAATTCCCTAGTTCCTGATAGCGTGCACCTGAGAAGGGGAAGAGCTTACAGCCCTTATAAGGACAGTGCAGGGAACACAGGGTTAGAACAGCAAGGTCCACGAGAACAGCATGAACTGCTAGAACTGGCAGAACAGCGTGAGCAGTGTAAGCAGAGAGAACAGGCTGTCTTACCTGAAGCAGCTGGCCGAGAGGAAGCAGAAGGAGTTTCTTACTTTGACCTGGGAAGTGAGTCAGAGACAGGAAGGATTCACCCAAGTAACTACCCAGAGTCCTACAGGAGGAAGCAGCTAGCAAGAGCAGAGAACAGGTATGAATGGTCTGCTGATTGCAAACACTTTGGAGCACGGAGGCTACGTTCCAGCCGGAGTGAGTGGAAGCCAAAGACAAAACTGTATGTATCAGGAAGCTGTGACCTGAGGAATGATTATAGTGGGAAGTTAAAAGTGGTGAATGATAGAAATTCCTACAGTGTGAATGCAGAGCAGCCTCATGCAGGAAGTCTAAGGTGGGGGCAGGGCTGGAAGTCCCAACCGAGAGATTTAAGCAGAGAGCTAAGCAGAGAGCGTTCACTGCCTTCAGAGAAGGGGAGATATTATCCAGAGGACGTGTGTATGTCAGAAGATGACCTGGTAGAAATCCCTAAACCACAGAGAAAACCCCGCAGGCTAAAACCTGATAGCAAGAGGGGAGAAGGACGCTATCTATCCCAACCTGAGGATAGAAATAAGGAGGGTTCTGAATATGTGCAAGAACCAATGATAATTGACACACTCAGTGAGTGTTCGTCCGGCTGTGACCCAATGGACTGTACATTGATTTCGTCGCATAAGATAATGTCCTTATGCTAGTCAGAGCTGAACATAGTGTTAAGGGAAAACACTACAACTGATAAATGCTGATTTCCACACAGTGAGACTGTGTGCTGCAGTTGAATGCATAACGTTATTACTTACTTTGAAGCAAGAAGAAATTGTTCTAATATTCTTTATGTTTTTGCCAGAGAATATGGCTTATTTCTTTTGAGTACTTGTGTTTTGTTTGTTATTTGAATAATCCGACCCCGGGAGGGGAATAAATCCTAATTTGCCTTTACCACTCGAGGCGTGCAACTACTTTCATTGCCATCAGGCGCAGCCCTGCTAGCCAGGAGGCAGTCTGCCCACCTGGTGGTGACATAACCTGGCGTAGTTGGCAGGATTTTTTTCAAGAAGAAAAAACAGCACAGTACCAAGGATACATAAAGGATTACTTGCTGAAAAGAAGAAAAAAGTTTGCTGCCTGCGACGGAGGAAAAAAGAGAAAAACCGGAGCGGATTTTCCAAGTTCCTGACCTGGAGCGCAGCAAAGGACACAGCTTTCTCAACGCACGATCCTTCACCGTGCTAAGGTAAAGGTAGGAAGGCATGGGGTGACTAGGATCAGAGAAAGGGGGAGCTGTGGTGCAAAAAGAAGCAAGTAAAAGGGAAAATAAAAAAGAAAACCACATAGTCTGTGCCGCACTTGGTGGGCCTGTCTTTCTTTTTCTTTACAGGTGCGTGACGCAGTGAGGAAATGGATCCACAGCATATGAAAGACTGGATGGAGGCCCAATGGAAAGCCCAAGGGGAGCTGGCCAGACTTAGCCAAGAGAAAATGTTTGCCGCGATGACCGAGCAGCAGCAGCCGCTGTTAGAGTTGCTTGAGACTCTCATCAAGAGGACTGGTACCGCAGTAGAGGTAAATCCTGCAGTGTCCAAGGCGGTAGGACTTAATGACTGTAGTGCTTTGTCATTGGGACAGTTGAGGTCATACGATAACTTTGATGACTTCACAGATGCATTTGAACGGATCGCAGAAGCGGCTAAATGGCCGAATGATCAGTGGGCTGTAAGGTTCGCTATGACATTGTCTGGTGAAGCGCTAGCAGCCTACAAAACTATGCCTGTCGGTCTTTCGTCCAGTTACCCAGATGTAAAGTCAGCCATCAGGGATAGGCTGGGATTAACACCCATGCACTATAAGAGGCTCTTTAGAGAAGCCAGGCTGATGAACAGAGAAACACCTAAAGCTTTGTTACAAAGGTTAAGAGGGCTAGCTACCAAATGGCTTGCTCCAGAGAGGGCGACGGTAGAGTCATTGCTAGACACCGTCATCCTCGAGCAATATTTGGAGGCTATACCACCAGAGATAAAAGCATTTATAATGTTGCAAAAGTGTAATTCTACTCAAGACGCAGCCAACCTCACGGAGAATTATTTTGAGGCTGAATTAGCCAGTACCTCTGGAGGCAGTGTTTTAAAAGTGGCTGGTCTGGAGAGAATGAATGGTGTGAGGAAGTCCTTTAAGGGAAATGCATATAGTGAGAGTGCATATAAGGACAAAATGTCTGGTAAAAATGGAGAAAAGAATGTTCATATGAAATGTTTTAATTGTGGCCAGCCTGGACATGTATATAGGAAATGTGAAGTGCGCAATGCTCTAGTGTCGGGAGGAGAGAACCCCCTAGAGAAGGGCATTCTGTTAAAGGTCCAGATAGATGGGGTAGAGGCTTTGGCACTCCTAGATTCCGGAGCCGACCAAAGCATGGTCTCCCAGGAGGTATGGCAGACCATCACAGCCCATAACCCCTCTGCAGTAGGACAAATTGACGGAAGAGTGAGTGCAAGATGCGTGCATGGCACCTCGTCCCATTACCCCTTGTATAGAGTGTGTGTGGAAGGAGCAGGTACTCAGGAAAAAGTACAGGTAGCTGTAGTCCCACATCTCCCTTATGAGGTAGTGTTAGGACGCGATTGGCCCCCGTTTTCCAGACAAATGAAGAAAGGCCTTAGTGAAGAACCTGAGATACCAAAGACAGAGGCCATAGTCCAAAAGGTCCCCAAACCTTTATTTGAAAGGATACAAAAGTCCAAGGGCCCTACAAAACCACAGGTAGTGGAGGGAACCTCTTTGAAGAAAAAGTTTGTTTTGCGTTTCACCAAGCTATCTCCCCTGGCTCAGAGTCCAAAGAGGGCTTCTGAAGCCGCGGCAGGTTATGACCTGTGTAGCATAAATGATGTGGTGGTCCCGAGGGAAGGGAAAGCCCTTATTAATACAGGATTGCAGATCCAGATACCCGAAGGCTGCTACGGCCGAATAGCCCCGCGGTCTGGATTGGCTGTAAAAAGTTTTCTAGACGTAGGAGCGGGAGTAGTGGACCCTGATTATCGGGGTGAAGTAAAGGTCCTGCTGTTCAATTTCAGTAAAGAGAATTATACAGTAAGGAAAGGGGACAGAATCGCCCAATTAATATGCGAGCAGGTAGGTTTTCCCCTAGTAGAAGAAGTCCCTGCGTTAACGGCTACAACCCGAGGTACAGGTGGGTTTGGTTCCACGGGGGTGGGGGAGGTGAAAAGTCTAACTGCCATGGCAGATGGTAAAAGAGAGGAGGACTTAGGCCCCCAACCTGCCGATTGGAGGGAGCGCCCAGAGCCGCGCATAGGCACGGACTTATCAGTACCACAGCAAAAGGAACTGATTCATATGCTGGGTAGATTCAATGATGTTCTCACGACGATGCCGGGAGAAACCCGCATCGTCGCGCATGAGATTATTACCACCCCAGGGAAAATAGTGCGACAGCGTCCCTACAGGCTACCTGAGGCGAAAAAAATGGAAGTGATAGCCCAGGTAAAAGAGATGGCTAAAATGGGCATCATTGAGGAGTCCCGAAGCCCATGGTCGAGCCCAATCGTGCTGGTCCCTAAACCAGACGGGACACTTCGATTTTGTATCGATTTTAGACAAGTGAACAACATATCGCAGTTTGACGCCTATCCAATGCCACGGATAGACGACTTACTGGACAAGTTAGGCCAAGCCCGGTTCTTGACCACACTTGATTTAACAAAGGGATATTGACAGATCCCGCTAACCAGAGACTCCAAGCCAAAAACCGCCTTTAGCACGCCGGTGGGGCTCTATCAATTTAGGCGTATGCCTTTTGGCCTTCATGGCGCAGCGGCCACGTGCCAAAGACTCATTGATCAAGTCTTACGGCCTCACCATCACTACGCACTAGCGTATATGGATGATGTAGTCATCCACAGCAACACGTGGGCGGAGCATTTAGTCAGGGTGGAGGCAGTGTTACAGGCCATCAGAAAGGCTGGCCTAACCTTAAATCCTGCGAAATGCCTATTTGCCACTAGGGAGGCAAAATATCTGGGACATATAGTGGGGAATGGGTTGGTAAAGCCACTCACGGGCAAAATTGACAGTGTCCGAAATTTTCCCAGGCCCCTGGATAAAAAACACATCCGCAGCTTTTTAGGCCTTGTGGGATATTACAGGCGGTTTATCCCTAGGTTCGCGGAGATAAGTATGGTATTCACGGAGATGCTCAAAAAGAACGCGCCGAACATTGTACGGTGGACTCCGGAGGCGGAGGAGGCTTTTGTTTCTCTGAAAGAAAAACTGTGTAAAGCCCCAGTCCTAAGGGGAGTTGATTTTCGGTTGCCTTTCATCGTGCAGACCGACGCCTCCGAGACAGGTTTAGGTGCTGTTATGTCGCAGACATTTGAAGGGATTGAGCATCCCGATATGTATCTCAGCCAGAAACTATCCGATGCTGAGAGAAAATATTCAACTGTGGAACGCGAATGCCTCGCGATTAAGTGGGCTGTGGAGGCATTGCGCTTCTACCTGTCAGGGCGCAAGTTTGTCCTAGTCACGGATCATGCGCCGCTGAAATGGCTCAGCCATATGAAAAATGATAACGCTCGTTTGACCAGGTGGCACTTAGCCTTACAGGCCTTTGATTTTGAGATACAGCACAGGGCGGGCAAGTTGCATGGCAACGCAGATGCGTTATCAAGGCTTACGTGCTGTCAGACGAGGGCGTCAGCAGCCCGTAAGGTTTTAAGGGGGGGATATGTGATGAAGTAGCCCCATTCTCTACCTTAAAAGCACAAGATTCACGGCATTTTAGTCCTGAAGCTGACAGGAAAACAGATCATGTGAGCAGCTGTTGTCAGGGACAACAGAAACAAATGCAGCCACGAGGTCTGGAAAAACACTCAGCTGAGAGAAATTCCCTAGTTCCTGATAGCGTGCACCTGAGAAGGGGAAGAGCTTACAGCCCTTATAAGGACAGTGCAGGGAACACAGGGTTAGAACAGCAAGGTCCACGAGAACAGCATGAACTGCTAGAACTGGCAGAACAGCGTGAGCAGTGTAAGCAGAGAGAACAGGCTGTCTTACCTGAAGCAGCTGGCCGAGAGGAAGCAGAAGGAGTTTCTTACTTTGACCTGGGAAGTGAGTCAGAGACAGGAAGGATTCACCCAAGTAACTACCCAGAGTCCTACAGGAGGAAGCAGCTAGCAAGAGCAGAGAACAGGTGTGAATGGTCTGCTGATTGCAAACACTTCGGAGCACGGAGGCTACGTTCCAGCCGGAGTGAGTGGAAGCCAAAGACAAAACTGTATGTATCAGGAAGCTGTGACATGAGGAATGATTATAGTGGGAAGTTAAAAGTGGTGAATGATAGAAATTCCTACAGTGTGAATGCAGAGCAGCCTCATGCAGGAAGTCTAAGGTGGGGGCAGGGCTGGAAGTCCCAACCGAGAGATTTAAGCAGAGAGCTAAGCAGAGAGCGTTCACTGCCTTCAGAGAAGGGGAGATATTATCCAGAAGACGTGTGTATGTCAGAAGATGACCTGGTAGAAATCCCTAAACCACAGAGAAAACCCCGCAGGCTAAAACCTGATAGCAAGAGGGGAGAAGGACGCTATCTATCCCAACCTGAGGATAGAAATAAGGAGGGTTCTAAATATGTGCAAGAACCAATGATAATTGACACACTCAGTGAGTGTTCGTCCGGCTGTGACCCAATGGACTGTACATTGATTTCGTCGCATAAGATAATGTCCTTATGCTAGTCAGAGCTGAACATAGTGTTAAGGGAAAACACTACAACTGATAAATGCTGATTTCCACACAGTGAGACTGTGTGCTGCAGTTGAATGCATAACGTTATTACTTACTTTGAAGCAAGAAGAAATTGTTCTAATATTCTTTATGTTTTTGCCAGAGAATATGGCTTATTTCTTTTGAGTACTTGTGTTTTGTTTGTTATTTGAATAATCCGACCCCGGGAGGGGAATAAATCCTAATTTGCCTTTACCACTCGAGGCGTGCAACTACTTTCATTGCCATCAGGCGCAGCCCTGCTAGCCAGGAGGCAGTCTGCCCACCTGGTGGTGACACTCCATTCAGGAGCCTGACAGAGTTAGCTGGTTATGTAGCTGGGTGTGTGGCTGATCAGAATCGTGGCCAGCCTGCACGTCCAGGACGGTAGACCCGATTCTGATCCAATGGGCACATCTAACCCCTGCAGGATCAGAATCAGGTGCTACTGTTGCATGCCCTAATTCTACCCTGACACACAAGGGGCTAGATGACCAGAATAGAATTGGCCTCATAGTGTATCTGGATTTTCAGAAAGCCTTTGACAAGGTTCCTAATGAGAGACTCTTGGTGAAATAAAAAGTCATGGGATAGGAGACAGTGTAGTATTGTGGATCAGGAACTGGTTAAAAGACAGAAAACAGAGAGGAGGGCTAAATGGGCAGTTTTCTCAATGGAGAAACGTGAATAGTGGAGTACCCCAGGGATCTATGCGTGCCAGCTGCTTTATAACATATTCATAAATGACCTGGAAAAGGGAATAATGAATGAGGTGATCAAATTTGCAGATGACACAAAATTATTAAAAGTTGTTAAAATGTAAGAGGATTATGAAAACTTGCAAGAGGACCTTGAAGAATTGGAGGACTGGGCATCCAAATGACAGATGATATTTAATGTGGACAAGTTCATGGTTATGTAATGAGGAAAGAACAATTCAAACTGTTGTTACATGATGCAAGGTGCCACATTATCAACCACCACCCAGGAAAAGGATTTAGGCAACATCGTAGACATTGACAACCTCTGCCCAGTGTGCAGCATCAGCCAAGAAAGTAAATAGAATGCTAGGAAACATAAGGATAGGAATGGAAAGTAAAATCAAGGATATTATAATGCCTCTGTATTGTTCCATGTTGTGACAGCACCTTGAATATTCTGTGCAATTCTGGTCACTATATCTTAAAAGGGATATAGCAGAACTAGAAAGGGTACAGAGAAAAGCCACCAAAATGGTAAAGGGGATGGAAGGATACCCCTATGACGAAAGGCTTAAAAGGTTAGGCATCTTTGACTTGGCAAAAAGACGTGAGAGGAGATATGATAAAGGTCTATAAAAGAATGAATGGAGAAGAACGGGTAAACATAGATCAGTTGTTTACTCCTTCAGAAAGTAGAAAGACTAAGGGACACACAATGAAGCTACAATACAGGCCCTTTAAAGCTAATAGGAGAAAATATTTTTTCACTCAACTCGTAATCAAATTCTGGAATTCGTTACTGGAACATGTACATAAGAACATAAGAAATGCCTTACTGGGTCAGACCAAGGTCCATCAAGTCCAGTATCCTGTTTCTAAAAGCAGCCAATCCATGCCACAAGTAACTGGCAGGTTCCCAAAGAGGCAGACAGGTTCCACAATGCTTGTCCCAAGGCAAGCATTGGATTTCCTGGGTCCTCTTTAATAATAGTTTATGGACCTTTCCTCCAGGAACTTGTCCAAACCTTTTTTAAACCCAGCTACACTAACAACTTTTACAACATCATCTGGTAATGAATTCCAGAGTTTGATTATGCATTGAGTAAAAAAATATTTTCTTTTATTAGTCTTAAATGGGTGGCCTTGTAGCTTCATTGTATGTCCTCTAGTCCTTTTACTTTTTGATGGCATAAACAACAGATCTACATTTACCTGTTCCACTTCATTCATTAATTTATAGAGCTCTATCATATCTTCCCTCAGCAGTCTCTTTTCCAAGTTGAAGAGCCCCAACCTTTTAAGCCTCTCCTCATAGGGGTATCCTGCCATTCCCTTTATGATTTTTGTTGCTCTTCGTTGTACCTGGTATGGCAGGAAGTGATCCTGTAACTAGGACCTGTCCTCCAGGTGATATAAAACCCTCTCGCACCGAGGAAGTTTCTCCAGGGCCATGTGCCCATGAGGGAAGGGTTAGGACAGCCGTTATAGTTGGTGATTCGATCATTAGGCATGTAGATAGCTGGGTGGCTGGTGGACGTGAGGATCGCCTGGTAACATGCCTGCCTGGTGCGAAGGTAGCGGACCTCATGCGCCACCTAGATAAGGTCTTAGATAGTGCTGGGGCGGAGTCTGCTGTCTTGGTACATGTCGGTACCAATGACATAGGAAAATGTGGTAGGGAGGTTCTGGAGGCTAAATTTAGGCTTTTAGGTAGGAAGTTGAAATCCAGAACTTCCAGGGTAGCGTTCTCCAAAATGCTTCCCGTTCCATGTGCAGGACCCAAAAGGCAGGCAGAGCTCCGGAGTCTCAATGCGTGGATGAGACAATGGTGCAGAGATGAGGGTTTTGGATTTGTTAGGAACTGGGGAACATGCTGGGGAAAGGAGGGGCTCTTCCGAAGGGATGGGCTTCACCTTAATCGGGATGGAACCAGGCTGCTGGCATTAACCTTTAAAAAGGAGATAGAGCAGCTTTTAAACTAGATAATAGGGGAAAGCCGACAGTCGCCCAAGAGCGGATGGTTCGGAAGAATGTATCCTTGAAGGATACTACCAAAAGCAGAGAGGTTCCAAAAAAGAGTAAAGTAGCCCAAATGCCCTCGAGTATGGAGCAGACAGAGCTTAAAGATCCCAAATTACCCATGTCTACCAATAGTCAAATTAATATGAATAAAATACAGTCTCTAAAATGCTTGTATGCAAATGCTAGAAGTCTAAAAAATAAGATGGGAGAGTTAGAATATATAGCCCTAAATGAGGGGTTAGATATGATTGGAATATCAGAGACATGGTGTAAGGAGGACAACCAGTGGGACACTGTGATACCTGGGTACAAACTATATCGTAATGACAGAGCTGATCAAATTGGTGGAGGGGTTACGCTCTATGTTAGAGAGGGCATTGAATCAGAAAGGATTAAAGTTTTGCAGGAAACAAAATCTGCTGTAGAATCTCTATGGATTGAAATTCCATGTAAAAAGGGGAAGGCGATGGCAGTGGGGGTGCACTATTGACCGTCTGGCCAGAATGAACAAATGGATGATGAAATGCTCAAAGAAATCAAGGAAGCTAACAAAAGTTACAGCGCAGTAATAATAATGGGTGATTTCAATTACCCCGGTATCGACTGGGTCAGTGTCACGGCAGGACATGCTAGGGAGATAAAGTTCCTAGATGACATAAATGACTGCTTCTTGGAGCAGCTGGTTCATGAACCGACCAGAGGGGAAGCCATATTAGACCTAGTCCTTAGTGGAACACCAGATCTAGTGCAACAGATAAGGGTGTTGGAGCCACATGGCAATAGTGATCATAGCATGATCGCCTTTGATTTAATTAGTGGAGGAGGGATAGTAAGGAAATCCATAGTACTACCTTTTAACTTTCGGAAGGGAGACTATGATAAAATGAAGAAACTAGTTAAGAAAAAACTAAAAGGAGCAGTGCAAAGGTTAAAGACTTACATCAAGCTTGGGTGTTGTTGAAAAATACTATCTTGGAAGCCCAGACCAGCTGTATTCCACGCTTTAAGAAAAGTGGAAGGAAGTCCAAAAAACTGCCACCATGGTTTAAAGGTGAGGTCAGAGAGGCTGTTGTTGCCAAAAAAAGCATCTTTCAGGAAATGGAAAAAAGAGCCAAACGACGAAACCTGGAAACAGCACAAGCACTGGCAAGTCAAATGCAAGGCATTGATAAAACAGGCAAAGGGAGAATTTGAGAAGAAGCTTGCTGTGGAAGCAAAAACGCGAGATAAAGATTTTTTCAAGTACATTCGTAGCAAAAAACCTGTGAGAGAGTCAGTTGGTCCATTAGATGATAGAGGAGTTAAAGGGGCACTAAGAGGCGACAAGGCGATAGCGGAGAGACTGAATTAATTCTTTGCTTCGGTCTTTACTGAGGAAGATGTAGGGATGTTACCCATGACTGAAGTGGTATTTAAAGGTGCGGAAAAATTGAAGGAAATGTCGATACATCGGGAAGATGTATTACAACTATTAGATAAACTGAAGAGTAGCAAATCACCTGGGCCGGATGCTATACATCCAAGGGTGTTGAAAGAACTGTAATATGAGATTGCAGACCTGCCATTAGTAATCTGTGAACTATCATTAAAATCATCTCTAATACCTGAAGATTGGAGGATCGCCAATGTAACACCAATTTTTAAAAAGGGTTCCAGGGGTGATCCGGGAAACTACAGACCGGTGAGCCTCACGTCAGTATTGGGAAAAATGGTAGAAACCATCATAAAGAATAAAATTACTCAGCATGTAGATAGCCATGGCCTAATGGGAGACAGCCAACATGGCTTTAGACAAGGAAAATCTTGTCTTACTAATCTGTTATGTTTTTTTGAAAGTGTGAATAAACAGGTGGACAAAGGTGAGTCGGTTGATATAGTGTATCTGGACTTTCAGAAAGCCTTTGACAAGGTCCCTCATCAGAGACGTTTGGCAAAACTAAAGAGTCATGGGATAGGAGGCAGTGTACTACTGTGGATCAAGAACTGGTTAAAACATAGAAAGCAGAGGGTTGGGCTAAATGGCCAATTTTCCCAATGGAGAAAGGTGAATAGTGGTGTACCCCAGGGATCTGTGCTGGGTCCGCTGCTTTTTGACATATTCATAAATGACCTGGAAAGTGGAATAACGAGTGAGATTATCAAATTTGTAGATGACACAAAACTATTTAAAGTTGTTAAAACCCAAGAGGATTGTGGAAAATTGCAAGAGGATCTTGATAAATTGGAAGACTGGGGATCAAAATGGCAGATGAAATTTAATGTGGACAAGTGCAAAGTTATGCACCTAGGGAAGAACATGTCATGACCCTCGCCTGGGCCAAAGGCTTACAGGCATAGGGCTGCCAATGTTTGTCCTTAAATAAAGAGTTACTATCCTTGTCTCCAGCAGGGAACTCTGGGACTTGTAGTTGATTCTTTTACTCAAAGACAAAGTAGTGTGAGACCATTGGTTTTAAGGCAAAACAAGAATTTTATTTAGGTTCCCATAAGCACTAAGGTTCAACGCAGACATAAGGATTATTCTCCAAGTAAATAATAACAGGAAACATATGCAACTGGAACTGAAGAAACTGAAAGAACCTTTAAACATGTGCAGCTGTTTTCAGCAAAACCATTTCAGCAAGTAAATCACAGCTTCCTTTGTTCGTCCAGCACAGCTAAATTTCTTCATTTATCCTGTGCTGCTTCGGTTATCAAACTCTAGGTTAAGCAAGGGTTCTTTACCTTAGAAGAAGTTCTTGGCATTCACATGGCTAGGTAAAACCCTGCTTCTCAAAAGCTTCTTCTGTTAACACTTTTTATCACCAACTTTCAAACTTCCTTCTTACACAAAGAACAGTCCATAGGAGACTCCTCAGTAACAGAATCCTGCCCAAAAGAGTCAATTTGCATTTCTTCCTGTGCTACAAAATGCTTATCTGTCTCTGGGCTTTCATTAACTCTTTCAAGCTTACTGTTCTGTAGGAACTTCTGAATTTCCTTGCACAGCTGTTCTCCCTGATATGGAATATTTGTACCTTGAGAGTGGGGCTTCTTTCTCTGGATCAATTGCCTCAATGCTTCAATCGTGTTCAACTCTGGTTCTCTGCCCTCGGCTGGGTTCTGGTCACTTCCAGTTGTAACCGTATTCACCCACCTTCTGGCAGCAATCTGTTCCTCATTGTCAGCAATTCTCCCTGCCACCCATCTGCTGGTTTCTGAATTAAGAGTACGTCTCTTACAAGGACTGCTTCCTCTGTTGCTGCTTCCTTTCTTGCTGGAGCTGTTCTCCAACTCAAAGTCAAACTTCCCACTTCTCCTTTTCCTCTCCTCTGAACAGGGCTTATAAAGCTGTTTCCTAACTAACACTCCCCTGTCTCTGCACAGGTGATTATCATTACCCTCCAAGCCTGCACTTACGTTAGAGCTTGGGTGTGGCTTGACTTCAGCAACTACGTGCTTCTTTCCTTTGCCTGCAGTCTGAACCCTGTGAATACCTTGCCTGTCTCTCACCTTAAAGGCATATTCACTGTTTTCTTCTGTTTCCATCGGCTCAGCACAGCTCTCATCATCACAAACAACCCAAACTATGGTTACACGATGCAAAGTTCCACATTAGGAACCACCACCCAGGAAAAAGATTTAGGCGTCATTTTGGATAACATGTTAAAACCTTCGGCCCAGTGTGCAGCGGCAGCCAAGAGAGCAAATAGAATGCTAGGTATCATAAGGAAAGGAATGGAAAATAAAACAAAAGATATTATAATGCCTCTATATCGTTCCATGGTGAGACCGCACCTTGAATATTGTGTGCAATTCTGGTCGCCGTATCTTAAAAAGGATATAGCGTTATTAGAAAAGGTTCAGAGAAGAGCCACCAAAATGGTAAAGGGGATGGAAGGATACTCCTATGAAGAAAGTCTAAAAAGGTTAGGGCTCTTTAACCTGGAAAAGAGACGGCTGAGGGGAGATATGATAGAAGTCTATAAATTAATGAACGGAATGGAACGGGTAAACGTAGATCGATTGTTTACGTTATCAGAATATAGAAAGACTAGGGGACATGCAATGAAGCTACAGGGTAAACTATTTAAGACTAATAAAAGAAAATATTTTTTCACTCAACGTGTAATCAAACTCTGGAATTTGTTACCGGAGGATGTAGTAAAGGCTGTTAGTGTAGCTGGCTTTAAAAAAGGTTTGGAGAAGTTCCTGGAGGAAAGGTCCATAAACCATTATTAAGAAGGGACCCAGGATATCAATGCTTGACCCAGTACAAGCATTGTGGAACCTGTGTCTTTTGGGGAAACTGCTAAGTAGGTATGACCTAGATTGGCCACTGTTGGAAACAGGATACTGGGCTTGATGGACCTTGGTGTGACCCAGTATGGCATATCTTATGTTCTTATGTTCAGCTATATCCTTTTTAAGATATGGCAATCAGAACTGTACAAAATATTCAAGATGCAATCTCACCATGAAATGATACAGAGGCATTATAATATCCTTTGTTTTATTCTTCACTCTGTTCCTTATGATTCTTATGATTCTATTTGCTTTCTTTGTCATCACTACAAACTGGGCAGAGAGTTTCAACATATTGTCCATGATGGCACCTAAATCTTTTTCCTGGGTGTGGTTTCTAAGGTGGTACCTTGCATCATGTAACCATAGTTTGTGTTGTTCTTTCCTATGTGGATAACTTTGCACTTGTCCACATTAAATTTCATCTGACATATGGATGACCAGTCTTCCAATTTTTCAAGGTCATCTTGCAATTTTTTACAATCCTCTTGCATTTTAACAACTTTGAATAATTTTGTGTCATCTGCAGATTTGATCATCTCACTCATTATTCCTAATTTCGGATCATTTATGAATATGTTAGGAAGCAGTGGACCCAGCACAGATCCCTGAGGTACTCCACTATTCACCTTTCTCCACTGAGAAAATTGGCCATTTAGCCCTTCTCTCTACTTTCTATCTTTTAAGCAGTTCCTGATCCACAGTACTACACTGCCTCCTAACCCATGGCTTTTTAATTTTGCCAAGAGTCTCTCATGAGAGACCTTGTCAAAGGCTTTCTGAAAATCTCAATAGACTATATCAATTGGCTTACTTTTGTCTATGTTTTTATTCACACCTTCAAAAAAGTATAACAAATTAGTAAAACAAGACCTTCCTTGGCTAAATCCATGTTGACTCTCTCCCACTGAACCATGACTATCTACATGTTCAGTAATTGTTTTCTTTATAATGGTTTCTATCATTTTGCCCAGTACTGATGTCAGGCTCAATGGTCTGTAGTTTCCATAATCACCCCTGGAACCCTTTTTAAAAAGTGGAGTTACACTGGCCACACTCCTATCGCTGGGCACTACAGATGATTTTAATGATAGTTCACAGATTACTAATAGTAGGTCTACAATCTCATATTTCAATTCTTTCAACACCCTGGATGTATACCATCTGGTCCAGGTAATTTGCTACTCTTCAGTTTATCAAGCAGTTTTAATACATCCTCCCGGTTTATCAAAATGTCTTTCAATTCTTCTGCTATATCACCTCTATATACCATTTCAGGCACGGGTAACTTCTTTACATCTTCTTCAGTAACGACCAAAGCCAAGAATTCATTCAGTCTCTCCACTATGTCCTTGTCCTCACTTAGCGCCCCCTTTACCCCTCTGTCATCTAATTGACTCTCTCACAGGTTTTTTTGCTACAAATGTACTTGAAAAGCTTTTGTTATGAGTTTCTGCTTCCACAGCAAGCTTCATTTTGAATTCTTTCTTTGCTTGCCTTATCAATGCTTTGCATCTAACTTGCCAGTGCTTATGTTGTTTCTGGTGATCATCTTTAGGCTCCTTTTTCCATTTCCTGAAGGATGCTTTTTTGGCAACAACAGCCTCTCTGACCTTGCCTTTAAACCATGCTGTCAGATGTTGGCCTTCCTTCCACTTTTCTTAAAGTGTTGAAACATATGATCTGGGCTTTCAAGATACTACTTTTAAACATCACCCATGCTTGTAAATCTTTAACCTTTGCAGCTGCTCCTTTTATTTTTTTCTTAACTATTTTCCTCATTTTATCATAGGCTCCCTTTTGAAAGTTAAAAGGTAGTTCTGTGGATTTCCTTGCTGTCTTTCTCCCATTTACTAAATGAAATGCAACCATGCTATGATCACTATTGCCAAGTGGCTCCAAAACTCTTATCTCTTGCACCAGATCCTATCTTTTACTAAGGACTAGGTCCAAAATAACTTCCTCCCTTGTCGATTCATGAACTAGCTGCTCCAAGAAGCAGTCCTCCTCAAACTTTACCTCTCTAGCGTGTCTTGCTGTGATATTGACCCAGTAGATACTGGGGTAATTGAAATCACCCATTATTTATTTATTTATTTATTTATTTAATGATTATGTTATACCGCCTTTCAGAGTTATCAAAGCAGTTTATTATTGTGTTGTAGCAAAGCTAACAAAAGCTACAACACATTATTACTGTGCTGTAACTTTTGTTAGCTTCCCTGATTTCTTTTAGCATTTCATCTTCCATTTCTTCATTCTGGCCAGGCAATCAGTAGTACACCTCCCACTGCTATTACCTTCCCCTTTTTACATGGGATTTCTATCCATAGAAATTCTATAGTGTTTTGTCTCCTTCAAATCTTTAATCCAATATGACTCAATGCCCTGTCTAACACAGAGCGCAACCCCTCCAACAATTTTATTTACTCTTTCATTGTGATATAGTTTCTACTCAGGTATTACTGTGTCCCTTTGGATGTCCTCCTTCTACCAGGTCTCTGAGATACCAATCATATCTAACCTTTCATTTAGTGCTGTATATTCTAACTCTCCCATCTTATTTTTTAGACTTCTAGTATTTGCATACAGGCATTTTAGAGGTTGTATTTAATTCATATTAATCTGGTTATCAGTTGATAGGTCACCTGGGTCACTTTTTTCTTTGTTAGAACCTCTCTGTCATGATGCCCTAACTTCCCTGTTTTGCTAGTATCCTTCAAGGATACATCCTTCTGAACCATGCGTTCCTAGGTGACAGTCTGCTTTCCCCTACTATCTAGCTTAAAAGCTGCTCTAACTCCTTTTGAAAGGTTAATGCCAGCAACTTGGTTCCATCCCGGTTAAGGTGGAGCCCATATCTTTGGAAGAGCCCCTCCCTTCCCCAGAATGTTGTAATAAAAGTGTAGCTGGGTTTAGAAAAGGTTTGGACAAGTTCCTGGAGGAAAAGTCCATAAATCATTATTAAAGAGGATGAGGGAAATCAACTGCTTACCCCTGGGATAAGCAGCATGGAATCTGGGTATCTTTTTGGGAACCTGACAGATGCTTGTAACCTGGATTGGCCACTGTTGGAAATATGATCCTGAGCTTGATGAACCCTTGGTCTGATCCAGTATGGCATATCTTATGTTCTTAATGCGTGTTAATTGCCCAGAGCCCTTTTATTTCTATGGGTTCAGTAGCATTTAAAGTGTGTTAACATTTAGTAAACCTACCCCTAAACAAGAAGACACACCACAAAACCAGCAAACAGCAGACTGAAAATAAATCATAGTGAGTATTTTCATGCAGTGCACCATTAGGCTGTGGAAACTATTGTTAGATGATGGGGAGCAGTATTCAGAAGAGGTCTGGACAAGTGATCATTTACCCAAAGTTACAGTTATGATCATATAAGGGAAGCATCTCCTCAGAAAGAGATTTTAAGTCCATTATCAGGTTTTAATAAACCTCTGTGATGCATCTTATTTTACAGCCAGTCTATATAATTACCAGGTTTAGGATTTATAATTGTTATTGATCTTTTTCTTTCTCTCGTGTCTTTACCTTGGTAAAATTTAGTGGTCTCCCACAGTTGCAAATGTATTTGTGCCATTTTTCTTGTGGCTTTTTTCAGAAGTTGTTCCTTTATTGTGTGTTAATTAATGACTCTTTCCCAGTGTTGTACAGAACTGTGTCTGCTGTCAGCCCACTATCAGAGCAAGAATTGGAACAAGTCCATGGACATTTGCTGTGTGCATGCCAGCACCTGTACTGAAATACAAATAAATGCTTCCAAAGATAGAAATATCTTTATTTCTGTAAAACAAAGCTTTGTCTTCTTTTTTTTTTATTTTTTTGACTTGCAAATGTATATGTGTTATGGTCCTCTTTCATGCCCCAATCCTTGGATGACATGTTGTTAAGAATTATTCAGAAAGGGATAGAAAGCAAAACTGAAGAGCTGGGGGGTAGGGGGGAGGATAGGGAGAGGAGGAGGGTATAAGGGGAAAAGGGAAGAGAGTGAGTTATCCTGCAACCATGACACCTGTCAAGCATGTTTGCAGGGTTCTGGAGCTGTCCCTGAAACATGGTCCCTGGTTGAGGACCATCACTGCTATGTCTGAACTAAAGTCAGTTCAGAAAGCAGATGAAAATAGGAAAAACATCTCTGGGTAACTGCAAATGAAGGCTCATGGTGGCACCAGATCCCGGCCCTGGTTCCAAGTGAGTTGGAAGCCCAAAGGGAACAGGATGGAACTGCCATTTTAAAAAAGAGAGAAAGGAACACAATCAAGAAAGTGAAACCTGTTTGCCATTAAAATCAGGACACATTATTCTTATGCCACTGGGCTCCTGCTGTTCTGAAGAGACTAATGAATGAGGTGTCCAGAGCTGATGAGCTGTTTTGCCAGGCTTTCTCCCTGTGGCTCTTTCAGAAGGATCTCTGCCACATAGTATAGCACATATGAAGAGAGAGCATTGCAGGCAGTTGCTCTCAGTTCTCAGAAGTAGAAAAATCCTGCTTGCGGCCTTTCTTTCTCTTACTGAACATAAAGCGGATTGTAACAGGGCTGTGAAGAGAAACAGAATCTCCATTTGGGCACACTCATACCCCTCTTTCCTATACAACTATGAATCTTTTGCTATGATGATACCAGTGTACAAACACTCACAATTAATAGTCATGGGAATAGGCAATGCTGAAGAGCTTGCATGAGCATCAACAGGAGTACAATGCAAAACCAAACACTGCAGCTCTAAGACACTTTTTTCTTGTGAATTCATGCTGGAAGTGATAGTGCTGCTATCCCTTTTATTATGGTTTACAAATTAGGGAGATCTTTGTCACTTGTAATGCTTGCCAGATGCCGTGAAGAAAGAAGGGGTCAGTCTAGGACCTAGCTTGTCTTTTTAAAAACCCATGCCAGCTGTGATGATAGTAGGCGAGCCTGCATCTCTGTCATGTTGCATTTTATTTTGTCATACTGACTCTCTAAAGTCGGCCTTATTTTTAATTGCCTGTGTTAGGAGTGTTTGTGCTTCTGAAGGTGAGCTGTCTTCTAGGTTTGGCATGAAGGACTTGGACTCCTCTGAGTCTATATGATCTGAAATTGGGTGACAAGCGGCGGCTGCAGGTCTGTCCAGTCTTTCAGCAGGAATGGAGCTGGAGCTTTTCTATGGGGCTTGGGGTCTCTTATTATGTTTGTACTGTTTTAATACCATGTTTGTGCCACATAAATGCAACTCATCATGAAAATCATGTGAAAAAACAGAAATCAATATTCGGCTCTGGTTCATGGGGTTGGGGTGGAGGTGGGGGGCGGGGGGGCTAAGCAGAGCCTGGAAACAGTTGTTAGCATGGCCCATGAAAGCTGATGTGTAAGATTCAGCCAAGACCCTCTTACACATCTTTGTGTCGGACTAGCAGCCTTCTTTGCTAAAGAACTTGTCTCACCTCGGATATGCTAATGTCCAAGAGCAAAAGGAATGTTAACTCAGTCTCTACTAGTCAGTCAGAGCCATGCTAATATCTGTGTTATATAAACCTCATCATACATTTAACAGCTGGAATGACAGTATGAAATTACATATGGCCTGAGTGTTCTGATGCCTAGAGCTGGGTCTAGGTCAGTTGGTGCCCAGTACATAGTAATATAGGGCCCAATATTCAAATGGCAGCTACACAGTTTGCAGACCTGTAAACCGTGTAACTGCTGCTCATCGGGATATTCAACGGCACTAATACAGTTAGTGCCGCTGAATATCCCCTCTCTTCTCCCTTACGTACCCAAAAGCTAACCGCTTAGCACTGGGGCATGTCAGGGGCATTTCCGGGGAGAGAAGCGGAGGCAGCGACAGTCCCTAACTGGGCAGCAGTGATATTGCATGCTGCCCAGTTAGGGACCCGTGCTAAAAGATAGGCGAGGGAAACCCTTGCCTATCTTTAAGCTGCAGGAGCTAACCGCGCAACATGCAATATCACTGCTGCCTGGTTAGCTACTGCGGCTTCTGGGTATGTGTGGCAAACCTGGATATCAATGCCAGGGCAGCATATGATCCTGGCATTGAATATCCAGGGTTAAGGTTTGGTGGGTATGGCTATGTACCATAGCGGCACATAGCCTGCCCAAATGAATATCGGGCCCATAGTAAATGGCAGTAGATAAGTGCCACTTTGTGTAGATTATTCCACTCTGTGGTATTACTTTAGGTTGTAGCTGCTACTCTGTGCAGGTTACCTCTGCTTTGTGCTTGGTTTGAGGCGAAAAAGCCATCTAAGTTTTGCTTTGAGCAGAAGGCTCCTCTTGCTATATATGGATCCTCTGGACCTGGTATTCAGTGTTGGCGGCTAGCACTGCTAAAGCAGCTAGCCACCACCCCTGAACATTAGACCTGTATATGCAATGCCGGGGGCCATATCTGGGTCCCAACACTGAATAGCCGGGTTGCACGGATAGCGATGAAGCTAACCGGCAGTGGTGATATTCAGCGGCTGCCTGGTTAGCTTCTGTGGCAAAGGTTAGGCCAGCCTTTGCTGCTTCTGACTTTTATCACTTTGCGATAACCAGGCTGCAGCTCAGTATCACCACTGCCCGTTATCACCAGATTCTGTCCCCAGATAGCCTCTGGATATCATCGAGTGTCGCTGAATATCCTGGACAAAGGGATTTGCATGTTTATCAGGCCTGCTAAATGTGTTTATCCCTTTGAAATGAGCCTTCTGTGTTTATCCCATGCCTTTAGTCCCCAGCACTTCTACTGAAGGGCATTCCATGAATCCACTACTCTTTCCATGAAAACGTCCTTCCTGATGTTGCTTTTAAGCTTATCCCCTTATAGTTTAATTTCATGTTCTCTAGTTTTATAGCTTCTGTGTTTTTGGAAAAAGTTTGTTAGCTCATCAATACCTTCCAAGTATTTAAAGGTCTGTATCATATCTCGCCTGTGCCACCTCTCCTCTAGCGTACATACATTTATGCAGGGCCAACCTGTCCATTGAGCAAGAATGTTGTTGGCACAGGGCCCCACGCTTCAGGAGGCCCCACGCCAACAACATTCTGCCCGCTGCTCACCTCCTTTAGCGGCACCCGGCAGGCTCAGCACAGCTCGTTACAGCTGCCGAAGTGAAGAGCGTTGTTCCCTTCACTTCGGCAGCTGTATTGTAATGAAGATCACAGGCGCGCCGGAGGTCAAAGGACACTTCCTGTGTCCCGGCTCTTAGCGCACCTGCAGTCTTCATTACAATACAGCTGCCAAAGTGAAGAAAACAATGCTCTTCACTTCGGCGGCTGTAACGAGCTGTGCTGAGCCTGCCGGGAGTCGCTAAAGCCTGCCACGGGGCTCTTTGGGGAGGGGGGGAGCTTGGGCTTGGGCTTGAAATGGGCCGAATGGAGGGGTCTAACATTGGGAATGGGCTGGGGGGGGGGCTTTAATTGCAAATGAGCTGAGTGGGGAGGGGGGAAGGCTAGGATTGGAAATGGGCTGGGGGGGGCTAGGACTGCAAATGGTTTTTTTTGGGGGGGGGTAGGATTGGAAATGGACTGATGTGGTTCTGGAATAGGATTGGAAATGTCTGATGGGGGGCTACTTTTAGAAATGGCTGATAGGGGCAGCTTGGACTGGAAATGAGTTGATTTGGGGGGGCTAGGACTGGAAATGAGCTGATGGGGGGCTCGGACTGGAAATGGACTGAGTGTGGGGAAGCTTGGACTGGAAATGGGCTGAAGCTCCCCCACACTCGGCCCAATTTCCAGTCCAAGCCCCCCCCATCAGCTCATTGGAATAGGATTGGAATTGGTTTATGGGGGGGCTAGTATTGGAAATGGTTTATGGGGGGCCTAGGATTGCAAATGAGCTGATGGGGGGAGCTTGAACTGGAAATGGGCTGATGGGCGGTGGAATAGGACTGGAAATGAACGGATTGGGGGGCTAGGACTGGAAATGGGCTGATGGGGGGTGGAATAGGACAGGAAATGAGCTGATTGGGGGGGCTAGGACTAGAAATGGGCTGATGGGGGTGGAATAGGACAAAATGAGCTGATTGGGGGGGTTAGGATTGGAAATGGGCTGATGCGGGGGGGGGGGGAAATGCAATTAGAAGGGAGCAGATGCTGAGTGGGGCTGGAACTAGAAGAGAGCTGATTTTGGGGGATGACTAGAAGGGGATGGGGCTGGAGGAATGATGATGGAGGGGGAAAAGATATTTTGTGTGGGAGGGAAGAAAAATCTACAAGTTGCTGGGTATTGGCAGAGTAAGTGGGGATTGAGGATGGAAGGGTGAAATTTGAGTGGATGATAAAGGAATAAAAAAGAAATTGGGGAAAGAGCAAAAGGGGAAAGGTCAGTATGTTAAAGTAGATGTAGAAGATAGAATGGAAAAAAATCTAGAAGAGAGAAGAAAGGACAAATAGACAGCAGACAATGGAGAATTAGCAGAAGACATTAGAGACCAGAAGAAAGTGACTGGAGCAATTGCAATTGAAAAATAAAATGCCCAAACAACAAAAGGTAGAAAAATACTTTTTTTTATTTTGAATTTATTAACTGGAATATGTCAGCTCTGGGAAATGTGTATCATTAACGTCTTTGCATTTTTGTTTAGTACAAAAAAAATTAATTTATAGTGTTATACATTCCAAGTTTGGCTTTAGGGGTTCCCAATTGAATTATTGTCTTCCAATTTCTAAATTGTGATTCCTTGTTCTTTGTTTGGTGACAGTCTATGTTCTGCATGTGTAACTGAACTGAGATATTCTATTCTTGTAGTTTCTGTTTGACAGTGCTACTTGTTCTCTTTCCCCAGTAGGAGATGTATTGGTATTCTCTGAGATGTATTGATTTAATATTTGCAGTGTTGCCTTTTTTAATAGGTAGGATTTGGTGCTTTGTGAGTCTTGGTAGTGCTGTTATGATACAGCTGGTTTGCTATGGGTTCTAAATGGTCAGTGTTAAGTAATGTAAAAATCTGGTAGTCTTTCTTTATCCAGACACTCATTAAGAGGTATGTTAACGTTATGCTAATATTTATGTAAATGAGATTATGCAAATTATGCCCCACAATGAGCCTCCACACATGGCCCCGCACCCCTCTTGGGCCGCCCCTGCATTTAGGTCTTCAAATCTCCTCTCGTACGGCTTCTGGAACAAATCCCATATCATTATGGTCACTTTACCATTTCAAGTCGTTTTATATCCTTAGCAAGTTACAGACTCCAAAACTGAGCACACTACTCCAAGTGAGACCTCACCAATGACTTTTACAAAGCCATTATCATCTCCTCCTGATTATGACCCTTTCTAACCATAGAAACATAGATAGAGACCATATGGCCTATCCAGTCTGCCTTTCAATACCAACCAATAAACTTAGAGTCCCTTTTTTCCCCTTAGTGATCCTCTGTATTTGTCCCATGCTTTCTTGAATTCAGATACATTCTCGTCTCTACTACCTCTACTAGGAGACTATTCCACGCATCTACCACACTTTCCATAAAGAAATATTTCCTCAAATTACTCCTGAGTCTATCCCCTTTCACCTTCATCCTATGCCCCTTTGTTGCAGGGGTTTCTTTCAATTGAAAGAAGCTCTCCTCCTGTGCATTTATGCTATGGAGGCATTTAAATGTCACCATCATATTTCCTCTCTCTCACCTTTCTTCCAAAGTATACATCTTTATCTTTATTATTAAACTTGATTGACCACACCTTCACAACATATTGAGATCTTGAGATCTAGAGCTTAGCATCCTTCTTGCTTTGACCACCACCTATCCACATTGTTTCATCATTTTCAGATTCTCAGACACTATCGCTCCGAGATCTCCCTCCTGGTCTGTGTACATCAGCCTCTCACCCCTTCTCACATACTTCTTCTTTGGACTTCTGCACCCCAAGTTCATCACTTTGCTCTTCTTTGCATTAAATCTTAACTCCCAAGCATTAGATCATTCTTCTGAACTTTTAGATCATTTCTCATGTTCTTAACTTCCTCTAAGGTGTCCGCCCTGTTGCAAATCTTTGTGAAATCTGCAAAAAGGCAAACTTTTCCTTCCAACTCTTTGGCAATGCCACCCACAAAGACATTGAATAGAATCAGCCCCAATGCATGGGGCATTATCTCTGAAGATACTTGGCAGTCCTCTTATGAAGATTCAGGCCATCCCTCTTATTTCCTCTATCTGGCCCCTTCCAACAATTTCCAGCCCTCCCCTACCTCATGTGGTTGGTCCCAATTCCAGGCTCAGTGGAGATCTTCAAGCAGCAGAGTAGCGATAGGAGTTGGAATCAGTGCTCTTCTCATCCTCCTACGAGACTTTCTTGTTACCAAGAAAATGTTTGCAAGGAGCTGGGCCCTCATAGACCTACTATATCCTGCTGGCTCACAGGTCTTATGCTGTTTTTTTATCCTATTGCTACCTGAAGATCTTTACCCAGTCACACAGGTCTCACAGCCCAAAATATAATCCAGTCTGTGGTGGGATAATGTGTACGTGTGTGTGTGTGAGTGTGTGTGAGAGAGAGAGAGAGAAGCTCACATTGCTGCTGCCCATACTCTCCCAGTTCTGTAGTGGGGCTGTGTGTGTGTGAGTGCATGCATGTGTGTGCATTTTGGGGGAGGGGACCTTCTAGTAATGCTACTGCTGCTGCAATGAAATAGGATGAGAAAATGGAATCTATAAATCAATATTTGAGGAACAAAATGGTTGTGACAGCTTATTAATAGTAAAAAACAAAACAAAACATAAAGTCGAGAAAAAGCAAAATGTACTTTAAAATTAACCTGCGATCCCCATATCCTTCTCCCAGCCATGATGAAATGAACAATTCATGGATTCTTTATCACAGGCACTATAGCCACTGGCTAGAGTAAGCTCCCTTGTGGACAATTATCTTCATTCTTTAAACAGCAGAATCTGAACTGGATGAAGGCTGCCCATGACTGGGAGGAGCTTCTGATTGTTAGAGCCCAATGGCTACACTATTACATACAGTCTGGTGGTGGGAAAAGGAGAATGTGAGTATTGGGTTTTATATTGTAATTCAAAAGGATATAAACAGGATGGAGTTGATCCAGACGATGGCTAATTAAAATGGTCAGTGGTCTTTATTGTAATGCATATGGAGACAGACTTAAACATCTCAATCTGTATACTTTGGAGGAAAGGCAGCAGAGGGGTGCTATGATGGAGACATTTAAATGCCTCAGTGACATAAATGCACAGTAGCTGAGTCTCTTTCAGTTGAAAGAAAACTCTACAAAGTGGGGTCATAAGATGAAGATGAAAGAGGATAGACTCAAGAGAAATCGGAGTAAATATTTCTTTACCGAAAGGGTAGTAGACACATGGAACAGCTTCCCAGGGGAGGAGGTGGCGGTGAGGACTGTATTTGAATTCAAGAAAGCATGGGACAGAGACAGAGGATCTATATGAGAGAGGAAAGGATTGTAGAACTGAATAGTTCTCATGGATATGCAAACTGGATAGACCGTATGGTCTTTGCCATCATTTTCTCTGTTTCTATATTATACGTAGTGCTGTATAATAATCTGGGTATTGGAAAATGGGAAAGCAAATGTTAAGTTTGTTAAGCAAATAAATATGATATAGAGCAGGCATGTCCAACTTCAAACAGGTCGTGATCTACTTTTTCCGGCCAAAAGTGCCGGTGATCTACCACCATGAAAATTAAGTTTCAAATTAGTTTCAAATTAAATTTTAACTCAATAAAGTTGGAGGATTCCCCCCCCCCCCCATTTTTAATGAACCTTCTGTCATTTTACTTGGATGTGATCAGCTGTTAAGCAAATTAAGCAAAAACAAAACAGAGAGATGAAGATCCAGTAAGAACTGCGATGGGAAATGGAAAGTAAATTTTTCTTAAAGTTTTATTGAGTAATAACTTTCTTTAACTGTCTTAATAACTTTCTTTAACTTTTATTGAGTAATTTGTGTTAAATTTAGGTCGAGTATTGATCCAGGCTGATCTTGCACAATCTTTAATATTTCGCTCTTGCTCATTAGTGAGACGTCTGAGCCTGCATTTCATCCACCAGCTTTTTGAAGTTGGGTGAATATTGTATGAGGGCCAGTCTCAGGTAATCCTGGAGATGTTCATCTGTCATGTTGGAACGTTGTGTACTCTTTGTCATTTTCAGATGGGAAAACGCAGATTCAAACAAATAAGTTGAACCGAAACAGGAGTGTACAGCTTCACTGCATCTTCTCAAGTTGGGAAATTTGTCTCTAGGCACTAGCTTCTAAAACGATTCTTGCTCAGCACGGGTCTTGAGAAAAATGTCATTTTGAAGGGTTACTATTTTGTTTTCAAGAGATGGCTTGTTTAATAAGTAATTTTTACTGATAGCAGCTGCAGTTTCTTTAATGTCCACATCTACTTTGAATGGGTATGACAAGTACTCCACAACTGTTCCAATTTGTTGGAAGTCATAGAATCTATTTTCAAATTCCTGGATAACAGAACAGATTTCTTTCACATACTTCTCGTTCTGAAAAACAAAATTTGGATATTGTCCCAGATGGTCCTGCGTATTAGGAAAATGATCAAAAGTGTTGTTTGCAAGGTCAGTCATCATTAGCTCAAATTTGCTCTTGTAGGATGAAACTGTACTCATCATCTCGCCAATGCATTTGTTTTTACCTTGTAGTTCAAGGTTCATATCACTTAGTTCACCTGTAAAGTCAGCGAGAAATGCCAGATCACATAACCACTCCTCATCTTCCAACTCTGCTTGGTCATCTCCCCTCTCCTTCAAAAAACTTCTTATTTCATTCAGCAAATCATGAAATCTTTGCAGAAATTTGTGCCTACTTAGCCACCTTACATCCGTGTGCAAAATGATTTCAGCTGCCCCTTCATGAAGAGTAAGATCGAAAAGCCATCTTTGAAACTGCTAGGTACGTACGACCTAGATTGGCCACTGTTGGAAACAGGATACTGGGCTTGATGGACCTTGGTCTGACCCAGTATGGCATATCTTATGTTCTTATGTTCTTATGAAATGATCTTCCACAAACTGAATTTACAATTTTGAAAGTGATGTCCATGACAGTCTTTGTACTGAGTCTCTTGCTTGCCAAAACTTGCTGGTGAATGATGCAGTGGTAAGACAGGAAATCTGGGAAGTCATCATGCTGTCTACAGAGGGCTATGAAACCGTTAACCTCACCTGTCATTGCTCTTGCTCCATCAGTAGTGATGGAAACAAATCTATGCAATGGAAGATTACACTTTGTCACAAAAGAATGGAAAGAACTGAATATTTCCTGATCAGTAGTTTTCCCTTTTAAAGAAATCATTCCAAGTAGTTCTTCTTTAACACTGAAGTCTTCAAAAACCATCCGGGTAAAGACTAGTAACTGGGCTATGTCTCTTATGTCTGTAGATTCATCCAGTTGGAGTGAGAAAGCAACACAATTTCATCCAACAATTGTTCAGTTGTGTCTCCACACATCTTTTCTATTCACCACACGACAGTGTTTCTTGACAATTGTACATCTTGAATATCAGTTACGATCTCTTTCTTATTTTTAAATCCTTCAAAAAGATTGTCAGCTGCTTCAAGAAAACAATCTTTTGCAAATTCCCCTACAGTGAAAGGTTTGCATTTCTTTGCGATCAGGTTTCTGACCTTGAAGGATGTTATGGTTGCATTGACCGAATGTGACCTTGGCTTCGCCATCAACTGTTGCTGAGTAGCCAGTTTTGATTTAAGTTCTTTGAGCTTCAGTTTACGAATTTCACTTTTGGGTGGAAAATCAGCATCAAACTTATTGCTATGCAGAGCCTTATAATGAAGCTCCAGATTACCCTTTTTGGGCAAGGATACTGGGGCATTACAAATTAGACAACAACACTTGTCTTTCACCATGATGAAGAAGTAGTCCATTTCCCATTCATCATGAAAGTGGTAGGTTTTTCTCTTCTTTGGAACACTCATCTTCATTATACTGGGGTGGCTGTCACTGTCCCAAAGTATTAAAGATTAACAGGAACTGAAGACCTCTGGATGATGTGCAATACAAGGACTGGAGATGCCAAAACCACACATGCAGTTCTAAAAGTAAAAATAAGAATTCATCTTATTGGCACCAATAATCAAATACCACCAAACAATCATCAAAAAAACTCAAACACCTGTCCAGCAAACCAGATAAAATCAAATACCGCCAAACAAGTTCAAATACCACCACACGCAATTTAATAAATTCCGCACACAGTGTAGAATCAACGCAAAGGCAAGGCGAAATAAAATTGTAGTATAGAATCAACGCAAAGGCTAGGCAAAATAAAATTGCAGAGGCAAACAAAAGTCACAGTGGTTTGAACCAATTCAAAGGCAAGGCATAGGCATAAGAACATAAGATATGCCATACTGGGTCAGACCAAGGTCCATCAAGCCCAGTATCCTGTTTCCAACAGTGGCCAATCTAGGTCATACGTACCTAGCAGTTTCCCCAAAAGACACAGGTTCCACAATGCTTGTACTGGGTCAAGCATTGATATCCTGGGTCCCTTCTTAATAATGGTTTATGGACCTTTCCTCCAGGAACTTGTCCAAACCTTTTTTTAAACCCAGCTACACTAACAGCCTTTACTACATCCTCCGGTAACAAACTCCAGAGTTTGATTACACGTTGAGTGAAAAAATATTTTCTTTTATTAGTCTTAAATAGTTTACCCTGTAGCTTCATTGCATGTCCCCTAGTCTTTATATATTCTGATAACGTAAACAATCGATCTACGTTTACCCGTTCCACTCCGTTCATTAATTTATAGACTTCTATCATATCTCCCCTCAGCCGTCTCTTTTCCAGGTTAAAGAGCCCTAACCTTTTTAGCCTTTCTTCATAGGAGTATCCTTCCATCCCCTTTACCATTTTGGTGGCTCTTCTCTGAACCTTTTCTAATAACGCTATATCCTTTTTAAGATACGGTGACCAGAATTGCACACAATATTCAAGGTGCGGTCTCACCATGGAACAGTATAGAGGCATTATAATATCTTTTGTTTTATTTTCCATTCCTTTCCTTATGATACCTAGCATTCTATTTGCTCTCTTGGCTGCCACTGCACACTGGGCCGAGGGTTTTAACATGTTATCCACAATGACGCCTACATCTTTTTCCTGGGTGGTGGTTCCTAATGTGGAACCTTGCATCGTGTAACCATAGTTTGGGTTGTTCTTCCCTACGTGCATAACTTTGCATTTGTCCACATTAAATTTCATCTGCCATTTTGATGCCTAGTCTTCCAATTTATCAAGATCCTCTTGCAATTCTCCACAATCCTCTTGGGTTTTAACAACTTTAAATAGTTTTGTGTCATCTGCAAATTTGATAACCTCACTCGTTATTCCACTTTCCAGGTCATTTATGAATATGTCAAAAAGCAGCGGACCCAGCACAGATCCCTGGGGTACACCACTATTCACCTTTCTCCATTGGAAAAATTGGCCATTTAGCCCAACCCTCTGCTTTCTATCTTTTAACCAGTTCCTGATCCACAGTAGTACACTGCCTCCTATCCCATGGCTCTTTAGTTTTGCCAAAAGTCTCTGATGAGGGACCTTATCAAAGGCTTTCTGAAAGTCCAGATACACTATATCTACCGACTCATCTTTGTCCACCTGTTTATTCACACTTTCAAAAAAACATAACAGATTAGTAAGACAAGATCTTCCTTGTCTAAAGCCATGTTGGCTGTCTCCCATTAGGCCATGACTATCTACATGCTGAGTAATTTTATTCTTTATGATGGTTTCTACCATTTTTCCCGGTATTGACGTGAGTCTCACCGGTCTGTAGTTTCCCGGATCACCCCTGGAACCCTTTTTAAAAATTGGTGTTACATTGGCGATCCTCCAATCTTCAGGTATTAGAGATGATTTTAATGATAGTTCACAGATTACTAATAGCAGGTCTGCAATCTCATATTTCAGTTCTTTCAACACCCTTGGATGTATACCATCCGGTCCAGGTGATTTTCTACTCTTCAGTTTATCTAATAATAGTTGTAATACATCTTCCTGATGTATCAATATTTCCTTCAATTCTTCCGCACCTTTAAATACCACTTCAGTCATGGGTAACATCCCTACATCTTCCTCAGTAAAGACCGAAGCAAAGAATTCATTCAGTTTCTCCGCTATTGCCTTGTCGCCTCTTAGTGCCCCTTTAACTCCTCTATCATCTAATGGGCCAACTGACTCTCTCACAGGTTTTTTGCTACGAATGTACTTGAAAAAATCTTTATTTCGCGTTTTTGCTTCCGCAGCAAGCTTCTTCTCAAATTCTCCCTTTGCCTGCTTTATCAATGCCTTGCATTTGACCTGCCAGTGCTTGTGCTGTTTCCAGGTTTCATCATTTGGCTCTTTTTTCCATTTCCTGAAAGATGCTTTTTTGGCAACAACAGCCTCTCTGACCTCACCTTTAAACCATGCTGGCAGTTTTTTGGACTTCCTTCCACTTTTCTTTAAGCGTGGAATACAGCTGGCCTGGGCTTCCAAGATAGTATTTTTCAACAACACCCAAGCTTGATGTACGTCTTTAACCTTTGCAACTGCTCCTTTTAGTTTTTTCTTAACTATTTTCCTCATTTTATCATAATCTCCCTTTCAAAAGTTAAAAGGTAGTACTCTGGATTTCCTTACTATCCCTTCTCCACTAATTAAATCAAAGGTGATCATGCTATGATCACTATGATCAGGCAAGTTAGAACAAAATTGGAAAAGCCTGCCAAAATCACCAAATTCTTGACACTTTGTCGTGTCTGCCCGAAAACGTTTAATGAAAGTGAACTATAAAGTGACCAACGACCAGCACACGATACAACTAATACGGTAAGTGTATTCAGGTAAAGCCCAGGCTAATGGATATCGCCCGGTATATAACACACTTCTTCTAAGGGGTGTTGGGGCAGGGGCAGGAATGGGTGATTCTGAGAGGCAGGAGTCCAGGTATGATGCTGGGCCTGTGGCATCTCATCGCGGGGCGTGGGCAGTGGCCCCCTGGGGTACCCACAAACTATTGGCACGAAAACAACAAGTGCCCCCAATACACCCGCAGGCAAGATTCCTGCAGGCAGGGAAGAAAGACAGGCAAAGGATCAGCAGTGGCGGTAAGCCCTCGGCAGATGACCTGCCGGCATGAGCTCTCTCCTAGCGACGGGGTGAGCTGCTGGAGAGATGGAGCCAAGTGGGGCTGGTGATCTACCTCTGACCCCTCCGTGATCTACAGGTAGATCACAATCTACCTGTTGGACATGCCTGATATAGAGCATGGTGGAATGCAAGTACATAGACTGTGCACGGTAGACAAACACATGTGCATAAGCATGCTTACATCATTTGCATTTAGAATGATAGGCAATGAAGAGCTAATACCAGGGAACATGGCATTATAGACACCTGAGCACAAAGCAGCAATTGCACTGACACTTTGTGTGGCCATAATGAATCATTAGACAAGAAGCCCTCATTATTGTTCACAGCCACAAGAGTGGTTCTGAAAGTCACTTTTCTATTTGTTAGTGCATAGTGAGACAGTAATGCCCTCCATTCCCTGGAGGATCTCCAGAATCTTCTAGCTATGGAGCAGCAGCACTTCTGGACAACTGACCAGCTTGCTCCAGCTTTTCACTACAGATCCATATGGTCCTGGCTTTATCCCACTGAATTCATGGGCTAATAGTGCTGCTTCTTCTAAGGAAATCCAGATTACAAGTCCCTGTTGCAGAGGGGATAAATTTAAGATTGTGTCATTCCTGACAATCAGAGGCAGCTGGTCCTCCAAAGCATCAGGCTAGGGAAGTGTAATTGGTTTTCTTTTGGTTTTTTTCATGTACTATGTCCCCAGTTGATTGACTTTAAAGAAATGTTTTCTTGGGATTTTGTTTAAATAGCATGATTACTGGTTAATGTTCTCACTGTGACTAAGTAAAATATCCTTCGGTTTCACCCTTACTAAGCAGCTACTTCCTTACATTTTTGTATTTTTAGTAATTCTCTGTGAGAGACCATCTCATTCATTCTTGCTTTCTTGTTTTTCAGAATGGCATCACACACAAGAGCTTTTTGTTAGCACTTTCCAAAATGCAGCTTGCTGTTCATATCATGTGCAAGCCTGACCTGCTGTCTGTCGCAGGAGCTGTCCAGACCATGGTGCTGAACAGCTTTGAATTGCACTTTAAAAATACCCTAGGTTTATTTGTCATTCATGTTTGTTCATAAAATGGGAATTTTGACATTTTAGACTTTTAAAATGAGGTATTGTTCATTAATTCTTCTTCCTATTAATTTTCTCAAGGCTATTTAATTTATTGCTTCTTTTATTATTTTGTTTTATTTATTTAAAAGATTTATAATCTGCATAATCACAAAGTCCAAGGCGATATTACAATAAACATACATATATGGTTCCACATACAGAATAACATCTTAATGAAGGAATGTCAAGAATTATCTTATTTACAGGTAGGTGTAAAGCAAAGTTTCTCCACCCAGTCCTCAGGGCTCACCTAGTCAGTGTTTCAGGCTTCCTACAATGAGAGATCTGCATGCACTGCCTCCATTGTATACAAATCTCTCTCATGCATATTCCTAGTGGTTAACCTGAAAATCTGACTAGCTATGTGTGTCCTGAGGACTGGGCTGAAACCCCTGGTGTAAAGTAACTAGAAGGTAACTGTGGGTGGTGATGTTGCTTCCTGAGTAAATAACAGCAGCTGGCTACTTTAAACATTTTGCTGCAATGCACCTGTATGTCTCTCTCTGTCCCGAGCTCTCAGTATTTATCCTATAGACATAGGGGTCTGTTTACTAAGATGCAAGTGGCTTATGCAGTGAATGCCAGGCGATAGCTGCAAAAAGGCAGAATTAGCTGCAAAAGTCCTTTGGTACGTGCAACAGAATTTCCCCTGCAGATGCTGTGGAGAAAACTCTGGGATCGTGGGAAGGAAATTTCACAGATGCAGCTAATGCTACCTATTGACTGCAAAAGGTTCTGCTACCATGCAATGTGAACGCCCACGGTAGCTGCTCCCAACCGGAACACCTACTCTCCGCCCAACTCCCATCCACTTGAGCAGCCACCACGTGAAATGCAGCTACCAAGGAAAAAGGCCCACAGTAGCTACATCTCTCCCATGTTAACTGCCTTTGTAGTGTGACGATCCTGTGTAGTGCCACAAAGACAGCTAATGCATTTTAGTAAGCATACCCTAGAGTATTGCAGCAGCCATGCTATTCTGCTTGAATGGATTGAAATAATGCTCAAATTTTCCTGACCATTATTTCCTCATAAGCATACAACAAATATAATGAGCTCAGTCAGTGGTGTTTGAGTATAACCTGCTTGCACAATGTCTTTCATTTCAAACCAAATATCTCAAGGCAGATTTGTTTCTTTTTATTTATATACAACAAATGCATTTTGGGGCCCATTTACTAAACACCACTAATCAATTAACATGAATTAATTGTGCTGCATGTTAACATGTGCATTCATACTGCTCCTGACAGTAACTGCATAGGCTTTGCAGTTGCCATGAGTTAAATATGCATGTTAAGTGCAAGACCTTAATGGGATTTAGTAAAAGGGCCCCAGTATGAATAATATTGCTAAAAGTATTCTTCAGCCTTCCATAGATTTCTCTATATCGTAAGCTCTTTTCTATTTTTATATGTGCGTATGACTTGCTACCTTTGTTTGTTGGTCAATAATTGTTTTTGTTTCCTGAGGGTATAATTTGGTATCCCACCAAAAACTGTGCCCTAATTGAAGATAAATTACAATATAATTATTTTCCCAGGGGATGTAAAGATGGCAATTTTCATCATGTGTAAAGACACGTTTGCATTTCTAGACCTTGCAGTTTCTCCTTTCTCCTTTTTTTTCAGTGCTGTGATTCTAGTGTCATGACTTGTCATCCACAACACCTTGAGGCTTCTGCCCATTTTCACAAATCCATTCCCCAACTAATGATTCCTAGTCTCTTCACTGCAGCAATGGTCCTAAGGCTGGGAACCATTGATCATGACTCCTTCCAAAACCCGGTACCATAGGGTTTAAATTCCCTCATCATATATCCCCCTTAACAATGACTCCTTTTCCATAGGCACTTGTGAACATTGCCTGCCCCAGTCTCCCTACAATTAAAGTGGCCCTATCCAGGAATCAAAGAGGGGACCATCTGTAAGACAGTGCACAGTGTTGTCATTCAGTCACTGGGCAAGTCCAATATGGCCTTCCAATCATTGCTTAGCCTCTGTTTCTTTAAACATGTGCATGTGCGGACTTGGCACACATTCATTGATCCACTGGAGAAAGTAGGCATGCATGCTTTCAGTTGCTGAGGAAAGAGGAATTCCTGGAAGCAAGGAGCGTTGGGATATGCAAACCTGCATATGCACATGCCTTTTTATCCTCTCCTTGGTAGCCATGTGTGAAGATCATTTTGAATTTTTTGATTGGTTTCCTCCGGTTCTATAAGGATGATGTAGCTTCATTATTTCATTTGTTCGTGACATCACAGGTGATATCAAGGCCCGAGTTTGATGGTTGGGTGGGTGTAGAATGAGACTTATAAAGGCTTCAGGAAATTCAGAAGACACAGACTGTTCACAGAAGAGGTGAGTATTACACTGTGAAATGAACATTTTCTGCTTTCACTCTGCATCATTGTATATAAGAAGAAATCTTCAGTCTGTGCTGGAGGGACAGGTACAATCTCCATTCTCAACCTTTACAAAACTGACTCTCTCTGCCAGCTTTTAAGCTGCAAAAGCATCAATATTACATAGTAAAAATAGGTTGACTTTTGAAGAAACACTGCATTTAAAACCACAGGTTACATTTTTTATGAAAGTACATAAGAGCAGCATCTCCTGTAATGTAATATTGATGGTGCAGTACATCAGGCTAATATGAAACAGCACCAGAAAGCTTTTCAGACTATTATGCAATATGTGCCAAAATTATTTATTTGTAATAAAATATTCTACATCCTGGGCTTACCCGGTGGCTCAGTATCAGTGCTGTGCACCGCTATGTAGAGTAGCTAGGTTTGATTCTGGAGGTTTTGCTCTGGAGACAGTGTTCACACAACCCCTGTGGGAAGAAGCAAGTCCCAGACATCACACAACAGGGACACCTAGTGGCCAGATATTGGGTCAATGATTGCAAGTCTTGGAAGGAGTTCTGGTACATGGGGCCCCAGTTGAGCACTGTCACAACTATGAATGGTCTAATTGAGTTGCAGGAGGATAACAATAAGGGACAAACCACTGGAGAGTTATAAATTAAAAGGTTTGGCACCAAATGTGAGTGAAGGATTAGCCTTTGGTAAGAGTAGCAGGCTGACACAAAGTGAGGTTACTTATCTTAAAGGGCGTTCTCGGTGGACAGCTGTATGAGTCAACCATGCTTAGGTGTCATCACCCGCAGGGACTGGATTAGCTCTCCCATAGCTCGTAGGAATCCCTTTTGTGGGGGATAGGGGACTCCTCTGAGCATGCTCCCTCCCCTTTCATCCCACGTTCCTGCCCTTCCTATCTCAGTCATTTCCTAGCCCGGCAGGCTCATCTGAAGAGGATGGTAGGTGGGTTGTCATAGCTAACTCAATGTGCTGTCCACGGAGAACCTCAGTTATGGTAAGTAACCTCACTTTCCCCATGGACAAGCAGGCTCAGTCAGCCATGCCTAGATGACTTCCAAGCGGAGATGTGGAGGGTTGTCCATACTAGGATGGCACGGGAGCACCCCCTTCACATCCCAGGGCTTGCTGCAGTAGGATGAGGCTGCTCTGTTGCACATGTAGCATCTGAAGTAGACAATGAGATCTGAGTATTCTGAACATAATGACTATTTATTTATAATAAAATATTTTTCTAATACATTTTTCTTAATAACTTGGGATCTGGTAACTTAAGGCAACTTCAGTTCAGAGGAACAGAACAGAAAATCTCAGGCCAACTCCTTCAAGTCAGAGGAACAGAACAGGCAACTTCAGAACAACTCCAGGTCAGAGAAGCAGAACTAGACAAAGGTGCCTCAGTCCAGTGACTAGCCCCTTTCCTCTGGCTGAGCTACCTGGAGTACAGTTCATCCGAATGCAGCAGTGGTCTTGAGTGGGTAGTTGAGGCATTAGTGTCTGGTGTGGATGGAAGCCCACATGACAGCATTGCAGATGTCCTCTGGAGATGCGGCCTGAAGGCGGGCCTGTTAGGGTCATAGGCAGATGCGATGCCTTCCTGATGGTTTTTGTCCTGTTAATGTAGGTGTGGAAGGCCCTTGTGTAGTACAGGGAGTGGCGGCATTACTCCTGTAGCGTTGCATGTGGTTCCAGGTAGAAGCTAGGGAGCATGATGGTCTGGTTGATGTGGAAAGTGCAGACCACCTTAGGGAAGAATTTCGGGTGTGTTCTGAGAATGGCACAGTCCTGCTGGAGCTGGGTGTAGGGCCAGGGCCTGCAGTTTGCTGATGCATCTTGCTGAGGTGATGGCCATCTTGCTGAGGTGATGGCCACCAAGAAGAGAGTCTTCCACATCAGGAATTTTAGGTGTGCTTCCTTTGGGGGTTCAAAGAGAGATTGCATGAGTTGCTAGAGGATGATGTTGAGGAAAGGCTGAAGGGAAAGACTCGACATTGACTGTGTTGGCCCTTGACCACAAAGCGAATGTACTTCCTCTGCAGTGGGTGGAGTGGAATGTGGGCGTACGCATCCTGCAAGTCCAGTGATGCCAGCCAGTCATTGTCCTGGATGAGAGGCAGAATGGTCTCCAAGGAGTGCAACTGGAACTTTTCCCTTGGATACATATGTTGAGTTGGCAGAGGTCCAGGATCAGTCGTCAGCTTGTGACTTCTTGGGGATGAGGAAATTGCATGAGTAGAAGCCTTCGTTGACCACTGAGGGTGGGACTTGCTCTATCACCCTTGCCTGAAGGAGGGCATGGACCTCCTCACAGAGGAGGGTGTGAGCTACTCTGTCCTTTGTGGGGGGGGGGTTTGGCTTGAGGGGGTCTGGACTGGAAGTGATTGCAGAAGCCCCAGTGAATGATGTTGAGGACCCATCGGTCACTGGTGGTGCATGCCCATGTTTTCATAAAATGGGAGAGGTGGTCCCCCACTGGCATAGTATTCATGGGCGAGTAGTCAAAACCCCAGCAAGGACTTCACTGTTGGTGTGATATGTGACATCTGTAGCTTCCTTTCCCTCTGCCGTGGCTTTTGATGGTGGGAACCCTGGTAGCATTGAGGCTTGTGGTACTGTGTTTGGCCTTTGGCATAGGTGATGTACTGGCATGACAGGCAGAAGGACTTGTGAAGGTACGAGCTGTGATGTTTCATTGACCAGTGGTGATTCAACCCCTCACTGGATAGGGTTTTGCAGGGTGGTGCAGTTGTCCTTTATGACATCAACCATCTCCTTAACCTTGTTGCCGAGCAGGTTTTCCCTCGAGCAGGAGGCATTGGCCAGGTGCTCATGGATGTCCTTGTAGAGGCCAGACACCCTAAGCCATGCTAGGCATCTGGCAGCATGGCAGATCCTACTGTCTAGGAGGCCATCTTGAAGGCATTGAATGATGAGCATATGAGATTCTTTCCACAGTCTCTGACATCTGAAGGATGGGGGACAGGAGGAGCCTAGTCTCCAGTGGCAAGAAGGCTACAGTCTCCTTGGCTTTGGCCAGTAAGACGTTGTGATATAGGACAATCTGGAATGGAACTGGTGAGCAGCAATCCTTGCATTAAACATGGTGCCCTGGGAGAACTTCTTCTCAATGCTGTCTAGGGTCCTCTGGTTCTTTCCTGATGGAGTGGTGGAGTGTTGGTGGTAACCCTTGGACTGCTTCATGGCCAACTGCATAACAATAGAGTGGCATGGCAGCTGTGATCTATCAAAGCCCGTGGTGGGTTGTACCTGTTATTTGACATCCAGTCATGTAATGGAGGTGGATCTGCCATACCTTTTCCTTGCAGTCGAGGAGAACTTTGTGCATGGGGACTGCCACCATGGTTTTTGGGGTCCAGTGTGTCCTTCAGCGAAAATCCCAACTGTGCCAAAAGCTTCTGCAGGAATTTGGGATAGATGAGGACCTCTGGGGGCAATGCTGGTGGTGGTGGTGGTGATGGCAGGGTAGCAAATGGGTTGCCTGGTGACCATGGTGCAACTGGTGAGCAGGCCCCGTTAGACCTATTGGAATCCCATGCGGAGCCATCAGAGTCTTGGATTTCTCATTCGTCATCCATGAGGTGTGCCTTTGGTGAAAAGATGGGTGGCAGAGATGTTGGTGGTAGCCTGAATGCTGCAGGTGGAGGTGGATCACTGAGGGTGGGTAAGGAAGTCACTGGGGGTTGCAAGGTCATGAGTCTCCCCCAGAGGCTGAGGAGGAACTGCTGCTGTGGGGTGATCTGCTGCTTCTGCATGGCAATTTGTGCTGCGTGGTGGGCCATGGAGTTATGCTGTGGGTCAGTCCGTGATGTGTCCACTACTGGAATGTGATTTGCTGTCCCCCAATATTGTTTTTCTCTTGGCAGTGTTGTAGCTTTTATTCAAGCAGTGCCTTTTGCGCTCCGGGAAGGCTGAGGATGAGGTGGAGTCATGGGAGTGTCCTTGAGCCTTGTCCCGGCCCCCATGGGTGGAGCTACATCTCCAATGCCAGTGGAGGGAGTGGCTACGATGTGATCAGTGCCATTTGCTCTGCTCAGTGTGATGGCTTTGGGACTGTGCCAATGCCCCTGTGCTCATGCCCTCACTTCCTCTTCAGTGCTCCTTTGGAGGGGGGTGTAAGAGTCAGCAGTGGCCAGGCCATCAGCATGGTGCCAGGCCAATGCTGCTGCTGTGAGGCTGGGCACATTCATGCAGGAGGCCTTGTTTTGTATCTGGGGGCAGCACTGGGCCATCTAGGAGAGCCATGGGATCCTCATGGTGGGCCAGGGGGAGCTCTGGAGCATCATGATTGGTCTTTGCTGTCCAGGGGAAGGTTGTGTGTGTGCTTCTGGCTGCTGAGCTTTGAGGTCCAGTGTTTGCGCCTCTTCTGCATGCCATATATTGGCAGCATGCAATCTTGGTGCCACTGAGGGCACAGGCATTCCCTCATTTCGGTGGCTCTTGCCCTTGCTCTTCTTTTTATCCTGTGGAGCATTCTGGGCATGATCCTCCAGAGGGCTTTGCTCACTGGGGAGGAGACTCCAACAAAAACTCACAGTGGGCATTTTTCCTGTACTTCCTAGCCTTCAGGGACATCTTGCTGCAGTGAGGGCAGGAATCCACGTGGTGAGCTGGGCCAAGGCAACAGAAGCACCGGTCGTGTGCAGGGCTGGCCAGAGGCATGTGCAGGAATGTTGCCCACACATGACCCTGTGCATCAAGGAGTCCTGTGCCCACCTGACCAGCTTAAGAAGGAGCCAGTGAGGCCCGAAGCCAAGCTCCTCGACTCACCTCTGCACAGCTGCGGGAGTAAACAACTGCCGGACCATCTTCCTTTTTCTCCTGTGGCTGTGCTAAGTTGCAGGCACGGTGTCATTCACTTCATAGAGGTTAAACAGGGCACTGCCTATCTCTTGCACAAGACAGGAAGTGTCCCTGTTTAATCTCTATGATTTGAGTGGCGCTGGCATCTACAACTTAGCACAGCCACAGTAGAAAAAGGAAAATGCTCCAGCAGCTATTTACTCCCATGGCTGTACAGAGGTGAGTCAAGGAACTGGGCTTCAGGCCTCAACGGCTCCCTCTTAAACTGGTCAGGTGTGCATGGGGCCCCTCAAGGTTTTGGGCTGTGTGTGTGTGTCTGAGGGGTGGGAGCCACTAGCATTGGAAGAGGACTGCTACTGGGGCTAGGGCTAGAACAAGAAATGGGCTAATGTTGGGGGATGGGGAGACTGCCATTGAAAGGAAGACAATGCTGAGAGAGGCTGGGACTGGAGAGGGGCTGATACTGGGGGATGGAGGGACTGGAGGAGGACTGATACTGGGGGAGGGGCTAGGACTAGAAAAGAGCTGATGCTGGGGGATGGAGGGACTGGAAAGGAACTGATGCTGGAAGGGACTGGAACTGGAGAAGAACTGATACTGGTGGGCTAGGACTGGAAATGGGCTGATGCTGGGGGATGGGGAGACTGGGACTTGAAGGGAGTTGATGCTCTAAGGGACTGGGACTGGAGGAGGACTGGGACTGGGGTCTAGGACTGGAAGGGCTGATGCTGGGGGATGGGGAACCTGGGATTGGAATGCAGATGATGCTGGGAGGGATTGAGACTGGAGGAGAACTGTTACTGGGGGGCTAGGACTGGAAATGGGCTGATGCTGGGGGGGTGAGAAGAATGGGACTGGAAGCGAGCTGATGCTTGGAGGGGCTGGAACTAGAAGGCAGCTGATGCTGAGGGAGGACTAGAAGGGGATGTGGGTGGGGCTGGGACTATGGGAGAAAAATAGAAACTGGGGGCATGAGGATGGAGAGGGGAACAAATATTTTGTGTGGAAGAGAAGAAAAAGGTCATACGGAGGGAAGAGGTGAAAGAGAGGAGCTTAAGAATGAATGCTGAGGTAAGATCTTGGGCAAGTCATTTAACCCTCCATTGCCTCAGAAAAATCCCTGTTTAATGTACATTATTACCAAGTTTAAGGTACAATGTAAACCACTTTGGCTGAAATGATAAAATGGTATAAAAAACCCTGTTAAATAATAAACAAGAAGGAGGAAAGGGAGAGTTAATGAATATTGGGAGAAGGTAGTAACTGAGTGGGTGTGTGGAAGGATGTAGGAGGCAGAGGTGGGAAAGGGAGATGGGGAGAGCAGGGACTGGGACTTAGGTGGAAACTTTAAAATTGGGTGGGAGAAAAGAAGAAGACCAAATCTAAGATTGGTTGGGTATTGGGAGAGTAAGTGGGGACTCATATGGTGGGCCCAGGAGCTGGCACAACTCACTTTACATGCATCTCCGGCATCATGCAGCTTCATCTTTCTTTCTCTGACTCAGCAACAGCAGCCAGTGCTGCCTGGAGCATTCACTTCTAGTGCACAGGGTCATTTTCAGAAGTGAATGCTACAGGCAGCACTGGCTGCTGCATGCAGACTCAGAGAAAGAAAGATAAAGCTGAGGATGGTGCTATAAGATCTTTCTGCCACTAATCAGAAAAAGAAAGAAGACACCAAGGATGCTGTTGCACAATATTTTTTCCCAGGGGGGTAGGACAGAGAGAGGGAGAAAAAGAGAGATGGGATATGCTGGATGAGTGGGGTGGATTTTAAGTAATGAGAGAAGTTGGATATATTAAGCTGAAATGAAGAGGAACAGGGGAGAGAGAGAAGATGTTGGGCTGGGAAGGGAGATAGAAGAGATGCTGGACCACTGCAGGGGGAGAAGGTGGAGAAGGGGAAGGGGATAGAAAGCTGATGGTCTATAGGGGAGTGGTCTATGGTGGGGGGAGTGGTCTATGGTGGGGGGAAAGGGCTAGGGAGGTGGAAGAGAAAGCATGAGATGCTGGTCTTTGGGGTAAAGCAGAAGGGCAAGGGGATTGGGAGATACTGAATTGGGGTGGTAAGAGAGAGGGGGAAATGGTGGGCAAGATGGAACTATGTGAGAGAGACCACGGGAAGCTGGCGAGGAGATGAGCGAGAGGAGGATGGTGATTACAAAGGGATGAAATGTGGTAATGGGGAGTGGGTGAAAGACAGACGGGAATAAGAGGCTAGCGAAGGAGATGAGAAGTGGGGGAACTGGGCTGGAGGTTAGAAGAGTAGCTGGAAATCTGCTAGGTGAAAAGTCAAAAGGGGATTGAGGATGGAGGGTTGAAATTTGAGTGCATGAATGAGCAAAGAAAGAAATGGAAAAAAGAACAAAAAGCGAAAGATCAGTATGTCAGAGGTGAATGTAGACAGAAAATGGAAAAAAATAGGAGAAAGAAGAAAGGACAAATAGACAGCAGACAATAGAAAGTTAGCAGAAGACACGAAGAACACAGAAGAGAGAGACTGAGGCAAATGCGATTGAAAAATAAAATGTCCAAACAACAAAAGGTAGAAGAAAAATTATTTTATTTTGAATTTATTAACTGGAATATGTCAGCTCTGGGAAATGTGCGCTGATGTCTTTATGCTTTTTTCAGTATAAGAGGAAATTAATTTCATAATTTAATTTTTTACAGTGTTGTGGTGCATTCAAAGTTTGGCTTTTGGGGTTCCCAGTTCAATTAGTGTCTTCATATTTCTAAATCATGATCCCTTGTTCTGTATTTGGTAATGGTCTGTCTGTTTTACATGTATCAAACAAAAAAATGTGTTTTGGGTCTTAATGGAGCAAAAAATCGTGAAATAAACAAGCAATACTCCACTCCTCACCAATAAGAAAATACTGATCTTTGGGAACAGGTCTCAAACCATAGTGGGGCGGAGCCCAGGAGGTAAACCTCTGCTGTGGTTACCCTAACCCGTTTCTTGCATCAAGGACCTAACGTTCCCAAGAAATTAAAGGACATTCAAAAAAGCCTCTCTGGGCCGTTGAACGCTGATAATCTTAGAAGTGGATAAGTGTAGTCCCTTCAATTGTATTGTCCAAGTAGATTAACTACAGTTTAAACACGTAAAAGCTGAAAATTGAAGGTCATTCCAACTTATCACAAAATATATTAGGGTAAACTCAGTGTAGTCAGACTTATGACTAAACTGTGTTATTCTGTTTGTCTAGTTTCTGTGTAGCAGACACACTTCTTCTGTTTTCCCAGTAAGAGATGTATTGGTTTAATATTTAGTGCTATCTTTTGATAAATAGGGTTAAGTGCTGTGTGAGTCCTGGTAGTGCAGGTTTGCTGTGGGTTCTAAATGAGCAGGGCTTTATAGTAATGCAGCTGGCAGTTGGCACTGGAGGATAGTAATGCAGAAATATGGTAGCCTTTCTTTATCTTCACTGTACATGTAAATGGTTTTCAGACACTCATTAAGAGGCATGTTTACTAAAGGTTAATGTGCTTTCACAAATTTGAATGTGTGCTAAGTGCAGAAACACCCATTTATGTCAATGGGTACAGTGGCACTTAACACACATTAATGTTTAGTAAACATGGCCCTAAGTCATTGTTAGGACAAAAAAGAGGCTTGTGAAGGACTTCTTTGAAAGTCGCTTAAAATTTTAGATGGGCAGCATATACATTTTAAAGTAAAATAAATTAGATTTATACAAATGAGGCCCAGTGGATGTGCAAAGATTTATGCAAATGAGGCCCCACAAATAGTCTCCACACTTGGCCCCGCAACACCCTTGGGCCATCCCTGGTTGTGTGCATCTGTGGTGGCATTCATTTTCCTGGTGCATCAGGGCACTTCTTAAATTCTAGTTTGTCCATGCTGTTCTGAGGTAGGAGGGGTTGGAGAATGTAAGAATGTACAAGAAAAGAAAGGGTTTGTAGGAGAATCCATCCATGTGTGGAAGAGGATGGAAAAAACTGAGGCAGGAAGAGCAGGGATGGGGGAGGAAAGGGGAGGAAGCATGCTCAGAGGAGTCCCCCCTCCCAAAAAAAAGGGATTCCTCTGAGCTCTGGGAGAGCTAATGCGGTCGCTGTGGGTAATGACACCTAAGTGTGGCTGTCTCAGCCTGCTTGTCCATGGAGAACTAGGCAACCAGAGGGTTCAAATTCTGCTGGTGCTTCTTGGGACTATGGACAAGTACTTTCACCATCTGTTGCCTCTGGAAGAAACTTAGGGGTGGAGGATATTCGGCGATGGTGGCTACTGCTGAAAAAGCAGCTAGTCATTGCTGGTGAACTCTGAACCTGGATATTCAATGCCGGGGTCATATTTGGCCAGATAGCGCCTTAGCTAAGCAACTAGGAGTGATGTGCAGCCACTGACCAGTTAGCTAAAACAATGAAAGTAATTCAGTCTACCTTATGCCACTTTGGAATATCCTTAAACAAAAGAAGAGTGAAAAAATCAAACAAGAGCAACCGATCAAAGCAAGACCTAGAAAATATTTGTCGGAAGATCAGCCATGAGGTTAAAAGCCTCCCGAAGCTGTTACTTCCATTTTAATCAATAATAAAGTATACTTGTGTGCCCCCTAAAGAGCAGAAAAAGGTGGAAAAAGAACCACTAATAGGTGCCACCTTCACAATAATTTAAATGTCCTAAAAAATTTATTTAAAATCTGCATTATCCTTTAACTTATCTGATTCTTCTTAGGTCCTTTAAAGTCCCAACACCGAACAGTTCAGGTACTCTCCAACTTCATAAGAATACCAAACGAAGGTGTTCCAAAACCAGCAGTTGTCAAAAAGAACACAGCACTGCGTTTCGGGCGTATTAAAGTTCCATGCCCTATCTCAACGCTTCAATAAACTGCCATGCCAATGAAGAAATGCCGTATAGTGTCTCTGCCTCTCTGAGACGCCAGCGCATGCTCTTTGTGAACGAGAATCATGGGAAAGACGTGAAAGATTTTTTCACTCTTCTTTTGTTTAAGGTTATCATTATTGTTGAGTGTTTTGTTTTTGAATTTTTGGTATACTTTGGAATATCCGGCTAGTGGATGAATATTGCCGCTAGCTGATTATCTCCAGGTGCTGCCTCTGTTCCACCCCCAGAACAACCCAGCGCTAACTGGCTAGTATTGGGCTGCTTAGGGGCCAAAACTGGGCATATTTAGTGGCACTAACTGCATCAGTGCTGCAAACCCCCTAAATGGCGTTGAATACCCCTCTCTTAGATTGTAAACCCTCTGGAGGCAAGGAAATCTCTGAGTACCTTAATGTACTTGGGTTTGACCTGCCAAGGAAAAGGTTTGTGCTAAATCTAAATCAATCAATCCAGTCAAAAGAAATAGTCCATGTCCCTATCACATCCCCCAATATTAGTAGAGTGCAAATGTCTTTGCTTATTCTTAGCATCCTGAAAGGAAAGCTGGGTAAGGACTTCTGATGATGCTGAATGGATGCAAGGTAAGGTCGTTCTGGGAGAACCTCCCACCACTAGCTTAAAAGATTGCTCAAGACCAAGAAAAATCATTCACTGCAATAGAGGAATAAGTAAAAACACATGGAGAAATGTGCTTTTTTAACATGCAGTGGCATATGATAAGAACATTGAATGCCACCTGTGAACACTCAAGCAGGCAGGAGACAGGTAATTGCAGACCAGAGAAGATTGTCGTATGGTTGTGAATGAGATGGTAAATGAGATTTCTGAAAGTGCCGGTGGTCCTTGGGGACTGCTTGAGTAAGCTGTAGTTGGTCAGTCAAAGCCAACTTGATGATATTGGCATTTGCTGCTGAGACTAGGTCAAAAGATGCTGAGAACAAGGAATGTACCTTTCTTTCATATAATCAGACATCAGGTTAAAAAAATGTCCAGAAGAATTAGCACACCAATCATTGTGTATGTGATTGGCTATATTAGCCATAAACCACTCTTTTTGGCTATAATTATCCTAGATGGGATGTCTTAGTATACACAATTCCATTTTGCCTGTCTACTAAATAAAATTCTATCTGATTTATGGATGTATCATAACAGTCACAAAGGAAAAAACCCTGCATGTTTCAAGTGCTAAACCTCAGCTTAGCAGGGTCACAGGTCACATGGCAGGAAAACTGAAATAAAGGGGTATGTTTACTAAACAGCGGTAGCGGCTTCTGTGCGATATCGCATGGAAACCGCTACCGCCGTTTATTAAACATACCCCAAAGTGTTCAATGACTTTTTCTTAAGTAATTTTATTCCTAAGAGTATATAGAAGAGAAGACTGCAGCTTTGGGTCACTTGGATAGGCTGCAGTGCGGCTTTAAACTAAATAACTAACTCCAGTTTTTATTCTGAAATAAATAAATCTCTTTGACCAACACATTGTTCTGCAATTTCTGCTATGTTTTTCCTTGAACTCCTGCACCGTTATTCAATCACAGAAATTCTTTCTGTATCAATATAGAGCCAGAACATATGGAAATATTATTAGAATCATTTACAATTCCTCATGAATAATACATGTTTACAAACCTCTTCTTTGTAGAGCGCACTACTTGGAAAGGTTCGTTTTTGATAAGCTGCCTGTCCACATGATCTGAAATACAAATATTTCATGAGAAGTGTTGCACCCTATTCTCTTTTTAATTCTCTCTCCTCTCTTCCTTATTCACCTTCTTGGGAAAAGAAACTAGAGGGAGGGATGATGGCTGGAGGCGTCAAGGGAATAGACTAAAGAATAAGTCTGGATTTGAATTGTACCTACCCATAGACCTGGGGTGAGCCCCCTTACACTAATTGCTCCCGCTTGGATTCACCTCCCCTTCACTCTCCGCACTGTGTGTTATGTTAGCCCCACAACAGGAACAACTTAGAAAAGGAAATTCAGTTTGGGGTCTGCTAGCTCTCACATGCTGATAGGCCCAGGAGCATAGGCCCCCATGGTACTGGGGAATCGCTGCTGGAGGAGGGGGTGGGACACATAAGGGCTCTCAGGTTGCACGCTTAATTTCATTTTTAAAGCTGCTGCTGCTGGGTGAGTGTCATTCTGGAGGACAACTATCAGACCCAGATAGAGGCTTGGCAGCAGCAGCAGCAACAATATTTTGGGACCTAGCTAAATTTGGCACTGGAGACCATAGTCTACATTGCCTATACCTAGATCTAGGCCTGCTCGGGAGTGGCCATGGTATTGTGTCCTGAAGCAGACTAGACAGCCTTGGGATCATTATGTTTCTATGTCTTCTCTTTTGGGCTGATGATAGTTCCCTGTTCTTGATCACTGGACTCTTCTATAGGATTTGAAGAAGCGTTCCAAAGTTTTTTTTCTTTAGGAGTGGAGGAATTGGCTAATGGTTAGAGCAGCAGGCTGAAAATCAAGGAAGCCAGGGTTCAGACCCCACTGCTACGTACCCTCCATTCCCTCAGGGGCATATTTATTAAGGGGTGATAACTGTTAGCGGGGGTTTTAATATCCAGCAAGCATGCTGTGCTACAAGTTAGCATGGCGCCCTTACCTAACGAGGTGGCATGTGATTGGGCAGGTTAGGAGTAGAATGTGGGCGTTGTTGGTTAGTTCAGGTCTTCTGGGCACATGCCATTAGAGTGGGTGCTTGTTAGCACTGTGCTGTGTCATGCATTTGCAATGTGCTACCAGCAGGGGGACGGGACCCACATGCTTTCTGAAGTTGGTGCAGGTCTCCATGCTAAAACAGCAGCTCAAACATGCGCTACCAGTGCTCCCTTTAGTAAAATTCCCCTTGGATTGGAAGCCCTCCAAGGGCTAGGAAAATACCTACTGTACCTGAATGTAACTCATCTCGAGCTACTCCTGAAAAAGGTATGAGCTAAATTCAAACTTTCTTTCTTTCCTGCTTCTTTGGTTTCATGTCCCAGAATGTCTGATACTGCTGAAAAAGAAAGTGGAGAATTAAATGTGAAATGGAAAGCTTATGAACCCGATATCCGGAGGCAGCGTCCAGCCATCACCACTGAACCTAAGACTCGGATATTCAATGCTGGGGTCGAATCCGGCCACCGGCATTGAATAGCTGGGTCAGCTGGAGCGTGGAGGTGCTAAGCCAGCAATGGCAATATTCAGATGCTGCCTCGTTAGCGTCTTCGGCAAATGTTAGACCAGCCTTTGAAGTGCTTAACTTTCACAGATTAGCGATAATCAATATATCTGCTGCCCAGTTATCACCAGGAGTCGTTTCCGCTCCACCTCTGGAATACCCCAGTGCTAGCTGGCTATCATCGGGGGATTTAGTGGCACCTAGGGATACTCAGCAGTACTAACTGCATCAGTGCCATTGAATTTCATGGTCAATGCGATGAGCAGGTCTGCTAACTGCGTTAATCACATTTAATATCAGGCCCTATGTATATAAAGAAAGTGTTCTACAAGTCCTTGGATTTTAAGATTCTTGGTGAAGAGACATCTGTTTCTTAACTTTTTTTCTAATTGTGTTTCTGAAGAAATTCTGGTTAAAAAAAATATTAAAATAGTGTTTTGACAGATGTTCTGTGGTGTTTTAACCCGGGTCATACATGATTCTTTTGCCATCTACATCTAACCTGCAGCTGTTAGCTCCATTCGGTTCCTCATTCAGCAGGCTAACTTGAGAACATAGAATGGGTGCTGGCAAGATGGCGACGGTAACGGATGCACGCTAGTGAAGCTGCAAGATTGTCTGTTATTTGCTGTTTTTTCCTTACCCATTTTCTTGATTCTGTGGAGCCGTTCGATGCCGCATAAGGGCAGGAAACGGAAAGCAAAGTCGGCGACGATGGAGGACTCAGGAGCGGAGAAACCAGCGGTTCGCGGTCCCATGGATTCTTTTCTGGAGACCACAGAGAGAAGTGCTGCAACTTTGGAGCCCTCACTAGGCGTGCCTGGGGCGGAAGGAAGGTCCTGGGATGCCGTGAGATTAGAGGCATCTTTGAGCCCGGAGTGCCGCATACAGCCAATGCAACCGGTTGGTGTGATCATGCAGGAGGCTCCGGAAGAAGCAGAAGGAGGGGTGGTTAGCCCTACTGTGAAGCCCCAGCAGCAGTCTGCTGGTTTGGGAGGTAATCCAGCCGGGCAGATATCTCCGGATATGACCGTTGGCGTGGAGGGGGCTGTGGAGGACAGAGCCTCTCTGCTTCTGCATTCTTCTGTGGAATCTTCTTTGAAAGTGCAGCCTCTTTCCTCGCAAGTGGTTGGTGTCCAAGGACTTTCTCTGGAAAAGCCTAAGGTTGTTACCTTTGAGTCTCTGTGGGAAGCCTTTTCAACTATTCACCTCAACATTACATCTCATCTCCAGTCTATTTTCCAACAGTTTCAGCTTTTTGGGCAACAATTGCAAGTTTTTGAATCTCTTCATACTGAGATAAATGCCAAAGTGGCCTCTTTGGAGGGGTCCTTAGGGCAGGTAAAAGATGTTTCCCAGTCTTTGGTGAAAGATTTGTCGGCTGTGCATAGGAGGTTGGAGTTTCTTGAGAATACTGCTAAAAGCCGTAACCTTTGAGTCTTGAATTTTCCTAAAGTTCCGTCGGTTTCAGCTTTGGAACTTTTTAAACAGTTTCTTGTGACTGTCTTGAAGGTTTCAGCAGAAGCAATTCCTCCAATTTCTAAAGCCTTCTATTTGCCAATCTCGAAGATTGGAGCAAAGGGTGAAGGAGAAAACCTTTTAATGTCTTCGGACAGTTTAGATCTTTCTACCTTTTTGGAACGGTCCTCCACTGCTGTAGGGATGACCGCTACGCTTTTGGTGAACTTTGCCCTTGAAGTGGATAGAGACTGGCTCCTGAAGCTCTTTTTTTAGATCTTCCAGTAAAGTGTTCTTGGAATCACAGATTAGAATGTTTCCTGATGTCTCGAGAGCAACCCAGAAAAGAAGGAAGCAGTTTCTTATGTACCGTTCGGGGGTTATTCAGTTGGGGGGTTTGTTTTTCTTACGATTTCCCTGTAAATGTCTTGTAAAATTATCTGGGAACAGATATATTTCCTTTGAACCATCCCAATTAGCCTCTTTTATAAATTCAAAACAGGTAAATTTATCGGCTCTTCCTCCCTTCCTCCCTCCGGGTGGACCCCCTGATTAGGTGGTCTATTAGCAGTTAGAGTGTTCCAGCACTTTTCTTTGCGTCTGTTTTAAACCTTTTTGTATTTTGCTAGATAATAATTTTCCTTTGTTTTGTGACCCATCTTGCCAGGATTTATGGTGGACTTGTGGACCATTGGGTCCTTTTCTGTACAAGTTGTTTGCTTGTTGTATTTTGAAAATTGCATAAATAAAAATTAAAAAAAAAAAGAATATAGAACATAGAATGGGTTCCTTGGCTCCAGGGGGGATCCTTTAATATTGCAGGATAGGAAGAAGCAGAGAACAGACTCTGCAAATACAAACCACTGATACCAAGCTCCTCCACTAATAAATTCAGGAAATGAGCTCCTGCTTTATACTAATTGGGGATCAAAATCTGTATATCCTAAAGGAGAGGAGAGATGGATGTGGGGGCATTCAAATACCTGACAGGCAGGGGGACGAGCTACTTGAGTCCATAGGGATGGCAGGTATCACCGTCCTGCCTAAACCTGGTAAAGATGTGGGAGCATGCGGCTCCTGTCAGCCCATATTGTTGATCAATTTGGATGATAAAATTTTGGCCAAAGCGATGACGAACAGAGTGCAGAAATTTCTACCATATAAAGGAAGGGCAAGGGGCAACGTCCCGGAGCCCGAAAATAACCGGGGGCGAGCCGCGGCGCGGGCCTGGTAGTAAGACCGCTAGAAGGCGGTTGGAGGGGGGAAGCCGATGTGGGGGGGGGGGGGGAGAGGCGCGGGTGCGTCGGGATGCAAGGCGCGGCGGGATGCAAGGCGCATTTTTTGAAGGGATTGGTTCAGCCTCGGGCATGCGCGAGGCGGGAACCAATCCCAGAGCGAGTCAGGCCATGTGTAGCAGCAGCAAGGACATCGCTGAGCACATGGCGTGAGGGAGGGCATCTGGCGGGTGTACTCCGATGGTGCAGGAGCGATAGCGAGCGGCGTGGACGTTCCGGGACGTTGGGCGGCAGTCTGCGTGGGACAGTGCATCTCCGGGCGAGCACGCCGTGAGGGTGATTGGGTACAGGAAGCAAGGTTGTAAGGATTGCCTCGGCGGGACATGCTGTGAGCCGGCGGAGTCGAGCAGTCAGTGCGCCTGCACTGACATCAGCAGGCGAGTAAATTTCTGAGCGATTTGTGGGGCTGGTCTGTTATTTCGTGGGAGCTACGTGGAGGCTTATGGGCTTCCATTAATGTGATTAAATTTATTTGGAGCGGGTTGCTGTCTCTGTTGGGTCCTTGTGAAGAGTTCAGGTCCCTTGTGGTTGTGTTTGCTTTGCTTTGTTGGGTTGCTGGGGGGGTTGTAGTGGTGGCTAACGAATTAATATGGCTCGGAGAACGGTGGGCAAAAAAGGGGCCAAGGGGGGATGTGCACAAACAGGAGAGAGCTCTGTAAGGGCGCAGGCAGGCAGGGGAGCAGAGAAGGGGAAAGGGGGAGGGCCAAGGGGCCAGTGAGGAGCCGGAGAGGTAACCGGGGGCAGGGAGCAGGGGGGCTGGCACCGGGGGGCTTGCTGGCAGGGGGACACGTGCTGGACCGAGGCGCAGGCCAAGTGGGCGTATAGCCTCGGCGGGCAGAGGGCAGGGTGAGATCCGGGGTCCTGTAGGGTCTCAGAATGGTGAAGTGGGCACGGAATGGCGAGGAGCAGTACAGGGGTACAGCCCTTCTCTGATGGGTTTTTGGTACTCAGGGGGGAGGGGGCGGGGGTAGTCTGAGTGGTGCAGCGTCCGGTTTGGGGATGCACAGTACAGATGCGGGAAGGGGGGTGGATAGTCCGGAGAGCTGGGGAACTAGTAATCCTCAGGCCTGGGACCAATGGCAGAGGGGGGCTCAAGGCACGTCGGGAGCCAACTGGGTTGGGGCTTGGCAGCCGGTGTGGTCAGGTTGTTCCCCCTCTTCGTTTGTGCCTTTTCTTTCTCCACAGATACCGACGATGGCGGCACCTGGATCCATGTTTGCTGGACCACCGCAAGGCCGGCTGCCGTCGTGTAACCTCTTGCAACCATTGGACTCGCAAGGAAGGGTTGCGCCGGAAGCAGGCGATCTGCAAGCAACTACTGGAGAGCAGCTTACCAATGCTAGGACGGGTGGCACAACTGTGGATGGTGAGTTACCTGAGGAACAGCAAGGGGGAGCTGTTGTAGGGGAGGGAGCTCGGGAAGGTCGGGCAGGAAAGGCAGGTAAAAAAAGGAAACATGCGTCGCGAAGGCGTCGGCGTTCTGGGTCCTCCACTTCTTCGTCCTCAACTTCGTCTTCGAGTACGTCAAGTGGGGCGGTGGCAGTATAGCAGCAAGGGGTACAGTTGCAGGGGGCAGCACTGCAGTTGCGGGTTTGGCGTCGGTGACAATTTTATCCGAACTGTGGGAGGGGGTACCTAAAAAGCTGAGAAAAAGAATTAAGAAACGGCGTTATATCGACATATTCCGTTTATTAGATGGGAGGAAGAGGTCAGGTGAGAGTAAGAAAAACGTAAGGAGGACGAGAAGGCTGGGAGGGTGCGTAAAGTGACGAGGTCGGTAGTAAATTGGGTCAGGGCTTTTCTGCGCTTAGCTAGTGTATGGGGTCAGACATACCCGGAGCAGTATGGGATGTTATTATCCTATGCCGACTCCATCTTGGAAGCCTCGCAGTCCCACGAGGGATGGTCGTGGCTTAATTACGATGAGAAGTTCCGAGATAAAATGGAGGAGAACCGGTATTTAACGTGGGGTACGCAAGATATCAACTTGTGGCTCACTCAGATGTCAGCAAGATCTACTGCGGGGGGTGGCTCTAAATTTGGAGGTGGGATTAATGCTGGAGGGGCCAGGTCCTTTCGAGTTGGGGGGGGTGGGTTGCCAAGTAAGTCCGGGACAGGTGCAGGGACGGACGTATGTTGGAGGTTCAATAAGTCCTCATGTCCATTTCCGGACTGTAAGTTCCGGCACGCCTGTTCTGCGTGTGGAGGAGGGCACTCAGCGGCAAAGTGTACAAAAAAAGGCGGTAGCGGTGCGGCGCCCTCGGTCTCTAAGTGAGGATGCCAGCTTAGCCAGGGCGCCATCGCCCATCAAGTGGGGGTTACTGCGGGAGTGGCTTAGTTTTTAACCCGAAAAAAGGGGATAGTGAATTCTTGGGGTCGGGGTTTGAATTGGGGTTTGTTATTCCGGTGCAGGGTGGGGTAGTGGCCCAGGCGGCAAGGAATTCACCAGCAGTATTGCGGATGGAAGCCATCGTGCGGCAGAAGTTGGCGGTGGAGTTGCGCCTGGGGAGGATGGCGGGTCCTTTTTTGGACCCCCCTTTCACGAATTTGGTGATTTCTCCGTTGGGAATTATCCCTAAGAAGGAGCCTGGTAAATTTAGGCTTATTCATAATTTATCTTTCCCGGCAGGCTCCTCTGTTAATGACCACATTCCGAGAAAGTGCTGTGCGGTACGTTATGCCTCGTTTGATAAGGCTGTGCGGTTGGTGAGGGTGGCGGGGAAGGGGGCGCTGTTGGCAAAGGTGGACATAGAATCTGCCTTTAGGTTGTTGCCTGTTCATCCGGACTCTTTTCATTTGCTGGGTTTCCAATTCGCGGGGGAATTTTATTTCGACAAATGCATGCCAATGGGTTGTTCAGTGTCATGCGCCTGTTTTGAAAAATTTAGTACTTTCCTGCAGTGGATGGTCACGAGACGGGCGGGGTATAATAGTGTGGTGCACTACCTCGACGATTTTTTGTTCGTGGGGCCTGCGCAGACATCACGGTGTCATGATTTGTTGGAAGCTTTTATGCATGTGGCGAGGGAATTGGGGGTCCCATTGGCGAAAGAGAAGACAGAGGGACCGTCGACCAAGCTCACATTCTTGGGCATAGAATTGGACTCGGTGGAGATGGTGGCTCGTTTGCCGGCAGCTAAAGTGGCGAAGTTAAGAGTTTTAGTGTCCAATGCTTTGGCGGCGGAAAAGTTCACGTTGCGGGAATTCCAATCCCTGATAGGTTCCTTAAATTTTGCATCGCGAGTGATACCAATGGGGCGTGTATTCACCAGGCGTTTGGCGGCGGCTACGTCAGGTGTCCGCAAGCCTCATCACAGAATTCGAATTTCCAGGAGCATTAGGGAGGATTTGCAGGTGTGGGATGTTTTCCTGACTGAGTTCAATGGGTCGACTGTGCTCATGGAGAGGGAGTGTTCTAGTGCGGACCTACAGCTGTACACGGATGCGGCGGGGGGAGTGGGATTAGGCATATACTTTGGGGGGGAGTGGTGCGCAGCGCAGTGGCCGGACTCGTGGCGCGAGCAAGGGCTGCTTCGGAATATCACCTTTTTGGAACTTTTTCCTATTTGGGTAACGCTGGAGTTATGGCCTGATAGATTGCGTACCAGCGGGTGGTATGGTGGTGTGACAATGAAGCGGTGGTGAGTGTCGTTAACCATTACACACCGCGGTGTAGCTTAGTAGCAGATTTGATGAGAAAGGTGGTATTATCCTGTTTGCGGTTGAATGTGGGGTTGAAAGCGCGGCACATCCCAGGTTTGCATAATGGCATCGCGGATGCTCTTTCCCGTTTACAGTTCGATCGGTTCCGGCACCTGGCGCCAAGGGCAGAAGAGTTGGGGCGGACGGTCCCTTGGAGGTTATGGAGCGATGGCCTGCTGCGATGAGAGAGTTGTTGAAGAGATCTGTGGCGAAGAAGACTTGGGAGACCTACTGTCGGGGTTGTGTTAGTGTGGTGGAGTTCTTGTTTGGCCATGGCTGGAATGGGGGGGGGGTGTCTGAGCAAGTGTTGGCAGACTACATCCTAGAGGCCAGGAAGAGGGGGTTATCTAGGGCGGTGGTGAAGGGACAATTGGCGGGCTTTGCGTTTTTTGCAAAGGCAGTGGGTTGGGGCCCATCCGGTGGGGGGTTCTTGGTGCGGAAATTAATACAAGGGTGGGGGCGTGCGGAGCCTCCTCCGGCTGATCAGAGGCGTCCGTTGACGCATGACCTGCTAAGAGGGCTTTGTGGGGTCTTGCCGGGGGTGGCTCGGTCTGCTTATGAGGCTGTTCTCTTTAAGTCCATCTTCTGTTTGGCCTTTTTTGGGGCATTTAGGGTGGGGGAATTAGTAGCTGATTCTAAGATGTCGGGTGTTGGGAATAGTCTGCAGTGTCAACATGTGCGGGTAGTGGGGGAACAATTAAAGGTCCTCTTGCGCAGATCCAAGACGGATCAGCAGGGCAAAGGCATGTGGGTAGTTCTGCAAGCGATAGGTGGACCCACATGCCCGGTGATGGCCATGACGGAGTATTTGGGGTGCCGTCCTCCGGTTGGGGGAGGACTATTTCTGCATAGGGATGAGGATTTGGTCACACGTTACCAGGTCACTGCAGTTTTGAGATTGGGGCTTCAGCGCTTGGGCGAGGACCCTACGCAATATGCGGCGCACTCCTTTCGCATTGGGGCAGCGTCCAGTGCGGCGGGTGCCGGTTTATCGGGATGGCAAATATCAAGGATTGGCCGTTGGAGGTCACGGGCTTTTCGGGGCTATGTCCGACTGTAACAAAAAAAAAAAAAAAAATTACTAGCATACCATGAAAGGCACATCCATGCCACAACTGTTTTGTTAACTACTGTTTTCTGTTTCAGGTGGGGGAAGAAGTTGGAAGGGCGCGTGGATGCTGGGGCATTCATTTGTGTTTTGGGCTGGTCGGCGAGCTGCGATACGGCCTATCGGTATGAACCTGGGGCTGGAGCCTGACGTGGTGTCGGTGTTATGGCTGGGAGAGCGGGGGCTGCGATGGGCACAGCTGATGCCTTTGCTGCGACACCACGAGCGGTTGAGGACTCCTCCTGGGATTATTCTGCTGCACCTAGGTGGCAATGATCTCACATCATGGACATGTAAACAACTTATTAATGCTGCTAAAAAAGATATGAATGCGGTTTTGAAAATGTTTACTGATGTAGTGCTGATTTGGTCGGATGTCATCCCGAGGCCAGCGTGCTGGAGTCAGCGGCGGTGGTCCAGGGGTCTGACGAAGATCAATCGCCAGATTGGAAAATGGGTGTGTACAAAGGGGGGTTATCAGGTACAACATGAGTGGGTGGACGTGGCGTGTGGGGGTTTGTATCGCAGTGATGGGGTGCATCTGTCTCCAGTAGGGATCGACCTTCTACTGAACGACTGGCAGGAGGCATTGGAGCAGGTGCTGAAGGATTGCATGAGCAGGTCGCAGCTTGGGCTCCGGTAATAATAAAAAAAAAAAAAAAAAAGATGCGGGGGGGGGGGGGCGGCAAAGGCACTAAATGTGTGCCTGTGCCGGTGGCGGGATCCCGGAGGTTTCCGGGGTCCGGAGCCATAGCTACTTGTGGGCGGGGCAGGGTGCCCGCGGCCCGGAGAACCCCTAGCAGATTTTTGCTAGTGACATGGCGAAGTCGGGCAGGGGTGGTAATAACTTGCCCGGTGGGTTGACCGGCGCAAGGGCGGTAGCGTTGTCACCTTGCTACTTATATGGCGGGAGGTAACGCTCCGCTCGGGGGATTGGGTATGGGGGTGTTATTCAAGTTTAAAATGTTAATATGTTATGGAGCAATAAAGCTGCGACCTGTTGTTATACCAAGTCATGTGTGATGTGAAGTTTTATTTATGGGGGAAAATGTGGGGTATGAGGCAGGGGAAGCGCTCGCTGCAGCTCCCCGGTTAAAAGGAAGGGCAAGGGGCAACGTCCCGGAGCCCGAAAATAACCGGGGGCGAGCTGCGGCGCGGGCCTGGTAGTAAGACCGCTAGAAGGCGGTTGGAGGGGGGAAGCCGATGTGGGGGGGGGGGGGGGGGAGGCGCGGGTGCGTCGGGATGCAAGGCGCGGCGGGATGCAAGGCGCATTTTTTGAAGGGATTGGTTCAGCCTCGGGCATGCGCGAGGCGGGAACCAATCCCAGAGCGAGTCAGGCCATGTGTAGCAGCAGCAAGGACATCGCTGAGCACATGGCGTGAGGGAGGGCATCTGGCGGGTGTCCCGCCCTCCCACCCTTTGGTTTTTGTTAAGGAGGATGCGTGAGGGTTTTGGGGGTGTTGCAGCTGGAGGGGGGGGAGATAGCTGGCGGGATCCCGGAGGTTTCCGGGGTCTGGAGCCATAGCTACTTGTGGGCGGGGCAGGGTGCCCGCGGCCCGGAGAACCCCTAGCAGATTTTTGCTAGTGACATGGCGAAGTCGGGCAGGGGTGGTAATAACTTGCCCGGTGGGTGACCGGCGCAAGGGCGGTAGCGTTGTCACCTTGCTACTTATATGGCGGGAGGTAACGCTCCGCTCGGGGGATTGGGTATGGGGGTGTTATTCAAGTTTAAAAATGTTAATATGTTATGGAGCAATAAAGCTGCGACCTGTTGTTATACCAAGTCATGTGTGATGTGAAGTTTTATTTATGGGGGAAAATGTGGGGTATGAGGCAGGGGAAGCGCTCGCTGCAGCTCCCCGGTTATTAGTAAGGGAAGATCAAGTGGGCTTTGTCCCTGATCACCAAGCCAGTAACAACATCTGGAAAATCCTGAATTTGGTCTGGGTGGCTCAGAAACAATGTATCCTATCCCTCCTGATGGCTGTCAATGCAGAAAAGGCATTTAACAGGGTAGAATGGGAATTTATGTTTGTGGTACTGGCTCATATGGGCTTTGGAGATCAGTTTCAGGGCTGGCTCCAAGCCCTCTATAGGCAACTGCAAGCGCAGATTAGGGTTAATGGGGCATATTCAAAGACGTTTCTTCTGGAACAAGGTAAAAGGCAGGGTTGCTCTCTGCCCCTGATTCTACTCGTCCTGGTCATTGAGCCACTGGTAGCATGGATCCATCAGCAGGGAGCCATCAAGGGGATAACAAAATATCTTTATTTGCAGATGATGTGATTTATTCTATAGGTCATCCCCTGATTTCCCTGCCAAATTTGATCAAAGAAATCCAACAGTATAGTGAAGTGTCAGGGTACAAAATGAGTATGGGGAAAACTGAAATTCTGCAGCTGTTTTTGTCTCCAGAGCTGGAAGGCAGGTTGTGCGATACTTTCCCATTCCAGTGGGTGAGATGGCATATCAAATATTTGGAAGTTATAGTGGGGAGGGATTTGAAGGATTTGGGAAGATTTAATTATGAGCCCCTAGTTAAGAACGTGTTGGCTGATTTGAATAGATGAGATAGACCCTGTTTCTCCTAGTTTAGCAGGACAGCTATAGTTAAAATGAATGTCTTGCTGAGACTGTTGTTTCTCTTCAGGTCCCTGCCTATTGAGGTCCCTACCTGGTGCTCCTCTTGCTGCAATAATGTATATTATCCTTTATTTGGAGACGGCGACTGCCTAGGCTGAGGGGCAGGGTTCTTTATAGACGCAGAGAGGAGGGGTATTGCAATCCCAGATCTGGGGAGATATTACCATGTGGCCCAACTACGGGCGCTGCTGGAGTGGAGGGAAGGGACAAGGGTGCCCATTGGGTCGGATAGAGCAAGCAACAGCAAAAGGGGGATATAGCGGGCAAGTACTGCTGTTAGATTATCGAAGACCAGAGGGCGGGTGAAGGGTGAAGAGGAAGGGAATCTATTTGTGTAAGTGACTTTGAAGATATGGCACAAGGTGGGGAAAGAGTTGGTGGGATTGCAGGGAGACCTATGGTTACGAAGGATTATTGCCTCTGAGGGCCTTATGGCTAGGGAAGGATATCGCAATTTTCAGGGATGGGTGGATAAGAGCCTGCATTTTGTGGGTCAGTTGATTACAGAGATGGGGTGACTCCATAGTTTTGCGGAGCTGTTCGTTTAGTAACATTTAGTTCATGTCTTTCCAGTAGATGTTCAAGGCAAGTTACAGTCAGGTACAGTAGGTATTTCCCTGTCCCTGGAGAGCTTGCAATCTAAGACTGTACCTGATGAAACACTACATAAACCAATCAGGCCCAGGCAAGTCATGTCCAAGAATACTGAATGCGAGAAGAATGCCTTTCATAAAAGGCAAGATGCAAAAGTTTTAAAATGTCATAGTGTAGTATTCATGCAATCCACATGCAAAGTGCACACAGTACAACATATACAAATGAATTATTTATATTTTATGTATATTTATATTTGTATTTACATTTCTGTCCGTCTGCAAAGGTCAAGATGGTGTACAAAACAAAAATACAATAAATTCAATATTCACTTAATAAAATAATAAATATACAAAAAACATAAACACATATTTGATCTTATAAATGATCCAGTTAAAATGTTAAAATCATGATAAGATAGGGCTTGATGAAACCCTTGATTGAAATCCAGGCTTTGCAATGCCATATAAAAGCTCAGATAATGTGTCAGTACCCCGAGCTCCCTCAGTAAAGCAATTCCAGAAGCAAGCAGCACTGGCCCAGGAGCTCAGTTCCTACTTTCACCTAACCTGACTGATGCTGGTGAAGCCTTGACTGGAGCTGTCCTTCGACTTCATATAAAGTTACCCTAGGTACTTCAGTCCCCTCCTAAATAGGGTCCCATGAAAGTTTTTCCTGTTGTGAATTTGGAGTACATGTACTGTAAAATATTCAGAGTGGGGGTAATATGATCACACAGTTTTAGACATTTTCATCCTGACAACAGCTGAGCTGCTGTGTTTTGCGCCAATTCTTGGCTACCTCCTAGTTACACTAATCAAGGCAAGAATTACTGTAGCCAAACTCTCCTTTGAACGTAAAGGGTGTGGCCCCCTAATAAAGTTGAGAAGAAAGGAAGAAGTCTGGGTTGTTATGAAAAGATGGGGCACCCAGCATATCATTAAATGTTTATTCAAGATAACTCCCACTATTTTCATCCCACTTATTTTTTGAAGATAAAGGTCAGCCAGTTGATATAGTGCATCTAGATTTTCAGAAAGCTTTTGACAAGGTCTCTCATGAGATATTTTTGAGAAAATTAAAAAGTCATGGGATAGGAGGCAGAGTACCATGGTGGACTGGAAACTGGTTAAAAAATTAGAAAACAGAGTAGGGCTAAATGACCAAATTTCTCAATAGGGAAAGATAAACAGTGGAGTACCCCAAAGGGATTTGTGTTGTGCCTGCTGTTTAACATATTTATAAATGACATGAAAATGGGAACAAGAAGTGTGGTGATCAAATTTGCAGATGATACAAAATTATTCAAAGCTATTAAATCACAAGAGGATTGTGAAAAATTGCAAAAGGACCTTAAGAAACTGGGAGACTGGACGACCAAATGCAGGGCCGTCCCATCCACTAGGCGGGCTAGGCAACCATCTAGGGCAGCAGACCTCTGTGGGCGACAGGCCATATGCTTTGACACATATGGCCTGCTGCTCCCCCCCCCCACGCTGAGCCGCCCCCCCCCCCCACTGCCACTGATTATAGCACAGGGTGGATGGCTAGGCTCAGTGGCAGGTCATGTGTCCTGAAGCACATGATCTACCGCCAAGTCTAGCTGCACCCCTCCTTGACTGCATCCACCAGAATTGGTGGTAGCACATCCCAGCATGGGGGAAGGGGGGCGGGGGGGTGGGCACAGCCTGACACATGGGGGTGGCACTGCAGGGGGAGCGGCACGACATGGAGGGGGCTCCATGGCTTGGGCTTCTGCCTAGGACATCAGAAAACCTTGGGCCAGCCCTGTCCAAATGGCAGATGAAATTTAATGTGGACAAGTGCAAAGTTGTGCACTTAGGAAAGAACAACCCAAACTACAGTTACACAATACAAGGTTCAACATTAGGAATCATCAACCAGGAAAAAGATCTAAGCATCGTGGATAATGCTCATTGTGCAGCAGCAGCAGCAGCCCAGAAAGCAAATAGAATGCTGGGAATCATAAGAAAAGGACTGGAGACTATTATAATGCCTCTGCATTACTCCAAGATGCAACCACACCTTGAATATTGTGTGCAGTTCTGGTTGCCATATCTTATAAAGGATATAGCAGAATTAGAAAAGGTACAGAGAAGAGCCACCAAAATGATAACAGGGATGGAAGCATACCCCTGCGAGGAAAGCCTTAAAGGGTTAGGGCTCTTCAGCTTAGAAAAGAGAGGGCTGAGGGCAAATATGATAGAGGGATATAAAATAATGAGTGGTGTGGAATGGGTAAATGTAGATCAGTTGTTTAATCTTTCAAAAAGTAGAAAGACTAGGGGGTATGCATAGTCAAACTCAAATTCATTGCCGGAAGATGTAGTAAAAGTTGTTAGTGTAGCTGAGTTTAAGAGAGATTTGGACAGGTTTCTGGAGGAAAAATCCATAAAGCATTATTAAAGTGTATTGGGGAAATCCACCATTTAGCCCTATGATAAACCATAAGGAATCTGTCTACCTCTGGGGAACCTGACAGGCATTTGTGACCTGGATTAACCATTGTTGGAAACAGGATACTCAGCTTGATGGACTTTAGTCTGACCCAATTTGGCATATCTTATGTTTTAATATCGGAAAACTGGGCATCCATATAGCAAATGAACTGTGACAAGTGCAAAGCTATGCACTTAGGAAAGAATAATCCAAACTATAGGTACATGATGCAAGGTTCCATATTAGAAGCCAACACCCAGGAAAAAGATCTTGTAGTTATCGTGGATAATATGTTGAAATCCTCTGCTCAGTGTGCAGCGACAGCCATGGAAACTAATAGAATGCTAGGAATTATAAGGAAAGGAATGGAGAATAAGACAAAAGATATCATAATGCCTTCATATGGCTCCCTAGTGAGATTGCACCTTGAGTACTGAGTGCCAGTCTGGTCACTGCATCTAAAAAAACCATACAGCAGAACTGGAAAGGGTACAGAGAAGGGTGACCGAAATGGTAAAGGGAATGGAAGGATAGCCATATGAAGAAAGTTTTAGAAGATTGGGGGGTCTTCAGCTTGGAGAACAGATGGCTGAGGGAAGATATGATAGAGGTTGATGAAATAATAAGTGGAATAGAATGAGTAAACATGAATCGGTTGTTTACTCCTTCAAAAAATAAAGACTAGGGGACATGTAATAAAGCTACAAAGTGATACATTTAAGACTAATTGGAGAAAGTATTTTTTCAATTGACACGTAAGGAAACTCTGGAATTTGTTGCCAGAATGGGTAGTAAGAGCTGTTAGTGTAGTTGGGTTTAAAAGAGGCAGCGGTGGACACTCTGACTGCCACCCACAGAAGCGTCCTTTCTAGTGTGCTTTCCTGTGATTTTCTCCTGTTTCCTTCATGCTTTATTCTGCTCACAAAAGGAAAGTGAAATTGCTGGTGGAAGTCGGGGGACTGCAGGCCCATGGATTCTTTCCTAAAGCCCGTGGGGAGGTAAAATCTCCAGGTGGCCAGCTGGGTTGGTGGGGGAGGAAGGAGACTCTTCACCTACTCCTGGGGCGGATGTCTCACTGAGCCTGGTGCTTTGAGTCCCTCCAGTTCAACCGGCAGAGAGGATGAGCGAGGTTGCAGCTGGGGGTTCCTCCCCCCCCCCTCGGGTAATGCCAATGGGTTTTCTCAGCTGAAGGATCAGCTGCCCTGCTCTGGAGGTGCTGGAATGTCTGGAGAGTTGGGGGATGTGGAGGAGCAGTTAGCTCTGCAACAACAGTTTGGACAAGTGGTTTATTTGCTCCCTCCAGATCAGCAGTCTTTGGAATTGGGTATGAAGGATCCTGATGTTGGTACCCGCTCAGTACTGGTTAGGCCTCAGGTTTTCTCACTGGAAACATTGTGGGAAGCATTTTCTAAGCTGGAGCAGTCCTTGTCTGTGCAACTCCAGACTTTCTCAGGCCAACTTGCTCGATATGGGCAGATGGTGGAGGCACCTGAATCCCTGCTGGGGTCTCTTCAGATGAAGCTTTCATCAGTTGATACTCGTTTGGATCAGGACTCAGTTTCTGTTGTTATAAAAGACTCTGAGGTTATCCACTGTAAGATGGAAGCTTTGGAAAATTTATTTAGAATCAGGAATCTAATAATTCTGAACTTTTCTAAGGTTCCTTCCATCTCTCCTCTGGAACTGTTTCTGGTTACAATGTTAAAGAACCCTATTGAGTCTGTGCCCCCAGTTTCTAGACCTTTTTATTTACCTGTAGCTATGGTTAAGCTGGTCAAGGGTCAGGGTCAGAATCAGATTTCTGACCTGTCCTGTGATAGTCTGGACTTAGCAGGATTTCTGGAGCAGTCTGATTCTGAACCCACGCCATATCAGCATCTTCCCTGATGTGTCCAGGGCTACCCAGAAAAGCAGGAAGCAATTCTTATTGCTTAAAGCTGTGGTACTTCAGTTGCTCAGTTGGGGGGAGGGGGGGATTTTTCTGTCTACATTTTCCCTGCAAGTGCCTGGTCAAATTGGCTAAGATTAGTTATCTTTTTTTGGCCCACATCAACTGTCTATCTTTATTTTTACCAAACTGGCTGAGGCCCAGCTGTTATTCTTGACTTAATAGTAGCCTCCTTTACTGTCCACCTGATTTCCTTCTTATGATGTCTGTTTACGAACTTTTACTTTTGATTTGTGTCCTTTCTCCCCTTGCTTATTGTGGGCTTGTGGGCAGGATCATCTGTCTTTTGTTTATTGGTTTCCTTGTAAAGATAATTAATGTTTTGAGTTGGTGCCTTTTTCTGGGCCAGTATAATTCTTGTAATTATGTTAAAATTGCATAAATAAATAAAAAAAACATAAAATAAAAGCAGTTTGGGCAAGTTCCTGGATGAAAAGTCCATAAACCATAATTAAAGTGGGTTGGGTGAAATCCACTACTTATCCCTGGGATAAGCAGCATAGAGTAAAAGAGTACCTTTTGGGATCCTGCCAGGTACTTGAGACTTGGATTGGCCACTGTTGGAAACAGGATACTGGGACTTGAGGGACCTTGGGTCTCACCCAGTATGGCAAATCTTATCCTCTTAGGTTCTCTTTCAGTGCAATAGGTATACAGTTAAATGGGCATGTGTGTGGTATACCTATCCTTTCTTTGTATCTCTATCTATGTACAGGCTGTTTCTTTCCTCTCACTGTATCACAATATGCCTAGCTCCTTAACGCTGGTGATTTTGCTCCCTGACAGTACTGTATTTCTCAATAGCTTTCTTTTGATCTGTCTCTCATATTCTCTCTCACTCAGTCCTCTTCATATTCCCCATCCATATCTTTTAACCTTTTTTGCAATTCCTCCTTACATTTTTCTCTGCCTTTGTGTGAAAGACGACTGTGTCCTTCACCCCAGCCTGGATGGCAGAATATCAGCTTTGTAGCCAGTGCCTGCTCTTGCATAAGCTGAGTTGGGAGGAAGCTGCTGTATTAGAATCACCTGCCCCTCTAGCCCCCTCCTCAGCAATTTCAGGCACTGCTTAGCCCGGTTGGGGAGGGCAGACCCCAAGCGCCATTCTGTCTTTTCGGACTTTTAAACCTCCCCCCCACACACACAAAAAAAAGAAGAAAATATGAGCTGAAACCTCCTCTCTCGTCCTGCATTTGCTCTTCTCCGTGCTATTGTAGAGAAGCTGCACTGGAAACCGCTGGCAGGCTGAAGCAACCTTGAGAGTGAGCTACCAAGGACTCAGGGCACATGCAAACTGGGAATCCAGGGGCAGAACTCTGCATTTCTAGCCGGTACTAATCAAGGGCTCTGGTCTTTCTTCGGACTTCGTTTTACACTCCGTTTCCTCTTTTTGTTTCTGTTCACGCTTCTCTTTTTCATACCTGGTATGGTGCATTACTGTCCCGATTACCAGACAGCGCTACAGTGATGGCAGCTGATTGGGAAAATAATGCGGGTCTGATAGACGCGCACAGCTATAGACTCACACACGGATGCACTAACCCAGATTTACGCTCGCATACACACATTCTTGTAATGCGCCTATACTCAAAGGGCTCTTTCATGTCATTCCCTATAGTCTGAAGCTTTGCTTTCATGCCTTGCTCCAATCTCCCAGTCTGAGCTCACTGACGGAAATGCCCCTGACAAAGATTGATCGTATGCTTTCTTTATTTGCTTGGCTTTTCAGAAGGCAGGAAAATCCTCCCAGGGGTCCCGCGGCACGGAGTCAAGCGCCCCCTCTCTTGCCGGGGACTTATGGGCATTGGCTGATATTTAAGGTGGTCCATCCCTGATGTGTACGATAGTAGGGACGTGGAAGGTGGTCGGTACTCAGCCCAGGTTCTCTGATAGCACTCTCCTAAATGCAATGTTTAAAGAATAGCAGTCTAAGCAGTTGCATTATATCGCTGTTATCCGTTTTACCAGCTTGCGTCAAACAATACCTGAGTCGTTAACGGCAGAGAATGTTATCCTTTGGCTCACCGAGATAACCTTCGTTATTATTTTGTTTTGTTTTTTATTGCAGTGGTTCCATGGCAGTCCGACCAGAGTCATCAATGGCAAAACTGGATTTTGTCATCTACCTTTGGTTCCTCATTCACTAGAGTTGTCACAATGCACACAAAGGCCGTAGGGTTCTGTGGTGGGATGAAGTCCAGCCCCCACCCTATAGTTACGGTTATTGTTTATTTGATATACCGCCCTTCAGAAACATCAGAGCCTTTACATGAAATAAATAAAAGAGAAAGTAGACAGGAACTAGGCAAGCCTTAAACCTTATCTCCCCCCGTCAGAATCTATTGTTTAGCTTTCAATGCCATGCTCTTTGAAGCCTCTCACACGCTGCCACCCTAGGCAACCACCTTGTTTGCCTAATGGTTGTGCTGGCCCTGGCTGGGACTCTAACTGGCTATCCTTCCCTACTCTCAGCTAAGCAGCAGGTACACTGACAGCGACATGACATCCTTTGCCCCCCCCCCCCTCCCCTCACACACACACACACGTTGCTGCAGACCCTGGTGGCTGGCATGAGCCTGTCTGTCCAAGGGGATAAGAAAATCATGGTCCACTGAGGACAGAGGCTGGGTGTGCAGCCCCATCCTCCTTTTCCTCATTGTCTGAGGGGTAGGGGAAGTAGGCAGGGAAGACTTACTGCAGAAAGCTGACTGAAACAAATCCTCTTTTACTCTATTAGACAGTAACTCCAGAAAAAAATGTTATTACCCTCCTCTTTTGTGAAACACTGGCTATTCCTTCCCATGCAACAGCTACTTTTCCTAGCACATCTCTAGAGAAGCAGAGGAGGGCTGGAAATCTGTAACTGATTACATCTCACCAGGTAGTGAAGAGGGAAAATAAATAGCAAATGTTACTACAACCTGTTATTACCCTGAAAGATAACATGCAGGGACTACATCTTATTACCACTACAACCATACGACAGGAAAAGATGGAAAGCAAGTGTTAGTGGAAAAGGAATTGACTGGATGTAAAACCATGACAGGAGCATGGCTAAGAAGGAAGCAGCACATGAAGTAACTCTTGCAGCCTATTCAGGCATTGCAAAGATCACTGGATGCGCCGTCCCGGAGAATAAGGCCTCAGCATCCTGTCTTAGCATTCCTCCTAGATCTGGGCCTCCCTTGCTGGGAAGTCAGCCCAGCAGCAGGGCGCTTGTTGAGAGCGCCTTAAATAACCTACAGCGCTAAACTAAACCCTGTGTATATGTAATGAAGACCCTGTTGTATATGTTGGGAGCGTGAACTATTTCTGCAACCTCCACGGTTATTAGGTATAGGAGAGCTCTGCCTGTGAAGATGGTATTTTGTATTGTCACTCCTTTTCAACGCATTCATTCAACTCATATGTTCAATTATATAATCTAAAGATGGGGTGTCCACGTACAGAGGGTAACTGTTAATCAGTGCAATATATATTTCTCCCTCCAGTCAATTTCTAGGCTATGAAGCTCCTCTATTGCAACTTCACGTTATACCTTACTATTATATACCAACATTTCACCACAGATTTTTAAAGGGATCCAGAGGTCTCAGACTCGTTACGGCACCAGCTTTAACGGACTACGTCCTTAGCCACTGTGCCCTTTTGCATCAACGACCTCTATTGTATGCATCCCCAGGCGACTCCATTTCTATGACCCCTTCAGAAAACGATTAATCGACATGACCCTACGCTCACCTCGCCCTGTCTTTACCCCTTTTGATACTCAGCGCTTGCACTCGTAATGTATTTACTACAACCATGTAATTAATTATCATACTATGTATATAGTTCCCCCAGTTATCTCCATGTTAGTTTACCCTGTTCATTGTAAAAAACCAATGTTGCCTTTACATTGTGTTTGTTTTTTGTTCATATGTACACCGCACTGATTAAAAGAGCGCGGTATATAAGAAATGAAAATAAATAAATAAATCCCTTCATTATCTGCAGTTAATCCTTATATGCGTGTCTCATGTTCTTATAATCTTATAATTTTGAAATTTGTTGTGTGCTTATCTTGGGGGGCATTCAATAAGATAAGATAAGCACACAACAAATTTCAAAATGATACGATTATAAGAACATGAGACACACATATAAGGATTAACTGCAGATAATGAAGGGATGCATACAATAGAGGTCGTTGATGCAAAAGGGCAAAGTGGCTAAGGACATAGTCCGTTAAAGCTGGTGCCATAACGAGTCTGAGACCTCTGGATCCCTTTAAAAATCTGTGGTGAAATGTTGGTATATAATAGTAAGGTATAACGTAAAGTTGCAATAGAGGAGCTTCATAGCCTAGAAATTAACTGGAGGGAGAAATATATATTGCACTGATTAACAATTATATACTCTGACAAGATGTGATATCATATTTTCGCTGATGATATCTTGCTCTACCTGCCCTTCTCCACGGTGAACCCCTCTAATAAACTGCTTTATAGCACTCTCCAAATGGCTCACAGACCATAACTTAAACATCAACCTGGACAAAACAGATATCCTCTTCATCACCAGAGATGCAGAATTCACAGTCCCAACCCACATTAAAATAGGCAACCAACAAATACAGGTCGAAACATTGAACTACTTTCTTGGTGTCAGTGGTTTCTTAATTTAGCATTGATTTAGCTTTTTTGTATGTATGTGTGGTGAACATTTTGCACCTGTCAGTTCTTTGTTATGTAATGTAGTGGGTGGAGGGAGGAGGGTCATATTTGCTAATGTTGAATGGGTTTCTGGCTTTTATGTTGGGTCACTGTTTATATTTTCCTCAATAATGCCAAAGTGCTCAATGAAGAGAAACGTTTTGAGTTCAGTCCAGAAGGTAGACAAATTGGTTATTGATCTAAATCTATCTGACAATGTGTTCCATAAGGATGGGGATAAGTATACAAAAGCCCTCTTAGTGGTGTATTGTTTTGTTTTGCTAGTTACTAATCGTTTGCTGGTATTACTAGTGTATTTATCATACATCCTCGTCGTTAGCGATCATTAGGCATTATCCTAATTACATGTGATAGGGTAGAAGGAGCTATGTTTCTGATAATTTTAAAAGTGGTAATAATTATCTTGTACTTTATTCTGCTATGAATAGATAACCAGTGAAGTGCATATAGTATTAGTGTTGTGTTCTGATTGGCGTGAAATGTAGGTAATGTGTGCAGCCATATGTTGGGCCATTTGGAGGCTGTTTGTTTAGGTAGTCTGTGTAGTAGACTATTACAGTTCTCTATGTGTGTGAATATCATGGCCTGTAGTACTGTTCTAAATGTGTTACTTTGCAGTAGTGGTTTCAGAGTCTATATCATTCTAATTTTGTTACATATGGCTCTTATGGTAAGTTTAATATGGGATTTAAAACTGAGGCTTTTGTCAAATGTGACTCCCAGGTATTTTACCACTTCTTTAACTCCAAGCATCGCTTCATTAACGTCAATGGTGCTGGGTGGTGAGACGTTTTGGGACTCTAGTTATGAATAATACATCTGTTTTTGTGTAGTTCATATTAAGACAGTGAGATTTCAACCACTGAGCAATTTCATTGAAGCATGCTATAATGGGGTCCAGGATGGGTCTAGATGTGTTAAATGGAAGGTATAGCATTATGTCACCAGAGTAGATGACATATCCTACTTGGAATTTTTTATTATTTGGCACAGTGGCTGGATAAATATATTAAACAAAAAGGGCAGATAGGATTGATCCTTGGGGGAGATATTTTTTTTATAGGCATTAGAAATGTTCTGGTCCATTCTAACTTGTTGTGCAAGGTCTATTAGGTATGATGTAAACCATTTTAAGGTAGTGCCATATAAGCCACTTTGTTGTAGTCTTTGGATTAGTATGCTATGGTTAACAGAATCAAAGGCCGCTGTGACATCAAGAAATATTAATATGAATGCCTGATTGGAATTGTCTATTACTTTTATGAAGTTATTGAATAATACTAGTAACAGTGTTTCTACACTCTGGAATAGCCTAAAACCATATTGATGGTTATCTAGAGGAGCATGCTGTTCAATATGGTCATGGGGTTGATTATGGATGATTTTCTCAATGATTTTAGCCAGGAATGGCAGACTGGCAATCGGTCTGTAGGATGAGGGGCATTTTTTTCCAAGTGTTTTTTGTTTTGGTATGGGGTGTATAATTGCCTTTTTAAGGGCTCTAGGCATTTGCCCATGGGTGAGGGACAAGTTGACCATTGTTAGAATGATGGGTGGTAGTTCATCGTGGGTGGCTTTAATCAAGGCTACAGAGCATGGATCAATGCTGGATGTTGTTGTATTCATATTTCAGATTATCTTTTTGAGTGGTTCAAGGGAAGCCAAATTTCTGTTGAAGTCACCATGTTAAGAGAGGACTGGGGGGTGGGGAGTCATTCGGGGAGTTTAGTTTCATCATGTAATGGTCTGCTAGAATCTGCGAGGAGATGGCTTGCGATTCAGTGATGTCTTTTGGTTGGTTTGTTAATGATTTTACTATAGCAAATAGCTCCCTTGGTTTGTTTAGAGTTACATAAGGAGTTTTGTATGATATAGTCTTTCTTTATGTTGTCTATATATTGACAGAATATTGATAGTGCTGCCATGTAATTTGCTCTATTTTCTGTTGTTTTTGCTGTGTGCCAGATACGTTCTAGTTTCCTCAGATGTAGTTAAAAATGTGCACATTATGATTTTACTACATCTGGATATTGTAAATAAGTCATCAAAAGAATTATAAACTAATCATGTATATATCTAATACACCCACATCTGTTACCTTTAATTGTTTAACATGTTAGAATGTAATATTGTTGTTTCTAATGTAAACTGCCCTGATTACATAATAGGGAGGTATAAAAGACATTTAAATGGATAAATAAATAAAACAGAAGTACGCTTCCTGGGGCTTATATTAGACCAGAAATTAACCTTTCAAACTCACATCAACAACATCAGACTCGCTTATCAAAAGATAAAGACTGCCAAACTTCCACATCCCTTCCTAAGCCCACATGACTTTCGAACAGTCTTCCAAGCACTGGTATTCCTCCACATAGACTGCTGCAATATCATCCTACAAAGCCTCCCAGAATATGTCATTCACCCCCTACAGCTAGCATAGAGTACTGCAGCAGGAATCCTACATGGGGCTTCCAGACATGAATGAGCTACACCACTCCTCAAAGCACAACACTGGTTACCAATCGCTGCCTATATAAAATACAAGGTTCTCCTCAACACATTCAAAAAATATGCAACCAACTCTCAGCTGTCTACCTACAGTCACTCATTCAGAAAGCCCTGATCAACCAACCACGAAGAATAAACAAGCATGCTATGCTCACCGTACCAACATACAGATCAAGCACTCAAGCAACCTCAAAGAGAGCCTTCTCAATCTACACACCATTCACGTGGAAAGCACAGTTACTTACCTGTAACAGGTGATCTCTGGAAACAGCAGGAATAAGTCTTCACATATGGGTACGTCGGTACTGACTGAGCCTGCGCAGGAACGCTCCCCAGCGTCCAATCAGAAAGCTTTTGGGAGCATCCCACAGTACCTGCGTGCTGCCTTCCCGCCTTTCCAACTGTCTCTCCTCAGTTGAGTTTTATAGCTGAGACAAAGAGGGAGAGAGAGAGGGAAAGGAAGAGAGATAGAGAGAGAGACAACTCCTAGGGGAAGTGGGTGGGCTGTGAAGACTTATTCCTGCTGTTCCCAGAGATCACCTGTTACAGGTAAGTAACTGTGCTATCTCCAGGAACAAGCAGGAATGAGTCTTCACATATGGGGACTCCCTAGCTTTTGATGCCAGGGAGAGAGCCCATAAGTTGTGTGTCCCTGGGACAGGGCTGCACTTCCCCACCTGGATCTCTAGCATCCCATGAGGGATGGTGGGTAGGAGTTGATTAAGTATGGAACAGGTGTTTGAGAACAGCCTGACCAAACAAGGCATCCCGGTGGGAGTCCTTGTCCAAGCAGTAATGGGCTGTGAAGGTATGAACCGAGGCCCAAGTGGCTGAGTTCAGATGAGCCATTGAGGCTGCCATGGCTCTCACATTGTGAGCTGTGACATGGCCCTCCAGAGAAATGTTCTTGCTCTGATAGGCAAAAGAAATACATTGGGCAATCCAGTTGGAAAGTGTTCTCTTGGAGACTGGTTGTCCCAAATGAGAAGGATCAAAAGCAACAAAGAGTTGAGAAGACTTTCTATGTAAGTAAAAAGCTAGAGCTCTTTTACAGTCCAGGGTATGAAGATTCCTCTCTGCACTTGATGCATGAGGCCCTCGAAAAAAGACAGGTAGGTAGACCTCTTGGTTGAGGTGAAAAGGCGAGACCACCTTAGGCATAAAGTGCGGATTAGTCCTAAGGACCAGAAACAAAAAACAGGAAGCGGCAGATTCAACACCCAATACCTTTATTAGTACCAATTAAGTGGCCTAAGCCCAACACAGGACCGTGTTTCATATGTCACTTCATCAGGGGCTATCAGGGCACACTAAAAAATAAATTATAAAATTACATTAATAAAATCAAAATTAAAACAATAGATATGCAAAAACAAGGGGGGTTAAAACAAAGAAATATAACATAAAAATACAATACACATAAAAGAAAGGCTAAAATGGACTATATCAGAAAGCTTAGGTCTCAAGGAAACTAGAAACACATTGATGAAACCCAAGGGTACCATCATGAATGTCTCAATTAAAATCATAAAAATAATACATATAAAATTAAAATTAATCCCAGTACATTGGATATAAACAACCACTCTGTGAATAAAACGATACATATGAACTTATATACATATACATATATAAATAAATATATAAATATATACATAAATAATTAAATAATTAAAAATATAAAAAATGCAAAATGGAATACAAATCAAAATACAAGAGATTAAAGAAGATAAAATTACTAGATCAAACTTTTATAATTATAAGGAACTTGACCAACCATATACGGAAAACCTGTAAACAACTATATAAACCAAGAAAATGGAAGGGATGAGGAGACTGAAGGAGTAAAGTCCGATTAATACCTAATATAAAAGTACTGGAAAAATTGCATAATATAAGGGGGGACATTACCTGAGGGTGTGATATACATAGACTTCACCAGGCTCGACAGAGACAATGGAAGTCACTCTAATCTAAAAAGCTTCTAAAAATAAAAACATGAAACATATGCAAAGTCAGATAATTACCCAATTAAATGAGTTATTTTTTAATTGAATAAGTTATTTTTTAATTGAATAAGTTATTTTTTAATTATTATCCCCTTAAAAAAAATATTGAAGATAATATATAAAATTTTAAGATATAGAGGGTTTTGGATACTGCCCCAATTGGAATCTCATGACCATGAGAAAGGGGAAGTAATTAAATACAGAATAAATTGAATGAATAGTAAAACATTCGAAAAAAATGAGATTTACTATGAATTTAAGAAATTTCATCAAAATTTTACAATTATTTAAAATATGATAACCAAGGGGGAGGGGGGGAAGTGAAGACCTTCATTTATAAATCTATACGACCCGCATTGAATACATGATCAGCGGGCTGATTAAAAGGTGCCTCGGAGGTGTAAAAGGATGTTCAGGATAAAAATATGTTCCTGAGAATCAATATGAAAACCTTACATTAATTTAACGGATGAACGAAGGGAAGGAAAATACCCTCATTAATTGTACAGGCAAATTGAAAATAGAAACCACCCATGAAAAAACCTTTTAGTCACCATAAAACGCTAAAAAAATCACATCGAAATTCAAAAAGACGCCAACACCAGCCCATAAAAGTGCAAATAAACCACATAGAAAACCTTTTATTTTTCTTGCCTTTACAAAGCCCGAAGGACGCCTAGTTCCACGTTATCCACTCCGGGCTTCTAACCCAATGTTCATGAAACCTTAAAAGCAACATGTATCGTATCATTATAACATCGAGAGCACAAAGCATTAAAAGGACCCTACTTATGCAAAGGATAAAAATGGCGCTAAAATTGGGATAAACCGCTGGTCCAACATTGGCTCGAGAAGAATCATAACCTTTCTGATTTACGTTTTTTTGTGATAAAGAAGGTTATACCCAATTGGAGGGGCGGGGACAATGATAAAACATTATTAAGGCTTGAACAGAAATATATTTTTTTGATGGATACGCTAACTACTCGGGGTTTGAATTTAGAAAAAGATCTGTCCGTGTTTCTTTAGGATGGTTTTCTGTTACAAGTATTTTAATTTCTTTAGGATGGTTGTTTTTTACAAGTATTTTAATTTTTATATGTTTTAGCTGCACCTTTGCATGTTTGTATATGGCCTCCTTCCCCCTTCCCCTCTTTCCTCCCCCTCCCCCCCTTCCTCCCCCCCCTTTCCCCCCTCCCTCCCTTCCCCCCTCCCCCTCCCCCCTCCCCCCCTCTTCTTCCCTTCCCCCCTCCCCCCTCCCTTCACCCCCCTCCGTCCCCCTCCCCCTCCCCCTCCTCCCCCCCTCCCCTTTCCCCTTCCCCCCTCCCTTTCCCCCCCTCCTTCCCCCCCCTTCCCCTTCCCTTCCTTCCCTATGGAGATTTGAATATGGCTAAGTTTAATGATACACTGGTTTTTGTCATTTTGATCTCATATGGATGGTTGTATGGTTTATATATGATTTCTATGGCGTTAAATTAATGTAAGGTTTTCATATTGATTCTCAGGAACATATTTTTATCCTGAACATCCTTTTACACCTCCGAGGCACCTTTTAATCAGCCCGCTGATCATGTATTCAATGCGGGTCGTATAGATTTAGAAAGGAAGGTCTTCACTTCCCCCCCTCCCCCTTGGTTATCATATTTTAAATAATTGTAAAATTTTGATGAAATTTCTTAAATTCATAGTAAATCTCATTTTTTTCGAATGTTTTACTATTCATTCAATTTATTCTGTATTTAATTACTTCCCCTTTCTCATGGTCATGAGATTCCAATTGGGGCAGTATCCAAAACCCTCTATATCTTAAAATTTTATATATTATCTTCAATATTTTTTTTAAGGGGATAATAATTAAAAAATAACTTATTTAATTAAAAAATAACTTATTCAATTAAAAAATAACTCATTTAATTGGGTAATTATCTGACTTTGCATATGTTTCATGTTTTTATTTTTATTTTTAGAAGCTTTTTAGATTAGAGTGACTTCCATTGTCTCTGTCGAGCCTGGTGAAGTCTATGTATATCACACCCTCAGGTAATGTCCCCCCTTATATTATGCAATTTTTCCAGTACTTTTATATTAGGTATTAATCAGACTTTACTCCTTCAGTCTCCTCATCCCTTCCATTTTCTTGGTTTATATAGTTGTTTACAGGTTTTCCGTATATGGTTGGTCAAGTTCCTTATAATTATAAAAGTTTGATCTAGTAATTTTATCTTCTTTAATCTCTTGTATTTTGATTTGTATTCCATTTTGCATTTTTATATTTTTAATTATTTAATTATTTATGTATATATTTATATATTTATTTATATATGTATATGTATATAAGTTCATATGTATCGTTTTATTCACAGAGTGGTTGTTTATCCAATGTACTGGGATTAATTTTAATTTTATATGTATTATTTTTATGATTTTAATTGAGACATTCATGATGGTACCCTTGGGTTTCATCAATGTGTTTCTAGTTTCCTTGAGACCTAAGCTTTCTGATATAGTCCATTTTAGCCTTTCTTTTATGTATATTGTATTTTTATGTTATATTTCTTTGTTTTAACCCCCCTTGTTTTTGCATATCTATTGTTTTAATTTTGATTTTATTAATGTAATTTTATAATTTATTTTTTAGTGTGCCCTGATAGCCCCTGATGAAGTGACATACGAAACACGGTCCTGTGTTGGGCTTAGGCCACTTAATTGGTACTAATAAAGGTATTGGGTGTTGAATCTGCCGCTTCCTGTTTTTTGTTTCTGCTCCTTTGAGTGGCTAGCGCTGTTCTCTTTGTGGACCCTTAGTCCTAAGGACCACCTTGTCATGATGGAACCTTGTATAAGGTGGATTAGCTACTAGTGCTTGCAATTCACTGATGCGGCGTGCTGATGTGATTGCAATGAGAAAGATAACCTTCCAAGAAAGGTATTTCAAGGAGGTAGTAGCTAAAGGTTCAAAAGACGGCTTCATAAGCTGACCAAGAACCAAATTTAAGTCCCATGCCACTGGAGGTGGTCTAATGGGAGGCTTTGTTAAAAGGAGGCCTCTCATGAACCTTGCTACAAGGGGATGAGAGGAAACAGGTTGTCCATTTAGAGGCTTGAGGGAAGCTGCAATAGCACTCAGATGGACTCTTACTGAATTTGTCTTAAGGCCTGCATTAGACAGATGAAGGAGATACTCCAGCAATGATTCCAGAGGTATGGCCTGGGGGTTAAGACCCTTTTTCAGAACACCAGATGGTAAACCTTTTCAAATTGAAGGCGTAAGAACGTCTAGTGGAAGGTTTTCTGGAAGCATAAAGAACATCTTTCACTTGTTGAGAAAGATGAAGATCCTGGAGATCTAGGCCTTCAGCAACCAAGCTCTGAGATGCAGAGACTGGGGATTGGGATGCCACAACTATACGTCCTCCTGAGAGAGGAGGTCTGGAGCAGACCCTAACTCTAGGGAGGGAGCTTGAGAGAGATGTAGAAGCAGAGGGTACCACACTTGCCGTGGCCAATGTGGAGCTATGAGAATCATGTGGCCTCTGTCTCTCTGAAGCTTGAACAGGGTTTTGGGAATTAGGGGAATGGGTGGAAAGGCATACAGGAAGTCTTGACCCCAATGAAGGAGGAAAGCATCCCTTGCCTGAGCCCCCTGAGCCGGAGTTCTGGAACAGAACCGGGGAACTTTGGCATTCCACGGACCTGCAAAGAGGTCTATGTATGGGGTTCCCCAAATTTGAAAAATCTTGGATACCTGGTCCATATGTAGGGACCACTCGTGTGGAAGCAGAACTCGACTGAGTCTGTCTGCCCAAGAGTTTTGAACACCTGGAAGATAGACTGCCAGAAGATGAATGTGATGCTCTCTGGCGAGGGCCCACAGTCGCAGAGCTTTGTTGCAAAGCGACAGAGAGCCAGTTCCTCCCTGCTTGTTTATATAGAACATGGCTACCTGATTGTCCGTGTGGACAAGGACTGTCTTGTGGCTGAGCAGGGTGTGGAAAACTCGCAGAGCAAGGAAGATTGCTCTGAGTTCCAAGAGATTGATATGTAGACAAGTCTCCTGTGGGGACCAGATGCCCTGGGTGGAGAGGTCCTGAAGATGAGCTCCCCAGCCCATTGGAGAAGCATCTGTTGTAAGTGTTGCCTGGGGTAGAGGCTGTTGAAAGGGGACCCCAGCAACAGATTTTGAGGGGACTTCCACCACTGGAGGGACAAAATGAGGTGACTTGTGTTTGCTATTTTGTCTGACAGGCAGCCTAATGCCTGGGTCCATTGGGTGGATAAAGTCCACTGAGCTGCTCTCATGTGAAGGCAAGCATATGGTACCACATGAACGGTGGATGCCATGTGGCCTAGCAACTGTAACATTTCTCGAGCAGTTAGCTTCTCAAGCAGAGTCAAAACCCCTACTAACTGCATCAAGCGAAGGCAACGGGCCTGAGGAAGATAGGCCCTTGCCCTTGTGGTATCCAGCAACGCCCCTATAAACTCCAAGGACTGGGTAGGGATCAAATTGGATTTTGGGATGTTTATTACCAGCCCTAAATATTGAAGGATATGCATTGTGCAGGTTAGAGCAGTCTTGGCCTCTGATTGAGTGGGAGCTCGAATGAGCCAGTCGTCCAGATAAGGGAAGACAAATATTCCCAGGGTGCGCAGAAAAGCAGCAACCACTGCCATGCATTTCGTGAACACCCTTGGTGCAGAGGCCAGGCCAAAGGGGAGCACTCTGTATTGATAGTGCTTCTCCTGGAAAAGGAACCGAAGGAACCTTCTGTGAGTTGGATGGATGAGAACATGAGTGTACGCATCCTTGAGATCTAGAGAACAAAGCCAATCCTGACTCTGAAGGTATGGCAGCAGAGTTCCTAGAGAAACCATCTTGAATTTTTCTTTGACTAGGAATCTGTTCAACTCTCTGAGATCTAAAATGGGTCTGAAGCCCCCTGTTTTCTTTGGGATAAGAAAACAGGGGGAGTAGAACCCTGTGCCCTGCTGTTGAGAAGTCACTTCCTCTATTGCCCCCTGGGCTAGAAGGATGGCAACCTCCTGCTCTAACAGGCTGAGGAGGGAGGTTGGAGGTTGGAGAATTGAACTGGTGCACTCTTGTGAGAGGGGGCAAGCTGGAAAAATGAAGTTTGTACCCCTCTCTTATGATGGAGAGTGCCCAATGCTCTGCTGTGATTTGCCCCCATCTGGGAGCAAAGTGACATAACCTTCCTGGAATGGTGGAGGGCTCTGGTCCTTCTAGAGCCAGGAAGGCTAAGTTCTCTAGCAGAAAGTCAAAGGCCCTGAGGGGGCTGAGATTGCTGGGCTGGAGCAGGCCTCGCAGCCTTTGCCTTAGTCAGTTTGGAGGATTGCTGATGTTTGGAAGGGAACTGAACTGCAGAAGATGCTCTCTGACTATAAGCAGAATAGGATCTTCCCTTTTTAGAAAAAAGTGTTTTCTTGAACAACCTTTTCTTAGCAGGAGCAGCTGTAGATTTGGATAGTTTATCCAAAGCAGAATTTTCAGCATCCATCTGATTGGCTTTTGCTTGCCAATCCTTACCAAACAGATTCTCACCTGTACAAGGGATATTTCCCAATTCATCTTGGACCCATATCTCCAAATCAGATGCTTGAAGCCAAGCAATCCTACGTGCACCTATAGCTATAGCTGAGGCTCTGCTTACGCATTCAAAGGAGTCGAAAACTGCACGGTTGGAGAATTTGGAGATATCCTGGGCATGTTTGAGCCCAGTGAGAAATTCTTGCCTTTTACTGTCAGACATAAAAGGACTTAAAGTCTGCAAATGGTCAGTGACTTCTTTTAAGAACATTCCCAGGTAGAGACTATAAGAATTAATTCTCGCAGCAAGCATGGAAGCTTGGAAGACTCTTCTACCAAAAGCATCCAGGGTTCTACATTCATGTCCTGGAGGATTAGAGGCATGTCTCTTGGCACTTCTAATCTTTCCCATTGCAGACTCAACCACAATAGAGTGGTGAGGAAGCTGAGTTTATGGAAACCAGGACAAGGAGGGACACGATACATGGTGTCCAACCTGCGAGAATGAGGAGAGGTGGTTAGAGGTGCTTCCCACATCCTTAACATGAGATCATACAGAATCTCATGAATAGGCAAGGTAGCTGCCTCTTTAGGAGGTTTAGGATATTGTAGAATATCTAACTCCTTAGCTCTAGGCTCGGACTCTGGGGCTACTGTAAGAGAGAGGCCCCGAGCCACCTCTCTGATAGACAAGTCCTCTGGAGGAGACATCCTTCGTTTAGGAGAGGACTCCTCCTGTGGAAGAAGCATCACTGCATCGACAGACTCTTCAGAATCCTCAGAGGAATCGAAGTATTGTCTGTCGGGATGCTCTTGCAAAGCCCGATACCCGTACCGACTGGGATCGGTATCGGGAATCACCGGTACCGGGGTATCGGTACCGGAGGGCTGCAGAGGGCAGAGTATCGGCATAGCGGACACCGATGCCAATGTCGACGCCACCGGTACCAGGATCGGTGCCGATGGCGATGCCGGAGCCGGTACTGGCTGAGTAGTCTGTTGCGGTACCATGGGCATCGATGCCACAAGGAAAGCCGCCAGACTGCGTTCGATGGACAGAATCCTCTGATCCATCGATGCCGCCAATGCCTGGAAGTCGGTACCGGTACCCCAGAGCATGGCACCAGGAGATCTGTCGAGGCTGCGCCATCGAGATCATCCTGGAACCCCGATGATGATGCTTTAGAGGCTGAAGCCTCCCGCTGGGGTAATTTTGCCAGTGCAGAATCCTCGAGGGCAAGGCCAGAGGCATCTCGATGCTTAGAAGAGGGAGGAGGGGAGGAGTGGCCTAGTGGTTAGGACAAGGTACTTCAGGCCGGAGGGCCAGGGGTTCAAGTCCCACCTGGGGACAGCAATCTCAGGCCGGAGGGACTGGGATTTCTAGTCCTATAGGCACTCCTTGTGGTCTTGGGCAAGCCACTTAACCCTCCATTGCCCATGTTCCCTGTAAGTATTAGCATATGTGTGTCATATCTCCTCGTGTTAAATGTATCTCCCAATTGACCGCTTTGACCCGGTGAAAAGCAGGATATAAATACAGCTAAATAAATAAATAGAAGGAGATTTGCCCTTCGAGGACCAGCTGGATTTATGTTGTTACCTGAGATCCATGTGAGGAAGAAGAAACCCTGGAAGACGTCGATGCTAACGAAGCCGCATCAGAGGGAAACAGGGTACTGAGCTTGGCAGCTCGGTTCTGTCGACCTCTCTTAGACATCATAGAACAGGACACACAATCTGTAATGGAATGGTCAGGGCCTAAACATTTTAGACACCAGTCATGGGTGTCGGTGACGGAGATAGTACCGCCACATTTTGTGCACTTCTTAAATCCTGAGGCAGGCTTTTCCATATTTAAGGAAAAAGGTTTTGGCCCAAAACTGAAGTACACCTGAAGAAAATAAATGGAAAAAAGGGGTTTTTTTTGTTTTGTTTTTTTTTAAAGAAAAGAACAACGACCAGCGGTACCGGTACAGCATCGAAGAAGGCAGACGCGACAGAAAAGAAATAAAGAAAAAAATTAGGAAATTCTTCTGCGGTGACAGGAACATGACCTGCTGGCTCTGCGGAAAAAGAACAACTGAGGAGAGACAGTTGGAAAGGTGGGAAGGCAGCACACAGGCGCTGTGGGATGCTCCCAAAAGCTTTCTGATTGGACGCTGGGGAGCGTTCCCGCGCAGGCTCCGTTGGTACCGATGTACCCATATGTGAAGACTCATTCCTGCTTGTTCCTGGAGATTGAGTTTCCCCATGACCATTCAAGATCTCACTGAATTCAAACAATAAAAGCCCACCTCTTTAAAGAATACTTTGGGTCATAGCACTTCACTATAAACCATCTCTACCCTCGCCTATCTCTGCCTACCCTTTCAACTATTGCCCCCACCCCCTTCTGTACCTCTTCCCTTCATCTCATTTACTTCCCCCCACCTTTAGTAGTGTGCCGATCCTACTTTTAAATATTCACTCCTAGCTATTAACCATGTTAACCCTTCATACCTGTTAATCATCTATGTATCCATTGATACTGTTACCAATTCTGTACCTGTTTACTTTCCAAGTTATTATGTTCTCATTGTTTAATGTAAGACATAACGTATTGTTCCTAGGCATTGTTCACGTTCTCTGTAACCCGCTTTGACTCTAGAATAGAGCAGGGTATAAAAACAGTGCAATAAATAAATAAAGCATTTTGAAATGATGTAGATGTGTGTTTTGCAGTGATATAGGATTTTGATGGAAAATAGTTCCAACATTCTGGGATGAAAGTGAACATGGCAGATGAACACATTCAGAAAGGGAACTTGGATGGGTAGGCTTTGCTTAGTGACACCTAGCCTTGCAGGACATCATAATCATTTCTATGTGTGGAGAGGGGGAAGGATTTCATCATCTGCTAGCCTACAGACATACAATGGTGAAAACTCCTTTAATGTGCCTGGCCACACATCAGCCGTGCATCATATCTAGATTTGCCAGGTATGGCAGAATCAACCATTTAGGATGTGTATTTCAGCACTGGGGAAGCCTGTCACGGAATAGCCCTCCTCAGTTAACTTAAAGTTTCTTGCTCTTGGGAACAGTGTCTCCAAATGGGAATTCAGAAAGGTGTGGGATAAACATAGAGGATCCTTACCTAGCAAGAGGATAGAATAAACTAGCCTAAACTAGTTTACAGTTCATGTCCTTTCATATACTGCCCTTTGTTATCGGACATACAGAATGATTTACAAAATTCAAACAAGGAAAGGAAACTCCCATGCTTACAGAAAACTAACTAGTGCAGATAAAGGCCAGCAGACTACATAAGAACTTAAGCTATGCCATACTGGGTCAGAACAAGGTCCATCGAGCCCAGTATCCTGTTTCCAACAGTGGCCTATCTAGGTCATAGCTATCTAGCAGTTTCCCCAGAAGACACAAGCTTCACAGTGCTTGTACTGGGTCAAACAGTGATACCTTGGGTCCCTTTTAATAATGGTTTATGGACCTTTCCTCCAGGAACTTGTCCAAACCTCTTTTAGACCCAGCTACACTAACAGCTTTTACTACATCCTCCGGTAACTAATTCCAGACTTTGATTACAGGTTGAGTGAAAAAAATAGTTTCTCTTATTAGTCTTAAATAGTTTACCCTGTAGCTTCATTGCATGTCCCCTAGTCTTCCTATATTCTGATAACGTAAACAGTCGATCTACGTTTACCCATTCCACTCCGTTCATTAATTTATAGACTTCTATCATATCTCCCCTCAGCCGTCTCTTTTCCAGGTTAAAGAGCCCTAACCTTTTTAGCCTTTCTTCATAGGAGTATCCTTCCATTCCCTTTACCATTTTGGTGGCTCTTCTCTGAACCTTTTCTAATAACGCTATATCCTTTTTAAGATAGAGCGACCAGAATTGCACACAATATTCAAGGTGCGGTCTCACCATGGAACCATACAGGGAGACTAACAGTAATATATTTTTGACAAGCTCTCTAGAGTTATACTCTTCATCAGGTCTTTGAAGTCGTAATGTAGCTACACTGGATTTAAACTCATCTCTGCTCTGGGTAGTTTGCATATGTTGCATACCTACCAAAGTGTGGGATACAGTGACAATTACACGGGTCCTGCCTGATCGTAGCTAGTCTGCATCCGTCATTAATTTACAATGGAAAGCGTAGGTGAGGAGACAGTATAATTCTTGCCAAAATATATTAAGTTAGTTCAATACGAGGATCTGACTTGCAGCTTCCTTGTTGACCTCAATTTGCATTATCCAAGTGGACAAACACTACAGCTGCAATTAGTGTACAGTGTAATTGCCTTATCACTTGCGATATGCCCCGGTAATGACTGAGCTAGATCAGGGACCTTCCGTTTGCATCTTCCCTAGATCTCGTGTGTCTTTGGGACCTGGATTGGCCACTGTTGGAAAGAGGTTATTGGACTCCATGGACCTTTGGTCTGACCCAGTCTGGCGTCTCCTATGTTAGTGGAAACACGCTCGGTGACTGAGGGCAATCGGAGTCCTCTGCAACTTCGGCCTCTGTCCGATCTGCGGACTGGGCACCTTCACGCTCCTTTCGCAGTTACTACAGATTTTATTCGCAGTCCTTCCTTCAATGCACTCTAAAGGATCGTTTCGGATTCTCACTTGCCCGATGAATAAGCCCCCTGAGCTTTGAGCAGAAGGCACAATATCCGTAGAAAATGCCACGCACCTAAGGCTGCTCGTTCAGCGAGTGGTGCTTCCTTAAGAGCTGCCGGGGTGGTCACGAGCCAATTACACGGGCTTCCAGCCCGCGCTGACGTGTGCTGCAGCCTCCCTGCGCTGCATATAAGCGGACAGCGCACCGCAGCAGGCTCCGACCGGGAGCAGAGCGCCGAAGCAACTTGCATTCCCGCCCGCGGCCCGACCATGACCCCGGCAGCTCCGTGGAGGTGCTTGCTGCTCGCTTTCTTTCTGCTTCATGGATCGGCCCAGAATTTGGGCCAGACTCGCTTCATCTGCACTTCGGTCCCGGTGGACATGGACATGTGCACTTCCTCTATGCAGAGCAGCGGTCCGACCGAAGACTTCAAGATGACCGTGCTGCAGCTCCGAGAAACGCTGCTGCAGCAAAAGGAGACCATTATGAATCAAAAAGACACCATCAGGGAGCTGACGGCCAAGTTAGGCAGGTGTGAGAGCCAAAGCTCGCTGGAGCCGGGTCCCAACGAGCCGAAAGCCGTGGGTCAGGGGGGCAAGAAGGAGACCGCAGCTTCCAAAAACAGCCTGGGAGAGACCTCCAGGGTGCCTGCCGCAGAGACGCTCAGTCAGCTGGGGCAAACATTACAGTCCCTTAAAAGCAGGCTGGAAAACCTAGAGGTGAGCCTTTCTAGCTGAGGGTTAACGATTTCTAAGTCCTAGACCCGGTCCCTTGCGTCCTCCCCGGACTGCAGTTATCCGCCTTCGTTACTTGTAAAATAGCTACTTTCCAGTAAACATATCCAGAGACTAAAATATCTCGTCTGAATGAAGACATAGCTAGGTATTATTGCCAACAAAAAAAATACCTGCCTATGTTTTAGTCAAATGATTAGATTAATTAAAATAAAAACAAGGAAAAAACCCCAATTGCTTTTGGAGAAGAAAAGTGTGGTGGTCGCTGACCTGCCGTGTCTGACGTGCATCAAAACGAGTTTCGCTGAGAAAGTAGCGATAGGGTTGGTGCAGTAAGTGGGCAATGCGGAGCCTCGTTCATTATATCTGTACTAACAAACCACCTTGTTTCCTCTACCCTTGCAGCAATTCAGTCGGGGCAACTCTTCTGTCCAGACGAATAATCTGAAAGAGCTTCTTCAGAATAAAATAGATGATTTAGAGAAACAAGTCTTGTCCAGAGTGAACAATCTGGAAGAGGGGAAAAATCCAAAGAATGAAACGGAGCAAAGGAACAAAATAGAAAGCGCGTTGACGTCTCTCCACCAAAGAATCACAGACTTGGAGAAAGGTAAATGCGAGGAACAGGAGGTGCGTCTGGATATTAACTTTCGACTGCATAGTCCATGCGTACAAAACCATTGGATTTTATGTGCCTTTCTCGGGTGGGGGGAGGGGGTGGAGAAGGCGATGGCGGGAAGAGGCTATGGGGCAAGCACAGAAAAACTATTTTCTCACTGGTTATACGATCTCTAACCATTTTTGGAGCGTTTTTTAATCTCTTTGAAAGTTTGACTTTTTAAAGTCTGATTATTTTGAAAGTTTTGAAATTAAAATGTCAATACAGCCCTTGCTGATGGGGAAACAGAGCAGTTCTACGAAAAGGCTAAAGGCCTGATCCCTGGGGCTCCTGCTCCTTACCGTCACTGGGAAAATAAATAGGAGATGAAAGCAGAGGGAGACCTCTCTGATCTAAAAAGTTTTTAAAAACTGTGAATTTGCCAGATCCTATCCTTTAAGTGACCTAGGATAGGACTTTTTGCTCTGCAAGCGGTTTCTGAATCCCAAACTTCAGCACACTGTGTAATTGGACCCATTCAAGCCTCTGGAATATCGATTAGCATTTGTAAGTGTCTACAGCGGAAAAATCAAACAAGGTTGTAGAGGAAAACTGTTCCCACAGTCCAATACGTGAGACTGTGCTGGGGTGAGTGGTTGAGTACAACACTGCCATCTATAGGTTAGCTGCGGAAAGAACTGGGGAAGAAAAGGGAGGGAGGGGTGTCATTGGAGGGAAGGAAGATGGGCAACAGAGTAATAAGGGAGGCAATGCGGGTTAAAAGCAGTTGGCCTTAAAAGGGGAGGGGAGGGTGTTCCCAACCGAATAGTTTAAACCTAGGCTTCCTATCTTTTCTAATCCTCTCTGGGGTGTGGTTGGTCACTTTGTGATGAGATGCCCTGACTTCTGCAAAACTATTTTTCCTATCTCAGTTTGCACACTGAATCCATACACAGATTCTCAGTTATTGAAAACGGTTTTCTTGTTGTTCAGGTCAAAAAGACAACAAAATCACTGATAAGTTCCAGTTAGCTTTTCCCTTGAGGACCAACTACCTATATGCCAAGGTGAAGAAGAGCTTGCCTGAGATGTATGCCTTCACAGTCTGCATGTGGCTCAAGTCCAATGCCTCTCCCGGTGTCGGAACCCCCTTTTCCTATGCAGTGCCGGGACAAGCCAATGAGCTGGTTCTGATAGAATGGAGCAACAACCCCATGGAAATACTTATCAATGATAAGGTAGGTCAAAGAGTCTCTGCTTCTCAAAGACCTTGTTGCTTCCCTTAAACAGGGCCAAAAAGCATCTCTGCTATTCCGGCTATCCTTCTGCTTCCTAAACTAAGGAATCCTTCTCTCTCTTCCCTTCTCCTGCCATTACCTCTATTTTCCCCTTTACCCTCTGTCCGCTGCTTTGTCAATGATCCTTTTCTCTTCTTCGTTTGTGTCCCTCTGTTTCTATGCCAAGGCTTTCCAAACCTGACCTGGGGTGTCATGGAGACCCCATGTATGCAAATTAGTCTCATGCCTATTCACGGTGGAGATCCTGCAAACCCTGTAGGCTCTGAGGTTCCCAGGGCAGGTTTGGGAAGCCCCGTTTTATGCATTTCTTTCTACCTAGCAAGATTTCCAATGACTCTATTTTAGAGAAAATTATCCCGAAATAATTCTGCACATCTGACCAAACCCCAAACTAAACAGTTGATAGAGAGCCTGCTGCCTTTATTTCTGTGCCAAGATTTAGTAGCTCTGGGTTTGTTTGACTTGGGGTGGAATGGTCCATGAATATTTCTGTGTGATGGGAGTGGGACCCATAATCCCGCTTCCCATTTATATTTGGCTCTTGATGCTGAAAAAAACCTTTACCCTTCTTTCTAGGTTGCAAAATTACCATTTGTAATTAACGACGGTAAATGGCATCATATTTGCATCGCTTGGACAACGAGGGATGGCGTTTGGGAGGCATATCAGGATGGCGTGCTGAGAGGGAACGGAGAGAACTTGGCACCTTACCACCCAATCAAACCCCAAGGTGTTCTGGTCCTGGGTCAGGAGCAGGTACAGTGTCATCCAATAATTAGCAGGGAGCCAACGAATCTGGGGAAAGGGTTGGAGAGCGGAATCTTTTCATGGGGTAAAATGGGAAGGGATTGGTACTTTTCTGCAATGCACCTTTTACCTGTTGAGGTTATAGTGTGATTTATATCTACTGGAGCAAAAGGTCTTCAGCAGCAGGTAAAAAACAAACAAACAAACTCCCCCCACCCCCCAAAGAAAAAAAGGAATGCATGCTTAAGTAGCTACCTAGAACAGGGCTTCCAAACCCTGTTCCCACAGCCAATTGGGTTTTCACGATATCTACAATGAATATAGGCACTGAAGACCTAATGTATGCAAAAATAGCTCACTATATTAATCCTGGATATCTAGAAAAGCGGACTGGCTGTTGGTTGAAAACATGGAAGGTCAAAGCCAAACCTGTGAAGATCCCTATTTTCCTAAAAGCAAATAGGAGGATATTTCATTCCTGAATTCAGGGGAGGGAGAAAGACTTAGAAAAAAAGAGGAAAAGCAGAATAGTAAGGAGAGACACGGGGTTTTCCTGATGAAGTTACTGCAGCATCTCGGAGCTATAAAGAAACCTGAACTGGGGTCTGGAAGGTATAAAACAGTCAGGTCGGTGCAAAATAAGCACAGTGAGTTGAATTAAAAATGTCAAAAACCCTAGAAGCAGTGACAGAGAGGTTATCAAATGCAGACCTAAGTACCTTTAAAGTCTAAACAAAATGATCTGATTCCAAGATGCATGTTCCTCTTTTTAGGGAACCCATCTTACATGATCTCCCCTCTCGGGGTTTGAAGTGACCGAGCATTGTGCGCTTCCATTTCTTATGTACTGAAAATGCTTGTGCAGAGGTTCCGCCTATCGGGATCCTTTGCACCAATCTCCATTTTATATTTTTCCTTCTCTGAAATCAGAGAGATGCTGGAAGAAGTGCGAATGATTTGGCCACTCGGAATGATAGAAAACGAATGACCCAGAGCACTGATTCCTCAGCAAAATGTTCTTCCCCTGTTTCCAAACAGATCTGTATTACAATGTCTTCTCTTGTTTCTGTTAAGGACACGCTCGGAGGCGGATTTGATGCCACTCAAGCTTTTGTTGGTGAGCTTGCCCATTTCAACCTTTGGGACAGGAAGCTCACCCCAGGGGAGGTCTACAGCCTGGCCACCTGCAGCAGCAAGGCCCTGACGGGAAATGTCATCGCCTGGTCTGAGAGCAGCATTGAGATATATGGGGGGGCCACCAAGTGGACATTTGAAGCCTGTCGTCAGATCAACTAAAAACAAACTGTGGGGGCCAAGGGCCTTCGCTTCCGTTTCCAGCTTAAGCGATTCTCATTTTTTCTCCTTTCCTCTCCCTTTGAACGGGGATGAGCCAAGGACACGTTTATTTTCCTTTCGTGCAAAAAAAGCAAAAAAACAAAAAAACCCCTCAGTATCAAGTCACTTGCATTACCATGAAGAAATCCCTTTTCTGCATAGGAATGGTGCGTTCGGTTTCTCAGGCACGACCTGAGGAAGGAGACAGCGAACTTTCGAGGTGAGGAGAAATGGCTCTGTGGTCTGGACGAGACTGAGACCCTTCCGTCTTTCGAGAAGAAGCCTGAAGGTTTTTTTCAGTAATTGCCAACCTAGTTGTAAAGCCTGAGTGCCTTGGGCTGGTGCAAATCTTCAGTCAGCACATTCATCATCATTTGCATCTTTTTAAATACATACGCACCCACCCCCACATCTTTCATTCCAATAAATGTCTTGATATGCAGTCGGTTACAAGCAGCTTTGTCTTTTGGCGGATATTGTTATTTTCTCCTAAACATTGTTCTGTATGGATGGCTTGAGCCCTAATCTTCAATCAGGCACTGGCAGTTTCAAATGCTAACTTTGGAAATAGGTCCATTTGCTTTTTACCGTCTTAGTTATAGAATCAGAGCATGGCTCTTGGCAAACACAATGCTTCCTATTTTTTTCCTTTATTGTAATGATTAAATCGTCTTTACCCTTTCAGGAAAAGAAATGTATTTTTGGAAAGCAAGACAATAAACGTTTAACTATATGTCAGACAGAAAGGGGAGAGATTTCTTAGGTGAAGTTTCCCCGATGGTATGATGGTAACTGCCCCCTTTACAGTAATAGCCGTACGTCGGAAGCTTTACTGTGCTGCTAAAGAGAGGAGAGATTGTTGCAGTCAAGGGCCTGAGCGCGCACTGGTTACCTGTGTTTCCCAAGAGCGGTTCCAAATTCTGCTGCTGTCGTTTTTAGTTTTGTCACGAACGATTAATATTTTACTGCAAACTGGCTGAACTTGTCAGCTTTTTTTATTACTTATGGATTTCTTAAGGGTTGGACTTCTCCTTTTCTCTGACTGCATGCTTCTAGAGAGGATCCATGCTTTCCTGTATTTATTGTTAAAGAAGTCTAATTTGCGGGCCACTCCTTCATTCTAAAACAATCCATATATTTGCACCAGTAAAAACCTTTAAAAGTCCAAGGGTGTATGTAGGAGAACCTTACACACACACACACACACACAGAGACACACGCCACACAGTTTCATGCTTCTGACCCTAGAGTACTCCAGGAGCTGTCCGTTCAGCACCAAACACAGGCGGCCACGTGTAGTAAGGGGATTTGTTTTTCTCCAAGGCCTGAATTATTCTAAGACTTTCTCCCATTCTTTGTTTATGGGGGAAAAGCTTAGTGCATATGGCATCCTATGAGGCACCAGAAGATCTTGAAACCAAATATTCTAGGTGTTTCGCCATCTCTTAATGGAATTAATGTTCCCGCTTGCACTGAACACTACATGCCTCTCTCAGGTACTACAATTTTATAGAAAGATACTGTTGCAAGACCAGTATCATTTTTGCCTAACTACTGTGTGATAGTCCAAAATGTATCTGAAGTGTTTTACTGTTGGGGACTGGCCTTCTAAGTGGCCCTAGTGGGCTGAGATGCCATTAACTTTGAAGCCTTTCTCCTTTTGATAATGCGATGTATCTCTATAAAAGAGTTTATTATCAACTATTGTGTTTTGTATGTTAAAGAATTATATATGCAAAATTAATTCAACCTATTGTTCCCTTGGAAAAAATCTTTATGATTCTGCAAATTACTAGAATGAAGCACTTTAAAAAATTCGAAATATAGGTATTGTGTAGTTTCTGTTTTCTTTGTTGGAACGCCCAGGTTATTCTCGGAATATATAGATCACTCCTGTAGTTTCTCCGCTTTCCCCCCTTTTTTTTTTTTAGGTGGTGGAAGTAAACAAGGAGGCTTCTATAGACTATCAGGCCTGCTCCAGAGCTGACTCAATAAAGCTGATCCCAGTCTGCAGGAAAGGACGGGTAAAAAAAGCGTGTGTTGCACTGTAGGGCTGGAACATCCAAAGCCTAGTAGAGCTGGTCAGAGAGAGATCTCATTTCAGCAGGGGTTCCATAAAAAGCCATGGGTGAACACCAAGAAACTATTAAAAAATAGAGAAAAACGTGCTCACTAGAAAAAAAAAAAACAACAACCCTCACAAAAGCACTATAAATCTCAGCTAAGACCAGCCATTATTTGTCTCAGGGTACAATCTCTGCAACCATATGCTTCTCAAACCGGGTGAGTTTCTTTGGTTCAGCTACTGGGTTGGCTCCTTCGCATGGTAACCAAAGTTCCGCCTTCTGGAAAATTAAGAAGTCCCTTCAAATGACGTCCACTGTCCCATATGTATACGGTTTGACAAAATGAAGTGGCTTATAATGTGTATATACTGTACAGTACCGACGAGAATCACTGTATCGCATTGTCTTTCTGTGCTAGCCAAAGCTGTAAATCCTCCTCCGGAACTTGCTGTCATTCTCTGGTTTCGGATCAATTGTACCGACCACGGAACAACCTGCATCACTCACCTGGACTTGTTCTCTTTCTACTGGTGTTCGTGCTTTTCAATCCATTTGATTGCTGAAATTGAATGACTTGTTGAGTTTATTTTTTCACAATAAAGAGCGAAGAAAAGCATTTCCATATACTCTGACTGTCTTCATTTCATTTCTCGTAAGCTTTTTGTGGTAAAATGAGTTTGTATTGTACCAGACCGCTGTGATTCAGTTTCACCGCTGGAATGAGCGATTTATGCGCACCGGTCACACGAAGATCAATTCGTTTATGTTCTGGTCGTCGCACAACCCGTATATGGAACGTCTCCTATAAACTCTTTACAGACCCACCTCACTCATTAACGGAAATATTAATGAACCCAAAGAAGTCGCTGAGTCCATTTCAAAGTTTCTGCAGATTAATTCTCCCTTTCTCGAGTGTGTGTGCAGCGGCAGAAATAGTCAACAGCGAAATGGAGCCGGAAGAGTCCCCCCTACACCCCCCTTTTTTAATCCTCCTCCCAGAAAACGTCCACACACAAAGGTAGTAGGGGTCCTGAAGAGGGTCTCTGCCACCCTCGAGGAGGATAATGTATGGAGGATAGCTTGGGGTGGAAGAGCTTAGAGTCACAATACCATCTCATAAATACGTGGATTCTACTTCTCCCCAACAAAGATACATAGAAGCCGAGGATTACCTCTATAGCAAGGAGCCTGAACACTGAGTCACCTTATAGGCAAATAGTTTTACAAGCCTCGGGGCTAATGGACTTTCTTTAGATAGTTACAGTATGTCATTTCAAGGCGAGGAATATTCTTACAATTCATGTGCCATAGACAGTCGTTCACAGAGTTACCCATTCCTCCTCCTTGAAATGTTAAAAATGAAAGGCACCAGCTAAATTTAACCGTGACACCGGTGATTAATTTACTAATTTGTCTGTCAATATGAGCTTGAAAAATAAGAAACTATTCTAAATGAGGAAAGTCCATAAATCAGACATTAATTAACCGATGGTCAGAAATAGCTTGTCTGGCTACCAGTGTGGCCTTTGTGCCAAAGCGCCCCCTACAGGATGCCCCCAGGCGTCAGGCCACTTAGGGGCAGTTGCTTTTTTTAAGTGCCTTAATAGTGCTTAAATGACAGAAATCAGAGGTTTTGTCATTGGGGTGGGGGGAGGCGCGGCAGCTTTCACAGATACAACAGGCAGCTTCCTGCTCCATTTATGCAGATGATTAACTAAAGATATTTTAAAGTGTGCAGGGACCTCCACCAAGAGATTGTATTGTCTTGGCCCACACACATTGATTTGGGGGCTGCCAGAGTTTCTGTTTTTCCAGTCAGGATTTCTCTGGGTGCTGGGGTACATAGAGAAAAGATGGGAGATGCCAAGAGGGACGGATTAAGGCTGCCTTGGGTCTGAGCTGATAGCCCTCCCCCCCATTCCCGTCCTGCAGTATTATATTCTTACTCTTCATCTGACCCCATATGGGCTTTTTCTAGTTTTGGGCCTTAGCTATTGTCTGGCTTTGATACCCTGCAGCTAAGCAGACACCTTCCTCTTATCTGAGTGTCAGAGACTCCCTGGCCCTTCTCATTACAGCTTTCCTGTTGCCTCCGAAAGAGTCTCACTGCATGAGGTTGACACCTTATGTGATATCACAGGCATGTATGTGTACATCACAGAAACATTTTTCAGTTTGTTTTCAGATTTTTGGCTTTTCCCCTTGATTTTCAAAGTTTTTAGGTTTGAACATAAGAAATGCCATACTGGTTCAGACCAAGGTCCATCAAACCCAGTATCCTGTTACCAACAGTGGCAATCCAAGTCACAAATAATTGGCAGATTCCCAAAAAGGTACATAGCTTCCACAATGTCGTCCCAGGATAAGCAGTGGATTTCCTGGGTCCTCTTTAATAATGGTTTATGGGCCTTTCCTCCAGGAACTTGTCCAAACCTTTTTTAAAGCCAGCTTCCGGTCTGAACTCCCGTTCCTGCACTTTACCACGCAGCTCGGGACCACTCCTGCAGTGCGTCTCCACAAGCCTCCCGCAATCCGCACAACACGTCTCTGCGTCTAAGCATTGCCCCAACAAAAATGCTCGCTCAGCTCACCTCGCTGATCCGCACGATGTCTTGTCCCTGTAAGCTGCTGGAATCACCACTCCTCTCCTAAAAGAGGTGCGCAAATGCAGCACTCACCTCAACGGCTGTAATCCCGCCTCGGGGGAAAACAAAGCCGGAGGCCCCTGCACAACCCCCACACACTCTCCTGATGACTCCGGCCCAGAAGAGAGGGGAGAAGGGGGGTAGCTCACCAGCAATGGTCACCATTCAACCGAGAAAAGTAAATTCGCTAAATTAAAGGGACAGACACCCACTTGCTAGCTAAGTATTTTACTCCTCTTTTTTTTTTTTTTTTTTTTAACAAGTGAAGACTGGGGTCACCAAAATGACTAATTCGTTGCTCCAGTGAGTCCCGATCCCAGGACTCAGAACCTCCTTCCGCTGCACAAGACTGAGCAAAACTGGTTTAGGGGGAGGTCCCTGGACTACTTATTCTAGGGTCACTGAAAAAGTGACATGCTCAGTCTCCTAGCTGCGGGAGGAGGATCACAACTCTATGGTTCGGGACTAGACTGGAGCTACGATAAGGAACAGCTTTTACTACATCCTCCAGAAACAAATTCCAGAGTTTGATTGTGTTGAGTGAAAAAATAACTTCTCTTAGTCTTAAATGGGATACATTGTAGCTTCATTGCATGTTTCCTAGTCTTTCTACTTTTTGATGGAGTAAACACCCAATCTACGTTTACTCATTCTACAACATTCATTAATTTATAGACCTCTATTATATCTCGCCTCAGCCATCTCTTTTCCAAGTTGAAGAGCCCTAACCTTTTAAGTCTTTCCTAATAGGGTATCTATCCTTCCATCCCCTTTACCATTTTGATGTCTCTTCTCTGTACCTTTTCTAATTTTGCTATATCTTTTTTAAGATATGGCAACCAGAATTGCACACAATATTCAAGGTGTGATTGCATCATGGAACGATACAGAGGCATTATATAAGAACATAAGATATGTCATATTGGGTCAGACCCAGGTTCATCAAGCCCAGTATCATATTTCCAACAGTGGCCAATCGAGGTCACAAGTACCTAGCAGTTTCCCCAAAAGACACAGGTTCCACAATGCTTGTATTGGGGCAAGCAGTGGATTTCTCGGGTCCCTTTTAATAATGGTTTATGGACCTTTCCTCCAGGAACTTGTCCAAACCTTTTTTTAAACCAGCTACTCTAACAGCTTTTACTACATCCTTCAGTAATGAATTCCAGAGTTTACGCGTTCAGCAAACAAATATTTTCTCTTATTAGTCTTAAATGGGTTACACTGCAGCTTCATTGCATATCCCCTAGTCTTTCTATATTTTGATGGCATAAAGCAGCGTTTTTCAACCACTGTGCCGCGGCACACTAGTGTGCCGTGAGATATTGTCTGGTGTGCCGTGGGAAAAATTCCAATTTCATCCGTAACATGTGGCCTCGGCTCACAAATTAGGGTTGCCAACCGGCCGGTTTTTCCATGGCCAGGCCGGCTGCCAGCACAGTTGTAAAACCGGCCATTGAAAAGCCGTTTTTTTGCTCTGGCCGCAAGATCGGGAACAGCCAGAGCAAAAAACCGGCTTTTGTGCCGAAGTCCGCGGCGCGAACACGATCGCGATTCCCTATAGCAGTGCAGCCGCTGGTTCTGCTTTGTACAGAGCAGCGGCTGCACTACACTTACATTGAAAAGTAAAGAGAAACTGTGTCAGGAGCCCTCCGATCATGCAGAGCCCGAGGAAGTGATGTCATGGGGGCGGGCTCCTCACAGGCTGTCTTTCCTTTTCAAATTAACTTTAGCTGCAATAAAGTTAATTTGAAAAGGAAAGACAGCCTGTGAGGAGCCCGCCCCCATGACATCACTTCCTCCGGCTCTGCGATGATCGGAGGGCTCCTGACACAGTTTCTCTTTACTTTTCAATGTAAGTGTAGTGCAGCCGCTGCTCTGTACAAAGCAGAAGCAGCGGCTTGGGCAGAGGGTGGGTGGGTGTGTGTGTGTGTGGGTGTGTGGGTGTGTGAGTGAACCAGCAAGGGGGGGGGGAGTGTGAGTGAACCAGCAAGGGGGGGGAGGTGTGAGTGAACCAGCAGTGGAGGGGGGGGGGTGGTGTGAGTGAACCAGCAAGGGGGGGGGGCGATGGTGTGAGTGACCCAGCAGGGGAGGGGGGGTAAGTGAGTGAGTGACCCAGCAGGAGGGGTGAGTAAGTGACAGGGGGGTGGGTGAGTGAACCAGCAGTGGAGGGGGGGGGGTGGTGTGAGTGAACCAGCAGGGGAGGGGGGTTGGTGTGAGTGTTTGATTCCTATTCAAGAGAATTACTTTATATATAGTCAATATAGGCACAGAGGTAAATTTTTTTAACATTTTCTAATGGTGGTGTGCCTCGTGATTTTTTTCATGAAAAAAGTGTGCCTTTGCACAAAAAAGGTTGAAAAACACTGGCATAAAGAATCAATCTATGTTTACCTGTTCCACTCCATTCATTAATTTATAGACCTCTATCATATCTCCCCTCAGCCATCTCTTTTCCAGGTTGAAGAGCCCTAACCTTTTTAGCCTCTCCTCATAGGGATATCCGTCCATCCCCATTACCATTTTGGTGGCTCTTCCCTGTACCTTTTCTAAAAACGCTATATCCTTTTTAAGATATGGCGAGCAGAATAGCACACAAGGTGTGTTCGCACCATGGAACAATACAGAGGCATTATAATATCCTTTGTTTTATTCTCCATTCCTTTCCTCATGATTCCTAGCATTCTATTTGCTCTCTTGGCTGCCGCTGCACACTGGGCAGAAGATTTTAGCATGTTATCCACAATGATGCCTAAATCTTTTCCCTGGGTGTTGGTTTCTAATGTGGAACCTTGCATTGTTTAACCATAATTTGAGTTGTTCTTTCCTAGGTGCATAACTGCACTTATCCACATTAAATTTCATCCGCCATTTGAACATCCAGTCTTTCAATTTATAAAGGTCCTCTTGCAATTTTTCACAATCCTCTTGGGTTTTAACAACTTTTAATAATTTTGTATCATCTGCAAATTTGATTATCTCACTTGTTATTCCCATTCCCAGGTCATTTACGAATATGTTAAAAAGCAGTGGACCCAGTACAGACCCCTGGGGTACTCTACTATTCACCTTTCTCCATTGGGAAAATTGGCCATTTAGCCCTACCCTCTGCTTTCTATCTTTTAACCAGTTCCTGATCCACAATAGTACACTGCCTCCTATCCCATGACTTTTTAATTTCACCAAGGTTCTCACATGAGGGACCTTGTCAAAGGCTTTCTGAAAATCCAGATACACTATATCAACCAGCTCACCTTTGTCTACCTGTTTATTCACACCTTCAAAAAACATAACAGATTAGTAAGACAAGACCTTCCTTAGCTAAAGCCATGTTGGCTGTCTCCCATTAAGCCATGACTGACTACATGTTCAGTAATTTTGTTCTTTATAATGGTTTTCATAATTTTTCCTGGTACTGATGTCAGGCTCACCAGTCTGTAGTTTCCAGGATCACCCTTGGAACCCTTTTTAAAAGTTGGCTTTACATTGGCCAATCTCCAATCTTCAGGTATTACAGATGCTTTTAATGATAGTTCACAGATTACTAATAGTAAGTTTGCAATCTCATATTTCAGTTCTTTCAACCCCTTTGGATATATGCCATCCAGTCCAGGTGATTTGCTACTCTTCAGTTTATCAAATAGTTGTAATACATCTTCCTGGTGTATTCAGTTCTTCAGTGGCATCACCTTTAAATACCATTTCAGTCATGGGTAACATCCCTACATCTTCCTTAGTAAAGACCAAAGCAAATAATTAATTCAGTCTCTCCACTATGGCCTTTTCCCCTCTTAGTGCCCCTTTTACCCCTCTACCATCTAATGGTCCAACTGACTCTCTCACAGGTTTTTTGCTACAAATGTACTTGAAAAATTATTTATTATATGTTTTTGCTGCCACAGCAAGTTTCTTCTCAAAATCTCTCTTTGCCTGCCTTATCAATGCCTTGCATTTAACTTGCCAGTGCATGTGTTGTTTCCAGTTTTCATCATTTGGCTCCTTTTTCCATTTCCTGAAAGATGTTTTTTGGCAACAACAGCCTCTCTGATCTCACCTTTAAACCATACTGGCAGTTTTTTGGACTTCCTTCCATTTTTCTTAAAGCATGGAATACGGCTGGGCTGGGCTTCCATGATAGTATTTTTAAACAACACCCATGCTTGATGTAAATCTTTAATCTTTGCAATGCTTCTTTTAGTTTTTTCTTAACTATTTTCCTCATTTTATCATAGTCTCCATTTGAAAAGTTAAATGGTAGTACTGTGGATTTCCTTGCTGTCCTCCTCCATTTATTAAATCAAATGCAAACATGCTATATCACTATTGCCAAGCGGACCCAATACCCTTATCTCTTGCACCAGATCTTGTGTTCCACTAAAGACTAGGTCCAAAATGGCTTCCCCTCTTGTCAGTTCATGAACCATCTACTCCAAGAAGTGGTCATTTATTTCATCTAGAAACTTTATCTCTCTAGCATGTCCTGCCGTGACACTGACCCAGTTGATACCAAGGTAATTGAAATCACCCATTATTATACTATACTGTAACTTTTGTTTGCTTCCCTGATTTCTTTGAGCATTTTATCATCCATTTGTTCATTCTGGCTAGGCGATCGATAGTACACCCCCACTGTCTTCACCTTCCCTTTCTTAAATGGACTTTCAATCCATAGAGATTCTACAGTGTATTTTAGAGTGCAACCCCTCCACCAATTTGATCTGTTCTATCATTACAGTATACGAGGGGCGTCCAATATTAAAGGTACAGGCCAAAATTACATCAACATTTGTATTTAAAGAAATTATTCAATACATTCCACCAAAAACTACATACTTTTGTTTACTTCTCCACATAATCGCCGTAAACATTGAGACGTTTATCCCAGCATGACACTAGTTTGAACATCCCTTCATTGTACAGTTGTGTGTCAAGTTGCTTGAAGTAGTCCATAACCGTGTCTTGCAATTCCTCCTGATCTTGCGGAAGTTGAGATCGGCTATGATTTCATGAACAGAACTCTTAGGAATGCCAGTCATTTCAGCAATTTCACAAACTTTAATGCGATGATCCTCCCTAATCAGACGTTCGACAATAGCACAGTTGTCATCCGTGTGTGAGGTCCTTGGTCTGCCTCTTTTCTTTTCTGGATCATCATTCAACTCCGTTTGGCCGTCTTTAAACTTGTTACACCAGACCCTGACTTCTTTTAGGCTTAAAACGTTTGGGCCATAGACGCCCTCTAATCTGCGATGAATTTCGCTCTGCTTAACTCCTTTGGCTTGCAAAAATCGGATAACTCTACACACCTCAAACTTCGAATACTCTGCGATTAGACACGCCATCTTTGTTTGCTTCCCGAAAACTACTCGTAATTTGAGTGTTTAAAAAAACAATGCTACAGACTCTCGTGAAGCCGGTATGATTGCCACCTGTACATTTAATATCGGACATCTCTTGTAGTTTGTACCCAGGTATCTCAGTGTTCTACTGGTTGTGTTCCTTCCACCATGTCTCAGAGATACCAATCATATCTAACCTCTCATTTAGTGCTATATATTCTAACTCTCTCATCTTATTTTTTAGACTTGTAGCATTTGCATACAAGCATTTCAGAAGCTGCATTTTCTTCATATTAATCTGGTTATTGTAGGCAGGGGTAATTGGGAATATTTAAGCTCTGTCTATGATACCCTTGGTTTTATTCTCCATTCCTTTCCTTATGATTCCTAGCATTCTATTTGCTTTCTTGGCCACCACCACACACTGAGCAGAGGGTTTGAGCGTATTTTCCACAATGACGCCTGAATTCTTTTCTTGGGTGGGTGGTATCATATAGCCATAGTTTGTATTGTTCTTCCCTAAGTGTATAACTTTTCAGTTGTCCACATTAAATTTCATCTGCCATTTGGATGTCCAGTCTTCCAATTTATCAAGGTCCTCTTGCAATTTTTCACAATCCTCTTCTGTTTTAACAGTTTTGAATAATTTTGTGTCATCTGCAAATCTGATCACCTCATCCATTATTCCCATTTACAAATATATTAAAAAGTAGTGGGCCCAGCACATATCCCTGGGATACTCCACTATTAATCTTTCTCCATTGAGAAAATTGGCCATTTAGCCCTATTCTCTGCTTTCTATCTTTTAACCAGTTCCTGATCCACAACAGCACACTGCCTCCTATCCCGTGGCTTTTTAATTTTGACAAGAATCTCTCATGAGGGACCTTGTCAAAGGCTTTCTGAAAGTTCATATACACTATGAGACACATTCCAATCAGACTGTCCAGCCCCCTATGTGGCCGATCAGAAGCAGGATGCCCAGAGGCAGACCCAAGTCTGATCCTGCAGGGGCTAGATGTGCCTCTCATGGCCAGGGTCCAGCTGCTGAGAACTTAGTGCACCCCCCCCCCCCATCTCTTTTTGCAGGCCCGGCAATATTATCCCCCAATGTCCAGGAGGACTTATTCCACCTCTGTGGTGGAATAAGACCCCCATCTAAGTTCACAGCCCCGGACGTACAGGGCTGACCTCTGAATCGACCCTGTACATTTGGGGTCGCGGCCTGCCTATGCCCTGCCCTTGCTCTGTCTCCAGAGTGCCCCCTTCTTCCCCCATCTAGGCCTCCCCATACAAATGCGCTGTTCGTATGGAGAGGCTTTAGCTGGGGCTATCAGGGGGGTAAATAGTGGAGATGGATGTCCAAAAGGGACGTCCATCTCCACTATTAGCGGGACAGAATGACCCCCTATATCTTTTTTTTTTCAATTTATATTTATTGAATTTTACAATATATTACAAGCATTAGCAATTGAATATGGAAAAAAGAAGGACATTGCAATATACAATTCAAAGAAGAAGGAATCCAATTTCCAGTTTGAAGAAACAAAAACTCCAACGCCTGACCACACAAGCCCAACAATAAAGTGGATAAAAAAAAGGCAAAATAGAATGATACCTATCAAACATGAGGGAAAGCACTAAAGGCTGCCTAATCTGCAAACCCTTATCCCAATGCTGCACATTAAGTGGTAGATGTGACTATAGCCTAAGAAGAGGCTGGCAAGCGAGAAATAATGAAGGCCGCCAGCTGAGAGGGTTAAAAAAAAAAGTAACTTGTAGACTGTAGCCTAATAAGGAATTTACATGGAAATTTAAAAATAAAACAAACAACAACAATCTCCCCAGCTGGACTACTGCCGTTTTAAGTAGGAGGAATTCCCTCCATCTTCTCTGAGTCTCGTGGGTTCACCTGTCTGGATCGCTGTTGTGGGATTGCTGCTGCATGTGAAGTTGATATTACATTATATGCCGTTGCTGTGTTTTGGTATTCATAGAGGAGTCACCACATTCGAGGGAACAGCTGAAGTCAACAGCTGCTGTTTTTGAATTTACCACTCCTGTTTATCGGGATTTCATTTTCCTATGGACTTTTAATGAGTTTGATGCAGGAAAAATGCATGTATGATTGGAGAGTATGGTTGAATAGTGAGAATGTGTTATTATATTTGTATATTGGAGTGTGATGTTATGATATTAAATTATATTTAATTTGTTATTGCACATGTATAATGTGTTAGGATAAATGTATAAATGAGCTAGGATAAAATGTATTTGATATAACTTAATTCAATATAAATAAATTGTTTTGGCTAATTTACAGCTTGCTTTTAAGGTCTTTTTTGGTGTCCACTGATATTGATACTGTATTATTACATGGAATGCGTCTTTGAAGGCAGCAGCTACATTGTCATTTTCTATGGTCAGTCGGATTTGTAGCTCTAGTGGTTATTGTGATATATAGGTTTTTATGTGCATGCATAGAGTCAGGACTGAAAAGAAAAAGAAAATAGGCTGTTTCCTCCACAGGACCAAGATTGACTGTGCGGCCCTCCAGGCAGGAGAAAGGCCGTTTTGGCATCTCCCTCTTAGCAAAGGCAAAACCATTTTGTCTTCTGTCCCCATCACAATCAGTTGTTTGGGGAAATGGTAAGAAATGCTGAGGGCCATGACAGTGATATGGGGAGAACAGGGCTTACAGTACAATGTCATTATCAGCGGTGCCCCAGAAAAGATAGAACCAGGATGATGAACCCAACAAAGCAAAAAGCCATCAGAGAAAGCAGAGAGATGCTGCATCTCCATGCAGACCTCTGTGCAAAGGGTGTGATGATACCAGCAGGCAGAACGGCAGAGCTACAGTATCAGCAGGTCAGTAATTGTAGTAGTTGTATCTACATCCTTAAAAATAAAAGGAGGTCTGGACCAGATTAAAAAGTCCCATAGCCAAAAATGATCCGCAGGCCATAGTTTGCACATCACTTCTGTAGTCTGTTGACCTCTGGCTTTGTCTCTCTTCCCCAGTGCTAAAGATCCAATGTGCTTGCCCCGGCCTCTCTTGAATTCTGATATCAGGTTTGTTTTACATAGTATCTCTGCCTGGAGGCTCCTCTCATTCTTCCAACGCCAAACAAAATAACAAACTCACCTGAACAAAATCAGAGTCATCATTCCTCTCTGGATTGCACTGCTCTTTAAATGTAGCAAAGCAGTGAAACTAGACATCAGAAACATGATGGAAATATATAAGATCACAAATGTACATGGTATAGATTAAAAATAATAATAAGTGCAGCTCTTTCCTTAATTAGACTGGCATTGAGAGACCTTCTCTTTAAGAGTTTAGTAAATGGAAGGCATTATGGGTAGGGTATATGCAAATTCTGGCCACATTGCCTTTTTTCATTTAGTTTTCTTATTTTTAAAGGAATAGGCAAATTATAAAATACCATGGGCAGTTTATATGCAAAGCAATGTGCAAATGAGGATAAACGTCCTCCAGAAAACCTACAACTGTTGGAGCTGGCCTCTTCTGGAGGCACTGTGATGTGCAGGGAGGGGGCAATGCCTCTGATGCCCTCCACCAGGTGATCATTTAATGCTTAGGCTGCATTCATTGGTGGAACTGGGAAAACAAGCAAACAGTTCTGTGAGTAAGACAATTATTTCCGCCTCTCATTCCTGTGAGACAGAGGGCCACAGGACATATTGGGATGGGGGTGGAGTGGGGGAGGGGGGGATAGCATACCTAAGACTAGTAGTTAGCTCAGGGGTGGGCAATTCCGGTCCTGGAGGGCCGCAGACCAGTCAGGTTTTCGTGATGTCCCTAATGAATATTCATGAGATCTATTTGCATCCACTGCCTTCCATTGTATGGAAATAGGACCATGACTATTCATTAGGGACATCATGAAAACCTGACTGGTCTGTGGCCCTCCAGGACCGGAAGTGCCCACCCCTGAGTTAGCTTCAGTTCTGATACTTCAAAGGCTAGATGCAGAAAGCATGTACCTCAAAGGCATTGATAGCAGAAAAATTACCATGAATCAGCCACAAACAGGAAACAACCTTGAATGCATCTTGACATAAAGTTGTTTCAAACAGGTGAGCAAAGAATTACATCACTAGCAGTCAATAGGAAAGCTCAGTGTGTGTCTAAAAACCATTTTATAATTTGATGGCTAGGATCTGAGTCACTCACTCTCCCCCAGTACTATTTTCCAGTTCATGGTACCATGGTAACATTCAGCACACAGAACCTCTAAAGGGACCCTTTTACTAAAGCGCAGTAAACTTACTGCATGTTAGATGCACTTACTGCATGTTAGATGCAGAAATGCTAAGAGCAGTAGTGCTGGCATGCAGTCGCATTTCGTCCACTGACTGCAACCCATTTCTTATCCCCGAGTACGGTGGAATTAGTGCACATTAACTGTCACGCTACCATAGGCATGTGCTTACAGTTCCCATGTAACTATTTAAGGCATTTTTATAAAAGAGCCCTAAGGCTGAGAGTGCTGAAATTTGTGCTCAGTGCTGAAATTGAATGGGTAATATTTCCACAACACTTTTTCAGGAGTAATTTTATAAGGCAGCACCTAGTTTAGGCATTATGAATGCACGTAAATGCTGGTATTTTGTCATTTATGCAAGTAAGTGGCCATATACACACGTAAATGACCTCATTTAAAATACTGACCAGCATTAAAGTGCACAAGCATTCATTGCATGATGTGTCCTTTCAAGGATGAAGTTTGGGAGGAGCTTAGGAGATGTGAGCAAGTACATGCATTGATTATAAACTATGATAATTTACACGCATACTTGCAAAATGTAGGCACATTTCTTTACATCAGCTCCTTAATTTAAGGCTGGATCTCTGTCACATAGGCAAGTAGGTACCTACTTGTCTTAATAAAATCAGCATAATTAGACACGTTAGAACATGCTTTAAAATCACCCTTTTAATACACATTGTTATCTGCACCATATTTTTCCCTGGATTATTTTCCTTTCTGAAGTTACAGTAATTTAATCCTTGGTTCCTAGATGCACCATTTCAAAACTATGCAACAAACTGACATGAAGGCTTCTGCACCTTTATTGACCTGCTTCATCTGAAACTTAAAATTGACCCTAAATCTGTACATTTAAAGCCTATTAAACCAGCTGCAAAATACAAAAACACTTAAGAGATGTATTATCTTTCCTTTTATTTGTGCCTGTATTTGTTAGCTCTGAAGGATCCATGTGATCTTTTGAAACAGGTTTTCAGGCATGAAGAGGATGTTTGTTTGGATGGGAAGGGGACTGTATAGTGTTATTATGGTGTTTTATTGTAACATGCCTTGAGTTGTTGGTGAGATGTGATTGTCAAATACTGGAAATAATAATGATTATCATAATAACACAAACCAATGATGTCACATCCTTGTACTATGACATCACAGCTCACTACCAGAAGGGATTGTGACATGAGAAAAACACAAGAAATTGTATGAATTAAAAAACACAAAGGAAGACAACCAACAGAGATCGACCATGGCTGATGCTCTTGAAGATAATCAGATTTTATTAGGACCTGACCCAGCCAAATTTTAACAAATCACACCTGCATCAGGGATCTGAGAAGACGTCAAAAAATAATAAAACATGTTGTATCAAGTGCAAGGTCCAAAAACACCTTATTGCCCTATGCAATAGAAGTTTTTTTTGACATAGGACCCAAACTGGCCTAGTTTCAGCAAATCAAGTCTGCGTCAGGGGTCTGAGAAAAAGTAAAAAAATAATAAAAATGTTGTATCAAACACAAGGTCCAAAAAAAACCTTATCACCATATACAATAGAAGGGCTTTTTGGACTTTGTGTTTGATACAACATTTTATATTTTTTGCCTTTTCCCAGACTCCTGATGCAGGTGCGATTTGCCAAAACCCGTCCGGGTCAGGTCCTAATAAAATCTGAGTATCTTCAAGAGCATCAGCCATGGTCAATCTCCATTGGTTGTCTTCCTTTGTATTTATCCATTGCTGGTATACAGAGAGACCCTTCCCTCTGTTTCCTTCTGCCGATGAATTAAAAAAACACATTGAGCAGTCAGCAGGCAGGAAACATGAGGGATCTTGAGAATGGTGTTATTATTCAAATAGGTTTCATTTTGGCTAGATGTTTTAGACTGCTCTTGATTTTTTTGCCCAAATCAGTAGTAGGGCAGTAGAATTTTATTTTATTTATTTAGCTATATTTATATACCACTTTTCATCGAGTCAAAGCGGTTTGATCTGAAAAGAAGAAATGAGGGTGCTTAGAAAACCTCTCTAGAAACTATTTTTTGTTAGCTGAAGGTAATTCAGGTTGAAGGAGTTTTGAGATCCAGCCAAAGCCCCCAGATGATCTTCTCCCTTCTGCCCAGCTCAAATTATATCTTCCCAGGAGAAAGAGAAGCCCTCTGGCACTATAGGCACAGAATGCAGTGCCGGCAAACCTAGGGGAGCTGCTACTGTAGCAACCCCGACTCTCTCGTCCCTCACTAATGAGGCAACTGGCTGTGCACAGCTGCCATTCTTAGCCTACGGAAGTCATGCATGTAATTGCTCAGACATCACGACACTATCCCTAAACTCTCTTAAGAATTAATTACTAAGAGCAAACTGAGGACTGCTGGAGGGCAATGAGGTCAGGAAGGGAGATGGTGATACCATGTTCTGTCCTTCAGGGAGCAGGCCTGGGAATCAAGCATCATTCATTCAACCAAGACTGCACCTTCCTGTCCTCAACTATCAGCATGTCTGTACGCTGCTGCACATTGCTTGGCTGATTTTTAATGTTACATTTTATTAATAAAAAGCTGTAATTACTTCCTTTATAATTACCTAATTTCCAGCACTGACATTAATCATGTTCTGTGTACAGTCAAATTTTACTGCACTACACCTAGACCTTAAACAAAATGTGCCAAATATAATATTATATTCCTCTTGCTGTCAAGGTGTCCCACCTTGGTACAATAAACAAGACAGTACTACCCAGGTAGCCAACTTCCCCAAAGTTAACACAGGTATACACTCTCTTTCCACCTTACATCTTCTCTTTCCTGTCTCGCATGCATTTCCCTTCACTTCCAGCCCGAATAAAGATGTTTGACTGAGTGTCCTAAAGAACAGTTGTTCATGGTGTTTGTTATACCTGTATAGACAATGGACTATTTTCCAGTCTTATAGTTCAGATAGTGAAAAATTACTTTGCTAAATTTTAGGGATTCATAATTGTGTTGCATTTATTTATTTGTTAGACTTTCATACCACCACTGTGAACCTGCGCTCATCGTGGTTAACATAAATTTACATAACAGTAAACAATTAAACCCATAAAACTTAGTAAATATCAGGCACTCTTCACTAAACCCCACCAATAAATCAATTGCTTACATAAGACCAGGACCTTCCGCCTCTGCCGGAATCTCATATAACCATTTTCCATTCTGATCTCCCGAGACAGTATATTCCACCAGAAAAGAGCAGTTTTAACTAATTACTTTCAACAGTACCAGATTCATAGAAGCATCCATATTAACAAAGTCAACCTTCATGAAGTGATGGGAAAGGTGGATGCTGGAGGGAGCTTGTTCTACTATCCGTAATGGTGAATTATAAAAAGAAAACCAAACAAACTCCTGGCTAAGGTTCTGGTAGCTGGGATGTGTCCTTAGCAGTGTGGACAGGATCACCATGCAGACTGGATGGACCGAATGCTCTATTTCTGCCATCCTTTGCTGTGTTATTCCCTTCCTCCTTCTTTCTCTGTGGTACACTGTCTTTTATCATTTCTGTAGTATTAGACGCACACAGTGCTCCTGATATCACTTGATAGTGGTACCTATACACCACGCCAAGGTGTCCTTGAACAGGATTAGACGAGAACTATGGTCACAGTCCATAGGCTCACGTATCATTTCTGCAATGGTTGAGCCTAGAATGGTGGACCTATCTACAGTCTTTCACTTTACATGACAAATTAACAGAAGCCACTAATTAGGACACTGAGCAAAGTCATAACTGTGGGACTAGGGAGTCGAAAGACATTCTTTGTTTATGGCAATGCAGTTAGTCTAGAGACAATATAACAGAGCCACAAATCCTGTTACAGCCTCCTGCCTCCTATACCTCCCCCCCCCTCCCACCCCTGATGATATCACTATACTCAAGACAGACTTTTAAGGTGTATTTTGATGGACCACTTGGATTGCCTGAATGGCTTCAAGTGGCTTAGCCACCTGCCCATACCTGCCTTGCTCTTGCCAGACCTCCTGCTAATTGCACAGTTACTGGGTGATGGAGAGGAGCAGAGATAAGATAGTTCCAAGAGTCAGGTTTTAGGATTGTGCTGGTCTTGATGTCTGGTCGTCCCGATGAGATCCTAGATATAATTCCTTTAGTCTCTGAGATGTCTGCTTCCTCACCTCTTATAATTAAATATAAGTAAAAAGGGAGTGCTAGATACCACGCTTTCTCTAAAGAATGAAATCGGAGTGAAAAGACCATCCGGCTTATCCAGTCTGCCCATCCATAGCACTGCTCAGCTTTACAATCCCCTCCTCTCCGAAAGGCTTTCATGCATTCAGATAACGTCCTTTACTGGGCGGCTAGTCCGCGTCTCCACCATCTCTTCCATAGAGAAATATTTCCATAGATTACTTCTGAGTCTACCTTCTTTCACCCTTATCTTATAACCCATCATTCCAGAGGCTTCTTTATATTGAAAGAGGCCCATCTCCTGTGCCTTTATAGGCTGGAAGTATTTAAATGTCTCTATCATATTTCCCTTCCTCTGGGATATACATATTTGGATCTTTCAGTCTATGTCTGGATAGTTTATGACAAAGATCATGTGATCATTTTAGTAGCCCTCTGAATCAACTCTATTCAGCTTATATCCTCTCAAAGGTGTAGTCTACAGTGAGGTCTCACCAGATACTTAGGGCCTGATTCTGTCCCGCATATACAGCCCCTTTGTACGTCCAGTCTGAGCCAGATGTATAAAGGGGAACGTGATTCTGATCCCACAGGACACATCTAGCGCTGCAGGATCAGAATTGCGATCAGGCCTGTACGTGCAGGCCGGGACTGCAATACAGTCCCAGCCTACACATACAGGCATTGCCCGGATTGCTTGGTCAGGCATTTAAATGGAGCCACGGCACCATGGCATCCTGTTGTCATGGCACCGTGGCTCAATTTAAATGCCGTGATGCCGGCCGCCAGAAACTAAAGATTATTCCCTGCAGCCCGACCCCCAATCTGGTTTCCTAAGGCCAGTGTCGAGCTTCAGGGAAAAAACCCTGGCCCCCCCAACCCCTTCCATACCCTGGGCCGCTAAAAAAAACACGACCAGAGAAGTTATTAACGTCCCCAGCCATTTTGCAGGCCCTGGACGTACAGGGCCGACATTAGAATTGGCCCTGTACATCCAGGGCTGGTGACCACCCACTGCCCACCCACTCTTCGCCCCTGGGCCGCCTCTTCCCCACCCCTGACTAACTTCCCTGCACAACTGGCAGGGAACTTAGTTGAGGGCTGCCGCCAGCACAAATATCGGGGATGGACGTCCTGTTAGGACATCATCCCCGCTATTTGTGTCTCAGAATAACCCCCTTACAGCATACCAAGGCTCTATCACCTTCTTCTTGCTCTCCCCATGCACCCAAGCATCCTTCTGGCTATTACCGTCACCTCTCCTACCTGTTTGGCCACTTTAGCATCCTGATCACTCCGGGGTCCCTTTCTTTTGTGCACAGAATGTCACCTCCTATGTTGTAGCACTCTCTTGGCATTGTGCAGCCAAAATCTATGATTTTGCTTTTATTTTATTTTATTTATGAGATTTCCATTGTACACTTCCAAAGAATCATACAATGAATAACAGGAGAAATTCGAAATAGCTTTTAAAGACACATGAACAATAAGAGCTTATCCACCACATAGGGGGAAGCAAATAAGGACATACAGAAAAGTAAAAGAAAAACACAAAATAGGAAGATTAAGCTGACAGGAGCAGCTGGTATGTGCTTACTCTATAATAGCCCACCATTAGCCACTTTGATTGTAAATAGAAAGGCGGTATATCAAGAAACTAATAAGCCATAAACCACAAAGCTGCAGATGCTCTTTAGCAAGTGATTACGATCAAAAAAGACTATACATTATCCCTATACGATATTACACATTTGCAAGGAAATTTCAAAGCAAACCCAGCTCCAAGAGCCAAAACTCTCAAGTCATAGGGCCATAAAGGCACGGCAGTGGCTCTGGATATTACATGATAAATCAGGAAAAATCCTAACATTTGAACCCAGAAAGGGGAAACTCGTATTTCGGAAAAACAAATGTATTACTGAGTCCCGATCAAATTCAAAAGTGAATGAAGCAGCTAGTGTTGTTCACTCTGTCGCCACCTCCAGTGATGATTCCGGAAGCTCGTTAAGGTCATAGGACTCTCTTCTTGCCCATGAGACGTGATGGCCTTGCCTCTCCCAGGGAGTGAATAATAGGCTCCAACTATGAATGGGAAATTATTTGAGAGGAAGTTTAGAACCTCCTTTAGATATTTCCTGACCATATCAGCTGGAGCAATTAAGGGTCACCTAGGACAATTCAAGAATCACAAATTGTTCTTCCTCAGTTGATTTTCCTGCACTGTATGAACCTTTTTTCTTCACCTTGAGTCTAAATCACCTCTTTGGTTTCTTTGTTGGATCCTTCACTCTCCTCCTCCTCCTACTAATCATTTATATAGTGCTACAAGATATATGCAGCACTAAACAGAGACATGTAAGAGATGGTCCCCGCTCATAAGAGCTTACAATCTAATCAAGAGAGACAACATAATAGTGGACTAGGATATATCTAGGGGAGTGGTAAGAAAACATAAAGGAAGTGAACAGGAGGCTAAGCAGATCAGGATCCAAAAGCAGCCTCGAAGAGGTGAGTTTTTAGCCTGTATTTGAATAGGGTCAGAGATGGAGCCCGATAAACTGACTCGGGTAGTTTGTTCCAGGCATACAGAACAGGAAGGTGGAAAGATCAAAGTCTGGAGTTGGCAATGGCAGAAAAGGGCACAGATGAAAGGCATCTGCCAGAGTTGCATTGTTCTCAAGAAGGGGTGTAGGGAGAGCGAAGAGAGGAAAGGTAGCGAGAACCAGCACAATGAGTGGCACTTATTGCTCAGTACCAGAAGTTTGAACTGGATACAGATAGGGAGCCAATGAAGTGACTTGAGAAGAGGGCTTACGTGAGCATAACGACTCTGGCAGAAGATTAGTCAGGCAGCTGAGCTCTGAACAGATTGAAGTGAGGAGAAATGATTCAGAGGGAAAACAGCAAGGAGGAGGTTGCAATAGTCTAGACAGGAGGTGACTAAAGAGTGGATAAGAGTCTTAGTCGTGTGTTCAGAAAGGAAGAGGCAAATTTTGCTGATGTTATAGAGAATGAACTAGCAGGTTTTAGCTCTCCTTTGGATGTGTGTGGAGAAGGAGAGAGTAGAATCAAAGAAGATCCCAAGGTTGCGAATGGGAGGAAAGAGGGAGGAGTAGAGTGTTATCCACATAAATAGAGAAAGGAAGAAGGGGGGAGGTGGGTTTAGGGGGAAAAATAATCTAGCTTCCATGCGGCTCAGATTCTGATTCTGAACTGATACTTCTGCAGAAAATAAACTTCTAAATCAGACTTTAAAGTTTTAATGAAACCTGCCAGGGAGGACTCCAAGGCTTTTAGGGCATTCCCGAGAGAATCCATAGTTACTTGGACAGGCTTTTCCATGAACTCTATGATCTGCTCGGGTCATTATGCCCCTCCAGCCCGCAGGCTTCTCCAAGCACTTCATCGTTTTGCAGCCCTGCACTAGCTCAATGAAAGTGTTTCCAGGTCACAGGGAAAACCCATTAGCGCTCCAGTCAGTGCCCACAGATACTCCACCAATCAAAGCTTCTCCAGCATTCAACTGGGAGAAGCCAACACAGGCCTGCAGTGCCATCTTCCCTTCAAAGGGTTCCCTTTTGTGATGGCACTTCGCTTGGGCCTCCCCTTCCTTCTCCTAGCCATCGGGCAGGTACATAAGAGCTCACAGGCAGACATTTTCTAGGGCAAAGTGCTGAGAGCTTACTACACACTTCCTAGGTGTACGCCAACTTCTCCCCCTCCTCCCTCCCCCCCCCCCCGCCCGATTTGCAATTTTTTTTTTATACTAAATCTTAACTGCTAAACTCTAGACAATTTCTCAATCTTCTTGACCCTCCTCATATTTTCCACATCATTCAGGGTAGATATTTTGGTGTCATCCACATAAAGATGACCTTTCTTCATAGCCTCTGCAATATAGCTTACATATAAAAATATTGGAAATTGGATGACGGACCAGTCTGTATGGCAAATCACTGGTAATACCTTTCTCAACCACTAAGAAGACATATAAAACCTACTTCTTCCAAGAACATTTTGGAAGCAACACTTAACTTTATACGTAAAGATAGACAGATATACAGTAATGGCAATTAGATAATGACACCAACTTTCTGCTCTTCTAATATGTCCACAATCTCATAGATTTCACAGATCTATCAATGTCAATATTAATTCAAGCAAATTGTATCCTAGTATCCTCATATGTTCAGTTCTCATGGCTCGATTACAATTACTATATGCAAAAGTGATTATCCCAGTTCTTTATTAAACACTGCAATTATAAGTTAAACGTTTCCATAGTTTTGTTAACTATATAATCCCTAAAATCTAGTTAAATGTAAACATCTTTGACTTGAAGATAAAGTGGTATAGAAAAAGTGTCAAATAAATAAAATATAATTGCAGTGGTGGAAAAAACAAAACTATGATGCCTGAAGACTCAAGTTTCACTATTTGGTCTAAGTCACCTAATTTTCCTGTGTGTGAAGTGAGATTCTTTACTCCTAACATAGGCATGTTGCAACCATAGAATTTACCTTGTACAATGCTATGTACACAGATAGAGCTGTGGGGTAAAACATTATATGAAGTAGGAATATTTGTTTGCCCTGCTTCAATGTAAAATGTTTCTCCTACTATCTGCATTCTCATGTCTATGTACAATGAGCTTGAATGACTCCCCACTACAGTTCCTGCCCAGTATATTAAGCTTTGAAGGATGAAAGGCGATCTTCTGAAGGATGGAGTCTTGCCTAAGAGATCCCTTGGGTGAAATACATTCTAGTGGATCTCACACTCACATTCTGTATTTCAAACAGTTTTCTCAACCATGATGTAAATGGGTTCCTTGCTAGAGCTTTTCCCTCCTGTGAGCAAAGGTTTTTATTTCAATCCATGAGGAACCTCTATGACCCCTCTGGGATTCTAGTCACTAGAAAATATACTTTTGAAGCACTATCTTATTTTTGTATTCAACTCACACCTTTCCAATGAGTTACATTAAGGCATGGTAGGTATCTCCCTGTCCACAGAGGACTTACACTAAGGGGGGTGTTTACTAAACGGCAGTAGCGGACTCCGTGTGATATCAAAGCCACGGCCCCATTGAAATCAATGGGACCACAGCTCTGATATCGCACAGAGTCCGCTACCGCTGTTTAGTAAACACCCCCTTAGTTTGTATCTGAGGTAATGGATGGTTTTATTTTATTTACTTAACAAGTTTTATATACCGCCTTTCTTGCATTCAAAGCGGTTTACATAGAACATTGCAACTTTTAGAAATTACATTGAATGGGTAATCATACCTGTTCAATGTAATTGAAATTCAACCAAGATGCCAAGGAGTAGCAGTGGAAATGGAACTCTGGCTTGCCCACTGTTCTACCCACTAGACTGCTCATGCACCCTGCTAGAAATGCTGTTCCTTTCTTTCTGTTTTTATAACGTTTTCCCAGGAATGGTTGTATTGCGCCTACTCTGCAGAGAGCTGAGAAGAATTTCTTCCGCTTCACCCATAGGAGGTGCTGCTGCTTGCTGAACGTAACAGATCCTAGAGAGGACCAGGAAACACTTATTCTTGGGGTTGGGAGGACAGAGGGAGCTTCCCCCAGAGGTGGGCTACTGCCTGGAGTCCTGTTGCTGAACAGCTTCAAAATACTCCCAGTGAGACCAGAAGACCACAATAGAGGTAATTTTTGTAATATTTGGTTAATACTAGGTTATATATTTAATACTTGGTATATTTTTCGAATCTTCTCTGCTCTTTTCATCGCGGGAGGTCCTGTGGTGGGACAATGGCTTGCATTGGTTAATAAAAAGTATTTCTTGTGGATGGTGAAAGATTTTTTTTTCTTACTGAATTCTAAAAATAATTTCCTTCAAGATAAATCAGGTTAGGAAAGAGAACAAGGGAAGAGGACTCCTGGTGTAGAAATGTCCCTGGAACAAGAAGCTGACTGGCCATTTATACCCAGAGACCTTGGACCCCCAGCCTGGCCCAGCAACTCTTCTCTTTACAAGTTCCATCTCCCACCAATCCCCCCCCCCCTGTAGACTGCCAGTTCAATTCAGAAGCCCTCCCAAACTTCCAGCCCAGCCAGGCAGCCCCCCATCCCTTCAGACCTTCACCTAACTTTGTATTAGGAGGGGATTGTTTTTCTCATAAGATATTGTAGGAATATATGAGGAGCAATTGTGAGAATGGTTATTCAGTGAATAAGATAAAATCACTTTTATATAAAAGAAAAGAAAAATATATTTATAGAATAATATTTAATAAACATGTTATGTATATACGAAGGGCCATATTTGCACTATCTGATGCAGCAGCCATGTTGTTCCTATGCGTATGGCGGCAGATAGCGCATGTTAACATTTAATAAACATGGCCCATAGAGTTTTGTGCACAAAAAAATGTCAGATATATAAATAATTATTTCTTAATGTTTATCCAAGAGAGATCTTCACTGAGTAAAGTTGTATGACTTTTCTGTTGAAAAAAGGGGTATATATATGTTTCATTAGACTATTTATGTGATACTTCATGGATAATAGAATATGGCATTAATGTGAATGACTGCTTTTGTCTTTGTAGATGGCCTGCAGTTTGTTTTGATGTGTATGCTTATTCCTGGTGCAGGCAGAAGTCGAAACATGGCCGCATTGAGTTTCTAATTTATATTTTGAATTTTGTTAAATCAGCATTATTAAAATCCATTTATCCTTTTTATTGAATGTACTGTTTGTCTTGCAGTTCTACATTTTGTACTTCTTCCTACTCTCAGTCCAGCTTGTTGTCATTCTCCCCTATGACTCATCTGCCTTATTCACAAAGAGCTCAATTGGGCCCTAGAGTCTTTTGAACTGTTACTGCATATTTGCAGATTTTCAGGTTCTCCAGGGTTTCTTGTCTTTCACCAGCAAAGGATGGGCGAGTGGTGAGAAGGAGGGAACGAGGCCAATTTGGGAGCCATGCTTGATCAATATTTATGCAAAACAGCAATAGAAATTTTGGAACAGCAGCTAGCTTTGTTTATGAATCAGAATTTGTTTTCAGTCATCGCCACAATGTGAAATCTGTCCCCTTGATTTCCTGAGCCAGGCTGCTTCTACAGGGTCTCTGCGTCTATTCATTCCCCAGCTGATGGAAGACCTCATAACATAACCCTCCGCAGAACAAAAGCCTGAAGTGTAAATATTGCCAGGATCTGGGATGGAGTGAGGAGCTCATATGTAGCTCACTTCTTGTGCTGTGTCTGTTGTAACATAGTAAATGACGGCAGAAAAAAAGCAGCCTGGTCCATCTAGTTTGCCTAGTAAGGTGGTTAGAGACTACTCTGAGCAGGTTACTCCCCCTTTATTTATTTAACTAGGCTTGTAGTCAAAGTGGTGTACATTCAGGTACTGTATATATATTTCCCTATCTATGTTTTTGCACCTGAGGCAATGGAGGGTTAAGTGGCTTGCCCAAGGATACAAGGAGCACCTGTGGGACTAGAAACCGCAGTCCTTCTGGCCCAAGGTTGCTATCTTCTAGCGGGATTCAAAGCCCTGGCCCTCTGGCCTGAGGTAACTTGCCCCAACCAGTAGGCCACTCCTCCCTCTGTTTAGGGTTGTACCCCCCATTTAAATGTAATTTTCAAGGACTTCAACTGAACACATTTCCTAGTACTAAATATACAAAATAGAATTATTATGATTGTACAATTACTAAACATACTTACAAAGGCCATGGGTTGAGCTTGGCACAATCAGCTTCAACTAATAAAACTGGGAATTTGCAATCAGGTGCCAAGCTTCTACTGCAGAATGATGAGAGTGTGCATATTAATTAGGCACCAGATAACAACTGAAGCAGCCGACAATGGATGACACCAAAAGGCACTTTCAGAGTCAATTCTCCACATTTCCAAGTCACGCTCCTACCCACAAATCCACTCCCACCTCCACATTTGCACAAAACCCCTACACATGCCCACAAACAGCCACATTCCCCCAACTCAACCCTCCATATGCTCCCACTCACCTGTGATTCCCACACATTCCAAACACACACCTTCCACAAACGCACATCCATACTCTACCCACAAACACTCACACACACACACACACAGACACACGTGCTCTCCTGCACTCGCTTTGCACACTCTACCCAGCTACGAATTCTAGGAGATTTCTGTGGCTCCTATCACAGAAGGACCAAGCACTTTATTATTCATCTCATCAGTGTTATTTTATTCATACTGTAGATTTCATTGTATGCACTATTGCTCTACTTTGTAAACTGACTAGATAAATCCTCAGTTGGTGATATAGTACATTTTTATAATAAATAAATACAATAAAATGCACTCATGTACACTCATACACATCTCATACACATTCCACCTAGACCTGCCGCAGACATTCACATTCCCTGTGCCCCAAACACACTTCCACTACCCCTCCCCATCTACAGGAATATGTTGGAAAGCATCCTAAAGTCATACCACTGCACTGTTTCTGTATTTCATCATTCACAGAACAGATACGGGACTCCGTCCCTCTCTGCTTCCAGTAAGTGATATTCCCTTGTGGGGATATGCCTTGAAGCTGTTTCATTACAGATCTTCATTTTGGAATTTACTAGAATGTCTAGGTCATGTCTGTGAAATCAGGAAACTCTTAACATTTCAGAGACATTTGAACGGTCTATTTGTATTCTGCTTCCTTTTCCTCTTAACTTTAGAGTTCTTCTTACTGTCCCAGCTAAACATCTTACATAAGAACATAAGATATGCCATACTGGGTCAGTCCAAGGTCCATCAAGCCCACTATCCTGTTTCCAACAGTGGCCAATTTAGGTCACAAGTACCTAGCAGGTTCCCAAAAAGACACAGGGTTCCACAATGCTTGTATGGGGCAAGCACCGGATCTCTTCTTTCATTTTCTGTTACTAGAGTTGATTTTCTTTCCTTTTCCTTGTCACATCGCTGCCTACATACCCCGATGTTGCATTTTCCTAAAAGGGAAAGAGACAGAAGGAGCCTCTAATTTAAAGTCTGCTATATTTTATTTTAGAACGAGGGGGCGAGACATTGGCAGATATAGATGAGGGAAAAGAAAGCAGGTAGGGAAAGGGAAGACAGAAAGAAATGGAAGAATGTAAGATAGGAAAGAATGGAGATGAGGGCTTGTACTCCTCATATTCAGCCATTTAACATGTGCACTGGTAGGTTTAGTGAGTGGAAGAGGCAATGAAGGGCTGAATACACTAGCGTTTGGGTTAGCATGTAAACAGCTGGTAGTTGTGGTACTTTATTTTTGGCATTTCACTGAGTATTGATTATTTTAAGAAATGACTTTAAGTGGGAATAATCATGTGATGTTACACAGGGGCGGCCCAAGGGGGGTGCGGGGCCATGTGCGGAGGCTCATTGTCGGGCCTCATTTGCATAAGAAGTCTCATTTTCATAAATATTAGCACAATGTTAACATACCTCTTAAAGAGTGTCTGGATAAAGAAAGACTACCAGATTTCTACATTACTATACTCCAGTGCCAACCACCAGGCACATTAGAAAGTACTATAACACTGACCATTTAGAACCCATAGCAAACCAGCCGTATCATAATAGCACTACCAGGACTCACAAAGCACCATACTCTACCTATTAAAAAGGCAACACTGCAAATATTAAACCAATACATCTCAGAGAATAACAATACATCTCCTACTGGGGAAAGAGGACAAGTGGCACTGTCACATAGAAACTACATGAACAGAATACTGCAGCTTGGCTACACATGCAGAACATAGACCGTCACCAAACAAAGAACAAGGAATCACAATTTAGAAATCAGAAGACAATAATTAAATTGAGAACCCCAAAAGTCAAACTTGGAATGTACAACACTATAAATTAATTTCCTTTTGTACTAAACAAAAATGCAAAGACGTTAGTGATACACATTTCCCAGAGCTGACATATTCCAGTTAATAACAGCCCAACTACCCTCCCTTCTTGACATAGTATTGAAGTAAAGCCCTGATGTACATAGTATTGTATATAGCGCATGTTGTAAATAGCTCACCAAGAATCAGCGACACTCTACACACACACGCATTCACTGTTCAATGAATGCACACTCTAGACACAATATTTTGTCGATTGTTTGCTGTGTAGACTGCCTTGATTACAGGAGAAGGCGGTATAGAAATCTGTTTAAATAAATAAATAACTACATTCAAAATAAAAAAATATTTTTTCTACCTTTTGTTGTTTGGGCATTTTATTTTTCAATTGAAATTGCTCCAGTCACTTTTTTCTGGTCTCTTCTGTCTGCTGCTAATTCTCCATTGTCTGCTGTCCATTTGTCCTTTCTTCTCTCTTTTAGATTTTTTCCATTCTATCTTTTACATCTGCTTTAACATATTGATCTTTCCCCTTTTGCTCTTTCCCCAATTTCTTTTTTATTCCTTTATCATCCACTCAAATTTCACCCTTCCATCCTCAATCCCCACTTACTCTGCCAATACCCAGCAACTTGTAGATTTTTCTTCCCTTCCACACAAAATATCTTTTTCCCCTCCATCCTCATTCCCCCAGCCCCATCCCCTTCTAGTCCTCCCCCAAAATCAGCTCCCTTCTAGTTCCAGCCCCACTCAGCATCCGCTCCCTTCTAATTGCATTCTCCCCATCCCCGCATCAGCCCATTTCCAGTCCTAGCCCCCAATCAGCTCATTTCCAGTCCTATTCCACCCCCCCATCAGCCCCTTTCCAGTCCAAGCTCCCCCCATCAGCTCATGTGCAATCCTAGACCCCCCATCAGCCATTTCCAGTACTAGCCCCCACATAAACCAATTCCAATCCTATTCCAGTGAGCTGATGGGGGGGGGGCTTGGACTGAAAATTGGGCCAAGAGTGGGGGAGCTGCAGCCCATTTCCAGTCCAAGCTCCCCCACACTCAGTCCATTTCCAGTCTGAGCCCCCCCATCAGCTCATTTCCAGTCCTAGCCCCCCCCCCCAATCAACTCATTTCCAGTCCAAGCTACCCTTATCAGCCATTTCTAAAAGTAGCCCCCCATTGGACATTTCCAATCCTATGCCAGAACCACATCAGTCCATTTCCAATCCTACCCCCCAAAAGCCCATTTGCTGTCCTAGTCCTCCCCATCAGCTCATTTGCAGTCCTAGCCACCCCCCCCCCCCACTCAGTCCATTTCCATTCCTAGCCCCTCCAGTCCATTTCCAATTTTAGACCCCTCCATTCAGCCCATTTCAAGCCCAAACCCAAACCCAAGCCCCCCCCTACCCATAGACACTTCCTGTGTTTCGGCTCTCAGCGCGCCTGCAATCTTCATTACAGTACAGCTGCAAAGTGAAGGGAACAACGCTCTTCACTTTGGCGGCTGTAACGAGCTGTGCTGAGCGTGCCGGGTGCTGCTAAAAGAAGTGAGCAGCGTGCAGGATGTTGTTGGCGCGGGACCCCCTGAAGTGCAGGGCCCTGTACTAACAACATTCTTGCTCAATGGACGGGCCGGCCCTGATGTTACAGTGTCGAAGGGGAGAATGGAGATGTGTTTTGGGCTGGGAAAGGTGAGGGAGGATTCACCCATCCCCAGTGATAATAAGGCGGGACATTATGGGGATTTGAGACCAGTTAAGGAACAGAAATAAATGTTATGAGGCTGCTGTTTGGTGACCTCAGTGCAGATAAGATGTAGTCGGCGGAGTTAAGGGTGGGTCTGTAAATGGCAAAGAGCGTACACTGTATGATTTGCTGTGAGATGGGCTCTTTAATGTATTTTTTTTTTTACTGAATCTTGGTTGCAGAATAAGAGTGTGGTATTGCCTTCCCTTTGTCTGCCAGGTTTTCAAGCCTCAGCACAATCCATGCCTTTTGCTAGGGGAGGTGGAGTGGCTATTATTGGCCAACCCCTCTTTCCGTTTCTGGCAGTGGAATATGTTCAGCCTGGAGCAATAGAGTTCCCTGTGCTTTGCTTTGCTAGGATTCGATGGTTACGTTTCAGGACTTTGGCATGGTGAATGAAGACAGTTTGCCCTATTCCTTTCTCTCCAGATTAATTATGCTTGAGCTCTGAGGCTACCTCAAATTCACAACTTCTCATGCATATGCACAGGCATGCAGCACGACGAGCCCTCCGTGTGCCTCGGACTAGTTCCAATTCTGTACTCAAGCAGGGAGGTTTCTCTATGCACTGCTCAAGTGATGGAGCAAGAATGGTCTTTATCTTAGGAATGACACACTAGGTAAGGAATTAATTCACTATTTCTGAGTGTCACATCTATTTCTTAGAGAATCTCATTAATCTGGCCTAATTAAGGCATCCTTAAACCATTTCCATTAGTTCCTGCTGGCATCTGCCTTGTTTTTGGTTCCCTTGCAGGAATCTAGCTCAACATCCTCTCAAGTCACAGCAAGAGCCCATGGGAGAGTCTATTCCCACCCCCTCTCTCCCCAGTTCTTTCTGGCTTAGAGGTTAGAGGTCAGGAGGAAGGAAATTAGCAGAATGTGGACTCTTAAAGCCCGATGAATCCTAATCTCACTTTTCTTATAGCTGAGATCTGTTATTAATATATCAGCAGCAGTACACCTGGGTGTCAGGCATTGCAGCCTCCTGTTTAATGTACTCAGCTCGATCAGGGATGGACAAAATTTTAGATCAACTTCTATAATACAATACAAGCTCCATTTTGCACAGTGTATTTAGGTACCAATTGGGATATTCAGGTCAGGACATTCATGATTTCATCAGTACGTTACCAAAGGCTCTGCTGAACATGGAGGGCCCAATAGAGGTACATATCCATCGCCACTGAACTTTAACCCCAGATATTCAATCCAGGGCCATATCTGGCCACCAGCATTGAGTATCTGGGGTCATCGCAGAGTTGCACATGGCGCAGAAGCTAACAGTGAAAGTTAGGACAGCTTTTGCTGCGCCTAACTTTCGTTGCTAAGGGATAACCAGGCAGTGGCTGAATATTGAAGCGGTTAGCATCGGGGCGTACAGCAGCATTATTCAGGGATATTCAGTGGCACAAGCCCTGTTGGTGCCACTGAATATCCAGCTTAGGGGCATTTACACGGTTTACAGCTCTGTAAACTGTGTAAATGCCTTTGAATATCGGGCCCGAAACGTTTTATAAAATATGTATAAAAATGTCTGCAAATGTGCAGCAACAGCCATTTCACAGAAAGAGCCGCAGCACTTGTGGTTTTACCTATGTAGCTCCAAGAATGCCGATTTTGCAACAGACATGTGTAAGTGCCAGATTTTACAAAGCTACATGTACAAGAGAAGCCACTTATGGAGCTGAGGGAAGTTACTTTGTTTTGGGCATTTTGAGGTGTGTCAGGCATTACTGAGGTAATCTCAATGGTGCCCCTCAATCGCCAGTGGAGACCCCATGTCCAAATGAACTGGAGCCCGAGTAACTCTGAGCAGGTGCAGAGACCAGTGGGGAAAGTTTTAAAAGTATATGTGGATTCCCACTGTAGAATAAGAAGCGCAGGTATATTTTCATGGACCACCCAAACCATTCCCAAAACATGCTCTTTTTAATCTGTGCATCCTGCAGCATCTACATACATAAAATTGGCCTTTACACATCTAAATGCCGCTATTTACATGCTTATATGCTTCACAGCTCTTCTGACATAACCTATATGTGTCCTTGTGCACATCACTTAACTTTCTTGGGCTCACACTCTAACTGTAATCTCTTTTGGGTAGAAATCTTGGTTGTAACCACTTCAATTACCTTCTATATGCTTAGACAAGCTTTGTAAATAATATATACAATACTTATCTTTGTAGTGCTTTATGTGCATTATGAATACGTTCTGCATGCATTTCTGTAACCGCAAAGAAGCATATATGATTGGCAGAAATAAGTAAGAGAACATGAAATAAATGAAAATAAAGATATATGGGAGGCGGGGGGATTGCATAGCGCTTAATGCAGCCAGTAGGATATTTAGCAGTACCAGCGCAGTTAATGCCACGGAACATCCTGATGCTAGCCGGGTAGTGTCGGGGCATTCTGGGGACAGTACCAGGGATAACCGGCTAGCAGCAACATTACTCCTCCCTCAGTGGTGAAAGGCTGGAACCTGAAAGGCCGGCCTAACTTTCACCACTGAAGCTAAGCGGGCAGCGGCTGAATATCGTTGTTGCCTGGTTTGCTTCTATGCTGTCCGGCTGACCCGGATAGTCAATGCTGATGGTCAGATATGACCCTGGAACTGAATTTCCAGGTTTAGAGGCAGCATCTAGCTGCTTTATCTGTACTAGCCAGCACCGCTGGCTATCCCCCTCCATTGGTTAGAAAGAATTAGGACTGTGCATTCCTCTGAAAGGACTTGGAAAACATTAACATAGGAAATGTTGTTTCATATTTTTTTCTTCTGTTGTCTCAGGCTTGAAGCTGGATTCAAACTGGGGACTCTTGGGTTAGAAGGCAGGCATCTTGCAAGAGAAGCTATTAGGTCTCCAGGGGGCTGGCACTAGCCAACCTGCTCTTAACTGTGTTTTGTAATGCTGGTGATCTTTGTTCCTCTTTCTAGATAGGCCCAAAGATTGTTTGGTCTAGAGCTTTGTAGAAAACCCCTTCCTGGATTTTTTTGGCTTGTGAGTCTACTGCCTCTTGCTCTAGAGACTTACTCCAAAAACTTCTTTTGCCATGTTCTTGTGCTAGAAATTATGTGAAACCATGTCTAACTATACTACCAAAGATGTTTACCAAGCCTAATCCAGATCCTGGTTGTCCAATCAGGAAATATAAGCAAATATCACCAGGAATGCAAGATACAGTTAAAAGCAGGCTGGCTAAAACAAAACACCATGGTAATACAGTTGTGGTCAACATTATTGGCACCCTCGCATCTTAGGTATGTTGTCTACAATATCTTGAGAAATACCTAGAAATATTCCAACTGTATGTCATCCTAATATTTTAATAGTACGTTTATGGTTTATCCTATTTGCTTAACCACCCTTCAATAAGGTACAGCAGAGTGGTGTACATTAAAATATATAAATAAAATCAGTAATAGAAAGGAACTACAATGGTATGGATAGGACAGATAAAGCACAGTTACTTACCTGTAACAGGTGATCTCTGGGAACAGCAGGAATAAGTCTTCACATATGGGTACGTCGGTACCGACGGAGCCTGCGCGGGAACGCTCCCCAGCTTCCCAAAAAGGAAAGCTTTTGAGAGCATCCCACAATGCCTGCGCGCTGCCTTCCCGCCTTTCCTAACCGCCTCTCCTCAGTTCGAGTTTTAAAGCTGAGACAAAAGAGAGAGAGAGAGGAAAGGAAAGACAGATAGAGAGATACAACTCCTAGGGGAGGTGGGTGGGTTGTGAAGACTATTCCTGCTGTTCCCAGAGATCACCTGTTACAGGTAAGTAACTGTGCTATCTCCAGGAACAAGCAGGAATGAGTCTTCACATATGGGGACTCCCTAGCTAAAGATGCCTGGGAGATCCCCAAGGATATGAGACCCTGGGAAGGGCTCTACTTCCTCCTATGGATCTCAGGCATCCATCCAGGGAAGGAGGGTAGGAGTTGATTAAGAATGGAACAGGTGTTTGAGAACAGCCTGACCAAACAAGGCATCCCGGCAGGAGTCCTTGTCCAAGCAGTAATGGGCTGTGAAGGTATTTTTATTTATTTATTTATTTATTTACAGTCTCTTATATACCGCACTATTCATCATCAGCGCGGTTCACATGGAACAAAATGCTTATGAACCGAGGCCCAGGTGGCCGCTCGACAGATCTGGTCGATGGACACAGAATTGAGATGAGCCATAGAGGTTGCCATGGCCCTCACATTATGAGCTGTGACATGGCTCTCCAGAGAAAGGTTCTTACTCTGGTAAGCAAAAGAAATACACTGAGCAATCCAATTGGACAGTGTCCTTTTAGAGACTGGAAGTCCCAAATGAGAGGGATCAAAAGCAAAAAAGAGCTGGGAAGACTTTCTATGTTGCTGTGTCCTTTGTAAGTAAAAGGCAAGAGCTCTTTTACAATCCAGAGTATGAAGATTCCTCTCTGCAATTGATGCATGAGGAGCTGGAAAAAAGACAGGTAAATATACCTCTTGATTAAGATGAAAAGGTGAGACCACTTTAGGCATAAAGTGTGGATTGGTCCTAAGGACTACCTTATCATGATGGAACCTTGTATAAGGTGGATTAGCCACTAAGGCCTGCAGCTCACTGATGCGGCGAGCTGAGGTGACTGCAATGAGGAAAATAACCTTCCAGGAAAGAAATTTCAAGGAGGTGGTGGCTAAGGATTCAAAAGGAGGCTTCATAAGCTGACCAAGAACCAGATTTAAATCCCATGCCACCAGAGGAGGCCTAATGGGAGGTTTAGTTAAAGTTAAGCCTCTCATGAATCTTGCAATAAGAGGATGAGAGGAAATAGGTTGTCCATTGATAGGCTTAAGGGATGCTGCAATAGCACTCAAATGGACCCTTACCGAATTCGTCTTAAGGCCTGCATTGGAAAGATGCAGGAGATATTCCAGTAGAGAAATCAAAGGTAGTGCTAGAGGGTCAAGACCCTTTTCAGTACACCAAATGGAAAACCTTTTCCATTTAAAAGCATAGGAACGTCTAGTAGAAGGTTTTCTGGAAGCATGGCGGATATCCCTCACTTGTTGTGAAAGATTCCAGCCTTGAAAATCAAGGCCTTCAGTAACCAAGCTCTGAGGTGAAGGGACTTGGGGTTTGGGTGCCACAAAGTCCCCTCCTCCTGGGACAGAAGGTCTGGAGCAGCTCCCAAGTCCAGGGAGGGGGCTTGGGAGAGATGCAGAAGTAGAGGGTACCACACTTGGCGTGGCCAGCTTGGAGCTATGAGGATCATAGATCCTTGATCCCTCTGGAGTTTGAACAGAGTCTTGGGAATCAAGGGAATGGGTGGAAAGGCATACAGGAAGCCTTGACCCCAGTGAAGGAGGAAGGCATCCTTGGCCTGAACTCCCTGACACGGAATTCTGGAACAGAACCGGGGAAGTTTGGCATTCCACGGACTTGCAAAGAGGTCTATGTCCGGGGTTCCCCATTCTTGGAAGATTCTGAGTACCTGATCCATGTGCAGGGACCATTCGTGTGGAAGCAGAACTCGACCTAGTCTGTCTGCCCAAGAGTTTTTAATTCCTGGGAGGTATACGGCCAGGAGATGGATTTGATGCTCTCTGGCGAAGGCCCACAATCTTAAAGCTTCGTTGCAAAGCGACAGAGAACCAGTTCCTCCTTGCTTGTTTATGTAAAACATGGCTACTTGATTGTCCCTATGAATGAGGACTGTCTTGTAGCTGAGCAGGGTATGAAAGACCTTGAGAGCTAGAAAAACTGCTCGAAGCTCCAGGAGGTTGATATGAATAGAGGTCTCCTGTGGAGACCAAGTGCCCTGAGTGGAGAGGTCTTGTAGATGAGCTCCCCAACCTGTCTGGGAGGCATCTGTTGTGAGGGTTGCCTGGGGCAACAACTGTTGGAAGGGGGACCCCAGCAAGAGATTTTGGGTGGACATCCACCATTGGAGAGACCAAAAGAGACGTTTGGAGGTTGCTATTTGGTCTGAGAGAGCTCCTGATGCTTGAGTCCACTGTGTGGACAAAGTCCATTGAGCTGCTCTCATGTGTAGGTGAGCATAGGGTACCACATGCACTGTGGATGCCATGTGGCCTATCAGTTGTAGCATCTCCCGGGCAGTTAAGTGGTTCTTTGACTGAATCTGGGAGGCTAACTGCACTAGACGTTGGCAACGGGCCTGAGGAAGGTAGGCTCTTGCAGTGGTAGTATCCAACCAGGCCCCTATGAACTCTAGGGACTGAGTAGGGGTGAGCTGAGACTTTGGGAGGTTTACCACAAGTCCCAGATACTGCAGAATGCGTCTTGTGCGGTCCAGGGAAATCTGGGCCTCTGACTGAGATGGAGCTCGGATGAGCCAGTCGTCCAGGTATGGGAATACGAAGATTCCCAGAGTGCGTAGAAATGCAGCTACTGTTGCCATGCATTTGGTGAACACTCTTGGAGCAGAGGCCAGACCAAAAGGAAGCACCCTGTATTGGTAATGTTTTCCTTGGAAAAGAAAACGAAGGAACTTTCTGTGAGATGGATGGATGAGGACATGTGTGTACACATCCTTGAAATCTAGAGAACAAAGCCAATCCTGACTTTGAAGGTATGGAAGGAGAGTGCCCAGAGAAATCATCTTGAACTTCTCCTTGCATAGAAATTTGTTCAATTCCCTGAGATCTAATATGGGTCTGTATCCCCCTGTTTTCTTTGGAATCAGAAAATAGGGGGAGTAAAACCCTGACCCTTGTTGAAGAAGAGGTACTTCTTCTATTGCCCCTTGGGTGAGAAGGGTAACCACCTCTTGACCTAGAAGGTCGAGAAGAGATGTTGGAGAATTGAAATGTCTCACCATGGTGTGAGGAGGAAGGTTTGAGAAATGAAGTTTGTAGCCCTCCCTTATGATGGAGAGGGTCCACTGCTCTGATGTAATTTGCTCCCATCTGGGAGCAAAATGAGCTAACCTTCCTGGAATGGTGAGAGGCTCTGGCTGTTTTAAAGTCAGAAATACTAAGTTCTCTAGCATCAAGTCAAAAACCCTGAGGAGGTTGGGTCTGCTGAGTTGCAGCAGCCCCTGTAGACTTAGGCCTGGCCTGTTTAGGTTGCTGACGCTTAGTGGCAAAGCGACCTGTAGATGATTGTTGGCCAGAAGCAGAGGGGAATCTGCCCTTTTTGAAAAAAGACTTCTTGAAGGGTTTTTTCTTGGCAGGAATGGAGGTTGACTTTGAAAGTCTATCCAGAGCAGAATTTTCTGCATCCATTTGAGTGGCTTTTATTTGCCATTCTTTGCCAAACAGGTTTTCACCTGTACAGGGAAGATTTCCTAAGCCATCTTGGACCCAAGGTTCTAAATCAGAAGCTTGGAGCCAAGCAATTCTGCGAGCAGCTATGGCAATGCCCGAAGCTCTGCTGGCACCCTTAAAGGAGTCAAAAGCTGCCCGGTTGGAAAACTTTGAAATGTCTTGAGTATGCTTAAGCCAAATAAGGTTTTCTTCCCTTTTATCCTCTGGAAGAAAAGGGAGGAAAGTGTGCAGCTTATCTGCAACTTCTTTTAGAAACATACCCATGTAAAGACTATAGGAGTTGATTCTGGCAATGAGCATACTGGCTTGGAAGATTTTCCTACCAAAAGCATCCAAGGTCCTGCATTCTCTTCCTGGAGGAGCAGAAGAGTGTCTCTTTGTACTCTTTATCCTCTTCATAGCTGACTGCACCACAATGGAATGGTGAGGAAGCTGTGTTTTATGAAAACCAGGACAAGGAGGGACACGATACATAGTGTCCAATCTGCGAGAATGAGGAGAGATAGTGAGAGGAGTCTCCCATAAATCAATCATGTGTTCATAAAGAATCTCATGAATTGGTAAGGTGACTGCCTCTTTAGGAGCCTTAGAATAACCTAAAATATCTAATTTTTTTGCTCTAGGCTCTGATTCAGAGGTTACTGAAATAGAAAGTCCTTTAGCTACTTCTCTTATCAAGTCTTGAAAGGACAAGTCCTCTGGAGGAGACATTCTTCTTTTTGGAGAAGAAGGCTCTTCAGGAAGGGCTATGGATACTTCAGCAGACTCCTCTGATGTATTAGAATCATCAGAGGAATCAAAGTACCGCCTGTCAGGGTGCTCTTCTAAAGCTCGGTACGCGTATCGAGCGGTATCGACATCGGGCGTCATCGGTACCGGTTCGGTACCGATGAGCAGCCCTGGACAGGGAACCGCTGCAGTCGGCATCCTGATCGATGCCGATGCAGTCGGTGCCGGTACCGGAGCCGATACCGACAACGGGGTTTGTTGTGGTATCAGCGGCATCGCAGCTTGAATAAAGGCCTTGATAGCCTGCTGCATGGATAGAACATTCTGATCCATCGACGCCATGAATGCCTGGAATTCAGTACCGGAAGGTTGCGACGGTACCCCAGAGCATTCTAACAGGTGATCGGTCGAGGCCGTGCCATCGATGTCAACCTGTAACCCCATAGGTAGAGCTTTGGAAGCCGGAGCTTCCCACCGGGGTTGTTTTGCTGGTGCAGGATCCTCGAGGGTAGGCCCGGAGGCATCTCGATGCTTAGAGGGAGATCTACCCTTAGAGGACCGGCTGGATTTATGTTTGGTTACCTGAGATCCATGGGAGGAAGAAGAAGCCCTGGAAGACGTCGATGCTACTGAAGCTGCATCAGAGGGAAACAGGACATGGAGCTTGACTGCTCGGTTCTGTAAACCCCGTTTAGACATCAAAGAGCAGGACGGACAATCCGAAATGGAGTGTTCAGGACCCAAACATTTAAGACACCATTCATGGGTGTCAGTAACAGAAATAGTACCGCTGCACTTAGTGCATTTCTTAAACCCGGAGGCTGGTTTTTCCATGAGGAAAAATTTCTTGTGAGGCCTAAGGCCCAAAGAGAAGAAATACACGAAGTGAGGGAAAATATATATTGTTTTTTTTGTTGTTTTTTTTTTTTAAGAAAAGAAAGAAAAGACCGGTGGTACCGGTCCAGAGTCGGGGGAGGCAGACACGCGACCAAAGAAATAAAATAAAACAAAGAACTTCGTCAGCGGTGACAGGACTCGACCTGCTGGCTCTGCGGCAAAGAAGAACTGAGGAGAGGCGGTTAGGAAAGGCGGGAAGGCAGCGCGCAGGCGCTGTGGGATGCTCCCAAAAGCTTTCCATTTTGGGAAGCTGGGGAGCGTTCCCGCGCAGGCTCCGTCGGTACCGACGTACCCATATGTGAAGACTCATTCCTGCTTGTTCCTGGAGATAATCAATCACACTTAACAGGAGGGGAGAGAGATGAATTAGACTGGAAAAGGAAGAGGGAAAACAAGGAACTGGTATATCATAAGCCAAGTTGAACAAATGGGTCTTTAGCGGAATCTTAAATTTGGTAAAGGATGGTTCCAGCCATAGGGCAAGGGGCAGCATATTCCATAAAGCAGGAGCAAGAAAATAAAAGGCAGAAGAGCAGGTAGAAACTAAGCAGGCCTGTGAAGCAGATGGTAAATGTAACCGGTTAGCATGCATGTCACAGAGGGAATGATAAGTGGAATGTGGAAGTAGTAAGTCATGCAAATATTGAGGGGTGCTGGAATATAATGCATGATGGACTAAAGTAAGAAGTTTCAATTGCCAACCTGATTTTATTGGGAGCCACTGGTGATGGATCAAAAGGGGAGTGACATGGTCGAACTGAGATGCATGCGACTGTTGTATTTTGAATAAGCTGTAAACGATGAATTTGAGACTGAGGAAGACATAACAAGAGTGTGATGGGGTCCCGACAGACCTCAAATGCCCCCAAAACAGCCAAGCAGCCGCCACCTTACTCTACCTTCTATTCTACACACAAAAAAAACCTTGCAGAGGCGGTAGCAACAGCAGCTAGTCCATTCTTCTGTTCCTGGCAGAAGCAGAATCATCTCTACCAGTCTGGTTGCCGGCAGTGAGCTAAACACGGCCATTGGAAAGCTGGGGTTTTGCACTAGCCGTGGGACCGGGAGCAGCCAGAGCAGAAAACTGACTTTTCATTTCCCACCGCAGTTCACCCTCCCTCCCTCCCTCTGATCCAGCAGCGGCTCCTGCATCTTATGGAGCCGCGGCTGCAATAGTGCTAATAATTAAAATAAAAGCAAAATCGGTGCCGAGCCTTCTGGCCACTGCTATGTAACCCCTGCTGCTGTGTCCCACCCCCAAAAGGAAGTTACCTTAGAGGGAATGGGATGGCAGCAGCAGGGGTTCCATAGCAGAGGCTGGAAGGCTCTGAACCAGTTTTGCTTTTATTTTCAATTATTACCACTATCACAGCTGCAGCTCTGTAAGACACAGAAGCCTTGGCTGCCAGGGGAAGAAGGGGGCAGGATGGGATCTGACAGAGAGGAGAAAGACGGGGCAGGAAGGGAGCTGACAGAGGGGGAAAGGAGGGGGCAAGAAGGGAGCTCACATGAGGAGGGAAGGTGGGGACTGGAAGGGAACAGAGAGAGAGAAAGGCGGGGGCCGGAAGGAAGCTGACAAGGGGAGAAGGTGGGGCAGAGCTGAAAGAGGGGGAAAGTGGGGCTGGAAGGGAGCTGACAGAGGGGGAAGGAGGAGGCTGAAAGGAGCTGACTAGGGATGGAAGGAGAGGGCTGGAAAAGAGCTAACACAGGTGGAAGGTGGGGGCTGGAAGGGAGCTGACAGAAGGGGGAAGGTGCGGAGTCTGGCTTCTTGGGGTTTCAGTTTAATTTTTGTCTACATATTTTTATTTTTACTTTAGGTTGTAGTCACTTATTCTATACTTGGTGAGGGTCTGTGTTCTGAGTGTGTGACTGTGGCCAGGTGTTCTGTTAACATGGAGTTTGTACATAGGGTTCTATACTGTACTGTAGTAATTTGACTTGTTCAGCTTTTCAAACAGGTGTATGTATGTTCTAGGGCCCCCTGCAGTATTTATAGTGCTGCTTTTTTCTTGGTAGGCCCCTTGTATGAGTTTTGGAAGTTTATGCTGGTATGGTATGGTAAATTTGGCCTTGTAGATCTTCGGTGACTTTTGTAGGGTTTTATATTCGTTCACCTACATGCTTGGTACTGGAGACCGTTTAGGTTGTTGTTAGTGAGATGACCATAATCAGATTTTTTCTTTTTGGATTATCACAGCCTGTTTGAATGATTTCTAAGTATTTACTGCTAATTAGTTACTTTTATTCTGGCTATGCATTTGCCCTTTCACTGCAATTTTCTTACAACATTGGATTTGAAGGAGAAATACTAGCATCACGTAAAGAGAGTTCACAAAGGAGTTTTGGGAAAAAGGAGGGTGGGGTGTAGCCAACATTACTAATAATGAGGGAGGGGTGCCAATTTATAGGTTGCAGCGGAGCACCAGAAACCTTAGCATGGTCCTGCCAGGGCTGGCCATATGCATGCAGCAGGACAGCTTCCAGCTACGATCGGGGCTGTCAGCAGCCATGGTGGGTCCAAATCAGTCCTGGGCAGCAGTGGCAGAATTTAAAAAGAAAAGTGAAGTTGCGGGGCTGGGGTCATGCAGGCATCAGGGAGAGCCGCAATCACCATGGCTGCTCCCGTTTAAGGCCCACGGTGCTTGTGGCTACTCTAGAGTGCTGGACTGCTGTCAGGATTGTGTTTTGTGCTCATTTATTGATGAAGGCCTATCTTTATTGTGTGTGTGTACAACTAATGCTAGGTATTCTGTTAGTATGGAATTTCTCTTTAAGAATATGCAGCAATCTTCCTTGTTCAGTTTGCACATTGCCCTCTCTGCAATTATTTTTGGGGACAGGAGGTGAGACAGGGGGGTGGGGCAAGGACAGAGCATGGCTTGCCACAGGTGATGGATTTTTCTCTTTCAAAAGTTGGCAACCCTAACCCCCGCTGCCTCAGATCTGAGGGAAAACAAAGGGAAAACTGTCTCTTGCAACTCGGCATGCTTTTAAGTACCTGTTAGTTCCGCCCTACTCCCCTCTGAGGTGAACAGCATCATCAGAAGGGACGGGACCCATCAGGGTCTTGCAAGCATGCTGGAATCACAAAAGCCAGCGCGCCTTTGCTTTCAGTGTTGATGGTTTGTCACTGCTGCTTGTCCAGCTCTGAAGACAAGTAGCAGTGATGAGCTATCAATGTTGAAAGCAAAGGCACTGGCTTTTGCAATTCCAGTATGCTTGCTAGACCCTAATGGGTCCTGCACCCTCTGATGATGCTTTTCACAGCAGAGCAAGTGGAACCAGCAGGGACTTATGAGCTTGCCAAGTCACAAAAGCCCGCTCTTTTGTTTTTGTGCCATCGATATTGAGAGAGGCATTAGCAGCGGCAGCAGGAGGGGGTGGGGGAATAGGAGGACAAATGCTGGACAAGACAGTGCAGGGTGACAAATGCTGGACAAGGGATGGGGGTAGGAAGACAAATGCTAGATGGGGAGGGAGAAAGGAGACAAATACTGGACCAAGGCTGGCACTATCCAGTAGGCTGGGTAAGTGAGGAAGGGGACAAAAATGTCAGGAGGGTGCCATCGCTAGCTGCTCACCCCCCATGCCCCATTCAGGATGGCCTGAGGAATGCTGGTGGCCTAGTGGAGAGCCTGCCCACAGGACACACTGCTCCCGCATGCAGAAGGCTGTGACTAGCAATGTCCTGAGGGTAGGCTCTCCACTAGGCCACTGGCACTCCTCAGCTTATCCTGAATGGGAAGTGGGGATGAGGAGCAGCGATGGCATCCTCCTGATGTCGGCTCCTATGGGCAAGATCTATTTCTCTGCACCGCAGTCACAGCTTGCACAGCCCCTGCTTGCAGGACATGCTGTTCCCACAGGCAGAAGGGTGTGGGAGGCAAGGATCGTGCTCCAGAGAAACAGAGCCTGCCCATGGGATCAGCATGTCCTGCAGGCAGGGGCTGTGCAAAGACAACTGTGCCCTGCCGCTCTGGGCTTGGATCACAGCCTGCACAGCCCCTACTTGTAGGACATGTTGCTCTGCAGGCCGACTCTGCCTCTTGTACATACGGGGGGGGGGGCATTGGGAAGGGGGGGGGGAGTGGAGATGAGGGGGCGTTGGGAGGTGGAAGTGAATGGGCACAAGGAGTCAGAAGGGAGATACTGGGTGCAGGGGGGAATAGGGAGGCAGCAGGATAAGATTGAGGTGGGGGGCTAGAGAGATACTGGACATGGAAAAGGGCATAGGGAGAAGCAAGGCGGGGTGATGGAGTGGTGATGTTGGCCAGGGGGTTATAGGGGGACTATGGGGAAAATGCTGGACTTGTGGAGGGAGAGACAGAGGTGAGATGCTGTACACTGGATAAGGTGAGAAGGAAATGCAGGATATGGGGGTAATAGGGAGAGAGAGGGAGAAGATGGACATGGGGTAAATAGGATGAGAAAGAGACGGAGAGATGAAGGACATGGGTGTAATAGGGAGGGGATAGTATGGTATAGAGATAGGGTAGATGCTAGTTGCAGGAGGATAGGAAGGGAGAGGACAAACATGGAAGAAAAGAGAGAGCAGAGGTACTGGATGGAGGGAAAGTGAAAGCCAGAGAGAGAGAGAGACTGGATGGGTGATGAGAGATGTTAGATATGGAGAGAGTGAGCAAAAGACTAGGGAATAATGGAGCAGGGAAGAAGAGCTGGGGAATGGAAGGACTGTGGTGAAGATTGAAAAGCGGTAGGTAGATGGCATAAAAAAGAGGGAGATTGAGAAGTGGATAGTAAGGAGTAGTGAAATCTGGGTGGACAAAGAGAGAGAGAGAGAGAAATAAATGGAAGAAAGGTGGAAGAAAAAAATCAATATCCAAGATGGAAGGAAGTGAAGAAACCAAAAGGAGAGATAAGAAATGGCAGATGAACTACAGCTCATAGAAAGAGAGCTAAGAGAAGACAGAGGAAAGCAGGAACCTCAGATCGGGACCAGCATGATCAGAGAATAAAATGGTCAGACAACAAAAGTAGAAAATTTTATTTTCAATTTAGTGATTGGACTTTGTGATATCTGTATATTTTATAGAGTACAGGGAAATCCATATATTTCTGTTTATCTGGTGTTGCATTGCATGCAGAATCTGATTCTTGGGATTGCAGTTTAATTTTTATCTACATATTTTTAGGTTATGGTCACTTATTCTGCACTTGGTGAGGGTCTGTGTTCTGAATGTGTGACCAGGGCCTGATGTTCTGTTAACATGGAGTTTGCATGTAGGGATCTATACTGTAGTAATCTGAATTGTTCAGCTTTTCAAATAGGTGTTGGATGTTCCAGTATTTACAGTGATGCTTTTTTTGGGTACTCATTATGTGAGTTTTGGAATTTGGGGTTGGTATAGTATGATAGATTTGTGCTATAGATCCTGTAACATTTGTAGGATTTTGTATTATTTAACAGGATTTTTATACTGCTTTTATCATTTTTAGTCAAAGCAGTTTACATTGTAACTTAAACTTGGTAATGTACATTAAACAGGAACATTAATAACTTGGATTCTTCTGAGGCAATGGAGGGTTAAGTGACTTGCCCAAGACCACAAGGAGTGGTCTCTTGGTTCCCAAGCTAGTGTTCTAACCATTAGGCTATTCCTTCACTCCTATTAGTTTGCAATATGCCTAGTCCTGGAGATTATTTGTTAGTGAGATGATCAGAATCAGATTTTTTTTTTTTTTTTAGATATTGAGTTCTGTGGGTGAATGTCCTAGTTCTGCTCTGCACCTATTGCTGAGGGAAGGGGCTCTATGAATGCAAAATATATATTCAAAAAGAAAAAGCAAGACCCTTAACACAGTTTAACAACAAAATAAAAAATAAGTTAGAATTTGGTGTTATAAAGTGTGCTGTGGTTCTCACCCTCTCTTTTAGTTCCTTGGTGCGTGAACATCTTTTATTTCCTCCACATTATCTAATTAGCTTTTTGATTTGGTTCAGTCCCTGAATGGAGTTTTGAGGAAGCCCCCCCATCCACTCCAAGGGGAGGGGGGCATCTCATCCCTCACCTCATGCAGCAGATTGCCTTGAGCCACCCCTGTCCTAACAGAAACCTGACTGACAAGGATGAAAAGCATGACTAGAGTCCAGGTACAAAGAAAGTTGTGCAAAAACACATTTTTCAAGTAATTTGGAAGGAAATGGTAAGGTGGAGACAGGACTGAAGCATCAGAGAGAGATTCTTATGAATAGACCAAACAGTAGCATGTTTCCAGGTTTATCCATGGACGGAGTAGAAAGCCACGAAGAAGGAATCAGGTCAGTGACAGAAGTGGTCTTGCGAGATGGGTTAAGGACTTTAAGCCATTCAGCTGCAGAAATAGGTGAGAAAGACTCCCAGAAATGAGGCAGAGAGCAGCAGGGACTGCCAAGAGACTCTACAGGCACAGATTTTTCATCGGGAGACCAAAGTAGGGAAAGGGGCGGCAGACAATCAGCAAAGGTAGACCAAAGGGATTGAACGTTATCTCGAAAATGGTTGGCGAGAGCAGATGGTGATGGTAAAGAGCGTTGAGCAACAGATTGGGGTGCAGTAGAGAGTTTAGAGCATCTAAGACTGAGTATAATTGGCAGGTGGAGTTCATGGCAGAAGCAATGAAATGAGAGTAATATTCCTTCTTCGCTAAGTGAATCTGAGTCTGATACTGCTTATAAAAGTCCTTAAAACAGAGAAGAGAGGAAGGAGAGGGACTCTTCCTTCAGAGGAACTCAGCTCGACAAAGTTGGCGGCGATAAAGCGAGAGACCATGGTGAAACCAAGGATGTTTGGGACGGAAGGAGTAATGAGAAGAAAGGAGTGGGGCAAATACAGTCGAGAGATGCAGACAGGGAGGAATACCAGAGCTGGGCTTAGGTATCCACCCGGGGAGGGGGGGGGGAAGGGAAGTTAGAAGGAAAGATATCAGCTGCCAAGGGAAAGCGTTCAAGGGTAGAGGAGAAGGTGCAATTGAAATTTAGACTGGGACAAGGCTGAGTGGAGGCAATGAAGAGAAGAAACAGCAACAGGAGAGCAAAGAGCTAAAAAAAAAGAATTATAGTGATCTGACCAAGGAACAGTGAGAGAAGGCGGAGAGAACAATGAGCAACCCCAGGGAAGACAGAATGAGGTAGGAAATGCACATGTTGTGAGAAGGAGAGATCAGAGAAGAGGGGAGTAACAAGGCCTGGGGGAATCATAGCAAACAATGAAATCACTTAATACAATCAGGTGAGGGTATAAGAGAGAGGCTTCTGAGAGGGTATGGAAAAGAGAATCCCACAAATGCAGATGAAGAGATGGAGGGGCATATATTAAAAGGAAAAAGAGGGGTGGGGACCACTGTTCCCTCTGTGCGCGCGCACACACCTTGCCGAGCGAGCGCACATACTTTACAACAGAGCGCACAAAAATTACGGTTCTGATTCTGATAGAAAACAGCACAGACATCTTAAAATGTAAAAGTTGTTGTGTATTTATGGTTTTCACAAGTTCTACAATATTTTCTAGTGCAATCAATGTGGTGTACATACTGTATTCTGACGTGTAGTCAAATTTTAAAGTATATAACTCCGAGTGTCGTTATGTGGCGCACAAAAATGTAACCTTCCTTCAAAAGCTGCACAGCTGATATTTTATGCGCACTCAGCCTACAGAAAATTAGAGGGAACATTGGTGGGGACCCATCAAGATGAAATAGAAAGGATTCCAGATTGATGAGTGCTATGGAGGCGGCCTCCAAGATCAAGAGAGTGGAGCGACAGAGGACTGCGACCCCCCCCCCCACTGGTACGACCAACCTAGGGGTGGAAAAGAATACATACCCGGGGGGGGGGGGGGGAAAGAGGGAAGACACCAATGAAGGAGCGGGTCCTCTCCCTCTCTTAACCAAGACTCAGTCAAGAAAAGGTCATTAAGGGAGCAGGTTTTCCCTAAGTCATGGACAAGTAGGGTCTTTGCCTCCAAGGAGCGACAATTTAAAAGGACCAAGAGCAGAGGCACTGGGGAAGGGGGTGGGGGGGGGGGGGCGGGAGTTGTGCTAGGATCTAAAGACTGCCAAGTTATTGGACAGATTGTGAGATTCGAGAGTTGCTGAGCTCTGAATGACTGGATAAAGGGGTTGAGCATAGAGGACATCACCCACATTGAACTGGAATAAGAGACATGCAATGCAGACAAAGGGAGAGGAAGAGAAAGCAGCGAACAAAGGGCTTACCCCAAAAACTGACATTAAGGAGAGAACACAACTGTCTGGCAATAACATACAACTACTGTTGTCCCTGGAGTCGCGCCAAGGAGCGTGCCCATGATTACCTTCCTTGGTGCAGTGGGCAGGACTTGAATGAATGTAATGGACAGATCTAAAAAATAGCAGACAGTCACAACCAGCAACAGTACAGAAAAAAAGGATAGTGGCACATGCACAAGGCAACTTTTCAGATTTTTTTTTTAATGTTTGACAGCAGCCACAGCCACCTCTTTAATTAACAAAAGTGTCCTGAAATGAAAACTTATAAAAATAAAACAACATAAAACAAAAATGTATAGAAACAAATCTGCAGATGACACAGGAAACTAGACAGAATTAAATTATTTGCCTGCACACCTCTGTAAATAATATTTTTTCTCATAAGTCATTTATTTTATTTTCAATTTATTAACTCAATATATTGCTCACAATGACAAGAATACCAGGAGGTTCATTGACAAAGCCCAGCAACCCTCCCCCCACCATCACAGATATTGAGCTGCACAGGAGAAAAGCAGGGAGCAAAGAACGAGGAACCTTTTCCCATGATTTACACCATGAGCAGCTGCCAGAAATCATGCAGAATCCAGATGTAGATGACACACAGTCAGAGCAGCAAACTCTAACCAAGCTACAGCTAAACTCTAAATGACCACTTAAGGATTTCAATCAAAGAGCTGCTTATCCTTTCAGTGGAGGGCCAAGGTGTCAGCCATCCTCTTAATGATATGCTCAAAAATAGCCTAGGCCAGAAAGATTGGGATTACAACGCATCTGCAGGGACATGAAAATGACTTATGCAAATTCACGCAGGATCGTTAGGCCTCACCCCTCCATCATCCTCTCAGGAGCAGGAAAGATGTCCAGCACCTCTGAAAGTCTTTCCACTTGCTGGTTAAAGGACTTAATGACTATGTCAATTTCTGATCTATGAATACAGTGAGACAAACCCAGAGACAAAACTGATGGGAATTTTTTTACAATGCATAGATACTTACATAGCATCCACAAGAGGGTAATTTGACAACCTCCTGCGTAGTTAATGTGTGTTGCCACGCATATTTGGGGCCTATTTTATAAAGAGAAGTATGTGTGAAAAGACGGGCCTCGATCTAGTTACGGCAGTTAAGCCTGCTTTAGAACAGGTGTAAATGCCTACATATAGATTGCCCATAAATACGCATACGTCAAAATGCTTTATAATGTAAACATATAAATGTAGGCTCCACCTATACTCCACCCAAGCTGTGCCCTGTGCACACTCAGATTGAAGACACGCACAATTGGATTTAAGCATGCCCTTGCAGGATAGGGACTGCTTAAAGCACACAGGTAAGTGCCCATTCACGCGCGTTTAAATCCTTTAAAATAAGAATATAAGATATGCCATACTGGGTCACACTAGAGGTCCATCAAGCCCAGTATCCTGTTTCCAACAATGGCCAATGCAGGTCAGAAGTACCTGGCAGCTTCCCAAAGGTTAGACAGATTCCATGCTGCTTATCTCAGGGATTAAGCAGTGGATTTCCCCCAAGTTTAATTACGTATTGACTGAAAAAATATTTTCTCCACTAGTCTTAAATGTACTACTTTATTGCTTGATTGCATGTCCCATAGTCTTTATTTTTTTGAAGGACTAAACAACTCATTCACATTTACTCATTTTACTCTGCTCATTGTTATATAGACCTCTATCATATCTCCCCTCAGCCGTCTGTTCTCCAAGCTGAAGAGTGCTAATCTTTTAAGCCTTTCCTCATAGGAGTATCCTTCCATACCATTTAACATATTGATCGTCTTTCTCTGTACCTTTTCCAATTCTATTATTTTTTTTAGATGCAGCAACCAGAGCTGCATGCAATAGTTATGGTTCAGTTGCACCAGAGAGTGATACAGAGGCATTCTGATATCCTTTGTTTTATTCTCCTTTCCTTTCCTTATAGTTCCTAGCATTCTATTGCCTATCTTGGCTGCGCACTGAGCAAGGTATTCTCTATGATGATGCCTAGATCTTTTTCCTGGGTGATGATTCCTAATGTGGAACCTTGCATTGTATAACTGTAATTTGGGTTGTTCTTCCCTAAGTGCATAACTTTGCACTTGTCCACATTAAATTTCATCTTCCATTTGCATGCTCGCTCTCCCTATTTCTCAAGGTCCTCTTGCAATTTTTCACAATTCTCTTGTGATTTAGCAACTTTGAATAATTTTGTGTCATCTGCAAATTTGATCACTTCATTCATTGTTCTCATTTCCAGGCCATTTATATATATGTTAAAAAGTATTGGGTGCAGCACAGATCCCTGGGGTACTCCACTATTTATCTTTCTCCATTGAGAAAATTCACCATTTAGCCCTACTCTCTGTTTTCCTTTAACCAGTTCCTAATCTACCATAGGGCACTGTCTCATCCCATGATTTTTTAATTTCTACAAGAGTCTCTCATAAAAGACCCTAGTCAAATGCTTTCAGAAAATCCAGATACACTATGTCTACTGGATTACCTTCAGAAAATAAAGTTATTTGGTGAGACAAAACTTCCCTTAGTTAAATCCATGTTGGCTTTATCCCATTAAATCATGACTATCTGTTCAATAATTTTGTTCTTTATAATGGTTTCTACCATTTTGCCTGACGCCGATATCAGACTCACCTGTTTGTAGTTTCCCAGATCACCCCTTGAATCCTTTATAAAAATTGGCATTACATTGGCCACTCTCTGATCTTCAAGGACTACAGAAGATTTTAATGATAGTTTATAACATACTAATAGTAGGTCTGCAATTTCATTCTTGATTTCTTTCAGCACCCTGGGGATATATGCCATCTGGTCCAGGTGATTTGCTACTCTAATTTGCCAAATTGCCCTGTGACATCTTCCATGTTCACTAAAATTTGTTTAAATTTCACTGATGCATTACCTTTAAGTACCCTTTCTAGCATGGGTATCCCCCCCCCCCCCCATATCTTCTTCAGTGAAGGCCAAAGCAAAGAATTAATTTAGTGTCTCTGGTATGGCCTCATCCTCCCTTGGTGCTCCTTTTACTTCTCTATCTTCTAACAGTTCAAATCCAACTGACTCTCTCACAGACCTGATGTAAACTCTTGACCTTTGCAGCCATTCCTTTTAGTTTTTTCTTAACCATTTTCCTCATTTTTTGTCTCCCTTTTGAAAGTTAAATACTAGCACAGTAGATTTACTTGCTGTTCTCCCTCCATTTGTTAAAACAAATTTTATCATGTTACAATCACTATTGCCAGGTGGTGCCAATACCATAACCTCTTGTACCAGATTTCAGGTTCCACTATTGATTAGGTCCAAAATAATCCCCCTCCCCCCCTTTGTGACAATCTTGAACCAACTGCTTCATAAAGCAGCCATTTATTTCATCTAGAAATGTAATTTCTCTAGCATTGTCTTGATGTGATTGAAACCACCCATTTTTAGTGTGTTGCCAATTTTGTTAGCTTCCCTAATTTATGTTAGCATTTCATCATCTGTCTGTTCCTTCTGGCCAGGCAGGCAGTAGTACACCCCCAACTGCTATTCCCTTCCCCTTCTCACATGGAATTTCTATCCATACTGATTCCATAGTGCATTTTGCTTCCTGCAAAACGTTTCTTGTTTGACCCAATGCCCTTTTTAACATAGAGTACATTAAATTTGTGGAGGGGTGGTGGTATATCATTACAATATAATTTGTACCCTGATATCAGTGTCCCATTGGTTATCCTCTTAGGTCTCTGAGATACTAATTGTAATCTAGCTCTTCATCCAGTGCTGTATGTTATTTTATGTTTTAGACTCCTAGCATTTGTATACAGGCATTTAAAGTAAATTGTTCATATTGACATACTGCTTATCAGTACATAGGGATAGTTTGAAATATTTCAACTCTGTCTGCTTTTAATCTTTAAAATCTTGCACTATTTTTACCTTTATTGCAACCTATCAGGATGCTTTAACCACCCTGTTTTAGTAGTATCCTTCAAAGATATATTATTCTGTACCATGCACTCCTGGGCAACTGTCGACTTTCCCCCATAAGTATTGCACAATGTTCTGGGAGGGTCATCTGCTCTGCCATAAGTTCATTTCTGGCTAAAAGCCACAGACCCTGCTTGTTCTTTGGCTTGCCCTTCAGTTCTTTGTTGATAGGGATAACTTGTTTCTCATTTTCAGAATAGGATGATCCAGTCCTGGTTTCACCCCTCTTCATGCAGGTACTTCAACTTCAGAGGCTTGCTATTAATGAGAGGATAGAGTTTGAAATACAATAATAATGATGGTCCTCAAGGTAGTATTTGAATGAAGTGCTGAAAAATTCCACCATTGCTTGTACATCACTGTCCTCTGGGGAAAAGCTAAAGTAATAATCCTCTGCCCAAAGTAGTCTATTTAGTTGAAACGTGTGCCTGAACCTTCTCTGCAGCTGAACCAGTGCTGTGGATACCCTGTACCTTGCATCTCACATTTCAGAAGAGGGTAGAAGTCTGTTTTGTTTTAACTCTAGTATAGATCAGATATCTAAGATTATGCTCAATTTTGATTCATCTTTATTGCCACAGGGTGAAGAATTCAAGCTGTTTCTCCAGTAATCCTTTGAATAAGTTGATTTTTGTCATATGATGTATGCTGGACCTAGTCTAACGTTATTTTATCAGTGACTGTCTTTTTATTTTCATTTATGTTTGCTGTGATCCTATTCTCTGTTTTGGTTTTGTGCATAATTATACTGATGCTTTTCTTTGAATTCTATTAAGAACAAGCCATTTGGCTGGTGGAATAAAAATCTCAATAAAATAAAAATAAAAAAATAGGCAAATTGATTTAAGTGTCGAGTCAGTGCTGACCCCTGATGACTCAGCACTCCCTGGGTTTTCTTGGCAAGGTATGACCAGACCTTTTCTTCCAAGGCAATGTAGGGTAAAGTGACTTGCCCAAGGTCACAAAGAGTGCCAGCAGGAATGGAACCCAGATCTCCTGGGTGCTAGGCTACTCTTCCACTCCTTTGCCTATTAAATAACGTAAAACTACAATGTTGTTTTATTATCTTGTGTGTCTATAATTTAATTTCTTCTCTTTGGAATATTATAGATGGGAGATCTCAAATATTAGTGCGAGGGAGGAAGGGAATCTTACAAAGAGGTGGAGAGGAAGAGATCTCAGGGATGGAGGACCTGGCAGTGGAGGGGAAATATAAAGATCTCAGGCATAAGATGGAAAAAAGGATGGTGAGGAGTTCAGAGAGATGGGGGGTGGGCGGAAGGAGGGAGAATGGGGATAGAAAGAGGATCTGGATAGGAAGAGGGAGATTCTAGGATTTGCATGTTGAGGAAACAGCCATCCAGCCATCCATCAGCTCTGGCTTTGCTCCTACTTCCTCTTCCCAATACCCAACTCTTGATTTTCTTCCTCTCCCCATCCCAGGTATTCCCCCCCCACCTCTTTCTGCCTTCTAGCCCCTTTCGCATATGGCCCACTGACCCCCCCAACTCTTCTTTCACAACCCCATTGCTCTTCTCAATCCTTTTCTACAGCACACATATCCCCCCTGACCTTGTTCAGCTAACCATTCAACATACCTCCTTTCTCTTGTGTTGGTCAGTCTGCCAGGAGGACAGCACTGGACCATTCACCAAGTCCTTCTTTTCTGGTGGCAGGGCCCGATTAGCACTTTGCACAGTATGGGGTGCCACTTGTGCAGCATAGTTCAAAGCAGGTGACAGAGAGAGGGTGGGAAGACCCTGAGGCACCACTGGGAGTAGAGAACATGCACATGTGACCTGGCTCCTGGTATGCTATGATTTAGTGAGGGACAAGTGAAGTCTGACAAGCTCTGGTCTTTGTGCTCATCACAGAGTCCCAGAGACCTACTTATAAGGTTAAATTAGTCTTACCTGCTAATTGTTGTTCCTGGAGTGGGGGACCAGTCTAGTCCCAGACCTCTGGGTTGCCTATCTCATCCAGCAGCTTGGAGACTGAGGAAACTCCTCCTTTTTGTGATGTCACCAGTATAACCACCCGGAATCCACCTCCTGTCGCCAGTATCCTATTGACAAAGCAGACTCACCGGAGCAACAAGTAAGAATTAACCACTTATAGTAAGAAACTATCAGCAAACACTGAATCTATGCGATCCCCTAGAGGAAAGAAAACCCCCAGATGGACCATGACTTTAAGCTTGATCAGGCCACTTTCTCACCTGAAAAGAGGAAAATGTCCTGACAAGAAAAAAACTCTATACTGTAGGTAATCGCCCCCCAGTGAAGACCCATAACAAAACAGCTCTTACCTGTACTCCAAAGAGACACTTCAGGCTTCCGTCCACATAAGAATAGTAGGGAGGGATACGGGACTAGACTGGTCCCACTCCAGGAACAACAATTAGCAGGTAAGACTAATTTAACCTTCCTGATTGTGGAACCAGTCTAGTCCCGGACCTCTGGGTTTGTACCAGAGCAGTGAAAGAACTAAGTACAGGAGGGACCCGAAAGACCAGCCTGAAGTACTGCCGATCCAAACTGGGTCTCTTCCGACATTTGCACATCTAGACGGTAATGTTTCACAAAAAAGAGTTCGACGACGACCAGGTCGCTGCCTTACAAATTTCTGCCCAGGATGCTGCTTGTGCCCTGGTGGAATGAGCTCTAAGTCCTTCCGGCACCGCTCTACCTTTCAACAGGTAAGCCGACGCAATGGCATCCTTAAGCCACCTTGCAATGGACGCCTTGGACGCCGCTTCTCCTTTTCTGCGACCCGCAAAAAAGGACAAAAAGTCTGTCCGATTTGCGAAAACTGGCCGTCCAACGAAGGTACTTCTTTAAAGCTCACCGGACATCCAAAAGATACAGCTTCCTTGATACCAAACAACCTGCAGCCTCTGAGAAGACCAGCAAGGAAATTTCCTGGTTCACATGGAACACCGAGACCACCTTGGGTAAGAAAGCCGGCACAGGTCTGAAGACCACCTTAGCTGCAAAAAATGAAAGATAGGGTTCCCTACAAAATAGCGCTTGGAGCTCCGAGATGCTCCTCGCCGAACAGATGGCCATCAGAAAAAACACCTTTAGCGTGAGATCCTTGAGCGAAGCCCGCAACAACGGCTCGAAAGGCTCGCGCTCCAGTGCGTCTAGCACAAACGGAAGACGCCACTTAGGGAAGATGTGCCTGCACGGCGGTCTCAAAAGAAACACAACCCTTAAAAACCGTTTAACGTCCCACTGACTCCCGAGAGTCTGACCTAACTTGCCTCTGTAACATGATAACGCTGCTACCTGCACCCGCAGTGAAGCGGCCGCTAGTCCCTTTTCGAACCCCTCCTGTAGGAACTCCAAAAATCTGAGGGATGGTGGACCTTAATGCCTCGCACTTCTTCTCTAGACACCAAACTTCAAACATCCTCCAGATTCGAACATATGCTAGGGATGTAGATTTTTTTTCTGGCCTTCAACAAAGTAGAAATGACTGCAGCCGAATACCCCCTAGTCCTTAGCCACGCCCTCTCAAGAGCCAAGCCGTAAGCGAGAATCGATCCACGTGGGGCATGAACAGCGGCCCCTGAGACAACAGATCTGCCCAAGGGGGGAGCCGTCAGGACTTTGCCACCAACAACCTCACCAGATCCCCGTACCAGGGGCGGTGAGGCCAGTCCGGAGCTATCAGAATAACTTGGCCTCTGAAACGCTCGACCCGTTGTACCACTCTTCCTATCAAGACCCATGGAGGGAAGACGTACAACAGCTGCCCCGCTGGCCAGTCCTGAATGAGCGCATCTAAGCCCTCTGACATCCTTTTGCTTCTCCTGCTGAAGAAGCGACTGGCCTTTGCAGAGGCGAAGGTCGCCATGAGATCCATGACTGGCGTGCCCCACCTCCGCACCAACATCTCAAACACTTCGGGGTGTAGGATCCATTCCCCCGGACCCACCCTTACCCGACTGAGGAAATCGGCCTCCACATTGTCTACCCCTGCTACATGTGCCACCGATAGATCTAGGAGGTTCGCTTCGGCCCAACTGCACAGGACTTCAGCCTAGGATTCCAGGGCTACGCTGCTTGTTCCCTCTTGCCTGTTGACATATGCTACCGCTGTCGCGTTGTCGGAAAACACTCGGGACTGCCCTGCCGCTGAGAAATGTCCGAAACCGCAGCAGGGCCAGAGTCACAGCCCTTAACTCCAACCGGTTGATTGACCACGTCTTCTCTTGAGTCGTCCACTGTCCCTGCGCGAACCTGCCTTGACAAGGCGCCTCCCAGCCCAGAAGGCTGGCATCTGTCATCAGGGCCACCCAGGCAGGAGACTCCAAAGTTTTCCCGCCCTCCAAGAAACCGGGGCTAAACCACCATTGCAGGGACAGACGGGCCTCCTCTGGGCAAGGCAGTCTCCTGGACAGCGATTCCTATTGATGCGACCATCGCCTCAGCAACGCTCGTTGTAGAGGTCTCATGTGGGCTCTCGCCCACGGCACCATTTCTATTGCTGCCGCCATTGTGCCCAATAGCTGGAGATACTGCCACGCGGTGGGTGCCTTGTAACGCAAGAATCTTTCGACTAAGTTCCGTAAGCCCTGCGCCCGCTCTCTTGTGAGAAACACCTTCCCCACTCGAGTGTCGAATCGAGCTCCTAGGTATTCCAGCGTCTGTGAGGGAACCAGCTGACTCTTTCATATTGACTATCCAACCGAGGCTTTCCAGAAAGGCTACCACCCGAGCCGTAGCCGTCTCACTCTCGGCCTTTGACTTTGCCCGGATTAACCAATCATCTAATTAGGGGTGCACCAGGACTCCTCCTTTTCTCAAGGCTGCCGCCACCACCACCATGATCTTGCTGAAGGTTCGTGGAGCCATCGCTAGTCCAAAGGGCAGAGCTCAGAATTGAAAATGGCCGAATGGAACTGCAAATCTGAGAAACTTGTGATGTTCCGGCCTTATAGGGATATGAAGATACGCTTCCGACAAATCTAGAGAGGTAAGGAACTCCCCTGTTTGTACCGCCACTATAACCGAACGCGTTTCCATATGGAAATGCGACACTCGGAGGCAACAATTCACCCCCCTTGAGATCCAGAATTGGTAGGACACCCCCGTCCTTTTTCGGCACGACAAAGTAAATGGAGTATCGACCGCAGCTGTATTGGTCTGACGGCACCGGCACTATCGCCTTGAGGTCTAGTAGCCTTCGTACTGTCCCCCGCAGGGCTTTGCACTTGGCGGCCGATTTGCCGGGGGACTGCACGAAGGCGTCGCGGACTGGCTTCAAAAATTCCAGTGCATAGCCCTCTCGGATGACTTCCAGCACCCATTGATCTGACATGACTCGGACCCAGGCAGAATAAAACTCCTGCAACCGCCCCCTACGGGAAGCAAGGGAGGCTGGGTCCCCCTCATCTCATTGTGGCTTTCTGGAATTGGAGGAAGAGGACGACGAGGGCCCAAAACCCCTTCGTGCTCCTCGAAACCCCCTGAAGCTCTGGTTCCTATTGGAGAAACATCCTCTTTGAATCTCTGGGATTGGAACCAGTGAAAATCCTGCTGCTGCCCCCTGCCCGCAGGAATCGCTCGGCCTGTCCTAGGCTTGTCCTCTGGTAATCTACCTCCCTTGGACTCCCCTAAATCCTTAACCAGCTTCTCTAAATCTTCCCCAAACAGGCAGCCTTTAAAGGGAAGTTTACTCAACCTAGCCTTAGAGGAACTATCCACCGCCCAATTGCGTAGCCACAAGTACCGCCGTGCTGCTACTGCTGATGCCATGCTCTTCGACAATCCATGCATAAGATCATAATGAATGTCTGCCAGGTAAGCTGCTCCCGACTCTAACCTGGATGCCTCCGCAGCCAACTCGCTCATCTGCTCACCTTGTACCCGCGGCGACCAACGAAGGCAGGCTCTAGCCACCCATGCTCCGCAGATAGCTGCCTGGAGTGATAACGCATTTACTTCAAACACCTGTCTCAACAACACATCCAACTTCCTGTCCTGAGTATCCTTGAGGGCCGCACTACCCTCCACGGGTATGGTTGTCTTTTTGGTCACCTCCGAGACGGCCGCATCTACCTTGGGCGACTTAAAAACTTTCTTATCCTGATCCAACAACGAATATAGCCGGCCCATGACTCTGGCTCCTTTCAAAGGTGCTTCTGGAATGTTCCACTCCTCTTGAATCATCTCCTGAAACACCCTGTGTACCGGGAAAGCTCGTTGATTCTTTCTGAACACTTGCAACAAAGGATCCTCTAGCGACTCTTCCTCTGCTGACCCCGGGACCAGCATATTTAGTACCTTCAGCGTCTCTACAATGAGCGCTGGCAGCTCCTCTCTTCTGAAGACCCGGACCACCCTTGCCTGGTCCTCTCTTTCTGATAGCTCGCCATCCTCTAGCTCCTCTTCCAAGACCAAACTGTGGCCCTCCTCATCCGACATCAGACCCTCAGAGGGCACTGATTGCTCTGTCGTATCCCGCTCGACGTGCGACCTCTTTCCCCCACGCAGGGGATCCCCGGCCAGCAGGTGCATCGTGAGCCTCTTTGCTCCGATTGCATCCGTGGTCCTCTTCGTCTGCTGAGCGCTACCATATACCGTTTGCTGCAACAGCGCCACAAGCTCCTGTGAATAAATGGACGCCAGGTCTTTTGGCATCCCTAGCTGAGGGGAGGGGGTGTCTGGGGCGGAGGACGGCCCAGCCACCGGCTCCATCCGGGCCACCCCTGATTCCTGCGAGACCAAGCCTTCCACTTCGGTTCCTGGAACTTCCCCCTTTTCTTCCTGGGTATGCTCTACAGAAGATGCCTCTACCACACAGGCTTTACAAACACCTGAACCTGTGCCCTTTCTGGCTCCACACACCACACACAGAGGCTTAGAAGGCATGGCAGCTCAAGTACAGCCTTCCATACCCTGCACTTCCCAGACAGTTCCTCTCACTCCCCGGGAAATGGCAGTGCAATGCAGTGAAGGTCCCGAGCAAAAAGAACCCTCTATACTTACTTTTTTTTTTTAAACCTATATAGGAAGGGGACCTACCAAAGGGCACCTAATAACCACAGAAACAAAAAACAAACTCTCAAGGAGGTGCCCCCCCCAACGAACTAACAAATCCTTGAAAACACTAGTCGATGACCTGGCGACTGCCCGCGCCGGCGCCACGCGGTTGAGCCTGCTGCTCTCTTCACGCCCAAACGTGTTGTTACAAACACCGTTGCAAAACTTGCTCCCTTACCTTCGCCGGCTAAAGAGTGAGCTATCCACCTGATTTCAGCATGCTTTGCTTCCTGCCGGCCCCGGAACATGTCCGCTGAACAGAGGACTGCAAACCCCGCTCAGCTGAATCCAGCCCTAAGATGTCGAGCGGGTGTGGAGAGCTGGCCAAGCGTACTGACAGGCAACACACTTCTGTGCGGCACTGGCCAGGCTCCGCTCCGGGTTCTCCCCCCCTCCCCTGTAATCTGCCGCCACAGAAGGTGAAGCGGAGGCAGTCCCTTCCGCTTTAGAATTGCTGACCTGGCTAACCCATAACTACTGACGGGAGAGATGGGAGGAGAGGGGGGAGGGGTTAAAGACTTAAAGAAAAGGCTTGCCGTCAAATTTAAAGGCACAGGTCCTTAAAAACAAAACTCCCTCCGTTAATTCCAACAAATTCTTTAAAGTAACCCAACTAATCTAAACAACTGAACTCAATTGTCTCTCCAGTGAGCCCGGACCTCCGGGCTCCCCATCTATCCAGCTGCTTGGAGACTGAGGTAACTGGCGACAGGAGGCGGATTCCGGGTGGTTATACTGGTGACATCACAAAAAGGAGGAGTTTCCTCAGTCTCCAAGCTGCTGGATGAGATAGGCAACCCAGAGGTCTGGGACTAGACTGGTTCCACGATCAGGAACATGAAACATGCTGGAAAATAATACCTAACACACAGGACCTTGTTTGCTTTTTCTGGCTTCAAGTATCTCCTAGACTAGTAGCAGGAACCAATGGGTCAGATGTGCAGACCCTACTTTCAAGAAGGGCAAAGGTGAACAGAACAGTCGAGGGGACACCTCATGCTCCGTCCTCCCACACACTCACTTCCATCCTACGGGTCAGCAGATGTTCCACAGCACAACACAATAAAAGCTCTGATCCAATCAAAACCTGCCTATTACAGATTCATGTACAAGTAGGCACGTTCCTGTCACTGCATGCTTACATTCACTGGATGGCACGTACACACCAAAAAGACTAGAAAACGACCCTCATTTTCTCTCTTTTTATAGTGCAACATACGCTTAAGTATTTGAAACGTATCCCTTAACATTTCCAAAAGCAACAGATTCCTTGCGAGTCACTAGTGATCCTGCACCTGAGCAAAGGGGGAGCAAGTTATTCTGGACACTCCCCAGAACAGTGTGAAGGGGCTCCAGGTAGTTCCCAGGACAGAAACAAAATAGTTCAGATGTGATCATCAATAAATAAATATTAAAGTACAGGAACATTTTATTTTCATTTATTTTTGCTTTCAGTTTAGCTTTGTGAAGAGATTAAGCAGGACCCCCATCCCATACTCTCACCCTGCCAAAAAAAGACAGACAATCGCATTCTTTAACTTTTCCACATTTATAAAAAAGTGTAAAGCATTACAATTAGATTTAACCAGAAGGGTTTTTAGAGAGCAGAGAATGATACGTAAAAAAGCACAGAAATAATAGGACAAGTGGTTGGTAGTGACTCTGTGATTAGAGCAGTGTGTTCATAGCCGAGATGCTAATGCAGAGAATCGCAGATGGATTGGCAGCTGGGCATCATGGCCCCCTCCTGTCATGGGGGCTGTCCTGAGAACCTGACATGCCTCTCCCCCACATTCTCACTGCCAGAAACTATGCCATCACCCTGCTCCTTGCATCAATAATTCACGACTTTCCCAGCCCCACATATAGGAAATGACAACTTCATACATTTTTATGAGGATATCGGGCAGACTGGATGGTGCAGAGAGACTGAGGGGATAGGCATATATCAGCACAGCCCCCATGCATCTAATGAGCTGAGAAAGTTTAATATAAACCATGTCACTTAAGAGGTAAGAAGCAGAGGTAAACCAATCCACTCTGAGAAGCGGCAGCGGTGAAACAGGGAACAGATACAATTAAAGCCTGTGTGGTAGATATATAAATCTGTCGCTACACTTCAGTCCTGACATACGGCACCCCTGATCTTCCAGAACAGAGAACTCCCTCCTCACAGCTCTGTTAATGCATTTCAATCTGGACCTCTTGCACATCCAGGACTGAGAATCCCACACAGCTGTCACACCAAAGTCCTGATCTGCAGACCCTCTGTTACTGTAGCTCTGAACAGACAGAGCCCATGCAAAAAGTGCACACCACTTGCACCCCCCTCCCTCCCCCCAGGTACAGGGCAGGCAGTGGCAGTACAAGCTCTCCCCCGCCCAGAACATGGGAGAGTATAGTCAGTTTTCACTGCAGATCTCAGCGCTGCTCTCTGTGCTAGAAAAGCTGTCAGCCGCGGTGGGGAAATTCTTCCGGATATATTCTCTTGAGCGGATGTCAGCCTGGAATTGAAGAGGAACAGTAAGTGGAGATGGTTATTCATACTTTCCGTCTCCCTGTCCCTAGGGAGTCTTAGGGATCTAGGCTCACTTCAGACAGCTGAACACAAGCCCAAATCCGGCCTGGCAGGCATCTTGTTCTAGAGGTTTAAAGACTCCACCACTTAACTAAGACAGCACTTCCTGTGGCTGGACCAAGAGTGGGTCCTACGAATGCTACATTACATTGCAAAGCTGTCTGTCTGCATTCTATAACCCATTTCAGACATTAGGGCTCGTGTGCGAATCCACAGAGGGCTTGGCAGGCTCTGCTAATGGCACTAACTGGTCACACTAGCTGCAGGGTGACTGCCCGCTCTTTGGACTCAATTAGCTAATGGTGCCCAGCTGAGGCAGGCAGTGGTGCCCTGAGCGTTCTGCTCATGTAACAGCAAGGAAGAGATAAAGAAGGAGAAGGGCAGAAAGAAAGAAACGAAGAAGCACTTCCCAGCAGAAATAGAGAGCAGCGTAACAGGGGTCCTTTCAGCACGTAATCCCATATTTCTAACACATAAAACTACTACTACTACTAAGCATTTATAAAGCGCTACCAGGCGCACGCAGCGCTGTACAATGAACACACAAAAAAGACAGTCCCTGCTCAAAAGAGCTTACAATCTAAAAAGACAAAGCAAGAAAAGGAGTAGAAAAAAGATAAGATCAAGGGCAAAGAGACAAGAGCAGGAGAGACAGGACAAAGGGAAGAGGTAAGAACAAGTGTAAGAGGAAGGAAGAAAGAAAGGTGAAATAAAAGAGGGGAAGGAAGGAGAACAGCAAAATCAAGAGCCAAAGGCAGAGGCGAAAAGAGGAGCTTTTAACTTGAGTTTGAAGAGGGGCAAAGAAGATGCCTGACGTATAGACAAAGGAAGTTTATTCCAAGCGTAAGGAGCAGCAAGGTGAAAAGAGCGGAATCTGGAGTTGGTAATAGAGGAGAAGGTCATAGCAAGAAGCAACTGGGAAGAAGAACGGAGTACACCAGGGGGGAAACAGCATAGTTACTCACCTGTAACAGGTGATCTCCGGGAACAGCAGGAATTTAGTCTTCACATATGGGTATTGTTGGTACCGACGGAGCCTGCGCGGGAACGCTCCCCAGCGTCCAATAGAAAGCTTTTGGGAGCATCCCACAGCGCCTGCGTGCTGCCTTCCCGCCTTTCCCAACTGTCTCTCTCCAGTTGAGTTTAAAACGGAGACAGAGAGAGAGAGAGAGAGAGAAAGGGAAAGAAAAAGGAGAGATAGAGAGATACAACTCCTAGGGGAGGTGGGTGGGTTGTGAGGACTAAATTCCTGCTGTTCCCGGAGATCACCCGTTACAGGTGAGGAACTATGCTATATCCAGGAACAAGCAGGAATGCAGTCTTCACATAGCTTTAGATGCCAGGGAGAGACCCCAGAAGTTGTGTGTCCCTGTGAAAGGGCTCCACTGCCCCCCCCCCCCCCCCATGGATCTCTGGCATCCAACCAGGGATGGTGGGTAGGAGTTGATTAAGTATGGAACAGGTGTTGAAGAACAGCCCGACCAAACAAGGCATCCCGGCGGGCGTCCTTGTCCAAGCAGTAGTGGGCTGTAAAGGTATGAACCAAGACCCAGGTAGCTGCTCGACAGATGTCGTCGATAGACACAGAGTGAAGATGACCCATAGAGGCTGCCATGGCTCTCACATTATGTGCTGTGACATGGCCTTCAAGAGAAATGTTCTTATTCTGATAGGCAAAAGATATACATTGTGCAATCCAGTTGGACAGTGTCCTTTTGGAGACTGGAAGACCTAAGTGGCTAGGATCAAAAGCAACAAAGAGTTGAGAGGACTTTCTATGTTGCTGCGTCCTTTGTAAGTAAAAAGCCAAAGCTCTTTTACAATCCAAAGTATGAAGATTCCTTTCTGCATTAAAGGCATGAGGCCTTGGGAAAAAAACAGGAAGGTAGACTGCTTGGTTTAAATGAAAAGGTGAAACTACCTTTGGCATAAAGTGAGGACGAGTCCTAAGGACTACCTTATCATGATGGAACCTTGTATAAGGAGGATCAGCCACCAATGCTTGCAACTCACTGATGCGACATGCTGAAGTGACTGCAGTAAGAAAAATAACCTTCCAGGAAAGGAATTTCAAAGGGGTAGTAGCTAAAGGTTCAAAAGGCGGCTTCATGAGCTGGCCAAGAACCAGATTTAAATCCCATGCCACCGGTGGTGGCTTAACGGGAGGTTTAGTTAGAAGAAGGCCTCTCATAAATCTCACTATGATAGGATGAGAGGAAATAGGTTGCCCATTTAAAGGTTTGAGAGAAGCTGCAATGGCACTCAAATGAACTCTGACTGAATTGGTCTTAAGCCCTGCATTAGACAGATGAAGGAAATATTCTAGTAATGATTCCAGAGGTATTGCCAGAGGGTTAAGACCCTTCTGCGAACACCATATGGAAAACCTTCTCCACTTGAAAGCATAAGAGCATCTTGTGGAAGGTTTCCTGGAAGCATAAAGGATCTCCTTTACTTGCTGAGAAAGGTTAAGACCATGAAGTTCTAGGCCTTGAGCAACCAGGCCCTGAGATGTAGAGACTGGGGATTGGGTGCCACAGCATCTCGTCCTCCTGTGATAGGAGATCTGGAGCAGATCCTAACTCCAGAGATGGAGCTTGAGAAGCAGAGGGTACCACACTTGTCGTGGCCAATGTGGGACTATGAGAATCATATGGCCTCTGTCTCTCTGAAGCTTGAATAAAGTTTTGGGAATTAGGGGTATGGATGGGAAAGCATATAGGAAGTCCCGACCCCAATGGAGGAGAAAGGCATCCGTGGCCTGACAACCCTGAGCCGGAATTCTGGAGCAGAACCGGGGAAGTTTGGCATTCAGCAGACTTGCAAAGAGGTCTATGTCCGGGGTTCCCCAAAATTGGAAAATATTTGCCACCTGGTCTGCATGGAGAGACCATTCGTGTGGAAGCAGAACACGACTAGTCTGTCTGCCCAAGAGTTTTGAATTCCTGGAAGATATACTGCAAGGAGATGAGTCTGGTGCTCTCTGGCGAGGGCCCAAAGTCGCAAAGCTTCGTTGCAGAGCGACAAAGAGCCTGTTCCACCCTGCTTGTTTACATAAAACATGGCTACCTGGTTGTCCATTTGAATTAGGACAGTTTTGTAGCTGAGCTGGGTGTGAAACACTCGAAGAGCAAGGAAGGTTGCTCTGAGCTCTAGGAGATTGATGTGTAGATCGGTCTCCTGTGGAGTCCAGGTACCCTGGGTTGAGAGGCCTTGCAAACGGGCTCTCCAGCCCACCTGTGAGGCATCTGTTGTTAGAGTTACTTGGGGTGGGGGTTGCTGAAAAGGGGACCCCACCAACAGATTGTGGGGCGACTGCCACCATCGGAGAGACAACATAAGATGATCTGAGGTTGCTATTTTGTCTGACAGGCAACCTGACGCCTGAGCCCACTGAGTGGATAGAGTCCACTGGGCTGCTCTCATATGGAGGCGAGCATAAGGGACCACATGCACGGTGGATGCCATGTGGCCTAGCAATTGTAACATTTCCCAAGCAGTGAGGTGAGACTTTAGCAATGCTTGGGAAGCTAACTGCACAATGCAAAGGCAGCGGGACTGTGAAAGACAGGCCCTTGTCTGTCTGGTATCCAGCAGGGCTCCTATGAACTCTAGAGACTGAGTGGGAGCTAAGTTGGATTTTGGGAAGTTTATGACAAATCCCAAATATTGAAGAATACGCATTGTGTGAGATAGGGAAGTCCTGGCCTCTAGCTCTGATGGGGCTCGAATGAGTCAATCGTCTAAGTAAGGAAAGACGAATATTCCCAGGGTGCGGAGAAATGCTGCCGCCACAGCCATGCATTTTATGAACATCCTTGGTGCAGAGGCCAGGCCAAAAGGAAGAACTCTGTATTGGTAGTGCTTCCCCTTGGAATAGAAAGCGAAGAAACCTTCGGTGAGTTGGATGGATGAGAACATGAGTGTATGCATCCTTGAGATCTAGAGAATAAAGCCAGTCCTGACTCTGAAGGTATGGCAGTAGAGTTCCCAGAGAAATCATTTTGAATTTCTCTTTGAACAGGCATTTGTTCAATTCCCTGAGGTCCAAAATGGGTCTGTGTCCTCCTGTTTTCTTTGGAATAAGGAAAAAGGGGGAATAGAACCCTGTACCTTGATGATGAATAGATACTTCTTCTATTGCCCCTTGGACAAGAAGCAGACTGACCTCGTGATCTAACTGGGAGTTGAGAGAGGTCTGAGAATTGAACTGTCTTACCATTGTAGGAGGGGGCATGCTGAGGAAGTGAAGCTTGTATCCTTCTCTTACAATGGACAGAGTCCAACGTTCTGCTGTTATCTGCCCCCATCTGGGGGCAAAATAACCTAACCTTCCTGGAATGGTGGAAGGCTCTGGTCCGTTCAGGGCCAGGAAGGCAAAGTTCTCTAGATGGGAGTCAAAGCCCCTGTGGAGGCTGAGTCTGCTGAGCCGGTTGAGGCTTAGCAGTCTTTGCTTTCCTTCGTTTAGGTGGCTGCTGACTCTTTCGGGCAGGCTGACCTGCAGAATGTCCTTGCTGGGAATAGGAAGGATAAAACCTCTTCTTTTTTGAGAAGAATGGTTTCTTGAAAGATTTCTTCCTTGCAGGATCAGCTGTGGCTTTGGATAACCTATCCAAAGTGGAGTTGTCAGCATCCAACTCATTGGCTCTCTCTTGCCAATTTTTGCCAAATAGATTCTCACCTGTACAAGGGATATTGCCCAGTTTGTCCTGCACCCAGAGCTCCAAATTGGATGCCTGGAGCCAGGCAATTCTACGTGCACCTATGGCAATGGCAGAGGTTCTGTTTATGCACTCAAAACAGTCAAAAGCTGCACGGTTGACAAACGTAGAAACATCCTGGGCATGTTTGACCAATGTGAGAAAATCCTGCCTTCTATCCTCAGGAAGAAGAGGGCTCAAAACCTCTAAATCTCCTGTGACTTCCTTAAGGAACATTCCCATATATAAAATATAGGAACTGATCCTGGCAGAAAGCATGGAAGCCTGGAAAGTGCGACGTCCAAAGGCATCCAAAGTTCTACACTCACGCCAATGGAGGATTAGAGGCATGCCTCTTTGCACTCCTGATCCTTCTCATAGCTGATTCCACTAGAATAGAGTGGTGAGGAAGCTGAGTCTTCTGGAAGCCAGGACAAGGAGGGACTCAATACATAGTATCCAGTCTGCGAGAGTGAGGAGAGGTGGTAAGAGGTGTCTCCCACATTCTCAACATGAGATCATGTAAGATCTCATGGATAGGTAAGGTAGCTGCCTCCTTAGGAGCTTTGGGATATTGTAAAATCTCCAACTCCTTTGCTCTGGGCTCTGTTTCGGGAGCCACAGTAATGGACAGACCCCGAGCCACCTCCCTAATAAAATCCTGAAAGATGATATCTTCTGGAGGAGACATCCTACGTTTAGGAGAGAAAGGCTCCTCTGGGAGAAGTATTCCGGTACCGACAGAGCTGTCAGAATCCTCAGAGTCCTCCGAGGATTCAAAGTACTTTCTGTCCGGATGCTCTTGAAGAGCCCGATACCCGTACCGACCGAAGTCGGTACCGGGGGAATTGGTACCGGTGTATCGGTACCGGAAGGCATCGCACGACTGGGTACTGGCAAAGCGGACACCGATATCGATGCTGTTGGTGCCGGTACCGGTTGAACTGTCTGACTGTGGTTCCGAGAACATGAGAACATAAGATATACCATTCTGGGTCAGACCAAGGTCCATCAAGCCCAGTATTCTGTTTCCAACAGTGACCAATCTAGGTCATATGCCGCAAGGAGAGCCGCCAGACTGCGTTCAATAGCCAGAAACCTCTGGTCTATCGACGCTGCCGATGCCTGGGTATCGGTACCAGAGAAAGCAGCCGGTACCCCAGAGAGCATGGCACCAGTAGTTCTGCCGAGGTCAAGGTCTCGAGAACATCCTGGAGCCCCGATAATGCTTTGGAAGCCGAAGCCTCCCACCGGGGCAATTTTGCCGGTACAGAACCCTCAAGGGCAACGCCAGAGGCATCTCGATGCCTGGAAGGAGATCTACTCTTTGAGGACCAGCCAGATTTAAGTTTAGTTACCTGAGATCCATGGGAGGAAGACGAAGCCCTGGAAGACGTCAATGCCACAGAAGCTGCATCGGAGGGAAAAAGGGCACTGAGCTTAGCAGCTCGGTTTTGTCGACCCCTCTTGGACATCATGGCACAAGCCATACATTCGGAGATGGAGTGGTCAGGACCTAAACATTTAAGACACCACTCATGGGTGTTAGTGACGGAGATGGTACCGCCACACTTGGTGCACTTTTTGAAACCCGAGGCGGGTTTTTCCATAGTGGAGGAAATTTTGGGCCTAAGGCCCAAAATGGCACGTGCACCTGGAAAATAAAAGTTTGGACAAAAAATAGAATATATATATTTTTTTTTTTTAAAGAAAGAAAGAAAGAAAGAAAGAACCACCGGCGGTACCGGTATAGCATCGAGGAAGGCAGACGCGACCAAAAAAAAGAAGGAATAAGGGAAAAATTTACTGCGGTGACAGGAACGACGACCTGCTGGCTCCGCGGAAAACGAAGAACTGGAGAGAAGCAGTTGGAAAAGGTGGGAAGGCAGCACGCATGCACTGTGGGATGCTCCCAAAAGCTTTCTAATTGGACGCTGGGGAGTGTTCCCGCGCAGGCTCCGTCGGTACCAAAGATACCCATATGTGAAGACTACATTACTGCTTGTTCCTGGAGATTAACTGAAACCGTGTTCCTTGAGGAATGGGGATTTCACACTCTTGGCCCAGAGGGCTTAAGCTCAGCTTTTCTGGGGTCCTGCTTCATTCCTCCCACCCCCTGCGCCGTGGGATTGCGCCAGGAGCCAGGTAAGCAGGCAGAGCTGGCTCTTCACTGAAAGCTTTTCCTTTTAGATCTCACCCGATTTAGCTCTGGCCCGACTCCCTGCTGACATAAGAAATCACCCTCTGATCCTTTGATCGCATGTGGCACAGAAAGTCATAATGAGACAATTACATTTTAGTTAAGAAAAATAATGGAGAAAAGAAAACCAGTGAATAAAACTCTAATTTATCCCCACTGTGTCAATCTTACAGTCTGAGCTCATTACAGCTGCCGTCTTGGTTGGAGCCATCATGCTGGTTCTGTCAGCACTTCAGCAGTGGGGGGGGGGGGGGGGGGAAAGGGGGTGGATTTTGCTCTCTCTCTGGTGGACGAAGGTGGGGGGTGCTGTTTCTCTGGAGATGGGAACCCTGAGGTTCTTTTAAACACTGTATTCAATTTGCTTGGTTTGTATGCTGGCTACACTGCCAGTCGAACTTGAAAAATGCATACGTACACAGCCTTTTTGGCAAAATCTCATAGATTTCAGTCACTCGCTTTGTAAAGCGTAGTTACTCACCTGTAACAGGTGTTCTCCAGGAGCAGCAGGAATCAGTCCTCACATATGGGTGACGTCGGCGCCGATGGAGCCCTCGCGGAGCAATTTTCCCCAGCTTTCAAAGAAAGCCTTTGGGAATTGCAGCACGCATGCGCGGTCCTCTTCCCGCCCAAGGGTGCCATCTTGCTCAGTCAGATGACATAGCTAAAAGACAGCAAAAATTAGCAAAAAACGAAAGCATAGAACTGCAACTCCAAGGGGAGGAGGGAGGGTTGTGAGGACTGATTCCTGCTGCTCCTGGAGAACACCTTTTACAGGTGAGTAACTACGCTTTCTCCAGGACCAAGCAGGAAGTCAGTCCTCACATATGGGACTCCCAAGCTTAAGGCTACCGGAGACCCTAAGCGCAAAAATGAGCTCCCTCAAGCTCAGCAGTCCAGAAGGAAGGAATCTTCTCTGAATACGTCTCCAACCGGTAGCCCAACATCCGGGATGGAGGGTAGGAGTTGCCTATACCTCGAAGAGGTTACGGAGGACTGCCTGTCCGAAAGCACTGTCCCTGCGGGACTCCCTCTCCAGGCAGTAATGGGCCGCAAAAGTCTGGCTTGAAGACCAAATAGCGGCCCGGCAGATGTCTGCCAATGGAACAGAACGGAGGTAAGCCACTGACGTAGCCTTCGCCCGAACATGATGGGCCGTGACTCGACTTTCCAACGAGAGGCCGGCTGCCTCGTAAGCCCAAGCGATACAGTCAGCAATCCAGATGGACAGGGTACGCTTGGAGACAGGGAGCCCCAACTTATTGGGGTCATAAGAGACGAAGAGCTGAACAGCCCTTCTGTGCTCTCGCGTACGGTCAAGGTAGAAGGTTAACGCCCTTCTACAGTCCAGGGTATGCAGGACCATTTCAGCTCGGCTGGAGTGTGGCCTGGGGAAGTAGGTCGGAAGCACCACCTCCTGGTTGATGTGAAAGGGGGAAACCACTTTGGGAAGAAACTTAGGGTGAGTCCGTAGGACTACCCGGTTCTTGTAGAACCTAGTGTACGGAGGATCAGACACCAGGGCCTGCAGTTCTCTAACGCATCTAGCAGAAGTGAGGGCTACCAAGAACAAGGTTTTCCAAGAAAGAAAACGAAGAGGACAGGTAGCCATAGGTTCGAAAGGCGGACAGGTAATCCACTGTAAAACCACATTGAGATCCCAGTCCGGGGCTGATGGGCGCAAAGGTGGTTTAAGGAGAAGGAGGCCTCTGAGAAAACGAGCCACCAGAGGGTGGCTAGAAAGAGGTCTGCCATCCACCGGCATGTGATGCGCAGAAAGAGCACTGAGGTGGACCTTGACCGAGTTGGACTTAAGGCCAAGATTGGAGAGGGAAAGCAAGTACTGCAAGACCACTGATGCTGAATAGGAGAAGGGATCTTGAGATTGCTGAGCATACCAGGCGGAGAACCGACGCCACTTAAGAGCGTAGGACTTCCGGGTGGAGGGCCGCCTGGAGGCCAAGACGACCTCCTCTACCTCTGGAGGTAGGCAGAGGGGAGCCAGGCCATCAGATGAAGGGACCGGAGGTTGGGGTGCAGGAGAGTCCCCTGATCCTATGACAGGAGGTCAGGCTGAAACCCCAGAGGAAGAGGGGTATCCACCGCCAGTTGCATTAGAAGCGGGAACCAAGGTTGTCTCGGCCACCAGGGAGCCACTAGGATCATCGAGGCTTTGTCTCTGAGAACCTTGAAGAGTGTCCGAGACACCAGCGGCATGGGAGGAAAGGCATATAAGAGGCCTGTGGACCATGGAATCAGAAAAGCATCCGCCGCTACTCTGAGAGGATGCGGTTGTCGAGAGCAGAATCTGGGAAGTTGCCTGTTCAGAGGACTGGCAAACAGATCCATGGTGGGGAGGCCCCACTTGAGAAAGATTCGCTGAACCACCATCGAATCCAGCCTCCACTCGTGCGGCTGGAGGATCCTGCTCAGCTTGTCGGCCAGGTAATTTTCTTGACCTGGGAGATAGATAGCTTTGAGGATAATTCCGTGGTGGACAGTCCAAGAGCATAGTTTTTGTGCCTCCTGACAGAGAAGGAAGGAGCCTGTCCCGCCTTGCTTGTTCACATAGAACATTGCAACCTGATTGTCTGTCTGTATCAGCACCGACTGATGGGAAATCAGGTGAGAGAAGGCTTTGAGTGCTAGGCGGATGGCTCTGAGCTCCAGGAAGTTTATCTGTTGAGCAGATTCCCAAGGAGTCCAGAGACCCTGAGTAAATGTCCCTTGGCAGTGTGCTCCCCAACCCAGGAGAGAAGCATCGGTCGTTAGGACCTGAGAATGTGGAGGGGGCTGAAAAGTCACTCCCAGTACTAGGTTGGGCAGATGAAGCCACCATTGCAGAGAAGAGACCAGCCGGTCGGAGATCTGTACAGAGTCCGCTAGGCTCCCAGTGGCCTGATGCCATTGTGTGCGAAGGCACCATTGAGCAGGTCGCATGTTCAGGCGGGCATTGGGGGTCACATGGACCGTGGAAGCCATATGGCCGAGCAGTCTCAGAAATTGCCTGGCCGAGACCAGGGAATTGCTGTGAAAGTGGCTGGCGAGATCCATGAGCCTTTGGGCCCTGTCCAGAGGCAGGAAGGCCCGCGCCTGAAGAGTGTCCAACCGGGTGCCTATGAATTCAAGGTTTTGAGAGGGGAGCAAAGTGGACTTTGCGAAGTTTATGACAAAGCCCAAGTGTTGGAGTAGAGCCACAGTGCGATGAGTGGCTTGAATGGCTTCGTGGGAAGACTGGGCTCTGATGAGCCAGTCGTCCAGGTAGGGAAACACAAAAAGGCCTTGAAGTCTTAGATAGTCCGCCACCACTGCCAGGCATTTGGTAAACACCCTGGGGGCGGAGGACAGGCCAAAGGGCAGTACTCTGTACTGGTAATGATTTCCCCCCACCACAAACCTGAGATATTGTCTGTGGTCTGGATGAATAAGGATATGCGTATACGCATCCTTTATATCCAAGGAGCATAGCCAGTCTCCCTGCTGGAGGTAGGGCAGCAGGATTCCAAGGGTAAGCATCTTGAACTTTTCCTTTGCAAGGAACTTGTTGAGGTTTCGCAAGTCCAGGATAGGTCTGAGGCCTCCTGTTCTTTTTGGTATCAGAAAGTACCTGGAGTAAAACCCCTGACCTTTCAGGTGGTGGGGCACCGGTTCCACAGCCTGTTCCTGAAGGAGACTCGCCAACTCCTGAAGGAGTAAGTCCCTGTGCAGAGGGAGGCTCGGAAGCTCCCCTGGAAAATAAGAGGGAGGTACCTGGTGAAAGTGAAGAAGATAGCCCTTCCGAACTATGTGAAGCACCCAGGTATCTGTGGTGATGTTGGACCATCTTTGGGCAAAGTGGACCAGCCGGCCTCCTGTGCTGAGAGGAACCAGCTGAGGGGGAGAGGCTATGCTGATGAAGTCAAAAACCCCCAACCTGCTGAGCAGGGGCCGGTGGTGCAGGCTTGGGGGCTTGCTGCCTACGGGACCCATTACCCCGTCCCTTGGCCTGCTTACCCTGAGGGGGAGCTGGTGAGGCCTGATACTGAGGGTAGTATTTATAGGCAGCCGCCTTCCTCGGGTAAAAGGGCTTTTTCCCCGAGCCCTTCTTTTGAGAAGGGGCAGAGGTCTTCCTGGAGAGACGAGTCCTGGTGAGAGTCTCGGTCTCGATCTGTGCAGCCTTCTCATCCATGGGCTTGCCAAAGAGGTTATCACCTCTGCAGGGGACATCGACCAACTTGTCCTGCACCCATGGCTCGAGGTCGGACGTCTGAAGCCAAGCCTGGCGGTGTCCACCGATGCCGGCTGCGGCTACTCGAGCCGATGCCTCAAAACCATCGTAGGCTGCTCGAGAGATAAACTTTGAGCACTCTCGAATACCAGTTGACAAGGTTTGGAACCTCTGCAAAGGTTCGTCGGAGAGACCAGCAGAGAACCTGGCAATTTCTTTAGCCAGGTCTCGGAGATACATGCCCATGTAGAGCTGGTAGGTCTGGACTCGACAAGCAAGCATAGAGCCCTGGAAACACTTCCTACCGAGGGCATCCAGGCTTCGGGCCTCCCTACCGGGGGGCACCGAGGAGTGCATTTTTTGACTCTTAAGTTTATGCATGGCCGATTCCACCACCATGGAATGGTGCGGTAGTTGTGCCTTTTGGAAGCCGGGGCTCTTGCGGACTCGATAAATGGAATCGACCCGCTTGCTTAACACCGGCGACGCCGCCGGGCTCTCCCACATGTGGAAGAGAAGTTGTTCCAGCATCGGAGGAACCGGTACAATAAAGGCCTCCTTCGGGGGAGAGTCATATTGGAGGGCATCGAGTTCCTCGACTCAAGGCTCCTCCTCGGGAAAGGCCAAGGCCTTGGCCATATCCCGCACGAAGTCCGAGAACCGGGTATCCTCCGGGGGGGACCGTCTCCGAGGTTCGGACTCGGGGGAGTCCGATGGGACACACCGAGTCCGAAAGGAACCAGGTGACTCTTCGTCCTCGGATTCCCAGGCCGATTCCTTGGAGGAGGAGTCGAGCGGCTCCGGTCGGGCGGGCATCGATGCCGTCCGCCCCGACGCCGAGGGAGTCGGCGTCGACGACCTCGGTCCCGAACGGGAGGCCGAAGGAGACCACGACCGAGGACCGACTCGAGCCCTCATGGACTCGAGGATCGGCTCGGTCTCCGGGGTCGACGTCCCGGCGGTCAGGGCAGAAGCACCAGCGAGGCCAGCGATCAATACCCTCTGCTGGTCCATGAAGGCAGTCAGACTGCTCTCCAAGGCCGTCAACCTGAGTCCGAGCTCAGGAGACCCAGCAGCCCCCGACTCGGGCCCCGATGGCGTCGGGCCCGACGTCGGATCCTTCGGAGGCGAGTCTACGAGGACAACAGTACTCACGTGAGCGGGCAAGTCCATCTCGAGTCGAGGATGTTTTGAAGGCCTCTCCACCTCTGAGGACCCGGGACGGGAATCGGGGCTATGCGACCTGGCCCTCGAGGAACCAGGAGCGTCCACCGATCCCGCCCTCGCGGGTTTCTTCTTCCGATGATGCTCCCGGGTAGGAGACCCCCTTTCAGAGGAACTCCGACGATGCTCAGGACCAGAGTCCCGAGACGTCGAAGCCTCTGACGAGTTCCGAGCCCGGCCGGAGTCAGAGAAGATACGTTCCCGCTGATGCTGCCGACTCAACGCTTTTGAGGACATTTTGCCACACGGACCACAGATCATTGGGTCATGATCGGGTCCGAGGCAGCGGAGGCAGAAGTCGTGCGTGTCTGTAAGAGACATGAGTTTCTTACAGAGGTCACACTTTTTAAAGCCGCTGGCAGCCATCGGGGGAAAAAGGGCCCCTGCGAGGTCGAAAGACCGGGCTGCCAGTGAAAAAGTAAAAAGGCGCGAAATCTGTCACGAAGGACAAAAAACCGAAAAATAAAGAACGGACTCGCAACCGGCGTCGCGAGTCCGGGCGCGAACTGAAGAAAAAAGAGAAATAAAGAGAAAAAAATCAACTTTTCGGCGGGGATTCACAGACAACGTCTGTAGGGCTCCGCAGAAAAAAGAAGACTGAGCAAGATGGCACCCTTGGGCGGGAAGAGGACCGCGCATGCGCGCTGCAATTCCCAAAGGCTTTCTTTGAAAGCTGGGGAAAATTGCTCCGCGAGGGCTCCGTCGGCGCCGACGTCACCCATATGTGAGGACTGACTTCCTGCTTGGTCCTGGAGAATCTTAGTATCCCATCAACAGGCACTTAAAACCCACACATGGTAAGTTCTCTCTTCCTTTTTGTGACTGCAATCTGCCAGGAGCACATGGAAGAACGTGAGCTATATCACTGTGGACTGGCAGCAGCCCAGTCTCCATCGGTGACATACAGCATCCGTGTATGTTCAGCAAAGCAGCACTATGCTCCGGGGTCTCAGAGAACATTTCTTACAAAAATGCTAAAGCAACCAAACAATCTACCTGTGCTTGAAAAGACATTTTAGCTCAGGCCTTGACAAATCCCGGGTGCCTAAAAATTTCATGGCCCTGAAATCTGCTTCAATTTTCTGTGTTGTCCACCATAACTGGCTCTCTGAATGCAGTTGAGCCATGTGGTGGAGGAGGTTACGCTTATCTTACTGCTTCAAGTCTCACGAGATTAGCATAACTTCCTCCACCATGTGGCTCAAGCTACATGCAGAGAGCCAATCATGGTGAGCGCAGGACAGGAATGATAAGAGACATCTGGTGATGGATACAGGGTGGGGGAGGCAATGAGAGAGAGAGAGAGAGTAATGGCTGGGCGGAGTTTAAATGAGAGTAAGAGACTGGGTGATAGAAGTGTGGGGGGGGGACGGATGAAAGTAAGGTGCAGGGGCTATGAGATATATAGATATTTTTTTGCTTCATGTATTACCAGGCCGTGGTGCTATGTAAATCAAAAAAGGAAGTTGTCTCAGGTCACCAATATGCTAGCCAGCCTATTCATATGGGATGCGGGGGGGGAGGGGGGGGAGGAGGAGAAGAGTTGCTGCCTTCTTTGGGCACTGTACAAAAGCACGTTATGGGCTTTATTGGTTAATCTCTCTTTTCTCAGAGAAAATGGGAAAACAGTAAACCAGGCCCTTAAAAAAGGAACTGAGACATACCTTTTGGGGGGTAGGGGGCACTATGACAGAGGTCTTAGCATCTGCCTCCTAAATGTTTAAGCTGGCTTCTAGATTCCAAGAAAACCTGTCAAACCTGTTTTAGCCCCTCATTTTTAAGGGTTTTTCACTAGTTATTGTTAATCACAAATAATCTGTGCTGGGTCCGCTGCTTTTTGACATATTCATAAATGACCTGGAAAGTGGAATAACGAGTGAGGTTATCAAATTTGCAGATGACAAACTATTTAAAGTTGTTAAAACCCAAGAGGATTGTGGAAAATTGCAAGAGGATCTTGATAAATTGGAAGACTGGGCATCAAAATGGCAGACGAAATTTAATGTGGACAAGTGCAAGTTTATGCACCTAGGGAAGAACAACCCAAACTATGGTTACACGATGCAAGGTTTCACATTAGGAACTACCACCCAGGAAAAAGATTTAGGCGTCATTGTGGATACCATGTTAAAACCCTCGGCCCAGTGTGCAGCGGAGGCCAAGAGAGCAAATAGAATGCTAGGTATGATAAGGAAAGGAATGGAAAATAAAACAAAAAATATTATAATGCCTCTATATCGTTCCATGGTGAGACCGCACCTTGAATATTGTGTGCATTTCTGGTCACTGTATCTTAAAAAGGATATAGCGATTTTAGAAAAGGTTCAGAGAAGAGCCACCAAAATGGTAAAGGGGATGGAAGGATACTCCTATGAAGAAAGGCTAAAAAGGTTAGGGCTCTTTAACCTGGAAAAGAGATGGCTGAGGGGGGATATGATAGAAGTCTATAAATTAATGAACGGAGTGGAACGGGTAAACGGAGATCGATTGTTTACCTTATCAGAATATAGAAAGACTAGGGGACATGCAATGAAGCTACAGGGTAAACTAATTAAGACTAATAAAAGAAAACGTTTTTTCACTCAATGTGTAATCAAACTCTGGAATTTGTTACCAGAGGATGTAGTAAAGGCTGTTAGTGTAGCTGGGTTTAAAAAAGGTTTGGACAAGTTCCTGGAGGAAAGGTCCATAAACCATTATTAAGAAGGGACCCAGGATATCAATGCTTGAACCAATACAAGCATTGTGGAACCTGTGTCCCTTGGGGAAACTGCTAGGTACGTATGACCTAGATTGGCCACTGTTGGAAACAGAATACTAGGCTTGATGGACCTTGGTCTGACCCAGTATGGCATATCTTATGTTCTTAATAATTTGCACTGTGACATATTATAGGTTGCACAGGTCTGCCTGATCCTTTAGAGCTCTCGGCAGGAAATCAGAGCAACATCTCTCAGCAATCTATGGTCATGGTCCCTCTACAGATGGAGCTATGTGGCCACCCTCTCTTTTAGAAGGGTTACAAATTGAAGAGAGATAACAATGGAGGGATATAGTCCCACTAACAGGCCGCATAAGTAGTTAAGAACTGTTTCTGCATTTCTGTTCCCCCCCATGAGGCTTAGGTTAGGACAATATGAGCAGTCACCCAAGATAGGAAGTAGTCAGGGCATTTCTGGGAACCAGCTCAATGATGTTGACACTTAAGAAATTCTTAAAGAGCCACATAAATCTGTGGAGCACAAGTAATGTGGAACTGCTCAGTCCAGACCTGTGACAATGACTGCAGGCTTAAAAGCAAGGAGTCGTAGGGAGAAAAGAGGAGAGGACCCCTGCATAAAAACCATAAAAATTGCCAGACTGGGTCAGACCAAAGGTTCATCAAGCCCAGTTATCTGTTTCCAAGAGCGGCCACAGTAGTAACCCAAAAGAGATTCACCTTAAGAAGAAATCCAGCCAAGAGGACAGTAAGCTCTGGTGTGGCAGCCTCCTCTGGAGGATCTCAGCACAGGGATTTCTGGTGTGGTAGCACAGATGAGAGGTCAGAGGGGGACAGCTTAAACAGTTTATCTGTAGTGGATGACGCAAATGCCTTAACAAGGTGGAAATTTAAATGCGGCTAAATCCCTGGGACTACTGCTGCTATTCTGGGCAGGGATTGGCATTTCGCATTAACCGTAGAAAATGGAAGGAGATTCTTTTCTAAAGTTAAGCACACCACAAATTCTCAATGGATTTCAACACAAACATTTTCAAAATTGTAGCAAGAACGTGCAGGAGGCCTACACCATTTGGTGCCTGAAATGATCTTCTGTCCAGGTTTGCAAGTTTACCAACTGGAAGGACTAAGAAAAATCTGTGAAGGCACATTTTAAAAAGGCCGGTTAGGTATCACCTGGGACATCCAAATCAAAACATCCAAAATTCCATAGGAGGGGCAGTAGAGAAGGTGGAAACATGGATTCTAAAAATCAACCTGCCCCTGCCACGAAAGATAAATGGTTTGGTCAATGTTCCAGAAAAGGAGGCCATACAGAATAATATCCTAGACACGTGCAGGGAGACAGCTGATTTCAAAAATATGCACATGCCTCATCTCAATGTGGGAGGACCTGTCACCACAGCCACGTATGGGCCAGGCATTGCACAAATGGAGATGTGCCGTGGCATGGCAATGAACAGGCCTCGATATTTACCTCCTATCCTTTTCTAAGGGGGAGAAAATTAATCAGAGGACAGAGGGCATTCCTCGTCATCCCTATTGTTGAGAGCTGCCTGTAACATCCATTTTTGCCAAGGAGCAGTTCTAAATATGGATGTGCTCGCTGGTAGATTTAAGTGTGCAGCATTGTTGTGGAATCAGAGACCCTGGACACACCTCCACTATGAGTATGACATGCTCCCCCATGCAACCTGGACATGACTGGGGCAGACACACGTAAATGCAGACGCTTCTAGAATGGCTGTTTGGACATGGAACCTTGCATGTGTGAGTGAGTGTTTTCACACGTGCAAGTCACTAAGAGGAGCTCTAAAATAATCCCCTTAATGCATTCTAAGAAAAGCACAGGGGGAGGATGTGGCTGAAACTGGCAAAGTGCAAACTGAATTGTTAGTCTATATGCTGTTATAATCCATAAAGATAACATGCCCAAGGTACCACCAATGTACTTAAAATTATGCAAGTTAAATCTGAACATTTTTCAAAATGTTCATCCATGACTGGATATGTTTAATTTTTAGCTAAGCTATATTTCATGCTCTAGCTTTATAGTTTGAAGCAGATAAGCATTAGTCCAAACAGGCACCTAGCATGGACAATATTATCAAACAAGCCCATGGTGCCCCCTGGTGGCTGCTCCAAGTAATACTACCCAGGTAGGAATTTCATGGATGGTCCTATTGAACTTGGGGATGAACTGCCTCCAAAGGAGAGTTTTCCATGAAGAGCTCTTCTCACCTGGCGGATGGCCTCTGGAACTCGGTATTTGCAGCAGCAATAGACTAAGCGCACTGACGACTCCAAGCTCATCTTGTGCCCCACAGAGATATAGATGGGTTTAGTGCTCTTGTTGCAGCTCTTCAAAGCCTACCAGTAAGGACATGGAGAGATTGCATAAGGGAATCAAGTCACAGTCAGCGAGCTACAAAAAGCCTGGGAGGATCAGAGGCTCTGCCAGTGGTGGGTTTAGGGTATGTCAGCATCAGCATGCAAAACAAAGAGCACCTCTGAAGAGGAGGATTGCTGTTGGATGTGACCTTTCTATGTCCCCTTGTTTAGAATTACTAGGTGTTTTGGAGGGGGGCTTGCTCACTGGTTACTCAGTTCACACACACAGCCAGGTTCACTGCTGCCCTTCAGACTAACTGCTGGTTAGACAGATAACTCTGTCCTGGAGGTAAACCTAGCTAGTCATGGTAAGAATCCTCATACCATGTATGATATGAATTTGCATATAAAGAAGACCCATTGTATGCAAATCTCTCATATACATATTCACTGCGGGACTTCTGTGTGCCTCCTGGAGAGAGCTAAGAAGCACCGACGTAACAGACGTTGTCAATACCTGAAACACTAAGGTGACTCAGATGCTTCTCTTTGGAACTGGGAATGGTGTGAGCAAACGGTGCACTGAGCATTAGCACGTATGGGCCAAGTCTCTCTCCCTATATATACCTGCGTGATACAATTGGAGGGGTCTCTCTATAAATATCTGATGTATGGTTAGGATTATACTGTATTTGAATTTTAAAAAATGAGCATCTGTGAGAATGGTGCTGGAAAATCTGGAGATCCATTCATTCAATTTTTTTATTTATCCAATTTCTATAATGCCACCCTGAACCTGCACTTGTTGGAGTTTGCATAAAATCTCATTCTAAAACCTCAATGTCCTAAGCGTACTAGTTATCTGATAGCCTTCACTAACCCCCACCCCTCCAAAACTCACTCTTCCATGAGCAATCAATCAATTAAATGCTTGTTTAAAAAACAAGATCTTCATACGCTTCCAAAAATTTCATATAATCTTTTTCCAACCTAATACCACAAGGTGATCTGCTCCTCCATACGGGAGCCGACACCAAAAACAATATTCTCTATTTTATCCTAATCAAACTTTGTGAATCACTGGAACACAAAGTAAATCCTCTCTGAGCCCAGTCATGCACTCATCTTATGCACCAAAGTAAGTATCTTAAATGAAAGCCAAAATGAAGCAGAGCTAAAAAGATAGAGGCGATTATTCCTGCCACTGCTTTAAGACCTTGAACAAATATATCTGAAGCAGCATGCAGATTGGATATTAACCTGGGCCTCACTAGGCCTGCTGCCCGCTTCAGGAAATAAGCCTAGTGCTACAAGCCCACAGCAGCAGTGAGAACCCAGAGACTCAAGGTTCAGGCCTGACTCGCTCAGGATGTCACTAACAACCCCTGTACATGTGTTTAGTCAGTAAGACCTTTGGGACAGCAGGAAGCATTGTGAAATTCTAACAGCTGTTTTGTAATTTAATAGTTCTGGGTATGGAAACTTACCATTCCAAGGACTCTGCCTGAACTCTCCACCAAAGAGAATGTATCTCCTCCCTTCTGCAACTTTTGTATCTGTAATGGAAGGAAGCACAACACCCCTTGTGAGAAGCTTTGAATTTTGAACGTAGGTTCAGCCCATTGCCTGCCCGGGTCACACATTTGGGATTACATGAAACCAGGGAGGGCAAACTCAGACTCTAGAGTGCCACTAACAGGTCTCATGGTCAACATGGTTTAAAGATCACATGTATGCAAACATATCTTATGAATATTCATTGCAGAAAGCCTAAAAGCCAAACTGTCTGTAGCACAGGAGTTTGCTAGCTATTTATCTTGCAGAATTTGTTAAACCGCTAATGGTATATACATCATAGCGGTTTACAAGTCCAAAAAATGGAAGAACCGGAAACATAGATCAGTATAACAAACAGAACATTCCAAAGACATGACTCAGCTTGAATATTGTGTGCAATTCTGGTCACCATATCTTAAAAAGGATATAGCGGAATTAGAAAAGGTATAGAGAAGAGCACATGGAAGGATACCCATTTGAGGAAAAAAAGATGGCTGAGGGGAGACTGAGAAATTTCACTTACTGTTAATTTCCTTTCCTGGAATCCTGCTAGACTACTCCAGACAAATGGTTAAGCCCCCCTGCCAGCAGATGTCGAAGACAGAGAAAGTGCCAGAAGCTTCAACAAGTGGGTTCTGGCATATAGAGAAGCTCCCCTAAGTGTCACCCTCAGTATACTCCTGTAAAAGAAGAGGCAGCCCCATGTCAACTGAACCAAATTAAACATCACCAGGTGACCCTAGAACAGAGAGCACCAACAAGTGCAAGTATGTACAAGAGGCCTAGCAAGGCTAAACTGATTCGTACATTTGAGCCTGATATTACAGCCGCTCATTCAATAAGGCTCTGCTAAAATGGCTGATGAGTCGGCCCAAGGCTATTGCTGAAGAACACAGTGAGGGCCGTGTCCTGGACTGGTCTAGCAGGATTCCAGGAAAGGAAATTAATTGTAAGCGAAATTTCTCCTTCCAAGTCATCCTGCTAGACCAGTCCAGGCAAAGTGGGAAGTACCCAAGCTCCACCCCCGTTGGGCGGGAAGAAACAGCTGCTATTACCACACTGGCCCCAAAATGTGCCATGGCCAGAGCCTGGAGGATAAGGCGATAGTGGCACGTGAAGGTGGACAGAGAGGACCAGGTGGCCTCCCTACAAATGTCAGTGGACGAAACATGCGACCGTTCCTCCCAGGAAGCTCCCTGAGCCCATGTGAAATGAGTATGAAGCTTGTACGGGCTTGTTATGCAGGATGTATGCGGATTTGATGGCGTGCTTGATCCAGTGTGCAATTGTAGCCTTGGATGCTGCCAGATACTTGCGCGAACCATAAAATAGTACAAACAGGCGATCAGACTTCCGAAAGGCATTAGTGACCTTAAAGTAGCGACAAAACTCTCTAGACAGACATCAACTGCCTGAAAATTGTCTGGCGCATCGGAACACTATTCTTTCGGGAAGGAGGGTAAGGAACTGATCTGATTCACATGAAAGGGTGAAAGCACCTTGGGCAAGAAGGAGGGCATGGCCAGAAATGACACTCCTTTGGAAGTGAACGAGAGAAAGGGCTCCCGACAGGGGAGCGCCTGTAGCTCCGATTCTCGCCTGACCGATGTGATAGCGACAAGGAAGACCATCTTCAAGGACAGATCCCTGAGACCAATATATCCGAGTGGCTCAAAGAGGGCCTTCATGAGGCTCTGCAGCACCAGGGAAAAGTCCCAGGGAAGGACAAAAGGGACACAGTGGAGGTCAGAGTATGTGCAGTCTGCGGAGGAAACAACTGATATCTGTGTGAGATGCAAGCAAACATCTTGCTATTGGGCCTCGGAAGCAGATGTTGGGCTGCTACATGTACTCGCAGAGTTGAAGGCGAGACCTTTAATCAAACCCGTCCTGTAGAAAGCGTGGATCACTGGAATCCATACTTCCCAAGGCGATCTGCGTTGCTGAGCACATCATGACTCAAACAAGCACCATACCGGCGCATATGCCATCGACGTGGAGGGGCAGCATGCCTTAAGCAGAGTCTGAACAACTTTAAGAGAATAGCCTTTGCAGGCTAGGTGCTGCCTCTCAAGAGCCAAGCCATAAGCGAGTAAGGAGCCGGGTCATCCATCAAGACAGGGCCCCATCTCAGGAGACCATGGTGAGAGCCCAGAGGCAGGGTGAGGTCACTTGCAGCCGAACGAGGTCGGCATACCACGGGCACCTGGGCCAGTTGGGTGCCACTAGGACCAGGGTGTTGACACAATGGAGACACCGCCTGATCAGCCACCACGATGGAAAGAGGTACAGCAGCGAGACCACTGGCCAATTCTGGACCTGCGCATCCATCCTTGAGATCCAGACTCCCTACAGTGACTGAAGGCAGCAGGAACTTTGGTGTTCTTGGCAGTGGCCATGAGGTCAAACCTGGGTTGGCCCCAGAGCCTCACGATACGCTGGAAGGCCACCAGATTGAGTTCCCACTCATTGGGATCCAGGGTATGGGAATTGAGGAAGTCAGTTTGAACGTTGTCCACTCCGGCAATGTGTTGGGCTGAGAGAGCCTGCAGGTGCCATTCGGCCCACGGGAAGAGTAATGCCATTTCCCTGGCGACTCCCAGGGCTTTGGTGCTGCCCTGTCGGTTGAGGCAGGCCACCGTGGTGGCATTGTCACAGAGGGCACAGACAGAGATGGCGGAGCAGTGGTAGAAAGGCTTGCAGGGCAAGACGAACTGCTCGCACCTCAAGCCAGTTGATCATCCATTGGGATTCCTATAGAGACCAGGAGCCCTGGGCATTCTGATCTAGACAATGCATTCCTCAGCCCGAGATGTTGGCGTCCATCGTGACCAGGATCCATCGTGGTGCCTCGAGCAGAATCTCCCGCATGAGGTTGTGTGGGCAGAGCCACCAGCTCAGACTAATGTGGACGGTCCTGGGAAGTGAAAGACACATGTTGTGGTCCTGCGACGATGGGGACCAGCAGGATAGAAGGGCCCGTTGTAGAGGTTGCATATGGGTTCACACCCAGGGGACGACATCGATCAATGCCACCATGGCCCCCAAAACTTGAAGATAATCCCAAGCCTGGGGCTGAATCTGAAGCTGGAACGCTTGGAGTTGGCCGGAGAGCTTCCGCAGCTGGCCCTCCAAAAGGAAGACCCGACCGAGGCAGGTGTCGAAGCAGGCCCCCAGGAACTCCAGGGACTGGGAGGGGCACAGACATAGTAACATAGTAAATGACGGCAGATAAAGACCGGTATGGTCCATCTAGTCTGCCCAGTAAGATGGCAAGTGTAGGTGCACCTGCTGCTCCGTGCAGGCCACCCCTCCCCATGTCTTTGTTTAGGGGTGAACCCACCGCTCCGTGTAGGACACCCCTGTTTATTGAGAAATTATATAGTTCAGTTTATTTTAATTTTATCCTATTGCTGTAAAAGGATCCACTGTGTCTGTCCCATGCCATTTTGAATTCTGTCACTGTATTTGCCCCCACCACTTCCATCGGGAGGGCATTCGAAGCATCCACCACCCTTTCAGTAAAAAAGTATTTACCCCCTTGCAGCTTCATGTTATGCCCTCTAGTTTTACAGCTTCCCCGTCTTTGGAAGAGGTTGGTTTGTTCATTATTTCTCTTTAAGTATTTAAAGGTCTGAATCATCTCTCTCCTGTCCCTCCTCTCCTCCAGAGTGTACATATTTAGGTCTTCAAGTCTCTTCTCATAAGGCTTTTGATGCAGGCTCCAAATCATTTTGGTCACCTTCCTCTGAACAGTTTCCAGTTGTTTTTTTTACATTCTTTGCAAGATGTGGTCTCCAAAACTGAACACAGTATTCCAAGTGAGGCCTCACCAGTGACTTATACAGTGTCATTAGTACCTCTTCCTTTCTGCTGGTAATTCCTTGTTGTATGCAACCCCTCCTGGCTTTTGCCACTGCCTTGTCGCACTGTTCTGCCACCTTGAGATCCTCAGAAATAATCACACCAAGGTCCTTCTCCTGGTCCGTGCACACCAACCTCTCGCCCCCTGTCATGTACATTTCCCCTGGATTTCTGCTTCTTAAGTGCATGACACTGCACTTCTTTGCATTAAATCTCAACTGCCAAGCATTAGAGCATTCTTCCAGCTTTTGCAGATCTTTTCTCATGTTATCCACTCCCTCAGGGGAGTCCACTCTGTTGCAAATTTTCGTGTCATCTGCAAAAAGACAGACTTTTCCATTCAGTCCTTCAGCAATATCATTCACAAATATATTGAACAGTGTCGGGCCCAGGACCGAACCCTGGGGCACCCTTCTAATCACCCTCCTTTCATCCGAGTGAGCTCCATTTAACATCACCTTCTGTCGTCTGTCAGTCAACCAAATTCTGATCCAGTTCACCACCTTGGGAGACATCCCCAAACTACTGAGTTTATTGAGAAACCTCCAATGAGGAACAGTATCAAAGGCTTTGCTGAAATCCAGGTAGATGACATCCATCGCATGCCCCTGATCTAGTTCTCTGGTCACCCAGTCAAAGAACTCAAATCAGATTTGTTTGGCAAGATCGTCCTTTGGTAAAACCATGTTGCCTCGGATCATGCAACCTGTTGGTTTTGAGAAAGTCCACTATTCGCTCTTTCAGGAGTGCCTCCATTACTTTTCCCGCCACCGAGGTAAGGCTCACGGGCCTGTAGTTTGTCACTTCTTTCCTGTCACCACTTTTGTGAAGAGATACCACATCAGCCCTTCTCAAGTCCTGAGAACTTCTCCTGTTTCCAAGGATCTGTTGAAAACATCCTTTAACGGCCCTGCAAGAACCTCTCTGAGCTCTTTCAGTATCCTGGGATGTATCCCATCTGGTCCCATGGTCTTGTCCACTTTCAGCTTTGCAAGTTGTTCTAACACATCTTCTGTGAATGGTGTGGTATCTACTTCATTCCCATTTTTATATTTGGTAGTCACAGGTGGTCCTTCTCCAGGATTTTCTTTAGTAAAAACAGAGCAGAAGTATTTATTTAGCAATTTCGCTTTTTCTATGTCACTTTCCACGAGTCTTTTCTCAGCACTTCTGAGTCTTGCAATTCCATCTCCGATTTTCCTCCTGTCCCGAATATATCTGAAGAAAGTTTTGTCACCACACTTCACATCTTTAGCCATCTTTTCCTCTGCCTTTGATTTTGCCTTCCTTATTTCTCTTTTTGTCTCTTTTAGTTTGATCCTGTATTCCTTTCTGTGTTCCTCTCTTTGCAAGCTTTTGAATTTTGTGAAAGCTGTGGTTTTTTGCCTTTATATGAGCAGCTACTTCTTTAGAGAACCAAATAGGTTTCCTTCTCCTCTTGTTTTTATTTACTTTCCTTACATATTTATCTGTTGCCCCTTTTATTGCTACCTTTAGTTTAGCCCATTGCAATTCCACTTCCCTTATCCCCTCCCACGCTGCCAACTCCTCCTTCAGGTACTTGGCCATTTTACTGAAGTCAGTGTTTTTGAAGTTTAGGACTTTGAGCTTGCTATATTGGACTGCACCTTGGCTTTTATCTCAAACCACACCGTGTGTGGATTGCTGTTGCTCACAGGGGCACCCACCCGGACATTTGACACGCTATCACCGTTGGTGAGCACTAAAGCCAGCATTGAGCTTTCCCTGGTTGGTTCCACCACCATTTGTCTAAGTAACACATCTTGGAAAGCATCCACAATTTTTTTGCTTCTTTCCAGATTTGCAGAAGGAGTAATCCAATCCACATCAGGTAGATTAAAGTCACCCAAGATGATTACTTTCCCCTTTGTGGCTATCTTGGCAATAATCTATAATCAAGCTTTTGGCGTGATTGACCACCCAGCCCAGATGCTCCAGGAATGAAACATCCTAGGAGACTGCCTCAAGAGCCTCTGGATACAACTTTGCCCTGAGGAACCAGTCGTCCAGGTATGAATGAAATCGGATCCCCTGTTTCTGCAGGGCTGCTGCTACCACCACGACTTTGAAGGTGGTATGCGGTGCCATCGCGAGACCGAACGGCAAGATGCAGAACTGAACGCGGCGCCCAAGCACACTGATACGCAGAAAACGCTGCTGTTCCTTGCGGATGGGAATATGAAAGTAAGCCTCCACCAGATTGAGGGACGCCAAGAATTCCCCTTTCAGAACTGCTTGAATCACAGATCGGAGGGTTTCCATTCGAAAATGTGGGACCCAGAATGACCGATTGATGGTCTTGAGGTCCAGAATGGGTTGAAAGGGGCCATCCTTCTTTGGGACAACAAAGTAGATGGAGTAGTGGCCAGAGGTGGTCTCTGGTAGAGGCATCAGACAAATGGCACACAGGTCCAACAGATGCCACAGCATGGTTTGTATGGCTTCTCATTTTGAACATGAACCACAAGGGGAAGACTATGAAAGTGTCTTTGATAGGATAGGAGCATTTGAGGACATAGCCACAGCAGACAATATTGAGGACCCACTGATCAGTGGTGATCTCCTCTCACTCGCTGGCAAACAGGGCCATCCGACCGCCCACTGGTGGTGTCCTGGAGTGGGCCCAAGACAATCAGGGAGGAGCGGCCAGTGCTCAAGAACTTCGAGGAGGCATAGAAATAATCCTTTGTCCAGTGGATCCTCCGAAAATGCTGCAACTTAAGGGCAGATCTGTTAGATGAGGACCCTGAAGACCAACCCAGTCGGTAGTGCCGAGCATCTCAGAAATGCATCCAGGAGGAGAACGGCAATGAACGCAAGCCGAATGGCATTTAGTAGTCTTTGGCTTATCATCAGGTAAACACTGGGGCTTGTCCTCCCCGAGGTCCTTAACCAGCTTCTCCAAGTCCTCGCCAAACAGGAGCTTGCCCTTAATCAGGAGCTTAGCTAGCCAAGCCTTCGACGCAGAATCTGTGGACCAGTGACAAAGTCAGAGCCAATGGCGAGCTACCATGATGGCTGCCATGAACCAAGCTGCAAGGCAGAGCAGATCATAGAGGGTTATCCTCCAAGAAGGCCACCACAGATTCCAGACATGCTGTAGTAGGGTCATCCAGCAGCAAATGAATCTATCTAAGAAGGGTACGCGCTGCTAAATCGCCACAGATGGAGGTTTCAAAGGTGAGGGAGGAGGAGGCAAAGGCAGTTTTGAGAAGCCCCTCCACCTTCCGGCCCTGCTGATCCTGCAGAGCTGCACCACCTTCCACAGGAATCGTGGTATGTTTGGTGACAGCTGTCACCACTGCATGGAACTTCAGGTATGCCAGTTATCGCAATCCTCAGGGGACCAAAGATAAAGATGGCCCAAATGCCTAGTGGTACAAAGGGACGCTTCTGGCGAGTTTCACGCAAGAGAGACCATCTGTTGCAGTTCTTGAGGAAATGGGAAGACCTTTGAAGGTTTCTAGATACCCCATAGGATAGATTCTGCCTGAGGAAATCTGCGCGGCCTCCAGCCCTCAAGATTCAGAGGCGCAAGGCATCCACAACTTGCATGATTAATGCCAAAAGTTCCTCCTTGCGGAATAATCGGACATCCAGAGTCTCCTCCTGATCCTTTGCCTGATCATCTGAGGGAGACCATTCCCTGTCTTCACGGTCTGATGAGTGTGTGCTATCCTCTATGGAGGGATGATCCTGCTCAGTTGTCCAGTCCAGAGAAACCCAGGAGATCTCTTCTGGGGTCGGCTGGGATCCCCTGAGCTAAGTGCATCTGAAGCACACTTCTGCCCCCAGCACACTGCTTCTGCCGTGGGGCTTGGAGGAGGAGGAAGAAGTCCTTGCTTTGAGACCCACTGACTGGGAAGAAGACGTGGATGCCCAAAGATCCCAAGACTGTCTGAATAGGGACATAAGTTGGGCTGACTCTTGATCCATGCCACCTGCAGTGGGCTGCTGTGGGAATAAGAGGGGAGGGGATCCCCCGTGAGTCGGCAGACAAGGTTCTAGTAGATAAGTTGGAGGAAACTGGGACATCTGGCTCCGAAATGAGTGACCCTGCATGCTCCACCTTGTGTAGCACTGAAGGAGAGACGTCCTGCACCACCCTGGAAGACTCCCCCGCATGATCAATAAATGTGAAACATAGCTGGGTCCATGAGAATGCAGCACTTCCTGTCCAGTGATGCACCGTGTTAAGGAGGAATGCACGGTACCGATGCTTGGCCTCTCTTTGATTTGTGCTGTTCTGAACCAGTGACTGGAGTGCCGGGGAGAAATGGGGTGAATTGAAAATGGCCGCTGCAGTGTCTTATAGAGTGCGTGGCAGCTCTGAAAGCAGAAGAAATGGCAGAAAGGCGGTGGACAGCAGATCTAGCAGACTCAAGCTGCCCGGGTAGTGCAGCAGGGAAATAGCCTGTAGAAGGGATAAAAACCGCCGCCAGAGGTACGGAAGTGGAGGGGGGGGGGGGAGGAGGGAGAAAATTGAAATAACCCACTGCAAACCTTCCATTCACCTCAGCCGTTAGCTGCGGATGAAAGATGCAGGGAAATGTGGGGGGAAGAACAGCAGAAGCTATAACATCAGTGCCAGGCTTCTTCTAACTAAGGTACACCTTAGAAAATAAAGAAGGGATGCTGCTGTTGCTATCACAGGATCTATGGCACCTTCCTGCAATATGCTTCACTGGTCCTCCTGACCAGGAGATAGGTTACCCCACAGGGAAAGCTGAACTGGACCTCCTGACCAGGATCTCCCTGCTCACACTAGACTGGGTAGTCAGTGGGAAACTTCAAAGGTAAAACCTCATGTGCGCCCTGAAGACCTCCATCAAATCAGGCTCCAAGCTCCAACGGCAGAGACACTTAGCCCCTTAGAATGGCAGGCTGCCTGGAGGAAATCTATTATCTGCTGAGAAATACTGAGGGTGACACCTAGGGGAGCCTCTCTATATGTCAGAGCCCACTTGTTGAAACTTCCGGTATTTTCTCTGTCTCTAACAACTACTGGCAGGGGGGCTTAACCACTTGTCTGGGCTGGTCTAGCAGGATGAACTGGAAAATGATAGAGCTCTATTAAATAATGAATGGAGTGGAACGGGTAAACATAGATCAGTTGTTTGCATGTTCAAGAAAGTAGAAAGACTAGGGGGATATGCAATGAAGCTACAGTATAGTTCACTTAAGACTTATAGGAGAAAATATTTTTTCACTCTACGCGTAATCAAACTCTGGGATTCATTATCAGAGAATGTAGTAAAAGCTGTTGGTGTAGCCGAGTTTAAAAAGGTTTGCATAAGTTCCTGGAGGAGAAGTCCATAAACCATTATTAAAGAGGACAAGGAAAAACCACTGCTTATCCTGGTATAACCAATGTGTACCTTTCTGGGAACCTGACAGATATATGTGACCTGGATTGGTCACTGTTGGAAAAAGGATACTGGGCTTGATGGACCTTTGGTCTGACACAGTATGCCATATCTTATGAGGAGTGGAGCGTAACTAGACAATATCAACCAAGAACAAAAACAGATAACAGAGAAACATAAGGAGGAGATATGGGATGAAAGAGTAAGTTCATGAGAAAAACATAATAGGGCAACAAAATAATTATTGAAAGGCACGCTAAAAAAAGACAAGTTTTAAGGCCAGCCTTGAATGTCTGGTAAGAGGATTCTAGACTGAGTTCAGATGATATAGTGTTCCAGAGGTGAGGGGGAGAGAAACCAAAGGCTATAAATTGATAGGTCTCAAGGTGTAATATGGTTTTTGATGGATGCTTAGGAATAGGGATAAGCTGCGAATGAAGACAGATCAGGAGACCAGTATAAAAGCGCAATAGGTCAATAGAAGAATTTTATATAGGATTCCAGGATTATACTGTTCATTCTGAATCCATAACAATCATCTCTCCATTCCCCTCTTCCCCAACCAAGATCCAGAGTTAAAAAGTTTCAGATACAAAAAATGGTCTCTTGCATTGTAATGCTGAAGTGGTGCATCTTATGCTGCAGGATTTCATATCCTGACTACCGGAAGAGAAAATGCAAAGAAAATCATGTAAAAGTGTGTGGAAAAAGGCAGTGACTATAAGAGCGCCCATATTACTATATAAACAGGAGGTTGTCCAGAGACAGCCAGAGCTGTAGGGGAATAGCAGTATGTCCTGACAAGCAGTCAGACAGAGCTATAGGACAGCATCAGTAACAGACAGGTCAGAGAGAAAAAGTCTTGGGGGGAAAACTCCAAGCAACAGGAAAGAAGTTGTTTCAGACTGAAGTATGTTCCAGTTTATCTTAGGAGACATGAACTGATTAATTAGTTTCTAATAAAATCAGACCGGGTCACATCTCCTTCTTCAGCTCACTCTCCTCACACCACCAGAATCATATCTTGCTTTTAATTTAGTTATTTCGGATGACTTAATATACTGTCATTCAAATTGTACATCATGGCAGTTTACAAAACTAATAAAAGCCTGGAGGCTGCAGAAATAAAAACATACAATAAAACGTATGTTAGAATGCAAAAAATATTTGAAATAGCGACAAACTATAATGAATATAAGACACTATAGTCCAAGACAAGAATTAAAACAGAGAAACAATAGGTAGAACAGGGAAGAGAAGGGAATGGTAAATATTAATCTAATTAAATGCCTGAGAGAACAACCATGTCTTTTTCTCCCTTTCTGAACTTGTTATATGAGCTTTCCAAATGAAGTTCTGGGTGGAGAGAATTCTCCAGAGCTGAGGCCATAAGTAATTAAAGGCAGCCTTTTCAGAAAAGATTAGTCAAGCTTGTTCCGGAGAGGACAAAGAGGTTTGCTTGTGATGATCGAAGAGAAGGACAGTAAGGTAATAAAGTGATATTTTAATTACCAGATAATGTAATTTTCCTTGAGTCCTGCTAGACCAGTCCAGACTACTGGGGGTTGTATTCCCCTACAAGCAGATTGGTGGAGACAAAGAACCAATGAAAAGCCCAGGCTTCAATGACATCACTCTCATACCTCCATACGCCTCAGCCACCAGATGTCTCTTCAGTATCCATCCCAAAGCATATGGGAGAACATGGCAGGCCTCACACAAACTCAACATGGGCAAAAATGAGCAATCAAACAGTAGAAAACTATGCACAGAAAAGCATAAAGAGAAGTCTGTTCGTAGAAAATGAACCTGCAGAGCCAAAATAGAAATCATAGTGGACTCATGGGAACCACCTCATAAGAGCAGAGCAAATAGTTCCAGAGGTGAGCCCTGGACTGGTCCAGCAGGACTCAAGGAAAGGACATTAACTGGTAGGTACCATAACATCCTGCTAGACCAGTCCAGACAAGTGAGACTTACCAAAGCTACGCCTCCACTGGGCAGAAAGAAGATAAAGCAGCTACCAAAACCTTAGAGCCAAAGGCCATGTTCGCCAGAGCATGGACATCCAAGCAGAAATGCTTGACAAAAGTGAAAGTGATGCCCACATTGCTGCCTGATAAATGTCTGCAGGGGCTACTGAGCTCCACTCCGCCTACAAGGACCCATGCGCTCGGATAAAAGGGGCATGCAAACCCTCTGGAACCAGCTGGTTCCACAACAGATCTGTCTTGGCAATGGCCTCCTTAACCCAGTGCCCTAGTGTAGACTGAGCTACCGTACCACCTTGCGCGGGACAGCAAACAGCACAAAAAGATGTCTGACTTACAAAAGGAATTCATAACATCCAAGAAACCAGAGAAGCACCCTTCAGACATCCACAAGGCGAAGATCCTTATCATTCCTCTGATACTGCTCCTTAAGAGAAGGAAGGCAAGTAAATCACCTGGTTCACATGAAAGGGAGAAATCACTTCAGGGAAGAAGGAAGGCACAGGCTGAATAAATAAGTAAGGCTCTCTGTAAGTCAGAGCCTGTAATTTGGAAAACCGCCTTGCGGAACAATCGCAACCAAGAAGGCTGTCTTGAGCATCAAGTCCTGCAGACTAGTGCACTTCAGCAGCTCAAGAGCTCTGACATCAGGGCCCCGAGCACCAGACAAAGGTCCCAGACCATAGGGGAGGATGCAGATGCCGATCCCCCTCCTCCCCCCAATAAAAGGCATGAAACATCCAAGTGTGTGGCTAAAGACTTACTAGCCAAGGTGAAATTAGGCCTTACCTGCTAAATGGCTTTCCTTGAGGAACTCCAGTTCGGTCCCGCACCTCTGGTAAGTCAACCCCCACCAGCAGCTTGGAGACTAATATATCACTCTTTTGATGACATCACTATATAGAGGCAGCCGGTTCTGCCTTCCAGCTCAGTACCTATTGACAAAGCAGATTCACAGGAGCAGCAAATGAGTAGCCAACAAATTATAAACTAAAAACTTTAACTACGCTAGGATACCACCAATCCCCTGGGACCCTATTTTCCCCCCCAAATGAGGAAACTTGCCAGTGAAGCATGTCCCCATCCTGGGTAAGGGACAGAAACCTTGGGCGGCCCTGCCCCCAGACAAGACAACAAACTGCAACCTTCTCAATAGTCACCCTTCCGGAAAGCCGATAATATGCTCATAAGATGTCCGTGGAGCCTCTGCTTATGCAGATATTCCTCAGGCCTGGGATCGCAACGTTCACTGAATATAAAAAAAAGATAGGAAGGGATTTGGGACTGGACTGGAGTTCCTCAAGGAGAGCCAATTAGCAGGTAAGGCCCAATTTCACCTTCCTTATCATCCCTCCAGTCCAGTCCCGCACATCTGGGATTTAACAGAGCAGTACTAACAATGGGAGGGGCCCGTGAATCCGGTCTGAATTACCGCTGCCCCAAATCTGGCGTCCCTTGCCGCTTGAACATCTAGACAATAATGCTTCAGAAAAGTGTGCAGAGAAGACCAGGTAGTCGCTCTACAAATGTCCACCGCTAGCACATGCTGAATTCCGCCCAGGAGGCCACTTGAGCTCTTGTCGAATGAACCTTCAGCTCCTCTGGCACTGGCTTCCCTCTCATCACATAAGCGGAAGCAAACGCCTCCTTGACCCACTTAGCTACAGAAGCGTTGGCTGCCGCTTCACCTTTGCACGTCCTCCCAAACAGCACAAACAAATGATCTGACTTCCAAAAAGGAACTGTCCTTTTTAAATATTTTGCAAAACCCGGCAGACATCAAGGAGATGCCACTGAGGATCTGCCAGCGCCGGCAGGGAAACTGGTTGATTCATGTGAAATACCGTGACTACCTTGGGCAAAAAGGAAGGCATGGGATGAATAACTACCTTCTCTTTAGTAGAAAAGAGAGGAATGGCTCCCTACAGGAGCTTGCAACTCAGAAATACACCGAGCTGAGCAGATTGCCACCAGGAATACTGTCTTTAGGGTCAAGTCTTTCAGGGTGGAGGAGCTAAGAGGTTCAAATGGCTCCTGCGTTAACGGCTCCTGGGATGGAGCCAAGTGACTCTTGGCTATGTTGATCACCCAAATGAGATTTTGTAGGAAATTCCGAATGAGCCAGTCGTCAAGGTATGGGTGTACCAGGACGCCCTCCTTGCGAAATGCCGCTACTGCCGCCACCACCACCATCACTTTGGTGAAGGTGCGTGGAACCGTTGCTAACCCAAAGGGCAACGTCCAAAACTGGAAATGTCCATTGGGCACCGCAAAGCGGAGAAACTGGTGATGCTCTGAACGCATGGGGATATGTAAGTAGGCCTCTGTAAGATCGAGAGATGTCAAGAATTCCCCTTCTTGGACTGCTACAATAATTGACCTCCATGTCTCCATGCAAAAACGAGGAGCATGTAAACACTTGTTCACGTGTTTGAGGTTGAGAATGGGCTGAAACCCATGGGAACCATGAAATAAATCAAGTACCGACCGGTGCAGCACTGGGACTCTGACTTGTACGACCGCTCCCAGCTGCAGCAGAAGTCCTAGGGTGTCCCTGCCCGCCTTGACCTTGGCCGATGCCATGCCAGGTGAACGGATGAAAGCAGGAGTCAGATGTTTGGAGAATTCCAGCACATAACCTTCTCTGATGACTTCTGGTACCCATTGGTCGGACGTGATCTGGACCCAGGCAGGGTAAAAGTCCCACAGCCGACCTCCCATGGGCTGTACCTCCTAGGCCCCCCTCGTTTCATTGTGTCTTCATAGGCCCCAAGGAGGATGTGGAGGGAAAGTAGCTGCGCCCAGTCCCCCAAAAACCATGCCCCTGAGAAGCAAACCGGCCTCTCTGGTATAGGGTAAACCTCACCAATCTGAAACACCTGAAGTCTCTCAATTGACTGCAAGGCTGAGCCATAGAGCGGGGTTGCTTCTGCATGTCCTCCGGGAGGCGACCCCTTTGGACTCCCCCCAGCTCCTTCACCAACTTTTCCAATTCTTCACAGGAGCTTCTCACAAAACGGGAGCCTACTAAGCCATGATTTGGAGGAGGCGTCCACAGCCCAGTTTTGCAACCAGAGATAGTGGCAGGCTGCCACCACCGAGGCCATCCCTTTAGAGAGGCTTCTGATCAGATTGTAGAAGTTGTCTGCTAGGTAGGCAGCCCCCGATTCTACCCGAGAGGCCGCCACTGACTGCTCCAGTGGCTCTTCCCCAGAGTCACAAATCCCTTGCGCCCAGCGCATGCAGGCTCGAGTCACCAAAGCCCCACAAACCAAAGCCTGCAAGGATAGCACGTTGTTAAACGCCTGTTTTAACAGGGTGTCTAGCTTCCTATCCTGGGCATCCTTAAGGGCCGCATTGACCTTGACCAGGATTGTCATCTTTTTCGTGACCACAACATCAACCTTTGGGGAGTGGAACAGCTCCCGCTCCTGTTCAGGCAATGGGTAAAGACACATCATGGACCTAACTCCCCTCAGATCGACCTCTGGGAGGTCCCACTCATCCTGGATCATTTGTCTCATCACTCTATGCACTGGAAAGACTCTTTGTGGCTTTCATACCGCCTGAAGAAGCAGATTCTTCAAAGACTTCCTCCACTGGCACTCCTACCGGCATATTTAGAGCCTTGAGGGTCTCCCTAATAAGTGCTGCCAATTCTTCTCTGTGGAAGACTCGTACTATCTGGGACCCCTCCTCTTGAGGGAGCTCCCTTTCCTTCAGTTCTTCTGCGGGTGCATCCAAATAGGAGTCCAGGTCCGCCTCCTCTGGCCCTTCTGTCTGAGGAGAGACCTCCCCTGAATCCCCCTCAAACCTACGTCGCCTCTTAGCAGACTTTTCACTCACTTCCTGCTCCAGGGTGCCTGCTGGCCTCTTCATGGCTGGCTCCAGTCCTGACCCCTGATGGTCCAGGCCCTGGAGCTTCATGCAGTAGACCCTATGCAAGAGGAGGTCGAATTCTGAAGAAAACGCCCCTGGGCCCCGTTGCTGCGTCCCTGGGAAGTAGAAGAGCCAGGATCAGCTAACTCCCGGCTGTAACGTTCCAACTGGTGGGGCAAAGGCCCCAGGTCTGTCTCTGCAGCCAGGCCCTGCCCCTTCTGGGCCTGCGGGGTACCCCCTGCTGCCCCTGAGAAGGCCGCACACCCCAAGTGTCCTGCGCCATTGTCCAATGACTCCTGCTCCTTTTTTGCAGCCACGGTAGACTCCATTTTCAGAAACTGAGGACCGCCGCATTCCGCATACCAGGCAATGCTGCCGGGCTGGCATTGTCCTGACCTACTCAACACTCTCAGCTCTGCAGCGCTAGGTCCTGCTGCACTGGTTTTCTGTGGCACCGGCGAAAGTGGCAACCAGGCCAAACCCTCCTGTTAAGCCTGCTTTCCCAGACCAGCCAATGTTCTCATGAACTCCTGCCTTCTTTTGTTGTCTTTTTTTTTGTTTGCTTTTTAAAAACAGATACAGAGCTAACCAAATTTGACCAAAATACACAAAATTAAGAAATTAGAAGAAATTTACCCAGCCGCAGGACCATGAACAGACTTGGAGATCTCCTCTCTCCCTTTGCACAGACCCACAGCAAAGTCGCGGCCTGCCCAATGTTTTCCTGCACAACCGTAAGCCACCCTGAGCCACACGGTAGAAGGTGAGAAATTGCACAGGTAGAGGGAAAGAAAAAGGAAGGTATCGGAGCACTACCCTTTACTTTTCTCCAAACAGAAGCTGCTTGCCTCCATGCCTCAGGCAATGCTTCTCTCTTCTGCGTAAGCAACGAGATGGGAGTATCGCCGGAATGCTGAATGTGGCCTTGCCTGCTACACAGCGGCTCCTCACCCGATTATGGGTTTGGGAACCGCTGCTGCTCTGAAACGGCTGAAAAGGGCTTTGGAGCAGGGCAACCCCTATCCTGCCATCCAGGGGAATATGGGGGGGGGGGGGGGGGAAGGGGTGGAGAAGGCCCCTGCTGCCCCTCTTCCCCCCCCCCAAACTTTAACTTTCAGCATCAACTTTGATCTAGTCCCTGTTTTTGCCTATTGTAAACCACCCTGGTACCCATGGTGTGGGTGGTATATAAAGAAACAAAGATAAAGAGTAAGGCAACCGTAATCCATAGTGCCTTAAGGAATTTGCAGAGCAGCACAGGCCCCACTAAACTAAACTACTCTAACTTCTTAGTTGTCCCTTCAGCAAGTTCATTCCCCCGAGTCACCACCTCCAGCTGCTTGGAGACCGAGTTTACTGAGCTGGAAGGCAGAACTGGCTGATAGTGATATCATCAAAAGAGTGACATGCTCAGTCTCCAAGCTGCTGGTGGGGGTTGACTAACCAGAGATGCGGAACTGGACTGGAGGGAAGATAAGGAATGGCCCTCTGAAACAGGCCAAAGCTGCCACCTGAACATTCAGGGAGCTAAAAGAAAAAAGGCCCTTCTCCAGACTGTCCTGCAGAAAAGGTCACAGAGACGACATCTTGACTGCCTCAGGAGCCACCTGCCTTGTGCCACACCAGCACTTAAGGCACTAGACCCACAATTATGCCAGCTTGTTAGAACTCCTCTGGATTCTGAGCAGAGTGGAATGCCACTGCTGGAGAATAGCCCGTATACGCTAACCATCTCCTTACAGGAGACAAGCCGTAAGAGAAAGGAGCCAGGTCCTCAGAACAAGCAGCCCCTGACTCAATAAGCCCAAAGATGGGGGCAAGCAAAGAGGTGGCGCTTGCAGAATCTACACCAGATCTCCACATCACGCTCTCCTCAGCCAACCCGGTGCTGCTAGAATAATCCTTCTCGGGTGGCACTCCATATGCCAAATCACATGTCCCACCAGAGGCCAGGGAAGAAACACCTTACAGCAGGTGCTGACTTGGTCAAGGTAGAGGCAGGAGGCCAAGGCCTTCAGATCCTGTCTCCATGTAATGACTGAAGAAGCGACATACTTTGGCATTAGAGCGGGTCACCATCAGATCCCGCTTGGGGTGACCCCAGCAATGCAGAAACAACTGAAAACACCTCCTGATTCAACTCCCACTCTTCCTGGGACCAGAGAGTGCTGGCTGAGAAAATCCATTGCCACAATATCAACCCTATAATACTCAAAACCCAATCTCACACATTCAATTATCTATAACCCCAAACCAAAGAAAATGTGTGTATGTGTATATTCAAATTTTTGTCGGAACTATTGCCATGAGGGTACACACCCTCCCGTAGCAATAATGTTCCTTTTTTTCTTTATGTAAAAAGAGGGAGCACGACCCTCACCCACCCTAAAAAGATACCAAAATCACAGTTTGTACCCTATCATGATTTTGGTATCTTTTTAGGGTGGGTGAGGGTCGTGCTCCCTCTTTTTACATAAAGAAAAAAAGGAACATTATTGCTACGGGAGGGTGTGTACCCTCATGGCAATAGTTCCGACAAAAATTTGAATATACACATACAATATCAACCCTGGCAATGTGCAGGGCCAACAAACTAGGTAGTTCTTTGCCATCCAGGCAAATAGGAGAGCCACCTCCAAGGCTACCCCACCACTCCTCGAGTCGCCTTTCCTGTCAACTCAAGCCAACACCGTGGCAATGTCCGTGAATATGTGAACTGCCTGGACTTTGACTGGGGGCCGGAGACGCTGAACAGCCAACCTGATGGACCTTACTTCAGGACAGCTGATGGTCCACACCGCACAGCATGGTCGCCAGAACCTCTGGACAGCTAGCTAACATTAGTCACAGTGCCATCTGCCACCTCCTGCCCTTAGGCAGGCAAGGCCAGACTAATCGCACCCTCTAGGGACAACTCAGGAGCTACCATGCTGGAAGAGCAGAACCCAGAAGTTGGAGATGAGGCGCCTTGTTTGCCACAGGCCAAACAACGATTCCTGGAAGAAGACAGAGAGTTAAGGCAAGTATAATAACAGCGCGCACTAAGGTCACAGTGGCCCGAAGGCATGCATTTAACTCCACTTTTACTGCAATGCACGTTACAGGGGCTAGGGTAGGAATGTACTTACAGAACGTGCAACTGCCAGGCACACAATAGGAGAAAATTCTATTAACGCATGCAAAAAAACAGCAGGAAACCTCCACACCACACCAACGGTCTATCGCAAATTGCATCCCAAATGGACAGAATCGGGAGCCCCCAAGAAGGACAGTGATGAGGTCAAGCCTTGGTACTCATCACCCTAAGAGCCCTAGGCAGAGGATCCATGCTGGGCTCAACTCTGTTACACTGGCTTGCAGCACTGTGTTTAAGATGGCTAGCAGGCAGATCCCTCTGAGAGCCTTCTGCAATCTTTGGGAGAGAGCAGGGAGAACAGAGAAGGGAGGGGGCGTTGAGGTTGTTTGAGGCTGCTGCACTCTTACAAATTCTTCCAATTTCTGGTTGTTCAAAAGGCTCTTATGATAAGCGCATGGAGCTAAACTAAATTTTCCCTCCTTCTATGGACTGCAAAAAGACTGCAGACTAGTAGAGCCTCCCATGTCACGCTCAAGCGAGAAAGTCACCCTCAAGGTGGTTGTTCACAAGCATTTAATCAATCTTTTCCTCTCAAATCTTCAGATTTTCTTCAGAGAAGAGAAAATCCATCCACCATCTGCTGGAGACAAAGAAATACTGAAGAGGCCTCTGGTGGCTGAGGCGGATAGAGGCATGGGAGTGATGTAATTGAAACCTGGGCTTTTCATTAGTTCTTTGTCTCCATCAATCTGCTGGTAGGGGAACACAACCCACTTGTCTGGACTGGTCTAACAGTATGATATGGAATAGGGAGTTTAAGTAAAGCACAGTTACTTACCTGTAACAGGTGATCTCTGGGAACAGCAGGAATTAGTCCTCACATATGGGTACGTCGGTACCGACGGAGCCTGCGCGGGGAAGCTCCCCAGCTTCCCAGAAGGAAAGCTTTTGGGGCCTCCCACTGCGCATGCGCGCTGCCTTCCCGCCTTCCTGACCAACTCTCCTCAGTTCGAGTTTAAAGCTGAGACAATAGAGAGAGGAAAGGAAAGAGAGAGATAGATACAACTCCTAGGGGAGGCGGGTGGGTTGTGAGGACTAATTCCTGCTGTTCCCAGAGATCACCTGTTACAGGTAAGTAACTGTGCTATCTCCAGGAACAAGCAGGAATAAGTCCTCACATATGGGGACTCCCTAGCTAAGATGCCTGGGAGATCCCCTGAAGGGTATGAGACCCTGAAAGGTTCCTCATCTTTCTATGGATCTCAGGCATCCATTCAGGGAAGGTGGGCTGGAGTTGTTCAAGAATGGAACAGGTGTCTGAGGACAGCCTGATCAAACAAGGCATCCCGGCGGGAGTCCTTGTCCAAACAGTAATGGGCTGTAAAGGTATGAACCGAGGCCCAGGTGGCTGCTCGACAGATCTGGTCAATGGACACAGAGAGTTTAAATGAGCCATAGGAGGTGGCCATCGGGAGGAGTGGCCTAGTGGTTAGGACAAGGTACTTCAGGCCGGAGGGCCAGGGGTTCAAGTCCCACCTGGGGACAGCAATCTCAGCCCGGAGGGACTGGGATTTCTAGTCCTGTAGGCACTCCTTGTGGTCTTGGGCAAGCCACTTAACCCTCCATTGCCCATGTTCCCTGTAAGTATTAGCGTATGTGTCTCATATCCCCTCGTGTTAAATGTATCCCCCAATTGACCGCTTTGACCCGGTGAAAAGCGGGATATAAATACAGCTAAATAAACAGCTAAATAATAAATAAACATAACCCTCACGTTGTGAGCGGTGACATGGCCCTCCAGAGAAAGGTTCTTACTCTGGTAAGCAAAAGAGATACACTGAGCAATCCAATTGGAGAGTGTTCTTTTGGAGACTGGAAGTCCTAAATGAGAAGGATCAAAAGCAACAAAAAGCTGAGAAGACTTTCGATGTTGCTGTGTCCTGTGGAGGTAAAAGGCAAGAGCTCTTTTACAGTCTAGAGTATGAAGGTTCCTCTCTGCACTGGATGCATGAGGAGCTAAAAAAGACAGGTAAATATACCTCTTGATTAAGATGAAAAGTTTTCATGATGGAACCTTGTATAAGGTGGATTAGCCACTAGAGCTTGCAGTTCACTGATACGGCGAGCTGAGGTGACTGCAATAAGAAAAATAACCTTCCAGGAAAGAAATTTCAAGGAGGTAGTGGCTAAGGGTTCAAAAGGTGGCTTCATAAGCTAACCAAGAACCAAGTTTAAGTCCCATGCCACCGGAGAAGGTCGAATGGGAGGTTTAGTTAAGGTTAGGCCTCTCATGAATCTTGCAATAAGAGGATGAGAGGAAACAGGTTGTCCATTGATGGGCTTAAGTGATGCCGCAATAGCACTCAAATGGACTCTTACTGAATTTGTTTTGAGTCCTGCATTGGAGAGATGCAGGAGATATTCCAAAAGAGAATTCAATGGGAGTGCTAGAGGGTTAAGACCCTTTTGAGCACACCAAATGGAAAATCTTTTCCTTTTAAAAGCTAAGAACGCCTAGTGGAAGGTTTCCTAGAGGCATGTAGGATGTCCTTCACTTGCTGCGAAAGATTGAAGGTCTAGGCCTTCAGTAACCAAGCTCTGAGGTGAAGGGAGTTGGGGTTTGGGTCCCACAAAGTACCCTCCTCCTGAGACAGAAGGTCTGGAGCCGCTCCCAAGTCCAGGAAGGGGGCTTGGGAGAGATGCAGAAGTAGAGGGTACCACACTTGGCGTGGCCAGCGTGGAGCTATGAGGATCATGGACCCTTGATCCCTTTGAAGTTTGAACAGAGTCTTGGGAATCAAAGGAATGGGTGGAAAGGCATACAGGAAGCCCTGACCCCAATGCAGGAGGAAGGCATCCTTGGCCTGAACTCCCTGACACGGAATTCTGGAACAGAACCGGGGAAGTTTGGCATTCCATGGACTTGCAAAGAGGTCTATGTCCGGGGTTCCCCATTTCTGGAAGATTCTGAGTGCCTGATCCATGTGCAGGGACCATTCGTGTGGAAGCAGAACTCGACTGAGTCTGTCTGCCCAAGAGTTTTGGATTCCTGGAAGATATACTGCCAGGAGATGGATTTGATGCTCTCTAGCGAAGGCCCATAATCTTAGAGCTTCGTTTCAAAGCGACAGAGAGCCAGTCCCTCCTTGTTTGTTTATGTAAAACATGGCTACTTGATTGTCCGTGTGAATAAGGACTGTCATGTTGCTGAGGAGGTTATGAAAAACTTTGAGAGCCAGAAAGATTGCTCGAAATTCCAAGTGGTTGATATGAAGGGTGGTCTCCTGTGGAGACCAAGTGCCCTGAGTGGAGAGATCTTGGAGATGAGCCCCCCAACCTGTTTGGGAGGCATCTGTTGTGAGGGTTGCTTGGGGCAACAATGGTTGAAAGGGGGCCCCCAACAACAGATTTTGAGTGGATATCCACCATTGGAGAGACCAAAAGAGACGATTGGAGTTTGCTATTTGGTCTGAGAGAGCTCCTGATGCTTGAGTCCACTGGGTGGATAAAGTCCATTGAGCTGCTCTCATATGCAGGCGAGCATAAGGCACCACATGCACTGTGGAGGCCATGTGGCCTAATAGTTGTAGCATCTCTCTGGCAGTCAAGTGGCTTCTGGACTGAGTCTGAGAGGCTAAGTGCACTACACGTTGGCAACGGACCTGTGGTAGATAGGCCTTTGCAGTGGTGGTATCCAACCAGGCCCCTATGAACTCCAGGGATTGCGCAGGGATGAGTTGAGACTTTGGCAGATTGATCACAAGTCCCAGATACTGCAGGATGCGTCTGGTGCGATCCAGGGAAGTCTGAGCCTCGGACTGAGATGGAGCTCGGATGAGCCAGTCGTCCAGGTATGGGAAGACAAAAATTCCCAGGGCGCGTAGAAATGCAGCTACTATTGCCATGCATTTGGTAAATACCCTTGGAGCAGAGGCTAGACCGAAGGGAAGTACTCTGTACTGGAAATGTTTTCCCTGGAACAGAAACCGTAGGAATTTTCTGTGGGATGGATGGATGAGTATATGTGTGTACGCATCCTTGAGATCTAGAGAACAAAGCCAATCCTGACTCTGTAGGTATGGAAGGAGAGTACCTAGAGAAAGCATCTTGAATTTCTCCTTGTATAGAAATTTGTTCAATTCTCTGAGATCCAGAATGGGTCTGTACCCCCCTGTTTTCTTGGGAATGAGAAAATAAGGGGAGTAAAAACCTGATCCCTGTTGAGGAAGAGGAACCTCTTCTATTGCCTTTTGGGCGAGAAGAGTGGTCACCTCCTGACTCAACAGGTCTAGGAGAGATGGGTAGAATTGAAACTTCTCACCATGGTATGGGGAGGAAGGTTGGAGAAATGCAGTTTGTAGCCCTCTCTGATGATAGAGAGGGTCCATTGTTCTGATGTGATTTGCTCCCATCTGGGAGCAAAATGAGTTAACCTTCCTGGAATGGTGAGAGGTTCTGGTTTTAGAGCCAGAAAGGTTAAGTTTTCTAGATTTAAGTCAAAATCCCTGAGGAGGTTGGGACTGTTGGGCTGTAGCAGCCCCTGCAGGTTTTGCCCTGGCCTGTTTAGGCTGCTGACGCTTAGGAGCAAAGCGAGCTGCAGAAGATTGTTGGCCAGTATTTGTGGCAAATTTGGCCTTCTTGTAGAAAGGCTTTTTGAAAGATTTTTTCTTGACAGGGGTAGAGGTAGACTTAGAAAGTCTATCTAATGCAGCATTTTCTGCATCCATTTGAGTGGCTTTGATTTGCCACTCCTTACCAAACAGATTCTCACCTGTACAGGGCAAATTTCCCAACCCATCTTGGACCCAGGGTTCTAGGTCAGAGGCCTGGAGCCAAGCAATTCTGCGAGCCGCAATGGCAATACCTGAGGCTCTGCTAGCACCCTCAAAGGAGTCAAAGGCTGCTCTGTTGGAGAACTTTGAAATATCTTGGGTATGCTTCAGCAAAAGAAGGAACTCCTCCTTTCTATCCTCTGGGATAAAGGGGAGAAAATGGCGTATCTTTAATGCAATTTCCTTCAGAAACATGCCCATATAGAGGCTGTATGAGTTGATTCTGCCAATAAGCATACTTGCTTGGAAGATTTTTCTTCCAAAAGCATCCAGATTCCTACATTCTCTTCCTGGGGGAGTAGAAGAGTGTCTTTTAGTACTCTTTATCCTTTTCATAGCTGACTGCACCACGATGGAGTGGTGAGGGAGCTGAGTTTTTTAAAACCCAGGAGAAGGGGGGACACGATACATGGTGTCCAGACGACGAGAATGTGGAGATAGGGTGAGAGGAGTCTCCCATAAGTCCATCATGTGATCTTGAAGAATTTCATGGATGGGCAGGGTGACTGCCTCTTTGGGAACCTTAGAGTATCCTAAAATGTCTAACTTTTTTGCTCTAGGTTCTTTTTCAGAGGATACAGAAATAGAAAGACCTTTAGCTACTTCAATGATGAAGTCTTGAAAGGATAAATCCTCTGGAGGAGACATTCTCCTCTTTGGGGAAGAGGGCTCTTCAGGTAGAGTAAGGGATACTTCAGCAGAGTCATCTGATGAATCAGAATCATCAGAAGACTCAAAGTATCGTCTGTTTGCTTCCAGGGATCGATAAGCGTATCGACCGGTATCTACATCGGGGGTACCCGGAACCGGATCGGTATCGGGAAAAACCCCGGAACCGGGAACCGGAATCGGTATTCTGGTCGATGTGGATGGCCTGGGTACCGGTATCTGTTGTGGTACCGGAACCGGAGTCGGTACCGCAGGGTGCGGTACCGAGGGCGTCGCAGCCTTAATGAAAGCGAAAATGGCCTGCTGCATGGATTGAACTGTATGATCCATGGACGCCACGACTGTCTGGATGTCGGTACCGGATGAAAGAGCCGGTACCCCAGAACAGTCTAACAGGTGATCGGTCGAGGCCGTGCCATCGATGTCAACCTGTAACCCCATAGGAGGAGCTTTGGAAGCCGGAGCTTCCCGCCGGGGTTGTTTGGCTGGGGCAGGGTCCTCAGGGTCAAGCCCAGGTGTATCTCGATACTTAGAGGGAGATTTGCCCTTTGAGGACCTGCCAGAGGAATGTTTGGTTACCTGAGATCCATCAGGAGAGGAAGACCTGGAAGATGTCGATGCTGGAGTATCTGTAGAAAACAGCATGTGAAACTTGGCTGCCCGGTTCTGTAAGCCACGTTTAGACAAAGAACAGGATGGGCAATCCGGAATGGAATGGTCAGGCCCCAAACATTTAAGACACCATTCATGGGTGTCTGTGACTGAAATAGTACCGCTGCACTTGGTGCATTTTTTAAACCCAGAGGCTTGTTTCTCCATGAGGGAGAATTTGTGAAGGCCTAAAGGCCTCACAGAACAAACACACCAAGTGAGGAAAAAAGAAGATTTTTTTTTTTTTAAAGAAATAAAGGAAAAAAGACCGGCAGTACCGGTCTGGAATCGGGGAAGGCAGACACGCGGCCAAAGAAATAAATTAAAACAACAACTTCTTCAGCGGTGACAGGAACACGACCTGTTGGCTCCGCGGAAAAAGAAGAACTGAGGAGAGTTGGTCAGGAAGGCGGGAAGGCAGCGCGCATGCGCAGTGGGAGGCCCCAAAAGCTTACCTTCTGGGAAGCTGGGGAGCTTTCCTGCGCAGGCTCCGTCGGTACCGACGTACCCATATATGAGGACTTATTCCTGCTTGTTCCTGGAGATAGAGGGAGTCCCCAGAAAAAGCGTAGTTACTCACCTGTAACAGGTGTTCTCCAGGAGCAGCAGGAATCAGTCCTCACTTATGGGTGACGTTGGCGCCGACGGAGCCCTCGCGGAGCAATTTTCCCCAGCTTTCAAAGAAAGCCTTTGGGAATTGCAGCGCGCATGCGCGGTCCTCTTCCCGCCCAAGGGTGCCATCTTAGCCAGTCAGATGACATAGCTAAAAAAGACAGCATAAAAATTTGCAAAAAACTAAAGCAGATGATTGCAGCTCCAAGGGGAGGAGGGAGGGTTGTGAGGACTGATTCCTGCTGCTCCTGGAGAACACCTGTTACAGGTGAGTAACTACGCTTTCTCCAGGACCAAGCAGGAAGTCAGTCCTCACTTATGGGACTCCCAAGCTCAAGGCTACCGGAGACCCTAAGCACAAAAATGAGCTCCCTCTAGCTCAGCAGCACAGAAGGAAGAATCTTCGCTGAATTATTACCCACCGGTAGCCCACATCCGGGATGGAGGGTAGGAGTTGCTCAGACCTCAAAGAGATTACGGAGGACTGCCTGTCCGAAAGCACTGTCCCTGTGGGACTCCCTCTCGAGACAGTAATGGACCGCAAAAGTCTGGCTCGAAGACCAAGTAGCGGCCCGGCAGATGTCTGCCAGCGGAACAGAGCGGAGGTAAGCCACTGACGTAGCCTTTGCCCGAACGCAATGAGCCGTGACTCGACCTTCCAAGGAGAGTCCGGCTGCCCCATAAGCCCAAGAGATACAGTCCGCAACCCAGATGGACAGAGTACGCTTGGAGACCGGGAGCCCCAATTTATTGGGGTCAAAAGACACAAAAAGCTGAGCAGCTTTACGGTGCTCCCGCGTACGGTCAAGGTAGAAGTTCAATGCCCTTCTACAGTCCAGGGTATGGAGGACCGTTTCAGCTCGGCTGGAGTGTGGTCTGGGAAAGAAGGTGGAAGTACCACCTCCTGATTGATGTGAAAAGGGGAGACCACTTTTGGAAGAAATTTTGGGTGAGTCCGTAGGACTACCCTATTTTTGTAGAACCGAGTGTAAGGGGGATCAGACACGAGGGCCTGCAATCCACTTACGCGTCTAGCGGAAGTGAGGGCTATCAAGAACAGTGTTTTCCAAGAAAGAAAACGGAGAGAACAGGTAGCCATAGGTTCAAAAGGCGGACAGGTGATCCGCTGTAAAACCACATTCAGGTCCCAGTCAGGCGCTGGTGGGCGCAGAGGTGGTTTAAGTAGAAGGAGACCTCGGAGAAACCTCGCTACGAGAGGGTCGTTGGAGAGAGGTCTGCCGTCCACAGGCACATGATGTGCTGAAAGAGCACTGAGGTGAACTTTGACGGAGTTGGACTTAAGTCCCAGATTAGAGAGGTATAGCAAGTACTGCAAGACCACCGACACCGGGCAGGAGAAGGGATCCTGAGACTGTTGGGTACACCAAACGGAAAAACGACGCCATTTAAGGGCGTAGCATTTGCGGGTAGAAGGTCGCCGCGAAGCTAAGACGACCTCCTCCACCTCTGCCGGCAGGAGAAGGGGAGCAAGGACTACCCTCTCAGCAGCCAGGCCATTAGGTTGAGAGACCTGAGGTTGGGGTGTAGCAGAGACCCTTGATCCTGAGTGAGGAGATCCGGTTGTAACCCCAGAGGGAATGGATCCTCCACCGCTAATTGCAGCAGGAGTGGAAACCACGGCTGTCTGGGCCAGCGAGGGGCCACCAGGATCATGAAGGCTTTGTCTCGGAGAACCTTGAAAAGAGTCCGAGAGACTAGCGGGATGGGAGGGAAAGCGTACAAAAGGCTCCCCGACCATGAGAGTAGAAAAGCGTCCGCCGCAACTCGAAGGGGGTGTGGCTGACGAGAGCAGAAGCGAGGAAGTTGCCGGTTGTGAGGACTGGCAAAGAGATCCACCGTGGGGAGGCCCCACTTTAGAAAGAGCTTCTGAACTACCAAGGGATCCAGGCGCCACTCGTGCGGCTGGAGGATCCTGCTGAGTTTGTCCGCCAGGCAATTCTCTTGGCCTGGGAGATAAACTGCCTTGAGGAGAACGCCGTGACTGACGGCCCAAGAGCAGAGCTTCTGTGCTTCCCGGCAGAGAAGGAAGGAGCCCGTGCCCCCCTGCTTGTTCACGTAGAACATGGCAACTTGATTGTCCGTCTGGACAAGGACGGACTGGTGAGAGGTCAGGTGGGAGAAGGCCTTGAGAGCCAGGCGGATCGCTCTGAGCTCCAGGAAGTTGATCTGCTGAGCAGACTCCCACGTGGTCCAGAGGCCCTGAGTACGTGCCCCTTGGCAATGTGCTCCCCAGCCCAGGAGGGATGCATCTGTTGTCAGCACCCGGGCCGGCTGAGGTGACTGGAAAGGCATGCCGAGTACTAGGTTCGGTCGATGAAGCCACCACTGGAGAGACGAGATCAGCGGCTCGGAGACGCGCACTAGGTCTGCTAGGCCGCCTGTGGCTTGTTGCCACTGCTGGCGGAGACACCATTGAGCAGGCCGCATATTCAGGCGGGCATTGGGGGTCACATGGACGGTGGAAGCCATATGGCCGAGTAGTCTCAGGAAGCGCCTGGCGGAGACCAGGGGCTGGCTGCGAAAACGGTCGGCTAGGTCCGTGAGCCGTTGAGCTCTGTCGAGCGGTAGGAACGCTCGTGCCTGAGGAGTGTGCAGCCTTGCGCCGATGAACTCGAGATCCTGTGAGGGGAGCAAAGTGGACTTTGCGAAGTTTATAACAAAGCCCAAGTACTGCAGAAGAGTCACCGTGTGGCGTGTGGCGTTGGTGACCTCCGGAGCGGACGCTGCCCTGATGAGCCAGTCGTCGAGGTACGGAAAGACATAGAGGCCGTGAAGCCGGAGATGGGCCGCCACCACCGCGAGACATTTTGTGAAGACTCGCGGTGCGGAGGACAGGCCAAAGGGCAGTACTCTGTACTGGTAATGATTTCCGGCCACCACAAACCTTAGGTACTGGCGGTGGCTTGGGTGGATAAGGATGTGCGTGTAGGCATCCTTTAGATCCAAGGAGCATAGCCAATCTCCCTGCTGGAGGTAGGGCAGAAGGATTCCAAGGGTAAGCATCTTGAACTTCTCCCGCACGAGGAACTTGTTGAGGTTGCGCAAGTCCAGGATGGGTCTGAGGCCTCCTGTTCTTTTTGGTATTAGAAAATACCTGGAATAAAAGCCTTGACCTTTCAGGTGGTGGGGCACCGGTTCCACCGCCTGTTCCTGTAGAAGACCTGCTAACTCCTGAAGGAGTAATTCCCTGTGCAGAGGGGGTCGTGGAGGTTCTCCCGGAAAATAGGAGGGAGGGACCTGGTGGAAGTGGAGAAGATAGCCTTCTCGCATGACTTGAAGCACCCAGGCATCTGAGGTGACGCTGGACCACCTGTGGGCGAAGTGAACCAGCCGGCCTCCGGTGCTGGGAGGAACCAGCGGGGGGGGGGAGAGGCTATGCTTGAGGAGTCAAAACCCCCCACCCTGCTGAGCAGGGGCTGGTGGTGCAGGCTTGGGGGCTTGCTGCCTACGGGACCCGTTACCCCGTCCCTTGGCCTGCTGGCCCTGTTGGGGAGCTGCAGGGGCCTGATATTGGGGGTATTGTTTGTAGGCAGCCGCCTTCCTCGGGTAAAAGGACTTCTTTCCTGAGCCCTTCTTTTTCTGGGAAGGGGCGGAGGTCTTCCTAGAAAGCCTAGTCCGGGTGAGAGTCTCCGTCTCAATTTGTGCAGCCTTTTCAGCCATGGGCTTGCCAAAGAGGTTTTCGCCTCGGCAGGGGACATCGACCAACTTGTCCTGCACCCAGGGCTCAAGGTCAGACGACTGAAGCCAAGCCTGTCGGCGGGCACCGATGCCGGCTGCGGCCACTCGAGCCGATGCTTCAAAGCCATCATAGGCTGCTCGGGATATGAATTTTGAGCATTCCCGAATGCCAGTGGACAAGGCCAGGAACCTCCGCAAGGGTTCCTCGGATAAACCAGCGGAGAATCCGGATAGCTCTTTAGCCAGGTCTCGGAGATACATGCCCATGTATAGCTGGTAGGTCTGGACACGACACGCAAGCATAGAGCCCTGGAAACACTTCTTACCAAGGCCATCCAGGTTACGGGCCTCCCTGCCAGGAGGCACCGAGGAGTGCATCTTCTGGCTCTTAAGACGATGCATGGCCGATTCCACTACCATGGAATGGTGTGGTAGCTGTGCCTTTTGGAAGCCAGGGCTCTTGCGGACTCGATAGATAGAATCGACCCGCTTGCTCAGGACCGGCGAGGTGGCCGGACTCTCCCACATGCGGAAGAGTAGTCGTTCCAGCATGGGAGGAACCGGTACAGTAAAGTGTTCCCTGGCGGGAGAGTCATACTGGAGGGCGTCGAGCTCTTCGGCTCGAGGCTCCTCCTCGGGGTCCGCAGGGAAGGCCAAAGCCTTGGCCATATCCCTGACGAAGTCCGAGAACCGGGCACCCTCCGGGGGGGACTGCTTCCGAGGTTCGGACTCAGGTGAGTCCGAGGGGACACACCGAGTCCGGAAAGAATCAGGCGACTCTTCCTCTTCAGACTCCCAGACCGACTCCGACGAGGACTCGGTGGGGTCGGCCCGGGCAGGGCACGGCACCTGCCGCCCCGACGCCGAGGGAGTCGGCGTCGGCGTCCTCGGTCCCGAACGGGAGGCCGAGGGTGACCTCGACCGAGGATCGACTCGAGTTCGCATGGACTCGAGGATCGGCTCGGTCTCCGGGGTCGACTTAGACGTCGACGTCCCGGCGGTCGGGGCAGCGGCGCCAGCGAAGTTAGCAAGCAGTGCCCGCTGCTGGTCCATGAAGGCAGACAGTCTGCTCTCCAAGGCCGTCAACCTGAGTCCGAGCTCAGGTGACCCAGCAGCCCCCGACTCGGGCCCCGACGGCATCGGGCCCGACGTCGGCTGTCGCGGAGGCGAGTCCAGGAGGACCACAGGACTTACCCGAGCAGGCAGCTCCGACTCCAGGCGAGGTCGCTCCGTGAGGTGCTCCTACTCCAAGGACCCGGGACGGCTATCGGGGCTATGCGACCTGGCCCTCGCGGAGCCAGGAGCGTCCACCGACGCCGCCCTTGCGGGTTTCACCTTACGTCGATGGTCCCCGGAGGGAGAACCCCTGTCGGAGGAACTCCGGCGACGGTCCGAGCTGGAACCCTTGGAGGCGGAGGCCTCCGACGAGGTCCGGGTACGGCTGGGGTCAGCGAAGATCCTATCCCGCTGATGCCGCCGACTTCTCAACGCTTTGGAGGACATTTTGCCGCAGGGCCCACAGATCATTTCTTCATGATCCGGGCCCAGGCAGCGGAGGCAAAAATCGTGTGTGTCAGTTAGTGACATATTTCGGTCACACTGACCACACCGCTTGAAACCACTGGCAGCCATCGGGGGAAAAAGGGCCCCGGCGAGGTCAAAGGACCGGGCTGCCAGGGAAAAACCGAAAACGAAAACTGACTAAGTCAGAAAAACCGAAAAAGAAGAAGAGGACTCGTGACCGGCGTCGCGAGTCCGGGCGGGAAAAAGACCGGCGTCGAACCGAAGGAAAAAAGAGTAAATTATGAAGAAATATCAACTTTTTCGCGGGGACACGACGGGTACGTCTGTAGGGCTCCGTGGAAAAAAGAAGACTGGCTAAGATGGCACCCTTGGGCGGGAAGAGGACCGCGCATGCGCGCTGCAATTCCCAAAGGCTTTCTTTGAAAGCTGGGGAAAATTGCTCCGCGAGGGCTCTGTCGGCGCCGACGTCACCCATAAGTGAGGACTGACTTCCTGCTTGGTCCTGGAGAAATGCACGTTAGGTTAGCATCAAAATTTTGAAATGAAAATTTAACAATTTTTTATACTGCCTTATCTTATAATCAAGGCGGTTTACATTGTAACTTCAATTTTACAGAGAACTTACGATAAATAATGCTAACAATGAGTAAATTAGACTTACCTGCTAATTGTTGTTCCTTAAGGAACTCTAGTCCAGTCCCGGAACCATTGAGTTTAGAATCTCCTCCAGCAGCTTTGGAGACTGAAAACATGTCATCGCTTTGATGACCTCTGCATATATATAGGCAAGGACCGCCCCTTCCTCTTCAGTACCTATTGACAAAGCAGACTCAGCAGAGCAACAAATAAGTAGTTAAACAAGTAATGGAACCTATAACTCAACAACTAGCTCTATACCCCCCAGGGATGGCTTGCATTCTTATTACTTTCTGTTTCTCTTCTCCCTTTAATTTTTTTTTTAACTGATTGAAAAATTAGCAGACCGCTAGGGAATGAAGCAGTGCTGCACAAGAGTACCCTCTGCTCTGGCCCCTAAAGCCCCCCGCCAAAACATCACTGCCCTCACTGAACTTCAGGCTGGAAACAAAATATCTCGGGAGGGATCCGGGACTGGACTAGAGTTCCTTAAGGAACAACAATTAGCAGGTAAGCCTAATTTACTCTTCCTTTTCGTCCCTCTAGTCCAGTCCCGGAACCATTGAGGATGTAACAGAGCAGTGAATGTCAACGGGAGGGCCCAGCTAGCCCAGCATGAAGTACCGCAGACCCAAAACGTACATCCTCCGACGCCTGCACATCAAGCCGATGATGCTTTGCGAAGGAATGCAACAACGACCAAGTCGCCACCCTACAAATGTCCACGGCGGGCACCAGACTAAACTTCGCCCAAGACGCCGCCTACGCCCTAGTCGAATGAGCTCGGAGACCCTCAGGCACCACTCTGCCCTTCAAAATATAGGCTGCCACAATAGTCTCCTTCAACCACCTGGAGATAGACGACTTCACCGCCGCTTCTCCTTTCCTCAGACCACCAAACGTCACGAACAACCTGTCCGACCTACGGAAGGCCTCAGTGCCACGGAGATATCTCCGGAGCGCGTGCCGTACATCCAGAAGATGCAACCTGCTATTGGGCTTCACCGCCTGCTCTCCCGAGAATACCAGAAGAGACACTACCTGGTTAACATGGAATATTGACACCACCTTAGGCAAAAACGCTGGTACTGTACGCAGCACCACTTTATGATCAAAGAAGGATAGGTACGGTTCCTTACAGGACAAAGCTTGCAACTCCGAAATTCTGCGAGCAGAACAAATAGCCACAAGAAACACAGTCTTCAACGTCAGATCCTTAACCGAGGCCTTTCCTAACGGCTCAAACGGCTGTTTAACCAAAGCCTCCAACACCAAGTTCAGGTCCCAAGCTGGAACTGAGCATCTCCGTGGAGGCCGCATGACCAATACCGCTCGCAAGAACCTCCGGATGTCGCCATGCGCCCCCAACGCTTGGCCCTGAATCTTGCCCCAGAAACATGAAATCGCTGCCAACTGAACTCGCAAGGAACTGGCTGCCAATCCCTTTTCCACACCACCTTGCAAGAAGGAAAGGATCTGAGGCACCGACGCCCCTAACGGACAAAAGTTTCTCTTCGCACACCATACCTCAAAAACGCGCCAGATCCGAATATAAGCCAGTGACGTAGACCGCCTACGCACCCGCAACAAAGTAGAAATGACCGCTGAAGAATAACCTTTAGCCCTCATCCTAGCCCTTTCAAGAGCCATGCCGTAAGCGAGAATCGAGCCACCTGAGGCATTCTTAACAGTCCCTGCAGCAACAGTTCCTCCCGCTGAGGAAGCCTCCACGGGCCGTCCACCAGTAGCCGCACCAAATCCGCATACCACGGCCTCCTGGGCCAATCGGGCGCAATCAGGACCACTCGACCCTGGTGCCGCTCTATGCGCTGCACCACTCAACCTATGAGGGCCCAAGGCGGAAACACAGAGCAGGCCCGCTCTTGGCCACCTTTGTGCCAACGCATCGAGCCCCTCCGACATTCGTTCCTGCCTCCTGCTGAAAAATCTTGCCGCCTTTGCGGACTCGAAGGTTGCCATTAGGTCTATGACCGGAGGACCCCAACGTTGTACCAGCAGAGAATATACCTCCGGGTGAAGGACCCACTCCCCCGGGTCCACCCTCCGCCGACTTAGAAAGTCCACTTCGATATTGTCCACCCCAGCCACATGTTGCGCCGACAGAGTCCCCAGATTCTGTTCGGCCCAACCTAACAGTAGACTCACCTCTGCCTCCAGGGCCGCACTTCCTGTACCGCCCTGACGATTGATGTAGGCCACCGTCGCCGCATTGTTGGACAGCACCCTGACCGCTGCCTGCTCCAACCATGCCTGAAATTCTTGAAGGGCCAAATACACCGCCCTCATCTCTAACCTGTTGATGGATCATTGCTTCTCCTCCAGAGACCACCGACCCTGGGCTAAATCTCCACTCGCAATGGGCCCCCCACCCCAGGAGACTGGCATCTGTTGTCAAAAGTCTCCAGGATGGAGGTTCCAGTGGAACGCCGGCCTCCAAACTCTCCTTCCGCAACCACCAACCCAACTCGCTCCGTACCTCTGGCGGACAGACGAGACGGCGAGATAACGGGTCTGATTGATGGGACCACCGCCGCAGCAGCACCCTCTGCAACGGTCTCATGTGCGCCCTGGTCCACGGCACCACCTCGATAGACGCCGCCATCGTCCCGAGCAGTTGGAGGTACTGCCACGCCGTCGGAGCCTGCTGCGCCAGAAATTCTCTCACCAACCTCCGCAAAGCGTGAGCTCGGTGCTCCGGGAGAAACACTTTGCCTAACCCCGTCTCGAAACACGCCCCCAAATACTCCAGGGACTGAGAGGGGACTAATCTGCTCTTTGCCCGGTTGACCACCCAAGCCCAAGCTTTCCAAAACCTGTACCACCCGGGCGGTGGCTGTGACACTTTCCTCTCGCGACCCGAATCAACCAATCGTCCAAATACAGGTGCACCAGTACGCCTTCCTTCCGCAGCGCCACCGCCACTACTACCATGATCTTGGTGAACACTCGAGGCGCTGTTGCCAGCCCGAAGGGCATCGCCTGAAACTGAAAATGCCCCATAGGGAGCGCAAAACGCAGGAACTTCTGATGCTCTCGCCAAATAGGGATATGCAGATAAGCTTCCGTGAGGTCCAATAACGTGAGGAACTCCCCCTCCCTGACCGCCGCAATCACGGAACACAACGTCTCCATTTCTGAAATGAGACACTCTGAGACACCGATTCACCCTCTTTAAATCCAGAATCGGACGAAACGATCCTTCCTTCTTTGGTACTACGAAGTAGATGGAGTATCGACTGCATCCGCACTGATCCGCGGGAACGGGAACCACCGCCTTGAGCCCCAGCAAATGGTGTAGCTTTTCTGTCACCGCGCGCACCTTGTGCAGAGCCCTGCAAGGCGACAGGACAAAGGAATCTAACACGGGCCGATGGAGCACTGACGCATAACCCTCTCGAATGACCTCTAAGACCCACTGGTCCGACGTAAGGTGGACCCAGGCAGGGTAAAACTCTTGCAACCGACCTCAAACGGACAGCACCGCCACCTGAGTCCGCCTTATCTCATTGCGACTTCTTAATGTTTGAGGACTGAAAGGGCGCAAAGCCTCTGCCTGCCCCCCAAAATCCCCGGCCCCGCACTGGAAATCTCCCGCGTTGCGATTAACCAAAACGAGAAGACCAAAACCTACGAAACTCCCTCGGAGCCCCCTTGGGCCCAGGAAGCCCCCGGCCCTGCTTAGGCTTATCCTCTGGCAGACGTCCTCCCTTGGACTCCCCCAGATCCTTAACCAACTTTTCTAAATCCTCTCCAAACAGCAGCTTTCCTCGGAATGGAAGCTTACTGAGACGAGCCTTAGACAAACTGTCTGCCGCCCAGTTTCTCAACCACAGATATCAATGCGCCGCTACGACCGATGCCATACACTTGGCCAGACCTCTGATGAGGTCATAATGAATATCCGCTAAGTAAGCTGTTCCCGACTCTAGCCGCGCTACCTCAGAATCCTGCTCCCCCTGTAATCTTTGGGACCATCTAAGGCCAGGGTCTCGCGGCCCGCGAGAGAACTTTGTGCGGCCCGCGAAAGGAAACAAAAAAAACCCCCCAAACCAAACCCCTGGCTTCTGCTGCTGCGGCAGAATCAACTCTCCCGTGGCCCCTTCCTGTCTGCCCGGCAGAGCCCTCAGCTGTCAGCTCCATCAGCGGCGGGCTTTTCAAGCTGCAAAGAGAAGAGTGATTTCCCTCTCGCGGCTCTGTTAAGCCCATCGCGAGAGGGAAATCACTCTTCTCTTTGCAGCTTGAAAAGCCCGCCGCTGATGGAGCTAACAGCTGAGGGCTCTGCCGGGCAGACGGGAAGGGGCCGCGGGACAGTTGATTCTGCCGCTGCCACGGCAGCAGCAGCAGAAGCCAGGGGTTTGTTTTGTTTTTAATTTTTAAATTTACTTGGGCTGATGGGGGGGGGGGGGCAAATACTGAAAATGGGCTGATGGGGGGGGGTTAGGACTGGTAATGGGCCATGGTGGGGGCTAGGACTAGTAATGGGCAGATGGGGTTAGGACTGGAGGTGGTCTGATTGGGGGGCTAAGACTGAAAATGGGGTTATGGGGGGGGGCTAAGAATGAAAATGGGTGATGGAAGGGTTAGGACTGGAAGTGGGCTGTTGGGGGGCTTAGGACTGGTAATGGGCTATGGGGGGGCTAGAACTGGTAATGGACTGGGGGGGTTGCTAGGACTGGAAATGGGCTGAGTAGAAGGGGGGGCTTGAATTGCAAATAGCTAATGGGGACGGGGTTTTGGAATGGAAATGGGCTGAGTGGAAGGGGGCTAGGACTGGAAATGGGCTGATGCGGGGACCAGAAGGGAGCGGATGCTGGGTGGGGCTGGAACTAGAAGGTAGCTGATGTTGGGGGATGATTAGAATGGGATAGGGCTGGGAGAGTGAAATGGAGAGGGGGAAAATATTTTGTGTGGGAGGGAAGAAAAATCTACAATTGGCCGGGTATTGGGAGAGTAAGTGTGGATTGAGGATGGAGGGGTAAAATCTGAGTGGATGAAATAGGAATGAGGAAAGAGCAAAAGGAGAAAGATTAGTATGTTAAAGCAGATGTAGAGAGAGAATGGAAAAAAAACTAGAAGAGAGAAGAAAGGACAAATGGACAGCAGACAATGGAGAGTTAGCAGAAGACACGAAGAAACCAGAAGAAAGTGGCTGGAACAATTGCAACTGAAAAAAAAATGCACAAAAGGTAGAAAAATATCTCTTTATTTTGAATTTATTAACTGGAATGTGTCAGCTCTTGGAAATGTGCATCATTAACGTCTGCGCTTTGTTTAATACAAGAGGAAATTAATTTATAGTTTTATTTCTACAGTGTTGTACATTCCCAGTCTTCCTGTTTCTAAATTGTGATTCCTGGTTTGGTGATGGTGTATGTTCTGCATGTGTAACTGAGCAGAGGTATTCTGTTTATGTAATTCCTATTTGACATTGCCACTTGTTCTCTTTCCCCAGTAGGTCATGTATTGTTATTCCCTGAAATGTATTGATTTAATATTTGCAGTGTTGCCTTTTGATAGGTAGAGTATGGTGCTTTGTGAGTCCTGGTAGTGCTGTTAGGATATGGCGGGTTTGCTATGGGTTCTAAATGGGCAGTATTTGTAGTAGTTCCTAATGTGCCTGGAGGTTGGCACTGGATTATAGTAATGTAGAAATCTTTTAGTCTTTCTTTATCCATACACTCATTAAGAGGCATGTTTACTAAAAGTTAGTGTATGGTAACATTATGCAAATATTTATGCAAATGATGCCCCTTATGCAAATGAGGCCCGCATCTTGTGCGGCCCCCGGTTTACTTTACAAGTCCTCATTTGGCTCTCAAAGCAATTTGAGTTTGAGACCCCTGATCTAAGGCATCCTCTCGCTACCCACGCCCCCGCTATCGACGCCTGCATGGAGAGAGCACTAACACCACACACCTGTTTTCAACAAGGTATCCAACTTCCTGTCCTGTACATCCTTCAACGCCGCGGTGCCTTCTACCGGGATCGTAGTTTTCTTCATGACTGCTGACACTGCCGCATAAACCTTTGGAGCGCAAAAGAGTTCCTTATCCTGGTCAGAGAGCGGATACAACCTAGCTATCGCCCTAGGACCCCTCAGGGCCGACTCCGGCAAGTCCCATTCTTCCTGAATCATATTCCGAAACACCCTATGTACAGGAAACACTCGCTGGGACGTGCGAACTGCCTGCAACAGGGGATCTTCCAGAGCCTCCTCCGAGGCCGGATCCACCGACGGCATATTCAGCATCTTCAGAGTCTCTGCAATCAGTGCTGGCAGCTCCTCCTTTCGAAACACCCGGACTACCCTGCTTTGCTGGTTCGCATCGGGCAACTCCCCCTCTTCCAAATCATCCTCCGAGACACCTGTGAGATCCCTGCCCCCTGCACTCCGGTCTTCCCAGAGAGGTGACACGGGATCCTCCACACTAGCCCCTCTACTCAGTTTGATCAGGGGAGCCTCCACCTCTGCTGAAGCCCCACGCTTCTGTCCCCGCGGGCTCTGAGGCGGCACTACCATCGCTGGCTGCAACAGGGCCAAGGCCTGCTGCATGAGAGAGAAAAAAATCCAGCGGAATCCCCACCGGCCCCCTCGCCTGGCTGACTGAAGGAGAAGGAACTGCCCTGTCTCCCGAGGCAGGACCCGACCTCTGTTCCACGGAAACTCCCGAGGAGGGCCGGGAGTCCCCCTGCTCCTGATCATCCCCCAACTGAGCTCCGCTAGTCCCCTCCATAGGGTCCTCAAGAAGGGCCGCTTCCTGAGTGCAAGGCCTACACACCCCGGACTCCATCAGCTCTCCTCTCCGCATATCACACAACAGACAACGCGGCTTAGCTGGCATGACCCTCTGCACAGAAACCACTGCCGGCCTCTAGCAGCTCCAACAAGGGAAAACACTGTCCCGATCTTTCTTTCTTTTTTTTTTTTTAATCAAACCCCTGCAATTCCAATTAACTGCCCAGCCCAGTGCCGTCTAACAAACGCTAAACCGAGGCCTGAAAACCCCCGAACCTGGACTGGCCAGAAAAAAAAAAAACTGCTCCAGCCACACTGATTCAACCCGCGGCTTTCAAAATGGCCGCCGTCACGTTTCCTGCTCGAATTTGAGCGGGCGGCCTGGGTGCCCGATCGCAGTCCACACTCCTGCTCTCTCCCCCAGGCTATCCTGCGCTGCCCGCCGCTGTCAGACTCACCTCCAACGACAGCTGTGACCGGGAGGAGGCCTTTAAGCGCGCCGGAGCTCAGCCGGATCGCGGCTTCAGCTCAGGCTGTTTTCAGCGTGTTCCGTCGGTGCCTGAGCCCTCTGCCCTTCTGGCGCTTAGATCCCGAGCCTGCAACCTGCTCCTCACCCATTACCGCAGGTTCGGGAGCAGGGAGGCGAAGGTGCTGAGCTGTCTTGTCTGCTCGTTAAAGTGAAGGGGAGGAGGGGAGGGGGGAGAGAAAGAAGAAGAGAGACAGTCCGGCCAGCAGCAGTAATGGACCCCTTTCAGCAGCAGCACCTTCCCTGCAAAAATCAAATAACCAAGTTGAATGTAAACCTGTTTAATGTATACCCAGCTGTTCATTGTAAGCACTGATCAATATTTGGTAAGTGTAGTTTCTGTTCATTGTAAACCGCGCTGATGTCGAATAGTGCGGTATAAAAGAAACTGTAAATAAATAAATAAAATAAATAAACTATACCTTCAATTCAAAACTACATTCAAAATTAAAGTTAAACTCTATCCCTAGATCTGCTTATTTGTGCTGAGCGAGCCTAGAGCTCAGAAGCTTCTCCAGCTGCTTGGAGACTGAAGTACTGAAGAGGAAGGGGTGGTCCTTGCCTATATATATGCAGAGGTCATCAAAGCGATAACATGTTTTCAGTCTCCAAAGCTGCTGGAGGAGATTCTAAACTCAATGGTTCCGAGACTGGACTAGAGGGACGAAAAGGAATTAAACCATTACTGGACAACTTTCATAGCATGCAAAAGAAAGGGGGCGGGATATGTTGGGTATTCTCTCCTAGTCATGGAGAGCTGCCAATAGGTCAGGTTGTCAAGATATTCCTAATATGCATGAGATTTGCATACAATGGAGGTAATAGGCATGCAAATATCTCACATGCATATTCATTAGGATATCCTGAAAACTTGGCCTGTTGGAGATTCTGGAGGATTGAGAGTGAAGGCTAAGAGCTTGATTCAGAAAGGGGCATGCCTGAGCTGTCCAGACAGCCCCGTTAGGACCCGATTCTGTAACATGGGAGCAAAACAGTCCCGCAGCATACAGAATTGGGCCCGAGGACTGCCAGGCATGCCCTTCCATGCCTGCAGGGATGTCTTCCCCACAGGCTCCTCTGTCACCCATGGCACCGACCCTCTTCTTTCCTGACGTCTGACCTATGGCTGGGCAGCTGGGGCCTAGATTGGGTAGCGGGGACCTACCTGCCCCTGGAGGGGATGTTCTGGCCCCAAAACGCCAGGTTCATGCTGCTTATTCCACCTTCAAGCATGTTCCCCCTGACCCTGACCTGAATTGGCCCTGTACGTCCTGCAGCCTTGGCCTCCCCCTGCTCTGCCCCCCACCGGCTCTCCCTGTACGGCTGCTCTAGCTGTGCAGGGAAAGCCTGAGGGGGAATAGGAGCAGGACGGCTTGCGGGGCTGAATGTCTTGCAAGTTGCTTCTCTGAATAGTGTCCTAAAGGTTTAAGTGAAGAGGTTCCACTTCAGGGTGGATACTTAACCCAGCTCCACCCCATTCGGCTGATCCTGTCCTGGCACTGCCCAATTATACTTATGCACTTGCATCCATAACTTTCCTTATTTGTGTTGGCAGGTTCCTTCTGCTCCTTCTTGGGCTTCCAGCTCAATCAAAACCGGGACCATGATCCCGGAATCTGGCACCATTAACCTTCATGCACAGCTACCTGGGAATTTTCCCCTATTTTAGTCCAGTCAATACAGCAACAGTCCTCAGCTAGGGCCATGCACCACCTTCTTCCAGAACTGCAATTGCGGTCCTTAAATTACTACTACTTTCTATAGCGCTACTGGACATTTGCAGATCTTAACTTCAGCCACTAGGTGTTGCCACTGCACCTTCGATAGACTCCTGTCTGGGCTTTGCCTCCAGAATCTCAGGAAATAGCAGGGCTGACAACAGATGAAACTGGGGTTCCTTTGCGTGGTGTGCATTCCATTGCCACTGAGCCAGCCCAGTTCTGTTTTCCCTAAAGAAACTGAAAATTGATTTTCTATGTACAATGGAGCAAAACTAGAATTGAGTCAGCCTATCAGGGTGGAGCAGGGTCTGATGGCAACCCTAACCTTCCTTCCTTTTTACACTGACTCAAAATGCTTGGCACCCAGGGCAGTCATCCTACTTGCTCTCCCCTTGCAATGGTCCTGCCTAATTCTCATTCTGACTTCCTGTCACCTACTGACAAAAAGTGCAGGGTGCGGACATAGCAGGAATTGAGTGTTTACTGGAACAGCTTATTATCTGAAAGAGGAGGATATACACAGAAGTACACAAGGCTGCTTCCAAGAGTAATGGATACCTATCTGATAACCTTTGGACAGTAATTGCAGGGAATCCACCCTTCCAATTCAGAATTATAATGTGCAGAGCCACTACTAGGCAGAATGTACAATAATGAGTTTGTCAGAGGAGAGACCTTGTAGCCCAGTAACTCCCATCACACACTAACACTCCTCATCTCTGTCCGTTTCCTCACATGCTAAAACTTCAAACCCTCTCCATCATCCACCTTCTCTTATTCCAGCCAGTGTCTGAGAAGATCTCCTGCGCAGCTTTAATCAGCGACCCTCTTACACTCTGAGACTCTTCTAGAGCCAGTATGGCAATGCCATGAGGTTTTCCTGTTAAATATTACATGGTAATCAGGTCTCCCTACCACAGCTGCCCGTGTCTTGCACCCTCCCCTTCCCTCTCACCTGCTCCTTGTGATGCTCATTATTCTCCAGCCCAGCCACTTGCAACAGATTTTTGGCTACACCAATGCAGGGCAGGCCAGTGAGGACCCCCAGGTGACTGGCCACCCCAAATCCTGCAGGAGGAAGCCCAAAAAGACAAGTGGTGAGGTCAGTGAGATACAGTACCCTGCTTCTAATTCCTAAGAATATTCAGCATCTCCTCATTCGGCAACCAGCAATCATTATTATTCCACAGCACACCTTGCTTGTCTCAAGGCCAGAACAGGCCCAAATAGTAGTGTGGACAGAGGTTTCGATGGGCAGATATTCTCTCTATTCTAGGTGTCTAGCACAAAAGGATCCTTATGTCCTGACAAAGAAGGATGCTAGTGAAACTACAGGCCAACTGCACCCACAATCACAGAGATGTTTAATAATGGAAGAATGAACTGTAAATAGGGCCCTCACTTCCTTAATGATATACTTTGCCTCAATAAAGAGCACACAACATTATGGAAAAGAAATACAAAAATAAAAGTCAATGGGGGGGGGGGGGGGGGAATATTCTAAGCATTTTACATGGTTAGTGCCACTGAATTTCTCCACAGACCACTGAAAAAAATGTCCAGTTAAAACAGAGGCAGCCTGCGTCAGTGACAGCCGCTATCAATTGGCGACGATATTTAGCCACTAACCGGATAGCTTAAGCAGTTTAAGTGAACGGCTATCCTAACTTTAACCGTTTTGCGCTACCCCGTAAGTGGCTGAATATCACTGCTAGATGGATATTGGCATCAGGGCCACATAGCCCAGAGAGTGGATAATTTCTGCCGCTGAATATCCAGTTTTAATTACAGCGGTGGCGGTTAGGCGACTTATTGTGCCTAGCCATCGCCACCGAATATGCCACCCAAAATCTCTAACAGGGCAAGTTTGGGCTTTCTGTTGCAAAATCAACACATTTTGGAATGCCCTTTGCTTTCAGGCAGTTGTTTTGGGGCACACCCTCCCAACATACTGCCCAAACGTACTCAGGAAAAGGGATTGTAGTTTTTCTGGGTTTTGAAGGTTGCTGGCTTAACGTCAAGCAACGTGAAAGGAAGAAAGAGGTGGCAAGGGATGCGCAGTGCAGCAGGGTTACCTCTGTGATGCAGAACACCGTTACCATCAACAAGGAGAACCTGAAAGAATCACAGGCGATATTTTACTGACCCTTCCACAGACAGAGTGGACATGCGTCGTGCTGACAGGACACACCCTCCTGACATACTCACACCTCTGCGGCAACTGGTCACATACTTTCTTTTATTTGATCTGGAAATCCCCCCCCCTGTTCTTTTTGAACTTCCTGCGCACATGGAACCAGGAATGGGATTTGGCCCCAGGAGTATTTATTCTTAAATATCTGGGAAATTCCCTCCTCCCTCCCATCTCAGTCACTGTAATAACAGTCTATCGCTATAGGTCATGTAAAGGATCTTCCCAAATCCTGAGATCATTGGCCCTAAATCTGGCCACCAGGTGTCACTATTGTGCAAGGAATATAACTCACTATCCCCCAGGGTTTATGAACTCTGCCTCTGCAGTATCCTTGGCACATTATCTACCTGTGGAGTAGAATACTTTAGCTTGGAATCAAACCCAGCATTGCCACTGAATCGCTGGGCCAGCCTCTCACAGTGCAAGCAAGAAGAGCCCACACTGTCTGGAGAGACGCAGCATAGTACTCCTTCTCTTGTGATAACCCAATAGCACCGAAGATCACTATATACCGATCACTGCTTACCCTGGGACAAGCATTGTAGAACCTATGTACCTTTTTTGGAACCTGCAAGTACTTGTGACCTGGATTGGCCACTGTTGGAAACAGGATACTGGGCTTAATGGACCATGATCTGACCCTGTATGGCATTTCTTATGTTCTAAGGTGTTCGGCGGCCTCCTTGCTCAGGGCAGATCCGCTACCAGGTACATTCACTATTCTCTTGCTCTTCAGCAAGGGGTAATCACATAGGAATATATCCTCAGGAAACGCACATGCAACAGACATATCCAAATGTTTTGTCCTCCATACCCCAGAAATGGTGGTAGCAAATAAATTAAACTTTTTCCTATACGCCCATATGGCCTGATGCTTTTGCAGAACAGTGCCGAGCAAGGCTGTTGGAAGGGGCAGGTGATGGAGCATGGGGGGCTAACATATCAATGTGCCTCAGCAAGGGGTGGGCAGGGTATGAACTCTTCATGTAGCTGATGTCACAGTAGGAGCACTATTGAGCCTTTATATCGCTGCTAGCAGACAGCTGCATCATCGGAGGGGACTCTGGAAGACTGGCTGTGCCTGTCATTAGAAGGGCCCCCGCTCACCAGCATCACCCCCCGGATTGCCTGACACACCAGCTAGCCTGGCAATGGGCCACCTGCAGCCCACAGCACCTTCTCTTCCTAGTTGGTCTAGGGGACTGTTGTAGTGGTTGATAAGAAAGGGCAGACTAGATGGGTCATGTGGTCTTTTTCTGTCGTCATGTTTTCTATGTAAGCATCAGCCAGGCCCAACCTTTCTTAGTTTTCATGATCTGACAGGTTGGCTCATCCAGGGACCCCAGGAATAGCTTTCCAGATTTATTTATTCTAATTTTAGTTTCATTTTTAATCTCAGACTGTTGTTTTCCTTTCCATCTCCTATAGGTCTTTCTGCTCACTGCAAGTGCAGAATCCTCACCTCTCTAACAAGTCAACGGGGATCTCAGGTGCCATAATTTGGTAGAAGAGATGGGATAATGAATTGGAAATCTCAGAGCTGCATCCCAAAATGGTCACATTTCTGCTGGACCCTCTTAACTGAATTATTCTATTAGAAGAGAAGGAAGCTTAGTTAAATACAGGGCTATAGATGTAAGAGGACATTTGGGTAGGTGCCCTTGAGCCGTACTGTAAGCAAGGTTCTTCATCGGTAGTGTTTACTGAATTTTCCCCAAAATTCACCAACTCTTCCTAATTTCACTGTTGGGTTTTATAGGGAAGAAAATCCAAGAATATTGTGTCTGATGAATAAAATCCAGTGTTTGCCCTTAATTGATTAAAAATCAGCTAATCTGGTTACTTTCAAATATTTTAAAACCAGCTTCACTTTCCACTAAGCTATCATTTGTACATTTTCTGATGGCAGCCAACAGGGTTGGTACAAATACCGATGTTTGCAAGAGGAAGCTTTGCTAGAAGACAGTGAGCAGGCTAATGTTTTGTCACCTGAGGCATTAGACCGGGATCCTTCTCCTGAAGTCTCTCTACAGCTTGCACCAGTGAAGGCACTTCACGGAAAGCCAAGAAGCCCGCCACATATGGAGCAGTCAGAGAAACCATCTGGCAATCTTCATATAGAACCTAGGAGTCCAGTAGGAGAGAGACAGGCTGAAGGCCAGAGTAGCAATAATCCATCAACATGCACTTTTGTTTCATCTCCCACCAAATTATCACTTCTAAACTGCTGCTCTATTAGAGATAGTCTTTTTGTTATTACCGCCGCAAAAAGAGAGAAAGCAAAACTTAAAGGAATTCAAAGTAACCAAATGTGCACAGACTGGTCCCTGGTCTGTTCTGTCTCCCTCTGTGCTGGGCCTAGGTTTCTAGAATGCTGAACCTGTGGTGAAATTTAATGTGCCGCTTTTTGGTCTCATTATACAGCTTTGGAAAAAGAAAGATCGTTAGAAGACGTAGTGAGGAAGAGATGATGCTGCTGTTAAGCCACCAAGGGCCGGCTATGCGGCGCTACAGTGCATAGACATGCCTGTCGACCCCTAACCCCGAATATTCGATGCTGTGGGGATGGCAGTGAATATCTGGGTTTGCTGCACAGAGGAAACCACCGCAGAACCTAACCGGGTAACAGCGATATTGCACAGTTACCCAGTTAGTTCTCACAGGTAAAACTAGGCGTAGCAAAAGCTGGCCAACTTTACCCGCAGGTCACTAACCAGGCAGCGGTGAAATATCGCTGCTACCCGGTTAGCGACAGTCTCCACTTCTGCTTCTCCCACGACATTTATTTAACAGTATTTCTAGACCGTCTTATCGTAAAATCAAGGCGGTATCACAACATGCTGTCCACATAGCACGATTAGAAGGGGATAACCATGTAAGTGCTGTTGAATATCCCTCTCAGCGGCAGTTACATGGTTTACAAGGCTGTAAACTATCCGCAATGAGCTGCCTGACTGAAGACAGAACATAGTTTAGGTCGACTATCCAGAGGGTCGCCATGAGTCAACACCGACTCAACGGCACTTAACAGCAAAAACTGTGTAACTGCTCTTTGAATATTGGGTCCCAAATACTTGCTGACCACAGGACTACCATGGTCCCTTCCTCTGGAAAAGCAAAGGCTAAAAGGGGGTTATGATGCCATCTCACAAGCATGTGAAAGGATCCTCCAAAGATTTATTTATTATACAAACCACAGACCAAACCTGTCAAACTTCAAAAAGGAGTCTTACTATAAAAAGAAAAATGTTGTCATCTTAGTCCACTTGGATAAGTGGAACTAAGGGACCACAAACAAGCTGCAGGCGAGATCTTTTGTCGTGCTGGCTTAACATATCTTTGATCATTTCATTTCATTTTGATATTTAACCTGCTCTTACAGAAGCTCAAAGCAGGGTAAGGAGTATAGACTCATAAAACAAAACCAAACAGAGAAGCCATGACTGAAAATTTAAATTAGTTTAACATGAATAACAAAAAAGGGACCACACATGGAGTGGAGGAGCAGGCTAGTGATTAGGGTAGCAGTTTGGCAAGATCAGGGTTCAAATCCCATTGACACTCCTTGTGGCTTTGAGTAAGTCACTTAACCCTCCATTGCCTCAGGTACAAAAACTTAGACTGTACGCCCTCTGGGAATAGGGAAATACCTATATACTTGAATTTAACTTGCCTTGAACTACTACTGGAAAGGTGTGAGCTAAATGCTAATAGCAGCTTATTTCAATAAGCCACATCGCCCTCAAGCATGATGGAAATAGATGAGCCTTTATAGCTCACCTAAAACCCCTCAAATCATCAACTGCAACTTATTCCACAAGCAAAGGCCGAGGCTCATACTCTGGACAATCTAAAGGCTCAGGAAAAAGAGAATAACTCTCCAAAACTTGTCAAAGATATATTAAGTTAGGCCAATAAAAAGGTCTCATCTACCACTTGTCCATTATACAAGGAGAATGCTCTGGAATACTACAGTATAAACATGTGGAATGGAGGTCTGGAATGTGTATACTATAGATGTAAAAGCAGAAGAAGAATATCAAACTCCATATTCAATCTGATCATATCACTATTAGAAACAGCGCTGTAATGCACCTTGGAGCTGAACTTATAATGAGAGGGGAAATAAAGCATAACCCTAACCACAAACCCCAACCAACCTCTAGATCTGGGTAGCTGAGCACAACCAGCGAGGCACAGGCATTTGTATCATCTCCTTTGATGAAGGACAGGTCCACACCTCCAATTCTTTGCAGCTCAACAAAATCAGCATCTCTTTGCCACTCTTCTGTGTCATATTCAATGAGCTTTAACTTGAGTTGATTCTGTTCACTAAAGAAAATCAGAGCCATGCACTATAAAAGGCAGATATGAATAATATCTGCTATAAAGAGAACTGAAGGCATCACATAGATAGCTCTGGGCAGATAGCATGGTGGGTCTGCTCTATTTAGTGAGGGAATGGCACTATAAACAGCTGAAGAATGGGCCCAGAGAATGAGGCCTGAAAATATATCAACTTGCATACACATACATATTTTTCATCCAAGCAAAGTGTAAAAAATATAAAATATGAAAAAGAAAAGAAAAGCAACAGCCCTCTGAACAGTTCCAGATTTAAGTATAGACCACAAAGGCAACTGCCTAGGGCACCAAATTTTGAAGGCATCAGTTAGGCCAACAAGGAGCCTAATGTAGCTTGCTTTAGGATCATGTGCAGGTTTATTCTGAACTTACTGTACTGCTTCTCACCGGTTACGTAACGAGGCGGCTTACAAACAAACCAAAGGGAATTGTGAAAGGAACTACACAACCGTGGTACCACAGAGAGGAAGAAATTAAGAGATAGTCCAATGATGACTGCTGCCTCTTCAGATACAGTTACTATGTAAATTCTAATTAACTGTCAGTGAATTGACCAGTTCTGTATGGAAGAATGGGCCAAAATTCCTCAACGGCAATGTGGGACTGATTAAACAGTTACAGTAGCTGAATGAGCTCAGGCCGGTATACTGCATAAGACAGAGTCAGCAACGAACTGCACACAGCAATCTCCGTAGGCCATCACCAAAAATTATACTTTAAGAGCCTCTTTAAATTTATGATTAGGAGAGAGCATTTCATAGAGATTGTATTTATTTACACACATTTGGTATGTCACAATTCCACAAGACACACATTTACAAAACTGAAGTAAAACAGTACATAATCAATCTTACTACTACTAATTTGTTTAACACTACATGGCATAAGCAGCGCTGTACAGACACATGTAAGAGACAGTCCCTGCTCATCAGAGCTTACAGTCTAGTCAAGACAGACAACACAACAACTGTGGATTAGGATATGTCAAGGGGACTGGTCAGGAAACACACAGGAGGTGAACAGAAGGCTGAGGGGATCAGGATCCGAAAGGAGTCTCAAAGTGTAACAATAAACAGAAACTATTTGACAAATAAGTTATCAAAATATCATGAAGGGAGAATGGGGGAAATGAATAGAACAATAATTAAAACCTGAAGACTGTTGAAAGTATGAGGGAGTGGGATAGACATATAAAGTAATCATCATAGGAGCATTAGACTAGCTAAATCTTAACTTTCTTAAAATGGTAGTAAGAAGTCTCCAGCCACATATCCAAAGGCAACGAGTTCCAGAGTATAGGGGCTTGGTAAAGAGAAGGCAGCATTCCTAAGCCATTTGAATTTCTATGCGGGGGCGGGAGAATTTCCAGGACCTGAGCTTGTGAAGACTTAAGCTGTTTTAGGGGATGATAAAGAACAAAAAGGGAGAGAAGATCATGTGGATATCCAGTGCAGAATGAACGGTGTGCCAGCATTAAAATTTGAAATGTAATCCAGCTCAAGATGGGGCAGTTTTTTGTGGAAGAATTATATATATATATATTATACACACACACAATTTTTATTTTTAGGATTATTTTATTGATGTTTAACTGTTTTGTTTTGCCATGTTGCGACTGGCTAATGCATCTCTACAGGGCCTTAACTATTAAAGGACTTACAAATCTTATACTTGTGGGGATTTTTCCACCTCCCTCTTTATACTGTTTCTTGATAACCAGGAGACCAGGGTTTGATTCCTTGTGGCAGTGGGCAAGTTATTTATCTCCCCAGTGCCTCAGAATAAAGGCCTGGCAATCTACTTCCAATTACACTGCTAAGAAAACCCAGCAGCTGCTGAATCACCAAGAGTCAGTACTGACTCAAAGGCACACATTGCATTTTTGCATAAGAACATATGACATGCCATATTGGGTCAGACAAAGGTCCATCAAGCCCAATATCCTGTTTCCAAAAGTGGCCAACCCAGGTTACAGGTATCTGGCAGGTACTTAAAAAGGCACAGGTTCCACAATGCTTGTCCCAGGGCAAAGATATATTGCCTTACATTACTCCCAATTCTACTCTCTTTCCCCTTTATCCTCTGTCCCAACTGATAGAGGCCCCCCTCCCATGCATTTATACTATGGAGATATTTAAATGTCTCCCCATATGCCTTTTGATGAAGAGGGGACATACTAACATGGTAAATGACGGCAGATAAAGACCAGTATGGTCCATCTAGTCTGCCCTGTAAGATGGCAAGAGTAGGTGCACCTGCCGCTCTGTGCAGGCCACCCCTCCCCATGTCTTTGTTTATCCTTTTGAGAGTGCAATTTCCGGAATTATAGAGTATTTTAAATGAGGTCTCATTAGAGACTTATATAGAGTGCTAATCACATCTATTTTCTTTCCTCTCTCAATACACCCAAGCATCCTTCTGTCTTTTCTGTCACTTTTTTTTATTTTCTAGTATTAGGTCATTTCCCTGTCCCCAGAGGGCTTACAATCTAAATTTGTACTTGAGACAATGGAGAGTTAAGTGACTTGCTGAAGGTCAGAAGGAATACCAGTGGTATTTGAACCCTGGTCTTTCTGGTCCCAGGCTGTTGCCCTAACCACTAGGCCACTCTTCCACTCCATAACAGGATGAATTATGGGGCTTTCCCAAAAATTAAGAACATAACTCCAGCCTCTCCCAGGGTTAAGTCTAAAAGAGGGGCAGAGAAACAAGGTAGCAATCCCTTTAATAAAAAAGGGGGAACTGGGTCATCTACTGATGGGCAAAGATTCATGCTAGAATATTTTTTCTAAGGGGGGGGGGAGGGGGTTACAGATTCTAGGAGTTTAAAAAAAAAAAATTTAGACAACAGAAAAAAGGTGCAGAAGAATTGACGGAAATATCGATACATCGGGAAGATGTATTACAACTATTAGATAAACTGAAGAGTAGCAAATCACCTGGGCCGGATGGTACACATCCGAGGGTGTTGAAAGAACTGAAATATGAGATTGCAGACCTGCTATTATTAATCTGTGAATTTTCATTAAAATCATCTGTAATACCTGAAGATTGGAGGATCGCCATGGTAATGCCAATTTTTAAAAAGGGTTCCAGGGGTGATCCGGTAAACTACAGACCGGTGAACCTGACGTCAGTACCGGGAAAAATGGTAGAAACCATCATAAAGAACAAAATTACTCAGCATGTAGATAGTCATGGCCTAATGGGAGACAGCCAACATGGCTTTAGATAAGGGAGATCTTGTCTTACTAAGCTGTTATGTTTTTTTGAAGGTGTGAATAAACAGGTGGACAAAGGTGAGTCGGTTGATATAGTATATCTGGACTTTCAGAAAGCCTTTGACAAGGTCCCTCATCAGAGACTTTTGGCAAAACTAAAGAGTCATGGGATAGGAGGCAGTGTACTGTTGTGGATCAGGAACTGGTTAAAAGATAGAAAGCAGAGGGTAAGGCTAAATGGCCAAGTTTCCCAATGGAGAAAGGTGAATAGTGGTGTACCCCAGGGGTCCGCTGCTTTTTGACATATTCATAAATGACCTGGAAAGTGGAATAACGAGTGAGGTTATCAAATTTGCAGATGACACAAAACTATTTAAAGTTGTTAAAACCCAAGAGGATTGTGGAAAATTGCAAGAGGATCTTGATAAATTGGAAGACTGGGCATCAAAATGGCAGATGAAATTTAATGTGGAGAAGTGCAAGGTTATGCACCTAGGGAAGAACAACCCAAACTATGGTTACACGATGCAAGGTTCCAGATAAGGAAAGACCACCCAGGAAAAAGATTTAGGCATCATTGTGGATAACATGTTAAAACCCTCCGTCCAGTGTGCAGCGGCGGCCAAGAGAGCAAATAGAATGCTAGGTATCATAAGGAAAGGAATGGAAAATAAAACAAAAGATATTATAATGCATCTATATCGTTGCAGAGCAGGTGTGAGAGCGAACCAGAGAGCCTCGATGAAGTTCTTGTGCTGAAAGAGAGAGCGAAATTGCAGAAACGGTCCATAGACAAGGGGAGAAAGCCAGCAAGGCTCAAAGGCCTTGGCAGAGAGAGCCAGCGAGAATCGAGAAAGGCCGTGTACCGAACGAAAGAGCCTTGAATATTGTGTGCAATTCTGGTCGCCGTATCTTAAAAAGGATATAGCGTTATTAGAAAAGGTTCAGAGAAGAGCCACCAAAATGGTAAAGGGGATGGAAGGATACTCCTATGAAGAAAGGCTAAAACGATTAGGGCTCTTTAACCTGGAAAAGAGACGGCTGAGGGGAGATATGATAGAAGTCTATAAATTAATGAATGGAGTGGAACGGGTAAACGTAAATCGATTGTTTACGTTATCAGTATATAGAAAGACTAGGGGACATGCAATGAAGCTACAGGGTAAACTATGTAAGACTAATAAAAGAAAATATTTTTTTCACTCAATGTGTAATCAAACTCTGGAATTTGTTACCGGAGGATGTAGTAAAGGCTGTTAGTGTAGCTGAGTTTAAAAAAGGTTTGGATAAGTTCCTGGAGGAAAGGTCCATAAACCATTATTAAGAAGGGACCCAGGATATCAATGCTTGATCCAGTACAAGCATTGTGGAACCTGTGTCTTTTGGGGAAACTGCTAGGTACTGTGGTGATGAGAGCTGCCATGAGAAAATGGAAACAGAAGAAAATGCTGTTTGTACCTTTAAAACGAGTGACAAGCCAGGTTTGCACAGAGTTAGAAAAGCAAGCATGAGAAAAAAAAAAACACCTCTCTGCTGAAGCTAAGCCATGCCCAAGTTCTGACATAGAGCCAGGCTTGGAGGCTGATTACGGGCACATGTGCAAACAGAAGGGTGTGGCAGTCAGGAAAAGTGTTTTTAAACCTGAAGTGAGAGAAGTCCCTGAGGAGGAGAATTTTATTTAACAGTTCTTATATACTGCGCTATTTGTTATCAGTGCGGTTTACATAAAACAGAGTTTTACTCAGACATTTAGGACATGTCTTGAGTTTACAAATAACAGGGAACGTAACATGGGCTTACAACTGGGGGTAAACTATGTACAATCCAACAGAAAACATGATTGCAAATTCTATTTACATTATGGTGAAGGGAGAGGATTACCTGAGGAGGAAGAAATTCCCGAGCAGAGGAGAAATCCTGAAGGAAGGAGAGAAGTCCCTGAGTAAGAGGAGATCTCTGACGGTGTCGAGTTCCCAGGAGGAAGAGAGACCTCAGAGAAAGGGGAGAGCTCAGAGAAGAAGGAAAGGAGAAGGACAAGGGAAGTCTGTCTTCCAACTGCTGGATAGTACCCGTGAAAAGGGAAGCACACTGTCTCTGAATAATACTCCTAAAGCTGAAGCTAGCAGATACCTAGCTGGGAAGGTTACAGCCCACGTGGAACAAGTTCCAACGTCCAGTGTTCTAGAACCCATGTTGCAATCTTCAACTGCTAGAAGGTGGGTGGATACGCTTCTTTAAGCTCCCTCTCCTAATGTAAGTGTTCCCTCTCAGAAAAGTTATGGAATGAATTCTGTAAGTTCTTACAAGGGAAGAAGTTTGAACAAGCTTTTGAAGCCAGAGAAAGTGACAAGCAAGCTATAGCCCAAGAACCTATGCAGGTTGATTTCTGTGAGTCACAGTCTAGCTTGGAGGTGTCTCCGATGGACTGCTCTCTATGTTTTAAGGAAATCTGAAAACCTGAGAGCAGGGCTAAAGAAAGAAACGTTTGCTGAGAAGAAATGTTTAACCAGCTTTTGTATCTAATAAGCATTTCCCCAAAGTAAAGAAGTTTTTGTTAAGAGAAGAAGTTTACCTCTGCTGAACGTGCTTAAACAAAGCTGTGCTGTGAGATGTTAATTTGTTTAATGAAGACAGCAGCTTGTGTCAGAAAGCTTTGAGTTCAGTTTTCCTCAGTTCCAGTATCCTCGTTTCTTTGCGTTGGAGAAGTATCCTTTTACCTGTGTTCAGAACTTTAATGCGTTTTGGAAACCCACAAAAAAATAAATATTCTTGTTTGCCTCAACCAATGGTTGCACAACTACTTTGTCTTTGAATGTAAATAGCCAAACTACAAATCCCAGAGTTCTTTGCTGGGAACAAATAGTAAAGCTTTATTTAAGGACATACAAAGGCGACCTTACGCCTGTAAGCTCTTAGGCCCAGGCTAGGGGATCACGGTACGTATGACCTAGATTGGCCACTGTTGGAAACAGGATACTGGGCTTGATGGACCTTGGTCTGACCCACTATGGCATATCTTATGTTCTTAAAATGCCAAATTGCCCAGGAGAAACCAGTGTTAGATAGTTAGTTAGTTAGTTCAGAAGTTTTGTATGGGGCAAGTTCTTTCATTACTCAAAATAATTGATGTGGATAATTACCAGAGTAGAATTTTTTCCTAGTCTTTCTAATAAGGGTCATTAGTTTATTTACTTAATATACCGCCTATAGCGGGTAGCAGCTAGACGGTTAAGGAAGTTACATGCAGGTACTATATGTCCCTAAAGGGCTTACGATCTAAGTAATGGTACTATGGCTTTTCTCAGCTCGTCTCCTGGCTTTACAATCTTTGGGATCCCCATAGCAACCTCTCTCTTTGATCTGTTGTTTGGTCTTGCCTATGGTAGTCCAGAAAAAGCACACACGTCCGCAGACGTCCAAGAGTCGTATAAGGAGTGAGATGATACTGATAAATCACACAGAGGAAGTGATTAAAGTCTTTATTGAAACATCAACAGGTCCCAGCACTATATGATCTTGCCTATGGGTGCCAAAATCTTAATCTGGTCCTGCCTTTGAATAAGAATACTGCGGAACAAATAAAGCACGAAGCTAGCGGTACCTAATAGCTCTCTTCACCTCCCACCCCTATGTACAGTAATTTTAAAGCCCATAATCTACAATTCCATCCCAACGTGCCACTACACTTCCGGAAGTGACGCACACGGCTAGGGCCGCAACCTTAGCGTCACCATCGAGCGCTACGCCCACAGTTCGCCAGCCTTACCTTTCCCACCGGGCCCGGAGGAGTTTTTCCTCTTCTAGCGACGGGCTATCACCGTCCTGTTCCTGGGGCTTCTCCCGCTCCCGAGTCTCTTCCCCTTCCGCCATTCCCAGTCATGGTCCACTAATCAGAAGTACGTCACTCACCCTTACGCAGACGTTACTGTATGCACGGGACCCGTTCCCTTAACCCCCGCCTATTGCAGCAGAGGGGGTGGAGCAGAAGCCCTACTTGGCCCGGAATTGGGTGGGTACCGACGCCATGGGATAATTGTAACGTACAGAGACGATTGATAAACCAACTTTTATTCAGTGAAGGAATTTTGTTCTCCCACCATAAGCAGTAGGAATGCTGTACACGAAATGACTTAGGACCTTCTGCGCCCCCGCCCCACAAACTATACCTTCGCTTCGTTCAGTCCGCTTCAGCGCTGTGTTGGGCCTTGCGGCGGTGCTCGTGCGCATGCTTCTCCTCCGATTCAACTTTCTTGGCGGTTGGGCAGGAACTACATGTGCCGTGCCTTGCCTGCGCGGGCATTTTAAAACCCGCCACAATCCTGAAGCAGCAGTTCAGCTGCCGCTTCCCGGGGTCGGGCGGGATAGTGATGCCGCCCTAGGCGATTGCCTAGTTCACTAGCGGGCGGGCCGGCACTGCTATCCCGGCATCCCTACTTTCCCCCTCCAGATGGGAATCGGATCGTATATTTCTTAAGAGCGGAGGGAGATCTGTCACTATTGAAAGGACACCAGAATTTGAATATTCCTTTTTTGGTGGGTAGTGAGTGAAGGAGTAGCCTAGTGGTTACAGCACCTGCCTAATACTCAGAAGATCAAGGCGTTGATTCCCGACTTGATGGCACAAAAAAATATGGTGCACCCCTTACCGGGTATGTTCTGTGGGCATTCTGTAATAGACCCTAGATTTCATTCCGATCATGTACTATGTTAAAACTGTCTAAACGTATCTTTATTACATGTAAGATCTTTAGTCCTTTTTCTTGTACCTTTACAACCAATTAAAAATTTGCATAAATGTCAAACCAAAGTATACGAGAATTTTTGTGTACACAGCCTTAGCAAAGGTATGTCTGATAGAAATTTGTATCGTAGGCTCTAATTGGTTGGATTTTAGGCAGGAAGCAGTGTTTCATACCTTCTGATTGGCTGGACGTTAGACGGAATGAAGTGTATAACAGGCTCATCTGGTTGCATTGCATAATATTGACTGGTAGCACCAGCGGCTGTGAGTTGATGACAGAAAGCTAGTTCTGACCTCGAATTTAACAGCCGCTGTAGCTATGCCTTACAGTTTAGAGTCCCTCTACATTTGAGGCAATTTTTAATTTACGATGGAGAAGGTGTGTCTTTAGTGAGGAAGACATCCAGGCAGGGCTGAAAACTGGAAGGGTTAAGTGAAAAGATATACCCCCTCTTAGTGAAGTCATACCCTAGTACATGCTTAGCCCTCTCCTATTCGTTGTCCTAGATAGTAAGGAAAAGCCGAGTCACCCAAGAGCAGATGGTTCAGAAGAAAGTATCCTTGAAGGATAATACCAAAAGCAGAGAGGTTCCATAAAAGAATAAAGTAGCCTAAATGCCCTCAAGTATAGAGCAGACAGAGCTTAAAGATCCCAATTTACCCATGACTTACAATAGCCAAATTAACATGAATAAAATACATTCTCTAAAATGCTTGTATGCAAATGCTAGATGTCTAAAGAATAAGATGGAAGAGTTAGAATATATAGCACTAAATGAAAGGTTAGATATGATTGGAATATCAGAGACATGGTGGAAGGAGGACAACCAGTGGGACACTGTGAGACCTGGGTACAAACTATATCATAATAATAGAGCTGATCAAATTGGTGGAGGGGTTGCGCTCTATGTTAGAGAGGGCATTGAGTCAGAAAGGATTAAAGTTTTGCAGAAAACAAAATCTGCTGTAGAATCTATATGGATTAAAATTCCATATAAAAGGGGGAAGGCGATGGCAAGAGGGGGGGGGGGGGTACTATCGAGCACCTGGCCAGAATGACCAAATGGATGATGAAATGCTCAAAGAAATCAAGGAAGCTAACAAAAGTTACAGCGCAGTAATAATAATGGGTGATTTCAATTACCCCAGTATCGACTGTGTCACGTCAGGACATGCTAGGGAGATAAAGTTCCTAGATGAAATAAATGACTGCTTCTTGGAGCAGCTGGTTCATGAACCAACCAGAAGGGAAGCCATATGTCTTACTTCAACAAAGGCTAACACCTTGTAATGAAGACGTGCAGTTTATTTACAAACAAAGTAAGGAAACATTTAGAAAGACAAGTAATTCTCTTAGTTACACATGAGTAGTTAGAAAAGATAACTAGAATGCACACTTAATTACAGTACTGAAAGAATTATGAGAGAATGCAGCTATGTACAAAGAATATACTTCACCAAACTTGTCATAAGCCCTTTACACATCAGCTGGGAGCGCTCAGCGAGAGGAACTGATGACAGTCTAGGATACTTCATGCTTGGCCAAGCAGATCTACGCTCTGTCTGTTCTGGATATTCTCTGTACTTATATAGGCACAAATGTGTTGCAGCCAGCTCTCACCCATGAGCTTCTCTCCACCCCATCCACCTTTTTTGCTTCGGTTTCCGGGCAGGCTTTTGATTACCCCCCTTGGTGTTAGAAGCTCAAACTTACACAGTCAGACATGGTCAGACATCTGAGAATGCTCAAAGGGCACATCCTCCATGGCCTAAGTGTTCTTTTGTTATCATTAATGGGTCTCTGTCAAGGGAGACACCCAAAAGCATCTCAAAGCTTTTACATTATAATTGATGAATTCTTATCCTGTGCAAGAGAATTGTTCAAAGGCCAAGGGAAGAATTCTGTCTCCCTCTCTGATCTCTTAACACTCCCCAGGCTAGATGTGTAAAAATCTCTCATCTCTGGAGCAAGTTGGCTCAGATAAAGTACAATATCCTTTGCTGATCCAAAAATCCATATAAATCTTTAATTAGTAATACACCATATTAGACCTAGTCCTAAATGGAACACCAGATCTAGTGCAAGAGATAAGGGTGTTGGGGCCACTTGGCAATAGTGATCATAGCATGATCACCTTTGATTTAATTAGTAGAGGAGGGATAGTAAGGAAATCCACAATACTACCTTTTAACTTTCAAAAGGGAGACTATGATAAAATGAGGAAAACAGTTAAGAAAAAACTAAAAGGAGCAGTTGCAAAGATTAAAGACTTACATCAAGCTTGGGTGTTGTTGAAAAATACTATTTTGAAAGCCCAGACCAGCTGTATTCCACGCTTTAAGAAAAGTGGAAGGAAGTCCAAAAAACTGCCAGCATGGTTTAAAGGTGAGGTCAGAGAGGCTGTTGCCAAAAATGGCTCTTTTTTTCCATTTCCTGAAAGATGCTAACGACAAAACCTGGAAACAGCACAAGCACTGGCAAGTAAAATGCAAGGCATTGATAAGGCAGGCAAAGAGAGAATCTGAGAAGCAGCTTGCTGCGGAAGCAAAAACACGAAATAAAGACCTTTTCAAGTACATTCATAGCAAAAAACCTGTGAGAGAGTCAGTTGGTCCATTAGATGATAAAGGGGTTAAAGGAGCACTAAGAGGCAACAAGGCAATAGCGGAGAGACTGAATGAATTCTTTGCTTCCGTCTTTACTGAGGAAGATGTAGGGATGTTACCCATGACTGAAGTGGTATTTAAAGGTGCGGAAGAATTGAAGGAAATATCGATACATCGGGAAGATGTCTTACAACTATTAGATAAACTGAAGAGTAGCAAATCACCTGGGCCGGATGGTATACATCCAAGGGTGTTGAAAGATGAGATTGCAGAACTGCTATCAGTAATCTGTGAACTATCATTAAAATCATCTCTAATACCTGAAGATTGGAAGATCGCCAATGTAACACCAATTTTTAAAAAGTGTTCCAGGGGTGATCCGGAAAACTACAGACCGATGAGCCTGACGTCAGTACCGGGAAAATGGTAGAAACCATCATAAAGAATAAAATTACTCAGCATGTAGATAGTCACGACCTAATGGGAGACAGCCAACATGGCTTTAGACAAGGAAGATCTTGTCTTACTTATCTGTTATGTTTTTTTGAAGGAGTGAATAAACAGGTGGACAAAGGTGAGTCGGTTGATATTGTGTATCTGGACTTTCAGAAAGCCTTTGACAAGGTCCTTCATCAGAGACTTTTGGCAAAACTAAAAAGTCATGGGATAGGAGGCAATGTACTATTGTGGATCAGGAACTGGTTAAAAGATAGAAAGCAGAGGGTAGGGCTAAATGGTCAATTTTCCCAATGGAGAAAGGTGAATAGTGGTGTACCCCAGGGATCTGTGCTGGGCCCGCTGCTTTTTGACATATTCATAAATGACCTGGAAAGTGGAATAACGAGTGAGGTTATCAAATTTGCAGATGACACAAAACTATTTAAAGTTGTTAAAACCCAAGAGGATTGTGAAAAATTTCAAGAGGATCTTGATAAATTGGAAGACTGGGCATCAAAATGGCAGATGAAATTTAATGTGGACAAGTGCAAGGTTATGCACCTAGGGAAGAACAACCCAAACTATGGTTACACGATGCAAGGTTCCACATTAGGAACCACCACCCAGGAAAAAGATTTAGGCGTCATTGTGGATACCATGTTAAAACCCTCGGCCCAGTGTGCAGCGGCGGCCAAGAGAGCAAATAGAATGCTAGGTATGATAAGGAAAGGAATGGAAAATAAAACAAAAGATATTATAATGCCTCTATATCGTTCCATGGTGAGACTGCACCTTGAATATTGTGTGCAATTCTGGTTGCCGTATCTTAAAAAGGATATAGCGATTTTAGAAAAGGTACAGAGAAGAGCCACCAAAATGGTAAAGGGGATGGAAGGATACTCCTATGAAGAAAGGCTAAAAAGGTTAGGGCTCTTTAACCTGGAAAAGAGACGGCTGAGGGGAGATATGATAGAAGTCTATAAATTAATGAACGGAGTGGAACGGGTAAACGTAGATCGATTGTTTACCTTATCAGAATATAGAAAGACTAGGGGACATGCAATGAAGCTACAGGGTAAACTATTTAAGACTAATAAAAGAAAATATTTTTTCACTCAACGTGTAATCAAACTCTGGAATTTGTTACCGGAGGATGTAGTAAAGGCTGTTAGTGTAGCTGGGTTTAAAAAAGGTTTGGACAAGTTCCTGGAGGAAAGGTCCATAAACCATTATTAAGAAGTGACCGAAGATATCAATGCTTGACCCAGTACAAGCATTGTGGAACTTGTGTCTCTTGGGGAAACTGCTAGGTACATATGACCTAGATTGGCCACTGTTGGAAACAGAATACTGGGCTTGATGGACCTTGGTCTGACCCAGTATGGCATATCTTATGTTCTTATGTCCTGCTGTGCACTCTCTCTCTGCTTGCTAGAGATAACATCTCTTTTCCAGGACTAAGCAGGAAGTCAGTCCTCACCGATGGGTGACCACGGCACAGACAGAGCCCCCATGCAGAGCATTTCCCCAGCTTTCAAAGACAGCCTTTAGGAATGCAGCCACACATACACAGTCCCCTTCCCACCCAAAGGTGCCATCTTGCTCAGTCTTCTTTTTTGCACAGAGGCCTACAGCCATATGTCCTTGTCACCAGTAGAAAAAGTGGATTTTCTTGCATTGAGTCAAGTTTTTTTTTCTTTAGTTCAAGGTCAGTTCCCTTTCCTGCCTGGACTCAGTACACCAGGGCCGAGCCCAGATCTCTCGTTGGTGGTTGTTGACCTTAGAGACTGCATTTACACCAATTTTTCTTTTCCCGAGCAGGCCAATTTTTTGATCTTGTAGGGGCCCTTTTTGCCATGACAGCTGCCAGCTGCTTCAAGAAGTGTGATCGGTGCAAGAAACTGATGTTTCTCACCAACACACATGACTGCTGCCTCCGGTGCCTAGGGCCTGACCATGATCTTAAGGGCTGTAGTCCCTATGGCAAAATGTCCTCGAAGGCATTGATGAGCCATCAGCACCAGCATGAGAGGATCTTCTCCAACTCTGCGTCTGGACTTCGTCAGAGGCCTGACCCCAAGCATCATTGGGGCTCCTCTGAGAGGGAGTCCCCCTCACGGGAGCACCAAAGGAAGAAGAAACCTACAAGGGCAGCATCAGTGGACGCTTTTGGCTCCTCGGCCAGGTCGCATAGTTCCAATCGCCATCCCAGGTCTTCGGAGTCAGAGGGGCCTGCAAAGCATCCTCATGTAGAGTCAGAGGCCCTGAGTCACGTAAGTACTGTAGTCCTCGTGGACTCTCCTCCAGGGGAGGCACCATCAGGGCCCGAGACGGAGGCTGCTGGATCTCCTGAGCTTGGACTCGGGTTGACAGCCTTGGAGAGCAGATTGCCTGCCTTCATGGAAAAGCAGCAGTTGCTGATCGCCAGACTCACCAAGGCATCTGCCCCGGCCACCGGGACCTCGACGTCCAAGTTGACCCCACATGCCAAACCGATCCTCAAGACCATGCGAGCTCGAGCCGATCCTCAAGACCATGCAAGCTCGAGCCGATCCTCAGCCGAGGTCACGCTCTGCCTCCCGTTCGGGACCGAGGTCATCGACACCAGTACCCTCAGCGTCAGGGCAGATGGCATCAGTACCCGCCCACTTGGAGCCACTCGATTCCTCCTCGGAGGAATCAGCATGGGAGACTGAGGAAGGAGTCCCCGGACACCTTCCAGACTCAGTGCGTCCCTTCAGACTCACCAGGATCCGAGCCTCGGACAAGGTCCCCCCTGGAGGATACCCAGTTCTTGGATTTCATACAGGACATGGCTAAAGCCTTGGCCTTCCCTGCGGACCCTGAGGAGGAGCCTCGAGCCGAGGAGCTGCAGTATGACTCTCCTCCCAAGGAGGCCTTTATTGTACCAGTCCCTCCAGTGCTGGAGCGGTTGCTCTTCTGCATGTGGGAGGCGCCAGCCTCGATGCCAGTTCTAAGCAAGTGGGTCAATTCCATCTATTGAGTCCACAAGAGCCCCGGGTTCCAAAAGGCACAGCTGCCACACCACTCCATGGTTGTGGAATCGGCCATGCATCGACTGAAGAGTCAGAAGATGCATTTATCGGTGCCTCCCAGCAGAGAAGCCTGGAACCTGGATGCCCTCAGTAGAAAGTGCTTCCAGGGCTCTATGCTTGCTTGCCGCGTCCAGACCTACCAGATGTACATGGGCATGTACCTTCAAGACCTGGCAAAAGGAGATTGTCAGGTTCTCTGCTGGTCGGTCCGAGGAACCTTTGCAGAGGTTCAAGGCCTTGTCTTCTGGTATTCGAGAGTGCTCGAAGTTTCTCTCTCAGGCAGCCTATGATGGATTTGAAGCTTCAGCCCGAGTAGCAGGGGCAGGCATCGGTGCACACCGCTAGGCCTGGCTACAATCCTTGGACCTCGAGCAATGGGTACAGGACAAGTTGGTCGATGTCCCTTGTCGAGGTGAAAACCTCTTTGGCAAGCCCATGGCTGAAAAGGCTGCAGAATTCAAGACCAAGACTCTTACACGGACAAGGCTGTCCAGGAAAACATCTGCCCCTTCTCAGAAGGGCTCGGGGGAAAAAGGCCTTTTACCTGAGGAGAACCACAACCTACCCTCACTACCAGGCCTCTGCAGCTCCCCAACAGGGCCAGCAGGCCAAGGGGCAGGGTCATGGGTCCCGTAGGCAGAAGGCTCCCAAGCCTCCTGCTCAGCAGGGAGGGGGTTTTTGACTATGCCAGTATAGCCTCTCCTCCTCTCCAGGGCACAGGAGGTCGGCTGACCCTGTACGCAGACAGGTGGCCAGCCATTACAGGGGATACTTGGGTGTTAAGCATCATCAAGAGGGGCGATCTGCTCCACTTCACCCAGATACCCCCCTCCTACTTTCCAGGGGAGCCTCCAAGACCCCCTCTGCACAGAAACTTACTCCTTCAGGAGTTGAAAGGTCTGCTACAGGACCAGGCGGTGGAATTGGTGCCTCACCACCTGGACGGGCAAGGCTTCTACTCAAGGTACTTCCTGGTACCAAAGCAAACAGGAGGCCTCAGACCCATCCTAGACCTGAGAAATCTGAACAAGTTTCTGGAGAGGGAAAAGTTCAAGATGTTTACCCTTGGAATCTTACTGCCCTACCTCCAGCAGGGAGATTGGCTATGCTCCTTAGACCTAAAGGATGCTTATACTCACATCCTCATCCATCCAAGTCACAGGCAATACCTCAGATTTGTGGTGGGAGGGAACCACTTCCAGTACAGAGTGCTTCCCTTTGGTCTCACCTCCTCCCCCATGGTTTTTACAAAATGCCTGGCGGTGGTTGTGGTCTACCTCAGGAACCAGGGGATCTTTGTGTTCCCTTATCTGGACGACTGGCTTATCAGGGGCCAGTCTCCACAAGAGGCCAGGCAGGCCACCTTCTGAACCATATCCATGCTTCAGCACCTGGGGTTCGTTATAAACTTCCCAAAGTCCACTTTAGTCCCCTCACAGGACGTGGAGTTCATAGGGGCGAGGTTGGATACCATCCATCCAAAGGCCTATTTGCCTGTGGACAGAGCTCACAGGCTGATGAAGTTGGCCGGCCAGTTTCAGGCGAACTCTCTGGTCTCTGCCAGACACTTCCTCCAGCTCTTAGGTCACATGGCTTCCACAGTGCATGTCACCCCAAATGCCCATCCGCACATGAGGCCGGCTCTGTGGTGCCTCAGGGCACAGGCCACAGGGAAGTTGTCAGACAGGATAAAGGTGTCCAAACCTTTGGTGGACTCCTTACGCTGGTGGAGGCATCTCCCAAACTTGGGCGGGGGAGTTCCTTTTCGGGCCTCCCCACACACTCAGGTACTGACAACCGATGCTTCCCTGCAAGGCTGGGGGGGGGGGCATATTGCCAGGGGACCTGCACCCAAGGCCTGTGGTCTCCATGGGAGGCCGCCCAACAGATCAACCTGTTGGAGTTGAGAGCCATTCAACTAGCCTTTTGGACTTTCTCTCGGGTCCTCTCTCACCAGTCTGTCCTAGTTCAGACGGACAACCAGGTGGCTATGTTCTACTTGAACAAGCAAGGAGGCACAGGATCCAGACTCCTGTGCCTGGAAGCACGAGCTCTCTGCTTCTGGGCTATCAATCAGGGCATGACCCTCAGGGCGGTCTACCTCCCAGGCCAGGAAAACTACCTGGCGGACAGGCTAAGCAGACTCCTGCAGCCTCACGAGTGGCAGTTGGATCCTCGGGTAGTCCAACAGATCTTTCTGAAGTGGGGACTTCCAACCATGGATCTTTTTGCCAGTCCGCTGAACAGGCAACTGTCCAAGTTCTGTTCCAGACAACCGCATCCTCTGAGGGCAGCGGCAGATGCATTCCTGATCCCTTGGTCAGAGGGCCTGCTGTATGCATTTCCTCCCACACCTCTTGTGGCCCGGACTCTATTCAAAACCCAGCAGGACCAAGCCACTGTGATCCTGATAGTCACCAGGTGGCTCTTCTTCTGCAGTTGGCAGTGGATGCTGCACTTCCTCTGGGGCTGCAACCTGACCTTCTGACTCAGGATCAGGGGTCCCTCTTGCATCCCAACCTCATCTCTCTCAATTTGATGGCCTGGCTGCTGAAAGGGTAGTCCTTGCTCCTACCAAAGGAGGTTGAAGAGGTAGTCTTGGCCTCCAGGAAGCATTCCACTCGGAAGGCCTATGCTCTGAAGTGGCGTAGGTTTTCCACTTGGTGTTCTCAACAGCAGTAGGATCCCTTCTCCTGCTCGGTCCCGGTGCTGCTGCAATACCTGCTCCACCTGTCCAACCTGGGACTTCAATCCAACTCTGTCCGGGTCCACCTCAGTGCCCTCTCAGCTCACCACTCACCGGTGGATGGACAATCCCTCTCGGGCCACCCTCCGGTGTCTCGCTTCCTCAGAGGAGGCTTGAGCAGAAACAGGCTGATTCGTCCACTGGCCACTGAGTGGGATCTCAATGTGGTCTTGCAGCAACTGACACGCCCACCATTTGAGCCGATGACTACCTGCCACTTACGTTTCCTATCCTGGAAGGTGGTGTTTCTCGTGGCACTCACCTCGGCTAGGCATGTGAGTGAGCTTCAGGCCCTGGTCTCGGATAGGCCATATACCAGGTTCTATAAGAACAGGGTAGTCTTGAGGACTCATCCTAAGTTCCTTCCAAAGGTAGTATCCTCCTTCTACCTCAACCAGGTGGTACTTCCGACGTTCTTTCCCAGGCCGCACACCAGTAGGGCCGAAACTGTCTTGCATACCCTGGATTGTAGAAGGGCGCTGTCCTTTTACCTAGAACGTACGTACGCAGGGGCATAGAAGGGCTTCTCAGCTCTTCATTTCCTTTGACCCTAATAAATTGGGGTTGCATGTCACTAAGCGTACGTTGTCCATCTGGGTGGCAGACTATCGTCTGGGCATACAGGGCAGCCGGCCTCTCCCTGGAGGGTTGAGTCACAGCCCACCAGGTCAGGGCTAAGGCCGCATCAGTAGCTCACCTCCGCTCTGTTCCGTTGGCAGACATCTGCCAGGCCGCTACTTGGTCTTCAAGCCAGACATTTGCGGACCACTACTGCCTCGAGAGGAAGTCCCGTAGGGACAGTGCTTTCGGGCAAGCGGTACTCTGTAATCTCTTTGAGGTTTAGGCAACTCCTACCCTCCGGCCCTGGTGTTGGGCTACCATTCAGGTGTGGTCTCAGAGAAGATTCTCTCACTGTTGCTGAGGCTCTAGAGGGAGCTCTATTTTTCAGCCTGGGTTCCTGGTAGCCCAGAGCTAGGGAGTCACCCATATGTGAGGACTGACTTCCTGCTTGGTCCTGGAGAAAGAGTAGTTACTCACCTGTAACAGGTGTTCTCCAGGAGCAGCAGGAATCAGTCCTCACGACCCTCCCTCCTCCCCTTGGAGTTGCAGCTGTATATAGTTCATTTTCTTTTTTCGTGCTGTCTTTTAGCTAGGTCATCAGACTGAGCAAGATGGCACCTTTGGGTGGGAAGGGGACTGTGCATGCGTGGCTGCATTCCCAAAGGTTTTCTTTGAAAGCTGGGGAAATGCTCCGCATGGGGGCTCCGTCGGCGCCGACGTCACCCATATGTGAGGACTGATTCCTGCTGCTCCTGGAGAACACCTGTTACAGGTGAGTAACTACTCTTTCCTCTGCTTCGCTAGAGATAAGAGTGCAGTAGGCTTTCTCCAATCAGGACTACACTGTAATAAAGTAACCAATCATGAAGAAATACTGTAATAACCTGAAGAGGTCTATATAATCTCTGAGCCCTCTGGTGGGGGCCCAGAATTTGGAAAAACTATTTTCTCTGGGTCTGTGCACATTAAACATTGTTTTCTTTTAAGACTCCTTGGGTGTTTCTTTCTTCACTCGTTTGCTACATTTTTGGTTCCCTGACCCGACTGAGATAGCGAGATAAGAAAGAAAAGGTTATCTTGCTACCTCTAGGTTCAATTGGTTTGAGCCAGGCTGGTTACGCAGGGGGGGGGGGGGGAGGAGGAATACAAGGTGCCACCAGACCAGTTGTTCTGGAAAGTATTCCTTCCTGATTCGCCTCTGCCGCTGGCTTTCTCCGACGGACACCTAAGAACCTGCTCTGGAGTCTAGGAAACAACCCCTTCAACTCCGGAGGACATCTGAGTGGGGTAAGTGATAACATGGGTCTGTCTGTCTGCATTTCAGAAAAATCAGTCCTTCCTACGGGGAGAAGGAGAGCTTGATCACCTCTCGAGGGAATCGCCCTAGTACCCTGAGCTGAGCTGGGGGAAACTGCGTTCCTAATAGTTTGACTGTTTTCTACGGAATTGGGAGGCTGTCTGTGTGTTGGTCTGTGCTTGATTTATGTGTTTGGCACAAGCAGAGGCTTGTGCAGTGCGCATAGACTCCTGATTAGTGTAGTTCCTGGCCAGGCGACCACGCCCAGGTCAGGGAAAAATGGTGAAAGCGCCATCTTGTTAGTTACTCTTCTTGAGACTAGAGCAGCCGGATTCCTGGCTGTCTGCATTCCTTTCCCTCTGTTTTTTCAAAGCCTGGAAGAAAGATATGAGGGGATCAGAGACTAAATGCAGCCCCTTAGAGTGTATGGTAAAGCATTTCAGGAAGGGATTCTCTGCAGATTATGGTGTTCGTATGACTCCCGCCCTGTTAACGAAATATTGTCAGAGGGAGTGGCCCAACTTTAACATTGGCTGGCCCCCTGAAGGAACCTTTGATTATGACTTGGTTAGCCGGGTGCACCACACTGTGGTAGCTAAACATCCTGATCAATTCCCTTATATTGATTCCTAGCTGGATGTTTGTCGGCAGAGACCTAAATGGCTCAGGAGATGTCATGAGGAAAACGGCCGCATACTTTTGTCTCATAGCCCACAGGAAATGCAGCCTAAATTAAAATCACAATTGGCCGTTTTAGTACAGGAGCCAGAGACAAGAATTCCCCCTTTTCCTCCTCCCTGTATTCTCAGGCAGAGTTGTGTGACTTCAGCTAGGTCGGCAGTCTCAGCAGGGAATTCAGTTAGTTCTCCCCCGCCCCTCTCAACAGCTACTACATTCTCTGACAGAAGAGCAGTGAGGGAAGCATACAAATGCCACTTTCAGATACAGACCTGCCCAGCACTTCAGAAAGTTCCCTGAGTCCCAGATCTGAAGAATGTCAGTTCCACGTTCATACACCCCCCCCCCCCCATACAAGAGCACTGCAACCTCATTTGGGGGCCCCAGTGAGAAGTGCTGAGAGACTTTCCTAACCTAAAACCCCACTGGGCAGCAAACAGTGATGCAGACGGCCTTGCTCTGAATTGTTATCATCGGGCTCTCCTTGAAGGCTTTAAAAGGGGGTCCAGAAAGCAATGATTGTAGGGAAAATATCTGAGGTCCTACAAACCCCTGATGAGAGCCCGGGCCAGTTTTAGGGTAAGACTGTGAATCTTTCCGTGTTTACACTCCATTTGACCCCCAAAGCACTTGAAAACCAGCAGATGGTGAATACAGCGTTTGTGGGACAATCACAGGGGGACATTCGAAGGAAACTTCAGAAGCTTGAAGGTTTTGCTGGAATGAATATAACCCAGCTGATGGAAGTTGCTAATGAAAGTATTTGTGAACAGAGATCAGGAGATGAAGCGTGAGTGTGAACAAAAGATGAAAAAGAAAGCTGATATGTTAGCAGTGGTGCTAATTGAGAAAGGACAAGGAAAGTCGACGTCGGAACCGAGAAGCCGAGGCCAGGGTAGAGGAACCCAGCGAGGATCATTGGAGCAAGGACTATCGGAACGAGATCAATGTGCCTATTATAGAGAAATGGGCCACTGAAAAAGAAGAACACACAAATGTCCCAATTGTGTCAGGCAATATTCCCTGCCCCAAAGAGAGGTTGAGGGCATTCATAAACTTCTCCAGTAACTACTTAAGTCTGGACTCCTGAAAACCTTATCAATCACCCTGGAATACCCCTTTGCTGCCAGTTCAAAACCCAGGTACTGATGATTACCGACCTTTGCAGGACCTACGGAAGGTCAATGAAGCTGTTACCATTCACCCTGTTGTACCAAACCCCTACAGTTTACTGAGTTTGATTGCTGCACAAGCAACCTGCTTCACTGTTCTAGACTTAAAGGATGCCTTTTTCTGCTTGAGATTGGCCACTCCTAGCCAGCTACTGTTTGCATTTGAATGGAAAGACCCTATTACTGGCAGTAAGGGTCAGTTGACATGGACACAGTTACCCCAAGGATTCAAAAACTCCCCCACGCTGTTTGGGGATGCACTTAGTCAAGATTTGCATCAGTTCCAGTCTTGCCCTTCTCAACACGTGTTGCTACAATATGTGGATGATTTCCTCATTGCTGCTGTTTCCCGGATAGAATGTCTAACTGCTACTTCAGAACTTCTACATCTACTTTGGATGTCTGGCTATCAGGTGTTCCGAAGTAAGGCCCAATTGTGCCAGACTGAAGTCAGATACTTGGGATTCCATGTTGCCCAAGACCTTCGAAGACTGGGCCCTGAGCAGAGGGAGGCTATTTGTTCTATTCCTGAGCCACAAAATCACAGGCAGTTAAGAGGCTTCTTAGGGGCTGCTGGTTTTTGTCGAATCTGGATACCCAACTATGCAGTGTTGGCCAAGCCCCTGTATGCAGCTACAACGGGGGGAGAATGAGATCCTTTCGACTGGGGCCTGGACCAAAAGGAGGCCTTTCAGAATATGAAGGCTTTGCTATCAGCCCCCAGTCTAGGACTGCCCGACGTGGAAAAACCATTCCATCTGTACGTCCATGAAGAAAGGGGGATGGCAGTTGCTGTCCTCACTCAGAGCCTGGGTTCCTGGCAACGACCGGTGGCTTATCTGTCCAAACAGCTGGATCCAGTAGCAAGAGGATGGCCTTCTTGTCTCCGCGCAGTAGCAGCAACAGCTCTCTTGGCAACAGAGGCTGATAAATTGTCTCTTGGGCAAAAACTGTATGTTAAAGTGCCGCATGCAGTACTGACCCTGATGGAGTACAAAGGCAATTATTGGTTTACCAACGAGCAGATGACAAAGTACCAGAGCATGCTGTGTGTGAATCCTCGGGTTCACTTGGAGATAGTGAAAAACACTCAATCCTGCTACTCTACTCCCTGTAGCACCTGGGCTAACTTAACATGATTGTATCCAGGTTATGGATGAAGTGTATTCCAGCTGCCCAGATCTGAAGGATGTACCGCTGGCTTCTCCTGATGTTCAGTACTTTACCGATGGCAGCAGTCTCGTGGAAGATGGACAGCGGAAGACTGGATATGCTGTGGTCACTCTGGGGGTTGTGGAGGCTGAGCACTTACTCCTGGAAACATCTGCCATAAAGCTGAACTCATTGCCCTTACTTGAGCCCTCCAGTTAGCTGCAGGTCTGAAGGCAAACATTTTCACTGATTCTTAGTATGCATTCACTACACTCCATGCCCATGGGGCCCTCTATAGAGAGAAGGGGCTCATAAATTCAAGCGGGAAATCTATAAAGTATGGGAGGGAGATTTTGGAGTTACTAGAGGCTGTGTGGGCACCAGAAGCGGTGGCTGTTGTTCACGGCAAGACACACTCTGGTCATCCAGGGTAACCGCAGGGCAGATAGGGAGACCTAGAGCAGATAGGTAATGAACTTACGAGAGAACACCTACTGGCATTGGGATCTGTTTTTCAGTCTTTGAACAGGTGGATACAAGAGCGACTGCCTATCTCTTTGTCAGAGCTGTTCCATCCCCACCAGCCGGGAGATTGTGTGTGGATTAAGGAATAGAAACGTGAACCACTGTGCCCTACCTGGAGAGGTCCTTACACAGTTCTCCTAACAACACCGACTGCAGTCAAGATCGCAGAGGTTACCCCATGGATTCATTATACTCGTCTTAAGAAAGCTGCTTCTGACTTGGATGATAAGTGGACAGCGCACAAACATTCTCAGGATCCCTTACACCTCACACTGCGGAGAACCAGGGAATCGGCAGATGACGGAGCCCTGCGCTAGCCGCATACCGGAAGCCGGCTAGTCTACGCACGGCAGAAGCTTGAGGAGTCATCTTCAGATACTGTTAGTGGGGCATAAGCTCCATGGTCGGTATGCACCTGCTCATGCTGACTTTTGTTCTGGCATTCATGTGGGGCCTTCCCTTGTTGGCCTCAGGAACTATAAATGTAGTAACACTACTTGCCGGGACTGCTTTGAATACTTCGGACTTTTGTGTACGCAGCTCATCACAGCCTGGAGTTTTTGATCAACATGCCTTATTGCTGTACCCACTACTTTGTGTGAAATGCAAACGTTTACTGTAATGCATAATCTGAACTGCAAACAGCCAAAGCTAATCTTTTCTACATTTTTCTACTTCATTGGTGTTACTCATCCTACCTCAGCCTATTTTAACAAGGCCCCTTTCTCCTTGCAGGTTGTCTCCACGCTTAAAGCTACAGATTGCTTTATTTTTGTAAATGCAACTGAAGGTTTTTTTTTAATGTGTATAACACTGTATTATCATGCAAGTCTATTACGAAGGTATCTTATGCTTACTCAGAAATGTATGTTCCCTTATGTGGTAAAACTGCTTACACTTATGTTCCCATAAACGCTACTGGAGGTCCTTGCACTTTTGGCAGACTTACTACTGCTGCTTTCTCTCATACCCCCGGTAAGGTTAGTTCCCACTTGCGCTATCCTTCATCAAAACCTATGCCTCCTACCTGTAACTCTAATATGGAACCTTATAGTGATCAGACAGCTCTAGGACTGGCAATATCCATTGTAGGAGCACCTGGGTTAGCTTTGCACAACGCCATGGAAGTAGGTTGTATTGCTTGTTCCTTGGCCAAATCCATTAATCTTACCTCAACCATCCTAGCCACTATGAAGCATGAGATGTCCGGTCTGCGGATGGCGATTCTGCAGAAAGCAGTTACTTACCTGTAACAGGTGATCTCCGGAACAGCAGGAATTAGTCTTCACATGTGGGTACGTCGGCGCCGACGGAGCCCGCACGGAAAATGCTCCCCAGCATCCAATCAGAAAGCCTTTGGGAGCATCCCCGCGCGGTGACTTCCCGCCCTTCCAACAGTCTCTCCTCAGTTGGGTTTCATAGCTGAGACAGAAGGAGAGAAGAGGAAAGGAAATAGACAGATACAACTCCTAGGGGAGGCGGGTGGGTTGTGAAGACTAATTCCTGCTGTTTCCGGAGATCACCTGTTACAGGTAAGTAACTGTGCTATCTCCAGGAACAAGCAGGAATGAGTCTTCACATGTGGGGACTCCCTAGCTGAGGGGGCCAGGGGAGATCCCATAAAATGCGTATCCCAGGAACAGGACGGCATTTTCCAACCTGGATCCCCGGCATCCCCCGAGGGATGGGGATAGGAGTTGAATAGAGCAGAGCTGTAGAGGAACAGCGAAACTAAAGACTACAGGGAAGGCACCGACGTTGGTGGTGGTACCGGCGATGCCCCCACATGAGAGACAATCGGGATCGAATCGGTCGGTGCCGAAGGCACCGAGGACGTCCGAAGACGATGCCCCGGGACGAGGGGAACACTCGACACCGGCGCCGGGGCATCGGTACCGCTTAAAGCTGGTACCCCCCTCAAGCATGGCGAAGATAGAGGGACGTCCCTCTGGGGCGTATCGATCGGCTCCGACCAGGAACCCCGGTGAAGAGTGGGACACCCGATGCCGATGCCAGGGCATCTGTAGCGCTTGAAGCCGGCACCCACCCCGCGGCTGGCCTGGATACAGGCAAGCTAGCCTGGTCCGTGTCGATCGGTCCCGAAGGTACCGGGAGTTCCAGATGACGATCTCTGGTGGAGCGCGGAGCACTCGACACTCACGCCGATGCCGGGGGGCCGGCACCGCTCGAGAACGGCACCACCCCCGCGCAAGGCTGGGAGGCCGAAGAGCCAGCCCGGGTCGGATCAAACGGTCTCGGGGTTACCGAGGACACCAGACGACAACCCCCGGTGAAGAGTGGAGCACTCGACACTGGTGCCGATGCCGGGGGAGCGGTACCGCTCAAAGCCAGACCGCAATCCCTGGCGGCGAGTGGAACACTCGACATCGAAGCCGATGCCGGGGGAGCGGAACCGCTCGAAGCCGGTACCAACCCCGCGCATGGCTGGGATGCAGGAAAGCCAGTCTGGGTCGAATCGATCGGCCCCCGAAGGCACTGAGGACACCAGCTGACACACCTTGGTGAGGAGTGGAGCACTCAACACCGGTGCTGATGCCCAGGAATCGGTACCACCTGAAGCGGATACCACCCCCGAGCATGGCTCAGGTATGTTCTGTGAGGAGTGAACCCCAGGAACAACCTGAAACCCCGTAAATGCTTTGGAGCCTGAAGATTCCCACCGGGGTCTTATTGCCAATGTGGTCTTGAGGGCAAGGCCGGAGCCGTCATCATGCTGGGCATGAGACTTGCCCTTCAAGGATCGGCTAGTCTTAACAGACTGTTTGTGGGTTACCTGATCCTGGAGGGAAGAATAAACCGAGGACCTCACCCGAGGAGGAAAAACGGCATCGAGGGATACCTGAAAAAGAGAAGTTCTTCTCCTGATGCTAAGGCCCCATGGACCTGGGGAAAAAGGGTCAGGGCCCAAACAGGATAGACACCAGGCCTTGGAGTCTAAAAAGAAAACCAAGTCTCCACAGTGAGGGCACTTCAAAGGGGAAGAAGGCTCCATGTGGGAAAAGGCCTAGTAGGCCTCAAAAGATAAAAAAAGAAAAAAAACTGACGAGGGAATTATTTCTCTAAGGAAAGAGAAGAATGAAGCACCGGAGGAACCGGTATCGACGGGGAAGACCACCGCGACCGCACAAAACGAGCAAAAAAAAAAGAAGAATATAAAGAAAAAAGTTTCTGCGGTTACAGGAGGTACGTCCTGTTGGCTCCGCGGAAAAACGAAAACTGAGGAGAGACTGTTGGAAGGGCGGGAAGTCACCGCGCAGGCACGGGGGATGCTCCCAAAGGCTTTCTGATTGGATGCTGGGGAGCATTTTCCGTGCGGGCTCCATCGGCGCCGACGTACCCACATGTGAAGACTCATTCCTGCTTGTTCCTGGAGATTAGGATGACCATTGATTTTCTGCTACGGTTAAATCATGGCTGTGAGGAATTTGAGGGTATATGTTGTTTTAATCTCACTGATGAGTGTTTCCATTGAACGCTCTATTCAAGACCTACGTGATCTAGCTAATCATATCACCACCCCTTCTATAGGTGCTGGGTGGTTTGCGGAATGGTTCAATTGGTTAGGTCGACTTAAAACCCTAGTGGTAGGGGTTCTCTTTATTCTCCTATGTGTCATCCTGCCATGCTGTATCCCTATCCTTATCCGATTTATTACCTCCACCATTGAGACCATGGTGGAGCGGAAAACTGCTGCCCATGTGATGGCAGTATGCAAATACAAATCCCTTCCACAGTCAGATCAACTGCTATGAGGAAAATTGGCCTCCTTCACTGCAAGGCAAATTTTTCCCTTAAAAAGTGGGGAATGAGGTAGAAATCTAGGCAGGGCTGAGAGCTGGAAGGGTTAAGTGAAAAGGATACATCCCCCCTCTTGGTGAAGTCACCCTGGCACATGCTTGTCCCTCCCCTATTCCTTTGTCCTGCTGCTCTCTCTGCTTGCTAGAGATAACTTCTATTCCTCTGCTTCGCTAGAGATAAGAGTGCAGTAGGCTTTCTCCAATCAGGACTACACTGTAGTAAAGTGACCAATCATGAAGAAATACTGTAATAACCTGATGAGGTCTATATAATCTCTGAGCCCTCTGGTGCACTGTTCCCTCGAAGCTGTGCGCGTGTGCGCACGCGCACATACCTTGCCGAGCGAGCGCACATACTTTACAACAGAGCGCACCAAAATTATGGTTCTGATTCTGATAGAAAACAACACAGACGTCTTAAAATTTAAAAGTTGTTGTGTATTTACGGTTTTCACAATATTTCCTAGTACAGTCAATGTGGTGTACATACTGTATTCTGACGTGTAGTCAAATTTTAAAGTATATAACTCTGAGTGTCGTTATGTGGCGCACAAAAATGTAACCTTTCTTCAAAAGTTGCACAGCTGATATTTTATGCGCACACAGCCTTCAGAAAATTAGAGGGAACATTGCTCTGGTGGGGGCCCAGAATTTGGAAAAACTATTTTCTCCGGGTCTGTGCACATTAAACTGTTGTTTCCTTTTAAGACTCTTTGGGTGTTTCTTTCTTCATTGTTTATCTGCTACATTATGTTTGGAAAATAACAGATTCATCCGGCTGCCTCCAGTAAGCCTCGTTATTGCACAGTGCACACTAAGCATTAATAGAGTTTAGTAATCTTCTGCAGGAGATTTGAAACGAACTTAGCAAGTGATATTTAAGAGTTAACTGCTTTTATGAAGAGATCGATTCAAGGTGGTGCACAGTGCATAGACCTAATGCATTATTGTGCTATATGATGGGCACAGAGGAAAAAGCTGCTTTAGGAGGCATAGAGAGAAGTAGAAGGCTTTGGATAATATACATTTAGTAGATTACGTGTGAGTGAAGGAGTAAGCTAGTGGTTAGAGCAACTGTCTAGTATGCAGAGGATCAAGTAGCCAGTAGCACTCCTTGTAACCTTGGGGAAGTCACTTTACCCTCCATTGCCTCTGAAGAAAAGGCCTGGCAATCTTCTTCCAGAAGTAGCTGGGTCACCTGCACTTAAAAATCAATGAGACTGTATGTAGCATAATGCTTGCAGTCTAGTGGGACAGGGACTGTACAATACCTCTGGGCTGGGATCATGGCTTGCACAGCCTCTGTGCTTTGTACATACATGGGGGGAGGGGACCCATTGGGATGGGATGAATGGAAATGAGGGGGCATTACAGGAATGGGCACAGGGAGCCAGAAAGGAGATTGGGGGGGGGGGGATAGAATAGGGAGGCAGCAGGGATGAGAGTGAGGTGGGGATACTAAGGAGGGACAATGGAATAGTGATGTTGGCCAGGGGGTTAGAGGGAGAACATGGGGAAATACTGGACTTGAAGATAGAAGGGAGAAGCTGGGCAAAGAGTTATAAAGGGGGAGGGAAATGCAGGACATGGGAGGTAAGAGGAGGAGAAGCTTGATGAAGAGATGCTGGACATGGGAGTAATAGGGAGGGAATGGTATGGAGATGCAGGTTGCCGGAAAAGGGGGGGGGGGGGGAGAGACAGCACAAGACACTAGATGGGGGATGAGAGATTTCAGACAAAGTGAGTGAGTAAAAGACTGAAGAATAATGGACCAGGGAAGAACAACTAGGGAATGAAAAACAATTGGTAGATAGCATAAAAAAAGAGGGGAATAGTTAGGATCAGTGAAATATGGATAGAGAGAAATAAATGGAAGAAAGCTGAAAGGAAAAAAAAATCAATATCCAAGCTGGAAGGAAAAGAAATGGCAGATGGAGTAGAGTTAAGAGAAGAAAGCAGAAGCCTCAGATCAGGACTAGCATGATCTGAGAATAAAATGGTCACAACAAAGGTAGACAATTTAGTGATTGGATTTTACACAGTATGGGGAACTGTATCTCTTATTTATCTGATGTTGCACTGCATGCGGAGTCTGGCTTCTTGGGGTTTCAGTTTCATTTTTGGTTGCTTATTCTCTACTTGACAAAGGTTTGTGTAATGAGTGTGTGACTGAGGCCAGGCGTTCTGTTAACATGGGAGTTTGTACATAGGGATCTGTATTGTAGCAATTTGACTTGTTTAGCTTTTCAAACGGGTGTAAGGATGTTCTAGGGCTCGCTGCTTTCTTTCCGGGTAGGACCCTTGTATGTGTTTTGGAAGTTTATGCTGGTATGGTATTGATTTGGCCTTGTAGATCTTCAGTGACTTTTGTGGGGTTTTATATTAGTTCACAATATGACTGGTACTGGAGAATGTTTATGTTATTAGGGAGATGACGAGAATCATATATATATATATATATTTCTTTTTTAGTATATTGCATTCTGTGGGCGAATGTCTTACTTCTGGTCTGCATCTATTGTCGAGGGAGAGGTTTCTGTAAATGCATAATATATATTCAAAAAGTGAGAACCATAATGCAGTTTCTAACAAAATAAAAATAAATTAAAATTGTATAATTTGGTGTTATGAATTGTGCTGTGGTTCTTACCTTTTTCTTTTAGTTCTTTGGTGTGCTAGATCTTGCATTTCCTTTGTTTTATGCAGAATATATATTTACATTAGCACCATACAACAGAGTATTATTATTTTGATCCATATCTAAAATTTAACATGCTCTTGTACTATCACAGCCTGTTCGTAATGATGCTAAGTATTTACTGCGCAGTAGTTATTTTTATTCTGGCTATGTAATTACCCTTTCATTGCAATTTTCTTACAACATTGGATTTGAAAGAGAAATGCTAGCATCACATGAAGAGAGTTCACAAAGGAGGGCTGCCTGGAGTTCGTGGAGGTTGATCGGCAGTCGAGAGTCCTCAAAGGACCATGTCCCCTGCGTGCGGAGCTCTCTGCAGTGTGCTCCCTAGCCCATTAGAGAGTCCTTCGTGGTCAAGACCAGGTGGTGCTGCAGAGCATGGAATGGCATGTCTTGAAGCAGATTCCGGACATCCCGCCACCAGTCGAGGGACTTGGACAGTTGGGGGGTGACTGAGACAACGTCTCAGAGACAGTCAGTCACCTGAGCCCACTGAGTGCGAAGGCATCACTGTGCCGCTCGCATGTGTAGATGGGTGTCGGGGACGATGTGGACCGTTGAAGCCATATGGCCGAGAAGACGGGGCATCGTCTTGGCCGAGACTACGTCACGGATCTGGACTGCGGAGGCCAGAGCGATGAGGCGGTCTGCCCTGTCCTGTGGAAGGATGGCTTTCACCCGGTGGGTGTTGAGGCACGTGCCGATGAACTCCAGGGATTGGACTGGAGCGAGGTGGGACTTCGGGTAATTCACCACAAAGCCGAGGTGCTCGAGATGGACAGTGCGGGCCATGCTTCGCCAGCTGTCTTCCCTGTAACAAGCCAGTCGCCTAGATAAAGGGTAGACAGTGGGCTGCGGCTACCACAAGGCACTCGGTGAACACTTGTGGAACGGACGCGAGACCGAAGGGAAGCACCCTGTATTGGTAGTGGTTCCCTTGTATTCTGAAGCTAAGTATTTTCTGTGCTTTGGGTGGACCAGGATAATAGTGTATGCATCCCGAAGGTACAAGGAGCATAGCCAGTTGCCCTGCGGGAGGTAGGGCAGTAAGGCGCCAAGGGAGAACATTTTGAACCTCTCCCGCACCAGTTATTTGTTGAGATTTCTTAGATCGAAGATAGGTCAGAAACCGCCCATCCACTTTGGCACAAGGAAGTAACGGGAGGAGAATCCGTGACCTCTGAGGTGCGGCGGGACCACTTCTACTGCTCGCTCCTTGAGGAGGTTGGCAAGCTCCTGCGCCAAGAAGACCTGGCGTGCAGGGAGCTGAGGGGGCAGAAGGGTGGAGGAAGCTGGTCCAGATGAAGGAGGTAACCCTCTTGGAGGACCCAGGTGACTGAGGTGACAGACTCCCATCGGAGAGCAAAGTGGACCAGGTGCCCTCCCTCCGGTAGCTGGGTTGCCGGGGGCAAGCGGCTATGCTTCTGGCATCAAAAACCCAGGGCTGATGCCAGGGTCTGGCTCTTGGGGTCCTGGTTGCTCTTGCTCTGTCCACCCTGAGGCGGAGCCTGCACTGGAGAATTAGGTGGGTAGCCTCTTCCTCTAAAAGAAAGGCTTCTTGCTTTGTCTCTTCCACAGGAGGGAAGAAGTCTTCTGGGAGAATTGATTTTGCCCTCTCCCTGTTCCCCTTTTTCATTTCTTCTCACCTCATCCCTTCCCCTCAGTATGATTGTACCGCCTTTTTCTATTGTTTTTATGGAGTTCTTTTTTCTTCTAACTTTCCACTAATGGAATGTTTTAATTGTAAACCACTCTGATAGATCTATGAAGGGTGGTATATCAAGTTTTAATAAACAATCATTTTAGTGGCTGTATCTCTTTGCTATATCCCTTTTAAGATATAGCGACTAGAATTGCACATAATATTCAAGGTGCGGCCACACCATAGGGAAATACAGAGGCATTCTAATATGCTTGCTTTTATTCTCCATTCTTTTCTTGGTCACACTTAATAACGGCCAACAATTCTTAGTTGTAACAAATTAGTTTATTGAACCAGCAACATTTTACATGAAAATTTTTCAAAAAAACAAGAGACATTCACCAGAATTAGCAATGGCACCTGCTGAACACTCAATAACCACTAAGATCGAGTCTTTATTAAAAGGTTATTAAATGCTATTTCCTCTAGAGTGCTTAGCACAGTAAGCAGAACATGCTGTGTAAAGCACTCCAGATTCCTATAATGTGTTGTTATGCGCCTTTGGGAAGTAGAGTTCATGCTCTCTCCAGGCTCTCCTTCCACAGTACCACATCATCTGGTTTCATGTGTGCTCACATTTTAATTATTGGGAAGTTACAAGTACTTAGGGGGTTTTTTCTTCAGAAAAGACTTTAAGGCCCTCATTTACAAGCTACATTAAGGTTTGTTCATTTAAGTTACCCACAGTTATTTACTAGCGCTCATCTCAGTGGCGCTTAACGCAGTTTAGCAAATGTACAGCTTAACATTTTAGGATCAAGGCATCTTATTTTGTGCAACATAGCTCCCCACAAAAAAAATTCCCAAGCCTTTTTCCTACTCCTGCCCTTACAACTTGCAATGGGCAGTCTCTCTCTGATCAGTGATGAGGTATGCAAAGGGCAGTGTCAGCAAAATATCTTATCTACCAGGGCCCTGCCTGAATACCAATTCATATGGATTGTTCTTTTCTCCAAGGTCTTGCAAATCCATGCTAATTTCTGTATGTCACTGTTCAAATATATATCAATTCTATCAGCGGACGTTTTCTCTCTAAAAACAGGCCTGATTCAATTATGATGTGGGATATATATAGCTTTCTACAGAGACAAGCAGGGGGATGCAGGCACACTATATTGGGTGATATCCTTGACAGGAGTGTGGCTGCATACCTTTGCTGTCTACAGAGAACCCCCGTTACAGGTAAATAACTATGCTTTGTTATGCCAGAGGTTTCTGTTTTGCTTCCATTAAGATTTATCAGAAATAAAATAATTAAAAAACAAAACAAGGCCCAGTCAAAATTTGAGATCTATTTTGATTTCTTTAGGCCATGGGCAGAGGAAACAGGCAAGCTTCTCTGAACAAGGACCTGCTATATAGCTAGGCAGTGAGAGAACACGACCCTGGAATGAGCACTGCTAATTTATGAAACCTTGTCACAAGAAAGTCTCCACTGCTGCCTTTCCACAGTACTAGTGCTATGGGAGGGAGGGAACTCTGCCACCAGTTATTTCTCCCACCCAATAAGGACATCTAGGCCAGCATGGAGAGGGAGAAGCTCTTCATTAGGTTTTCACTGAGATCAATATATATATATATTCTAACAAAATTTTTGGTAAGCAAAATACTGTATTTGTTAGTTCAAGTCAGGAGAATAAAGAAGGGCGAGAGATGGCAGTGAACCTGGAGTCTTCCCTTCCAAGACCATCATACTCCAGCTGCAAAAACTGAGGCTTCCCATGTCTTCCTGCTCACTAGTACTGCTGATTATTAATCACCAGCTAGATGGATGGAAAAAAAAAGTGTCTGTGGCTTCCCAGTCTGGACTGAAGGCAGAAACGTTTTCACTTGGCACCATGCTGAAAAATAGGAAGTTCTGTGAGCAGTACCAGTTACTCTCTTCTCAGCCAAAGGATTTGCCACTGGGTGCCGGATAGGAATTTACAGGTGTGTCAGCTGAGCTTTGTGGGCACAGGGAAACAAGAACCAACTTGAATCCTGGCTGTTGGTATATGGATCACTGACTACAATTTGGTTGTAATTATAGGCTTTTCTAGATGTAGGAGATCCCTGTGTTTGGAAGCTAATCACTGCCCTTTCATTTGTGCAAGTATCCCCAGTCTCTTCATGCTTTGATAGAGTATGATGGATAAAAGCACTATGAACGAAAGTAGAAAACAGATATTAGCATAAAATGTGATCTCCCAAACTTTGACAGTTTTCCACATCATGGTCCTCTTCTGACTGAAAAGTTCACAAATTATCTCAGAACACGGTCCCGTCTCAGAGCTGCCACTGCTTTCCAGGTTTCCAAACACTGGGAGAGGAGAATCTGCTCTGGGAACAACTCCTCCAGCTCTGGGAGCACATCCACTCCTTTCCTTTCCAGAATTGAAGCCAGTGTGTCCCTCAGGCTGCAAGAGAAGAGCACATCAGACTACTAGACAGCGGGCCCTACAACTCACAAAGATTTCTCATCTATTGCTCTCTCATTTCAGTCCAATGAAAGTGAATCAGCTTCAAAGATCTGATCACTGGTTTTGCCCACTAACTGGCTCTTTATTCAGAAATAATCATCTGCTATAGAAGTAGCTGGTGTGGTAAGTAACTTTAACCATGCTGTCTGCTTTTCTTATTGTCTGTTTCATGGAAGAAGAAAGACTTTTACGATTCCTCCTCTAGCTCCCTCAAGCAGACTGCAGTCCAAACCTGCTCTTCTATTTTATTTATTTATTTTATTTATTTAGTATGCACTTGTATACCGCTACTTCCAGCGATCAATAGCGGTTTGATTACATATTTGGGAGTTGTCGAATCATGACAGAAAATGTTGGGGTATACACTCACAGATTTGAGGGTAAGGCACAGCACACAGAAATAGGGTCTTAAGGATTAGAATTTACATATTTACATTTTTACAGAGTAGAATTCATGTTTCATTTGTCATCTTGTAGCCCACTGGGATTTACATCGAATTGTAATGACACTGGAATAGATGAGTCTTTCGTTTTTTCCTGAAATCAATAATGTCTTTGATTGCTCGTAGCTCGTGTGGTAGTTGGTTCTATCCTGCACCACCTTCTCATTTTTTCTCACCTCCCTTTCTGATCTTATTTATTTCTTCCCTGTTTTCTAGTCTTTTAACATCCCCCATCCCAAAATATAATTCAGCTACAGGAGATGCCTTGCCCAGTGTGTCTGCCTCAGCAACAGTCTCCCTCTTTTTTGCATCCAATTCCAACTTATCCCCCGACTTTTGAGTATTAAATTACTTTACTCTTCTCCTCAGTTTTACTGCTTTTTCTGTGACTATTAAATTGATACTTTGATATTAAATATGCTACAACACTGTGTGGTACACAGGACTTGCACAAGCACGTGGTGCGAGATTGGTTTTATGTTTGTTTTTTTTTTTTTTTAAAGAACAGAATATATTGGTGCAAATAGGTAAAGGCGGAACTTCCATGTGGGATGCCGGTTGTGGAGTTCCACAGGGTTCTCCATTATCACCGATTCTTTTTAATCTAGTTATGGCGACATTGGGGTGTGCTTTGGAGCAAATGAATTTAAAACTCTGTATTTATGCAGATGATATTTCAGTGTTGTTGACCTTCTTTCCATCTTCTAAGGATTTTTTTCTAATAATTAACACTGTTATAATGAAACTGGAAGATTGGCCAAGATTGTTTTAGATATATGAACTTGAAATTTCATCAAAGATTTTATGCTTTAATACTAAACCTTTACCAGAATCGTTATTACTTGCATTAACACAGTTCCTGAGCGGTCCTCCAGTTTAGTCCTCCACATCCGGGTAGTGCACCTCTTCCTGCAGCATGGAGACTGGACCAATCAGAGTCTTGAATACCCCAGGGTGTATGCTGCTGGATCTCCCATTAGCCCCCAGTGTGTCCAGTCTCCAGCAGCAGGAAGACGTGTGAGCCCGCCTGGCTCACTTAGGGACTTCTTAGCAACACTAGTTAGTTTTTGTTTGGTTTGGGATTGCTTTACCTTTAATTTGTTTTTCTCCCTTTACTTGATTTCATTTAGTGGACTCTGTCACTTTAAAAAAAAAAACGAGCTGAGCCGTCACTGCCCTTCTCTCTCCTTTGCCTGAGGCACATTTTCGGCGGTGCTTAGATCGCTCCCCCAAGAAGGCACGGGGGAGAGATCTGTTCTCCTGGCAGCAGCCCCTTCGCTGGTGCAGAGGGCTGACTCCGGAGTGTTGGACTGCAGCTGCTAGCGCTGCGGGGTGCTCGGCTTTCCACATCATTTGCTGAGGCAGCCCGGTTTCCCAGTCTCACCCCGCTCTGGATTCGAGCGGTTGGTAGCTGTTTCTTTGGTTGCGGTGAGTTAATTTAGCCCTTTTTCTTCTATTTTCCGGGCCCTTCACTCCGTTTCTTTTTCTTTTTGTTACTTTGGTGTTTTTCGCACCTTTTTTCGCCGGTCCGGCGGCCATTTTAGGTGGTTCTTTTTTGCCGCGGTTTTTTCTTTTTTCCTCGGGGCTTCCAAGTTATCACCTTTAGCGCTTTCAGATTTCCTTTCTTTGGGGTTTTTAGTTGCTCTCTTCATTTTCGGGTGTCTGAAAAAAAAAAAAAAAGAAAAGACAGGGCAACGGGGTTTTGTTTAATTTCACCTTTTAATAGTTCTGTGCCCTCCCCCCCCTCCTCCTTGGGTGCTGGGAGTTTTTTCTTTTAATGTCAGCAAGGCCACAGTGCGTGGTCTGCGGTTCCCGCAGGGGCGCTGTGCCGGATTCGGGGGTTTGCAGGAGCTGTGCTGCTGTCTCTGCGACTATGGAGCAGCCATTGGAAGGCAGGTCCTTGGCAGATCCCTTGGCCTCTTCCTTGCCTCCGGACGGGGAAGCTTCGCTTGGCTCTCTCATTCCCCAGGTGCAAGCTGTTTCTATGGCGCCGGGAGCTGTGTTGCAGGTGGCAGAGACGGAGTCTTCTTCCTTGACTGCTTTCTCTCCGGACTTAGTCCTCCTTATGCATCAGGCTTTCCAATTGGGACGTTTGGGTAAGCTACCAGACGCCTTCGCGGTGCCGCCCCCTCTGCCGTCTCCTAATACGGAAGGGGCCGGTCGGGCGTTGAGGGCTCCGGCTAAACGCCCTCGGGTCTCTGACGTTACCCATGATGAGTTGGAGTGGCACGAGGTGGAGCATGAGATGGACTCTGAGGATGTTTTTGATGATCTGGAAGACGGGGAGATTCCTGAACCCGAGGATCAGGCAAGGATAATTCGGGTTTTTCGTAGGGAAGAACTAGTTCCTCTCATCACGGAAGCCCTTCAGACTCTCAATCTTACGGCTCCATGCCCGGCTGAGGAAGAGGGTTTGGAGGATCCCCTCATCCAGGCGGTTCGGGATTCTCAAATTGTGTTTCCTGTGCATAGAGTTGTAGAGCAGATGATTCAGGCAGAGTGGGATCAGCTGGAGGCAGGGCTGAAAGGTATTCGGAAGATGCACCGTCTCTATCCCTTAGCGGACAAGGAGAAATTCAAGTCGCCTCGGGTTGATGCGGCTGTCTCGGGCGGTGACCAAGAAAACCACCATTCCGGATGAAGGCGGTGTAGCCTTAAAGGATACTCAAGACAGGAAGGTGGATGGTTTGTTAAAGCAGGCTTTTGAGACCAATGCTTTGTCTTTGCAGGCCTCTATCGTGGGGCCTGGGTGGCTAGAGCTTGCTTGAGGTGGGCTCAGCATCTCAGACAGGATGCCCGCTTGGATCAACAGGGTGTTCGAGGTCACCAGGTTGGAGTCTGGTTCCACTTATTTGGCTGACGTACAATATGATATGATCAGAACGCTGGCGAATAGTATGGCGTCTTTGGTGGCGGAGCGTCGGTGCATTTGGTTGCGTAATTGGGCGGCCGACGGCTCCTCCAAGCCTTGGCTCAATAAACTCCCTTTTAAGGGCAGGTTGTTGTTTGGGGATGATCTGGACAAGTTGGTGAAGGATCTTGGAGAATCCAAGGGCGGAAGGCTGCCCGAGGATAAACCTAAGTTGGGCAAAAGTTTGCCGGTATCGCGCGGTCCGTTCCGGGACTTTCGGAGATTTTGGTCATCCCGTCCTTGGGGGTCTCAACGTGGCCGATTCGGTTCCAAGTCGCCGTCCTTTCGGGGATTTCGCGGAGCCGGCAGAGGTTTCTCGACTGTGTCATCCTCCTCTGGCTCTTCCTTTGGTCGCAAGCCGCAATGAAGTGCGGTGGACCCGGGAAGGAAGCCAAGTGATCGGCGGTCGTCTGCGGGACTTCCTTCCTTCTTGGGTCCGCCTTACCTCAGATCAGTGGGTGCTCGAGATTATCAGAGAGGGTTATGCGCTGGAGTTTGCTTCCCCGCTCCGGGACGCCTTCGTTCTGTCTCCCAGCAAGGGACAGCAGAAGGAAGCCGTGATTCGCTCAACGTTAGTTCGGCTGCTAGAGTTGGGAGCGGTAGTTCCTGTTCCGGAGTCCGAGCGCGGGGAAGGCCGTTACTCCATTTATTTCGTGGTGCCCAAGAAAGACGGGTCTCTCCGTTCTATCTTGGATCTCAAGGGCGTGAATCGTCTCCGGGTGCCTCATTTCCGCATGGAAACCCTGAAATCCGTCATTGTAGCGGTTCGCCTAGGGGAGTTTTTAACGTCTTTAGACCTCTCGGAAGCCTATCTGCATATCCCGATCAGACCGGTTCATCAGAAGTTTCTGCGTTTCGCCTTTCCCTGGGGCCACTACCAATTTCAGACTCTGCCATTCAGGCTTGCTACCGCTCCGTGCACATTCACCAAGGTCATGGTGGTGGTCGCGGCGGCATTGCGAAAAGAAGGTGTTTTGGTTCACCCTTATCTCGACGACTGGTTGATTCGGGCAAAGACAGCAACGGAGAGTTCCCAGGCCACGGACCGTGTGATTCGTCTTCTTCAGAATCTCGGCTGGGTAGTCAATGCGAAGAAGAGTAACCTGGTTCCCTCGCAGTCCCTCGAGTACCTTGGAGTCGTGTTCGACATGGCACGGGGCTTGGTGCTCTTACCGGCTCGCCGCGCCCAAGCATTGCGCCGTCTGGTGCGCACGTTCTTGGGGATTCCAGCCCCATCCGCGTGGTGGTACCTTCGACTCCTGGGGACGATGGCATCCACTCTGGAGGTGGTTCCTTGGGCCAGGTTTCATATGCGTCTGCTTCAGAGAGCCCTGTTACGTCGCTGGTTGAACCAGTCCGATTCCTTGAGCCGCCGGTTGCCCTGTCCGAGACGAGTCAAGCTATCGCTGCAGTGGTGGCTCTGCGCGAAGTCCCTTCAAGCGGGGATGCCGTTGGAGCAGCCGGTGTGGCTTCCATTGATTACCGATGCGAGTCTGACGGGCTGGGGAGCCCACTGCCAGGGCCGGTTCACTCAGGGGACGTGGTCAGCCAGGGAGTCTCTGTGGTCGATCAACCGTCTCGAGCTCCGTGCGGTGCGCCTAGCGCTTCAGGCTTTCGAAGCGTCCGTTACAGGGACTGCAGTACGAGTCCTGTCGGACAACTCAGCTACGGTGGCCTACATCAACCGTCAGGGCGGCACAGGCAGCGTAGCGATGGAGAAGGAGGCGGAGGAGCTCTTTGTCTGGGCGGAAGTTCGCCTTCTCGCCATTTCGGCGGCGCATATCGCCAGAAAAGGCAATGTGATGGCGGACTTTCTCAGCAGAGTGCAGGTGGACTCCGGGGAGTGGGAGCTGCACCCGCAGGTCTTTGCGCAAATCGTTCGTCGCTGGGGGGCCTCCGGTAATGGACCTCATGGCAACATTTCGGTCGGCCAAGACGGGTCAGTTTTTCAGCAGGAGAAGAGAACGCATGTCGGAGGGGATCGACGCTCTCATCCAGCCGTGGCCCGAATCCGGTCTTCTGTATGTTTTTCCGCCTTGGGCGTTGATCGGCAGAGTAGTCCAACGTATCGAGGCGCACCGAGGAAAGGTTCTGCTGGTGGCTCCCGATTGGCCTCGGCAGCCTTGGTACGCGGATCTGATCAGACTTCGACGGGATTCCGTGGAAGCTTCCTCTCCTGGGGAATCTGCTAATTCAGGGTCCGCTGCGCATGCCTCAGGTGGATCGATTCTCGCTTATGGTATGGCCATTGAAAGGGCTCGGTTGAGGAAGAAGGGTTATTCACCGGCGGTCATTGCCACTCTTCTTCGGGCTCGAAAGCCTTCTACTTCGCTGACGTATGTCCGGGTCTGGCGGATATTTGAAGATTGGTGCTCACGCCATCAGGTTCGGGCCTTGACGGCTTCCGTCGCGATTATTCTCCGATTCTTGCAGGACGGTTTCGACAAAGGTTTGGCAGCCAGTTCCCTGAAGGTTCAACTGGCGGCTATCGCTTGTTATAGGGGGAAGATTCAGGATGTTCCCCTTGGAGCGCACGCAGATGTGCAGCGTTTTCTTAAGGCAGTGTTTTGGCTGCGGCCGGCGCGAAAAGTGTTTATTCCCCCGTGGGATTTGAATCTGGTCTTGCAGGCACTCGTACAGAAACCCTTTGAGCCTCTTCGTCAAGCTTCCATTAAGGACTTAACTTTGAAGACAGTTTTTCTCGTAGCTATCTGTTCAGCGAGGCGAATCTCGGAGCTACAGGCTTTGTCTTGCAGGCCTCCCTTTCTCTCCTTTTTTCCTGATAAGGTCGTGTTGCGGCCGGTTCCTTCCTTTCTGCCTAAGGTAGTGTCTCCTTTTCATGTCAATCAGTCCGTCATTTTGCCAGCATTTCCTTCGGATTCCGTGAATTCGCCCGAGGACGGCTTACGTCGTCTGGATGTCCGACGAGTGTTGCGTCAGTATCTAAAAGGGTCTGAAACCTTCCGTAAATCGGATCGCCTCTTCGTGCTTTTCGGCGGAGTTCGGAAGGGAGAAGCGGCGTCGAAAGCTTCTATTTCTAGATGGATCAAGGAAGCAATTGCTTCGGCTTATATATTGCATGGCCGTTCGGTGCCTTTGGGGCTGCGAGCCCACTCGGCGTCTTGGGCGGAGCATAGCCTTGTCCCTCCAGTGGACATTTGCAGAGCGGCTACTTGGTCATCTCTTCATGCTTTTAGTAAGCATTATCGTCTGGACGCTGCAGCGTCTCGGGATTCTTGTTTTGGTGCGGCGGTGTTGCGCGCCGGTTGGCAAGGTCCCCCCCGTTAGTTACTGCTCTGTTACATCCCGGATGTGGAGGACTAAACTGGAGGACCGCTCAGGAAATGGAAATTACATGTACCTGGTAATTGTAGTTCCTGGAGGGTCCAGTTTAGTCCTCCGTCCCTCCCAAGGCTCATCCTTCTGTCTTTTCTAAACGGCGTGCAAACACCAGTGTGCGGGGAATCGCGTGAGAACAATTTTTATTTTCGGTTCCTCGTAGTGGATGTTTTTCATTTTGATCCTTTTCGATGCGCAGGGGATTTTCCTTTCTTCTGCTGTCAGCTCTTAGTACCTTTTGCTTCAGGTAAGGGGGAAGAAGCAAGGTGCACTCTTCTGGCTCTCTCGTTTGGGGAGGGGGCCACTGTAATTATGGGGGGCATCAGTTTTTTCTAGTTGTACTATTTTTCTTTAATGTGTTGCTTCTTTGAGTCTGCTTTGTTAATAGTTCACTGGGGGCTGATGGGAGATCCAGCAGCATACACCCTGGGGTATTCAAGACTCTGATTGCTCCAGTCTCCATGCTGCAGGAAGAGGTGCACTACCCAGATGTGGAGGACTAAACTGGACCCTCCAGGAACTACAATTACCAGGTACGTGTAATTTCCATTTACATTTGAAGGTTGATACCATTCTTAAAATAGTAGGGATTTTGATTGATATAGATTTGTCATTTGAAGCTTATGTCAACTCAGTTGTTTCAAAAATCTTTAAACTGTCATTTACGCAGAATAAAAGGATATTTTTCTAGAAACATTTTCAACTTGTGGTTCAAAGTTCTGTTATGTCATACTTAGACTATGGAAATCTGTTACTCTTAAATTGTTCTCAACAAATAAAACTATTGCAACTGTGTCAAAACACAGCAGCACGCCTTATTTTTGGCGTTTCCTGGTATACTGCAGCAACTCCTCTAATTCACAAAATTACATTGGCTCAAAGTCCCCAATCTGATTCGTTTTAAGCTTTTTGTTCTTTTATATAGATCTTTTAATGATTTTGTGCCGGAATATTTCTCATCCAATATTATTTTCATTTATAACATGTAAATCCAAACTTTTACATTCTGCCAGTACTTTGTTGTATCCTCCATGTAGTTTGAAACCATGCTTTATGTGTACTATTCCCTATATGGCGCTGCAGTACTGGTCTGAATTACCTAGGCAATTTAAAAATAGTTTCTCTCTCAGTTTTGAAAAGAACTGAAAACTTGGTTGTTTTAAATCTAATTAGTTGAAAGTTTAAGATATATATGTTCTTGCTGTAAAATCACACAGAACCACTGTTTTTGATTGGGATCGCCGCAATATACAAATCTGTATTAGATTAGATTAGCAGGTGCATAAGTACCTCCAGGAGGGATTGAAGTCCAGGGTGGCACGAGGGGCTTTCAGTTTCAGAATGATGAATTCATGTAACTCCAGAAGGAAAACTTCCAGCCCCACTTGTGCTAGGAAGGTGTTCAGCAGCCGCAAGCTTTCAGGGCTTAGCGTCTTCTTGTATGCTGGATCAACCTCCACAAATGGATCCTATAATGCACAGACAGACTGTTTGAAAGCCACTGTCACCAGACTTACTACTTTATCTCCATGAAGAACACAAACTTTCTGTGATCACAGACTACAGGGTATATGAAATCTTCCAATGTGATGCAGGCCCTGAATCTGGGAATTCGTAGGCTCTCTCTTCACAGAGTATAGAGCTGGTACAAGATGATACAGGTGTTTATGGCTAATGACCTGTAGTATCACACGTCAAGTTTGAGGACTAGCAGATCACAAGAGATGTAAATGACCTGGTAGTAGCAGATAAAGAAACTGATTTGTAAACAATGCCACTTTTCTAATTAGAGCCCCTGAGGGTAGAGTTGAGGACAATAGAAGTCTATTAGACGTTCCTAGTCTTGTCTCAGAATATAGCAACATCTAATCTGCCAATTTATTACTATGTATGAAATATTGACATGAGAGTATGTCATCTGATTTGCCCCCAAGGTGGAACAGAGAGAGAGAAGAACCAGTTATTCCTTGTTATCTATGGGTGCAAGAGACCTTGCAGTGGGTTCACAGTATCTATTTCTCAGTATAATGTACCCATCCAGACCTAGAGCTACTGCTTTCTCCGTGAACAAACGGGAAGTAAGTCCTCAAAGCATGGGTGATGTCCCCAATGGAGCCACGTGTGGAAATGCTCCCCAGCTTCTATTGGAAGCTTTTGGGAGATTCTACTGCACCTGCACGCCTCAGACCTGCCTGCCGCGGCAGAGCCATCTTCTTCAAACTTTTGTTTTCCACAGAGCCCCACAGATATGTTCCAGTCACTCTCCATTGGCATACTTGTCTTTCCCCTTCAGGGGTACATAATTGAATGGGTTGAAGATTGTATTGCCTTTGCCTGCCGTTGTGGTAACTTTTTCATTATTTCTCATCATTTTTGCGGGGGGAGGTTGAGCTAATCTAGCAGCACTGACTAACTGGTTGGGCCTACTCCACCATTAAACCATTGATTTTTAGGGCATAGTCAGAAAAATGGTTGTGGCAAAATCAAACCAACGGTTTTAAAAAAAGTGCACCAACTGTGCCAGGATCATGTCGGTCACAGACAGGCACAACTGGTGCCTCCAGTCCCTAGGACCTGATAATTAGCCCTCTTCTTGTACTTTGTGTCTGCAGATGACAAGAGGCGGCCTCAAAGGTTGTGAAAAACAGCAGGAAACTCTGCAGTCTGATCCATCACCTTCAGCACAGAAGTCCTCGACCTCCATGCCTTTGAAAACTGTTCAAGACGGAGGAGGTGTATCAAAATCGAGATGCTCTTGAGCTCAGTGAGAGATGGGCACCCGAACTGCTATGGACAATCTGCCATCAGTCAGCCTCCAGCGAGGATCCCTTTGAGACAAGGTGTTGAGAGTGATGGGGGACAGCATGAGCACCCCGCAAAGGGAGGACTGCTCAAACTCCAGGGGTTCGGAGAGACACTGGCAGCCTTCCAACAGCAGAGTCCAAGCTGCTGATAATCCCGCATAGTGCTGGGTACAATCGGTCGAAGTTACTCAGGCCTCTCAGCCTTCAGAATCAGCAGCCATGGAGAAACTGCTCCCAGAGGTGCTTGAGGATCGCATAGCAGCCCTTTTTGCGATGCAGTGCACCAAGGCCTCTGCATAGACCATCATGCAACTGATTCTAGAAATGCATGCCTGCCCCGTCAGAGGCATCTACATTGGGACATCAATAGGCTCGGATGCCAGTTCCTACCCAGCTGATTTCCCTCTCTAGTGTCTCAGGGTCCGATGCACACTTGAAATCCAGATGGGCCTCAGCGTACCATCGTTCTTAGAGAAGCTCCCGTTCCCCTCGATGTAAGAGGGAGATCCAGACGGAGACTCAGAGTTATTTTGGCTTCCTCTCAGAGTCTGACTGTGATGGCTGAGAAACCAGGATTTTGAGAGAGATATGGCCAAGGCCATACCATTCTCCCTGGAGACAGAGGATGAACCCAGGGCAGAGGAGTTGGAAATCTTTCAATATTCCTTGGCACCTAAGAAGGCAGTGACCATGCCATACATCACATCCTGCCGAGGGTGCAGATGAGAATGTGGGTAAGGCCCCTCACAATATCTCCAGTGAGAAGAAGACTTGACTCAATGTACAGGGTCCAAATAGCTCCTGGTTTCGAGAAACCTCAGCTCCCGCACCACTTCTTGGTGGTAGAATCTGCTCGGAAGAGGATTAAGGGTACCAAGACTCATTCTTCGGTGCCCACAAGTAATCTGTGAACTATCATTAAAATCATCTGTAATACCTGAAGATTGGAGGATGGAGAACGTAACACCGATTTTTAAAAGGGGTTCCAGGGGTGATCCGGGAAACTACATACCGGTGAGCCTGACGTCAGTACTGGGAAAAATGGTAGAAACCATCATAAAGAACAAAATTTCTGAACATGTAGATAGTCATGGCTTAATGGGAGACAGCCAACATGGCTTTAGACAAGGAAGATCTTGTCTTACTAATCTGTTATGTTTTTTTGAAGGTGTGCATAAACAGATAGACAAAGGTGAGTCTGTTGATATAGTGTATTTGGACTTTCAGAAAGCCTTTGACAAGGTCCCTTATCAGAGACTTTTGGCAAAACTAAAGAATCATGGGATAGGAGGCAGTGTACTATTGTGGATCAACAACTGGTTAAAAGAAAGCAGAAGGTAGGGCTGAATGGCCAATTTTCCCAATGGAGAAAGGTAAATAGTGGTGTACCCCAGGGATCTGTGCTGGGTCCGCTGCTTTTTGACATATTCATAAATGACCTGGAAAAGGGAATAACGAGTGAGGTTATCAAATTTGCAGATGACACCAAGTTGCAGATGACACCAAACTATTTAAAGTTGTTAAAACCCAAGAGGATTGTGGAAAAATGCAAGAGGATCTTGATAAATTGGAAGACTGGGCATCAAAATGGCAGATGAAATTTAATGTGGACAGGTGCAAAGTTATGCACCTAGGGAAGAACAACCCAAACTTTGGTTACATGATGCAAGGTTCCACATTAGGAACCACCCAGGAAAAAGATTTAGGCATCATTGTGGATAACATGTTAAAACCCTCAGCTCAGTGTGCAGCGGCAGCCAAGAGAGCAAATAGAATGCTACCGGTAGGTATCATAAGGAAAGGAATGGAAAATAAAACAAAAGATATTATAATGCCTCTATATCGTTCCATGGTGAGACTGCAACTTGAATGTGTGTGCAATTCTGGTCGCCGTATCTTAAAAAGGATATAGCGTTATTAGAAAAGGTTCAGAGAAGAGCCACCAAAATGGTAAAGGGGATGGAAGGATACTCCTATGAAGAAAGGCTAAAAAGGTTAGGGCTGTTTAACCTGGAAAAGAGACGGCCGAGGGGAGATATGATAGAAGTCTATAAATTAATGAACAGAGTGGAACGGGTAAACGTAAATCAATTGTTTACGTTATCAGAATATAGAAAGACTAGGGGACATGCAATGAAGCTACAGGGTAAACTATTTAAGACTAATAAAAGAAAATATTTTTTCACTCAACGTGTAATCAAACTCTGGAATTTGTTACCAGAGGATGTAGTAAAGGCTGTTAGTGTAGCTGGGTTTAAAAAAAGGTTTGGATAAGTTCCTGGAGGAAAGGTCCATAAACCATTATTAAGAAGGGACCCAGGATATCAATGCTTGACCCAGTACAAGCATTGTGGAACCTGTGTGTTTTGGGGAAACTGCTAGGTACGTATGACCTAGATTGGCCACTGTTGGAAACAGGATATTGGGCTTGATGGACCTTGGTCTGACCCATATGGCATATCTTATGTTCTTATGAGGCTTGGACCTTGGACTCTTTCAGGAGAAGATGTTTTCAGTCTCGATACTCGTAGCGAGAGTGGCCCTCATACCAACTCTACATGAACCTGTTCCTAAAGGACTTTAATGCGAGACCTAGCAGATTGTCCCAGTTCCTTCCTCCTGAGAAGTTTGAGTAGTTTTGTACCTTAGTGGGTCACAGCAAGGACTGCTCAAAGTTCCTGGTTCAGGCAACCTATGACGCCTTCGAGAGAGGGTTGAGAACTACTGCAGTAGGTACTGGGGCCTAGAGACTTGCCTGGCTCCTGTCCTGACTTAGAAAATTTGTTCAGAATAAACTGGTGGATGTTCCGTGCCGCAGTGAGAATTTGTTTAATGAGCAGGTGTAGGAGAAAGTTGACATTATAGAAAAGCAGCATATCACTCTTACCAAGCTCTCAAGGTGCACATCTGAACCGGCTTATAGTAGGAGGTACCAAGGGACAGGCCAGAAAATCTACTACTCCTGTAGGAATCAGTATGTCCCTGGACTCCAAACCTCCCAGCAGAAACAGGCTCCTCATCAGCAACAGCACTGAGAGAAGGCCCAACCAGCGCTGCAGCCAAAGCCTGGAGCGGGGTTTTTACTTGTTCCTCCAGAGCACAGCCAATCTACCAGGGGTGACTGTTGAGAAACCCTCCAGTGGGGGGGGGGGGGGAAGGCTCGCTCTCTCTTCCCAGAGATGGACCCTCATAATCTTGGACTTGTGGGTGCTACAGATAATCCAGCATGGATACAGATTGCACCTCTTCAAGCTACCTCCAAGTTGGCCCCTTTTGGTGTATCACCTTGACCCTTTTTTTATCAGGAACTCCTTCAGAAGGAAATTTCCATCCTCCTGGCTGATCAGGCCATCGAGCCCATACTGCAGGAGCAATTAGGAAGGAGGTTTTACTCCAGGTATTTTCTCATCCCCTATAAAACTTGGGGGAGGGGGGATTCCATCCCATTCTGGACCTCAGGGACCTAAACACTTAAGGCCCAATTCTGTCCCGGATGTACAAGCCCCCTGTACGCTTGGTCTGAACTGGATGTACACAGGACGTCGCGATTCTGATTCCCTGCATGTACAGATCATGCCCGACTAACTCAGTCTGGGCTTTACAATGGAGCCGCTGCGCTGGCTCCTGCACTGCATTCCCCACAGCCTGACCCGGCCTCCCAAGGCCAGGGTCGGGCTAAGGAAGCTCACTGCCCCCTCCTGTCACTTTCTGGCCCCGGGCCCGCCGACCCCTGGCAACTAGGGAAGTTATTCCATCTCAGAGGTGCAATAACTTCCCAATGCAGATCGCCGGCCCCAGACGTACAGGGCTAACATTAGAATTTGTCCCTGTATGTCCAGGGCCGATGACCGTCTGCCCTAACTCCGCCCCTGGCTAACTTCCCTTACAACCGGCGGGGAAGTTAGCCGCCAGCGGGAAGGAGCACGAATAGTGGAATGACCCCATTACTTGGTAAGAGAAAAATTCAAGATGATTTCTCTGGGCACTCTGGCTCCCGTATCTTCAAAAAGTAGATTGGCTGTGCTCCCTGGATCTAAAGGATGCGTATACCCACATACTGATCCATCCTGCTCAAAGGAAGTATCTCAGATTCATCCTGGGAGGACAACACTTTTAGTATTGAGTGCTGCCTTTCGGCCTAGCCTTTGCACCAGTCTCTTTACAAAATATCTTGCAATAGTAGCCACCTCCCTCAGAACACTGGGTGTGTTTGTCTTCCCTTAACCTGGATGATTGGCTGATAAAAAGTACCACTCCAGAGGGAGTTTGAGAGTCCACACAGTTGACCATTCAGGTATTGGAGCTGTTAAGGTTTGTGATCAATTACCCCGCCTCACCTTCAGCTCTCCAAACAGCTAGAATTCATAGGAGCCCTGCTCGACACAACTCGGTGAAAGCTTTCCTTCCGCAGGACTGGCTCCAAAGGCTGACATCTGTAGTACAGGACACTCAACTGAGTCAGTGAGTGACGCCTTGCAAGATGCTAACCACCCTAGGCTGCATGGCCTCTACAGTGGATGTCACATCCCTGGTGCATCTTCAGATGAGTCACTCGATGGACTCTGTGGATTCAGTGGACCCAGGCGATGGATCGCATCTGGGATAGAGTATGTCACCAATCCTTTGGTCCAATCACTGCACTGGTGGATGGTTCCTCAAAATTTGCCCAAAGGTCTCCCCCTTTCAGAAGCCTTGTCCCAGAAGATCCTAACAGATGCATCTAAATTGGGATGGGGAGCTCATCTTCCACATTCAGGGCATCTGGTCGGTTCAGGAAAGTCTTCACTAGATCAACTTCCTGGAATTGAGAGCCATAGCAAATGCTCTAAAGGCCTTCCGAGATCACCTAACCAACCGCATTGCCCTCATTCAGACCAACAATCAAGTTGCTATGTTCTATATCAAAAAGCAGGGGGGCACCGGCTCCGATCTCCTGTGCTGGGAGTTGGTCATGTTATGGAGGTTTGCCATTTCTGACGGAATGGAGCAGAGGATCACATATCTGCTGAGAGGTCAAAACACCCTGGCGGACAGCCTGAGCCATGTCCTTCAGCCACACAAATGGACGTTGAACAGAGATGTGATGGCCCGAATCTTTCCAAAATGGGGCACTCATTTGATAGACCTGTTCTCCACTCCACAAAATGCCCAGGTCGATCGATTCTGCTCCAGAGTGGGATCCCACAGTAGACTGGCTTCAGATGCTTTCCTCCTGCACTGGAGGGAGGATTTCCGTATGCTTACCCTACAATACCTCTCATAGTGAAGACCCTACTGAAGCTCAGGACAGGCGAGGGCACAATGATACTCATCACGCTATATTGACCCAGGCAGCCCTGGTTCCTGCTCCTGCTACAGCTCTCCACTCAGGAACCCCTCCAGCTCATCAGTGCTCCAGATCTAGTTTTGCAGGAAGATGAGAGGATGCTACATCCAAATTTCCGGTCCTTGGCCCTCATGGTGCGGATGTTGAGAAGCTAGTCCTATCAGAGCTCAATCTACTGGACAACACAGCTAATGTCCTGTTAATCTCCATTAAGGCCTCAACAAGGTCTTATGCCTGTAAGTGGAAAAGGTTTGCTGTCTGGTGTGAAGGCCAGGCCCTTCATCCTTTTGTCTGTCCCACAAGGAGACTGCTCAAGTATCTTCTACACCTTTCTGACTTGGGCCTGAAGTCTAACTCCGTCTGAGTTCACCTCAGCGCGATCGCGGGTAGATGGGAAATCCATCTCAGCACAGCCTTTGATTGTTCGCTTCATCTAAGGGCTGCTCCCCTTGAAGCCTCCGTACAAGCCCCCTGCTGTGACTTGGGAACTCAATGTGGCACTAGTGCAGCTCATGAAAGCTCCCTTTGAGCTACTCAACTTCTGTCCACTGAAGTTCTTGATCTGGAAGGTCTTGTTTCTGATAGCAGTCACTCCAGTGCACCGAATGAGTGAGCTTCAGGCTCTGGTAGTTCATGCACTGTATTTTAGATTCCACCATAATCGAGTGGTTCTTCATATGCATCCTTGTTGAGCCAAAGGTGGTTATGGATTTCCATTTCAATCAGTTAATAGTGCTACCTACATTTTTTTCCTAGGCCTCATGCCTACAAAGGGGAAGTGGTGCTGCATATTGGAAGGCAAGCAGACATTTAGCCTTCTACTTGGAGCGGACTGTTGGGATATTTCGGCTTAGGGATAGGTCTGCTCAGCTCTGCTTCATATGCCTTCTATGTCTACACTCTTGCTGGCCTGCAACGTACACAAGAATCCTGTTTATGGCACAGAAATACAGCATGTGGGCTATAAGAGAAAGTATATGTTATGAGGCCTACTATAGTCTGGGAAGCCATGTCATGTGCAGAAGTGTTCAGAATGTGAGCCCAGAGAAATACAGGCCAATCAAACTAATTAGTAGAAATACTTTCAGCCTTGAAGATTACGTTTAGTGCCAAGAAAATAGCAGAACACAGGCCCGACACAGGAAGGCAGAGAATGACACGCTTGACAGCACCAGATAAGCGAGGACCTTGAAGAAAAACAGTTTTTGGCCCAAATAATCATGGGAGGCCCCCCAAGTAGAAACTTTGCAGAAAGCTTCACGTACTCCATAGAAAAAAAAACCCTGCATATGACATCAGAAGCAATGCAGGACTTTCTAGAACTTTGTGACAGAGAGAGAAAGATGTATATAAGGGGGCAGCTCTAGCTCGGGGGCAATCTGCTCTCTAACTCCGGTACTGAGAGTTGGTTGCCTGCCACCCTTTCAGACAGAGTCTTTTGCTATCTGCATTTGCAAATTGTTTGTTTTTGTACCCAAATAAAAGCTTTTGCAGCTAAGCAATAGTTGTCTGAGCTATTCATTGGTAATTGGTAATATTGGGGAAACTTTTGTAGGTGGACCCTGCCTACAGGCATAGGAAATCTGTCCAGCTTTTTGTTTCTTTTGACACCAGCAAGCTGAGGGCTGCCATTTCCAAATGCAGTCTGCTAGCCAAATTGAAAGAGAGCATTTCCTTCGCTTATACCCAGGCAGGCCTATGCCTTGATCGTCATCTCACAGCTCACAATGTCCGAACCATGGCTGCGTCAGTGGCCAACATATGCTCTCTCTCCATGGAGAAATCTGCAGAGCTGCAATGTGGGCTTCTGTCCACACGCTCACATCTCACTACTGCTTGGAAGGGGATTCCCAACATGACAGTAACCGGCCAGTCTGTACTCCAGCATCTTTTTGGGGAATAAAATCCAACTATGTCCCTCCAATGCCGTTCTGTCTGTCCAGGATACCAAAAAAAAAAAAAGAAAGCAGAAAGCAGAAGATGAGGTGTGAATTGCCATCTCTGTATATAGTTGTTTTGGTTTTGCGTGTTCTGCAGTTAATGTTACCCCTGTTGGGCTTCTCGGCGACCTCATCAGTTTTGGGTAGCCTGTAGCTTGGGAGTCCCCTGCTTGAGGACTTACTTCTTGCTTGTCCACAGAGAAAAGGTAGTTAGTGTGTATAGACAAAGTAAAAGATAGCAGGTGTTCTCCGTGGACAACAGGAATAAGTCCTCACACATGGGTGACGCAGCTTCTATTGGAAGCTTTTGGGAGGCTCCGCTGTGATACTTCTTTCCCGCCTGCTCCTGCTGCAGGAGCGCCATCTTCATTCTAATAACAGCTGTAGCAGAATACAACTCCGCGGGGAGGTGGGAGGGTGGTGAGGACTTATTCCTGCTGTCCATGGAGAACACCTTCTATAGATGGGTAACATGTCTCACAGCACTGCTGTGCATTTCTGTACATGGTAATACACAGCTCAGAGCACCATCTGTATTGTGACATATGCAAGGAGTCTACAGGTTAGTGCTGACAGGAGTATCGCCCTGTCAGGCTGATACGATGGGTGGGGGCAAATACAGTGACAAAATTCAAACTGGCATGGGACAGACACAATGAATCCCTTTATAGCAACAGGATAAAATCAAAATAAACATGTCACGGAGCGGCAGGTGCACTTACTCTTGCCGCCTTGCTGAGCAAACTAGATGGACCATACTGATCTTTATCTGTTGTCATATAGTAAATTATAAGATTCTTACCCGCCTCAAACGCAGTAGGTGTTCAGACTTCTGGGCACACAGGAACTGCCACAGGGCAATAATGTGCTTCAGATGACAGCGACTCAGAGCCTGTAAACAAGCAAAGCTCACAGATTAAAACAACCTATGACTCATTCTGACCTTTGCCCTATCTCCTTCCTCTTACTTGTCTATGGTCCATCCTTCTGTCTGAGTTAAGATCTGTCAGCCCCATCTTTCCCCCTCCACTTCACTGCCTGCTATATATCCATTTCTCCCTCCCCCCACTCCTAGTGGATCCATTTCCAGGGCTCACCTGCAAGACATGTGTGCTTGTTTGATCTCTCATCTTCAGCACATCCTGCAGGTAGTCAACCAGAGGCATATCTGGCTCCCCACCTGCCATAGCCAGGAACCCCAGTGTCACGTCGGCCACAGACAGCGCCTCACAGACCTCGCTGTAGGAATGCAGCTCTCCAGTCATCATACTGATTACCAAATTAGGCAGGGAGACCTGTAAATAATAATGTGGGATCATGGTGAGGATATACCTCATCTTTATTCATGATGTGCTCCTCACCTGCTTCAGATACAGGCTGCTAGAGAACAAGGCTTCTTCACAGTGAGCTCAACATGAAATCTGAACCCTCTGAACGTTTCGCAGATACTAACCCCTACTTTCTCACCGTCCAGTTCAGTCCAGAGGAGTGGGTTATACTCATCTACCAGCAGGTGGAGATTGAGAACACTAAACTTGAAACATACTATAATTATCCTGTGCCACCTGACAACAGCCAATATTTTCTCAGTCTCCAGTAGGTGGATGAGTATAGCCTGTGCAGCTGGACTTTGGCATTGGGTAGGTAGCAGGCCCAGGATACAGAACCCGGTGGAGCTGGGTCTGCCCTCCCCAACCACTCCTCGTTAGGCTCTTTCCTCCTCCTCAACCTTTAGGAGGGGGTCAGGGATTGAGCAAGCTTTTGTGCCTAAGGATCTTAATAAAAAATAAAACTAGGATCAGTGAAGGCCAGACATGGGTGAGCAGCGGCAGCTCAACGGTCTTCGAGGGTGGCAGCTGGATAAGTCCGCGATCGGCGCTGTTGGGGGTCAGTGGACCAAAGGGGAGCTGGTGCTGAATCTGTCTGGTCCGCAGCACACTTGGCTGACTCAGACCAGGGCAGATGTGTGTCATGCGGCAGTTGGTGAGCACAGCTCTCGGAAATTGGGCTGTGCCACTGCTGCATGAAGGAAAGTGCAGCTACTGCCAACTGGTTCATGAGCAGCCCAGGGGCATTGGAGGTAGGCAGAGCAAGTCCCTGAGAGCTGGATCACATGCCCAGGAGCACTGGAGGCCCCGTGCTTTTGACAGGAACCACCACCATTTTGTCTTTGGTAAGCCCTTCATGTTGGGAGGACTTGGGGCCTCCAATACTGCAGCCTATTTTCACTTTGTCCCCTGGGACCCAGATAGAGCTGCCTGGAGGGAAGGGTACTCCTTTTTCTCCCAAATTTGTTCTCATGCTTCACCAGACCTTCTGCTTAGTAGGTCTTCCCTGCCTAAAGGCCAGGGGGCTCCCTTGACTCTTAAGCACCCGCATAGGGAGCAATTGGAAGAGAATGATGGTGTGGCCTTGATGGGGTGGTGGGATTCTCTGGACTCTTTGGAGAGGCCTGCAAATCTCCTGGAGGAGTTGGAGGAGGGGAGATCCTGGTAGGGAGAATCCGATGGCGGTACGGATCTTTCATAGTGATGAGCTTCCCTCCCTTATCTCGCAATCTTTAGTGGCATTGTGCATAGTGAAGGAGCCTAGCCCAGAGCCCTCGCAATTCGCAGAGGACCCACTGATGGAGGGTATCCGTAAGCCTCCCTGGTCCTTTCCTGTTCACAGGGCTTTGAAAGCAATGATTGTGGAGGAGTGAAACTCTCTGGATGTGGGCTTGTGCATAGGTCTGCATGGCGAAGCTTTATCCATTTCCCCTTGAGTAGTTGGAGAAGTTACGTCTGCCCCAGGTGGATGTTCTAGTGGCAGCAGTCACTCAGAATACCACCATTCTGGTGGAAGGTAGTGGTGCCTTAAAAGACCCATAGGACCACAGGATGGAGGTCTTGCTTAAACAGGCCTCTGAAGTGTTGGCTTTGGCTCTGCAGGGAGCCATTTGTGGCACTTATGTGGTTAGGGCCTGTCTTTGATTGTCTCAAATATTCCCTGAGGACTCCCTGGCAGAGCCATGCGGGCTGGACGGAGGTGGCTAGGCTGAAGTCTGTCTTGGCTTTTTCTGTAGATCTGCTCTATGATTTGCTTCAAGCATTGATAAAGGATATGGCTACTGTGGAGTCCATAGTGGCTCTTGTGGCTGCATAATTGATATGCAGATGTGGCCTCTAAGATGTGTCTTAGCCAGATTCCTTTGCTGGGAAAGCGTAGTTACTCACCTGTAACAGGTGTTCTCCAGGAGCAGCAGGAATCAGTCCTCACATATGGGTGACGTCGGCGCCGACGGAGCCCTCGCGGAGCAATTTTCCCCAGCTTTCAAAGAAAGCCTTTGGGAATTGCAGCGCGCATGCGCGGTCTCCTTCCCGCCCAAGGGTGCCATCTTAGCCAGTCGGATGACATAGCTAAAAGACAGCATAAAAATTTGCAAAAAAACTGAAGCAGATGATTGCAACTCCAAGGGGAGGAGGGAGGGTTGTGAGGACTGATTCCTGCTGCTCCTGGAGAACACCTGTTACAGGTGAGTAACTACGCTTTCTCCAGGACCAAGCAGGAAGTCAGTCCTCACATATGGGACTCCCAAGCTTAAGGCTACCGGAGACCCTAAGCACAAAAATGAGCTCCCTCTAGCTCAGCGGCACAGAAGGAAGGAATCTTCACTGAATTATTACCGACCGGTAGCCCCCATCCGGGATGGAGGGTAGGAGTTGCTCAAACCTCGAAGAGATTTCGGAGGACTGCCTGTCCGAAAGCACTGTCCCTGCGGGACTCCCTCTCGAGGCAGTAATGGACCGCAAAAGTCTGGCTCGAAGACCAAGTAGCGGCCCGGCAGATGTCTGCCAACGGAACAGAGCGGAGGTAAGCCACTGACGTAGCCTTCGCCCGAACACAATGAGCCGTGACTCGACTTTCTAACGAGAGTCCGGCTGCCCCATAAGCCCAAGCGATGCAGTCAGCAACCCAGATGGACAGAGTACGCTTGGAGACCGGGAGCCCCAATTTATTGGGGTCAAAAGACACAAAAAGCTGAGCAGCTTTACGGTGCTCCCGTGTACGGTCAAGGTAGAAGTTCAATGCCCTTCTACAGTCCAGGGTATGCAGGACCATTTCAGCTCGGCTGGAGTGTGGCCTGGGAAAGAAGGTCGGAAGTACCACCTCCTGATTGATGTGAAAAGGGGAGACCACTTTTGGAAGAAATTTCGGGTGAGTCCGTAGGACTACCCTATTTTTGTAGAACCGAGTGTAAGGGGGATCAGACACGAGGGCCTGCAATTCACTTACGCGTCTAGCGGAAGTGAGGGCTATTAGGAATAAAGTTTTCCAAGACAGAAAACGGAGAGAACAAGTAGCCATAGGTTCAAAAGGCGGACAGGTGATCCGCTGTAAAACCACATTCAGATCCCAGTCAGGTGCTGGCGGGCGCAGAGGTGGTTTAAGTAGAAGGAGACCTCTGAGAAACCTCGCTACGAGAGGGTCGCTGGAAAGAGGTCTGCCGTCCATCGGCACATGATGTGCTGAAAGAGCACTGAGGTGGACTTTGACGGAGTTGAACTTAAGTCCCAGATTAGAGAGGTAGAGCAAGTACTGCAAGATCACCGACACCGAGCAGGAGAAGGGATCCTGAGACTGCTGGGCACACCAAGTGGAAAAGCGACGCCATTTAAGGGCGTAGCATTTGCGGGTAGAAGGTCGCCGAGAAGCTAGGACGACCTCTTCCACCTCTGCCGGCAGTAGAAGAGGAGCAAGGACTACCCTTTCAGCAGCCAGGCCATCAGATGTAGAGATCTGAGGTTGGGGTGTAGCAGGGACCCCTGATCCTGTGTTAGGAGATCCGGTTGAAACCCCAGAGGGAACGGATCCTGTACCGCTAATTGCAGCAGGAGTGGAAACCACGGCTGTCTGGGCCAGCGAGGAGCTATCAGGATCATGGAAGCTTTGTCTCGGAGAACCTTGAAAAGAGTTCGAGAGACTAGCGGGATGGGAGGAAAGGCATACAGAAGGCTTTTCGACCATGAGAGCAGAAAAGCATCCGCCGCTACTCGAAGGGGATGCGGCTGCCGAGAGCAGAAGCGAGGAAGTTGCCGGTTGAGAGGACTGGCAAAGAGATCCATCGTGGGGAGGCCCCACTTCAGGAAAAGTTTCTGAACTACCAAGGGATCCAGGCGCCACTCGTGCGGCTGGAGGATCCTGCTGAGTTTGTCGGCCAGGCAATTGTCTTGACCTGGGAGATAAACTGCCTTGAGAAGAATGCCGTGGCTGACGGCCCAAGAGCAGAGCTTCTGTGCTTCTCGACAGAGAAGGAAGGAGCCCGTGCCTCCCTGTTTGTTCACGTAGAACATGGCAACTTGATTGTCTGTCTGGACAAGGACGGACTGGTGAGAAGTCAGGTGGGAGAAAGCCTTGAGAGCCAGACGGATTGCTCTGAGCTCCAGGAAGTTGATCTGCTGAGCAGACTCCCACGTGGTCCAGAGACCTTGAGTACATGCCCCCTGGCAATGCGCTCCCCATCCTAGGAGAGAAGCATCGGTCGTTAGCACTTGAGCCGGCGGAGGTGACTGAAAAGGCATTCCGAGCACCAGGTTCGGCCGATGAAGCCACCACTGTAGAGAAGAGGCCAGCGGTCCGGAGACGCGCACTAAGTCGGCTAGGCCGCCCGTGGCTTGTTGCCACTGCTTGCGAAGGCACCATTGAGCAGGCCGCATATTCAGGCGGGCATTGGGGGTCACGTGGACGGTGGAAGCCATATGGCCGAGTAGTCTCAGGAAGCGCCTGGCTGAGACCAGGGACTGGCTGCGAAAACGGCCGGCTAGGTCCATGAGCCGTTGAGCCCTGTCGAGAGGCAGGAAAGCTCGTGCCTGAGGAGTGTGCAGTCTTGCGCCGATGAACTCGAGATCCTGTGAGGGGAGCAAAGTGGACTTTGCGAAGTTTATGACAAAGCCCAAGTACTGCAGAAGAGTCACAGTGCGGTGTGTGGCATTTGTGACTTCCGGAGAGGACGATGCTCTGATGAGCCAGTCGTCTAGGTACGGAAAGACATAGAGGCCGTGAAGCCGGAGATAAGCCGCCACCACCGCGAGACATTTTGTGAAGACTCGCGGTGCGGAGGATAGGCCAAAGGGTAGTACTCTGTACTGGTAATGATTTCCTGCCACCACAAACCTTAGGTATTGGCGGTGGCTTGGGTGGATGAGGATGTGCATGTAGGCATCTTTTAGATCCAAGGAGCATAGCCAATCTCCCTGCTGGAGGTAGGGCAGAAGGATTCCAAGGGTAAGCATCTTGAACTTCTCCCTCACGAGAAACTTGTTGAGGTTGCGCAAGTCCAGTCTGAGGCCTCCTGTTCTTTTTGGTATCAGGAAATACCTGGAATAAAAACCTTGACCTCTCAGGTGGTGGGGCACCGGTTCCACCGCCTGTTCCTGAAGAAGACTTGCTAACTCCTGAAGGAGTAAGTCTCTGTGCAGAGGGAGTCGTGGAGGTTCTCCCGGGAAATAGGAGGGAAGGACCTGGTGGAAGTGGAGAAGATAGCCTTCTCTTACGACTTGAAGCACCCAGGCATCTGAAGTGATGTTGGACCACCTGTGGGGGAAGTGAACCAGCCGGCCTCCGGTGCTGGGAGGAACCAGCTGAGGGGGAGAGGCTATGCTGATGAAGTCAAAAACCCCCACCCTGCTGAGCAGGGGCCGGTGGTGCAGGCTTGGGGGCTTGCTGCCTACGGGACCCGTTACCCCGTCCCTTGGCCTGCTGACCCTGTTGGGGAGCTGCGGAGGCCTGATATTGAGGGTAGTGTTTATAGGCAGCCGCCTTTCTCGGGTAAAAGGACTTCTTTCCCGAGCCCTTCTTTTTCTGGGAAGGGGCGGAGGTCTTCCTAGAAAGCCTAGTCCTGGTGAGAGTCTCCGTCTCGATTTGCTTTTCAGCCATGGGCTTGCCAAAGAGGTTCTCACCTCGGCAGGGGACATCGACCAACTTGTCCTGCACCCAGGTTTCAAGGTCAGACGACTGAAGCCAAGCCTGTCGGCGGGCACCGATGCCTGCTGCGGCCACTCGAGCCAATGCTTCAAAGCCATCATAGGCTGCTCGGGACATGAATTTGGAGCATTCCCGAATACCAGTTGTCAAGGCCAGGAACCTCCGCAAAGGTTCCTCGGACAGCCCAGCGGAGAATCCGGCTACCTCTTTAGCCAGGTCTCTGAGATACATGCCCATGTAGAGCTGGTAGGTCTGGACCCGACAAGCAAGCATAGAGCCCTGGAAACACTTCTTACCGAGGCCATCCAGGTTACGGGCCTCCCTGCCAGGAGGCACCGAGGAGTGCATCTTCTGGCTCTTAAGCCTATGCATGGCCGATTCCACTACCATGGAATGGTGCGGTAGCTGTGCTTTTTGGAAGCCGGGGCTCTTGCGGACTCGATAGATGGAATCGACCCGCTTGCTTAATACCGGCGACGATGCCGGACTCTCCCACATGCGGAAGAGTAGTCATTCCAGCATGGGAGGAACCGGTACAGTAAAGTGTTCCCTGGCGGGAGAGTCATACTGAAGGGCGTTGAGCTCTTCGGCTCGAGGCTCCTCCTCGGGATCCGCAGGGAAGGCCAAAGCCTTGGCCATATCCCTGACGAAGTCCGAGAACCGGGCATCCTCCGGAGGGGACTGCTTCCGAGGTTCGGACTCAGGTGAGTCCGAGGGGACACACCGAGTCCGAAACGAATCAGGTGACTCTTCCTCTTCAGACTCCCAGGCCGACTCCGAGGAGGAATCGGTGGGGTCGGCTCGGGCAGGCGGAGGCGTCGGCTGCCCCGACACCGAGGGAGTCGGCGTCGACGACCTCGGTCCCGAACGGGAGGCCGAGGGTGACCTCGACAGAGGATCGACTCGAGTTCGCATGATGAAATAAATGACTGCTTCTTGGAGCAGCTGATTCATGAACCGACCAGAGGGGAAGCCATACTGGACCTAGTCCTTAGTGGAACGCCAGATCTGGTGCAAGAAATAAGGGTGTTGGGACCACTTGGCAATAGTGATCATAGTATGATCATGTTTGATTTAATCAGTGGAAGACAGATAGTAAAGGAATCCACAGTACTACCTTTTAACTTTCAAAAGAGAGACTATGATAGAATGAGGAATATAGTTCGGAAAAAACTAAAAGGAGCGGTTCCAAAGGTTAAAGAGTTACAGCAAGCTTGGGTGTTATTTAAAAATACTATCCTCGAAGCCCAGACCAGCTGTATTCCACGCATTAAGAAAAGTGGAAGAAAGTCCAAAAAACTGCCAGCATGGTTTAAAGGTGAGGTCAGAGAGGCTGTTGCTGCCAAAAGAGCAACCTTCAGGAAATGGAAAAAAGAGCCAAATGATGAAAACTGGAAACAGCACAAGCACTGGCAAGTTAAATGCAAAGCATTGATAAGGCAGGCAAAGCGGGAATTTGAGAAGAAACTTGCTACGGAAGCAAAAACACGAAATAAAGACTTTTTCAAGTACATTCGTAGCAAAAGGCCTGTGAGAGAGTCAATTGGACCATTAGATGATAGAGGGGTAAAAGGGGCAGTAAGAGGAGACAAGGCTATAGCAGAGAGACTGAATGAATTCTTTGCTTCGGTCTTTACTGAGGAAGATGTAGGGATGTTACCCAAGACTGAAGTGGTATTTAAAGGTGATACTGCAGAGGAATTGAGAGAAATATCGCTACACCGGGAAGATATATTACAACTATTTGATAAACTGAATAGTAGCAAATCACCTGGACCGGATGGTATACATCCCAGAGTGTTGAAAGAACTGAAATATGAGATTGCAGACCTGTTATTGGTAATCTGTGAACTTTCATTTAAATCATCTGTAATACCTGAAGATTGGAGGGTCGCCAACGTAACACCAATTTTTAAAAAGGGTTCCAGGGGTGACCCGGGAAATTACAGACCGGTGAGCCTGACGTCAGTACCAGGGAAAATGGTAGAAACCATCATAAAGAACAAAATTACACAGCATGTAGATAGTCATGGCCTAATGGGAGACAGCCAACATGGCTTTAGACAAGGAAGATCTTGTCTTACTAATCTGATCTGTTTTTTTGAAGGTGTGCATAAACAGGTAGACAAAGGTGAGTCGGTTGATATAGTGTATCTGGACTTTCAGAAAGCTTTTGACAAGGTCCCCCATCAGAGACTTTTGGCGAAGCTAAAAGTCATGGGATAGGAGGCAGTGTACTATTGTGGATCGGGAACTGGTTAAAAGATAGAAAGCAGAGGGTAGGGCTAAATGGCCAATATTCCCAATGGAAAAAGGTGAATAGTGGAGTACCCCAGGGATCTGTACTGGGTCCGCTACTTTTTGACATATTCATAAATGACCTGGAAAAGGGAATAACTAGTGAGGTTATCAAATTTGCAGATGACACAAAACTGTTTAAAGTTGTTAAAACCCAAGAGGATTGTGGAAAACTGCAGGAGGATCTGGATAAATTGGAAGACTGGGCATCCAAATGGCAGATGAAATTTAATGTGGACAAGTGCAAAGTTATGCACCTAGGAAAGAACAACCCACACTATAGTTACACGATGCAAGGCTCCACATTAGAAACCACCACCCAGGAAAAAGATTTAGGAGTCATCGTGGATAACATGTTAAAACCCTCCGCCCAGTGTGCAGCGGCGGCCAAGAAAGCAAATAGAATGCTAGGTATCATAAGGAAAGGGATGGAGAATAAAACAAAGGATATTATAATGCCTCTGTATCGCTCCATGGTACGACCGCACCTTGAATATTGTGTGCAATTCTGGTCACCGTATCTTAAAAAGGACATAGAGTTATTAGAAAAAGTACAGAGAAGAGCCACCAAATTGGTGAAGGGGATGGAAGGCTACTCCTATGAAGAGAGGCTAAAAAGGTTAGGGCTCTTTAACCTAGAAAAGAGACGGCTGAGGGGAGATATGATAGAGGTGTATAAATTAATGAATGGAGTGGAACGGATAAACGTGGATCAATTGTTTACGCTATCAGAATATAGAAGGACTAGGGGACATGTAATGAAGCTACAGGGTAAACTATTTAAGACAAATAGGAGAAAATATTTCTTCACTCAACGTGTAATCAAACTCTGGAATCTGTTACTGGAGGATGTAGTAAGGGCTGTTAGTATATCTGGGTTTAAAAAAGGTTTGGACAAGTTCCTGGAGGAAAGGTCCATAAACCACTATTAAAAAGGGACCCAGGATATCAATGCTTGGCCTAGTACAAGCACTGCAGAACCTGTGTCTTTTGGGGAAACTGCTAGGTACGTATGACCTAGATTGGCCACTGTTGGAAACAGGATACTGGGCTTGATGGACCTCGGTCTGACCCAGTATGGCATTTCTTATGTTCTTATGACTCGAGGATCGGCTCGGTCTCCGGGGTCGACTTAGACGTCGACATCCCGGCGGTCGGGGCAGCAGCGCCAGCGAGGCTAGCGATCAGTGCCCGCTGCTGGTCCATGAAGGCAGATAGTCTGCTTTCCAAGGCCATCAACCTGAGTCCGACCTCAGGTGACCCAGCAGTCCCCGACTCGGGCCCCGACGGCGTCGGGCCCGACGTCGGACCCCTCGGAGGCGAGTCCAGGAGGACTACAGGACTTACCCGAGCAGGCAACTCCGACTCCAGACGAGGTCGCTTCGGGAGGTGCTCCTTCTCCAAAGACCCAGGACGGCTATCGGGGCTATGCGACCTGGCCCTCGCGGAGCCAGGAGCGTCCACCGACGCCGCCCTCGCGGGTTTTACCTTCCGTCGATGGTCCCCTGAGGGAGAACCCCTGTCGGAGGAACTTCGGCGATGGTCAGAGCTGGAACCTCTGGACGCCGAGGCCTCCGACGAGGTCCGGGTACGGCCGGGGTCAGCGAAGATTCGTTCCCGCTGGTGCCGCCGACTCCTTAACGCTTTGGAGGACATTTTGCCGCAGGCCCCACAGATCAGTTCTTCGTGATCCGGGCCGAGGCAGCGGAGGCAATTATCATGTGTGTCAGTGAGTGACATATTTCTGTCACACTGAACACACCGCTTGAAACCACTGGCAGCCATCGGGGGAAAAAGGGCCCCTGCAAGGTCAAAGGACCGGGCTGCCAGCGAAAAACCGAAAAACGAAACTGACCAAAAATCAGAAAAACCGAAAAATAACAGAAGGACTTGCAACGGCGTCGCGAGTCCGGGCAGGAAAAAGACCGGCGTCGAACCGAAGAAAGAAATAGGAATAAATCACTAAAATCAACTTTTTCAGCGGGGACACGACGGGTACGTCTGTAGGGCTCCGCGGAAAAAAAGAAGACTGGCTAAGATGGCACCCTTGGGCGGGAAGGAGACCGCGCATGCGCGCTGCAATTCCCAAAGGCTTTCTTTGAAAGCTGGGGAAAATTGCTCCGCGAGGGCTCCGTCGGCGCCGACGTCACCCATATGTGAGGACTGACTTCCTGCTTGGTCCTGGAGAAGTTGCTGTTTGGAGAAGCTGGTGAAGGATTCGGGAGACTCCAAAAGAGCCTCGGCTTCCAGAGGATAAACCCAAGGGAGTTGGCAGAGGAATTCCTTCGAGGGGCCATGGATGTGACTCGCCAGTTTCGTCCAGCCCGGAACGCTAATCTGCAGAGATCCTGGTTCCTGCAGTGGGGCCCATCCTTTTGAGGTGCGGTCCGAGGAGGCCGAGACAAGGCCTCTGGAGCTCCCAGAGCCACCAAGTTCGCCCAATGAAGGTTTGGGGGCCCTGGTGGAGATTCAGCCCATCGGTGGTCATTTGCACTTTGTTTTCCCCACCTGGGCCCAGATCACATTGGATGCCTGGGTCTTGGAAGTTATTTGGGACAGGTAAAGCTCGAGTTCACCAGACCTCTCTCGGATGCCTTTATGGTATCTCAGTGTTGGGCACCCAGCAAGGCATGGGTGCCCAACACTGCTACCTCTGCCACCCTCTCTTCCTTCCCTGTGATCTCTGAAGAGGAAACCACACTCCTTTTTTCCTCCAAACCCACCACCTGTGCCTCTGATCCTATCCCCACCCATCTCCTAAACCCCATCTCCTCCACCGTTGTCCCTTCCTTCTCTTATATTCTCAACCTATCGCTCTCCACTGCAACCTTCCCCGCAGACTTCAAGCATGCTGTGGTCACACCCCTCCTCAAAAAACCCTCACTTGATCCCACCTGTCCTAACTATCGACCCATCTCTCTCCTTTCCTTCATATCTAAAACTACTTGAACATGCAGTCCACCGCCGCTGCCTCGACTTCCTCTCCTCATGCCCTCCTGGATCCTTTATAGTCTGGCTTCTGTCCCTTACACTCTACTAAAGCGGCTCTTACCAAGGTCTCCACTGACTTGTTCCTGGCAAAATCTCAGGGCCTCCACTCTGTCCTCATTCTTCTTGACCTCTCTGTTGCTTTTGACACTGTTGACCACGGCCTTCTCCTCGATACCGTCCTCGCTTGGTTTTAGGGGCTCTGTACTATCCTGGTTTTCCTCCTACCTCTCCCATTGCTCTTTGTGTGTCCTCTGGTGGCTCCGCCTCCTCTCCTACCCCGCTCCCAGTTGGTGTACCCCCAGGGATCCGTCCTGGGTTCGCTCCTTTTCTCTCTATATACCCAATCCCTAGGTGCGCTTGTCTCTTCCCATGACTTTCAGTACCATCTCTATGCCGATGACTCCCAGATCTACCTCTCTACGCCTGAAATCTCCCTGGCAATCCAGACCAAGATGTCTGCCTGCCTTTCTGACATTGCTGCCTGTATGTCCCACCGCCGCTTGAAATTGAACATAGCCAAGACTGACCACCTTATCTTTCCCCCTAAAACCTCCCCTCCTTTCTCAGACTCTGTGGATAACTTTCCCCTCAAAACCTCCCCTCCTCTTCCTCCTTTCTCAGGTCTCTGTGGATAACTCTGTAATCCTTCCTGTTTCCTCGGCCTGCAATCTGGGGGTTGTCTGACTCCTCTCTCTCTTTCTCCACACATATCCAGCTCGTAGCCAAGACCTGCCGTTTCTTTCTCTACAACATTAGCAAAATCCGCCCCTTCCTTTCTGAACACACTACTAAAACGCTTGTCCACTCCTTAATCACCCCCCGCCTTGACTACTGCAACCTACTCCCTTGCTGGTCTCCTGCGAACCATCTCTTTCCCCTTCAATCTATTCAACATTCTGCTGCTCGACTAAATTTCCGCCGGCCTCGCCATACCCACATTACTCCTCAAGTCACTTCACTGGCTCCCTATCCGTTTCCGCATCCAGTTCAAACTTCTCCTCCTGATCTATAAATGCATTCACTCTTTGGCTCCTCAGTACCTTTCATCTTTTATCTCTACCTACATCCCCTCTCGGGAACTTCGCTCTTCTAACAAACTACTTCTATCTATGCCCTCCACTCTTACTGCTAACTCCAGACTTCGCTCCTTTTACCTTGCTGCACCTTACGCCTGGAACAAGCTACCTGTGTCTATACGCCAGGCACCCTCCCTAGCCCTTTTCAAATCCAGGTCGAAAACCCACCTCTTCACTGTTGCTTTCAGATCTTGACTAGATTATAAGTGCCGTGTTTTTGCCCTGACTAGATTCTTGCTTTGCGTGTTTTGTCTTGACTAGATTGTAAGCTCTGATGAGCAGGGACTGTCTCTCTTACATGTCTGTACAGTGCTGCGTACGACTGCTAGCGCTATATAAATGCTCAATAGTAGTAGTAGCAGCAGCAGCATGGGCGGTGCAAGGAACTTTCGACTGCCTGTTGCTGTTAGAGGCATTCATGCCCATACTTTGGGGCAACTGAGGCCTTGGTCTGTACTCTGTTTTGTGGTTCCCAAGAAGGAAAGCTCATGGATCTGAAAGGGGTCATTAGGGCCCTAAGGGTTCCACCTTTCCATATGAAGACTCTGTGTTCTGTGAATGTGGCTGTCTGACAGGGAGAGTTTCTGACCTCCTTGTACCTGACCGAGGCTTACCTGCACATTCCTATCCACCCCAATCATCGTTTTCTTCACTTTGTGGTGCCGAGGAGGCATTTTCAGTTTCAGGCCCTGCCGTTCAGCCTGGCCATGGCTCCTCGGGTGTTTATAAGGTGATAGTTGTGGTAGTAGCAGCAGATCTGTGGTAGTAGCAGCAGATCTGTGAAAGCAGGGATTTGTGGTTCACTCATACCTAGATGACTGGCTCATTCAGACGAGGTCCTTTAAGGAGAGCTGGAAGGCGAAAGCTCCAGTAGTCGCTCATCTTCAGGAGTTAAACTGGGTGATCAATTTCACGAAGAGTCGATTGGAACCCTCCCAGGTCTTGGAATATTTGTGTGCTCGGTTTGACACCTACAAGGAAATCCTGCCCTCTGGAAGAAACAGGCCATTCTTATCCCCTCAGGCCCTTATCACTTTTCTCTTCTCCTTGGTCATCACCAGACTAGATTTCTGTAATTCCATATATGCCGGCATCCCTCAATATTAGCGTCGTCTGTTACAGTTACTGCAAAACACTGCAGCTCGGCCGGTCTCTCATGCTTCTCCCCATGATCATATTACTCCAATCCTACAACATCTCCACTGGTTAACATTAAATTTCCGTATTCAATTCAAAATTCTCACTTTGGTACACCAGGCTATTTACTCCCATAGACCTCAATACCTATCTGATTTATTAACTTTTCACACTCCCACCCGTAGTCTCCGCTCTGTCCATGTTAATCGTCTGCACCTCCCTTCTCCTTCCCAGGCTCACCTCCAGTCAACTAGACAGTCAGCTTTCTTCTACCTTGGTCCCTCCCTGTGGAACTCTCTGCCTACTACCCTCTGACTAGAAGAGTCTTATCCCAAATTCCGCTCTCTTCTTAAAACCTCTCTCTTCTCTGCTTTCAACCTTCCTCCCTGATCCCTCAATTCCTCTTCCCCTATTGCTATTGAACCTTATCTCTATTTTCTTTCTCTTTCCTTTTCTTTATATTATTGTAACTTATTTTCCTTTTCTGATATACTTTTTATTTTTATTGTAAACCGCCCTGATGTAATGGGGGGGGGGGGGCGGTATATCAAATATTAATAAACAATAAACAGCATTGCAAAGTTGCAGACCCAGGTTCAGGCATTGCAGAGAACATAAGATATGCCATATGGGTCAGACCAAGGTCCATCAAGCCCAATATTTTGTTTCCAGTGACCAATCTAGGCCATAAGTACCTAGCAGTTTCCCCAAAAAACACAGGTTCCACAATGTTTGTATTGGGTCAAGCAGTGATATTCTGGGTCCCATTTAATAATGGTTTATGGACCTTTCCTCCAGGAACTTGTCCAAAACTATTTAAAACCCAGCTACACTAACAGCTTTTACTATATCCTCCAGTAACAAATTCCAGAGTTTGATTACACATTGAGAGAAAAAATATTTTCTCTTATTAGTCTTAAATAGGTTACCCTGTAGCTTCATTGCATGTCCCCTAGTCTTTCTATATTCTGATGATGTAAACAATTGATCTACATTTACCCGTTCCACTCCATTCAATAATTTATAGACCTCTATCATATCTCCCCTCAGCCGTCTTTTCCAGGTTGAAGAGCCCTAACCTTTTTAGTCTCTCTTCATAGGGGTATCCTTCCATCCCCTTTACCATTTTGGTGGCTCTTCTCTGTACCTTTTCTAATAACGCTATATCCTTTTTAAGATACGGCGACCAGAATTGCACACAATATTCAAGATACGGTCGCACCATGGAACGACACAGAGTCATTATAATATCCTTTGTTTTATTTTCCTTTCCTTATGATATCTAGCATTCCTTTTTGCTCTCTTGGCCGCTGCTGCACACTGGACGAAGGGTTTTAACATGTTATCCACGATGAAGTCTAAATCTTTTTCCTGGGTGATGGTTCCTAATGTGGAACCTTGTATCGTGTAACCATAGTTTGGGTTGTTCTTTCCTAGGTGCATAACTTTGCATTTGTCCACATTAAATTTCATCTGCCATTTGAATGCCCAGTCTTCCAATTTATCAAGATCCTCTTGCAATTTTCCACAATCCTCATGGGTTTTAACAACTTTAAATAGTTTTGTCTCATCTGCAAATTTGATAGCCTCACTCGTTATTCCCTCTTCTAGGTCATTTATGAATATGTCAAAAAGCAGCGGACCCAGCCCAGATCCCTGAGGTACTCCACCATTCACCTTTCTCCATTGTGAAAATTGGCCATTTAGCCCTACCCTCTGCTTTCTATCTTTTAACCAGTTCCTGATCCACAATCATACACTGCCTCTTATCCCATGACTCTTTAGTTTTGCCAAAAGTCTCTGATGAGGGACCTTGTCAAAGGCTTTCTGAAAATCCAGATACACTTTATCAGCCGACTCACCTGTGTCTACCTGTTTATTCACACCTTCAAAAAAACAACAGATTAGTAAGACAAGATCTTCCTTGTCTAAAGCCTTGTTGGCTGTCTCCCATTAAGCCATGACTATCTACATGTTCAGTAATTTTGTTCTTTATGATGGTTTCTGCCATTTTTCCCGGTACTGACTTCAGGCTCACCGGTCTGTAGTTTCCTGGATCACCCCTGGAGCCCTTTTTAAAAATTGGCATTACATTGGCCATCCTCCAATCTTCAGGTATTACAGATGATTTTAATGATAGTTATAGATTACTAATAGCAGGTCTGCAATCTCATATTTCAGTTCTTTCAACACCCCATGCTCCATGTGCAAGATTATCTTTAGGTTCTGTGGCTTCTATGATGGCCATGCTGGAGTTGGTTTCCTGGGTCAAGATGCACATGCAACCCCTTTAGGTGGACCTTTTATCACAGTGGTCCCCTTAGCTGCAATCCGTGGAAGTTTGGCTTCCACTACGGGCAGAGGCCAAAACAAGCTTACAGTGGTGGATGAACCAATTGAGATGCACGACTGTGAGCCATAAGTCCCTGAACAGGCTTGTGAGGAGGACACTGTCCATCTCAGCGCTTTGGCTCTGGGAAAGTGGACTCCAGAGGAAAGCCGATGGTCGATCAATCATTTGGAGATGCGAGCAGTGTATTGGGCTCTGGAGATTTTCCTTCCCCTGGTGTGAAGCAAGACAGTTATGTCATACGATGTCACAACAGTAGCTTATATCAATTGACAGGGTGGCACTCAAGTTCATTGAAAGCTGTAGAAGTGATGCTGCTGATGCAGTGAGCGGTGATGCACTTGCTAGCAATTTTGATGGTTCATGTCACCGGGAAGGAGATTATGTAGGCGGACTTTCTGAGTCGCAACACTCTGTACCCGGGAAAGTGGGCACTGCTGATGTTTCAGCGAATCGTGGAGCACTGGGGAGCTCCCACAATGAACCTGATGACATCTCTGGAGAATGCCAAGGTTGACCGGTTCTTTAGATATCACAGAACGCACATGTCCGAGGGGCTTGACGCTTTGGTTCAACCCTGGTCAAGCGCTGGTCTTCTGTATGTTTTTCTTCCCTGGCCCTTGATAGGTCAGGTCCTTGAGCAGATTGAGTCTCACAAGGGTCAAGTAGTGCTAGTGGCAATGGACTGGCCTTAACATCTGTGGTATGCAAATCTGGTTCGTTTGCTGGTGGAGGCGCTGTTTCCCTTGCCGGTGGATGTGGACCACCTTATTCAGGGACTGGTGCAGATGCTAGACGTGGGTCAGTTCTCCCTTACGGCTTGGTCCTTGAGAGGGCTCAGCTGAGCCTCCGGGCTACTCGGCCCAAGCGATTGATACTTTATTGTAGGCAAACCGGCGGTCAGCTTTGCTGGCCTATGTTTGGTTCTGGTGCATTTTTTAAGCTTGGTGTAGTGAGTGTGGTGTTCGACCTCTTGGTGTCTCTTTTTCAGATATCCTGGCTTTTCTGCAAGTGAGACTGGAGAAAGACTTGGCCCTGGGCTCCTTGAGGGTTCAGGTGGCGGTTTTGGCATGTTTCAGGGGTCGTGTTCAGGGTCATGCCCTGGCGTCACATGTGGATGTGGTCTGTTTCCTTAGAGGAGTTAAACATCTTCGGCAACCGTGTCAGTCTGTAGTTCCCTCTTGGGATCTTAATTTAGCGCTTGCAGCTCTGTAAGCACCTCCCTTCAAACCTCTTAAGGGGGCTTCTGTGAAGGATCTGATGTTTAAGGTGGTCTTTCTGGTAGCGATTTGTTCACCACGCCGGATTTCAGAGCTTCAAGCTTGATCTTGTAGAGAGCCTTACTTGGTGATTTCCAATTAGAAAGTGGTCCTTTGCCCTTGTCCTTCCTTTTTTGCCGAAGGTGGTGTCAGTTTTTCATCTCAACCAAGTAGTTTCATTGCCGGATTTTCTGGCGTTACAGGATTCAGTGGAGGCTAGTCTCATCCACAAGCTGGATGTCCATAGGTCTCTCAAACAGTACCTGAAGATGACTCAGACCTTTAGGCATTCAGGGCTGCTCTTCATTTTGTTTGGTAGTCCTCGGAAGGATGAGGTGGCTTCTAAGTCTTCTATCTCCCGGTGGATTAAGGAAGTTATCACATCAGCTTATTTGCTGAACAGTCACTCCGCCCCACAGGTTTTAGGGCTCAGGCATCTTGGGTGAAGACTGGTCTGGTTCTGCCCCAGGATATTTGTAAGGTGACTATTTGGTTGGGGTTAATAAAGCTGTTTGGATCTTTAGAGGTGTCTTTACTCTGCTCCTTATTGTTCCTAGTTTCACCTGTGGGCGGTTGTGCCTACTCTGACTCTTCTTGTCCCTCCAGTTCAGTCCAGGACCCACCCATGACTTCTGCTGTCAATGGTGCTTTCTTGCATTGCTTTTGAAGAGTGTTCTCTTTGAGCGGGTGAGGTTAGGATAAGGTGGTTCCGTTATGTTTCCCTAGTGTAGGTCCTTTTCACGTTTCCTTGTTGGAGTTTACAATAAAGAAAAAAAGCCAAAGTAGTACAAAAGTTACTGTGGTTAGGAGCGTTTTTCTTCCCTTTTAAGTTTATCTGCCTTGAAAAGGGCATGACTGGTGGAGAATTGGGATTGGGGCTCCGGTTCTCTGCTTTGTGAGGTTCATATTGGCTGTTGTCAGGTGACACAGTTTACTTATAGTATGTTTCGTAGTTCTCAGTTTCCACCTGCTGCTGACAGATGAGCATAACCCACTCATCTGGATTGGACTGAAGGACCTCCAGGAAAGAAAATTAGCAGGTAAGGTCTAATTTCACCATACATGCACAGTACCTCAAGCTATACCTACAAAGCCTGCTAAACTGTGTCCCAACAATGATGTGCAGACTGAACATTGCACTGACTCACCTGCTGCAGTTTTCCTTTCACATCAGAGAATATATTCTCATAATTACGGTCTTGTTTGTAAACCAGTGTTGGAATTCCCTATAGAGAGATAGGAAAAGGTGGTTTAGGAGGAGAGAACAGGGAAAGACACCACCATGCAACTAATACAAAATACTGTTCTGCGGTATATCTACCACCAGATTCAGATTTGCTACTCTGCTCAAGATAATCCTCACTGAAACTTAGGAGAAACAGGCTTTTCCATCTTCTCTTACCACTGATGCAATTCGAGGCTTCCCTTGCAGGAATCTACTGACCACCTGACGCTGGATCTTCTCCAAGTCAAACTCTTGCAGGGTCTGCCCACCGCTCTCTACGCTGTACTGACAGTTAGATAGAATGAGTGGGATAATGTCTTTCTCCACCTCATAACTAATCATATGGAGATCAGCGATTTCGGAGGGGTTTATAGAGTATCTGAGGAAAACAAAATACACATATATATTTCAGTCCCCCGTGGCGTTCCAAGATAGCAAGCTATGCTGCTTTATGCATACATAGATGAACATGTGCAGAAATGGTCTTACAGCCCATTCAGACTGCTGGCAAGATGATACCTGCGCATAAAATTCTATATACATGTGCTAGGTGACTGCTTTCGTATAGAGCTGGATAAGTTCCTGGAGATTGAGATTACCAAGTTACCAGGCATTCGGGGTTATCAAGATGAATCCAGGCATTTCATTCAATGTGAAGGGAATTCAGAACATGCTAGGAGTGACAGATTTTGATGGCTGATGCAGTCACATGTAACATATTGAAGGAGAAAAGCACATACTCTTGGTCTTTCTTGGTATATTTTTCCACGGTGTGCACAAATTCATTATGCAGGCTGATGAGATAGCTAACTAGGGCAGTGGCACAGAGTCCCAACCCCTGCCTCCGTGGTAGCAGGATTTCCAAATCACTTTTCAGGCTTAGGGTCTTCTCACAGATGCCTTCAGGCAGTTTAATATCACCTGCAACAGCGGAGAAATGCATCAGATATACCACCACACACACAGGAACACAGACTTTACCACCTCAAACACCTCTTTACATCCACAGTCACAAGAGGAACCTTGGAAAAGATGTCACACAGCCCAGCTCCCTTCCAGTATTTGTGACATAGGTTTTAGCTGATGGCACAGAGTTGTTCCCAGTGATTTAAAATTTGTTAGTGTGCGTGTGGGTGTGGGTGTTTGCATGTGAGAAAAGCTTATGCTACTGCTGTCTATGCATGTGTGTCCATGTAAGAGAGAGAGAGAGAGAGAGAGAGAAAGAGAGAAAGAAACTATCTCGAGGCTGAGTATGTGAAGAATCCTCTCAATTACCAAACTGCCTTTGCAAAATTGATCACAGAATTCTTAAGTAGCAGTGGGAAGGGAGGTGGTGCAGGGGACGTACCGTTTGTCTGCAGCAAAGTTCTTAGCTGGTTCCATGTACACAGAAATATTTCTACTCTTCTCCTGAACACCTGCCTCATTCCATCTGCAAATAAACAAATGAACATTGTATGATTTTCACTACTGGATTGGCCATTGTCACCATGCATGCAAATGCAATGCAATGCAATGTGTGCCTTTGAGTCCATGCTGACTCCTAGCGACCCAGCAGCTCCTGGATTTTCTTGGCAGTGTAACCGGAAGTAGACTGCCAGGCTTTTCTTCTGAGGAAGTGGAGAGTTAAGTGACTTGCCCAAGGCCACAAGGAGTGCCAGTGGGACTCCTTGGTTACTAAGCCAGTGCTCTAACCACTCCTATCACCATGCATAGCAACAGCTAAATTAAAACTGCATGAAAACAAATGAAACTTCCTCTTCATCCCTCCAGTCCAGTCCACAACTAATGGGTAATCACCGCCCTCCAGCAGCTGGGAACTGACCATGTCAGACTTCTGACCTCACAGGATAAGAGAACCGGTCCAAGACGTGGATAGCAGAAGGATGAAATAATTTATTAAACAAGAAGATAGCCAATGGCCCAACAGGCCGTGTTTTGCTATGCCTTCATCAGGGACTTTATTTGGCTGGGCTACAAGCATAAAATCATATAAATTGTCAACAATAAAATACAAAAATATAAATAATTAAAATAAACAAAAACACCAAACTTAAAAATTGTGCACATATAGTGAATTATCACCCATATACAGCATGAGGAAAGTCGGTAATCAAAATAAATTATAACAGATAAAACACCGTGATAGGTTAAACCCATTAACAATTTAAAAAACCATAAATGTAAATAAATATATTAAAATATATTAAAAGGGACATATGACAATTATTAGGAAATGATTATTGAAAAAAAAAAACACATTAAAAAACAAATATTAAAAGGCAAAACGAGGGTGTGACTAACAAGATGGAGGCGTACCTCTATGGTCTTATGAACTTCTCAAAAGAATTTGTATCACAAAGAAAAGTGGATAAAAACACATAACAAAACATTCTGAAAGATAATATAATAAAACGCAGCACTAGAAGAGATCAGCGGAACCAAAAGATAAGAGAAACATTCTCAACCATTCTGTGTATTTCAATGATTCTTACTTCAGGAGGAACAAAATGCCCGTTTGAAAAAAAGGGGGGTATCTATTTAATGATCACAACAGAATTGGTATAAATATTAAAAACCTCATGTAACAACCATCTAAAAATGTATGTTAAAAACATGTGACTAAAATTACAAATATAAAAATATAAAAATGAGGCTATTATCATAACCCGGAGGGGAAACAAACGGAATCTCATATACATCAGACAACCAATTGTATAATCGTGCCAAACACAACTGACCATAAATCTAAACATATTAATTACCACTGAAAAAATTCTTTAACTGTAGAACTCCCTACATCTCTAAGTCTTGTGCCTAAAATTTAAAAACGATGATACTGGTGCGACTGGAGCTTAAAGAGATCAGTTATCTACAAAAGCGCTGATATCTATGCAGTGGCTATCTGATCTTTTGAGCAAAAAAATAACATTCAGAAAACAATCCAGAATACATAAAGACTACAATAAAAATTGATCCTTAGTAAAATTTAAAAATTTTTGTAAACGATCATCTTCACCAAAAGTGGAGATTCAGCGTCACTTGTGTTTCAGGCAACCAATTATTTAATCATGCCAAAAGAAACCGATCAGAAGTAAAAACACAAACTCACACTGAATAAAACATTAAAACGTAAAATACCTGCGTGTCCAATTGATGTTTCTAAATTGTGACTGCTGTACCACTAGTTCAACTGGAGCCTGAAAAAGACCAACTGCCTGTAAAAACGCTGGCATCTGCGCTGTAGATATCTGATCTTCTGAGCAGGAAAAATCAGCTGACGTGAGTGACAGCAATATGCAAAACTCATCCTGAGTAGAAAGACTGCAGAAAAGAACTTATCTATAAAATCAAAAAAAAAAAAAAAAAAAGATCTCCTTCATAGACAATATCAAGAGAGAACTATGATTCATGGCGGGTGCTGAATAAAACCAAAATTAAAAAGAAGTGAAAAATAAGTACTAAAAAGAGGATTAAAAACACGAGACTATAAAAACCGGGAGGTAGTCAAACCTCCCAAGGAAAAAGGGGTATTACGTAACTAACCCCGCAAACGAGCAGAATGAATCCACAAAAAACAGCATAAGGACCTAAAAAAATACATATCCTATACAATATCAAGCAATGAATCTTGAAACCAATTGAGAAAAACGATTAAAAAGAAAAATAAATATATAGTAACACACACACAAGGCAACTAAAAACCGCCATGTGCCCACCGGCATCGAAAATAAAAACATGTGCAAAATGACGAAATAATTTATTAATAAAATATGTTAATAGTCTGAACATATAAATAATGTTAATAATATGAACATATAAAATCAATAAATAAATGAATAAATATCCTAAAATGCTGTCCCATAGTAATTATGATCATAAAAAATTATATTTAAAGAAAACCTGATAAACCACTATCCATATTTAACCCATTAGGGAACAGACTATCAAGGGCAAAAATGTAACGTTGCTCCAATCGCAGGATAGTCTTCTCAACATTACCACCCCGCCAGTTCAGTTTGACTTTCTTGATCACAAAAAACTTCAAATCAGCCACCTTATGGGTTTGTTCTTGCCAATGAGAAACTAGGGGCTTGTCCATTAGTCCTCTCTTCATACAGCTTCTATGTTCAATAATCCTGTTACGAATTGGTCGCATAGTCGTACCTATGTACAATTTGTTGCAGGGGCACTGGATAATGTTAAATGACATGGCTGGTTAAACAATTAGAAAAATCATTGATATAGAATGTACGTTTATTTATAGGATGAATATTGGTTCCTAACCGTAGGGCATGGATGCACACAGAACACCGGTTTAATGATAATCCCATTATTACTTTGCAGGATATGCATATCACAACCCATACAGAGGCCGAGGGAGGGGGGATTGGGGGTCCGAGAGATTCCTGGAGAGCAGGTATTAAAGCCTCATAGAGTTAGTAATGTAATCAACATTTCAAAATATGTTCTGACTCCATATGAAGAATTACTTTTAAATAAAGGATTATCGTTTGTGCCAGTAAAGAAATACAATCCTTTTGAAACTCAGATAGATCTCTATAACTTTTTCTGGAAAATTCGGATACGAAATTTCTTCACCAATCAAAATTCAACTACTATTGATCAGTCTATAATAAGTAACAAATCATGTTGGGTCCCTCCTTCTAATATTGACCCCTTAATCGAGGCCTTTGAGAAGGTGGTTTTAAAAGAAGTTAAGAAACTGAGTGATTCTCCTCATTATCACATTTACTCTTTACACTAATAATTCTAGTGAACTACATTTTTCCTTGCTCAGATAAGATAACATTTTTGAAATTTGTAAATATTTAAATCTGTATATATGTTTAAACTATCTATATACCTAATCAGCATTTACTCAGCATTGTAACCCTCAAATTACCATTTTTATTGTAATTTCAATTGTTTGAATACGTTTCAATGTAATGTAATGTTCAAGTTTTGTTCTATGTAAACCGCTTTGATTTTTCTGAAAGGCGGTATATAAAACCGTTCAATAAATAAATAAATAAACGTGCGTCCCTCCTTTTGTAATCTCACTCAAAGAGACGGCGGCGATAAGATTCCTGCAAAGTAATAATGGGATTATCATTAAACCAGTGGACAAAGGCGGAGCCACGGTTGTTTTAGATAAATAATTTTATATTGGTGAAATTCAAAGACAGTTAAATGACAAAATTTTTTATTCACGACTAGATGGTAATCCCACTACCTCTTTGAAAAGATCTAACGATAATTTAGTTATGACAGTGTTTGAGTTTGGATATCTCACGAAAAAAGAAAAGGATTTTCTTATAGTAAATTCTCCAGTCATTCCTACAATTTATATTATTCCCAAAATTCATAAATTCTTGGAATCTCCACCTGGCCGTCCCATCATCTCTATCGGGTCACTTTTAGAGCCTATTTCACAATTAATGGATGTTTTGTTATGCCCATTTGAAGAGGACATGCGGTTGTATGTTTGGGATTCCTCCCACGTTATTAGCATTCTTTCCTCTATACAAGGTTTTAGTTCAGAACTTTTTTTTTTTAGTTACGCTAGATGTAGAGTCCTTATTTATTTATTTATTTTTTATTTTATTTATTACAGGCTCTTATATACCGCTCTATTCAGAATCAGCGCGGTTCACAATATAACAACATACCATAACAACAAACTGTTAGGTTTTACAGAGAACAAGGTCAGAGAACTTGGATAAAACATGGGACGTCATTACTGCAACTATTTACAAGAGTATTTACAAGAGTATTTACAAGTATACATAACAGGATTTGTTCTTAGTTTGGGTAGTGATTAAGATTGGTTAGTTGGTCAAGTAATATTGGGGGAAGAGGTGGGATTTGAGTGCCTTTCTGAAAAGGGATAGATCATTGATAGCACGAATCTCTGGGGGTAGAGCGTTCCAGTACTTAGGGGCATAGAATCTGAAGGCCCTGTTAGATGTCACTGATAGGCATTTTGTCGCTGCTTTAGGGATGATTAGAGTATTTGTTGATATCGTTCTCCTGGATCTGTTGGGTGGGACGGCCTGAATGAGGTCTATTAGAGAGGAGGAGGTGATGCTTTTAGTGGCCTTGAAAGTTAGTAGTAATGTTTTGAATAATATTCTGCCATGTATGGGGAGCCAGTGGAGTTGCTCTAGGATGGGTGTTATATGGTCCCTTCTTGATGCTCCGTAGAGGACTCTAGCAGCGGTATTCATGGCGAGTTGCAAAGGGTTTAATGTGGAGTGTGGGAGGCCTTGGAGAATGGCATTGGCATAGTCAAGGTGTGGTAAGGTTAAGGCTTGAAATATAGTTCTGAAGTCATCAGGATCAAGCAGGGGGCGAAGATGTCGAAGAGTCCGGATCTTGAGGTAGATTGCTCTGACTACGTTGGTTATGTGTAGTTTCAGATCCATGCGTTGGTCAAAAGTGACTCCAAGGTAGCGAATGGAAGGTTTTGATTGGAGCTCAGCTTCTTTCACCTTTATATGGGGTGGGGGGGGGGTGAAAAGTGGGTCCCTGGTGATGAAGAGAACCTCGGTCTTTTTGTGTTGAATTCGGAGGTTCTGGGATTGAAGCCATTCGGATACTGCATCAAAACATTTAGCTAGCGGGGAAAGGTCCATATGAACTGTGGAGAAAGGCATATATAGGAGGATGTCATCTGCGTATATCAAGCATTCAACCTTGAAGGACCTGATGATGTTGCAAACCGGTTGTATGTATATATTGAAAAAGAGTGAGGATAGGGATGATCCTTGTGGTACGCCTTGCTTTTGGTGGTAAGGTGTGGATGTTGTGGTCCCTGAGGTAACGTACTGCCATCTCTGATCAAGGTATGACTTGCACCACTCCAGGGCAGTGTTATTGATGCCTTTTTCTTTTAGTCACCCTATTAACAGATCGTGATGTACAGAGTCAAAAGCCGCAGCAATGTCTAAGAAGATGAGAGCAAAGCCTTGGCGGATGTTATCAATGCCTGTGATGATGTTGTTGCAGAGAGTGGTGAGGAGGGTTTCAACACCGTGGAACTCTCTGAAGCCATGTTGGCAGTGGTCCAGAGGGAAGACGGTGTCAATGTGGTCCTGTAACTGTCTTTGAGCTTCCTTTTCAATTATTTTCGCTAGTAGGGGTATGCTAGCTATGGGTCTATAAGATTCAACCTTTTGTGGGTCGAGTTTGTGGTTTTTCAAGAGGGGTCTTATGGATGTTCTCTTGAGGGCTGGTGGGAAGGAGCCGGTTGTAAAGGATAAGTTCATCATTTTAGTGATGATGGGGCTGAGATCTTGGCGTAGTTCCTTTATCCAGTGGGCTGGGCAAGGGTCAGTTTGTGCAGTAGTCGTGTTAAGGGCAGCGATGGTGTCTTCAACATGTTTTCTGGATGGTGTGGAGAACATGGATAGGTTTGATATGCATATGGTGACTTGAGAGGAGATTGTTGCAATGTTGTTGGTTTGAAGCAACTTGGATTGCAGGAAATCGGCGAATGCTTGGGGATGGATGGGTTCAGGATGTTTTGGTGAAGGTTCTTTAGATAAGGTTTTGACTAAATTGAAAAGATCGCGTGGTTTATTTAGTGATCTTTTCAGCGTATCGGTATGGAATTGTTTCATCTTGGCCATGACTGACTCCCTGTGCACAGATAGATGTGTTTTATAGGCTGCTTGGTCTTCTGAGGAGTGTGAGCGACGCCATCGTTTCTCCAGTTTTCTTAGGTGTGTGAGGGAGGCTCGTAGGTCAGGGGAGAACCAAGGAGAAGATTTTCTTTTCTTTGGGTTGTTACCCTGGACTGCTTGCAGTGCAATGGTACTGATAGTGCTGTTCCAGGATGTGATCAGATTTTCCAGATTGAGAGAGGTGTCATGTAGGAGAGGGAGGGTTTCCATAACTATATGTTCTTTGTTGAGGGTTTTGAATTTCCGAGATGATACTCTTGTTGAGTCAATGGAGTTTTTGTTTCTGTGTGGTGACTGTTTGCCATTGATGAGGATGGGGAAGGTGATTAAATTATGGTCTGACCAAGGTACTGGGGTTACAGAGTTGTTAAGTCTATTGTTGGAGTCGAGAGCTGTAAGAGGGGCAAAGATCATGTCAAGGATGTTTCCTCTCTCGTGCGTGGGGGTGTCAACAATTTGCTTGTATCCCAGTTCGTTGATTGCTTCAAGGAGGGCTGAGGCGTGGCTGGGATGTAGTGTTGGGAGATTGAGGTCTCCTAATATCCAGTTGGGAATGTTGGGCTTGCGTGAGTTAGTTGCTAGATCTAGAATGTAAGGCAGGTCGTCCGCGGAGGGTGAGGGCGCTCTGTAAATTAAATTGATGAGGCATTGTTCATTTGTGATGGATAATACGTCCATGCTGTTTGAGCTTGTGGAGTCCACGGTGTGGAAATTTAGGTCATTCTTGGTAAGTATGAGAATGCCTCCTCCTCTCTTGCTCTCTCTATGTTGGGAATGGGCAGAGAAGTTGGGGGGTATGAGTTGGTTAAGGATTACATTATCCGCGTCAGATAACCAGGTTTCTGGTATGGTAATACCGGCATGTAATCATGTATAAATTGTATATTTTGGGCCCCTCCCACGCTATTGCAATCAAATGTATACCCAGATCTGTGTACCCCAACCCAATGTATATTGTATCCAATTGATTCTCCTGTGTTATGTAAATCATTGCCTAATCGAAATGTAAATCTAAAAAAATCTCACTGTATTATACGATACATTATGATTCTGTAAAGTAAACCGCTGCTGATCGTAGGAAGCAGCGGTATACAAATGTTTACTAAGTAAATAAATAAATTATATACTAATATCCTACAGAGGAGGCTCTAAAGATTGTTGAACGGTACCTTTATAATAGAAAGGTTCATAAATGTATCCCTACAGCATTTTTATTAGATTTGGCGCATTTTGCTCTCTGAGAATTTTTTTTGTTTCTGTGATTTGTTTTATAAACAGATTAAGGGAGTAGCCATGGGGTCCTCCATGGCCCCTGACATCACTAATTTATACGTTTTTGATTTTGAAGAAAAATTTCTAAAAGATAACTGCTTCAAAGTGAACATTAAGTTATGGATTCGAGACATAGACGACATATTTGTTTTATGGGATGGTTCTTTGGAACTTCTGTCAGAGTTTAATGACTGGATCAATGCTTGTGATGTAAATTTACGATTTCAGTTTACTTATGACTTTTATCAGAAACCTTATTTAGATTTGCTCATTAAAAAAAAAAAAAAAAAACAGATGAAGGGTTTACTACCACACTTTACAGGAAGCCCACAGATAGAAATCAATTGTTACATTTTAAAAGTTTTCATAATCCTGCACTCAAGAACAACCTTCCCATGGGCCAGTTTTTAAGGGCACGGAGGATATGTACTACAACGCAGAGATTTTGAATATCATGCGATGACTATGAAAAACAGATTTATAGCAAGACAATATCCCCCATATCAGGTCAATAAGGCATACAATAGGGCTTGTGACACATCTCGTGAGTGTGTATTACAGCAACAGCAAAAGAAGACTAACGTAGGGATGGTTTGTCCTCTTCTTTACTCCCAGCATTCTCATATTATTACAAAAATTTAAAAAAAAGCAATGGCATCTTATACAAACCCTTCCTGGGTTTCAACATCTAACCCTGACTGTGGCCCACAAACGCAATGTAAATTTGCGTAATATGTTAGTTCCATCTGCCTTCACCGAGCGTAAGTTTCTTTCAAAATACAAGGAGCATTTTCAATGTGGGCGGTGTTCTGTGTGCATCCATGCCCTACCGGTTAGGAACCAATATTCATCCTATAAATAATCGTACATTCTATATCAATGATTTTTCTAATTGTTTAACCAGCCATGTCATTTAACATTATCCAGTGCCCCTGCAACAAATTGTACATAGGTACAACTATGCAACCAATTGATTTATATGTTCATATTATTAACATTATATGTTCAGACTATTAACATATTTTATTAATAAATTAGTTTATCATTTTGCACATGTTTTTATTTTCGATGCAGGTGGGCACATTGTGGTTTTTAGTTGCCTTATGTGTGTTTTACTATTTATTTATTTTTCTTTTTAATCGTTTTTCTCAATGGTTTCAAGATTCATTGCTTGATATTGTATAGGATATGTATTTTTTGAGGTCCTTATGCTGTTTTTTTGTGGATTCATTTTCATGCTCGTTTGTGGGGTTAGTTATGTAATACCCCTTTTCCCTTGGGAGGTTTGACTACCTCCTGGTTTTTATAGTCTCATGTTTTTAATCCTCTTTTTAATTCTTATTTTTCACTTCTTTTTAATTTTGGTTTTATTCAGCACCCGCCATGAATCATAGTTCTCTCTTGATATTGTCTATGAAGGAGATCTTTTATTTTTTATTTTATAGATAAGTTCTTTTCTGCAGTCTTTCTACTCAGGATGAGTTTTGCATATCGCTGTCACTCACGTCAGCTGATTTTTGTCTGATGTATATGAGATTCCGTTTGTTTCCCCTGCGGGTTATGATAATAGCCTCATTTTTATATTTGTAATATTAATCACACATGTTTTTAACATATATTTTTAGACATTTGTTATATGAGGTTTTTAATATTTATACCAATTCTGTTGTGATCATTAAATAGATACCCCCTTTTTTCAAACGGGGCATTTTGTTCTTCCTGAAGTAAGAATCATTGAAATACACAGAATGGTTGAGAATGTTTCTCTTATCTTTTGGTTCCGCTGATCTCTTCTAGTGCTGCGTTTTATTGTATTATCTTTCACAATGTTTTGTTATGTGTTTTTATCCACTTTTCTTAGTGATACAAATTGTTTTGTGAAGTTCATAAGACCAGAGGTACGCCTCCATCTTATTAGTCACACCCTCATTTTGCCTTTTAATATTTCTTTTTTAATGTGAACATAAGAACATAAGATATGCCATACTGGGTCAGACCAAGGTCCATCAAGCCCAGTATCCTGTTTCCAACAGTGGCCAATCTAGGTCATACGTACCTAGCAGTTTCCCCAAAAGACACAGGTTCCACAATGCTTGTACTGGGTCAAGCATTGATATCCTGGGTCCCTTCTTAATAATGGTATATGGACCTTTCCTTCAGGAACTTATCCAAGCCTTTTTTAAACCCAGCTACACTAACAGCTTTTACTACATCCTCCGGTAACAAATTCCAGAGTTTGATTACACGTTGAGTGAAAAATATTTTCTTTTATTAGTCTTAAATAGTTTACCCTGTAGCTTCATTGCATGTCCCCTAGTCTTTCTATATTCTGATAACGTAAACAATCGATCTACGTTTACCAGTTCATTAATTTATAGACTTCTATCATATCTCCGCTCAGCCATCTCTTTTCCAGGTTAAAGAGCCCTAACCTTTTTAGCCTTTCTTCATAGGAGTATCCTTCCATCCCTTTTACCATTTTGGTGGCTTTTCTCTGAATCTTTTCTAATAATGCTATATCCTTTTTAAGATACGGAGACCAGAATTGCACACAATATTCAAGGTGCGGTTTCACCATGGAACGATACATATGCATTATAATATCTTTTGTTTATTTTCCATTCCTTTCCTTATGATACCTAGCATTCCATTTGCTCTCTTGGCTGCCGCTGCACACTGGACGGAGGGTTATAACATGTTATCCACAATGACGCTTAAATCTTTTTCCTGGGTGGTGGTTCCTAATGTGGAACCTTGCATCGTGTAACCATAGTTTGGGTTGTTCTTCCCTAGGTGCATAACTTTGCACTTGTCCACATTAAATTTCATCTGCCATTTTGATGCCCAGTCTTCCAATTTATCAAGATCCTCTTGAAAATTTCCACAATCCTCTTGGGTTTTAACAACTTTAAATAGTTTTGTGTCATCTGCAACTTTGATAACCTCACTTGTTATTCCCTTTTCCAGGTCATTTATGAATATGTCAAAAAGCAGCGGACCCAGCACAGATCCCTGGGGTACACCACTATTCACCTTTCTCCATTGGGAAAATTGGCCATTTAGCCCTATCCTCTGCTTTCTATCTTTTAACCAGTTCCTGATCCACAGTAGTACACTGCCGCCTTATCCCATGACTCTTTAGTTTTGCCAAAAGTCTCTGATGAGGGACCTTGTCAAAGGCTTTCTGAAAGTCCAGATACACTATATCAACCGACTCACCTTTGTCCACATGTTTATTCACACCTTCAAAAAAACATAACAGATTAGTAAGACAAAATCTTCTTTGTCTAAAGCCATGTTGGCTGTCTCCCATTAGGCCATGACTATCTACATGCTGAGTAATTTTATTCTTTATGATGGTTTCTACCATTTTTCCTGGTACTGACGTCAGGCTCAGCGGTCTTTAGTTTCCCGGATCACCCCTGGAACCCTTTTGAAAAATTGGTGTTCCACTGGCGATCCTCCAATCTTCAGGTATTAGAGATGATTTTAATGATAGTTCACAGATTACTAATAGCAGGTTTGCAATCTCATATTTCAGTTCTTTCAACACCCTTGTATGTATACCATCCGGCCCAGGTGATTTGCTACTCTTTAGTTGATCTAATAGTTGTAATACATCTTACCGATGTATCGATATTTCCTTGAATTCTTCCGCACCTTTAAATACCACTTCAGTCATGGGTAACATCCCTACATCTTCCTCAGTAAAGACCGAAGCAAAGAATTCATTCAGTCTCTCTGCTATCGCCTTGTCGCCCCCCTTAGTGCCCTTTTAACCCCTCTATCATCTAATGGACCAACTGACACTCTCACAGGTTTTTTGCTACGAATGTACTTGAAAAAGTCTATTTCGCATTTTTGTTTCCGCAGCAAGCTTCTTCTGAAATTCTCCCTTTGCCTGCCTTATCAATGCCTTGCATTTGACTTGCGAGTGCTTCTGCTGTTTCCAGGTTTCGTCGTTTGGCTCCTTTTTCCATTTCCTGAAAAATGCTTTTTTGGCAACAGCCTCTCTGACTTCACCTTTAAACCATGCTGGCAGTTTTTTGGACTTCCTTCCACTTTTCTTAAAGTGTGGAATACAACAGGTCTGGGCTTCCAAGGTAGTATTTTTCAACAACACCCAAGCTTGATGTAAGTCTTTAACCTTTGCAACTGCTCCTTTTAGTTTTTTCTTAACTATTTTCCTCATAGTGTCCCTTTCGAAAGTTAAAAGGTAGTACTTTTGGATTTCGTTACTATCCCTCCTCCATTAATTAAATCAAAGGCGATCATGCTACGATCACTATTGCCAAGTGGCCCCAACATCCTTATCTCTTGCACTAGATCTGGTGTTCCACTAAGGACTAGGTCTAATATGGCTTCCCCTCTAGTCAGTTCATGAACCAGCTGCTCCAAGAAGCAGTCATTAATTTCATCTAGGAACTTTCTCTCCTTAGCAGAGGGCTGCTACACAGTACCCTGTCCTGTGCTGCTGAGGTAAGCTATATTCTGATTTGATTTAAATTATAGCTCTTTGCTGCTGCTAGGCTCTAACTTATGAAATTTCAACTACACGTTTTCTGCTGGGTTCCAAATTTAACCAGAAAGCCCTCTTCTGTGTTCTAAATTTAAACTAAAAGTACTTTGCTGATACTAGGCCCTGAGTGACTATTAAATTTAAACTACAAGCTCTCTCCTGGGTATGAAATGTAACCAGGAAGTTCTCTTCTGTTTTTTAAATTGAAACTTAAACTGCTGCTACTAGGCCCTGACTGATTTAACAAAAAACAGTGGGTTCACAGATTAATTAGCTTTAATAGAAATTCCTTTCAGAAAATTCCCAGAAGTATATACTCACAATTGCAGAAGTAACAGTCCCCTTTTCTAGTCCTTCAAGACTGTTTTTTTCAATAATCGTTTCCTAATAATTGTTTGTCATATGTCTCTTAATATATTTTAATATATTTATTTACAGTTATGGTTTTAAATTGTTAATGGGTTTAACCTATCATGGTGTTTTATCTGTTATAATATAATTTATTTTGATTACCGACTTTCCTCTTGCTGTCTATAGGTGATAATTCACTATATGTGCACAATTTTAAGTTTGATGGTGTTTTTGTTTATTTTACCTGTTTAATTTATATGCAGAACAAATCATCAGAGAAGCAGGATTGTATGAAGACAACAGAGGTGTGAAGATTGGTGGAAGATTCATCAACAACCTTCGCTATGCTGATGATACCACATTACTGTCTGAAAATGAAGTTGATCTGAAACATTTGCTTCTCACAATCAAAGAACAGTCTCAAAATGGGCCTGCAACTTAATGTAAAGACGACAAAGATCATAACAACTGGCATAATCAACAGGTTCATCGTTGAAGAAGAAATTGAAATCGTGAACTTTAACCTACTTGGATCAACTATCAATAAAGAAGCAACAAGCAGTCAAGAAATCAGACGCATTGCTCTTGGCAGAATGGCTATGAAAGACCTAGATAAGATTCTCAAGAGCAGAGATGTCTCTCTCCATACAAAGATTCGACTTGTTCAAGCCATGGCATTTTCAATAACATCATATGTATGTGAAAGCTGGACAGTGAAAAAGATAGATAGGAAGAAAATTGATGCCTTTGAATTATGGTGCTGGCGGTGAATACTGTGTATACCATGGACTGCCCGAAGAACAAACCAGTCGGTACTAGAGGAGATCAAACCTAAGCTTTCTTTAGAAGCTCAGATGACAAGACTTTGACTTTCATACTTTGGACACATCATGCGAAGAGAGCGATCATTAGAGAAAGACATCATGCTTGGCAAGATAGAAGGTCAGCGCAAAAGAGGAAGGCCAGCAATGAGATGGGTCAATACAATAACAGCAGCTACAGGTTCCAGTCTGTCAACAGTGAGCCGCCTGACTCAAGACCGAACACAATTTAGAATAGCTATCCAGAGGGTCACCATGAGTTGACTCAGACTCGACGGCACTTAACAACAACAACATCATTGTTGACAATTTATATGATTTTATGCTTGTAGCCCAGCCAAATAAGCCCTTCATGAAGGCATAACGAAACACGGCCTGTGTCGGGCCATTGGCTATCTTCTCGTTTAATAAATTATTTCATTCTTCTGCTATCCACGTCTTGGAATGGTTCTTTTTGCTTCACGTGGATTCGTGCTTTTGTGTTGGACTGATCCTCATAGGATAAGAGCCACCCTTTAGCTCCAGGAATCCAATATTACAATTCCTAGCAGCTGGACAGCATCTTTCTAGTGGAGGATTACACTGAAATGTTTAGGTCGAGTTGGCAAGCAAAAAAAAAAAAAAAAAAGAGCATTATAAAGTACAGCTGGTCTTTGGACTGCATATCCACCTGATTTTAGGTCTGGCAGACTGGTTCAGATATTGTGCAATGGATGCATCAAGGGCCTGAGAGGTGTAGCATTTTCTGGGGTAGGACAGTCTCCTCACCAGGGTCCGAGGTAACCCAGTGAAAAAAAAGTAACGGCATAGTTAAAGGGGTTTAAGTCTGCCTGGTAAGCCAGGGCCCTTCCCCCCAGCCGGGAAGCCTACCACTGGTTCGGTGAGAGACGGGCATACTCCACATGCATGAGGCTCTCTCTCTAAACTTGGAGGAATAAGGTGCAGCAGGGTGGAAGACTTACCGCATTTCTGTTCTTTATCTTAATTTGTGCTTAGCCGGTTTGTTATTTTGACAGGGTAAGTGTCAGTATCATTGGCCCTTTTGCAGTGGAGATATGAATGCAGCGTCTACTGAGTCCATGTGTTCCCTCCATGTATGTGCGGGCCAGCTCCCTACTGTGTACTGTGCTCAGTGAGTTGCAGGCTGTCGGAGAATTGAGTATGCCGACGTTACCTGCACCAGGGAAAGGCCATGGAGAAGGTGCATGTGTGGGAAGGCAAGAAGGGCACCGCAGCAATGCCTGAAGGGCCAGACACAGGTCCAGTTGTGAGTTTGGTGGGAAAAATGGCTGCGCAGGGGCTGGTGGCCATTTTGAGTGCACCACAGCATATAAAAGCCAAACAAAAGAGAAGGCACACAGAGCAGGCAGAGGCACAACTGGACCTGTTTCCTGCTCTGACAGCAGCAATGGACAGCCTTTTCTCAGTGGACTTCATTTTGGCGATGCACCAGGCCTTCTGCCTAAAGCAGCAGGCATGATAGGTCAACAGTTCCCCAGGATCCTCACAGCCACGCGATTTGTGAGCAGAGCCTCCCAGAAGAGAGATGGTACAGCCTGGAGAGGTTTGGCTGCAAGGAGAAGATAAGGTTGGATGTGGCCTGTCTCCTCCAGGCTCTCCGGATTCTGGGGAGATGAAGGAAGAGCCCACAGATATTTGGGGTGAATCTGGTGGAAAGGAGCTGGAAGAGGGCTAACTTCCTCAGGGGGTGTTCAATAGAGAGGAACTCCTCGCCCTCATAGCTCATTTGTTGGCAGCATTGAACATGGCATTCGTGTCCCCCTTAATTGAAGAGCCTCTGGAGGACTCGCTGATGCAGAGTTCCAAGGGGGTCCCAAACCTTCTTTACAGTCCATAGGGTTATTAAGAAGATGATAGAAGCAGAATGGGAGGTTCCGGACGCCAGTTTCAGGGAAGGAAGGGCTATGGCCTGCCTCTACCCAATCCCAGAAAGTGAGCTGGAGCTTCTTCTGATGCCCAGGGTGGATGCTCTGGTATCAGCAGTTCCGAGGAAGATGACCATTCCTGTAGAAGGTGGGGAAGCATTAAAGGACTTGCAGGACTGTAAGTTGGAATCTCTTCTTAAGTAGGCCTTCGATTCCGGGGCACCGGCACTGCAAGCTTCCATTTGTGGTGCCTATGTGACGATGGCATCCATCCGATGGCTCCAGGGCCTGGTACCAGGGGAGGTGGATGACCCAAAGGATCAACCAGAAATTACCAAGCTGGAATCCGCAGATGCCTTTTACGACCTAGTGTGCGCTTCCTTCAAGAACATGGCTTCCATCATTGTGGGCAGGCGTTTTCTATGGCTCCAGAACTGGTTGGTGGACATGTCACCCAAAACTAGGCTAAGTAAATTGCCTTTGAAGGGTAAACTACTATCCGGGGAGGCGTTGGAAAAGTTGGTAAAGGACTTGGGGGGACATAAAAGGTGCTCATCTCCAAAGGACAAGCCCAAAGGGCCTAGGCAAGGAGGTCCGGGGCATGGACATTCCAGGGATTTTGGGCGCTTCCACAGCTTCCAGTTTTCATTCTATCAGCGGGGGAGATTCCCGCATAGGTCAGTCTTTTTGGGGTTTCAGGGGTGCCAATAGAGGCTACTATGGGCCTCCAGGCAGCTACTCCAAAGCCCCAATGAAGCCAGGCCAGCCCAGGTGGCTGTGCCGACAATAGGAGGCCAGTTGCAGTGTCTCACCCCTGCCTGGGCTCCTCTTGCGACAGACCAGTGGGTCTCGGAGGCGATTCGGGAGGGGTACACGTAGAATTTGCATGTCCTCTCACCAAGGCATTTGTACTATCCCCCTGCAGAGCTCCATTGAAGAAGTAAGCTGTTGCATACACCTTGCAGCGCTTCTGGAACTTGGAGGCGGTAGTTCTGGTTCTCCCAGACCAGTGCAGCTCTGGACACTACTCCATTTATTTCGTGGTGCCAAAGGAGGGCTCCTTTTGTTCCATTTTTGGATCTCAAGCACATCAACAGAACCCTTCGGGTATCTCACTTCAGGATGGAGACCTTGAGGTGCAACAGGGCGAGTTCTTAACAGCCTTGGATCTCATTGAGGCGTACCTGCACATTCTCATTTGACCAGAACACCAGAGATTCCTGTATTCTGCAATACCCATGGGACACTTCCAGTTCAGGGCATGTCCCTTCGGGTTGGTTATGGCACTCCGGACCTTTACGAAGATCATGGTAGTAATGGCAGTGGCCCTGCGGAAGGAGGGAGTGCTAGTGCACCTGTACCGGCTGATAAGGGCTAAGTCAGAGGAGAAAGCAGATCAACAAAGGAGAAGGTAATGCAGCTTTTGAACAGTCTGGACTGGGTGATCTGTGTGTCCAAGAATCGCCTGCAACCCATTCAACAGTTGATCTATCTGGGTGCTCTGTTTAATACCAACACGGCGCGTGTCTCCCTTCTGGGGGATAGGATCCAGAAGCTGCAGTTGCAGATGTTTTCTGGACATGTTGGCCCCCAGGGCCTGGTACTACTTGCAAATCCTAGGGTCCATGGTGGCAGCCTTTGACCTCGTCCTGTGGGCACAGGTGCACATATGGCTGCTGCAGCGTGCCTTGCTGTCCAGATAGTCTCCTCAGTATCACTTGCTGTCCTGGAAACTGGTCTGCCCCACTGAGGTAAAAGTGCAGCTCGAGTGGTGGCTGCAGGAAGATCACCTGATGGTGGGGATGCCACTGAAAACATCAGACTGGGTGGTGCTCACAACGGATGCCAGCCTGTTAGGTTGGGGAGCACACTGCCAAAGCGAGATGACACAGGAGACCTGGACACCGGAGGAGAGTTCATGGTCCATTAACCATCTAAAGAGGACAGTATTTCTGGCCCTCCAGTTCTTTTGCACATGCCTACAGGGTCGAGCGGTGTGCGTTTGTTCTGACAACGCAACCATGGTAGCATACATCAACCGTCAGGGAAGACAGGCACTGCAGTCCTGGCAGCGGAGGTTCAGCTGATGCCGTCCTCAGCAGAGGAGCACCCAAAGGCGTTCTCAGCAGTGCACATGGCAAGCAAGGATAATCTGCAGGCAAACTTTTTCAGCCACCGTTTGGACCCGAACGAGTGGTCTCTAGACGAGGTAGTGTTTCATGAAATTACCATATGGTGGAGCATACCCATCATGGTCTTGATGGCAATGCTTCACAATGCCAAGGTGAGTGAGCTTTTCAGCAGGTGTAGGGATCACATGTCAGAGGGTTGCTCTATGTGTTCCCTCCGTGGGTGCTCATTGGCCAGCTACTGCAGTAGTTGGAGGTGCATCTGGGGCTCAGTGATTCTCATTGCGCCAGATTGGCCGTTTTGACTTTGGTATGCAGATCTGGTGAGACTTGATTTCTCTTCCCTGGCGTTTCCCAAACAAGGACCATCTATTGTTGCAGGGGCCCATTCACAAGCTGCAGGTGGATCGATTCTTACTTATGGTTTGGCTCCTGAGTGGGCGTGGCTGAGCCGCAAGGGGTAGTCTCCCGCAGTGGTGGCTACTCTGCTGAACATCTGACTACTTCCTTAGCCCATGTCAGGGTTTGGATAATTTTTGAATCTTGGTGTGCAGATAAGGACCAGCAGGTCTTATCGGCATCAGTGACAGATATTTTGACCTTCTTGCAGAACGGTTTGGATAAGGGTCTGGCGCTGAATTCCCTGAAGGTTCAGATTACCACCTTGTCCTGTTACAGAGGATGTGTGCAGGGCCATAGTCTGGCGGCACACCCAGATGTGTCTCGCTTCTTGAAGGCGGCGAAGCTGATTTGGCCACCTATGCGGGTGGTGGTGCCTTCCTGGAATTTGAATTTAATCATGTCGGCCTTGACGGAGGTTCAGTTTGAGCTGCTAGACAAGGCTTTGATGAAAGATTTTACTTTAAAGACTATTTTTGGTGGCTATCTGCTCAGCAAGATGGATCTTAGAGCTCCAGGTTCTTTCGTGCAGAGAGCCATTTTTGGTGTTTTTCAAAGGAAAATGTCATTTTGCAGCCAGTACCTTCCTTTCCTTTCTGCCTTAAGGTTGCGTCCCCCTTTCACCTTGAGTCAGACAGTATCTCTTCTCATTTTCTCACGGTCTGATTCCGCAGTGAGGGATGGGCACTTGTGTGCTGGGTGCTGAGACGGTACCTGCGCTGCACAGAGTCATTCAAAAGGACAGTTTGGTTATTTGTTTTGTTTGGGGGCACACAGAAAAGAGAGGCGGCCTCTAAGGCATCGGTGGCTCGCTGGGTGAGGGAGGCGATTGCCGCAGCTTATGTGCTGAGGGGCAAGGCTGTTCAAGGGGGTCTCCATGCACATTGTACGTGAGCCCAGGCATAGTGCCGCCAGAGACATTTGCAGAGCAGCTACATGGTCAACGATGCATTTGTTTGCTCGTCATTACGAATTGGATGTGCAGGCGAGATGGGATGCTGGTTTCAGGGCCTTGGTGCTTAAGGCCGGACTGGCAAGTCCCTGTTATGCGAGTATTGCTTTGATACATTCCACTAATAATGGACTGGACTAGAGGGACAAAGAGAAAGGCAAAATTAGTTCTTACCTGTTAATTGTCTTTCCTTGAGTACCTCCAGTCCAGTCCGGCTCCCTCCTTGTAAGAGTCTTCTTATGCTAACAGGTTGCCGCAGCCCTGGAGGGGGAGATGGAAGCCTGGCTAGTAAGAGGAAACAGCCCAGGCATTGGGTAAGGCCTGAGAGGAGTGGTCTGCTGGGCACAATCAGCGGGGGCAGAGGGTCTAGTAAGTCTCTGTCCTTGTCACATGTTTTTTTCTGCTGTACATAGTTATGTTTAATGGGCTTATTGATGTGTTTTCCCCCATTACTTACGTGATACCGGATCTGTTAACCTAATTAAGGAAAATGCTTGCTATAGTTTGCTTTGTCATTAGAATACTGGATTGCTGGAGCTGAAGGGGTGGACTAAGTCTGACAAGCTCAATTCACATCTGCTGGAGGGCAGTGATTACCACTAGTGGTGGAATGGACTGGAGGTACTCAAGGAAAGACAATTAGCAGGTAAGAACTAATTTTGCATTCCTCTTTGTCCCTCTAGTCCAGTCCATCACTAGTGGAATGTATTTTTTCCTCATTTTCTCTTTCCTTTCAGCAGGTTAACGAAGAGAACAAGCCTCAACTGCATCTTTACATTTGTTACCAGATACGTCAATGCTTAAAAAATGTTTACATCTCATTTGCTTTTTTAAACAATCACAAGTTTGGAGTTAGTCATTGTGGGGATGACTCTGTGTCAAACCATAAAAATGGCAATTTGATATGATAATTCTTTAAAAATTAGCCTAGTCATCAAGAAACAGGAATTTGGTCATTGGTCAAGGGCAGATGTCGCCACATGGTAAACACTTGACCTTTCAAGAATTAACATAGAAGTATGGCTATCCAATACACAAAATTAATAACCAGTTCCTGCTTGGGCCCCGTTTAGTTGCCAGGCCTATTGACTGAAATATGTTGCATAAGCAACCAGAAATACACAAATGTTTGACAATAAAATTTTCACAGGATCATATTTAATTTCTATTGGTATGTTAAAGATCAAGCAGATCAGAAACATACTAGCCCAGGAAATACAAGAGAAAGACTTGAATACTAGGTCAACACCTGATAGGCACCATTTCAGAATAAAAAGCACTGGTTCCTAAACTTTGGTTTGGCACCCCAAATGGGGTTATTTCATTATAGGACATCTCAAAAACAGGATCACTTTCCCTCCCTCTGGACTTCCACCATGACCTACATCCAGTAGTAGCAATCAGCATGGGGCCAATGAGCCAGTGAACATTTACAGGAGTTAGATCTCGCGAGGGCTGTCTTTCCCGTGTCCTCAATTAGTGGTTTTAAGAAGTGCACCAATTGTAGCAGGACCATGTAATCACGATGCCTCCTCTGCCTGCCTGCTCTGTCTTCAGATGACAAACAAGGGGCATAAGAATCATCAAAGGCAGAAGGAGCATAGTAGGCTTTGGAAATGAAACCCTTGGGGCAGCTATGGAGCATTCGGACCTGGGTGGCCACTGAGCTAATTTGGAGCCTCATGTTCACAAAGCATCGGACCAGTGACTATCTGTGGAGGGCCATCCCTGGAAGGAACAGACTTCAACCAAGTCCTTGGGGGGGAGGGGGGGCGATATCGGTACTGTGGGTAAGAACTGCAGGCGTTGGCACCGCAGATCTCAACGGGACTCAGAGGGTGACCAGCCCCCAAAACTGCCACGGTGGGAAGCTGTTCCCACCCCCTCAGAGGATCACCATCAGCGAGTCCCCAAAGAGTGAACTGGCATTGGGCCCAATGCTCTCTGTGCCCATGCCGGTGGCTGTGGAGCCGTCGGACCTTCAGGCTAGGATGGCATCTTTGAAGAGCAGTCTCATTGCCTTCCTGATGAGTCAGCAAACCTTGGGTCTGGTTACCTCCAGTTCCTTGGGGCCAGCGATGGGCCCCTCCACTGCGAGGGCCTCGCCAGAGGAGATCCAGCCTGTCCTGGAACAGTGTGCCCTGTGGGCCGATTCCAATGACCAATTCTGGTCTCTGTCAGAGCCTTGGGCTTCTCCACCATGTGCTTCAGGCTCAGCCGGCCCTGAGTCCCGGCTGCTGTCCTCTCTCTCGACTGTGCACTGGTGCAATTCCCGCCAGCACTTCAAGCTCCCTTCCAATTCCAATTCAGGATGGTAGACAACGAGTCTCCCGATATTTCTAGACACTTGAAAGTTCCTTCAGACCCCACTCCTTTTCGGGACCAGCGAAGGTCCCCCCCACCAGAGGACCTCTCCTTCCTGGACTTTGACCAAGGCTCTTGCCTTCACCATCGAGGCAGATGAAGAGCCTCAGGCAGAGGACCTGGATATACTCCAGTATGGCTCTTCTCCCAAGGAGGACAGAATCATGCCAGTGCCTCCCCATCTTGGAGCGCCTCCTTTTCAGGATGTGGGAATCTCTGGTTACAGTTCCCATTGTGAGCAAGCGGCTCAATTCCATGTACTGGATCTGCAGGAACCCAGGCTTTGAAAAAACTCAACTGCCACACAACTCTATGGTGGTGGAGTCGGCCATGTGCTGGATCAAAAGTCAGAAGATGCACTCCTTGGTGCCCCGAAGTTGAGAGGCCCACACCATGGATGGGTTTGGTATTTCCAGGGCTCGATGCTTGTGGCCCGTATCCAAGCTTACCAGCTGTACATGGGTAGGTACATGAGAGAACTGCCGAAGGAGCTCGGTGGGTTCTCAGCCGGGCTGTCCGATAAACACCTCCAGCGCTTCAAGAGCCTGGTGTCCACGGCCAAGGAGTGCTCTTTATATATAACTCAAGCGGCCTATGACTGCTTAGAGTCTGTGGCTAGAGTGACTGCGGTGGGCATTGGTGCCTGCCACCTGGCATGGATACAGTCCTCAGACCTGGAGCAATGGGGTTCAGGACAAAATTGGTCGATATCCCCTGATGGGTAGAAAATCACTACGGTAGGCCCATGACAGACAAGACCGCCGAGCTGGAGACAGAGCTGATGACCAGAACCAGGCTCTCTCGGAAGATCGCTGATCCTTCCTGACAGAAGACTGGGGAAAAAGTCATAAGAACATAAGAAATGCCATACTGGGTCAGACCAAGTTCCATCAAACTCAGTATCCTGTTTCCAACAGTGGCCAATCCAGGTCACAAGTACCTGGCAGTTTCCCAAAAAGATACACAGGTTCCACAATGCTTGTATTGGGGCAAGCAGTGGATTTCCTGGGTCCTCTTTAATAATGGTTTATGGATCTTTCTTCCAGGAACTTGTCCAAACCTTTTTTAAACCCAGCTACACTAACAGCTTTTACTACATCCTCCGGTAACAAATTCCTATTTATTTTTTAATTTAACCATTTTTTTTATATTGCCTTCAATCAAAGCAGTTTATATTATAATTTTGAACCATTTACAATGCAATAATGAGATAGGGGGCATATGGCATGCAGGGATTTTTAAACATAGGAATGTATATACAGGTCATGGTAGCAGGGGCTGGCGAGTGTCTAGTTAACATGGGATAAGTGTAAATAGTGAGTCCATTGACCATCTATTGATTGCGAGTTCATTACATTTTGCTATGTGATATTCCTAATGTCTTCCGTGCATAGGAACGTCTTTAGTTTTTTCTTAAAGTCTTTAGTGTCCACAGGGGTTCTCAAATCATCTGGGAGGGAGTTCCATATAGATGGGGCTGAGAATGAAAATGCCCTGTTGGGTGTGGAAATGAGGTTTGTTCAGTTATTCCTTCTGGGGCGTTTTCCTGGATAAAATGTTCTGTAGGACTTTGAATATGTTGAGCGCCATCTTGAACTTGGTGTGAGAATGGACTGGGAGCCAATGCAATTGATTCAGTATGGGAGTGATATGGTTGTGCTTTGATGTGCCTGTGAAGCGCGTCACCATGTTTTGCGCCATCTGCAGTGGGTGAACAGATTGTTTTGGGAGGCCATAGTACAAGGAGTTGCAATAGTCCAGAATTGCTGTGACGATGGCTTAACATACTGAACAGAAGTGCTCCTGGCTGAGGAGGGGCTTTAGCTTCCAAATGATGTTCATTTTGTGGTTGGCATTCTTAGTAATCTTTATTGATATGGGATTGCAGTTTTAAGTTTTGATCCAGGATGACTCCTAAGTAAGCGTAGTTACTCACCTGTAACAGGTATTCTCCGGGGACAGCAGGAATCAGTCCTCACATATGGGTGACGTTGGCACCGATGGAGCCCTTGCGGAAGCATCCCACCCCAGCTTCAAAGAAAGCCTTTAGGACATGCTACCACGCATGCATGTTGCCCCTTCCTGCCCAAGGGTGCCATATCTTGCTCAGTCCGATGACTTATCTAAAAGACGGCAAAAAATAAAAGATGGTAAAGAAGAAACCCCAAGGGGATGGAGGGAGGGTTGTGAGGACTGATTCCTGCTGTCCCCAGAGAACACCTGTTTCAGGTAACTATGCTTTCTCCGGGAACAAGAAGAAAGTCAGTCCTCACATATGGGACTCCCTAGCTACAGGCTACCGCAAGGCTGTAAGGAAAAAGCCAGTCACCCTCAAGGGGAAGCGTGAGCAGCAGCAATTGAGTCAGCAGATACAGACTGCAGTAGGACCCGTATATCCGATAGAAACCAACGCTCTGGTAGCCTGAACACAGAAGGGTCGGAGGGTAGGAGATACCTAGACCCTGAAAAGATTACTGAGCACAGCTTGGCCTAAGGCACTGTCCTGGTAGGACTCCTTTTCCAGGCAGTAATGAGCTGCAAAGGTGTGGACTGAAGACCAGATGGCGACCCGGCAGATATCCAGCACCAGGACAGAGCACAGGTTTGCCACAGAGGCCGTCATGGCCCTGACACAGTGTGCCGTGATCTGGCCATCCAACGTGAGCCCATCTTGCTCACAGGCAAGTGTGATACAGTTCGCCACCCAGGTGGACAATGTCCTTTGGTCACAGCTTCCCCCAGTTGACTAGGGTCATAGGAAACAAAAAGCTGAGTAGTTTTCTGACATACGAGCAGTGTCATTGCTTCACGGCAGATGGTGCGAGACTGTGCCCCTCTGCTTGTTCACAGAGAACACTGCCACCTGATTGTCTGTTTGGATCAGCACCTGTTGGTGCCTCAGGTGGTGACAAAAGGCTTGGAGGACTAGGTATATTGCCCGAAGTTCCAGGAGGTTGATCTGCTGTTTGTTCTTGACTTGTGACCAGCTGCTCTGGGTGTGGAGTTCTTCGCAGTGGGCTCCCCATCCCAAAAGAGAGGCATCCGTAGTGAGGACTCTTAGAGGGCTTGGAAGGGCATCCCTGCCTGAAGGTGTTAGGGATTTTGCCACCATGTCAGAGATTCCGCCAACTGGTGAGTCACTGAGTCTCTGTCTTGGAGATGGCCCATGGCCTGTATCCAATGGTCTCGAAGGCACCACTGAGCGGCCCTCATGTACAGGAAAGCATCTGGGGTGACATGGACCATCGAGGTCGTGTGCCCAAGCAAGTGAAGTAGAAGCCGAGCTGACACAGAGGGACAGTGTTGTATGTCTACGGCTGGTGCCCTGAGACAGTCGGCTCAGTCCAGGGGGAGGAAGGCCTTTGCCTGGAGAGTGTCCAGCCTTGCTCCAGACACTGTCGTGAGGAGGTTTAATTTGGGGTAGTTTATCACAAATCCCAGATACTGGAGAATCTGTATGGTGTGTGCAGTGGCCTGCTGGACCTCTGGGGCGGTTCCTCCCTTTATGAGCCAGTCGTCCAGGTAGGGGAAGACAAATACCCCTTGGAGGCCAGGCCAAAGAGTAGTACCCTATACTGGTAGTGGCTGCCCCCCACCATGAAGTGAAGATACTGCCTGTGGCTTGTGAATGAGGATGTGGGTATAAGCATCCTTCAGATCCAAGGAGCATAGCCAGTCTCTCTGCTGGAGGTAAGACAGCAATGTTCCATGGGAGAACATCTTGAACGTCTCCCTCACCAGGAACCTGTTCAAGTTTTGCAGGTCAAATATAGGCCTTAGGCCCCCTGTTCTTTTTGGCACGAGGAAATACCTAGAGTAGAAACCTCTGCCCATGAGATGGATACTGGTTCTACTGCCGTGTCCTCAAGAAGGCCTGTGAGCTCCTTCAATAGGAGGTCCCGGTGAAGAGGAGACCTGTGGATGCTCTCCCGAGAAGAAAGGAGGAGGTGTCTGAAGCAGGTGGAGTAGCCGCCCCCCTTGACCACCTGGAGTGCCCAGGAATTGGTGGTGGTGATGGCTAGCCATCTCTGGGCATACTGGATCAGACATCCTCCTGCGGGCTGCTGACCTCCTTGGGGTAGAGAGGCTATGCTCAAGGAGTCAAAAACTCCCCCCTGGCTGGGCCGGAGCCAATGCCTGGGGCTTGGGAGCCTTCTGCTTACAAGGGCCATGCCCATGTCCCTTGGCTTGCTGGCGAGGCCTGAAAATGTGGGTAACTTTTGTAAGCAGCCCCTTTTCTCAGGTAAAAGTGCTTTTTACCTGGGCCCTTCTGTCAGAGTAGTAGTGGTCTTTTTAGAGAGCTTGGTCCTCATCATGAACTCTGTCTTCAACTTGGCAGCCTTTTCGGTCATGGGTTTGCCAAAGAGGTTTTCTTCTTAGCATGGGATGTCAACCAATTTGTTCTGACCCATTGCTTGAGGTTAGATGACTGTAACCAAGCCTGATGTCAGGCTCCGATGCCCGTTGCTGCTACTCGAGTTGCTGACTTGAACCCATCATAGGCTGCTCGAGAGATAAATTTGGAGCATTCACAGACAGCTTTGGCTAAGTTCTTGAACCGCTGCAGGGGTTCCTTGGAGAAAACAGCTGAGAACCTGGTGATTTCCTTCACCAGGTCTCTCAGGTGCACGCCCATGTACAGCTGGTAGGCCTGGATCTGGCCGATGACCATCAAGCCCTGGTAGCATTTTCTGCCGAGGACATACAAGGTGCGAGCCCTCCTTATCCGGGGGCACTGAGGAGTGCATCTTCTGGTTCCAGTCGACACCTGGCCGACTCCACCATCATGGAGTTTTGCGGCAGCTGCACCTTCTGGAATCCAGGGCTTCAGCAGACCCCATACATCGAGTCGAGCCGCTTGTTCACAACTGGCACAGACGCAGGTGTCTCCCACATACGGAGCATAAGTCGTTCCAGGATGGGTACAGTGAACGATTCCCTCAAAGGGGCCTTGTATTGGAGGATTTATAACTCCTCTGTCAGAGGGTCCTCCTCCGAGTCAGTCGGGAATACGAGGGCCTTGGACACATCCCACATGAAGTCGAGCAATGCCATATCCTTGGGCGGGGACCGACCCGGGTGTTGGAGGGAGGAGAGTCCGAGGGGACATCGTGGTGGTGACAGGTATCTGGTGACTCCTCATCCTCCCATTCCGAGTAATCATTGGAAGACTCGCGGTGGCCTGCGGGCTCTGGCCCTGAGCGCGTGCTTCAAAGACCCTGTGGCTGATGCCATGTGCACTAGTTAGGGAGAATCACAGTCCTGTTGAACAGGAATCAAATCGAGACCTCGGCCGAGGATAGACTTGAGGCCAAATGGTCTCGAGGATCAACTCTGCCTCCTGGCACGTCCTTGACCTCGATGGCCCAGTGGTCTGAGTGGAGGAACCTGTGGTATTGGACAACACCCACTGTGGGTCCATAAAGGCAGACAGACTGCGCTCTAGGGCTACCATTCTGGTTTCAAATCCAGAAGGCTCCGAAGCCAGTTCCCCCGAGAGGGAGTTCTCAACGAGTATAGGTTCTGGCGACAGAGGCCGATCTATGGTAGATGCCTTCCAGGGGACCTTCGTAGGCCTCCCCCACTCCAATCCCTTGGACGAGCGTTTAGGATTGTGGGACCTGGCTTGGGCTTACCCGACCTGTTGGAACCATCCAGAGACGTTTTTTTATGTTCCCTCGAGGAAGACCCCCTTTCTAAGGAGCCACTGTGTTGATCGTGGTCTGCAGAGGCGACCCGGGATTCTGAGACTTCAGAGGAGGTCTTGGCCTTCGGAGGTACCATGGATTCTGGGAAAAGTTATCGTGCTGCTGCTGGCGGCTCTTGAGGGCCTTGGTGGACCCTCTTCTTACAAAGCTCACATGCTGTGGGGTCATGGTCCGGCCCTAGGCAGCGAAGGCAGCAGTCATGTGTGTCGGTCAGAGACATGATTTTGGCACACCGCTCACACTTCATAAACTCTCTGGTAGCCATGGGGGAAAAAAGTACCCCAGCGAGGTCGAAGATCTATGGTGCTGCCAGCTGGAAAAAGGGTGTGAACCCGGGACTCTATTCCGGAGACAGCGAGTTCGGGTGGCAGGAAGAGTACCGGTGCACAACCGGAGAGAGTCGAGGAAAAAAACAACAACTTTTTCTGGGAGTAACCAGATAGACATCTGAAGGGCTCCATGGAAAAAAGGAGACGGAAAAAGATGGCACCCTTGGGCAGGAAGGGCACCACACATGCGTGGTGGCATCTCCCAAAGGCTTTCTTTGAAACTGGGGGCGGGGGGGCACTTCTGTGAGGGCTCTGTCAGCACAGACATCACCACCAATATGTAAGGACTGATTTCCTGCTTGTTTCTGGAGAATCGGATTTCGCTCTTTACAGTTATGTTCCTATGCGATAGCTCAATTGCTAGTGGGAGTGTAAATGTGTTTCTTGTGATGAACAGAGCTTCATTTTTATTGTAATTTATGCTTAAGTTATTGTTTTGGAGCCATTTGTTAATGTCTTCGGACATCTAATTATATTTGAGTAGTCAGACTTGCTTAAGTCAATTGGAGTGTAAATCATGTCATCGGCGTATAACTGGTAAAGTATTCTGTGCCTTTTAATGACATTGCCGACAGGCTGTACAGTATGTATAGGTTGAAGAGCAATGAAGATATGGATGACCCCTGTGGAATGCCCTGGTTTAAAAATGGAGTGGATTTATTCATGCCGCATTTGACTTGCTGCTGTCTATGACTCATGTATGATCAAAACCACCTAATGCTGGGGGGGGGGGGCAGAGCCTGGTTTTTGGTCAAGATGGACGTGTAAGAGCTGTGCTCCAGAGGGCAATAGACAAGAATCCTGACTTCGGCAATCTTTAATCAAATAGTTCCTACCTACGTTGATACCATTCGATCCCGGATATGTCTGGCTCCAAACAGATGCGGCTGGATTACCAAGTATCCCAAAATGCTAGTGCAAAGAGAACCAAGACGGAACCTCTCTCACCTCAAGATGGCGATCATCCGAGATTGTCCTGAGACCTCACAGGAGATTCTGGCTGAGATTCAGGCAGTCAAGGACTTGGTCAAAGCTAATGGAGAATCGCTATGTGCAATGCAGGAAGATATCAACGCTTTGCGATCCTCTTTGGAGTCAAATACGGCTCGTTTGGAGAAGGTGGAGAATGTGGTGGCTTCACATGGAGAAAGGCTCGAGGCTGTTGAGAAGCAGGCCAAGTTGATACATTCATTACAAAGAGAGGTGGAAAGATGGTAATAATCGCTCTCGGCGGAACAACATAAGAATACTAGGAGTTCCTGAGGGAGCAGAGGGTCCTGACTTGGTGTCCTTTTTGCAGGCCATGATTCCAGGTGTGTTAAAGTTGCAGTTTGCTATGCCGTTCAAGATAAAGCATGCCCATAGAGTGCCTACTCAGGCTGTGGTCATGGGCAAGTGTCCATGCCCAATCATCTTGAAAGTTTTACGTTTTCAGCAAGTATTGCAAATAATGGGAGCAGCCAGAGCACTTTCAACTTTGGAATATCAGGGACATAAACTCCTGTTCTTCCCGGACTTCGCAAAGGCGACGGTGGATCGGAGAAAAAGTTTTCTGGCGCTGCGTCCACGTTTGGTGCAACTGCAGGCTCATTTTGGACTTCTATACCTGCCCGCATGAGAGTCACGCTGTATAACCAGACCAAGACTTTTGATGATCCCGGGGAGTTATATGCATTTCTGGAAGCTAAGGAGTTGGCGGTGATGTGGTGAAAGTCATTCTGCAACTTTTATTTGCTACAGTTTTATGGTGCTTGCTATCATGGGCGTTTGACTGGTCTGAGGTCGTGTAAAGGCGACTTATCCACGCAGGAACGACATTTCATTATGTAACATTGTTATATACTGAGACATCCATTCTGTACTGTGTGAAGGAGCTCCAGGGTACTATCCTGGCTGAGATGTTTCTTTTGTTTTCTCTCCCTTTCTTTCTTTTACAGAGCACAATATTTTGAGTGACATAGAAGAGCGGAAGTATTAGGTCTTTTACCCTCCGTGTCTGACTTGTCCTGGTGGGCTCACCCGCTAAGTTTTTGTGTGTTATATAGCCTCCCTGGGTTAGGTGGTTTTGGGAAGATGTTTTTTTCCAGTTTTAGGTGTTCTTATTAGGAGTGATGATATGACGGGGCTGGGGTTAAAATGTGCCTTCTTTTTGTTGGGCAGCTAACACTTTAAGGGCGCTTAAGAATTTGTTCTAAAATGTAAACTAAATGCTACAATTTTGTATGTTTCTGCAACATTTGATTGTTAATTGGAACTATATTGTCAGTATGTTTTCCTTTAAGATCGTTTAACTGGATGTTGGGGCATTAATAATCCCACTTTCGGAAAAAGTGCTGACGTCTTACTGTTGTAGGAGACACACTTAAATGGAGAGGGGTCGTTGAGGCTTGTCACAACCCCATCCCTTTAGCCACGTGCTTAAAGGTCAGAGTGGACTTTATTGTTGTATTGAAGGTAGAAACTTTTGTTAGCCCAGAAGCTTTCTGGTACTAGTAGTCCCTTTCTTCATAATGAATAGTTGTGTAAGCCATGTGAATGGTAAAGTATAGGGTTTTATTCCCTTAAAGCACAAAAGGTTCAAACGAAGACAACAGGATTTTCACCTTGTTCAGGATTTTCACATAAGGTATTTACATAGGTCAAAAACTTGGATATGCTTCACAGTCTTTGTTAGTTATGCAAGGTTCAGACAAAACAGGTTATAAAAACAAAAGCAATGCTGCTTCTTTCAGCTTGTCAAACAAAACTGTGTTTCAAAAGTATATCCTGCATGCTATATTTCTCTCAAGGATTCTAAACTCCCAGTACAACAAAACGTACAGTCCATAGGGCATTCGGTTAGCAAAGGGTCAGGTTCAGCAGGGTCTATCTGCATAGCCTCTTGTTCTGCTGAGATATCTGTGGCCCCTGAGCTTTCCCCATATATTCCTGGTTTTACTTCAGAACTTCTTCCTAAGGCTCTCCAGCCTGGCTGTACCCGGTCTGGCAAATATGCAACAGGATTTTTGGTAAACACTCTTTCTATAGGTTCCCAAACCTTTCTCCAGCTGCCTTGGCTGCTCTTACGGCTCCCTGGCTTCCAGGCCTTTCTGTGACCCGGCCTCAGTTCCTGGTTCAGATCTGTGTCTCTCAGACTCCTGGGCTGAGTCTGGTTCACCCACCTCTGAACGCCTTGTGGCTCACATACAGGGGAAGAAGCATGAAGGTACCTCTGAACTCTTGGGTCTGTGTCTCTGGTATTCTCCCTACCAGGCACTCTCCCGGGTTCTCCTTCTGTCCTTCCTGAAGACTTCCTTCTGGAGCTTCCCAGCCTGAAACTGGCTCTCCTGGAACTTGTTCCTTTCCTGTAAGGGCTGCAAGTTCAACTGCCTTTTTGCCTTTCTTTGGAGCCGTCTCCTTTCTCTTTCTTCTCTATCAGCAGCTGCTGCGGCTCGTGCCGCTCCTCTCTCCTCTGGCTTGTCTATGCTTTGCTTATAAAGCTGTTTCTTAGGAAAGGATTCTGTCCCTATGACCAGGTGTATCTGATTATGCTTTGAATTAGTTCTTGCATCATCCCAACCTGGGCGTGTCAGCCTACCTTCTGAATCTCCGTGCATGCTCCCTCTAGCTGCACTTCTCACTAACTGCACTTTATGTATATCATTTCCTTTAAAGAGATCAGTGTTTTACATAGAAACATAGAAACATAGAAATATGACGACAGAAAAAGACCACATGGCCTATCTAGTCTGTCCTTCCATAACAACTACAACAGTCCACTTTTTGCCTTTAGAGATCCTCTGTGTTGGTCCCATGCTTTCTTGAATTCAGTTACTGTCCTCATCTCTACCACCTCCACTGGGAGACTATTCCACGGATCCACTACTCTTTCCGTAAAGAAATATTTCCGCATATCACTCCTGAATCTATCTCCCTTCACCCTCATCCCATGTCCCCTCGTAGCAGAACTTGCTTTCAATTGAAAGAGGCTCTCTCCCTGAACATTTATGCCATGGAGGTATTTAAACATCTCAATCATATCACCTCTATCCCGCCTTTCCTCTAAGGTGTACATATTAAGATCCTTAAGTCTGTCCTCATATGCTTTATAATGAAGCCCATTAATCATTTTGGTAGCAACCCTCTGCACCGACTCCATCCTGTTCACATCCTTTTGAAGGTGCGGTCTCCAGAATTGCACACCATACTCCAAATGAGGTCGCATCAAAGACTTATACAGAGGCATTATCACCTCCTTTTTTCTGCTAGCCATTCCTCTCCGTATGCACCCAAGCATCCTTCTAGCTTTTGCTGTCGCCTTTTCCACCTGTTTAGCTACTTTAAGATCATCAGACACAACCACGCCTAGGTCCCGCTCTTCTTTAGTGGACAAAAGTACTTCACCTCCTATACTGTATTGCTCCCTTGGATTGCTGCAGCCCAAATGCATGACCTTACATTTTTTAACATTAAATCCCAGCTGCCAAATTCTAGACCATTCTTCAAGCTTAGCTAGATCCCTCCTCATGTTATCTACCCCTTCCTGGGTGTCTACTCTATTGCAGATTTTGGTATCATCCGCAAAGAGGCAAACCTTACCCGACAGCCCTTCCGCTATATCACTAACAAAGATGTTAAAAAGAATTGGACCAAGGACAGATCCCTGGGGCACACCACTGGTAACATCCTTCTCCTCAGAGTGAGCTCCATTTACTTGTACTCTTTGTCGCCTCCCACCCAACCAATTTCTAACCCAAGCAGTAACTTTAGGGTCCATCCCTAGGGTGCTCAGTTTGTTTATAAGTCGCCTGTGAGGAACAGTGTCAAAGGCTTTACGGAAATCTAAATACACCACATCTAGAGCTCTCCCTCGGTCCAACTCCCTGGTCACCCAGTCAAAAAAATCAATCAGATTTGTCTGACAAGACCTGCCTCTGGTGAATCCATGCTGCCTCGGATCCTGTAATCCGCTGGACTCCAGAAACCTCACTATTTTCTCTTTCAGCAGCGTTTCCAATAATTTACTCACCACCGAAGTTAAACTAACCGGCCTGTAGTTTTCAACCACATCCTTACTTCCGCTTTTGTGTAAAGGCACCACATGAGCCTCTCTCCAGTCCTTTGGCACCACTCCCGACTCCAACGAGGCATTGAAAAGGTCAGTCAGTGGAGCTGCTAGAACGTCCCCAAGTTCCCTCAGTATTCTAGGGTGTATCCCATCCGGTCCCATCGCTTTGTCTACTTTAAGTTGAGCTAGTTTCTCACGAACACAGTCTTCTGAAAATAGTTCAAGATGTCCCTCGCTTCTGTTCTTATTTGTGGGTGTTTTCTGAGGTCCTGCTCCTGGTTCTTCATCTGTGAACACAGAACAAAAATATTTGTTAAGCAATTCCGCTTTATCCTTATCAGCTTCTACATATTCCCCCCCCTGCACCCTTGAGTCTGACAATACCACTTTTGCTCTTCCTCTTCTCACTAATATATCTGAAAAATGTCTTATCCCCCCATTTTATTGCATTGGCTATTTCCTCCTCCTTTTGAATCTTTGCCTTCTTGACTACTTTGCTAGCTTCTCTAAGTTTTTCCAAATACAGATGCCTGTCTTCTGCTCTCTGTGATCTCTTGTATTTCATGAAGGCCTCCCTCTTTTTCTTCACTTTTTCAGCTACTTCCTTCGAAAACCATAGCGGTCTCCTGTTCCTTTTGCCTTTATTTACCATTTTAACAAAAAGGTTGGTTGCCCTTAAAATACCCCCTTTCAGTTTTGCCCACTGTTTTTCTACATCCCCCAGCTGTTCCCATCCCACTAACGACTCCCTGAGGTATTGGCCCATCTTCGCAAAGTTAGTCTTCCTAAAGTCTAAGATCCTCACCTTGGAATGGATTCTAACAGCCCTAGTCCTAATACTGAACCACACCATTTGGTGATCACTGGATGCAAAATGATCTCCCACTACAACATCAGAAACACTTTCACCATTGGTAAGCACCAAGTCCAGTATGGCCCCTTCACGTGTGGGGTCTGTTACCAATTGCCTGAATAGTTCTCCCTGTAGAGAATCCAGGATCTCCTTACTTCTAGATGATACTGCAGCAGGAATGTGCCAATCAACATCTGGCATATTGAAATCTCCTATCAGTAGCACTTCCCCTTTCCTAGCAATGCTGCGTATGTCTTCAATTAACTCTCTGTCCACCTCTTCCTCTTGTGAGGGAGGTCTGTATATCACTCCAATGCAAATAGATTTCTCTTTCCCTCTTTCTAGTTTAACCCACCTCCATGGGTTTACTGGCGTCTGCTTCATCACAGGCTAAATAGAAAGACATACTCTTTAGGGGTTTCTCAGCTGCCCATCATAAGAACAATGGGGTAGCCATCTTAATGAGAAAAGTTCTATCCCTTATGGATTTTCAAATATCACGTATTGATTTTCCCTAGTTTCTAAGGGACTTTTTTCTAGAACTAGTGAGTCTACTATTTCCTGAGGCTCACGTTTCTGTTCAATCTCATTTACTCTATTTGACTCAACGAGCTTTCAGCAGTATAATAGCAAAGTGATCACCGGTCTGTTTTGTTGGTGGGGTCATCTTAAAGCTATAAATATGACTATCACACCTAAAGTGAATTGTATAATTGAAATGTTAGACTCTCCCTGTAAGGAGAACTGATCGTCAAATTGAAAGGATTCTAGATTAGTTTCTATGGGAAAATAACTGTCCAGAATTGCTTTCAGGAAACTTAAATCTTAAAAAGAGGAAGGGGAGGTGATTTTCTCTGATTTTCAGGCCTAGTACTGTGATTTTTTACTAAAACAAGGTTCGTGATGGGTGGATGGAGCCGTAGGTTTGTGTTCAATACGGCTTGAACTAGAAGAGAGCTTAAGTAATCCCTTCCTCTAGAACCTTCTTCCTGGCATGGTGTCTGTTGGGAAGTTAAGTCTCATAGGGTATATCGGATACTCAGAAGCACTGTTCCCTCTAAGCTGTGCGCGTGTGCGCGCGCACACAGCTCGCCGAGTGAGCGCACATACTTTACAACAGAGCGCACAAAAATTACGGTTCTGATTCTGATAGAAAACCACACATTCTTAAAATTGAAAAGTTGTTGTGTATTTACGGTTTTCACAAGTTCTAAAATATTTTCTAGTGCAATCAATGTGGTGTACATACTGTATTCTGACGTGTAGTCAAATTTTAAAGTATATAACTCTGAGTGTCGTTTTGTGGTGCACAAAAATTTAACCTTCCTTCAAAAGCTGCACAGCTGATATTTTATGCGCACACAGCCTACAGAAAATTAGAGGGAACATTGCTCAGAAGGCCTTTCAAAATTAATAAATGCAACTTCTAAAGAGGATTGCCTGATGAAAAGGTAGTTAAATGGGTTCAGACAGCTGGGAATGAGTGTTAGTCTCATCGAGGAGATGTCGGCACTTTGAGACAAGTGGTGTGTGATTGTCCTAACAGTCAGTCTTATTGGGTTTCAATATGGAACCGTATTAAAGAGGTGCTGGGATTTTGGGCCAATCTCTCCTGGTCTGGGGTCGTTTTTCAATCAACAATTGGCATATCGCCGTAACAGCGGGATTGTCCGTTGTAATTAACTTCATGTTGGAAGTGGCTCTATTTTTCGTTATTTCTAACTGGAAAACATGCGGCAGAGCTTGGTTGACGTGAATGGTGGAATACTTGTGCTTATGATACACATGTGCAAACATCATGGTGTAGTAGTTCCCTTGCATCCTTTTTTCTTAAGCGAAAACTCCTCCTTTGTAGTGGAGTGGTTGCTCTTATATTGCCCTTGTAGGTCTAGCAGGCTTGCAGATGTTTTGTGTTTCTTTATATAGTCCCTGATGATCGCATGATAGGAGGGACAGGGTTGGGTGGGCTATGTTTAACCTTTTCTTTTCTCATGTTAAAGAAAGAATTGTGTATTTTGATTTACTGCAATTTTGTTTTCTCTTTTGTTTGTATTTTGTTGGAAAATATAAATAAAGAAACTTAAAAAAAACCCACCAAATGGTGATGTTGTGAAGGCAGATTTCTTGTAGTTGTTGAAGGATGTTGTGGGATACAGTGTCAAAGGCTGCAGATATGTCTATGAAAATGAGGAGGAACCCTCTTTTTATGCTGTGTATTCCTCTGATTAGGGTGTCGAAGAGTGGTGTAATTAAAGTTTCTAAGCTGTGGTTTGCTTGAAGCCATTTTGGTGGGGGTCCAATGGTGCTTGTATGTTTATGTAGTCTTGGAACTGTGTTTGTACTATCTTTTCTATAATTTTGGCTAGGACTGGTCGATACGACACTGGGTCTTCTTTATTGAGTCAGGCATGTTTGAGGATTGGCTGTGTGGTCGCTTGTTTTAGTGCTTCTGGCATCTAGCCTAGGGTGAGGGATGTATGTATTATTTTGTGTATTAGCTGGTTGAGATCTTTCTTGGCTGATTTGATCCATGGTACAAGGCATGGGTCAGAAAGTGAGGTAGTTTATTTTAGTGCAATATTATTCGGCTTGTGTGTTCCATTGATGGTATACTGAATTTTTCTCATGTTTCCATGGCAGTTGTGCTTACTATGTGGTCAGACGTGTGTAGCGGTCTGTCTTGGTAGGTGTTTCTGTGCTTTGTCATCAGGTAGTTTGCTATATGTTGTGGGTGAATTGCATAGTCCGTTGTAGGTTTTGGTTCTTTGGTGAGAGTTTGGACAGCATCAAATAACTCTCTGGGCTTGTTTGTAGATGTCATAATGAGGTCAGTGTAGTAGTTACGCTTGCATCTGTTAATTAGGTCATTATATTCTTGTTGTTTGGTTCTATATGTTGTAATGTATCTTGATCCTTGTTCTGTCTCCATTTTCTCTCTATTCTTTTTAAAGTCCGCTTTACTGCTTTTATCTCATTGGAGTACCATGGTGCCGATCTTGTTCTCCGAGTTGTGGTTTTCTCTGTCTGGTGCTGCTGCGGCAGCAGCGATAAACTAGTTCCAGTTTTCTACTGTTCTGTCGAGGTCTGCACTGTCTTGGTGTAGTTTCAGAACTTCTTCTACCCAAAGCAGGCAGGCTACAGAACAAACCCTCAACATCAGGCTTATCAGTCCTGTCAAGTTCCCCTGCAGGGTAGCTGGCCAAGGGTCAGGGGCAGGGACCCGTGGATCTAAAGCCGCCAAACCCCAAACAACACCTGTGCCACAGCCTGGGAGAGGTTTGACTCCCGGGCATAGCCTCTCTTCCCACAGGTCGTCAAGAGCCACAATACATCTCATGTTTTTTGCCTACCAGTGGCCCAGCATTACCACCGACACCTGGACTCTTCAGATGGTAAAGGAGGGTTATCTCCTTCACTTCTATCAGACACCCCCCCTCGTACATTCCAGGTGAACTTCCACTGGATCTCCCCCATTGGGACTCCCTTCAAAGGGAGCTCACAGCTCTTCTCGCTGACAAGGTGGCAGAGCTCGTCCTGTTGCCTCAAAAAAGCATGGGATTCTACTCCTGCTGCTTCCTGGTTCCCAAGAAAATGGGCGGGTTGCGCCCCATTCTAGACCTGCAAGATCTCAACTGATTCTTAGTGAAGGAGAAGTTCAAGATGGTATCTCTTGGAATGTTGCTGCCTTACCTCCACCAGGGAGACTGGCTATGCTTCTTGGATCTCAAAGATGCTTATACCCACATCCTGATCCATTCCTTGCACTGGCAGTACCTCTGCTTTGTCACCAGCAGGTGCCACTACCAGTACCGGGTCCTCCCTTTCGGACTGGCGTCCATTCCCAGAGTATGCACAAAGTGCCTAGTGGTGGTCACTGCCTTTCTGTGGCTGTAGGGTATGTTAGTTTTCCCTTATCTGGACAACTGTCTAATAAGGGGAGGGTCCCCGGACGAGGACAGAGAGGCTCTACATTGCACCATCCAGCTCCTGAAGATCTTAGGTTTCATAATAAACTAACCCAAGTCCCACCTACAGCCTGTCCAGTGCCTGGAGTTCATCAGAACCCTCCTCGATACCACTCAAGCCCGGACATTTCTGCCTCTGTCTTGGCGAGAGAGGTCCAAGCCTCTCCAACTGTCTCTGCTCGTCTGATGCTCCATCTCCTGGGGCACATGGCCTCGACGGTTCATGTCACACCTCAACTCGTCTCCACATGTTGGGCCCAGTGGACTCAGTGGAAGCAGGTGATGGGGCACCTGTCAGACAAGGGACGGGTCACCCCGCCCCTCTCTGTTCCCTTACCTGGTGGCAACGGTCGAACAATCTTCTGGGGGTCTACCTACCTTTTCAGGATTCCCCCGCATCAACAGATCTTCACCACAGATGCTTCCAAGCTCGGCTGGGGAGCCCATTGGAATGGTCTTCAGTCCCAGGGTCTCTTGGTCACAGAAAGACAGCCAGCTCCATATCAACTTCCTCAAACTCAGATCAGTCACGAATGCCCTGCGGGTTTTCCATCACTATCTGGCAAATCAGGTTGTCCTGGTTTGGACGGACAATCAAGTGGTGATGTTCTACATCAACAAATAGGGAGACACAGGGTCCTACATTCTCTGTTGGGAAGTGATCAGACTGGAATTTTGCAAACTGGTGGGTATGCTCCTCAGGGCTATGTACCTCTCAGGGCAGGAAAATGTCCTGGTTGATTGGCTCAGCAGAGTGCTGCAGCCTCACAAATGGACCCTCAGCCCACCAGTGGTTCAGAACATCTTCCAGAAGTGCGGCACGCCAATGGTGGACCTCTTTGCCAGCCATCACAACACTCAGCTGGCACTGTTCTGCTCCAGGATACCTTGCTGGAACTGCCTTGCGGCTGATGATTTTCTTCTCCACTGGGGCACGGACCTGCTGTATGCTTACCTGCCCATGCCCTTGGTGACCAAGACCCTCTTCAAGGTCCAGATGGACAGGGCCAAAGTGATCCTTATTGCCCCGCACTGATTTCAGCAGTCATAGTACCCTCTGCTGCTCTGACTTTCTCAGGTGCTGCCCATTCCCCTGGGCTTCACTCCGGATCTGATTTCTCAGAACGACGGAACCCTCCTGCATCCTAACCTCAAGTCGTTGACTCTGACAGCGTGGATGCTGAGAGGATAGCCCTCGCTCAACATCACGCCTAGGGACATTCAGAACATCCCCCTTGCATCCTGCAAAGATTCCACCAAGCGAGTGTACACCTTCAAATGGCACAGGTTCTCGGTCTGGTGTATGACTAGAGGTTTCTACCCATTCTCTTGCCTGGTGCAGATGATCCTGCAGTACCTTCTGCACCTCTCCCAGGCTGGGTTAAAGTCCAGTTCCATCAGGGTACAACTCGGAACCTTAGCGGTGTACCATCATGTGGTTGACGGGCGCTCCCTCTCCGTTCATCCTCTCATTGGCTGCTTTATGCCAGGCCTCTTGCTTTTGCGGCCTCCCATTCATCCGCTGGCAGTGGCGTGGGACGAACATGATTTTGGGGAAACTCATTGACCCTCCTTTCAAACACCTGGCCTCCTACCATCTCAAGTATCTTTCATGGAAGGTCGACTTACTAGTGGCTCTCACTTCAACGCGCAGAATTAATGAGCTGCAAGCGCTGGTGGCTCATGTCCCTTACACCAGATTTCACAGAAATAGGATGTGTGCGGAGGACCATCCTAAGTTTCTAAGGTGGTTTCTCACTTCCATCTTAACCAGGAGGTGGTTCTTCTCATATTCTTTCCCAGGCCACACCAAACAGGGCGGAAGCCTCTCTTTATACCTTGGATTGTAAACAGGCGTTGGCTTGGACAAAGGCTCATCGCCGATCCTCTCAACTGTTTGTTTCTTATGACCCTAACAGACTTGGCATGGCGGTCTCTAAGCATATCCTTTCTACCTGGGTGGCTGACTGCATTTCTTTTGCCTATGGATAGGCTGGTCTTTCTCTGGATCGTCAAGTGATGGCCCATAACGTCCAGGCTATGGCAGTCTCCATGGTCCTCTGTCCACACCTTTGCAGCTCACTACTGCCTCAAAGAGACCTCCTGGCATGACAGCGCCTTCGGTCAGGCCATTTTCAGCACCTCTTTGGGGACTAGTGCAACTCCTTCCCTCCAACTCTTCTATATGTCCAGACTAACAGAGTCAATTCCCTCACAGATGCTTGAGTTGCATCCCGATGCCTGAGGCTTTCCAATGTCTTTCAACTGCCATTCTCTGTTCGATTTTTGGGTTTTTGGTAGCCTATAGTTGGGACGTCCCATATGTGAGGACTGGACTTCCTGCTTGTTCCCGGAGAAAGCATAGTTACACACCTATAGCAGGTATTCTCTGGAAACGGCAGGAATCAGTCTTCACTACCCTCCCTCCTCCCGTGGAGTTGCTTCTTATCTTTTGCCTTCTTTAGCTATATCATTTGACTGAGGCAAGATGGCAAAACTTGGGCAGGAAGGGGACCACAGATGCATAGTTAATCTTATAAAGGCTTTCTTTGAAATCTGCGAAGAGACTACCACACGAGCTCAGTCAGTGCCAATGTCACCCATATGTGAGGACGGATTCCTGTTCCCGGAGAACACCTGCCACAGGTGAGTAACTACACTTTCCCCGTCTCCTGTCCCAAATTTTAAAAGGATAAGATTTATGTGATTAATACATCCTTTTGTATACTGACTCTAGGAAGATTTTCTCAATAGTTGCTAGGTCAGGGGAATCAGCTCCTACATAGAACACCAGTAGCTTGTTAAAGTTAAATAATTATTTAACTTTAACAAGCTACTGGTGTTCTGTGTAGGAGCTGATTGGTACATCATATATAGGAAGTCTTATCCGACAAAATTGTTAAGGACATGGGCTATGTGCTAATATAAGAACATAAGATAAGCCATACTGGGGGTCAGACCAAGGTCCATCAAGCCCAGTATCTGTTTCCAACAGTGGCCAATCTAGGTCACAAGTACCTAGCAGTTTCGCCAGAAGACACAGGTTCCACAATGCTTTAATAATAGTTTATGAACCTTTCCTCCAGGAACTTGTCCAAACCTTTTTTAAATCCAGCTACACTAACAGCTTTTACTGCATTCTCTGGTAACGAATTCCAGAGTTTGATTACGTGTTGAGTGAAAAAATATTGTCTCTTATTAGTCTTAAACAGATTACACTGTAGCTCTTTTGGCAACAGCCACCTCTCTGATCTCACCTGTAAACCCATGCTGGCAGTTTTTTGGACTTCCTTCCACTTTTCTTAAAGCGCGGCATTAACTAGCCAGGAAAACAAGTTGATGGACACTATCAATTCTGGCAGTAAGGTTGATACTTAATAGCTCTGGTATAGAGACAACAGCCTGGTGCAGTGCTGCATGAGGCATTAGCCACTGGACAGTTTAATACTCTGGTCAATTTAGGAACATGTGGAAATAGTCAGTCAGTCAGGTATATTTGTTCAAGTTTTGCCAGTAGATAAATTAAGGGATGATTCTATTACTAAGCTGTATTATTGGTGCTTACAGGAACTCAGCATTCTCATTCTTGGATCTGTTCTCTCTCTTGATTTGTTCTGTATTAATCTCTTTACTGGATACAAAATTTTGAACTTTAAAAAAGTCTTTCACTGCTCAGAAAATGATTTCCTTATCATCCCTCCAGTCCAGTTTAGAACCTGTGCATTGTTTCTGACTCCAGCAGCTGAGAACTGTGCATGTCACAACTTCTGATGTCACCTAAGAAGGGCTCCCCCTTCAGCCCCAGCCAAACAGTATCTCAATTCTCAGCAGCTGAAGAGAAGCCCTCCTGTGGTGGATTCCACTGAAAAGATTTGATTTGGGCCCTTGCAGATTTAAGGAGTTCAATAAGCAGGCTCTACTGGAACAGATCGACCCAAGATTGGAAACAAATTCCCCTGACCTAGCAACTATCATTGACAACTGGAACAAAACAATATCATCTTGCGCACAAGCTCCACAGAGGAGAGGCATTTCCTGGAAAATTAAAGCCCTGTGGTATTCCCAAGAAGCCAAACTCAAGCTCAGAAGGCTGGAATGGCTTTGGAGACTAACCAGACCACCACAACACCTAAGTGAATATTCATCCAAACGAGAAGAATACAATAAACTTATCCTTAAAAAAAAAAAAAAGTACCACACCAACTTAATTCTCAAATCATTGAGCCGCCCCAGAGAGCTCTTTGAAATAGTCAAAACATTCACAAAGGATCAACTGTCACAAAGAGAATCCACATTACAGTCTCAGGAATTTACCACATTCCTACAGAACAAACTCTTGCCCATCAATGTCACCACAACTTGTTGTAGGCCTCTTTCAAGACCATGGCTTCCATTATTGCTGTCAGCAGATTTCTGTGGCTCATAACTAGTCAGCGGACGTTCCCTCCAAAACCAGACTCAGCAAGCTACCCTTTAAGAGCAAGTTGCTCTTTGGTGAGGCATTGGCTGATAAAGGACTTGGATGATACCAAAAGGGCTCGGTTACTGGAGGATCGGCAGAAGGGGCCGAAGCCGGGGAATGCACCCTGGGGTCAACCTAGGGACTTAAGGAGCAAAGTGTGCTGCTCTGAATATGCTGATCAGCAGAGCCGGTATTCTCAACGGGAGCAGTCCTTTCGAGGGTTCAGTGGGTCAAATAGGGGTTACTATTCCACCCCAGCAACACCCACAAAGAAACCACAATTAAGCCAGGGGGGCCCAGGGCACTGTTCCCTCTAAGCTGTGCGCGTGCACACAACTCGCCGAGCGAGCACACATACTTTATAACAGAGCGCACAAAAATTACAGTTCTGATTCTGATAGAAAACACAGACGTCTTAAAATTTAAAAGTTGTTGTGTTTACGGTTTTCACAAGTTCTACAATATTTTCTAGTGCAGAGCTCTCCCAATCGGGGATAGAGTGGGCCGGAGCAACGCTCCAGAGTCCTCCCCCTGCTCAGCAGCCCAATCGGGGCACGAGGCCTATTTTAAAAGCAGCGCCGGTCGGGCGATCGGCCTCTTCCTCCACCCTCCGGCCCTCTTCCAGAGCTCTCCCAATCGGGGATAGAGCGGGCCGGAGCAACGCTCCAGAGTCCTCCCCCTGCTCAGCAGCCCAATCGGGGCACGAGGCCTATTTTAAAAGCAGCGCCGGTCGGGCGATTGGCCTCTTCCTCCACCCTCCGGCCCTCTTCCAGAGCTCTCCCAATCGGGGATAGAGCGGGCCGGAGCAACGCTCCAGAGTCCTCCCCCTGCTCAGCAGCCCAATCGGGGCACGAGGCCTATTTTAAAAGCAGCGCCGGTCGGGCGATCGGCCTCTTCCTCCACCCTCCGGCCCTCTTCCAGAGCTCTCCCAATCGGGGATAGAGCGGGCCGGAGCAACGCTCCAGAGTCCTCCCCCTGCTCAGCAGCCCAATCGGGGCACGAGGCCTATTTTAAAAGCAGCGCCGGTCGGGCGGGCCGGCGCCTGAGGGCCTCGCCAGAGGGCCCTTTGGCGTGGCTCTTAGGCGGGGAACGTCAATAAAAACACCACAAGCAGCCAAACGCAACACAATCCCTCCACCTCTCTGAGAACGCAACTACAGGCCCCTCAGCGGCGGCACTTCGATAAATCCTCAGAACTACCGAAAACAGCAAGTAACCCATCCTAATCGGACCTATATCTGGAACTGCAAGTATCACCAAATACCACTAGAACTCTCACTCACTGTGTATCAGCGTATTACTGTTGCCAATAATTTTCCCCATTCACTGTGTCACCTTCTAATGCTGCCAGTAATTACCCCATTCACTGTGTTACATTCTACTGTTGCCAGTAATTACCCCATTCACTGTGTTACCTTCTACTGTTGCCAGTAATTACCCCATTCACTGTGTTACCTTCTACTGTTGCCAGTAATTACCCCATTCACTGTGTTACCTTCTAATGCTGCCAGTAATTACCCCATTCACTGTGTTACCTTCTACTGTTGCCAGTAATTACCCCATTCACTGTGTTACTTTCTACTGTTGCTAGTAATTACCCCATTCACTGTGTTACATTCTACTGTTGCCAGTAATTACCCCATTCACTGTGTTACCTTCTACTGTTGCCAGTAATTACCCCATTCACTGTGTTACCTTCTACTGTTGCCAGTAATTACCCCATTCACTGTGTTACATTCTAATGCTGCCAATAATTACTCCCATTCACTGTGTTACATTCTAATGCTGCCAATAATTACTCCCATTCACTGTGTTACATTCTACTGTTGCTAGTAATTACCCCATTCTCTGTGCTACCTTATTACTATTGCCCTGCGGCCAGTCCAGAATGTACAATCTCCTGATAGTATTCATCTCTCTCCTTACCCTTGGGCTCCCCAACCTCTCAATTGCATTCAACCAGGGCACTAACCCCATTCCAATCCTACACCATGGAAGGAGACGGCCCGAACTCCCACACCATACCACAGCAAAAACCAACCACACCCCCCACTCCCACCTACTTAACATCCCCCTCCAACTCTTCAAAAAGACACAAGCCAAGAAACAACGCCAGCAACGCCTATTGAAATGTGCTTTGATAAATGCCAGATCAGTACGCTCAAAATGGCCTGCAGCCATTGACCTGATACCACTACACAATCTTGACATCTTGATGATCACCGAGACATGGTTGTCCGCTTGCGACAATGTCCTCTTGAATCAGATGCTACCCCCAGGATTTTCCCTATATACATGCCACAGGTCCACTCAGAAAGGAGGCGGGACACTCATCCTTGCCAAAGCCGACCTTCAATTCAAGTTGCGTAACACCTCCAGCTCAACTCACCTTGACGCTCTCACCATATCAAGTGAACTATGCACCATCAACCTCATATACCGGGCACCCACTCCATCACCAGATGAACTATCAACAATAATTGAGCTAGCATGTACCACCTCCACCCCGCACTCTCCAAATTGGTTAATCGGAGACTTTAACCTCCCATCTCTTCAAAATAGCCATTCAACAGCATTCCTTGAGGCCCTAGAGGATCTAGGATACAATCAATGTGTTGACTCGGCCACCCACTCTAAGGGGGGCAAGCTGGATCTCATATTTGCACCTCTTTCTAACGCCTCGTCATCCCAAGACCTCGCACTATCCATGACACCAGTGCCGTGGTCCGACCACCATCTCCTTAGCTTCCACATACCCATAAGCACTCCCAGTAACAGTAAGAGACAACAAGAAATACAAATACTTCCAAAACTCCAGCAGCCCGCTTCCGCCCACTCAACAAGAGCGACGTCCTAGAGAACCTCCAACCTCTTATGACCAACACATCCCTCAGCCTGGATGACCTCATATCTAAATGGGATGAAAACCTCAGAGCTGCATCCTGTCCATCTTATGTCAAAAAGACAACAAAACGACGAGAACATACATCCTGGTTCTCCACGGACCTACGAACATCTCTACACCATCTACGCAAACTCGAGAGACAATGGCGCCGAACCCACTCCTCTGAAGCACACACTGCATACAACTCATACTTGCTGACCCACCGTGCGAAGATAACGCAGGAAAGGAAACTATCACACTGATATATTAAAACGCTCCATCAATAAACCACATGCCTTGTTCAATATAGTAAAGTCCATAACAGGTGAGCCAGTCTCAGTCACCCCCCAATGCCTCAACCACAGGACTATGCAGACTATTTACAATCAAAGATGGTCAAGACCAACGCAAACATAGGCACTAATAATCCCTCCACACCATCCAAAACATTCCAAGCAACTCCACTATGCAACTTCACCACAGTATCCACTAAAGAGGTTGCGGACATCGTTGCTTCTGTCAACCCCAGCACAGCACCTAATGACCCCTGCCCAGCCAGCTGGATCAAAGAGCTTCGCCATGACATAAGCAACATCCTGGCTAAAATACTGAACCAGTCCTTTTCCACAGGATCATTCCCGCAGAGCCTCAAAAACACCTCTATCAAGCCCTTATTAAAAAACAGCAGACTAGATCCATCTAAAGTAGAATCCTTCAGACCAATATCGAGCATCCCCCAGCTTGCCAAGATCATTGAAAAAGCCGCTCAACAACAAATCCAGCAACACATCGACACCGAAGCACCGTTGGATCCAGCCCAACACGGGTTTAGAGAAGCACACGGAGTAGACACTGTCCTCACAACCCTGTTCAACGATCTGATCACAGGAATCAACAGCATACAACAAGGCTTTGTCCTTATTTTCCTGGACATCTCTGCCGCCTTCGACTCGGTGAATCATGACATACTTCTACAACGCCTGAAAGAAAAAGGGATCCAAAATACAGCTCTAAAATGGTGTGAATCCTACCTATCCAATAGATGGCAACAAGTCAAGGCTGGCCACTCATCCTCCGAACCATTTCTGCAAACACAGGGAGTTCCTCAAGGATCGTCCTTATCATCACTGATGTTCAACATTTATATGCAGCCGATATGTGACTTAATTAGATCCTTCAACGTAAAATGCCTCGCATACGCTGATGACATCCTCCTTTACATGCCGTTCTCAATAGACCAACTAGTGCTCTCCCCAATAATTAATTGCTTCGAAGCAGTAGCCGATTGGCTATTATCACAAAACTTACGGATCAATCACGGCAAAACAGATGTCCTATTTGTCACGAGGAACCTCAAATTCATACCTCCTTCATCACTATGTGTCAACAATGTAGAGTTGAAGTCCAAATCCACAATCCGTTACCTCGGCATCACCCTGGACCAGCACCTGAACATGACAACGCATATAAAAAACATCACAAAGGCAATTTACCATAAGATCAGAACTCTACGTCACCTCAGACACCTACTGGACTTCACAGACTACCGAACCACCTTCCAGGCACTAGTCCTTCCACATGTCGATTTCGCGAACATCATCCTTCATGGCCTCCCACAGTCGACCTTAAACCCGCTCCGCTTAGCCTTAAATGCAGCCGCAAGAGTCCTCTCCGGATCGTCAAGATCCGATCACATAACACCCATCATGAAGGGTTTGCATTGGCTACCTCTACATGCCAGGCTCCAATATAAATCATTGGTCCTCACTTTCAAAGCCCTAAATAACTACCTCCCTACGCCAATCAGCAAGCTAATCCATGGCACCCTAGAAAACAGAAGCAGAAGATCTACTGCACGAAACACATTAGCAGTCCCCAAGCTAATGACTAAGTGCACAAAGGCTACCTCCAACAGAGCCTTCTCCTTATTCGCCCCTTTAAGTTGGAATGCACTCCCCCATGAAATCCGTGGAATAAAAATCATCCTATTCAGAAAAGCCTTAAAACTCCACCTGTTCACAAAATGTTACTCTGAAACCTCCAGCGATAGAAGAACAACCAACAACCTGCAAACCTCCCCCATACATCAGTCGCCCCTACACGTCAACACCACAGATAATAGGTAGTCCCCCCTCAAACCCTACCAACCTTCACAAAACTAATGCAACACCCATCTACATTAAAGTATTGTACATAGTTCAAGTTAATATTTATTTAGTTTCCCTGGTTTTGCTCCCATGTTCATTTCCCTGTTATTTGTAAACTCAATGTTGTTTGTATACATTGCAGTATGTTTGTTCAATGTACACCGCGCTGATTTTAATAGCACGGTATAGAAGAAATGTCAAATAATAAATAATAAATAATAGTGCAATCAATGTGGTGTACATCCTGTATTCTGACGTGTAGTTAAATTTTAAAGTATATAACTCCGAGTGTCGTTATGTGGCGCACAAAAATTTAACCTTCCTTCAAAAGCTGCACAGCTGATATTTTATGCGCACACAGCCTACAGAAAATTAGAGGGAACATTGGCCCAGGGGGAGTTAGTTCCAATCAGAGGTCGGTTATAGATATTTTATGCTGCCTGGGCCAACATCACCACCAACCAATGGGTGTTGGGAGGTCGTGCGAGAGGGATATGCACTGGATTTGGCATGCCCCCTCTCCAAGACGTTTGTGCAGTTGCCTTGTCACACTCCCAGGAAACAGGAAGCATTTTGGGACACTCTGCAATGCCTGCTGAATTTAGTAGTGTTACCAGTTGTGTCAGACCGGTGCGGTCTTGGTCGATAGCACATTTATGTTGTGGTACCCAAAAAAGAGGGATCCTTCAGGTCCATACTGGATCTGAAGCATGTCAACTGCTGCTTGAGGGTTCCACATTTCCGGATGGAAATCTTGCACTTCGTCATTATAGTGGTGCAGCATGGCGAGTTTGTGACGGCTCTCCGACCTCACAGAGGTGTACCTACATATTCCCATTTGTGCGGAATATCATCGGTTTTTGCATTTTGTCATGCTTATGGGCCACTTTCAATTTCAGGTGCTGCCCTTCGGGCTGGTGACCGTTCCCAGAACCTTTACAAAGATTATGGTGGCAGTGGTGGCTCTGTGAAAGGAGGGGATTCTGGTGCACCCCTATCTGGACAACTGGTTAATCAGAGCGAAGTCAGAAGCCAAAAGTCAAACTATTACCCATAGAGTGATGGACTTGTTGCAGAGCCTAGGCTGGGTGATCAACTACAAAAGGGGACTGATACTTCTGGAGAGAGATCTGTAATCATAAGTACTCACTTCTGTGAATTTTTCTAAATCTTGGGGAAAAAGGAATTCTTTAGATTAAAGCTGATTAATCTGTGAACCCAGTGTATTTGTTAAATCAGTCAGGGCCTAGTAGCAGCAAAGAGCTTTCAGTTTAAATTTAAAATGCAGCAGAGAGCTTTCTGGTTAAATTTAGACCCCAAGACTCCCTCTATCTAAGCAAGGGCTGTGGGACTCCCCCTGGAAATTGGTCACAGATTACCTTAGAAGAACAGGACAGGGTACTCTGTAGCAGCCAGCTTTTCATAAATCTGCTTTCTCTCCCCAACACCCACTCAACCATGGAATAATCCATAGCTTTATAGGTGCTTAAACCTCTTAAAAGGAAAGGTGGTGCCATATTCACTCTTAGGTGCAGCTGTTTATCCTCATCAGGCATACATTAAGGACCTGAGATTAATTAAGCTTCAGGTGAACAAAGTACAATTAAACGTATTATGTATAATTTTATTAGTATAAGTATCCCCAGCACCCCTTAATAAGTAAACCGTAGTTACTCACCTGTAACAGGTGATCTCCGGGAACAGCAGGAATTTAGTCTTCACATATGGGTATCGTCAGTACCGATGGAGCCTGCGCGGGCACGCTCCCCAGCGTCCAATAGGAACGCTTTTGGGAGCATCTCAGCACATGCGCGCTGCCTTCCTGCCTTTCCAACTGTCCCTCTTCAGTTAAGTTTGTAGCTGAGTGAAAGGATAGCGGGAGAGAGGAAAGAGACAAAGAGATAGAGACAACTCCTAGGGGAGGTGGGTGGGTTGTGAAGACTAAATTCCCGCTGTTCCCGGAGATCACCTGTTACAGGTGAGTAACTACACTATCTCCAGGAACAAGCAGGAATGTACTCTTCACATATGGGGACTTCCTAGCTGAAGATGCCAGGGAGATAGCCCCAGGAAGGTGCCAACCCAGAAAGATAGGCATCCTTCCTCCCATGAATCTCTGGCATTCCAACAGGGTTGGTGGGTAGGAGTTGAATTAGGTCTGAAAGAGATTTCGAAGAACAGCTTGGCCAAAGAAGGCATCCCGACGGTATGCTTTATCTAGGCAGTAGTGGGCTGTGAAGGTGTGTACCGAAGCCCAGGTGGCTGCTCAACAAATATCATTGATAGACACAGAGTGGAGATTAGCCGTGGAAGTAGCCATGGCTCTCACATTATGAGCTGTGACATTGTCCTGAAGAGGAAGACCCTTACTCTCATAAGCAAAAGATATGCATTGGGCAATCCATTTAGATAAAGTTCTTTTGGAGACTGGAAGTCCCAAATGACTAGGGTTAAAAGCTATAAAAAGTTGTGAGGACTTTCTATGTTGCTGTGTTCTTTGTATGTAAAAGGCTAAGGCCCTTTTACAATCCAAAGTATGAAGGCTTCTTTCTGAATTAGAGGCATGAGGCCTTGGAAAAAATACAGGAAGATAAATTGATTGATTCAAATGAAAAGGCGAAACCAACTTTGGCATAAAGTGTGGATGAGTTCTAAGAACAACCTTATGTTGAAATCTAGTATAAGGAGGATCAGCCACTAAAGCTTGCAATTCACTAATGCGATGTGCAGAGGTGATTGTAATTAGGAAGATGACCTTCCAGGTCAGAAATCTAAGGGCTGCAGTAGATAAAGGCTCGAAAGGTGGCTTCATGAGCTGCCCCAGAACTAGATTTAGATCCCATGCCACCGGTGGTGGCTTTGATGGGAGGTTTGGTTAATAGAAGGCCTCTCATAAATCCTGATACGAGTGGATGAGAGGAAATTGGTTGTCCATTCAGAGGCTTATAAGACGCTGCAATTGCACTAAGATGCACTCTTACCGAATTAGTCTTTAGATCAGAATTCAGTAAGTGAAGGAGATACTCTAGTATCGATTCTAAGGGTATGGCCAGGGGGTTTAATCCCTTCTTGGAGCACCATATCGTAAAACGTTTCCACTTGGAAGGCATAAGATCTTCTTGTGGAAAGTTTCCTAGAAGCCTGAAGAATATCTTTTACCTGTTGGGACAGGCTGAAATCTTGGAGGTCTAAGCCTTCAGCAACCAGGCCATGAGGTGCAGGGACTGGGGATTCGGGTTCCATAGTCTCCCGTTTTCCTGGGAAAGGAGATCCGGAGCATGCCCTAAATCCAGAGGTGCTGCTTGAGAGAGATGTAGAAGCAGGGAATACCATGTTTGGCGTGGCCATCGTGGTGCTATGAGAATCAAGCGTCCCGTGTCTCTCTGAAGCTTGAAGAGTGTTTTGTGGATGAGGGGAATGGGTGGAAAGGCATAAAGGAAGTCCTGACCCCAGTGAAGGAGGAAGGCATCCCTGGCCTGACAGTTGTGAGCCGGAATCCTGGAACAGAACCGGGGAAGTATGGCATTCAGTGGACTTGCAAAGAGGTCTATGTCTGGAGTGCCCCAGAGATGAAATATCTTTGCCACCTGGTCTAGGTGGAGGGACCACTTGTGAGGCAGCAGTACTCAACTGAGTTTGTCTGCCCAAATGTTTTGAATGCCTGGAAGATATACCACTAGAAGGTGAATTTGATGCTCTCTGGCAAGGGCCCACAGTCATAAAGCTTCGTTGCATACCGACAGAGAGCTTGTTCCGCCCTGCTTGTTTACATAGAACATGGCTACTTGATTGTCCGTCTGGACTAGGACTGTCTGGTAGCTGAGCTGGGCATGGAATACTCGAAGAGCTAAATAAATTGCTCTTAATTCCAGGAGGTTTATGTATAAACCAACCTCCTGTGGAGTCCAGGTGCCCTGGGTAGAGAGATGATTCAGGTGTGCTCCCCAACCCACCTGTGATGCATCTGTCGTTAGGGTGGCCTGAACAAGGGTTGATGAAAGGGAGACCCCACTGTCAGGTTTTCTAGTGATTGCCACCATTGGAGGGACAAAATTAGACGTTGAGAGTTTATTATTTTGTCCAACAAATGATCTGTGGCCTGTGTCCACTGTGTGGAAAGGGTCCACTGAGCTGCTTGCATGTGGAGGCGAACATATGGGACTACATGAACTGTAGATGCCATATGTCCCAGTAACTGCAGTAGCTCCCGAGCAGTGAGGAGGATTTCCCTGCTGTTTGAGAAGCTAGTTGCATTATGCGAAGACACCAGCCCTGTGGAAGGAAAGCCCTTGCCTGTCTGGTATCTAGACAGGCTCCTATGAATTCTAGGCATTGGGAAGGAACTAGTTGAGATTTTGGGAAGTTTATTACCAATCCCAAGTAGTGGAGGATTCGCATTGTGTGAGACAGTGCAGTGCTGGCCTCTGCAACTGTAGGGGCCCGAATGAGCCAGTCGTCTAAGCAGAGGAAGACGAAAATCCCCAGGGTTCGTAGAAATGCAGCTACTACTGCCATACATTTCATGAATACCCTTGGTGCTGAGGCCAGACCAAAGGGAAGAACCCTGTACTGGAAATGTTTTCCCCTGAAAAGGAATCGCAAAAATTTCCTGTGATCTGGATGGATCAGAATGTGAGTGTATGCATCCTTTAAGTCTAGAGAGAAAAGCCAGTCCTGGTTTTGAAGGCATGGCAGAAGAGTTCCTAGAAAAATCATTTTGAACTTCTCTCGAAACAGATATTTGTTCAATTCTCTGAGGTCCAGAATGGGTCTGTGTTCTCCTGTTTTCTTTGGAATAAGAAAATAGGGGGAGTAGAATCCTGCACCCCGTTGAAGAATGGGTACCTCCTCTACTGCCCCTTGGGCAAGAAGTGTCGAGAACTCGTGATCTAGTAGATTGTCTGCAAAGGTTTGAGAATTGAATTGCTTTAGAATTGTAGGAGGGGGCATGCTGTGAAAATGAAGCCTGTACCCTTCTCCTACAATGGACAAAGTCCAATCTTCTGCTGTTATCTGATGCCATCTGTTGGCAAAGTGGCATAACCTGCCCGGGATATTGGGGGGTTGGGGACCCCTCAGAGGCAGGAAGGCAAAGCTCTCTAGGAAGGAGTCAAAGCCCTTGAGGGGGCTGAACGTGGAGAGCTGGTTGGGCTCTCGGGCCTTTTGGCTTCTTTTGCTGTCTAGTTTGTCCCTTTTGGGCAACCTGACCTTGAGTTTGACTCTGCTGGGTAAAGGAAGGATAAAACCTCCTCTTTTTGCTGAAAGAGGGTTTTTTATAAGGCTTCTTTTTGGCTGGAGTGGCTGTAGACTTTGACAATCTATCTAAAATAGTATTGTCAGCCTCTAACTCATTAGCCTTTTCCTGCCAGTTCGTGCCGAAGAGATTCTCCCCCGTGTAAGGAATGTTGCCTAACTTGTCCTGTACCCAAGTCTCCAAGTCTGATGCCTGTAGCCAGGCAATCCGTCGTGCGCCATTGGCAATAGCAGAGGTTCTGCTGATGCATTCAAAGCAGTCAAAGGCTGCACGATTAAGAAACTTGGAGACATCTTGAGCATGTTTAACTAGAGCAAGAAAATCTTGTCTCTTGTCATCTGGGAGAAATGGGCTCATAAGTTCCAAGTTTCCTGTGACTTCCTTGAGGAACATTCCCATATATAGGATATATGAAATGATCCTAGCTGAAAGCATGGAAGTTTGAAAAGTTCGGCGCCCAAAAGCATCCAGAGTCCTGCATTCACAACCTGGAGGATTGGATTCATGCCCCTCTGCACTTTTCATCCTATGCATGGCTGATTCCACTACCATTGAATGGTGTGGCAGCTGAGTTTTCTGAAATCCAGGACATGGTGGAACTCGATACATAGTATCAAGTCTCTTAAAGTGAGGAGAAGTAGTCAGAGGTGTCTCCCACATTCTGAGCATGAAGTAATGCAGAATTTCATAGATAGTCAGAGTTGCTGCCTCCTTAGGAGCTTTAGGATATTGGCGAATTTCCAATTCCTTTGCTCTGGGTTCCTCTTCAGGAGCTACTGTGATTGAAAGACCTTTGGCCATATCACAGATGAAATCCTGAAAAGACATGTCCTCTGGAGGTGACATTCTGCGTTGGGGAGAAGAGGGATCTTCTGGGAGAAAACATCTAGTGCCAGCAGAATTGTCAGTGTCTTCAGAATCGGAGGAATCGAAGTATTCCTGACCCCGATGCTCCTGCAAAGCATGGTCCCGGTACCGATTGAAGTTGGTACCGAGCTGACCCGATACCGATCAGTCGATTCCAGCCAGAGATGGCATAGGAAGAGTTCCCACCAGGGCCAGTACTGTCGGTACCGGCATCGGTGTCGATGTCGGTACTGGTGCCCGCCCGTTAGACCACCGGTACCACAGCTGAAAGAAGAGCTGCGATGCTGCGCTCGATAGCGAGGAACCTCTGGTCTATCGACGCTGCCGTTGCCTGGGTGTCGGTACCGGTAAAAACGGCCGGAACCCCTGAGCATGGCACAGGTAGTTCTTGCAAGGTTGAGGCCTCGAGAACATCCTGATGCCCCATTGATGCTTTGGAAGCCAAAGTCTCCCGCCAGGGCTGTTTTGCCGGTGTGGTTACCTCAAGGGAAATGCCAATGGCCTCTCGATGCTTAGCAGGAGAGCTACCCTTTGAGGACCGGCTTTTATGTTTAGTTACCTGAGATCCATGGGAGGAAGAAGAGGCCTTTGACGATGTCGATGCAATGGATCTGGCATCCGAAGAAAAGAGGGTACCGAGCTTTGCAGCCCGGTTCTGTCTTCCTCTTTTAGTCATCGCCATACAGGAGAGACATTCAGTTGGAGAATGTTCAGGTCCTAAACATTTAGGACACCAATCATGGGTGTCAGTGATGGAGATGGTACCGCCACATTTAGTACATTTTTTAAAACCACTAGTTGGCTTTTCCATGTTTTAGGAATATGGGGCCTAGTGCCCAAAATGGCGCTTAGCACCAAAGAGAAAAGTTTCTGAAGAGGAACAGTCTAAAGCCTAAGGTGGTTTTTTTTTTAGGAAAAGAAAAGAACCAGCGGTACCGGTAAGCATCGTGCGGTAGGCAAACACGACCACAAAAAAAAGAAATTTAAAACGGAATTTTCTGCGGTGACAGGGAATAGATCCTGTTGGCTCCGCGGAAAATGAAGAACTGAAGAGGGACAGTTGGGAAGGCAGCGCGCATGTGCTGTGGGATGCTCCCAAAAGTGTTCCTATTGGACGCTGGGGAGCGTTCCCGCGCAGGCTCCGTCGGTACCGACGATACCCATATGTGAAGACTACATTCCTGCTTGTTCCTGGAGATAGTTAAATATCTAAACACGTCCTTAAAACTAAACTGCAGACAGCAGTCCAGCAGTGAGATGGGGGCTTTCCAGTCTTTTGCACTGAGTGTCACATGTATGATTTTCTCCCATTTGGTGAGGGGTCTTACGTGCGCACAAGGTGCAAGGAGCTCTTTGCTCTCAGGAAACGAGTCTGATTTCTGGAGGCTAGAGTAGCAGACTTGGAGGACATAAGGAAGACAGAGGTACATAGACGAGACCTACAGGGATATAGTCCTGAAGTCCCATCTCCAGTCTGGCAGTATCCCTGTTGCCATGGAGGAGAGAGGTCACGTGACAGGAGAGCATGACCCTGGTGTGGCAGGAAGTGATCCTGTAGCTAGGACCTGTCCTCCAGGTGATGTAAAACCCTCTCTCACCGAGGAAGATTCTCCAGGGCCATGTGCCCATAAGGGAAGGGTTAGGACAGCCGTTATAGTTGGTGATTCGATCATTAGGCATGTAGATAGCTGGGTGGCTGGTGGACGTGAGAATTGCTTGGTAACATTCCTGCCTGGTGCAACGGTAGCAGACCTCATGCGCCACCTCAACAAAGTCTTAGATAGTGCTGGGGAGGATTCTGCTATCTTGGTACATGTCGGTAACAATGATATAGGAAAATGTGGTAGGGAGGTTCTGGAGGCTAAATTTAGGCTTTTAGGTAGGAAGTTGAAATCCAGAACTTCCAGGGTAGCGTTCTCTGAAATGCTTCGCGTTCCACGCGCAGGACCCAAAAGGCAGGCAGAGTCCGGAGTCTCAATGCGTGGATGAGATAGTGATGCAAGGATGAGTGTTTTGGATTTGTAAGGAACTGGGGAACATTCCGGGGAAAGGAGAGGCTCTTCCAAAGAGATGGGCTTCACCTTAACCGGGATGGAACCAGGCTGCTGACATTAACCTTTAAAAAGGAGATAGAGCAGCTTTTAAACTAGATAATAGGGGACAGCTGACAGTAGCCCAAGAGCGCATGGTTTGGAACAATGTATCCTCGAAGGATACTACCAAAAGAATGAAGTTAGGGCATATCAGCAGAGAGGTTCCAGTAAAGACAAAAGTTGCCCAAATGCCCTTGAGTACGGAGCAGACAGAGCTTAAAGATTCAAAATTATCCCTGCCTACTGATTGCCAGATTAATATGAATAAAATACAGTCTCTAAAATGCTTGTAGAATATATAGCACTAAATGAGAGGTTAGATATAATTGGTATCTCAGGAGACATGGTGGAAGGAGGATAACCAGTGGGACACTGATACCTGGGTACAAACTATATCGCAATGATAGAGCTGATCAAATTGGTGGAGCGGTTGCACTCTATGTTAGAGAGGGTATTGAGTCACAAAGGATTAAAGTTTTGCAGGAAACAAAATTTGCTATAGAATCTCTATGGATTAAATTCAATGTCAAAAGGGGAAGGCGATGGCAGTGGTGGTGTACTATCGACTGCCTGGCCAGAATGAACAAATGGATGATGAAATGCTCAAAGAAATCAACGAAGCTAACAAAGGTTACAGCACAGTAATAATAATGGGTGATTTCAATTACCCCTTATTACCAGTGGAGTACCTTAGCGATCTGTGCTGGGTCCGCTGCTTTTTGCTATATTAATAAATGACCTGGAAAAGGGAATAATGAGTGAGGTTATCAAATTTGCAGACGACACAAAACTATTTAAAGTTGTTAAAACCCATGAGGATTGTGGAAAATTGCAAGAGGATCTTGATAAATTGGAAGACTGGGCATCCGAATGGTAGATTAAATTTAATGTGGACAAGTGCAAAGTTATGCATCTAGGAAAGAACAACCCAAACTATGGTTACACAATGCAAGGTTCCATATTAGGAACCACTACCCAGGAAAAAGATTTAGTCATCATCGTGGATAACATGTTAAAACCCTCCGCCCACTGTGCAGCGGCGGCCAAGAGAGCAAACAGAATGCTAGGTATCAATAAGGAAAGGAATGGAAAATAAAACAAAAGATATTATAATGCCGCTGTATCGTTCCATGGTGTGACTGCACCTTGAATATTGTGTGCAATACTGGTTGTCTTATATTAAAAAGGATATAGCGTTATTAGAAAAGGTACAGAGAAGAGCCACCAAAATGGTAAAGGGGATGGAAGGATACCCCTATGAAGAGAGGCTAAAAAGGTTAGGGCTCTTCAACCTGGAAAAGAGACGGCTGAGGGGAGATATGATAGAAGTTTATAAATTAATGAATGGAGTGGGACGGGTAAATGTAGACTGATTGTTTATGTCATCAGAATATAGAAAGACCAGAATACATTTAAGACTAATAAGAGAAAATATTTTTTCACTCAACGTGTAATCAAACTCTGAAATTTGTTACCGGGGGATGTAGTAAAAGCTGTTAGTGTAGCTGTGTTTAAAAGAGGTTTGGACAAGTTCCTGGATGAAAGGTCCATAAACCATTATTAAAAGGGACCCAGGATATTACTGCTTGACCCAATACAAGCATTGTGGAACCTGCGTCTTTTGGGGAAACTGCTAGGTACTTATGACCTAGATTGGCCACTGTTGAAACAGGATACTGGGCTTGATGGACACTGGTCTGACCCAGTATGGCATATCTTATGTTCTTAAGAGCCACCTGACGCCGGCCAGAGGCCTGGTTTACTTGTGAGCCCATTTCAATACCGCAAACGGGTTACTCTTCCTGCTGGTCGACGGAGCCCTGAAACTTCAGCGTCAGGTACACAGCTTTCTGCAGATGACAGTGCCTTCAGCATGGGTACTACCTGTAGTTTTTGGGGTCCATGGCAGCAGCCTTGGATCAGGTGCTTTGGGTGCCATTGCATATGTGACCCCTGCAGCAGGCCGTGCTGTCCTGGTGTCACCTCAGCAACATCCTCTCTTGCAGAGGCTGATCTGTCTACCCCAAGCAAAGGAGAGCCTTGCGTAGTGGCTGCACTGGATCACCTCATGGCTGACATGTTCCTGTAGCCTCCAGAGTAGGAAGTGCTGAAGATAGATGTCAGTCTCTCGGAGTGGGGAGTGCATTGCGAGTCGCAGATCACCCAGGGCTGCTGGTCAGTGGAGGCCTGGAGATGCGAGCAGTGTTCCTGACCCTGTAGGCCTTTCAATTCCAATTGGATCATCAGGCAACATGGGTCTGCTCTGATAATGCCACTACAGTAGCTTATATCAAACAAGACCATACAGGCAGCTCAAGCTTAGCTGAAGATATTCAGCTGATGTTGTTGTGGGCAGAAGAGCATGTCACTGTGCTCTCTGCGGTCCATGTGGCAGGATAAGAAAACATTCAACTGGATTTTCTCAGCAGTCATCAGATAGACCCAGGACCCAGGTGAATGGGAGTTGAATGCGGCAATGTTTCACTTGATTACATTCGGTGGGGTGTGCCCATCATGGACCCGATGGCAATGCTGACCAATGCCAAAGTGCCAAGATTTTTCAGCAGGTGCAGGGAACACATGTCAGAAGGTATGGATGCCTTAGTGCAGAAATGGCCAAGCAGGGGGGCTTCTATATGTGTTCCCCCCATGGGCACTAATAGGATGTCTTCTGCAATGCATAGAGGCCCACAAGGGTCCAGTGATACTCATTGCACCAGATTGGCCATGCAGACATTGCTATGCATATCTCGTGAGGCTCTTGATTGCGGATCTGTGGCGTCTTCCAGACAGGATGAATCTGCTAGCGCAGGGCCTTCTACTTATGCCTCAGGTGGCTCGATTCTCGCTTACGCCTTTGCTCTTCAGCTGAAGCGGCGAGGCTACTCTCCAGTGGTAGCCTCCATGCTTCTGATGGTTAGAAGACGCTGCAGTTCCCTGGCCTAAGTGAGAGTTTGGCGCATATTTGAGGCTTGGTGTGCAGAGGGCTGTGGACCTTCGACTTCCAACCTGGATATCTTGGCTTTCCTACAGGTGGGTCTAGACAAGGGTCTAGCCTTAAATTCCTTGAAAGTTCAGGTGGCTGCTCTTTCTTGCTATAGGGAGCAGATACTCGGGGGTTCCATCTCGGGGCATCCGGATATCTCACGCTTCCATAGGACAGTAAGCAGGTTCGTCTGTCCATGCAGGTGATAGTACCGCCATGGAAATCTGGTGCTGTCAGTCTTGATGGGGGCCCCCTTTGAGCCTTTGGCTCAGGCCTCATTGAACGATCTAACGTTGAAGACAATCTTTTTGGTAGCCATCTGTTTGGTGCTCACGTTTTGGAGATTCAAGCACTCTCTTGCAGGGAACCATTTCTGGTCTTTTCTAAGGAGAAGGTAGTGCTTTGCATGATGTCTTCCTTTCTACCTAAGGTGCTCACCTCAATGCATTTGAACCAGCCAATCTCCCTCTCCATTTTTCCACACTCGGGAGATTCAGAGGAGAAACAACTGTTTCATTGTCTGGATATATGGAGAGTGTTACAGCGCTATATAAGGTGTACGGAAGCCTTCCACAAGACAGATAGGCTGTCTTGTTTGGAGGTACTCGGAAGGGAGAGGCAACATCAAAGGCCTCCATTCCCCACTGAATGAAAGAGGCGATAGCCTCGGCCTGTCTGATAAAAGGCAAGGTGATGCCCGAGGGGTTACAAGCGCATTTGACCAGTGCTCTGGCTTCCTCCTGGGCAGAACATAGGCTGGTGCTGCCCTTGGATATTTGCAGGGCATTTACATGGTCATCCTTGCACACGTTTACAAGACCTTATCAGCTGGACATCCAGTCATCACAGGAGGCACGTTTTGAGGCATAAGTGCTTCATGCCAAGCTCACGGGTCCTTCCCATCTCTAGGTACTGCTCTGGTACATCCAACATGTACTGGACTGGACTGGACTGATAAGGAAGGCAAAATTAGGTCTTTCCTCGAGTCATTCCAGTCCAGTCCAGGACCCTCCCTAAGAAATACATTGGGTTTTTTTGTCAGATTTCTACTGCAAAGGTTGAGGTGAGTCCAGCTGGTCAGAGGGAAGAGACGCTTAAGAAGAACATCTGATATAGTAAGCTCTTCCTTTTCACGAGGGGGGTTCATGACAGGTAGATGCCGGTCATCACTGCTCCTTCCTGCTCTTGTAAATAGGGGGCCGTTTGGCTCTTCTGTTATGTTTCTGCTGTGTCATTGATCTGGAATGATTTCTTGCTCTCTAGCAGTCTGCTTTTCCATTAGGATACTGCTTGGCTGGGTTTGAAGAGGGAGCTCTTGTTAGGCGACATCAGAAGTTCTGACATGCTCAGTTCTCAGCTGCTGGAGGATGGAGATAACCCACACATACTGGACTGACTCAAGGAAAGACAATAAGCAGGCAAAATCTAATTTCGTCTTTCTCATGGTGTGCTTCCCCCCTCTCCCCATTACTGTCAGAAACCATGTCTTAAGTTTCAAAATAATAAACAGGGAGAAGCAAAGTGAAGAGGCACAAATTATCTCCATATACCTCCCCCTCCCCCACAGGCAGGCACCTGCTGTCATTCCTTTCCTGCAATATGGATGCATCAAACTGGTGTTTGAAGCAGTCTGGGTAGAGTATGCAAGACCAGCAGGGCCTTGCATACGAAGAACAGTCTGCAGAACTCACAATGCTGTATGGGACTAATATTTACTTTAGAAGGTCTGTTGGGGGGAGGGGGGTTGTGGTAATGGTGGTGTCAGGACTTACCAGAGTGAAGGCTGTCTAGAAAGTCTTCTATCTTTTGCTTCTGTACATCTGTAAAGTTCTGGAACCTTTTCACCAAATCTCTCTGAAGAGCTAAAATCTCAGGCAGGAATTTCACTTGTCGTAACTCAGCCTCCTAGGAAAAGCATGACATAGCTTCAGAGCAGTGGCACAAGTTCAAACTAAGGGCCCCCCCTCAGAGTAGAAGAATCTATCTCAGATGATGCAAGAGGCTATAAGTAGCCCCCCATCTTCCCTGGGTCCCCTGCACTGCAGGAGCTGCTTAAGTGGAATTTACACCATTGATTCAGAGAACATGTACAGCAGAAAATTCGAGCTCTCTGCTTCAGAGGTTGCTCCTGCACAGCTCAGGGATCTAGAAGCCTCGTCTGACCAGAAGGTTATTGACAGAGTCTGTCTCTCTTTCTCTCTGTGCTGGAGTTTCAGTATGTCTGTCATTAACCTGGTGCCTAGGATCCAACTTGTTCTCTGTGCTGGGGATTCCAGCGGGTCAGAACTCCAAATTTAACCATCGACTAATGACCGATTATTACTTTGCTCCCAACAGCATCAGTGGCAGAGGCCAGGAGCCTTGTGGAGAAGCAGGGTTGTGGCACTGGGGAATGGATGGATGCTAGCTCTTATACCAGGCGGTCCTAACAAACCACATAGTGATGAAATTCAGCTGCTGTCCATGTAGCTATCAGTCAACCCAATGGTGGTCACCCTCCTGCACATGTTCCATGCTGCCCACTATCCAGATAGCAGCATGGAATATACATGGATGGCAAACACCGTGGCTGTAATTTAAAAATACCACTGACCACAGCGTTTGAATATCGTCCTGATGGGTTTTCCAGGATTTGTCTAAGATAACTCAGGAGCGTGAAAATGAAAAGCAAGTTGATGAGTCAATGCTGACTCTCTGCGACACAGCAGCCTCTGGGTTTTCTTGGAAAGGTGTGACCAGAAGTAGACTGCCAGGCCTTTCTTCTGAGTAGTACCAGGGGGAAATCAAACCCTAGTCTTTTGGTCACCAGGGCACTGCTCTTACCACTAGGCTGCTACTGCACTCCCAACTTAGGAGCGTAGGAAAAGGTTTTTCTCTAAGCACCAGAAAGTGCTAATCTTAGGTACTACTTTCATAGTTTTTTCCCTGCAAATACTCTATAATTATTTATGTTACATACATTTTATATGGGCCTTAATATGCTGACATCTCCTTGATTTTCAGAAGGAAAACTTGGTTACCACCAGTGTAGCTGCGCAGGATTTAGCTACAGCTTGATTACGTCACTCCATGGTTAGTTTTCTTTTTACCTTTTTCATTGATAACCAGCTCTGTTAGAAATATATTTGTTTCTCATACCTATGGTTATTTTTATTTTGTACGTACATATATTTGCTCTGAGCATACTTCAGTATTTTTGTACAAATTTCCATGTATTGAAGTTTTAACAGTTAATTATTTCAGCATTAAGGAGAGGCTGGAGACAGGAGGACACATTGCCAGAGTGTAGTAGCGATATAGCAGCTGTGAAGTAGTGTGAGATGGATGGAGAGAAGCAGCAGTAGCTTGTCTAAAGCCTGGCACAGCTAAATCAATATCATGATAATCCTGAGCCAATCCACTGCCTGCCTCACCCCTGCTTATCCTTGCATCAAGTGGCGCCAGTCTCCACCACATGCTTTTCTGAGGCTCCAGAGCCCAATTCCTGCTGTTGTAAGGGAGCTAGTTTATTAAATAGTTAAACTGTTACCACTGTATGCTAGATGTTAAAATCACATTCATTGGAGGGGTAGGGAATTGGATTTAGGCTCATGCCTTTTCAGAGTTCAAGGAAAATTACATTCAGGTACAGCAGGTATCTCCCTGTCCCTGGAAGGTTTACAATCTAAGGGGCCAATGCAGAAAAGCTTAGCTTGGCATTTTTCAGGTGCTTTTCCCGCGCTAGGCTTGCTCTCTGATGCAGAAAGCAAACTGGTGCTGGAAAAATGCCAAAAAAACAGTGCTAAACTGCAGCACACTTGGCATGCAAATTGCTGCATAAGTAACTGCACCCGATGTAAAAAAGTGCACTGAAACTTAGCGCAGATTTTTACATTGTTTTTTAACACTGGATCTTCATGCCAGCTTCAGGCAGGCGTAAAGATCCAGCCAGGAGCAAAAGTATCATCTGAGGTGAAGTCTGACACGTTACCTCAGATGATCCAGGCATCAAGGAAAGCCCCGATGTCATCAGAATACTGTTGGGGAGGCCAGTGCCCCCTCACCTGACAAAAAACAAATCCCAGGTAGCCCAGTGCCCTGATCCCGCCCACCCACACCCCCAACAAAATTGCTGGTGGACCCTGAAGCCCCCATTCCCCATTTTGGTATCTTTAATCTGGAGTGGGAGCGTTGCCCACATGCTCCTGCCCCCGCACCTCCATCTTGAAAAATGGCAGTGCCTGGCCCGCGCAGTGCATCCTGGGATGCAGCAGGTGAGGTCAGACTGCCATATAAGGCAAAAAAATGACTTATATGGCAGAGTTAACCCTCTGTGTCAAATATCACCTCAGATGACCCTGTTTCTTTGGGACAGCATGCCAAACTTGCGCAGACTTCTGTGCACGTGTTTGGCTTGCTCTCCCAGTATAAAACGCTAACATTTTAGGAACTGGGTAATTTGAATATTGCATTCCAGCACAAAGAATCAGCACTAAAGTCGCACTATGAAACCCTGCACTAGAACTTGTTCCACACATGTAGATAGTTTCCCCTGTTATCCAAGTTTACTGCTCCTGTTCATTGTAATGACCTGACTCTTGTTTATTGTCGGATATTGTTTGTTCTATGTAAACCGCGCTGATCGCAAATAGTGCGGTATATATGAGATGTAAATAAATAAATAAATAAATAAACTTTAAGTACTGGGATCTAGCGCAGGGTTTCTGCATTGGCCTGTAAGGTTGTATTTGAGGCAATGAAGCATTAAGTGACTTACCGAAGGTCACAAGGAGCATCAGTAGGACTTGAACCGGGCTTCCCTTGTTCTTAGCCCTTTGCTCTAACCATTAGGTTATTCTTATGGGTGCCTTGCAGCCATATAACATCTGGACCCATTCACTGTGCTGAGCCAAAGCCCCATAACATGTTTACACATATGGTAGTGACTGTTGGGAGTTATTTGTCAGTAGTCAGCGGGGTCAGTGCATACTCACCCTCTGCAGGAACTTCCAGAGGATGGGCACAGTGTCTTTGCCGTCCTGCTGCTCAGTCACATGTCTCAAATGCTCAATGGAGATTCTCTTTCTGCAGTTCCAGAGTCCAGAGCAGTGCACAAGGCTGTGCTGGGGTAACCCAGACAAGAAGGTCCTGGGGTCACTGTATACCATTTTCACAATAGGGTTGGAGCCGATTCGCTTATCCTGGCTGATTCGACCATTCACCTCTAACAGCTTCTTATCTAAATGCTGTGCGCAAAATGACAGTTCTCAGACAGTACACCCATGACAGAAAAAAAAAAATCAACCCCCCCACCCAACACATATCTCCATCATATCATGTCTAACCACACTGATAGCCACTGAGACGCCTTGGTTTCTGCATCTTGCCCTGTTAGTGCTGGCAGACCTAACACTCCTTGCACATTTCAGCTGGAATACTCAAGCTCGTGTATGCAGTGCTTCCTACCTGCATTGCTGGAGCAATGACTGTGCTGGCCACACATCTTTCCCAAGCATTCCTGCTGTTCTTGCTAGAGAGGTCACTGTCAAAGTGGACAGGCCCTACAGGAGAAGGAGAGGAGCAAGACTTTCTTAGCCAGGGAAGAAGCAGAAGCCTTACACTCTAATGGGATGGAGGAGGGGCAGTAAGATCACGGTCAGTGATCTATACTCAAAAGCAGCATTTGAGAACAGAGAAACACCAACGGACATTTCTTGGGATGGGTGGGCTCAAGAATCTTTGTCAGTAAATATTTCAGTAGATTCACTGTTAATATTTGTGATGCTAACAAGAAGACATCAGTGATACAGGGCAGGCCTGGAATCCATATTATATCTCTGCTGACATATGCATAAGATGGGGGAGAAGCTCACACTGATTGGGTTGTTGGTGGGGATCCTTCAGGAGACCACACAGCACCAGATGGATAACGAGGATAGTTTCATCAGCACTCTTCCCCAGGGTGCTTTGCAGCTGCTCCAAATCCTTCCTGATGTGACAGAGGAGAAAAGTCACTGGATCCTGCACCTGTGGCTTTATGATCATCAGTAGAGACTACAAAACAAAAGTAGAATGGGGAACATAGATAAAGCAATAAATCCTAGATTATGGATCAAAAGGGAAAGGGAATTGGATTTAGTTTACGCCTTGTCTCAGAAGTTCAAGGAGAGTTAGTCAGGAGCAGGAGGTATTCTCCTGTACCCAGAGAGTTTACAATCTAAGATTGTACCTGAGGCAATGGAGGATGCTATGTGCAGAAAGTATAGTTACTCACCTGTATCAGGTGTTCTCCAGGAACAGCAGGAATTTAGTCTTCACATATGGGTGACGTCGGTACCGACGGAGCCCGCTCGGGAATGCTTCCCAGAGTCCAATTGAAAAGCTTTTGGGAGCACTCCACTGCGTGACTGCCTTCCTGCCTTCCCACATCCCTTGCTTCAGTTGAGTTTGTAACTGAGAAAGAAGAGTAAAATGAAATCCTACAACTCTTAGAAAGGGTGGTTTGTGAAGACTAAATTCCTGCTGTTCCCGGAGATCACTTGTTACAGGTGAGTAACTATGTTATCTCCAGGAACAAGCAGGAATGCAGCTCCCAGATGAAGTGATCTCAGAACTGGTGAAGGTTCACCTCTGAGTAGGCTGGCAAAGGTCATGGATCCTTAAAGGATTTCTGGTATCGTCAAAGTCTGGGACAGAGAGTAGGAGTTGTCTCAGTCTGAAAGAGGTGCTGGAGTACAGCTTGACCAAACATGGCATCCTGGCAGGAGTCCTTATCCAGACAATAATGGGCAGCAAAGGTATGGACGGAAGACCAAGTTGCTGCTTTGCAAATTTCATCAATGGCTAATGAGCATAAGTTTGCCACTGAGGTTGCCATGGCCCGAATGTTGTGAGCAGTGACATGCCATTCCAGGGAGAGTCCTGCTTTGTCATATGCAAATGAAATGCAGTCCACTATCCATGTTGAGTGCATATGTTTAGATACAGGGAGACCCAGGAGACTAGGGTCAAATGAGATGAACTGCGAGACTTTACAATGATCTTGAGTCCTTTAGAGATAAAAAGCCAACGCACGCTTGCAGTCAAGAGTGTGCAGGGTGGCTTCCACTCGAGATGCACGTGGTTTAGGAAAGAAGACTGGAAGGTAAACTGACTGGTTTAAATGAAAAGGAGACACCACCTTTGGCATAAAGTGTGGACGAGTCCTAAGGATGACTGTCATGGTGGAACCGGGAATAGGGTGGTTCTGCTACCAAAGCTTGAAGCTCACTAATGCGTCTAGATGAAGTGAGGGGCAATCAGGAAGATTACCTTTCAAGACAGGAACTTTAATGAGGTCATGGCCAATGGTTCAAAGGGTGGCTTGAGAAGCTGCACCAGAATGACGTTGATATCCCAAGCTACTGGAGGTGCCTTAATGGGCGGTTTGGACAAACAGGAGACCTCTCATGAAATGTGCCACTAGCAGTTGTGTGGAGATGGCTATCCATCCAGTGGGTGGTGAGAGGCTGTGACGGCACTGAGGTGGACTCTCACTGAGTTGGTCTTGAGACCTATTGAGAACAGGTGGAGGAGATACTTGAGGAATGACTCCACTGGAGCAGAAAAAAGATTGAGATCTTTCTGGGAACACCAGACAGAGAATCTACACCACTTAAAAGCATATGAACGTCTGGTGGAAGGCTTTCTAGAAGCCAAAAAGATCTCCTTTACCTTGGGTAAGGTCAAAGCCTTGTAATACTATGCCCTCAGCAGCCAAGCTGTGAGGTGTAGGGAGTGAAGATTGGGATTGAGGAGTGTCCTGTTGTCCTGGAAGAGGAGATTGGGCGCCGATTCCAATCACAGAGGCTGAGTCAGAATCAGACGTAGTAGCAGTGGAAACCACGGTTGTCGCAGCCAGTGGGGGCTATGAGAATCATGGAGCCCTTGTTGGCCTGAAGCTTGAAATGTGTCTTGGGAATGAGGGGTATAGGAGGGAAAGCATAAAGCAGACCCTGACCCCAGTGTAAGTGGAAAGCATCCACTTGTTGGTTGCTGGATATCGGAGTTCTTATGCAGAAGCGAGGAAGCTTGACATTCTCCGGAGTGGCAAAGAGATCTATATCTGGAGTTCCCCAGGTCTGGAAGATGTGGGACGTTATGTCCGGATATAGAGACCATTCATGGGGAAGAAAGATCCAACTCAGCTTGTCTGCCAAAACATTGAGTTCCCCCAGGAGGTACACCGTGTGGAGGTGTATCTAATAAGAAATTGCAAAGGATCACGGGTGGAGAACCTCCTCACAGAGGGCCCTTGAGCCCTTTCCTCCCTGCTCCGTCACATAGAACACTGCAACCTTATTGTCCTGACTAGGACCTGTTGTGCCCCGAGATGGTGTTGAAACACTCAGAGGGCATGCGAGATAGCACAAAGCTCCAGGAGATTGATCTGAAGTTGTGATTCCTATATTGTCCACAGGTTCTGAGTAGTCAGGTTGCTCAAGTGTGCTCTCCAACCCAGTTTGGAAGCATCTGTCATCCAGGTGCATTGAAGTGGAGGCATCTGAAAAGGTGACCTTACGAGTCGATTCTGTGGAAGACACCACCACTGAAGGGATGTGATTAGAAGTACAGTGACTTGGATCTTGTCCCAAAGACGGCCTGAGGCCTGTGTCCATTGAGAGACAAGAGTCCACTGGGCTGTGCGATATGTAGTGGGGCATATGGAACGACATGTACTGTAGAGGCCACGTGCACAAGGAGCTGCACATTTCTCGGGCAATCAGATGGTCTCATAGGAGCATCTGGGATGTTAGTTCAATTAGATGGGCACAGCTGAGCTGGGGCAGAAACGTCCTGGGCTGTTGGGTGTCCAGTAAGGCTTTGATGAACTCTAGCTTTTTAGTTGAAGCGAGCTGGGATTTTGGGAAGTTTATGACAAATCCCAACAATCACACTGTGTAACAACACTAAGAATGAGATCAAATATCTGGGAGTCACAATCGACAGCAAACTAAAGATGGAAAAGCACCTGAGCAATACCAACAAGGCCATTTTTCACAAACTTAGAGTGCTACGACCCCTGCGGAATATACTTGAACCATGTGAATTCCGGTCTGTTGCGCAAGCACTCATCATGCCTCACCTAGACTACTGTAACGCCATCTTACAGGGTCTGCCAAAGAAAACAACCAATATCTTACAATTGGCACAAAATGTAGCGGCGAGGATCATCATGCGATCAAGCATTACTGAGCGCATTACACCCGTATTGATCGAGCTACACTGGCTACCCATTGCTGCCAGGATACAATATAAAACATTGGTAACCACGTTCAAACTCATACATAACCTAGCCCCATCATTCCTCTCCACCCTTATCTGCACGCAACCTACCACCAGAGACAGGAGAACTATCAACTTGGACACGCTATGAGTTCCAAACAGCATCAGGCATGTAAAAGCCAATACTAGCCACAGAGCATTCTCATTCTCTGCCCCAACCTTATGGAACCACCTACCACATGAGCTGCGAGCAATTAAAGACATAGTTGATTTCAGGAAGAAATTAAAAACGCATCTGTTCCAATGTCACTACAACCAGATGTGAATCCCAGAGGGATTAAAGATGAAGTGAATAGTTATCTGTAAATATGTAAAGTGCAATCTCTTTTGTAAAATTATGTAAATATGTTAAGGCCAATCCTTAGACCCTATTCTGTGTGCTGTGTTTTACCCCTGAACTATGTATATATGCCCCAACTTTTCTGTCTTGATTTTTGACAAAACCCAATGATGTAATCAAACCGCTTCTGATCGCTGGAAGTAGCGGTATATAAGTGTTTACTAAATAAATAAATAAATAAAAATAAGTGTTGTAGTACTGTGATCTGTGATGGTGCGATGTTCAGACAGATAGGTTGTCAGATGAGGAACGTGAGAAAGCATGTGATGAAGAGGAAGGGGAAACAGACAGTGTACGTGACAGGAGAATAGATGAAATATTGGAACGCAAAAGAAAAACTTAGAACAATGGAAAGCAGCAGAACAGAAGCAAGCACAAAAAGATTTACAAATTAAGCTTAAACAATGTAAAGGGGATGTTCTAAAGGAATGCAAACAGACGAGGTAGAAGTGTTAGATGCAGACAGTACAAAACTCTCAGAGCAGAAGCCTGAGACAGGAGGGGAAAGATTGAGCACCCATAGTAAAACAGGTCAGAAAGTATCTTCCTTTACAGCTCTAGTGAAAAGGAAACAGAGCAATAGGAAAGATAAGCCTACGCCTTTAAAAATAGTGAGTGCAGGAGAGAGAGGAATGGTTATTATACTAAACGATGGAGTGATAATTTGTATGGCTGGATGCTTGCAAATCAATCTCAAATGTTGCAGTGGCCTCGGGAAGGTTCCTTAGATACAGCACATATGCATACAGCTAGGTTTTGTATACGAAGGGAGGGGGGGGAGCGGAGATCCTAGATGGGATCAGGAATATATGCAAGTGGGATTGAAAGTAGGGAGAAATATGAACGAGATTCTGGGTAAAATATTATGCCACTCTTACAGGAGCAGGCGGCAATTTGAAATACATTCCTTAGAATTTTACAGATTTAGATACCGTTGCAAAATCGTTACCGCCACTAGCGAGAGGAAGAGGACCGTGGATACAAGTTTTTGAAAAAATAACAGCAGGATATACTCTCTCTGTTTAGGAGATGTTAAAAGCACTACTAGCTCGCAAACTAGGATCTTATAACACTAATGCTATCTTTCAGGCAGCACGATTACGTACTGTGACCACCACTAATACATTACACGATGAAGCAGCACTTAATCCATATAGACCCCAAATCTGGCAAACTTTAAAAGAATTATATCCCACACAAAAGAATTTGGGAAGTTTAAGAAGCAATAGATATAAGTTGAGAGAAGATTTAATGGCTTACATAACTAAATTTCAGTAACAATGGGAATCACATACAGATTTTATTCATAATGATTCAGGGACAACATTATTTTATAAAACATTGAAGGAAACACTTCCAAAGGCTGTACAGGCAAAACTTGATGTGATTGTAGGATTAACAGATAAAACCATGGTTAGAAATCGAGTCACATATCCTTCACTATGTGAGATTAGCAGAAGAGCAAGGGAAATCAGATAAAGAATTAAAAAGTACTTCAACATAAATTAATGTTTTTGCGGTTAAAAGAGATGCAAGAGGAGCAAGAAATGGTTAAATGCAAAAAGAAAATGCTTGCAGATTTATTGAAAGATGAAATACACAAAGATAGCTGATCCCGAATGGTCAGGTTTTGAAGGTATTGTTCAGGCATGGAACAACAGGAGGGGACCAGCACAGCAGGGACAAGTACAACAAGGGCAGCAAAATTGGAGATCACAGGGTCAAGATAGATTTAATGTAATATGCTGGAATTGTAGGAAATGGGGACACTTTAGCAAGGAGTGTAGATGTCCCCCATATAATACCAATATCCCAATGAGGAATGGGAATGGAAGACCACAAAGCAGGTTCTCCATGTGGAATCCACTACAGACTCCACAATGACTGTCCATGATAATGCAGGCTACTGTGGATGAATCAGAGCCTCAAGTAATTATTCATATTAATGGCTATCCTGTTCAAATATTGTTAGACTCAGGCGCCACAGCTTCAGTTTTGAAAGAATTACCTCCAGGTGTAAAATTGTCCAATAAAATCTCAATCACCACAAGATTTGATAGAAAACCAGTAAATACTGAAATGAGTGATTCATGTGAAGTTGAATTATTGAGTGAAAGAATTTGTAAATCATTTGTATATGCTCCACACAATTTGTTAGGCAAAGATTTATTCACAGCATTTGAAGTGCAGATAACATTCCTTCCACAGAAAAGTATTTTTGTTGTAGAGGGGAACAATTTAGAAGAGGACTTAAAAAACATACCAAGGGAGGTTTGGACAAATCCAGAGAACCCCTTTGATACCATTCAGTCTGTGGAGCCAGTTCGGATTAAAATAAAACCTGGGAAAAACGGTCCAAAAATAGCTCAGTATACACTTCAAACTGAAGCTATTAAGGGAGCTCAGGAAGAAATCCAGCTGCTGTTAGATAAATGGTGAAGTACTTGGTTCAATAATCTTATTAACACACTGCTTTTTCCAATTAGGAAACCGAATGGCACGTGGAGGTTGTTCATGATTTAAGAGAGCTAAATGCAGTAATAGAAGCAGAATTTCCACTGGTACTTAATCCAGCCACATTGCTACAACAGAATCCTATAAAGAGGTTCAGTGCAGTATTAGATTTATCAAATGCATACTTTGGAATTCCAGTTTATCCTGATAGCCATCCATTGTTAGCTTTTCAGTACAATGGTCAGCATTATTAGTGGACCAGGGGTATACTGACTGCCCATCAATTTTCATCAGATGTTTGGGAAGAGATCTGGAGTATTTCAGACAGGCGCTGCCAAATTCAGTAATGCTGATTCAATACGTAGATGATCTATTATTATCAGTAGACACAGAGGAACTTTGTAAACAATATTCCATAGCTTCACTGCAGACATTAGTAAAGGGAGGTTATTGAGTTAACAGAGAAAAAGCACAATGGTGTGCAACTACAGTGACATTTCTGGGAATGGAATTAAGTGAAGGAAAGAAGACACGGACAAATTTTTAAAGATGCAATTTTGCAAATATCAGAACCAAAAACAGTTAAAGAGCTAAGAGCAGTATTAGGACTGATGAACTACAGTTAATTTTGGGTCGCAGCATACAGTGCTCGCACACAAACTTTCAGGAAGTATTTGAGGGGAAATCCAAAAGGCAGCACTCCAGTGAGCCTTATGACAGCTGATGTTGCAGAGTTAACAGCCTTAATTAGAGATTTAAATGAGCTGCCCAGTCTATACTTACCAGACCATGCAAAACCTATTGAGCTGTATAGTTTTCACAACTCTACTACTTGGGCAGCAGTATCACCACAAGGGGACGGGGAAATAGTTGGATATTTGTCAGGTACATTTACCACAATAGAAAGGGGATTTACAGAATGTGAGCAAGCTATAGTAGCAGCTAGTTATGCAATTCAGCTGTGAGGCATAAATAAAAAACCCCAATAGATGCAAGGAAAGCTGTACCTTCTGGGGGGGTGTCTGCTTTTATGAGTCAGTCGTCTAAGTGATGGAAGACGAATATCCCCAGAGATCTTAGGTATGTGGCCACGACTGGCATGCACTTTGTGAAGACTCTTGGGGCAGAGGTGAGTCCAAAGGACTCTGTATTGATAATATTTTCCTTGAAAGATAAAGTGTAGATATGTCCTGTGTTCTGGATGGATGAGGCTATGCGTGTACGCTTTTTTTAGGTCTAGAGAATAGAACCAGTCCTGACTCTGAAGGTAGGGAAGAAGAGTACCAAGAGAGATCTTGAACTTTTCGTGGACTACAAACTTGAGGTTTCTGAGGTCCAGGATAGGCCTGTACCCTCTGGTTTTCTTTAGTATGAGAAAGTACGGAGAATAGAAACCCCTTCCCTGTTGGGATGTCGGTACATTTTCTATGGTGCCCTGAGATAGAAGAGAAAGCACAGTTACTTACCTGTAACAGGTGATCTCCGGAACAGCAGGAATTAGTCTTCACACGTGGGAGACGTCGCTGACAGAGCCCGCACAGGAATGCTCCCCAGCATCCAATCAGAAAGCCTTTGGGAGCATCTCCCGCGCCTGCGCGGTGGCTTCCCGCCCTTCCCACTGCCTCTCCCCAGTTGAGTTTCATAGCTGAGCCGGAAGGAGAGGAGAGGAAGGAATAGAGAGAAAAAGATACAACTCCTAGGGGAGGTGGGCGGGTTGTGAAGACTAATTCTTGCTGTTCCGGAGATCACCTGTTACAGGTAAGTAACTGTGCTATCTCCAGGAACAAGCAGGAATGAGTCTTCACACGTGGGGACTCCCTAGCTAAGGATGCCCGGGGAGATCCCATAAGCACAGCCCAGGACGGGATGGCATTTGCCCAACCTGAATCCCCGGCATCCCCTGAGGGATGGAGGGCAGGAGTTGAATAGAGGAAGCTGTAGAGGAACAGTGAATCTAAAGACTACAGAGGAAAGTCTTTAGAGTGCAGAACAGGTATCATTAAGATACAGCAAAAAAAAACCCAGGCTACAGGAAGAGTAGTCAGAGGGATGCATGAAGAGTATCATTAAGCATTTAATGAGTAAATGACCTAGTACCATATAGAGCTTACCGGCCATTAAGTTTTAATGAATTAATGGTTTAGAACCCTGTAGAGCTTACCTACCGGGTTGTCGGAAGTAGACCTGTGATGAAGGCACTGTAGACGAAGTAGCGAGGTCGTCAAGGAAACTTCACCGCAGCGAGGAGGAAGTTCCAAATCCGGAAGGCGAGGAAGTTCCAAATCCGGAAGGCTAGGAGATCCAGGCGTCAGCTGGGTCAGGAGAAGGACGGCAGGTCTTCCAGGAGGCTTAATGCAAAGCTGAGCACTCCCTTAGGAGTAGAGTCCATAACTCAGAGGACTAACAGTAGAAGACTGGCCGAACTAGAGAGCCTATTCCGGAGAGGAGTAGGGGTGTACCCCGGAGCAGAGGGAGTACACAGTCTGCCCTAGCGAGAGATAGGGAGACAAGGGTCCGAAACTCCGGGAGGAGGACCTAACTGAAAAAGGAGCTGTTGACTTCACAGCAGTAGAGTACCACAAGTCCGCGGGCCGATCGAGGAATAGGCAGGCGGACTGGCCGGACCCCGGGGGGGGGGGGGGCGGCGTGAGTACCGGCCATAGGGAAAATAGGCGGTAGAACACAGGTACTGTGGGCATCCCCCAATATGCGCCTATCGAACAGGTGATATCTAGTATATCTAAACCGGTGGGCATGAGAACGCCCACTCTGGTACTAACGCAGGTACGCCGAGGGGCCTACCTCCCTGAGCATCACCCTGGTAAGGCGGATCTGCCATTGATCCACAGAACGTCCACCTGGGGAGGTGGCATCAAGATCCGTCAGTAGAGGGATCTATTCCGGAGGACAAGGGCAGATCGGCGAACCAACAGCGCGGTATTTTGGGGGACGGAGGATAGCGTCAGTCCGGTAGAATGCCACAGGGGGCTGGAGGCCCTATATGTGTCCCCAGGACCTGCACGCAGAAAACTCGCCCCCCGCACAAAACGGGGGACAGGAGGGTATAGTCCTTGGTAAGCATTGGGGGACTATAGTGGCTGGAAGGGGAATTCCGGTACGGAAGCAATCAGCAGGGGAATACTGGCTGAGAAGGGTTCGGGGACGTACCAAAGGGTAAGTAAGTTGACCGTCGGCCATAGCTATCACGGAGTAGAGGTGGTCTCCCTTTCCAACGGAAGGAGAATACCTGAACCCCTAGATAAGTCTCCGAACCATTTGTTAACTGAACGAGCCCCAGAGTAGAGCTCAATTTTAAACTTCTGGTAAGAGGGTTAAGTGCAGGCAGCCGCCCACCTGAGCCTAAAAATGCTTAGTATGAGAGTCCTGGCGCGGGCCCGGGGACATCAACCCAGGGTGAGAGGTCCCTTGCTTGGGCGCGCCTGGCGGGTGGGCGGAGGGCTGACATTTCCTCTTCCTAGGGAAGGGGAGTCTGGAGAGGCGTTTACCACCGCTGGGGGGGAGCCGGGCCCTAGGATGGCTGCTAACTCTGGGAAGGTTAGCGAAGCACTGTGCGACCTGACGTAAGGCTTCGCTATTGAAGAGGTGATCTCCGTCACAGGGAGAATTACCCAGGTTGTGCTGCGCCCCTCTACACAACTCGGACGCCTGCAACCATGCTGTACGGCGTGCTCTAATGGCAACAGCAGAGGATCTGCTGACCGACAGGAAGGAGTCTAGAGAAGCACGAGAAAGGAATCCAGAGATATTCCTGCAGTGATAAAGAAGCAAGGAATATTCAAAGGCCTTGGTTGCAGATACGAAGGGGGATAACCGAGATAACCTCTCGGTGACCTCCCGGAGCGACAGACTCATAAAATATATATGAAATAATTCTGGCCGCCAGCATAGACGTTTGGAAGGTTTGACGTCCTAGAGTATCTAGCGTCTTCGAGGCGCGGCCTGGAGGGCGAGAAGAATGCTTCTCCTTGCTTCCGGCCTTCCTCAGCGCCGATTCCACCACAATGGACCGATGTGGAAGCTGGTGCTGCCGAAAACCCGGGGACGGGGGCACCCGATACAGAGCCTGCATCGCAGTCGACGGCGCCGGAACCCTCAAAGGCGACCGCCAAGCCCCCAGCAGGAGATCCTGCAGGGAGGGATGCAGAGGAAGCATCACGGCTGCCTGTTCCGCAGGGCCTGGACTCAGGTCCGGAATAGGGATGGCCAGCAAGTCCGCCATGTCAAGGAGGAAATCCTGAAAAGGCGGCTCTCCCGGAGGAGTTATGCTGTGGGGGGCGGTGGCGGGAGAGGCCGCCAGGGCACTAAGAGGCCGCTCGGGCTGATGCCCGCTGGGCAGAGGAGGGGACCAACAGACCCGGATCGGGGCAGTCAACAACATGGCGTCGTCGGCTCCTGGAATTGATTCCAAGCTAGGCAACGAAGGGGTCGATGGCACCGACGGCGCCGCAGGAATCGGCCTCAGCCCCAAACCCGGGGGCGGCACTGCTCCCAGCGATGGAAGCGATTCCGCAGCCGCCGGAGGGCAGGGGCCAGCGGTCTCTGCTCTGCGTAGCGGGAGGGGACAGGGGCCGATCCCGAGACGTGTCGTGGCCAGGCTTTCAAGGCTAGACACCGACTCCAGGCTGGGCATCGAACCGAGCGAGGAGATCGACTCCCTTCTAGAGGGCCCCGGCGGGAGAGACCGCGCCGGTGGTGGAGATCCCGGAGCGCGGATCGGAACTGCGCCGATCGGTGCCGCGAGCATCAAGGGCCCAGAGGACGGAGCTCGGTGGAGAGGGGGGTCATCTGACGCCGGCGCCGATGTCGATCGGCGGGCACTGCCCGATGCCGGGCCTCCTCTCAAACCCGTCCTACCCGGAGGGAAATCCTTCCGGGGCATACGGCCCGTCCCCGAGGGGACCCAGGTCACCCGACGACGAGTCCCTGCGGGGGAGAGGGGGAAGTGCAAAGCCCCTGCGCCAATGTCGGGGTACCGTTGCGGGGCGGCGCAGATCCAGATTGGATCGAAGCGATCGAAGACCCCGAGGCCCCTTTTCTAGGAAAGGGCGGGGCCCTCGACGGCCGCGTCGATGTCGGGGGGTCGCCCGTGTGCTGGTCGACATACCCCGAGGTCCCCGGGGAAGGTCGATGGCGGTCCCTTGCGCTCGATGCCCCTGCCGTCGCCAGCGGAGCGGCGCCGCTCAAACCCGGTACCACCCTTGCGCAGGGCTGGGATACCGGCAACCCAGCGCGGGTCGAAGCGAGCGGCCCCGAGGGGAGTGAGGCCGGATGACCCATCCCCGGGGAGGGGTGGAACCATCGACGCCGGCGCGCTCGAAGCGGGTACCGCCTCCGCGCATGGCCTGAACGTAGGGCCGCCAGACTGTGTCGAGTCGATCGGCCCCAGAGGTGCCGAGGGCAGCGGCTGGCGATCCCCGGTGGGGAGCGGGTCACTCGACACCGATGGGTCGGCACAGCCCGAAGCGGATACTACCCCCGTAGGAACGCCATACCGGCGCAAGTCGGTCGGCCCCGGAGGCGCCGAGGACCGCAGCCGCCAATCCCCGGTGAGGAGCGGAACGCTCGACACCGACGCCAAGGGGTCAGTACCGCCCGTACCGGGTACCACCCCCGCGCATGGCAGGGATGGAGGAATGCCAGACTGGACCGAGTCGATCGGCCCCAGAGGCACCGATGACAGCAGCCGACGATCCTCGATGAGAAGCGGAACGCTCGACACCGACGCCCGAAGCGGATACCACACCCGAGCATGGCTTGGATGTAGGGAGGTCAGACCCGGTCGAGTCGATCGGCCCCGGAGGCGCCGAGGACACCAGCTGACGATCCCTGGCGAAGAGTGGAACACTCGACGCAGACGCCGAAGCCGGGGAATCGGCACCGCTCGAAGCGGGTACCTCCCTCAGGCATGGCTCGGGAATGTTCTGTGAGGAGCGAATCTCAGGAACATCCCGAAACCCCGTAAATGCTTTGGAGCCCGAGGACTCCCGCCGGGGTATATTAGCCAAGGGGGACTTGAGGGGTTGGCCGGAGCCGTCGCCATGCCGCGCATGAGACTCGCCCCTCAAGACTCGGCTAGTCTTAACAGACTGTTGTGTGGTTACCTGATCCTGGAGAGAAGAACAACCCGACGACCGCGCCTTGGGCGCGAAGACGTTGTCGAGGGATACCCGAAAAAGGGAGGGTCTTCTCCCGACACTGTAGCCCGGGGGATCCGGGAAAAAAGGGTCAGGCCCCAAACAGGAGAGGCACCAGGCATTGGAGTCCAAGTGGAAAATTAAGTCCCCGCAGTGAGGGCACTTCTGGGGGGGAAGAAGGCTCCATGGAAAAAATTTCTGCGGTGGCAGGAGGGACGTCCTGCCTGCTCCGCGGAAAACAAAAAACTGGGGAGAGGCAGTGGGAAGGGCGGGAAGCCACCGCGCAGGCGTGGGGGATGCTCCCAAAGGCTTTCTGATTGGATGCTGGGGAGCATTCCCGTGCGGGCTCCGTCGGCGACGTCTCCCACGTGTGAAGACTCATTCCTGCTTGTTTCTGGAGATGATACTTCGTCCTATAGGAGAGCAGTGAGTGGGGGCTGCATTTGAAATCCCCTGGGAAGGTGGAGGGGGGCAGAGTTTGCAGATGAGTCTGTACCACTCTTGGACTTTGATACATTTCTCCTACAAGGTCACTTCTAGCTTAGAGAATGTGTGAATACAGAGCACTGGAACATATCTATCATCAGCATAAAAGAATTCAATAAAGGATTCATACAAACTTATCAGAAGCAGTTTAAAGCAGTTTTTCTAACTTTTACTGACTTTGGCTTTTCTCAGCATTACTATTCTCAGGTGGGGGCTGGGACTCAGGCCTAGATTACAGGCCTCTTATACGTTTTCAGGCTATTCTAGGCCATAGCCTACCACACCATCTGTGGGCATAGTGACACAGTCCGCCCGCTATGTGGAGGGGGTGGGGTTCTCCAGAGGCAGATGGCAATGTTCTCTAGAAAAAAGTCAAGAAATAGGCACAGACTGTGGCTCTGGTTGTGATTTAGCCACCTGTGCCTTCTGCTGCTTGGGAGGCTGCTGCCTCTTTTGTGGGGCTTGACTCTGGTACTGAGAAGTAGGAGGATAAGAAGGTAGAATCTCTTCTTATTATTCTAGAACGACTTTTTTGCAACTGCTTTTTTTCTAGCAGGATCAATTGTTGTTCTAGTCAGTCTCTTTACAGTAGAGTAGTATTTTCTGACGCTGAGTGGTTTTATCTTTGCTAATATTTGCTAACTATCTACAATCCAAACTCTGCCAAATTGACAATAACTCGGCTCCTAACATAGTTCCAGTTCCAGTAGATCAAACTCTACTCACTATCTTCTCAATACCATCTAAACGACAAATCGAAGACACCATTGCTTGCATAAACATGACCACCGCTCATACTGATCCTTGCCCTGCGTTCTGGATCAAAGATCTACGAGCTGATCTCAGTCCCATCATATCCAGACTCATGATTCAATCATTTACAACAGGAACTTTCCCTCGTACCCTTAAGCAAACATCCATAAGGCCATTACTAAAAAACAACAAACTTGACCCTCTTAAACCAGAATCATATAGACCTATTTCAAGTATTCCATTACTAGCAAAAATTTTGGAAAAAGAAGTACAAAACAAATTCAGGATCATATAGATCTTAACGCCCCACTGGACTCATGCCAGCACGGTTTCAGAGAATTCCACGGTGTGGAAACGCTTCCAACTACTCTGTTCAGCAGCTTATTATCAGGAATTGATAACATCCGCCAAGGGTTCGTCCTTGTTTTTCTTGATATCGCAGCCGCTTTTGATTCTGTTAGCCATGAACGCCTCCTTGAGCGTCTCAAAGGGAAGGGAATTACTGATAAAGCACTTGAGTGGTGTAGATCCTACCTTTCTGACAGATGGCAACAAGTACGATCCAACGATACTTCATCAGATCAGTTTCATCAAAAACAAGGGGTCCCTCAAGGCTCATCCCTTTCCGCCCTTATGTTTAATATATACATGCAGCCTATCTGTAACCTGATTCGATCCTTTAGAGTTAACTGCATGATATACGCGGATGATGTACTTTTATATTTTCCTTTTACAACTGAGAACCCTGATCTCAATCCATTAACTAACTGCATAAATGAAGTATCCAACTGGCTACAATCCCAAAATCTAAGGATCCAACACAAGAAAACGGAGGTGTTATTTATTACACGTAACCAAAATTTCACTGCTCCATCCTTTTTGAAAGTGAATGATGCTAACCTCCAGACCAAGACCACCATCAGATACCTCGGTGTCACTTTAGACCAGAAATTAGATATGAAAGCACATATTAGTAATATTGTAAGAGCAGTATATCACAAAATACGCTCCCTTAGACACCTTCGATCCTTGCTAGAGCCAGACGATTTTAGAACCATCTATCAGGCGCTAATCATACCTCATTTTGATTATGCGAACTCAATTTTACAAGGTCTTCCACAAACCACCTTACACCCACTTCAAATGGCTATGAATGCTGCAGCTAGAGTCCTTCATGGAGCTTCCCGGAAAGACCATATCTCACCTATTCTAAAACATCTTCATTGGCTCCCAATTCAAAGTAGACTCACTTTCAAAATTTTACTAATTACATTCAAAGCCTTCAAAGAACTCTCATCTTCATCAATATCAGACTTGATCCAAACACCACCCCTCAATAGAGACAGAAGGTCAGTAACACTCAATACTCTGTTAGTCCCTAAATCAATATCACAGTGTACCAAAACTACTTCAGACAGGGCCTTTTTATTCTGTGCACCAAGGTGTTGGAATAGCCTCCCTCAAAACATCCGAGCAATACCAGACCTTTTGCAGTTTCGCAAAGCTTTGAAACACTACCTCTTCCTTTTATCTTATCCAGTAAACAATAAAGACATCTCAACCAACCCACAGACCTTCCACTCATACACATACAATACAGATACCCCACAGACCACATACACACAAAACTGAAGCCATGATGATATTATGACTATGTTTATTAATTATATACCCTGTTATCCGAGTTATATTCTCCTGTTTTCTGTAAACTACTGTTGAATTGTGTATCTCACTGTTTTTTGTGAACCGCGCTGATGCCTAATAGTGCGGTATATAAGAGTCTATAAATAAATAAAATAAATAAATAAATCTTGCCAGTCTTTGCCAAAGAGGTTTTCACTCGTGCAAAGTATATTTTCTAGCTTATCTTGGACTCACTGTTCCAGAACTGAGGCTTGAAGCCACGCAATTCTGCATGCACTGATGCATATTGCTGAGGCTCTGCTTGTGCATTCAAAGACATTGAATGTAGCCCTATTGACAAACTTCGATACATTTTGTCTCTGTTTGACTAGGATAAGATAGTCTTCCCTCATCATCTGGGAGGAGAGGAGCAGAGGCCTCAAGATCCTTGGACACTTCTTTGAGGAACATGCCCATGTAGAGTCTATAGGAGTTGATCCTAACAGAGAGCATGAATGCCTGGAAGCATAGATGCCCAAAGGCGTTGCTGGTTCTTGATTCTCTACCTGGAGGATTAGAGGAGTGTGTCGTCTAGCTTTTGATTTGGCACATTGTTGATTCAACCACCATAGTGTGGTGGGGAAACTGCGGCTTTTGGAACCCAGGACACTCCAGTACCCCATACATAGTATCGTGTCATCGACTGTGAGGCAAGATCGTGGGGGGAGTTTCCCCACATACGGAGCATAAGATCATGAAGGATACGGTGCACCGGCAGAGTGGCTGCCTCTTTGGATGCTGTTGGGTATTGGAGGATCTCCAATTCCTCCGCCCTTGGCTCCTTCTCCAATGCTGCCATGATGGAGACACTCTTAGCTAGGTCTTGAATGAATTCCTGGAAGCACATGTCCTCCAGAGGCAACATGTGTTGCTGTTGTGGTGGGAAAGGGTCTGAAGGTCAGTCCTGGGGGCCTCGAGAATAGAGCAATTCCGCATCTGAAACGGAGTAAATCGGAATCGGAGGACTCAAAGCTAAATGCCGGTACTGATGCTCCGAGATCTGCTTCAGTGAGACGTTTGGTTTGGGTACCAGCAGCATCGGTGATAGTTTCGAGAGAGGGTATGGGTGGCAGTGAAGTCGATGACATCTGCAATTGGCCTGATGTCATGCCCGTTGTCGATGTCGGTATTGGTATCAACTGGGCAGTACCCAGAGCCAAAGGTTTTATAGGTACATAGGCTACCAGGAGAACTGCCAAGCTCCGCTTGATGACCAGTATGTGCTGGTCCATAGAGGTTGCCGATGCTTTGGGTATTGGTGATGGGTATTTGCGCTACTGTCCCAGAGCATGGTGCTAGTAGCTTTCTGGAGGTTAAGGCCTCGGGAGCATCCTAGGACCCCTCGATGGCTCTGGAGGACAGGACTTCCTACTGGGGCTGTTTGGCAGGCCGATCCAGCTCAGAGGCAATGCCTGAGGGATCTCAATGCTTTCAGCGAGATCTACCTCTGGAGGTTTCATCTGGTTTCGATGCAGACTTGTGTTTGGACTTTGAGGATACCCGAGATCCATGTGAAAAGGATGAGACCCTGGACGAAGCGGACGCTAATGATACCATGTCCGAAGCAAAGAGTTCCAAATTTAGAAGCCTGGTTCTGCAGGCCTTTCTGTGTTATTTTCAGACAAAGGGGACAATCTTTTGGCTTGTGGTCTGGGCCGAGGCATTTTAAGCATGTGTCACGTGTTTTAGTCACTGAGATGGTACTGGCAAACTTAGAACATTTTTAAAAATCTTTATCTTTATCATTTTTTATTGGGACATTTTATATACTGCCTGTGCCAAGGTGTCTAGGCGGTTTACAAAAGTAAAAATGCTACAAACAGTGTCGGGAGGAAGCAAGGAACGTCAATATTAAGACTGGAAAGGAAAGAGGAGAGAGAGGACAACAAACACAGGAGGTAGAGAGGTAGTGGGGCCTTAAAGTTGCATCTCGGTGGGGAGGGGGGAGACTGATTGCAAGAGTTTTCAGTAGGGTCTTAAAATGGGGGAAGGAGAGTTCCAAATGGAGATAGGGTGGGAGAGTGTTCCAGAAGAGAGGACCGAGGAAGAAGAAAGCTTAGGAGTGAGTAGATTCAAGATAGGCATGTGTGGCAGTTAGCATAAATCTGTCTAATGGAATGGTGAGAGGTGTGCAGATGGATTAGGTCAGAGATATCATGGGGTGCTGGTGTGAATGGAGTGGCAAACCAGTGTAAGGTAAGAATCTTATATTGAATGCGGTAGGGTATTGGTAGCCAGTGCAGATACTCTACTGGAGTGATATGATAAAAGCGGGAGGAGTGTGTAAGAATGCGTGCTGCAGTGTTCTGGAGTAATTGAAGATGACACAGTTGGTATAGGGAAGTCCAGCAAGAACGTTACAGTAATCAATACGGGTCATGACCAGGGAGAGGAGTAGGGTAGTGAGTGGGGTGAAAGAAATGGGCGAAGGACGGAGAGAGAAGAAAAAGCGTTGAATAGTGGATGAGAGATGGTTGGTTTCTCCATGCCTTCCATGGAAGGTATGGTAGGCTTAAGGCCTAAGGATTTTTTTTTTGTTTTTTTCTGAAGGGAAAAAATAAATTAACAGGAAAGAAAGAATAAAGGGAACCGGCGATGACTTTGATGGTGCTGGCAGACGGGAAGGCAGATGCTATCCACAAAAAGAGAAGTTCCTTATCTTTCCTCCAGTTTAGTCTTCAACTTCTGGGTAGTGAACATTCTCCTGCAGCTTGGAGACTAGGCATGTCAAAAACTCATGACATCACTGGATATAGCCTGCAGGTCTCTACCATCAGACCCCAGTGTGTCCAGTCTCCGTGCAGCAGGATGACGTAGTGAGCCTAGCTTCTGGGCTCACTTGGGGGAACAGATAAGGAGCATTTAGTGTGACAAATTCTATTCTGATTTTACTTTTGATTTTTACCTTTAATTTTACTTTTAATTCCGTTACCTTTGGTTAGTTGGCAATCAGGGATTTGTTCCCTTTAGTTGTTAGGAGCAAATTCCTTATATTTACAGTAATTTTAAATTTGAGCCTGGCTCTTTAAATTAGTAGTAGCTCTCGCCTTCCCTTGTCAGTTATTTTCACTTGCTGCAGGCATTCGCTGGTGCGGATCTCTCCCTGGACGGTACGGGAGAGCGCCAGGACCCATACAGCCACACTGAAGCTGTGTGAGACGGAGCCTCTCCGTTGCTGTGGGATTTTAATTTTACTCTGTGGAACCGGCTGAGCGGTCCTCGTCGCGGCTGCCGGGCGCAGCAGCACGGCTTGAGGATCGGATGAATTCAAGGCGGTAGGAGCAGGCTTTCGGCCCTGCAGGTAAGGCCTTCGGGCTCTGTCGATTTGCTGAGGCCTTCTTTTTGCAGCGGCTGTTGTTCTTGGCGCCAAAATTCATTGGCAAAGGGGCGGCCATTTTCTCTCTAGGTATTTGGATTGCATGGTGAGTTGCAGCGAGCTGCCTGTGTGAGGAAGCGAGCTGCCTGTGTGATAGCTAGATTTTTGGGCCTAGTGTTTTTTTGTTTGTAGGTTTTTTGAAGCTCGGGGGTTCCTCAGCCTTAAGGGAGCTGTTGTCAGTCCTCTTTATTTTTAAGTTTATTCTTAGTTTTATAGGACAGCAGTTTTGGCATTGATCTCTGATGCCACATGTTCTTTCCGTCCTAATCATGTCTCTGAGGAGCATCTGTTAAGTCCCAGGATATTAGGCAAATTGCCAGCTTTTAGGTTCTTCAAGACTTGGTGGTGGAAGGAGGGACAGGCTGGAAGTGTGCTTTTGTGTATTCTATAGTGAAAGTTGCCCAACGCCTGTGGTTTCACAGGGACAGGTTTAGGAAACCTTAGGATATAAAAAAATATATAACAGTTAAACTGTCAACTAAGAAGTGCCTGTGCTACGGTCTATGGCCACCAGAGGGCAGCTGGTACACTCAATAGTACCTTTCTGTGACCGTGTGTATGCAGCCATCATCATCAGATTGATCTTTGCAAGTCAGGGAAGAAATAACCACAGGGCCACCTCATGGGCACTCAGGGGTTAGTGACTACACAAGCAACTGTAATGTTCTGCAAATCAAGATTATATGACCAAGATTTAAAACTCTTAGCTTCTGTATCATTTGTCGGGCTCTAGTGCCCTAAAGGACACTGGATGGCAACGCTGCTCATGAATCACATATAGTATTCAGTGCCCCCATTCCTGGGGGGGGGGGGGGTGGTAAAATACAAAATCGTATTCCTCATCAGGTTCACACAGGCAGCAACATCTAAGACCTCCACTTGCAAGGTTGTCGGTGTATCCCACTGCTTTTTCTCTGACTGCAGGAAGGTCGGGGGGGGGGGGGGTGCCTGTGTGTTTCATAGCTCCACTTAGCATGCCCTTCCCAGGAAATTCTCATCTATTTCTAGAGCCTGTGCTGTCAGAGCAGGGCTTTAAGCACTTAGCAGGGGCACTGACCCATCTGTGCCATCTTGTTAAAGGGCCCATGCTGAGGGTGAAGAGAAGGACGTCTAGGTAGCACAGTCTGGGGCTTAGCGCTCCAGGACACTGGAAGGTTTCATAGAGGAAGTCAATACTCTGTGTATACTCCATGCATTCAGCCTGTGTTCAAGCGTGCTCACTGCACTGTGTTTGGGTGACAGGTGCTGGGTCACCCATATATGTAGATGTACATTTTGCATGTGCTCACAATTGCTTAGGCATGATTTTTGGGTGCACTCTTTGCAGAGTGAGACTGCATTTCTTTGCTCAGACTGTATCATCAGACTAAGGTAATTTCTCCAGTAATGGGGGGATATCGATTGTAATAAAGTACATGAGGTCCTCATGGTGTTACATGGGGTTGGAGATGCAGTCGTGGGATCTGCTGTGGAGTGAGCAGTCCAGAGGAGCTACAGTGTCACAGTCATAGAAACATAGAAACATGATGACAGAAAAAGACCACATGGCCTATCTAGTCTGTCCTTCCATAACCATAACTACAACAGTCCACTTTTTACCTTTAGAGATCCTCTGTGTTGGTCCCATGCTTTTTTGAATTCAGTTACTGTCCTCATCTCTATCACCTCCACTGGGAGACTATTCCATGGATCCACTATTCTTTCTGTAAAGAAATATTTCCGCATATCACTCCTGAATCTATCTCCCTTCACCCTCATCCCATGTCCCCTCGTAGCAGAACTTGCTTTCAATTGAAAGAGGCTCTCTCCCTGAACATTTATGCCACGGAGGTATTTAAACATCTCAATCATATCACCTCTATCCCACCTTTCCTCTAAGGTGTGCATATTAAGATCCTTAAGTCTGTCCTCATATGCTTTATAATGAAGCCCATTAATCATTTTAGTAGCCACCCTCTGCACCGACTCCATCCTGTTCACATCCTTTTGAAGGTGCGGTCTCCAGAATTGCACACCATACTCCAAATGAGGTTGCACCAAAGACTTATACAGAGGCATTATCACCTCCTTTTTTCTGCTAGCCATTCCTCTCCGTATGCACCCAAGCACCCTTCTAGCTTTTGCCATCGCCTTTTCTACCTGTTTAGCTACTTTAAGATCATCAGACACAACCACGCCTAGGTCCCGCTCTTCTTTAGTGGACCAAAAGTACTTTACCTCCTATACTGTATTGCTCCCTTGGATTGCTGCAGCCCAAATGCATGACCTTACATTTTTTAACATTAAATCCCAGCTGCCAAATTCTAGACCATTCTTCAAGCTTAGCTAGATCCCTCCTCATGTTATCTACACCTTCCTGGGTGTCTACTCTATAGCAGATTTTGGTATCATCTGCAAAGAGGCAAACCTTACCCGACAGCCCTTCCGCTATATCACTAACAAAGATGTTAAAAAGAATCGGACCAAGGACAGATCCCTGGGGCACACCACTGGTAACATCCTTCTCCTCAGAGTGAGCTCCATTTACTTGTACTCTTTGTTGCCTCCCACCCAACCAATTTCTAACCCAAGCAGTAACTTTAGGGTCCATCCCTAGGGTGCTCAGCTTGTTTATAAGTCGCCTGTGAGGAACAGTGTCAAAGGCTTTACTGAAATCTAAATACACCACATCTAGAGCTCTCCCTCGGTCCAACTCCCTGGTCACCCAGTCAAAGAAATCAATCAGATTTGTCTGACAAGACCTGCCTCTGGTGAATCCATGCTGCCTCGGATCCTGTAATCCGCTGGACTCCAGAAACATCACTATTTTCTCTTTCAGCAGTGTTTCCAATAATTTACTCACCACCGAAGTTAAACTAACCGGCCTGTAGTTTTCACCACATCCTTACTTCCGCTTTTGTGTAAAGGCACCACATGAGCCTCTCTCCAGTCCTTTGGCACCACTCCTGACTCCAATGAGGCATTGAAAAGGTCAGTCAGTGGAGTTACTAGAACGTCCCCAAGTTCCCTCAGTATTCTAGGGTGTATCCCATCCGGTCCCATCGCTTTGTCTACTTTAAGTTGAGCTAGTTTCTCACAAACACAGTCTTCTGAAAATTGTTCAAGATGTCCCTCGCTTCTGTTCTTATTTGTGGGTGTTTTCTGAGGTCCTGCTCCTGGTTCTTCATCTGTGAACACAGAACAAAAATATTTGTTAAGCAATTCCGCTTTATCCTTATCAGCTTCTACATATTCCCCCCCTGCACCCCTGAGTCTGACAATACCACTTTTGCCCTTCCTCTTCTCATATCTGAAAAATGTCTTATCCCCCCATTTTATTGCATTGGCTATTTCCTCCTCCTTTTGAATCTTTGCCTTCTTGACTACTTTGCTAGCTTCTCTTTCCAAATACAGATGCCTGTCTTCCTCTCTCTGTGATCTCTTGTATTTCATGAAGGCCTCCCTCTTTTTCTTCACTTTTTCAGCTACTTCCTTCGAAAACCATTGTGGTCTCCTGTTCCTTTTGCCTTTATTTACCATTTTAACAAAAAGGTTGGTTGCCCTTAAAATACCCCCTTTCAGTTTTGCCCACTGTTTTTCTACATCCCCCAGCTGTTCCCATCCCACTAACGACTCCCTGAGGTATTGGCCCATCTTTGCAAAGTTAGTCTTCCTAAAGTCTAAGATCCTCACCTTGGAATGGATTCTAACAGCCCTAGTCCTAATACTGAACCACACCATCTGGTGATCACTGGATGCAAAACGATCTCCCACTACATCATCAGAAACACTTTCACCATTGGTAAGCACCAAGTCCAGTATGGCCCCTTCACGTGTGGGGTCTGTTACCAATTGCCTGAATAGTTCTCCCTGTAGAGAATCCAGGATCTCCTTTCTTCGAGATGATACTGCAGCAGGAATGTGCCAATCAACATCTGGCATATTGAAATCTCCTATCAGTAGCACTTCCCCTTTCCTAGCAATGTTGTGTATGTCTTCAATTAACTCTGTCCACCTCTTCCTCTTGTGAGGGAGGTCTGTATATCACACCAATGCAAATAGATTTCTCTTTCCCTCTTTCTAGTTTAACCCACAATACCTCCTCTTTCCCTTTTAAGCTCTGTAATTCCAAAGCTTTAATAGTAGTTTTTACATATAGTGCCACTCCTCCTCCCCTTCTTCCTACCCTGTCCTTTCTGAATAAAGTATAGCCAGGTATAGTTACATCCCAGTCATGGTTTTCTGTGAACCATGTTTCTGTAACTGCCACTAAATCCAAGTCAGCCACTCCCACCAAAGCTTCAACTTCAGGGATCTTATTTCCCATGCTACGGGCATTAATACACACTGCTTTCCATATGTTACCCCTGTTACCCATTTCCATAAAGGTATTTAATGTATCACCTACCTGGGGGCTTTCTTCACCCATCCCCAACGAATCTAGTTTAAAGCCCTCTTCAGTAGATTAGCCAGTCACCAGTTTCCCTTTCTCTTTGGGCTTTGCTCCAAGATCCTAGCCCCTCTTTCTCTCTGATGTCCAGGACGCAAGGTCCCCGGCCCACTGGACAATCTATTCTCAGCCTTTTCTCAATGCTGGCAGAAGGACTGGGACAGCGAGAAAGGAAGACCAGGAACCAGCACCAGCTCTGATGTCTCTCCATTGCCAGTGTTTGCTACGGTCACATATTCCCAGTCAGTTATTTATTTGAATATACTGATTGCCTACAGGTCAGGGTGGCATACAGTCGATTATGGTATTTCTATTTCCCTTGTCCCTGAAGGGCTCACAATTTATGTTTTGGTACCTGAGGCAGAGGGTTAAGTCGCTTAACGAAGACCAGAAGGACCACCTGTGGGACCAGAAACCCCAGTTTTTATGGCCCAAGTTTGGTGGTCTCGATTGGAGTTCAAACCCTTGGTCCTCTGGCAACTTGCCTCAACCACTAGGCCACACTGCTCGGTGTGAGCTAGCCACAGGGCCATAGGGCCAGGTGCAGCCTGTTACTTCCAAGGCAGAGACCTTGGGGAGGTTCCGTTCATAAGGATACGAGAAATGCCATACTGGGTCAGACCAAGCTCTTTCAGGTCCAGTATCCTGTTTCCTAGGGTAGCCAATCCTGGTCTTAAGGACCTGGCTGGTTTCCAAAAAGACAAATAGGCTACTCAATGCTTGTATTGGGGCAAGCGGTGGATTCATGTATAAGGGTTCCGTTGCAGATGTGAAGCTCTGTTGGGTTGTGTGCCTTGTAGAACATCTTGAATTAGTGAAAGTTGGTATAAAAAAAAATTATAATTTTCCAGCTTCTCTCTAATAAAAGGTTATGGACTTTTCCTCCGGGAGCTTGGCCAAAAGCTTTGTTAATCTCCACTACATTCAGAGATAGTTTCGCGCAAGGCTCTTGGAGTACACAGGAGACCCAGTGGTCAATCAACCGACTGGAAATGCGAGCGATATGCTGGGCGTTGCAGGCGTTCGAAGCTACGGTGACAGGTCGAGCGGTGCGAGTACTGTCTGACAACTCCGTGGCGGTGGCCTACATCAATCGGCAGGGCAGAACTGGAAGTGTGGCCATAGAGGCCACGGCAGACGGTCTGTGTGTGTGGATAGAGCTTTGGCTGCCAGCGTTTGACATTGTGACGGCGGATTTCCTCAGCTGGGTCTGAGTAGATGCCAGAGAATGGGAGTGGCATCCGGAGGTGTTCGCACAGATTGGTCACATATGGAGACAGCCAGTAATGGACCTCATGGCGGCGTTTCACTCTGCGTAAACGGGTCACTTCTTCAGCAGACGCGAAAGGAAGTCAGAAGGCATCGGCACACTGTTTCAACGGTGGCCGTTGTCCAGTCTTCTCTATGTCTTTCCACCAGGGGCACTCATAGGTTGAGTGGTTCTGAGTATCGAAGCGCTTCAGGGAAACGTGTGGTTGGGGGCCTCGGGCTGGCCGAGGTGCCCATGGTATGCCTGCCTCATACTGTTGCTCGACAGGAATCCATGGAGGTTTCCGACATTGGAGATTCTGTTGCTACGGAGTTCCCTTCGAATGCCTCAGGTGCATCAGTTTTTGCTTACGGGGTAGCAATTGAAAGGGCAAACTTAAGGAAAAAAAAAGAGTGCTCAACAGCAGTCTTTGCCACCTTGCCGCAAAAAAAAAAAAAGTCTACGTCCATTGCATATGTGCGTATATGGTGCATCTTTGAGGACAGGTGCTCGCGGAGGCAAGCTCACGCGACAACAGTGTCAGTTCCTTTGGTATTAAGTTTTCTGCACGACTGGTTTGGTAAAGGCAGATCCTGGAGAGTTCAGTTAGCAGCTCTGTCTTGCTATAGGGGCAAAGGACAGGGAGTGGCTCTCATGAACAGGTCGATGTGGTACGCTTTCTCAGGTGGTTACCAGACTGGAGCCCTTTTTGTAGGATATTAATTCCACCGGGGAAGCTCAAGTTGGTTTTAGGAGCGTTAGCTAGCGCACCATTGGGGCCCTTGCAACAGGCATAGGTTAAGGGTTTTGCATTGAAGATGGTATGTTTGATGGTCATCTGTTCGGCGAGGCGATTTTCGGAGTTGCAGGAGTTGACCTGTCAGGAATTGGTAGCACTTGTTTTTTGTCTGTCTCCAGGCAGAAGGTGGCCTGGCGGCTGGTTCCATCGTTATTGCCAAAGGTGGTTTCTACGTTCACCTAACTAAAATGGTCTCTCTTCCAGCGCTAGGTGCAGCAGAGGGGAGCGTATTGAACACAACACAACACAAGCACTGGCAAGTCAAATTCAAGGCATTGATAAGGCAGGCAAAGGGAGAATTTGAGAAGAAGCTTGCTGCAGAAGCAAAAACGCGAAGTAAAGACCTTTTCAAGTACATTCGTAGCAAAAAACCTGTGAGAGAGTCAGTTGGTCCATTAGATGATAAAGGGGTTAAAGGAGCACTAAGAGGCGACAAGGCGATAGCGGAGAGACTGAATGAATTCTTTGCTTCAGTCTTTACTGAGGAAGATGTAGGGATGTTACCCATGACTGAAGTGGTATTTAAAGGTGCGGAAGAATTGAAGGAAATATCGATACATCGGGAAGATGTATTACAACTATTAGATAAACTGAAGAGTAGCAAATCACCTGGGCCGGATGGTATACATCCAAGGGTGTTGAAAGAACTGAAATACGAGATTGCAGACCTGCTATTAGTAATCTGTGAACTATCATTAAAATCATCTCTAATACCTGAAGATTGGAGGATCGCCAATGTAACACCAATTTTTAAAAAGGGTTCCAGGGGTGATCCGGGAAACTACAGACCGGTAAGCCTGACATCAGTACCGGGGAAAATGGTAAAAACCATCATAAAGAATAAAATTACTCAGCATGTAGATAGTCATGACCTAATGGGAGACAGCCAACATGGCTTTAGACAAGGAAGATCTTGTCTTACTAATCTGTTATGTTTTTTTGAAGGAGTGAATAATCAGGTGGACAAAGGTGAGTCGGTTGATATTGTGTATCTGGACTTTCAGAAAGCTTTTGACAAGGTCCCTCATGAGAGACTTTTGGCAAAACTAAAGAGTCATGGGATAGGAGGCAGTGTACTATTGTGGATCAGGAACTGGTTAAAAGATAGAAAGCAGAGGGTAGGCCTAAATGGCCAATTTTCCCAATGGAGAAAGGTGAATAGTGTGTACCCCAGGGATCTGTGCTGGGTCCGCTGCTTTTTGACATATTCATAAATGACCTGGAAAGTGGAATAACGAGTGAGGTTATCAAATTTGCAGATGACACAAAACTTTTTAAAGTTGTTAAAACCCAAGAAGATTGTGGAAAACTGCAAGAGGATCTTGATAAATTGGAAGACTGGGCATCAAAATGGCAGATGAAATTTAATGTGGACAAGTGCAAGGTTATGCACCTAGGGAAGAACAACCCAAACTATGTTTACACGATGCAAGGTTCCACATTAGGAACCACCACCCAGGAAAAAGATTTAGGCGTCATTGTGGATACCATGTTAAAACCCTCGGCCCAGTGTGCAGCGGCGGCCAAGAGAGCAAATAGAATGCTAGGTATGATAAGGAAAGGAATGGAAAATAAAACAAGAGATATTATAATGCCTCTATATCGTTCCATGGTGAGACCGCACCTTGAATATTTTGTGCAGTTCTGGTCGCCGTATCTTAAAAAGGATACAGCGATTTTAGAAAATGTTCAGAGAAGAGCCACCAAAATGGTAAAGGGGATGGAAGGATACTCCTATGAAGAAAGGCTTAAAAGGTTAGGGCTCTTTAACCTGGAAAAGAGACGGCTGAGGGTAGATTTATTTATTTATTTTATTATTTTATTTACATTCTCTTATATACCGCGCTATTCTGCATCAGTGCGGTTTACATTGAACAAACTGAAATTACATTGAACAGGGCATTATAACTTGGAGATAACTATTTTACAGGGAAGATGGGCTATGGAGGGTTAAGTGGCTTGCCCAAGACCACAAGGAGCACCTGTGGGACTAGAAACCCCAGTCCTTCCGGCCCAAGGTTGCTGTCCTCTAGTGGGATTTGAACCCCCGACCTTCCGGCCTGAAGTACCTTGCCCCAACCACTAGGCCACTCCTCCACTCCACTCTAGATATGATAGAAGTCTATAAATTAATGAACGGAGTGGAACGGGTAAACGTAGATCGATATAGAAATACTAGGGGACATGCAATGACGCTACAGGGTCAACTATTTAAGACCAATAAAAGAAAATATTTTTTCACTCAACGTGTAATCAAACTCTGGAATTTGTTACCGGAGGATGTAGTCAAGGCTGTTAGTGTAGCTGGGTTTAAAAAAGGTTTGGACAAGTTCCTGGAGGAAAGGTCCATAAACCATTATTAAGAAGGGACCCAGGATATCAATGCTTGAACCAATACAAGCATTGTGGAACCTGTGTCCCTTGGGGAAACTGCTAGGTACATATGACCTAGATTGGCCACTGTTGGAAACAGAATACTGGGCTTGATGGACCTTGGTCTGAGCCAATATGGCATATCTTATGTTCTTAACCATAGCTTGCCCTGTTTGGACGTCAAGAGAGCGCTGCGGCAGTGTTTAAAGGTTTCAGAAACTTTCGCAAGGAGGATCGTCTCTCTTCGGGGTGTTCGGAGGGCCCCGCAAAGGGACGCGGCAGCGAAGGAGTCCATTTCTGGATGGATTGGAGCGGCGAGTATGTCGGCTTATCTTCTACGGGACCGTATAGTCCCAGGGAGCTTACGAGCTCACTCTACCAGAGTGCAAGCGTCTTCTTGGATGGAGCACAGTTTGGTTCCACCAGTGGACATCTGTAGGGAGGCCTCTTGGTTGTCTCTCCATACTTTCAGTAAGCACTACTGCCTAGATGTTCTGGCAGCTAAGGATGCCGTTTTCAGGGAGGCGGTGTTGAGATCTGGCTGGAAAGGTCCCTCCCAATGATTACTGCTCTGATACATCCCAGAGGTTGAGGATTAAACTGGAGGAGCGATAAGGAAATAGGAATTACACTTACCTGGTAATTGTGGTTCCTTGAGTGACTCCAGTTTAGTCCTCATTCCCGCCCGGGGATGGGGTCTCAGCAGTGTTTTTTCTGTTGGGGGAAGTGCAAGGTTAAAAGTAGATATAGGCCTTCACTGGTGTTCAGTTGTTTGGATGCTTCCATTTGTTTTGCGCTATATTGTTTTATGATATTGTTATATATATTGCTATATTGCTCTGGATTGTTTAGGGCTAGGCATTCGATGGAAAGGAGAGCATGCAGGAAGCAGTCCCTTTCCTTCTGGAAGGGGAATAGTAGGTAGATAGGTTATATGTTCTGCGTGCCCTTGAATATAATGTTAAGTTAAAAAAAAAAAGTTACTGATTTTTTGCTCCTTTGAGTTTGCTTTGTCAATAGTTCACTGGGGGCTGATGGGAGAGACCAGCAGGCTATATTCAGTGATGTCATGAGTTTTTGACATGCCCAGTCTCCAAGCTGCAGGAGGAGGTTCACTACCCAGAGGTTGAGGACTAAATTGGAGTCACTCAAGGAACCACAATTACCAGGTAAGTGTAATTCCTATTTTTTTTTCTGCAGTGACAGAATTTGCTTCCTGCTGGTTCCACAGAAAATGAAGAACTGAAGAGAGAGAGAGTTGGGAAGGCAGTCATGCAGGCGCAGTGGAGTGCTACCAAAAGCTTTCCAATTGGACGATGGGAAGCATTCCCGCGCAGATTCCATCGGTACCGTCACCACTGTTCCCTCTAAGCTGTGCGCGTGTGCGCGCGCACACACCTCGCCGAGCGAGCGCACATACTTTACAACAGAGCGCACAAAAATTTTGGTTCTGATTCTAATAGAAAACAACACAGATGTCTTAAAATTTAAAAGTTGTTGTGTATTTACGGTTTTCACAAGTTCTACAATATTTTCTAGTGCAATCAATGTGGTGTACATACTGTATTCTGACTTGTAGTCAAATTTTAAAGTATATAACTCCGAGTGTCATTATGTGGCGCACAAAAATTTAACCTTCCTTCCAAAGCTGCACAGCTGATATTTTATGCGCACACAGCCTACAGAAAATTAGAGGGAACATTGACCGTCACCCATATATGAAGACTACATTCCTGTTTGTTCCTGGAGATAAGGACTTTAATAGAATATGACATGACTGCATAAATGTGTAAAAAAATAGGCATGGGGTGTGGTTGTCCTCCATGGCACAGGGGTAACCCACAAGGCTCAGCAGTGTTCTTTACTGGCTCTGTTATATGACACACAACTTACATGAGTTTCAAGCAGAGCACTGCTTTCATGTTCATACCTGTTCATCGGCGTCTGTTCCCAGAAGCATTGCTAGATGCATGAAAAGTCGGAGAAGAAGAAAGGAGGCTGGAGGCAAGCCCCGGTCAGGGGCCACTATGGCTTCCCTGGCAGTGCAGTTTCCCAGTACATGACCTTTCTTGCTTCTGTCCATGTGCTGCCCCCTGCACAACAAAATAGAACCAGTATCATTTACCTTTGGTTTCTACATGCAGGAACTCAACACCAATCCCCTAGTGCCTGAGTCGTGGAATGGCACGGTCAAGATTCTGTACTGAGCCTGTGGTGGCTGTCACTGGCCCAGAAAACATCACAGAGTAGAACTGATGAGATGACCAACCAGAGCAGCTGCAGATGTGCTAAGGGCAGCAGCAGCAGCTGCATGGACGTCAGGGATCAGCTGAAGACAAATAGTACTGACACAGATGAACATACTGCTGCCTCCATCATCTCTGTACTACCTTTTCTAATAGATGACCTCTGTGTGCTAACACCTCCTATCTTACATTCATTTGTATGGGGGGAAAGCAAAAAGGAGGCTTTACTATATTACCTTGATTACCTGAGGTGGTGGGGGAGGGTTATTATGATAGGAGAAACATATTATCTCAAAACACTTTGAAATCCACTGAAGAAGTTGAAAGCAGGTTAAAAATGTTGTCCCATACTAGGAATACTGGTTATGGGCCTCTTGTTTCCCCCACTTTAACTTATATAGCCTGGCTCATGTCAAGCTGAATATATAGCACTTACAACCAAACAGCAAACACCAGAAGGCTATGTCGGGAGAGATCACAGTGGAACTGAGACAGTTCAGTGTCTCACTGTCTCCCCCAATTAACCCCATGCAAGTGATGCAGAAAACTCAAAATGATTAGGAGAACATACTGTATCATTTTAAAGCCCTCCGTTGATTTATGGTTTTGACCACCGATTGAAGCACCACAGTCCACACATCGTGCAACTTCCATTGGAAGACCACACTGAAAAGCAAGAAGAGGAAAGAAGGGCAATTAGAGAGCAGGTGCTGACCAGTCCCAGCAGGGGAAGCAAGGAGGAGGATTAACAGGTGCTGACTCATCCATAGCAGTAGAAGCAAGAAGAGGGGTTAGAGAGCAGGCACTGACCAGCCATGGCAGGAGAGGTGAGAAAGCATAGTTACTCACCTGTAACAGGTGATCTCCGGGAACAGCAGGAATTTACTCCTCACATATAGGGTATCATCAGTACTGATGGAGCCTGCACGGGAACGCTCCCCAGCGTCCAATTAGAAATCCTGTGGGAGCATCCCACAGCACCTGCGTGCTGCCTTCCCGCCTTTCCCAACTGCCTCTCTCCAGTTGAGTTTTAAAGCTGAGACAAAGAGAGAGAGAGGGAAAGGGAAAGAGATAGAGAGATACAACTCCTAGAGTAGGTGGGTGGGTGGTGAAGACTAAATTCCTGCTGTTCCCGGAGATCACCTGTTACAGGTGAGTAACTATGCTATCTCCAGGAACAAGCAGGAATGTAGTTATCACATATGGGGACTCCCTAGCTTTAGGTGCCAGGAAGAGACCCCAGAAGTTGTGTGCCCCTGAACAGGGCTCCACTTCCCCCCATGGATCTCTGGCATCCTACCAGGGATGGTGGGTAGGAGTTGATTAGGTATGGAACAGGTGTTGGAGAACAGCCTGACCACACAAGGCATCCCAGCGGGAGTCCTTGTCCAAGCAGTAATGGGCTGTGAAGGTATGAACCGAGGCCCAGGTGGCTGCTTGACAGATGTCGTCGATAGACACAGAGTGCAGATGAGCCATTGAGGTTGCCATGGCTCTCACATTGTGAGCTGTGACATGGCCCTCCAGAGGAAGGTTCTTACTCTGATAGGCGAAGGAAATACACTGAGCAATCCAGTTAGACCAGGGGTCTCAAACTCAAATTGCTTTGAGGGCCAAATGAGGACTTGTAAAGTAACCCGGGGGCCGCACAAGACGCGGGCCTAATTTGCATAAGGGACCTCATTTGCATAGATATTTGCATAATGTTACCATAATGTTCCAGCCTTTTTAGATTTTGCTAGGCACTGAACAGGATTTCTTCATTAAATAACCAAAACTAAGGATGTCTTATTTGATCAAAGATAGGATGGCTATGCAACAGGGACCTTATAAATGCCTAGTTATACACCTTTTTATAAGTGGCAATGTGGTTTGGTGATAGAGCACAATTATTTTACTTGAACAGTAAGGAGATTCCACTAGGACTGGATGCTGCAGGGCTGCAATAACACTGGATTTTTGAAGGTTGGTTTCTTAATAGATCAACAGAAAATGTATCCTGCAGTTTATTTCTGAACGTATGTATGAATTTATAGCACTTACGATCCAACAACATCTGAGTGTCATGCAATACAAAAAGTAACATACAACAATATTAACACTTACATAAAACAAACTCACAATCCAACTATACAGCTGAGCACCCCTAATATCCGCCTGGTATATTAATCCGCTTCGCGATATAGAATGAAAGACCATAACATGCTATGAAGTCTTCACGCAGATTGGGGTCTGTCTACCACTTCAGGTAGACTTTGTCTCATGCACACAAGTTTGTCAACGAATCCTTCATGTTATTTTATACAAACAATATTAAGAAAAGCAGAGGTTAAGATTATTTGTAAGTTACATTATGTCTTCTGTTTTCAAAGGGGGTTGTCTTTAATGCAAACGAGTAAAATCAGTTTGAACGATAAAGCCCCAAGGGCCTTATTCATGGAGAATACAGGGAGGGGAGGGGGGGGGGCGGTCATTAATTAAACTTTTGCACCAGTTTGAATCTGGTGCCAGGACAAAAGTATCGATTTTGTTCCAGTGATTACCCCGCCGAAAAGAATGGGATCTTTTTCTTAACAAATCCAGTTCAATTTTCGCAAAGATTCCTCGCTAGCTAGTAGCTGGTGTTCACACGAAGTATCCAAAATGTGACCCTATTATGTTACTGCCCAAAAGACAAGCTGATCGTTTAAGTGTGCAGTGCTAAGGGATAACTTGACTTTTTACAGTTTCCTACCTGCTGTACCTTTCCTGCCGTCCTCCAAAGTCCGATTTTGTAAATATACCCTTGATCTGGAAGGATACCGATCTTCACGGTCTGGCTTTTATTTCTTCAAAACATCGAAAAGAAAGAGTATTATAAGCCATCTGAAGAGAGAGAGTTTCTCTCGCGCGGTTCTGAAGACTCTCGCGCTGCTCTTCAGAACCGCGCGAGAGAAACTCTCTCTCTTCGCGGCTCTGAAAGCCGCCGCTTTTGGAGCTGATACTGCAGGGAGGAGAGGACCAGGCAGAGGGGCCCGCGGGACGCTTAATACTGCGGCGGCGGCAAGTTTGTAATTTTTTTTTTTTTTACTCACCGGTGCTTCGCGGGCCGCATGCGGCCCGCGGGCCGCGTGTTTGAGACCCCTGAGTTAGACAGTGTTCTCTTGGAGACTGGAAGTCCCAAATGAGAAGGATCAAAAGCAACAAAGAGTTGAGAGGACTTTCTATGTTGCTGTGTTCTTTGTAAGTAAAAGGCTAAAGCTCTTTTACAGTCCAGAATATGAAGATTCATCTCTGCATTTGATGCATGAGGCCTTGGAAAAAACACAGGTAAGTAGACTGCTTGGTTTAGATGAAAAGGCGAGACCACCTTTGGCATAAAATGTGGATGAGTCCTAAGGACTACCTTGTCATGATGGAACCTTGTATAAGGTGGATCAGCTACTAGCACTTTCAACTCACTAATGGGACATGCTGATGTGATTGCAATGAGAAAGATAACCTTCCAAGAAAGGAATTTCAAGGAGGTAGTAGCTAAGGGTTCAAAAGGTGGCTTCATGAGCTGCCCAAGAACCAGGTTTAAGTCCCATGCCACCGGTGGTGGCCTAATGGGAGGCTTAGTTAGAAGAAAGCCTCTCATAAATCTTGCTATAAGAGGATGAGAGGAAATAGGTTGTCCATTTAGAGGCTTAAAGGAAGCTGCAATACCACTCACATGGACTCTTACTGAATTTGTTTTAAGGCATGCATTGGACAAATGGAGGAGATACTCCAGCAAAGATTCCAGAGGTATGGCAAGGGGGTTAAGACCCTTTTCAGAACACCAAATAGTAAACCTCTTCCACTTGAAAGCATAAGTAAAATAGTTATCTCCAAGTTATAATGCCCTGTTCAATGTAATTTCAGTTTGTCCAATGTAAACTGCACTGATGCAGAATAGTGTGGTATATAAGAAAATGTAAATAAATAAATAAATAAAATAAATAAAGAAGAACATCTAGTGGAAGGTTTTCTGGAAGCATAAAGAACATCTTTCACTTGCTGAGAAAGATGAAGATCTTGAAGATCTAAGCCTTCAGCAACCAAGCCCTGAGATTTATTTATTTATTTAACTATTTTTAAACCGCCTTATCTTATTCATCAAGGTGGTATCACAGCAAACAATCGGGTAAGGTGATTGTGTTAAACATGCAGTGAGGGTGAAATTTAGTTGAGTGTGTGTTTGTATTGTGTGCTAGATTGGTTTGAGCTATGTACAATGTGGGCTATATACAGTGGTGCTAAAAACATTTTCTATACATACAGTGTTTAGGCGGTATCATGTGCTGTTATACATTCTCTTAGGTTATGTGATGTGTCCATAGTGTTCTATGAACAGCATGGTTTTTAGCTGTTTTCTAAAGTCTTTGAGGTCTGTAGTTGCCCTCAAGTCGTCCGGTAGTTTGTTCCATATCGTTGAAGCAGCCATGGAGAGTGCTCTGTCTGTTGTGTCCTTGCGTGTGTGTTTGAATTCACTTGGGGTGCTGACTCGGTTGTGTGTTTGTTTTCTTCTAGGACGTGTGCTGGTGTCTGGTTGTATGAGGGTGTGCAAGCTGTTGGCTGATGTGTGCTGATTTATCTTAAATAGGTTTATGATGGTTTTGTATCTGATGCGTGCACCGATTGGTAGCCAGTGTAAGTCCTTTAAGGTAGGTGTGATGTGCTCCTGTCTCGTAGTACCGGATATTATTCGTGCTGCAGTGTTTTGTGCTAGCTGGAGTGGTTTGAGGGCTTGTTTCGGTAGTCCAAGGTATATCGGATTGCAGAAGTCCAGTATTGGGGTTATCAGTGCTTGACAGACGGTACGAAAGTGTTCTGGGGCGAGGAGTGGTTTCAGTCTCCTGATGATTCGCATCTTGTAGTAGACTTTTTGAATTGTTTTGTCTATGTGTGGCTTAAGGTTTAGTTTATTGTCCAGAGTAACACCGAGGTATCTCACTTCTGATCTTATTGGTATAGTAGTGTTTTGTATCTTGATATTTGGCGGGTGTATGAAGCTTTGGTTCCGAGTGATGATTAAAGCTTCGGTCTTGTTGTAGTTTATTGCGAGGTTGTTGTTTTGACACCAACTCGTCATTTGAGATGCAGAGACTGGGGATTGGGATTTATTTTTATTTATTTAGCAAGCATTTGTATCCCTTTCCTTCCAGCGATCAGAAGCGGGTAGGATTACATTGAGAAACTGCCGAATCAAGGCAGGTACAATTTTCTATGTATACAGATTGGTTATAGAAGCAGATCACACAGAGTTAACAATTCTTAGCTATGGGGAAGTTATTTACAGAACGCACAGAATTAACGTTTCTTAGTTCTAGGGGAAATCATTTACATATGTACATCATTTACAGATCACACAGAATTAACTTTTCTTAGTTATAGGGGAAGTCATTTACATATGTACATATAAGCCTATACATATTACATTCATACAAGATAGGCTTCCTGTGTTGCATATGTGTGATTAGATCAGATTGAAATGGTTTTGGAATATGTGTATTTTGAGCTTTTTTCTAAAGTCGGTCAGGTCACTGCTAGCTCGTAACTCTGGTGGGAGTTGGTTCCATAGTGTTGGTGCTACATATGAAAAAGCCCTGTTGCTGGTGCTGGCTTTGGTAGATTTAAAGTCAGGTGGTGTGTGGAGGATGTTGGCGTAGGTGGTTCGTCTGTTTCTGGTAGGAGGTTGTGAACTGACGAGGGTGTTTAGGAAGGATGGTGCTAGGTTGTGGATGAGTTTGAAAGTAGTTGTCAAAATTTTGTATTTTGTACGAGCTGCTATGGGTAGCCAGTGTAATTGAATTAGTACTGGTGTGATGTGGTCACTTATGTTTTTCTTCATAATGACCCTGGCAGTTACATTTTGTGCCATTTGCAGTATGTTCAGAGTTTTCTTGGGTAGACCTTGTAGGATGGCGTTGCAGTAGTCAAAATGTGGCATGATGAGTGCTTGAGCCACGGTTCTGAAGTCCTGGGGGTCAATGATGTTTCGAATGGGATGAAGAACTCGCAGTTTGTGGAAAACTGCTCTGTTGGTCTTCGGAGGTGTTTCTCCATTTTTAGGTCGCAGTCGAATGTGACTCCCAGATACTTTATTTCGTTTTTTGTTTGGTATGTGTTGTTGCATAGTGCTATTGAAGAGGGTGGGACAAAATTCGGTGCTTTGGAGATATACATTACTTCGGTTTTCTTGTGATTAATTGACATGCTGCTTTGTTTTAACCAGTCTTGCATCTCCTCTATGCAAGTCTCAAGTGGGTTGTAGTCTGGGTTTTGAGAGTCGAGTTGTGTGTATAACATAATGTCATCGGCATAGATGTGGTAATTGATTTTGTGCCGTGTAAAAATTTTGCAGAGTGGTTGCATGTATATGTTGAATAGGAGTGCTGAGAGTGCAGAGTCTTGTGGGATTCCTTGTGTTTGGGAGAATGGTTCTGCTGTTTCGCCGTTGAATTGGACCTGTTGCATTCGGTTTGAGATGTATGATGAAAACCATTTTAGTGGAGTACCTGATATTCCTATTGATTTTAGCCTGTCTATTAGGGTTCTATGGTTAACTGTATCAAAGGCAGCTGAGATGTCAATGAATACAAGTATATACATTTTCTTTTTGTTTTCTAGGCCTTTAAGTAGGTTGTTAAGTAGAACTAATAAAAGTGTTTCTACTCCATGATGTTGTCTGAAACCATATTGCTGGTCATCTAGAGGAGCACTGTCGATCAGGTGGTCTTGGAGTTGTAGAAGGACCGCCTTTTCAATGATCTTTGCTAGAAATGAAATACTTGATATGGGGCGGTAGGAGGCTGGGTCTTCCCTGTTGAGTGTATTATTTTTTAGAATTGGTCTTATGACTGATTTTTTTAGCTCTGAGGGCATGAGTCCTTGTTGTAGAGATTGGTTGACTATGTGTGAGATTTGTGAAGTTATGTGTTGTTTAACCGCCTTGATCCAGGTTGCAGGGCAGGGATCTAGCGGGGAGGTGGTGCTGTTTATGCTTGTGATAATGGTTGTAATTTGTTGGGTACCGATTTTATGGAAGTGATTCCATAGCTGTTTTTGTGTTATGATGGTTTCACAGTTGTTTAGAGGAGCTTGTGAGGGAGGGCCTGTGGGGGGTGTGGGACTAGGGGCCGTCAGTTTAGTTGCGTAATGGGATGCCAATGCTTGGGCCTTGATGGCGTTGTTGATGCTGTCGTTCTGGTCTGTCTTGGTTAGTGATTTGACTAGTTCGAATAGTTCTCGTGGACGGTTTATCGCCTTGTTTAGGAGGTTGGTGTGGTGCACCTTCTTGGCGTTGTTTACGTCGTTTTTGTATTTTGCAAGAAGGGTCATGTATTTGGCTTTGAGCTCGGTGGATTTGATTTGTCTGCCACTTTCTCTCTGCCATAACATTCCGTTCTCATGAGATAGGAGATCTGGAGCAGACCCTAACTCCAGGGAGGGAGCTTGAGAGAGATGTAGAAGCAGAGGGTACCACACTTGCTGTGGCCAATGTGGAGCTATGAGAATCATATGGCCTCTGTCTCTCTGAAGCTTGAACAAGGTTTTGGGAATTAGGGGAATGGGTGGAAAGGCATACAGGAAGTCTTGACCCCAGTAAAGGAGGAAAGCATCCCTGGCCTGAGCCCCCTGAGCCGGAATTCTGGAACAGAACCAGGGAAGTTTGGCATTCCACGGACTTGCAAAGAGGTCTATGTCCGGGGTTCCCCAAATTTGAAAAATCTTGGCCACCTGGTCTGCATGCAGAGACCACTCGTGTGGAAGCAAAACTCGACTGAGTCTGTCTGCCCAAGAGTTCTGTATAAACACGTATCAAATGGTCAGCTCGTAAACGCTAAACTATATGACAAAAAATGTGTGCGTTCAATATAACAAAAATGGGAAATACATGCAAAAAAATATCGCTTGTTTGAGCAAATATATAGTTATATAAACTATATTTAACTGCTACCGGATGGTCTCAGAAAAACTATAGCTTCTACCCCATAGACTAAAAAGTCAAACTTGGGGAAAAGAAAGCTAAATGACATCAACGACCTCCTTAGTAGCCAGCAGTAATATAGTTAAATAACCTGCCCCATGCGAATCCATGCAACTCTTCTTCCAATCATAACACAGGAGCTGTTATATAACTTTCTTCTGAACACTGCCGTAAACGCACAAACAAACTTTTAAACTGATCCAAACTCTTCAAACATCCCGACGCCTCCCCCCAGCGCCTTTGGAGCGTTTCTCCACAAATGGTTCTTCAGGGGATTTAGAACTGGATCACCTACAAACAAAACAAACACAACCGTGTATACCCAAAATCCAAACTTTAAAAACACCATTAAAAACCCGCAGGCAGAACCTATATCAAAAGGTACTTACAAAAACTGCTGCCCACGTCAAACTCCACAGAACCTTGTCAGCTCTCGGTCCTTCCAAACTCACAAAAGTTTAAACAAAAAGACGCCGCGCATGCGGACTATCAACTTGTGAACAAATTTAATAGCACAAACTCAAAAAGAGGCTACACGCACCCTCATTCAAAAAAAGATTTCCTTCACAGAAATCCTAACAAAAAACACTACACATACGGACTACTAATTAGTGAACAAATTTAATAAACACAAACCCAAAAAGGGGCCACGTACTCTCTTATTCAAAGAAACCTCTTCACAAGAGTCCCAGCGGCACTCAGCCTATTGTTCTAGAAGCTAACTATATCCCTAAAGAAGAAACTATATGCCACTCGTCATACACTAACAAACGCTATTAAACAGCAGTCACAACTAATCCTAACAATCACAAACATGCCGCCCATTCCACCATAGCATTCAAACCATTAGGCATCACGGTATCTAATTCATAAATCCAGCGTTGTTCATGCTGGATTAAAACCTGATCCTGGGTCCGATCCCCATTTGTTTTGTTTGTAGGTGATCCAGTTCTAAATCCCCTGAAGAACCATTTGTGGAGAAACGCTCCAAAGGCGCTGGGGGGAGGCGTCGGGATGTTTGAAGAGTTTGGATCAGTTTAAAAGTTTGTTTGTGCGTTTACGGCAGTGTTCAGAAGAAAGTTATATAACAGCTCCTGTGTTATGATTGGAAGAAGAGTTGCATGGATTCGCATGGGGCAGGTTATTTAACTATATTACTGCTGGCTACTAAGGAGGTCGTTGATGTCATTTAGCTTTCTTTTCCCCAAGTTTGACTTTTTAGTCTATGGGGTAGAAGCTATAGTTTTTCTGAGACCATCCGGTAGCAGTTAAATATAGTTTATATAACTATATATTTGCTCAAACAAGCGATATTTTTTTTGCATGTATTTCCCATTTTTGTTATATTGAACGCACACATTTTTTGTCATACAAGAGTTCTGTATGCCTGGAAGATACACTGCCAGGAGATGAATCTGATGCTCTCTGGCGAGGGTCCATAGTCGCAAAGCTTCGTTGCAAAGCGACAGAGAGCCTGTTCCCCCCTGCTTGTTCACGTAGAACATGGCTACTTGTTTGTTCGTATGAATGAGGACTGTCTGGTAGCTGAGCAGGGTGTGGAACATTCGAAGAGCAAGGAAGATTGCTCTGAGCTCCAAGAGATTGATATGTAGATGAGTCTCCTGTGGAGACCAGGTGCCTTGGGTGGAGAGGTCTTGCAGCTGAGCTCCCCAACCCATCGGAGAAGCATTTGTTGTGAGAGTTGCCTGGGGCAAGGGTTGTTGAAAAGGGGACCCCAGCAACAGGTTTTGAGTGGACTTCCACCACTGGAGAGACAAAATAAGGCGACTTGTGTTTGCTATTTTGTCCGACAGGCATCCTGATGCCTCCACTGGGCTGCCCTCATATGGAGGCGAGCATAGGGAACCACATGAACAGTAGATGCCATGTGGCCTAATAGTTGTAGCATTTCTCAGGCAGTCAGATGAGGCTTTAGCACTGCTTGAGAAGCTAACTGCACCATGCAAAGGCAGCAGGCCTGGGGGAGATAGGCCCTTGCCTTTCTGGTATCCAGCAAAGCTCCTATGAACTCTAAAGACTGAGTGGGAGTTAGACTGGATTTTGGGATGTTTATTACCAGCCCCAAATACTGAAGGATACGTATTGTGCAGGATAGAGACGTCCTGGCCTCTGACTCTGTTGGGGCTCGAATGAGCCAGTCGTCTAAGTAGGGGAAGACGAATATCCCTAGAGTGCGGAGAAATGCTGCTACTACAGCCATGCATTTCGTGAACACCCTTGGTGCTGAGGCCAGGCCAAAAGGAAGCACCCTGTATTGGTAGTGCTTTCCTTGAAAAAGGAACCGAAGGAACCTTCTGTGAGTTGGATGGATGAGAACATGGGTGTACGCATCCTTGAGATCTAGAGAACAAAGCCAATCCTGACTGTGAAGGTATGGCAGCAGAGTTCCCAGAGAAATCATCTTGAATTTCTCCTTGATAAGGAATTTGTTCAATTCTCTGAGGTCCAAGATAGGTCTGTATCCCCCCGTTTTCTTTGGGATAAGGAAATAGAGGGAGTAAAACCCTGTACCCTGCTGATGGATGGATACTTCTTCTATTGCCCTTTGGGCAAGAAGCATAATGACCTCCTGACCTAACAGGTTGATGAGAGAGGTCGGAGAATTGAACTGCCTTATTATTGTGGGAGGGGGCATGCTTGAAAAATGAAGCTTGTACCCCTCCTTTATGATGGAGGAGTGTCCAATGCTCTGCTGTTATCTGCCCCCATCTGGGGGCAAAGTGGCATAACCTTCCTGGAATGGTGGAAGGCTCTGGTCCCACGAGAGCCAGGAAGGCTAAGTTCTCTAGCTGAAAGTCAAAGGCCTTGTGGAGGCTGAGACTGCTGGGACGGCTAAGGCTTAGCAGTCTTTGCTTTCTTTTGTTTGGGTGGTTGCTGACCTTTCCTGACAAGCTGACCTGCAGAACGTCCCCTGCTGAGAATAAGCAGGATAATATCTTTTCTTCTTAGAAAAGAATGGTTTCTTGAAAGATTTCTTTCTAGCAGGATCAGCTGTGGATTTGGATAATCTATCCAAGGTGGAGTTGTCAGCATCCAACTCATTGGCCTTTTCCTGCCAATCTCTACCAGACAGGTTCTCAGCAGTACAAGGGATATTTCCAAATTTGTCTTGTACCCAGAGCTCCAGATCAGATGCCTGGAGCCAAGCAATTCTATGTGCACCTATGGCAATGGCAGAGGTTCTGCTTATGCACTCAAAGCAGTCAAAAGCTGCACGGTTGACAAAATTTAGAAACATCTTGGGCATGTTTGACCAATGTGAGAAAATTCTGTCTTCTATCCTCAGGAAGAATAGGACTCAAAGCCTCTAAATCACCTGTGACCTCCTTCAGGAACATTCCCATGTATAGACTATAGGAACTGATCCTGGCAGAAAGCATCCAGAGTTCTGCACTCACGTCCTGTAGGATTAGAGGCATGCCTCTTTGCACTCTTGATCCTTCTCATAGCTGATTCCACTACAATAGAGTGGTGAGGAAGCTGAGTTTTTTGGAAACCAGGACAAGGAGGGACTCGATACAGAGTATCCAGTCTACGAGAATGAGGAGAGGTGGTAAGAGGTGTCTCCCACATTCTTAACATGAGATCATGCAAAATCTCATGGATGGGCAAGGTAGCTGCCTCCTTAGGAGTTTTGGGATAATGTAAAATTTCCAACTCCTTTGCTCTGGACTCTGTTTCAGGGGCCACAGTAATGGACAGACCCCGAGCCACCTCCCTGATAAAATCTTGAAAGAAAATATCCTCTGGAGGAGACATCCTATGCTTAGGGAAGAGGGCTCCTCTGGGAGAAGCATTCCTGCATCGACAGAACTGTCAGAATCCTCAGATTCTTCTGAGGACTCTTAGTCCTGTCTGTCCGGATGCTCTTGAAGAGCCCGATACCCGTACCGACCGAAGTCGGTACCAGGAGTAATCGGTACCGGAGTATCGATACCGGAAAGCATCGGATGACTGGGTACCGGCAATGCAGACACCGATGTCGACGTCGATGCTATCGGTACCGGTACAGATACCGGTGCCCGGGTCGGTGCCGGTATCGGTTGGATTGTCTGTCACGGTTCCGAGGATGTCGATGCTGCAAGGAGAGCCGCCAGACTGCGCTCAATAGCCAGGACTCTCTGGTCTATCGACTCTGCCGATGCCTGGATATCAGTACCGGAGAAGATCGCCGGTACCCCAGAACATGGCACCAGTAGTTCTGCCGAGGTCGAGGCCTTGAGAACATCCTGGAGCCCCGATAATGCTTTGGAAGCCAAAGCCTCCCGCCGGGGCAATTTTGCCAGTGCAGAATCCTCAAGGGCAACGCCAGAGGCATCTCGATGCTTAGAAGGAGATCTACCCTTTGAGGACCGGCTAGACAAGTTTAGTTACCTGAGATCCACGGGAGAAAGATGAAGCCTTGGAAGACGTTGATGCCACCAAAGCTGCATCAAAGGGAAACAGGGTACTGAGCTTGGCAACTCGGTTCTGTCGACCTCTCTTGGACATCATGGCACAGGCCATACATTCCGAGATGGAATGGTCAGGACCTAAACATTTCAGACATCACTCATGGGTGTCGGTGACTGAGATGGTACCGCCACACTTGGTGCACTTTTTAAACCCCGAGGAGGGTTTCTCCATGATGGAAAAAATCCTGGGCCTAAGGACAAAGATGGCGCTTGCACCTGGAAAAAATGGGAAAAGTACTAAGAATTTATTTTTTTTTTTTTAAAGAAAAGAAAGAAAGAAAGAAAAAACGGCGGTACTGGTAAAGCATCAAGGAAGGCAGATGCGACCACAAAAAAGAAAAATTTTCTGCGGTGACAGGAACACGACCTGCTGGGTCTGCCGAAAATGAAGAACTGGAGAGAGGCAGTTGGGAAAGGCGGGAAGGCAGCACGCAGGCGCTGTGGTATGCTCCCAAAGGCTTTCTAATACGACACCCTATATGTGATGACTACATTCCTGCTTGTTCCTGGAGATAAGGGTTTAGGGAACAGGGACAGACTCAGTTGCAAAAGGACAAACACATAACAGCTCCCTATGGGAGTCATTTTAAAAGACAATATACGTGTGTGTGTGCGTGCGTGGCTAAAGGATCTCTGAGGGACAGGAGGGGTGCAATTACTGCAATGACTGTTTTTGTGACCTGCATAGAAAGTTTGATAGGTGGGATCTAACTGAAATAAATAAATTGCCGAGCTGTGCAGGAAGAGAGGACAAGCTCTTCATCTACTCTTAAGTACTAGGTTTCTCTAGATATATTTATGGGACACAGACAGGCAATGAATGGATACTTCTTACCTCTCCTATGCTGCAGTAATGACCATTGGGACACACTAGAAGACAAAGAGAAAACAGGAATCCCACTCAACAAATGACACAACCCATGGGGAGCTGCAAGGCAGTGCGCAGGAATAAGGAACCCAATGTGTCTGTCTGTGCACCTGGGGTGCAATAAGGAGTAAACTGCGTATGTTGCCGTTCCTTGCTCAGGACCCTGGGGGGCAGGGAGGAGGTGTAGGAAATTGCTAATTTCTATCCATACCTCCATGAGCTGAACACCAAATATTTGTATTAGTTATGGTTAGCTCAGAATTCACAAGGACTGGTCAATACAGAGACAGTACTACAGGAAACTCATGGTCTGCATTAAATCTGTAGAAACCAGCAGGATAACATATAGATCACCCAGAGTTGGACTCAACAGATATCACCACGAATTAAGAGAAACCAGGCATTGGCCAGTTCTGCTAATCTAAACCACAGGAGTGCAGATGCAGGCCTTGCTTTCCTAGGCATAACACCCCCCCCCCCCACATTCAATGAACATACTCATAAAACATGCCAGTACTACTCAGCAGAACCATGGCAGTGCAAAATACAGGTCCTGTACCACTCCCAGACACAGCAATACTCACAGTACCAGTGCAGGTTCTGCATTCCTTCCCATGCCTGCGCTTGATGCAACAGATCTTCAGGCATGGTAGGCAAGAAAGAATTCTGAAAGCAAATAAAATATAAATATATACTGCAACTTGATCAACCATACTCCTGCCCCATGTGACTAAATACACAGTAGTGACTCTCTCCCAGATTGTTAGCCCTGTACAGTTATATACTGTACATACATACAGCAGAGACTCTCTCCCAGGTTATATACTAGTAACAGTGACTCTTTCCCAAGCTCCTCTACCCTATGTTATTAATCACATAGAGCACAGACAAAAACTTCCCGGGGGGGGGGGGGGGGGCGGGGAACTGTGTTGGTCTATGGCAGCAAAAGTGAAAAAGGCTGGTGGCACATTAGACACTAATCAGTTTATTGGGTCATGAACTTTGAGCACAATAGTTCACTCTCCATCGGATGCACCCGAAGTGGACTTTTGTCCTTTAAAGCTCATGCCTCAAACTGGCTAGTTTATAAGCTACCACCTTATCTTCTTGTTTATACAGCAGATGGACCAACACTGTAATATACATGGAACAGTGATATTCTTTTGGGAACTGATATCATGATGGAAGATATCACTGTATTTAAGAAGTTGGATCACAGCCTTCCTTCACTCAGTTGAGACAGGGTTTGAGTGAGGAGGTTAGGGAGGGGACCATGGAACGATACAGAGGCATTATAATATCCTTTGTTTTAATTTTCATGCCTTTCCTTATGATTCTAGCATTCTATTTGCTTTCTTGGCCTCCATTGCACATCGGGCAGAGGATTTCAATGTATTATCCACGATGACGCCTAACTCTTTTTCCTGGGTGGTGGTTCCTAAAGTGGAACCTTGCATCGTGTAACCATAGTTTGGGTTATTTTTTCCTAGGTTCATAACTCTGTACTTGTCCACATTAAATTTCCTGTCATTTGGATGTCCAGTCTTCCAATTTATCAAGGTAGTCTTGCAATTTTTCACAGTCCTCTTGTGATTTAACAACTTTGAATAATTTTTTGTCATCTGCAAATTTGATCACCTCATTTATTATTCCTATTTCCAGGTCATTTATGAATATGTTAAAAAGCAGTGGGTCCGGCACATATCCCTGGGGTACTCCACTATTCACCTTTCTCTACTGAGAGAATTGGCCATTTAGTCCTACTCTCTGCTTTTTATCTTTTAACCAGTTTCTGATCCACAATAGCACACTGCTTCCAGTCGCATTTCTTGGCAAAATTAAAAAGTGTCTCATGAGGGATCTTGACAAAGGCTTTCTGAAAATCCAGATACACTAAATCAACTGGCTCACCTTGGTCTACCTTTTTATTCACATTTTCAAAAAAATATAAAGAGTTACCCTCATCTTAACTGGAGAAAAAGCTAGATTCCTCAGTGGATCCAGGATCTTGTTCTCCCCACAAACCAGGACAGCAGCAGTATGAATCAGGATCTCTGTCACAGTCCCTCTGAAACTGGTGCTTCCAGGGCTAACCCTTAGTGCTGGCTGGCTGTTCATCACAAGGGATTCTGCAAACCTTACTGCATCATTCAACTGCAAGGCTCTGGTGTTGTGGATGAATTTATTCAGAGTTTCACATTGCTGGAAAGAAGAATTATGTGTATTAATGATGCAACAGTAAATTCTGGGTATCAAAGAGCCAAACATTCACAACAGGCAGACAGAAGAGAGCAGTTAGAAAGAGGCTGACTTACAGTTGGCTTGGGATGCATGTCAGCATTCTGGGAGCCATACAGCACAGTCAGTTCCCGAAAGATGGCCAGCAGTAGGTGAACAGAGTGTTGCAGAGCAGAACTCTTACACTTCTGCAGATGGAAAGAGACAATTAGATTACAGTGTGCGCACACTGTGTATATCAGAGCAAACAGCCTTTCAGACCTCATCCCCACCGCCAGGGAGCTCACCTCAAATATTTGTCAGCAAGAGTGACTGGCTGATGCCACAACCTGCTGGGCACCCTACAGAACATGACACCAGCCCCCATTTCACTCAGTGCTCTGGCACAAGGGGAAAGTTCTGTCTTCTGCAGTCTACAATACTGTATATGTAGGTTCTTGTTTACATTTTAACCTACAATGGGTCAAAGTACAATTTAGTCCCCCATTCCTGGCTGGTAGTTTTTGCAAAGAGAAGACTGCAACTAAGACTAACCAAAGTCATTATTCAGGGTCGTGGGGAAGAACTGAATGAGTCACATACACGTGTTGTGCTGACATTTTGTCCAGGCAGTTTGCAAGCCAGCTGGGAGAAAGGTATTTTTATAAAATAGATTTAAATTACTTATCTTTTCCAAAACCAAGCTCAGAGTGAATTACAAGTCAGACACATGCTATTTTTCCCCTGCCTAACTGGGTTCATAGTCTAAGCTGTACCTGAGGCAGTGGAGGGTGAAAAGTGTCTGTGCTTAGGACTGTGAGGCCCAAAACACAGAAAACATAATTTGAACCTGGATTCCCTGGTTCTCGGACCAATGCTATAACCACTAGATCACCCAACCAAAAAAGCAGGCAGATGAGCACAAGGGAAAGGGGTTAGGAGACCTCAGGCAGACAGGCATGGGAAGTAAGGGTGAGATTCCTTGTCATACCTTCTGAGCTTCCTCAATGTCCTCCATCTTGCACTTAATGATGGCAGTGCCCAGTGCATCCCGCAAGGCTCGGTACTCCTCACCACATACCAGGAAGAGATCTACATGGCACATCTGTTCCATCTGTAACCATAAAGCACATACATGGGCCATGTGAATCAGATATGGCTATGACTTCAGCTGGGGAAAGGAATCCTAGTCACCCTCAAGACAGTAGTGGTTATGTTTTCAAATAGGTACGTTTTGTGCATACCACAAGAGGAATGAACTCCCTCCTAAACCAGAGTGTACTCAAGATGATTCATTCTCAGATTTACTCTTACTTTGGGGGAGGGAGGTTTGTATTTAACTCATACCTTTTCAACAGTAGCTCAAGACGAGTTACATGCAGGTACAGTAAGTACTTTCCTGTCCCAGAAGACTTACAATTAAGTTTGTACCTGAGGTAGTGGAAGGTTATGTGACTTGCACAAGATCACAAGTAGCAGTGTTATTTAAACCCTGGCTTCTGATTCTCAGTTACTGCTCTAACCATTAGCTACTACCTCTGCATTCATCTCAACAATTCTATTGTGTAAAAGAGCACCTCCTTCCACTGACTTCCGTCTCAGAAGAGCCTTCAGCAACAATTTCTCCAAGAAAAAATGGAAATTACACCAACCTGGTAATTGTAGTTCCTGTAGGATCCAGTTTAGTCCTCCACAATCGGGTAGTGCACCTTCTACTGCAGCCTGGAGACTGGACCAATCAAATCTTCTGTAGTACATATCCAGCAGGAGCTCCCAGAAGCCCCCCAGTGTACTAGTAACAAAGCATACTTAACGAAGCAACACATTAAATAATCATTAAATTATCATTACATTATCAGTAAACCCTTTTCTTCCCCCCCTGTAATAACCAACTCCCTCCCCAAACGAGGAAGTCAGAACACCGCCTGGCGCCGAAACCGACGCCTTCCAATTTACACAGAGCACCCCTTCACAGAAATCTAGGGAGCTGACTGAACTCCAAGAAAGGGAAGAGCCATAGCGATAAGCACGACTGTCAACAGAACCCGAACGGGACGAAGAACCGTCCTACAGTCAACCGCTCGGAACAGCGCGCCGCAAGACTACACAGAGAGTTGGGAGGGAAGGAGGACTAAACTGGATCCTACAGGAACTACAATTACCAGGTTGGTGTAATTTCCATTTCCTGTGTGGATATCCAGTTTAGTCCTCCACAATCGGGATGTAACAGAGCAGTTAAGACCGGGCGGGACCTTGCCAGCCGGCGCGCAGAACCGCCGATCCAAAACAGGAATCCCGAGCCGCTAATACATCCAGGCGATAGTGCCTGCTGAAAGCGTGCAGAGACGACCAAGTGGCCGCCCTACAGATATCCGCTGGCGGAACCAGGCAATGCTCCGCCCAAGAGGTCGCCTGAGCTCGAGTAGAATGAGCTCGAAGCCCCTCCGGAACTGGCCGCTGCTGCAACAGATACGCAGATGCGATCGCTTCCTTGAGCCATCTAGCAATGGAGGCCTTAGCCGCCGCCTCCCCTTTTCTTGCGCCCCCAAAGAGCACAAAAAGCCGATCGGTCTTACGAAAGGACTCCGTAGACTGCAAATACCGACGCAGCGTGCGACCCACATCGAGCCGGTGAAGACCCTTGTCCACCGACTCGACCGAGTTCGCCGAAAGGACCGGCAGAAACACTGCCTGATTCAAGTGAAAGGGAGACACCACCTTTGGAAGAAAGAAGGCACCGGCCGGATCACAATCCGGTCCGCGGAAAACGACAAGAAAGGCTCTTGGCAGGACAAGGCCTGAAGATCCGAAATGCGCCGAGCCGAGCAAATGGCTACAAGGAAGACCGTCTTCAAAGTGAGATCCTTCAGGGACGCCCTCCGCAAGGGCTCAAAAGGTTCCCGCACCAGAGCCCGCAGGACTAAATTCAAATCCCACGGGGGGTGCTCTGCGGGAAGGCCGCAAATGAAAAACAGCGGTCAAGAAACGCCGCACATCCGCATGAGCGCTGAGAATGCGGCCTAAAACCTTGCCTCCATAGCAGGAGATCGCTGCCAACTGAACCTTCAGGGAACTGGCCGCGAGGCCTTTCTCGAACCCATCCTGAAGGAAGCTTAACACGACGGGCACAGAGACCGTCGCCGCCCGGACTCCCCGCCGGGAGCACCAGTCCTCAAAAATCCTCCAGATTCGAACATAAGTAAGAGAAGTGGATGACTTTCTTGCCCGCAGTAGGGTGGAAATCACCGCGGGCGAATAACCCTTCTTTTTCAGTCGAGCCCTCTCAATGGCCAAACCGTAAGCGAGAATCGAGCCACCTGGGGCATCCGCAGGGGGCCCTGAAGAAGAAGGTCCGGCAGCGCGGGCAGGCGCCAAGGCACGCCGTCTCGAAGTCTGACTAGCTCGGTATACCAGGGCCTCCGGGGCCAATCCGGAGCCACCAGCAGCACTCTGCCCTGACGACACTCGATGCGCTGGACGACCCGGCCGATCAGCGCCCACGGAGGGAAGACATACAGAAGCCCGGACGTCGGCCACGGCTGAATGAGAGCGTCGAGCCCTTCGGACATTCGCTCCCGCCATCTGCTGAAGAAGCGACTCGTCTTGGCCGTCTGGAAGGTCGCCATGAGATCCATGATGGGCGGACCCCACCGCCGCACTATTTGCGCATACACCTGTGGATTTAACTCCCACTCTCCGGGGTCCACTCGCACTCTGCTGAGAAAGTCGGCCTGGACATTTTCCGCGCCCGCTATGTGCGCCGCTGATATTGCCGGCAGACGAGTCTCCACCCAACTGAACAAGGCTGTCGCCTCTGTTTCCAGGGCCACACTCCCTGTGCCCCCTTGGCGATTGATGTAAGCCACCGTGGTCGCATTGTCCGACCAGACCCGGACAGGTCGACCCCGGACCAGTGGCTCCAGGGCCAATAGTGCTAGCCGCACCGCCCGAAGCTCGAGACGGTTGATCGACCAAGACGCTTCCTGGGAGGACCACACCCCCTGAGTGAAGCGGGTCTCGCAGTGCGCTCCCCAACCGGCTAAGCTCGCATCCGTTGTGAGGGGAACCCACAGAGGAGGCTCCAAGGGAACCCCCCGCGTCAGATTCTCGGGAGAGAGCCACCAACGGAGCGAAAGACGCACCGCCTTCGGGCAGGGCAGTCTCTTGTTCAAGGAGTCGCACTGGTTGGACCACCGGCGAAGGAGCGCCCTCTGCAGCGGGCGCATGTGGAACCGCGCCCACGGTACCACCTCCAAGGTCGCCGCCATCGTTCCGAGAAGCCTCAGGTACCACCACGCCGACGGAGCGGGCATGTCCCGAAAGAGTCGGACAAGAGCCCGCAACGCCCGGACGCGGCGCTCGGGGAGGCACACCAGCCCCCGGGCGGTGTCGAAGCGCACCCCCAGATACTCGAGGTCCTGCGTGGGATGCAGACAACTTTTTCGTTCGTTCACCACCCAGCCGAGAGACCGCAGCAGAGCCACTACCCTGCTCGTGACTCGCAAGCACTCCCGACTGGACTTTGCCCGAATCAACCAGTCGTCGAGATATGGATGGACCAAGATGCCCTCCTTGCGCAAGGCCGCCGCAACGACCACCATCACCTTTGTGAAGGTGCGCGGAGCCGTGGCTAAGCCGAACGGCATGGCCCGGAACTGGAAGTGGCCCCACGGAAACGCAAAGCGGAGAAACCGCTGATGAGATGGATGTATCGGGATGTGCAAATAGGCCTCTGTAAGATCGAGGGACGTCAAAAACTCCCCCTGTCGTACTGCTACAATGACTGACCGCAGAGTTTCCATACGGAAGTGCGGCACCCTGAGCGCGCGATTGACGCCTTTGAGATCCAAGATCGGACGCAGAGAATCGCCCTTTTTGGGGACCACAAAATAGATGGAGTAACGACCGGCGCCTCTTTCCAAGAGAGGAACCGGGACCACCGCTCCCAGTGCTAACAACCGAGCCAGGGTCACGCGGATGTCCCGCGTCTTTTGTTCGCCCCTGCTGGGCGACAGAACAAAGGCATCCGGAAGCGGGGATGCAAATTCTAGAGCATAACCCTCTTCTATAATCTGTAGCACCCAGCGATCTGACGTAATTTGGGCCCAAGACGGAAGAAAGTCGTGCAAACGACCCCCGATAATCGGGCCTCCCTCCAGAGCCCGCCTCGCGTCATTGTGGCTTGCGCCCAAAGGAAGACGCCGAGGGAGAGGCGGCTCCGGAGAAGCCTCTGCCGGCCCCTCTGAAACCACGAAATCCCTGATTACGGGCTCCAAACCGGCCCCGCTGCGAGGCCCACAGGCGGGAGGACCGAAACCTGCGCTGATCCCGAAAGGACCCCCGCGCCGAGGTGGAGGACCTGTTGGCCCTTGGCCTATCCTCCGGAAGCCGGCCCCCCTTGGACTCACCGAGCTCCTTTACCAGTTTCTCGAGAGCCTCCCCAAATAACAATCTGCCCTTAAAGGGCAGTTTACCGAGGCGGGACTTGGAAGAACCGTCAGCCGCCCAGTTGCGCAACCATAGGGACCGGCGCGCTGCCACCGCGGACGCCATACTATTAGCCAATGCGCGGATTAAATCATAAAACAGATCCGCCAAGTAGGCCGAGCCGGACTCCAGCCGGGTAACCTCCAACAGGCCTTGCTGGTCTAAGCCGGGGCTCGAGCGCAAGCGCTGCGACCACCGCAGACACGACCGAGCCACCCAAGCCCCGCAAATAGAGGCTTGCAATGACACGGCATCCGTATCGAAGGTTTGCTTCAGCAAATTATCAATCTTCTTATCCTGCCCGTCCTTGAGGGCCGCCGCCCCCTCAACCGGGATGGTGGTTTTCTTGGTCACTGCGGAAACCGCAGCATCCACTCGCGGAGACTTAAACAAGTCCCTGTCCTTGTCGGCGAGGGGATAAAGCCGATTCATGGTCCGAATCCCCTTCAAACCGGATTCCGGGTGCTCCCACTCCGCCTGTATCATCTGTTCCACCACGCGGTGGACGGGAAAAAACCACCTGGGTATCCCTGACGGCCTGAATGAGAGGATCCTCCAGACCCTCTTCCTCCAGGGACCGCACTGCCGAAAGGTTACGTGCCTGAAGGGACTCCGTAACCAGAGGAACCAGCTCGTCCTTCCGAAACACCCGAATGATCCGAGCCTGATCCTCCGGCTCGGGGATCTCCCCATCCTCCAATTCCTCCGCTTCAGTCTCAGGATCGCCCTCCGCCTCGGACTCCAGAAGCCCCAGGGCGTCCTGCTCCTGTTCCCCCAACCGGAGCCGCTTGACCCCGGTTGGAGAGGAGCGCTGAGCCACCCCAGTGACCCCCGAGGGGAGAGAGGGGGGCCCAACCTCCGGCCACTGACCGGACCTGCTCAAGTGGAAAGCCTGATGCATGAGGAGAACAAAATCAGGGGAGAATTCCATAGGTGGGACAACTATAGCCCCCTGCTGGAGCGCAGCCACCGACCCACTGGCCGGTGGAACCGACCCAGACTGAGGGATGCTCGGAGAAAGGACACTGTCCCCTGAAGTAGAAGCATCCCCAGGGGTAGCCTGCTCCTGGACATGCACAGAGTGTTCCAGCTCTGCGGGCACTGCAGCGCAGCCCCTGCAGATGCCAGAGTCAGTCCCTGCCGCTCTGCGGGACCCACAAATCACACATTGGGGTTTGGAAGCCATCCCAAGACCACCTCTGCCCAGCGGAATAGAAGGGAACCGGCACAGAAAAGCCCACACCACAGGGGCAATCTCATGCAAATCAGTCCCGGTTGAATAATAAAACTTTTTTTTTTTTTTTTTTTTTGCAAGAAACAAACACACTCCCCAGACTCCCAGGGGTGCCCTGAGCAAAATCGCCAGCAAAAGGAACCCCAAAAACCCCAGGGGAACCTGTGCACAAGTGATCAAAAGTGCCTCTAAAAGCACACTTTATAAATCCAAAATGGCCGCCGCACTTTTTCACCCGCGGTAAAAAACGGCGCGAAAATACAAAGACAAATAAATAATATGTAAAAGAAAGAAAACGACCCTCAGATACAGGGCAAACGATCAAATTTAGGAAAAATTGCCAAAGGGGCTCAGGAGAGCCTACAGAACGCTGGCAGCTCTGACAAGAGAGCACTGCTCACAAATACAGACATAAAATGAAAACTCCTACCAGCTCAGGAACAGCAAGGACACAGCCAACTTCACCCAGTGTCAGCCAATGCTGTATCAGGTATGGCTTTTCCCCGTACAGTCAAGGGGAAGCTCACCCAAGGCTGATAAAATTAGCCAGGCAAGAAGACAGGAGCCTGCAGGTCTGACTTCCTCCCGAGTCTCCTGTGCCAAAGCACTAGAGAGGCATGTTTCTTTCACTTTTCCTTTTAAAGATACAACTAGCTATTAAATAAATAGCAAATAAATGTCCCAAAAACAAACCCTAAAAGACTAACTAACAAGTGTTGCTCCTTCAAGAGTCACTCAGTGTGCCCAGCAAGGGCACAGACGTCTTCAAGCTGCAAGAGACTGGACACACTGGGGGGCTTCTGGGAGCTCCTGCTGGATATGTACTACAGAAGATTTGATTGGTCCAGTCTCCAGGCTGCAGTAGAAGGTGCACTACCCGATTGTGGAGGACTAAACTGGATATCCGCACAGGAACAAAATGATTTTATTTATGAAGTTGCCCAGTTGATGTCATCAAGCTGGCAAAATAAAATACAAATAAATAGTTGAGAAGGTCAAAAAATTAGAAATCCAAACCCTGCCTATAGGCCTAGGTCCCTCCCTGTACACAGTTCCAGACCCTTTTCATTCATAGCCCCAGCCCCATCAAAGCAGGGGCTAATTCAATCTGGTAAAAATATGGTGAAGCTAAATCCTGAAACAATTTCTTTGACCCGATTCATTTTTATCTGATCTCAGATGGCAATCCATCAAACCTCAGCTGGCAGCAAATACTCATAGGAGGGCGGCAGTATACATGTTCCTTTCCTCACCTGCTGCTGAAAGGTTTCTGGTGGGAATACCCAGCGGTAACGCCTATCCTTGCAGAGTGTCTGAACAAACTTCAGGCTATGTTTGTCTGCCAGTTTGCGCACTAGGTACACAAGATGCCAGTCATTGGTAGATTTGGCGCAGAAAGCTTCCACATGTTGCAGATAATTCCTCTTCTCAATGACATCCTTTGTGCCTGCAGAGACACAGGGAAACCAAATATAATTTCAAGATCAGATCACCCTTCCCTTCATCATTACTCGGTCTGTGCCCATCCTTGGCCTGCCTAGCCGATTATGGTTTAGCCGACTTAGTTCTATTTTGGTTCACTTACATTAGCAGACAGAACCTACAGGGGGGTGTTATTAGTACCTCTCCACTAGGATCCTACCTCCTAAGTCTCTCCCACTTCTTATCCTAATTCAGTCATTGGGTGTTAGTTCCTTTGTTTTTGCTGATGACATCCATTTACTTTATTATTCAGATCCATATTCACCATTCAACCACTGCTTATGGTAGGTTGCCAACTGGCTTTCAGCAAACTGTTTGAAGTTAAATTTTCAGAAGTGCCAAGCCTTGTGGATTACTGGCAAAGACCTAGTCCCAACCATTACCCCAGTTCTTAATGGAAAGCCTATTTTGCTTGGCCTGTCACTTAAAATCCTAGGAGTTGTTTTTGACCACACACTTTCTTTTGAGCTTCAAATTGCTGCAGTTGTTGACTCTTGCTTTTTGGCCATTTACCAAATTAGATCAATTAGAACCTCTCTTGACAAGACTCTATTCTCAAATTAGTTCAGGCTCTTAATGTCGATCATCTAGATTACTGTTATTTCTTATATAATAAAGGCAGTCAAGCAATCTTGAACACTCTAGAGCAGATTCAAAACTATACAATTAAATTTGTTTATGGTATTATAACTACTGAATATGTCACTCCACCTTTAATAGACAATCACTGGTTGTCCATATCTTGATGTTGTTAAGTGCCGTTAAGTCAATGTTCTCATGGCAACCCTCTTTGTCTTAAACTATGTTTGATCCTCAGTCAGGTGGCTAATTGTTGATAGAGTGGTATCTATAGCTGCTGTTATTGTATTGATCCATTGCATTACCAGTCTTTCTCTTTTGCATTGACCTTCAAAGCTCGACAAACATGTCGTCTTTCTTTAATGATTTTTCTTTTCACATGTGCCTAAAGTATGAAAGTCTAAGTTTTGTTATTTGAGCTTCCAAAGAAAGTTTACAGTTGTGTTCAGGTACCCTTCCATTTTAGGTATACTGGGTCCGATATTCCATAGTGATGGCTATGTGCTGCTACAGCATATAGCCCTCGCCGCCAAACCTTAACCCCGGATATTCCAATGCTTGGGTCATATGCTGCCCCGGTATTTAATATTTGGGGTCGCTGCACAGCCTCCGCAGCTAACAGGGTAGAGGCAATATTGCACCACTGTCCAGTTAGTGACCTGCAGGTAAAATATAGGTGCAGCAAAAGCTGGCCTCTCTCTTTTACCTGCAAATTGCTAACTGGGCAGTGGTACAATATTGCTGCTATCTGGTTAGCAACTGTCGCCGCCCCCAGAACACCCAGGACACACCCCGATGCTAAGCGGTTAGCATTGGGGCGTGTAGTGGAGATAATTGGGGATATTCAGTGGCATTAAATGTGTTAGTGCCACTGAATATCCCACTAAGCAGCATTTACACGATTTACAGGTCTATAAACCGTGTAAATGCCTTTGAATATCAAGCCTATTGACTATATGTCATCATAATATTTTAATAGTATGTTCAAAGGTATACAACAAAAAAAAGAGGGCTGTGCAATTTAGACATAGTAATTTCTGAGAAAAAAAATATGACCTGGACAGGATTAATGGCACCCTTCACTAATATTTGGTTGTACAACCCTTGGCAGTGATGACAGCCTCCAAAGTTTCTTGTAGCTATCTATAAGTTTCCTACATCTGTCTGCTGGTAGTTTCTCCCACTCTTTAACTGCGATTTGTTCTATCTCATGAATTTTTCCAGGATTCCTTTTACCAGTGGCAGATTTCAGCTCTTTCCAAAGGTTCTCGATTGGATTGCGATCAAGACTCATTGCTGGACAGTTTAAAACAGTCCATTTGCTCTTTTTTAACCATTCTTTTGTACTTTTGGTCATTGTCCTGCTGTAGGACCCATGACCTTCAACCCAGACCTAGCTTTTTGACACTAGGTAGGACATTTCAGTCCAAAATACCTTGGGAGTCCTCTGACTTCTTGATTTCTTTAATATGTTCCAGGCCTCCGGCTCCTGAGGTAGCAAAACAGCCCCATAACATTGTAGAACCTCCACCATATTTAACTGTGTTTTTTCCCCCTTACAAGCTTCATTTCTCCAGGACCAAGCAGGAAGTCAGTCCTCACATATGGGTGACGTCGGCGCCCTAGTGCGGAGCATTTCCCCAGCTTTCAAAAGCCTTTGGGAATGCAGAGCACATGTGCGGTCCCCTTCCCGCCCAAGGGTGCCATCTTGCTCAGTCTTTCTTTTTCCGCAGAGCCCAATGGACGTAGTTCGTGTTACCTGGTAAAAAGTTGATTTTTCTGCATTTTTCGCGTTTTCTTTTCTGGTTCGATGCTGGTTCCCCATCCTGCCTTGGCTCGGTACACCAGTATCGAGTCCGGAGTTTATTTTTCGGTTTTTGTCCTTTGTGACTAGCGTTCGCGCTTTTTTTTAATTTTTTTTATTTTTTAACTGGCAGCCCTGTCTTTTGACCTTGCAGGGGCCCTTTTTCCCCCGATGGCTGCCAGCGGGTTTAAAAAGTGTGATCGATGTAAGAAACTTATGTCTCTCACCGACACACACGACTGCTGCCTCCGATGCCTCGGGCCCGATCATGACCCGCTGATCTGTGGCCCGTGTGGTAAGATGTTGTCTAAGGCGCTTTGGAGCCGTCAGCACCAACGTGAAAGACATTTTTTCAGAGTCCGCATCTGGCCGGGCCTGGACTTTGTCAGAGGCCTCGACATCTCGGGAGTCTGAGCCCGAGCGCTGTCGTGGGTCCTCTGAAAGGGGGTCTCCCACCCGGGAACACAAAAGGAAGAAGCAGCTTGTGAGGGCGGCATTGGTGGAGGCTCCTGGATCATCGAGGGCCAGGTTGAATAGCCTTGACCGCCTCCCGGGCTTTCGGAGTCGAAGCGGCCAACCAAACTGCCTCGCTTCGAGCCAGAGTCCCCGAGTCAGGTAACACCTGTTGTCCTCGTGGACTCTCCTCCGGGAGAACTGCCGTCGGGGCCCGAGTTGGGGGCTGCTGAGTCTCCTGAGCCTGGACTCAGGCTGACGGCCCTGGAGAGCAGCCTGGCTGCCTTCATGGAGCAGCAGCAAGTACTGATCACTGGTATGACCGGTGCATCTGCCCCAACCACTGGGACCTCAACATCCAAGTCCACCCCGGAGGCCAAGCCAATCCTCGAGTCCAACAAGTCTCGAGTCGATCCTCGGCCAAGGTCTCCCTTGACCTCCCATGCGGAGCCGAGGTAGTCAGCGTCAGAGCAGGTGTCATCGAGGCCCCATACGGTCGGAGCTGCTTGACTCCTCCTCGGAGTCGTCTCCGTGGGAGACGGAGGACGAGGCGTCCCCTGACACCTTCCGGACCCAGTGCGTGTCCCGTCGGACTCACTGGAGTCCAAACCTCGGAGAAGGTCCCCTCCGGAGGATACCCGGTTCTCGGACTTTGTCCGGGACATGGTCAAGGCTTTGGCATCCCTGGCGGAGATCGAGGAGGAGCCTCGAACCGAAGAGCTCGATGCCCTCCAGTATGATTTTCCTCAGAAGGAAGCCTTTACTGTACTGGTTCCTCTGATGTTGGAACGGCTGCTCTTACGCACGTGAGAAGCGCTGACCTCGGCACCAGTACTTAGCAAACAAGTCGATTCCATTTATCGAGTCCATAAGAGCTCTGGGTTCCAGAAGGCACAGCTGCCACACACCTCCATGGTTGTGAAATCGGCCATGCACAGACTGAAAAGTCAAAAGATGCACTCCTCGGTGCCTCCTGGCCGGGAGTCCCGGAACCTGGATGCCCTCGGTAGAAAGTGCTTCCAGGGCTCTACGCTATCTTGCCGTGTCCAGACCTACCAGCTGTACATAGGCATGTACTTACAGGACCTGGCAAAAGAAATTGTCGGGTTCTCAGCTGGCCTCTCCGAGGAACCCTTGCAGAGGTTCAAGGCCTTGTCTACAGGGATCCGAGAGTGCTCGAAGTTTATCTCTCGAGCAGCCTATGATGGCTTTGAGGCTTCGGCCCAGGTAGCCGCAGCCGGCATTGGTGCACGCCATCAGGCCTGGCTACAGTCATCGGACCTGGAGTCATGGGTACAGGCCAAGTTGGTCGATGTCCCTTGCCGAGGTGACAACCTATTCAGTAAGCCCATGACTTAAAAGGCTGCAGAAATCGAGATGGAGATTCTCACCAGGACAAAGCTGTCAAGAAAAACTTCTGCCCCTTCTCAGAAAAAGAAGGGCTCGGGGAAGAAGCCCTTTTATTCGAGGAAGGGTGCTGCCTACAAAATCTAACCTCAATATCAGGCCTCTCCAGCTCCCCAACAGGGTCAGCAGGCCAAGGGGCAGGGGCATGGGCCCCATAGGCAGAAGACCCCCAAGCCGCCAGCCCCGGCTCCTGCACCGCAGGGAGGGGTTTTTTGACTCCCACAGCATAGCCTCTCCTCCACCGGTAGCCCCGCTCAGCATAGGGGGTCGGCTGACCCTATACACCTACAGGTGGTCAGCCATTACAGGGGATACCTGGGTACTGAGCATAGTCCAGGAGGGCTATATGCTCCATTTCCATCAGCTACCCCCCACCTACTATCCAGGGGAGCCTCCAAGACACCCTCTACACAGAGACCTCCTCCTTCAGGAGTTGGCAAGTCTTCTAAAGGAACAGGCGGTGGAACCGGTGCCACACCACCTGGAAGGGCAAGGCTTCTACTCTAGGTACTTCCTAGTACCAAAGAGAACAGGAGGCCTTGGGCCTATTCTGGACTTGTGGAATCTCAACAAGTTTCTGGAGAGGGAAATGTTCAAGATGCTTACCCTTGGGATACTGCTGCCCTACCTTCAGCAGGGAGACTGGCTATGCTCCTTGGATCTAAAGGATGCTTACACTCACATCCTCATTCATCCAGACTACAGGCAATATCTCAGATTTGTGGTGGGAAGAAACCACTTTCAGTACAGAGTGCTTCCATTTGGCCTAACCCCTGCCCCCAGGGTTTCACCAAATGCCTGGCGGTGGTGGCAGCCTTTCTCAGAAATCAGGGAATTTTTGTCTTCTCCTATCTAGACGACTGGCTAATCAGGGGCCAGTCAATCCAGAGGCTGGACAGGCCACTCTGCGCACTGTCTCTCTTCTTCAGCATCTGGGCTTTCTCATAAACTACGCAAAGTCCACTTTGCTCCCCTCTCAGAACCTGGAGTTTATAGGGGCCAGACTGGACACCCTTCAGGCAAGAGCTTACTTGCCAGAAGACAGGGCCCAAAGGCTTATGGATTTGGCCTGCCAGTTCCAGAGCCAATCTTGTGTTTCCGCCAGACAATACTTGCGACCTCCTGGGCCACATGGCCTCTACGGTGCATGTGACCCCAAATGCCTGCCTGCACATGTGGACAGCTCAATGGTGTCGCAGAGAACAGTGGACACAAGCCACAGGCGCCTAACACCATATGTATATAAAATGTTTTTAGCACCACTGTATATAGCCCACATTGTAAATAGCTCAAACCAATCTAGCACACAATACAACACACACCCAACTAAATTTCCACCCTCACTGCATGTATAACACACTCACACTACCAGATTGTTTGCTGTGATACCACCTTGATTATTATGATAAGGCGGTTTAGAAATACTGTTAAATAAATAAATAAATCAATCTCCAAGACAGGGTAAAGGTGACCAGAAGACTTCTGAACTCCTTAAAGTGGTGGCTACAAATGCCAAACCTTCTCAAAGGTTCAGTCCCCAGCACACACAAGGGTGCTGATGATAGATGCTTCCTTGCGGAGCTGGGGTGCACATTGCCAGGGCGCATGTAATCAGGGCCTGTGGACCCCTCAGGAAGCCACTCAGCAGATCAACCTTTTGGAGCTGCGAGCAATCCGCTTAGCTCTGCTTCTGCCATGCTCTCTCTCATCAGTCTGTCCTAGTTCAAATGGACAATCAGGTGGCGATGTTCTACGTAAACAAACAAGGGGGTACAGGGTCTAGGCTCCTATGTCAGGAGGCACTGGCCCTTTGCTCTTTTGTGGTCAAACAGAACATGTTCCTCAAAGCAGTTTATCTACCTGGGCAGGAGAACTTCCTAGCAGACAAACTAAGTCAGATTCTCCAGCCTCACGAATGGCAGTTGAAGCCATTGGTCGTCCAGCAGATATTCCTCCGCAGGGGACTTCCATCCATCGATCTCGTTGCAAGTCCACTGAACTGTCAGCTGCCCAGGTTTTGCTTCAGACAGCCGCATTCCCTGAGGAGGGCAGCAGATGCTTTTCTGATCTCTTGCTCTACGGGCCTATTGTATGTGTTTCCCTCCCACGCCTCTGGTAGCCTGAACTCTGTTCAAGATCCTCCGGGACATGGCCTCGGTGATTCTGGTAGCACCCAGATGGCCGAGGCAACCGTGGTTTCCACTTCTCCTGCAGTTAGCGGTGGAAGTTCCGTTCCCTCTAGGGCTGCAACACGATCTCCTCTCTCAAGAGCAGGAGTCTCTGCTGCACCCCAATCTCAGGTCCCTCAATCTGACGGCCTGGCTGCTGAACGGATAGTGCTAGCCCCCTTACGTCTCCCTAAGGAGGTAGAGGAGGTGGTATTGACCTCTAGGAAACAATCCACCAGGAAGTCCTATGCCCTCAAGTGGCGTAGGTTTACAGTGTGGTGTGCTCAGCACAATGAAGATCCTTTCTCTTGCCTTGTACTAGTGGTACTGCAGTATCTCCTTCACCTTTCAGATCTAGGCCTCAAGTCTAATTCTGTTTGGGTCCACCTCAGTACTTTGTCAGCGTACCACTCTCCGGTGGAAGGACAGTCTCTGTCGGTTCACCCCTTGGTGTCCAGATTTCTCAGAGGTCTGCTTCTACTCAAGCCTCCGGTTCGATCACCGGCGACTGAGTGGGATTTGAATGTGGTCTTGCAACAACTTACTCGCCTACAGTTTGAGCCAATGGCTACTTGCCATTTGCGCTTCCTCTCCTGGAAAGCATTTTTCCTGGTGGCTCTTACCTCAGCCAGAAGCGTGAGTGAACTGAAAGCTCTGGTTTCTAATAGACCGTACACGCGGTTCTGTAGGAAGAGGGTGGTCCTACGGACCCATCCTAAGTTCCTCCGAAGGTAGTCTCCTCTTTCCACTTCAATCAGGTGGTGGTTCTTCCGACCTTTTTTCCACGACTGCATGCCAGCCGGGCTGAAACAGTCTTGCATACCCTGGACTGTAAGAAGGCATTGTCCTTTTACTTAGAACGTATGCAGGAGCATCGAAGGGCTACTCAGCTCTTCGTCTCGTTTGATCCTAATAAGATGGGGTTACCTGTCTCCAAGCGTACGTTGTCCACTTGGGTACAAGACTGCATCGCTTAGGCGTACAGGGCAGCCGACCTCCCCCTGCAGGGTTGGGTTATGGCCCACTGTGTCAGGGCGAAGGCTGCAACAGTATCTCATCTCCACTCTGTTCCGTTGGCAGACATCTGCCGGGCCGCAACTTGCTCTTCAAGCCAGACCTTTGCAGCCCATTACTGCCTGGAGAGAGAATCCCGGCGGGACACTGTTTTCGGCCAGGCGGTACTCCATAATCTCTTTGAGGTTTAGGCAACCTACCCCCCGGGCCCTTGTGTTGGGCTACCATACGGGGTACGTTCTCAGAGAAAATTCTTATCACGGATGCTGAGGCTCTTCAGAGGGAGCCATTTTTTAGCTCTGGGTTCACGGTAGCCTAGAGCTGGGGAGTCCCATATGTGAGGACCGACTTCCTGCTTGGTTCTGGAGAAAGCGTCGTTACTCACCTGTAACAGGTGTTCTTCAGGAGCACAGGAATTAGTCCTCACGACCCTCTCTCCTCCCCTTGGAGTTGCAGTCATATACTTCATTTTGTTTTTTGCTGTCTTTTAGCTATGACATCAGACTGAGCAAGATGGCACCCTTGGGTGGAACGGGGACCGTGCATGCGCACTGCATTCCCAAAGGCTTTTTTTGAAAGCTGGGGAAATGCTCCGCACGAGGGCTCCGTCAACACCGACGTCACCCATATGTGAGGACTGATTCCTGCTGCTCCTGGAGAACACCTGTTACAGGTGAGTAACTACGCTTTCTTTTGCCTGTAAATGTATTGCTGGTCTGCATTGCCAAAGAGATCAAGTTTGATTTCATCTATCCATAGAACATTTTCCCAGAAGGATTGTGGTTTCTCAAGGTGGGTTTGGGCAAAGATCAAGCATGCCTTTTTATGTTTATCTTTGAGCAGTGGGGTCCCTCCTTGGCCTTCGTCCATGAAGTCCTGAGAAAAGACTCAATCAAAAGGGTTTACAAGTTAGTTCAGCTGTTTTCAGCCTTTAATTTACCTTGCCTCTCTCAACTAACTGGGCTTTGTGTGGTAGCCCCCTGCCCCCCTCCCCCCCTGCTGAGGGTCCAGGACAGGGTACCTTGTAACTGCCCTCTTTAATAGGACTTATCTCCCTCCCTCCCCAGCACCCACCCACCCCTGGGGTAATTGTAGTTTTATAGGTACTTGCACATCTTAGAGGAAAGGGGCTGCTCTCAGGTGCAGCTCATTATCCAAATCAGTCACACACAGAGGACCTGAGATTAATTAATTAAGCTTTCGGTACACAAGGTGTATTAGGGGTATTAGATACACTTTTATTGGTATAAGCATCTACACCAATCCTTATTATATACAGAATTTAAAAGATCTAAACACAAGCTTTAAACTAAGATGCAGACAGAAGTCCAGCAGCGAGATGGGGGTTCTCCGGACTTTTGCATTGAGTGTCACATGTATGATTTTCTCCCAGTTGGTGAGAGATCTTACGTATGCACTAAGTGCAAAGAACTCTTTGCTCTCAGGGAACGAGTCCGTTCTCTAGAGGCTAGAGTAGCAGACCTGGAAGACATAAGAAAGACAGAGAAGTACATGGATGTGACCTTCAGGGATATAGTCCTGAAGTCCCACCTCCAGTCTGGCAGCATCCCTGTTGCCATGGAGGAGAGAGGTCACGTGACAGGAGAGCATCACCCTGGTGTGGCAGGAAGTGATCCTGTAACTTGGACCTGTCCTCCAGGTGATGTAAAACCCTCTCGCACCGAGGGCGTTTCTCCAGGACCATGTGCCCATGAGGGGAGGGTCAGGACAGCTGTTATAGTCGGTGATTCAATCATTAGGAATGTAGATAGCTGGGTGGCTGGTGGACGTGAGGATCGCCTGGTAACATGCCTGCCTGGTGCGAAGGTAGCAGACCTCACGCACCGCCTAGATAGGATCGTAGATAGTGCTGGGGAGGAGTCTGCTGTCTTGGTACATGTTGGTACCAATGACATAGGAAAATGTGGTAAGGAAGTTCTGGAGGCTAAATTTAAGCTTTTAGGTAGGAAGTTGAAATCCAGAACTTCCAGGATAGCGTTCTCCGAAATGCTTCCTGTTCCACGTGCAGGACCCAAAAGACAGGCAGAGCTCCGGAGTCTCAATGCGTGGATGAGACAATGGTGCAAGGATGAGGGTTTTGGATTTGTTAGGAACTGGGGAACATTCTGGGGAAAGGGGGGGCTCTTCCGAAGGGATGGGCTTCACCTTAATCAGGATGGGACCAGACTGCTGGCATTAACCTTTAAAAAAGAGATAGAGAAGCTTTTAAACTAGAAAATAGGGGAAAGCCGACAGTCACCCAGGAGCGCATGGTTCGGACAAAGGTATCCTTGAAGGATACTACCAAAAGCAGTGAGGTTCCAAAAGGGGGTATAGTAGCCCAAATGCCCTTGAGTAAGGAGCAGACAGAGCATAAAGATTCCAAATTACCCCTGCCTACCAATAGCCAGATTAATATGAATAAAATACAGTCTCTAAAATGCTTGTATGCCAATGCTAGAAGTCTAAACAATAAGATGGGAGAGTTAGAATATATAGCACTAAATGAGAGGTTAGATATGATTGCATTCTCAGAGACATGGTGGAAGGAGGATAACCAGTGGGACACTGTGATACCTGGATACAAACTATATCGTAATGATAGAGCTGATCAAATTGGTGGAGGGGTTGCGCTCTATGTTAGAGAGGGCATTGAGTCAGAAAGGATTAAAGTTTTGCAGGGAACAAAATTTGCTGTAGAATCTCTATGGATTGAAATCCCATTTATGAAGGGGAAGGCGATGGCAGTGGGAGTATACTATCGACCGCCTGGCCAGAATGAACAAATGGATGATGAAATGCTCAAAGAAATCAAGAAAGCTAACAAAAGTCACAACAGAGTAGTAATAATGGGTGATTTCAATTACCCCGGTATCGACTGGGTCAGTGTCACGGCAGGACAAGCTAAAGAGATAAAGTTTCTAGATGGAATAAATGACTGCTTCTTGGAGCAACTGGTTCATGAACCGACCAGAGGGGAAGCCATACTGGACCTAATCCTTAGTGGAACGCCAGATCTGGTGCAAAAAATAAGGGTGTTGGGACCACTTGGCAATAGTGATCATAGTATGATCATGTTTGATTTAATTAGTGGAGGACAGATAGTAAAGGAATCCACAGTATTACCTTTTAACTTTCAAAAGGGAGACTATGATAGAATGAGGAATATAGTCAGGAAAAAACTAAAAGGAGCGGTTCCAAAGGTTAAAGACTTACAGCAAGCTTGGGTGTTATTTAAAAAACTATCCTCGAAGCCCAGACCAGCTGTATTCCACGCATTAAGAAGAGTGGAAGAAAGTCCAAAAAACTGCCAGCATGGTTTAAAGGTGAGGTCAGGAGATCACGTGTGCACATGAGCGGGTGAGGAGCTTCCTCGTCGCGCTCCCGGGCCGCCTGTAGAAATCTTGCAATTTAACGGGCATCACCGGTCCAATACCGCCTTAGGAGGCATTGCCACCACTGCCGTATTTCTCCTACAGTGTCCGGGTGGCTTGGTGAGCGTTTTGGGCCAATGAGAGCGGCAAACAAACGAGATAAAACCGCGGGGGTCAAAGACTCAAAAATGGCGGCGGCGAACCGAGCGGGCCCGCCGGACTCCCCAGGGAAAGATAGTGTGGACTCAGGCCCCGATGAGACGGCTCAGGAAGTTGTGAAAATGCTGGAACCTAAGTTTGACTCAGTAATGCGTAAACTGGACGAGATGGGTGAGAAATTTGGAGAATTTGTCAAGAGAATGGATGAGATGGAGCAGCGGGTGACGGTGCTCGAGGAGGGAGAGCTGGCGCTGGAGGGTACAGCGGCGAAGCAGCAGAAGCAACTGGATGACCTTATCATGAAGGTGGATGATCTCGAAAACCGATCGAGAAGGAACAATTTAAGGTTGGTTGGGGTGCCCGAAACCTGGACGGGGAACCAGCTGTTCACCTTGTTCGCGGAGTGGTGGTTGCCGCAGGAACTAGGCCTTGCAGAGCTCCGGGGCACAATCCACGTGGAGCGCGCCCATCGTCTAGGCCCAGTGCGTGAGGATCAAGGCCGACCCAGACCGGTATTGGCACGTCTTCTAAATTTCCAGCACAAAACATTGTTGTTGCAAGCATACAGGAAGAAAAGAGACCTAAGACTTGATAATGCAAGGATCTTGCTGTTCCCGGACTACTCAGCCTCCTTGGCAGCGCGTCGCAAGGAATTCGTGCCTCTATGCAGTGAGTTGGTTCAGCGCGGGGTGAAATTCGCCCTACTCTACCCAGCCACCCTTAAGATCTTTTATAAGGGCACTACCCACTCCTTTGAGCAGGTTGCAGCGGCGAAGAAATATGTGTCCAAGATACAGGAGCCAGTTGTGCAAAATGGGGACTGAGCTCGATGGAACTGGCTGATGTAGTCGCGCCGACCATGGCGGACTTTACCCTGCTGCTGGACTGTGGAAACTGCCGGGTCCCAGTAGGCAAATAGTTATGGTTGCCCTTCAACAAAATGGGGGACTTGTTCGACTGGCTGAGGCCGCTTGGCCTTTTAACTTCTTTTTGCAGCACGGACGGCCCGGGGGGGCACAGACTGTGATCTTACTCCCCTAGGGGGGTGCCCTATTCGTAGGGTCCTGTATAGGATGTGTGTGGGGAGTTGGGGTAGATTGAAAGGTGATATGAATGAGGATGTGGAAGACTGTGTGGTTAGGGAACAAGAGGAATGCTTGGGGAAGTGTGGATGGGAGACTGGCAGGGATGTGTGTCTGTGGGGAAGGGAGACTCAAGGGGGGTGGGGGAGGGGGGCGGCTAGGGGGGGACTAGGTAGGTTGGGTTGGCTGGAGAGTATGGAGCTGGGGAAGGGGAGGGGGCGGGGAAGGGTGGGGTGCAGTGGGTGGAAGGGGGTGGGGGGGTAGGGGTTCCGATTGGAATTTGTAGCCGGTTGTTCATTTCTCTGCAATGGCCAGTGGCTGTCTCACTCATGATCTCTTAACCTACTTTAGGATATGTGAAGGACACCTGGAGACGAGGCTGGGCGTCTCTGGGTAGATTAACATCTCGGTGCCTTGCTGCAGATCCCCACATGCTGCTGATATGTTAAACACAAAAATTGTTTCCTGGAACGTGGGGGGTATTGGGTCCCCGATCAAGTGTACTAAGATACTGCAAATGTTGAAAAGAAAGGGGGCACATCTGGCGCTGCTGCAGGAAACTCACTTGAGCGTGCTAGAACACTCCAAACTCAAGCGAGATTGGGTGGAGGCCGTGTATGGTGCTTCTTCTGGTGGGAAAAAGGCGGGGGTGGTGGTATTAGTAAAGCGGGGGGTTCCTTTTGAGGTGGCTAAGGTGCATGCAGATCCCCACGGGCGATATATCTTGATCACAGCCAAACTTTTTAACGAGATGATCTGGATAGCAAACGTCTACGCGCCCAATGTTTATGATCATGAGTTTTTTAGGACGTTGCTCCGCTTTGTGAAGGAGGCGGGGGCGAGTAAAATACTGATGGCTGGGGACTTCAATTGTCCGCATGATCCCTCGCTGGACAAGTCTAAGGCGGATTCGGCGACATCCTCGGTACGCAGAGGGGTGGCCTACCTTTGCAGACTGGGAGACCTGGTGGATGTTTGGCGCTTACTTCACCCGGGGGTCCGGGAATACACTCACCAATCACGGGCGCATCACACTTGGTCTCGAATTGATAACATTCTGGTGAACGAGGGGGGCCTTTCAATGGTGGTCCAGGCTGAGATTGAACCGATCGTAGTGTCTGATCACGGCATGGTGTGGGTGTTATGGGAGTGCAGGGGAGCGGGACAGAAAAGATGGCGCTTTCCGACCTACTTGGATCAAGATAAAGAGTTTCAGGCCTTTTTGGAAAAACAATGGGACGAGTATGTGACTTTTAATGATAGACCCGACTGTCCACCGATACTGTTTTGGGAGGCTAGCAAGGCGGTAATGCGGGGCGCCATTATATCATATACGGCCCGACGGCGGCGACATATGGATCGTAGTATACTAGTGCTGGAACGCCGTTTGAGAGACTTGCAACATTTGTTAGGGAGGAGGGCTGATACAACCCTACAGAAGGAATATGCCCGCTCTCAGCTGGCACTCATTGAGTTACTACAGCGGCGTGCGGGTCTTTCTATGTCATACTATAGACATCAGCTGCATAGATATGGGAATCGAACGGGACGGCTCCTTGCAAAGTTAGTTCGAGATCCAGGGGGATCTCGGTTCATCCCTGTCCTTCGGGATGAGCGTGGCGCTCTGAAACACCAATCTCGGGAGATTGCTGGGATCTTTCAGGCCTTCTATGCGGGACTGTATAGTGAGGATGAGAGGGACTATGGGGCAGGCCGTGTCTTTCTGCAGAACTTGACTCTTCCGCAGGTGACTGCGGCGCAGCTGAAATTATTGAATGAGCCTCTGACCACACGCGAGATCCACGCTGTAATTGCGAAAGGGAAATCTCACAAAGCACCTGGGCCAGATGGCTTCAGCCTCGAATACTACAAGTTACTTAGGTCTAGATTGGCCCCCTCAATGGTGGTGATGTATGACGCTATCAGGCAGGATGGAGGCCTACCTCGAGATATGTGCTGTGCCGATATCACCGTAATTCCGAAACCAGGAAAAAATCCCTTGGAGCCAGCTTCATATAGGCCCATCTCCCTCATTAATTGTGATGTGAAGATTTTGGCGTCGGTTCTGGCGAGCCGGCTTAATGGTATTTTGCCCTCCCTTATCGCTCCTCGACAGGTGGGCTTTGTCCAAGGGCGTGAGGCGACTAAGAATATTGCCCGGCTGCTCCTTGGTATGGAGCACTGCGTGAGAGAAAATGAAGCCTTATTCTTAGTTAGTTTAGACGCTGAAAAAGCGTTTGATAGGGTGGCCTGGCAGTACTTGTGGGATGTTTTGGACAAGTTTGGATTGCAGGGCGACTTCGTTTCGTGGGTCCGGGCATTGTATCATCGCCCTATGGCGCGCGTGGTGCTTTGTGGAGCTAGTTCTGATACGTTTGAGTTGGAGCGTGGGACGCGCCAGGGCTGCCCGCTTTCCCCTTTGCTCTTCGTGCTGTCCCTGGAACCCCTGCTGCATGCTATTCAAGGTCACCAGGACATCCATGGTATTAGGCTCGGGGGAACGGAGATGAAACTGAGCGCCTTTGCCGATGACATGTTGCTGTGTCTCACTAACCCACAGCCCTCATTGGAACGAGTTTTGCACCTTATTCAGGAATATGGTGCTTTTTCTGGTCTCAAGATTAATGCCTCTAAATCAATGGTTCTAGATGTTGGGAATAGGGGGCGATCATTGTGGCAGGGGGCTTTCCCCCTGGTGTGGGCGGAAGGGGAGATCAAATATTTAGGTATTCAATTGCCGGACAACCCGGCCCATCTATATTCGGTGAATGTCCCTGGCATGTTGAGCCGAGCCCGTCAAACTTTTGCAAGGTGGCAGGGCCTTCCTTTGTCTCTCAGAGGTCGAATAGCCTTGTTTACAATGGTAGAGATGCCCCGATGGTTATACGTATTACGTTTACTACCTCTATGGATTCGTGAGGGCGACTGGCGCTGCCTTGATAAATTGTTGCGTGGTTTTTTATGGAGGGGTAGGCGCGCACGTATCCCTTTAAGGGCCCTGATGAGACGCCGAGAGGATGGTGGCCTGCAACTTCCGGACCTTCGAAACTATAATCTCTATTATTTGACTAGGCATATCTGGTCCTTGGTGGCCGGGACGGGGGGTTGCGCTCCGACTCCGCAGGTAAACGCTAGTTGTGTACCTCTTCATGGTCTAGCGCTCTTGCACTCGGCTTCGGGCCGTGGGTCCGTGGGTGGTTGGACATACATGGCGGCCCTTAAGGCGGCATGGCGGACATTGTGCTCCCGCTTTGGCTGGGATTGGCAGCGGTCGGCGCTCTTGCCCTTGGTGGGGAATCCAGGTTTCCCTCCGGGCTTCTCACGGCTTAACGTATTCCAGGATTGGGCTCAGAAAGGTGTTATGTGTGTATTGGAGATCTCCTTGCGCCTGATGGATCGTGCCTAGACACCTTTAGTGTATTGCAGAGTCGTTACCAGCTCTCTCGACATGATTTTTACGGGTACTTACAAATTCGCCACTATGTGGCTGGACTGGGTGGTGCCTCTGTCAATCCGATTTACTTGGGAGCTCCGGTAAGAAGGTGGCTTGAGCAACTTGACGTCGGTTCTAGGGGGGGTTGGAAAGGTGGGAATTACTACACCCGGCGGGTGATGATGACTGTTTGGCTGACTTAGTTCATCGCTGGGTAAGAGACGGTATGTCAACTCTGACGGTGTCGGACCTGCGCGAAGCATTTGAGGGCATCCCGAGGGGTGACTTCTGGATATACTTGCAAGAGTTACAGTTTAAATTCCTTTGGAGAGCCTATACTACGGATGTATGGGCTTTTAAGGCGGGTGTGCGTGTATCACCCAATTGCGGTTGGTGTACGTCCGATAGAGGCACGTTGCTTCATAAATTTTGGGAATGTTCTAAAGTGAAGCACATGTGGAAGTACGTCTGTGGTGAGTTTGACAGATGGCTAGGTGTACCTCTGCATTGGAGTGCTGAGGTCTGCTTGTTTCATCGATGGGGGACTGAGAACCAAGCCCTTACGCCACCTCAGAAGCTCTTATTAACCCGGGGATTATTGTTAGTAAAAAAAGTCCTGTTGGGCGCCTGGGTTGATCCGACCCCTCCTGGAGTACAGATGTGGGAACACGCCATGCAGGCCTTGCTCTATATGGAAAAACTGACGGCCAAACAGCAGGGTGGGAGGGTGTGGGATTCTTTTTTGGAACTATGGGCACCCCTATTGGATCAATTACCTGTGCAGGACTGCAGCATGACAATTAACGTATGATTCTCTATTATTGCTACCCACCTACTGTAACATCACTGCATACGTGCTACGCCTTCCGCATACTCTTCCTGCTTAACGATTGTGTCATGTTAATTCAGTGATGTTCTCTCCAGTCGTGTGCCCTCCTGTACCCAGGAGTTCTATATTACACTGGGTGAAGGAAACTAGCATGACATGTCTGTTGCTAGTTACCAGCCCGTGCTGAGTATCTTTTTAGGGACTATCTTCATATAGTTTGGTAGAGGATGCTTGGGGTGATGACTGTGGAGGGATGAGTTTGAGAGATTGACTAAGGGATGGGAGATGACCTGATATCACTAATGGAAATGCATTGACCTTATATTTATAGATGGCTACCAATCGGATCGGAGCGGGGGGTGGGTGTGGGTAGTGGGGGGGGTGAAGAGAAAAAAAAGGGGGGGGGGTCCGTACAAGGGTTTTGGACTGTAACGTACATCTAATGCGTTCTACCTGCTACTGGTGGTGGGCTGTTCTGCAGCTAAGGCTGCGACCCAACTATGAGGGTGTTAGCTCTCCCCTACTACGGTTATGAGTGCCCCACTCCTGTTATTTGTGTAGTTCTGTTTGGGGAGAGTGCTCACTGACTCCGTTCTGTAACCACGTACTTAAGATGGTATTTTTCTTATCATGCTGTTCTTACTTTTATGTATGTTACGTTTTTATGATAACCTTTGTCGCTAAGGGTTAGAGGTAATGTTTAATGTGTTTACCCTCCCCATTTGGGTGGGGACCTGTTATTTGGAAATTGTGTTGCTTGAAAATGTTTAATAAAAATGATTTGAACTAAAGGTGAGGTCAGAGAGGCTGTTGCTGCCAAAAAAGCAACCTTCAGGAAATGGAAAAAAGAGCCAAATGATGAAAACTGGAAACAACACAAGCACTGGCAAGTTAAATGCAAAGTATTGATAAGGCAGGCAAAGCGGGAATTTGAGAAGAAACTTGCTACGGAAGCAAAAACACAAAATAAAGACTTTTTCAAGTACATTCGTAGCAAAAGGCCTGTGAGAGAGTCAATTGGACCGTTAGATGATAGAGGGGTAAAAGGGGCAGTAAGAGGAGACAAGGCTATAGCAGAGAGACTGAATGAATTCTTTGCTTCGGTCTTTACTGAGGAAGATGTAGGGATGTTACCCATGACTGAAGTGGTATTTAAAGGTGATACTGCAGAGGAATTGAGAGAAATATCACTACACCGGGAAGATATATTACAACTATTTGATAAACTGAATAGTAGCAAATCACCTGGACCGGATGGTATACATCCCACAGTGTTGAAAGAACTGAAATATGAGATTGCAGACCTGCTATTGGTAATCTGTGAACTTTCATTAAAATCATCTGTAATACCTGAAGATTGGAGGGTTGCCAACGTAACACCAATTTTTAAAAAAGGTTCCAGGGGTGACCCGGGAAATTACAGACCGGTGAGCCTGACGTCAGTACCAGGGAAAATGGTAGAAACCATCATAAAGAACAAAATTACACAACATGTAGATAGTCATGGCCTAATGGGAGACAGCCAACATGGCTTTAGACAAGGAAGATCTTGTCTTACTAATCTGATATGTTTCTTTGAAGGTGTGCATAAACAGGTAGACAAAGGTGAGTCGGTTGATATAGTGTATCTGGACTTCCAGAAAGCTTTTGACAAGGTCCCCCATCAGAGACTTTTGGCAAAGCTAAAAAGTCATGGGATAGGAGGCAGTGTACTATTGTGGATCGGGAACTGGTTAAAAGATAGAAAGCAGAGGGTAGGGCTAAATGGCCAATATTCCCAATGGAAAAAATTGAATAGTGGAGTACCCCAGGGATCTGTACTGGGTCCGCTACTTTTTGACATATTCATAAATGACCTGGAAAAGGGAATAACTAGTGAGGTTATCAAATTTGCAGATGACACAAAACTGTTTAAAGTTGTTAAAACCCAAGAGGATTGTGGAAAACTGCAGGAGGATCTGGATAAATTGGAAAACTGGGCATCCAAATGGCAGATGAAATTTAATGTGGACAAATGCAAAGTTATGCACCTAGGAAAGAACAACCCACACTATAGTTACACGATGCAAGGCTCCACATTAGAAACCACCACCCAGGAAAAGGACTTAGGAGTCATCGTGGATAACATGTTAAAACCCTCCGCCCAGTGTGCAGCGGCGGCCAAGAAAGCAAATAGAATGCTAGGTATCATAAAGAAAGGGATGGAGAATAAAACAAAGGATATTATAATGCCTCTGTATCGCTCCATGGTACGACCGCACCTTGAATATTGTGTGCAATTCTGGTCGCCGTATCTTAAAAAGGACATAGCGTTATTAGAAAAAGTACAGAGAAGAGCCACCAAATTGGTGAAGGGGATGGAAGGCTACTCCTATGAAGAGAGGCTAAAAAGGTTAGGGCTCTTTAACCTGGAAAAGAGACGGCTGAGGGGAGATATGATAGAGGTCTATAAATTAATGAATGGAGTGGAACGGATAAACGTGGATCAATTGTTTACGCTATCAGAATATAGAAAGACTAGGGGACATGTAATGAAGCTACAGGGTAAACTATTTAAGACAAATAAGAGAAAATATTTTTTCACTCAACGTGTAATCAAACTCTGGAATCTGTTACCGGAGGATGTAGTAAGGGCTGTTAGTATAGCTGGGTTTAAAAAAGGTTTGGACAAGTTCCTGGAGGAAAGGTCCATAAACCACTATTAAAAAGGGACCCAGGATATCAATGCTTGACCCAGTACAAGCATTATGGAACCTGTGTCTTTTGGGGATATTGCTAGGTACGTAGGACCTAGATTGGCCACTGTTGGAAACAGGATACTGGGCTTGATGGACCTCGGTCTGACCCAGTATGGCATGTCTTATGTTCTTATGTTCTTACAAGGAAAAAAAACCCCAAATGTCCCATGCCGACCCCCCATTCAAAATAATTCTAAGCAACCCCTCAGCCACACTCAGCACTCTCACCCACACCAGCAGCCACGAATAACCAAAGGCCCGATTTTGATTTAGGCAGGCTATGCGCCACAGCAGCACAAAGCCTGCCCGCCTACCTCCTTAACCTGGATTTTCACTTCCACTGTGACGGAAGTGAAAATCCGGGTTATGCTGGATGTGCCGGCAGCCGCTGAGGCTAAGTGGGTAGCACAATTTTTGATGCTACCCACTTAGCCCATGCGCCTTAAAGACAAGCAAGGAAAAACCTCGCCTATCTTTAAGGTGCATAGGGCTAAGCGGGTAGCATTGAAATTTGCTGCTACCCATTTAGCCCTTTCCTCCGGCCCCGCTCCAATGCTAACCGCATAGCATCTGGGCGCGTTAGGGACTTATCCAGGATTTTTGAAAGGCACTATCCATGTAGGTGCCTTTCAAAAATCCCGGATGGAGAAATGTCATTTACTGTTAATTTTCTTTCCTGGAACCCTGCTAGAGCAGTCCACACAAGCGGGTTATAACATCATAAGAACATAAGATATGCCATACTGGGTCAGACCAAGGTCCATCAAGCCCAGTATTCTGTTTCCAACAGTGGCCAATCTAGGTCATATGTACCTAGCAGTTTCCCCAAGGGACACAGGTTCCACAATGCTTGTATTGGTTCAAGCATTGATATCCTGGGTCCCTTCTTAATAATGGCTTATGGACCTTTCCTCCAGGAACTTGTCCAAACCTTTTTTAAACCCAGCTACACTAACAGCCTTTACTACATCCTCCGGTAACAAATTCCAGAGTTTGATTACACGTTGAGTGAAAAAATATTTTCATTTATTAGTCTTAAATAGTTTACCCTGTAGCTTCATTGCATGTCCCCTAGTCTTTCTATATTCTGATAAGGTAAACAATCGATCTACATTTACCCGTTCCACTCCGCTCATTAATTTATAGACTTCTATCATATCTCCCCTCAGCCGTCTCTTTTCCAGGTTAAAGAGCCCTAACCTTTTTAGCCTTTCTTCATAGGAGTATCCTTCCATCCCCTTTACCATTTTGGTGGCTCTTCTCTGAACCTTTTCTAATAACTCTATATCCTTTTTAAGATACGGCGACCAGAATTGCACACAATATTCAAGGTGCGGTCTCACCATGGAACGATAGAGGCATTATAATATCCTTCGTTTTATTTTCCATTCCTTTCCTTATCATACCTAGCATTTTATTTGCTCTCTTGGCTGCCGCTGCACACTGGGCCGAGGGTTTTAACATGGTATCCACAATGACGCCTAAATCTTTTTCCTGGGTGGTGGTTCCTAATGTGGAACCTTGCATCGTGTAACCATAGTTTGGGTTGTTCTTCCCTAGGTGCATAACCTTGCTCTTGTCCACATTAAATTTCATCTGCCATTTTGATGCCCAGTCTTCCGATTTATCAAGATCCTCTTGCAATTTTCCACAATCCTCTTGGGTTTTAACAACTTTAAATAGTTTTGTGTCATCTGCAAATTTGATAACCTCACTCGTTATTCCACTTTCCAGGTCATTTATGAATATGTCAAAAAGCAGCGGACCCAGCACAGATCCCTGGGGTACACCACTATTCACCTTTCTCCATTGGGAAAATTGGCCATTTAGCCCTACCCTCTGCTTTCTATCTTTTAACCAGTTCCTGATCCACAATAGTACACTGCCTCCTATCCCATGACTCTAGTTTTGCCAAAAGTCTCTCATGAGGGACCTTGTCAAAGGCTTTCTGAAAGTCCAGATACACAATATCAACCGATTCACCTTTGTCCACCTGATTATTCACTCCTTCAAAAAAACATAACAGATTAGTAAGACAAGATCTTCCTTGTCTAAAGCCATGTTGGCTGTCTCTCATTAGTTCATGACTATCTACATGCTGAGTAATTTTATTCTTTATGATGGTTTCTATCATTTTTCCCGGTATTGACATCAGGCTCACCGGTCTGTAGTTTCCTGGATCACCCCTGGTTCTCCAGGACCAAGCAGGAAGTCAGTCCTCACTTATGGGTGACGTCGGCGCCGACGGAGCCCTCGCGGAGCAATTTTCCCCAGCTTTCAAAGAAAGCCTTTGGGAATTGCAGCGCGCATGCGCGGTAGTCTTCCCGCCCGAAGGTGCCATCTTAGCCAGTCTTCTTTTTTCCGCGGAGCCCTACAGACGTCCCCGTCTTGTCCCCGCAAAAAAGTTGATTTTCCTCTGTATTTATCCTTTTTTCTTTCGGTTCGACGCCGGTCGTTTTCCCGCCCGGACTCGCGACGCCGGTCTCGAGTCCTCTAACGGTTTTTTCGGTTTTTCTGACTTAGTCAGTTTTCGTTTTCGTTTTTTCCCTGGCAGCCCGGTCCTTTGACCTCGCAGGGGCCCTTTTTCCCCCGATGGCTGCCAGTGGCTTTAAGCGGTGTGGTCGGTGTGACCGAAATATGTCACTCACCGACTCACACGACCTTTGCCTCCGCTGCCTGGGCCCAGATCACGAGGAACTGATCTGTGGGCCCTGCAGCAAACTGTCCTCGAAGGCGTTGAGAAGTCGGCGGCATCAGCGCGAAAGAATCTTCGCTGACCCCCAGCCGTACCCGGACCTCGTCGGAGGCCTCACTGTCGAAAGGCTCCAGTTCGGACCGTCGACGGAGCTCCTCCGACCGGGGTTCTCCCTCCGGGGACCATCGACGGAAGGAAAAACCCGCGAGGGCGGCGTCGGTGGACGCTCCTGGCTCCGCGAGGGCCAGGTCGCATAGCCCCGACAGCCGCCCCGGGTCCTTGGAGAAGGATCACCTCCCGAAGCGACCTCGCCTGGAGTCGGAGATGCCTGCCCGGGTAAGTCCTGTTGTCCTTCTGGACTCGCCTCCGCGTCAGCCGACGTCGGGCCCCGAGTCGGGGGCTGCTGGGTCGCCTGAGCTCGGACTCAGGTTGACGGCCTTGGAGAGCAGATTGTCTGCCTTCATGGACCAGCAGCGGGCACTGCTCGCTGGCTTCGCTGGCGTCGCTGCCCCGACCGCCGGGACGTCGACGTCCAAGTCGACCCCGGAGACCGAGCCGATCCTCGAGTCGATGAGAACTCGAGTCGATCCTCGGTCGAGGTCGCCCTCGGCCTCCCGTTCGGGACCGAGGTCGCCGACGCCGACTCCCTCGGCGTCGGGGCGGCTGGCGCCGCTCCCTGCCCGAGCCGACCCCACCGAGTCCTCGTCGGAGTCGGTCTGGGAGTCGGAGGAAGAAGAGTCACCTGATTCTTTCCGGACTCGGTGTGTCCCATCGGACTCTCCGGAGTCCGAGCCTCGGAAGCAGTCCCCCCCGGAGGATGCCCGGTTCTCGGATTTCGTTAGGGATATGGCCAAGGCTTTGGCCTTCCCTGCGGACCCCGAGGAGGAGCCTCGAGCCGAAGAGCTCGACGCCCTCCAGTATGACTCTCCCGCGAGGGAGCACTTTACTGTGCCGGTTCCTCCTATGCTGGAACGACTGCTCTTCCGCATGTGGGAGAGTCCGGCCTCCTCGCCGGTCCTGAGCAAGCGGGTCGATTCTATCTATCGAGTCCGCAAGAGCCCTGGCTTTCAAAAGGCGCAGTTGCCGCACCATTCCATGGTAGTGGAATCGGCCATGCATCGTCTTAAGAGCCAGAAGATGCACTCCTCGGTGCCTCCTGGAAGGGAGGCCCGTAACCTGGATGGCCTTGGCAAGAAGTGCTTCCAGGGCTCTATGCTCGCCTGTCGTGTCCAGACTTACCAGCTCTACATGGGCATGTATCTCAGGGATCTGGCTAAAGAGCTAGCCGGCTTCTCCGCTGGTTTGTCCGAGGAACCCTTGCGGAGGTTCCTAGCCTTGTCCACAGGTATTCGGGAATGCTCAAAGTTCATGTCCCGGGCAGCCTATGATGGCTTTGAAGCCTCGGCTCGAGTAGCCGCAGCCGGCATCGGTGCCCGCCGACAGGCTTGGCTTCAGTCATCCGACCTTGAGCCCTGGGTACAGGACAAGTTGGTCGATGTCCCCTGCCGAGGCGAAAACCTCTTTGGCAAGCCCATGGCGGAAAAGGCTGCACAAATTGAGACTGAGACTCTCACCAGGACCAGGCTTTCTAGGAAGACCTCCGCCCCTTCCCAGAAAAAGAAGGGCTCGGGAAAAAAAGACCTTTACCCGAGGAAGGCGGCTGCCTACAAACAATACCCCCATTATCAGGCCCCTGCAGCTCCCCAACAGGGCCAGCAGGCCAAGGGACGGGGTAACGGGTCCCGTAGGCAGCAAGCCCCCAAGCCTGCGCCACCAGCCCCTGCTCAGCAGGGTGGGGGTTTTTGACTCGCTCAGCATAGCCTCTCCCCCCCCCGCTGGTTCCCCCCAGCACCGGAGGCCGGCTGGTTCACTTCGCCGACAGGTGGTCCAGCATCACCGCAGATGCCTGGGTGCTTCAGGTCGTGCGAGAGGGCTACCTTCTCCACTTCCATCAGGTCCCTCCCTCCTATTTTCCGGGAGAGCCTCCGCGCCCCCCTCTGCACAGGGAGTTGCTCCTTCAGGAGTTAGCAGGTCTTCTGCAGGATCGGGCGGTGGAACCGGTGCCACACCACCTGAGAGGTCAGGGCTTCTATTCAAGGTATTTTCTGATACCAAAGAGAACAGGAGGCCTCCGACCCATCCTGGACTTGCGCAACCTCAACAAGTTCCTTGTGCGGGAGAAGTTCAAAATGCTTACCCTTGGAATCCTTCTGCCCTACCTCCAGCAGGGAGATTGGCTATGCTCCTTGGATCTAAAGGATGCTTACACGCACATCCTCATCCACCCAAGCCACCGCCAATACCTAAGGTTTGTGGTGGCAGGAAATCATTACCAGTACAGAGTACTGCCCTTCGGCCTGTCCTCCGCACCGCGAGTCTTCACAAAATGTCTCGCGGTCGTGGCGGCCCATCTCCGGCTTCACGGCCTCTATGTTTTTCCGTACCTCGACGACTGGCTCATCAGAGCAGCGTCCGCTCAGGAGGTCACCACCGCCACGTGCCGCACGGTGACTCTGCTGCAGCACTTGGGCTTTGTCATCAACTTCGCAAAGTCCACTTTGCTCCCCTCACAGGATCTCGAGTTCATCGGCGCAAGGCTGCACACCCCTCAGGCGCGAGCGTACCTACCGCTCGACAGGGCTCAGCGGCTCATGGACCTAGCCGACCGCTTTCGCAGCCAGCCCCTGGTCTCCGCCAGGCGCTTCCTGAGACTGCTCGGCCATATGGCTTCCACCGTCCATGTGACCCCCAATGCCCGCCTGAATATGCGGCCTGCTCAGTGGTGTCTCCGCCAGCAGTGGCGACAGGCCACGGGCGGCCTAGCAGACCTGGTGCGCGTCTCCGAGCCGCTGGTCTCGTCTATCCGGTGGTGGCTCCGGCAGCCGAACCTGGTATTGGGAATGCCTTTCCAGTCACCTCAGCCGACCCGGGTGCTGACCACCGATGCATCCCTCCTGGGCTGGGGAGCCCATTGCCAAGTGGCACGTACTCAAGGCCTCTGGACCAAGTGGGAGTCTGCTCAGCAGATCAACTTCCGGGAGCTCAGGGCGATCCGCCTAGCTCTCAAGGCCTTCTCCCACCTGACCTCCCAACAGTCCGTCCTTGTCCAGACGGACAATCAAGTTGCCATGTTCTACGTGAACAAGCAGGGGGGCACGGGCTCCTTCCTCCTCTGCCGGGAGGCACAGAAGCTCTGCTCTTGGGCCGTCAGTCACGGCATTCTCCTCAAGGCAGTTTATCTCCCGGGCCAAGAAAATTGCCTGGCGGACAAACTCAGCAGGGTCCTCCAGCCGCACGAGTGGCGTCTGGACCCCTGATTGTTCAGAAGCTCTTCCTCAGGTGGGGCCTCCCCACAGTGGATCTCTTTGCCAGTCCTCACAACCGGCAGCTTCCTCGCTTCTGCTCTCGTCAGCCTCACCCCCTTCGGGTGGCGGCGGACGCCTTTCTGATCTCATGGTCGGGGAGCCTTCTGTACGCTTTCCCTCCCATCCCGTTAGTCTCTCGGACCCTTTTCAAGGTTCTCCGAGACAAAGCTTTCATGATCCTGGTGGCCCCTCGCTGGCCCAGGCAGCCGTGGTTTCCGCTCTTGCTGCAACTGGCGGTGGAGGATCCAATCCCTCTGGGGGTGCAACCGGATCTCCTCACCCAGGATCAGGGGTCCCTACTGCACCCCAACCTCAGGTCTCTCAACCTCATGGCCTGGCTGCTGAGAGGGTAGTCCTTGCTCCTCTCCTCTTGCCGGCAGAGGTGGAGGAGGTCGTCTTGGCTTCGCGACGGCCTTCTACCCGCAAATGCTACGCCCTTAAATGGCGTCGCTTTGCAGTCTGGTGTACCCAACAGTCTCAGGATCCCTTCTCCTGCCCGGTGTCGGTGATCTTACAGTACTTGCTACACCTCTCTAATCTGGGACTTAAGTCCAACTCCGTCAAAGTTCACCTCAGTGCTCTTTCCGCACATCATGTGCCGGTGGGCGGCAGACCTCTCTCCAACGACCCTCTCGTAGCGAGGTTTCTCCGAGGTCTCCTACTACTTAAACCACCTCTGCGCCCGCCAGCGCCTGACTGGGACCTGAATGTGGTTTTACAGCGGATCACCTGTCCGCCTTTTGAACCTATGGCTACCTGCTCTCTCCGTTTTCTGTCTTGGAAAACGCTGTTCTTGATAGCCCTCACTTCCGCTAGGCGCGTAAGTGAATTACAGGCCCTCGTGTCTGATCCCCCCTACACTCGGTTCTACAAGAATAGGGTAGTCCTACGGACTCACCCAAAGTTTCTGCCTAAAGTGGTCTCCCCTTTTCACTTGAATCAGGAGGTGGTACTTCCAACCTTCTTTCCCAGACCACACTCCAGCCGAGCTGAGACGGTCCTCCATACCCTGGACTGTAGAAGGGCGTTGAACTTCTACCTTGACCGTACGCGGGAGCACCGTAAAGCTGCGCAGCTTTTTGTGTCCTTTGACCCCAATAAATTGGGGCTCCCGGTCTCCAAGCGTACTCTGTCCATCTGGGTTGCGGACTGTATCTCTTGGGCTTATGGGGCAGCCGGACTCGCCTTAGAAAGTCGAGTCACGGCTCATTGCGTTCGGGCAAAGGCCACGTCAGTGGCTTACCTCCGCTCTGTTCCGCTGGCAGACATCTGCCGGGCCGCTACTTGGTCTTCGAGCCAGACTTTTGCGGTCCATTACTGTCTCGAGAGGGAGTCCCGTAGGGACAGTGCTTTCGGACAGGCAGTCCTCCGTAATCTCTTTGAGGTCTGAGCAACTCCTACCCTCCATCCCGGATGTGGGCTACCGGTGGGTGATAATTCAGCGAAGATTCTTTCCTTCTGTGCTGCTGAGCTAGAGGGAGCTCATTTTTGTGCTTAGGGTCTCCGGTAGCCTTGAGCTTGGGAGTCCCATAAGTGAGGACTGACTTCCTGCTTGGTCCTGGAGAAAGCGTAGTTACTCACCTTAAACTGGTGTTCTCCAGGAGCAGCAGGAATCAGTCCTCACTACCCTCCCTCCTCCCCTTGGAGTTGCAATCGTCTGCTTATGTTCTTTTTGCAAATTTTTATGCTGTCTTTTTTAGCTATGTCATCTGACTGGCTAAGATGGCACCTTCGGGCGGGAAGACTACCGCGCATGCGCGCTGCAATTCCCAAAGGCTTTCTTTGAAAGCTGGGGAAAATTGCTCCGCGAGGGCTCCGTCGGCGCCGACGTCACCCATAAGTGAGGACTGATTCCTGCTGCTCCTGGAGAACACCTGTTACAGGTGAGTAACTACGCTAACCTTTTTTAAAAATTGGTGTTACATTGGCGATCCTCCAATCTTCAGGTATTAGAGATGATTTTAATGATAGTTCACAGATTACTAATAGCAGGTCTGCAATCTCATATTTCAGTTCTTTCAATACCCTTGGATGTATACCATCCGGCCCAGGTGATTTGCTACTCTTCAGCTTATCTAATAGTTGTAATACATCTTCTCGATGTATCGCTATTTCCTTCAATTCTTCTGCACCTTTAAATACCACTTCAGTCATGGGTAACATCCCTACATCTTCCTCAGTAAAGACTGAAGCAAAGAATTTGTTCAGTCTCTCCGCTATCGCCTTGTCGCCTCTTAGTGCTCCTTTAACCCCTTTATCATCTAATGGACCAACTGACTCTCTCACAGTTTTTTTGCTACGAATGTACTTGAAAAGGTCTTTACTTCGCGTTTTTGCTTCTGCAGCAAGCTTCTTCTCAAATTCTCCCTTTGCCTGCCTTATCAATGCCTTGCATTTGACTTGCCAGTGCTTGTGCTGTTTTCAGGTTTCGTCGTTTGGCTCTTTTTTCCATTTCCTGAAAGATGCTTTTTTGGCAACAACAGCCTCTCTGACCTCAACTTTAAACCATGCTGGCAGTTTTTTGGACTTCTTTCCACTTTTCTTAAAGCGTGGAATACAGCTGGTCTGGGCTTCCAAGATAGTATTTTTCAACATCAGCCAAGCCTGATGTACGTCTTTAACCTTTGCAACTGCTCCTTTTAGTTTTTTCTTGACTGTTTTCCTCATTTTATCATAGTCTCCCTTTCGAAAGTTAAAAGGTAGTACTGTGGATTTCCTTACTATCCCTCCTCCACTAATTAAATCAAAGGCGATCATGCTATGATCACTATTGCCAAGTGGCCCCAACAACCTTATCTCTTGCACTAGATCTGGTGTTCCACTAAGGATTAGGTCTAATATGGCTTCCCCTCTGGTCGGTTCATGAACCAGCTGCTCCAAGAAGCAGTCATTTATTTCATCTAGGAACTTTATCTCCCTAGCATGTCCTGACGTGACACTGACCCAGTCGATACCGGGGTAGTTGAAATCACCCATTATTATTACTGTGCTGTAACTTTTGTTATGTTCCCCTACCAGCAGATACTGGAGACAGAAGTTACCAAAGGCTTCAGAAAACATGCTTTGAGATTATCCATAGGACCCCTAGGGGTCGCCTTCATTATATCCTTGGAAAAGCAGAAACTACATCGTTCTGTGCAACAAGGCAACTCATCCAGAACTATTTTACACATGCCGGAAGGCACAACTATGTACAGGTGCCTGAGATACAATGCTTCAACCATGTGCTCTGCTAAATAACGGCTATCCACTTGGCTCTGTTTAACAGTGGCAGACCACAGGGCGGGAAGTGGACTGGTCTAGCCGGATTCCAGAAAAGGAAATTAACAGTAAGTGAAATTTCTCTTTCCAATTCTTCCTGCTAGACCAGTCCTCACAAGTGGAAAGTAACCAAGCTACTGCACTGTAGAGTGGGAAGAAACAGCCACAGTCACCACCTTTGCTCCAAACTGCACTGCATCACAGGCGTGGCGATAGTGACGGCCAAAGTAGAAAGGATCAGGTAGCTGCCCGACATATGTCTTGAGGTGCCACTTGAGAGCATTCTGCCCAAGAGGCCACTTGAGCCTGCATGGAATGAGCCTGAAACTCAACTGGTACGGGCCTACCATGCAAAATATATGCTGACTCAATAGTGCACGTGATCCATCAGCCAATTGTGGATTTGGAAACTGGGAGCCCTTTCCGAGGGCTTTCAAAGAGGAGGAATAAGCGATCTGACTTGCGAAAAGGTCTTGGTCACCTTAAGATAGTGCCGGAGAACCCAGCGGACATGAAGCGATCGAAGCTCAAGAGTCCCGCTGACCTCCTGGTCCTTGGGAAAGGAAGGCAGAGAAATGGTCTGATTGAGGTGGAAGGGCATTAAGACCTTTGGTAAGAAGGATGGGATCACACAAAGCGAAACCCCTCTTGGACAGAAGGGGAGGTATGGGTCCCGACACGAAAGGGCTTGGAGTTTGGAGACTCCAGGACGAAGTGATGGCGACTAGGAATGCTGTCTTGAAGGACAAGTCACACAGAATTGTATCCTTCAGTGGTTTAAAGGACGGCTTCTTAAGACTGGAAAGCACTAGGGGAAGGTCCCAAGAGGGAACGACGGAATGAAGAGGAGGGCACGAGGCATGTACCCCGCGGAGGAAGCAACTGATATCTGGGTGAGATGCTAAGGAATGGCCTGAGATGGATCCCTAAAATCAAGTGAGGGCACCTGCAAGAAGTTGAGCGCCAGCCCTTTCTCAAAGCCTTCTTGCAGAAAGGCAAGCAGATCTGGGATTTGCACATGCCACGGTGAAACAGATCGTTGAGCACACCAGGACTCAAAGAGACGCCAAATTCATGCATATGCCAGGGAGGTGGAAGGATGACGTGCCCTGAGTAGAGTACTCACTACCTGTTGCGAATAGCCCTTGCGCTTTAGGCAGCGCCTTTCAAGAACCAGGCCGTAAGCGAGTAGGGAGCTGGATTGTCCATGAGTACCGGGTCCTGGCATAAGAGCTCTTTACGGAAATAGTGGCGCCATCGTCAGAAGTCGCACCAGGTCGGCATACCACAATCTCCGCAGCCAATTGGGCACTATCAGAATGACTAGTCCTCTGAGGAACTCTAAGCGGTGGAAAACCCTCCCGATCATGACCCATGGAGGAAAGATGTAAAGGGGGGTTGACTTCGGCCAGGGGAGAACCAGTGTGTTGAGACTGCTGGACCCATGTTCCTTCCGCCAACTGAAGAATTGGAGAGCTTTGGCATTCGCCGCTGTGGTCATCAGGTCAAGCGAAGGCATGCCCCAGAGATGAACAAGCTTGTGAAACACCCAAGGAGCAAGTTCCCATTCCCCGGGGTTCAGGGAGTGCCGACTGAGGAAGTCCACTTGAATATTCTCCATGCCTGCAATGTGTTGAGCTGACAAGGCTTGAAGGTTGATCTCCGCCCCAAGGAAAGAGGAGACTCATTGCCCTGGCTGCTCCTGGGCATTTGGTGCCCCCCTGTCTGTTGAGATAGGGTTCTCTCAGAAAATGCCACTACAGTGGCTTGACTGCCCATCCACAGAGAAGTAGAAGAAAGGTGACTAGCGCAAGTTGGACTGCTCGAGCTTCGAGACAATTGATGGTCCAAGTTGATTCCCGATAGCTCCAAGAGCCCTGAACCGTCTTGTTGCAGCAGTGAGCCCCCCCAACCTGTCAGGCTGGCATCGGTCATCACCACCACCCAGTGTGTCCAAGGGTATCCTGCGGAGCAAGTGGGCTGGGGCCAGCCACCACTGGAGCGACCTGCGAACTTATCACAGAAGCTGCAGGCGAATGCTGTAATCCTGAGACACTGGAGACCAGCGGCTCAACAGAAAGCGTTGCAGGGGTCGCATGTGGGCCCGCACCCAGGGAACCATGTCGATTGTCACTGCCATAGCTCCCAGAAGTTGCAAGTAGTCCCAGACCCTGTGTGGACCTGCATCAGGAAGAATCAAAGCTGCTGTGAGAATTTCTCGCAACGGTCGTGCTTCAAAAGGTAGACCTGCCCTTGTCGGGTGTCGAACCTGGCCCCAGGAAATCAAGGGACTGTGAGGGATGCAGGAAGCTTCTGGCATGATTGACTACCCAGCCGAGGGACTTGAGAAAGCTGCCAACGTGGGAGATGGTATCCAAGGCCTCCTCTTGGGACTTCATACAGTTGAGCCAGTCGTCCAAATAGGGGTGAACACGAATTCCGTGCTTCCAAAAAGCTGTTGCAACCACTACCATGACCTTGGAGAATGTGCAAGGCGCCATTGCTAGCCCAAAGGGCAGTGCTCGAAACTGATAGTCGCAGCCCATAACGGCGAAACGTAGAAACTGTTGCTGATCGTCGTGGATAAGAATGTGAAAGTAAGCCTCTGCAAGATCCAGAGAGGCAAGAAACTCTCCCGGGCACATCGCCTGGATAGTGGATCAAGGGTCTCCATCCGAAAATGAGGCACTCTTAATGAGTGATTGACTTCTTTTAAGTCCAAAATGGGCCTCTATGAACTGTATTTTCTTTGGGACCACAAAATAGATGAATACTGGCTCTGCCCTCTTTCTGGCTTGGGCACTGGAAAGATGGCCCGAAGATGCAAGAATCGTTGAAAAGTGGCCTGTATGGCCAGACGCTTGGTAGCGGAGCTGCAAGGGGAGATGAAGGCATCTGGAAATGGGTCTTGTACACGCAAGTGAATAGCCGAAGCAAACAATATTGAGCACCCACTAGCCGTTGGTGATCATGGCCCACTCCTGGTAATAAAGGGACAGTCAACCCGACTGGGGGTGTCCCAGAGTGGGCCGTTAGGCCGTCATTGGGAGGAGCGGCTGGCTCCAGAGAACTTAGAAGTGCAGGAGAAGGAATCCTTGTTCTGGAGGAGAAGGAATTCTTGTTCCAGCAGAGACCGCGAAAGGGGCAGTGATCTGGAGCGGATCTCCCTGGGCGATATCTCCAAGAAATGCGAAAACACGAGCGTGGAATGAAAGACGATGTGGCACTGGAGCGACGAAAGGACATTTTAGGCTTGTCCTCCCGCAGACGCTGTGGCTTCACTTCCCCGAAGTCCTTAAAAAGTTTCTCCAGGTCCTCCCCAAAGAGGAACTTGTCCCTAAAGCGGAGCTGAGCTAGCCGAGCTTTAGAGGAAATGTTGGCTGACCAATGCCGGAGCCACAACTAATGGCAACCCACTGTGACGGCTGCCACAGAGCAAGCCGCCAAACGCAGCAGGTCATAAAAGGCATTGGCCAAAAAGGCTGCCACTGATTCTAAATGTGCCACAGGAGGATCTTCCGGCAAGAGCTGAATCTAGTGCAAGAGTGTATGTGCCACCAGACCGCCACAAGAAGTGGCCTACAGGGCTAGGGAAGGAGCTGAAAGATCATCTTCAAAAGAGCATCAACCTTGCGATCCTGCTGATCATGTAAGGCGGCACTCCTTTCCACTGGGATGGTCGTATGCTTAGTCACAGCTATGATGATGGCATCTACCTTTGGGTAGCGAAGCCATTTCTCCATATCTGCTGGAGACTAGCTATAGTACAGGCCCAAATGCTGGGCTGTACGCAAGGATGCTGGGCTGTACACAAGGAATCCCACTTCAGGGAAACCATTTGTTGACGTTCCAAGGGAAAGGCCTCGAGGGCTTGCAAATGCACACAATTATGGTATTCATCTGCACCTTAGGAGACAGTCTCTGGATATATGAAAGGGTCCGGTATGCGGAGAGCTTCCATAACCTGAGTGATGAGTGTAGGGAGTTCCTCCTGAAAAAGGCGGACGCCGTGGGCCTCCTTGGATTCATCAGGGAGGTCTTACGATGGGGGACCATTCTCCCTCCTCTCTATCTGATGCACTGTCTGTCTCTTCTGCGGAGAGCTGACCGCCCTCCACAAGGGGTGCAAGTTCTCCTTCTTCTTAAGTCCATGACACCGACCGAGGTATGTGGGGGGCCTATCTGAACCTGCAATAGCAGTCCTGGAGCGCTTCCTAGTTGCGTATTCCATACTATCAAGGAGCATCCCAGGGGCTGATGCTCCAGAGGAACCAGGTGCCAAGGAACCAGGCGAAGACTCTGACCTCCAGAGAGTCCATGTTTGCCGGAATAGACACAAACTGATCCAATTCACGATCAGCACTATCCTGTAAATGTGCTGTGTGCTGTGGCAGCAAGAGAGGATGTGAGGAGCGTTCTAAAAGTTCTGAAGGGTCAATTCCATCCAGAGTAGGGCCTGAGGAGGAAAGAGGTAAAGGTTGTGGTAAATGCTTCACCAGAGGAGAGGAAATTGTGCTTTTATGCTGACTGGGGTCGACTCTCTAGGGTTCTTTGCATATGTGGCACAAAGCTGGTCCATGAAGTACTGGAGCTTGTGGCCGCAGGCCAGACAACACAGCAAGGAGGAAAGCATTGCTCCCTGGACTGCACAGCCAAGGACAACTGAACCGCTGAAGCAGGAACAGTTGAGTATGAGGCACATATGGAGGCTGCAGGCAGTGACACTTGTAGCATGCTGCACACAAAATGGCCACCGCAGACTGCAACGGCATAGACAGGAGTTCCGAAATGGCAGGAAGGGAACGGCAGTGTCAGCGGCTAAACAGATCTCCCCTGGGAAGATGGCACTCTACTTGCCAGTGGAATCCCACTCGCTGAAGGAGGGTCGGGTGGGGGGACCAGAGGAGGGAGGTTCCGAATTCACTGTGAAACTGCTGCTGTAAGAGAGCCAGCCAGAATGCCAGCTGGAATACTTGCAAGGTACTGAAGCAGGCCCCCGCTTTAATGTTGTCCCTTTATTTCCTTTCCCTACTGATAAGGGATTTCAATATGCCGGATTTTGACTGGTGCATCCCTGCTGCAGTGTCACTTAGAAGTAAGGAGATCCTGGACTCTTTGCAGGAAGAACTATTCAGGCAACTGGTAACAGAACCCACAAGTGAAGGGGCCATACTGCACTTGGTGCTTACCAATGGTGAAAGTGTTTCTGATGTTATAGTGGGAGATCATTTTGCATCCAGTGATCACCAGATGGTGTGGTTCAGTATTAGGACTAGGGCTGATAAAATCCATTCAAATGCGAGGGTCTTAGGCTTTAGGAAAACTAACTTTGCCAAGATGGGCCAATACCTCAAGGAGTCATTAGCGGGATGGGAACAGCTGGGGGATGTAGAAAAACAGTGGGCAAACTGAAAGGGGATATTTTAAGGGCAACCAAGGGGAGATCGCTGCTTGTGTGCTTCAATCCAGCTACCGGCATGGTGCAGTGAGGCGGCAAGCAGGCAGTCTGTTGGAGTCCTGCTTCTGCACTGCAAGGACCATCTTCGCCATGCCCCCTGACGATAGCAGCGGGGGCCTTAAAGCACAGGCCCGCACCGCGGGATGTAGTTGTGTGCAAAGGGACAGATCTGTGCCTTTAGAGTCCCTTTGGAGCTATGAGGAGCGACAATCGGGATGGGTAAAAGGAAAAAGCAAACTTTTAATGTGAGTACTGTACTGTTAATCCATCTAAGTCAGCTAAAGCAATCGGTCTGATGGATAAGACGACCAAGTGCTCTGAAGATTTGAAAACATACCGCCCTCATGCTTGTCCCTCCTCGGTCTTAACCTCGTCAGTTTTGGGGGAAAGTAACCCATCCCCTCTTTCCTGCAATGGGATTGTATGTTCTGCGATGTCCTTTAAAGACAGTTTGACGTTGCATCGCCAGCAGTTGTTGGAGAATGCTTCGCGGGCAAAAAAATCTGTTTCCTTAATTCTCCTAAAACCAATTATATTTCACCATTATTATTATTTCAAAAATATTTAAAGGAAGTGTTGGGTTTCTTGAGTCGGGAGACATTGTTAAATAATCTATATTATTTGCCTAGAATGATAAAGTCCCAATCCAGGGAGCAGGGGTTGCGAACTCCACTTAATGCTGTGGATACTTTAAATATTTCTGATTATATAGAGTCACAGTTAGATGAGATACCTTCCAGAGCCACACTCCTGTTTCATTTAATTCAGAAATGGATAAAAATATGATATTGTCTTTTCTTTCAAAAAAAAACAAAAAAACACAACTGTTTTGCGGGCAGAGGATTAGTGTTTTCCCCGACATCTCTAGGCAGACGTGGATGAGGCAACAAGGCTTTTTGGCCTTGAAGCCTCAGGTTATGGCTGCTGGAGCAACTTTTTTTTTGTATCCCTGTAAATGTGTAGTGACGTCGGGGAAAGATAACTGTCTTTTTTGATGTTACGCAACTTGAGGATTTTCTAAAGACCCGCCAGCTAGTACCTAATAAGGCTGTAACTTGAATTGATGTTTTGCCGGATGGATTAGTTAATTTGGGTTTAAAATGTTTGATTATTGTAGTTGGATAAACCTATATTTATGGGGGTATTTATTTTTTATTATTTTATTTACACAGGCTTTGATCTCGCCTAGATGTGGGCTGGTGATTTTTTTTTTTTTTTTTTTATTTGTACTGTAAATTGATACTATTTTTCCTTGATTTTTCCTGATTGTTTTTTTATTGTAACAATTTTGAAAATACGAATTAAAAAAAAAAAAAGGACAGCCAAAATTTTTATTAGAAAGGTAAATAAAGGTAAAAGGAGGAGGCGGCCACTATGGTCCTTAAAAGAAGTAGCTGAAAAGGTGAAGAAAAATAAGAGATCACAGAGAGAGGAAGACAGGCATCTATATTTGGAAAATCTTAGAGAGACTGGCAAAGTAGTCAAGAAAGCAAAGAATCAAAAAGAAGAAATAGTCAATGCAATAAAATGGGAGGATAAGACATTTTTCAGGTATGTTAATGAGAGGAGGAAGGGGAAAAGTGGTATTGTCAGACTCAAAGGTGAAGGGAAGGAACATGTAGAAGTTGATGAGGATAAAGCAGAATTGCTTAACAAATATTTTTGTTCTATGTTCACAGATGAAGGACCAGGAGCAGGACCTCAGAAAACACACGCTAAACTAAATGTAGACAAAGCGATGGAAACAGATGGGTTACACCTGAGAATTCTGAGGGATCCTGGGGATATTCTAGCAGCTCCACTGACTGACCTTTTCAATGCCTCTTTGGAGTCGGGAGTGGTGCCAGAGGACTGGAGAGAGGCACATGTGATCCCCTTACACAAAAGCGGAAATAAGGATGTGGTTGAAAACTACAGGCCGGTTAGTTTAACCGGTGGTGAGTAAATTATTGGAAATGCTGCTGAAAGAGAAAATAGTGAGGTTTCTGGAATACAAAGGATTACCGGATCAGAGGCAGCATGGATTCACCAGAGGCAGGTCTTGTCAGACAAATCTGATAGATTTTTTTGACTGGGTGACCAGGGAGTAGGACCGAGGGAGAGCCCAAGATGTGCGTATTTAGATTTCAGTAAAGCCTTTGACCAGGGCCGGATTTACCTTGAGTGAGGCCCTACGCCAACAAAAATTGTGGGCCCCCAGCAGGGGCGGCCCAAGGGGGGTGCGGGGCCTCATTTGCATAAATATTTGCATAATGTTACCATATACTAACTTTTAGTAAACGTGCCTCTTAATGAGTGTATGGATAAAGAAAGACTAAAAGATTTCTACATTACTATAATCCAGTGCCAACTGCCAGACACATTAGGAACTACTACAAACACTGCCCATTTAGAACCCATAGTAAACCCGCCGTATCCTAACAGCACTACCAGGACTCACAAAGCACCATACTCTACCAATCAAAAGGCAACACTGCAAATATTAAACCAATACATTTCAGAGAACAACAATACATGACCTACTGGGGAAAGAGAACAAGTGGCAATGTCAAATAGGAATTATATAAACAGAACACCTCAGCTCAGTTACACATGCAGAACATAGACCATCACCAAACAAGTAATCACAATTTAGAAACAGGAAGACAATAATTAAACTGGGAATCCCAAAAGCCAAACTTGGAATGTACAACACTGTAGAAATAAAACTATACATTAATTTGCTCTTGTACTAAACAAAGCGCAGACGTTAATGATGCACATTTACCAGAGCTGACATATTCCAATTAATAAATTCAAAATAAAGAGATATTTTTCTACCTTTTGTGCATTTTTTTTCAGCTGCAATTGCTCCAGCCACTTTCTTCTGGTTTCTTCGTGTCTTCTGCTAACTCTCCATCGTCTGCTGTCCATTTGTCCTTTCTTCTCTCTTCTAGATTTTTTTCCATTCTCTCTCTACATCTGCTTTAACATACTAATCTTTCTCCTTTTGCTCTTTCCTCATTCCTATTTCATCCACTCAAATTTTACCCCTCCATCCTCAATCCCCACTTACTCTCCCAATACCCGGCCAATTGTAGATTTTTTATCCCTCCCACACAAAATATTTTTCCCTTCTCCATTTTACTCTTCCAGCCCCATCCCATTCTAATCCTCCCCCAACATCAGCTCCCTTCTAGTTCCAGCCTCACCCAGCATCCATTCCCTTCTAGTCCCTGCATCAGCCCATTTCCAGTCCTAGCCACCCATCAGCCCATTTCCAGTCCTAGCAACCCCCCAACCCAATACCAGTCCTAGCCCCCCATCAACCCACTTACAGTCCTTAACCCCCATCACCCCATTTTCAGTTTAAGCCCCCCCTATAACCCATTACCAGTCCTAACCCCCCATCAGCCCACTTCCAGTCCTATCCCCATCAACCCATTGCCAGTCCTACCCCCCTCCATCAGCCCACAGCCCATTACCAGTCCTAACCCCATCAGCCCACCTCCAGATTTAACCCCCCAGCCCATTTCCAGTCCTAGTCCCCCCATAGCCCATTACCAGACAACCCCCATCAGCCCACAGCCCATTACCAGTCTTAACCCCCCCCAAAGCCCATTACCAGTCCTAACACCCCCAACAGCCCATTACCAGTCCTAACCCCATCAGCCCACCTCCAGATTTAACCCCCCAGCCCATTTCCAGTCCTAGTCCCCCCATAGCCCATTACCAGACAGCCCCCATCAGCCCACAGCCCATTACCAGTCTTAACCCCCCCACAGCCCATTGCCAGTTCTAAGCCCCCCCCACAGCCCACAGTCCATTACCAGTCCTAACCCCATCAGGCGCCCTCTAGACTTAACCCCCCCCAGCCCATTTCCAGCCCCAGCCCCCCCAATAGCCCATTACCAGTCCTACCCCCCCCATAGCCCATTACCAGTCCTACCCCCCCCCAGCCCATTTCCATTTCCAGCCCCAGCCCCCCCAATAGCCCATTACCAGTCCTACCCCCCCCCCGTCGGCCTAAAGTAAAATTTAATTTAAAAAAAAAACCTGCTGGCTGCCGCCGCGGGGCCCCCTCTGCTGCCGCGGCAGCACCGACTGACCCGCGGGGGCCCCATCTACAAGCTGAAGCCGTCTGTTCGGTTCGGTCCTCCCTCCCTCCGTGCACGCTGTGAGAGGCGCGAAGGGAGAGCGTCTCCTCGCGGCTCTTTAACAGATACGCGAGGAGACACTCTCCTTTCGCGTCTCTCACAGCCTGCAGCCTGCACGGAGGGAGGGAGGGAGGAACGAACCGAACCGACGGCTTCAGCTTGTAGACGGGGCCCCCGCGGGTCAGTCGGTGCTGCCGCGGCAGCAGAGGGGGCCCCGCGGCGGCAGCCACCAGGTTTTTTTTTAAGTTGTATTAAAAAAAAATTAACTTGTTCTTTTTTTGTGTTCCCCTGCCGGCTGTGGGCCCTACGCCATGGCGTATAGGTAAATCCGGCCCTGCCTTTGACACTGTTCCACACAGGTGACGTATAAACAAACTGCACCCTAGGGATTGACCCTAAAGTTACTGCTTGGGTAAGAAATTGGTTGAGTGGGAGGCGACAAAGGGTACAAGTAAATGGAGCTCATTCTGAGGAGGTTACCAATGGTGTGCCGCAGGGATCTGTCCTTGGTCAGATTCTTTTTAACAGCTTTGTTAGTGATATTGAAGGGCTGTCAGGTAAGGTTTGCCTCTTTGAACATGATACCAAAATCTGCACTAGAGTAGACACCCAGGAAGGCATAGATAACATGAGGAGGGATCTAGCTAAGCTTGAAGAATGGTCTAGAATTTGGCAGCTGAAATTTAATGCTAAAAATGCAGAGTGATGCATTTGGGCTGCAGCAAGCCAAGGGAGTGATACAGTATAGAGAGTGAAATACTTCTGTCCACAAAAGAAGAGCAGGACCTAGGCGTGATTGTGTCTGATGATCTTAAAGTAGCTAAACAGGTAGAAAAGGCGACAGCGAAAGTTAGAAGGATGCTTGGATTCACAGGGAGAGGAATGGCCAGCAGGAGAAAGGAGTTGATAGTGCCTCTGTATAATTCCTTGGTGCAACCTCATTTGAAGTATTGTGTGCAGTTCTGGAGACTGCACCTTCAAAAGGATATAAAAGGGTTGGAGTTGGTGCAGAGGGTGGCTTCTAAAATGGTTAGTGGTCTTCGTTATAAAGCATATGAGGACAGACTTAAGGATCTTAATATGAATACTTTAGAGGGAAGGTAGGAGAGCGGTGATATGATTGAGACATTTAAATACCTCCATGGCATAAATGCACAGAAGGAGAGCCTCTTTCGATTGAAAGCAAGCTCTGCTACTAGGGAACATAGGATGAGGGTGAAAGAGGATAGATTTGGGAGTAATATATGGAAATATTTCTTTATGGAAAGAGTGGCAGATGCGTGGAATAGTCTTCCAGTGGAGGTGGTACAGATGAGGACAGTATCTGACTTCAAAAAAGCATGGGACAAACACAGAGTATCTCTAAAGTTAAAAAGGGGACTGTTGTAGTGGTTGATATGGAAGGGCAGACTAGATAGCCATGTTTCTAAATCTCCCACAGCAGAAGAGGAAATAAGATAGGCAGAAGAGAACGGAGGGACAAGGATTCTGCTAAAAGTCGCCCAAGAAGAGCACTCAAGCGGCCATCTTGGTCGACAAGCTCCGCTACCCTGACTAATCCACTTTAAACATCTTCCCCTAACTGAATATCTGTTATGTAAAGAACATAAAAAAAGAGGCTGAGAGAGGCACTAAACCTCTTGGGGTGTGGACAGACTAGAGGACAAGCAAGGCACAGAGTATCTTGGGAAGCACAGAGAGGTGCTAAGCATCTCAGAAGAGTGAAGAGACTAAAAGGTCGGAGAAAGGCTCCAAGTGCAGGTGAAACATGCGGTGTTTCAGACCCGTGGCTGGTGCCTCTGTGCCACTCACCAGCCTCTTCATGCATTTCAAAGATTAGCTGTGCTGCGGTGTCCAGGCAGAGCCGAATGTGTGCCACTCCCTGCAGGTATTCTATGGAGGACTCTCTGGGGGCCGGAGCCTGCTCCTTCATCTCTTGGTTATAACTCTTCAGGAAGTGTCCATCCTCCTTCAACTGCAGCATTTTCTGTGCCTCAGTCAAGGCACCCATCTTCTCATACATGGCGTCCTGAAAGCAAAGAATACATAGGAGTCAATATTCAAAACACTTTGGCTGGTTATCTTCGGAGCTAACCAACTAGAGTCTTAACTGTATAAAATTTAGCCCCAGTGAATGATTTTTTGAGAAGACATCTGAAAATGTCTTCTCAAAAAATAGCACGCCTATCAACTAGCTAGCCTTCGGATGTACTTATTGTCTTTTCCTGACTCCTGCTCCCTTTGTTTAGCTTGATAGTTAGAACTATGGCACCAAATCTCAATTAACTTGCCTCATAAGTAGTGAACTACCCTGTTTACAATCTGCCTATCTAACCGGTTTACCTTTGCAAATAGATTTGCATGCCATTGTTACCCCTTCAGACAAGTACTTGATTGTATGCTACCTGTTCTATGCTATTGAACCTATCTATATCTAGATTAATATGAATTGTCTGTATGTGCTTACAACGCAAACCAACCTACTAGGTGCATTCAGAACCTCTTCCACACTCTAACTAGCTCACTGTCTTTGATAATAGCGCCTAGGGTTATCAAGATGGGGCCCCCTATCACCAATATAGTTGGCTTTTACTTCCTCTTCTCTAGCTGGCTCCCAATCTCCTGAGCCCTAACCCCCAAATACAATCAGATACCAATCCTACAGAGCCATGGGAGAAGATGGACAGGTATACCTAATCACAACTCTAAATGGGACTCACGCTCACATCACCCCCACCTATTACACAACACACTCCAACATTCTATGAAAGCTAAACAGGATAAAAGCCTCTACCCACAAAGCTTAAAATGTGCCCTCATCAACTCCCGCTCAATTCGTAAGAAGTGGCCAGTGATTGCAGACATAATTTCCCTCCATAACCTTGATATTCTCATGGTTACCGAAACATGGCTATCTCCTGAAGACAATGTCATACTCAACCAGCTCCTCCCTTAAATTTTACAGTGTTTACTAGTCAGACAAAACAAAAGAGGAGGTGGAGTGCTAATCCTCACTAGGTCAGACCTTCAATTCCAGCTGGACGACTCCACCAGCACCAACCACCTAGAGACAGTCTCCATCTCCAACAAGCTCTGCTCTATAAACCTGCTGTATAGAGCTCCTACAGCCTCTCCGGATAACCTCCCAAATATAATAAACCTCGCATCCAACATCCAGAATCCTAATACCCCAAGTTGGATCTTAGGTGATTTTAACCTACCAGCGCTTCAAGATAACCAATCATCGAGTCCCTTGGATACAAACAATTAGTGAACGAACCTACTCATGTGAAGGGTAATACTCTGGACCTTATATTTGCCCCACAGACAGTTGGTGACCAATCACACAAAACCGTGATGTCCATATCTACTGTGCGGTGGTCAGACCACAAACTTATTATCTTCCAGATTCCCACTCACAACAGGCAATCAAAGATCAACAGTGTACCAAGCAATAACTCTAGACTACCTGCTAGAAGCTTCCTTCCATTCAATAGAGATTGTATCCTTGCCGGAACGTGCTCGCTCCTTAATGAGACCTCCCTAAATTTGGAAGATCTGATCACTTGCTGGAACAGTAGTCTCAACGCGATAGCGCTTCGACCACCACCTAGCAGGCCGCAAGGAAAAGAGCCACAGCCCCATGGTACACAGAGGATCTGAGATCATCACTCTCCCGACTACAGAAGCTTGAGAAACGCTGGCGTCGGTCACGCTCCATGGAAGACCATTCAGCTTACACCTATCAGCTATCCATCCATGCAGTGCTATCACAGAGAAGATGAAACAGTACCACACAGATACCCTGAAGCACTCATTAAATAAACCGTATGATTTGTTTAATTTAGTCAAGTCTCTTTTTAAAGAACCAGCTCCCGAACAGCAATATGACATCCATCCTCAGGAGTTTGCAGTTTACCTACAATCGAAGCTATCCCAGACAAATAAACCTTCAATAGAAGTAGCTTCCACAGTCCAAGAGTGCCCAACATCTCTAAATTTCTTCTCTACGCCTGCCAAGAAGCGCATCGAAGACTCGATCACGTCCCTCAATACTACTACTGCGCAAACAGATCCTTGCCCAGCTTTCTGGACTAAGGAACTGCGCAGTGACTTTAGCACAATAACAACCAGAATAATGAACCTGTCCTTCACAACCGGTATTTTCCCTTCTGCCCTCAAGCATACATCTATCAGACCGCTCCTAAAAAATAGCAAGTTAGATCCCAAAAAGGTAGACTCTTACAGACCCATTTCAAGTATACCTTTTCTCGCAAAGTTAATCGAAAAAGAGGTGCAAAGACAGTTACAAGACCATATTGATGCTGCTGCCCCGCTGGACCCTTGCCAACACGGATTCAGAGAGTCTCATGGTGTGGAAACACTCCTTACCACCCTCCTCAATAATATAATTCTGGTGTCGACAACATCCGACAGGGAATTGCACTCATCTTCCTAGACATTGTCGCAGCCTTCGACTTGGTAAGTCATGAGCTTCTCCTAGTACAGCTAAAAGAGAAAGGCGTCTGTGGAACAGCACTTGAATGGTGCAGATCATACTTGTCTGGAAGATGGCAACATGTTCGATCCGGTGGAGCAACATCGGAACCATTTCATCAAGGTCATGGGGTTCCACAGGGATCCTCCCTCTCTGCCTTGATGTTCAACATAAAGAAGAACCACAGAAGCGAGTAGTATTGGAAGTCACAGGCGCTTTATTAAATAACCAAACTCCAACGCGTTTCGGCTGTTGCCTTCATCAGGGGGTACTAGAGGACAGCAGAACAAAACATTAAAATAAATAAATCAATGAATTAAAATATATCAAAACATGAAAAAATATATAAAATTAATACAAAAAATTATTAAATTAATACAAACGATAAATAATAATAATAAATAATTAATCCATAATAAATTAAAATTAAGACACATATATATAAAAATATACCATATAGATAAGAAAACCAACATTATATGATAATAAAATATATATACCATACTTACAAGTGAGTCTTATTGGTACACTAGACGAAGCACACAAAAGCAATAAAGATATGGCACAAACCAATCAATTGGTGGATAATGCTAGAAGTTAATATAAAAACATTAATATGATACTTGAACAATTAAAACCATCAATTTAGACATGCAACATTAAACATGACTTAAAAAATAAATAAATACATGGTTAAAAAAGGACACAATGGAAAACCCAGACCTACAGATTAAACCCAAAAATAAATAAAATTAAAAATAAAAATACATGGGTGCAAGAGTATAGAGCAACATAGGGTTTTATCAGCATTGCATGAACTCGTTTAAAAATTGCAACCCAAATTGAACAGATGACTGCCGAGGAGACCAACACAAAGGATCTATAACATCAACATCTGACCATTTATTTAAACCCATAATATTTAAAAGCCACCCATATCGCTGCTCAAATTATACATGCGACCTATGTGGTATACTAGAGAGTGAAGAAAAATATAAAGGAATCACTAAACATCCCAGTTGGAACAAATCTTCTCAGCACCTTCTTAAAACGCCAACAATTGCCAACTCATAGGAAAGTTAAAAACATAGAAGAAAGTAACCAAAAGTATATAACCAGAAATGACAGCTCGAAGAGCAGATACCTGAACACCAACGGCCAGCTATGTAAAATCCTTGAGAACGCCGACTTTGGCGCGCATTTAAAATGACAGGCTGCACCGAAAAAATACATATGCATGAGATGACGTCAACGGAGTAAACCAGCATATTATATTAACAAGCACTATAGTAAAACACTTGATATCGGGTAAAAAATCCAGAGGTCAAAATAAAACAAATATTATAAAAAAAAAAACACAATTATAGTAATGAAGAAGAAAGCAATCACTAAACCTCACATGTTTATATATATATATAAAAATTTTTTAACAACTTTACTTTGTATTTTATTGTTATGTACCTAGGTACTGTTCGATTGTTTTCACTTGGTTTTTTGTAGATGCACTGATAATTTAGGGATATAAGGTACCTGGTTCATTCATCATTTTTTGTATATTTGTGGGCTCTGTTAGCCATGTTTTCACGTTGAAAATTTTGGTCTCCTATGAGAGTGTTTTTCCGTTGAAAGATAGTTGCGTTTTTTAGGTTTTTAATCACCTTGTTTTATTGTGCCTTAATTATTGTTATATTCAGCGGTATAATAAGTAATATATAGTTTTAATTATTTATTTTTATTTTTTCTATTCATTTTTATTTTTATTTTTATTTAATTAATTTTTGTATCCTTCATTATTTTTTTATCCTTTATACATTTTTAGTGCAATTATTTTGTGATTTTTGACGGTATGTTCCTCAGATGTCTAGTTTGATTTTTAACGTGATAATATTGACTTTTTATAATGGCCCTTCTTTGATGGCAAAGGTTGCTGAAATTAATGTATTGATTAGTATATTATTTTAATATTTTTTATGTTTTAGTAAGACGATATTGTGTGCCAAAACAATTGCGTGATTCACTTTCACTAACGCGCCAAAATCGCAGTTTTTAGATTAGGCTTTTATGCCATCCATGACGGTGAGTCCGCTGCTTGTGAGGTTTAGTGATTGCTTTCTTCTTCATTACTATAATTGTGGTTTTTTTTTTATATATATATTTTTTTTATATTTGTTTTATTTTGACCTCTGGATTTTTTACTCGATATCAACTGTTTTACTATAGTGCTTGTTAATATAATATGCTGGTTTACTCCGTTGACGTCATCTCATGCATATGTATTTTTTCGGTGCAGCCTGTCATTTTAAATGCGCGCCAAAGTCGGCGTTCTCTAGGATTTTACATAGCTGGCCGTTGGTGTTCAGGTATCTGCTCTTCGAGCTGTCATTTCTGGTTATATACTTTTGGTTACTTTCTTCTATGTTTTTAACTTTCCTATGAGTTGGCAATTGTTGGCGTTTTAAGAAGGTGCTGAGAAGATTTGTTCCAACTGGGATGTTTAGTGATTCCTTTATATTTTTCTTCACTCTAGTATACCACATAGGTCGCATGTATAATTTGAGCAGCGATATGGGTGGCTTTTAAATATTATGGGTTTAAATAAATGGTCAGATGTTGATGTTATAGATCCTTTGTGTTGGTCTCCTCGGCAGTCATCTGTTCAATTTGGGTTGCAATTTTTAAACGAGTTCATGCAATGCTGATAAAACCCTATGTTGCTCTATACTCTTGCACCCATGTATTTACCTGCCGTTGAGCAGTCCTGCCTTTTTTATATATAAAAAAACACAGAGTCGTTTTCTTTTGGCTTGCGTTTGTAACAATGTTATCACATATGTTTGTTTGATAGAGTGCATGCCCTGTGCTCATTATTATCTTGTTTCAATGAGATGTTTCAGAAGACTATGTGCTCTAAGGATGATTTATTTTCATCTTTATTTTTATTTTTATTTATTTTTGGGTTTAATCTGTAGGTCTGGGTTTTCCATTGTGTCCTTTTTTAACCATGTATTTATTTATTTTTTAAGTCATGTTTAATGTTGCATGTCTAAATTGATGGTTTTAATTGTTCAAGTATCATATTAATGTTTTTATATTAACTTCTAGCATTATCCACCAATTGATTGGTTTGTGCCATATCTTTATTGCTTTTGTGCGCTTCGTCTAGTGTACCAATAAGACTCACTTGTAAGTATGGTATATATATTTTATTATCATATACTGTTGGTTTTCTTATCTATATGGTATATTTTTATATGTATTTGTCTTAATTTTAATTTATTATGGATTAATTATTTATTATTATTTATCGTTTGTATTAATTAAATAATTTTGTATTAATTTTATATATTTTTTCATGTTTTGATATATTTTAATTCATTGATTTATTTATTTTAATGTTTTGTTCTGCTGTCCTCTAGTACCCCCTGATGAAGGCAACAGCCGAAACGCGTTGGGGTTTGGTTATTTAATAAAGCGCCTGTGACTTCCAATACTACTCGCTTCTGTGGTTCTTCAGTTTGTTTTGCGAGCAGTGCTCCTGTTTGTGTTTCTTGATGTTCAACATATACATGCAACCCATTTGCAATATCATCCGGTCTTTCAATGTAAGTTGCATGGTATATGCAGACGTCTTGCTCTATATGGCATTCAATATAGATAAAAATTGGACCTCTCCCCTCTGACCAATTGCTTCAATGCCATATCTGAATGGCTCCTGTCACAAAACCTCAGAATTCAACATAAGAAAACTGAGGTGCTCTTCATATCGAGGAACCCGAATTTCAGCCCTCCGCAGTACTTGAAGGTGAAAGAAGCCGAACTACTAACAAAACCCACTATATGGTACCTGGGTGTTACACTGGATCAAAACCTAGACATGAAGGCTCACATAGCTAACACTGTAAGAGCTATTTACTACAAGATCCGTTCACCAGACATCTACGCCCCTTGCTTGAACCAGAGGATTTCCGTACTATCTACCAAGCCCTGATCATGCCTCGTTTTGACTATGCCAATGTCATTTTACTAGGACTCCCCCAATCCACCTTGAACCCCCTACAGCTCGCAATGAATAGCGCAGCGAGGGTTCTCCATGGGGCATCTAGGAGAGACCATGTGACGCCCCTTCTGAAGCAGTTACACTGGCTTCCTATTCAGGCAAGGATCATCTTCAAGACAATGTTACTGACCTTCAAAGCAGTAAATAGTCTCTCCTCCTCCTCCTCAATAACCGACCTCATCAAATTCATAACCCCGAACAGATCAAGAAGATCCACAGCAGTAAATACGCTTATGATTCCTCGTGAATCAACAAGATGCACCGCAACAACAGCAAATAAGGCTTTCAGTCTCTGTGCACCAAAACTCTGGAACGCCTTACCAACAAACATCAGAGCAATCACTAACCTAGCCCAGTTTAGAAAGGCCCTCAAACACTACCTATTCCTCAAATACTTCCCAGAGAACACTGAATCTCATCCCCTCTCCAATAGTTATAGCAACACCAAAATACCCAGGGAGTCAAGAGAACACATTTAGTAAGGTGTCCTTGACCATTGATTACATGTTCCATATATTCTGTGACTCTAGGATGTAGAGTAGTTACTCACCTGTAACAGGTGTTCTCCAGGAGCAGCAGGAATCAGTCCTCACTTATGGGTGACGTCGGCGCCGACGGAGCCCTCGCGGAGCAATTTTCCCCAGCTTTCGCAGAAAGCCTTTGGGAATTGCAGCGTGCATGCGCGGTCCCCTTCCCGCCCAAGGATGCCATCTTGCTCAGTCTGATGACATAGCGGAAAGACAGCAAAACGTTAGCAAAATATGCAATAAGAATGACTGCAACTCCAAGGGGAGGAGGGAGGGTAGTGAGGACTGATTCCTGCTGCTCCTGGAGAACACCTGTTACAGGTGAGTAACTACTCTTTCTCCAGGACCAAGAAGGAAGTCAGTCCTCACTTATGGGACTCTCAAGCTTAAGGCTACCGGAGACCTCAAGCCTAACAGTACAGAGGGAAGGAATCTTCTCTGAATACGAATCCGGCCGGTAGCCCAACACCGGGGCCGGAGGGTAGGAGTTGCCTAAACCTCAAAGAGATTGTGGAGGACTGCCTGTCCAAAAGCACTGTCCCTGCGGGACTCCCTCTCCAGGCAGTAATGAGCCGCAAAGGTCTGGCTTGTAGATCAAGTAGCAGCCCGGCAGATATCTGCCAATGGAACAGAGCGAAGATGAGCCACGGATGCAGCCTTCGCCCTGACACGGTGAGCCGTGACTCGACTCTCTAAGGAGAGGCCGGCTGCCCCATAAGCCCAGGCGATACAGTCAGCTACCCAGATGGACAAAGTACGCTTAGAGACAGGAACCCCCAACCGATTGGGGTCAAAAGATACGAAAAGCTGGACAGCCTTTCTATGCTCCCGCGTACGGTCAAGGTAGAAGGACAAGGCTCTTCTACAGTCCAGGGTATGCAGAACAGTCTCAGCTCGGCTGGTATGCGGCCTGGGAAAGAAGGTCGGAAGAACCACTCCTGGTTGATATGAAAGTGGGAGACCACCTTTGGAAGAAACTTCGGGTGAGTCCGCAGGACAACCCTATTCCTGTAGAACCTAGTGTATGGGGGCTCCGACACTAGGGCCTGTAGTTCGCTTACGCGCCTAGCGGAAGTAAGGGCTACCAAGAAGAGCGTTTTCCATGAGAGGAAACGAAGAGGGCAGGTAGCCATGGGTTCAAAAGGCGGACAGGTAAGCCTTTGCAGAACTACATTGAGGTCCCAGTCAGGAGCTGGAGGACGCAATGGAGGCTTAAGCAGAAGGAGGCCTCTGAGAAAACGTGCCAAAGGGTGCGAGGAGAGAGGCTGGCCTTCAACCGGTGAATGATGTGCAGAAAGAGCACTGAGGTGGACTCTGACAGAATTGGATTTTAGACCTAGATCGGAGAGGTGAAGCAAATATTGCAGTACCACCGATACTAGACAGGCGAAGGGGTCCTCGGATCGCTGAGAGCACCAGATCGAGAAGCGACGCCATTTGAGGGCGTAAGACCTCCGGGTGGAAGGTCGCCGAGATGCTAGGACGACGGCTTCCACCTCCGGGGGTAGCCGCAGAGGAGCTAGGACTACCCTCTCAGCAGCCAGGCCATCAGGTGCAGGGCCCTGAGGTTGGGGTGCAGAAGAGTACCCTGATCCTGGGTCAGGAGATTGGGCTGAAACCCCAGAGGAAGAGGAGTGTCCACTGCTAGCTGTAGAAGTAGCGGGAACCATGGTTGTCTCGGCCACCGGGGCGCTACCAGGATCACGGAGGCCCTGTCCTGGACAACTTTGAACAAGGTCCGGGACACCAGTGGTGTGGGAGGGAAGGCACACAGCAGACCCGTGGACCACGGGATGAGGAAAACATCCGGCGCCTCTCGAAGAGGGTGAGAGTGCCGGGAGCAGAATCTGGGGAGCTGCCTGTTCAGGGGACTGGCGAAGAGATCCACCGTGGGAGAGCCCCACCAGCGGAAGATCTGCTGGGCCACCGCTGGGTTCAACATTCATTCGTGCGGCAGCAGAATCCGGCTCAGTTTGTCTGCCAGGCAATTGTCCTGTCCTGGCAGGTAAACCGCTTTGAGGAGGATGTCGTGATCGATGGCCCAAGAGCACAGCCTCCGGGCTTCCTGACATAGAAGGAGGGAGCCCGTGCCCCCTTGTTTGTTCACATAGAACATGGCCACCTGATTGTCCGTCTGCACCAGTACGGACTGACCGAACGTCAGGTGAGAGAAGGCCCGCAGAGCTAGGCGGATCGCCCGTAGCTCTAGGAAGTTTATCTGCTGGGCGGCCTCCCAAGACGTCCAAAGGCCCTGAGTGCATGTCCCCCGACAATGCGCCCCCCAGCCCAGGAGGGGGGCATCTGTCGTGAGCACCCGGGACGGCGGGGGCGACTGGAAGGACATGCCGAGCACCAGATTGGGCAGGTGAAGCCACCATTGCAGGGAGGAGACCAGACGGTCGGAAATCTGTATCAGGTCCGACAGTCTCCCTGTGGATTGACGCCACTGAGTGCGAAGGCTCCACTGAGCAGATCTCATATGTAGACGGGCATGCGGAGTGACATGGACCGTGGAGGCCATGTGTCCGAGCAGTTGCAGGAACTGTCTGGCAGGGGCCGGCGACTTGCTGTTGAACCTGCCGGCTAGAGCCATAAGCCTGTTGGCCCGTTCCAGAGGCAAGAAGGCACGAGCCTGCCGAGTGTCCAGCTGTGCCCTATGAACTCGAGGTCCTGAGAAGGAAGCAAAGCGGACTTCTCGAAGTTTATGACGAAGCCCAAGTGCTGAAGCAGAGCCACCGTACGTTGGGTGGCCTGGGCGACCTCTGGAGCAGACGATGCTCGGATGAGCCAGTCATCCAGGTATGGTAAGACAAAGAGGCCTTGAAGCCTGAGGAAGGCTGCCACCACTGCCAGGCACTTCGTGAACACCCTGGGAGCGGAGGAGAGGCCAAAGGGCAGTACTCGGTACTGATAATGGTTCCCTGCCACCATAAACCGTAGGTATTGTCGGTGGTCCGGGTGAATAAGGATGTGGGTATAAGCATCCTTTAGATCCAAGGAGCATAGCCAATCTCCCTGCCGGAGGTAGGGCAGTAGAGTTCCAAGGGTAAGCATCTTGAACTTTTCCCGCTGCAGGAACTTGTTGAGGTTGCGTAAGTCCAGAATGGGTCTGAGGCCTCCTGTTCTCTTTGGCACCAGGAAGTACCTCGAGTAGAAACCGTGACCGCACAGATGCTGGGGCACTGGTTCCACCGCCCGTTCCTGAAGCAGACTTTGCAGCTCCTGAAGGAGCACGTCCTGGTGCAGCGGGGGTCTGGGTGGTTCCCCCGGGAAGTAGGGGGGAGGCACCTGGTGAAAATGTAGGAGGTAGCCCTTTTGAACCACCCGCAACACCCAGGCATCGGATGTTACGGCTGACCACCTGTGAGCAAAGTGGGTCAGCCGGCCCCCCGTGCTGGGCGAGGGCCCCTGGGGGGGAGAGGCTACGCTGGCATAGTCAAAAACCCCCACCCTGCTGGGCCGGGGCCTGCGTGGTGGGCTTGGGGGCTTTTTGCCTCCGGGATCCGTTACCCTGCCCCTTAGGCTGCTGCCCCTGATGAGGGGTTGTCGAGGCCTGATAGTGTGGGTGGTGCTGCTTATAAGCGAACACCTTCCTCAGGTAAAAGGTCTTTTTTCCCGAGCCCTTCTTCCTCTGAGAAGGAGCAGAGGTTTTTCTGGAAAGGCGAGTCCTGGTGAGAGTCTCTGACTCGAGCTCCGCCGCCTTGTCGGCCATGGGCTTGCCGAAGAGGTTTCCCCCTCTGCAAGGAATATCGACCAACTTGTCCTGCACCCACGGCTCGAGGTCGGAGGACTGAAGCCAAGCTTGGCGGCGAGCCCCGATGCCGGCTCCGGCTACTCGAGCCGATGCTTCGAAGCCATCATAGGCCGCTCGAGAAATGAACTTCGAACACTCCCAAATCCCTGTAGACAGGGCTTGGAACCGCTGCAGGGGTTCCTCGGAGAGACTGGCGGAAAGACCCGCCATTTCTTTTGCCAGGTCGCGGAGATACATACCCATATACAACTGATATGTCTGGACCCGGCAAGCAAGCATAGAGCCCTGGAAGCACTTCCTACCGAGGGCATCCAGAGTCTGGGCCTCCTTACCCGGAGGCACCGAGGAGTGCATCTTTTGACTCTTAAGTCGATGCATGGCCGATTCCACCACCATGGAGTGGTGCAGGAGTTGCGCCTTCTGGAACCCGGGGCTCTTGCGGACTCGATACATGGAATCGACCCGATTGCTCAACACCGGCGTCGAGGCCGGGCTTTCCCACATGCGGAAGAGAAGCCGCTCCAGCATCGGGGGAACCGGTACAGTAAAGGTCTCCCTAGGGGGGGAGTCATATTGGAGGGCCTCGAGCTCTTCGGCTCGGGGTTCCTCCTCCGGATCCGCGGGAAAAGCCAAGGCCTTGGCCATATCCCTCACGAAATCGGAGAAACGGGTATCCTCCGGGGGGGACCGCCTCTGAGGCTCCGACTCGGGCGAGTCGGAGGGGACGCACCGGGTCTGAAAGGAACCGGGTGACTCGTCCTCCTCCATGTCCCAGCCCGACTCCTCCGAGGAGTAGTCGAGTGGCTCCGTGCGTGCGGGGCCCAGGGACCTCCTCCCCGACGCCGAGGCCGGCGTCGAGGACATCGGTCCCGAACGGGAAGCCGAGGGAGACCTAGGTCGAGGATCGACTCGAGCTCGTATGGACTCGAGGATCGATTCGGCCTCCGGGGTCGAAGTCCCGGTGGTCGGGGCAGATGCACTGGCGATGCCGGTGATCAACGCCCGCTGCTGGTCCATGAAGGCAGAGATACTGTGCTCCAAGGTCGTCAGTCTGAGACCAAGCTCAGAAGACCCAGCCTCCACTGACTCGGGCCCTGACGGCGTCGGGCCCGACGTCGGTTCATCCGTGGGGGAGTCCAGGAGAACTATATCACTCATGTGTCCAGGAGTCTCCACTTCGAGGCGAGGAAGCTTCAAAGGCCTCTCCCCCTCCGAGGGCCCGGGGGGGTCGGGCCGGGTTGAGCGACCTGGCCCTCGAGGGACCAGGATTGTCGTCCGGCTCCACCCTCGCGGGCCTCTTCCCCCACCGGTGTTCCTGGCCCCGGGAGCCCCGTTCAGAAGAACTCCGACGATGGTCTGAGCCGGAGCCGGAGCCGGAGCCACGAGGTGTCGAGACCTCTGACGAGGTTCGCGCGGCGTCAGAGAAGATACGATCCCTTTGCGACTGCCGACTCCTCAGGGCCTTCGAGGACATCCTGCTGCACGGGCCGCAACTCATAGGGTCATGTTCGGCCCCCAGGCAGCGGAGGCAGCAGTCATGCGTGTCGGTAAGAGACATGAGTCTGATACAACGATCACACTTTTTAAACCCGCTGGCAGCCATCGGGGGAAAAAGGACCCCTGCAAGGTCGAAAGACCGCGCTGCCAGGGAAGAAGGAGAAAGTGGCGGGAACGCCAGTTGGAACAAAAATAAAATAAAAACGTGAACGGGCTCAAAAGCCCGGCGGGAAGAGGACACACGAACCGAGAAAAAATTAACGAGAAATTAACTAAAGAAATTAACTTTTTCAGCGGCGGTCACAAACTACGTCTGTAGGGCTCCGCGGAAAAAAGAAGACTGAGCAAGATGGCATCCTTGGGCGGGAAGGGGACTGCGCATGCGCGCTGCAATTCCCAAAGGCTTTCTGCGAAAGCTGGGGAAAATTGCTCCGCGAGGGCTCCGTCGGCGCCGACGTCACCCATAAGTGAGGACTGACTTCCTGCTTGGTCCTGGAGAAAAATAGTTATCCTTGTTATCCAAGTTTTTTGCTATCTTGTTAATTGTATACCCTTCCTTGTTATCCAAGTTTGTTGTCTGGTTAATTGTAAACTCAGACATGTTTTCCTGTCTGATCTTTCTGTTCTATGTAAACCGCGCTGATGCCGAATAGTGCGGTATATAAGAAATTCCAAATAAATAAATAAAATCCAGTTAAAAAGTTATCTGTTTAAAAATAGGAGTTTGAGGCATGGCATGAGTTGGTTTCAACTTTAGCTAGATTTCACAGATACAGCAGGGCAAAGATAACCAAATAAAGATATCAGGTTATCTCTGATCAGCTAAGTTCTGCCAATCTTACTTAACCGGATATATTTTTTTAATATTCTGTTAAAAGATAACTTATCTAGTTATTTCTAATTGGACATTGGTCTTCTGAATATCAGCCTCACAACCTCTTAAAACAAATTCCCTAAGCAGTCCTTCCTCCTACCCCTGGCAATGCACAAAAATCTCCAAGGACTCCACACATCCACACTCTGTGTTCTGCAATGGCCTCAATTGTCAGGTGCAGCATGTCACTGAAAAGACTCCTTAGATTAACACCAAATGATCAGGGTAGCATCTCTTCCGGATGTGTTTTTTTTTTTTTTTTTTAAAGTATGAGACAATAATTTACTGTACCTCCAGACAGCTGACAAAAAGCATGTAAACTTCAGTCATATCTTCCTCGTTGAAAAGCATTGGTTTCTCTATTTCAGATAAATATGTCTGTATGTACTCTCTGACATCCTCGAAGCTAAACAGAAAGAAATCATACAATCACTCTACATTACAGAAAGCAACCCATCTTCTTTTACCAGAATACCACTAGAGCAGAACCGGTGGTACTGATGGAAGAACAAGCGACAGGGTGGGGTGAAGAGAGCAAGCATGAAGGTGAGCCAGCACTGGGGAAGCAGGGAAGTGGAGGGGAGATAGTGTGAAACACATGCTGGGTGTATAACTAGGGTTGCCAACTGGCTCCAGATGCACCCAACAGGCTTGATCCAGTCCTGGGTTTACCCCATTGCTTGCAGGGACATGTAGTTTTCCATTTCCTATGGAGAAACTAGAACTACATGTCCCTGCATGCAATGGGGTAAACCCAGGACTGGATAAAGCCTGTCTTGGTGCATCTGGAGCCAGTTGGCAACTCTATAACGCAAGCAGACAAATCCCCAGGGCCTCAGTACCTATATTTCAGGAGCAGTTTCAGCACTACAGAGCGAATAACAGGACTCTTATCTACAGAGTCATCAAACGGAGACAAGGATTTTGTGTGGCTTGGCTGATCTGAAATAGAAAAAAGAAAAAAAATATGAAGGGAGATGGAGGTGTGATATTGGGCGAGAAACGAGTGATGAATGGAGAGAGGGGACTCACTGTGCTGCAGGGCTTCACACAGCTCCTTGTTGAGGAACAGCAAGGAGAGGAGCAGAAGGATGACTTCCTTGTCCGGAGGCACATTGTCCTTGAAGCATATGCTGGACACCAGGTCAATGAAGAAGCTGTTGCACAGCTTTCGGAAGACACAATACTTTTCTAGGGCAGTGCTGGGGAGGTCAGGATAGAGCAGACATGAACCAAGTTTACAATTTCTCTTCTCAGTGTTCATATCAGACATCAGAAATTTCCAGGTACACAGATTGTGAGCCCTTTCGGGACGAGGGACTGTATCCAGTACCTGCTTATAGTGATTGTAAACCGCTCTGATGCCCTTCAGCCTGGGTGGTATATCAAGAATTGCATAAACAAACAAACAAAGAGCTGATAATCCTGGGTGATTTCAACTTCCATCCATGCAGGAGAAGCATGTAAATGCTTTCCTTGAGGCAATGGAAGCCATGGAACTAACACAAATAGTCTGTGCACCAATACACAAGGGGGGCAATACCCTGGACCCTGTATTCCTTAGCTCCCAAACTTCTATCTTGAGCAAGACTCCCAGGATAACAATTATGCCATGGTCTGACCACTGTGTTATCACCATCATCACATCCTATCAACCAAGGACCACGACGGGAGATGCCCACCTGACAAGAAGATTCAAACCATTTCTCAAATTATTTCAGCAATTAATACAAGCACCGCTCCCACAGACCCTTGCCCTGTTTCTTGGGTCAAAGCTTCCAAATCAAGCTTAATACCATACATAAACAATATTGTGATTAATTCTCTTTCCCAAGGTCTTATGCCTACACAACTAAAGCAAGCGACAGTTAGACCTATTCCAAAGAAAACATCTCTTGAAAAAACTAATCCTGCTGCTTACCGACCAATTTCAAGTTTACCATTTCTGGCAAAAATCATAGAGAAAGCAGTTCAACAGCAATTACAAGATCACATCGATAATCATGCACCCCTGGATAATAACCAGCATGGTTTCCGTCCTAATCACGGTGTTGAAACTCTATTGATTTATCTTTTTGACAATATCCTTCGTGTCATAGATGATAAAAAAAAAAGGGATTCTACTGATCTTTGTAGACATTTCATCAGCATTTGACACAGTTAACCACCGAATTCTCATTGAGAGACTACGAATGATTGGTATTCATGGTGTTGCTCTCAAATGGTTTCAATCGTACCTTTCTGACAGAGAGATTAGAGTAAAAGTAGGATGTAATACTTCACAATCTATAAAGTTACTGCAAGGAGTCCCTCAAGGTTCCGCCCTCTCTTCTCTTCTTTTTAATATCTACATTCAACCAATTTGTGATATAATAAAGGCTTACAATATACAATACACTATTTATGCAGATGACATTTTAATTTTTATGCCTTTTTCAATTGACAACCCTGTATATTCCGATATTTCACTTTGTTTATCTGAAATGACAAGATGGTGTAAGAAGAATAATTTTTCAATCAATTACAGCAAAACAGAGGCCCTCATAATTACTCGTAACCTTGAATTCATACATCCACCAAACATTACAGTTGATAACACAACTATTCCAATTAAAACGGAAGTAAAATATCTTGGTATTACTCTAGACAGTGAGTTAAATCTCAAATCACATATTAATTAAACAATAAAGAATTCGTACTTCAGAATGCGTATCATAAGGAGACTAAAACCACTTCTTGCATATGATCTATTTCGTACTGTATGTCAAGCACTAATAACTCCTTTGCTTGATTTTTGTAATCCAATATTCCTTGGTTTAACACTGCAAGCCTTGAAACCCCTTCAATTGGCTCAGAATACTGCAGCACGAATTATTTCTGGAACCTCTATTTTTGAACACATCACACCAGTCATGAAGGATCTTCACTGGCTACCAATCCAATCACGTATCAAATATAAAACAATTATCAACATCTTTAAAATAAAGCATCACATATCAGCCAATAGTCTTTACACCCTCATTCTTCCTGACTCCAGCTCTCGACCAAGAAGAAAAGGTACATCTCACAGATTAAGTTCTTCAAGTAACTTCAAAAATACGCGCAAGGATACTACAGAGAGAGCATTCTCATTAGCTACCCCAATATTATGGAACTCTCTTCCAGATGAGTTAAGATCATCAACTGATCTCAAAGATTTTCGAAAGCAATTAAAAACTTTGCTTTTTATTGAACATTATGGGCTTATTACGTAATTTTTGATTTACCTACCAACTGCTAAATATTTAAATAAGTGTTATTGTTATATTTTACTTAAATTTTTAAAATTTGTAATTAGCACACGTACATTGTAATGATTATTGTGCTGTATGACCATATGTTGCTATGTTTGTATTTTTCCCTCTACTCACTAGATGTTTTGTTTGTTTTTGTTCTTTCACCGCCTTGATTATATGATAAGGCGATATATAAATACAGTTAAATAAATAAATAAATAAATAAATTTCATAAGGACAACTTCCTCAAACAAGTCCTACCAAATATAAAATCAGGATAGTCTGACCTCAAAGTGCTAAGCAAAAACTGGAACACCGTAATAGCTACAGCAGCAAGATCAATGATACCCCCCAAAGGAAAAAAAAAAAAAAGAGACCAGCAAGAACACACTGGTTTACTTCCGCCTTATGGAAGCTGAAACCACAACTCAGACAAATAGAAAGGAAATGGAGGAAAACCAAACATGATCTGGACAGAATGAAATATATGGATGCTCTAAACGAATACTGCACCAAAATAGACAACGCACGGAGAACCTACCACATAAAACTTATAAATACATCCCCTTAACCACCCACGTGAACTCTGACATTGTCAAATCAAAACCCCTACAGTCTAGCCAACTCCCAAATATGCCACCGCAGCACCTCAAAGCACAATATAAACAGCTCCAACTGAATCCCAACACCCCATACACACCCACAGTATGTCACCTCCAATACCGCATGGAGAAAGTTTGAAGCAATCGGCAAAGAGAGGATTGATGCTACTATATCATCACTCAACAGTACCACCTCCCCTCTTGATCCCTGCCCAGTCAGTTGGATCAAGGTGACAAAATAGGAGCTAAGCCCAGCACTCGCCAACATAGCTAATGAATCTTTCAAGCAAGGTTTGATGTCCACTTGCCTCAAAACATCCATCATCTGCCCGACCCTCAAGAAACCAGAACTCGACCTACTGGATCCCACCTCATTCATACCAGTAGCGAGCCTCCCATTCAGCACGAAAGTCATAGAGAAGACAGTGCAACAGCAACTTCAGGACCACTTGGACAAGATCAACCTACTTGACCCACAGCAACATGGGTTTCGATCCTCACATGGGATCAAAACGCTCATGGTATCGTTGATAAATACATTAATCAAAGGACTACAGACAAAGCACACCGGATACACCCTTATCTTTCTGGATATATAGGCGGCATTTGACACTGTATCTCACAGTATCCTTCTACACAGACTACAGGAAACTGGCATACAGGACAGAGTTCTACAATGAGTCCAGTCATACATAACAGACAGGTATCAACTAATAGGAACTAGCACCGGCACCTCCACCCCCTACCGCCAGACACAAGGGATACTGCAAGGCTCCTCATTATCAGCACTGCTTTTTAACATCTACTTACAGCCACTCTGCACTATAATGCAGTCTCCTCTATATAATCAAGAAACCCAAACTTCACCCCTTCCCCCCCAAACATTCAAACTCCTAGATACAACCCTCCCTGTTAAAGTAGTGAGATATCTAGGCATCATACTGGATCAATCCCCAACTTTATCTGCCCATATAAAACAAATAACCAAGTCGGTCTACTTCAAGCTAAGAACAATACAACACCGTAGGCCCCTTTTAGACACCCACGATTTCATATCAGTAGTTCACTCACCAATCAACCCCCATTTTGACTTTTGCAACAGCCTTCTAAATGGTATCCCAAAAACGTATCTCAAACTACAAACAGCACAAAATGTAACTGCAAGAATTGTATGCGCAGCCCGCCTCTCGGACCACATAACACCCCTACTATACACCCTTCACTGATTACCAATAACTAGCAGAATCCAATATAAAACAATGACAATATTCAAATTGATTAATAATATTGCACCATCCTATCTGTCAACATTAATAACCCAATCAACCAACACAAGATCAACAAGCTGGGATAATTGTAGCTTTATAGGTACTTACACATCTTAAAAAACAGGAGGTGCTCTCAGGTGAAGCTTGTTACCCAAATCAGACATACACTACGGACCTGAGCTTAATTAAGCTTCAGGTGAACAAGGTATATTAAACGTATTAGGTACAGTTTTATTGGTATAAATATCCATAGCAACCCTTAGTAAGTAAAGAACTTAAAGATCTAAACAAAAACTTAAAACTAAGATGCAGACAGCAGTCCAGCAGCGGGATGGGGGCTTTCCAGTCTTTTGCATTGAGTGTCACATGTATGATTTTCTCCCAGTTGGTGAGAGGTCTTATGTGTGCACTAGGTGCAAGGAGCTCTTTGCTCTCAGGGAACGAGTCCGTTCTCTAGAGGCTAGAGTAGCAGACTTGGAAAACATAAAACAGACAGAGGTACATAGACGAGACCTACAGGGATATAGTCCTGAAGTCCCACCTCCAGTCTGGCAGCATCCCTGTTGCCATGGAGGAGAGAGGTCACGTGACAGGAGAGCATCACCCTGGTGTGGCAGGAAGTGATCCTGTAACTAGGACCTGTCCTCCAGGTGATGTAAAACCCTCTCGCATCGAGGAAGTTTCTCCAGGGCCATGTGCCCATGAGGGAAGGGTTAGGACAGCCGTTATAGATGGTGATTCGATCATTAGGCATGTAGATAGCTGGGTGGCTGGTGGACATGAGGATCGCCTGGTAACATGCCTGCCTGGTGCAAAGGTAGCGGACCTCACGCGCCACCTAGATAAGGTCTTAGATAGTGCTGGGGAGGAGTCTGCTGTCTTGCTACATGTCGGTACCAATGACATAGGAAAATGTGGTAGGGAGGTTCTGGAGGCTAAATTTAGACTTTTAGATAGGAAGTTGAAATCCAGAACTTCCAGGGTAGCGTTCTCCGAAATGCTTCCCGTTCCACGTGCAGGACCCAAAAGGCAGGCAGAGCTCCGGAGTCTCAATGCGTGGATGAGACAATGGTGCAGAGATGAGGGTTTTGGATTTGTTAGGAACTGGGGTATATTCTGGGGAAAGGAGGGGCTCTTCCGAAGGGATGGGCTTCACCTTAACCGGGATGGAACCAGGCTGCTGGCATTAACCTTTAAAAAGGAGATAGAGCAGCTTTTAAACTAGGTAATAGGGGAAAGCCGACAGTCGCCCAAGAGCAGATGGTTCGGAAGAATGTATCCTTGAAGGATACTACCAAAAGCAGAGTGGTTCCAAAAAAGAGTAAATTAGCCCAAATGCCCTCAAGTATGGAGCAGACAGAGCTTAAAGATCCCAAATTACCCATGTCTACCAATAGCCAAATTAATATGAATAAAATACAGTCTCTAAAATGCTTGTATGCAAATGCTAGAAGTCTAAAAAATAAGATGGGAGAGTTAGAATATATAGCACTAAATGAGAGGTTAGATGTGATTGGAATATCAGAGACATGGTGGAAGGAGGACAACCAGTGGGACACTGATACCTGGGTACAAACTATATCATAATGATAGAGCTGATCAAATTGGTGGAGGGGTTGCGCTCTATGTTAGAGAGGGCATTGAGTCAGAAAGGATTAAAGTTTTGCAGGAAACAAAATTTACTGTAGAATCTCTATGGATTGAAATTCCATGTAAAAAGGGGAAGGCGATGGCGGTGGGGGTATACTATCGACCGCCTGGCCAGAATGAACAAATGGATGATGAAATGCTCAAAGAAATCAAGGAAGCTAACAAAAGTTACAGCGCGGTAATAATAATGGGCGATTTCAATTACCCCGGTATCGACTGGGTGAGTGTCACGGCAGTACATGCTAGGGAGATAAAGTTCCTAGATGACATAAATGACTGCTTCTTGGAGCAGCTGGTCTATGAACTGACGAGAGGGGAAGCCATATTAGACCTAGTCCTTAGTGGAACACCAGATCTAGTGCAAGAGATAAGGGTGGTGGGGCCACTTGGCAATAGTGATCATAGCATGATCGCCTTTGATTTAATTAGTGGAGGAGGGATAGTAAGGAAATCCACAGTACTACCTTTTAACTTTCGAAAGGGAGACTATGATAAAATGCGGAAAATAGTTAAGAAAAAACTAAAAGGAGCAGTTGCAATGGTTAAAGACTTACAGCAAGCTTGGGTGTTGTTGAAAAATACTATCTTGGAAGCCCAGACCAGCTCTATTCCACGCTTTAAGAAAAGTGGAAGGAAGTCCAAAAAACTGGCAGCATGGTTTAAAGGTGAGGTCAGAGAGGCTGTTGTTGCCAAGAAAGCATCTTTTAGGAAATGGAAAAAAAGAGCCAAACGATGAAACCTGGAAACAGCACAAGCACTGGCAGGTCAAATGCAAGGCATTCATAAAGAAGGCAAAGAGAGAATTTGAGAAGAAGCTTGCTGCGGAAGCAAAAATGCGAAATAAAGATTTTTTCAAGTACATTCGTAGCAAAAAACCTGTGAGAGAGTCAGTTGAACCATTAGATGACAGAGGAGTTAAAGGGGCACTAAGAGGCGACAAGGCGATAGCGGAGAGACCGAATGAATTCTTTGCTTCGGTCTTTACTGAGAAAGATGTAGGGATGTTACCCATGACTGAAGTTTATTTAAAGGTGCGGAAGAATTGAAGGAAATATCGATACATCGGGAAGATGTATTATAACTATTAGATAAACTGAAGAAAAGCAAATCACCTGGGCCGGATGGTATACATCCAAGGGTGTTGAAAGAACTGAAATATGAGATTGCAGACCTGCTATTAGTAATCTTTGAACTATCATTAAAATCATCTCTAATACCTGAAGATTGGCGGATCACCAATGTAACACCAATTTTTAAAAGGGTTCGAGGGGTGATCCGGGAAACTACAGACCGGTGAGCCTCACGTCAGTACCGGGAAAAATGGTAGAAACCATCATAAAGAATACAATTACTCAGCATGTAGATAGTCATGGCCTAATGGGAGACAGCCAACATGGCTTTAGACAAGGAAGATCTTGTCTTACTAATCGGTTATGTTTTTTTGAAAGTGTGAATAAACAGGTGGACAAAGGCGAGTCGGTTAATATAGTGTATCTGGACTTTCAGAAAGCCTTTGACAAGGTCCCTCATCAGAGACTTTTGGCAAAACTAAAGAGTCATGGGATAGGAGGCAGTGTACTACTGTGGATCAAGAACTGGTTAAAAGATAGAAAGCAGAGGGTTGGGCTAAATGGCCAATTTTCCCAATGGAGAAATGTGAATAGTGGTGTACCCCAGGGATCTGTGCTGGGTCCGCTGCTTTTTGACATATTCATAAATGACCTGGAAAGTGGAATAGCGAGTGAGGTTATCAAATTTGCAGATGACACAAAAGAGGATTGTGGAAAATTGCAAGAGGATCTTGATAAATTGGAAGACTGGGCATCAAAATGGCAGATGAATTTAATGTGGACAAGTGCAAAGTTATGCACCTAGGGAAGAACAACCCAAACTATGGTTACACAATGCAAGGTTCCACATTAGGAACCACCACCCAGGAAAAAGATTTAGGCGTCATTGTAGATAACATGTTAAAACCCTCGGCCCAGTGTGCAGCGGCAGCCAAGAGAGCAAATAGAATGCTAGGTATCATAAGGAAAGAAATGGAAAATAAAACAAAAGATATTATAATGCCTCTATACCGTTCCATGGTGAGACCGCACCTTGAATATTGTGTGCAATTCTGGTTGCCGTATCTTAAAAAGGATATAGCGTTATTAGAAAAGGTTCAGAGAAGAGCCACCAAAATGGTAAAGGGGATGGAAGGATACTCCTATGAAGAAAGGCTAAAAAGGTTAGGGCTCTTTAATCTGGAAAAGAGATGGCTGAGGGGAGATATGATAGAAGTCTATAAATTAATGAACGGAGTGGAACGGGTAAACGTAGATCGACTGTTTACGTTATCAGAATATAGGAAGACTAGGGGGACATGCAATGAAGCTACAGGGTTTAACTTTTTAAGACTACTAAAATAAAATATTTTTTCACTTAACATGTAATCAAACTCTGGAATTTGTTACCGGAGGATGTAGTAAAGGATGTTAGTGTAGCTGGGTTTAAAAAAGGTTTGGACAAGTTCCTGGAGGAAAGGTCCATAAACCATTATTAAGAAGGGACCCAGGATATCAATGCTTGACCTAGTACAAGCATTGCAGAACCTGTGTCTTTTGGGGAAACTGCTAGGTACGTATGACCTAGATTGGCCACTGTTGGAAACAGGATACTGGGCTTGATGGACATTGGTCTGACCCAGTATGGCATATCTTATGTTCTTACAAACATACTCCCAGAACACACTAGCGTTCCCTCCCACCTACCGCAATACCAAACAAGTTATAAGCAACTGAGCATTCTCACTAGCTGCACCCAGGTTATGGAATGACCTCCCGGCCTATTTATGTGCAGCTAAAGATATGAAACTGTTTAGCAAGATTTGTAGTTCTTTTCTGATCACCCAACAATTCGGAGATCTCAGAAGACACTGACTTGCCCCACAAAACACCACAAAGACAACCCTCACAATGGCACCCTCACCACACCAACTATAAACAATATTGCCTGCTATAACTGTACATAGTTTTGTATGTTGATTATCCTTTAAGTACCAATCCTATCTTCTACATAGTTGCAACTGTTACAACCTTATCATGTTAAATTGTGTTCTATGTAGACATGTTGTTCATTTGTACACCACCCCTGATTTTGGGAAGGAGTGGTATAAAAACAACAATAAATAAATACATCAACTTTCATATATACGCAGACAACATTATGCTTTATTATCACCACAAATCCACTAAACCAACACTTAACAGACTGCTTTAAAGATGCTTCCAATTGGCTCCAAGAGAATAATCTCAAAATCAACCTCAAGAAGACAGAAGCACTATTTGTCACTAAGGACCAAATCTTCACCCCACCAACACACCTCACCCTGGGAGCAAGCCAGAGTCCAGACACAAATAAAGTACCTGGGAGTCATTCTCAATGAAACCCTCTCATTCAAGCAGCAGACTGTGCAAATAGCAAGGACAATGTTCTTCATTACAGCGCCTTAGACCACTCCTAGACTCCCATGACTTCTGATTAATGCTTCAAGGGATGTCTCTCCCACATCTGGACTTCTGTAATGCGATATATCAAGAACTTCCACACTCCACTCTCAATCCACTATGGACAGCCCTCAACACGACAGCCAGGATCATCCAAGAGGTGAAGAAATATGACCACATCACCCCGGTCCTGATGCATCTTCACATCCTCCCACTGGAAGCCTGGATCAAGTACAAAAACTTAATGCTCATTCATAAAGCATTACACCAGCACCAAACATCACACCTCCACACCTTGCTACCACAACTGAACTCTGGACATCCAACACATCAGGCTGCTAACAATGTGCTGACTGTGTCACATGAAAGGACAAAGTACAACCTCCAAACCTGTACCCGTGCTTTTGAATTCTATGCTCCCTCCACTTGGAATTCCTCCCAACCAAATTCCGAAACAATGACCTCTTCTCGTTTAGAAAACCCACTTATTCAGAGTACATTTCGGGACAGATCAGAGCACCATACAGTAAACACATGCCCACACTAAACAGAGAAATAGGGACTGAGACGCAAAGGAGAACTATAGATATGTTAAGAAAATCTGATGAATATCAAATCAGGAATGTAAATAAACAAAGCCCCCTTCCATGGTGAAGGTGTACCCTGCCCCCCACTGTAAATAAGTTAAACCATATTTCAACATATCTCTTGTTGTCTTTGTGAACGGTTTTGACCCAGTGAAAAGCGGTATATAGGCATAGCTAAATAAATAAATTATATACCACCAGTCTGTGCTTAATTAACATGAATGCATAAGAGGCTCCAATATCTACATCTGCTTTCCTTTCTTCTTGCATAAGGCATGTATTTCTATGATTCTATTAAATAGCTGGGGTGTACCCGCTGGTGGTGTTGCTATAGTTAAAGATGTTTGGAGTGAGCGGTCAGGGTTGTACCTGAGCTCCTTGCTGACAGTGATGACGTAATTGTCTGGAAGGGAAGTTCTGCAATAGGGGCATATCATTTGCCCTGGTATCAGCCAGTGCTGGATGCAAGCTTTACAGCTCATATGGTCACAGGGTAGACAAACAGGCTCTTCAGGGCTGCACAGGCAGATTGGACACTCTTGGAGACGTTTTCTGCAGAAGAAATGTAAACATGTCAGTGTACTACCTTCCAAAGGCTTTATGAAATCTCAAGTACATACTTAGACAAGAACAATGGCAGGACACTCAAAATATTAAAGGCTTAATCAGACATGATGAAAACATCAAGATTTCTAGTAATTGTTGAAGAAAAATCTCAGAAGAGTTTTTAGCAACCACAACAAACTCTGTGTGATCCAATTTTACCTGTAGAAAACTGTATTGGCTTCCTCCTTACAGTCACATAGGACATCTATCACTGCTCTGAAAGGTATCAATCTCTTCAAGTCAGAATCTGCTTCAAGGACCTACAAAATGAGAATCACAAAATCAGAATGTTCCTTTTCTCCACGCAACCTGCCTCAACAGAGGTGAGATACTTCATCCACCTCCCCTGTTTCGGCTCAGTGGGGAGATCCCTCTTTTCTCAGACTCTGCCTGTCCTGTTCTGGGGTACTCACCCTCCCAGCTTTGATACGAGATCCCTTTGTCTCTCTGTGTCTGCCTGTTCCATCAGATGTGGGAACAGCAGGGCATCTGATGTGAGATTCTTCTTCACAATCTCAGCCTGTCCTGGCTGGGAGTACTTACCTTGCCCATTTTCCTTGTGGTCCCTTTAACCAGGCTGTAAAGTGCTTGATTTTGGGTCCCTGCACCGAACACTACATGCTCTACAAAGAGGGCCATAGAGAAGATACGATTCCACCGAGCCCTGCACAGTGAGGAGAGAGGCAAGAAGACACAAACACATACTTATCCCCATAAGAACTAGTCTCTGAAAGCTTAATTTAGCACTTTCAAAGCTTCGCCAAGCACAATCATCAGTGATGTGCCGGAGGATGAGACACAGCCCCACTAAGCTCACACTCAAGACATGATGAAAATAACCATAATACTCACTTGACCACCTGGGTCCACCGCTGGCAGCCACGAGCCCTGCCTTGTGTGTAGCTCTCAGTGCAGATGAGCTCAATGGGCATCTGAAGATTCTTCACCTGACGTAGCCAAGCCTCTGGTGTGGGTTGCAGCACCTGTGTCTCCAGCAGCTCTGTGCTGGCCAAGGCAGCAAGCACATCCAGAGTCTAAAATAACACACATACGTGCTAGTGAAGACAACAGACTACAAAGTGGGGGTGTACCTCACATGACCTACAAATCCACATACAGCATCCCCCCGATCATGAGACCCTGCTTGTTATCTAATTTGACACATGCCAAAGGAACCACTCAGGTGTCTTGGTCTGCATTCAGTGACAAGATGTGCAGAGAAAATCTCCATTAAAAAAAAATGTTCTTATCTGTTAGTGTGGCATCGGAGGTAAGGGTGTGCATTAGAACACTTTGGGCCTCATTCATTGAAGCTTTACTCTCTAGACATAGAATGGGGAAAAAAGCCTCATCCACTCAGGCTGTTTGGTGCTCCACCTCAGAGTATCTTGTGCCTACAATCCTAGTGTGAATGTAATTTATAAAAATGGTCCTTTCTAACCTTATTCGCTGTGTCTCTGTATACTTATTCCTTGCTGCTCTTCTGGGATGAAATTAACCACATGAATCATTCTGAATACCAACTTCAACTGATAACTACAAAGTTCTGACGTTATGGAATAGGTTGCCAGCTGAACTGAAACTGTAAATGAATTCTCTCCTGTTCAGACGTCTTTTGAAAACCTGACTATTCGAATCTCTAAATTATTTCAACTGCAGCACCATGTGGTGGGTGAAATTGGGATGCGGGGTTTTTTTTTTATTGTTTTATTGATTACTATTTTACATATAATTGTTTTATTTTTATGTTACTGTATTCTGTTCTGCTTATTCCTTACAGGGAAAAGAACAAATATAAATACTGTAAATTAAATTAACCATTCAGTTTAAACATTTTGAGCCAGTTACCATATAACCTTTAGCCAAATATCTCAATTTCTGTCTAAAAGTTACCTCTTACAATCTATCACCTTATGCTTGATGCCCAGTGTTGTTTTTCAGAGGGGTGTGGTGCCGTGGTTAGAGCCTCTGGGATTCTGTGGGGTTTCCCAGGATAGGTCTTCATAGCATATGAGTACATTCCTTGGTCGGTCCTATCCCCCCCCCACCAGTCCTCCCTATTAATTTGGGCTTTGATGAGAATATTAACACTGCTTTTTCTTTCCACCTGTGGGAATCTGCCCTGCAGTACTGAGCCAGAGTTGTGCTATCAAGCCTTCTACCCCAGAGGTGATTGCATGTTTGTTAGATATAAAACTAGAACTGGGGTTGTGATGGTGTCTGGGTGAATGTATCATATTAATCCAAGTGATAATCCTAACATAGAAACATTAAGTGTTAACACACAGGTTGGCATCTCTGCCTCCATGCTAAAATCCTGCCTGCAAAGACCAAGATGTGCAGAGACTACCTCCTGGCAGAACCCTACCATCTCATGCTGTGCCTGCATCAGCACCTCTTCAATTTTCAGGGTCAGTGACTCCAATACGTGTGGGCTGACAGTCAAGATACGGGAGAAATTTTGCAGCCGGTGCCTGAAATGGTGGTAGCCAATATGGATCCAGGGTAGTGACAGCACCTCCTCCTCCTCCTTTTTCTCCCTCTTCAGCTCTTCTATGCAGGATGAGAGAGCCACCTGAAGAAACTAAAAAGTCAAAGAAAACCAGATTTAAGGACAGGATGGAAAAGCCTTTGCGACTTGTGACCTTCAGTCATGGATACATTTATTCTATGTATCACTCGTCCTAATTCTTACGCCTCTCTCTACACAAGGTATCCCAGAGCAGAATCAAGACAGTCCTACCTTAAATGGTACAAGTTTGCTGTACACTTGTGAGACCTTACAGCCAGATCAGAGCCATACCAGTGTCCCGGGCAGAAGCTGCTACAGCTCCTGCTCACAATACTCCTCATTTTTGTACCTTTCATCCACCGAGTTTTGCTCAGTAGGCAAGCACCAGTGATGGCCAATGATGGCTACATCACGGGGTTCTGTGTAGCAGAAGGATAGGGTTCTCCTGGTAACCTTTCCCCTGTGTTTGGGATTCATTTGGAAACGATCCCCCTGGTAAATGAATCTGAGTGTTCTTTGCATATCTCTGAGCTCAAGACTGTAGACAGGTCTCAAACACTGACCTGTAACTCTTCACAGGACGAGACAGTCATGCTGAGGAGCAGGAAGTCACGCATATAGTTCAAGTACAGTTCCTGCCTTTCTTCCTTGTGTAGGCTGGAAATGAATTGCCCCAATGGTGTCTGCTGAAAAATATCTACAAACTTCTCCTCATGCCCTGGAAAGAAAAGAGCCACAGGAGCTAGTGAGGCCACCGCATCTCTGCCACACAGAGGGAGAGTAAGCAAAAAACAAAAAAGATGCGCTAGTGGGTGAGAGATTGGTGTGCCCGGACCAGGAGAAGGACCTCTCAGTGATTGTTTCTGAGGAGCTCAAAGTGGCGAAACAATGTGAGAAGGCGGAGGCAAAAACCAGAAGGCTGCTCGGTTGCATATAGAGAGGAATTGCCAGCAGAAAGGAAGAAGTGCTAATGCCACTGTACAAGTTGCTGGTGAGGCCTCACTTGGAATATTGTGTTCGGTTTTGGAGACCGTATCTCACAAAGGATATAAAAAGACTGGAAACAGTTCAGAGGAAAGCGACCAAAATGAAGGGACAGAAAGAAGGGACATGTCTTAAGGCCCCATGAAAATGTTAAGTAAATTATTCTACAGGATAAAAAGAATAAAATCAGTGTTTTGCCATCCTTTTAAATATATGGAGGGGGATATTGAGTGGCAGCAGCTAGCTATCGCCACTGAACCGTGAACCCAGATTTCAATGCTGGGGCCATATCTGGCCGCTGGCATTAAATATCCAAGTTGGTCAGCTACTGCCACAGCAAGCCAGGTCGCAGCAATATTCAACTGCTGTCCAGTTAGCTAAAGTGTAATAACACAAAACTATATAGTATTCAGGGTTGGATGAGAAGTTTCCATTCGGATATTAGTTGTGTTTGGAGCCAGTATTTTTTGCAGTTAGCTAAAGTGGCAAATCTTAGGCGAGACTTTCAGGGGCCTAAGTTGCTCCACTTTGGGATAGCTGGCTAACGGCTGAACGATCTCCGCTAGCCAGTTATTCCTAGAATGCCCCAACGCTTGGGGCAATACCTGGGGATATTTATTGGCTTTATATTCTGCTGAGCGCCATTTAGTGCAATTTGCAAGTCTGCAAACCACCTAAATGGCTTTGAATTCCCTCCGCATGATATTTAACCTCTGTGCTCTTAATTACAAATCCTGCCAAGTGCTCCTGGAGAGTGCTAACACTAAGTGTGATACAGGATAGATGGGAAGAGTATTTCCTCATCACTCCTGCCATCCATACCTGTCATGCTCGGGACGTACTGAGCCTGCACCCAGATCTCTTCCAGGTAATCTCTGATCCTCCAGCTGAAAGGCATCTCATTGTAGAAATCTCCTGACGGCTTCATGTAATTCTGTACCAAAATGGTTTCAGTCTGAGAGCTGTACCCAGGCACATCACAAGGAGAGGAGAAAGATCACAAGAAATGACCTTTAAGTCCCATGGGAGACGTATAGAAACCCAACATCACAACTCTATGCAGACATCACATCAGACACCACAAAGACAACCAAGGTGACACCTCTGTGGGAAAACAGTTGTCAGGACCAGACCACTGCATTAATGACCTTATGGTCAGAATTCTAAAAGGGAAGTTTAAAACAATCCAGGAACATAAGACATTTGAGGTTAGAATAAAGTACTTTGACTCCCACAAAAAAAAGGACTTAAAGATCTTTGTCTTTTATCACGTTATAAAACCTAAATGTTTATGTTTATTAAAATCTAAATATACTGCCTTTTGCTTGGCTAGCAGCAAAGCTGTTTACAATTAAAATAAATCCAATAAAACTTGAGAAAGGAACTCCATAAAACAAATAGGACAGACTGGAAGGAGACTGTTAAAAATGAAGTTAAACAATACAGAATACATAAACTAAGATATCCAAGCTTTGTCACCTTCTGATCACTCTTCTTCCACCCCTCCCCTCTTTCACTCACATATTCTAATATTGTCATCTTTTGCTCAAACTGTCCTGATCTGAAGGTTTTAGCCTTCGAAAGCTAGTCAAAAATGTATAAAATTAGTTCAATAGAAAGGTATCATCTTATATTCTTTATTTGTTTTAGTTATTAATCATTAAAGTGGACCAACACTGCAACCCCACTACTTTCTACAACTCTAGAGCAAGGCAGTAAGGGACCCATTTATCCCAATGCAAATATGAAGTGTAAGATATGCCATACTGGGAGAGACCAAAGTCCATCAAGCCCAGTTTTCCAACAATAACCAATCCAGGTCACAAGTACTTGTCAGGTTCCCAAAAGATAGACAGATTCCATGCTGCTTATCCCAGGGTAAGTAGTGGATTTCTCCAGTCCACTTGATTACACGCTAAGTAAAGAAAAACTATTTTCATGCCAACAGCTCACCTGATATTACCCTTCATGTAAGGAACACTTAGCAGCTTCAAGTCCATGAAGATGAACATCCAGAGATCTTTCACACAGTGCTTTGTATTGGCGCCCACCAGTAACTCCAGATTCTTATCTCTGTCTAGGATGGATAACAGGTGTGCCAAGAAAGGGGTCACTGTAGCCTGAATGCGCTTCCATAGTGTCTGTCTGCAGTTGAGAAACGGGTATAGGAGAAACATAATTTAGGAGATGGAGCTTGCTAGTCTCAGACTGTAAGAAGTCTGTGCAACTGATTTATATAATCAGCGTAACAGGACATGCAAGGAATCAAGAGCAATCAGTTCTCCCATACATATGACATGGTGGTGGAGACGAGGACTGTCCCATGCTTTGTTGAATTCAGTACGCCTTGTAGCGCTATATAAATGTTCATTAGTAGTAGTAGTAGATACTAACACAGAAGATATCTTAAGGAAAGAAAAAGGGGACTATTGTAGTTGATATGGAAGGGCAGACTAGATAGAAACATGACGGCAGAAAAAGACCACATGGTCTATGTTTCTATGGCTATATTACTCACCTGTAACAGATGTTCTCCATGGACAGCAGGAAGACCTCATGCAAGGTTGATGTCCTCAATGGAGCCCCACACAGGAATGCTCCCCAGCTTCTATTGGAAGCTTTAGGGAGGCTCCACTGCACCTGTGTGCCTCCTTCCCGCCTGCCACCATTGCATCATCATTGTCAGTCTGCTAATATAGCTGTAGCAGAATACAACTCCTCAGAGAGGTGAGAGGGTTGCGAGAACTTATTCCTGCTGTCCACAGAGAATGATTGTTACAGGTGAGTAACTAGCCTTTCTCCATGAACAAGCCCAGGCTACCAAAAACCAAAGAGGCCACTGAGAAGCCCAAAAGGGGCAACATGAACTGCAGAACACGCAAAACCAACTATGTACAGTAAAGGCAAATCTCACTACATCTATTCTGCACTCTGCAACATTTCTCTCTCTCATCAACTTGTTTATTGGCAGCCTGGACAGACAGAAGGGCAATTGGGGGCAGAGTTGGATTCTAATTCCCAAACAGGTGCAGAGTACAGGTTGGCCAAAGTTATCGTCATGTTGGGAATCTCCTTCCAGGCAGTAATAAGATATGAACGTGTGGAGAGAAGCCCACGTTGTAGCCCTGCAGATTTCCTCCATGGAGACAGCGCAAATTGGCCACTGATGCAGCCATAGCTCAGAAATTGTGAGCTGTGACATGACCATCAAAGGCTCAGGCCTGTCTGGGCATAAGCAAAGAAGATGCAGTCTGCTAAATGAATTGAAAGAGAGCGTTTGGAAATGGCAATTCCCAGCTTGTTGGGGTCAAAAGAAACAAATAGTTGGATGGACTTCCTATGGTCCCTTGTCCGCTCCAAGTAGAAGGCCAAGGCCTGCTTGCAATTCAACATGTGCAACGCCGCTTCCCCTTTGTGGGCATGAGACCTAGGAAAAAATGTAGGTAGTACTATGGACTGGTTGAGATGGAAATCCAAAATCATCTCCCGAAGGAATTTAGGATGCGTTCAAAGAAGCACTCTGTTATGATGAAATCTCGTACTGTATATGGCAGATAAACTACCAGAGCCTGAAGCTCACTTACGTGGTGTGCCAAGGTGACAGCCAGCAGAAACAAGACCTTTCAGGTCAAGAACTTCAATGAACATGAGTCAGTCATGAGCTGCACTAGTACCACATTGAGGTGCCAAGTCACAGCAGGGGGCTTGTACAGAGGCTTCGAGAGAAGTAGCCCTCGCATGAAGCGAGCAATCAAAGGCTGTGCAGAGATGGATTTCCCATCTACCCCATGATGCCCCAATCGAGCAGAGGTGAACTCGGACGGAGTTGGACTTTATAGTTGAATCAGAGAGGTATAAAAGATATTTGAGCAAACTCCTTGTGGGACAGATGAAAAGATCCAGGGCCCAGCCTTCACACCAGACAGTAACCTCTTTCACTTACAGGTATAAGACCTCCTTATCGAGATCTTCCTGGAGGCCACCAGGACATCAGTTATGTTGTCAGGCAGATGGAGCTCTCACGGGGCTAGCCTCTCAACATCCATGCTGTGAGGGCCAAGAACCAGATGTTGGAATGTAACATTCTCCCGTCATCCTGCAAAATGTGGTCCGGAGCATGGAGAGCTGCAGCAGGAGCAGAAACCAGGGCTGTCTGGGCCAGTATGGCATGATGAGTATCATCGTACCACTGTATGTGCTGAGCTTCAGTAGGTTTTTTGCTATGAGAGGTATTGGAGGGTAAGCATACAGAAGATCATCCCCCCCCAGTGCAGGAGGAAAGCATCTGACACCAGTCTGCTGTGGGATCCTGCTCTGGAGCAGAACCGATCTGGGCATTTTGTGGAGTAGCAAACAGGTTTATCAAGGGTGTGCCCCACACATTCCATCAGCAATGGCAAACCGCCCCCAACCCGATTGTCTCCCAGCACAGGAGATAGAAGCCAGTGCCCCTCCTGCTTGTTGATACAGAACATAGTGATTTGATTGTCAGTCTGAATGAGGACAATGTGGTTGGCCAGCCAATCCCAGAAGGCCTTTAGAGCATTTGCTATGGCTCTCAATTCCAGGAAGTTGATCTGGTGAAGACTCTCTTGGACAGACCAGTGGCCCTGAGTGTGGAAGCCATCGAGATGAGCTCCCCATCTCAACTTGGATGCGTCCATCGTCAAGATCTTCTGGGGCGAGGCCTTTTGAAAGGGGAGACCTTTGAGCAAATTCTGAGGGACTGTCCACTAATGCAGTAATTGGACAAGGGGGCTGGTGACATAAACCCGATCTAGGAGGCGACTCATGGCCTGGGTCCACCAAGTCCACAGATTCCATTGAGTCTGCCTCATCTGAAGACATAATAGAAATACAATACAATAAGGTTCCTGCAAAATGTCACTTACGAAAAACCCAAATCAATCTGGCTAGAGCACAAAACAAAAATATTTAAGAGACCCTTAGAATGGGCTAATACATCTAAAAGCGCTCTCAAACAGCCCAAAGCACCATCATCGGTCTCATTAGTATGTGCTTTATTTATTTATTTATTTTTTAATATTTATTGATAGTTTCAAGAATAATTACATACAAAGAAATTAAAGGGAGATTCTCCCAGCTTTAACACATATCAGACAGAATATAAGAAAACATTTTTACCTAGCACTCCCTCAAATCCCACTCACATATAAAGCTGTGGTTACACTACTACTACTAAAACAGCGAACACAAACCCCGCTGAAACCTAGGAAAAATTCACATTAACAGAGACACCATAACACTGAGTAAGCTAGGGTATTAATACTCATAATGCTGTAATGTCCCCACCTGCCAAGTTACCGCTGGAACAACCTGCGTTGCCACTGAAAACCTGGTGCTAATAAGGGCAGTCCATGCCTATGACTGAAATTAAAACACATCTAACAGAGTAATAGTTCCCCAAATAGTTACACAGCCATCCCAGTTGAAAGGCAGCCCCCCACCACTACCCCCCAAGAGTCTAACCGGTAAGTACTATCTTCTTATCTAAGTGTCTTATCCCCCATACCCACCTCCCCACCGCCCCTCCCCCCGTCCCCTGCAGCCCTGTCAATGCTGCCTGCCACCCACAATATCACCTTATGACCTCCTCCCCCACCCCCCAGCTCCCTTTACCCTCTAACCATAAGAGGTTACCCTATTACCCTCCATTCCCACCCCCTAACCCTCCCCCAGAGCACTACACAATGGACCCCACACCTCCTCAAACTTCCCTCCCCTCTGCTGCCGTAAGCCTCTCCATCAGTACCATCTCCCGAAGCCTGTTCTCATATTGCTCCACCGAGGGCAGCTCCTTTTGCTTCCACACTTTCGCCATCTCACATCTTGCTGCACTAAGACACACCAGCACCAGCCTACCCCCCCACTGCACCTGCCCCTCCCCCCACCAGGATAGTAGACATATTTGGGGCTCCAAATCCACCGCCACCCCTATCTTCCCCTGCACCCACTCCAATATCCGCCGCCAATACCCCTGCGCTTTTTTACAACTCCACCAAATATGCCAAAAAGTCCCCACCTCCCCACACTCTCTCCAACATAGGGGAGACACCCCCTGAAATATCAGACTTACTCTCTCTGGCATATAATACCAGCGCATCATCACCTTATAACTGTTTTCCCTAATTCGATTCGCCCTAGGCCCCCGTTTTATCTGATCCCAAACCCTTTTCCAGTCTTTCCCTGTCCAAGACACCCCCAACTCCTGTTCCCACTCCACCATATACCGAAATTTCCCTTTCCCCTCCCCTCTTACCCCCTTATATAACCCCGATATCATCCCCCTCGAACCTCTCTTCCAGTACCAGATAGCCTCCAGGTGTGAGGCCGCCCCCTCCAACCCCACCCTCCTCAGCACCTGTTGTAAAAAGGAGCGCACCTGGACATATGCAAACCTGTCCCCCTCCTCCAGGTTGAACTCCTCCTTCACCACCTCAAAGCTTTTAATCTCCCCCTCTGCCAACAACTGCAAACTACAGCTCAACCCCTTCCCCCTCCAGACATCAAACCTACCCCCCTCCCACTCTGGTTGAAATGCTTTCCACCCCCTCCATGGAGTCATTACCGAAAATCCCGTCCCCCTCCCAGCAATCTCTGGTTCCCACACCTTATCCCACACCTGCACGACATGTCTCATAGCAGGCGTACCACCCCCCCATTTCCGTCCTCTCCACCTTCGGGGCCCATACCCACGCATCCAAATGCCCCCCCCGAACCCTAAATTTCTCCAAACTAACCCAGGGTTTCTCCTCCCCTCCCCCCCGCCATCCGAGCACATGGGTCAGCTGTGCGGCCCTATAATAGTCCCTCAGATTAGGTACCCCTAACCCCCCTCCTCTTTGGGCGCATACAACACCTCCCTCGTTATCCTTGGTGGCTTCCTCTTCCAAATATAGCCAAACACCCGCCTTTGCAACAAACGCATCACACCTTCTGGCACCGCGACCGGCAGCACCTGGAACAGATATAACAGCCTCGGTAAGACGTTCATCTTAAGCGCTGCAATCCTTCCCACCCAGGAAATCTCCAGTCGCATCCATCCCTCAAGGTCCTTGTATATCTGGCCTAAGAGCTTTGGGTAATTCTCCCGAAACAGATCTTCATATCGAACCGTAAGTCTCACTCCCAAATACCCTAAGGATTTGCTCACCCACCGTAAGGGATATAAGCCCTTCAACTTCTCCTCGAGCTCCCTATTCATCTGGACTTTCATCACCTCCGTTTTATCGATATTCATTTTGAACCCTGAAACGGCTCCATATCGACCCACCTCTTCCATTACCTCTGGGAGGGACTCCTGCGGCCGGCTTAAGTATAATAGGATGTCGTCTGCATATAAAGAAATCTTGTGGGTCGACCCCCCCCCCCTCACCAATCCCACTATCTTGTTATTCCCCCTAATACTTTCCGCCAACGGCTCTACCGCCAGTGCGAACAGTAGCGGGGATAGGGGATACCCCTGCCTAGTTCCCCTCCCCAATCCAAAGTCCCTAGAATACCTCCCGTTTATTTTAACCCGCGCCCTAGGGCCATTGTACAATCCCTTCACTCACTGCACAAAATTCGGTCCACAACCCACTTTTTCCAGAACCCTCATCAAACCCCCCCAGTGGACCCTATCAAAAGCTTTCTCTGCGTCAATAGACATCAGTAGAAAATACTTCTGCTCTTGCCTAGCTTCCCAAATCACCGCAATTGCCTGTTTAATATTATCCCCAGCCTCCCTACCCTCTATAAATCCCGCTTGATCCACATTGATTACTCCTGGCAGCCATCTCCCCAGCCTCCCCGCCAAGATCTTAGCCAATATTTTTACATCTACATTGAGAAGGGAAATAGGCCGATACGAACTACAGTTAACCGGATCCTTACCGGGTTTTAACAGGACCGTAATCCCTGCCGTCAACATCTCCGGGGACAACTCCCCCCCTTGACACACCACTCCATTAAACACCCTGGCCAATAGATCCCCTATCTCCTCTATAAAAATCTTATAAAAACTCCCGGGTAGCCCATCTAAACCCGGGGCCTTCCCCCCCTTCACGGCCCTCCTAATTTCCTCCCCCGACACCGCTGCCTCCAACTCCTGTCTAGCTTCCTCCGATAGGCCAGGTAACACCACCCCTTCCAGGTACCTCTCAATGTCCCTATCCCCCACCCTCTCCATCCCCTCATACAACTCCTTATAATATGCCCGAAACTGCTCCCTTATCTCATCCTCCATTTGACATATCCTACCCTCCCTCCCCCTCACCTGGTATATCGTAGCCGCTCCTTGCTGTTGTTTCAACCTACGTGCCAACACTCTACCCCCCTTGTCCCCAAACTCATACTGGGTTTGCTTAACTTTCTGCAATGCAAAAGCCACCTGTTCCACCTGTAAGGAATGTAACTCCCCCCGCACCCTCTCCATCACCACCCTATCCCTCTGTCTCCCCATCTCCCGGTACTTCCCCTCCACCTCCCGTAACTCCCGTCCCAATTCCTCTTCCTTCCTCCCACCTTCCTTCTTTTTCTTGGCTCCCCCCATAATGAATCTCCCCCGTATTACGGCTTTCAGCCCTTCCCACAGACATACTTCCGCCACCTCTCCTGTATCATTAAAGCCCAAATATTCCTGTATAACTCCGCGTATATCCGCCACCACCCTCTCATCCCTAAGCAAACTCTCATTCAACCTCCAAAACACCACTCCTCCCCTCCTCGGAGGCCAACATCTAACCTCTACTACTCCATGATCTGTCCATCCCGCCGTCCTAATACTCCCGTCCTCCACCTCCAACATTCACGTCCTATCCAGTAGGATCATATCAATCCTGCTCCAGCTCCGGTGCGGCGCGGAGTAAAAAGAGTACTCCCGCCTTCCCGGATTGAGGGTCCTCCATGCATCCACCAGATTAAATTTCTTCATCAGCGCTCTCAGCCCCCTTCTATTCCTCCTTCCCCCCTCCCCTTCCTGTGGGTCCCTATCCACCCCTGGATCTAAAACCAAATTAAAATCTCCCCCCACTACCAATTTCCCCCCTCCCGCTCCCTCTATTAATTTCCCCACCTCTTGCCAAAAATTCCCCTGGTTCCCATTAGGACCATATACCACCACCACCACAATATCCTCCCCCCCGAGCTTCCCCATTATACCTACCACCCTTCCCTCCCCATCCTTAAAATGCCCCTCTACCTGTATACCACTCCCTTGCAGCACCCACAACGCTACCCCTCCTTTCTTCACCCCCTCCCTATTACATGAAAAGTATTGATCCGGATATTGCCAGTGCTTCAACCTCCCCACATCCCCCCCCTCCTCAGATGAGTCTCTTGTAACATCACTATGTCCCACTGGGATTTGGATAGCTCCCTAAATAGTAGGCTGCGCTTCCCCGGGGAGTTCAAACCCTTTACATTAACTGTGCCTATCCGCAGCATCGCAGCTTATTCACCCCCCACCCTCTCCCATCTGCTGTGCCCTGGAGCCACCCCACCCCCCCTTCCCTCTCTATCCTACCCCCCTCCATCCTACCCCCCCCCCCACTACTCCCTCTCCCCACCTTCCAGGGACATCTTGTCCTATCCTGCCACTCCATATCATACCCCAGTCCTCCATTCCACCTCCTTTTTCCACCAGTTCCCCCTCATACCCCCTCCCCTCAACTCCCCCACCCTTCCACCCCCCTTGCCCTTAAGTACCCCCATTCTCCGCTCCCCTACACCCTTTAGCCCTATGAGTCCAGTGTCCTTACATCAGCCCGTAAGGATCTCTACCGCTCCAAACGCTGGTACACACAGCCAAGGCCAAGGCCTTCACGCTCCTCCGCTCAGGATACTCCCTCCATCGCCACTTCTGTCCGCTCCTTGGGCAGCCGCTGCAATCTCTTCCCTTTTTCTCCCGCTCTCTGCCATTTCGAAATAGATGGATGCTTACCCGGTCCAGTTTTGGCTGAGGTCGGTTGTTCACTCCCCACCGCTTGGGGCAGATTCTCACATCCCAGCTCTCTCAGCATTGACCACGCTTCCTCCGCTGTTTTCACTCTCCTGGTCACCCCATTCACCGTCAACAAAAGCCCGAAGGGGAACATCCATCGATATCTCAGTCCTTTCCCCCTCATGTAAGCAGTGACATCTTTCATCAATCTCCTCCTCTCCAACGTGCCTCTCGACAAGTCATTAAACACTTCCACCTCACTGCCCTCCCAGGCAATTCGTCCATACTTTCTTGCCGCATTTAATACTTGTTCCTTGAGGGGGAAGCTGCTCATGCAGGCTATGATATCTCTAGCCTGTTTCTCCCTCCGCGGCCCCAAGCTTCTGTGCGCTCTTTCCACTCCGATGGAGGCCTCGGTGGGCCCTGCAGCCCCCCCCCAGCCGCAAGATATGGCTACAGAGCTTTTGCACCATTTGGACACAGTCCCTGAAGGCCTCCTCATCGGGCACCCCCCTAATGCGCAGATTGTTCCATCGTGCTCTGCAATCTCCTCCAATTTCTCCAGTATCTCCTCTTGTTGAGCTTGCATTTTATGTTGAAGTCCCGCCACTTCTCTCACCTCCTCCTCGCACTGCTCCACGTGGAACTCCACCTCCTCCACTCTCTGACCCAGGCCGCTCACCTCCTGCTGTATCGTCATCAGGGTCTCCTTCACATCTTTCTGCATGGCCTTTATCTCCCCCCGCATCTCCATCTTAAAGTATTTTAGCCATTGCTTTAACGGAATCTCCTCCATGCCTTCCTTCTCCCCGCTGCCATCCTCCTCCGAGCTCCCAGAATCTGCCTCCGCTCCCGAGCCAGCCGACTCCGCGGCCTTCTTCAGCTCCCGCCGTGCGTACGGGGACTGGAAGTTCGCCAACTTCTTTCTCGCTGCCATCACCAAGGTGGATCCTGTCTTTCCCTCCACTTTAAGGACTTTGGGGTCTCAAATGTAACTCCACAATCACAGGAATCGGACGGAGCTAGGTTCTATGCTGCCATCAGCTCCATGACGTCACCGGAAGTCCCAGTATGTGCTTTATTGAAAATACGTTTATGAAAATATTTTTTTTCAAAATGTATAGTAAAAAATATTTTCAAAACAGTATTTTCAGATGTGTGCCTGGAGAGTCTGGTAAGTGTGATATGCTGCTTCTCTGTAATGCCAGCTTTCTCCTTCACCTGTTCACCGAACAGATTCTCATCGCAGCATGGTACATCCACCAGTTTATTCTGAACAGACTGTTCCAAGTCAGAGAAGTGAAGTCATGAGAGTCTCCGGGTCTCAATGCCGACTGCAGCTACTCGACACCATCTCAAAGGAGTCATAGGTCACCCGAACTGGAACTTTGAGCAGTCTTTGCCATGGTCCACTAGGGTGTGAAACTGCTCCAATTTCTCAGGAAAGGAATTGAGACAGATCAGCTACGTCCCGCATAATGTCTTTGACAGGGGCGGCTCAAGGCAGTCTGCTGCCTGAGGGAAAGAATGAGATTTCCCCCCCCCCCCCCATCACCTTAGAGGGGGCGGGGCTTTTTCAGAAATCCAATCAGAGACTGAACCAAATCAAAAAGCCGATTAGATTATATGGAGGAAATGCAAGATGTTTGCACACAGGGCCGTATCGAACTGCAATCGCGCCTTATGCGACTTGCAACTCGGGCGCACGTCCCCCTCTCCCCCTGCTGCTGCCGCCCTCTGTTTTTTTCACGGTGGCGCCGGCAGCAGGGAAAGAGCAGGCAGCACTGGACGGAGGTATGGGGAGGAGGAGGGGGGGGGCATGCACCCAATTTGAAAGGCGCCGGCACTCTAAGCAGATCTGTCCCTCCCTGCTCTGACATCGTGTCGGAGGAGGGAGGGACCAGACCTGCTTAAAGTGCTACGAAAAGGCTTTGGGCGCATTTTAACTGCCTGCTATTGTCCTGCCAGCGGCAGCAGGGCAACAGCAGAGAGCCGAAATGCGCCCCCCAAGCCTTTGCGCCCTGTGCGGCTGCACTGCTTGCACAGGGCTAGGTACGGTCCTCTTTGCACACCAAGGAACTAAAAGACAGCAAGAATCAATAGCACAGTTTATAAAACTAAATTATAACCCATTTTTATTTTGTTATAAACTGCGTTATGGTTCTCTCTTTTTCTTTTTCAACATATATTTTGCATCCACAGTAGGTGCAGAGCAGAACCAGGACATTCACCCACAGAACTCAATATTTAAAAAAAAATCTGAGTCTGATCATCTCACTAACAACAACCACCACCACTACTATTCTCCAGTACCAGGCATACTGTGAACTAATAAAAAACCCTACAACAAAAAGCAAACCTACCATATTAGCACAAACTTCCAAAAGTCACATAAGGAGCCCATCCAAAAAAAGCATCACTGTAAATACTACAGTGGGCCCTGGAACATCCATACACCTATTTGATAAGCTGAACAAGTCAAATTACTACAGTATAGTATAGATCTTTATATACAAACTGCATGTTAACAGAACACCTGACCTCAGTCACACACGCACAACATCGACCTTCACCAAGTACAGAATAAGTAACCATAATCTAAAGTAAAAATAAAAATATGTAGACAAAATTTAAACTGAAACCCCAAGAAGCCAGAGTCCACATGCAGTGCAACATCAGATAAATAAGAGATACAGTTCCCCAATACTGTGTAAAATATAAAAATAGCACAAAGTCCAATCACCAAAATTAAATACAATTATTTTTTTTTCTACCTTTGTTGTCTGATCATTTTATTCTCTGATCATGCTCGTCCCGATATGAGGCTTCTGCTTTCCTGTCTTCTCTTAGCTCTTTTTCTGTGGTCTGTGGTCTATGGTCCATGGTCCATCTGCCATTTCTTATCTCTTCTTTTGTTTTCTTCACTTCCTTCCATCAGCCCATTTCCAGTTTCAGTAACCCTCCCCAGTATCAGTCCCCTTTCCAGTCCTCCCCTCCCAGTACCTTCCAATGTCAGCCACCTTGCATTCCCATGACTGCCACTTGTGTCCATTCCCTTCCAGTCCCCCTCTTTTCCCACTGTCCAGCCCCTTCTAGTCCAAATACCATCCCAGGTATCAGCTCAGGCTCAGTGCGACCCCCCCCAGTCAGCTCCCTTCCAGCAACCCTACCCTCTGTCCATCTCTCATTTCCAGGAACAAGCAGGAATACGTCATCACATATGGGTACGTCGGTACCGACGGAGCCCGCGCGGGAAAGCTCCCCAGCTTTTCAGATTAAAAGCTTTTGGGGCCTCCCACTGCACATGCGCGCTGCCTTCCCGCCTTCCTGACCAGCTCTCGTCAGTTCCACTCCTGCCAAGAAGAAGTCTTTTAAGAGGCCTTATTACAAGAAGTCCAGATTTTCTACAAATACTGGCCAACAATCCTCTCAGCCTCGTTTTGCTGCTAAACGTCAGCAACCTAAACAGGCAAGGTCAAAGCCTGCGGCGTCTGCTACGCCTCAGCAGGCTCCACCCCCTCAGGGGTTTTGACTTGCCCCTAGAGAACTTAACTTTTCTGGCTCTAGAACAACCAGAGCCCCTTACCATACCCGGAAGGTTAGCTCACTTTGCTCCCAGATGGGAGCAAATTACATCAGAGCAATGGACCCTCTCTATCATCAGAGAGGGTTACAAACTCCATTTTTCCGACCTTCCTCCTTATACTATGGTGAGGCAGTTCAATTCTCCCCCATCTCTCCTGGCCCTCTTGGGTCAGGAAGTCTCCTCCCTCCTTGCCCAGGGGGCAATAGAGGAGGTCCCTCTTCTTCAACAGGGGACGGGATTCTACTCCCCTTATTTTCTAATACCAAAGAAGACAGAGGGCTTCAGACCAATTCTGGATCTGAGAGAATTGAACAAATTTCTTTTCAAGGAGAAATTCAAAATGCTTTCTCTGGGCATTCTCCTTCCATACCTTCAGAGTCAGGATTGGCTTTGTTCTCTAGATCTAAAGGATGCGTATACACACATACTCATCCACCCATCCCACAGAAAATACCTTCGATTTCTGTTTCAGGGAAAACATTTCCAGTACAGAGTACTCCCCTTCGGTCTAGCCTCTGCTCCAAGAGTGTTCACCAAATGCATGGCAGTCGTAGCTGCCTTTCTAAGAGGCCTGGGAATTTTCATATTCCCATACCTGGACGACTGGCTCATCCGAGCTCCCTCTCAGTCCCAGGCCCAAATTTCCCTGGACCGCACAAGGCGTCTTCTGCAATATCTAGGACTGGTAGTAAACCTTCCCAAGTCTCAGCTAATCCCTACTCAGTCTCTCGAGTTCATAGGGGCCCAGTTAGACACCATCACTGCAAGGGCCTACCTGCCTCAGGTCAGGGCCCAACGCCTGCTGAGTTTGGCCTCCCAAGCTCAGTCCAGCAGTCATTTGACAGCCCGGGAAATGCTGCGACTTCTGGGCCACATGGCCTCCACGGTACATGTGGTGCCCTACGCTCGTCTGCATATGAGAGCAGCTCAATGGACCTTGGCCACCCAGTGGACTCAAGCATCTGGAGCGCTCTCCGACCAAATACTCACCTCAAGCCGTCTATTTTGGTCCCTCCAATGGTGGACATCCACCAAGAATCTGTTGTTGGGGGCCCCCTTCCAACCTTTGTTGCCCCAAGCAACCCTCACAACAGATGCCTCCCAGACAGGGTGGGGAGCTCATCTTCAGAACCTCTCCACTCAGGGCACTTGGTCTCCACAGGAGGCCACCCTTCATATCAACCTCCTGGAACTGCGAGCAATTTACCTTGCCCTCAAGGTCTTCTATACCCTCCTTGTCAACCTGACTGTCCTAGTTCAGACAGACAATCAGGTAGCCATGTTCTATATAAACAAACAAGGAGGGACAGGCTCTCTGTCGCTTTGCAACGAAGCTCTCAGAATATGGGCCTTCGCCAGAGAGCATCAAATTCACCTTCTTGCAGTGTATCTTCCAGGAGTTCAAAACTCTCGTGCAGACAGACTCAGTCGAGTTCTGCTTCCACACTAATGGTCCCTACATATGGACCAGATACGCAGAATCTTTCAGGAATGGGGGACCCCGGACATAGACCTCTTTGCAAGTCCGTGGAATGCCAAACTTCCCCGGTTCTGTTCCAGAACTCAGTGTCAGGGAGCTCAGGCCCACGATGCCTTCCTCCTGCATTGGGGTCAGGAATTCCTCTATGCCTTTCCACCCATTCCTCTAATATCCAAGACTCTGTGCAAGCTCCAGAGGGATCACGGGACTATGATCCTCATAGCTCCCCGCTGGCCACGCCAGGTGTGGTTCCCTCTACTTCTGCATCTCTCCCAGGGATCCTCCCTGGACCTGGGAGCTGCGCCAGACCTCCTGTCTCAGGAGGAGGGGACTTTGTGGCACCCAAACCCCAAATCCCTACATCTCAGAGCTTGGTTACTGAAGGCCTAAGTCTTCAAGACTTTAATCTTTCTCAACCTGTGACAGATATCCTTCATGCCTCTAGGAAACCTTCCACGAGGCGTTCTTATGCTTTCAAATGGAAACATTTTTCCATTTGGTGTGCTCAGCAGGGTCTTGACCCTCTAGCACTTCCTTTGAATTCCCTCTTGGACTATCTCCTGCATCTTTCAAATGCAGGCCTTAAGACGAATTCAGTAAGGGTCCATTTGAGTGCTATTGCAGCATCCTTAAAACCTATAAATGGACAACCTGTCTCCTCTCATCCTCTTGTTTCACGTTTCATGAGAGGCCTGACTCTAACTAAACCTCCCATCCGACCTCCTCCGGTAGCATGGGATTTGAACCTAGTTCTAGGTCAGCTTATGAAGCCACCTTTTGAGCCTTTGGACTCTACCTCCTTCAAATTTCTTTCCTGGAAGGTTGTTTTCCTTATTGCAGTCACTTCGGCTCGCCGCATCAGTGAACTGCAGGCTTTAGTGGCTCATCCACCTTATACTAGGTTTCATCATGATAAGGTGGTCCTTAGGACGAATCCCCACTTTATGCCCAAAGTGGTCTCGCCTTTTCATCTTAATCAAGAGGTATATCTACCTGTCTTTTTCCCGGCTCCTCATGCATCCAGTGCAGAGAGGAACCTTCATACTCTGGATTGTAAAAGAGCTCTTGCCTTTTACCTCAACAGGACTCAACCACATCGAAAGTCTTCCCAACTTTTCGTGGCTTTTGATCCTTCTCATTTGGGACTTCCAGTCACCAAGCGTACACTTTCCAATTGGATCGCTCAGTGTATTTCTTTTGCTTACCAGAGTAAGAACATTTCTATGGAGGGCCATGTCACAGCTCACAATGTGAGGGCCATGGCCACTTCTATGGCTCATCTTCACTCTGTGTCCATAGATCAGATCTGTCGAGCAGCCACTTGGGCCTCGGTTCATACCTTCACAGCCCATTACTGCTTGGACAAGGACTCCCGCCGGGATGCCTTGTTTGGTCAGGCTGTCCTCAAACACCTGTTCCATACTTAAACAACTCCTGCCCACCTTCCCTGGATGGATGCCTGAGATCCATGCGAAGATGGTTTACACTTGGAGGGGGATCTCCCAGGCATCTTAGCTAGGGAGTCCCCATATGTGATGACGTATTCCTGCTTGTTCCTGGAGATAGCACAGTTACTTACCTGTAACAGGTGATCTCTGGGAAAAGCAGGAATTAGTCATCACAACCCACCCACCTCCCCTAGGAGTTGTATCTCTATCTAGCTTCCTGTCCTCTCTCTCTATTGTCTCAGCTTTAAACTCGAACTGACGAGAGCTGGTCAGGAAGGCGGGAAGGCAGCGCGCATGTGCAGTGGGAGGCCCCAAAAGCTTTTAATCTGAAAAGCTGGGGAGCTTTCCCGCGCGGGCTCCGTCGGTACCGACGTACCCATATGTGATGACTAATTCCTGCTGTTCCCAGAGATCACCTGTTACAGGTAAGTAACTGTGCTTTCCAGTGCCATTCACATGTCAGCTCCCTTTCAGCCTCCTCCCTATTACCCAGCTACCTACCACTCCCATCCCCAAGTGTCAGCTCCCTTCCAGTCCCCCTTCGGTACATTACAGGTGTCCGCTCCTTTCCAGCCCCCTCCTTCCCTTCCTGCCCCATCCTTCCCTTGGCAGACCCTCTCAGTATCCGCTCCCTTCCAGTCCTATTCTCCCATCCCTCCCCCCCCCCCCCCCGCATCAGCCCATTTGTAGCCCTAGCCCCTAGTTTTCTTCCAGGACCAGCAGCACTCTCCTCCCCTCCCCTATTAGCCCATTTCCTGTCCCAGCCCATTTCTAGTCCTATCCCCTTTATCAGCCCACTCCAGTCCTAGCCCACCAATCAGCCCATTACCAGTTTTTACCCTCCAATAATTCCTTTTCAGTCCTAACCCCCCCATCAGCCCATTTCCAGTTCTAATCCCCCATCAGTCCATTTCCAGTCCTAGCCCTCCCCTGATAGCCCATTACCAGTCCTAGCCCCCTCCGATCAGCCCATTTCCAGTCCTAAGCCCCATCAGCCCATTTCCAGTTCTAACCCCCCCCCTCCCGATAGCCCATTTCCAGTTCTAACCCCCCCCCCCTCCCGATAGCCCATTATCAGTCCTAACCCCCTGTTTCCCATCAGCACCTCAGACTCAGCTTTAAACAGTTAAGGTATATAAATGTTATCTTACTCCAAAAGTTTCTACAGAACTATAATCATATAGTTGTTCCCAGTATTTCCACATTAGTTTTACATTCGTATAAAAGCAACAGGTCTCAGACCTTAGAGAGCTATTGGTCCTTATTCAGTACTGACCCATGCTCTGATTGCATCAATGACCTGTGTGTTGCTTCACTGTTAATTAGTAATTACTTGCAATTCAATATTGTTCACAAAAAAGAAAGAGAACAAAATGAGTGCTTATCTTTAAATTTGCCCGACGCCGATTTCAGCGCTGTTGCGTTTCACAATCAAGTTGTTTCTTCAGGGGCTAGACTCACTCAAACTTCCCCGGATAAATATTCTGAATGGCAAGTTTAATTCACAATATTCTTGTAATCGTCTTGTTCGTGGCTGTGTTGTCGGTTGCTTCTATCTCTCAAAACCATGTGTCTCTGACAACGCCACGCATCAGAGACACATGGTTTTGAGAGATAGAAGCAACCGACAACACAGCCACGAACAAGACGATTACAAGAATATTGTGAATTAAACTTGCCATTCAGAATATTTATCCGGGGAAGTTTGAGTGAATCTAGCCCCTGAAGAAACAACTTGATTGTGAAATGCAACAGCGCTGAAATCGGCGTCGGGCAAATTTAAAGATAAGCACTCATTTTGTTCTCTTTCTTTTTTGTGAACAATATTGAATTGCAAGTAATTACTAATTAACAGTGAAGCAACACACAGGTCATTGATGCAATCAGAGCATGGGTCAGTACTGAATAAGGACCAATAGCTCTCTAAGGTCTGAGACCTGTTGCTTTTATACGAATGTAAAACTAATGTGGAAATACTGGGAACAACTATATGGATTATAGTTCTGTAGAAACTTTTGTAGTAAGATAACATTTATATATCTTAACAGTCACTTTTACTCCGTGAGATAAGACCATATATTAACGTTGTTTTCAGCTTTAAACAGAGCCGCTGTTAAGGGAAACACTGTCCCTTCGCCGCGGCTCTGCAAAGCGGAGCCGGAGAAACCAGCAGGCTCTCCAGGGGGGGGGGGGGGCGGGGGGCGGCCACGGGGCTCCTCATTCTGCCGCTGTCGCCACTGGAGCGGCAGCGGCAGCTGCTTCTTGCTCCGGAATTTTGGTTTTTTTCTTTTATTTTGAAGGCCGAGTGAGGCGGTGACGTGGTCTTTTTGGGGGCAATTTTGCCGCCCCCAAAAAGCTGTGGCTCGAGGCCACCGCCTCACTTGGCCTCATTATAGAGCCGCCTATGGTCTTTGAGTAACATGCTCATGTACAGCTAGTATAAGACCACTTGGGCAACTAGCACCGAGCCCTGGAAACACCTCTTCCCGAAAGAGTCCAAGGTCTAACCCTTCCTTCCTTGGGGTGCCAAAGAACTAATCTTGGTACTCTTAATCTTCTTCAGGGCGGACTCTACCATCAAGGAGTGGTACAGGATCTGAGGTTTATCGAAACTAGGGGCTTTCTGCACCTTGTAGATCGAGTCAAGTCATCTGCTCACTGGAGGAACTGAGAGGCCTCTTCCACATCCTCATCTGTACCATCTGCAGGATGCGATGTACAAGCACGGTTATCGCCTCCTTAGGTGCCCAGGAGTACTGCAATATTTCCAACTCTTCTGCACTGGGCTCATCCTCAATCTCGAGAGGTATGGCCTTAACCATATTCCTCACAAAATTCTGGAAGGCCATGTCTTCAGGGGGAGACTTCAGACACTCATGAGGCGGGGAAAGTCCGATGGGAGTTCTGGGGACCTGCACTCCCAGAAGTCCTCTGATTCGATATCAGTTACTCAGCCATCGGAGTCAGACTCCAAGAAGAAGCTAAATACCTCTGATCCTGTGCCTGGACATCCCTTCTGTATCGAGGGGAATGGCAGCTTCTCCGAGAATGCCAATGCTCCAAAACTAGTTTGGGCTTCGAGGGTGCATCGGAGCCAGAGACGTTAGAGGGGGAAATTAGCTGAGCCGGAACCGGCGTCCGATCCCTTTAATGTCCCAACATCAATGCCTCTGATGGGGGCAGGACATGCCTCTCCAGAACTGGTTATATGATGGCCGATGCCGAGTTCTCAATGCACTGCATCATGAACAGGGCTGCCATGTGATCCTCAAGCACCTTTATGTAATAAAGCGTAGTTACTCACCTGTAACAGGTGATCTCCGGGAACAGCAGGAATTTAGTCTTCACATATGGGTATTGTCGGTACCGACGGAGCCTGCGCAGGAATGCTCCACAGCGTCCAATAGGAACGCTTTTGGGAGCATCCCTCAGCACATGCGCGCTGCCTTCCCGCCTTTCCAAATGTCCCTCTTCAGTTAAGTTTGTAGCTAAGTGAAAGGATATAGGGAGAGAGGAGACAGAGAGATAGAGAGACAACTCCTAGGGGAGGTGGGTGGGCTGTGAAGACTAAATTCCTGCTGTTCCCGGAGATCACCTGTTACAAGGGAGTAACTACGCTATCTCCAGGAACAAGCAGGAATGTAGTCTTCACATATGTGGACTCCCTAGCTGAAGATGCCAGGGAGATGGCCCCAGGAAGGTGCCACCCTAGAAGGGTAGGCATCCTTCCTCCCATGGATCTCTGGCATTCCACCAGGGTTGGTGGGTAGGAGTTGAATTAGGTCTGAAAGAGATTTTGAAGAACAGCTTGGCCAATGAAGGCATCCCGATGGGAGGCTTTATCCAGGCAGTAGTGGGCTGTGAAGGTGTGTACCGAAGCCCAGGTGGCTGCTCGACAAATGTCATCGATAGACACAGAGTGGAGATTAGCCATAGAAGTTGCCATGGCTCTCACGTTATGAGCTGTGACATGGCCTTGAAGAGGAAGACCCTTACTCTCAAAAGCAAAGGATATGCATTGGGCAATCCATTTAGATAAAGTTCTTTTGGAGACTGGAAGTCCCAAATGACTAGAATCAAAAGCAATAAAAAATTGCGAGGACTTTCTAAGTTGCTGTGTTCTCTGTAGGTAAAAGGCCAAGGCTCTTTTACAATCCAAAGTATGAAGATTTCTTTCTGCATTAGATGCATGAGGCCTCGGGGAAAAATACAGGAAGAAAAATAGATTGATTTAAATGAAAAGGCGAAACCACCTTTGGCATAAAGTGTGGATGAGTTCTAAGAACAACCTTATCGTGATGAAACCTAGTATAAGGAGGATCAGCCACTAAAGCTTGCAATTCACTATTGCGACAGCAATTAGGAAGATGACCTTCCAGGACAAAAACCTAAGGGTTGTAGTGGCTAAAGGCTCAAAAGGCGGCTTCATGAGCTGCCCAAGAACTAGATTTAGATCCCATGCCACCGGTGGTGGTTTAATGGGAGGCTTTGTTAATAGAAGAACTCTCATAAATCTGGATATGAGTGGATGAGAGGAAATTGGTTGTCCATTCAGAGGCTTATAAGAAGCTGCAATTGCACTAAGATGGACTCTTACCGAATTGGTCTTCAGACCAGAATTCGATAAGTGAAGGAGATACTCTAGTATCGATTCTAAAGGTATGACAAGGGGGTTTAACCCCTTCGGTGAACACCATATAGTAAAACGTTTCCACTTGAAAGCATAAGATCTTCTTGTGGAAAGTTTTCTAGAAGCCTGAAGGATATCCTTTACCTGTTGGGACAGGTTGAAATCCTGGAGGTCTAAGCCTTCAGCAACCAGGCCGTGAGATGCAGGGACTGGGGATTCGGGTGCCATAGCGTCCCTTTCTCTTGGGAAAGGAGATCTGGAGCATGCCCTAACTCCAGATGTGCAGCTTGAGAGAGATGTAGAAGCAGGGGATACCACTTTTGGCGTGGCCACCGTGGTGCAATGAGGATCATACGACCCCTGTCTCTCTGAAGCTTGAAGAGTGTTTTGGGGATGAGGGGAATGGGTGGGAAGGCATAAAGGAAGTCCTGACCCCAGTGAAGGAGGAAGGCATCCCTTGCCTGACAATTGTGAGCTGGAATCCTGGAACAGAACCGGGGAAGTTTGGCATTCAGTGGACTTGCAAAGAGGTCTATGTCTGGAGTACCCCAGAAATGAAATATCTTTGCCACCTGGTCTAGGTGGAGAGACCACTCGTGAGGCAGCAGTATTCGACTGAGTTTGTCTGCCCAAAGGTTTTGAATGCCTGGAAGATATACCACTAGTAGGTGAATTTGGTGGTCTCTGGCGAGGGCCCACAGTCGTAAAGCTTTGTTGCATAATGACAGAGAGCCTGTTCTGCCCAGCTTGTTCACGTAGAACATGGCTACTTGATTGTCCGTTTGGACTAGGACTGTCTTGTAGTTGAGCTGGGCATGGAACACTCGAAGAGCTAAATAGATTGCTCTTAATTCCAGGAGGTTTATGTGTAGACCAGTCTACTGTGGAGTCCAGGTACCCTGGGTAGAGAGATGATTCAGGTGTGCTCCCCAACCCACCTGTGATGCATCTGTTGTTAAGGTGGCCTGGAAGAGGGGTTGTTGAAAGAGAAACCCCATTGACAGAGTTTGTAGAGATTGCCACCATTGGAGGGACAAAATCAGTCGTTGAGAGTTTGTTATCTTGTCTGACAGATGACCTGTGACCACTGAGTGGATAGGGTCCACTGGGCTGTTCGCATGTGGAGGCGAGTGGAGGCGAGTGTAGGGAACTACATGAACTGTGGATGCCAAATGTCCCAGTAACTGTAGGGGTTCTCGAGCAGTAAGGGAGGATTTCCCTGCTGCTTGAGAAGCTAGTTGCACTATGCGAAGACACCGGGCCTGTGGAAGGAAAGCCCTTGACTGTCTTGTGTCTAACCATGCTCCTATGAACTCCAGGCACTGGGAAGGAACAAGTTGGGATTTTGGGAAGTTTATTACTAATCCCAAGTATTGGAGGATTCGTATTGTGCAAGACAGTGCAGCGCTGGCTTCTGCAACCGTGGGGACTCGAATGAGCCAGTCGTCCAAGTAAGGGAAGACGAATATCCCCAGGGTTCGAAGAAATGCAGCTACTACTGCCATGCATTTCATGAATACTCTTGGTGCTGAAGCCAGACCAAAGGGAAGCACTATGTACTGGAAGTGTTTTCCCTTGAAAAGGAATCGTAAGAATTTCCTGTGATCTGGATGGATCAGAATGTGAGTATATGCATCCTTCAAGTCTAGAGAGCAAAGCCAATCCTGACTTTGAAGGTATGGCAGAAGAGTTCTTAGAGAAATCATTTTGAACTTTTCTCTGAATAGGTATTTGTTCAATTCTCTGAGGTCTAGAATGGGTCTGTGTCCTCCTGTTTTCTTTGGAATAAGAAATAGGGAGAGTAGAACCCTGTACCCTGTTGGCGAATAGGTACCTCCTCTTTTGCCCCTGGCTATACTTTATTCAGAAAGGACAGGGTAGGAAGAAGGGGAGGAGGAGTGGCACTATATGTAAAAACTACTATTAAAGCTTTGGAATTACAGAGTTTAAAAGGGAGAGAGGAGGCATTGTGGGTTAAACTAGAAAGAGGGAAAGAGAAATCTATTTGCATTGGTGTGCTATACAGACCTCCCTCACAAGAGGAAGAGGTGGACAGAGAGTTAATTGAAGACATACGCAGCATTGCTAGGAAAGGGGAAGTGCTACTGCTAGGAGATTTCAATATGCCAGATGTTGACTGGCACATTCCTGCTGCAGTATCATCTAGGAGTAAGGAGATCCTGGATTCTCTACAGGGAGAACTATTCAGGCAATTGGTAACAGACCCCACACATGAAGGGGCCATACTGGACTTGATGCTCACCAATGGTGAAAGTGTTTCTGATGTTCTAATGGGAGATCATTTTGCATCCAGTGATCACCAGATGGTGTGGTTCAGTATTAGGACTAGGGCTGTTAGAATCCATTCCAAGGTGAAGATCTTAGACTTTAGGAAGACTAACTTTGCGAAGATGGGCCAATACCTCAGGGAGTCATTAGTGGGATGGGAACAGCTGGGGGATGTAGAAAAACAGTGGGCAAAACTGAAAGGGGGTATTTTAAAGGCAACCAACCTTTTTGTTAAAATGGTAAGTAAAGGCAAAAGGAACAGGAGACCGCTATGGTTTTCGAAAGAAGTAGCTGAAAAAGTGAAGAAAAAGAGGGAGGCCTTCATGAAATACAAGAGATCACAGAGAGAGGAAGACAGGCATCTGTATTTGGAAAAACTTAGAGAAGCTAGCTAAGTAGTCAAGAAGGCAAAGATTCAAAAGGAGGAGGAAATAGCCAATGCAATAAAATGGGGGGATAAGACATTTTTCAGATATATTAGTGAGAAGAGGAAGGGCAAAAGTGGTATTGTCAGAATCAAGGGTGCAGGGGGGGAATATGTAGAAGCTGATATGGATAAAGCGGAATTGCTTAACCAATATTTTTGTTCTGTGTTCATAGATGAAGAACCAGGAGCAGGACCTCAGAAGACACCCACAAATAAGAACAGAAGCGAGGGACATCTTGAACAATTTTCACAAGACTGTGTTCATGAGAAACTAGCTCAACTTAAAGTAGACAAAGCGATGGGACCGGATGGGATACACCCTAGAATACTGAGGGAACTTGGGGACATTCTAGCAACTCCACTGACTGACCTTTTCAATGCCTCGTTGGAGTCGGGAGTGGTGCCAAAGGACTGGAGAGAGGCTCATGTGGTGCCTTTACACAAAAGCGGAAGTAAGGATGTGGTTGAAAACTACAGGCCGGTTAGTTTAACTTCAGTGGTGAGTAAATTAATGGAAACGCTGTTGAAAGAGAAAATAGTGAGGTTTCTGGAGTCCAGCGGATTACAGGATCCAAGGCAGCATGGATTCACCAGAGGCAGGTCTTGTCAGACAAATCTGATTGATTTCTTTGACTGGGTGACCAGGGAGTTGGACCGAGGGAGAGCTCTAGATGTGGTGTATTTAGATTTCAGTAAAGCCTTTGACACTTCCTCACAGGCGATTTATAAACAAACTGAGCACCCTAGGGATGGACCCTAAAGTTACTGCTTGGGTTAGAAATTGGTTGGGTGGGAGGCGACAAAGAGTACAAGTAAATGGAGCTCACTCTGAGGAGAAGGATGTTACCAGTGGTGTGCCCCAGGGATCTGTCCTTGGTCCGATTCTTTTTAACATCTTTGTTAGTGATATAGCGGATGGGCTGTCGGGTAAGGTTTGCCTCTTTGCGGATGATACCAAAATCTGCAATAGAGTAGACACCCAGGAAGGTGTAGATAACATGAGGAGGGATCTAGCTAAGCTTGAAGAATGGTCTAGAATTTGGCAACTGGGATTTAATGTTAAAAAATGTAAGGTCATGCATTTGGGCTGCAGCAATCCAAGGGAGCAATACAGTATAGGAGGTGAAGTACTTTTGTCCACTAAAGAAGAGCGGGACCTAGGCGTAGTTGTGTCCGATGATCTTAAAGTAGCTAAACAGGTAGAAAAGGCGACAGCAAAAGCTAGGAGGATGCTTGGGTGCATACGGAGAGGAATGGCTAGCAGAAAAAAGGAGGTGATAATGCCTCTGTATAAGTCTTTGGTGCGACCTCATTTGGAGTATGGTGTGCAATTCTGGAGACCGCACCTTCAAAAGGATGTGAACAGGATGGAGTCGGTGCAGAGGGTTGCTACTAAGATGATTAGTGGTCTTCATTATAAAGCATATGAGGACAGACTTAAGGATCTTAATATGTACACCTTAGAGGAAAGGCGGGATAGAGGTGATATGATTGAGATGTTTAAATACCTCTGTGGCATAAATGTTCAGGGAGAGAGCCTCTTTCAATTGAAAGCAAGTTCTGCGACGAGGGGACATGGGATGAGGGTGAAGGGAGATAGATTCAGGAGTGATATGCGGAAATATTTCTTTACGGAAAGAGTAGTGGATCCGTGGAATAGTCTCCCAGTGGAGGTGGTAGAGATGAGGACAGTAACTGAATTCAAAAAAGCATGGGACCAACACAGAGGATCTCTAAAGGTAAAAAGTGGACTGTTGTAGTTGTTGTTATGGAAGGACAGACTAGATGGGCCTTGTGGTCTTTTTCTGTCATCATGTTTCTATGTTTCTAAGTGTTGAGACCTTGTGACCTAGATGATTGCCTCCAGAGGTCTGCGAATTGAACTGCCTTAGGATTGTAGGAGGGGGCATGCTGTGAAAATGGAGCTTGTACCCCTCTCCTACAATGGACAGAGTCCAATCTTCTGCTGTTATCTGATGCCACCTGTTGACAAAATGGCATAACCTGCCTGGAATATTGGGGGGTTGAGGACCCCTCAAGGGCAGGACGGCTAAGCTCTCTAGGAAGGAGTCAAAGCCCTTGAGGGGGCTGAACCTGCGGAGCTGGTTGAGCTCTCGGGCCTTTTGGCTTCTTTTGTTGTCTAGTTTGTCCCTTTTGGGCAACTTGACCCTGACTTTGGCTCTTTTGGGTATAGAAAGGATAAAACTTCCTCTTTTTGCTAAAAGAGGGGTTTTTATAAGGTTTCGTTTTGGCTGGAGTGGCTGTAGATTTTGACAATCTATCTAACGTGATATTGTCAGCATCTATTTCATTAGCCTTTTCCTGCCAATTCTTGCCAAAGAGATTCTCTCCTGTGCAAGGGATGTTGCCTAATTTGTCCTGTACCCAAGTCTCCAAGTCTGATGCCTGAAGCCAGGCAATCCATCGTGCTCCAATGGCAATAGCAGAAGTTCTGCTGATGCATTCAAAGCAGTCAAAGGCTGCACGATTCACAAACTTGGAGACATCTTGAGCATGCTTAACTACAGCAAGAAAGTCTTGTCTCCTGTCATCTGGGAGAAGTGGGCTCATAAGCTCCAAGTCTCCTGTAACTTCTGAAAAGTTTGGCGCCCAAAAGCATCCAAGGTCGTGCATTCACGACCTGGAGGATTGGATGCATGCCTCTTTGCACTTTTCATCCTACGCATGGCTGACTCCACCACCATTGAATGGTGTGGCAGCTGACTCTTTTGAAATCCAGGACATGGCGGAACTCGATACATAGTATCAAGCCTCCTAGAATGAGGAGATGTAGTCAGAGGTGTCTCCCACATTCTGAGCATCAAGTCATGAAGAATTTCATGGATGGGCAGAGTGGCTGCCTCCTTTGGAGCTTTAGGATATTGGAGAATTTCCAATTCCTTTGTTCTGGGTTCCTTTTCAGGAGCTACCGTGATTGAAAGGCCTTTGGCAACATCACAAATAAAATCCTGAAAAGACATGTCCTCCAGAGGTGACATTCTGCGTTGGGGAGAAGAGGAATCTTCCAGGAGAAACACTCTGGTACCGGCAGAATTGTCAGCGTCTTCGGAATCGGAGGATTCGAAGTATTCCTGACCACGATTCTCATGCAAAGCACAGTCCCGGTATCGATCGAAGTTGGTACCGAGTTGATCCGGTACCTATCTGTAGATGCCAGCCAAAGATGGCGTGGGAAAAATTCCCGTCGGTGCCCGTTGAACCATAGGTGTCAACGGTACCGCAGCTGTAAGGAGAGCTGCAATACTGCGTTCGATAGCGAGGAATCTCTGGTCTATCGACGCTGCCGATGCCTGGGTGTCGGTACCCATGAAGGCGGCTGGGACCCCTGAGCATGGCACCAGTAGTTCTTGTGAGGTTGAGGCCTCGAGAACATCCTGGAGCCCCGTTGATGCTTTGGAAGCCGAAGCCTCCCGCCGGGGCTGTTTTGCCGGTGTGGTTCCCTCAAGGGCAATACCAATCGCCTCTCGATGCTTAGCAGGAGAGCTACCCTTTGAGGACCGGCTTTTATGTTTAGTTACCTGAGATCTATGGGAGGAAGAGGAGGCTCTTAAAGACATCGATGCAATGGATCTGGCATCCGAAGAAAAGAGGGTACAGAGCTTTGCAGCCTGGTTCTGTCTTCCTCTTTTAGTCATCCCCATACAGGAGAGACATTCAGATGGAGAATGTTCAGGCCCTAAACATTTAAGACACCAGTCATGGGTGTCGGTGACGGAAATGGTACCGCCACACTTAGTACACTTTTTAAAACCACTAATTGGTTTTTCTATGTTTTAGGAATATGAGGCCTAATGCCCAAAATGGTGCCTAGCACTGAAAAAAGAAAAGTTTCTGAAGAGAAACAGTTCAGATTATAATTTTTTTTTTTTTTTTAAAGAAAAGAACCGGCAGTACCGGTAGGCGTCGTGCGGAGGCAAACGCGACCACAAGAAAACAATTTTAAAGAAGGAATTTTCTGCAGTGACAGGGTATGAGTCCTGTCGGCTCCGCGGAAAATGAAGAACTGAAGGAGGACAGTTGGAAAGGCGGGAAGGCAGCACGCATGTGCTGAGGGATGCTCCCAAAAACGTTCCTATTGGACGCTAGGGAGCGTTCCTGCACAGGCTCCGTCGGTACTGACGATACCCATATGTGAGGACTACATTCCTGCTTGTTCCTGGAGATACACCTTTACCTGTGGCCAACCTGGCTAATGAAACTCAGATAGGAATGTTGTGGAGCAGTATAAGAGCTTTTTATTATTCGTTCCTGCAGCAACGGGTGTCCAAGTAGAGACACACCCCTTTACATATTTCAGTGACATTTATACCTTTGTCAAATCTACAGGCCCCTACCCCAGTATCTTATTGGCTAACTAATACAGTGTTATTGACCTATCTATTGCGCTCAGGCAGCATACGTGGGTTTCTTCTCATCCCCTTTATTTATTCTTTTACTTTATTTAACATAATTCCTTATTCTTACATGACAGACCATATGCAAGAATGCAGTTTTCCTTGTTCTTCTGACCCCTTTATGGTAGTACATACTAATGTCAGTCCTTATCTTCAGATGGTCAATGGTTTAATTACATTTGTGCTTGCTCCATAAGACCTTTGCATCTCTAATGCTCTACATCTTCTTGCTCTGAGACCTGGCTCCTCCCAGATGATACCACATCTATTGCTGCTCTCTGTCATGGGGGCTATCAGTTCTCCCACACGCCTCGTCCCACTGGTCGTGGTGATGGTGTTGGGCTTCTACTTTCTCCCTCTTGCCAATTCCAACCCCTCCTCCTTCCTCAGTCTCACTCCTTTCTCTCTTTTGAAGTCCACTCCATCCGCCTCTTCACTCCACTTCCTCTCCGGGTAGCTGTTATTTATCGACCTCCTGACAAGTCTGCTTCTACCTTTCTCACCAACTTTGACTCATGGCTTTCCTTCCTTCTGAACTCCTCTTCCCCCACTCTTATCCTTGAGAATTTTAACATTCATGTCGATAACCCCTCTGATCCTCATGCTTTAAAGCTTCTCTCCCTTACCTCCTTGTTTGACCTCCAACTGTTTCACTGCCCCCACTCACCAGCATGGCCACTGCCTGGACCAGATATTCTCTAGCTACTTATCCTCAAACTTCTGTAACTCAGTTCTTCCCTTATCTAACCATCACCTTTTAAGCTTTAATCTTCATCATCCGCTTTCTCAGACTCGTCCTGTCTCCTCCAACCTATTTAGAAAACTTCATGCTATTGATCCCTTGGCTCTCTCTTCCGCCATTTCTTCACCTCTTTCTTCCACTTTGTCATCTAAATCCGTTGACGATGCTGCACTCTCCTCGGCTCTACCCATCCCACATCCTGTGAGACGTTCTGCACCCCAGCCCTGGCTTTCATCCACTACCCGCCATCTACGTTCCTGTGCCCGTTCTGCTAAGCGTGCTTGGCTAAAATCCCGCTCCCATGCTGACCTCCTAGAAACTTAGAAATATGATGACAGAAAGACCACATGGCCAATCTAGTCTGTCCTTCCATAACTACAATAGCCCCCTTTTTTCCTTTAGAGATCCTCTGTGTTAGTCCCATGCTTTTTTGAATTCAGTTACTGTCCTCATCTCTACCACCTCCACTGGGAGACTATTCCACGGATCCACCACTCTTTCCGTAAAGAAATATTTCCGCAAATCACTCCTGTATCTATCCCCCTTCACCCTCATCCCATGTCCCCTCGTAGCAGAACTTGCTTTCAATTGAAAGAGGCTCTCCCCCTGAACATTTATGCCACAGAGGTATCACCTCTATTGCGTCTTTCCTCTAGTCTAAGGTGTACATATTAAGATCCTTAAGTATGTCCTCATATGCTTTATAATGAAGACCACTGACCATTTTAGTAGCCACCCTCTGCACCGTCTCCATCCTGTTCACATCCTTTTGAAGGTGCGGTCTCCAGAATTGCACACTATACTCCAAATGAGGTTGCACCAAAGACTTATACAGAGGCACTATCACCTCCTTTTTTCTGCTAGCCATTCCTCTTCTTATGCACCCAAGCATCCTTCTAGCTTTTTCATTGCCTTTTCTACCTGTTTAGCTACTTTAAGATCATCAGACACAACCACACCCAGGTCCCACTCTTCTTTAGTGGACAAAAGTACTTCACCCCCTATACTATATTGCTCCCTTGGATTGCTGCAGCCCAAATGCATGACCTTACATTTTTTAACATTAAATCCCAGCTGCCAAATTCTAGACCATTCTTCAAGCTTAGCTAGATCCCTCCTCATATTATATACACCTACCTGGGTGTCTATGCTATTGCAGATTTTGGTATCATCTGCAAAAAGACAAACCTTACCCGACAGCCCTTCCGCTATAATCACTAACAAAGATGTTAAAAAGAATCGGACCAAGGACAGATCCCTGAGGCACACCACTGGTAACATCCTTCTCCTCAGAGTGAGCCCCATTTACCTGTACTCTTTGTCGCCTCCCACCCAACCAATTTCTAACCCAAGCAGTAACTTTAGGGTCCATCCCTAGAGTGTTCAGTTTGTTTATAAGTTGCCTGTGAGGAAAAGTGTCAAAGGTTTTACTGAAATCTAAATACACCACATCTAGGGCTCTCCTTCGGTCCAACTCCCTGGTCACCCAGTCAAAAAAATCAATCAGATTTGTCTGACAAGACCTGCCTCTGGTGAATCAATGCTGCCTCGGATCCTGTAATCCGCTGGACTCCAGAAACCTCACTATTTTCTCTTTCAGCAGCGTTTCCAATAATTTACTCACCACCGAAGTTAAACTAACCGGCCTGTAGTTTTCAACCACATCCTTACTTACGTTTTTGTGTAAAGGCACCACATGAGCCTCTCTCAAGTCCTTTGGCACCACTCCAGACTCCAACGAGGCATTGAAAAGGTCAGTCAATGGAGCTTCTAGAATATCCCCAAGTTCCCTCAGTATTCTAGGGTGTATCCCATCCGGTCCCATCGCTTTGCCTACTTTAAGTTGAGCTAGTTTCTCATGAACACAGTCTTCTGAAAATTGTTCAAGATATCCCTCGCTTCTGTTCCTGTTTGTGGGTGTTTTCTGAGGTCCTGCTCCTGGTTCTTCATCTGTGAACACTGAACAGAAATATCTGTTAAGCAATTCCACTTTATCCTCATCAGCTTCTACATATTTCTTCCCTTCACCCTTGAGTCTGACAATACCACTTTTGCCCTTCCTCGTCTCACTAAGATATCTGAAAAAAGTCTTATCCCCCCATTTTATTGCATTGACTATTTCCTCCTCTTTTTGAATATTTGCTTTCCTGACTACTTTCCTAGCTTCTCTAAGTTTTTCCATATACAGATGCCTGTCTTCCTCTCTCTGTGATCTCTTGTATTTCATGAAGGCCTCCCTCTTTTTCTTCACTTTTTCAGCTACCTCATTAGAAAGCCATACCGGTCTCCTTTTCCTTTTATTTACCATTTTAACAAAAAGGTTGGTTGCCCTTAAAATATCCCCTTTCAGTTTTGCCCACTGTTTTTCTACATCCCCCAGCTGTTCCCATCCCGCTAACGACTCCCTGAGGTATTGGCCCATCTTGGCAAAGTTAGTCTTCCTAAAGTCTAAGACACTCACCTTTGAATGGATTCTAACAGCCCTAGTCCTAATACTGAACCACACCATCTGGTCATCACGGGATGCAAAATGATCTCCTACTATAACATCAGAAACACTTTCACCATTGATAAGCACCAAGTCCAGTATGGCCCCTTCATGTGTGGGGTCTGTTACCAATTGCTTGAATAGTTCTCCCTGTAGAGAATCCAGGATCTCTTTACTTCTAGAAGATACTGCAGAAGGAATGTGCCAGTCAACATCTGGCATATTGAAATCCCCTATCAGTAGCACTTCCTGTTTCCTAGCAATGCTGTGTATGTCTTCAATTAACTCTGTCCACCTCTTCCTCTTGTGAGGGAGGTCTGTATATCACGCCAATGCAAAATAGATTTCTCTTTCCCTCTTTCTAGTTTAACCCACAATGCCTTCTCTCTCCCTTTTAAGCTCTGTAATTCCAAAGCTTTAATAGTATTTCTTACATATAGTGTCACTCCTCCTCCCATTCTTCCTACCCTGTCCTTTCTGAATAAAGTATAGCCAGGTATAGTTACATCCCAGTCATGGTTTTCTGTGAACCATGTTTCTGTAACTGCCACTAAATCCAAGTCGGCCACTCCCACCAAAGCTTCAACATCAAGGATCTTATTCCCCATGCTACGGGCATTTATACACACTGCTTTCCATATGTTACCCCTGTTACCCATTTCCATAAAGGTATTTAATGCATCACTTACCTGGGGACTTTCACTTACTTGGGGGCTTTTCACCCATCCCCAACAAATCTAGTTTAAAGCCCTCTTCAGTAGATTAGCCAGTCTACTACTGAAGACGCGTTGACCTTTCTTGGACAGATGGATGCCATCTCTGCTCTGCAACCCTTGGAACAGCATCCCATGGTCTAGGAAACCAAAAACGCTCTCGATGACACCATCCACGCAGCCATGCATTCATCTCCAGGATGCGAGCCTCTCTGCCTTTGCCTTTACTCTCAACAGCGAGGATTGAAGAGAACACCACCTGTGCACGTAACTGCTTCACCATCTGTCCCAGAGCCATGAAGCCACTTTTGATACGCTCAGAGGGATACCTGGCAGTATCATTTGTTCCGACATGGATTAGCAACATTGGGTAATAGTCAGTGGGCTTGATAAGTCTCTCAAATTCTCCGTAACATCTTGGATTTTGGCACCAGGCAGACAGCATACCTCTCTGAACATCAAGTCTGGTCAGCAGATGGACACCTCACTACCCCTCAGAAGAGAGTCACCAACCACCACTACCCTTCGCTTCCTTGTGGTCACTGATTCTGCAACTTTGAGGTACTTGAGCTCTGTTTCTTCCCTTTCCAGGGATACTTTCACCTCCTCCACTTCCAGGACTTCATAATGGTTCTCCAATTCAAGGGCTGGAGAAGTTGGATGGGTGATTCTGCAGGCCCTGGTGACTTGTGTCCAACCTTCGTCATTCTGTTGGCACCCATCTTCTCCTCTGCTAGAGAGCTTGAATGTTTCAAGCAGCATCTCATCAATGTACTTCTCACTGTCTTGAATGCTCCTCAGCCTTGCCACCTCATCTTTGAGTTCCTCCACTTGTTTCCTCAGAGCTTCAGCATGCAGGCACCCTGCACATGCAAATGGTCCTTCAAGTGGCATTGGGACCTCTGTCTGGACAGAGGCAGAAGCTGTAACGGGGGCAACAGCTTTAGCGATATGATTTTTCCCAGCCATTGTTCTGTTCGTGAAGCTTAGGTATCTGTTAAAGCAAAAGAGAGATCTACCAAAGTACCAGCCGGTTTCCCAGCTGTCCTTTCAGAGAATTCATGCTTGTCTCTTTACAGTCAGTCATAGCTCTTGCCAAACAAGACTACTATGTCCATCTGACTAACTTCCTTGCCTCTGATCCTCGCCGTCTCTTTACCACTCTCAGCTCTCTCCTCAAGGTGCCTCCACCTCTTATCCCTCCCTTCCTTTCTGCCCAAACCCTGGCTGACTATTTCCATGACAAAATCCACAAGATCACCCTCCAATTCCCCACAAAGTCAGCTAGTTCCCCTCCTCCCCCTCTCCACTCCCAACTCTCCCCCCTACCCTTGCTACCCTCTTTTCCTTTCCTGTGATCTCTGAAGGGGAAACGGCACACCTTCTTTCCTCCTCTAAACTCACCACCTGCTCCTCTGATCCCACCCGTCTCCTAAGCCCCATCTCCTCCACCGTTGTCCCCTCCATCTCTCATATTCTCAACCTATCGCTCTCCACTGCAACTGTCCCTGCAGACTTTAAGCATGCTGTGGTCACACCTCTCCTCAAGAAACCCTCACTTGATCCCACCTGTCCTTCCAATTATCGACCCATCTCTCTCCTTCCCTTCATTTCCAAACTACTTGAATGTGTGGTTCACCGCCGCTGCCTCAACTTCCTCTCCTCTCATGCCCTCCTGGATCCCTTACAGTCTGGCTTTCATCCTTTACACTCTACTTAAACGGCTCTTGTGAAAGTCTCCAGTGACTTGTTCCTGGCAAAATCCAAGGGCCTCTACTCTGTCCTCATCCTTCTTGACCTCTCTGCTGCCTTTGACACTGTTGACCACAACCTTCTCCTTGATACCCTGTCCTCGCTTGGTTTCAAGGGCTCTGTACTATCCTGGTTCTCCTCATATCTCTCCCATCGCTCTTTCAGTGTGTGTTCTGGTGGCTCCTCCTCCTCTGCTACCCTGGCTCCCAGTTGGTATACCCCAAGGATCTATCTTGGGCCCACTCCTTTTCTCTCTCTATACCCAGTTCCTTGGTGTGCTCATCTCTTCCCATGGCTTTCAATACCATCTGTATGCTGATGATTCCCAGATCTACCTCTCTACGCCTGAACTCTCTCTGGCAATCCAGACCCGGATCTCTGCCTGCCTTTCTGACATTGCTGCCTGGATATTTCACCGCCGCTTGAAATTGAACATGGCCAAGACTGAACTTCTTATCTTTCCCCCTAAAACCTCCCCTCCTGTTCCTCCTTTCTCTGGATAACTCTGTACTCCTTCCTGTTTCCTCGGCCCACAATCTGGGGGGTTGTCTGACTCCTCTCTCTCTTTCTCCACACACATCCATCTCGTAGCTAAGACCTGCCGTTTCTTTCTCTATGAAAACAGAAAGTCATCGAAAAAACCATAAGGATTCTCCCAAAACTTTCAATGAGCTTGTCTAAGTATGCTTTTTTTGTCGGGACCAGACCGACATGAGAGGGGAGAAGGAAATCCCTCCTCAGCGTCAGACGGGCCCTTTTACTCAACAAGAACAAGCAAAAACAGTGAAGTGAGAATAGTGCAAAAAAACACTTATCTGAAGGAGTAGGCGATAAAACTTCATGAGGATTCAGTACAGCACGACATGCATGTTTCGGGCATGGACAGCCCTGTATCAAGTGCACCTTGGTTGAACCGAAAAATCGCCTATAACATTAGCAAAATCCGCCCCTTCCTTTCTGAACACACTACTAAAATCCTTATCCACTCTTTAATCACCTCCCGTCTTGACTACTGTAACCTACTCCTTGCTGGTCTCCCTTTGAATCATCTCTCTCTCCTTCAATCTGTTCAACACTCTGTTGCGCAGCTAATCTTCCGCCATCCTCGTTATGCTCATATCACTCCTCTTCTCAAGTCACTTCATTGGCTCCCCATCCATTTCTGCATCCAGTTCAAACTTCTCCTGCTGGCCTATAAATGCATTCACTGCGGCTCCTCAGTACCTTTCATCTTTTATCTCTCCTTATAACCCCCCTCGGGAACTCTGCTCTTCTGGCAAACTGCTTCTATCTATGCCCTTCTCTCCTGCTAACTCCAGACTTAGCTCCTTTCACCTTGCTGCACCTTACGCCTGGAACAAACTACCAGTGTCTGTACGCCAGGCACCTTCTCTAACCCTCTTCAAAACCAGGTTGAAAGCTCACCTCTTCGCTGCTGCTTCTGGATCTGGATCACCTGATCTCCTTTTTCTATCCCTGCTTTACCCCTGCCTACACCTTCTGTGTTTTGTCTATCTCCAGGAACAAGCAGGAATAAGTCCTCACATATGGGTACGTCGGTACCGACGGAGCCTGCGCGGGAAAGCTCCCCAGCTTCCTAGAATGGAAGCTTTTGGGACCTCCCACTGCACATGCGCACTGCCTTCCCGCCTTCCTGAACAGCTCTCCTCAGTTTCTCTTTTTCCGCGGAGCCAGCAGGTCGTGTATCCTGTCACCGCTGAAGAAATTGTAGTTTTTTGTTTTGTTTCTTTAGACCGCGTACCTGCCTTCCCATACCGATACCGGTATCGCCGGTCTTCCTTTTTCTTTCTTAAAAAAAAAAAAAAATTATTTTCTTTTATTATTTTTTCAGCACTTGGTCACTTCAGTTAGGCCTTCAGGCCTACTTTAATTCTCCACATGGAGAAGCCAGCCCCTGGATTTAAGAAGTGTACCAAGTGTACTGCTGTAATATCAGTCACAGACACCCATGAATGGTGTCTTAAATGTTTGGGGCCTGACCACTCCATTCCGGACTGCCCTTCCTGCTCCCAAATGTCTAAGCGTGGGCTGCAGAACCGGGCCAACAAATTCCATGTGCTGTTTGCTTCAGAGAATCCAACATCACAGTCATCCAGGTCATCATCCCCGGATGGATCTCAGGTAACCAAACCTTCTGTGGGCAAGTCCTCAAAGAGCAAATCTCCTTCAAAGCATCGAGAGGCTCTTAGTTTTGAGGACCCTGCCCCAGCCAAACAGCCCCGGCGGGAAGCCCTACCTTCCAAAACGCCAATACAGGGGCTACAGGTTGACATCGATGGCACGGCCTCGACAGATCACCTGTTGGACTGCTCTGGGGTACCGGCCCATACCGGTACCGACATCCAGGCAGCCGTGGCGTCTATGGGCAATACTGTCCAATCCATGCAGCAGGCCGTCATGGCTTTCATTAAAGCTGCAACGCCATCGGTACCGCTTCCAGCGGTTCCGGGCCCGGTTCCGGTATCGTCCGCCATGCCGGAACCCAGGCCTTCCTCTTCTAAACGCAAATCGGTACCGTATGGGCTTTCGCTCCATACCGCTTCCATACCCGGTACGCCCGATGTCGATACCGATCGGTATGCGTATCGTGCGTTGGAGGAAACTAGAGAATACACCGATTCCTCTGAGGATTTTGTCTCCTCTGATGAGTCTGCAGAGCTCTCCCTTGACCTTCCTGAGGAACCTTCTTCTCCAAAAAGGAGAATGTCTCCTCCAGAGGATTTGTCCTTTCAGGACTTTATTTTAGAAATGGCTAAAGGCCTTTCTATCACTACCTCCTCTGAAAGGGAACCAAGGTCAAAAAGATTGGATATTTTAGGATACTCTAAGTCTCCTAAAGAAGCAGTTACTCTGCCTATCCATGAAATCCTTCAGGAACAATTGATGGATTTCTGGGAGAACCCTTTAACTCTGTCTCCTTATTCCCGTAGGTTGGACACCATGTATCGGGTCCCTCCTTCTCCTGGTTTTCAGAAAACTCAATTGCCTCACCACTCCATTGTGGTAAAGTCTGCAATGAAAAAGATCAAGAGTACTAAAAGGCACTCTTCTACACCTCCAGGAAGGGAATGTAAGACACTAGACTCTTTTGGTAGGAAAATCTTCCAGGCTAGTATGCTTATAGCCAGGATTAATTCCTACAGCCTCTATATGGGCATGTTCCTAGGGGAACTTGCCAAGAAAGTACGGCATTTTGCCTCCCTTATCCCTGAGGATAAACAGGAGGACTTCCTTTCTGTTGTGAAACAACTTTTAGATGTTTCTAAGTTCTCCAACAGAGCTGCCTTTGATTCCTTCGAAGGAGCCAGCAGAGCTTCTGGCATTGCTATCGCAGCCAGACGTCTGGCCTGGCTCCAGGCTTCTGATCTGGAACCCTGGGTTCTAGATGGCTTACGGAATCTGCCCTGTACAGGTGAGAACTTATTCGGTGCAGAGTGGCAGGTTAAGGCCACTCAAATGGACGCTGAAAATGCCACCTTAGAGAGACTTTCTAAGTCCACTTCTACTCCCACTAAGAAGAAGTCTTTCAAGAGGCCTTATTATAAGAAGGCCAGATATGCTTCCAATACTGGCCAGCAATCTTCTCAACCTCGTTTTGCGGCTAAACGTCAGCAAACGAAACAAGCAAGAGCAAAGCCTGCAGCAGCTACTGCAGCTCAACAGGCTCCACCCCCTCAGGGGTTTTGACTTGCCCCTAGAGAACTTGCCATTCCTGGTTCTGGACCAACCAGAACCTCTCACCATACCTGGAAGGTTAGCTCACTTTGCTCCCAGATGGGAACAGATCACAACAGAGCAATGGACCCTCTCTATCATCCGAGAGGGTTACAAACTTCATTTCTCCAGCCTTCCTCCTCATCACATGGTGAGACCCTTCAATTCTCCATCTCCTCTCCTAGCCCTGTTGGATCAGGAGATCTCTTCTCTGCTTGCCCAAGGGGCCATAGAAGAGGTTCCTCTTCATCAACAGGGGTCAGGTTTCTACTCCCCCTATTTTCTCATTCCAAAGAAGACAGGGGGATTCAGACCAATCCTAGATCTGAGAGAATTGAACAAATTTCTGTACAAGGAGAAATTCAAAATGCTCTCTTTGGGCATTCTCCTTCCATACCTTCAGAGTCAGGACTGGCTTTGTTCTCTAGACCTGCAGGATGCGTATACACATCTACTCATCCATCCCTCCCACAGAAAATATCTTCGCTTTCTGTTCAGGGGAAGTCATTACCAATACAGAGTACTTCCCTTCGGTCTCGCCTCTGCCCCAAGAATCTTTACCAAATGCATGGCAGTCGTAGCCGCATTTCTCAGAAGCATGGGGATTTTCGTATTCCCATATCTGGACGACTGGCTCATTCGAGCTCCAACTCAGTCGCAGGCCCAGATTTCCCTAGACCGCACAAGGAACCTTCTGCAGTATCTGGGACTGGTGGTAAACCTTCCCAAGTCTCAACTCAGCCCTACTCAGTCTCTAGAATTCATAGGGGCCCGGTTGGACACCACCACTGCAAGAGCCTACCTTCCACTGGTTCGGGGTCAGCGTCTGCTGAGCTTGGCCTCCCAAGCCCAGTCCAGTACTCACTTGACAGCCAGGGAAATGCTACGCCTCCTGGGCCATATGGCCTCCACAGTACATGTGGTGCCCTATGCTCGTCTTCATATGAGAGCAGCTCAATGGACCCTGGCCACCCAGTGGACTCAGGCGTCGGGAGCACTCTCAGACCAAATACAAACCTCAAACCGTCTGTCTTGGTCCCTCCATTGGTGGATATCCACCAAGAATCTGTTGTTGGGGGCTCCCTTTCAGCCCTTGCTACCCCAAGCAACCCTCACAACAGATGCCTCCCAATTGGGGTGGGGAGCCCATCTGCTAACTCTCTCCACTCAGGGCACTTGGTCTCCACAGGAGGCCACCCTTCACATCAACCTCCTGGAACTGCGAGCAATTTACCTTGCCCTCAAGGTCTTCCATACCCTCCTTGCCAACCTGACTGTCCTGGTTCAGACAGACAATCAGGTGGCCATGTTTTACATAAACAAACAAGGAGGAACGGGCTCTCTGTCGCTTTGCAACGAAGCTCTCAGATTATGGGCCTTCGCCAGAGAGCACCAAATTCATCTGCTAGCAGTGTACCTTCCAGGAGTTCAAAACTCTCGAGCAGACAGGCTCAGTCGAGTTCTGCTGCCACACGAGTGGTCCCTACACGTGGACCAGATAACCAGAATCTTTCAGGAATGGGGGACCCCGGACATAGACCTCTTTGCAAGTCCGTGGAATGCCAAACTTCCCCGGTTCTGTTCCAGGACTCCATGTCAGGAAGCTCAGGCCACGGACGCCTTTCTCCTCCATTGGGGTCAGGCGTTCCTATATGCCTTTCCACCCATTCCACTGATTCCCAAGACTCTGTTCAAACTCCAGAGAGATCACGGCTCTATGATCCTCATAGCTCCACGCTGGCCACGCCAAGTGTGGTTCCCTCTGCTTCTACAGCTCTCCCAGGGATCCTCCCTGGACTTAGGAGCTGCACCAGACCTTCTGTCTCAGGAGGACGGGACTTTGTGGCACCCAAACCCCAAATCCCTACATCTCCGAGCTTGGTTACTGAAGGCTTAAGTCTTCAAGACTTTAATCTTTCTCAACCTGTGAAAGATATCCTTCATGCCTCTAGGAAACCTTCCACGAGGCGGTCTTATGCTTTCAAATGGAAACGTTTTTCCATTTGGTGTGCTCAGCAGGGCCTTGACCCTCTGGCACTTCCTTTGAATTCCCTCTTAGACTATCTCCTGCATCTTTCCAATGCAGGCCTTAAGACGAATTCTGTAAGAGTCCATTTAAGTGCTATTTCAGCATCCCTGAAACCTGTAAATGGACAACCTATCTCCTCTCATCCTCTTGTTGCAAGATTCATGAGAGGCCTGACCCTCACTAAACCTCCCATCAGACCCCCCCCGGTCGCATGGGATTTGAATCTAGTGCTTGGTCAGCTTATGAAGCCACCTTTTGAGCCGTTATTTTCTACCTCCTTGAAATTTCTTTCCTGGAAGGTATTATTCCTAATTGCAGTCACTTCCGCTCGTCGCATCAGCGAACTGCAGGCTCTAGTGGCTAATCCACCTTATACAAGATTTCTTCATGACAAGGTGGTCCTTAGGACGAATCCCCACTTTATGCCTAAAGTGGTCTCGCCTTTTCATCTTAATCAAGAGGTATATCTACCTGTATTTTTTCCGGCTCCTCATGCCTCCAGTGCAGAGAGGAACCTTCATACTCTGGATTGTAAAAGAGCTCTAGCCTTTTACCTTAATAGGACTCAGCCACATCGAAAGTCTTCTCAACTTTTCGTGGCTTTTGATCCTTCACATTTGGGACTTCCAGTCTCCAAGCGTACACTTTCCAATTGGATTGCTCAGTGTATTTCCTTTGCTTACCAGAGTAAAAACATTTCTCTGGAAGGCCATGTCACAGCTCACAATGTGAGAGCCATGGCAACTTCTATGGCTCATCTGCACTCTGTTTCCATTGATCAGATCTGTCGAGCCGCTACCTGGGCCTCGGTTCATACCTTCACAGCCCATTACTGTTTGGACAAAGACTCCCGCCGGGATGCCTTGTTTGGCCAGGCTGTCCTCAAACACCTGTTCCATTCTTAGACAACTCCTGCCCACCTTCCCAGGATGGATGCCTGAGATCCATACGAAGATGGCGAACCTTGACAGGGGATCCCACGCATCTAAGCTAGGGAGTCCCCATATGTGAGGACTTATTCCTGCTTGTTCCTGGAGATAGCACAGTTACTTACCTGTAACAGGTGATCTCTGGGAACAGCAGGAATTAGTCCTCACAACCCACCCACCTCCCCTAGGAGTTGTATCTTTTATCTATCTATCTTCCTGTCCTCTCTCTATTGACTCAGCTATAAACTCGAAACTGAGGAGAGCTGTTCAGGAAGGCGGGAAGGCAGTGCGCATGTGCAGTGGGAGGTCCCAAAAGCTTCCATTCTAGGAAGCTGGGGAGCTTTCCCGCGCAGGCTCCGTCGGTACCGACGTACCCATATGTGAGGACTAATTCCTGCTGTTCCCAGAGATCACCTGTTACAGGTAAGTAACTGTGCTTGACTAGATTGTAAGCTCTGATGAGCAGGGATTGTCTCTTACATGTCTGTGCAGTGCTGCGTACGACTGGTAGCACTATACAAATGCTGAGTAGTAGTAGTGGTAGCATTGCAAAAGGTCAACAGAGCAAGGATCGCTCTTTTATTTAACATAGCTTTATAACTTAAGACCAACCCTGACCTCTACAAAATTAGTTTTTCTATCTTGCATATATTTATCTTGTCTCTTACAATATGGCAATAAATAGACACACTTCATATACATAATCCTCTATATTTTATATGAAGTCAACTCCCTGACATTTTAACAATTTTTGGCTCTCATGATCCACACAGTATGCCTTTTAACTTTAGGTTTCTGGTCTGTCTATCAGTCCTTATCATAAAGGACCACAAAGATCAGGGGGGGGGGTGAGAGGAGTATGTACTTAGTGTCTCTTAGGCTCTGCTATCTCTAGATGCAGAACAATAGAGAGAGAGATAAGAATATGCATGAGATGGCAGGCATTTATACCAGACATTTTTGTTTTGCAAAGTATTTCTAGAAACTTCTATAAAACTACATTCGTTGACTTAATTTTCTGATCATTCTGTAAAAATAACACTTTACATTCTTCTATCACCTTTGTATAGATACTTTTGTAAAAAACAACAATTTAAACCTATCACTTTAGGAGCAGTTTCTCCATGGCTGCCGATTCTGAAGGCTCAGAAGCCTGAGTAACTTCAACCAATGTACCCGGCACATGTACGAGGTTATCTGCAACTTGGGTTCAGCTATCGGGAGGCTGTGTCCCTTCCAAATCCTAGGAGGTCAAACATGCTTCCCTGCATGTACTTACGAAGGGCGCTCACGCAACCCACCATTGCTCTCAATGCCGCGTCACGAAGAGCTCTGATGCACTCGGCCCTGTCGCTCCTCTAGTTCGTTCGTTCATTTTTTTCCTTTTTCATCGAGGTGTCCCTCAACTGGTGTTCGCGCCCTTTTTCAGCCAAAGGCCTTGGACCCCTGCTGGGCATTGAGGACCTGCTTTTTCTGATGGCCTCCAGTGGCTTCAAGAATTGCGACCGGTGTGGCAAAATGTTGCTCACCGATCCGCACAACTGCTGCCTCCAGTGCTCGGCCCGGAGCATAACAACTTTGACTGCAAACTGTGCAGAACTATGACCTCAAAGGCCTTAAAGAGTCATCCCTTCAGCAGCAGGAAAAATTTTTCAGAAGTCTGACTCCGCGCCAGTCTCCGGCAACACCACGCTCCAGGGTCCCCTCCGATACCTCTGTGTCCCACGAAGCCAGAGCCTCTTTGGAGTCCCATGGCTGCAGTTCCAATGAGCGGACATTCCAGAGATGGAGCGCAAGAAGAAATCCTTGAAGACCGCCTGGGAGGACGGGTATGGGAAGAAGGGGAAATCCCACCCCTGTCACAACTCCCCCTCGACAGTACCGATGCCAGGCTTGAAGCCGTGTGCCCATGTCTAAGGCTGTGGAGCCAACTGGCATGAAGATCAAAATGGTGGCCTTAGAGAGCAGTATATCTGCCCTTGTGGCCATGCAGCAGGCGTTTATGTCCTGCTTGTCCAGTTCAGCCACGCCAATGAGGGAGCCTCGACATCAATGTCTTTCTCAGACGTCAAGCCAGTTCTCAAGCGCCACTGGCTTCGAGAGAGGCCCCGGCACCGGGTGAAGTCCTGGTCCTGCTCCTCGGGGCACTGGTCCTCTCCGGTGAATGCCTGCGGCTTGGACCGCAAATTCTCCAGAGGTCACGGACTAACCAGAGTGGACCTTGACCGAGGTGATCACACAGCATCGGACTCATACTCTGACTTGAAGTGAATGGGAGGCCAAGGACGAAGAGTCCCTGGACACGAGGCGACACAGAGACGTGCCCTCGGACCAGTCTCGCCCTATGCATTTCCCTGCCCGAAGATGTCTCTTTCCTCGATTTTGTGCGGAGCATGGCCGAAGCCAAGAAAGACATGCACACTGAGGAAATGGAGATACTCCAATACGAGGCACCACCTATGGAAACCCTTACAGTACCAGTGCCCCCGATCCTTGACCGCCTCCTCCTCCGGATGTGGGAAACATTGGTGTCGGTACCAATCGTCAGTAGGTGCCTCAACGCCATATACCAGATACATTGAAGACCCAACTTCCCCACAACTCAATGGTCATGGAGTTGGCCATGCGTCGGCTCAAAAGCCAAAAAACTCATTTGTCTGTGCCACTCAGCAGGGAGGCCTTTCAGCGCTGGATGCTAACTTGCTGGATTCAGTCCTATAAGCTCTATATCAGCATGTACCTGAAGGAACTGTCGAAGGAGCTCGGTGGATTTTTGGCAGGCCTTGATGGTGAACCCCTACAGAGGTTTAAGATCTGACCTCAGTGGTGAAAGAGTGCTTGAAGTTTTTGTCCTGAGTAGCCTATGATGGCTTCAGGTCTTCAGCCAAGGTGGCTACTGTCATTTGATCTAGAGTAATGGATGCAGGACAAATTGATTGATGTCCCCTGCATAGGAGAGAACCTAGTCTGGAAACCCATGGCAGACAAGGCTGCAGAGATAGAAACAGAGTTCCTGACAAGAACCAGGCTCTTGAAGAAGACCTCAGTACAACCCCAGAAGTAAGCCACAGGAAAGTCTTCCCAAGGCAGCAGCTGGGCTTTGGCGGTATGCTGCATTTCCAGACCACCTCGGCCCCTCAATAGGGCCAGCAGCAAAAAGTCCAGGGACATGGTCCCTGAAAGCAAAAGACCCCGAAGTCCTAGGCACCGGCCCAGCTTGGGGCCCCTCTCACTCATGGCTTGGCTGCTGAAAGGGTAGCATTGGCCCCCTTCAACCTCTCATGGGACGTGGAAGAGATTCTTCTGGCTTCTCATAAGTTCTCCACAAGAAGGGCATACACCTTCAAGTGGCGCCAATTCTCAGTGCGGTACGCAGAACGACGGGAAAACCCATTCTACTCAGAACACATGGTACTCCAGTACCTGCTCCACCTCTTGCAGATGGAACTAAAGTCCAATTCAGTCAGAATACACTTGAGCACCATTGCAGCACATCACTATTCTGTCGAGGGAAAGTCCCTCTCGGCTCAGCCCCTTGTGTCTCGATTCCTCCGGGGCCTCATGTTAGCCAAACCCCCTTGTCCACCCTCTAGCAGCAGAGAGGGATCTCAGTGTGGTGCTCTCGCAGCTCACTAAACCTCCGTTTGAGCCTCTGGCTACTTGCCACCTGCAGTACCTCTCCTGGAAAGTCACCTTCTTGGTAGCACTCACATCAGCTTGCAGAGTCAGCAAGCTCCAGGCTCTGATGGCAGAGCCGCCCTACATGAGGTTCTAGAAGAACAGGGTGGTGCTCCGCACACACCACAAGTTTCAGCCGAAGGTGGTGTCCCCATTTCACCTCAACCAGGAGATGGTGTTCCTCACCTTCTTTCCGATGCCTCATGCCATGGGGCGAAGACCATTCTCCATACTCTGGATTGTAAGAGAGCCCTGTCATCCACCGCAAAGCACCACTGCTTTTTGTGCCCTATGACCCCAGCCATCTAGGGCTCCAAGTGACTAAGCAAACTTTGCTTGGATGGTGGACTGCATTACCCATACCTATGAGCAAGCGGGGATCTCACTGGACCAGAGGCCAGTAGACTGATGCACTGCATCAGGACCATGACTACTTCCATGGCAAATCTGCATTCTGTCCCCATGATGGAAATCTGTCGGGCTGCCACCTGGTCTTTGGTCCATACTTTCACAGCTTACTACTGCCTAGAGAGGGAGTCCCATCGGGACAGCGCCTTCGGCCAAGCTGTACTCTGTAATCTCTTTGGGATGTAAGCAACTCCTGCCCTCTGACCCTTCTGTGTTCAGGCTACCGGAGTGTTGGTTCTCTGCCGGACACCTGGGTCTTGCAAGAGTCTCTCAGTAGGGATTCAACTGCTGCTGAACAGGGCTCATCCTTTACAGGTCGCCGTGGTGTTTTTACAGGTTCTCGGTAGCCTGTGGCTGGGGAGTCCATATGTGAGGACTGGCTTCCTGCTTGTTCCCAGAGAAAGCGTAGTTACTCACCTGTAACAGGTCTTCTCCAGGGACAGCAGGAATCAGTCCTCACAGCCCTCCTGCCTCCCCCTTGGAGTTGCTCCCTTATGGTATTTTCCTTTTTTTTTTTCCTTGACCGTCTTAGTTTTGTCATTTGACTGAGGCAAGATGCCAACCTTGGGCAGGAAGGGCACCATGCAATCCTGGTGCATCTCCCAAAGGCTTTCTTTGAAAGCTTGGGAGATGCTTCCGCATGGGCTCATTGGCACTGACGTCACCCATATGTGAGGATTGATTCCTGCTGTCCCTGGAGCACACCTGTTACAGGTGAGTAACTACGCTTTCTCTGTGGACAAGCAGGAAGTAAGTCCTCATGCATGGGTGACATGCCTGACGGAGCCCCGCACAGGAACCATTCCAGCTTCTATTGGAAGCTTTTTGGAGGCTCCATTGCACCTGTGCACTGCCTCCCTGCCTGCCGCCATGGTGCCATCATAGTCGGTCTCATTTTCCACTGAGCCCCACGGATGTGTCCAAGTATGCTCTCAGTTGGTAATCGCTATCTCCCCTTTGGGCGTGCTTAATTGCATTGATTTTTTTCTTGCATTCTGTTTTCCTGTCTTCCATCGTGGTTCTTTTTCGATTGCTATTTTTTTCTTCCTTGTATTTTTCAAATCCTTTCCAGTGGCACCGTCAGTGCCTCAGTTGGGCTCTTCACATTCGAGCTGTTAGATTTTACCATGGCTATTTTTTCAAGCATGTTCAAAACTGACCAGCGGGTTTAAAAAATGCACCAAGTGTGCCCGGACCTTTTCTATCATGGACAAGCACAATTGTTGCCTCCAGTGCCAAGACCCGATCATCAGCCCTCATCTTGAAATTTGTGCCTACATATGACAAGGAGAGGCCTTAATGGTCATGAAAACAGTGGAAAACTGTTTGGCACCACACAGCCCGATCCCTCGTCTTCGGCATTGATGCTATCAGCCTCCATGCCTTCATAGGCAGTTGAGGACATTGGAGGGACGTCAACATAGAGGTCCTCTCGAGCTCGGTTGGAGCCAAGCACCTGCAGCACCCAGGATCATAGGTTGGCCTCCCAGCAAGGAGGAAAGATATTGCTCCCATCAACACTGCAGGGCCGAGTGCATCAGCATCAGAGTTCTTCATGACGCGGCAGAGGCAGGAAGGAACAGGTACACAAACTGGACAAAAAAAGAAAGAAAAGAAAAAAAAAAAAATCACACTTTTTCCGGGGGAAGCTGGACAATGTCCGAAGGGCTCAGTGGAAAAAAGGAGACTGAAGCAAGATGATACCCTTGGGTGGGAAGGGGATCACGCATGCGTGGTGCATCTCCCAAAGGCTTTCTTTGAAAGTCAGGGAGATGCTTCCGCACGGGCTCAGTTGGTGACATCACCCATATGCGAGGACTGCCTTCCTGCTTGTTCATGGAGAATCTATGGTTACAAAGCTTTCTAACATGGAAAGTAGAACCACCAAGATTCTTTCTACAGAACACACGGGGACACAGGAAATGTACAGAACGCCATGTTTTCTGGTACTTCTCCCTCAGTAGCAACACAGTTTAAAACTCTATGTACAAGTAAGAGTCTTACAGAGGCCATACACAGCAGCTGCATTTGAGATTATAAGGAATCTAATTCCCAAAGAGCTATGTTACTGGAAAACAATAAAAAAAATCCCCACCACACTATATATCCCCAGATGAATCAAATTCTCTCTAATAAAATGGCATCTCAGTTGAAACTTTTCATACGCAAGTACCTGAACGTGCCAGCTTCATGCAGAGCATCTGCATTCAATGCCGCCCTCACTACCCATTCTTTTGCCTTATATGAATTTTCCTCCTGCTTCTTCAGAAGATCATAGAGACGATACTTCAGTGTCTTCAGAAATAAACCTGAAATAAAAAGCCAGAATCCTTGGTGGCCTTAGAGAGACTGCCCAAATCTCAAATCCTGCTTCACTCAAAAAATGTGACCATTCTATGAAGTCCCAGTAACAGTCTTAATGCCTCGAACACTGCAGAACTGTTCAGGGCCCTAAACATTTTGGAGTCCAACAAAGACATTTTACTGCATAGAGATCAGGTGTGCACCCTACTTAGGAATTACAGGGCCCACTTCTGGGGAGGGGGGGGAGGAAGAGGGGGCATCATTGTACAAGCTTCTGAAATAAGTGTTATGTTTGGGGATGGAGGGAGTGTGGTCAGATATGGCTGCTGTCTTCAACAAAGACCTCAAGCCATTTCCCCAAACATCCGTCTATGAAATGAGCTGGGCAGCATATATGATGATTAACAGTAGATAATGATAGACTGGCCCAGTGAGCCGGTCTAGTTTTCTTCTCACTTTGGTTAGATCGGCAAATAAATTTGTACATCTAAAACAAACTTTTCTCTCCAGGTCTTCTATCTGGCTTCTCAACCCTCTGTTTCCAGCACTGCCCTTTGTGCTATTATTATTATTATTATTAAACACTTATAAAGGGCTGCAACATACGAAGCGCTGTACAAACATACAAGAGAGACAGTCCCTGCTCATCAGAGCTCACAATCTAATAAGACAGAAAACAAAATAAGTTACATAATACAAATAACAAAATTTACAGGACAAAGTAAGCAAATGTTGATAGAGAGATCAAGATAGGGCAAGACAGGAACGAAAAGCAATAGTGAAGAGGTGGGATTTTAGTCTGGAGTTGAAAATGGCCAGGGATGACGCCTGGCGCACAGAGATAGGAAGACTATTCCAAGCAAAGGGTGCTGCAAGTTGGAAGGAGCAAAGTCTGGAATTGGCAGTTCGAGTAAAGGGCACAGATAAACGAAGGCTATTAGAAGAGTGAAGCAACCAAGAGGGGATGTGTAAGGAAAGATGAGAGATGAAAGGTACTGGGGGGCAGAAGAATGAATACATTTATAGGTCAGGAGGAGAAGTTTAAATTGGATACGGAGACGGAAGGGAAGCCAATGAAGCGACATGAGGAGAGGAGTGATGTGGGAAAAGCGAGACTGGCGGAAAATGAGTCGAGCAGCAGAGTGTTGAATTGACTGAAGAGGAAAGAGGTGGCTTGCAGAGAGGCCGGCAAGGAGAAGGTTACAATAATCAAGACGGGAGGTGATTAAGGATTCAACAATCAATTTAGTGGTGTCAACAGAGAAAAAGGCAAATTTTGCAGATATTGTATAGAAAGAAACGCCATGTTTTAGCAATGAGCTGGATATGTGGAGAGAAAGAGAGAGGAATAAAAAACAACACCATGGTTATGTGCTGAAGAGACAGGGAGGATTACAGAGTTATCAACAGAGAGAGAAAAAGGGGAAAGAGGAGGGGAGGCATTCGGGGGAAAGATAAGAAGTTCCGTTTTGGCAATGTTCAGTTTTAAGCGGCGGTGGGACATCCAGGTAGCAATGTCAGAGAGGCAGAGTGAGATCTTAGACTGGATTTCAGGAGAGATAACAGGTGCAGAAAGATTTGAGAGTCGTCGGCATAGAGATGATAGTGAAAGCCATGGGAAGAGATGAAGGTGCCAAGTGATTGGGTATAGAGAGAGAAGAGGAGTGGACCTAAGATAGAACCCTGAGGAACACCTACAGGTAGTGGGGTTGAAAAGGAGGAGGAGCCACCGAAGCACACACTGAAAGAGCGATGGGATAGATAGGAGGAGAACCAAGACAGTACGGAGTCTTTGAATCCAAGTGAGGACAGGGTGATAAGGTGGTGGTTATGGTCAACAGTGTCGAAGGCAGCAGAAAGATTGAGAAGAATGAAGACAGAGTAAAAGCTTTGGACTTTGCCAAGAACAAATCATTAGAGACCTTAGTAAGAGCTAAGCCAAGCACGCTCATTGTTGTTAGGATCACCACCATGGCTGGCCCATGAAGATTATCCCACCCTTCTTGGAACCTGATGCAGCTACACCACTAATGTTAGGGTTAAAAACATGACTAAACACATGGGTGGCAACATGTTACCTTTCAACTCCTCTTCTCTGGTGAGAAGGTGAAGGAGAATTTCAATCCTTTTGGTGCTGCGAGTAGAGGCCTCACCCTGGTCCCTTAGCATCCCCACAGCATTCTGTACACAGCTCCGGATGAGTGTGGTAGTGTCCAAAACCTGGGCAGTCCATAAAGACACCAAAGGGAGTGGGCGTGGAGAGGAGATCATCCATTGCTCATTGAAAATCATACATATATCTGACTTTATTTTTAACAAGTTGCATTTTAACAGTAAAATCCAGTATAACAAGGAACTGTATACTTACATCTCTTTCTGCCTCATTTTGTGCCACCTCAAGGATCTCACACTCCATCTCACACTCCTTTCCCAGAGTTCCTTCATGAGGTCCGGCCTCCTCCTTGCTCTCTTCCATCTCTGCCTCCCTCTTGACCTCTGGCTGAGGTCTGACCTCCTCCTCACTTTCTTCCATCTTGGCCTTCATCTTGACCCCTTCCTGGAGTCCAGCCTCCTCCTCCTCCTCGCTTTTCTCCATCTGTACTTCCCTCTTGACCTCTTCAGATCCGGCCTCCTCCTTGTTCTCTTCTGTCTTGGCCTCCCTCTTGATGTCTTCCTGGAGTCCAGTCTCCTCCTCCTCGCTGTCCTCCGTCTCTGCCTCCTCCTCGCTTTCCTCTGTCTCTGCCTCCTCCTCGCTTTCCTCTGTCTCTGCCATCCTCTTGACCTCTTCTTGAGGTCCGGCCGCCTCCTCGTTCTCTTCTGTCCTGGCCTCCCTCTTGATGTCTTCCTGGAGTCCAGCCTCCTTCTCCTCCTCCTCCTCGCTCTCCTCTGTCTTTGCCTCCTCCTCGCTTTCCTCCGTCTCTGCCATCCTCTTGACCTCTTCTTGAGGTCCGGCCTCCTCCTCGCTCTCCTCTGTCTCTGCCTCCTCCTCACTTTCCTCTGTCTCTGCCTCCTCCTCACTTTCCTCTGTCTCTGCCTCCTCCTCGCTTTCCTCTGTCTCTGCCATCCTCTTGACCTCTTCTTGAGGTGCAGCCTCCTCCTCGTTCTCTTCTGTCTTGGCCTCCCTCTTAACGTCTTCCTGGAATCCAGCCTCCTCCTCCTTACTCTCCTCTGTCTCTGCCTCCTCTTGGAGCCAGACCTCCTCTTCACACTCCTCCATCTCCGCCTCCTCCTGAGGTCTGAGCTCTTCTTCATTCTCTTCTATCTCAGCCTCTTCTTCAAGCTTCTCAGTTTTGGTCTCCTCCTGAGGTCTAACCTCCTCTATCTTGGTTTCTCTCTTGTCCTTATCTTGAGTTCTAGCCCCCTCAATTCTATTCTCTTTGAGGGCTCTCACTTCCATCTTATGCTGCTCTTGTGGTCCAGCCTCCATCCTGCATTCCACCACCTCTCTTTTCTTGTACAGAGACATATCTGTGAACAGAATAGTGAAGTAATTCATTAAAGCAAGCAGAAGGCAATGAGGGCAGGAGTTTGACTAAGGCTCGGGGGGGGAAGGGGCCTAGGAAACTGGTTACTCACATTTAGGTGGTTCCTCATAGAACAGCTGGCTGATGGTGAGATTCTGCATTGATGTTACATCTGATATTATGTCCTTAGACCTACGCAGGTCATCAATGTGCACAGAATGCCAGAGCCCTGGCAAGAGGATAAGAAATGTCATCAGTCCCAGATAAGCAACCATAAAATGAGGTATCCACGTCCTCTGCTTTATTACAAACACCATCAGTGTGTGGTATGAATCTAGAGTGTAACCCACCCCTTCCCCACCAAAACAAAAGTAATACAGCAAATATTACCACTGCAGAGCATCCATACAATAACTCCTCCTTCCTATCCCTCTCCCCTATAACACTGCAAATATCCCTAGCATGTGGTATGAATTCAGAATAATGCCTGCACTTTCTCTTCTTTATTACAATACTGCAATAGGCAGTGCAGCCTGGGTAGTAACAAATGGGCTGATGGAAAGAATATTAAGAGAAACAGAGACCTACGGTAGCCCTAATGTGCTAATGCAGCTGATCACATCACCAGTATATGGAAGATAATTCCGGCAGTATTGACAGATAACATATGCTACGAAGAATCTACCATTATTAAAGGGAACCCGGGAAATCCACTGCTTGCTCCAAAACAAGCATTGTGGAACCTGTGTCTCTTGGGGAAACTGCTAGGTACTTGTGACCTAGATTGGCCACTGTTGGAAACAAGATAAAGCATAGTTACTCACCTGTAACAGGTGATCTCCGGGAACAGCAGGAATTTAGTCCTCACATATGGGTATCGTCGGTACCGACGGAGCCTGCGCGGGAACGCTCCCCAGCGTCCAATCAGAAAGCTTTTGGGAGCATCCCACAGCGCCTGCATGCTGCCTTCCCGCCTTTCCCAACTGCCACTCTCCAGTTGAGTTTTAAAGCTGAGACAAAGAGAGAGAGAGGGAAAGGAAAGAGATAGAGAGATACAACTCCCAGGGGAGGTGGGTGGGTTGTGAGGACTAAATTCCTGCTGTTCCCGGAGATCACCTGTTGCAGGTGAGTAACTATGCTATCTCCAGGAATAAGCAGGAATGTAGTCATCACATATGGGGACTCCCTAGCTTTAGGTGCCAGGGAGAGACCCCAGAAGTTGTGTGTCCCTGAAAAGGGCTCCACTTCCCCCCATGGATCTCTGGCATCCTACCAGGGATGGTGGGTAGGAGTTGATTGGGTATGGAACAGGTGTTTGAGAACAGCCTGACCAAACAAGGCATCCCGGCGGGAGTCCTTGTCCAAGCAGTAATGGGCTGTAAAGGTATGAACAGAGGCCCAAGTGGCTGCTCGACAGATGTCGTCGATAGACACAGAGTGCAGATGAGCCATCGAGGCTGCCATGGCTCTCACATTGTGAGCTGTGACATGGCCCTCCAAAGGTTCTTACTCTGATAGGCGAAGGAAATACACTGAGCAATCCAGTTAGATAGCGTTCTCTTGGAGACTGGAAGTCCCAAATGAGAAGGATCAAAAGCAACAAAGAGTTGAGAGGACTTTCTATGTTGCTGTGTTCTTTGTAAGTAAAAAGCTAGAGCTCTCTTACAGTCCAAAGTATGAAGATTCCTCTCTGCATTTGATGCATGAGGCCCTGGAAAAAACACAGGTAGGTAGACCGCTTGGTTCAGATGAAAAGGCGAGACCACCTTAGGCATGAAATGTGGATGAGTCCCTAAGGACTACCTTGTCATGATGGAACCTTGTATAAGGTGGATTAGCTACTAGCGCTTGCAACTCACTAATGCAGCGTGCTGATGTGATTGCAATGAGAAAGATAACCTTCCAAGAAAGGAATTTCAAGGAGGTGGTAGCTAAAGGTTCGAAAGGTGGCTTCATGAGCTGCCCAAGAACCAGGTTTAAGTCCCATGCCACTGGTGGTGGCATAATGGGAGGCTTAGTTAGAAGGAGGCCTCTCATAAATCTTGCTATAAGAGGATGAGAGGAAATAGGCTGTCCATTTAGAGGCTTAAGGGAAGCTGCAATAGCACTCAAATGGACTCTTACTGAATTTGTCTTAAGGCCTGCATTAGATGAAGGAGATACTCCAGCAAAGATTCCAGAGGTATCGCAAGAGGGTTAAGACCCTTTTCCAAACACCAAACAGTAAACCTTTTCCACTTGAAAGCATAGGAGCGTCTAGTGGAAGGTTTTCTGGAAGCATAAAGAATATCTTTTACTTGCTGAGAAAGATTAAGAACTTGGAGATCTAGGCCTTCAGCAACCAAGCCCTGAGATGCAGAGACTGGGGATTGGGATGCCATAACATTCCGTCCCCCTGAGATAGGAGATCTGGAGCAGACCCTAACTCCAGGGAGGGAGCTTGAGAGAGATGTAGAAGCAGAGGGTACCACACTTGCCGTGGCCAATGTGGTGCTATGAGAATCATACGGCCTCTGTCTCTCTGAAGCTTGAACAGTTTTTTGGGAATTAGGGGAATGGGTGGAAAGGCATACAGGAAGTCTTGACCCCAGTAAAGGAGGAAAGCATCCCTGGCCAGAGCCCCCTGAGCCGGAGTTCTGGAACAGAACCAGAGAAGTTTGGCATTCCACGGACTTGCAAAGAGGTCTTTGTCTGGGGTTCCCCAAAGTTGAAAAATCCTGGTCACCTGGTCTGCATGCAGAGACCACTCGTGTGGAAGCAGAACTCGACTGAGTGTCCGCCCAAGAGTTTTGAATGCCTGGAAGATATACTGCCAGCAGATGAATCTGATGCTCTCTGGCAAGGGCCCATAGTCGCAAAGCTTCGTTGCAAAGCGACAGAGAGCCCGTTCCCCCTTGCTTGTTCACCTAGAACATGGCTACTTGATTGTCCGTCTGAATGAGGACTGTCTTGTAGCTGAGCAAGGAGTGGAACACTCGCAGAGCCAGGAAGATTGCTCTGAGTTCCAAGAGACTGATATGTAGATAACTCTCTTGTGGAGACCAGGTGCCCTGGGTGGAGAGGTCTTGCAGATGAGCTCCCCAACCCATTGGAGAAGCATCTGTTGTGAGAGTTGCTTGGGGTGAGGGTTGTTGAAAGGGGGACCCCAGCAACAGGTTTTGAGTGGACCTCCACCACTGGAGGGACAAAATGAGGCGACTTGTGTTTGCTATTTTGTTTGACAGGCACCCTGATGCCTGGGTCCATTGGGTGGATAAAGTCCACTGAGCTGCCCTCATGTGGAGGCGAGCATATGGAACCACATGCATGGTGGATGCCATGTGGCCTGGTAATTGCAACATTTCTCGAGCAGTTAGGTGAGGCTTTTAGCACTGCTTGAGAAGCTAACTGCATCAAGCGAAGGCAACGGGCCTGGGGGAGATAGGCCCTTGCCCTTGTGGTATCCAGGAAAGCTCCTATGAACTCTAAAGACTGAGTGGGAGTTAGACTGGATTTTGGGATGTTTATTACCAGCCCTAAATACTGAAGGATACGCATTGTGCAGGATAGAGAAGTCTTGGCCTCTGACTGTGTTGGAGCTCGAATGAGCCAGTCGTCCAAGTAAGGGAAGACAAATATCCCTAGAGTGCGGAGAAATGCTGCTACTACAGCCATGCATTTCGTGAACACCCTTGGTGCCGAGGCCAGACCAAAAGGAAGCACCCTGTATTGATAGTGCTTTCCTTGAAAAAGGAACCAAAGGAACCTTCTGTGGGTTGGATGGATGAGGACATGTGTGTACACATCCTTGAGATCTAGAGACCAAAGCCAATCCTGACTCTGAAGGTATGGCAGCAGAGCTCCGAGAGAAACCATCTTGAATTTCTCCTTAACAAGGAATTTGTCCAATTCTCTGAGATCTAAAATAGGCCTGTAACCCCGTTTTCTTTGGAATAAGAAAATAAGGGGAATAGAACCCTGTGCCCTGTTGATGAAGAGGTACTTCTTCTATTGCCCCTTGGGCAAGAAGGATGGCAACCTCCTGACCTAACAGGTTGATGAGAGAGGTCGGAGAATTGAACTGCTTCACTATTGTGTGAGGGGGCATGCTTGAAAAATGAAGCTTGTACCCTTCCTTTATGATGGAGTGTGTCCAATGCTCTGCTGTTATTTGCCCCCATCTGGGGGCAAAATGACAACCTTCCTGGAATGGTGGACGGTTCTGGTCCCTCCAGAACCAGAAAGGCTAAGTTCTCTAGCTGAAAGTCAAAGGCCCTGAGGAGGCTGAGGCTGCTGGGCCGGTGGAGGCCTAGCAGCCTTTGCTTTCTTCTGTTTGGGTGGTTGCTGACGTTTGCTTGAAAACTGACCTGCAGAAGATGCCTGCTGAACATAAGCAGGATAAAATCTTTTCTTTTTAGAAAAAGGTGTTTTCTTGAACAACTTCTTTCTAACAGGATTAGCAGTGGATTTGGATAGTCTATCCAAGGTGGAATTTTCAGCATCCATTTCATTGGCTTTTTCCTGCCAATCTTTACCAAACAGGTTCTTACCAGTACAAGGGTTATTTCCCAATTTATCTTGTACCCAGAGCTCTAGAACCGATGCCTGAAGCCAAGCAATTCTACGTGCACCTATGGCGATAGCCGAGGTTCTGTTTATACACTCAAAGCAGTCGAAGGCTGCACGGTTGGAAAATTTAGAAACATCTTGGGCATGTTTGACCCAAGTGAGAAAGTCCTGTCTTTTATCCTCAGAAATGAAAGGACTTAAAGTCTGTAAATTATCTGTGACCTCCTTTAGGAACATTCCCATGTAGAGACTATAGGAACTGATTCTGGCAGAAAGCATGGAAGCTTGGAAGACTCTATGTCCAAAAGCATCCAGGGTTCTGCACTCACGTCCTGGAGGATTAGAGGCATGCCTTTTTGCACTTCTGATCCTTCTCATAGCTAACTCCACCACAATAGAGTGGTGAGGAAGCTGAGTCTTATGGAAACCAGGACAAGGAGGGACTCGATACATAGTATCCAATCTACGAGAATGAGGAGAGGTGGTAAGAGGCGTTTCCCACATCCTCAACATGAGATCATATAAAATCTCATGAATGGGTAAGGTAGCTGCCTCCTTAGGAGTTTTGGGATATTGTAGAGCCACCTCCCTGATGAAGTCCTGGAAGGACATATCTTCTGGAGGAGACATCCTGCATTTAGGGGAGGACGACTCCTCTGGAAGAAGCATCGCTGCATCGACAGAACTTTCAGAATCCTCAGATTCTTCTGAGGACTCGAAGTGTCGTCTGTCCGGATGCTCTTGCAGAGCCCGATACCCGTACTGACCAAGGTCGGTACCGGGAATAACCGGTACCAGAGGGCATCGGAGGACAGGGTACCGGCAGAGCAGACACCGGTGCCGATGCCGATGCTATCGATACCGGTACCGATACCAATGCCGGTGCCAGTACCGGTGGAGTTGTCTGTCGCGGTACCAAGGGCGTCGATGCCACAAGGAAAGCCGCCAGACTGTGTTCCATAACCAGAACTCTCTGGTCTATCGACGCCGCCAATGCCTGGATGTCGGTACCGGTGGAGACCACCGGTACCACAGAGCATGGCACCAGGAGATCTGTCGAGGCCGAGCCATCGAGAACATCCTGGAACCCCGATAATGCTTTGGAAGCCAAAGCCTCCCGCCGGGGTAATTTTGCCGGTGCAGAATCCTCGAGGGCAATGCCAGAGGCATCTCGATGCTTAGGAGATCTACCCTTCGAGGACCGGCTGGATTTATGTTTAGTTACCTGAGATCCACGGGAGGAAGAAGCAGCCCTGGAAGATGTCGATGCCACCGAAGATGCATCAGAGGGAAACAGGGTACAGAGCTTGGCAGCTCGGTTTTGCCGACCTCTTTTAGACATCATGGCACAGGACACACAATCCGTGATGGAGTGGTCAGGACCTAAACATTTTAAACACCATTCATGGGTGTTGGTGACTGAGATGGTACCGCCACACTTGGTGCACTTTTTAAAACCTGAGGCAGGTTTTTCCATGTTAAGGAAAACGTTTTTGGGCCTAAGGCCCAAAAAGGCGCGTGCACCTGAAGAAAGGAAAAAAAGATTTTTTTTTTTTTTTTACAGAAATAAGAAAAGAAAGACCGGCGGTACTGGTAGAGCATCGAAGTAGGCAGACGCGACCACAAAAAGAAAGAAAGAAAAAATAAATTCTTCTGCGGTGACAGGAACACGACCTGCTGGCTCTGCGGAAAAAGAAGAACTGGAGAGAGGCAGTTGGGAAAGGCGGGAAGGCAGCACGCAGGCGCTGTGGGATGCTCCCAAAAGCTTTCTGATTGGACGCTGGGGAGCATTCCCACGCAGGCTCCGTCGGTACCGACGATACCCATATGTGATGACTACATTCATGCTTGTTCCTGAAGATTGGACTTTATGAACCTTGGTCTGACCCAGAATGGCATATCTTATGTTCTTAATATTGTAGATTAGTGGCAAGACAGACACTAAATTACCCCAGTTTGAAAATATGTGCAGCGGTAGTGTTTTGGACAGCTTTGTGCAGTTTCAGTAACAATTTCATTGCGCCACAGGCCCAAGGCTATCCCAGTCATAGAGGATGCAGCATAGACTACTCACCTCCATGGAAGCCCACGTAAGATGTTCCTCCTTCCATCCGTGGCAGCTTTGTGATAAAGCAGACAAACAAAGAGCTGTCTTTTAGCTGTACCTTGTTGATTTCATTCACTGCAGAATATCTACAACAGACAAGGCAAATATTACACATGGCAGATAGAGTTTAAAGATCCCAAATTACCCATGTCTAACAATAGCCAAATTAATATGAATAAAATACATTCTCTAAAATGCTTGTATGCAAATGCTAGAAGTCTAAAAAATTAAGATGGGAGAGTTAGAATATATAGCACTAAATGAAAGGTTAGATATGATTGGAATATCAGAGACATGGTGGAAGGAGGACAAACAGTGGGACACTGTGATACCTGGGTACAAACTATATCGAAATGATAGAGCTGATCAAATTGGTGGAGGGGTTGCTCTCTATGTTAGAGAGGGCATTGAGTCAGAAAGGATTAAAGTTTTGCAGGAAGCAAAATCTGCTGTAGAATCTATATGGATTGAAATTCCATGTAAAAGGGGGAAGGCAGTGGCAGTGGGGGTGTACTATCGAGCGCCTGGACAGAATAACCAAATGGATGATGAAATGCTCAAAGAAATCAAGGAAGCTAATAAAAGTCACAGCACAGTAATAATAATGGGTAATTTCAACTACCCCGGTATCGACTGGGTCAGTGTCACGTCAGAACATGCTAGGGAGATAAAGTTCCTAGATGAAATAAATGACTGCTTCTTGGAGCAGCTGGTTCATGAACCGACCAGAGGGGAAGCCATATTAGACCTAATCCTTACTGGAATACCAGATCTAGTGCAAGAGGTAAGGTTGTTGGGGCCACTTGGCAATAATGATCATAGCATGATCGCCTTTGATTTAATTAGTGGAGGAGGGATAGTAAGGAAATCCATAGTACTACCTTTTAACTTTCGAAAGGGAGACTATGATAAAATGAGGAAAACAGTTAAGAAAAACTAAAAGGAGCAGTTGCAAAGGTTAAAGACGTGCATCAGGCTTGGCTGTTGTTGAAAAATACTATCTTGGAAGCCCAGACCAGCTGTATTCCACGCTTTAAGAAAAGTGGAAGGAAGTCCAAAAAACTGCCAGCATGGTTTAAAGGTGAGGTCAGAGAGGCTGTTGCCAAAACAGCATCTTTCAGGAAATGGAAAAAAAAGAGCCAAACAACGAAACCTGGAAACAACACAAGCACTGGCAAGTCAAATGCAAGGCATTGATAAGACAGGCAAAGGGAGAATTTGAGAAGAAGCTTGCTGCGGAAGCAAAAACGCGAAGTAAAGACCTTTTCAAGTACATTCGTAGCAAAAAACTTGTGAGAGAGTCAGTTGGTCCATTAGATGATAAAGGGGTTAAAGGAGCACTAAGAGGCGACAAGGCGATAGCGGAGAGAATGAATGAATTCTTTGCTTCAGTCTTTACTGAGGAAGATGTAGGGATGTTACCCATGACTGAAGTGGTATTTAAAGGTGCGGAAGAACTGAAGGAAATATCGATACATCGGGAAGATGTATTACAACTATTAGATAAACTGAAGAGTAGCAAATCACCTGGGCCGGATGGTATACATCCAAGGATGTTGAAAGAACTGAAATATGAGATTGCAGACCTGCTATTAGTAATCTGTGAACTATCATTAAAATCATCTCTAATACCTGAAGATTGGAGGATCGCCAGTGTAACACCAATTTTTAAAAAGGGTTCCTGGGGTGATCCGGGAAACTACAGACCGGTGAGCCTGACGTCAGTACCGGGAAAAATGGTAGAAACCATCATAAAGAATAAAATTACTCAGCATGTAGATAGTCATGACCTAATGGGAGACAGCCATCATGGCTTTAGAAAAGGAAGATCTTGTCTTACTAATCTGTTATGTTTTTTTGAAGGAGTGAATAAACAGGTGGACAAAGGTGAGTCGGTTGATATTGTGTATCTGGACTTTCAGAAAGCCTTTGACAAGGTCCCTCATCAGAGACTTTTGGCAAAACTAAAGAGTCATGGGATAGGAGGCAGTGTACTATTGTGGATCAGGAACTGGTTAAAAGATAGAAAGCAGAGGGTAGGGCTAAATGGCCAATTTTCCCAATGGAGAAAGGTGAATAGTGGTGTACCCCAGGGATCTGTGCTGGGTCCGCTGCTTTTTGACATATTCATAAATGACCTGGAAAGTGGAATAACGAGTGAGGTTATCAAATTTGCAGATGACACAAAACTATTTAAAGTTGTTAAAACCCAAGAGGATTGTGGAAAGCTGAAAGAGGATCTTGATAAATTGGAAGACTGGGCATCAAAATGGCAGATGAAATTTAATGTGGACAAGTGCAAGGTTATGCACCTAGGGAAGAACAACCCAAACTATGGTTACACGATGCAAAGTTCCACATTAGGAACCACCACCCAGGAAAAAGATTTAGGCGTCATTGTGGATACCATGTTAAAACCCTTGGCCCAGTGTGCAGCGGTGGCCAAGAGAGCAAATAGAATGCTAGGTATGATAAGGAAATATTGTGTGCAATTCTGGTCGCCGTATCTTAAAAAGGATATAGCGATTTTAGAAAAGGTTCAGAGAAGAGCCACCAAAATGGTAAAGGGGATGGAAGGATTCTCCTATGAAGAAAGTCTTAAAAGGTTAGGGCTCTTTAACCTGGAAAAGAGACGGCTGAGGGGAGATATGATAGAAGTCTATAAATTAATGAACGGAGTGGAACGGGTAAACGTAGATCGATTGTTTACCTTATCAGAATATAGAAAGACTAGGGGACATGCAATGAAGCTACAGGGTAAACTATTTAAGACTAATAAAAGAAAATATTTTTTCACTCAACGTGTAATCAAACTCTGGAATTTGTTACCAGAGGATGTAGTAAAGGCTGTTAGTGTAGCTGGGTTTAAAAAAGGTTTGGACAAATTCCTGGAGGAAAGGTCCATAAACCATTATGAAGAAGGGACCCAGGATATCAATGCTTGAACCAATACAAGCATTGTGGAACCTGTGTTCCTTGGGGAAACTGCTAGGTACATATGACCTAGATTGGCCACTGTTGGAAACAGGATACTGGGCTTGATGGACCTTGGTCTGACCCAGTATGGCATATCTTATTTTCTTATGTTTTGTTCTTATGGCCCCTTCTAGCTGCAGCATCTTTCTTGCTTAAATACATACGTCAGGGGCAGACAGACTAGATGGGAAACTTATTCCACCTCTGGGGTGTAATAAGTTCCTCTAGATGTTGGGAGATGGCAGGCCAGCACGGCGGCAAAGTTAGGAGGGGTGCAGGAGATTCCCCACAGCCCAACCATGGTCATGGGTGGCAAGATTGGGGGTCGGGCTGCAGGGAATGAAAGAAGTGGTCGGCATCCAGGGATCGTGGCTCCTGAATGGAGCCATGGTGCCACGGCACCGCAGCTCCATTCAGAAGCCTTGACCGAGTTAGCCGGACAGAGGCCTGTACGTGCACGCCGATCAAAATTGTGTCCCGGCCTGTATGTACAGGCCTAGATGGTATTCTGATCCTGCGGGGATAGACATGTCCCACGGGTTCAGAATCCCATCTACGTCTGTGAGTCCGGTTCTGACCGGACGCACAGAGGCCGGGGCGTACAAATTGGAATAGGCCTCCATGCATCTAACTTCCAACTTGGAGATAACACAAGAGCAGAATAAGTGAATGCCAGGGGATGAACAAAAGAAAAACCTACTAGTTACAAGGGACTACAGGGTTGAAATAGCTATTTAGATCCCTACATTTCTTCTTTTGACCAATGCCTCCTCAGGGGCCTAAGCAATGCACTTAACACATCCATAGACAGGAGTCCTAATCTAGTTATGCTAAACCTCATCTCTGCAGGAGTCAATGAGAATGTGAGGAAAAATGGGACCCTTCTCCCAAGACACTAGACTGGGTTAGGGGATGCCATGACATCAGTGCAATGAAGACAAATGCATAGTTTTGCACAACTGGTCCTCTGTAGCCTCATCTTTGGCAGGCAGCCGCATTAGAGCACCCTTTCCCTTTGGCTGGCCATTCTCCCCACAGCCAGCTGCATCATTACGGGGAGGAGTGGCCTAGTGGTTGGGGCAAGCTACCTCAGGCCAGAAGGTCAGGGGTTCAAATCTCACTAGAGGACAGCAAACTTGGGCCGGAAGGACTGGGGTTTCTAGTCCCACAGGTGCTCCTGGTGGTCTTGGGCAAGCCACTTAACCCTCCATTGCCCATGTTCCCTGTAAATAGTTATCTCCAAGTTATAATGCCCTGTTCAATGTAATTTCAGTTTGTTCAATGTAAACCGCCTTGATATCATGAAAGGCGGTATATAAGAAATGTTAAATAAATAAATCATTAAAAACAGGCCCCTGTTCACCCACCCACTGTCCTGGGTGCTAAACCCAGATATCATCCCATTTCCAACAAAGAGGTTGTCATTTCATGGGCAACTTACTTCGCAGATGCAATAAGATGAGCACTCTGGTTACCATCTTCAAATTCAGTCTGAATAACGAGGACTTTACTTCCAACAGTACCCTCAAGGAAATTTCTAAAAAGAATGGAAAAATTCACACTAGTATCTGCTTACGGCTCAAATAATGTCCTTTGTTTTTTAGGCACGGCTGCTGAAGTTAGAGGGAAAGAAGTTCCATAATGCAAATTCTCGATTCAGTAATTCAATAGATTCCTTCTCTGCTACTCAACTAACCAGTCTCCAAAAGCAAGGACCTCAGAGGGGCAAACTCTCCCCATCAGTTGGGCAGTAGAAGCAAAGAATCCCACCATTCTTTAAGAAAGGGAACAAATAAAATAGTGGCCAATTGGCATTGCCCTAGACCAGTGGTTCTCAAACCCAGTCCTGGGGGCCCACCAGCCAGTCAGGTTTTCAGGATATCCACATTGAATATGCATGCAAGAGATTTGCATGACTTCTACTTCCAGTATATGCAAATCCCTCTCATGCATATTCATTGTGGATATCCGGAAAACCCGACTGGCTGGTGGGCCCCCAGGACTGGGTTTGAGAACCACTGCCCTAGACAATCCTACAGATGGCAGCTACCCTCTGGATTTCCCCTCATTTCTTTGCAAGTTGGGATCTTCTTTTGCTTTCTTATGTTTTCATGAATTCTGATGTTTTTTCTCTCCACTTCCTTTTCCTGTAGTACTTTCTAAGGCTGCCCTTGACTCCACCCCATTTGAGCTTCATAGTATGAGCTCTTGTTCTTTAGCTTCCTCCCCACCAGGGGCGGCCCAAGGGGGGTGCGGGGCCATGTGCGGAGACTCGGTGCGGGGCCTCATTTGCATAAGTGGCCTTATTTGCATAAATATTTGCATGTTACCATACACTAACTTTTAGTAAACATGTCTCTTAATGGGTGTATGGATAAAGAAAGACTAAAAGATTTCTACATTACTATAATCCAGTGCCAACTGCCAGGCACATTAGGAACTACTACAAACGCTGCCCATTTAGAACCCATAGCAAACCCGCCGTATCCTGACAGCATTACCAGGACTCACAAAGCACCATACCCTACCTATCAAAAGGCAACACTGCAAATATTAAACCAATACATTTCAGAGAATACTGGGGAAAGAGAACAAGTGGCAATGTCAAATAGGAATTACATAAACAGAATACCTCAGCTCAGTTACACTTGCAGAACATAGACCAGTGATGGCTAACCTTTTTGAGCCCGAGTGCCCAAACTGCCGCACAAAACCAAAGAATTTCCTCAAAGTGCCAGCACGTCCATTAAAGCCTCATTTGCATAAGGTGCCTCATTTGCATAAATATTTGCATAATGTTACCATACACTAACTTTTAGTAAACATGCCTCTTAATGAGTATATGGATAAAGAAAGACTAAAAGGTTTCTACATTACTATAATCCAGTACCAACCGCCAGGCACATTAGGAACTACTACAAACGCTGCCCATTTAGAACCCATAGCAAACCCGCCGTATCCTAACAGTACTACCAGGACTCACAAAGCACCATACCCTAACTATCAAAAGGCAACACTGCAAATATTAAACCAATACATTTCAGAGAACAACAATACATGACCTACTGGGGAAAGAACAAGTGGCAATGTCAAATAGGAATTATATAAACAGAATACCTCAGCTCAGTTACACATGCAGAACAGACCATCACCAAACAAGGAATCACAATTTAAAAACAGGAAGACAATAATTAAACTGGGAACCCCAAAAGCCAAACTTGGAATATACAACAACACTGTAGAAATAAAACTATAAATTAATTTCCTCTTGTACTAAACAAAGCGCAAAAATTAATGATGCACATTTCCCAGAGCTGACATATTCCAGTTAATAAATTCAAAATAAAGAGATATTTTTCTACCTTTTGTGCATTTTTTTTTCAGTTGCAATTGCTCCAGCCACTTTCTTCTGGTTTCTTCGTGTCTTCTCCTAACACTCCATCTGCTGTCCATTTGTCCTTTCTTCTGTCTTCTTGGTTTTTTTTTTCCATTCTCTCTCTACATCTGCTTTAACATACTAATCTTTCTCCTTTTTGCTCTTTCCTCATTCCTATTTCATCTACTCAAAATTTACCCCTCCATCCTCAATCCCCACTTATTCTCCCAATACCCGGCCAATTGTAGATTTTTTATCCCTCCCACACAAAATATTTTTCCCCTCTCCATTTTACTCTCCCAGCCCCATCCCATTCTAATCCTCCCACAACACCAGCTCCCTTCTAGTTCCAGCCTCACCCAGCATCCATTCCCTTCTAGTCCCTGCATCAGCCCATTTCCAGTCCTAGCAGCCCCCCAACCCATTTCCAGTCCTAGCAACCTCCCAACCCAATACCAGTCCTAGCCCCCCCTCATCAACCCACTTCCAGTCCTAACCCCCCATAAGCCCATTTCCAGTCCTAGCTCCCCCATCTATTTGCAGTCCCATCCGAGTCCCTCCATCAGCTCATTTCCAAACCCAGCCCCCCATGAGCCCATTTCTAGTCCTTTCCTAGCCCCACCATCAGCCCATGTCAAATCCTAGCTCCCCTCCACTCAGCCCATTTCCAATCCAAGCCCCCCATGAGCCTACTTCCAGTTCTAGCCCCTTCATGAGTCCATTTCAATCCAAACCCCCACCACAGCCCATTTCCAATCTTAGCACCCCCCCAACAGCCAATTTCCAGTCCTATTCTAGCCCCTCCATCAGCCCATTTCCTGTCCTAGCCCCCCTCACCCATTTCCAGTCCTAGCTCCCTCCCCCTCACAACCCATTTCCATTCCAAGCCCCAATCCCATCAGCTATTTGCAGTTCAAGCCCTCCTTCCACTCAGCCCATTTCCAGTCTTAGCCCAGTACCAGTCCTAACCCCCCCATCAGCCCATTACCAGTCCTAACCCCCCCATCAGCCCATTTCCAGTCTTAGTAGCCCCCCCCCAATAGCCCATTACTAGTCCTACCCCCCCCCAAATCACCATCACCATCACCAGCCCACTTCCAGCCTTAGCACCCCCCATGGCCCATTACTAGTCCTAACCCCCCCCCCCATCAGCCCATTTCCAGTCTTAGCCCCCCCCATGGCCAATTACCAGTCCTAACCCCGGCCAATTACCAGTCCTAACCCCCCCCCCCTGGCCAATTACCAGTCCTACCCCCCCCCCCCCGGCCAATTACCAGTCCTACCCCCCCCCCCTGGCCAATTACCAGTCCTACCCCCCCCCCCCTGGCCAATTACCAGTCCTACCCCCCCCCCCTGGCCAATTACCAGTCCTAACCCCCCCCCATCAGCCCCTTTCCAGTCTTAGCCCCCCCCCCCCATGGCCAATTACCAGTCCTAACCCCCCCCCCCCTGGCCAATTACCAGTCCTACCCCCCCCCCCCCCCCGGCCAATTACCAGTCCTCACCCCCCCATCCGGCCCTTTCCATTCTTAGCCCCCCCCCCCCCATCATGGCCAATTACCAGTCCTAACCCCCCCCCCATCAGCCCCTTTCCAGTCTTCGCCCCCACATGGCCAATTACCAGTCCTACCCCCCCCCCCCATCAGCCCATTTCCAGTCTTAGCCTCCCCACCATAGCCCATTACCAGTCCTAAACCCCACCCCCTTCCCCCCTATCATCCCAAATTAAAAAAAAAAACCCAAACAAAGCGGCTGCTTCTGCCGCGGCAGCCTCAAGAGCTCTGCCGCGGCAGCCTCAAGAGCTCTGCCGCGGGCCCCCCCCCCTGCCCGGCAGAGCCTCCCTGCATCATCTACCTTCAAGTCGCAAAACGCGGGCTTCTTTCAGAGCCGCGAGAGTTTCCTTTCTCGCGGGAGAGCCGCGAGAAAGGAAACTCTCGCGGCTCTGAAAGAAGCCCGCGTTTTGCGACTTGAAGGTAGATGATGCAGGGAGGCTCTGCCGGGCAGGGGGGGGGGCCCCGCGGCAGAGCTCTTGAGGCTGCCGCGGCAGAGCTCTTGAGGCTGCCGCGGCAGAAGCAGCCGGTTTGTTTGGTTTTTTTTTTTTTTTAAATTTGGGACCTTTTAAATGCGGACCTTCCCGCGTGCCAGCTGCAAGGCCTTCGCGTGCCACAGCTGGCACGCGTGCCATAGGTTCGCCATCGCTGACATAGACCATCACCAAACAAGGAATCACAATTTAGAAACAGGAAGGCAATAATTAAACTGGGAACCCCAAAAGCCAAACTTGGAATGTACAACACTGTAGAAATAAAACTATAAATTAATTTCCTCTTGTACCAAACAAAGCGCAGACGTTAATGATGCACATTTCCCAGAGCTTTCATATTCCAGTTAATAAATTCAAAATAAAGAGATATCTTTCTACCTTTTGTGCATTTTTTTTTCAGTTGCAATTGCTCCAGCCACTTTCTTCTGGTTTCTTCATGTTTTCTGCTAACTCTCCATCGTCTGCTGTCCATTTGTCCTTTCTTCTCTCTTCTAGTTTTTTTTTCCATTTTCTCTCTCTACATCTGCTTTAACATACTAATCTTTCTCCTTTTGCTCTTTCCTCATTCCTATTTCATCCACTCAAATTTTACCCCTCCATCCTCAATCCCCACTTACTCTACCAATACCAGGCCAATTGTAGATTTTTCATCCCTCCCACACAAAATATTTTTCCTCTCTCCATTTTACTCTCCCAGCCCCATCCCATTCTAATCCTTCCCCAACATCAGCTCCCTTCTAGTTCCATTCTCACCCAGCATCCATTCCCTTCTAGTCCCTGCATCAGCCCATTTCCAGTCCTAGCCCATCAGCCCATTTCCAGTCCTAGCTCCCCCATCCATTTCCAGTCCGAGTCCCTTCATCAGCTCATTTCCAATCCTAGCCCCCATCAGCCCATTTCTAGTCATTTCCTAACCCCATCATCAGCCCATGTCAAATCCTAGCTCCCCTCCACTCAGCCCAATTCCAGTCCAAGCCCCCCCATGAGCCTACTTCCAGTTCTAGCCCCTCCATGAGTCCATTTCAATCCAAGCCCCCACAACAGCCCATTTCCAATCTTAGCTCCCCCCAACAGCCCATTTCCAGTCCTATCCTAGCTGCTCCATCAGCCCATTTCCAGTCCTAGCTCCCTTCCCTCACAGCCCATTTCCATTCCAAGCCCCCTCCCCATCAGCGATTTGCAGTTCAAGCCCACCCTTCCACTCAGCCCATTTCCATTCCAAGTCCCCATCCCCATCAGCTATTTGCCGTTCAAGCCTCCCCTTCCACTCAGCCCATTTCCAGTCCTAGCAACCCCCAACCCATTACCAGTCCTAGCCTCCCCATCAACCCACTTCCAGTCCTAACCCCCCATCACCCCATTTTCAGTTTATGCCCCTCCTATAACCCATTACCAGTCCTAACCTCCCATCAGCCCACTTCCAGTCCTAACCCCATCAGCCCATTTCTAGTCAGCCCCCCATAGCCCATTGCCAGTCCTAACCCCATCAGCCCACCTCAAGTCCTAACCCCTCCCCATCAGCCCATTTCCTGTCCTTGCCCCCCCCCATAGTCCATTATCAGTCCTAACCCCCCATAGCCCATTACCAATCCTAACCCCCCCATAGCCCATTACCAGTCCTAACCCCCCCCAACCCACAGCCCACCTCAAGTCACGTCCTAACCCCCCCCCATCGGCTCAGGGAAATTAAAAAAAAAAAAAAAAAAAGCTGGCTGCTGCCGCTGCGGCAGAATGGAGTGTCCTGCAGGGCCCCCTCTGCCCGCTGAGCCTCTCTGCAAGGGCTTTCAGATTCGCGAAGGGAGAGTGTCTCCCTCGCGTCTCTGTTAAGCCCGCAGGGGCAGATGGGAAATTTCCCATTAGCCCCTGCGGGCTTAACAGAGACGCGAGGGAGACACTCTCCCTTCGCGAATCTGAAAGCCCTTGCAGAGGGGCTCAGCGGGCAGAGGGGGCCCCGCGGGACACTCCATTCTTCTGCTGCCGCGGCGGCAGCCAGCTTTTTTTTTTTTTAATTGAATTTTTAACAAAGCAGAATGTTCTTTGCGCGGGGCCCCCTGAAACGCAGGGCCCTGTGCAAAAAACATTCTTGCTTAATGGACAGGCCGGCCCTGCTCCACACTCAAACATATGCTTGTTTTTTGTACATTTAAAAAAAACCACCAAGTACCTCAAAGGTAGAAGTAATTCATTAATTAATTAATTTATAATTAGCTCACTCCTTTCCAGTAGTAGCTCAAGGTAAGTTACATTCAGGTTTGTTGTTGTTGTTAAGTGCTGTTGAGTCAGTGTCAACTCATGGTGACCCTCTGGATAGCTGTCCTAAATTGTGTCGGGTTTTCAGTCAGGTGGCTCATTTTTGACAGACTGGCATCCGTAACTGCTATTATTTACAATATTGATCCATTTGATTGCTGGCCTTCCTCTTTTATTTATTTATTTATTTTATTTAGCACACATTTATATACCGCTCTTTCCCAAGTATCAAGTGCGGTTTACAATGAACAGAAAAAATTTAAGGTACATGATTAATCATATCCTAGTCGTTTGCGTTGACCTTCTACCTTGCCAAGCATGTCATCTTTCTCTAAGGATCTCTCTCTTCGCGTGATGTGTCCAAAGTATGAAAATCGAAGTCTTGTCATCTGAGCTTCTAAATAAAGCTTAGTTTTGATCTCCTCTACTACTGAATGGTTTGTTCTTCAGGCAGTCCATGGTATACACAGTATTCGCTGGCAGCACCATAATTCAAAGGCATCAATTTTCTTCCTATCTTTTTCACTGTCCAACGTCCGCATCCATATGATGTTATTGAAAATACCATGGCTTGAACGAGTCAAATCTTTGTATGGAGAGAGACATCTCTGCTCTTGAGAATCTTGTCTAGGTCCTTCTTAGCCATTCTGCCAAGAGCAATGCGTCATCTGATTTCTTGACTGCTTGTTGCTTCTTTATTGATAGTTGATCCAAGTAGGTTAAAGTTGTCCACTATTTCAATTTCTTCTCTATCAATGATGAACTTATTGATTTTGCCAGTTGCCATGATCTTTGTCTTCTTTACATTAAGGTGCAGGCCCATTTTAAGACTATGTTCCTTGATCTTGAGAAGTAAATGTTTCAGATAGTCTTCACTTTCAGCCAGTAATGTGTTATCATCAGCATAGCAAAGGTTGTTGATGAGTCTTCCACCAATCTTCATACCTCTGCTGTCTTCATACAATCTTGCTTCTATGATGATTTGTTCTGCATATAAATTAAACAGGTAAGGGGAAAGTATGCAGCCTTGTCGTATATCTTTGCTGATTTTAAACCATTCTGTTTCTCCTTGCCCCGTTTGAACTGTTGCTTCTTGATTAATGTGAGGATTGTGTAAGAGAACGATCGGGTGTTTTGGTATAACCATGCTTCTTAATGTGGCCCAGAGTTTCTCATGGTTTACACAGCCAAAAGCCTTGCTGTAGTCAAACCAAAAATAGATGTCCTTTTGGTATTCTTTAGTCTTTTTTTCAAGGATCCATTCTCACATCCACGATGATCTCTCTCATTCTTCGCCCTTTCCTGAACCCTGCTTGCACTTCAGGTAGTTCTTGTTCCAGATATGGTTGTAGTCCCTGTTGAACAATCTTCAGTAGAATCTGCTGGCATGTGGGATCAGAGCGATTGTGCGATAATTTCCATAGTTAGTTGGATCACCTTTTTTAGTATTGGCATAAACACAGATCTTTTCCAGTCAGTTGGCCATGATGTTGTCAAATTTCCTGGCAGAGCCCTGTAAGTATGGTAACAGCTGCATCAAATTGCTGTAATACTTCTATGGGAATGCCATCAATGGCTGGTGCTTTGTTCTTTGATAAGGCTTTCAATGCTGATTAGACTTCTTTCATCACCAATGGTTCCAGATCATAAGGTACAGGTTGAAATGGCTGTCGGTGCTCTTGATTTTTATCATATAAAAACTCTGTATATTCTTTCCACCTTTTCTTGATCTTCTCATCATCATTCAACACAGATCCTTGAGCATCTTGTTAATTCGAGGCTGGAATTTTTTCTTTAACTCTCATAGCTTTAGGAAAGCCAATCTTGTTCTTTCTCGAATAGTTTCTGTTTCTATTTCCTTGCATGCGTCATTGTAGTACTTCTTGTCTTGTCTTGCTACACGTTGGAAATCTCTATTGAGTTCTGCGATTGTCTTTCTTTCTCCTCTGGCTTTAGCTTCTCTATATTTCTGGGCAATTTTCAGAGTTTCTTCCGTCATCCATTTTGGCCGTTTTTGCTTTTTCACTTTTTGTAGAGACTTCTCGCTTTCTTCCAACACAAACCTCTTGATGTCATTCCATATCTCTTCTGGAGCTCTGTCATTTGTATGTAAAGCAGCAAATCGATTTTGCAGGCAGTCTTTAAATTCTAGTGGTATATATTCTCAAGGTCATATTTTGCTACATTCATGAGTGGCTTGCTCTTTTTTAACTTTAACTTGAGTTTGTATACTATAGTTGGTGATCTGTACCACAGTCAACTCCTGATTTTGTCTTTGTTGATGTTCTAGAGCTTTTCCGTCATTGACTTCCACAGATGTAGTCAATTTGTTTTTTGTACAATTCATTGGGTGAAGTCCATGTGTACAGTCGCCGCTTGTGTTGCTGGAAGGTGGTGTTTGAGACAAATAGAACTGCAAGACCAATGATCTATCAGTCTTTCTCCAGCTTCATTTCTGTTGCCAAGTCCATATTTTCCAACCATTTTGCCACCTTCTTTGTTGCCAACTTTTGCGTTCCAGTCACCCATGAATATCAAAATATCCTATTTGCATGTTCTGTCAATTTCAGCTTGTACTTGTTCATAGAACTCAATTTCATCCTCTTCTGCAGCTGTTGTTGGGGCATATACTTGAATTATAGTTGTGTTGCTAGGCATTCCTCATAGACTAATAGAAATTAAGCGTTCACCGACTGCATTGTATTTCATTACAGTTCTTGCAAGTTTCTTCTTAATTATAAATTATAACCTGGCTTCCCTGGTTCCAGCCCACTACTTCAACCACTAGGCTATACTATGCTATGTGCGCCTTTGAATCAATGCTGACTCCTGGTGACCCAGCAGCTCCTGTGTTTTCTTGGCAGTGTGATCGGAAGTACATTGCCAGGCCTTTCTTCCGAAGCAATGAGGGGGGGGGGGGTGTTAAGTGACTTGCCCAAGGCCACAAGGAGTGCTAGTGGGAACTGAACCCTGGTCTCTTGGTTACCAAGGTCAGGCACAGAAAGAGCAGCAGCTCTTGCAGAACTAAGCAGGAAACACACGGAGCAAGAGTATTGATGACACAGGCGCTTTTATTGGGATCCCCAACGCGTTTCGGCAGGTTGCCTTCCTCAGGGGGTTATAAAAACTTGCAAACATAAAATAAACACAGTATATATTAAAAACAATTATACAAAATTTATCAAAGAAACATAAAAATGGTAATGACATTGATAATAATTATAATATTGATAAAAATAATAACAACCAAATTAGAGCTAACCGGACATGGTAAGAACAGAGATGATAATAATAATAATAATGACGTATCTAAATCTTATAATGCTCAAGATAAATAAATAAATACTTAAAAGATAGTAAAATGATAAATAGTTAAAAGATATATGTTAAAATAATAAATAATTAGAAACATATACAAATTTGTTAATAATCAATTATAATAGCATTATGATATAATCACTAACAAACAAATATAGACATAAGATAATTAAAACATACTGATAAGAACATGTATAACATGTGTATGGAATAATAAATGTTGTACACGAACATCTTAAAATAGTATTGTAAACATCGCAGGGCAAAAGCAGAAAATAAAACCTGTAGTTGATTGGGTAAATCATAGACTTTAATCTATGTAAAAACATTTAAAAGAAAGTTGGGTTAAGTGAATCAAAAATCGTAGTTGTACTCACTCAACGCGCACACAACAGCAAGTCTTCAACTGGTGAAATTGAGAGGGGCAGATGGCCAGAGCCTCAACTGTGGAATTCCCAGATGAAAATACAATAGATTAAACTATAGATGAGGAGAAAATCAATCCCAATACAGACTTGGGAAACCGTAAAAACTAAACTAAATGGCAGGATCACACTAGGTGTAGAAAGTAATTAAAACTAACTACTGCCATGATATTGAAGTCCCGATGGGATTAAAATCAATGTGTGTACTATAAAATATACAAATAGTGTGCTGACACCATGAATGATACACTAAAACGAACAGGGTTAAGGAATGAGTGAGACTGGATCTTGAAATGCTTGCTGCTTAACTGAAAAACCAACCTCTCAGATTGATTACTCATAATAATTAATTAAGACGCTACTCACAGCCCTGAGTTGAATCTTTTGTATAATAGTCATGATCCTACATACAGGATTGCAGCGATGATATGATGATATAGTAAAAATCCAATGTAGCTAGCAAGGGAGAATGACGATAGTAAAAAACGGTGAACTCTTAGTTTATAGGAATGTACTATAGAGAAAGATATATCGAGCCCTTCAGTGCAAGAGACCTGTAGAGAACGGGTCAACATCCCCGATGTTAAAAAACCGTGCGGATGAAGTGAAAGCATAGACCCTATTGTGGTAAACAAAATAATCTTGCAAATCCCCATCCGAAAAAATGAGGATATGTGATTAAGATATTTATAAACGTTGAATCCCCACATTTCCATGCGAACGTGGTAGCTCAGAGGGTCAAGGGAAAAAGTATTGTAAGACACATGCCGCTATTTCAAAGACATGGTGGGTGTATATCATTTCTTAAGGCAATTGTGCAATGTAAAAAACCAAAGTGATAGTGAGACAAATAAAAAGGAATGTTTTACCGAAGTGTACTTAATCAAGTACTTACAAAAGGATTGAATGAACCAGAGAAATTAGATACTTACCAAAGAGAGTGAGTATAAGAACAGCACTAACTCCGAGAAAATTGCAAATGCTCAGCTAAGATTGAAACTGAGTATTTCAAGACGCTGAAACTCGCACCAAAAAAAGGGGACGTGGCAAGAATCAAATTACAGGGCAGAGCTGCCTTCACAGAGGCAATGTGTGTGGATATTGGAAACAATGTGTAGACCATGTTACAGAGAAATCTAACCTAGGAGTTAAATATAAAGTCAAACCAGTGGTATGGAATGGTTGCCAAGCCGACTATTTAGTAAGCAATAACTGAAAATGAAAAATTGAATAATAAGCACATGTTGTGTGGAACCAACTAGTTAGGTGGTCTTAAAGGGGAAATGTATGAGACAACCATAATTACAAAAAATATAATTGCAAAAAACATAATTACAAAAAAACGGAGAGATCGAATTCCTGATTTAACCCCTTAGGCTCCAAACTGTCTAATTCAAAAATGTACCGTTGTTCCAATTTCAGTAATGCCCTATCAATATCTCCTCCTCTCCAATTTGGCGTAACTACTCTCAGCACTGAATATTTTAGATCACTGATGGTATGGTTCTTTTCTTTCCAATGAGCTACCAAGGGCTTATCAGGTATGCCTCTATGAATAAACTCCTGTGTTCTACTATCCTAGTACGCACCTGTCTTTTGGTCTTCCCTACATAAAGTAGATTACAGGGACATATTATTACGTAGATAACATGCTCCGTTTTACAGTTAGAGAAGGACTGTAAATATATTTTATGATGTGAAACAGGATAAGTAAATACCTCTTTGTTTGTGAAAACATGAGGGCAGACTGAACACCCGCCACACTTAAAATGACCCTTTAATGTCGGAGTTGGTTTACGCAGCGGAAGGGCAGATGATACTAACAAATCAGACAGATTTGGGTTTCGTTTGTGTGCTACCATGACACTCTTATTTACGAAAGGTAATAGAGGTGAAAGTAGATCCCACTGTTGTCTTAAGATGTTGGTTATATCTCTTGTATAATTGGTGAAGGTCAAAGAACACACAATTCTATCTTGTTTTGCACGTTCTTTTTTATGTAACAATAATGCCCTATCTGTGGTGCTCGCCCTATGGTAGGCCTCCCTAATATAACGTTTGGGATAGCCGCGCTGTTGAAATCTATGTTGCATATCTATTGCATGTTTCTTGAAATCCTCTTCCAAGGTACAGAGTCTCCTGACTCTGAGGAATTGACTTATTGGCAAGTTGTTTTTCAGGGACGCATTGTGGAAGCTATTGTACTGTAACAATGTGTTTCTGTCCGTAGGTTTCCGATAAAGTTCCGTGAGGAATCCTGTTTCTTTTTTTATTTTAATATCCAAATATATTTGATTATTATTAAATGTACCATGAAATTGAAGATTAGAGTCTAATGAGTTGAGCCACTCAAAAAATTCCAAAAGCGTTTGTTCAGTGCCCTCCCATATTACCAAGATATCATCAATATATCTCCTCCAGAGACGGATGTTGGATTGAAATGGATGTGTTTTTAGATACTTTCTTTCAAAATCTGCCACGTATAAATTGGCGACATCTGGGGCCATGGAAGACCCCATGGCCACCCCCTTAATCTGTTTATAGAAAATGCCCTTGAAAGCGAAATAGTTCTCAGTCATTGCTATGGTTGCCAGTTGTGTCAAAAAAAATGTGGGTATACGGATGGGTTTTGGTCTCTGAATGAGAGTATCTGCTAGAACATCCAAAGCCGCTTTTTGAGGGATATTGGTATACAGGGAGTTGATGTCTAAGGTTACTAACAATAATTGATTGTGATAATGTGGGAAATCATGTAGGATATTGATGATATGCGTGGAATCTTGAACATACGAGTCAATTTTAGTGACAAAGGGTCTCAGATAAACATCGAGGAATTTAGAAATAGGTTTGAGAAGTGACCCAAGAGCGGAGACTATCGGACGTCCTGGTGGATTATGTAGAGACTTGTGGATCTTGGGGATCATATATATTGTGGGAATGATAGGATGTGAAACTGTTAAGAAAGCTTTCTCTTTAGGTGTTAAATAACCTGCTTCCTGACCTATATAGAGAAGTGTGTCTATCCGTTGTTGTATGATGTGCGTGGGATCGTCATAGATTTTTTTATAAAATGGAGTATCATTAAGTTGACGTAAGACCTCAGTAACATATGATGCGCGGTTCTGTACAACTAACGCTCCGCCCTTGTCTGCTGGCTTGATTATGATGGAATTATTACCACGAAGGTCCTGAATAGCGGATTTCTCCTCCTTTGTAAAATTGTAATAAACTCTGCTCTTCTTTTGGTATAACTGATCAACTTTAGATAATACCACCTTTTCATATGCTATGAGCAGTGGATTAACATTGGATGGAGGTATCCAGGAGGAGGGTCTCTTGATAACTGAGGGATCAGGTATATTATCCTGTGCATTATGAAAATGATCCATAATTCTGAGTTTCCGAAAGAATTTAAATAATTCCACTCGGGTAGTGAACCTGTCATGTTTTTTAGTCGGGACAAAGGACAAACCTTTTTCCAAAACACGCAACTCTGTATTAGTAAAACATTCCTTTTTATTTGTCTCACTATCACTTTGGTTTTTCACATTGCACAATTGCCTTAAGAAATGATATACACCCACCATGTCTTTGAAATACCGGCATGTGTCTTACAATACTTTTTCCCTTGACCCTCTGAGCTACCACGTTCGCATGGAAATGTGGGGATTCAACGTTTATAAATATCTTAATCACATATCCTCATTTTTTCGGATGAGGATTTGCAAGATTATTTTGTTTACCACAATAGGGTCTATGCTTTCACTTCATCCGCACGGTTGTTTTTAACATCGGGGATGTTGACCCGTTCTCTACAGGTCTCTTGCACTGAAGGGCTCGATATATCTTTCTCTATAGTACATTCCTATAAACTAAGAGAGTTCACCGTTTTTCACCGTTTTTTACCATCGTCATTCTCCCTTGCTAGCTACATTGGATTTTTACTATATCATATCATCGCTGCAATCCTGTATGTAGGATCGTGACTATTATACAAAAGATTCAACTCAGGGCTGTGAGTAGCGTTTTAATTAATTATTATGAGTAATCAATCTGAGAGATTGGTTTTTCAGTTAAGCAGCAAGCATTTCAAGATCCAGTCTCACTCATTCCTTAACCCTGTTCGTTTTAGTGTATCATTCATGGTGTCAGCACACTATTTGTATATTTTATAGTACACACATTGATTTTAATCCCATCGGGACTTCAATATCATGGCAGTAGTTAGTTTTAATTACTTTCTACACCTAGTGTGATCCTGCCATTTAGTTTAGTTTTTACGGTTTCCCAAGTCTGTATTGGGATTGATTTTCTCCTCATCTATAGTTTAATCTATTGTATTTTCATCTGGGAATTCCACAGTTGAGGCTCTGGCCATCTGCCCCTCTCAATTTCACCAGTTGAAGACTTGCTGTTGTGTGCGCGTTGAGTGAGTACAACTACGATTTTTGATTTACTTAACCCAACTTTCTTTTAAATGTTTTTACATAGATTAAAGTCTATGATTTACCCAATCAACTACAGGTTTTATTTTCTGCTTTTGCCCTGCGATGTTTACAATACTGTTTTAAGATGTTCGTGTACAACATTTATTATTCCATACACATGTTATACATGTTCTTATCAGTATGTTTTAATTATCTTATGTCTATATTTGTTTGTTAGTGATTATATCATAATGCTATTATAATTGATTATTAACAAATTTGTATATATGTTTCTAATTATTTATTATTTTAACATATATCTTTTAACTATTTATCATTTTACTATCTTTTAAGTATTTATTTATTTATTTATCTTGAGCATTATAAGATTTAGATACGTCATTATTATTATTATTATCATCTCTGTTCTTACCATGCCCGGTTAGCTCTAATTTGGTTGTTATTATTTTTATCAATATTATAATTATTATCAATGTCATTACCATTTTTATGTTTCTTTGATAAATTTTGTATAATTGTTTTTAATATATACTGTGTTTATTTTATGTTTGCAAGTTTTTATAACCCCCTGAGGAAGGCAACCTGCCGAAACGCGTTGGGGATCCCAATAAAAGCGCCTGTGTCATCAATACTCTTGCTCCGTGTGTTTCCCTCTTGGTTACCAAGCCAGTGCTCTAACCATTAGGCTTCTCCCCCACTCTCCACTAGGCTATTATATCCATCATTCTCCCCCATCAGATATACACATATACACATTTGGATCCTTATGTCTAATCTCATAAAACGTCTGAAGCACACTGAATCATTTCTCTGTTAATTATGCAAGATACTGTGGCTAGCTCCTAGCCCCCGACAGGCAAGGCTGAGAACAGAAACCCACACACAGAATGCAGCCCCTGGCGGCTGACCAGAAGAATCGCTGCAACTACTCCACCAACTTGCAGGCTCGTGTGAAAAACCTGACAAGGGCAGGTCCTGGACTGGACCGGACCGGAGGGACTCCATTTAAGTAAACTAACAGGTAAGGTCTAATTTTTCCTTCATTCATGTCCCTCCGGTTCAATCCAGACAAATGGGATGTACCACAGGAGGGACCTGCGATCCCCACCCTCAACACTTGAGCACCAAAATGCACCTCCTGTGTCGCCTGCACATCCAGCCAATAGTGCTTGGAAAAGTATGCAATGAGGACCATGTTGCTGCCCGGCAAATGTTAGTCGGTGGCACCAGATTGAATTCTGCCCTAGACTACGCCGGGACCAGAGTGGAATATGTGCATAGCCCCACCGGTACTGGCCATCGTTTAAGAAGGTAGGCTGAGGCAATGGCCTCTTTCGCCCACTGAGAGATGGAAGCCTTTGGGGCTGCCTCCCCTTTATGCGACCCTCCAAAGCGCACAGATGCTCAGATTTGCAAAAGGACCGAGAGCATCTCAGGTAGCATTTAAACACCCTGCGAATGTCCAACCTATGGAGTCACCTATCGATGTCCCTGTCCCCCGCTGTGGTAAAGAGTGGCAAGGTCACCACCTGGTTTACATGGAAGGGGGAAAACTGGTAGGAAGGATGGAACGGTATGCAACACCACTCTCTCCTTAGCCAGGACCAGAAACTATTCCCAGCAGGATAAGGCCTGTAGTTCCGAGATACGACAAGCCGAGCAGATGGCCACCAAGAATACCACCTTCAAAGTCAAATACTTTAGTGTGGAGTGGTTGATGGTTTTGACAGGCCCTCCGTTTGAACCTAACAGCATGACATTAAAATCACAGGAAGGAACCACAGTCCTCCCTGTTGGCCGAATCTGCTTCACTGCTGGGAAAAAATGCAAAATATCAGAGTGGCATGCCAGCAAGACACTGCACCTTGCCCCAGTAACAGGATAAGGCGGCCACCTGAACTTCAGAGAATTCAGGGCTTGCCTCTTGTCCAATCCTGCCTGCAAAAAACACCAAGATGTCCACCACTGACGCTCCCAACGGGCATACATGGAAGTCCTTGCACCAACCTTCGAAGATCCACCAAATGCAGACCTAGGACAAAGAGGTAGATTTCTTCTTCACCTTCAACAATGTGGCAATTACTCCAGGCGCATAGCCTTGCTTCAAAAATCTCGCCCGCTCAAGGGCCAGGCTGTAAGTAAAACCGATCCACCTGAGGCATTAAGATTGGCTCCTGCATCTATAGATTGTCCATCAGTGGCAGGTGCCACAGCCAGCCCCACCAACAATCTGATCAGGTCCGCATACTATGGATGAGGTCAATCCGGGGCCAGTAGGATCACCTGATCCCTGTGCTGTGTGATCCTCTGCAGAAGCCAACCAACCATGGCCCACAGAGAAAAGACAAAGACGACAGTCTTGCGGCCGCGGTTGTGCTAGGGGATCCAGCCCCTCCGACATTCTCTCTCTCCATCTGCTGAAAAAGCAAATGAACTTGGTGTTTTCTGCTGATGCCATGAGATCCATCACAGGTGGCCCCCAGCAATCCACTGTGCCTGCAAACACGGAATCCGATAGCGTCCATTCCGCTGCATCTAGCTGATTCCTGCTCAGGTAATCTGCCTGTATGTTGTCCTTTCCGGCAACATGAGCAGCCAACAGCACGATCAGATGCTGCTTGGCCCACCCTAGAATAGGCGCCACTTCATCCACCAGCTAGATATTTCCCATGCTTCCTTGTCTGTTGATGCAGGCCACCGTCGTGGCATTGTCTGAGAACACTCAAACCGCCTGACGTTTGAGAAGTTGCGCAAAGTGTCAAAACCTCGCCAGACCTCCAACCGATTGATGCACCATGAGCTCTCCTGATCCTGTCTCTGGGCCACTTGAAAGCAGCAGTGCACCCCCCAACTGACCAGATGGGCATCTGTGGTCACCACCACCCAGTCCGGATGCTCCAATGACACGCCCTTCGCTAAACTGCCCCAGTTCAGCCACCATCGTGATGCAGTCCTGGTGTCCCTTGGACACTGAAGTCGACGAGACAACGGCTGTGGCTGAGGGGACCACCTGGAGAGCAACGCTCTTGGCAATGGTCGCAAGTGAGCTCTGGCCCAAATCAATGGCCTCGATATCGACAGGAAGTGTCGAGCCATGTTCTGTAACTTTCATATCTTTTGCTCTGGAAAGGAGACCAACTCCGCCTGCGTGTCGAAGCTCACTCCGTTCAACTGTTGCAGTAGAACCAGGTTGCTCTTGGCTGAGTTGATCACCCAATCCAGCCCTTTCAGACTCTCGGTCTCAGACTTCATCCAAATGAGCCAGTAGTCCAAATATGGATGGACCAGAATGCCCTCCCTTCTGGAGTGCCGCCACTGCCACAACCATCACATTGGTGAATGTTCTGGGTGCTGTTACCAAACCAAAGGGTATTGTCTGAAACTGGAAGTGTCCCATGAATGTTGCAAATCCTAAGAACTTCTGATGCTCCGTACATATGGGAATGTGAAGATAGGCCTCGATCAGTCTAATGCCATAAGGAACTCTTTCTGCACCGTCACCATGATGGAACGGAATGTTTCCATGTGAAACCGGGGCACCCACAAAACTTGAGGTCGAGGATTGGTCAAAACGCACCGTCCTTTTTCGGCACCGCAAAATAAATGGAGTAATGACCACACCCGCATTGGTTTGGCGGCACTAGGACTACTGCATTTCAGCGCTAACAGGCGCTCTAATGTGCTTTTTACTGCCCGGACCTTGTCTGGTGCCTTGCATGGAGATACCATAAACTCTTCTGCCAGAGGATGCTGGAACTCGAGGGCATAACACTTGTGAATTATCTCCAGCACCCATTGGTCTGAGGTGATTTGGACCCAGGAGTGGATGAAACACTGAAGAGGGCCTCTGATGTGCTCCACAACCTCCTGGGTCCCCCTCGCTTCATTGGGGTTTCTTGGCTGAGTTGGAGATAGCTGAGTAGAACCCTCGGCCTGACCCCCAACTCCGAAAAGACTGCCCTGGGTAAGGGAAATGTCCCCTTTGTATAGGAGTGAAGCATGCCCATGAAACCTGTGGGACGTCCCACGCTCCTCCTCTGGTTTGAGAAGCCTGTCCTTTTCCTCCTCTGGGTTTATCTGGGAGCCTACCCCCTTTAGAATCGCCCAGGTCCTTAACCAATTCCTTGAGAGAATCTCCAAACAGCTTACTCATAAAAGGTAGCTTGCCGAGACTGATTTTGGAAGATACATCAGCTGACCAATTCCACAGCCAAAGGAACTTGCGTGCTGCTACCACTAATGCCATAAGAGTGCACTAAATCATGACAGAAATATGACAAATGGGCTGAAGCAGACTCCAGCTTGGGTAACTCGGGGGGGGTTCCAAAACCTCACCCCCAAGGAGGCCAGGTAATGCTTGGACCCAATGAATGCAGGAACTGGCCACATACGCTCCGCAAATGGAAGCCTGTAATGACAGTGCATTAATATCAAAGGCTTGCTTCAACAGGGATTCCAGTCTATGATCTTGTGGATCCTTGAGGGCTGCCCCCCCTCCCTCCACAGGAATTGTGGTCTTTTTGGTCACCACTGTGACCAAGGCGTCTACCTTAGGAGTTCTAAATAAGTCCTTCTCTGCTTTGGGCATGGAGTAGAGATGCACCATCGTTTGACCCCCTTAATCCCGCCTCTGGGATGTCCCATTCCACCTCAGTCATCTGCATGATAGTGCTATGTACTGGGAAGGAATTTTGTGGAGTGCGCATACCCTGTAAAAGCAGGTCTTCAAGTGGACTCTCCTCCTGTGAGGTCCTAAAAGGAATATTTAAGGCCCCTAAGGGCTGGGAAATGAATGCCATAAGCTCTTCTTTACAGAATACCCTCACAATAGTGGGATCTTCTCCTGGTGGAAGGTCCCATTCCTGTTCCAGGGACTCCAGGTTTCCCCCCTTGCCTCTAGGGAAACTCGCCAGGATTCCACAGAGACATTGGACCCCCGGTCCTCCTCCTCCAGAACCTCGGCACACCTTCTCTGCTTTGGCTGCCCCCATTCGGCCTCCACCCCTCGAGGCACTTCAACACAGCGTCAGCTACCAAAAAGGACTGCTCTGTACCTTTACTCTGCTGCAATTTATATGCCTTATGCAGCAGTAATATAAACTCGACAGAAAAAAAAAGAGCTCTCCTCAGACCCCTGCTTAGGCTCCTGGGAGGGATGAGTCACCCCCCTTGCACTTGCCGCCTCATATTCTCCCCCCCCCAGACTTGGCTGTTGCAGTACCAGAGCTATCTGACAAAATCAGGAGAATCGCAGGAACAGAAAGGGCTCTAGCAGAGCGGTCTTGCGGCCCATGTGAATCATGAGGTCGCTGAGCTTCCCGCGACCTTCCTGGACGCAGGCTAAGCCCCTCTCTGCACTCCTCAAGTTCATAGCTCTCTCACACAACTTACAACAACCCACCTGAGAGATAGAGCCACGGGTGCGCGCTGCATGCAGCGCAAACAAGTTTAGTTCCCGTCATCGCTACTTTGAAGGCAGAGTGCCTGCTGAACGACTGCCACTGGGAAAAAAAACAAGAGAAACAAACACAATATGGCAATAGATTAAGAGCTCACCCAGCTGTGCGGAGAGACCAATTTGCCGGCACTCAGCTCCTGTAGAGGGCCCCTATTGCTGTTTTTTCCTCCCAGAACTTTTCTTTTATCTACCCACGCCTATCATCGTCAGGCTCATTATACATGTTCACTGCGTGCTAAGCATTCTAATTATTTTAAAGAAAAATGCGGCCCAGTAGGCCCCCTACACTCTTTGGGCACCCCCGGGCTGCTGCTGCTGTCGGGATTTTCCATCTCCCCCACTGAAGGGTTCTGGAGTGGACTACCACATACCATCTCACTTACACCTTTTTTTTTTGTTTGTTTGTTTTTGTGACCAATGGTACGTGTCAAAAGAGTGTTCTGCGTCCCTGCCAGAACAGTTCTGCTCTTTCTTTAATCAAACACCTTTATCAGCCTTGGGTGACTTGACTCTTCACAGCCCAGCTGCTGGAGGCTGAAGTACTGAGGAATAAGGGAGCAGCCTCACTGGATATAGGATGACATCACTGCAAAAATTTACATAATCAGTCTCCAGCTGCTGGTAGACAGACACAACCCATTTGTCTGTACTGAACTGGAGGGACGTGAATGAATATGCCTTTTTATATGCATCCTAGTATGCGAAAGCTGGACAGTGAAAAAGATAGGAAAAAAATTGATACCTTTGAATTATGGTGCTGGCAGCGAATACTGCGTATACCATGGACTGCCCGAAGAACAAACCAGTCAGTACTAGAGGAGATCAAACCTAAGCTTTCTTTAGAAGCTCAGATGACAAGACTTCGACTTTCATACTTTGGACACATTATGCGAAGAGAGAGATCATTAGAGAAAGACATCATGCTTGGCAAGATAGAAGGTCAATGCAAAAGAGGAAACGCTAGCAATGAGATGGATCGATACAACAGCAGCAACTACAGATACCAGTCTGTCAATAATGAGCTGCTTGACTGAAGACCAAACACAATTTAGGACAACTAGCCAGAGGGTCGCCATGAGTCCACATCGACTTGACGGCACTTAACACCACATGCATCCTAGTATACCTCATACTCTCATTGAACATTCAATGGCAGGGCAGAAAGACTAACCGGATTTCTCTCAGGAAAGCATGCTCAGTGTCAAACTGCTGTAGTGAGAGGACCTCAATTCTCTGAATCCACTCTTCCATCTCCTCCTCCAGAATCCTCCTGTCAGCTGCTGTCAGGAGCCGTGAGAAAGTTGTAATCTTCCAGGAAAGAGATGTAAGAAGAAATGCATTTCTCTGGTCAGCGCTTCTTACAATACCAAGCAAATAGTTCTGGAGACTGGTATAATTAACCCATGTTTCCCTACCCTGTTTTTTTCCACAGTGAAATTCTTAACACCTAAACAAAAAGTCCATCATAACACAACCCACTTCCCTTGTGACAGTGAAGGGAAGAGTGGTCTAGTGGTTAGGACAAGGTACTTCAGGCCGGAGGTTCAAGTCCCACCTGGGGACAGCAATCTCAGGCCGGAGGGACTGGGATTTCTAGTCCTATAGGTACTCCTTGTGGTCTTGGGCAAGCCACTTAACCCTCCATTGCCCATGTTCCCTGTAAGTATTAGCGTATGTGTGTCATATCCCCTCGTGTTAAATGTATCCCCCAATTGACCACTTTGACCCGGTGAAAAGCGGGATATAAATACAGCTAAATAAATAAATAAATAAATAAATAAATAAGCAGCTGGATTTGGACAAGACTGTATACAGATGTGATGCAGTTCAATGACCAACTCTGCTGTCACTGTACCCAGGATACATTTCTTTGCCTTTATAAAGTTCAGTTACATTAATTTCCCCACATATTTTCCTTTAAAAGAACAGTGCGTTATAAGGAAGAGGTCTGATTTAACAATAAGCCTTCAGAGAGAGCACCATAAAAGAAAGAACAGCATTATGACATGAAATTTTGAAGACAGTTATCAGCTCAGACCTCTGTGTTCTTGGTACCATAGGCCTGCAAGTGGGTTTTGAAGGGAAACTCCCTATGGAACTCCCCTTCAAGAATCACCACTGGGCCAGTGCTACAGGGAAGCTATGCAGACGCAGAGCATACAGGGAAAAGCTAAAGGAATCAGATGGAAGATTTCAAAAGGAGATCTCCATGCATACTTTTGCCTGCGTTCCTGCCCTGGCACCAGTATCGCCCCATCTTCCTTAAGAGGACAAAGTAGATGCACTTTTATCTGCAGAAGGACGAGGACATTTTTCAAAAGGGGCTTTTCCATGGGTACAATGCCCCTTTGAAAAATGCCCTAAAAAGGCCCAGAATGTTTGGATTTATTTTCAGAGAACCCAAGCTATTCTTCCATAGTTAGAAACAGTCACTGCACAAGTGGACTGGGTGAAAAGACATCCTCGAGGTCTCAGTTGGCTTAGAAGTGTTTTTGCGGTTTTACAAAAGGAACACAAGAACTGCATCTACTAATAGTGTTCTAGCCCTGACTTTTCAGATAACATTGTTATGTGTGAGATGCCTTTCCTGTTTTATGCTGGAGATCCGTTCTTGTTCTTATTTCTGAGATACTGTGTATTTGTAAACTGCTCTGAATGTTAAAGAGTGGTATATTGTATTATAATAATAATAATAATAATAAAAAGGAAATTACCTCTGTGAACATAGTGCAATATCCTGACCTTGTCCAGGTATGCGAGTGGAGAAAATCCACAAGGGAACCGTGTTTCTGTTCCCTAAAGTATTTACTGACCAACTGCTCAGCCATGTAGGGTCTTAGCTGAGAGCTTCCCAGGCGAACCACAGAATCAGGAGTAGCACAATTCAGCAAGGCAAGCATTGCCTCTTCAGTCACTTTTTCCTGGAAAGTTTCAGCAGTATACTGCTGTTTAAGCTGCTCAGTTACCTGCAAGATGACAGTGGCACAGGTGTCTTCATGGTAACCTATAAACGCATCAGAGGGGCTGTATTTTTGCTGGCCCATCAGCATTGACTTTGCATTAACAGTGGCAAAGTCTTTTACCCATTTGTCAAGGTCTTGAACAATGGCCTTTTGCTGTTTGTTCAGGACAGTGTTGATGTCCAGGTAATGTTTTTCTAGTCTATTGATCAGCGGAATGGGGAAATGAGCATACACAATCTCTTTCTCCTCAATGACTATCAAATGAAATCTATCATGCACTCTGCATTTCACACGATGTGTGCCCAAGCCCAGGTCTACATACTTTTGACCTGCCAGGTACACATAATACTGGTTAAGGGCATCATAGAGGCTTTCATACAGATTCTGCAGGTTTAGAAGGACCACCATTTGTCCAGTCTCCATACAGATTTTCACACGATTGATATTTCTGCAGATCTGGGTATATTCCTGGTCTTTAGGGAAGCTGGAGCCAAAGATGATTTCAGGTTGTTTGCTCTCACTGAAGAAAGTCTGTTGGAGAATCTGCAGAGCTGCATAATTTTTGGTCAGGATGAGCAAGTACCTGCACTCATCCTTACCATCACTGTATATGTTCTGTCGGACCAGGTCAATTGTGTCAACATCCTCAATGGATTTTTCATTCTTATTTTTGTGCATAAAAATCTCCACAGCATTAATGTCATCTTTCCCACTAAAATTACGAAGAATCACCTGCACTATATCATGAATGGAGGGCTCCTTTTTAGAAGATTGGGTCAAGGCAAATACCATTTTTATAAGGCTGTAGTAATCACGCAGACCAAAGAATTCCTTGCCTTTCTGTTTCTGCTTCTTGCAAATATCTCCATAAGCATCTGCAAAACTAGAAAAGAGATTTTTAATCTTTCGTAATACAAAATCATCTGATGAACAGATCCCCTCTGCACTTTTGATGAGTTCAGCCTTTTTAAGATCTCCACGGGATACAAAAATGCCCCGGTTCATCTTAGCAGGATCCAGGGCCCAGTTGGAAATGCCAATAAAACCAACTTTTTTGTGAGGAAGAGGATCGTCATCAACACAACCATCTTCGAGGAGAGGGTGCAAGGTCTTCAAAGGCATTTTTGGAGAATCTTCTGCCAGTCCTATTTCATCCAACACCACCACAGAAACATAATCTTTCAGATTCTTCCCTTCCTGAAAGCGAGCACAATGTTTGAAGGTGCCTATGATCCCTTCTGGAGTTGAATGTGGGCTGCACTGGAAGGATACCAGGTGGATCTGCTTTAGTTTCTTATAGAGATCACAATGAGATGCTTGGCTTTGCATTGCATCAGCCACAATAGTCTTGGCAAGGGACTTGGAACTGCCAGGCTTTCCAACAAGGAATAGAGGAATTTTAAGTTCAATGCAAATGACCATCATGAAGACATTTTCCTTCAGAGCTTGGTTCCTTGCAATATTTTCCCTTAAGTTCACACCATCTAAGAAAAGGTCTTGCATGAAAGTTATGTCTTGCAGTATCTTTTTTGGGTTTGTGTAAGGATCAGGAAGGTACTTACAGACTGCCTTTCTGTATTCCTGTTTGCTTTCTAAAGATGCATGATAGCAGACACCAATGGCAAGCACCAAAGACCAGGCAACTTTATCTGTAGGCATGCTGTATTTTTTATTCTCCCCAACATACTTTTCCAGATTATTCCACAACACCTCACTGTGTTTGTAAAACCAGCTGAAAACCTCCATGCAGCGCTCCACATCTCTCAGGCTGACAAAACTGCATTCATCCTGCCTTTGCCTCATATAACACTGTGAAGCAGACAGAACATTTGTCAACAGCTCAGTTTTGCCACTTGATAACTGTATGGACTCTACCAGTCTCTGTACAATCTGCTGAATATATTGCTTTTCTGTATTGTTGTTCAGTTGTCCAAAATCCCACACCAGAGGGATCATGCTGGGTGGCAGAGCATGGACCCGGTAAACCAGTTGCCGCAAAGGAATAGAGCCAAGCTTCTCTTTAGTCTCATCTGCTTTGACTCTGTAACCTAGTCCAGCTGACTCAAGGCGCTTAATCATTTCTTGGGGGTGCTTACGGTAAGGGTTACATGCTGCTATAATCTGCAATCCAGTCTCTTTAGTCAAAGGCTCTCCTCCTACTGTGCGGTCACATAGGGCTTCCTTAATACTGCTTATGGCATCTGTCGTGTTGGCTTCATCAAAAAACAACACTGTGTCAAACTGAAATTGCTCTTTGTTGATGACTGCAATGGCCTCTGCTTGTCGGATTTTGTTGTAAATCATCTCTGCACTCGTACCACCATGAACTTTCACCAGCTTCAGGTTATCTGTGACAACACCACTTCTGCGCAGTTCACAAAAGAATTTTATAAGTCTGGTTTTCCCACAACCTGTTTCCCCCATGATGATGACGGGGATTCCACATCGGAAGCGCATCTCAATGGCAAGGATCTTCAGCATATTGTCCATTGTGAGCTCATATGATTCATCAGGATCTAATGGCCACTGAATCCCTAACACTAGGCAAAGTTTCTCTATCTTTTGATCCCTGGGCAGTGCATCAAAGTCAGTATTGAAAGGAACCCTCTGCAGTTGCAGACCTTGATATAGCTGCATTGTCATCACATTACGCTCAATGATTTTTCCATTCACTGGATTGATGGCATCCACACCTCCAGTGCTACTATTGGGCTGCAGATGGAAACCAATAAATGTCATTGATTCATGGTCAGCATTGAAAAAAATGTATGGGTGGGGTTCAGTTTCCCATTTTTTACGCAACAGGAAAGGCGCAATATCCTCTTCCTTAATATCTCTTAAATTAATGGGTGTGATGTTGCCTGGACTCTGATCTGAAATGTTTAAAGACGGTGTTGCAAAATCCTTTGCCATCAGGATCATAAATTTCACCACAAATGTTTTGAAACCCTGCAATACATCCTCAGTGAACAGAACATTGCAGAAGAGAGAAGATTCGCAATCCTTTAGCTGGTAGTTCAAGAACCAAGTGACGTTCCTCAGCTCAGACCAGCTGGGATCTATAATACCACAATATATCAAAAGGAGCTGCAGGCACTCTGTGGGGCTCCCTTCTACTGAGTCTAATTTATAATTAAATAAGTCCAGATTCTGGTTCTGCCTGAATCGTGTCAGGTACTGGAAAGGTCGCTGAAAGGCCTCGCTGCAGAACTCCTCATTGTCCATTCCAGGGTCTGTGCTGTTCTGAGGTCCCTGGCTCTGCATCTCTCTTTCTAATACTTCTTTGGGGGCTCGACATGTCACTCTGGGGAATAGATCTAGGAAACTGTATTGTGGTCCACGAGAAACCTGAAGGGAGAAGGGCAAAAAAATTGAAGATTATTGCATACTGTGAAACAAGGCAAAAAAATAGCTAATAAGATGAGCAATATATTAGGAATAAGAGTTCTTTGAGGGGGCTATCTTCAGAACTGTCCACCCTGATGGCATTTTTTAACCTGCAGATATCGCACCAATTTCCGTTCCAAAAAAAGTATAAACTTACTTTCACTTTGAAACTCACTGTGGGCTGCACCTGCTTTTTGTGTGAATACTTCTTCCCATGGAAGATAACGTGTTGGGTTAAAAATTACACCAGTAGAGGAAAGTAACATGAATTTCAAACCACCTCTGGGAACATCTCTTCGAAGTCAGCAGGGGTTCTCAACCCAGTCCTCAAGACACACCTAGCCAGTCTGATTTTCAGGATAACTACAATGAATATGCAAGAACTACCTAAAGTGTATGCAAATCTCCCTTCATGGTTATCCCGAAAGCCTGACTGGATAGGTGTGTCCCAAGAACCTCTGTGCATATAATGGGGTGCACTACATGTGCTTTTAGCTGTATAGAGAGGGAGAATAATTTTCAAATGGCCAATTTACAAGCATAAATTTCTACTTACCCATGTAAATGGTTTGAAAAAAAACCTGTCCTCTAATTTTTTATCCCCATTCAAAGGGTGATTAATAAACATTAACAGAAATAACAATACCCTTCAGAGGCTTGTGTTACAGGATTACTTATGCAATGTTCTGAAACTGATCCTCTAACAAGACACCTTCAATGGTGATTTCTTAGGCTCCACTGCAAAGATTTTTTTTTTTTTGCTTTTAAGCAACTTTATTGTCCTTTTCAAATATATATTACAACTAAGCCATGCCCTGGGAGTTAAATAATTCCTCAGGGATATAACAGTCAATCAACAGTTCAAAACATGGCACCTTGTTATCCCCGCTCCAAACACTAAGACATTCAACATTATTATCCTTTGCTATTGCCCAATGCTATTCCCATCCCCCCCCCCCCCCCACTCTCCCTTCCTCCCATTGGGAATTGCATTTGGAACCTGTTCTAGAGACATTTGTATCTTGTCCACCGTGGAGCTTCATGATTCCTATACTGATACAGCTTGGCCCGAGTCAGGCTATGAAGAGTGCTTACCCATTGTTTGAATGTCAGCGGCTGCTCCCCCACCCACTGCTGCATGATGCCCTCAACTCCCCAGATGCCCAGTAGGACAAATTTACACTCCGCTTTGCGCAGTTTAAAAGCTTGTAGTGGAGCTGAATCCCCGAGCATCAATAACCCCATAGGTCCATTCTATGCGCTTTTGTATTATATCCTCTTGGCCCCCTCCAGGGCCTTCCCCCAAAGTGCTATAAGCCCTGGGGCTTTCCAAAAACGCATGACAGACGGTGGCCGGATGGGCTCGGCATTTCTCGCAGGTTGCTGATCCCCATATTCCTAACTCCACCTCCCCAGGCCCTCCTAAGGTAACTACAATGCAAGATTTGGTACTGCACTTCTCTATATCGGGTTTACTAGTCACCTCTATCATTGTCTGAAACATCCTAAATGTTCTACCTGAACTGTGTCCATCACATCTTCGGTCCACTGAGCAGCCAGTCGCACCAGGTACTGGGAGTTCAACCTCTCCTGTAACATCCTGATCCAGTTTGAGAGAGTGCTCCATTTAAAGTTCCAAATGGTGCAAGTCATCATCTGCTTCCATGCTCTCTAAGTTGGCCGGGTGGTCCCCTAGCAGTTCGTTCCAATAGTGCTGGATCTGCAGATATTGATAATAGTGGGAGGCCTGCAGGCCAGGCTTATCTCTAACACATTCGAAACTCTGAAATGTTCCATCCCCTCATTTCAATAGCTGCCAATATCCAGGCAGTCCTCCAATTCCCTCCACCAGAATTGAGCTGCGTTCAACCCGGGAGGGAACCCTGCATTGCCTATGACCTGCAAAAACGGGGTGATCTGCCAGCTCGGCTGACCCTTCGCTGCCCACCACCACCACCACCACCACCATGCCATCCACAGTGGATATATCAATGTGCTGAATTCAGCATACGATACAGCCAGCTCCAAAAATCAAACAAGCGCTCGGCACATAGTTGTTCACATCATGTTTGACTTCGTATATCCAACGCATTAATGCAGCCATGTTATACACCCGTAGATCCAGTAGAGCCATTCCTCCTTTGTGCCGTGGGAGAATCAACTTCTTATAGTCTATATAGACTCGCCTCCCATGCCATATAAAGGTTTGAAAAATATCTTTCAACTGGTCTACCTCTTTTGTCATACACGCATGGGAAGCATTTAAAGTTGGTATACAATCTTTGGAAATATGACCATTCGAATCAAGGTGACCTGCCTGCTCAGAGACAGAGGCGGCTCTCACAGAGGCATTTGATTTGTTGGATTTTGTCTTGTATGTTCAAATGATAGACCACGCAATGGTCCATCAGTTATTTAAGAGGTTCATCGGACCAGTGAAAGGGTACCCCTCACGTGGGCAGCTGTTGGGTTTTTGCGCCCCCCAAGACACAGGCTTCTGATTTATCAGTATTAATACGGAGACCTGAAACGTTTCCAAATACTCACAAAATTTCCATCAGCCCCTCCAGGTTTTGCCTATTGTGCGGTGTGCTAATCAACATGTCATCGGCGAACATGCTGATTTTGCATTCTTGTTCCCATATGCAGTCTCCCTGAACCTCTGGGGTCCCTCAAAATTTAATCGCGAAAGGTTCCAAAGACAGGATGAAAAGCAAAGGGGAAAGAGGCAATCCAGGCGGGTGCTGCGTCGGACTTTGAAGCATTCAGATAGTTGCTCATTGACTAACATCTGTGCCTGCGGCTGTGTATATAGCGCCCACACCCATCTGAGAATACACTCCCCCAGTCCAAAGCGCGGCAGCACACAAAACAGGTATTCCCAGGCTACCCTATCAAACGCCTTTTCGTCGTCCAGACTGATTATTGCCACTTCCTGGGCCCCCCTGTTTGGTGCTGTCGAAAGAGAGTAAGCGCCCTCACCAGATGTGCCATTACATGCCTTCCCTGGATAAAACTCACCTGGGTCAGGGTGTTTCAGCCCGGGTATTATCCTGGCCAAGCGCCATGCCAAGACCCCACCATCAGCTTTAGGTCCTGGTTTAGTAGCAAAATTGGGCGATATGCATCTGGACTATCACCATCTTTACCTGGTTTTGGTAGGAGTACCACGAGTGCCTTAGAACATAAGATATGCCATACTGGGTCAGACCAAGGTCCATCAAGCCCAGTATTCTGTTTCCAACAGTGGCCAATCTAGGTCATATGTACCAAGCAGTTTCCCCAAGAGACACAAGTTCCACAATGCTTGTACTGGGTCAAGCATTGATATCTTCGGTCACTTCTTAATAATGGTTTATGGACCTTTCCTCCAGGAACTTGTCCAAACCTTTTTTAAACCCAGCTACACTAACAGCCTTTACTACATCCTCCGGTAACAAATTCCAGAGTTTGATTACACGTTGAGTGAAAAAATATTTTCTTTTATTAGTCTTAAATAGTTTACCCTGTAGCTTCATTGCATGTCCCCTAGTCTTTCTATATTCTGATAACGTAAACAATCGATCTACGTTTACCCGTTCCACTCCGTTCATTAATTTATAGACTTCTATCATATCTCCCCTCAGCCGTCTCTTTTCCAGGTTAAAGAGCCCTAACCTTTTTAGCCTTTCTTCATAGGAGTATCCTTCCATCCCCTTTACCATTTTGTTGGCTCTTCTCTGAACCTTTTCTAAAATCGCTATATCCTTTTTAAGATACGGCGACCAGAATTGCACACAATATTCAAGGTGTGGTCTCACCATGGAACGATATAGAGGCATTATAATATCTTTTGTTTTATTTTCCATTCCATTCCTTATCATACCTAGCATTCTATTTGCTCTCTTGGCCGCCGCTGCACACTGGGCCGAGGGTTTTAACATGGTATCCACAATGACGCCTAAATCTTTTTCCTGGGTGGTGGTTCCTAATGTGGAACCTTGCATCGTGTAACCATAGTTTGGGTTGTTCTTCCCTAGATGCATAACCTTGCACTTGTCCACATTAAATTTCATCTGCCATTTTGATGCCGTGTCTTCCAATTTATCAAGATCCTCTTGCAATTTTTCACAATCCTCTTGGGTTTTAACAACTTTAAATAGTTTTGTGTCATCTGCAAATTTGATAACCTCACTCGTTATTCCACTTTCCAGGTCATTTATGAATATGTCAAAAAGCAGCGGACCCAGCACAGATCCCTGGGGTACACCACTATTCACCTTTCTCCATTGGGAAAATTGGCCATTTAGCCCTACCCTCTGATTTTTCTATCTTTTAACCAGTTCCTGATCCACAATAGTACACTGCCTCCTATCCCATGACTCTTTAGTTTTGCCAAAAGTCTCTGATGAGGGACCTTGTCAAAGGCTTTCTGAAAGTCCAGATACACAATATCAACCGACTCACCTTTGTCCACCTGTTTATTCACTCCTTCAAAAAAACATAACAGATTAGTAAGACAAGATCTTCCTTGTCTAAAGCCATGTTGGCTGTCTCCCATTAGGTTGTGACTATCTACATGCTGAGTAATTTTATTCTTTATGATGGTTTCTACCATTTTTCCCGGTACTGACGTCAGGCTCACCGGTCTGTAGTTTCACGGATCACCCCTGGAACCCTTTTTAAAAATTGGTGTTACATTGGCGATCCTCCAATCTTCAGGTATTAGAGATGATTTTAATGATAGTTCACAGATTACTGATAGCAGGTCTGCAATCTCATATTTCAGTTCTTTCAACACCCTTGGATGTATACCATCCGGCCCAGGTGATTTGCTACTCTTCAGTTTATCTAATAGTTGTAAGACATCTTCCCGATGTATCGATATTTCCTTCAATTCTTCCGCACCTTTAAATACCACTTCAGTCATGGGTAACATCCCTACATCTTCCTCAGTAAAGACCGAAGCAAAGAATTCATTCAGTCTCTCCGCTATCGCCTTGTCGCCTCTTAGTGCTCCTTTAACCCCTTTATCATCTAATGGACCAACTGACTCTCTCACAGGTTTTTTGCTACGAATGTACTTGAAAAGGTCTTTATTTCGCGTTTTTGCTTCCGCAGCAAGCTTCTTCTCAAATTCTCTCTTTGCCTGCCTTATCAATGCCTTGCATTTGACTTGCCAGTGCTTGTGCTCTTTCCAGGTTTCGTCGTTTGGCTCTTTTTTCCATTTCCTGAAAGATGCTTTTTTGGCAACAGCCTCTCTGACCTCACCTTTAAACCATGCTGGCAGTTTTTTGGACTTCCTTCCACTTTTCCTAAAGCGTGGAATACAGCTGGTCTGGGCTTCCAAGATAGTATTTTTCAACAACACCCAAGCTTGATGTACGTCTTTAACCTTTGCAACTGCTCCTTTTAGTTTTTTCTTAACTGTTTTCCTCATTTTATCATAGTCTCCCTTTCGAAAGTTAAAAGGTAGTACTGTGGATTTCCTTACTATCCCCTCCTCCACTAATTAAATCAAAGGCGATCATGCTATGATCACTATTGCCAAGTGGCCCCAACACCCTTATCTCTTGCACTAGATCTGGTGTTCCACTAAGGACTAGGTCTAATATGGCTTCCCCTCTGGTCGGTTCATGAACCAGCTGCTCCAAGAAGCAGTCATTTATTTCAAAGGCGCAAATCTATTTTTGGCATGAGATTCAAAGGCCCCTGCACTTGAGCTGCCTCTCCCATCGTTACCAGCACTGGTGCAGCTGCCATTCCCAATATTTTATAGAACTCAGACCCTAGGGCATCTGGTAAACACAAAAGAGAGTGCTCGCTCTTGCAGTGGAAGCCAGTAGAACACAAGGAGCAAAAGACGTATAATGGTCACAGGAATCTTTATTAAAGATTCCTGTGACCATTATATGTCTTTTGCTCCTAGGTCATCTGGGCCAGGAGCCTTAGCCAGTTGCAGTCGGCGCACCCCCTCTAATATTTCCCCTATCTAGAGCAGCCTATCCAGCTGTCTCTGTACTTCCTCGGTTAGCCGTGGCATTTTTATTTCTCAGAAGTCTTCCCTGGCTTGTGCATCAGCAGACTCCGCACTATAGAGCCTTTGGAAAAATTTGGTTAATTTGCATGAGATTTCTGTGTTGTAGTGGCAAAGGTGCCATTGGCCCTCTGCAGTCTTGTCACTGTGCGGTGCACCTTGGAGGGCTTAACGAGGTTGGCCTGGAGTTTTCCAGCTTTGTCCCCCCATTTAGTATAAGTTATATTTGTACATACGAATGCTATACAGCGCCTTTTGCTGCAGCAAGGCATTTATTTTATTGCGTTGCTCCAGCAAGCTCTGCTGCATAGTCTGATCCCGCCTTGCCATATACTGAGCCCAATGTTGTTGCAGCTCTTGCTGTTCCAGCAAGAGGTTCTGATTTTGTTGGCGGTGCATGGCACTCACAAACCCAATAATCCGTTCACGGAGCACTGCCTTGGCCACCTCCCAGTAGATAAGCTGGTCCTGCGTCCTCCATGCAGTTTTCCGCTTCATACTCCTGCCAGCATTTCCACACAAATTGGCAAAACTGGGGTCTTGGCTCCAAACCGGGTTGAGGCACCAGATCCTATCCACTCCCTCAAGATGGCCCTTCAATATTGCTTGCACTGCAGCATGATCAGAAATCACCTACGGGTTAATCTCGCAACTCTGGAATTGACTGAAAAGTCACTCTGTCAGAAGGAGATAATCCAGGCGGGCCTGCATCTTATGGGAGCTAGACTGATGGGTATATTCCACCTCCGTCAGGTGGAGAGTGCGCCATCCATCTGAGTTCCAGTTCATAACACAAAAAATGTATTCCTCTATTCTCATGGCCCTTAGGTGCCATGTGGTGTGGTTTGCAGTCTATTGTGGGATCCACCACCATGTTAAAGTCACCCCCTATGATCACCGAATATTCGGATTGAACTGCCAGTCTAGCCACTATCTCCCCAAAGAAGCCATGCTTGTACACATTAGGTGCATAAACGCTTTACAGCATCACCTTTTTGCCTTGGATCACTCCCCAAACCATAATTTATCGTCCCTCTGGATCTTGGGTCACCCAATGGGTCTCAAAATTAATTTTTCCCCCAATGATTATTGCTATTCCCCGCTGCCTAGCCAAGTATGCCGCCCAATGGACTTCCCGCACCCAACCTCTCATCAAATTCCTGTGCTCTCTGACAAATGGGTTTCTTCTAAGAAGGCCACATCAGCCTCCAGTTTCTGCATGTAAGTTAATGCTTTTTCACTTTTTATAGGGGAGTTCAGACCTCCTACACGCAAGGTTATCACATTTATCTCAACCAGTTTCCAACAAATTATGTGTAAAAAGCAAGCTACAAGATATCTTTCTGCATCCCTTGGGGCCTCCCAGCCAAGCCCCTTGGGTTGCTTCTGTGTTTTACTCATGGCTCCTCAGTGCACCTCATTCTCCTGATATCCATAGCAGTCCCTTGCTCCACCCCAGCCATCAACCCCTTCCTCCAACCCGTTCAGCTGTCTGTTCTGTACCATCCCTTTCCCCCTCCCCGCCTCCCCCAATCACACACTCAAACATAACTCTCCCACAATAGTCACACTTCTCTCATCCCCTTCCCATTTCCTCCCCTCTTCCAACTCCCCATCCTCTACTTCTCTTAGGGTCCCTGCTCCCACCATTTCCCACTGTTTCTACCCTCTCCCCTCCCACCCGCCCATGCAACGATTCCCCCTTTACCCCTCCCATTGCTGGAGTTTCTAGTCTTTTCCCATATCAACATGTTTCCAAACATAAATGTCCATCAGTGTATGACACTGTTCCTCTGCAGTGGCAAGGGAACCAGGTGCTCGCCAATGTCCCTCTCACCGCTTGCATGCTCTCCTCGCTTTGGGGCTTCCCTCTGCAGTTCACCCACCAAGTCTTGGCTATTCCATCCATCACCTAATGTCCAATGTGGCCGTTGCTAGCTTCTCTCAGGTCGTAGTCAATAAGATGAGACCTTTCCCTCCTAGTAGTGAACATGTTCCAGTCATGACCGTTGGAATCAGGTCATTAAGGACTTGACAGTTTGCAGTCATTGCTTTCTCATTTTATTTGTAACGTGAATTATGTTAGCATGCTGCTCTGCAGACCAGCTCAGGGTATCAAGCTGCTAGAGGTAAATCCCTGAGGCGACAGGTAAGGTTCACTCAAGCTACAGCACAAAACACTTTCCACACTAATTAACCTGTGAGCCTGTTAGCCATAGCCCCCTCTTGGTCACCGCTTGGCATGCTGGACTGTGCAGATATGCTACTCTCTGATGATTTTTATGTTACGAAAATGTTTGGATCCTGCACTTTTCTTTCTCTCCAGAAGTGATATTTGATAGCGCACAGTAAAATCAGACTTCCTAAGGCTGCAGCAGTAACCTCAAACTGCTGCCTTCTTGGATGGATTACTCTGATTTCAAGTCTATAAAGGCACTGCCATACTGTTAATGACACAATGTGAGCGAGGATGGTACATACTAATTCCAGGGCTACACCCCCCTCCCCTCACAGCAGCCCTCGTTGTGTTTAGTTCTGTTCATCCTCTGCAAGGCCTTCCAGGAATTTTGTTTACCTTCGGTTGCGCTGGTGAAGTACAGGGTAGCCCCCCCCCCCGCCCCCGCCCACTGTACCTTGAGCTTGTGTGGAAACAGAAGTGCAAAGGTGATCCCCTTTTTGTGCAATTAAGCTAGATTTTCAGGACAGTCCTAATGAATATGCATGAGACAGATCTGCATGCCATTCTCTCTCACGCATATTCATTTTAGCTATCCTGAAAACCTGGACTGATTATGGCCCTCAAGGACTAAACTAGTGCATCCTTCATACAAGAAATTGTTTTATAAAGGTTTTCCTTATGGTCCTGCCAGTCCAGTCCCATTACTTGTGGGTTGTCATGTCTCACCAGCAGCTTGGAGACTGAGCATGTCACAACTTGTGACATCACCTTACTGGGCAGCCGGTAGCACCCCCCAGCCCCCAGTACTTCAGTCTCCAAGCAACTGGAGAGATGTGACACCCTATAGGGGAACTCACTAAGGGACTTACAGAAATAAAGAAATAACTAAAGACTGAATTTATTTCTTAATTTTATCCTTTTTTCTGTGAGGCACCAGTTGCTCTGAGAAGGGAAGGGGGAAGCCCACCTAGTAGGGACCCTTCTCTTAAGTGTCCCTTACCATACCGGAGTTTTGGTGGTTGCAAAAGAAAAAAGAACTCCGTAGCTCTGCTAGAAAAAGCAAGCCTAGCAGGGCAGTTTTCAATTTGCTGGCAGACAGCAGGCCTCTCACTTTCAGAACATAAGATATGCCATACTGGGTCAGACGAAGGTCTATCAAGCCCAGTATCCTGTTTCCAACAGTGGCCAATCTAGGTCACAAAATACCTAGCAGTTTCCCCAACAGACACAGGTTACACTATGCTTGTATTGGAGCAAGCAGCAAATTTCCTGGGTCCCCTTTAATAATTGTTTATGGATTTTTCCTCCAGGAACTTGTCCAAACCTTTTTTAAACCCAGCTACACTAACAGCTTTTACTACAGCCTCCAGTAATGAATTCCAGAGATTGATTACGCATTGATTGAAAAAATATTTTCTCTTATTAGTTGGGTTACACTGTAGCTTTCTTGCATGTCCCCTAGTCTTTCTATATTTTGATGGTGTAAACAATCTACGTTAACCCGTTCCACGCCATTAATTAATTTATAGACCTCTATCATATCTCCCTTCAGCCATCTCTTTTGCAGGTTGAAGAGTCCTAACTTTTTTAGCCTCTCCTCATAGGGGTATCCTTTCATCCCCTTTACTATTTTGATGGCTCTTCTCTGAACCTTTTCTAATTCCGCTATATCCTTTTCAAGATACGGCAACCAGAATTGCACACAATATTCAAGGTGTTGCTGTACCATGGAATGTTACAGACGCATGATAATATCCTTTGTTTTATTCTCCATTCCTTTCCTTATGATTCCTAGCATTTTATTTGCTTTCTTGGCCATCGCTGCACACTGGGCAGAGGATTTCAACATATTATCCACAATGATACCTACATTTTTTCCTGAGTGGTGGTTCCTAATGTAGAACCATGCATCGTGTAACCATAGTTTGGGTTGTTCTTTCCTAGGTGCATAACTTTGCACTTGTCTACAATAAGTTTCATGTGCCATTTGAATTTCCAGTCTTCCAATTTATCAAGGCCCTCTTGCAATTTTTCACAATCCACTTGAGTTTTAACAAATTTGAATAATTTTGTGTCATCTGCAGATTTGATTACCTCACTCATTATTAACCTCTGCTTTCTATCTTTTAACCAATTCTTGATTCACAATAGTACACTGACTCCTATTCCATGACTTTTTAATTTCACCAAGGGACCTTGTCAAAGGCTTTTTGAAAATCCAGATACACTAGATCTCAGGCTGAGTTAAGTGCTTCCTTCTTTGAGGGGAGTTATCCATTGCAGTTTCATTATTGGTTTTCTGTTTAAGAGTCTCCAATTGGTCTCTTTCAGGCACAGGAAAAAAAAAAGTCAGGCCTTTTGTTTTCACCTTGGGTACTGCTAGATAACATGCCCACAAGACCCATGTGCGTAGCCTGCGCTCCCAGAGGGGGGGGGGGGCAGTGTTAGAGGAGGACATCTGCTGGGGTTGAGAGGCAGAAGCCTGCTCTGTGGAAGATGGACTATAGGATGGGGCGGTCGGCTAGACCTCAGAAGGAAGGATCCTTGGAGGTGACCATGGGGGGGGGGTCCCCTCCTGGCATTGGGCGAGCAGCATTCTGCCACTTGGGCAAGCGCCATGGGCGAGCTGGGGGATCCCTCCAGGTCCTCCATATCTACTGCAAGGGACCAGGAATCTAGACCCACCCCCTAGCCCTCCACTTCACAGGAAGCACTGGCAGGGGACTTCTCTGTGGTTTTTTCCCAAGAATTTGTGCTTCTCATGCACAGTGCCTACTGCATCATACAGAAGGGGTCAGCAGGACTTTTGGGCTCCAAGCGGTCCCGGAAGAGATCCTAGGCTGAGGTGGAGGTGTTAGTCAGCATGAAGAAGGAGCCCCCGGCCAGTTGCAGATGCGTAGACTCGGACCTATGGGGTCGGCTAAGTCTGATGAGTTGTAGGAACAGGCACCTGAAGGAGCCTCGTGGGAAGGGGCATCAGACCTGGAGGAAGGTGAGAGGGTGCAGGAGGAAGAGGCTTGCATTGTTTGGGTCTTCCAAAGAGAGAAAATAGCAGCGTTAATTGCTCACTCCCTGAGGACTCTCAATATGGCTACAGGAGCCCCGGCAGAAGAACCAATGGAGGATCTGTTATTCCAGATGGTTAGGAAACCGCAGATGGTCTTCCCTTTACATTGGATCATCAAGCAGATGATCCAGGACGAATGGGACATGCCAGAAGCCAGCCTGAGAGGGGAGCAGACTATGGCAAGCCTCTACCCACTTCCCGAACAGGAGAAAGACCTGTTCTGTTCGCCCAAGGTAGATACAGTGGTCTCAGCAGCAACCAATAAGACTACCATCCCAGTGGAGGGTAGCACAGCCCTTAAAGATGTCCAAGACAGGAAAGCTGGAAGCTCTACTGAAGCAAGCTTTTAATATCAACGCCACTTCATAACAGGTTTCAGTATGCAGCCTTCATCGCTCATGCCTGTCTGCACTGGGCTCAGGGGCTTCTGGGAGAGTCAGGGGATCCTGAGTCTTTCCTGCCAGAAGCCGCTATGTTAGAGTCGGGAGCCGCCTACATGGCGGTTACCTTTTATGATCTGATTAGGTGCCAGGCACAAAGAATGGCTGTGGTGGTTTCTGCGCACAGGTGTTTGTGGCTATGGAATTGGTCAGCTGATGTGTCTTCAAATCACAATTGAGCAGGCTCCCGTTCTAGGGAAAGTTCTTGTACAGAGAGGCACTGGAGAAGTTGGTCAAAGACTCCAAGGGAGGAAGACTCCCTGAAGATAAGCAGAAGACGGAGTGCTCGGCGACACCAGGACATGGCCAAGCACAGGACTTCTGTCATTTCAGAGTGATGCACTTTGCACCCTACCAGAGAAGGTGGTTTCCGTCCAGGGGGCAGTTCCCATGGGGGAAAGACTGCATGAATTTTACCCCGCCTGGGCCCGAATTACCTCTGATTAGTTGGTCCTGGAGGTCATCAAGGAGGGTTACACCCTCGAGTTTGCATGACCACTCAAGGAAGTTTTTCTTCCATCTCCTTGTGGGGCAACTCTACAAAGGCTACAAGAGCTGCAGGTGGTCCAGAAGTGCCACGCAGCCAGTACGGCTCCAGTCGATACTCCATTTACTTCATGGTACCCAGAAAAGAGGGGTTCTTCAGACCCATTCTGAATCTCAAGCATGTGAATTGCTGTCTCAAGGTGCCACGTTTCCACATGGAGACACTGAAGTCCGTAATCGTGGCAGTCAAGGAAAGCAAGTTCCTCACCTCTTTGGATCTCATGAAAGCCTACCTGCATGTTCCAATTTGGCCAAACCATCAGCGTTTTTTTGAGATTCGCGGTGCCCATGGGACATTTTCAGTTCACTGCATTACCGTTTGGCCTAGCAACTGCTCCCAGAACCTTTACCATGGTGATGGCCGCAGCCTCCCTGAGGAAGGAAGAATACTGGTAACCCATACCTTGATGATTGGTTAGTCTAGGCAAAAACCAGGGACGAGAGCGAGAGAGCCACCACTTGGGTGGTTCAGTTTCTCCAGAGTCTAGACTGGGTAATCAACCTGGCAAAACACAACCTGAGTCTGACCCAGGTGTTGGTTTACTTGGGGACTCTGTTCCAGATGCAAAATGGCAAGGTCTTCTTGCCATTAGATTGGGTGAGCAAACTACAACTGCAGGTCAAGCTCTTCCTCTGGTCGCAGTTTCTGACAGCCTGGCATTACCTTCAGCTCTTGGGTTCGATGGAAGCGACCATCGAATTGGTCCCTTGGGCTCGGGTCCATATGAGACCTCTACAGAAGTTTCTGTTGATGAGATGGTCAGCTCAAAGACATCCACTGGCAAAGTGGCTGCCTTGCCCAGGGGAGGTCAAGGGGGCCCTCCAATGGTGGCTAAGAACCGAGAGGTTACTAGTGGGAATGCCCCTGGAAGCGCTGGTCTGGGTTGCCCTTACAAGAGATGTCAGCCTGTTGGGTTGAGGGGCACACTGCCAGTCTCAGATGGCGCAGTGCAGTTGCTCGCTGGAGAAGTCTTCCTGGGCCATCAACTGGCTGGAAATGCGAGCAGTGTTCCTGGCCCTACAGTGTTTTGCGAGCCTCCTTCGGGGGGTAAAGCAATGCAAGTGTTCCTGGACAATGCCGCGGCAGTGTCATACATCAAGCCATCAAGGGGGCATGGGCAGCACACAGTTGGAAAGCAGGGTCATCCCATTGCTAGCATGGGTGGAGGACAATCTCCAGGTACTGTCGGCAGCACACGTGGCTGGCAGAACGAATGTAGTGGCTGGACTACCTCAGTAGTGGATGCTCAACGATGAAGTATTTGCGCAGGTGGTGCGCCGTTGATGTCCTCCGGTCATGGACCTCATGGTAACCTTCACATCTACAAAGGCGAGTCGCTTCTACAGCAGGGGCAGGGAACGGATGTCAGAGGACCTCGATGCGTTGGTGCAGCATTGGCCCACAACCGGTCTGTTCTATGTATTTCCCCTGTGAGCCCTAATAGGGCGTGTGGTGCAAAGGATCGAGGAGCACAGGGGGAAAGTCATCCTGATTGCTCCAGAATGGCCAAGTGGCCGTGGTATACAGACCTTGTCTGGTTGATGGTGGGTTGCCTATGGCGGCTGCCAAACAAGAACGACCTGCTACTGCAGGGGCCGATACTAATGCCGCAGGTGGATTGGTTCTTGCTTACGGCATGGCTTTTGAGAGGGCTTCATTAAGTGAGGCTATCTGGGCCCTGTCATCTCAACACTGTTAAAGGCGCGCAAGCACTGTACCTTGTTGGCATACATTAGAGCCTAGAGGCTCTTTGAGAGCTGGTGTATAGAGTGGAGATTTTTTTTTTATTCAGTATCATTTCTATTTATATTATTGATTTAGGTTTATGCCATAATTATTCCATTGCTTGGAGGATTCATTTCCTGCATAGAATAATTTTTGAAATGCTTTTGTACGGGCTAATAAACCTATGTTTTAGATTTGTATATACTTGAATTCATATACTTTTTTGTGAATGGTTGCATTTGCATGGCTGATATGGTATGTTTCAGCGCTAAGTTTTTTTTTTTACTATGCTTTTGTTTTGGTGTGTGGAGTGCCTTCCAAAAGTATTCATCCCCATGGTTTTTGTCCTGTTTTTTCACATTACGTACAACCTGGAATGAAAATGGAGGTTCATTTGGATGTTAGATAATGGACCTAACAATATAGTCCAAATTGGTGGAGTGGAACAACAGCAAAATACCTTGTATATGATAAAAAAAAAGCATAAAGAAGTAAAAACTGAAAAATTGTGAGTGCATATATATTCATCCCTTTTGCTATGAAACCCCTAAATAAGATCTGGTCCAACTAATTAACCTCAAAAGGCACATAATTAGTTAATTAGGGTTCACCAGCAATCAGTGTCACATGATCTGCCACATGATGACTGTATAAATATACCTGTTCTCCAGGACCAAGCAGGAAGTCAGTCCTCACATATGGGTGTCATCGGCGCCGATGAAGCCCCAGCGGAGCATTTCCCCAGCTTTCTATGAAAGCCTTTGGGAATGCAGGCATGCATGCGCGGGGGTTCCCCTTCCCGCCTAAAGGTGCCATCTTACCTCAGTCTCTTTTTTTCCGAGAAGTCCACCGGACGTGTGCCCTGTCATCCCGGATAAAAGTTGATTTTTTTCGGCGATCCTCGCTGTTTTTTTCTCCCGGTTCGACGCCGGTTCCCCTCCCGCCGGGTTCGGTATACCGGTATTGAGCCCGATTCTTCTTTTTCGGTTTTTGCCCTTCGTGGCAGGCGTTCGTGCCCTTTTTGCTTTTTCCCTGGAAGGCCGGTCCTTTGACCTCGCAGGGACTCTTTTTTCCCCGATGGCTTCCAGCGGTTTCAAGAAGTGTGATCGGTGTAAGAAATTAATGTCTCTCACCGACACACACAACTGCTGCCTTCGGTGCCTCGGTCCTGATCACGACCCTAAGTCGTGTGGACCATGTGGGAAGATGTCTTCCAAGGCACTCCAAAGTCGCCAGCAGCAGAAAGAAAGGCTTTTCTCGGACTCAGCCTCCGGCCAGGCATGGACCTCGTCTGAGGCCTCGACATCTCGGGATTCGGATCCCGAGCGCCGTCGGAGCTCGTCGGACAGGGGGTCCCCCGACCGGGAACACAAGAGGAAGAAACGGCTCGTGAGGGCGTCGTCGGAGGAGGTCCCTGGCTCCTCGAGGGCCAGGTCTAAGATCTCCGACCGTCACCCCGGGCCTGTGGAACAAGAGAAGCCTGCCAAAGTTCCTCGTGTGGAGCCGGAGTCTGCTGGACACGTAAGCCCCGTAGTTCAAGGACTCTCCTCCCAGAGAGCCGCCGCCGGGGCCCGAGTCGGTGGCTGCTGTGTCTCCCGAGCTGAGTCTCAGGATGACAGCCTTGGAGAGCAGATTGTCTGCCTTCATGGAGCAGCAGCGGGCACTGATGGCCAGCCTGCCTGGTGCATCTGCCCCGACCACCGGGACATCGACTTCGAAGTCGACCCCGGAGACCGAGCCGATACTCGAGTCCATCATGGCTCGAAGTTGACCTCGGTCGCGGTCTCCCTCGACCTCCCGCTCGGGACTGAGGGCGTCGGCGCCGGTGCCTCCGGCATCGGGGCGGGTGCTCCAGGGCCCCGCGGGGTCGGACCTTGACTCCTCGTCGGACGAGTCTGCCTGGGAGACGGAGGATGAGGAGTCCCCCGATACGTTCAAGACACTGTGCGTCCCGGACTCACCGCAGTCTGAACCCTTGGCCAGGTTCTCTGCTGGACTCTCCGGGGAACCCTTGCAGAGATTCAAGTCCTTGTCCTCGGGGATTCAGGACTGCTCGAAGTTCATGTCCCGCGCGGCCTACAATGGCTTTGAGGCTTTGGCTCGAGTTGCAGCAGCCAGCATCGCGGCTCGACGCCAGGCATGGCTGCAGTCATCGGACCTCGAGCCATGGGTTCAGGACAAGTTGGTAGATGTCCCTTGCCGAGGTGAGAACCTTTTTGGCAAGCCCATGACCGAGAAGGCCGCCCAGCTCGAAACAGAGCACCTTACACGGACAAGGCTGTCTAGGAAGACCTCTGCCCCTTCTCATAAAAAGAAGGGCCCGGGTAAAAAGCCCTTTTACCCGAGGAAGGGCACTGCCTACAAACAGTACCCTCAATATCAGGCTGCCCAAGCTGCCCCCCAGGGTCAGCAAGCCAAGGGGCAGGGTAATGGGCCCAATAGGCAGAGGACCCCCAAGCCTCCGGCCCCTGCTCCCACTCAGCAGGGTGGGGGTTTTTGACTCCTTGAGCGTAGCCTCTCCATCCCTGCTCTCCCAACCCTGCACAGGAGGTCGCCTCGCCCTCTTTGCCCACCAGTGGCCCCACATCACTGGGGACAGTTGGGTGTTGAACATAGTCCACAGGGGCTATGCACTGCTTTTTCACCAACTGCCTCCACCATACTTCCCAGGGGAACCTCCAAGGGCTCCCCTGCACACAAACCTTCTCCTTCAAGAGCTTCAAGGTCTGTTGGTGGACAAGGCAGTGGAGCCTGTGCCTCCCCACTTGCAAAGTCACGGATTCTACTCCAGGTATTTCCTGGTGCCCAAATGAACCAGTGGCCTTCGACCCATTCTGGACATCAGGAACCTCAACAAGTTCCTTGAGAAAGAAAAGTTCAAGATGCTTACTCTTGGAACACGTCTGCCCTACCTCCAGCAGGGAGATTGGCTATGCTCCTTAGATCTAAAGGATGCGTATACCCAAATCCTCATTCATCCAGACCACAGAAAGTACCTCAGGTTCATTGTGGGAGGAAACCATTATCAGTACAGAGTACTGCCTTTCGGCCTCACCTCTGCTCCCAGGGTCTTTACCAAATGCCTGGCAGTGGTAGCAGCCTACCTGAGAAATCAGGGAATTTTTGTCTTCCCCTATCTGGACTGGCTCATCAGGGGTCAGACAAGCCACCCTCAGAACTATTGCTCTTCTTCAAAGCCTGGGTTTGTAATAAACTTCGCAAAGTCCACTTTGCTCCCCTCCTAGAACTTGGAGTTCATAGGAGCAAGGCTGGACTCTCTGCTGGCAAAGGCGTTCTTGCCAGAAGACAGGGCCCAAAAGTTGATAGCCCTGGCAAATCAGTTTCTCAGCAGGTCACTGGTCTCCGCCAGACTCTGCCTGAGGCTGCTTGGCCACATGGCTTCGACAATACATGTGACCTCCAATGCCAGGCTCCATATGAGGCCTGCACAGTGGTGCCTTCTGACTCAGTGGTCACAGGCCACAGGCAGCCTCAGAGACAGAATAAGGGTGTCCAGACAATTTCTGAACTCCCTCAGCTGGTGGCTGCACCCACCCAATCTACTACGGGGGGTGCCTTTTCAGATTCCTGGGTACACAGTGGTACTAACCACAGGGCTGGGGAGCTCATTGTCTGGGCAAGTGCACCCAGGGCCTGTGGTCTCCTTGGGAAGCTGCACAGCAGATCAATCTCCTCGAACTCAGAGCTATTCGATTAGCACTCAAAGCTTTCTCTCCTACCCTGGCTCATCAATCTGTCCTGGTTCAGACAGACAACCAAGTAGCCATGTTTTATGTGAACAAACAAGGCGGGACTGGGTCCAGAATCCTTTGTCGGGAGGCTCAGGACCATTGTTTATTTGCCCTCAAGCACAACATGCTCCTCAAGGCTGTATACCTTCCAGGCCAGGACAATTACCTGGCCGACAGATTAAGCAGGATTCTGCAGCCCCACGAGTGGCAGCTGCATCCTTCAGTAGTTCAGAAGATCTTCCTAAAATGGGGTCTCCCTTTGGTGGATCTCTTTGCCAGCCCAGTGAACAAACAGCTGCCAAAGTTCTGCTCCAGGCAACCGCATTCTCTGAGAATAGCAGCAGATGCTTTTCTGATTCCATGGTCTCAGGGCCTCCTGTATGCGTTTCCTCCCACGCCCTTGGTGGCCCGAACTCTCTTCAAAATTCTTCAGGACAAGGCCTCGGTCTTGCTGGTGGCTCCCAGGTGGCCGAGACAGCCTTGGTTTCCTCTTCTGCTTCAACGGGCGGTGGATCCCCCACTGCCTCTGGGGTTGCAACCCGACCTTCTCTCACAGGAGCAGGGTTCCCTTCTGCACCCCAATCTCAAAGCTCTCAATTTAATGGCCTGGAGGCTGCAAGGGTAGTTTTGGCTCCCTGGGGACTACCTCAGGAAGTTGAGGAGGTTGTCCTAGCCTCTAGGAAACAGTCCACTAGGAAAACCTATGCTCTCAAATGGAAAAGGTTTTCTGTGTGGTGTCAGCTACGTACAGAGGATCCTTTCTCCTGTACTGTGCCAGTAGTGCTTCAGTACTTACTGCATTTATCAAATCAGGGACTTAAGTCCAATTCTGTTCGGGTCCACCTCTCAGCTCTAGCAGCTCACCACTCACTGGTGGAGGGACATTCTCTGTCAGGTCACCCCTTGGTGTCCCGCTTTCTCAGGGGCTTGCTTTTGCTCAAGCCTCCAATCCGTTCTCCTGCCCCTGAATGGGAGTTGAATGTGGTCTTGCAGCAACTGACTCGCCCACCTTTTGAGCCGATGGCTACTTGTCCACTACGCTTCCTATCCTGGAAGACACTCTTCCTGATAGCCCTTACCTCAGCTAGGCGGGTGAGTGAGCTTCAGGCCCTGGTCTGTGATAGGCCTTACACTAGGATTTATAGGAACAGGGTAGTCCTCAGGACTCATCCAAAGTTCCTCCCAAAAGTTGCCTCCTCGTTCCACCTCAATCAGGAGGTGGTTCTTCCAGCATTCTTCCCTAGGCCTCATGCAAGCCAGGCTGAAGCAGTTCTGCATACCCTGGACTGTAGGAGGGCCTTATCCTTCTACCTTGACCGTACGCAGGGGCATAGAAGGGCTACTCAGCTCTTCGTCTCCTTTGACCCTAATAAGTTAGGGTAGGCTGTGTCCAAGCGTACCTTGTCCATCTGGGTGGCTGACTGTATCACCTGGGCTTACAAGGCGGCTGACCTTCCTTTGCAGGGTCGGGTTACGGCCCGAGTCAGGGCATGGCTGCCTCAGTGGCTCATCTCCGCTCTGTGCCCTTGGTAGACATCTGCAGGGCTGCAACTTGGTCTTCAAGCCAGACTTTTGCGGCCCATTACTGTCTGGAGAGGGAGTCCCGTAGGGGCAATGCTTTTGGCCAAGCAGTACTCCGGAATCTTTGAGGTTTAGGCAACTCCTGCCCTCTGTCGGGCTACCGGTGGAGGTTGTGTCCTTGAAAAGCCTTTCTTTGCTGCTGAGACTAGAGGGAGTACTCTTGTTCAGCCAGGGTTCCTCGGTAGCCCAGAGCTGGCGAGTCACCCATATGTGAGGGCTGACTTCCTGCTTGGTCCTGGAGAAAGAGTAGTTACTCACCTCTAACAGGTGTTCTCCAGGAGCAGCAGGAATCAGTCATCACAACCCTCCCTCTTCCCCTTGGAGTTGCAGTTGTACATAGTTTATTTTTCATTTTTGTGTGCTGTTCTTAGCTATGTCATTTGACTGAGGTAAGATGGCACCTTTAGGCGGGAAGGGAACCGCGCATGCATGCCTGCATTCCCAAAGGCTTTCATAGAAAGCTGGGGAAATGCTCCGCTGGGGCTTCATCGGCGCCGATGACACCCATATGTGAGGTCTGATTCCTACTGCTCCTGGAGAAAGCACAGTTACTTACCTGTAACAGGTGATCTCTGGGAACAGCAGGAATAAGTCTTCACATATGGGGTACGTCGGTACCGACGGAGCCTGCGCGGGAACGCTCCCCAGCTTCCCAAAAAAGGAAAGCTTTTGGGAGCATCCCACAGCGCCTGCGCGCTGCCTTCCCGCCTTTCCTAACTGCCTCTCCTCAGTTCGAGTTTTAAAGCTGAGACAAAAAGAGAGAGAGGAAAGGAAAGATAGATAGAAAGATACAACTCCTAGGGGAGGTGGGTGGGTTGTGAAGACTTATTCCTGCTGTTCCCAGAGATCACCTGTTACAGGTAAGTAACTGTGCTATCTCCAGGAACAAGCAGGAATGAGTCTTCACATCTGGGGACTCCCTAGCTAAAGATGCCTGGGAGATCCCCAAGGTTATGAGACTCTGGGAAGGGCTCTACCTCCTCATATGGATCTCAGGCATCCATTCAGGGAAGGAGGGTAGGAGTTGATTAAGAATGGAACAGGTGTTTGAGTACAGCCTGACCAAACAAGGCATCCCGGCGGGAGTCCTTGTCCAAACAGTAATGGGCTGTGAAGGTATGAACCAAGGCCCAGGTGGCCACTCGACAGATCTGATCGATGGACACAGAATTTAGATGAACCATAGAGGCTGCCATGGCCCTCACATTATGAGCTGTGACATGGCTCTCCAGAGAAAGGTTCTTACTCTGGTAGGCGAAAGAAATACACTGAGCAATCCAATTGGACAGTGTTCTTTTAGAGACTGGAAGTCCCAGATGAGAGGGATCAAAAGCAACAAAGAGCTGAGAAGACTTTCTATGTTGCTGTGTCCTTTGCAAGTAAAAGGCAAGAGCCCTCTTACAATCTAGAGTATGAAGGTTCCTCTCTGCACATGATGCATGAGGAGCTGGAAAAAAGACAGGTAAATAGACCTCTTGATTAAGATGAAAAGGTGAGACCACTTTAGGCATAAAGTGTGGATTGGTTCTAAGGACCACCCTATCATGATGGAATCTTGTATAAGGTGGATTAGCCACTAAGGCCTGCAGTTCACTGATGCGGTGAGCTGAGGTGACTGCAATGAGGAAAATAACCTTCCAGGAGAGAAATTTCAAGGAGGTGGTGGCTAAGGGTTCAAAAGGTGGCTTCATGAGCTGACCAAGAACCAAATTTAAGTCCCATGCCACCGGAGGAGGCCTAATGGGAGGTTTGGTTAAAGTTAGGCCTCTCATGAATCTTGCAATAAGAGGATGAGAGGAAATAGGATGTCCATTGATAGGCTTAAGGGATGCTGCAATAGCACTCAAATGGACCCTTACCGAATTCGTCTTAAGGCCTGCATTGGAAAGATGCAGGAGATATTCCAAAAGAGAATTCAAAGGTAGTGCTAGAGGGTCAAGACCCTTGTCAACACACCAAATGGAAAACCTTTTCCATTTAAAAGCATAGGAACGTCTAGTACTGGGGTCACCAACCTCCAGAGGGCCGCGGGCCGCACAGCCGACTACCGGGAGCCTCGCGGGCCGCACCCCCCTTCTCCCCGCCCCCGCGAAAAAAAACAACAAACGCAAAATTATGAAAACAATGGCTGATCACCTTTATTGAATTTAATGAGATGGCTGATGATTCATGCTAGCAGACAAACGCTTAAAGTCCGGCTTCACAGATGACACTGACAGGAGAAGGGACGCTTGCAGGTGGTCGTCGGTGAGCTGCGAGCACGTGCATACAGGCCGCAGGTTGGTGACCCCTGGTCTAGTAGAAGGTTTTCTGGAAGCATGGAGGATATCCTTCACTTGCTGAGAAAGATTCCAGTCTTGAAGGTCTAGGCCTTCAGCAACCAAGCCCTGAGGCGAAGGGACTTGGGGTTTGGGTGCCACAAAGTCCCCTCCTCCAGGGACAGAAGGTCTGGAGCAGCTCCCAAGTCCAGAGAGGGGGCTTGGGAGAGATGAAGTAGAGGGTACCACACTTGGCGTGGCCAGTGTGGAGCTATGAGGATCATAGATCCTTGATCCCTCTGAAGTTTGAACAGAGTCTTGGGAATCAAGGGAATGGGTGGAAAGGCATACAGGAAGCCCTGACCCCAATGAAGGAGGAAGGCATCCTTGGCCTGAACTCCTGACACAGAATTCTGGAACAGAACCGGGGAAGTTTGGCATTCCACGGACTTGCAAAGAGGTCTATGTCCGGGGTTCCCCATTCTTGGAAGATTCTGAGTACCTGATCCATGTGCAGGGACCATTCGTGTGGAAGCAGAACTCGACTGAGTCTGTCCGCCCAAGAGTTTTGGATTCCTGGGAGGTATACTGCCAGGAGATGGATTTGATGCTCTCTGGCGAAGGCCCACAATCTTAAAGCTTCATTGCAAAGCGACAGAGAGCCAGTTCCTCCTTGCTTGTTTATGTGAAACATGGCTACTTGATTGTCCGTATGAATGAGGACTGTCTTGTAGCTGAGGAGGGTATAAAAGACCTTGAGAGCTAGAAAAACTGCTCGAAGCTCCAAGTGGTTGATATGAAGAGAGGTCTCCTGTGGGGACCAAGTGCCTTGAGTGGAGAGGTCTTGTAGATGAGCTCCCCAACCTGTTTGGAAGGCATCTGTTGTGAGGGTTGCTTGGGGCAACAACTGTTGGAAGGGGGACCCCAGCAACAGATTTTGAGTGGACATCCACCATTGGAGAGACCAAAAGAGACGTTTGGAGGTTGCTATTTGGTCTGAGAGAGCTCCTGATGCTTGAGTCCACTGGGTGGACAAAGTCCATTGAGCTGCTCTCATGTGTAGGCGAGCATAGGGTACCACATGCACTGTGGAAGCCATGTGGCCTAGCAGTTGTAGCATCTCACGAGCAGTTAAGTGGTTCTTTGACTGAATCTGGGAGGCTAACTGCACTAGACGTTGGCAACGGGCCTGAGGAAGGTAGGCCCTTGCAGTGGTAGTATCCAACCAGGCCCCTATGAATTCTAGGGACTGAGTAGGGGTGAGCTGAGACTTTGGGAGGTTTACCACAAGTCCCAGATACTGCAGATTCTCCAGGACCAAGCAGGAAGTCAGTCCTCACATATGGGTGACGTCGGTGCCGACGGAGCCCTCGCGGAGCAATTTTCCCCAGCTTTCAAAGAAAGCCTTTGGGAATTGCAGCGCGCATGCACGGTCCTCTTCCTGCCCAAGGGTGCCATCTTGCTCAGTCTTCTTTTTTCCGCGGAGCCCTACAGACGTTGTTTGTAATTCCCCGCAGAAAAGTTGATTTTTTTTTGTCTTTTTTCTCGGTTTCGACGCCGGTTCTTTTCCCGCCCGGACCCGCGACGCCGATTGCGAGTCCGTTCTTTATTTTTCGTTTTTTTGTCCTTCGTGACAGATTTCGCGCCTTTTTTACTTTTTCACTGGCAGCCCGGTCTTTTGACCTCGCAGGGGCCCTTTTTCCCCCACTGGCTGCCAGCGGGTTTAAGAAGTGTGATCTGTGTAAGAAGCTCATGTCTCTTACCGACACATATGACTACTGCCTCCGCTGCCTCGAACCCGATCATGACCCGATGATCTGTGGTCCGTGTGGCAAAATGTCCTCAAAAGCGTTGGAGTCGGCAGCATCAGCGGGAACATATCTTCTCTGACTCCGGCCGGGCTCGGACCTCGTCAGAGGCTTCGACGTCTCGGGACTCTGGTCCTGAGCATCGTCGAAGTTCCTCTGAAAGGGGGTCTCCTACCCGGGAACATCATCGGAAGAGGAAACCCGCGAGGGCGGGATCGGTGGACACTCCTGGTTCCTCGAGGGCCAGGTCGCATAGCCCCGATTCCCGTCCCGGGTCCTCGGAGATGGAGAGGCCTTCCAAACATCCTCGTCTCGAGATGGACTTGCCCGCTCACGTGAGTACTGTTGTCCTCGTGGACTCGCCTCCGAAGGAGCCGCCGTCGGGGCCCGAGTCGGGGGCTGCTGGGTCTCCTGAGCTCGGACTCAGGTTGACGGCCTTGGAGAGCAGTCTGACTGCCTTCATGGACCAGCAGCGGGCATTGATCGCTGGCCTCGCCGGTGCTTCTGCCCTGACCGCTGGGACGTCGACCTCCAAGTCGATCACGGAGACCGAGCCGATCCTCGAGTCCATGAGGGCTCGAGTCGATCCTCGGTCGCGGTCTCCTTCGGCCTCCCGTTTGGGACCGAGGTCGTCGACGCCGACTCCCTCGGCGTCAGGGCGAACAGCATCGATGCCCGCCCAACCGGAGCCACTCGACTCCTCCTCCGAGGAGTCAGCCTGGGAATCCGAGGAAGAAGAGTCTCCTAGTTCTTTTCGGACTTGGTGTGTCCCATCGGACTCCCCCGAGTCCGAACCTCGGAGACGGTCCCCCCCGGAGGATACCCGGTTCTCGGACTTCGTGCGGGATATGGCCAAAGCCTTGTCCTTCCCCGCGGATCCCGAGGAGGAGCCTCGATTCGAAGAGCTCGATGCCCTCCAATATGACTCTCCCCCAAAGGAGGCCTTTATTGTACCGGTTCCTCCGATGCTGGAACGACTTCTCTTCCGCATGTGGGAGAGCCCGGCGTCGTCGCCGGTGTTAAGCAAGCGGGTCGATTCCACTTATCGAGTCCGCAAGAGCCCCGGGTTCTAAAAGGCACAACTACCGCACCATTCCATGGTGGTGGAATCGGCCATGCATAGACTTAAGAGTCAAAAAATGCACTCCTCGGTGCCTCCCGGTCGGGAAGCTCGAAGCCTGGATGCCCTCGGTAGGAAGTGTTTCCAGGGCTCTATGCTAGCTTGTCGAGTCCAGACCTACCAGTTCTATATGGGCATGTATCTCTGGGACCTGGCTAAAGAAATAGCCGGGTTCACTGCTGGTCTCTCCGAGGAACCTTTGCAGAGGTTCCAAGCCTTGTCAACTGGTATTCGGGAGTGCTCGAAGTTTATCTCTCGAGCAGCCTACGATGGCTTTGAGGCATCGGCTCGAGTAGCCGCAGCCGGCATCGGTGGCCGCCGTCAGGCTTGGCTTCAGTCATCCGACCTCGAGCCATGGGTGCAGGACAAGTTGGTCGATGTCCCCTGCAGAGGTGAAAACCTCTTTGGCAAGCCCATGGATGAGAAGGCTGCACAGATCGAGACCGAGACTCTCACCAGGACTCGTCTCTCAAGGAAGACCTCTGCCCCTTCTCAGAAGAAGGGCTCGGGGAAAAAGCCCTTTTACCCGAGGAAGGCGGCTGCTTATCACCACTACCCTCATTATCAGGCCTCGGCAGCTCCCCAGCAGGGTAAGCAAGCCAAGGGACGGGGTAATGGATCACGTAGGCAGCAAGCCCCCAAGCCTGCTCCACCGGCCCCTGCTCAGCAGGGTGGGGGGTTTTGACTTCATCAGCATAGCCTCTCCTCCTCAGCTGGTTTCTCTCAGCATGGGAGGCCGGCTGGTCCACTTTGCCCACAGGTGGACCAACATCACTACAGATACCTGGGTACTTCACATAGTCCAGGAGGGCTATCTTCTGCACTTCCACCAGGTACCTCCCTCCTACATTCCTGGGGAGCCTCTCAGACTCCCTCTGCACAGGGACTTACTCCTTCAGGAGTTGGCAAGTCTTCTTCAGGAACAGGCTGTGGAACCGGTGCCCCACCACCTGAGAGGTCAAGGCTTTTACTCCAGGTACTTTCTGATACCAAAACGAACAGGAGGCCTCAGATCCATCCTGGACTTGCGGAACCTCAACAAGTTCCTCGCAAAGGAAAAGTTCAAGATGCTTACCCTTGGAATCCTGCTGCCCTACCTCCAGCAGGGAGACTGGCTATGCTCCTTGGATCTAAAGGATGCCTACACTCACATCCTCATCCACCCCAGCCACAGACAATATCTCAGGTTTGTTGTGGGGGGCAATCATTACCAGTACAGAGTACTACCCTTTGGCCTATCCTCCGCACCAAGGGTGTTCACCAAAAATGCCTAGCAGTGGTGGCGGCCTATCTCCGCCTTCAAGGCCTTTTTGTATTTCCATACCTGGATGACTGGCTCATCAGAGCACAGTCTTCCCAAGAGGCCACTCACGCCACGCACCGCACTGTGGCTCTGCTCCAGCACTTGGGCTTTGTCATAAACTTCGCAAAGTCCACTTTGCTCCCCTCTCAGGATCTCGAGTTCATCGGCGCAAGATTGAACACGCTTCAGGCGCGGGCCTTTCTGCCTCTCGACAGGGCACTGTGACAGGCTCATGGATCTTGCCAGCCACCTTCACAGCAATTCCCTGGTCTCTGCCAGGCAATTTCTGAGACTGCTCAGCCATATGGCTTCCACAGTCCATGTGACCCCCAATGCCCGCCTGAACATGCGGCCTGCTCAATGGTGCCTTCGCACGCAATGGCATCAGGCCACTGGGAGCCTAGCGGACTCCGTACAGATCTCCGACCCGCTGGTCTCTTCTCTTCAATGGTGGCTTCATCTGCCAAACCTAATGCTCGGAATGGCTTTCCAGTCTCCTCCGCCTTCTCAGGTCCTGACAACCGATGCTTCTCTCCTGGGTTGGGGAGCACATCGCCAAGGGACATGTACTCAAGGCCTCTGGACTCCTTGGGAGTCTGCCCAGCAGATCAACTTCCTGGAACTCAGAGCTATCCGCCTAGCTCTGAGGGCCTTCTCCCACCTCACTTCTCACCAGTCTGTGCTGGTCCAGACGGACAATCAAGTTGCGATGTTCTACGTGAACAAACAAGGGGGCACAGGCTCCTTCCCTCTGTCGGGAAGCACAAAAGCTGTGCTCTTGGGCCGTGAGCCGCGGCATCCTCCTCAAAGCTGTTTATCTCCCGGGTCAAGAAAATTGCCTGGCAGACAAACTGAGCAGAATCCTCCAGCCGCACGAGTGGATCCGTTGGTGCTTCAACGGATCTTTCTCAAATGGGGCCTACCCACATTGGATCTCTTTGCCAGTCCTCTCAACCGGCAGGTTCCCCAATTCTGCTCTCGACAACCGCATCCTCACAGAGTAGCGGCGGATGCTTTTCTTCTCTCCTGGTCCACAGGCCTTCTGTATGCCTTTCCTCCCATGCCACTGGTGTCTCGGACGCTCTTCAAGGTTCTCCGGGACAAAGCCTCAATGATCCTCGTTGCTCCTCGGTGGCAGAGGCAACCTTGGTTCCCGCTTCTAATGCAGCTGGCGGTGGACACTCCTCTTCCTGTGGGGTTTCAGCCCGATCTCCTGACCCAGGATCATGGGACTCTCCTACACCCCAACCTCCGGTCCCTTCATCTGATGGCCTGGCTGCTGAAAGGGTAGTCCTGGCTCCCCTCCTGCTGCCTCCAGATGTGGAGGAAGTCGTCTTGGCCTCCAGGCGGCCCTCCTCCCGGACGTCCTACGCTCTGAAGTGGCGTCGGTTCTCCGTCTGGTGTGCTCAACAGTCTCATGATCCCTTCTCCTGTTCGATATCAGTGGTCTTGCAATACTTGCTTTGCCTCTCCGAACTTGGACTTAAGTCCAACTCGGTCAGGGTCCACCTCAGTGCTCTTTCTGCGCATCACATGCCGGTGGATGGCAGGCCTCTTTCCAGCCACCCTCTAGTGGCTCGTTTCCTCAGAGGCCTCCTTCTCCTTAAACCACCTTTGCGCCCACCAGCCCCTGACTGGGATCTGAATGTGGTTTTACAGCGGATTACCTGTCTGCCTTTTGAACCTATGGCTACCTGTCATCTTCGTTTTCTTTCTTGGAAAACCTTATTCTTGGTAGCCCTCACTTCTGCTAGACGCGTTAGTGAGCTACAGGCCCTAGTCTCTGATCCTCCTTACACTCGGTTCTACAAGAATAGGGTAGTCCTGCGGACTCACCCTAAGTTTCTTCCTAAAGTGGTTTCCCCTTTTCACATCAACCAGGAGGTGGTACTTCCGACCTTCTTTCCCAGGCCACACTCCAGCCGAGCGGAGATGGTCCTGCATACCCTGGACTGTAGAAGGGCGTTAACTTTCTACCTTGACCGTACGCGGGAGCACCGAAAGGCTGTTCAGCTCTTTGTGTCTTATGACCCCAACAAGTTGGGGCTCCCTGTCTCCAAGCGTACTCTGTCCATCTGGATTGCTGACTGTATCGCTTGGGCTTATGAGGCAGCCGGCCTCTCGTTGGAAAGTCGAGTCACGGCTCATTGTGTTAGGGCGAAGGCTGCATCAGTGGCTTACCTCCGCTCTGTTCCATTGGTAGACATCTGCCGGGCCGCTACTTGGTCTTCAAGCCAGACTTTCGCAGCCCATTACTGCCTGGAGAGGGAGTCCCGCAGGGACAGTGCTTTTGGACAGGCAGTCCTCCGTAATCTCTTTGAGGTATAGGCAACTCCTGCCCTCCGTCCCGGATGTTGGGCTACCGGTTGGGGGCGTACTCAGAGAAGATTCCTTCCTTCTGTGCTACTGAGCTTGAGGGAGCTCCTTTTTTGTGCTTAGGGTCTCCGGTAGCCTTAAGCTTGGGAGTCCCATATGTGAGGACTGACTTCCTGCTTGGTCCTGGAGAAAGAGTAGTTACTCACCTGTAACAAGTGTTCTCCAGGAGCAGCAGGAATCAGTCCTCACAACCCTCCCTCCTCCCCTTGGAGTTGCAGTTCTATGATTTCGTTTTTGCTAATTTTTGCTATCTTTTAGCTATGTCATCAGACTGAGCAAGATGGCACCCTTGGGCGGGAAGAGGACAGCGCATGCGCGCTGCAATTCCCAAAGGCTTTCTTTGAAAGCTGGGGAAAATTGCTCCGCGAGGGCTCCGTCAGCGCCGACGTCACCCATATGTGAGGACTGATTCCTGCTGCTCCTGGAGAACACCTGTTACAGGTGAGTAACTACTCTATGCGCCTTGTGCGGTCCAGGGAAATCTGGGCCTCTGACTGAGATGGAGCTCGGATGAGCCAGTCGCCCAGGTATGGGAATACAAATATTCCCAGAGTGCGTAGAAATACAGCTACTGTTGCCATGCATTTGGTGAACACTCTTGGAGCAGAGGCCAGACCAAAAGGAAGCACCCTGTATTGATAATGTTTTCCTTGGAAAAGAAAACGAAGGAATCTTCTGTGAGATGGATGGATGAGGACATGTGTGTACGCATCCTTGAGATCTAGAGAACAAAGCCAATCCTGACTTTGAAGGTATGGAAGGAGAGTGCCCAGAGAAAGCATCTTGAACTTCTCCTTGCATAGAAATTTGTTCAATTCCCTGAGATCTAAGATGGGTCTGTATCCCCCTGTCTTCTTTGGAATGAGAAAATAGGGGGAGTAAAACCCTGACCCTTGTTGAAGAAGAGGAACTTCTTCTATTGCCCCTTGGGCAAGAAGGGTAGCCACTTCCTGACCTAGAAGGCCGAGAAGAGATGTGGGAGAATTGAAGTGTCTCACCATGGTGTGGGGAGGAAGGTCTGAGAAATGAAGTTTGTAGCCCTCTCTTATGATGGAGAGGGTCCACTGCTCTGATGTAATTTGCTCCCATCTGGGAGCAAAATGAGCTAACCTTCCTGGGATGGTGAGAGGCTCTGGCTGTTTTAGAGCCAGAAAGGCTATGTTCTCTAGCATCAAGTCAAAAACCCTGAGGAGGTTGGGTCTGCTGAGTTGCAGCAGCCCCTGTAGACTTAGGCCTGGCTTGTTTAGGTTGCTGACGCTTAGTGGCAAAGCGACCTGTAGAAGATTGTTGGCCAGAAGTAGAAGGGAATCTGCCCTTTTTGAAAAAAGACTTCTTGAAGGTCTTTTTCTTGGCAGGAATGGAGGTTGACTTTGAAAGTCTATCCAGAGCAGAATTTTCTGCATCCATTTGAGTGGCTTTTATTTGCCATTCTTTGCCAAACAGGTTTTCACCTGTACAGGGAAGATTTCCTAAGCCATCTTGAACCCAGGGTTCTAAATCAGAAACTTGGAGCCAAGCAATTCTGCGAGCAGCTATGGCAATGCCCGAAGCTCTGCTGGCCCCTTCAAAGGAGTCAAAGGCTGCCCTGTTGGAAAACTTTGAAATGTCTTGAGTATGCTTAAGCCAAATGAGGAATTCTTCCCTTTTATCCTCTGGAAGAAAAGGAAGGAAAGTGTGCAGCTTATCTGCATCCTCTTTTAGAAACATACCCATGTAAAGACTATAGGAATTGATTCTGGCAATAAGCATACTGGCCTGGAAGATTTTCCTACCAAAAGCATCCAAGGTCCTGCATTCTCTTCCTGGGGAAGCAGAAGTGTGTCTCTTTGTACTCTTTATCCTCTTCATAGCTGACTGCACCACAATGGAATGGTGAGGAAGCTGTGTTTTATGAAACCCAGGACAAGGAGGGACACGATACATAGTATCCAATCTGCGAGAATGAGGAGAGATAGTGAGAGGAGTCTCCCATAAGTCAATCATGTGTTCATAAAGAATCTCATGAATGGGTAAGGTGACTGCCTCTTTAGGAGCCTTAGAATAACCCAAAATATCTAATTTTTTTTGCTCTAGGCTCTGATTCAGAAGTTACTGAAATAGAAAGTCCTTTAGCTACTTCTCTTATGAAGTCTTGAAAGGACAAATCCTCTGGAGGAGACATTCTTCTTTTTGGAGAAGAAAGCTCTTCAGGAAGGGCTATGGATACTTCAGCAGACTCCTCTGATGTATCAGAATCACCAGAGGAATCAAAGTACCGTCTGTCAGGGTGCTCTTCTAACGCTCGGTACGCGTATCGAGCGGTATCGACATCGGGGGTCATCGGTACCGACTCGGTACCGAGGAGCAGCCCTGGACAGGGAACCGCTGCAGTCAGTATCCCAGTCGATGCCGATGCAGTCGGTACCGGTACCGGCGCTGGTGCCGGTACCCGAGTCGATACCGACAACGGAGTTTGTTGTGGTATCAACGGCGTCGCAGCTTGAATGAAGGCATTGATAGCCCACTGCATGGACAGAACATTCTGATCCATCGACGCCATGAATGCCTGGAATTCGGTACCGGAAGATTGTGCCGGTACCCCAGAGCATTCTAACAGGTGATCGGTCGAGGCCGTGCCATCGATGTCAACCTGTAACCCCATAGGTGGAGCTTTGGAAGCCGGAGCTTCCCGCCGGGGTTGTTTTGCCGGTGCAGGATCCTCGAGGGCAAGCCCGGAGGCATCTCGATGCTTAGAGGGAGATTTACCCTTCGAGGACTGGCTAGATTTATGTTTGGTTACCTGAGATCCATTGGGGGAAGAAGCAGCCCTGGAAGACGTCGATGCTACCGAAGCTGCATCAGCGGGAAACAGCACATGGAGCTTAGCTGCTCGGTTCTGTAAACCCCGTTTAGACATCAGAGAGCAGGACGGACAATCCGAAATGGAGTGTTCAGGACCCAAACATTTAAAACACCATTCATGGGTGTCTGTAACAGAAATAGTACCGCTGCACTTAGTGCATTTCTTAAACCCGGAGGCTGGTTTTTCCATGAGTAAAATTTTCTTGTGAGGCCTAAGGCCCAAAGAGAAAAAATACACTAAGTGAGGGAAATAATATATATATATATTTTTTTTTTTAAAGAAAAGAAAGAAAAGTCCGGCGGCACCGGTCCGGAGTAGGGGGAGGCAGACACGTGACCAAAGAAATAAAATAAAAGAAAGAACTTCTTCAGCGGTGACAGGGCTCAACCTGCTGGCTCCGCAGCAAAGAAGAACTGAGGAGAGGCGGTTAGGAAAGGCGGCAAGGCAGCGCGCAGGCGCTGTGGGATGCTCCCAAAAGCTTTACTTTTTTGGGAAGCTGGGGAGCGTTCCCGCGCAGGCTCCGTCGGTACCGACGTACCCCATATGTGAAGACTCATTCCTGCTTGTTCCTGGAGATCACCTGTTACAGGTGAGTAACTACTCTTTCTGAAAGGCCCCTGACACGGCAACACCACTAAAGCAAGCAACATTAAGACCAAGGAGCACTCCAAAAAGTTCAGAGACAAAGTTGAAGTATAGATCAGGGTTGGATTATAAAAAAAAAAAATCCCAAATTCTGAATATGCCACGGAATGTTACTAAATCTATTATAACAAAATGGAAAGAATATGGCACCACTACAAACCTGACAAGAGAAGGCCACCCACCAAAATTCACAGACTGAGCAAGGAGGGTATTAATCAGAGATGCCACAAAGACCCACCATGGATAACACTGAAGGGCTGCCAAGATCCAAAGCACAGATGGGAGTATCTGTCCATAGTACCACTTTAAGCCATACACTCCACAGAGAAGGGCTTTATGGAAGAGTGGCCAGAAAAAAACATTGCTTAAAAAAAGAAATAAGAAAACACTTTTGAAGTTTGCACAACAGTATGTGGTGGACTCCCCAAACATATGAAAGAAGGTTCTCTGGTCAGATGAGACAAAAATTGATCTTTTTGGCCATCATGGGAAATGCCATGTGTGGCACAAAGCCAACCCATCACCCCGAGAACACCATTGCCACAGTGAAACATGGTGGTGGCAGCATCATTCTGTGGGGATGTTTTTCATCAGCAGGGACAGGAAAACTAATCAGGGATTGAAGGAACAATGGATGGTACTAAATGCAGGGCAATTCTTGAGGAAAACCAAGTCTGTCAGAGATCTGAGATTGGGACGAAGGTTCAACATCCAGCAGGACAATGACCCTAAACATACACTAGAGTGGTTTAAAGGGAAACTTTTAAATGCCTTGGAATGGCCTAGTCAAAGCCCAGACCTCAATCCAATTGAGCATCTGTGGCACGACTTGAAGACTGCTGTACACCAACGCAACCCATCTAACTTGGAGTTGGAGCAGTTTTGCCTTGAGGAATGGGTGAAAATCCCAGTACCTAGATGTGCTAGGCTAATAGAGACATACCCCAAGAGACTTGCAGCTATAATTGCAGCAAAAGGTGGCTCTACAAAGTACTGACTTGGGGGGGGGGAACATATGCACACTCCTGATTTCAGGGTTTTTTTGGTCTGAATTATTGTTTGTGTCACAATAAAGGATATTTTGCACCTTCAAAGTCATGGCATGTTGTGTATATTACATGCTGCTAACCCCCAAAACTCCATTTTAATTCCAGGTTGTAATGCGACAAAACAGGACAAACACCAAGGGGCTGAATACTTTTGCAAGGCACTGTATATAATATGTCTGTCTTACATTCATTTATTCTAATATGGTGTATACATTATGGAAATATTCACATTTTTATTGGATGTCCCCAAGAGATCAAAATATATGTACATGATAAATAACTCATGGACATGGTCATGATTGTGCCGTTTTATACATTACTTCTGTAGTTTGTGGCAATGTTAAAAATAAATGTTCTAAGCTTGCGCATTTTATCTATAACGTTTTTTTTTATAAATAGAACAAAGAGTTAAGAATATCGTTTGCCATGTATATCTGGAACCTTACATATTGGTAATTTACATATTGTGTTGCGATTGGTTGTCTTTGGCACAATTCGGATTTCCTTTAAATAGTTCAAAGATTGGCATGCTATTTTCTTTGCATGTCCTTCTGGACTCATGTGTTGCTGAAAAATTGCATTCAGGCAGTTAAGGTTTAAGTTTCATGCTAGACAGCATTGGCGCTGTAGCTACTTTCACCTTTGTTGTCCTTCATTTGGCTGCGATAGTATATTACGGCTTGTTTCTCCATAGTTGTTCCTCATTGAGCTGCAATATTATTTGTGCCGCTCAGCATTAGCCTTCAAGAATTATAATATCGGGTGAACCGAAATAGTATTCACCAGGTTAAAACATCACTTTTTCTGCCTTTTTTCAAAGTTGTCCACATCTCATTTTTTCTTTTTCCTCCACTCTTCCTCTTTGGCTATCTTTGGCCAGTCTCGCCAATCTCCGGCCCCCTTCCGCAGCTCTCTGCTAGCGCAGGCTATCTGCCCTAGGGGTGATGATGCTGTTTTCAGTTGTCTTGGCTGGACCTCTGGCCATGTCCGGGAGATTAGTTACTTCTAAGTCTCTCAGCGCTCTCCTCCATGCTTCTTCACTGGACCTCACTCTCCTCGATCTCCCTTGCACTGTAATCAATAACCCAAAAGGGTACATCCATTTATATCTCATGTCTGCCCTCCTTAGATATGCTGTGACCTCCTTCAGCGCTCTCTGACATTGCAACGTTCCCTGGGATAAATCCTGGAATAATTCCAGCTTATGTCCTTCCCACTGAAAGTTTCTCCTCTTCCTTGCTGCTCCCAAAAGGCATTCTTTCATTTTATAGGACTTCAAGCATACCACGATGTCTCGTGGACGATTGTCTCTTATGGGCCTCAATCCTCTATGAGCCCGTTCTATCTGTAGAGATACTCCTTCACCCTCCTCTGTCATAGCCACATCCTTTAAGAGCTCTCTAAATACTTTGTGAATAACTTCCTCACTGTTCTTGCATTTGGGTTCCTCAGGGATTCCTCGTACTCTGATATTGCATCTTCTGGACCTATCTTTCAAGTCCTCTGTTTTCACCTTCAGCCTGCTTTAAATCCTCCCAGCCTTTTTGTATGTTTTCCATTACTGCCCCTTGTTGTTCCAACCGATTCTCGGTGTCTTCCACCCGATCTCCCGGGTCCACTATATCTTGTCTGATGTTTTGTAAGGTTTCTTTTAACTCATTTTTTACTGCTTGATTTTTTCAGCCATCCCCGAGCTCTCCTCTCCCTCCATTTCCTCCTCCTGTATTTTCTCCGCCGCCATTTTACCTTCCTTCTCTCCCTCCTTCCCACCTTGGGGTGGCACATAAGATGATCTGAATTCTGCCAATTTCTTCCTCACCGACATCTCTCATTTTGATTTAACCATTTATATGTTTTAGCTCCTCTCCGCATGCACTGATCTCTGTGGGATAGCACTGCTTCCCTCCCCCCTCCAAGGTTTTGCTCTTCTTGGTTTATTTGCTGTCAACCTTTTAGTACACTGTTGTTCTTCTTGGATTAGCTAGCCGACAATGATGTTATTAATCTTGCTTTGCTGTATATATATATATTGCAGCCTCTCGGGTTTTCCCTGCTACTTCAGGATGTCTGTCATGTCCTTCTGCTGCTTGCCTTCACTGTGCTGTTCTGTTCAGTACTCTTCCTGCTTTAGCTTTTTCCCATGGCTGCCAATTTCTCACGTCAATGCGGCTCCCTCATCTCCTCCTCACTCAATCCCTCTCTGGTCTCACCTCCAGTTCTGCTACAGCGATTTCTCTATTCGCTCGGACAAGCCAGCACTTCCTGCGTTCTTCTCCTCACTTACGATCCCCGCTCTCAGCAGCCACGTGTTTCGCCAATCAGGCCTCTCTCCGCACCCAATTCGGCTGCTCTCCCCCTGATCACCAATCTCCCGGCCTCCTGCGCTTCACCAGACAATCTAGACTACTTTCACCGTATCGGCACTCGCCAGTCCTCTAGCCGCTTACTGCCCTTCCCTGTGCTTTCACGGCTACACGCTCCAGCATGTGCCGTTCTGATCGGGCCTCACTCTACTTATACCGCACATCAGGTGAGTTTTGCGATGCTCTCCGGCTCCACTCACTCTCTGCGTCTTCCACCCCTCTTTCCTCCTCACTTCACCTTCTTTTAATTCATTTTGGGGTGCTTTCCCATGTTTTTGCAGGCCTGAATGTCGGAGCTTGTCCTTTACTCTGCCATCCGCTCTGATGGCGTCACCGGAAGCCCGGGTCTCCACATCTCATTTTTAAAGGTGATGATTATTTCTTTTGTTGAATACAACAGATAATGGTTAGGATTTTCCTGCTTTGCAGTCATTCAAATTTTCAGATGGTCACTGCTAGCATACAGGATTTGTAGTGGTCTCTTCCCTCCTTATTTTGGCATTTTTGTTATACTTTCTTGTCCGTTTTTGTAAAATGTATTTTACCAAATATGATACCTCTATAATGTAAAGTCACTTTCTTATCTATACATACAATTGTTCATATTATGTTTTACATTGGCTTTTAGTATTTAATTTTTATTTTATTTGATATGTTAACGTTGAGTGACGATCATAGGATTATGTACTATGGTTATGTGCTTACTTCATTCTTCATTAATTACAAGTAAGCTTTGTAGTTCCTTCCCCCCTCCTCCTCGGTTGAACACCCATGGTGGATGTTGTCTGAAGGTGTTTTATGCATGACATATTTATCTGCTTTCGCTGTCTCACCTTGGTCCTGTGTTTTATTTATTTAATTTGTTTATTTGAACAGTTTTTCTGTACCACCCCTTCCATCGATCAGGGATGGTTTACAACAAACAGCAAATAGTTACAGTGAACAAGTTGGGACTATGTTACAGTTGAACTATTATGTATTTATTATGTTTCATTATTATAAGATATTAGAATTGTTTTTCATAATTTTATGTTTTTATTGTATCTATTTATTATGATAAGTTATAGCTTTGATGTACCTTGATTTTATTTGTCCTTTTATCACTGTGTTATTATGATTATATATATATTTATATGTTATTATATTGATTTGCTTTAATTATTTATGATAGATGATATTTGACTCTTGTTCTCATCTGACTAGCTCTTAATGTTTTATCCACACTATGATCATTCACAAACTTTAAATTTTTTAATTCCTTTGCACAGTTTGCAGTATCCATGACAATTTCATATTACCTTTTAAATGTTTTGGAATATATTTGCTTTTTTAGTGCATATGGATTTTAATTATGTATTGTTTGTTCTCTTTGAGGTACCCCCTGAAGAAGGCTTTGCCAAAACGCAGCCATGTAGGGGTCTTAGTTAATAAAGGACTGTTTTTTTTATTTTCCTGCCCTGTTGCGTCTTCCTTCAGATGGGGCTGGAGAAAGGTCTAGCTTGTAATTCTCTGCGTGTGCAAGTGGCAGCCTTGATGTGTTACCATGGAAAAGTGCATGGTGTGTCTCTTGCTGCTCACCCGGATATGGTGCATTTCCTGAGAACGGTAAAGCAGGTGTGGCCGCCGTTGCAGTCAATAGTACCATCATGAGACCTTAATTTGGTGCTGTCCATGTTGACGGAGGCACGTTTGAGCCGCTATCTGGGTGTTCGCTGAAAGATTTGACGATGAAGATGTTCGGCCAGAAGGATTTCGGTAGTGCAAGCTTTATCGTGTCAAGACCCTTCCCTTACCATTTCTAAAGAGAAAGTAGTGGTACAGCCAGTTCTGTCCTTCCTGCCTAAAGTGCTGTCGGCATTCCATGTGAATCAACCGATTACCTTTCCAGTTTTCTCCGACTCTGGAGTTGCCCAAACAGAGCCCCACTTACAACTCCTGGATGTCCACCGAGCCCTCCAGCATTATTTGAAGATCACTGAGCGGTTTAGAAAAACCAAATGGTTGTTCGTTCTCTTTGGGGATCTGCGTAAGGAGGAGGCGGCGTCCAACGCATCCATCTTCAGGTGAGTAAGGGAGGCAATTTCCTCTGCATACCTGCTGCAGCGGAGAATGGTGCCAGCAGGGTTGCAGGCCCATTTGACAAGGGCCCAGGCTGCTTTCTGGGCACAGTCTAGTTTGATTCCACCGGTGGAAATCTGCAGGGCTGCAATGTTGGCATCTTTGCATACTTTTGTGAAGTACTATAGGTTGGACGTGCAAGCAGTGAGGGATGCGCAATATGGCGCAGCAGTGATCCAGGCCAGGCTCACGGAGCCCTCCCAGGGCTAGTACTGCTGTGGTACATCCCATAAGTAACAGGACTAGATTGGAGGTATGATAAGGTAGGTGAAATTAGACCTTACCTGCTAATTGTCTTTCCTTGAGTACCTCCAGGCCAGTCCAGACTCTACCTAAGGTTTCTCTGTTTTTTCGACAGGATGTGATCTCAGACCTGGAAGTAGTACAACGGGATTCATAACGATTAGGGAGAAGAACAGTGGTTAAGTGACAGTCACCTGTTTTTTTTGAAAAACACAAAAACGCAGGAGTATTAGGAATAGGTGGCAAACAAGCGAAGCTCCTGGAGAGGAAGTTTGGTTCCTTAAAATGGGAGAGTGCCGTTCTTCGGAATTGGCGCAGGGTACAATTGTAGGTAAGAGTCTTTCCTCCTTGGATTGCAGGCATTGCTGTTTGTTTGGGGGTGGGGGGTTTAGATGCATTTCCGATTCAGGCACTGTGCTTACATGTTTTTCTCCCATGAGTCTGTTTTGTCAATAGGATACTGGAGGCTGGGTGATGCTACCGGCTGCCCAAGTAGGATGATGTCACAAATTGTGACATGCTCAGTCTCCAAGCTCCTGTTGAGGCATGACAACCCACAAGTAGCAGGGCTGGACTGGAAGTACTCAAGGAAAGACAATTAGCAGGTAAGTCTTATTTCACCTTTCTGCTCATAAAGCCTATTTCACATGCAGTAAAGCCCCGCAATAAAATTGTGCAGTGGTATATAAACATATGAACTACAAGTGTCGACAAAATGGCACATTTGTATGCAGGTTGTGGGTTGGCATTCCTAGGGGCAGAGCTGGGATGTATGTTCTCTGAAGTACACATGTACACAAACTTTGGGGCAGCTGTAAATGTGTGTGTCAGCATTTGCATGCTAATAGAACTGGATCTGGGAGTCTATTTTATAAAAGCACAGACACCCTTCGTTGCTTAAATAAAATAGGGTTGGGGGGGTCACATGATGTGATGAACTGAGGAGACGAGCTTCAGCTCGGCTCCAGGGCAATCCACACAGAAACTGCTAAAATAAAAAAAAGTGTTTCTCTCCCCCAGGATACACATCTTTCTGTAAGGTCGAGAAGTCCAGTCTGGTTGGTTTGAACAACATATATCAACGAACAGGTGCATGGCTGCAAAATCACTCCAAAAGACGGGTCGAGGCCAGGAGCTAAAAATGGTGGACTCCTCTTCCCTAAATCCCCAGAGGGGCCTGGAGCCAGCTTGGTCAAGGAGGGCTCCCATGAGGTGGTGACAGAGCTGGAGGACTATCGGATCAACTCTCCCAGGCAGTGTCAGAGTTTGGGGCCGACTGACCCAAGCGGAACAGATCGCTATGGCAGAGGAGAAGCAACAGAGAAAAAAGCTAGAGACACTGTTGACACAGGACAGCAAAAAACTCGATCTAGAGAATCGAGGCCACCAGAAACATTTGTGCTTTATTGGTATTAAAGAAACAGTGGCAGAGGCCAAGTTAAGGGGCTTCTTAGAAATATGGATTGCGACAAACCTACACATTGGTGAGTAGGGCGGGAAAGTCCTAATTGAAAGAGCCCATAGACTTGGTCAGTGGCGTGAAAGCACTAACTGTCCTCAAGCGGCGATAGCACGCTTCCACAATTTGCTTTAAAAGAAGGCAGTGCTTGAAGCGGCAAGAGAGCAAGTGGCCTCAAACTCAAAGGAATTACTAATTTTCCAAGACTATTCAGCTCTGATCAGCAAAAGGAATGAGTTCTCTGGGGCCTGCAGCCAACTGATAGAGAGTGGCCTCCACTTTTCACTGCTTTACCATGCATAGCTCCTGGTGGAGCACCAAGGTAAACAAAAATACCTCAATGCCGGAGGAAGCAGCTTTTTTTTTTTTTTTTTTTAAGAGAGCTTGGGGTAGTGATTTTCAGACTGGTAGAAGGATCACAAGCGAGTCAACAGACCTGTGAGACCTCTCACTTAACCCAGTGAAGGAGACAGGGCGGCTACCATGGACCTGGTTCTTTGTTCTCCCAGTTTTACTCCTTCCTTCCTCCCTCCCTTTCATATGGGTCGTGCTATCTGGCAAGTAGGTATTGTTACCTCTTCTGGACTGAGGTGCATACACTATGGGCCCAATTCTGTCCTGGACGTTGATCCATTCTGAACCGGACGTACAAAAGGGATCACGATACTGATCCCGTGGGGCATGTCTAGCCCCGCGGGATCAGAATCGCGAATAGTGCAGCCTGCATATGAAGGACTGTTCCTGGCTAACTCAGTTAAGGCTCCTCAATGGAGCTGCGGCGCCATGGCGTCATGTTGCCAAGGCACCACAGCTCCATTAAAGCTAATCCCCCGCAGCCTGACCCCCGATTTGGCCTCCTACAACCAGGGTTGGGCTGTGGGGATTGCCCTCCAGGCTCTCCCTGCCGCATCCACGCCCCAGCATTTAAAAAATGACATGTCCAGGGAAGTTATTCCACCTTGGAGGTGAAATAACTTCCTCGCACATGTCGACTGCCCAGACTACGCCCCAGAGCCGCCCCCATCTAACTTCCCTGCACAACCGGCAGGGAAGTTAGTCGCGGCTGGACGAAGGCATGAATAGCGGGGATGGATGTCCCATTGGGCTATCCATCCTCGCTATTTGTGGCATAGAATAACTTCCTATGTGTATATCAAGTTACTGTTGATATGATTATATAGTATTGTGATAGCTAACAGGGGAACAGTACCTCTGTATAGGCTGAGGGGGGTGGGGTGGGAGGAGGAGAGGGCTGAAGGGGAGGGAGGAGAGTGATTTGATGGGGCCAAGAGACTCCTACCTAACGGGGCCTGGTAATGTAAGAAACCATGGAATAACTCACCCTCTGCCATGGAGTAACCATGGAGTAACTCCCTAAATGTATATAGTTGGCTGGTTATAATCATATAGGCCTGAATATGTTTTAACAGTTTGAGTTTGATGTTACAGATATTGTTCTTCAATGTTCCTTCACTGTAAACTGCCTAGTGCAGTGTGAGTTGAGTTCTCTGTAAAATGCCTTGATTATTAGGTCTTGATAACATCAGACAAGGCTTTGCTCTGGTCTTCCTGGACATTGCGGCCGCCTTTGATTCAGTCAACCACAAACTTCTCCTGCTCCATCTGACTGAGAAGGGAATACACGGGAACGCACTTGCGTGGTGTGCTTCATACCTGAATGACAGATGGCAGCACGTTCGTTCCCACTCCTCCACCTCCACCCCATTCTCTCAAATCAAAGGTGTCCCACAGGGATCTTCTCTCTCAGCCCTATTCTTTAACGTCTATATGCAACCTATTTGTAACATCATCAGGTCCTTCAACATCAATTGCCTAATCTATGCCGACGATGTCCTTATGTTTCCCCAATATCCACGGAACACCCAGGCCTATCTACCTTGTCCACATGCTTTGATGCAGTCTCCGACTGGTTACAATCATAGGAGCTAAGAATAAATCTTAAAAAGACTAATGTTCTCTTCATCAGCAGAGATCAGACATTCACCCCACCCTCATCTCTTAAGGTACGCGGTGCAGAGCTCCCTACTAAAACATCAAAACGATATCTCGGTGTAACTCTTGACCAAAAGCTAGACTTAAATGCCCACATAAGCAACATGGTAAAATCGGTTTGCCACAAAGTCCGGATGTTATGTCACGAGACATCTCCTGGAAACAAGAGACTTCAGAACAGTATTTCAAGCACTTGTGATGCCCCACTTCGACTTCGCCAACTGCATACTGCATGGTCTCCCAAAGAGCGCGCTGTACCCTTTGCAGATTGCAATGAACACTGCAGCAAGAACCCTATATGGTGCAACGAGAAGAGACCACATTACCCCTATCCTAAAGGCATTACACTGGCTCCCGGTTCACTGTAGGATCACCTTTAAAATATTAACCATGACATTCAAGGCCATCAACAAGTGCACAGCCAGTTCCCTCTCTGAGCTGATCCAGAGCACCTCCCCCAACAGAATGAGAAGATCTGATGCCACCAACACCCTGCGTCTCCCAAAGGCATTCACTAAATGCTCCAAAAACACAGGGAACCGTGCAGTCACACTTTATGCCCCCTCCTGCTGGAACACACTACCTGCAAACATTCGTGCAATAAACAACCTATCTCCAGGAACAAGCAGGAATGAGTCTTCACATATGGGTATGTCGGTACCGACGGAGTCTGCGCGGGAACGCTTCCCAGCGTCCAATCAGAAAGCTTTTGGAAGCATCCCAACACGCCTGCGTGCTGCCTTCCCGCCTTCCCAACTGCCTCTCCTCAGTTTTTGTTTTTCCGCGGAGCCGGCAGGACGTCGTCCTGTCACCGCAGAAAATTCTTCTTTATTTTTAAGTTTTCTTGTGGTCGCGGCTGCCTTCCCCGACGCCACTGGTACCGCCGGTGTTTCTTTTTTCTTTTCTTGTAAAGTTTTTCCATAGTGTCTCATGGTTTCTCAGGCCTTCTAGGCCTCTCCATTTTCCTTCATGGAACCGCCAGCCACTTTCCCCAAGAAATGTACAAACTGTGGCGGTACAACTTTATTTTTAGACACTCACAATTGGTGTCTAACCTGCTTGGGTCCGGAGCCCTCGGGCAATAGTATTGTGAGATGAAGTTTTCCCGAGTTCCCCTCGACACGCGGTCCCCCTCCATCTTCAGGGCACCGACCATATCTTCTTTTACACAGGATCAGGTAACCCAAAAACAGTCTGAAGACTAGCCAGTCCTCGAGTGGCAGTTCTCATGCACAGCATAGAGATGCCTCTAGGCCTTGTCCTCGAGAATCCAATGGCTTCAAAACCCCGGTGGGGGTCTTCGGCCTCCAAAGCCTGTGTGGGGTTTCAGGTTGTTCCTGAGGTTCACCCCTCACAGAACATACCTGAGCCATGCCCGGTGGTGGCATCCGCTTCGAGCGGTACCGATACCCCGGCATCGGCACTGGTGTTGGATAAAACATTCCTCACCAAGGATCGTCGTCTGGCGTCCTCGGTACCTGCGGGGCCGGTGGATACGCTCCAGACCGACCTTCCAGTATCGGTACCGACACCGATACTAGTACCGACGTCGGTACCCTCCAGACGTGCATCGATAGACTCGCTTCCTTCGATGCCGAGTCTGGAATCAATCTCCAGTCTGGAGGACTGGGTACCGACTCGCCTTGGTACAGACTCCCGTCGGTACCGAAGGCTCAGTTCCGATAATTCGGATCCGCAACTCTCGGTTCCTCCAATACCGTTAGAGTTGCCACCGGCTGGCCTTCATCCACCGGTATCAGATACGGTACCGAAGTCGGTACCGATATCCACATTACCATTGTTGTCGGTACCTTCCATGCTTCTCTCGTCAGTTTCGCTTCCCTCGATGCCGAGTTTGGAATCGATCCCTAGCATGGACGATCTGTTACCGACTGTCGCTGGTCCTGACCTGCAGTACCAGCGACCACCATCTAAGGATCCCATACTGCACCATTCAGGATCTTCTATTCCTATATGCTTGGATAGATCCCTCGGTGCCAACGCTAGTTCTTCATCAGATCTAGCCTATCCAAGGGAAGTTCCCACTGGGGATCCTTCTTTCCTCCTGGATATGGCAAAATCACTTGCCATTCCTATTCCTGGACAAGATCCTATACATGGGAATACAGAATACCTCTCTGTTCCTAGCAAAGCAAGGGAGAACATAATGCTTCCTTTGCATCATTCTTTGCAGGATCTCCTTCTAAGAATGTGGGAAGCTCCTTTAAAGGTACCCCCACCTTCCAGAGCAACTGATCTTCTATATCAGGTGCCCCCCTCTCCAGGGTTTCAAAAGACTCAACTTCCTCATCATTCCATTGTGGTAAAATCAGCAATGAGGCGAGTGAAGAGTAATAAAAAGCACTCTTCTTGTCCGCCAGGTCGTGAGTAAGACACAAGATGCCTTTGGACGTCAAACCTTCCAGACATCCATGCTTTCAGCAAGAATTCTCTCATATATTTTTTTATATGGGTCTATCTCTTGAGGAGGTCACAAAGCAATTACATCTTTTGACTCCTTTTCTTCAAGAGCCCAGGTGTACAGACTATTCCTCACTGGTTAGTCATATTCAAAATATCTCTAGGTTTCTTACTCGTGCTACCCTAGACTCCTTTGAGTCTTAGCAGGACTTCTGCTATAGCTATAGGGGCACGACGTAGAGCCTGGCTTCAAGCTTCAGACTTGGACAAATGGGCACAAGAAAGACTGGGAAATACTCCTTGCACTGGAGAAAATCTCTTCAACAAGGAGTCTTTACTCCAGGTTACTCAGTTATCCACTGACTTTCCTTTTTCCAGAGGCTGCTCTATGCCGCCTTCTTTCCCAGTAGGTAGGAAATGTCCTACCAAACTTTCTTCCCCTAGGGGGAGGATTTACCCATCATCTGCCCATCATACAGATGTTCCCAAACAGAGGAAACATCGCCCTGGTCTGAAGAATCCACAACCTCAACAGGTTCAACAAACCCAGCAGTCGCAGGGTTTCACATAGATCATTGTCCCTCTTGGTTGGTGGTTAGGGTTGCAGTCTGCTTCTTTTCACTTGCAGTATCTGCACTAAATTTATCTTAACCTACCTAGATATCTCTTCATGAGACATTTTTTCTCTAACTCTAAGAGTCTTTATGATGATCATGCCCATAATTAACAGATTTTCCTCTTCCTCTTGGAGGAAAGAGGTAGCAACTATCAATAGACAGTTGTTTCCCTGTACTGGCATGTATCATCTCATCTGTCAGAGACCTCCTCCATAGTCGGTCTCTTGCAACTCTGTCTTACCTCCCTCTTACTACAACATTTGGTTTGTAAGAGTGGCTCTTTTAAATGGGTAAGCCCCTATGATCCTCTACCTGTTCTACCGGGGGATTCTCCCTTCTGGAGTTGTCTCCCCCCCTTTTGTTACCTTAGAGCAGCTCATCAGACAATAGGAAGTCCTACCATGTCTGTTTCTTTTTCCCAATCTAAAAAAGGAAGAGGGAAGAGAAATTTTCCATGCTGCCCTGGTAGTTGCTGCAGATACAGAGCACCTCCCCCAACAGAATGAGAGTTAAGCCACTGGTTTTGTTCACTACACAACCAGGGATTCCCCTCCACTAGCAATCCTCCTCGCCTCAGTGCTAAGTCCCAAACAGGTTATCAACCTCGTTTGGGAAACCCTATTATCACAGTCTTTTATTCTTCGCCCCCTTGTCCTTGGCAGAATAGCTGGTTACCTGCTGGCTTTTCACAGCCAGTTTTTTCTTCTAACCAACCTGCAGCATGCTCTCTGCATCTCTACAGAGTAGCTTTGCACTATGGGCCCTCGCTAGAGAGCATTAGTATCTTGCCTAGCAGATAACCCCAGATGGTTAGGGAGGGGGTTCCCCCAGTCATGTTCATGTCTGGCAGGTATTCCCTACCCTTACCATCTCATCTTAAATCTCTTCTGAGGCATAAGCCTCAGGCCTTTCATTACGTGAAAACCTAAAGGAGGACCAATTCCCTGGCTTGGCCCATATCTCCTTGGGTCTTCTTGTCAGAGGTAAATTTCTTCAATGGTAGCTAGAGGATGCCTAATACCCATCTTGCCCTCATAGGCGGGTCACTAGGGTATCTTCCTCCAGAGGCGTCCTCTATCCATTCTCCATACTGCAATTCTGGAGATATCTGGACTTCCTGTCTGCAGACTGAAGTTATCCTCTGCAATTTTCACGGAGGCCATCCTGGTTATTCAAGAGCTCAAATTCTGCATGGAAATTGAGACGTCTTCTTGTCAGGGAGACCTCTCCTCTGACTCTGCCAGTCATAACCAGGAACAGAGGATTCTCCATGTATCTATTCAAGCAGGTATCAACCTTCTTGCTGTCAGATGAATCTTTCTCTCTCCCTATATCCCTAGGAGGGATGGGGTTCTAGGGACATCTCTCCATCCATAGACCTGGAGACATGTGTCTATATGCCTGCCTATTCATATAGGTATATATAGATCAGTGATGGCTAACCTTTTTGAGCCCGAGTGCCCAAACTGCCGCACAAAACCAAAGAATTTCCTCAAAGTGCCAGCACGTCAATTTGCATAAATATTTGCATAATGCGAACATACACTAACTTTTAGTAAACATGTCTCTTAATGAGTGTATGGATAAAGACAGACTAAAAGATTTCTACATTACTATAATCCAGTGCCAACCGCCAGGCACATTAGGAACTACTACAAACACTGCCCATTTAGAACCAATAGCAAACCCGCCGTATCCTAACAGCACTACCAGGACTCACAAAGCACCACACCATACCTATCAAAAGGCAACACTGCAAATATTAAACCAATACATTTCAGACAATAACAATACATGACCTACTGGGGAAAGAGAACAAGTGGCAATGTCAAAAAGGAATTACATAAACAGAATACCTCAGCTCAGTTACACAGTTGCAATTGCTCCAGCCACTTTCTTCTGGTTTCTTCATGTTTTCTGCTAACTCTCCATCATCTGCTGTCCATTTGTCCTTTCTTCTCTCTTCTAGTTTTTTTTCCATTCTCTCTCTCTACATCCGCTTTAACATACTAATCTTTCTCCTTTTGCTCTTTCCTCATTCCTATTTCATCCACTCAAATTTTACCCCTCCATCCTCAATCCCCACTTACTCTCCCAATACCTGGCCAATTGTAGATTTTTTATCCCTCCCACACAAAATATTTTTCCCCTCTCCATTTTACTCTCCCAGCCCCATCCCATTCTAATCCTCCCCCAACATCAGCTCCCTTCTAGTTCCAGCCTCACCCAGCATCCATTCCCTTCTAGTCCCTGCATCAGCCCATTTCCAGTCCTAGCCCCCCATCAGCCCATTTCCAGTCCTAGCAACCCCCCAACCCAATACCAGTCCTAGCCCCCCCCATCAACCCACTTCCAGTCCTAAACCCCCATCACCCCATTTTCAGTTTAAGCCCCCCCTATAACCCATTACCAGTCCTAACCCCCATCACCCCATTTCCAGACAGCCCCCATCAGCCCACAGCCCATTAGCAGTCCTCCCCCCCCGCCCGCCCGCCCATTAGCAGTCCTAACCCCCCCCCAGCCCATTAGCAGTCCTAACCACCCCCCCTAGCCCATTAGCAGTCCTAACCCCCCCCCTGCCCATTAGCAGTCCTAACCCCTCCCCCCCTAGCCCATTAGAAGTCCTAACCCCCCCCCACCCCCTCTGGCAAATTTTTTAAAAAAAAAGCAGGCTCTGGCTGCTGCCGCGGCAGATTGCAATGTCCCGTGGGGCCCCCTCCGCCCGCTAAGCCCCTCTGCAGGGGCTAATGGGAAATTTCCCATCAGTCCCTCGCGTCTAAAGGGGCTGATGGGAAATTTCCCATTAGCCCCTGCGGGCTTAACAGAGATGCGAGGGAGACGCTCTCCCTCGCGAATCTGAAAGCTCTTGCAGAGGGGCTTAGCGGTCGGAGGGGGCCCCGTGGGACGCTGCATTCTGCCCTTGCCGCGTCCGCGGCAGCAGTCAGAGCCAGCCTTTTCTTTTTTTGCGGACCTTCCCGCGTGCCAGCTGCAAGGCCTTCGCGTGCCACAGCTGGCACGCGTGCCATAGGTTCGCCATCACTGATATAGATAGATAAGTATATATATGTATCTATATGTATCTATATCTGTCTGTCTTCTGCCCATACATATCTCTTATAGTTATATGCCTATATACCCTATAGGTGTGTATATGAGATATATTTTTAGATAGCTCTGTATCCATCTACTTATTTGTCTGTTAGGTTCAGATATCCTTACATTCCTATATGATCCTGACAGATGGGCACTACCCCTATCAATGCTGTGCCAGCTTACTTAGGGGGCTACACCTATAACCACTTCCTGTGGTAATTAACAATTTTTTTCCTTACCATAACCTTTTCAGGTTAGGTACTCCTGAAGCTCTCCATGTACCTGTTTTCTTTCCTAATTGACCCCATTTAGGAAAGACATTGCGGAGCTTCAGTTGTTCTAAGCTTAAGCTTTCTTTAATAGTACCTTCTGCGTCTCCGCTGAAGTACTACCTCTTATACTACCCCAGTTTTCCCCTGGGGCTCTTTCTCACCCTGAAGGGTTCTGACCTCCACTTGTTTTTATTCTACTTTATTACCTCTACTTCTCAGTGAGGTACCCCTCGAGCACTTTCACTGGCTCTTCTATCAGATCCATATGTAACTCAGTGCACTTGTGCAATGCCAACAAGGGAGGCCCAGATTATAATAGTTCATTACTAAATGCCCTCGATACAGGGTCTTCCCCTTTTGAAGCCCTGTTCTAGCCAGCTGTTCCACAGCTCCTCTTCTATATTCAACTCCTACCCTCCATCCCCAGGATGCCTGAGGAATAGCATGGCTCGTTCTAGACTTGCAACATGCTAGGACTCCCTCCGGGCATCTGAGCTTGGGAGTCCCCATATGTGAAGACTCATTCCTGCTTGTTCCTGGAGATAGCACAGTTACTTACCTGTAACAGGTGATCTCTGGGAACAGCAGGAATAAGTCTTCACAACCCACCCACCTCCCCTAGGAGTTGCATTTCTCTATCTCTATCTTTCCCTTCCTTGCTCTCTCTCTCTTTGTCTCAGCTTTAAAACTTAACTGAGGAGAGGCAGTTGGGAAGGCGGGAAGGCAGCACGCAGGCGTGTTGGGATGCTTCCAAAAGCTTTCTGACTGGACGCTGGGAAGCGTTCCCGCGCAGACTCCGTCAGTACCGACGTACCCATATGTGAAGACTTATTCCTGCTGTTCCCAGAGATCACCTGTTACAGGTAAGTAACTGTGCTTTCCCAGTTCAGGAGAGCGCTGAAACACTACCTGTTTCTTCAGCACTTCTCCAACAGATGACATCACATAACCAACCACACGTCACAAGGCCTTCCTTCCCCCCTGTTAACCCCCCTCCCTGCTATCTCAGGCTATTGTTGAGCTATCTCCTAGCCCATAACATGCAAATGTGTACCGTTATCCATCTGTAAATAGTCTACCTCTCTGTATATAGTTTACCTGTTCTCCAAGTTATTCACCCTGTTTAATATAACTTCAATGTAGCTCATTCCTCATTGTACAATTTTTGTTGCCTGTGAACCGCGCTGATGGTAAATAGTGCGGTATAGAAAAACTATAAATAAATAAATAAATAAAAATAAAGCGGTATATAAAATCCAATAAATAAATAAGAACATAAGATATGCCATACTGGGTCAGACCAAGGTCCATCAAGCCCAGTATTCTTTTTCCAAAAGTGGCCAATCTAGGTCATAAGTACCTAGCAATCTCCCCAAAAGGCACAGGTTCCTCAATGCTTGTACTGGGTCAAGCAGTGATATCCTTTGTCCCTTCTAATAATGGTTTATGGACCTTTCCTCCAGGAACTTGTCCAAAACTTTTTAAAACCCGGCTACACTAACAGCTTTTACTACCATCCTCCGGTAACAAAATTCCAGTTTGATTAAACGTTGAGTGAAAAAATATTTTCTCTTATTAGTCTTAAAATAGGTTACCCTGTAGCTTCATTGCATGTCCCCTAGTCTTTTTATATTTTGATGACAAACAATCGATCTATGTTTACCCGTTCCATTCTATTCATTAATTTATAGACTTCTATCATATCTCCCCTCAGCCATCTCTTTTCCAGGTTGAAGAGCCCTAACCTTTTTAGCCTCTCTTCATAGGGGTATCTTTCCATCCCCTTTACCATTTTGGTGGCTTTTCTCTGTACCTTTTCTAATAATGCTATATCCTTTTTAAGATATGGCGACCAGAATTGCACACAATATTCAAGGAGCGGTCACACCATGGAATGATACAGAGGCATTATAATATCCTTTGTTTTATTTTCCATTCCTTTCCTTATGGTACCTAGAATTCTATTTGCTCTCTTGGCCGCCGCTGCACACTGGGCAGAGGATTTTAACATGTTATCCATGATGACGCCTAAATCTTTTCCTGGGTGGTGGTTCCCAATGTGGAACCTTGCATTGTGTAACCATAGTTTGGGTTGTTCTTTCATAGGTGCATAACTTTTCACTTTTTCACATTTTTATTTATTTTATTTATTTACATTCTCTTATATACCGCGCTATTCTGCATCAGTGCGGTTTACATTGAACAAATTGAAATTACATTGAACAGGGCATAATAACTTGGAGATAACTATTTTACAGGGAACATGGGCTATGGAGGATTAAGTGGCATGCCCAAGACCACAAGGAGCACCTGTGGGACTAGAAACCCCAGTCCTTCCGGCCCAAGGATGCTATCCTCTAGTGGGATTTGAACCCCTGACCTTCCGGCCTGAAGTACCTTGCCCCAATCACTAGGCCACTCCTCCACTCCATTAAATTTCATTAAATTAAATTAAAAAATTAAAATTAAATTAAATTTTAATTTAATGTGGCCACTCCTCCTCTACATTAAATTTCATCTGCCATTTGGATGCCCAGTCTTCCAATTTATCAAGATCCTCTTGCAATTTTCCACAATCCTCTTGGGTTTTAACAACTTTAAATAGTTTTGTGTCATCTACAAATTTGATCACCTCACTCGTTATTCCCTTTTCCAGGTCATTTATGAATATGTCCAAAAGCAGTGGACCCAGCACAGATCCCTGGGGTACTCCACTATTCACCTTTCTCTATTGGGAAAATTGGCCATTTAGCCCTACCCTCTGCTTTCTATCTTTTAACCAGTTCCTGATCCACAATAGTACACTGCCTCCTATCCCATGACTTTTTAGTTTTGCCAAAAGTCTCTGATGAGGGACCTTGTCAAAAGCTTTCTGAAAGTCCAGATACACTATATCAACCGATTCACCTTTGTCTACCTGTTTATTCAAACCTTCAAAAGAACATAACAGATTAGTAAGACAAGATCTTCCTTGTCTAAAGCCATGTTGGCTGTTTCCCATTAAGCCATGACTATCTATATGTTGAGTAATTTTGTTCTTTATGATGGTTTCTACCATTTTTTCTGGTACTGACATCAGGCTCACCGGTCTGTAGTTTCCCAGATCACCCCTGAAACCCTTTTTAAAAATTAGCGTTACATTGGCAGTCCTCCAATCTTCAGATGACTTTAATGATAGTTCACAGATTACTAATAGCAGGTCTGCAATCTCATTTCAGTTTTTTCAACACCCTTGGATTTATACCATCTGGTCCAGGTGATTTGCTACTCTTCGGTTTATCAAATATTTGTAATACATCTTCCCGGTATATCGATATTACTTTCAATTCTTCTGCAGTATCACCTTTAAATGCCACTTCAGTCATGGGTAACATCCCTACATCTTCCTCGGTAAAGACCGAAGCAAAGAATTCATTCAGTCTCTCTGCTATAGCCTTGTCCCCTCTTACTGCTCCTTTTACCCCTCTGTCATCTAATGGTCCAACTGATTCTCTCACAGGTTATTTGCTACGAATGTACTTGAAAAAAAGACACTTACGCGTTTTTCATTCCACAGCAAGTTTCTTCTCAAATTCCCTTTTTGCCTGCCTTATCAGTGCCTTGCATTTAACTTGCCAGTTCTTATGCTGTTTCCCGTTTGCCATTTGGCTTTTTTTTCCATTTCCTGAAAGATGCTTATTTGGCAACAGCCTCTCTGACCTCACCTTTAAACCATGCTGGCAACTTTTTGGACCTCCTTCCACTTTTCTTAAAGCGTGGCATATAGCTGGTCTGGGCTTTCGAGATAGTATTTTTAAACACCCAAGCTTGATGTAAGTCTTTAAGCTTTGCAACTGCTATTTTTAGTTTTTTTCTTAACTATTTTCCTCATTTTATCATAGTCTCCCTTTTGAAAGTTAAAAGGTAGTACTGTGGATTTCCTTACCATCCCTCCTCCATTAATTAAATCAAACGCGATCATGCTATGATCACTATTTCCAAGTGTCCCCATCACCCTTATCTCTTGCACCAGATCTGGTGTTCCACTAAGGACTAAGTCCAAAATGACTTTCCCTCTAGTTGGTTCATGAACCAGCTGCTCCAAGAAGCAGTCATTTATTTTATCTAGGAACTTTATCTCCCTAGCATGTCCTGCCGTGACACTGACCCAGTCGGTACCGGGGTAATTGAAATCACCCATTATTACTGTTCTATAACTTTTGTTAGTTTCCCTGATTTCTTTGAGCATTTCATCAACCATTTGTTCATTCTGGCCAGGAGGTCGATAGTACAACCCCACTACCATTGCCTTCCTCTTTTTACATGAAATTTCAATTCATAGAAATTCTACAGCGAATTTTGTTTCTTACAAAACTTTAATCCTTTCTGACTCAATGCCCTCTCTAATATAGAGCGCAACCCCTCCACCAATTTGGTCAGCTCTATCATTACGATATACAGTCAAACCTCGGTTTTCATGATTGATCCGTTCTAAGAAGTCTGACTAAAACCGAAACGTACGAAAACCGAAGCAATATTTCCCATAGGAAATAATGTAAATTCAATTAATCCGTTCCAGACACCCAGCTCCTGTCACTTCTCTCACCTGCCCGATCGTCCACAGGACAGCAAACACACAGATATTGTACTGTATGGCACTGCAACATCTCCTGCTTACATTGACAGCTACCCTGCTACCTCCGAGCCTGAGGGGGCGCTCCAGAGAACAGGCAGGCAGTGGAGAGATCGGGGCCTTCCTCTCTGTGCAATCCTTGCATCTCTGACTCTGGCTCGAGGATGTTGCTCAGCTGACTTTCACTTCTCAACACGCGATCGGTGAGTCTGGGGGGTAGTGCTGCCGGGACTTCCGGGGGGTAGTGCTGTCGGGACTGGGCGGGCAGTGTATACAGACCAGCGCCATTCTGTACGAAAACCGAGGCGATATCCGATAACCGAGACAAAATCTCTGTCAGAAAAGACGTCGAAAACCGAAACGTACGAAAACCAGGGCAAACGAAAACCGAGGTTTGACTGTAGTTTGTATCCAGGTATCAGTGTGTCCCACTGGTTGTCCTCCTTCCACCATTTCTCTGAGATACCAATCATATCTAACTTCTCATTTTGTGCTATATATTCTAACTCTCCCATCTTAATTTTTTAGACGTCTAGCATTTGCATACAAGCATTTTAGAGACTATTTTTTTTCATATTAATCTAGTTATCGGTAGGCAGGAGTAATTTGGAATCTTTAAGCTGTCTGCTCTGTACTCAAGAGTATTTGGGCTACCTTTGTCTTTATTGGAACCTCTCTGCTGATGTGCCCTAACTTAATATTTTTGGTAGTATTCTTCAAGGGTACGTTGTTCTGAATCATGCGCTCTTGTGCGACTGTCGGCTCTCCCTTATTATCTAGTTTAAAAGCTGCTCTATCTCCTTTTTAAAGGTTAATGCCAGCAGTCTGGTTCCATCCCGGTTAAGGTGAAGCCCATCCCTTCGGAAGAGCCCCTCCTTTCCCCAGAATGCTCCTCAGTTTTTAACAAATCCAAACCCCTCATCCTTGCACCATTGTCTCATCCATGCATTGAGACTCCAGAGCTCTGCCTGCCTTTTGGGTCCTGCGCGTGGAATGGGAAGCATTTCGGAGAACGCTATCCTGGAACTTCTGGATTTCAACTTCCTATCTAAAAGCCTAAATTTAGCCTCCAGAACTTCCCCACCACATTTTCCTATATCACTGGTACCGACATGTACCAAGACAGCAGACTCTTCCCCAGCACTAAGACCTTATCTAGGTGGCGCGTGAGGTCCACTACCTTCGCACCAGGCAGGTACGTTACCAGGCGATCCTCAAGTCCACCAGCCACCCAGCTATCTACATGCCTAATGATCGAATCACCAACTATAATGGCTGTCCTAACCCTTCCCTCATGGGCACATGGCCCTGGAGAAACCTCCTTGGTGTGAGAGGGTTTTACATCACCTGGAGGACCCTCCTCGGTGTGAGAGAGTTTTACATCACCTGGAGGACCCTCCTCGGTGTGAGAGTGTTTTACATCACCTGGAGGACCCTCCTCGGTGTGAGAGTGTTTTACATCACCTGGAGGACAAGTCCTAGCTATATGATCACTTCCTGCCACACCAGGGTGATGCTTTCCTGTCACGTGATCTCTCTCCTCCATGGCAACAGGGATGCTGCCAGACTGGAGGTGGGACTTCAGTACTATATCCCTGTAGGTCTCGTCTATGTACCTCTCTGTCTTCCGTGTCTCCTCCAAGTCTGCTACTCTTGCCTCCAGAGATCGGACTCATTTCCTGAGAGCCAAGAGCTCCTTGCACCTTGTGCACACATAAGACCTCACCAACAGGGAGAAAATCATACATGTGACACTCAATGCAAAAGACTGGAAAGCCCCCATCTCGCTGCTGGACTGCTGACTGCATCTTAGTTTTAAGGTTGTGTTTAGATATTTAAGTTCTTTACTTACTAAGGGTTTCTGGGGATACTTATACTAATAAAACTATACCTAATACATTTAATGTACTTTGTTCACCTGAAGTTTAATTAATCTCAGGTCCTTAATGTATGCTGAGGAGAATAAACAGCTGCACCTGGGAGTGAATATGGCACCTCCTTTCCTTTAAGAGGTCTAAGCACCTATAAAGCTATGATTATCCCAGGGGTAGGTGGGTGTCGGGGAGGGAGGGAGGGAGGAAAAGAAGACTTATTAAAAGCTGGCTGCTACACAGTATCCTGTCCTGTGCTTTTAAGGTAATCTGTGACCAATCTCCAGCCAGAGTCCCACAGTCGTTGCTTGGATAGAGGGAGTCTTGGGGTCTAAGTTTAACCAGAAAGCTCTCTTGTGTTTTAAATTTAAACTGACAGCTCTTTGCTGCTACTAGGCCCTGACTGATTTAACAAATACACTGGGCTCACAGATTAATCAGCTTTAATCTAAAGAATTCCTTTTATCCCAAGATTCAGAAAAATTCTCAGACGTAAATACTTACAATCGCAGATTTCTCTCCAGAAGTAGCAGTCCCCTTTTGTAGTCCTTCAAGACTGAGAAGCACAGAACTCTGGTTGAACTATTTATGCCTGTGCTTCTGAGGTAAGCTGTGACCAATTTCCTGAGTGATCAACACAGTCCTTGCTTGATAGAGGGAGTCTTTCAAACGTCCTCTGATCTGTCACCTGGCTTTAACACCTATTTTAAAAATTTCACAGGTCTCTTGCCCCTTATGTAGAAGGCCTCTGTAAAGGTCTCTAGAAATAATTTATTGCTCAAGGAATACTGACCCTGTTTTGCCTTTTATGCTAAGTTAAATTCTGATTGGATTTAAATTAAAGCTCTTTGCTGCTACTAGGCCCTGACTGAGTATGAAATTTAAAGTAGAATAAATAATTCAGAAATAACTCATGAGCTTACTCTTTTTGTTGTAGGCAGCCTTGGAAAATTTGTTAGAGAGGGAGGGGGGACCAATGATAACATGGTTGGGCACAGAGGCAGGTGTCCGGGAAGAGGGGAGGTGAAAGGACAGTACCTAGTAGAGCCCCAATGCACTAAAGACCCCACTAAAGCTCTGCAAAGTGGAGGGTGGAAGGGAAAGCAGGGTGAGAAGAGGAGAACAGGCGTAGGGGGGAGGGAGTGAAGGGGGAGGGTGGAGATAACCATAGAGGGGCAGATTCGGCTGGGAGATCATGTGACCCAGGGAATAGAAACAGATGGGGGGGGACCATCCCTGACTGGTAGGAATTAACAAGGAAAGAAGAGGTCAAATCAGGAAAAGGGCTGAGAGTCCTCTCATAGAATGTTTGTGGTCTGGGCACCCCAAATTAAACGTTCTAAAATTCTATACACCTTGGCACGTCGGGATGGTGATGTGGCCTTCCTCCAAGAAACACAAATGACAGTGGAACATGCCAAGCTAAGGAGAGAGTGGGTGGTCAGGTATATGGAGCCCCAGAACAGGGTTGCAGGGGAGGGGTAGCAATATTGATACATAAGTATATTTGGTTCACATGTACTACGCAATATGCAGACCCATGTGGGCGATATGTCATGGTGAGGGGGGGGGGAATTGGAAGATCACTCAGTCATGCTCTCTAATGTGCATGGTTCAGGCACACTAGACGCCCCATTTTATGTGAATCTAGCTGCCACCCTTGAATAGTAGTCGGATGACAAACTGATACTGGGCAGTGATCTAAACGGGGTACTCGACCTGTTAATGGACAACTCCAGGAGGGATAGGGAGGCGAGACACAGGATTACGTGCATTTTACAGAGATTCCGTAGATGACTGGGACTGGTGGAACCTTGGTGGTTGCTCCATCCTGGAGAGCAAGATTATGCACATCTTTCTAGGGCACATGGGACCAGTTCCCGTATCGATTACCTCGTCATCTCACAGGTGGACACAGCAACAATAGGCCCCAATGAAATTTCAGACCATGCGCCAACTTGGATAAATCTGAGTTGGCACGCAGCTGCACTCGGTCCTCAGATATGGAGATTCCCATTAGACCTCTATAGGGATGATTACTTCTGCCTCTATATTAAGGAACGCTGGCATACATGTTGTTGTTGTTAAGTGCCGTCGAGTCGGAGTCGACTCATGGTGACCCTCTGGATAGCTATCCTAAATTGTGTTCGGTCTTCAGTCAGGCGGCTCATTATTGACAGACTGGTACCCGTAGCTGCTGTTATTGTATCAATCCATCTCATTGCTGGCCTTCCTCTTTTGCGTTGACCTTCTATCTTGCCAAGCATAATGTCTTTCTCTAATGATCTCTCTCTTCGCATGATGTGTCCAAAGTATGAAAGTCGAAGTCTTGTCATCTGAGCTTCTAAAGAAAGCTTAGGTTTGATCTCCTCTAGTACCGACTGGTTTGTTCTTCAGGCAGTCCATGGTATACACAGTATTCGCCACCAGCACCATAATTCAAAGGCATCAATTTTCTTCCTGTCTATCTTTTTCACTGTCCAGCTTTCACATCCATATGATGTTATTGAAAATACCATGGCTTGAACAAATCGAATCTTTGTATGGAGAGAGACATCTCTGCTCTTGAGAATCTTATCTAGGTCTTTCATAGCCATTCTGCCAAGAGCAATGCGTCGTCTGATTTCTTGACTGCTTGTTGCTTCTTTATTGATCCAAGTAGGTTAAAGTTGTTCACAATTTCAATTTCTTCTCCTTCAACGATGAACCTGTTGATTATGCCAGTTGTCATGATCTTTGTCTTCTTTACATTAAGGTGCAGGCCCATTTTGAGACTATGTTCTTTGATTGTGAGAAGCAAATGTTTCATATCATCTTCACTTTCAGCCAGTAATGTGGTATCATCAGCATAGCGAAGGTTGTTGATGAGTCTTCCACCAATCTTCACACCTCTGTTGTCTTCATACAATCCTGCTTCTCTGATGATTTGTTCTGCATATAAATTAAACAGGTAGGGGGAAAGTATGCAGCCTTGTCTTACACCTTTGCTTATTTTAAACCATTCTGTTTCTCCTTGTTCCGTTCGAACTGTTGCTTCTTGATCAATGTACAGATTACGCAGGAGAACGATCAGGTGTTCTGGTATACCCATGCTTCTTAATGTGGCCCAGCGTTTCTCATGGTTTACACAGTCAAAAGCCTTGCTATAGTCGATAAAGCACAAATAGATATCCTTTTGGTATTCTTTAGTCTTTTCAAGGATCCATCTCACATCCGCAATGATGTCTCTCGTTCCTCGCCCTTTCCTGAACCCTGCTTGCACTTCAGGTAGTTCTTGTTCCAGGTATGGTTGTAGTCTCTTTTGAATAATCTTCAGTAGAATCTTGCTGGCATGTGGGATCAGAGCGATTGTGCGATAATTTTCACAGTCAGTTGGATCACCTTTCTTTAGTATTGGTATAAACACAGATCTTTTCCAGTCAGTTGGCCATGATGTTGTCTTCCATATTTCTTGGCAAAGCCTTGTGAGTACGGTAACAACTGCATCAGATTGCTGCAATACATCTATGGGAATGCTATCAATGCCTGGTGCTTTGTTCTTTGATAAGGCTTTCAATGCTGCTTCAACTTCTTCTTTCATCACCAATGGTTCCCGATCATAAGGTACAGGTTGAAACGGCTGTTGGTCCACTTGATCTTTATCATATAAAAACACTGTATATTCCTTCCACCTTTTCTTGATCTTCTCAGCATCATTCAACATAGAACCTTGAGCATCTTGTAACATTCTAATTCGAGACTCTTTAACTCTCGTAGCTTTAGGAAAGCCGATCTTGTTCCTCCTCTAATAGTTTCTGCTTCTATTTCCTTGCAAGTGTCATTGTAGTACTTTTCCTTGTCCTGTCTTGCTGCACGTTGGAAATCTCTGTTGAGTTCTGCGATTGTCTTTTTTTCTCCTCTGGCTTTAGCTTCTCTGCGTTACTGGGCAATTTTCAGAGTTTCTTCCGTCATCCATTTTGGCCGTTTTTGCTTTTTCACCTTTTGTAAAGACTTCTCGTTTTCTTCCAACACAACCTTCTTGATGTCATTCCATAACTCTTCTGGAGCTCTGTCATTTGTATCTAAAGCAGCAAATCGATTTTGCAGGCAGTCTTTAAATTCCAGTGGTATATTCTCAAGGTCATATTTTGCTGCATTCATGAGTGATTTGCTCTTTTTCAACTTTAGCTTGAGTTTGCATACTAGTAGTTGATGATCTGTACCACAGTCAGCTCCAGATTTTGTCTTTGTTGATGTTACAGAGCTTTTCCATCGTTGACTTCCACATATGTAGTCAATTTGATTTTTATATAATCCATTCAGTGAAGTCCATGTGTACAGTCGCCGCTTGTGTTGCTGGAAGAAGGTGTTTGAGATGAATAGATCATTGGTCTTGCAGAATTTTATCAGTCTTTCTCCAGCTTCATTTCTGTTGCCAAGTCCATATTTTCCAACTACTTTGCCTTCTTCTTTGTTGCCAACTTTTGCGTTCCAGTCACCCATGACTATCAGGATATCCTGTTTGCATGTTCTGTCAATTTCAGCTTGTACTTGTTCATAGAACTCTTCAATTTCATTCTCTTCTGCAGCTGTTGTTGGGGCATATACTTGAATTATAGTTGTGTTGATAGGCAATCCTCGTAGATGAATAGAGATTAAGCGTTCGCTGACTGCATTGTATTTCATTACAGTTCTTGCAAGTTTCTTCTTTATTATAAATGCAACACCATTTCTTCTTTGTCTTTCATTTCCAGCATAGTAGACCATGTGATCATCTGATGCAAAGTGCCCCATGCCAGTCCATTTCAGTTCGCTGACACCCAACAGATCAAGTTGTACACGTTCCATTTCATTCTTGACCACCTCCAACATCCCTTGGGTTCATGCTTCGTACGTTCCATGTTCCAATGTGTAAGACATCTTTACAGCTTCTGACTCTCATTTCATGCGCAGCTACATCAGCAGTCAGACTTCCCGAGGGCTTTGATCCAACCACATCATAAATGCTAGCTTTACTTTGAAAAGTCTTCAGCTCTTTCCCAGTAGCTAGTTGAGTGCCTTCTGACCTGGGGGTCTCATCTTCCAGCACCATAGCACAATTTGTTTTGTTGTAACTATCCATTGGGTTTTCATGGCAAGATACAGAAATAGATTGCCGGGCCTTTCTTCTTCCGCGCAGTTTAAGTTTGGTGTTGTTGCCATTGTCACAAAAATGTGATCCTCCGCCGTCAACACTGTCCCATTCTGCTGCTGCCCAGATGGGTGGTTTGTCTTGGTCTGGCACCTCAGCTGAGACCTGTCCATCTTGGGAGACCCTGCCAGTAGTTAAACTACCGATAGTTTAGCTCTCAGCATCACTGATGCACGCAAGCCCTCACAGCACGACAAGCTGCAAACCAAGCGAGAGTAGCATACATACCAGACTCATAATAGCCAACATTTAGACAAACCCAGAGTTATTCTGGGAGACATTGAAGTCAGTACGTTGCAGCGACATTATCGCATACACAGCCAGAAGACGAAAGCTCATAGATTTTAGGGTGCTCTGATTCGAGCGCCAAGTATTGGTAGCTAGGCAGCATTATGCACAGAGACCAGATCGAGTAGCTTTTGGAGGTTCAAGACGCACTAGACAAAGTACTCCACGAATGTGCAAAAATTAAATAAATAAATAAAAAATTGGAGCACTACTACAAAAATACGGGGATAAAGTTGAAAAGTTGTTATCACGCTGTTTGCAGGGTCCCAAGGGAGCACGATCTGTGCATGCTATTTACAATGAGGTGGGCCATCTGCAAACAGAATCCCCAATAATAGCGCATATATTCTGGGCCTATTATAAGGCACTATACCGGAAGGAAGAGGTGGATTTGAATACTATGAGGGATTATTTTGAAGGTCTCCCACTTCCTAGGCTTACACCACAGCAGGCAGCTTCCTTGGGCGCACCTATCACAATTGAAGAGATTGCCCCAATTATCACCCAGGCGCCATGCTGTAAGGCACCCAGCCCTGATGGATATAGCGCGGAATTTTATAAGCTTTTAGTGGGACAAGTGGTGTGTCCATTGGTGGCGGTCTATCAAGAGTGTATGCAAAATGGGATGGTTTCTTGGGGTGACAAGGCACACATTACATTAATATCTAAGCCGGATAAAGATCCCCTCCAGACTAGTTCATACCGACCAATATCCCTAATAAATTTTGACCTAAAAATCTGGGCAAAACTTTTAGCTGAGCGGTTGGCAGGATACCTCATGGACTTGGTTCACGAAGCACAGGTGGGATTTGTGAGGGGATAATGCATGGTAGTAATTTGTGTAAAATTATAGCCTCCCTATAATGGATACACAAAAAACAACTACCCTCACTCCTTATTAGCTTTGATGCGGAGAAAGCATTTGATAGAGTGGGATGGGAGTACTTATTTCAACTAATGCCCCAATACGGTTTGAATGACTCCTTGAGTTGGTTATATGCAGAGCCAACAGCAGCCGTCTGGATTAATGGTCACACATCGGAGGCTTTTGAGCTGCAGCGAAGAACTAGACAGGGTTGCCCCCTGTCCTGCTCCTGTTTGCACTAACATTAGATCCATTCATGAGGAGGGTGATGGCCTGTCACGGGGGTTTGGATAGGGCGTACAAAATTTAAATTGTCTGCTTTTGCTGACTATCTATTAGCACACATTACTCAACCACACACCTCACTGCCTAGACTTCTTTTGGAGTTTCAGAGTTAAATAGGGACAAATCAGAGGCTCTGGATGTGGCTGGCAGCACATGCAATAGCTTTCCCCTCAGGTGGGTAGATTAAGCGTTCCGATATTTAGGAATACAACTGTCTAGAACCCTCAGACGCTATATAAGAGGGATTTGACCAATCTACTCCATCAACTTACCACAAAAATGTGAGATCGGGCATCCCTACCTTTGTCATTGATGGGATGAATAGCGGCTTTTTGCATGGTTTTATTTCCAAGGCTACTGTATGTGCTTCAGGTATTGCCCATACAGTTATTAAGAAAGGATATTGCGCTGCTGAAAAGGGAGCTGAGGCACTTCCTTTGGAGAGGAGGAAGAGCCAAGGTGGTATAGGCTAAGTTACGAGGTTCGTGGCAGCAAGGAGGATTGGGGCTTCCCAATATCTTAACAGTATTCTCAAGTCTGCCACCTTCATCACATACAAAATTGGTTGGGAAATACGAAGCTCTTCACCCCGCGGGCATTTGAGGAGCTGTTTGTAGCACCATATTCTTTATCCTTGGTTTTACATGTCGATAGATGAGTTACTATACAGACTCTGTTGTAGTTTTGTGGTATCTCCCCTGCGGAGAGCATGGAGACAGTTTTGCTCCAGGTGGCAGATAGACCCAACTAATACTAGCTTTCTCACTATATGAGGCAAGCCCCACAATTCTTACCAGGACTAGAGAACCGAGCCCTTAAAGACTGGGAGAGAATAGGCTGGATTGCTTAGGTAATGCAGTAGATCTTGAGGGATATATTAAACCTTTCCCAGCTCTCCGCAATGAATTTTACTTATGAGTCGCTCACCTTTTTGCATACATGCAGCTTGGCCATTACCTTGGGTCCCTCTCGCAGGAAAGCATGAATGCAGAAACTTCGGCCCAAATAATACAATTCTTTGAGTTTAGTTCAAATCATTTTTATTAATTTTTGGAAATGAGAAAATCCGGTTCACAGCCTACCATGTCGATCTTGGGGGACGTACATCCACACAGTGTTACAGGTACAACTACTAAACAGTATTATAGGAAATATTATATGATACAATCTCACAATGAAAGCAAATACACACCTGTGCGTAAAACAACATGAATACACTATACAGTATACAAAAAAAGCCTGGTATTCCCAGGAAAGCTAGACCCCGTACATCCAATGATTGTCATCCCCGAGTCTCTCCCTTTTCACACCCCCTCCTTCCCCATCCACCCCCAACCCTCCTTTCCCGCCCCTCCCTCGCCCCCCTTTCTCCCCCCCACCCATTTCCCACCCATTATGTTCAATCCTCACGCATATAGGGATAGGAGGTAATCATTTGCCAAAACAAAAAGTCGGGCAAGTCTGCCTAAGCCCACCCGTATGGGGAGCAACAATTGAAGAAAACAATTAACAAAAATATAATCTCATTCGATGAGTATGAGTGTCCAAGTCCAGTCGGCTAACATGGAAGTGGGGGAAAAGAAAAAAAAACAATAGGTGCCCACAGCCACCACCAGGTCGCAATGGCTGCTATAGCTACATCCCCCCCTTCCCCCACCATGTACCTACACCATGCACCTACAACCGGTCCCGTCTCAGATATTCAGAATCACACTTCTTTCACTGGGGGCCAGGGACTGGATAACAGGTAGCCAGCGCACCAGGAAAGCGTCCCAGTGCTTCCCACCCTGTTGTTTGGCTGTGAGTTTCTCCAAATACAGCAGTTCCCGCAAAGCCGTTTCCCACAGAAACACCCCCGGAGGCGTAGGGTCCAGCCATCGGGTCAAGAGAGCTTTCTTGACTAGCAAAAAACCACGCTCCAGGAGCTCTCTGTGCGACGCGGCCGGGACCCGCTCCATACTAGTCCAATCATGGAAAAGACAAACCTCACGCTGGTAAACATCTCCAGTGTCCAACCACTCCGCCAATTTAGCACATACCGGGCGCCACACCTCTCGCACTACAGGGCAATCCCAGAAGCGATGTAGGAAGGAGCCCACATGCTGGGAACACCAGGTGCAAGCAGATGTGGGGTGCAAGCCAACCTGAAAGGCCCATTGGTCAGTAGCATAGGCTCTCCACAAAAATTTGTACTGCAATTCCTGTAAGTAAACCCAAAAGGACCCCTTCGGGATACGGCCGAACGCAGCGCGCAAAGAGTCTACTGTCATCGTCTCCACCCCATCCCTACACCACCGATTCGCCAGCGCAGTGAGAGGGGGGCCAGCCACGAGGAAGCTCAGAAGCTGATGATAACTCGGGTTCCCGCGGTCTCGTTCCACTAAGAGTTGGAGAATTTCCCGGGGTGTCCCCCGTACAGCCCTCTCTCCAGTTGACAGCCGCCCCCGCAAACTCTCTAGAAAATGGCGGATCTGCAGATACCCATAGAATTGACGTGGGGACAGATGGAAGCGTGTAGTGAGGTCCTGATAAGTCTCAAGGCTCTCTCCCCCCGGCATAAACAAATCCCCCAGGCAGACCAAACCCTGCGCCAACCAGGAGTGGAATATATTTCGGGGAGCCATCCCCGGGGGGAACGCCGGATTACCCACCAAGGGGAGCAGGAGGGAGATCCCTGAACGCCAACCAAGTCTAGTGCTCAGCGCGCGCCATGCAGCTCTAAGGGCCCTCATGTAGGCCCCACTCCCTCCCACCTTCCCCATTAAGGGACGCTCCATGTGGAGCACGTAGAGACAATGGTAGGGGGCACACAACCCATTCAGTTGAGTCAATGGGGCGCACCCCTCCCCATCGCCTACCAGGCCCCAGAGGTGGCGAACCATGTAGCGAAGGTTGTAGAGTCGTAGGGAGGGCAAACCTAAACCCCCCTCCTCCACCCCCCTCATCAAGGCTTTCAAAGGAATCCGGGCACGCCGCCCACCCCATAAGAAGCCCCTGAGGAGGCTATCCAATTTCTTCCAATCCTTCGCCAAGACCCAAAGGGGCAAGAGGCGCAGGGCATAGAGCCAGCGAGGAAACTCGACCATCGTGAATAAAGCCACCTTCCCCTTCAGAGACAGAGGGAGCCCTTTCCACCCAGAGAACACGGCTCTGGTTTTGTTCAGCAAGCCCGGGATGTTAGCCTGGTACAAAGAGTCAGGGCGGTCAGGAAGGCTGATTCCCAAGTATTTCAAGGAGTGTTCGGCCCAAACCAGAGGGAAGGGCCCTTCCCATGTCGGCCGCACCCGCCCACCTACATCCAACACCATGGACTTGGAAGTATTTATTTTGAGACCTGAGAAACTACCATAATGTTCTATCAGCTGCAGGGCCCCCGGTAGAGACTGTGTGGGGTGCGTAAGACATAGAAGCATATCATCTGCAAACGCGCTGAGTTTGGTTTCCTCCCCTCCCATCACCACCCCCCTGATCTGCGGGTCCCGCTGTATAGCATGTAACAAAGGCTCGAGGGCTAGAACAAACAATAAGGGAGACAAAGGGCATCCCTGTCGGGTGCCCCTCTCGAGGATAAACGGTTCTGAAAAGGTACCATTAACACCCACTCGAGCCATCGGTTGAGTGTAGAGAAGCCGTAGCCAACTGATATATGCCCCAGCAAAACCCATGGTACCCAAAACATCCCAAAGAAAAGCCCATGCGACTCGATCAAACGCCTTTTCGGCATCCAGGCTCACCAGCAATAGGGGCGTTTCCTGACGCAAAGAGAAATCCATCCCCAAAAGTAACTTAGCAATATTCTTGGAGGCCTCCCTACCCTGCACAAAGCCCACCTGGCGGGGATCGATAAGAGACGGCAAAATGGGATTTAACCTTTTTGCCAACACTGAAGCCAAAAGCTTCATATCACAATTGATAAGAGAGATGGGTCTATATGAGGCTGGATCTAATAGGTCTTTTCCTGGCTTGGGGAGCACAGTTATATCCGCACAACGCATATCCCGAGGGAATTGCCCCAAACGACAGGCTTCATCATACATAACCACCATAGTTGGGGCGAGGCGTGCCGACAAAATTTTGTAGTATTCATAAGTAAACCCGTCCGGGCCTGGAGCTTTGTGGTTATTCCCCGCTTGAATCGCCCGCTGTATTTCCCCTACCGTTAAGGGGGCATTAAGTTGTTGCACATCCAGCTCCGACAGTCGGGGAAGGGCCATGTCTCGCAAAAATCGCTTCCCGCTCTCATAGTCCCGCTCCTCTTCAGTGTACAGCTGCGCGTAGAACTTACGGAAAATTTCGGCCAACTGGAGAGGTTGGTGTTGCAATGCTCCCCTGGCATCACGAAGCACAGGTATGAACCGCGTGCCTCCCGGGGCCTTGACCAATTTAGCCAACAATCTGCCAGATCTATTACCATAGCGGAAGAACTGATGTTTATAGCATTGCATAGAATATTGAGCTCTGCGCTGCAGAAGCTCATGGAGGGCCGCCTGCGCCCCAACGTATTCTAGTCGCAAGGCTTCCCCCCCTGCCCTGCCAGTCCTACGTTGCAAGTCACGCACTTTGCGTTCTAATACCAAGAGACTGCGGTCCATATGCTTGCGACGCTTTATACAATAAGCGATGATCGCTCCGCGCAGGACCGCCTTACTGGTTTCCCAAAGCAAAACAGGTGAGCAGTCCGAGGTATCATTGAAACAGAGAAATTCATCCCATTGCCCTTCGAGAAATTTCCGAAAATCCTGATCCTCCCACAAATAGGCGGGAAAGCGCCAACCCGAACGCGAGAACCCCGCACATTCCCATGTTACCCACACTAGGCCATGGTCCGAAATTACAATCGGCTCCATGCCGGCCTGTACCACTTTCGACACGGCTCCTTCACTCACCAGAATATAGTCGATACGGGACCAGGAATGATGCGCTCTGGACTGGTGTGTATATTCACGGGATCCTGGATTGAGAAGGCGCCAGATGTCTACCAAGTCCCCCATCCGACACAAATATCCCACACCCCTATTCCGCCAAGCCCTCCCATCACCAGGTGCGGATTTGTCCAGGAGCGGATCATGCGGGCAATTAAAATCTCCAGCCAGAAGCAGCCTAGTTCTGTTCGCTCCCTGGACAAAGCCCAGCAGTTTACGAAAAAAGGTGTGGTCATAGATATTAGGGGCGTAAACATTAATCAACCAAATTTCTTCATTATAAATTTTGGCATGTAGCATCAGATACCTCCCCCCGGGGTCTACCGTCATCTGTTGGACCTCAAAAGGTATGCCCCGCTTTACCAGGACCACTACCCCAGCTTTTCTAGTCCCGGAGGATGCGCCATAGGCACTTCCCACCCAGTCACGAGCCAGCTTCTGATGTTCCGCAGCGCTAAGGTGCGTCTCTTGCAACAAGGCAATGTGGGTCCCCTGCCGCTTCAGGAACTGCAGTATTTTTGTGCGCTTTACTGGGGAGCCGATGCCACCCACATTCCACGAGGCAATTTTTAAGTTAGACATGCATGGCCAAATGAAGTGGACTCTGCTTCAGCATCACAAATAAAGGTCCTAGGAGTCGCCCAGCCTCGGCTCCCAGAACAGACCTCGCTGAGTGGACAAAAGACAGACCCTTTCCCCTCCTCAAAAGACCAAACATATCCCCCCCGCCCCCTCGCCTCCCTCCCCCCCCCTTCCCCGGCCTGCCTCCCCTCCACCTTATCCCCCCCCCTTCCATCATTCTTCATGCACCCCCCAACCCCCCCCACCCGCATTTCCACACGCATTCACCATTCCAAGTCTCCAACTCCTCCCTCCAGGCACTCTCACACTCATTTCCCCATTCACTCTCACAAGCATACACCTGACGCCCCATGAGCACTCACCCCTACCCTCTCAATCACTTCCTAACCCTACACCGTATACACCCCACTACTTGGGGGCAAGATCACTATCTACCTTCACACGCCTCCAGGCCTCCACCCAGCAAATATTACTAAGGGCCGCATAGAACCCCTCTGCACCACCCAAATTCAAGACACCAACTGGGGGGTAAACTTCCAAAACAATATACATGTTAACTCCATGTCAGACACAGTCTCACTCAAGTAGTCCATCAGGATTGGTCCGCAGCCACGGCAGGAGATGTCGTCAGGCCCGCCAAAAACTTTCTGGCAGCAGGGGCTTGCTCAAAGATGTGCGTTGCGCCCTTATGAAAAATTTTTAGAGTGGCGGGGTAGCTTAAGGCAAAACGGATTCCCCCTTGGATAAGTTCAGAGCAAATGGGCGAAAACTCCTTCCGCTTGGCAGCCAGTGAAGCCGAGTAATCCTGGAACATATAAACAGGCACATTGTCCAGTTTCAGATCCCTTTTTTTTCGGTATGCTTGAAGAATTAGGGTCTTCTGATGAAAATCTAGGAGACGCGCTATCACCGATCGAGGTCTCACACGGCCCTCCTGCCTCTGCCCTAGCCGGTGCGCTCTCTCCACGCGGATCCGGCCTTGCAGATCTGTTAGGCCCAGTTCCTTCGGCAACCACGTGTCAAACAGGGAGAAGAGCTGCTCCCCCGCCCAGGACTCCGGGATGCCTATCAGCCACAAGTTGTTGCGACGAGACCGGTTCTCCAGGTCATCCACCTTAAGAATCAGGGCGTCAATCTGTTTCTGGTGTTGCTGCTGGGTCCGCTGTGCCGTTAACTCCCCTTCTTCCAGACCGGTTACCCGCTGCTCAACCTCCTCCACTCTTTTGGTGAGCTCCCCAAAGGTATCTGTCATTTCTGCAAGCTTCTGCAATACTGCTGCGAATTTAGGCTCCAGTAACTTAGCTACCTCATAGGCAAGTTCTTCTGACCCCGACTCTACGCTCTCCTTGCTTGGAGAGTCGGGCCCCGCTAAGGGTTTCGCCGCCGCCGCCATCTTAGGGTCCCGTGCTCCAGGAGCCCTCTCCCTCCTCGTCGCAGATTTCATCCTCTGGTTCTCGCTAGTGCTGTGTTTAGGGCTCCGGAGTGAGTTTCTCGTGCTCGGTGCCCTAGTAGTGCAATCTGTCTGCCCGACCGGCCCCGTATGCCGCCAATTTAGCTGCCGATTCTTAGGGAGGCCTGGGAGCTCGGCAAGGACACGTCCTCACCCGCTCATGCGCTCACGTGATCTCTTCTTTGAGTTTAATGAGGGGGAGCATTGTCAGTTTTGCAAACTGTATGCATATTATTACAAGGAGTGCAGGGGCCAGACCACACGCAGACAGTGGAGATGGGCATCACAGTTAAGCCAGGTACATTGTTGCTGGCTACAGAACGCATTCTAGGACTAGTGAAGAGCGCATGGCTGCAGGAACTGCAGTACCAATCAATCAGGCACAATTCTCTCCAAGGAGAACCCTCCGTAGTCGAATGATACAGAGTAGTGGATGCCCCCAATGCGGGACACTGATGCCAATTTGGGACATATGTGGTGGAGATGTAAGAGGATCCAAATTTATTGGATGAAATTACAGTGGTATTTAGAAGCACTGTTAGGTCAGTCATTGAAATGGACAGGAGCACTGGTGGTATTCGATGAATTGCCTCCATTGCAGCCTGGAGGGTTGGGGGCTCGGCTTCTGGTAAGAAAGGCATGCCTAAAACACTGCTGAGATACTGGAGGGAGGCCATAATCCCCTCATATTGGAAGTGGTGTAATGTATGTCATCAATTAATGCTAATGAAAAGGGGGATTGCCAAAGGTAATGCTAAAAGATGGGTGAAATTTATGGCACAGTGCGAGTATATATATTGACAAGTTAACACCGGTGGCTCGGAATGCCATACTATAAAGCTGGACTCCTGGGGGGGGCACAGAAGTTAGGATCCTTGAAGGGGGGCAACGAGGACCTAGGGGTCGTGAACTGTCAGCTGAATTCGCCCAAAGGGAGAGGGGAGGGGAGGAGAGTAGAAGGACATGTCAAGAGTAAGCGGCAATTAGAGAGATCCAATTGAAATGCATAGGGGGCCTCAGGGGCCAGTAGAAGGAACGTGGCGGAAGCCTGGAGTGCATCCCTGTCAGACTCCATATAAGGAATTGCCAGTCCACTAATCCAAGGAAAGGTGGGTAGGAAGAAGAGGGAAGGGGAAGTGGTGACTCACAACACGGTGGGAGAGTAAACAAAAAAATTGTAAAAGATATACAAGTTTTACGACACATATTTGTATTTGTTGTACTGTCTGTTTCACACTACTTGTTACACTGTGTTTCTACATTTGAATAAAACAGAGTTATACAAAATAGGTTTAATTTTGGTGCCTTTCCATTCTTCTCACACAGGCAACTACTAAAATGGTCAGTGATCTTCATCATAAGGCATATGGGGATAAATCTCAATATGTATACTTTGGAGGAAAGGCGGGAGAGGGGAGATATGATAGAGAGGTTTTAAATACCTCCATGGCATAAATGCACAGGAGAGCCTCTTTCAATTGAAATAAAGCTGTGCAATGAGGGGGCATAGGATGACGGTGAAAAGGGATAGAATTAGGAGTACGAGGGGAGGCTGTAAGTCTGGCCTTGTAATCAAAGTACAGGCACACTTCAGTTCCAGAGATCCAAATGATCTCTCTGGTACCAAATACAACGAAACTGGAGAGAGATCATTCGGATCTCTGGAACCGAAGTGCACCTGTAGTTTTCTGTTTCATTACAAGACCAAAGACTCATCATCCCCCCCCTCCTTTGTAATCTGAAGAAATATTTTTTTGCAGAAAGAGCAGTGGATGCGTGGAATAGTCTCCTAGTAGAGGTGCTGGAGTTGAAGACTGTATCTAAATTTGAGCAAGCACGGGACAAATACAGAGGATCTCTAAAGGTGAAAAAATGGATTGTACGGCTTGATAGTCAGTGGCAGCAGCTAGCCATCGCCACTAAATCCAAGACCCCGATATTCAATGCTGGGGCCATATCTGGCCACCAGCACTGAATATGTGGGTTGGCCGGATAGCAATGAAGCTAACCAGGCAGTGGCATTATTCAGCTTTGGCGACAAAAGTTAGGAGAGTATTTAATGTGCCTATCTTTCGCCACCAAGGTGTAACAGCGCAGTGGCCAAATTTCGCTGCTGCTTGGTTATCCTCAGGTGCTGCCCTTGCTCCTCCCCCATGCTAGCTGGCTAGTATCGCGGCGTCTAGTGGCAGCATTCACAGATATTCAACAGCACTAATGGTGTTAGTGCCACTGAATATCACAATCAGCGCAATTAATGCAGTTAGCAGGTCTGCTAGCCGCATTAATCACTATGAATATCGGGCCCGTAGAACTTAGTATGCAAGAGCAAAGGCTGTATGGCCTTTATCTGCCGTCATTTTTCTATGTCCCTATTTAAAATCAGACCTGTAAATTTATATGGACATTGCCATCTTGAAAAGTAATCTAGGCATTTGGGCAGGTTAGTTCTAGACTATGCTGGAGATAGTTAACAGTAAGTTGGAGATTTCACATACTAACAGACATGACTATGAAGCTTCTCTGAAAGCAGCATCAGCCCATCCAGGTCAACTCTTTTTCTAGGCTTTTTCCATTTCATCTTCCTAATAGCAAAACAGCATTCAAGGAAAAAAGGTGGAACTTCAACCAAAAACTTCTGAGCATGGTATGGAGACATGGCTCTAAATGTGTGTGTATGGGGGAGGGGGGCACATATACATACCAGTCTTCTTGTTTTTTTAGCAGCCATAGCAGCCCCTTCCAGGATCTCCACAATGTACAAATGGTTGGGATTGCGTTTCCACATTCTCCCTTCATCGTCCATTAAATACTGTAAAACCAGCAACTTGAAGAGAAACTCTGGTATTCCACTCTGAACCTGAGATAATAGGGGACAAATACCATTAACATGATGTCCTCGTTACCAGTTCACCTGCAGAAAAGCCTTTGAAAACTGACACCACACATGCCAACTGCCAGCATAGGGATGAAGTCTCCCTGAAAACTGGCCCCCCCCTTAGCTGCACGTAAATGCAACCACACTGTTCAGAACATGGGTAGTTTCACTCATGTCCCAAGAAAGGGGGGCAGAATTGGGGAAGAGAGCTTGGGAAGTTAAACTCTGAGTGCCTGCATGGATTTGCCACACAGCAGGTGCAAGGTAAAGCAAGAAAGTGAGACCAAAAAGAGATTCTTGTGCTCCAGACCTCCCACATCTAGTGACTGTCTTTTAGGAGGCTTCTCAGCTGCTGGTTTGCACTTCTGAAGAGTGAGTGTGTGTGTAGGGTGAAAACGGAGTTACTTACCTGTAACTGAGTTCTCCGGGGACAGCAGGATAAGTCAGCCACGCCTGGTGACGTCATCCGACGGCGCCGAGACGGTAGTACTCTCTCCATAGCTCAGAAGGGCTTTAGCCCTTCTGAGCATGGGCCAACTGGCTCTGCCCCCGGCCCGCCCCTAGCTAGCCAGTTTGTCACTAGCTGAGCCTTAGCCGCTAGGAGGCGGGCACTGGTCAGAAGCCGAGCCCTTCCCAGGGGAGGTGGGCGGGTATGTGTGGCTGACTTATCCTGCTGTCCCCGGAGAACTCAGTTACAGGTAAGTAACTCCGTTTTCTCCTAGGACAAGCAGGATGAGTCAGCCACACCTGGTGCCTCCCGAGCTGACATATGATGTGGTGGAAGGGGGAGGCTGAGATCAGGTTCAATGACACTTTATCAGGGCTGGATGTTGCAAAGGTGTGCCCTGTGGCAGTTTGGAATGTCATCGTTAGGCACCTGGTGGCTGGGCCAGTGCCAGCGTGCAGTATGAGCATGCAGCGTGTAGTGGTACGGGTGCACGCTTATTAGAGGTAGTTTGCTACGCAGCCGCAGTGATACGGGAGTCTATGGTCTCAATGGCCGCTGTAGAGGCAGGTGCAGAGTGATGATCTCGATGGGCGGCCGCGGGAAGGCGGCAGCAGGGGAGTACCAACGAGCGGTTGCGTTGTTTCCAATGCAAGCATGAAGTCGTAGTAGGGGTGCTGGAAGCATCGCCGTAGTGGTGCAAGATTGACACCGCTTGCAATATCGGCCTAGAAGGAGCAGCAGCAATACCGACAGTGTTACAGAATGATGCGAATAGAGCAATGACACGGTAAGGGACCTGAGTCATGAGTCAGGTCATGGCTTGATTAGGTGTGTCCAGGCAGGGGTAGCAGGCAAAGGCCTTGAAGCTGCTAGGTGCCGAGTTGGTTTGTAGTAGGTATCTCTGCCAAGTACGAGCCGCAGGCTGTCCATGGATCCTCGAGCAGGCTGCCGAAGGATCGTTAGCACTACTATAGTCCCTTGACACGACTTGAGCGCCTGCTTGTGGCCACGGCCGGCCAATGGTGGAGCAGGCGGATTTGGCATGTGAACTTGGGGCAAGCAGATGTAGGGTCTGCTGGGAGCAAGAGACAGAGTGCACTGGGACCTGGTCCCATGCGCTGATGCGTGTATGTGCGCGCATGACCTGGACATTAGCTGCGTAGGGCTGCGACGATGACGTGTGTAGTGACTCTGGCAGCCGAGGCAGCCTTAAGCGCATGGTGGGCACGCCATCCCAATTAGCGGTTTTGACCACTACGTTGCCATAGGAGCAGCCTGAGTTGTTATCGAGGAATGGCACTGTTGGTCCACCAGCTGTGTCCGCGATTGTCCAGACTGGTTGCTGGTGTTTCTGCTAGGCAGTGATGATGGATTCCCATTAGGCTTTAGGAGGATAAGGAATGACCCGTCTGGCCTGAATGGACAGTATGCCGGGTCAGTATTTGTTTGTGCCAGGCCATGAGGGACTTGTAGATGGGTTTTCGGAGGACTTTACTCATGGCAGATCAGTGGGCATTGCCCTGCTGATCCGGGTCGGTTGGGATATAACCAACCCTTCCCCATTAGGAATGCCTCCCGACCTTACCGGTATGGTTTGGCCCATACCTAACCACTGTCAAGCATGGTAGAACAAATACTCGATACCCCATAACGATGGGGACAACAGATAACGAGCGGGAACTTCCAGTGACCGGTCTCTGCCCGAGAAGACGGACGGTCACTCTGCATCCCTGTGCTAATAATAAATAGCACAATACTCTAAGGTCTGAACACCTGAGGCGAGCATAGCCGATCAGGGAACGACATGCCGGGATTGACTTGACAGTGCTCCTAGTCCATCGCACTTGATGGGGGGAGAAGGTATCCAGTAGACCTATGGGTACGATGAAGATGGCTTGGGTCTGCCCGTCTTAAACAGTCACCATCCTGCTCGCCACGAATTGGTAGGTCGATTTGTGGTCAGCACTCTGCTGGGAGAAGGGGCTGAGAGCTCCTACTTGTAGGGTATTCTGTCGGTCAAGTCAGGGGCTTGTTGGGCCCTTGGCCATGGAAGGTCTGGGCTAAGCCTGGTAGGCCCTGCAACACGGGTGCAGGAGTAGAACCGTCTTGTTGACTGTGCGCGGGGCCTTAGTGTGCAGAGCCATAGGGATGCTCTGGAGGGCTTAGGTTCCATGTCTCGGATTTCGCTGGGGTCCAAGTAGTGCAAGATTCTCCTTGTGAGGATAGCGTGACGGTAGCCTGTTTTCCCCGTTTCTGGGACGTAGATGGGCCAGCTGTACTATTCTCTGGAAACAGAGTGCAGCCACCGAGCGCAGCTGGGAGCTGCGGACCTTGGAACTGCCATTGTCCTTGTGAGGGCCTGGTATTACCATTGGCCATGTGACCTTCAACAGAGATGTGGGTTTTACGCGGTAGGCCATGATAGGCCCTTTCGGTTCTGGGAGGCGCCCTGAGTCGGGTGCCGTGGTCCTGATGTTCACTCCATCAGCACCCAGTCAGTGCTACTGCTCACTGTGTGCGTAAACAGCACCAGTTAGTTCTGACGCGCACTCCAGCAGTGCCCAGCCGATGCGAGGCGTCTGGGCGCTTACGGGTAGTCATATTTTGCTGGATCTGCCTCAAGATGGCAGGGCGGAGGTCGGCTCATTCTAGAGATGGGCGAGACACCAATATCTGTCACAGGAGTGAGCTGCCCTCCTCCGTTGTGAGGTATGCAGCATGGACCTCTGACCATTCCTGAGCTGTAAGCGTGGTTGTGCCGGGAACGAGATGTACCGTCCAACATATAGAAGCAGTAGGCTTGGTAGTAGGGCTACGTCTGTTGCCGACCTGCTCAACAGTCCACGGACATGAGTCTTTCACAATGCACAATCGCCGTCGCTTCACCCCTGGAAGCAGAGGCTGGATGCCTATGCCATTTGAGGCAGGTGGTTCCCGAAGCACATGAGAAATGATTTGGCTCCGGGAATTTCCTCTGTATATTCGTTCACTGTGCTGTCAGAGTCGAAGGAGCACTAGGCCATCCCTCCATTCCATCCCTCCATTCCGATATGGAGGTAAGTCGAGTGGGGTAGTCTGGTTGTGCCCAAGGTATGCCAGCTGTGGTGTGGTATGCTTCTTCAGGCCTATCGGTCTTAACGAAGGGCCTTGGAGACCTGCCTGTGGAGGGAACTGTGATCTACTCGTAGTGACAGGTCAAGGGCCGAGAGGTCCTGTATGTGTTTACAGCTCCAGCTGGAAGATGTCACCTTGGAATTTCCTGATCTGGACTGCAGGAGCCATGGCTGTGACTTGAACCTGTGGCCTACTGCCCCTGAACACACTGCTTGCAAGTGCTGCACCGAACTGCTGCCAATTTTCGAGGGCGGCGCTGGCTGGGCTCAGCGTGTGTTGGCCGAAGACCCTGAGCAGGTCCCAGCCTTGGCCTGGAGTAAGAGTGTGATTCTAGCGGATGGCTTGCATCCTAAGCGGCCAGACTCCTACCTATAGGAGGGGAGAATGGAGGAATGAACCCATGTAGCCTGCATAGGAGCAGTATCTTGAGCTACAGAGCCGTGCCGGATACTCAGGCTCAGAGTTCAGTGAGGCTCAAGTAGGTGTAAGCTGATGTGGAGGTTAAGGTGCAGGCATCAGGCAATGCGCCAGCTGGATGGTACTGCCCCTGGGGCAGCGAGAGAAGGAGTGTGAAGGAGACAAGCGCCTTCCACCAGGCAGTGGGTGTCAAGGAAGAAGTACCTTCCACTGGCTAGCCATCGGCTCCTTCCACATCATGCCTGTGAGTGACCTTGACGCTGAGGAAAGGGGGTGTCTCAGATTATCCCACGCAGACCCCGTGCTGTTATGTGGCAAGGATTGATGCCTCGAGAAGCCGACGAGGATCTTCGCCAGAGCCGAAGGTCCATGCAGCGGGTCGTCTGATGGATGTTGGCTTCGGGGCCTGACCGCCAGGGAGGGGGCCTTTGGCGGTGCTGGGCTTCAGGGCGCCATGGCACTACTCCAGGTTGCAGAGAACAGCCTATCCCAAGCCTTTAGCTGCCGGATAGCTGAAGCACACCTGGACCCTAAGAATAGAGGTACAAGATTTTGCCGAGTTCGCTACTCGTGAGAGATGGTGCGGAGTTGCTGCCAACTGGGGAGTACGGCTTCTTTCCCTTTCCCTTTTAATTAACAACTCTGCTTGCCCATGGGGCAACAACGGGTAAAATGTACAGGAGCCACGGCAGACGGACTGCTTGTACTTGGACATCTTGCTGTTGAATCGAGGAGCTCTTGAGCCACAGGTGGTGGTGCTTCCCCTCTGCCACAGAGCTGCATATGTCTGGGTTGAGCAGGCATAGCCTACAAGTGAAGGGGATATTACCTATAACAGGCAATGTCTCAGCCAGCCTTCTTCATTAGGCACAGTGGGGGATTGAACCCATAACTCCTGCATCATTGGTCAGTGTCTTAACCATTGTGCTACACTGCTGCTCCTAAATATGTATTCTTGATAAGACCAGGCAGAGACAGCAATGAGCTCAACCTTTTTCTGATTTGCCTGGATGGGATTGGAGGGACAGATTGGCTTGGAGCGTCCTCTCCCCACTGGGAGGCTCCGGTGTGGGTGTAGTCTCAGCCTTGCTCCCTCCTCACCCCTTGGTGCTATTTGGCGCAGATCGGGACTTGGGCACGGATCCCTGAGTGCTGACTGCTGCGGTGGTATTTTCTGGTGCAGTTCCAGCCAAGGCGCTGAGGGGCCGATCCGGCCTTTGCTCTGTGGGGCTGAGAATGTAATGCCTCACCCACGGGTACTGTGGGGAATTGAACCCCTGATCCCTGCACCAATAGTAAGTGCCTTAAGCATTGTGCTGTGGCTCAGCTCCTGTTCCAACCCAAGGCGCTGTGGGGCTGGTTCTCACGTCGGCACGGAAGAATTGGTGGCGCGTGCGCCTTGGAGAAACACCATGATGCAATTGCCAGATCTATTGGAGTCCTTCTCCGTTTAGATCGGCGCCGACTGGAGGAGCGTGAAGTCATCGGGCCCTCGGCTCGCAGCCGTGCTGATGCAGGAGAGGGGGGGAGGACCGCCTCTGCATAGAACAGCGCGTCGGCGCCGACGGGGGAGAGCCATCTCGATTGGCGCAGACCAATGGCGCTGCAGGGGAGGGCCGCTGTAAGCAGGCCATTCCGATTGGAAGGCGCCGGCCAATGGCGCTGCAGGGGGAGGAGCCTGGCGCCGTGATGTAATCAGCAAGATGGCCGCCGTTCTGTGAACCTCGTGGCCGTCCTGGGACCTCATGGCCGGTCAGACCGGAGCTGCCAGAGTACGCCAGGCAGACGGAGGAGATCTTAAGCAGGCAAGTGCCGGGGAAAACGGCATCCGATGCCGGGAAGAGCCTCCGTGAAGAGTCGCCTATCCGGATAGAGACTTCTGGAGGGGGAGAATATGCGGCGTGGCTGGGGATGGAGGCCTGAAAGGCACATCCCAGGCAGAGGTTGCAGCGGCAGAGATCCGCGACAGCACAAGCTTGCACTTCCAACTAAGAGCTACTAGGTGCGCTTGTCGGAAGGTACGGGAGCCAGCCATCCCTTTAGGAGATTCGTCCCTTCGTTCTGGTGGTCCTTCTGTTATCGAAAGTGCGAGGTAGAGTGCTAGCCGGGAACGGAGGCCCGATGGGCACGTCCTGGGCTGCATCGGGTAGCTGGGGACTCCTTGCTTCTTTCCAGCCTTATCTTCTCTTCGGAAAGCTGCTGCTGGAGCAGGTCCGCTGGGACAGCTGTGAAGAATTAAGGGCAAGTAATTTTTGGAAATTTCTTAATTGTTAGATTAGTGGAGAGTAGAAAAATCCGTCTTGCTGGCAAGGCGGAAGAACTGAAACTGGCTAGCTAGGGGCGGGCCGGGGGCAGGGCCAGTTGGCCCATGCTCAGAAGGGCTAAAGCCCTTCTGAGCTATGGAGAGAGTACTTCCGTCTCGGCGCCGTCGGATGACGTCACCAGGTGTGGCTGACTCATCCTGCTTGTCCTAGGAGAACCCTCAGAACCCTCATTCCCTCACGTACATCAATAAATTTAGTACCTTTTTTTCAAACTGGGCACTTTGAGACAAATCCTGCAGCTATGCTTTACTCACAACCTTGTAACCAAATTTCAAAGAAAAAGCATGCATCTTACATGATGTTCACATTTATACCTGCTTTTACTGAAGAGACCTTTTTCCATGGAAAGTAATTCCCTCTAACAAAAGTGGATTCCATTTGCAATGCTAATTCTCCCCCCTCCCCCCAGGATCATACACAGCCCCTGGACGTCTCTTCTAACTGCAGCTAATGGTGCACAGCTCATGGATACGACATCAATTCTTAGCCCCACTGAGGGAAAGGGATTTTCAATGCATGTCTTCATTTACCCTGAAGTGGCTTTGAAAATAGTCTTAATGTCACTGGCCATTTAAGAATTAAACCTCTAAAGTGTTTATAAGATAAAAGCATGAAAGCCGGCACACAGCAGCAACATGAAATGCAAAAATTGTGAATACATAAAGCCATGACAATACATACAGATGAAGTAATATCAAAATGGAAGATCACAGGCACTGTCTCATACTCCTTGCTCAAGAATGGCAGCAGCGACCGCAGAACTTTGCTCTCATCCACCTGAGGATCAATCAACCGGATTGTTTTAAGGCGAGCCTTCTTGTTTCTCCCAATGGCTGTCAGTTTTTTGTGCAGTCTTTTCACATACAGCGACTTTCCTGTCAAAGACGCAGGAGCCCATTATTAGATTTTTCAGGCAAAACTCATACAACAAAATTTTTCACAATGTGTTTAATAAGCCTACTGACCCTCACGTCTCTGCCTAATCTCAGCTCCATGTAATATCTGCAGAGTGATCTGTATAACATGCCTGCACACTTAACACAGACATTAAGAAGTCTGGTCTGTTACTTACTCATTCCATTGATCTAAAATGCTTTAAATGGGTATGTTTAAAGCCTCAAGCCTTAGCTTGACAATAAGTCATCTAGGGTTACATCCAAAGTAAAAGAGTGAAAGTAACAACAAAGAGGGACATAAAAAGATTTTTGACCTCACTGGGCATTTATGGCAGCTGAACTCACCAACTCCAGCTCGTTTAGAGGACACAATCCCCACACAGGTTCCATCCTTAAAGACAGACCCAGCTGACAGGATCCTCTGTGGCACAGTGAAATGTTTTTGCAAATACTTTTGAATCCTCTCAGGTGGTTCCTGTGGAATTACATGCACTTTGTACTGGCTGAAGACAGAGGGGATGTAGCAGTGGTCCTGGTCACAGTTACAGAGCAAAGCTAGCCGGTATAGTTCCGTGCACCGTGCTTCCAGCTTCCGGAACAGCTGCTCAGATTTCAGTCCTACTTCATAAATCAGTTCATCTGCATGCAACAGTGTATAAATCTTTTGCCCCTTGCTGCCAGAGGTGAGACACCGTCTCAAGAACAACTCAACCTGCTCAAATGTGGTTTCTGGGGTGCACAGAAGCACCTCGTCGTAGGTGGGCAGAGGCTGGTCTGGGCTGTGCATGTAGATTGCCAGTGCAGAGGGCAGGATCTCCAGAGGTGGGCAAAGGATGAGATTGGGACGACCAGGCAGCAGGCTTGGAGGCAGAGTTCTGTTCACAAACTCCTGTTCAGTCTTTGCCAGGGAGGCCAAACAGTATCCAAGTGTATTGATATCCAAGGATTCTGGAAGGAAGGAGCTCATATACTCCATATAACAATCCCAGACCTCTTTCAGCTGATTTGTCATCTGAGCGCACACGCTTGGCAGTTCTACGTTTGCTCTCCATGCCCTAGGGGTGTGGGAAAGAGAAACACTGGAATGTGATGCTGCACTGTGTAAGAGCCTTTGCTGCAGCGCTGCTTCTAACCATGATGATGTTATTTTATACTGGTTCACAGGCAACCGAACACCAGTACAGCTAGACTGTATGAAGGAAAGCATCATCAGGGCACCTTCAGCAAAATGCTTCTGTGCCAGCTGTTGGCACAGGTACACCAGCTGCTCAGCTGTGTAGAAGTTCAGGTAATAGTGTTGGGAACGCATCCTGTCCATAAACTCCTTCCATCGCTCCAAGAGCAGCTCCATCTCTTTACAGAGGGCAGGCAGCAAATTCACCACAGACCCCTTCGCTTCTATCACCCCAGTTGCTTTCAAACAGAAGTCCATGCAGATGCCAATTGGGCTCTGGGAGAAACAGTAAATTTTGGCCTTCCAGTTCCTGAATAGCAAGTTCCCAGCAGAGTGAAGACTGAGGAAGGAGGCGGTTAGTCTCTGGACATTGAAGAAAATCTACAGGGAAGAAGGAAAATGGGTTTTACAAAAAGAAGAGCAATGACCCAATCCCGTTATACACAAACGTCTCTTGAAGTTCTGCTTTAAATACAGCCAAGACTCAGTTCTTCCATTAAGCCACTCCCCCTCCTCTAGTACTGCATTACTGATCCCTTTGCACCTGGAGACAGTTGTGAAGCAGAGAAAGCGTAGTTACTCACCTGTAACAGGTTATCTCCGGGAACAGCAGGAATAAGTCTTCACATATGGGTACCGTTGACACAGACGGAGCCCGCGCGGGAACCCTCCCCAGCGTCCAAAAGGAAAGCCTTTGAGAGCATCCCACAATGCATGCGCGCTGCCTTCCCGCCCAACTACCTCTCTCACTTCAATTGAGTTGAAAGCTGAGACCAAAGGAGAGAAGTAGAAGAAAAATAGAAAAAGAGAGAAAGGCAACTCCTAGGGGAGGTGGGTGGGTTGTGAAGACTTATTCCTGCTGTTCCCGGAGATCACCTGTTACAGGTGAGTAACTACACTATCTCCAGGAACAAGCAGGAATTTAGTCTTCACATATGGGGACTCCCCAGCTGAAAATGCCTAGGGATGACCCCAGCATGTTGCAAATCTATGTGAGATGGGCCATGCTTCCTCCCAGGGACCTCAGGCATCCAAAAAGTGGATGGTGGGAAGGAGTTAAACTAGGAATGGAACAGATGCTGTAGAACAGCCTGTCCAAACAAGGCATCCCGACGGGAGTCCTTGTCTAAACAATAGTGGGCAGTGAAAGTATGCACAGAAGCCCAAGTTGCTGTTTTGCAGATCTCAACAATAGCAACTGAACGAAGATTAGCTGTTGAGGCTGCCATGGCTCTGACATTATGAGCCGTGACATGGCCCTCAAGAAGGATTCCTTTACTTTGATAGGTAAAGGAAATACAGTCTGTAATCCACTTAGAGAGAGTTCTTTTAGTGACTGGGAGTCCTAAATGACTAGAGTCAAAAGCCAGAAAAAGCTGAAAAGACTTTCTATGCGGCTGAGTAATCTGAAGATAAAAGGCTAGAGCCCGCTTACAATCTAAGGTATGAAGACTTCTTTCCGCGCTGGAGGCATGAAGCCTAGGAAAGAAGACTGGAAGATAAACTGATTGGTTTAAATGAAAAGGTGATACCACCTTTGGCATAAAATGAGGATGAGTCCTCAAGTATCTTTGTCATGATGAAACCTCGTATAAGGCGGGTCAGCCACTAAAGCCTGCAGTTCACTAATGCGTCTTGCAGAAGTGATAGCAATTAGGAAAATGACTTTCCATGAAAGAAATTTTAGCTCCGAAGTAGCTAAAGGTTCAAAGGGTGGCTTCATGAGTTGACCCAGAACAAGATTAAGATCCCATGCTACCGGAAGTGGTTTGATGGGAGGGTTTGTTAAAAGGAGGCCCCTCATAAATCTTGAAACAAGAGGATGAGAAGAAATTGGTTGTCCATCAAAGGATTTATGAGATGCAGCAATAGCACTAAGATGGACTCTAACAGAATTGGTCTTGAGACCAGAAACTGATAAGTGAAGGAGATACTCCAGAAGGGATTCTACTGGTACCAAGAGGCGATCAAGCCCTTTTTGGGAACATCAGACTGAGAACCTCTTCCACTTAAAACCTTGTGGAAGGTTTTCTGGAAGCTAGAAGAATATCCTTCACTTGTTGTGAAAGGCCTAGATCCTGAAATTCTATGCCTTAAGTAACCAGGCCTTGAGATGAAGGGAGTGAGGATTGGGGTGCAGTAAAGATCTGTTGTTCTGGGACAAAAGATCTGGAGCACTCCCCAACTCCAGAGGAGTGGCTCGAGAGAGACCTAAGAGAAGAGGATACCATGTTTGCCTTGGCCAACAGGGAGCTATGAGTATCATATGTCCTCTGTCCCTCTGGAGTTTGAATAAGGTCTTGGGAATTAGGGAATTGGTGGGAAGGCAGAGAAAATCCTGGCCCCAAAGGAGCAGGAATGCATCCCTCGCCTGACAATTTTCAGCTGGAAGTCTGGAACAGTACCGGGGAAGTTTGGCATTCTGTGGACTTGCAAAGAGGTCTATGTCTGGTGTTCCCCAGACCTGAAATACTCGAACAGGTTGATATGAGTGGAGAGACCACTTGTGCGGCAACAACACTCGGCTGAGACTGTCTGCCCAAATGTTTTGAATGCCTGGAAGGTATACTGCCAACAAATGAATCTGATGCTCTCTGGCAAAGGCCCACAGTTGCAAAGCTTTGTTGCATAATTGCAGAGAGCCTGTTCCGCCTTGTTTGTTTAGGTAAAACATGGCCACTTGATTGTCGGTTTGCACCAGAACTGTTTTGTCTATGAGATGGAAGCAAGAGACTCAAATAGCATTGGAAATGGCCCTTAGTTCTAGGAGGTTTATTTGAAGAGAAGCCTCCTGTGGGTCCAGAGACCCTGGGTAGACAGATCGCCCAAGTGGGCTCCCCAACCCAACTTGGATGCATCTGTTGTCAGGACAGCCTGAGGTAGGGATTGCTGAAAAGGAGAGCCTACTGTAAGGTTTTCCAGAGATTGCCACCAATGCAGAGACGCAATCAGGTGTGTGGTAACTCTGATTTTGTCTGTCAGGCATCCTGAGGCCTGGGACAATTGGGAAGCTAAGGTCCACTGGGCCGCTTGCATGTGAAGGCGTGCATAAGGAATCACATGGACTGTAGATGCCATGTGTCCTAAAAGTCGAAGCATCTGTCGGGCAGTGAGGAAGGTTTGTAGCACTGCTTGAGATGCTAGTTCGATGATACACAGACAGCATGGATGAGGCAGAAAAGCCCTTGACTGCTGTGTGTCCAAGCGAGCCCCTATAAACTCGAGGGATTGAGATGGGCTAAGCTGGGACTTTGGAAGGTTTATGATCCATCACAAATACTGAAGTATTTGCCTCGCTCGGGAAAGAGCATGACTTGCCTCTAGAGCGGACGGTGCTCGGATGAGCCAATCGTCTAAGTAAGGGAAGACAAAAATTCCTAGAGTCCTCATGAATGCTGCTACTACTGCCATGCATTTTGCGAAGACCCTTGGAGCAGAGGCCAGTCCGAAAGGAAGGACCCTGTATTGAAAATGTCTTCCCTTGACTAGGAATCAAAGGAATTTTCTGTGATCTGCATGAATAAGGATATGCATGTAAGCATCCCTTAAATCTAGAGAACATAGCCAATCTTGCCCGTGAAGGTATGGAAGAAGTGTGCCGAGGGAGATCATTTTGAACTTTTCTCGGACTGAATATTTGTTCAATTCTCTGAGGTCCAGGATTGGTCTTAGTCCCCCTGACTTCTTTGGAATGAGAAAATAGGGGGAATAGAATCCTGCACCCTGCTGGGACATTGAAACCTATTCTATAGCCCCTTGAGCCAGAAGAGTGGTGACCTCTTGCCACAACAGGTCTGAGATTGGTGGTTGAGATTTGAACTGTTTAATTAGCGTGGATGGGGGCAAGCTGAGGAAATGAAGCATGTATCCCAGACTCACGATGGATAGAGTTCAGTTTTCTGATGTGATTTGTTGCCATCTTTTGACAAAATGGGAGATACGGCCTGGAATATTTAAAGGTTCTGGGCTTAGAACGGGAAGAATGGCTAAGTTCTCTAGACAACAGTCAAAGACCCTGAGGAGGCTGGGTCTGCTGAGCCTGCTGAGCTTTTTGAGCTTGTGGCTTTCTTTGTCTAGTTTGTTGTTGCCCCTTCTGGGAAACATGTACCTGCTGGGCGGAAGATGGATAGAATTTTTTCTTTTTAGAGATAAAAGGTTTTTTGAAAAACTTTTTCTTGGCTGGGTTAGCTGTAGATTTTGACAATCTGTTTAAAGTTGTATTGTCAGTGTCAATTTCATTAGCTTTGACTTGCCAATCCTTGCCAAAGAGATTTTCTCCTGTGAAAGGAATGTTTCCCGGCTTATCTTGCAACCATTCTTCCAAATCCGAGGCTTGGAGCCAGGCAATACGACGTGCTCCTATGGATATAGCAGAAGTTCTGCTAATACATTCAAAACAGTCAAAGGTAGCATGATGAACTTAAGAGACATTTTGAGCAAGTTTGACTAAAGTCAAATGATCTGTCCATTTATCCTCTTGAAGAAAAGGGTTCAAAAGCTCAAAGTCTTTTGTAACCTCTTCAAGAAACATTCCCATGTACAATATATAGGAACTGATTCTTGCTGATAGCATGGAGGACTGAAAGCATCGACGACCATCCAGTGTACTAGACTCACGACCTGGTGGATTGGAAGTGTGTCTTTTAGCAGTCTTAATCCGCCTCATGGCGGACTCTACCACCATAGAATGATGTGGTAATTGAGTCTTCTGAAACCCTGGACAAGGTGGTACTCAATACATATTGTCAAGACGTCTAGAATGTGGAGATACTGTTAAAAGGAGCTTCCCACATTCTTAACATTAGATCATAGAAGATCTGGTGTATAGGAAGCATAGCTGCTTCCTTTGGAGCCAAAGGATATTGTAGAATTCTCAATACTTCTGCCCTAGGTTCCTTTTCTGGTACTATTGTAATGGTAAGACCCTTTGCCATATCACATACAAAATCATGAAGAGACATATCCTCAGGAGGGGACATTCTGCGTTGAGGAGAAGGAGTTGAATTTTCTAAAAGTTCAGCTCTGGTACCGGTGGAATCAGCCGAGTCATCGGAATAAGAAGACTCAAAAGGAGGAAGCACCAGGTTCTCCCGAAGCAGATGGTGTCTGTAATGCTCGATGTTAGTACTGAAATGAGTCGGTACCTGATCCCACATGCTGGAAAGAGATTCCAAGCTCGGCATCGGGGGAAGCATGCCTGTCGAAGCAGGCACTAGCACCGGTATTGGTGCCTGCGGAACAGTCTGCAGTGACTTTAGCAGTACCGAAGTAGCTAAAAGAGTTGCTAGACTGCGTTCGATAGCGAGGAGTCTTTTTCCATCGCTACTGACAATGCCGGGGTGTTGGTACCGGTGGAAGTGGCCACAACCCCTGAGCATGGCACCAGTAGTTACGTTGAGGTCTCGGGAACATCCTGGAGCCCCGATAATGCTTTGGAGCTCGAAGACTCCCGCCGGGGCTGTTTTGCCAGTGAAATGTCCTCGAGGGCAACGCCAGTGGCATCTCGATGTTTAGAGGGAGATCTACCCTTCGAGGACCGGCTAATTTTAGAAGACTTATGTTTAGTTACCTGAGATCCCTGGGAAGAAGTAGAAGCCCTGGAAGACATCGATGCTACAGACATCGTGTCTGAAGCAAATAGGGCACCGAGTTGATTTGCTCGATTCTGAAGACTTCTTTTAGTCAACTTCCTGCAGGAGAGACACTCTGTTGGACAATGGTCAGGACCTAAACATTTTAGACATCAGTCATGGGTGTCGGTAATAGAAATTGTACCGTCACATTTTGAACATTTTTTATTTTTTTTTTAAACCAGTGGCTGGTTTTTCCACAGTAAAAAAAAAAAGAGGGCCTAATGCCCAAAATGGCGCCAAGCACCAGAGCAGGGGAAAAAACCCTGATTAAAAGTAACTAAAATTGACTGTTTTAGAAGAAAAGAAAGAAAAGCACCAGTGGTACCGGTAGGCGTCGACAGAAGGCAGACGCGACCACAAAAAATATAAAAACAAGATAAGATTTTCTGCGGTGACAGGGGACACGTCCTGTCGGCTCCACGGAAAACGAAGAACTGAAGTGAGAGAGGAAGTTGGGCGGGAAGGCAGCGCGTATGCGTTGTGGGATGCTCCCAAAGGCTTTCCTTTTGGACGCTGGGGAGCGTTCCCGTGAGAGCTCCGTCGGTACCCATATGTGAAGACTACATTCCTGCTTGTTCCTGGAGATAACAGTAATGGAAACCACTCACCTCAGAAAATATCTGCACTTCCATGTTGCCCTGCTCCCCTCGCCCGGACATCAGCATCAGCTTGTTCTGGAGCTCCTTCAGATCCTCCAGGGTGTACCAGCGCACCTCTTCCACCCCATCGTGGCTCTCAGGGAGGCTAAGACGCAGGACAGAGTCCATGGATACCTGCCAATTATAAACAGTCAGCACCCATTCCTCTCCCAAGATGCCCCAAGTACTCAGGCATAAGACTTGATAATAAACAAGTTTACATAGCCAAGTAGCAACCTTCAACGGTGGACAAATGTCAACACCTATCGATGGAGTATAGAAAAAAAAACCAAACTATATCTATATAATGCATCTAGCAGGCCATATCAGAAATAAATAATTCAATTATGTTGCCAAACAATATAATTTTATTTCATTTATTAAATTGTTAACCCGCCTATCCTCTAGGTGGCTTACATGGTTAACACACAAACATACATAATAAAATATCTATAAGAGTATAAAACATTTTAAAAGTTTCTTCACAGATTTAAATAAATGCCATCTAAAGAAATGTGCCTTCAAACTCTTATGAAACACAAGAAATCTCTTTCTTACCACAGGTGCAAGGATTCCACATATTTTCTGGTCTTATTCTCAAGAAAGAATGCAAGTGCGTGCATCGTTTCCTGGCATGCTCCAACTAAGATGCATTTAAGGACACTTGCTCACAGATCAAGGGCTGACTAACACAGAATTGAAACACTCTTATTTGAATCAGTGAGCGAAGGGCTCACATGGAGTTGGGTCTTTGATTCTGTTCTGTCTGAAATGTTAACATGTGGATTTATTTTATTTTATTATGTAAATTGCTTATGATACTCCTTGTGGGAGAATAAAGCATAGTTACTCACCTGTAACAGGTGATCTCCGGGAACAGCAGGAATTTAGTCTTCACATATGGGTATCGTCGGTACCGACGGAGCCTGCGCGGGAACGCTCCCCAGCGTCCAATTAGGAAGCTTTTGGGAGCATCCCACAGCGCCTGCATACTGCCTTCCCGACTTTCCCAACTGCCTCTCTCCAGTTGAGTTTAAAGCTGAGAAGACTAAATTCCTGCTGTACCCGGAGATCACCTGTTACAGGTGAGTAACTATGCTATCTCCAGGAACAAGCAGGAACGTAGATTTCACATATGGGGACTCCCTAGCTTTAGATGCCAGGGAGAGACCCCGGAAGTTGTGTGTCCCTGTGAAAGGGCTCCACTTCCCCCCATGGATCTCGGGCATCCTACCAGGGATGGTGGGTAGGAGTTGATTAGGTATGGAACAGGTGTTGGAGAACAGCCTGACCAAACAAGGCATCCCAGCGGGAGTCCTTGTCCAAGCAGTAATGGGCTGTGAAGGTATGAACCGAGGCCCAAGTGGCTGCTCGACAAATGTCGTCGATAGACACAGAATGCAGATGAGCCATTGAAGCTGCCATGGCTCTCACATTGTGAGCTATGACATGGCCCTCCAGAGGAAGATTCTTACTCTGATAGGCAAATGAAATACACTGTGCAATCCAGTTGGACAGTGTTCTCTTGGAGACTGGATGTCCCAAATGAAAAGGATCAAAAGCAACAAAGAGTTGAGAGGACTTTCTATGTTGCTGTGTTCTTTGCAAGTAAAAGGCTAAAGCTCTTTTACAGTCCAAAGTATGAAGATTCCTTTCTGCATTAGATGCATGAGGCCTTGGAAGAAAACACAGGCAGGTAAACCGCTTGGTTTAAATGAAAAGGTGAGACCACCTTTGGCATAAAGTGTGGATGAGTCCTAAGGACTACCTTGTCATGATGGAACCTTGTATAAGGTGGATCAGCTACTAATGCCTGCAACTCACTGATGCGGCATGCTGATGTGATTGCAATGAGAAAGAACCTTCCAAGAAAGGAATTTCAATGAGGTAGTAGCTAAGGGTTCGAAAGGTGGCTTCATGAGCTGACCAAGAACCAGGTTTAAGTCCCTTGCCACCGGTGGTGGCCTAATGGGAGGCTTAGTTAGAAGAAGGCCTCTCATAAATCTTGCTATAAGAGGATGGGAGGAAATAGGTTGTCCATTTAGAGGCTTGAAAGAAGCTGCAATAACACTCAAATGGACTCTTACTGAGTTAGTTTTAAGTCCTGCATTGGATAAATGAAGGAGATACTCCAGTAATGATTCCAGAGGTATCGCAAGGGGGTTAAGACCCTTCTGCGAACACCATATGGTAAACCTTTTCCACTTGAAAGCATAAGAGCATCTTGTGGAAGGCTTCCTGGAAGCATAAAGGATATCCTTTACTTGCTGAGGAAGGTTAAGATCATGAAGATCTAGGCCTTCAGCAACCAAGCCCTGAGATGTAGAGACTGGGGATTGGGATGCCATAACATTCCGTCCTCCTGAGACAGGAGATCTGGAGCAGACCCTAACTCTAGGGAGGGAGCTTGAGAGAGATGTAGAAGCAGAGGGTACCACACTTGCCGAGGTCAATGTGGAGCTATGAGAATCATACGGCCTCTGTCTCTCTGAAGCTTGAACAGGGTTTTGGGAATTAGGGGAATGGGTAGAAATGCATAAAGGAAGTCTTGACCCCAATGAAGGAGGAAAGCATCCCTGGCCTGAGAGCCCTGAGCCAGAATTCTGGAACAGAACTGGGGAAGTTTGGCATTCAACGGACTTGCAAAGAGGTCTATGTCTGGGGTTCCCCAAATTTGAAAAATCTTGGCCACCTGATCTGCATGTAGAGACCATTCGTGTGGAAGCAGAACTCGACTGAGTCTGTCTGCCCAAGAGTTTTGGATGCCTGGAAGGTACACTGCCAGGAGATGAATCTGATGCTTTCTGGCGAGGGCCCATAGTTGCAAAGCTTCGTTGCAAAGCAACAGAGAGCCTGTTCCCCCCTGCTTGTTCATGTAGAACATGGCTACTTGATTGTCCGTATGAATGAGGACTGTTTTGTAGCTGAGCAGGGTGTGGAAGAGCAAGTAAGATTGCTCTGAGCTCCAAGAGATTGATATGTAGATGAGTCTCCTGTGGAGTCCAAGTGCCTTGGGTGGAGAGGTCTTGCAAATGAGCTCCCCAACCCATTGGTGAAGCATCTGTTGTGAGAGTTGCCTGGGGTAAGGGTTGTTGAAATGGGGACCCCAGCAACAGGTTCTGAGTGGACTGCCACCATTGGAGGGACAAAATAAGGTGATTTGCGTTTGCTATTTTGTCTGACAGGCACCCTGATGCCTGGGTCCATTGAGTGGATCAAGTCCACTGGGCTGCTCTCATATGGAGGCGAGCATAAGGAACCACATGCACGGTAGATGCTATGTGGCCTAGTAGTTGTAGCATTTCTCGGGCAGTGAGATGAGGTTTTAGCACTGCTTGAGAAGCTAACTGCACCTTGCGAAGGGCAATGGGCCTGGGGAAGATAGGCCCTTGCCTTTTTGGTATCCAGCAAAGCTCCTATGAATTCTAGAGATTGAGTGGGAGTTAAACTGGATTTTGGGACGTTTATAACAAGACCCAAATACTGAAGGATACGCATTGTGCAAGATAGGGAGGTCCTGGCCTCTGACTCTGATGGGGCTCGAATGAGCCAGTCGTCTACCACAGTCGTCTACCACAGCCATGCATTTCATGAACACTCTTGGTGCTGAGGCCAGGCCAAAAGGAAGCACCCTGTATTGGTAGTGCTTTCCTTGAAAAAGGAACCAAAGGAACTTTCTGTGAGTTGGGTGGATGAGAACATGAGTGTACGCATCCTTGAGATCTAGAGAACAAAGCCAATCCTGACTCTGAAGGTATGGCAGCAGAGTTCCTAAAGAAATCATCTTGAATTTCTCTTTGAACAGGAATTTGTTCAATTCTCTGAGGTCCAAGATAGGTCTGTATCCCCCTGTTTTCTTTGGGATAAGGAAATAGGGGGAGTAAAACCCTGTACCCTGTTGATGAATGGTTACTTCTTCTATTGCCCCTTGGGCAAGAAGCATAGTGACCTCTTGATCTAACAGGTTGATGAGAGAGGTCTGAGAATTGAACTGTCTTACCATTGTGGAAGGGGGCATGCACAGAAAGTGCAGCTTGTACCCCTCTCTTATAATGGAGAGTGTTAAATGCTCTGCTGTTATCTGCTCCTACCTGGGGGCAAAGTGACATAACCTTCCTGGAATGGTGGAAGGCTCTGGTCCATTGAGGGCCAGGAAGGCTAAGTTCTCTAGATGAAAGTCAAAGGCCATGTGGAGGCTGAGACGGTTGAGGCTTAGCAGTCTTTGCTTTCCTTTGTTTAGGTGGTTGCTGACCTTTCCGGGTAGGCTATCCTGTAGAACGTCCCTGCTGGGAATAAGAGGGGTAAAACCTCTTCTTTTTTGAGAAGAAAGAAGTCTTTCAAGAAGCCTTTCTCACAGGATCAGCTGTGGCTTTGGATAACCTATCCAAAGTGGAGTTGTCAGCATCTAATTCATTGGCTTTTTCTTGCTAATTTTTGCCAAATAGATTCTCACCTGTACAAGGGATATTGCCCCGTTTGTCCTGCACCCAGAGCTCCAAATCGGATGCCTGGAGCCAGGCAATTCTACGTGCACCTATGGCAATGGCAGAGGTTCTGCTTATACACTCAAAACAGTCAAAAGCTGCACGGTTGACAAACTTAGAAACATCCTGGGCATGTTTGACTAGTGTGAGAAAATCCTGCCTTCTATCCTCAGGAAGAAGAGGGCTTAAAACCTCTAAATCACTTATGACTTCTTTAAGGAATATTCCCATATATAAAATATAGGAACTGATCCTGGCAGAAAGCATGGAAGCCTGGAAAGTACGACGTCCAAAGGCATCCAAAGTTCTACACTCACGTCCTGGAGGATTAGAGGCATGCCTCTTTGCACTCCTGATCCTTCTCATAGCTGATTCCACTACAATAGAGTGGTGAGGAAGCTGAGTTTTCTGGCATCCAGGACAAGGAGGGACTCGATACGTGGTATCCAGTCTGCGAGAGTGAGGAGAGATGGTGAGAGGTGTCTCCCACATTCTCAACATGAGATCATGTAAAATCTCATGGATAGGCAAGGTAGCTGCCTCCTTAGGAGCTTTGTGATATTGTAAAATCTCCAACTCCTTAGCTCTGGGCTCTGTTTCAGGAGTCACAGTAATGGACAAACCACGAGCCACCTACCTGATAAAGTTCTGAAAGGAGATATCCTCTGGAGGAGTCATCCTACGTTTAGGAGAGGAAGGCTCCTCCGGGAGAAGTATTCCGGTACCAACAGAGCTGTCAGAATCCTCAGAGTCCTCTGAGGATTCGAAGTACCTTCTATCCGGATGCTCTTGAAAAGCCCAATACCCGTACCGACCAAAGTCGGTACTGGGGGGAATCGGTACCGGGGTATTGGTACCGGAAGGCATCGCATGACTGGGTGCCGGCAAAGCCGACACCAACGTTGATGCTATCGGTACTGGTTGAACTGTCTGACGCGGTTCCGAGGGCGTTGATGCTGCAAGGAGAGCCATCAGACTACGTTCAATAGCCAGGAACCTCTGGTCTATCGACGCTGCCGATGCCTGGGTATCGGTACCGGAAGCAGCCAGTACCCCAGAGCATGGCACCAGTAGTTCTGCCGAGATCGAGGCCTCGAGATCGTCCTGGAGCCCCGATAATGCTTTGGAAGCCGAAGCCTCCCGCCGGGGCAATTATGCCGGTACAGAAACCTCAAGGGCAACGCCAGAGGCATCTCGATGCTTAGAAGGAGATCTACCTTTTGAGGACCGGCTGGACGTATGTTTAGTTACCTGAGATCCATGGGAGCAAGACGAAGCCCTGGAAGACGTCGATGCCACCGAAGCTGCATCGGAGGGAAAAAGGGCACTGAGCTTGGCAGCTCGGATTTGTCGACCCCTCTTGGACATCATGGCACAAGCCATACAATCCGAGATGGAGTGGTTAGGATCTAAATATTTAAGACACCACTCGTGGATGTCGGTGACGGAGATGGTACCGCCACACTTGGTGCATTTTTTAAAACCCGAGGTGAGTTTCTCCATGATGGAGGAAATTTTGGGCCTAAGGCCCAAAATGGCACGTGCACCTGGAAAAGTTTGGGAAAAAAAAAGATTTTTTTTTTTTTTTTTTTTAAAAGAAAGAACCACCGGCGCTTCCGGTGAAGCGTCGAGGAAGGCAGACGCGACCACAAAAAGAATAAGGAAAAATATTTTCTGCGGTGACAGGAACACGACCTGCTGGCTCCGCGGAAAACAAAGAACTGGAGAGAGGCAGTTGGGAAAGGCGGGAAGGCAGCACGCAGGCGCTGTGGGATGCTCCCAAAGCTTCCTAATTGGACGCTGGGGAGCGTTCCCGCGCAGGTTCCGTCGGTACCGACGATACCCATATGTGAAGACTACATTCCTGCTTGTTCCTGGAGATAGTGGTTTCTCCATGGACAAGCAGGAATGAGCCCTCACGTACAGGTGATATCTCCAACGGAGCCCCATGGGGGAACACTTCCAAGGTTCTATTGGAGCTTTTGGGAGACTCCACTACACCTGCACACCTCCTTCCTGCCTGCCACCTTGGCGCCATCTAAATCAGTCTTTCATTTTCCATGAAGCACCACGGACATAAGAAGATAAGAACATAAGATATGCCATACTGGGTCAGACCAAGGTCCATCAAGCCCAGTATCCTGTTTCCAACAGTGGCCAATCTAGGTCATACGTACCTAGCAGTTTCCCCAAAAGACACAGGTTCCACAATGCTTGTATTGGGTCAAGCATTGATATCCTGGGTCCCTTCTTAATAATGGTTTATAGACCTTTCCTCCAGGAACTTGTCCAAGCCTTTTTTAAACTCAGCTACACTAACAAATTCCAGAGTTTGATTACACGTTGAGTAAAAAAATATTTTCTTTTATTTGTCTTAAATAGTTTACCCTGTAGCTTCATTGCATGTCCCCTAAACTTTCTATATTCTGATAACGTAAACAATCGATCTACGTTTACCCGTTCCACTCCATTCATTAATTTATAGACCTCTATCATATCTCCCCTCAGCCGTCTCTTTTCCAGGTGACTTTAAATAGTTTTGTGTCATCTGCAAATTTGATAACCTCACTCGTTATTCCCTTTTCCATGTCATTTATGAATATGTCAAAAAGCAGCGGACCCAGCACAGATCCCTGGGGTACACCACTATTCACCTTTCCACATGTTCGTTTCCTCTGCTTCATAAACTTTTTCTCCTCCCCTGCAAAGATTTTTAGTTCAGGTTTTTTGCCTAGTCACCTGCCATCATGGTTCTCTTTTAACTTTGAGTTTTTCTCCATTCAATTATTAGTTTTATTCTTGCCATGGCACCTTGACCTTGCTGGCGCCAGTCCGGTCAGGTCTCACTCCAACACTGAGTAGTTTGACTTCGCCGTGGCTATTTTCCTGAATGACATGTCCCAGAAATCTGCCAGCAAATCAAAAGAACTGTTCCCAGTGTGCTATGACCATATCTGCCATGGATATACACATCAAGTGCCTGGGACATAATCATCAATCCTCTTCTTGTAATTTGTGTTTGCAGAGGACAAAGAGGACTGAAAGGTCAGGAGAAGAAACACAAAGCACTTTTTACATAAGAACATAAGATATGCCATACTGGGTCAGACCAAGGTCCATCAAGCCCAGTATTCTGTATCCAGCAGTGGCCAATCTAGGTCATATGTACCTAGCAGTTTCCCCAAGAGACAAGTTCCACAATGCTTGTACTGGGTCAAGCATTGATATCTTCGGTCACTTCTTAATAATGGTTTATGGACCTTTCCTCCAGGAACTTGTCCAAACCTTTTTTAAACCCAGCTACACTAACAGCCTTTACTACATCCTCCGGTAACAAATTCCAGAGTTTGATTATACGTTGAGTGAAAAATATTTTCTTTTATTAGTCTTAAATAGTTTACCCTGTAGCTTCATTGCATGTCCCCTAGTCTTTCTATATTCTGATAAGGTAAACAATCGATCTACGTTTACCCGTTCCACTCCGTTCATTAATTTATAGACTTCTATCATATCTCCCCTCAGCCGTCTCTTTTCCAGGTTAAAGAGCCCTAACCTTTTTAGCCTTTCTTCATAGGAGTATCCTTCCATCCCCTTTACCATTTTGGTGGCTCTTCTCTGTACCGTTTCTAAAATCGCTATATCCTTTTTAAGATACGGCGACCAGAATTGCACACAATATTCAAGGTGCGGTCTCACCATGGAACGATATAGAGGCATTATAATATCTTTTGTTTTATTTTCCATTCCTTTCCTTATCATACCTAGCATTCTATTTGCTCTCTTGGCCGCCGCTGCACACTGGGCTGAGGGTTTTAACATGGTATCCACAATGACGCCTAAATCTTTTTCCTGGGTGGTGGTTCCTAATGTGGAACCTTGCATCATGTAACCATAGTTTGGGTTGTTCTTCCCTAGGTGCATAACCTTGCACTTGTCCACATTAAATTTCATCTGCCATTTTGATGCCCAGTCTTCCAATTTATCAAGATCCTCTTGCAATTTTTCACAATCTTCTTGGGTTTTAACAACTTTAAATAGTTTTGTGTCATCTGCAAATTTGATAACCTCACTCGTTATTCCACTTTCCAGGTCATTTATGAATATGTCAAAAAGCAGCGGACCCAGCACAGATCCCTGGGGTACACCACTATTCACCTTTCTCCATTGGGAAAATTGACCATTTAGCCCTACCCTCTGCTTTCTATCTTTTAACCAGTTCCTGATCCACAATAGTACACTGCCTCCTATCCCATTACTCTCTAGTTTTGCCAAAAGTCTCTGATGAGGGACCTTGTCAAAGGCTTTCTGAAAGTCCAGATACACAATATCAACCGACTCACCTTTGTCCACCTGTTTATTCACTCCTTCAAAAAAAACATAACAGATTAGTAAGACAAGATCTTCCTTGTCTAAAGCCATGTTGGCTGTCTCCCATTAGGTTGTGACTATCTACATGCTGAGTAATTTTATTCTTTATGATGTTACCATTTTTCCCGGTACTGACGTCAGGCTCACCGGTCTGTAGTTTCCCGGATCACCCCTGGAAACCTTTTTAAAAATTGGTGTTACATTGGCGATCCTCCAATCTTCAGGTATTAGAGATGATTTTAATGATAGTTCATAGATTACTGATAGCAGTTCTGCAATCTCATATTTCAGTTCTTTCAACACCCTTGGATGTATACCATCCGGCCCAGGTGATTTGCTACTCTTCAGTTTATCTAATAGTTGTAAGACATCTTCCCGATGTATCGATAATTCCTTCAATTCTTCCGCACCTTTAAATACCACTTCAGTCATGGGTAACATCCCTACATCTTCCACAGTAAAGACCGAAGCAAAGAATTCATTCAGTCTCTCCGCTATCGCCTTGTCGCCTCTTAGTGCTCCTTTAACCCCTTTATCATCTATTGGACCAACTGACTCTCTCACAGGTTTTTTTGCTATGAATGTACTTGAAAAGGTCTTTATTTCACATTTTTGCTTCCGCAGCAAGCTTCTTCTCAAATTCTCTCTTTGCCTGCCTTATCAATGCCTTGCATTTGACTTGCCAGTGCTTGTGATGTTTCCAGGTTTCGTCGTTTGGTTCTTTTTTCCATTTCCTGAAAGATGCTTTTTTGGCAACAGCAGCCTCTCTGACCTCACCTTTAAACCATGCTGGCAGTTTTTTGGACTTCCTTCCACTTTTCTTAAAGCGTGGAATACAGCTGGTCTGGGCTTCCAAGATAGTATTTTTCAACACCACCCAAGCTTGATGTACGTCTTTAACCTTCGCAACTGCTCCTTTTAGTTTTTTCTTAACTGTTTTCCTTATTTTATCATAGTCTCCCTTTCGAAAGTTAAAAGGTAGTACTGTGGATTTCCTTACTATCCCTCCTCCACTAATTAAATCAAAGGCGATCATGCTATGATCACTATTGCCAAGTGGCCCCAACACCCTTATCTCTTGCACTAGATCTGGTGTTCCACTAAGGACTAGGTCTAATATGGCTTCCCCTCTTGTCGGTTCATGAACCAGCTGCTCGAAGAAGCAGTCATTTATTTCATCTAGGAACTTTATCTCCCTAGCAAGTCCTGACGTGACACTGACCCAGTCGATACCGGGGTAATTGAAATCACCCATTATTATTACTGCGCTGTAACGTTTGTTAGCTTCCTTGATTTCTTTGAGCATGTCATCATCCATTAGGTCATTCTGGCCAGGTGCTCGATAGTACACCCCCACTGCCATCGCCTTCCCCCTTTTATATGGAATTTCAATCCATATAGATTCTACAGCAGATCTTGTTTCCTGCAAAACTTTAATCCTTTCTGAGTCAATGCCCTCTCTAACATAGAGTGCAACCACTCCACCAATTTGATCAGCTCTATCATTACGATATAGTTTGTACCCAGGTATCACAGTGTCCCACTGGCTGTCCTCCTTCCACCATGTCTCTGATATTCCAATCATATCTAACCTTTCATTTAGTGCTATATATTCTAACTCTCCCATCTTATTCTTTAGACTTCTAGCATTTGCATACAAGCATTTTAGAGAATGTATTTTATTCATGTTAATTTGGCTATTGTTAGACATGGGTAAATTGGGATCTTTAAGCTCTGTCTGCTCCATACTTGAGGGCATTTGGGCTACTTTACTCTTTTGTGGAACCTCTCTGCTTTTGGTAGTATCCTTTAAGGATACATTCTTCCAAACCATCCGCTCTTGGGCGACTGTCGGCTTTCCCCTAATATCTAGTTTAAAAGCTGCTCTATCTCCTTTTTAAAGGTTAATGCCAGCAGCCTGGTTCCATCCCGGTTAAGGTGAAGCCCATCCCTTCGGAAGAGCCCCTCCTTTCCCCAGAATGTTCCCCAGTTCCTAACAAATCCAAAACCCTCATCTCTGCACCATTGTCTCATCCACGCATTGAGACTCCGGAGCTCTGCCTGCCTTTTGGGTCCTGCGCATGGAACAGGAAGCATTTCGGAGAATGCTACCCTGGAAGTTCTGGATTTTAACTTCCTACCTAAAAGCCTAAATTTTGCCTCCAGAACCTCCCTACCACATTTTCCTATGTCATTGGTACTGACATGTACCAAGACAGCAGACTCCTCCCCAGCACTATCTAAGACCTTATCTAGGTGGCGCGTTAGGTCCGCTACCTTCGCACCAGGCAGGCAGGCATGTTACCAGGCGATCCTCACGTCCACCAGCCACCCAGCTATCTACATGCCTAATGATCGAATCACCAACTATAACGGCTGTCCTAACCCTTCCCTCATGGGCACATAGCCCTGGAGAAACTTCCTCGGTGCGAGAGGGTTTTACATCACCTGGAGGACAAGTCCTAGTTACAGGATCACTTCCTGCCACACCAGGGTGATGCTCTCCTGTCACGTGACCTCTCTCCTCCATGGCAACAGGGGTGCTGCCAGACTGACGCTCAGATGTCCAATCCATTACCTTCGGCATCGATGACATTGATCTCTATGGTTTCCAAGGCTTCAATGGAAACTGGCGGTACACAGACACCGAGGAGCTCTCGGGCTCAATCGGAGCCGAGCACCCATAGTGCCCTGGAGCATTGGCCATTGATCAATCTCCACCCGAGGAAGGATCTGGCCGAGTCTTTTTTTGATGTCGAGGGGTGATTGCACTGAACGAAGGTTCTGGTGCATCGGCATTGGAGCCCATCGAGACATGGCATTGAGAGATGGGGGTCCATGTGAGCACCCCTCGAAGGTGTCCCATAGAAAGGAGAGCTCATCCTCCAGGACATCAGAGGGGCAAAGAGACCCAGTTATTGATATCCCTGTTCAGATACTGGGTACATCAGTCGAAGTTGCATAGACCCCACAGCCTTTGGAATCGGCAGCCATGGAAAAGCACCTTTTACAAGCACTCAAGGAATGTATTGCGGCACTGTTGGCAGTGCAGCATACCATGACCTCAATGTCAGCCACCGTACAGCTGATCCTTGAGACACATGCACTGCCTGCAGGAGAGGCGTAGACCTCGGGGCATCGAAGGACGCCCAACACCAGTACCTGCTTGACCGATATCCCTTTCTAGCGTCTTGGGATTTGATGCGCCCTTGGGTATCAGTGCACTGTGCTCCAAACGAAGCTCCCAATCCCTTCTGGGTAAGAGACAGATGCAGACAGACTCAGAAGTACTTTGACTTCCTCTCCGAGTTTGATTCAGATGGCTGAGTCACCAACGTAGAATCTGAGGACATGTCAGAAAGCAAGTCCCCTGAGTTCCAGTCGGAACCTTCTCTAACTCATGAGCAGCACAAGTCTCTTTCTGAGGGCATGACCTTCCAAGAATTTGTAAAGGATGAGCCTAGGGCAGAAGAGTTGGAAATCCTACAGTTCTCCAGGAACAAGCAGGAAGTCAGTCCTCACATATGGGTGATGTCGGCGCTGACGGAGCCCTCATGTGGAGCAATTTCCCCAGCTTTCAAAGAAAGCCTTTGGGAACGCCTCGCGCATGTGCGTTCCCCTTCCCGCCCAAGGGTGCCATCTTGCTCAGTCTTTTTTCCGTAGAGCCCGACAGACGTCGTCCCATTTTTCTCGGAAAAAGTTGATTGTTTGACTATTTCTACCATTTTTGGTATCGGTTCGACACCGGTTCCCCTTCCCGCACTTGGCTCGGTACACTGGTATCGAGTCCGACTAACTTTTTCATTTTTGTCCTTAGTGACTAGCGTTCGCGCTCTTTTTCTTTTAACTGGCAGCCTGGTCTTTCGACCTCGCAGGGGCCCTTTTTCCCCAGATGACTGCCTGCGGGTTTAGAAAGTGTGATTGGTGTAGAAAACCTATGTCCCTCACCGACACCCATGACTGCTGCCTCCGCTGCCTCGGACCTGACCATGACCCGGTGGTCTGCGGTCCATGTAGCAAGATGTCCTCCAAGGCGTTGAGGAGCAGGCAGCACCAGCGCAAAACTATTTTCTCCGAGTCTGGATCCGTCCGGGCCAGGACCTCGTCAGAAGCCTCGACGTCTCGGTACTCTGAACCCAAGCACCATGAGGGGTCTTCTGAAAGAGGGTCTCCCACCCGGGAGCACTATAAGAAGGAGACCCGCGAGGGCTGCATCTCTGGAAGACTCCGATCGGCCAGGGCCCTTGTGTTCCAGGTCACAGATTGCCGAATGCCGCCCCGGGTTCGCCAAGTCAGAGAGGCCTGCCAAAATACCTCGTACGGAGCCGGAGGCATCGGACAAGATAATGCCTGTTGTCCTCATGGACTCTCCTCTGGGATAACCGGTGTCGGTCCCGGCATCGGGAACCGAGCCGGGGGCTGTGGAGCCTTCTGAGCTGGGTCTCAGGTTGGTGGCCTTGGAGAGCAGCGTGTCTGCCTTCATGGACCAGCAGCGGGCACTGATAGCCGGGTCTCACCCGCACATCTGCACCGACCACTGGGACCTCGACGTCTAAGTCAACCCCGGAGGCAGAGCCAGTCCTCGAGTCCATGTGGGCTTGAGTCGATTCTCGGCCAAGGTCTCCCTTGACCTCCCGTTCGTGACTGAGGTCGTCGTAGCAGGGGCCACTGGCGTCAGGACGAATGCGCTTGAAGCCTCGAGGCCGGAGCCCATCGAGTCCTTCTCGGAGGGCTCAGCCTGGGAGACGGAGGAGGAAGACTCGCCCACCGGACCCGGTACGTCCCATTGGACTCCCCGAGTTCGGAACCTCAGAGACGGTCACCCCCAGAGGACACCAGGTTCTCGGACTTTGTTAGGGATATGGCCAAAGCTTTGGCTTTCCCTGCAGATGCCGAGGAGGAGCCTCAAGCCTAGGAGCTTGATGCCCTCCAGTATGACTCTCCTCCAGAGGCGGCCCTTACTGAACCGGTGCCTCCGATGCTGGAATGGTTGATGCTCCGCATGTGGGAGTCCCTGACCTCGGCACCGGTCCTCAGCAAATGGGTCGATTCCATTTATCGAGTCTGTAAGAGCCCCGGGTTCCAAAAGGCGCAGCTGCCGCACAACTCCATAGTTGTGGAATCGGCCATGCAAAGGCTCAAGAGCCAAAAGACACACTCCTCGGTGCCTCCCAGCTGGGAGGCCCGGAACCTGGACGCTCTCGACAGAAAGTGCTTCCAGGGCTCGATGCTGTCATGCCGTGTCCAAAACATACCAGCTGTACATGGGCATGTGCTTAAGAGACCTGGCAGAGGAGATTGCCGAGTTCTCTGCTGGCCTCTGCGAGGAACCCTTGCAGCGCTTCAAGGCTCTGTCCACCGGGATCAGAGAGTGCTCGAAGTTTATGTCTCGCTCGGCCGACGACGGTTTCGAGGCTTCGGCCGGGGTAGGCACAGCCGGCATCGGTGCAAGGCGCCAGGGTTGGCTCATGTCGTCTGACCTTGAGCCATGGATATAGGACGTTGGTCGATGTCCCCTGCCGAGGCGATAACCTCTTCGGCAAACCCATGACTGAGAAGGCTGCTGAATTCGAGTCCGAGTACTTGACCCGGACAAGGCTGTCAAAGAAGACATCTGCTCCTTCTCACAGGAAGACGACCTCGGGGAAAAAGCCCTTTTACCCAAGGGAGGAACAGGCTTACAGAAACTACCCCACTTACCAGGCCTCCCCAGCAAACCAGCAGGGGCAGCAGGCCAAGGGAATGGCTCTCGTAAGTCTCAAACCCCCAAGCCTCCAGCTCCGGCTCCTGCCCAGCAGGGAGGGGGTTTTTGACTCCCTCTGCATAGCTCCTCTATCACTAGTGGTTTGGCCCTGCACAGGAGGTCGGCTGTCCCTGTATGCCTACAGGTGGCCAGCCATTACATCCGATACTTGGGTTCTAAGGATAGTCCAAGACGGCTATCTTCTCCATTTCAGCCAAGTACTTACTTCCTATTTCCCAGGAGAGCATCTCGGACCCCTCTTGCACAGGAACCTCCTCTTGCAGGAGTTGGCTGGTCTCATGGATCAGGTGGTGGAACCGGTGCCCCACCATCTGCAGGGGAAAAGGCTTTTACTCCAGGTATTTCCTGATACCGAATAGACAAGGAGGCCTTCGCCCCATCCTAGACCTGTGAAATCTCAACAAGTTCTTGGTAAAGGAAAAGTTCAAGATGCTTTCACTTGGGATACTTCTGCCTTACCTCCAGCAGGGAGACTGGCTATGCTCCTTGGAGCTAAAGGATGCTTATACACACATCCTCATACATCCAGACCACAGACAATACATCAGGTTTGTGGTCGGAGAAAACCACTTCCAATACAAAGTGCTTACCTTTGGTCTAGTTTCCGCTCAAAGGGTTTTCACCAAGTGCCTAGCTGTGGTAGCGGCCTTCCTCAGGAGCCAGGGGATCTTTGTGTTCCCTTACCTAGACGACTGGCTCATAAGGGGCCAGCCAGCTCAGGAGGCGCACCACGCCGCAGCTCGCACAACAGCTCTGCTTCAGCATCTGGGGTTCATGATCAATCATGCAAAGTCCTCTTTGCTCCCCACCCAGAACTTAGAATTCATAGGGGCAAGGCTCAACACTATGCAGGCCAGGGCCTACTTGCCACTGGACAGGGTAGACTGCCTGCTGTCTCAGGTGGGCATGGTGAGTCACATACCCCAAGTGTCAGCACGGAGGTTCTTATGCCTTCTCGGCCACATGGCCTCCACGGTTCATGTTACTCTCTTCGCACACATGCACATGCGGACAGCTCAGTGGGCCCTGCGGGACCAGTGGTCACAGGCCACAGGAAGCCTGTCTGACAGAGTGGCAGTATCCAAACCCCTGGTGCAGTCCCTGAAGTGGTGGTCACAATCAGGGAACCTCCTGAGGGGGATACCGTTCCAGCTTCCCATGCATACCAGGGTGCTGACCACGGATGCCTCCTTGATGGGCTGGGGAGCCCATTGTCAGGGCTCTTGCACTCAGGATCAGTGGACTCCTCAGGTGGTCACACTCCAGATCAACCTGTTGGAACTCCTGGCCATTCGCTTAGCTCTAAAAGCCTTTGCTTCTTTGCTCCGGGTACAGACGACCAACCAGGTGGCTATGTTCTCTGTGAACAGGGCAGCACAGGATTGCAGATCCTTTGCCAGGAGTTTCTGGACCTCTGTTCCTTCGCAGTTCAACACATGTCTCTCCATGAAGTTTACCTACTGAGCCAGGAGAACTGCCTGGCAGATAGACTGAGCAGAGTTCTTCAACCCCACGAATGGCAACTGAACAGGGAGGTTGCCCAGAAGATTTTCAACCACTGGGGCCTCCCATCCATGGATTTCTTTGCCAGTCCACAGAATCGTCAGTTGACCCGGTTCTGCTCCAGACAGCTGCACTCCCTCAGGGTAGCTGCTGATGCGTTTCTTCTCCCCTGGTCGGGGTGCCTCCTGTATGTTTTTCTACCTACGCCTCTGGTAGCGCGGATTCTCTTCAAGATTCGCAGGGACAAGGCCTGGGTGATCCTGGTAGCGCCCAGATGGCCCAGCCAGCCTTGGCTCCCACTTCAACTGGCGGTGGAAACCCTTCTCCCCTTGGGGGTGCAGCTCGACCTCCTCACCCAGGAGCAGGGTTCCCTCGTGCACCCCAATCCCAGATCCCTCAATTTGATGGCCTGGCTGCTGAGAGGGTAGGCCTTGCACCTCTTCTCTTACCCGAAGGGGTAGAAGAAGCGTTGTTAGCCTCCAGGAGGCTATCCACCAAAAACTCCTATGCATGTAAATGGTGCAGGTTCCAAGTGTGGTGTCACCAACATGCTGTAGAACCCTTCTCATCTCAGGTTCCCAAGATGTTACAGTATCTGCTTCATCTGAGCTGGGCCTCAAGTCTAACTCAGTCAGGGTCCACCTGAGTGCCTTGTCGGCTAACCATGCACCGATAGGCTCTCAGCCTCTCTCGGCTCACCCCTTGGTAGCCAGGTTTCTCGGGGGCCTGCTCCTGCTGAAACCTCCAATCCGCCCTCCAGCGACAGAGTGGGATCTCAACGTGGTCTTGCAGCAACTTACTTGGCCTCCTTTCGAGCCGATGGCAACTAGCTATCTGCGCTTCCTCTCCTGGAAGGTGCTCTTCCTGGTAGCACTCACGTTGGCAAGGTGTGTGAGTGAGCTGCAGGCTCTAGTGTCAGATAGGCTGTACACACGATTTTACAACAGGGTAGTGCTCCGCACGCACCCCAAATTACTCCCAAAAGTGGTTTCCTTGTTTCACCTCAACCAAGAGGTGGTTCTTCCCACCTTCTTTCCCAGGCCACATACCAACAGGGCAGAGGCAGTTCTGCATACCCTGGACTGTAAGAGGGCGCTCGCCTTCTACCTGGAGCATACGCAGGGACATCGGAGAGCTTCTCAGCTCTTTGTCTCTTATGACCCTAGTAAATTGGGTCTACCGGTCTCCAAGCACATGTTATCCACCTGGGTGGCAGACTGCATTGCCTGGGCATACAGAGCAGCTGACCTTCAGCTGCAGGATCGTATTACGGCCCACTGTGTCAGGGCTAAGGCCGCATCAGTAGCTAATCACCGCTCTGTTCCGTTGGCAGACCTCTACCAGGCCGCAACTTGGTCTTCAAGCCAGACTTTTGCAGCCCATTAGTGCCTGGAGGGGAAGTCCCGACGGGACAGCGTTTTCAGTAAGGCGGTACTCCAGAATCTATTCGAGATTTAGGCAACTCCGACCCTCCGGTGTGAGGCTACCGTGGGGATGCATTCTCGGAGAAAGTTCTCTCACTACTGTTGCGGCTCACCTAGAGGGAGCCTTTTTTCAGCTATAGGTTCTCAGTAGCCTGTAGCTCGGGAGTCCCATATGTGAGGACTGACTTCCTGCTTGTTCCTGGAGAAAGCATAGTTACTCACCTGTAACAGGTGTTCTCCAGAGACAGCAGGAATCAGTTCTCACGACCCTCCCTCCTCCCCTGGAGTTGCAGTCCTATTATTGCTTTTTATTATTTTTGCCATCTTTTTAGCTATGTCATCTGACTGAGCAAGATGGCACCCTTGGGCAGGAAGGGGACCACGCATGTGCGAGGCATTCCCAAAGGCTTTCTTTGAAAGCTGGGGAAATTGCTCCACACAAGGGCTCCGTCGGCGCCGACGTCACCAATATGTGAGGACTGATTCCTGCTGTCCCTGGAGAACACCTGTTACAGGTGAGTAACTACGCTTACTTCTTGGCTTCTAAGGAGGCAGTGACACCCATGTACCATATCCTGCAGAGTGTACAGATGACAAATGTGAGAGAACCCCCTTCAATGTACCTCTGGTTAGTAGAAGGCTCCCAGATTTGAAAAACCTCAGCTTCCACACCATTCCTTGGTGGTCAAATCTGCCCTAAAGAGAATCAAGAGTACCAAGACTCATTCCTCAGCACCCCCCCAGAGAGAGGGTCAGACATTTGACTCTTTAGGGAGATGTTTTCAGAGTCCCATGCTTGTAGCCTGTGCGACTTCTTACCAGGTCTACATGGGCATATTTTTGAAGAACTTCGTGTGCAACCTAGCTGATCTGGCCCAGTTTCTCCCTCCAAAGAAATTGGATCAATATAGTTTCCTAGTGGTCCACGACAAGGATTGCTCAAAGTTCATGCATCCTATGACACCTTCAAAATGGCTCCAAGAAATGCTGCCATAGGTACTGGCACCCGGAGATTCACTTGGCTCCAGTCATCAAACATGGAGCAAGCAGGGCAGAACAATGGCAGACGTCCTGTGCCATTAAGAGAATTGCTTCAGCAAAACATGTCAGAGAAGACTAGTAATATTGATAAAGCAGCATGTCACTCTCACCAGACTTATGTACATCTGAGCAACCCTCCTACCACAGGAGATACTAAGGTGGGGACCAGAAAAAGCATAGTTACTCAGCTGTAACAGGTGTTCTCCAGGGGTCAGCATGAATCAGTCTTCACATTTGGGTGACGTCAGCACCAACGGAGTCCGCATGGAAAATTCTCCCCAGCTTTCAAAGAAAGTCTTTGTGAGATGCACCATGCATGTGTGGTCCCCCTCCCGCTCAAGGGTGCCATCTTGTCACAGTCTGACGACATAGCTCTAAGGCAAAACAGCAAAAATAAAAGAGGAGCAACTTCACGGGGAAGAGGGAGGGTTGTGATGTCCCCAGAGAACACCTGTTACAGGTGAGTAACTATGCTTTCTCTGGGAACAAGCAGGAAGTCAGTCCTCACATATGGGACACCCTAGCTACAGGCTACTGAAAACCAGTAAAAACGCCATGAGTGACCTGAAAAGGGTGAGCCGTGAGCAGCAGCAACGGGGTCCAAGGCTAAAAGACTCGAGAGACCCAAGTGTCCAGTGGGAAACCAGCAGTCCGGTAGCTTGAACACAGAAGGGTCAGAGGGCGGGATTTGCCTACATTCCGAACAGATGACGGAGTAGTCTGGCTGAAGGCACTGTCCCATTATGACCCCCTCTCTAGGCAGTAATGAGCTGTGCAGGTATGGACTGAAGACCAAGTGGCGGCCTGGCAGATGTCCAACACAGGGACAGAATGCAGGTTTGCTTCAGATGTTGCCGTGGCCCTGACGCTGTGTGCATGAACTGGCACTCCAGCAAGAGCCCAGGCCGTTCATAGGCAAGGGCAATGCAGTCTGCCACCCAGGTGGACAAAGTCCCCTTGGTCACCACCTCCCCTAGCCAACTGGGGTCATAGGAGACCAAAAGCTGAGGCTTTGCGGTGGCCCTGGGTACACTGGAGACAGACGGATAGGGCCCTCCTACAATTCAGGGTATGCAGTACGGTCTCTGCCCTGCTTGCATGAGGCTGTGGAAAGAAAGTGGGTAACACCATCTCCTGAATGAGGTGGAAAGGGGAGACAATCTTACGAAGAAACTTGGGGTGTGTGCAGAGCACTATCCTGTTCTTATAAAACCTTGCGTAAGGCGAGTCTGCCACCAATACCTGAAGCCTGACGACCTTGCGAGCGGATGTAAATGCCACTAGAAAGATAATCTTCCATGAGAGGTACCACAGGTGGCAGGTAGCCAGGGGCTTGAACAATGGTCCGGTGAGCCAAGATAGCACCATATTGAAGTCCCACTCCACCATAGGAGGGTAGATGGAGGGCTTGGATAACAAGAGGCCCCTCAGGAAGCAGGTCACAAGGGGCTAGACAAAGAGGTTTGCCATCAATAAGGTGGTGGTGTACCACCAGAGCACTCAGGTGCACCCTGACTGAATTGGACTTTAGCCTTGCCTGAGACAGATAAAGCAAATATTACAGTACACGCTGCACAGAGCATGAGAATGGGTTAACCTGCCGTTCCACACACCATACCAAGAATCTGTGCCATTTGAAGGCATAGGTTCATCTCGTGGAGGCCAGTAGGACCTCATCTACCTTCCCTGAGAGGATAAAAGGGGCCAAGGCTACCCTTTCAGCAGCCAAGCTGTTAGCTATAGGGACCTCAGATTGGGGTGTAAGAGGGGGCCCTCCTCCTGCGACAGTAACCGGGGCACTCCCCAGGGGGACCGGGGCACTATGGACAAGCAAAGGAGGAGTGGGAACCACGGTTGCCTGGGCCACTGGGGGGGGGGGTGAGTAGTATCAGGGATGCCCCCATCATGCTGAGCCTTGAAGTGGATCTTAGCAATCAGCAGCATGGATGGGAAAGGATTTAAAAAGCCCTCTCTCCATGGAATGAGGAACGCATCTGCTGCCACCCAGGACGGATGCGTCTGGTGGGAGCAGAAGCGGGGCAGCTGTGAGTTATTCGGACTCAAAGAGGTCCATCAACAGAACCCCCAGAGCTGGAAAAGCTGAGAGGCCACTCTGGGGTCTAGCTGCCACTTGTGCGGCTGGAGGACCCTGCTCAGCTTGTTAGCCAGGGCGTTAAGCTGGCCCAGCAAATACACTGCCCGCAGGAATATCCCATTGCAGTTTGCAAACAAGCAGAGGGAGTAGGATCCTGTGTCCCCCCTGCTTGTTCATGTAGAACATCGCTACCTGATTTTTTGTCTGGACTAACACCGACTGGTGCTGCAGGCATTGGTGAAAAGCACGGCGAGCCAGGAATATAGCTCGAAGCTCCAGCAGGTTGATCTGCTGCTGGCATTCGGACTGTGAACAACTGCCCTGTGTGCAGAGATCTTCGCAATGAGCACTCCAGCCCAGCAGGGAAGTGTCCGTGGTGAGGATCCTCTGGGGATCTGGGGCATGGAAGGGCATCCTGGCCCAGAGGTGCAGTGGCACCTGCCACCAGCTGAGAGAGTCCATGAGTTGGCGGGTCACTGTCACCTTGTCTTGCAGCCATCCCGCGGCATGGGTCCACTGGGAGTGGAGGCGGGCATCGGGGGTGACATGAACCATGGATGCATGTGGCCCAGCAAACGTAGCAGAAGGTGAGCAACTATGGTGCATCTGCACTGGTAGTCTGCGGCCTGTGCCCTGCAGTTGGCCCTGTCCAGAGGAAGGCAGGCTCTGGCCAGAAGGATGTCCAGTCGGTCCCCTATGAACTCCAGACACTGTCAGGAGGAGGTGAGACTTGGGATAGTTTATGATGAACCCCAGATGATGTAGGATGCTGATGGTGTGGCCCATGGCCTGCTGCACCTCAGCGGCTGTGCCTCCTCTTATGAGCAAATCATCCAGGTAGGGAAAGACGAAGGTCCCTGGGAGGTGGAGGTAGGCCACAACTATGATTCTGACTATGTTTTTTGCTTATTATAAACCGCTCTGGTACCCATGGTGTGGGCGGTATATAAAGAAACAAAGATAAAGATAAAGATACCACTAGGCATTTGGTGAAGACCCTTGGTGTAGAGGCTAGGTCAAAAGGTGAGACCCTGTATTGGTAGTGGCCACCCCCCCACCATGAACACGAGGTACTGCCTGTGGCTGGGATGAATAAGGATGTGTGTGTTTGCATCCTTTAGATCTAAGGAGCATAGCTAGTCTCCCTGCTGGAGATATGGCAGCAATGTCCCAAGAGATAGTATTTTGAACTTCTTCCTCATCAGAAACCTGTTTAGATCCCATGGGTCCAGGATGGGTCTCAGGCCCCCCATTCTTATGGGTACGAGGAAGTACCTGGAGTAGAACCCCCTGCCCCAGAGATGTGGGAGAATGGGTTCCACTGCCTTGTCCTCAAGAAAGTCCACGTGCTCCTGCAGTAGCAGGGTCTAGTGAAGGGGAGTCCTGGTGGGTTCCCCTGGGAAGAATGGAGGGCGTGTCTGCTCCAAATGGAGGAGGTAGCCCTCCCGGACCACCTGTAGAGCCCAGATATCGAAGGTGATGGCTGGCCACCTGTGGGCGGGGGGGGGGGGGGGGGGGAGAGGCTATGCCCAAGGAGTCAAAATATCCCTTCAGGCTGAGCCAGAGTACCTAGGTTTTGGGAGTCTTGGGCTTACGAGGGCCATTCCTTTGTCCCTTAGCCTGCTGACCCTGCTAGGCAGGCCTGATACTGAAGGTAGTTTCCGTAAGCCCTTCCCTTCCTTGAGTAAGGAGGCTTTTTACTCAGGCCTTCCATCTGGGAAGGGTAATGGTCTTCTTGGAGAGCCTGGTCCTTGTCAGGAACTCAGACTCCAACTCTGCAGCCTTATCAGTCATGGGTTTTTCAAAGAGGTTCTCTCCTTGGCAGGGGACATGGGCCAATTTGTCCTGAAACTATTGTTCCAGGTTGGAAGACTGTAGCTAAGCCTGGCACAGGGCACCGATGCCTGCCGCGGCTACTCTAGCTGACAACTCAAAGCCGTCATAGGTTGCCTGAGTCATGAATTTAGAACACACTCTGATGGCAGAGGACAGATTCTGGAACTGTAGGAGGGGTTCCTCAGAGAGACCAATCGAGAACCTGGCAAGTTCCTTTGACAGGTCTCTCGAGTACATGCCCATGTAGAACTGGTATGCCTGGATCTGGCCAATGAGCATAGAGCCCTGGTAGCACTTTCTGCCCAGGGCATCCAAGGTGTGGGTCTCCCTACCCAGGGGCATAGAGGAGTGTGTTTTCTGGCTTTTGAGCCAATGCAGCTGACTCCATTACCATGGAGATATGCGGCAGCTGTGCTTTCTGGAAGCCCACACTCCGGTGGACCGGATACATCGAATCCAGCCGTCTGCTCACAATGAGTACCGATGCGGGTGTTTACCACATGGGGAGGCGCAGCCATTCAGGGATCGGGAACGGGCACTGTGAGTGCCTCCTTCAGAGGGCCTTGTACTGGAGGATTTCTAATTCCTCAGTACGAGGGTACTCCTCCGACTCTGTGTCAAACGTCAGTGCCTTGGCCATGTCCCGGACAAAGTTGAGGAAAACCATGTCCTTGGGCGGGGACTAGCACCAGGTCTCGGAAGGAGATGGGTCCGAAGGCACATCGTAATGGTGACCGGTGTCCGGGGATTCGTCGTCCTTGGTCTCCCAGTCCGACTCATAGTCAGTTGAGTCATTGAGAGCTGTCCGTGCCTCGGATATCGGGTGCCTAGCCCGACAGCCTGTTTCCCCTGGAGGCTCTGCAGGCAGACCGCCGACACTCATCAGGGAGGACCTCGGCCTCGAGAATCAGACAGAGATAGAGACAGAGATCGAGGATTTTCTCAAGATCAGTGGTGCTCAAGGATTGGCTCAACATCCAGGGAAGCCTCAATGTTGAGGGGCAGTGATCTGGGCAGATGACCCGGTGGAATTGGGCATCATTGCCTGCTGCTGGGCCATGAAGACAGACAAGCTGTGCTCCAAGGTCGCAATTCTGGTCTCCAGTCCAGGTGGCTCTGTAGCATTCGACACGGGCACAGAGGGTCTCAGGCCTGGCGGTGGCTCTGATGAAGGGGAGTCCTTGACCAGCATGGCCTCAAGGGTCTGAGGCAAACGATTCCTGTCGGGTGACCTCACTTGGCCGTTCCTGCTCTGACCCCTCGGAGTCTCAGCGAGGACTGCGGGACTTACCTGCCGTCCCCGACTCATCCACGGACGTGCCCCTTAAGGATTTCTTCTTCTTCTGGAGGACCTGCGCCCTTGGTCTGGGTCACCCTAGGCTTCCTAGGTTCTGGAGGGGGCCATGGAGCGCGGTGTCACCGAAGACAGAGTCTGACCTCTGAAAAATGTTATTGTGCTGCTGCTGACAACTCTATTCAATTTAATCTTTATTTGCATTTATACAAGAATACTCAAGCATTCACATGAATGAACCAAGAAATATATGGAATATCTTTAGTTATTTCTATTTTGTATAACTTAAGGAAGAAAAAAACTAAATCCAAGTATTAGTCCACAAAGAAAATCAAAAGGGAAAAAAAGGGGAGGCTCTAAGAAAATACAATACAACTCTTAATGGCCTTGGAGGACATCCTTTTACAAACATCATAATCCAGGGGTTGTGGTCCAGCCCAAGGCAACGGAGGCAGCAGTCATGTGTGTTTGTGAGGGACATGGTAGGCGAGCATCGATCACACGTCTTAAATCTGCTAGCAGAAGCCATGGGGAGAAAAAGGGCCTCAGCAAGGTCAAGGATCCGAGACTGCCAGTGAAAAAGGAGGTGAAACTGCGCCAGAACAACAAGGAAAAAGAAAGAAAATACAGACCAGATACGCGAGGCTGAGGCAAGAGAGTTCGGGATGGGAAGTAACCGGTGCACGACCAGGGAAAAAACTAAAAAAAAAAACAAAGAAAATTAAGCACTTTTTCCAGAGAAAACAGACACATGTCCAGTGGGCTCCACAGAAAATAATTAGACCAAGGCAAGATGGTACCCTTTGGACAGGAAGGGGACCACGCATGCATGGTGCATCTCCCAAAGGTTTTCTTTGAAAACTGGGAAGAAGCTTCCACGTGGGCTCTGTCGGCACAGACGTCACCCATATGTGAGGACTGACTTCCTGTTTGTTGCCAGAGAAAGTCTTACTACCCTCGTAGTCATAGGTACTTCACTGGGGCCAAACCTCCCAGCCCAAACAGGCTCCTTGCCAACAGCAGCATAGAGAAAAGCTGCAGAAGGCCCAGCTTACTCCTCAGCTAAAACCTGGGGTGAGGTTTGGAGCATAGCCACTCTTCAGATAACCACAAAAGGAAACCCTCCAGTCAGAGGAAGGCTCACTCTTTTTGCACAACAGTGGCCCCTCATAACCTTGGACTTATGGGTCCTACAAATCATTCAAAGCGGTTACAAACTTCATTTATTGGAGCTGCCACCAAATTGTCCCCCGAGAGTGCATCAGCTTGACCCTCTGCATCAGGAACTACTTCAGAGAGAAATCACCATCCTCTTGTCAGATCTCATGATGGAGCTTGTGCCACCAGAGCAGAAAGGTCAATGTTTTTATTCCAGGTATTTAATGATCCCCATGAAAACAGGGGGGGGGGGGGGTTGCGGCAGGGGGAGATACTGTCCCATCCTAGACCTAAGAGACAAAAGTTCAGAATGATTTCTCTAGGCATCCTGCTGACTTACCTTCAAGAAGGAGATTGACTATGCTTCCTGGATCTGAAGGACGCATACACCCACATACCGATACATCCTGTGAGTGGTATGTATCTCCAATTTGTCCTGGGAGAACAACATTTCCAGTGTTGCCATTTGGCCTGGCCTCAGCAACTTGTGTCTTTACAAAATGCCTTATGGTAGTAGCTGCTTACCTCTAGATGCTGGGAGTGTTTGTCTTACCCTATCTGGAAGATTAGCTGATGAAGAATTACAACTCTGGAAGGGGTTCAAGAATCAACATCACTGACCATTCAGATGCTGGAACTACTAGGGTTCATTATATCTTACCCAAAGTCCCACCTTCAACCTACCCAGCAGTTGGAATTCATTGGAGTCCTGCCGGCACAACTCGGGCAAGAGCCTTTCTACCACATGACCGTCTGCACAGGCTGACAGCACGGGTGCGGTAGACTCAACTGAGTTAGAAGGCGACAGCTCACATGATGTTGACCATACTAGGCCACATAGCCTCTACAGTGCATGTCACACCTCCACATGAGGCAGGCTCAGTGGGAACCGAGAGCTCAGTGGACCCAGGCAAGGGTCAACTCAGGGATCATTTGTATGTCATCGCCCCTCTCGTTCAGTCATTGCAGTGGTGGGCAGTCCACCACAATCTTCTTCCAAACTGCTCCTTCCCAAAGAGTCCTGACAACAGACACATTTAAGTCAAGGTGGAGAGCTCATCTCGATGGGTTGCACATCCAGGACAAATGGTCCATCCAAGAAAGTTCCAAGAAGTTGATATGATGGAGACTAAGAGCAGTGGCAAACGCTCTGAAGGCTTTCCAAAATCAACCGGACAACCAAATTGTTCGGATTCAGACTGACAATCAGGTTGCTATGTTCTACATTAACAAGCAGGGAGGAATGACTCCTGTGTTGGAAAGCAGTCAGGTTGTGGAAGTTCACCATCGCACATAGGATGAAATTGAGAGCCACATACCTGCCAGGCGAGCAAAACACTCTGGCAGACAGACTGAGTTCAGTTCTCTAGCCGCACTAGTGAATGGTGGATAGGGAGATTGTGACTCGCATCCTTCGAGAGTGGGGCACCCACTCGATAGTTCTGTTCACCACCCCACAGAATGCTCAGGTGAATCAATTCTGCTCAAGAGTAATAACACACAGCAGACTGGTGTCAGATGCTTTCCTTCTGCACTGGGGGTAGGGTCTTATGTACGCTTATCCTCCAATACCTCTCCTTGCGAAGACCCTCCTGAAGCTCAGAATAGATGGTGGCACAATGATTCTCATTGTTCTCTACTGGTTCAGACAGCCTTAGTTTTCCCTCATGCTGCAACTCAACAGTCTGGAGCCACTATGGCTCGGCCATGCACCAGATCAGATATCGCAGGAGGGCGGGACAATGTTGCACCCCAACATCTGGTCCTTGGCCCTCATGATTTGGATGTTGAGAGGCTAATGTCTCAGTTCAACCTGTCGGATGGTTGCACGATGCAAGGTTCCACATTAGGAACCACCACCCCCTAGGAAAAGGATTTAGGCATCATCGTAAATAAAGTGTAGTTACTCGCCTACTGTAACAGGTGATCTCAGGGAGCAGCAGGAATTTAGTCTTCATATATGGGTATCGTTGGTACCAACGGAGCCTGCGTGGGAACGCTCCCCAGCAGGAATGTAGTCTTCACATATGGGGATTCCCTAGCTGCAGATGCCAGGGAGATAGCCCCAGGAAGTTGTCAGCCCTTGTAAAAAGGCCATGCTTCCTCCAATGGATCTCTGGCATCCTACCAGGGATGGTGGGTAGGAGTTGAATAAAGTCTGAAAAAGGTGTTGAAGACCAGCCTGGCCGAACAAGGCAACCCGGTGGGAGTCCTTGTCCAAGCAGTAGTGGGCTGTGAAGGTATAGACCGAAGTCCAAGTGGCTGCTCGACAAATGTTGATAGACACAGAGTGAAGGTGAGCAATTGAGGCTGCCATGGTTCTCACATTGTGAGCTGTGACATGGCCAAGAGGAAGGTTCTTATTCTCATAAGCAAAGGCTATGCACTGTGCAATCCAGTTAGACAGAGTTCTTTTGGAAACTGGAAGTCCCAAATGATCAAAAAGGATCAAAAGCAACGAAGAGTTGAGAAGATTTTCGATATTGCTGTGTCCTTTGCAAGTAAAAGGCCAAAGCTCTTTTACAGTCCAAAGTATGAAGGTTCCTTTCTGCACTGGAGGCATGAGGCGTGGATGGTGTCTTCGAGAGCGTTTTGGTTTCCTAGACCATGGGATGCTGTTCCAAGGGTTGCAGAGCAGAGATGGCATCCATCTGTCCAAGAAAGGTCAACGCATCTTTGGTAGTAGACTGGCTAATCTACTGAAAAGGGCTTTAAACTAGATTCGTTGGGGATGGGTGAAGAAAGCCCCCAGGTAAGTGAAAGCCCCCAGGTAGGTGATACATTAAATACCTTTATGGAAATGGGTAACACATGGAACGCAGTGTGTATTAATGCCCGTAGCATGGGAAATAAGATCCCTGAAGTTGAAGCTTTGGTGGGAGTTGCTGACTTGGATTTAGTGGCAGTTACAGAAACATGGTTCACAGAAAACCATGACTGGGATGTAACTATACCTGGCTATACTTTATTCAGAAAGGACAGGGTAGGAAGAAGGGGAGGAGGAGTGGCACTATATGTAAAAACTACTATTAAAGCTTTGGAATTACAGAGCTTAAAAGGGAGAGAGGAGGCATTGTGGGTTAAACTAGAAAGAGGGAAAGAGAAATCTATTTGCATTGGTGTGATATACAGACCTCCCTCACAAGAGGAAGAGGTGGACAGAGAGTTAATTGAAGACATACGCAGCATTGCTAGGAAAGGGGAAGTGCTACTGCTAGGAGATTTCAATATGCCAGATGTTGATTGGCACATTCCTGTTGCAGTATCATCTAGAAGTAAGGAGATCCTGGATTCTCTACAGGGAGAACTATTCAGGCAATTGGTGACAGACCCCACACGTGAAGGGGCCATACTGGACTTGGTGCTTACCAATGGTGAAAGTGTTTCTGATGTTGTAGTGGGAGATCATTTTGCATCCAGTGATCACCAGATGGTGTGGTTCAGTATTAGGACTAGGGCTGTTAGAATCCATTCCAAGGTGAAGATCTTAGACTTTAGGAAGACTAACTTTGCGAAGATGGGCCAATACCTCACGGAGTCCTGAGTGGGATGGGAACAGCTGGGGGATGTAGAAAAACAGTGGGCAAAGCTGAAAGGGGGTATTTTAAAGGCAACCAACCTTTTTGTTAAAATGGTAAATAAAGGCAAAAGGAACAGGAGACCGCTATGGTTTTCGAAGGAAGTAGCTGAAAAAGTGAAGAAAAAGAGGGAGGCCTTCATGAAATACAAGAGATCACAGAGAGAGGAAGACAGGCATCTGTATTTGAAAAAATTAGAGAAGCTAGCAAAGTAGTCAAGAAGGCAAAGATTCAAAAGGAGGAGGAAATAGCCAATGCAATAAAATGGGGGGATAAGACATTTTTCAGATATATTAGTGAGAAGAGGAAGGGCAAAAGTGATATTGTCAGACTCAAGGATGCAGGGGGGGGGAATATGTAGAAGCTGATAAGGATAAAGCGGAATTGCTTAACAAATATTTTTGTTCTGTGTTCACAGATGAAGAACCAGGAGCAGGACCTCAGAAAACACCCACAAATAAGAACAGAAGCGAGGGACATCTTGAACAATTTTCAGAAGACTGTGTTCGTGAGAAACTAGCTCAACTTAAAGTAGACAAAGCGATGGAACCGGATGGGATACACCCTAGAATACTGAGGGAACTTGGGGACGTTCTAGCAGCTCCACTGACTGACCTTTTCAATGCCTCGTTGGAGTCGGGAGTGGTGCCAAAGGACTGGAGAGAGGCTCATGTGGTGCCTTTACACAAAAGCGGAAGTAAGGATGTGGTTGAAAACTACAGGCCGGTTAGTTTAACTTCAGTGGTGAGTAAATTATTGGAAACGCTGCTGAAAGAGAAAATAGTGAGGTTTCTGGAGTCCGGCGAATTACAGGATCCGAGGCAGCATGGATTCACCAGAGGCAGGTCTTGTCAGACAAATCTGATCGATTTCTTTGACTGGGTGACCAGGGAGTTGGACCGAGGGAGAGCTCTAGATGTGGTGTATTTAGATTTCAGTAAAGCCTTTGACACTGTTCCTCACAGGCGACTTATAAACAAACTGAGCACCCTAGGGATGGACCCTAAAGTTACTGCTTGGGTTAGAAATTGGTTGGGTGGGAGGCGACAAAGAGTACAAGTAAATGGAGCTCACTCTGAGGAGAAGGATGTTACCAGTGGTGTGCCCCAGGGATCTGTCCTTGGTCCGATTCTTTTTAACATCTTTGTTAGTGATATAGCGGAAGGGCTGTCGGGTAAGGTTTGCCTCTTTGCGGATGATACCAAAATCTGTAATAGAGTAGACACCCAGGAAGGTGTAGATAACATGAGGGGGGATCTAGCTAAGCTTGAAGAATGGTCTAGAATTTGGCAGCTGGGATTTAATGTTAAAAAATGTAAGGTCATGCATTTGGGCTGCAGCAATCCAAGGGAGCAATACAGTATAGGAGGTGAAGTACTTTTGTCTACTAAAGAAGAGCGGGACCTAGGCGTGGTTGTGTCTGATGATCTTAAAGTAGCTAAACAGGTAGAAAAGGCGACGGCAAAAGCTAGAAGGATGCTTGGGTGCATACGGAGAGGAATGGCTAGCAGAAAAAAGGAGGTGATAATGCCTCTGTATAAGTCTTTGGTGCGACCTCATTTGGAGTATGGTGTGCAATTCTGGAGACCGCACCTTCAAAAGGATGTGAACAGGATGGAGTCGGTGCAGAGGGTTGCTACTAAAATGATTAATGGGCTTCATTATAAAGCATATGAGGACAGACTTAAGGATCTTAATATGTACACCTTAGAGGAAAGGCGGGATAGAGGTGATATGATTGAGATGTTTAAATACCTCCGTGGCATAAATGTTCAGGGAGAGAGCCTCTTTCAATTGAAAGCAAGTTCTGCTACGAGGGGACATGGGATGAGGGTGAAGGGAGATAGATTCAGGAGTGATATGCAGAAATATTTCTTTACGGAAAGAGTAGTGGATCCGTGGAATAGTCTCCCAGTGGAAGTGGTGGAGATGAGGACAGTGACTGAGTTCAAAAAAGCATGGGACCAACACAGAGGATCTCTAAAGGTAAAAAGTGGACTGTTGTAGTTGTTGTTATGGAAGGACAGACTAGATGGGCCTTGTGGTCTTTTTCTGTCATCATGTTTCTATGTTTCTAATACAGGAAGGTAAACCGCTTGGTTTAAATGGAAAGGCAAAACCACCTTTGGCATAAAGTGTGGATGAGTCCTAAGAGCAACCTTATCATGGTGAAACCTTGTGTAAGGAGGATCAGCCACTAAAGCTTGCAATTCACTAATGTGGCGTGCGGATGTGATTGCAATGAGGAAGATGACCTTCCAGGAAAGGAATTTCAGAGATGTAGTGGTTAAAGGTTCAAAGGGCGGTTTCATGAGCTGCCCGAGGACAAGATTCAAGTCCCATGCCACCAGTGATGGCTTAATGGGAGGTTTTGTTAAAAGAAGACCTCTCATATATCTCACTATGAGAGGATGAGAGGAAATAGGTTGTCCACTTAGAGGCTTGTAAGAAACTGCAATAGCACTAAGATGGACTCTTACCGAATTTGTCTTAAGACCAGCATTTGACAAATGAAGAAGATACTCCAGTATCGATTCCAGAGGTATCGCAAGGGGGTTAAGACCCTTCTGCAAACACCATATGGTAAACCTTTTCCATTTAAAGGCGTAAGAGCGTCTTGTGGAGGGTTTTCTAGAAGCTTTAAGGATATCCTTTACCTACTGGGAAAGGTTGAGATCCTGAAGTTCTAGGCTTTCAGCAACCAGGCCCTGAGATGCAGAGACTGGGGATTGGGATGCCACAGCATCCTGTTCTCTTGGGAGAGAAGATCTGGAGCAGACCCCCAACTCCAGAGGTGGAGCTTGAGAGAGATGTAGAAGCAGAGGGTACCACGTCTGCCGTGGCCAGCGTGGAGCTATGAGAATCATGTGACCTCTGTGTCTCTGAAGCTTGAATAGTGTTTTGGGGATGAGGGGAATGGGTGGGAAGGCATAGAGGAAGTCCTGACCCCAGTGAAGGAGGAAGGCGTCCCTTGCCTGACAATGTCGAGCCGGAATTCTGGAACAGAACTGGGGAAGTTTGGCATTCAGTGGACTTGCAAAGAGATCTATATCCGGGGTTCCCCAGATCTGAAATATTTGGGCAACCTGGTCTGCATGGAGAGACCATTCGTGTGGTAGCAGAACTTGACTGAGTTTGTCTGCCCAAGAGTTTTGAGTGCCTGGAAGATACACCATAAGCAGATGAATCTGATGCTCTCCGCAAGGGCCCATAGTTGTAAAGCTTCGTTGCATAACACAGAGAGCCTGTTCCACCCTGCTTGTTCACATAGAACTTGGTTACCTGATTGTCCGTTTGAACTAGGACTGTCTTGTAGCTGAGCTGGGCGTGGAATACTCGAAGAGCAAGGAAGACTGCTCTGAGTTCCAGGAGGTTGATGTGAAGACACGCCTCCTGTGGAGTCCAGGTACCCTGGGTAGAGAGATCGTGCAGGTGGGATCCCCATCCCACCTGTGAATCATCTGTTAGGGTGGCTTGGAATAGGGGTTGCTGGAAAGGAGACCCCACCAGAAGGTTTCTGAGTGATTGCCACCATTGGAGGGACGAAATAAGACGCTATGAGCTTGTTATTTTGTCCGACAGGCGACCTGAGGCCTGTGTCCACTGAGTGGATAAAGTCCACTGGGCTGCTCGCATGTGGAGGCAAGCATAAGGAACCACATGTACTGTGGATGCCATGTGGCCCAGGAGTAGCATTTCTCGAGCAGTGAGATAAGGTTTGAGCACTGCTTGGGAAGCTAATTGTACTATGTGAAGACAGTGGGGCTGTGGGAGGAAAGCCCTTGCCTGTCTGGTATCCAGGTGAGCTCCTATGAAATCTAGGGACTGAGTGGGAGCAAGATTGGATTTTGGGAGATTTATGACCAGTCCCAAATATTGAAGGATTTGCATTGTGCGAAACAGAGCAGAGCTGGCTTCTGGCACTGTGGGGGCTAGAATGAGCCAATCGTCTAAGTAAGGGAAGACAAATATCCCCAGAGTGCGGAGGAATACTGCTACCATAGCCATGCATTTTGTGAATACTCTTGGTGCAGAAGCCAGGCCAAAGGGAAGAACCCTGTATTGGAAGTGCTTTTCTTGAAACAGGAATCGGAGGAATCTCCTGTGATGTGGATGGATGAAAATATGAGTATACGCATCCTTGAGATCTAGAGAACAAAGCCAATCCTGACTTTGAAGGTATGGCAGCAGAGTTCCTAGAGAGACTATTTTGAACTTCTCTCGGAACAGATATTTGTTCAACTCTCAGAGGTCTAAAATGGGACTGTGTCCTCCTGTCTTCTTTGGAATAAGGAAATAGGGGGAGTAGAACCCTGTACCCTGTTGGAAAATGGATATGTCCTCTATTGCGCAAGGAGTGTTGTGACCTCTTGACCTAAGAGATTGTCGAGAGAGGTCTGAGAATTGAACTGTCTTACTATTGTAGGAGGGGGCATGCTGTGAAAATGAAGCTTGTACCCCTCTCGTACAATGGACAGAGTCCAATTTTCTGCTGTTATTTGGTGCCATCTGTTGGCAAAATGACATAACCTGCCTGGGATGGCTGAGGGTTCTGGACCCTTCAGGGGCAGGAAGGCGAAGTTCTCTAGAAAGGAGTCAAAGCCCCTAAGGAGGCTGAGCCTGCTGAGCTGGCTGAGGTTTAAGTTTTTGGCTTCTTTTGTTGTCTAGGTTGTTGCCGTTGTCCCTTTTGGGCAGTCTGACCTGGACAGTGTCCCTGTTGGGCATAAGAAGGATAAAACTTTTTTTCTTATTGAAAAATGTTTTAAAAAAAAAAAAAAAAAGTGTATTTTTTCCTTGCAGGATCGGCTGTAGATTTTGACAACCTATCCAATGTGATATTGTGTCAGCATCTATTTCATTAGCCTTCTCCTGCCAATTCGTGCCAAAGAGATTTTCTCCTGTGCAAGGAATGTTTCCTAATTTATCTTGTACCCAAATTTCCAAGTCAGATACCTGAAGCCAGGCAGACGTGCAACAACAACAATAGCAGAGGTTCTGCTGATGCACTCAAAACATTAAAAGGCTGCACGGTTTACAAACTCGGAAACATCCTGAGCATGTTTGACAAGAGTAAGATAGTCCTGTCTTTTGTCATCAGGAAGAAGGGGGCTCATAAGCTCCAAGTCTCCTGTGACCTCTTTAAGGAACATTCCCATATACAGGATATAGGAGCTGATCCTAGCTGAGAGAATGGAAGCTTGGAAGCATCGACGCTCAAAGGCATCGAGAGTCCTGCATTCACGACCTGGAGGATTGGATGCATGCCTCTCTGCACTTTTCATCCTACGCATGGCTGATTCCACTACCATTGAATAGTGTGGTAACTGAGTTTTTTGGAAGCCAGGACAAGGTGGAACTTGATGCATAGTATTGAGTCTCTGAGAACAAGGAGATGTGGTTAAAGGCGTTTCCCACATCCTCAGCATAAGATCAAAATCTCTTCCAAAGACGGGGAAGCTGTAAAACTAGAGGGCATGACATGAAGCTGCAAGGTGGTAAATTGAAAGGCAATGTCAGGAAAGCACAGTTACTTACCTGTAACAGGTGATCTCTGGGAACAGCAGGAATAAGTCTTCACATATGGGTATCGTCAGTACCGACGGAGCCTGCGTGGGAACGCTCCCCAGCGTCCAGTAGGAAAGCTTTTGGGAGCATCCCACAGCGCCTGTGCGCTGCCTTCCCGCCTTTCCCAACCGCCTCTCTCCAGTTCGAGTTTTAAAGCTGAGACAAAGAGAGAGAGGAAGGAAAGGAAAGATAGATAGAGAGAAACAACTCCTAGGGGAGGTGGGAGGGTTGTGAAGACTTATTCCTGCTGTTCCCAGAGATCACCTGTTACAGGTAAGTAACTGAGCTATCTCCAGGAACAAGCAGGAATGAGTCTTCACATATGGGGACTCCCCAGCTAGAGATGCCAGGGAGATCCCCAAGGTTGTGAGTCCCTGAGAAGGGCTCTACCTCCCCCCATGGATCTCGGGCATCCAACCAGGGATGGTGGGTAGGAGTTGATTAGATATGGAACAGGTGTTTGAGAACAGCCTGACCAAACAAGGCATCCCGGCGGGAGTCCTTGTCCAAGCAGTAATGTGCTGTAAAGGTATGAACCGAGGCCCAGGTGGCCGCTCGACAGATTTGGTCGATGGACACAGTTTAGATGAGCCATAGAGGCTGCCATGGCCCTGACATTGTGAGCTGTGACATGGCCCTCCAGAGAAAGGTTCTTACTCTGGTAGGCGAAAGAAATACACTGAGCAATCCAATTGGACAGTGTTCTTTTAGAGACTGGAAGTCCTAATTGAGAGTTATCAAAAGCAACAAAGAGTTGAGAGGACTTTCTATGTTGCTGTGTCCTTTGTAAGTAAAAAGCGAGCGCTCTCTTACAATCCAGGGTATGGAGATTCCTCTCTGCACTTGATGCATGAGGTCCTGGAAAAAAGACAGGTAAATATACCTCCTGGTTCAGATGAAAAGGTGAGACCACTTTAGGCATAAAGTGTGGATTGGTCCTGAGGACTACCTTGTCATGATGGAACCTTGTATAAGGAGGATTAGCCACCAAGGCTTGCAGCTCACTGATGCGGCGAGCTGAGGAGACTGCAATGAGAAAAATAACCTTCCAGGAAAGGAATTTCAAGGAGGTGGTGGCTAAGGGTTCAAAGGGTGGCTTCATAAGCTGGCCAAGAACCAGATTCAAGTCCCATGCCAATGGAGGTGGTCTAATGGGGGGTTTAGTTAAAAGAAGGCCTCTCATGAATCTTGCAATAAAAGGATGAGAGGAAATAGGCTGTCCATTGAGAGGCTTGAGGGATGCTGCAATAGCACTCAAATAGACTCTTACTGAATTTGTTTTAAGGCCTGCATGGGATAAATGCAGCAAATACTCCAGTAAAGAATTCAGAGGTATTGCCAGAGGGTTAAGCGTAGTTACTCACCTGTAACAGGTGTTCTCCAGGAGCAGCAGGAATCAGTCCTCACATATGGGTGACGTCGGCGCCGACGGAGCCCTCGCGGAGCAATTTTCCCCAGCTTTCAAAGAAAGCCTTTGGGAATTGCAGCGCGCATGCGCGGTCCCCTTCCCGCCCAAAGGTGCCATCTTGGCCAGTCTGATGACATAGCGAAAAGACAGCAAAAAAATTTGCAAAAACCAAATCATATGACTGCAACTCCACGGGGAGGAGGGAGGGTTGTGAGGACTGATTCCTGCTGCTCCTGGAGAACACCTGTTACAGGTGAGTAACTACGCTTTCTCCAGGACCAAGCAGGAAGTCAGTTCTCACATATGGGACTCCCAAGCTTAAGGCTACCGGAGACCCTAAGCACAAAAACGAGCTCCCTCTAGCTCAGCAGCACAGAAGGAAGGAATCTTCTCTGACTAATCACCAACCGGTAGCCCAACATCCGGGATGGAGGGTAGGAGTTGCTTAAACCTCGAAGAGATTACGGAGGACTGCCTGTCCGAAAGCACTGTCCCTGCGGGACTCCCTCTCGAGGCAGTAATGGGTTGCAAAAGTCTGGCTCGAAGACCAAGTAGCGGCCCGGCAGATGTCTGCCAATGGAACAGAGCGGAGGTAAGCCACTGACGCAGCCTTCGCCCTAACCCGATGAGCCGTGACTCGACTTTCCAACGAGAGGCCTGCCGCCGCATAAGTCCAAGCGATACAGTCAGCTACCCAGATGGACAGAGTACGCTTGGAGACAGGGAGCCCTAATTTATTAGGGTCGTAAGACAGGAAGAGCTGAACAGTCTTACGGTGCTCCCGCGTACGATCAAGGTAGAAGTTCAGCGCCCTTCTACAGTCCAGGGTATGCAAGACCATCTCAGCTCGGCTGGAGTGCGGCCTGGGAAAGAAGGTCGGAAGCACCACCTCCTGATTGATGTGAAAAGGGGAGACCACTTTTGGAAGAAACTTAGGGTGAGTCCGCAGGACTACCCTGTTCTTGTAGAACCTAGTGTAAGGGGGATCAGACACTAGGGCCTGCAGTTCACTAACGCGTCTAGCGGAAGTGAGGGCTACCAGGAATAAGGTTTTCCAAGAAAGAAAACGGAGAGGACAGGTAGCCATGGGATCAAAGGGCGGACAGGTGATCCGCTGTAAAACCACGTTAAGGTCCCAGTCTGGGGCTGGGGGGTGCAAAGGTGGTTTAAGGAGAAGGAGACCTCGGGAGAACCGTGCCACGAGAGGGTGGCCGGAAAGAGGCCTGCCTTCCACCGGCACATGATGTGCAGAAATAGCACTGAGGTGAACCTTGACCGAATTGGACTTTAGTCCAAGATTGGAGAGGGAAAGCAAGTACTGCAAGACCACTGACACCGAGCAGGATAAGGGGTCTTGAGACTGTTGAGTACACCATGTGGAGAAGCGACGCCATTTAAGGGCGTAGGATTTCCGGGTAGAGGGTCACCTGGAAGCTAGCACGACCTCTTCTACCTCTGGAGGCAGCTGGAGGGGAGCAAGGACTACCCTTTCAGCAGCCAGGCCATCAGATGAAGAGATCTGAGGTTGGGGTGTAGGAGAGACCCCTGATCCTGGGTCAGGAGATCGGGCTGAAACCCCAGAGGCAACGGAGTATCTACCGCCAGTTGCATCAGAAGCGGGAACCACGGTTACCTGGGCCACCGGGGAGCTATCAGGATCAGCGAAGCCTTGTCCCAGAGAACCTTGAAAAGTGTTCGAGACACCAGCGGCATGGGAGGAAAGGCATACAGAAGGCCCGTGGACCATGAGAGCAGAAAAGCATCCGCCGCTACTCGGAGGGGATGCGGTTCCCGAGAGCAGAACCGAGGAAGTTGCCTGTTGAGAGGACTGGCAAAGAGATCCAGTGTGGGGAGGCCCCAGTGGAGAAAGATCCTTTGAACCACCAACGGGTCCAATCTCCACTCGTGAGGTTGGAGGATTCTGCTCAGTTTGTCTGCCAGGTAGTTTTCTTGACCTGGGAGATAGACAGCTTTGAGGAGGATTCCTCGGCTGACGGCCCAAGCGCAGAGCTTTTGTGCTTCCCGACAGAGAAGGAAGGAGCCCGTGCCCCCCTGTTTGTTCACGTAGAACATGGCCACTTGATTGTCCGTCTGGACGAGGACGGACTGGCGAGCGGTAAGGTGGGAGAAGGCCCGGAGAGCCAGGCGGATCGCTCTGAGCTCCAGGAAGTTGATCTGCTGGGCAGATTCCCACGGGGTCCAGAGACCCTGAGTACATGTCCCTTGGCAATGTGCTCCCCAAACCAGGAGAGAAGCGTCGGTCGTCAGTACCTGAACAGGCGGAGGAGACTGAAAAGACATTCCAAGCACTAGGTTGGGCAGATGAAGCCACCACCGTAGAGAAGAGACCAGCGGGGTGGAGATTCGTACGGAGTCCGCCAGTCTCCCCGAGGCCTGATGCCATTGGGAGCGAAGGCACCATTGAGCAGGCCGCATATTCAGGCGGGCATTGGGGGTCACATGGACCGTGGAAGCCATATGGCCGAGCAGTTTCAGAAAATGCCTGGCCGAGACCCGGGAATGGCTGCGGAAGCGGCTGGCTAGAGCCATGAGCCGTTGTGCCCTGTCGAGTGGCAGAAAGGCGCGCGCTTGAAGCGTGTTTAACCTGGCGCCGATGAGATCCTGAGAGGGGAGCAAAGTGGACTTTGCGAAGTTTATGACAAAGCCCAGGTACTGGAGCAGAGTCACAGTACGTTGCGTGGCGTGAGTGGCCTCCGTGGAGGACGGAGCTCTGATGAGCCAGTCGTCTAGGTAAGGGAAGACAAAGAGGCCTTGAAGCCGGAGATAAGCCGCCACCACTGCGAGACATTTTGTGAAGACTCGTGGTGCGGAGGATAGGCCAAAGGGCAGTACTCTGTACTGGTAATGATTGCCTGCCACCACAAACCTTAGGTATTGTCGGTGGCTCGGGTGGATGAGGATGTGAGTATAGGCATCCTTTAGATCCAAGGAGCATAGCCAATCTCCCTGCTGGAGGTAGGGCAGCAGGATTCCAAGGGTAAGCATCTTGAACTTTTCCCTCTCCAGGAACTTGTTGAGGTTCCGCAAGTCCAGGATGGGTCTGAGGCCTCCAGTACGCTTTGGTATCAGGAAGTACCTGGAATAGAAGCCTTGACCTCTCAGGTGGTGGGGCACCGGCTCCATCGCCTGTTCCTGAAGAAGACTTGCCAACTCTTGAAGGAGTAAGTCCTGGTGAAGAGGGGGTTGCAGAGGCTCCCCTGGAAAGTAGGGGGGAGGTACCTGGTGGAAGTGTAGAAGATAGCCCTCTCGGACTATGTGGAGCACCCAGGTATCTGACGTGATGTTGGACCACCTGTGGGCAAAGTGAACCAGCCGGCCCCCCGTGCTGAGAGACACCAGCGGAGGGGGAGAGGCTATGCTGAAAGAGTCAAAAACCCACACCCTGCGGAGCAGGGGCCGGTGGCGCAGGCTTGGGGGCTTGCTGCCTACGGGACCCGTTACCCCGTCCCTTGGCCTGCTGACCCTGTTGGGGAGCTGCTGAGGCCTGATAATGAGGGTAGTGTTTATAGGCAGCCGCCTTCCTCGGGTAAAAGGGCTTTTTCCCCGAGCCCTTCTTCTTCTGGGAAGGGGCAGAGGTTTTCCTGGAAAGCCGAGTCCTGGTGAGAGTCTCTGTCTCGAGTTGTGCAGCCTTCTCGTCCATAGGTTTGCCAAAGAGGTTTTCACCTCTGCAGGGGACATCGACCAACTTGTCCTGCACCCAGGGCTCGAGGTCGGAGGACTGAAGCCAAGCCTGTCGGCGGGCCCCGATGCTGGCTGTGGCTACCCGAGCCGATGCCTCAAAGCTATCGTAGGCTGCTCGAGAGATAAACTTTGAGCACTCCCGAATACCGGTGGACAGGGCCAGGAACCTCCGCAAAGGTTCCTCGGAGAGACCAGCAGAGAATCCGGCTATTTCTTTAGCCAGGTCCCTGAGATACATGCCCATGTAGAGCTGGTAAGTCTGGACCCGACAAGCAAGCATAGAGCCCTGGAAACACTTCTTACCGATGCCATCCAGGCTGCGGGCTTCCCTGCCGGGAGGCACCGAGGAGTGCATCTTCTGGCTCTTGAGCCTATGCATGGCCGATTCCACCACCATGGAATGGTGCGGCAGCTGTGCTTTTTGGAAGCCAGGGCTCTTGCGGACTTGATATATGGCATCGACCCGCTTGCTTAATACCGGCGACGACGCCGGGCTCTCCCACATGCGGAAGAGAAGTCGTTCCAGCATCGGAGGAACCGGTACAGTAAAATGCTCCTTTGCAGGAGAGTCATACTGGAGGGCATCGAGCTCTTCGGCTCGAGGCTCCTCCTTGGGATCCGCAGGGAAGGCCAAGGCCTTGGCCATATCCCTCATGAAGTCCGAGAACCGTGCATCCTCCGGGGGGGACTGTCTCCGAGGTTCGGACTCGGGGGAGTCCGAAGGGATACACCGAGTCCGAAAAGAATCAGGTGACTCTTCCACCTCGGATTCCCAGGCGGACTCCTCGGAGGAGTCGTCGAGCGGCTCAGGCCGGGCGGGCACAGACGCCGTCCGCCCCGACGCCGAGGGAGTCGGCGTCGACGACCTCGGCCCCGAACGGGAGGCCGAAGGGGACCTCGACCGAGGATCGACTCGAGCCCGCATGGACTCGAGGATCGGCTCGGTCTCCGGGGTCGACTTAGACGTCGACGTCCCGGCGGTCAGGGCAGAAGCGCCAGCGATCAATGCCCGCTGCTGGTCCATGAAGGCAGCCAGGCTGCTCTCCAAGGCCGTCAACCTGAGTCCGAACTCAGGAGACCCAGCAGCCCCCGACTCGGGCCCCGACGGCATCGGGCCCGACGTCGGACCCCTCGGAGGCGAGTCCACGAGGACAACAGGACTTACGTGAGCAGATGAGTCCATCTCCAGACGAGGCTGTTTGGACGGCCGCTCCAGCTCCAAAGACCCGGGACGGCTATCGGGGCTATGCGACCTGGCCCTCGCGGAGCCAGGAGCGTCCACTGACGCCGTCCTCGTGGGTTTCTTCCTCCGATGATGCTCCCGGGTAGGAGATCCCCTCTCAGAGGAGCTCCGACGGTGTTCAGAGCCAGATTCCCTGGACACCGACGCCTCTGACGAGGTCCGGGTACGGCTGGGGTCAGAGAAGATTCTCTCCCTCTGATGCTGCCGACTCCGCAAGGATTTGGCGGACATCTTGCCAGAGGCTCCACAGATCATTTCTTCATGATCTGGGCCCAGGCAACGGAGGCAGCAATCATGTGTGTCAGTAAGAGACATAAGTTTCTTACACTTAACACACTTTTTAAAGCCACTGGCGGCCATCGGGGGAAAAAGGGGCCCTGCGAGGTCGAACGTTCGTGCCGCCAGGGAAAAGTACAAAAAGCGCGAATTTGTCACTAAGGACAGAAAAAAACGAAAAGAAGGGGAGGCCTCGCAACCGGCGTCGCGAGGCCGGACGGAAAAGGGACCGGCGTCGAACATAATAAAATAATAAAGAAATCAACTTTTCAGCGGTGACTTGTAGACAGTGTCTGTAGGGCTCCGCGGAAAAAAGAAGACTGGCCAAGATGGCATCTTTGGGCGGGAAGGGGACCGCGCATGCGCGCTGCAATTCCCAAAGGCTTTCTTTGAAAGCTGGGGAAAATTGCTCCGCGAGGGCTCCGTTGGCGCCGACGTCACCCATATGTGAGGACTGACTTCCTGCTTGGTACTGGAGAAAGACCCTTCTCTGCACACCAAATGGTAAACCTTTTCCATTTAAAAGCATAGGAACATCTAGTAGAAGGCTTTCTGGAAGCATGAAGGATATCCTTCACCTGCTGAGAAAGATGCAAATCTTGAAGGTCTAGGCCTTCAGCAACCAGGCCCTGAGATGGAGAGACTGGGGATTTGGATGCCACAACGTTCCCTCCTCCTGGGACAGGAGGTCTGGAGCAGATCCCAAGTCCAGGGAGGGAGCTTGAGAGAGATGCAGAAGTAGAAGGTACCACACTTGGTGTGGCCAACGTTTTGCTATGAGGATCATAGACCCTCGATCTCTCTGAAGCTTGAAAAGAGTTTTGGGAATTAGGGGAATGGGTGGAAAGGCATAAAGGAAGCCTTGACCCCAGTGAAGGAGGAAGGCATCCCTGGCCTGAACTCCCTGACATGGAATTCTGGAACAGAACCAGGGAAGTTTGGCATTCAACGGACTTGCAAAGAGGTCTATGTCCGGGGTTCCCCAAACCCGAAAGATCCTGGCTATCTGGTCCATATGGAGGGACCACTCGTGTGGAAGCAGAACTCGACTGAGTCTGTCTGCCCAAGAGTTTTGAACGCCTGGAAGATATACTGCCAGAAGATGAATTTGATGCTCTCTGGCGAAGGCCCACAATCTCAAAGCTTCATTGCAAAGCGACAGAGAGCCAGTCCCGCCCTGCTTGTTCACGTAGAACATGGCTACTTAGTTGTCCGTGTGGATGAGGACTGTCTTGTAGCTGAGTAGGGTGTGGAAGACAGAGCTAGAAAAATTGCTCTGAGCTCCAAGAGGTTGATATGTAGAGAAGTCTCCTGTGGAGACCAGATACCCTGGGTGGAGAGATCTTGTAGATGAGCTCCCCAACCCCTTGAAGAGGCATCTGTTGTAAGGGTTCCTTGGGGTAACAACTGTTGAAAGGGGGACCCCAGCAACAGATTTTGAGTGGACTTCCACCACTGGAAAGACCAAAAGAGGCGCCTGGAGGTTGCTATTTTGTCTGATAGGCACCCTGATGCCTGGGTCCATTGGGTGGACAAAGTCCATTGAGCTGCCCTCATGTGAAGGCGAGCGTAAGGAACCACATGCACGGTGGATGCCATGTGGCCTAACAGTTGTAACATCTCTCGAGCAGTTAAATGGGACTTTAACTGAATCTGGGAGGTTAACTGCACCAAGCGTAGGCAACAGGCCTGGGGAAGATAGGCCCTTGTAGTTGTGGTATCCAACAAGGCCCCTATGAACTCTAGTGACCGAGTAGGGGTGAGATGGGATTTTGGGATGTTTATCACAAGTCCCAGATACTGAAGAACACGCCTTGTGCAGGCTAGGGAAGTCTGGGCCTCTGATTGGGATGGAGCTCGGATGAGCCAGTCGTCCAGATATGGGAATACGAATATTCCTAGAGTGCGTAGAAATGCAGCTACTACTGCCATGCATTTTGTGAACACTCTTGGTGCAGAGGCCAGACCGAAAGGAAGCACCCTGTATTGGTAGTGCTTTCCTTGATAAAGGAACCAAAGGAACCTTCTGTGTGTTGGATGGATGAGGACATGGGTGTACGCATCCCTGAGATCTAGAGAACAAAGCCAATCCTGACTCTGAAGATATGGAAGGAGAGCACCGAGAGAAATCATCTTGAATTTCTCCTTGCATAGAAACTTGTTCAATTCTCTGAGATCTAATATGGGTCTGTAGCCCCCTGTTTTCTTTGGAATAAGAAAATAGGGGGAGTAGAACCCTGAGCCCTGTTGAAGAAGGGGTACTTCTTCTATCGCCCTTTGGGCAAGAAGGGTAGCTATCTCTTGACCCAGAAGGTCGAGGAGAGATGTTGGAGAATTGAACTGTCTCACCATGGTGTGAGGAGGAAGGTTTAAGAAATGAAGCTTGTACCCCTCCCCTTATGATAGAGAGGGTCCATTGCTCTGCTGTGATTTGTTCCCATCTGGGAGCAAAGTGAGCTAACCTTCCTGGAATGGTGAGAGGCTCTGGTTCTTCTAGAGCCAGAAAGGCTAAGTTCTCTAGTTGTAAGTCAAAGGCCCTGAGGAGGCTGAGGCTGTTGGGCCGTAGCAGTCCTTGCAGCCTTCGGCTTGGCCTGTTTAGGTTGTTGCTGATGCTTTGCAGCAAAACGACCTGCAGAAGATGCCTGCTGACCATAAGCAGGATAATATCTCCCCTTTTTGGGAAAAAATGCCTTTTTGAACAATCTTTTCTTAACAGGAGCAGAAGTAGACTTTGAAAGTCTATCTAAAGCAGAATTTTCAGCATCCATCTGAGTGGCCTTTGCTTGCCAATCCTTGCCAAAAAGGTTTTCACCTGTACAAGGAAGATTTCCTAGTCCATCTTGGACCCAGGGTTCCAAATCAGAAGCTTGTAACCAAGCAATTCTGCGTGCACCTATGGCAATAGCCGAGGCTCTGCTGGCACACTCAAAAAAGAGTCAAAGGCTGCACTGTTGGAAAATTTGGAAACATCCTGGGCATGTTTAAGCCAGGTGAGAAACTCCTCCCTTTTATCTTCTGAAATAAAAGGGGTTAAAGTCTGCAGATGATCTGTAACTTCTTTTAGAAACATTCCCATATAGAGACTATAGGAGTTGATTCTGGCAACAAGCATATTGGCCTGGAAAATTCTCCGGCCAAAAGCATCTAAGGGTCTGCATTCTCTTCCTGGAGGATTAGATGAGTGCCTTTTTGCACTCTTATCTTTTTCATGGCAGACTCCACCACAATAGAGTGGTGAGGAAGCTGAGTCTTATGAAAGCCAGGACAAGGAGGGACACGGTACATGGTGTCCAACCTACGAGAATGAGGGGAGATGGTGAGAGGAGTCTCCCATATGCCCAACATGTGATCATAAAGGATCTCATGAATTGGTAAAGTAGCTGCCTCTTTAGGAGCCTTAGGATATTGTAAAATATCCAACTGCTTGGCTCTAGGCTCTGATTCAGGGGCCACTGAAATGGAGAGGCCCCTGGCTACTTCCCTAATGAAGTCTGTCATGGTGTAGATCGGTCATAACCTATGGAGATAAGTACTACTGAGGATAATAGATCTGACAGCTCAGAGCAGCACATGGCCCAGAGTTGCTATAGGCAATGTATACAAACTGCGTCACAAGGTGTGAGAGCACGCTCAAGCAGCAAGCTAACTCACAGTTCATTAGATAATGAAGGGCAGCTGGGAGAGGGCGGAGCCCAGGCAAACACCGGGACACACGCAGATAAAATTCACTCACCGGAGGTTAGTGAAGAGAGACCACCAGGGAATTACAGAACAGCTGGTAACTGGAGGAGACCAGCAGAGAGAGTCGTGGTATCGAGAGAACAGCTGATAACTGGAGGACGGGAGGAAGTTGGAGACCCAGTAGAACCAGGGTAGCTGAGAGAACCACGGGAGACTGCTTTAGAGAGCAGTGCACAGCCAAACAAAAGTTCAGTGAAGTTTACCACGAAGGTGACAGAGGAGATATTCCAGGAGCCAGGCTTAGGAAAGTCGAGGAGAACAGCCTTCCCAGCAACAGGTACAAGAAGGGAAAGAACTTCTGCCCTGAAGGTAATTTTATGCCTAAAGGAAAGCTGAGAGAGAAAGGCAGTAAGACGCTTTCGTCATGGCAGAACTTTAACTTTTCTGTACTGAGAAACTCCGAGCAAAGGGAGCTTGAAGGTAGGCTTATTGCTTCTAATATAAGAGAAACAGAATGTAAAGATTTTCCCTGCACCTATCAAGAGTTGTGTGGCTCTCAAAAGAGAAACTCAAGAGAATGTGGTAGCTTCCCATTCCACTCACTCAGAGAGGAGGAGGGGAACTCTCTTAGCCGTGAAGAGAGACTGTTCAATAATAGCTTTAATTACAATCCAAAAGAGAATCATTCAGAAGAGGAATGTGAAGAAATGCAGTTTGCTTGCTATGAGGAACCAGCCTCTGATAGTTGTATGGATTGTACACTCATTATTTCTGATGAAATCACTTCTTTAGTTGAAGAGGCTGTTGGAAGTTTTCTAAAGAAACAGAAGTGAAGAAACTTACCTATGTATGAAAAAGACTGAGTTACCTTTTTGTTCCACTGTAAAGCTGAAAATAAGCAATACTTTTGGTTCCTGTTGTTCCTTTATTTTGTACCAGACATATGGTCCTTTTGTCTTTGTTTCTATGGCTTTGAAAATCTGCCCGGAAGGGGAATAAAAAAATCCTGTCTTAAGCCTTACCATTTGACTACAACTCAATTCTTTACTTAGCTTGCGGGACTGCAACTCCCAGAGGGCACTGCAACGCCTTTTTGTACCATCCCCTTGCTAGTTAAGAAGATGCCCCAGTGAAAAACCCATGCTTTAGCCTCTGGGGACCTTCACCGGGTGACAGGTCTTGGAAAGACAAGTCTTCTGGAGGAGACATTCTTCTTTTTGGAGAAGGTGGGCTCCTGAGGAAGGAGTACCAATGCTTCGACAGAAGCCTCTGATTCATCAGAGTCTTCGGAGGAATCAAAGTATCGCCTGTCTGGATGCTCTTGCAGAGCCCGATACGCATACCGAGTGGTATCGACATCGGGAGTGATCGGTACCGATGGACATCATAGAACAGGGTACCGGTGCAGTCGACATCTAAGCCGATGTCGATGCAATCGGTACCGGCACCGGGACCAATATCGGTGCTGGGGGCATCGCAGCTTGTATGAATGCCGTGATAGCATGCTGCATGGTCAGAATATTCTGATCGATCGACGCCACCAATGTCTGGATGTCGGTACCAGTGGAAACCACCGGTACCCCAGAACATGGCAACAGGTGATCGGTCGAAGCCGAGCCATCGATGTCAACCTGTGACCCCATAGATAAAGCTTTGGAAGCCAGAGCCTCCCGCCGGGGTAATTTTGCCGGTGCGGAATCCGAGGGCAAGCCCGGAGACATCTCGATGCTTAGAGGGAGATCTACCCTTCGAGGACCGGCTGGACTTATGTTTGGTTACCTGAGATCCATGGGAGGAAGAAGCAGCCCTGGAAGACGTTGATGCCACCGAAGCTGCATCAGAGGGAAACAGGGTACTGAGCTTGGCAGCTCGGTTCTGTAGACCTCTTTTAGACATCATGGAACAGGAGGCACAATCCGTGATGGAATGGTCAGGACCCAAACATTTTAGACACCAGTCATGGGTGTCGGTGACAGAAATAGTACCGCTGCACTTCGTGCACTTTTTAAACCCGGAAGCGGGCTTTTCCATGAGGAAAATTTTTCCTAGGCCTAAGGCCCAAAAAGAAAAAATTGCACAGAAGTGGGGAACGGTAGGTTTTTTTTTGTTTTTTTTTAAAGAAGAAAGAAAGAAAAGACCGGCGGTACCGGTCCGACGTCGAAGGCAGCAGACGCGAGACCAAAGAAATTAGAAAAAATAAAGAACTTCTTCAGCGGTGACAGGAACACGACCTGCTGGCTCCACGGAAAAGAAGAACTGGAGAGAGGCGGTTGGGAAAGGCGGGAAGGCAGCGCGCAGGCGCTGTGGGATGCTCCCAAAAGCTTTCCTACTGGATGCTGGGGAGCGTTCCCACGCAGGCTCCGTCGGTACCGATACCCATATGTAAAGACTCATTCCTGCTTGTTCCTGGAGATATACTTTTTCACTGAAAGGGTGGTGGATGCTTGGAATGCCCTCTCGATGGAAGTGGTGGGGGCAAACACAGTGATGGAATTCAAAATGGCATGGGACAGATACAGTGGATCCCTTTACAGCAACAGGATAAAATAAAGATAAAACGGAACCATCTAATTTCTCAACAAATGGGGGTGTCCTACATGGAGCGGTGGGTCCACCCCTAAACAAAGACATGGGAGGGGTGGCCTGCACAGACTGGCTGGTGCACCTACTCCTGCCATCTTACTGGGCAGACTAGATGGACCATACTGGTCTTTATCTGCCGTCATTTACTATGTTACTATGTAAGATCTCATGAATGGGTACAGTAGCTGCTTCTCCTTGGGAGCCTTACCATATTGGAGAATTTCCAATTCCTTTGCCCTAGGCTCTTTTTCAGGAGCTACTGTGATGGAAAGGCCTCGGGCCACATCACAGATGAAATCCTGAAAGGACATGTCCTCTGGAGGAGACATTCTGCGTGAGGAGAAGATGAAGCCTCCGGGAGAAGTGCTCTGGTATCGACAGAGTCATCGGAATCGTCAGAGGATTCAAAATACCTCCGATCCCGATTATCATGCAAAGCACGGTACCGGTATCGATCGAAGTCGAGATCGGTTTGCTCCGGTACCAATCTGTCGATGCCGGAGACAGACGCATGACTCGGTATGGGAGGCATTCCCACTGAGGTCGATGCCATCAGTACTGGTACCGGTTGAAGTGTCTGAAGCGGTTTCAACAGTACTGAAGCCATGAGAAGTCTCGCTAGACTGCGTTTGATAGCAAGAAATCTCTGGTCTATCGATGCTGCTGATGCTTGGGTGTTGGTAGAGGTAGAAGCGGCCGGAACCCCAGATCATAGCACCAGTAGTTCTGTCGAGGTTGAGGCCTCGAGAACATCCTGGAGCCTCGTTAATGCTTTGGAAGCTGAAGCCTCCCGCCGGGGCAGTTTTGCCGGTGAAAATTCCTCAAGGGCAATGCCAGTGGCATCTCGATGCTTAGTAGGAGATCTACTCGTTGAGGACCGGCTAGATTTATGTTTAGTTACCTGAGATCCATGGGAGGAAGATGAGGTCCTGGAGGATGTCGATGCAACAGATACCGCTTCTGAGGGAAAAAGGGTGCTAAGTTTTGCAGCTCGATTCTGCCGACCCCCTTTTGACATCATTCCACAGGAGAGGCACTCCTAAGTAGAGTGGTCAGGATCTAAACATTTAAGACACCAATCATGGGTGTCAGTGACGGAAATGGTACTGCCACAATTAGAACATTTTTTAAAACCAGATGTTGGTTTTTCCATTTTAAGGAAAATTGGGCCTAGTGCCCAAAATAGCACCTAGCACTGAGGAAAAAAGTTTCTGAAGTAAAGTACCTCAGAAACTATACCTTTTTTTTTTTTTTTTTTTTTTTTTTTTAAAGGAAAGAAGAATAAACCGGCGGTACCGGTGTAGCGTCGAGGGAAGGCAGACGCAACCACATAAAAACAAGATTAAAGACAAACTTTTCTGCGGTGACAGGGTATGCAACCTGTCGGCTCTGTGGAAAACGAAGAACTGGAGAGGGACAGTTGGAAAGGCGGGAAGGCAGCGTGCAGGCACTGTGGGATGCTCCCAAAAGCTTTCCTATTGGACGCTGGGGAGCGTTCCCGCGCAGGCTCTGTCGGTACCGACGATACCCATATGTGGAGACTACATTCCTGCTTGTTCCTGGAGATTACATTGAAACCCTCCACCCAGTGTGTAGAGGCAGCCAAGGAAGGAAACAATGCTAGGAATAATAAGGAAAGGAATGGAGAATAAAGTCAAGAATATTATAATACCTCTGTATCGTTCTATGTTGTGACCTCACCTTGAATATTGTGTGCAACTCTGGTCGCCGTATCTTAAAAAGGATATAATGGAATTAGAAAAGGTACAGAGAAGAGCCACCAAAATGGTAAAGGAGATGGAAAGATACCCCTATGAGGAAAAGCTTAAAAGGTTAGTGCTCTTCAATTTGGAAAAGAGATGGCTAAAGGGAGATATGATAGAGATCTATAAATTAATGAATGGAGTGGAACGGGTAAACAGATCAGTTGTTTACTCCATCAAAAAGTAGAAAGAATAGGAGACACATAATGAAGCTACAATGCAACCCATTTAAGATTAATAAGAAAACATATTTTTTCATTCAACATGTAATCGAACTCTGGAATTCGTTACCAGAGGATGTAGTAAAAGCTGTTAGTGTAACTAGGTTTAAAAATGGTTTGGACAAGTTCCTTGAGGAAAGGTTCATAAACAATATTAAAGGGGACTTGGTAAATCCACCACTTACCCCAGGAGAAGCGCTGTGGAACCTGCATACCTTTTTGGTAACCTGCCAGATACTTGTGACCTGGATTGGATGCTGATGGAAACAGGATACTGGGCTTGATGAACCTTGGTCTGACCCAGTATGGCATTTCTTATTTATTTGTGCTTATTTACCGCCTTTCGTGAATCAAAGCGGTTTACAATGAACTCAAAGAATTGAACCGTACATTTAACAAAAAAATACATGTAACACTGAACGAGGAGTGATGGGGATTAAGGGAAGAGCAACTTAAAACAGCAATCGGTTGATTTAAGCAATAACTTTCTTCTTATGCAGCCACAGACTACAGCTCCCTCAGAAAGCTGCATAAGTAAACCTGGATTCTGGCCACTAGGTATTAGCTTCAAGGAAATTAGGGGGAGATGTGTGGGACGGGGAAGAGCATCCCAGCCATCGTACAAATGCTGCTCCTACTGCATCCCCAGCCTAGGTTGCAAATTATTCATGTAAACAATTTCTGCGTACAGAGCAAGGCCGATAGGTGAGGATTGCAATTCCCTGCCAGCCCAAATCATAAGTTCCCCAGTACCATGAGAGCAAGTGCTAAGCTCAAGTTGTACCAAGGTTCTGTACTCACCTTCTGGCCTCCTCCTGGTGCACTGATGAGGTAAATCCCTTTGTTATTGATTGCAGTCGCCAGTGATAAAGAGGACAGTTCCACAGATCCATGGCTTTCTTTCACCGTTTTCAGCCATTCAAGATGGCGAGCAGAATCCCCCTGAACAAAAATAAAACTTAAAAATAAAACCCCTCAGCTTCTCAGCGGGCTCATAGAAATAGTGTAGCAATGAGAAATTTGTCTTAAAATAATAGATGAAGAGGGAGAACACAGAGTCCTGTCTTTGAGCACTGCCAAAGGTCCTGAACATTTATTTTATTTAACCAACCAACCAACCAACAGTATTAAAGGACGCAATAAATGCACCTCTTAGGCTGACTGATGATACTTTTCATGGACCTTTGGGAGTTAGTGATCCGATAAGTCACAACTGATACAAAGGATCAAATATGTTTGGAACAATAGAATGAATGTGTTACAGCTGTCCCAGAGGGTGCATTTTCACACTTGAACATGTGTTACTACTGTCTGCTCTTGCTGTGTGCATGAGGAGAAAACACCGATTATGTTAAATGCAGACACTGTCATTTAAACTTAACCTGTTCATTCACTGTGCCAGCTGAATATCCACCCTTTATGTACAGACAAATTTCAGTCAATCGTTAGAAATGCTCATTTTCTGGAGACATTACCAGTTTCTTTGGAAGCTTTTCATCACTCTCTAGAGCCTTCCACAGCTTCTGCAAACACTGCATAAGTTCTGCAAAACCCATGTCTGCCTTCAGCTCATACAGCAGGGAAGAGTATCCCAAGACGGCATCATGAAAGCAAGCTACGCGGTCAACATCCATGTCATTCTCGCCCGCAGAGATAGATGCCAAGTCTACAAAGACCTTCAGCTCATTGAGATCTGAAGAGGGAATAAAAAAAGGATGCAGCAAGAGGCGGCCCCAGACAGAAATGAAACGGTATCATACAAGCCAAAGTCACAATATGTTCAACATCGGAAAAATGCACCAGCAAAAAGCTCAACACAAACTGTAATTCTGTAAAGGTTTGGTGGCTTCTACAAGATTTGTTGGGGTTGGGGTTTTTTATTTTTTACTTTTCAGACTCTTAGCCATTTTTTTTTTAGCTAAGTAAGTTTATTTGATTAGATTCCAGGCCCTTTTTTTTCCTGAAACTAAAGAGAGATTTAGGCTCTCATTACCTGTGTACAAGGACAGAAATAAAAAGGGAGAAAATAGTAAGGGGTATGTTTACTAAACGGCGGTAGCAGACTCCATGTGATATCAGAACTGCGGCCCATTTAGTAAACATACCCCTAAGAGTATCATGCCTTTGCAACAGTAGTCCCCAACTTCAAGAGAAAGGCCGCATGGGACATTTAACATCACTGAGAGAATGGTTTGGGGGGGGAGTTTGCCAGCTAAGCTGTGCCAGCCAATCTGGGGGATCCCTTTTGAAGTTTGCGACAATCAGGTCTTCTTTGGCTGGTGAAGTCTAGAAACCTTGCCAGCTTCACTACATTTGCTGCTGCTGTGCAGAAGACAGACTATAGTAACCTTCCCTCTGTGTTCCAAGTTCAGCTACAGATAGAAAAATGAACTCCATGGATGCCATAACTTGGGAATCCTACTTTACAGGTTTCAGTCTTGTGGTTGTGGGTGATGCTGCTGTGGAAGGTCTTGAATTCTTCAATTATGCTATTCCCAAGCTAGAGAACCACTAGTGTCTTTTTTAAAAAATAAACTATTTTTGTAATTTTATTTTTCTTTTACGTTATGTGAATTTGTAACCATCTTAACATTAATTTGGGAAAGTGATATATAAATAGGTATATCAACTATAACCACAATGCAATTAATCAACCAACTCAAAAGACAAAAACAATTATACATAAAAATGAACTCATAATTTTACAAAAGATACAATCAAAAAATGTTTAATTCTCAATTTTTTCATATACATCATTTATAAAATTTAATACTGGGAGAAATACTAACATACCACAGATATCACAAAAGACCAAAGACAATCATGAATACAAAAATACATAACATATAAACATATTAAATATAATACCCTCGGGGGGCGCTCGTGAGCCCACTGCAAGATGGCCGCACTTTGTTGAAGCTCCATCCCCACAACCCCTAAATTTATGCTATCATAAGCTTACAGCTGCATTTTGCTCCCCCCCATACCTTTCCCAGATCAGCGTCAGCCAGCGATCTCCCTCAGGGCTTGATCCCGAAATTTTGCAGGTCCTCTGGAGGCTGGGATACTGAGGAGTCCACCGCTACAACGCGGCCTACTGGAAGCTGTCTTCAGTCTCCGGACTTTCACCAGACTGATCCTGCCGCCAGCCGCTGCATCCAGCACAGCCGAAAATCACCTGGCAGGCCCCCGCGGGGCCTATGAACGGAGTCCTCTCTACTGCCTGCGGGTTGAGCGCCGGCCCGTTTGGCGGGGGGGAGCTTGCAACACCAAGCGTGTGGCGCCCGACTGAGGAGCTGAGGAGTTGCCGGGGAGATTGGCCGGGACCACGTGCGCTGCCGCGGCATCTACCGGCATTTACTACCCTTCTTCAGCACCACGAGCCATCTTGAAGGGGGTAAGTTTACGTGCTGCCTCTTCCCCTGCACACCCCTCGAACAGTGCCTGAACCGGGTGGCCGGGGCCGTTTCTCTCTGGCAGCCTAGTGTCCCGCTGAGGTCTACCCCCTCCTGCTTGGACTCTGAGTACTCTGCAGGCCTGTGCACGCGGCCTTTCTGACTCCGTGTCTCTCCTTGCAGCCCTACAACCTGCAACTACGGGCTCCTGCCGGTACAGCTCCATACTCCCTTATGCTGCTCTCTGTCTATTAGCTGTGCCAGGCTGTCTCTCTAGGAGGACCGGAGGCAGCTTACGATTTTCTGTCCCGCTGTCCCACCAGTGCCTGCCGCTTTGCTGACATTGCTAATCCGCATCTCCTGACACTGTGTAGTGGCGGCCATTCTACGGGCTGGTGTGAATACGTGCTCCGTTCTCTCTCTGGTGCCTTCCCTCTTGCTGGCATTGCCTACACCTCTCCTAACACTGTGTGAGCTTGGTGACTCTGTGTGATGGCTACTAAAACCAAAAACTCTGAAACCCGGGAGGGGATGCGCTCCTCCCAGCGGCTGCAGAGTAAGTCCGGAGCTTCAAGCAGCCCACACGGCCAGTCTCCTCCAACGGGATCCGACGATGAGACTGTAAGTGAGGAGGATTTGGACCCTCATAAGCAACTCTCCTCCGCTCAAATCAAACAAGAGCTCCGTAGGGGCTTTGCAGAATTAGCCAATGAGTTTCGCACACTGCGGGAAGATTTGATGAAAGATGTCGCAGAACTTCGGTCCGACATTAAGGAACTGGGAGCCCGAGTAGAGGACGTGGAGACCAAAGTGGTTGATCAAGATGGGACTCTGATGGATTTACAATGTGCTCTCGACAGGCAGCGTGCACAGGCCATGGAGCTGACTTATAATATTGATGACATTGAAAACCGCTCCCGCCGCAATAACGTGCGTTTTCGTGGAGTTCCGGAGGCGGGGGGAGGGGGGGCGGGGAAGACTTGCCGACTGTGCTTAAGCTGCTGATAGCGGAGTTGCTCCCGGCGGAGGAGCTGGCTACGCATGCGTCTGGAATGGAAATCGAACGGGTTCACCGCGCTTTGGGAAAACCCCCTAACAACCAGCCACGAGATGTCATTGCGAGATTTCTACGCTATTCTGATGCTGAGCTTCTTATACGTCGAGGCCGGGAGAGGAAGACGGTCCGCTTCCAGGACGCGACAGTTTCCATTTATCAGGACCTCTCGATGTTCACCTTGGCGCGCCGGAGAGAGATGAAACCAGTCTCGGCGGTCCTGAACAGCAAGGGGATTCGCTACTCTTGGTCCTTTCCATTTAGGATGAACTTCCTTTTGGGCAACAAAAAGATTTCTGCAAAGGACTACTATGAAGCTTGGCGAGCTCTTCGCCAAGCGGATCTAGTTGATGATAATGCCCAGGCTCATCCGCCACCCCCTAAGCCCCAACATTCCAAGTGGACCCGGGTGGGCAAGCCCGCCTGACACTCTTGCGGTTTGAAGAGCTCCTCTCATTTTCTCTTTTTTAGGGAGTCTTGACCAGTGGGTCCCCTGACTTTTGGATAACTGGTGGCAAAGATTAGCCTGGGGTCCCCACTCCATTCTCCATGGGGGGCGGCGGTTGACCTGCAAATGTTTTACTGATGTTACTGTTCTGGTGGGGGGACATGATGGGATTGATGATCCGGGATGGGTGGGGGAGTAAGGGGGGGAATGTTTTTCTACGTTTAGGTTGAGTTTTCACTCTGTGGGGTTTTGGGGGGTATGGGGTTTGTGGTCAATTTACCGTGTCCTGTATTAACTTAGACAGGCAGGTGGTATTGACGGGAAGGGGGGGTGATGGGTGGGAGGGGGGGTCCCTCAACATGGAGCTGGGAGGTATGTTTGGGCTGGGGAGGTGGGTCTATGGCTTTTGTTCTTGGAGGGTGGTCTAGGGGGGCCCGATTAACTAATTTCCTGGGTTTGCTGGGGGGAGCCCCTACTAAGACTTTCTGGGTGGCCAGCGGACGTGTGGGGTTGGGTAGTGTTCCCTAATGGTGCGCTTTATCTCTTTGAATGTTAAGGGCCTTAACTCCCCGCGGAAACGGTTCCTGCTGTTCTCAGAGCTACGCACTTTGCAAGGGGATATTGTTTACTTGCAGGAGACCCATCTTCAGAACTCCAAGCAGGGTTGGCTAAAGCGATCCCCATACACTGAGGTATGGGTGGCCTCCGACACGCAGGGCCGGAAGAAGCGGGGAGTGGCTCTACTATTTCACCAGAGTCTCTCCTTGCAGATTGAAGAGATAAAGCGAGATGCCCTGGGGAGATGGCTTTTCCTGAATGTTCGACTAGACGGACACTTGCTAACCTTAGCTAATATCTATGCTCCAAATACGGGTCAGGGGCCCTTTTTTACACGACTGAAAGCCCTACTGGCGGATTTTGCAAAAGGCCCCATTGTCTCGGGTGGGGATTGTAACACGCATTTAGTGCCCCTTTTGGATTCTACGGGTCGTACTGGGGGGGGGGGCAGAGGGGGTTCGGCAAGAGCCCTTCAGCGCTTGATGTTTGACTTGGGCTTACGGGACATATGGAGAGACACCCATGCGGGAGAGAGGGGTTACACTTACTACTCCCCGGTCCATCAGGTCCACACTCGCATTGATTATTTTTTGTTGGATCAGTGCCTGATGGACGGGAGAGTGCAGGCTGGACTTGGAGCGCTGACCTGGTCAGACCACGCCCCATGCTGGCTCATCCTCCCGGACGGCACGCGTAGCGAGCACCGCTGTCTTTGGCGTTTAGATGCAAGGTTTCTACGACGGCAGGGTGCAGTGCAGGATCACGCCCACTTTATTAAGGAATTCTTTGAGCTTAATGAGACTGGGGATGTTCCCCTCCCCACGGTATGGGATGCTTATAAGGCCACAGCCCACGGTCAACTTATAGCTGAGGCAGCCCGCACGCGCAAAATGTGGGCACGTGATCATGATCTTTTGGTGAGGGAATCTGCTCGCCTAGGCTTGGAGCACGCCCGAACCGGCTCGAGGCAAGTTCTACGCCAGTGGCAGACGGTTCGAGTGAATTTAGATGCATGTATGCAGAGAGAATTAGATAATAAGCGTCGGAAATTAAGGCAAACTTTCTATGAACATGGGAACAAAACTGGCCGCCTTTTGGCTCTGCGCCTGCGTCAACAGCAGTCCTCGAGAGTGGTCCGTGAACTACGCGACGCTGGGGGACAGATGAGGGTCCTCTCCCGGGAGATCCGTGATCTTTTTGCTGATTATTTGGAGCGGCTTTACAAAGCAGAGCCCACTGGTAGGGATCAAGTGCAGGATTATCTTCAGAGGACCGCTCTACCGCGTCTTTCTGACTCTGACCGGGCTCAGTTGGACTCGGACTTTACGATTGACGAAGTGGAAAATGCAATCCGGCATTTGAAAGCTGGCAGCGCGCCGGGTAGTGATGGCTTTCCGGCAGAATACTATAAGACGTTCCGAGCACAATTGGCGCCATCCCTGACCTGTTTGTTTAATGAGGTCCTGGGGGCGGCCTCCCTTCCCCCGTCCCAACGTGAGGCATTGATTGTGATGATTCCCAAACCCAGTAAACCCTTGCATGACGCGGCTTCGTACCGCCCTATCTCCTTGTTAAACGTTGACGTTAAAATCTTTGCTTCTGTGCTGGCCGCGCATTTGAATCGGGTTCTTCCGGGCTTGGTTCAACCAGATCAGGTTGGCTTTGTGCCAGGTCGCCAGGCCGCCGACAATATTCGGCGTATGTTGCAGATTATTCATGTGGCTCAACGGGACCCACAACCTGCGTTGCTAGTGGGAATTGACGCAGAAAAGGCATTTGATCGGGTGGACTGGGGATATCTGTGGTGTGTCCTGGAGATAATGGGCTTTGGCCCTAATTATATAGGTTGGGTTCGCAGCCTTTATCAGCAACCCCAGGCGTGCGTTCGGATTAACGGGGGTCTCTCGAGACACTTCTTTTTGGAAAGAGGCACACGACAGGGTTGCCCTCTCTCGCCCTTGCTCTTTGCCCTAGCAATGGAACCTCTGGCTCAGAGCTTTCGAGGTCACTCAGGTCTGCGAGGGGTCCGCATTGGTCCTGCGGAATATCGGATCGCGCTCTTTGCGGATGATATTATCCTATCCTTGGTGAATCCGTCCGCTTCCCTCCCAATCGCAATGCAGCTGTTCGCCAACTTTTCTCGAGTCTCCGGCTTCAAAATCAATTATACTAAATCGGAGATTCTGAATGTTGGGGTCTCTAGAGCGGTCTGTACGGAACTTCAAGAGGCTTATCCTCTTCGCTGGGTGTCCGGAGCCCTGCGATACTTAGGGGTGAACCTAACCGTGGACCGGGCGGATCTTTTCAAAGCTAATTATGATCCCCTGCTTCGTCAGGTTTGGCGGGACTTAGAAGTTTGGAACGGCCTGCTCCTCTCCTGGTTTGGGCGTATAGCCGTAGTCAAGATGGTGATTGTCCCCCGCTTCCTTTATTTTTTTCAGGTTCTCCCGCTCCCCATCTCGCGAGCTACTCTGGCGACCTGGCAACAGTTGCTTATGAAGTTTGTGTGGCACTATCGTCGACCGCGCCTAGCGCGGCAAGTTCTTTTTGCCCGCACACGTTCCGGCGGTATGGGCATGCCCAATTTACAATGGTACTATGCGGCGGCGCAGTGTCGGGCGGGGGTGGAATGGATGATTGCCGATAGCACTAAGCGATGGGTGCAGATGGAAATGAGCCTGGCGGGGGGAGCGGGGTTGGGGGATTGGCTCTGGCTTGGTCCAAAGCTTCGCCGTGGCAAATGCATCAGTAATCCCTACATTTCTCATACCCTCCATTGCTGGGACCGACACTTCCGATCCAGTGACGTGGACTTATCCCCGTTAGCCCCTATAGTTGACAACGCTTCCTTCCCACCGGGTTTGAGTGACGTGGCTTTTCGGCAATGGGGGCACCTTGGCCTCAGCCGGGTCGGCCAATTTTTTGTTGATGGCCGGCTACAATCCTTTCGTGCACTGCGGGACGAGTTCGACCTCCCGGCTGGGCATCTCTATCGTTATATGCAAGTGACGCATTGGGTCAACTCTGGGACCGTTCGGCCCCAGGTTGCTCGGGACCTGACGGATCTGGAGCGCTACTGTGAGGGGTGTACTACTACAAAGTCTTGTGGCGACATTATATGCCTATCTGCAGGGGGCCCAGACGTGCCCTAAACGTCATAGGGTGCTTTGGAACACTGACTTGAGTCTTTCTTATACTGATCAGCAGTGGGAGACAGTGGAAGCCCGCCTGTGGAAGAGCTCAATAGCGACTAATGCCCGAGAAACGAACTATAAACTGCTCTACCGTTGGTATATGACTCCGGCGCGGATTGCGCGTATGTTTCCCGGGGCTGGGGACCTATGCTGGCGTAACTGTGGGCAGCGGGGTACTATGGGACACATCTGGTGGGCGTGTGTCCCCGCATTCGTGCTTTTTGGAGAGGTGTACAATTCCGGCTGCAGATGCTTCTGGGACTGAGTATCCCTTGGGATCCGGGGATTTTCTTTTCGGAACATCCGTGCCGGGGGGCCCGGGCTTTGCAACTTGCCTTACTCCGGCACGGCCTGAATGCGGCCCGATTATCCCTGGCGGCGGCTTGGAAGCATGCTTTGGCCCCCTCCTTTCAGGTCTGGCTGGAACGCATGTGGGATACATACTCTATGGAACGGGGGGTAGCGGTTAGCAGGATGCGTCTGGCTCGCTTTGAGTTGGTGTGGGCGCCCTTCGTTTCTCGCTATGGCGCGTGATTGTTCTGGATGTTGGGGGTGCTGTGCTGGCCTCTTGGAGGTTTGTTCCCTAAGTGTGTCTCTTAGCTCACCTCTGTCACGAGCCCTAGCCTTAGCAAGCCATAGTTGGGGGGGGGGAGGGAGGTGGGGGGCCCCGGGATTGGGGCGACTTTGGGGGAGGGGAAGGGAGCTGGGGGGGGGTCCCGTTTTCTCTATTATAAACGAGTAAAAATGAAGACACACTGTAGATCATTGCTGAGACCTGATGTTATGTTGATATTGTTGCATCTTTTTTTTGAAGATCTTTGTGTTTTTTGTATCTTTGTAATCTTTGGAAGTCTTTCAATAAAAAAAAAAAATATATATATAATACCCTCAAAACAAATCAAAAATATTCATACATAAATTCATTTAAAAACATATAATTCTATATTTTTATATATATTGCACAACCCAAAATCCTAACTGACCTCACATATTATATAATATATAAATTCATCCCCTTATATAATTATTTTTGATTTGTTTTGAGGGTATTGTATTTAATATGTTTATATGTTATGTATTCTTGTATTCATGATTGTCTTTGGTCTTTTGTGGTATCTGTGGTATGTTAGTATTTCTCCCAGTATTAAATTTTATAAATGATGTATATGAAAAAAATGAGAATTAAACATTTTTTGATTGTATCTTTTGTAAAATTATGAGTTCATTTTTTATGTATAATCGTTTGTCTTTTGAGTTGGTTGATTAATTGCATTGTGGTTATAGTTGATATAATAGTTTTTGCAATTTAGTGGTTATTTTCTATATAATATAAATAGGTATAAAAATGCTCCTGGAATGTGTAAAAGTTCCCACACTGGGAGTGGTGTTCTTCGTCAATAAACAGATTGAACTTAAAAATGCCAATGATTTTCCATAAAAGGGAGCCTTTTCTGCAACTTTTGTGAAAAACAATTTCAAAGAATAATCATTGTCCCAAAGAGATTAATAGGAATTTATTAGAGAGACTGGAAGATAATTAACTAAAAGGGTCCAAGATCCTCAAAAATTAATTAAAAAAAACAAACAAACTTCAGAAAGGTTTCCATTTTTTTTCACAAATTATCAGAGCCCCGATCATCAGTTTACAAATTAACAGTAAGGTGAAGGGGGGGGGGGGGGGATTTTATAACTGACTGAATTAGCGTCAACTACACTCTTACTTTTCTCTATGTGGACTTTGCTGGATTTTCAAAGTGAAAGCATGCATCTACTTTCAGAAAAGCTGTGGACACATTTACACTTGCTACTTGATGCGCATAGCATTTAATGAAAAATCACACACACATTTGACTTTTCAAAAGTGCAGAGGTGCAAAGTCATTCTTAGCCCCCTCCAACCCATGGGAATACCTCTACCTGCTAAACAGAAACACAAGGTTCAGTTTAAGTGCATTTCTTTGGTTTTTCGGTTATTGAATATGATTCAATCATTTGAATTAAAATTACTAATGCAATGGTATATACTTATGCATTTATTATATTCTAGCCAACCTGAATTATTATAGTTGCCTTCAACTGCAGTAGTTTGGAAAGTCACAACTCTGAGTATTTTCTGTGCAGAGAGTATTGTGTTAGACCGTACTTCCAAAGATATTGGGGTTATAAAAGAGTGCCTGACTTCTCACAAAAGGTTGAAAGCACATTTTTGTTTTTTTTAGGGTGCCTTTCAGTTTTCATTTACTGAAAGAGCGGGACCTAGGGGCGATTGTATTTGATGATCTTAAAGTAGCTAAACAGGAAGAAAAGGCAACGGCAAAAGGTAGAAGGATGCTTGGGTGCATAGGGAGAGGAATGGCCAGCAGAAGAAAGGAGGTAATAGTGCCTCTGTATAAGTCTTTGGTGCGACCTCATTTGGAGTATTGTGTGCAATTCTGGAGACTGCACCTTCAAAAGGATATAAACAGGTTGGAGTTGGTAGAGAGGGTGGCTACTAAAATGGTTGGTGGTCTTCATTATAAAGCATATCAGAATAGACTTAAGGAGCTTAATATGTATACTTTAGAGGAAAGGTGGGCTAGAGGTGATATGATTGAAACGTTTAAATACCTCTGTGGCATAAATGCACAGGAGAGCCTCTTTCAATTGAAAGCAAGCTCTGCTAAGAGGGGACAAAGGAGGTAGAAATATTCTTTTATGGAAAGAGTAGTAGATGCGTGAAATGGTCTCCCAGTGGAGGTGGTAGAGATGAAGACAGTGTCTGAATTCAAAAAGGCATGGGACAAACACAGAGGATCTCTAAAGGAAAAAAGGGGACTATTGTGGTGGTTGGTATAGAAGGGCAGACTAAATAGGCCACGTGGTCTTTTTCTGCTGTTATGTTTCTCTGTTTCTCTTATTTTTAAGACTAGTTTACTTTCTTTGTTGAATACAGGGCTTGACAAATCCCAGAGGCCAGGTCACTTTGGCACCTAGAAACTACACTCTGGCACCCGGGATTTCATGTCCCCGAAAGGGTTTTTTTTGTATGCTGGAACTGCCTCAAATGCTGATCCGTTTATTTTCTCCATCACAATTGGCTCTCTGCAAGGAGCGTAAGCTGTGTGGTGGTGGACGTTGGCTGATCTCTCAACACTTGAAACCGTGAGATCAGTTGAAACATCCTTCACAGAGCGACTCAAGCTGGGGTGGGGGGAGCAGGGAGAGGCAGAGGGAAAGCTAGACTGAGACTAGGTGAAGGCAGGGTGCAGGGACTATGGGAGATTTTTTTTTTTTTTGCTTCATGTATTACCAGGCCATGGTGATATGCGAAGCAGAAAAGGAAGTTGTCTCAGGTGCAGCTATAAAGGGAAACCAATATGCTGCTGACAACCTACTCGTTGGGGCTGGTGGATTGGGGGGAGAAGGAGAAGGGTTGCTACCTTCTGTTGGCATTGTGTAATGGCACATTAAGGACTTTATTTATTATGTTTTCCCGTAGAAAATGGGAAAACCGTAAATCAGGCCCTTAATAAAGGAGTTGTGATACACCTTTGTGATGGTGGGGTGGGGGTGGGAAACACTGACCAAGGTCTCAGGGGCAGACTCCTACATTTTAAGCCTGTTCCTAAACTCCCATAAAATGTGTTAAGACCCGATTTAGTATTTTGATATTGTCTTAAGGATCTTTACTGTTCCTTGCCTAAAGGTCTGAAAACAGGTGAATGATAAATAGATGAAATGCAAAATGAAATAGAATTTTCTAAAACAACCCACCAAAAAAAAATACCCAACTCAAGGACGTTAATTTCTATAACTTTCCCCTGATAGAAATGGTTTTAAAAATTATCCTCTAAAAATAACATCTGGAATTTCAGATGTTCCTCTCTTTAAGGCGACAGTGAAAAGAGCAGGCATCAAACCCTTACTAGTCTGCAACTCTCCTTTTTTGTCACTAGCAAGATGTGCACTTTAACTTTCTGAACAGAGGGATTAGAGGTTCTGCTGCCACAAGGAGTTTAAATAAAGAGAAGGAATGTGGGAAACGTATATTTTTTAGTCAACATGTCTGGAGCATTCAGCTGGCGCTATCAATACCCTGGGAAGCTTTTGCAAATACCCATCAGATTTTCCCTTATCCTTTCATCTAAGTGTCATTTCTGTCCATAGTCCTTACAAAGTCATGTTTTAACATGTGACAGTATCTGCACATTGCAACACAGGCTGCTGGAGAGGAGAGGAAGCATCAAGCTCATGGAGGTTCACTGCTCCCTGATCCAGCTGTACCATTTCACACCTCCAAGTGTCAAACCAAGTCAGGTGATATTAAAATCTGTGGGGGGGGGGGGGGGCACGTTTTCAAAGCATTTTAGCTGGATAGTAGACTTGCTAACTAGCCAAAATACAGTCACCATGATATTCAGTGGCAGTAAGTGGTTAGTGTCGCTGAATATCCCACAGACCACCGGGCAAGCGTTTGGTTAAAACTAGGATGGTCTATGGGCAGAGCAGGGTGGTAACAGCTGCAGTCTGTAATGGTGATGTTCAGCCATTAACTGGATAGCTTCAGTGGTTAAGGTTAAGATAGCTGAATGGCTTCCATAACTTTAACCGCTTAGCACAGTCTGGTTAGTGGCTGAATACCGCTGCTAGCCAAATAGTGTCTTCAGTGGCCAGCCAACTTGGATATTCAGTGGCAGAAGTCATATGTTCCACTGTTGAATATCCAGTCTCAATTAAACCGGTAGCAGGCAGGGCATTTTATTTAGCCTAGCTGCTGCCCTGAATATGCCCCCCTGCCATTCTTACTGATCCTAAAGAAAGATACAGAAGAAACTAATGGAAATATATGCAGGGTAATGTATGTGGAGTACAAGAATAGGCAGATGCACAGTAATTTTCTTGCTATTACTAACCAGGGGAAAAAATTATTATAATAGCTGATAAACTGCATATGAATGTAGAATGCCAGGCAGCATCAGCCAAAGCTTGTACTACCTAGTCATGCACGAGATGTGGGGCAGAAGCACAGAATGAAGGTCTCATCCTACTCCTATATATGGTGTTCTCCTGATCATAGGCAGTGAAATGGAGTGGGCCACAAGGTACTTTGTCCAACACAGCATCAGCAACTAGAGGACTTGGAGGTGGGAGCTGGAGATTGGTTTATTTGGCCCCTCCAAACAAAGAGGTTTTCCGCAAAGGTACAAAGTCGTCACTAAACTGAAAAGGGTAACAAGGGCTTAAGCTTGCAAAGATTGTCCGAACTCAGATTCACGTCACAAAAAACCCTTTTGGTTGGAAATGAGTTTTTCACTGCACTAGTTACAGACTTTTTCACAAGTCCTTGCATTTTGGTGTCTGGCAGTCAGACGTTTGGACATGATGGCCCTCTGGGTTGCTTTCAGCCATATGTAATCTAAGTCACTAAAATACAAAAGCAGCGTTGAGATGAAAGGCTGACCAAGTTCCACTGCTGAAGTCCCATTTTTTCTGGCTCTTCAGAGCGTTCCTGTTAGTGACTCCTAAGCTTCTTTTAAATTTGGACATTTTCTGACTCTCACTAAAATATTTCAGTAATCTGAGTCCTTCACATTAAAATGCAGGTGGTTTTTCAGACCAATGATTGAAAGAGTGGTTAAGGTACTGAAGTTTCTTCCTCACCATTTTTTGAGATCTTTCTATCCCTCTAATTAATTTTCTTTGTGAAACATAATTTTTATGTAAACTATGACACTCTGAGTGAAGTATGATTTTCCTTTTTGTCTTTGTTTACCTCTCAGGGCATTTTTGACCCAGGTGATGAATTCCTTCCTGCTGGTGACTTCCTTCAGACACCTTCGCCGCGTCTCACTGATCTCTGACAACTTCTGCTTTGAATGAATTAGCTCTTCGCTGATACAAGACAGCGGCTGCTGCTTGAAGGACTCAAAGTCGTCAGCCTGTGAGTAAGAAGCCACTGCTTTAGTGGTGTGCTGCCCTGTAGTTATAGCTTGCAAAATTGTCTCTTAATGAAGACTGGTATCAAAGTAAGAGAAGAAGCAGCAACAGGTGCATTTACTTAACAGAAATGTTCTCTCCATAAACAATAAGGAAATATCAAACTGCATTTCACTTGCAGCTCTGCCCACCCTGTCCTACAAAAAGTACTGAGACCAGAATGGAGTCTGCTCTATGTCCGAGAAATAGCTTCATGTTTCAGTATAATGCATTTTATTTTACATAAAAATATTTGTGCTGAACAAATGTGACAGAGACAATCCATCTATATCAATCACAAAACAATGGATTTTTATTAGAGTTGGAGCTACAGAGCAAGTACAGCATACTTACAAAGTTTAAGAAGGTCTGCAGAATCCTGAAGTCTCCGGAAAGCTTGAAGTCAGCCTGGACCTGTGTGATGACCTTAGCGGAATCGATGGCCAGGCCAAGCTGATGATATTGGTTGATCTGCTTGAGCCGGTTTTCTATCCATGCTCCCTGGTCTTTGGCCTGCAGATGGCACATAATCTGGAGTTCCTCCTTCAGCTCCTGGTAGTGGTCTCTGTATACTGCAAATATGTCATCTACCACCGCAAACATCAGTGTGCCAGATCTTAAATCCTCATAAAGGGCTTCATATCTCCTCAAACAGGAAGAGTACAGTTCTTCCTCTACCTCTTCTAGGTTCAGCACTCTCATCTCTATGTCATAAATATCTTCTATATCTTCTGGCTTGCCGCAGGCTTCCTTAACCCAGTACAGCTGGAAGATGTTGCTGTCCCTAAAGGTGTGAAGCCTCTGAGCCATGTCTTTTACCTTCTGGCTCAAGCCAAAGTGGATCACTGTGTGCTGCTGGTGGAGGTGAGAGTCCAGATTCCTCACCATCACCACCTTGTCAAGTGGCTTCAAACCGAGGTCTTCCTGCAGCTTCTTCTGAAGTCCATCCGTTTCCACTTTAAAACAAAACAACTGGCTTATGTTTCATTCTATCTATGTCAGAGATACAATGCACACATTTTCAAGTTCTGCGCATTACCCAGAAAACTCAAGTGACAAAATGAAAAGAAAAATTAACGGAACAATTTTGCAAAAACATTTAAAATTTGAATCCTGTCTAACCATTTTTGATCTGTACAGGATGTAGAATGTGGGTGACAAGAAATAATCCAGGTTATCATTAGCTATCTGATGGATCCTGTCTTCCATCTCCATGTCTCGCCACGCCTCAGTAGAAGCAGCAGCAAAATAAGACTAGTGACATCTCAGCATCTACCAGCCACAATCCCCTATGCCAACACCCTAAATACTCATACATCACCCTATAACTTTGAATATGTCTGAATTCCATCGGTTTTGGATTATTGTAATTCCTTATCATTCCTCCAGTCCAGTCCCCACTTCTGGGTTGTCACCTCTCACCAGCAGCTTGGAGACTGAGCATGTCACTCTCTTTCACCCCCAATAGATAGATGGCTCCTCCCACCAGCCTCCAGTATCTCAGTCTCCTAGCAGCTGGTGAGATGTAATCCCAGGAGGACTCACTGAAGGGGCAACTAAGGAATAGCTAATGTTGTGCAAAACATTAAATAAGGGCTTGATTGGTGTGGAGAGCGGAAAGTAAAGTGGGTGGTAAAAAAAAAAAAAGAAAGTGTCTAACACTCTGCCAGCAGTAAAACTTTGGGAGAGGTCATCTGCTACAGGGCCTTATTGATTTTAGCAGTTCCTGGGCTCCTCCTAGCAAGGGGAGCCCAGTTGAACGCAGTGCTTTCTCCGACAGGAGCTGAGTGTTTCTGTGGCAACCTGACGCAGCCAGAACGGCTCTGTTCTATGGTGCAGCTGTTTTTCTGCACCAGATTACCGGTTGCAGGCAGAGGTTGTTCCTGTATGCACAGTTCCTTCAAAAGTTATTTCCTCATTTCTTTGGGGCTTGTGTCGGTGCAGGGGACCAAGGGGGTGGATGGGGAATGGCGACACAGCAAAAAGCAGAGTTCTGAGCTAGAGTGGGAAACTCCACCATTTTAAGGGTTGCTAGCTGACTACATGGCAAGGAGCAGGGACAGGCCAGACACAGGGTTGTTTATCACTCGTGTGTTTTTGTTTTCTCAGGGGATCAGATCATTAGGGCAATCCCTTTTGGTTTCTTTGCAAAAAAGAAAGAATAGAAGGCAATTGGAACACAGGAGGCTGTTGGAGGTGCAGGAACCTAACTCCATAGGAGTGCCTAGGAGAGCCATCCCTTACTTGTGGGTGTCTGATTATGCCTCCAAAGCAGGTCTGTGGAGCCTGTGGTTTACATAGAGGCACGGTGTCACCAGAAGGATTCTGCCACAGATGCACATCAGAATCTAGGTTGTGTCAGAAGATCTGCAAGGGGAGAGTATGGCCCAGGCCTTAAGAACTGCAGGAGATTTAATGGGGGGGGGGGCATTCTTCTCCCTTGGCAGGTAAGGAGACCAACATACAGATGGTGCAAGAAGCTTGGGAGAAACCCAGGGGTCTCCCCAGCCCTTGACCTCTAGGAACGTTACAGAGGGGGACCCTATGGGGGCTTTTTCGCCAGAGTTCATTCTTCTAATGCACAAGACCTTTTGCCTAAGGTAAGAGGAGGAGAAACTGCCAAGAGGCGCTCAGGAGAAGGTGCGAAGGCAGGGTTGGGCAGTCTCCCCCATCGGAGCAAGAACAAAGGGAGAACCTGCTCCATGTAGGCCCAGGTGGAATGCAATCCCAGGGAGGAAGTGGGAACTGACCATTCAGGGGAAATAGATGACATGGAAGGGCAGGATGTCGAAGTGGAGGCTAGGGAATGCGAGGAAGGCGAGATTCCCCAAGGGGAAGAGGGCCGAATTGTGCAGGTGTTCCGCAGAGAGGAACTGGTGGCCTTACTTCCCCATTCCGCAAAAGCACTGAACATGGTCGTAAGCACACTGGCGGAGGAGGAGCCATTGGAGGATCCTTTACTTCAAGCTGTGCGGAAGACGAAGTCCGTCTTCCCTCTCCATCGCGTTGTCAAGCAGATGATTCAGGATGAATGGAACCTGCTGTAAGTGGGACTGAGGGGCACCCTCTTTCTGGCACAGCTGTATCCACTGCAAGATCAAGCTAAACGAACAGTTCCATTCCCCCAGGGTGGATGCAGCAGTTTCTGCGGTGACAAGACTGACCACAATTCCAGTGGAGGGAGCCTCAACACTCAGAGATGTGCAGGATAAGAAATTAGAGACATTACTCAAACAGGTGTTTGACATTAATTCGCTCTCTCTACAGATCTCCATCTGTGGGGCCTTTGTGGCCCACACATGCCTATGGTAGGCCCAAGCATGGTTGGAGCACAAAGGGGACTCCCAGATGCTCCTTCCTGAGGTGGCAAAGTTGGAAATCTGGAGCGGCATATTTGGCAGATGCCTTTTATGATCTCATTCGAGGTATGTCCAAGGGGATGGCCTTAGCGGTGGCTGCTCACCGCTATTTATGGTTATGGAACTGGGCAGCAGATGTTTCCTCCAAGACTCAGTTAAGCAAGCTTCCGTTTCAGGGGAAGCAACTGTTTGGAGAGGATCTAGATAAATTGGTGAAGGATCTGGGAGAGTCCAAAGGGGGATGGCTGCCAGAGGATAAGCTGAAGCTGGGACGTTCTACGGGTCCCATAAGGGGGCAGCCCAGAGATTTCCGGCGCTGTCGGGTGGTCCATTTTATCCCATATCAGAGAGGTTGACTCCCGTCCTAGGGACAACCCTTTCAGGGTTTTTGAGAGGTGGGCAGAGGATTTTACTCCTTGGCAATCTCAGCACCTAAGAAACCACAATGATGCCAGGGGGGTCTGGGGGCTGGTGGTTCCCATGGGAGGTTGGGTAAGGGGAATTCTATGTCGCCTGGACAAAGATCCAACCGACCAGTGGGTGCTGGAGATCATCCAAGAGGGTTATGCGCTGGAATTTGCCCGGCCACTCTAGGGGCCTTTGTCAATTCCCCATGCAAGGTGCTGCGGAAGCTTAAAGCTGTGAGAGACATGCTGCAGCGCTTAATCGAGCTGCATGCAGTGGTGGAGGTGCTGCTTGACCAACAAGGTTCTGGTCGATACTCCATATACTTCAAGGTCACAAAAAAAAAAAAAAGTTCTTTTCAGCCCATCCTGGACCTCAAGCATATAAATCAATGCCTCCGGGTACCCCGGTTCCACTTGGAGACGCTCCACTCAGTGATCATGGCAGTCAGGGAAAGAGAGTATTTGACCTCTCTCGATCTCACGTAAGCCTATTTACACATTCCTATTCGATCAGAGCATCAACAGTACCTACGATTCACGGTACCTATGGGCCCTTATCAGTTTCAGACGTTACCATTCGGCCTCGCAACAGCACCTCGCACCTTTACCAAGGTGATGGTAGTGGTGGTGGCAGAGCTCCAGCAAGAAGGGGTGCTGGTGAATCCATACTTGGACGATTGGTTCATCAGGGCGAAATCCCATGAAGAAAACCTAATAGCCACAGAGCGTGTGATTTCCTTCTACAAGGTCTCGGATGGATCATCAACATGGCCAAGAGCCGGTTACAACCATATCAAGATTTGCTGTATCTCGGGGCAAGGTTCCAGACAAGAATAGGCAGTGTGTCCATGCTATTGGAGAGAATGTGCACCCTGCACCCTGCAGTCGCAAGTACGCCAGTTCCTCAACTTGGCACCACTGATGACTTGGCATTACCTGTAGCTGTTAGGTTCAATGACAGCATTGATAGAGTTGGTGCCCTGAGCATGGGCACACATGAGGCCATGGCAATGGTCGCAGCTGCGGAGATGCTGAACGCAACTGCACAATATATCCCAGCTGCTACCCTGCCCGGAAGTGGTCCGGGTGTTCCTCGATTGGTGGTTAAGCTCAAAGAAGCTGCTGGCAGGGATGCCTCTGGAGACCCCGCAGTGGATTCCATTGACTACGGATGCCAGCTTGACGGGATGGGTGGCGCATTGCAAAGGTCACATAGCCCAGCGTGATAGGACAACAGCGCAGAGGGGGTGGTCAATCAATCACGTGGAAATGAGAGCAGTGTTTCTGGTCCTCCAGGAGTTCCAGTTCTTCCTTGGGGGGGGGGGCGGTATTAGTGTTCTCGAACAACGCCACTGCGATAGGGTACATCAACCGCCAAGGCGGCACCAACAGTTAGAGGATGAGGTCGCTCCATTGTTGGCCTGGGCAAAGGCCAATCTGCAAGCGATCTCAGCAACACACGTGGCAGACAAGGACAATGTGGCTGCGGACTTTCTCAGCAGAGTCTGTTTGGATCCAGGTGAGTAGACTCTCAAATGAGATGGTGTTTGAGCTGCTGGTACGACGCTAGGGACAGCCGATTATGGATCTAATGGTGTCCTTTCACAACGCCAAAGCAGAATGCTTTTATAGCAGGAAGAGAGAATGGATGCTGGAGAGACTTGACGCGCTGGTGCAAAGATGGCCAGAGGATGGTCTCCTCTATGTTTTTCCACCGTGGGCTCTGATTGGGCGGGTGGTGCAGCAGATAGACGCTCATCTGGGGAGGGTGGTGCTCATTGCCCCCGATTGGCTGCAAAGACCTTGGTACGCCGATCTGGTCAGACAGACAAGATCATGGTGGTTGCCAGTCTGGGAGAATCTACTGATGCAGGGACCCATTTGAATGCCACAAGTGGCTCAATTCTCACCTATAGCTTTATTTATTTATTTAGGTAGGTTTATGTACTGCTTTTCACCGGGTGAAAGTGATTCACAAAAAACAAGAGATACACTGAACAGGACATAACATTTACAGGGGGAGGGGGGGGTGTTAGCTTGTTTACATTCCTGCTTTCTTAACATATCTATAGTTCTCCTTTGTTTCTCAGTCTATACTTCTCTGATGTTCAGTGTGAACATGTGTTCAATGGGTGGTGCTCTGATCTGTCACAAAGTGTTCTCTGAATAAGTAGGTCTTAAATTGCTTTCTAAATGAGGAGAGGTCCTTGGTTCTGGATTATGGTTGGAAGGGAGTTTCAAAGAGACAGAGCATAGAGTTCAAATGCACGGGTACAAGTTTGGAGATTGTACTTTGTCCTTTCTGAAGAGCTTCACTTGACTCTCCTCACCAGTTACCTCACTGGGCTCTTGAAGCTACAAAGAACCACACTCACAGACAATAGGAAGGTTATCAAATACACAATAAATACACACGGTTCTATAGAAAAATACGCCAAAGCTTTGCGGAGAGCAGACTGAGAGAAGCACGTTCTCCCTGTTTACTCTAACTACTAGCCATGGTTCACTTTATTTATAAGGCTTTTTTAGATGATACAGCATAATTTCACTTTATCATTATACGTCATGTATGTTTATCATATTGTAGGTCAACTTATTCAGTGTGGGTCAATGTGGAGCCATAAATGAAGTCCAAGACATAATTGTTTACTTTACATGGCCATTATGAGGAGACATACAGGATTCCAAAATATAGAATGACCTAATTGACATAATTGTTTACTGCTGATAACGCACGAAGCGAGAGACAAGAGGCTGCCCCGCAAGGGGCCTGCCCTTGACGGGATGATGGGTTGCTAAGATTGCACTCAGGTAAACCCTGACCAAGTTAGACTTGAACCCAGCCTGCAAGAGATGGAGCAAATATTGCAGCACTGCGTGTACTGGGCAGGAGAATGGGTTCATATGTTTCTCCGAGCACCACACCAAAAACCTGCGCCACTGGAAGGCGTAGGCTTGCCTCATCGAGTCCTTGCGAGAGGCCAGAAGAATGTCTTCGACCTCCTTGGGGAGGTGAAGGGGAGCTAAGACGACCCATTCAGCAACCAGGCTGTAAGGGACAGGGATCCCAGATTGGGATGGAGCAGCGTGCCTCCCTCCTGTGTCAGGAGTCCCGGGGAACTCCCGAGGGTGACCGTGGACTGCGTCAAGAGGCAGAGCAGCAGAGGAAACCATGGCTGTCTGGGCCAGCTTGGGGCCACCAGGATGACTGAGGCCCCATCCCACTGGACCTTGAGGAAGGTCCGTGCTATCAGCAGTGTGGAAGGGAAGGTGTAAAGCAGGCCCATCTCTCCCATGAGATAAGAAAGGCATCCAGAGACACACGGGCCGGGTGCAGATAGGGACCACAGAACCAGGGAAGCTGAGCATTGGCTGGGCTGGTGAAGAGGTCCATGCCTGGAATGCCCCAGAGCTGGAATAGCTTCTGCATTATCCTGGGGCACAGACGCCAATCATGAGGCTGGAAGACTCTGCTCAGCCGGTCTGCCAAGGAATTATTCTGGCCCGGGAGATAGACTGCCCGGAGGAGGATGCCCTGGCTCACTGCAAACGAACAGAGGGCCACCGCTTCCTGACAGAGGCTGTAGGAGCCGGTGCCCCCCTGTTTGTTGAGGTAGAACATGGTGACCTGATTGTCCATCTGCACTAGCACTCTGTGCTGCAGTCAGTGCTGGAAGGTCTTCATAGCGAGGAGGACAGCCTTGAACTCCAGCAGTTTGATCTGCTGCCGGCTCTCCTCAGGGGACCAGGTCCCCTGGGTGTGCATGTCCTCGCAGTGAGCCCCCCAGCCTGAGAGGGAGGCGTCCATAGTCAGGATCCTCAGGGGGGGGGGGGGTTGGGGTCTAGAAGGGCATGCCCTGGGACAGGTGCAGGATATCCTGCCACCAGACCAGAGACTCCGCCAGCTGGAGGGAGACCAAGATGGTGCCCCGAAGCTGGCCCGTGGCTTGGGTCCATTGAGAGCGGAGGCACCATTGCACTGCCCGCATGTTGAGGCAGGCGTTGGACACATGGACTGTGGATATCATATGGCCCAGAAGACAGAGCATGACTCGAGCCATGCGGTGGCTCCATACTTTGGATGCCAAGGATAGAAGATGGTCCACCCTTGTCCTAGGGGAGGAAGGCTCTGGCCTGCCGTGTGTCTAGGTGAGCCCTGATGAATTCCAGAGATTGCACCGGTGTGAGATGGGATTTTGGGTGGTTGACCACAAATCCCAGGTGCTGCAGCACCTGGATGGTGCGGTTTGTGGCCTGCAGGGCCTCTGCAGGCGTGTCTCCCTTTATGAGCCAGTCATCCAGGTAAGGGTAGACGAAGGCACCTTGGAGATGGAGGTGTTCCGCCACCACCACAAGACACTTGGTGAAGACCCTTGGCGCAGAGGTGAGACCAAAGGGAAGTACACTGTATTGGTAATATTCACCTCTGATCACAAACCGGAGGTACTGCTGGTGGTTGGGATGGATGAGGATGTGCGTGTAAGCATCCTTTAAGTCCAAGAAACATAGCCAATCACCCTGCTGGAGGTAGGGCAGCAGTGTTCCAAGGGAGAGCATCTTGAACTTCTCCCGCACCAGGAACTTGTTCAGGTTCCTCAGGTCGAGGATGGGCTTGAGGCCTCCTGTTCTTTTTGGGACGAGGAAGTATCTTGAGTAGAAATCGCTTCCTCTAAGGTGAGGCAGTACAGGTTCCACCGCTCCATCCCAGATGAGCCCCATGAGCTCTTGAAGTAGCAAGGTCTGGTGTAGGGGAGGCCATCGAGACTCCCCGAGGAAGTAGGAGAGAGGAGTATGGTCTAGGTGAAGGAGGTAACCTACCTTTATGACCTGCAGGACCCCCGTGTCGGTGGTGATGAAGTCCCCCCAGTAAGCAAAGTGGACCAGCCATCCCCCCATTGGCAGCTGGGTGTCCAGCGGTCGAGAGGCTATGCTGGTGGCGTCAAAACCCCAAACTCTGTTGGGCCAGAGCCAGGAATTGGGTTTTAGTCCCCTTTGGCTTGCGGGGCCCTTGCCCAGAACCCTTGCCCTGGTCACCCTGTGGAGGGGTCGGCGGGGTCAGGTACAGGGGGTACTCCCTGTAAGGCTGGCTTCTTCCTATGGAAGAAGGATTTCTTCCCCCTGTGGCTTCTTCCTCGGGAGGGTTGAGGCTTTCCTGGAGAGCCAAGTACGGGTGACATACTCTGTCTCAATCTCCGCCGCTCTGTCCTCCATGGGCTTCCCGAAGAGTTTCTCCCTGAGGCATGGAACATTGAGGAGCTTCTCCTGGACCCACTGTTACAGGTCAGAAGTCTGGAACCAAGCCTGTCGGTGAGCCAGCCACTGCCACTCATGTGGAGAACTTAAAGCCATCGTAGGTGGCAGAGAAAAACTATCTGGAGCATTCCCTAACAGATTTCAAGAGTGCTTGGAAGCGCCGGAGGTGGTCCCCATCGAGGCAAACTGCAAAGCCTCCTCCTTGGTAAGGTCCCGGAGGAACATCCCGATATAGAGTTGATAAATCTGGATGCGGCAGGCCAGCATGGAGCCCTGGTAGCACTTGCGCCTGAGGGTGTCAAGGCTGCGGGACACTCTACCTGGGGAGACTGAGTCTTCGGGCTCTTCTGCTTTTGCATGGCCGACTTGATGACCATGGAAGTGTGGGGAAGCTGGGCTTTCCGGAATTCCAGTCCTCGCTGTACCCTGTACATAGAGTCTAGGCATCAACAGACGATTGGGATAGAAGCCGGGGTCTCCCACATGTGGAGGAGCAGCCAGTTTAAAATGGAGGGGACTGGAATCGAGGGTTTCCTTCGGTGGCACCTCATATTGGAGGGTGTCGAGCTCCTCCACCAGCAGCTCTTCCTCCAACTCGGTGGAGAGCACGAGGGCTCACACCATATCCCAGACAAATTCTAAGAAGGTGGTGTCCTCGGGAGGGTACCGCCACCTCTGAGTTGGTGGGGACAGGTCTGAGGGGAGGTCTCGGTGAGTCCGAGTCTCTGGTGAGGTTTTACAATCAGATTCCCACTCCGAATAGTCCGTTGAGGACTTCAGGTCCGGTGGCTCCATGGGGTCGATGACCCACACCAAGTTCCCAAGACCAGGGTCTGGCTGGAGCCGGAGGCACTCGCTAGAGATGACCTCACCCCTGAGGAGCAGGAAGGAGATTGAGACCCTCGCTGAGGATCCTCACAAGGCATCTGGCTCTCTGGGATCATTGCGGCAGCCCAGGGAGTTCTCGAGGTCGAGGTCCCTACGGTCTCATGGTGCATGCCTGGGGGACCATGCACCTGTACCTACTGGGCAACAATGAATGCAGTAACACTGTGTTCCAAGACCACCATTCGGGTCTCCCACTCGGGAATGGGGTCCTGGGACACTGACACCAGCATGACCGGGTCAGGGGTCGAGGAGGAGAGGGGGTCCTCGCCAGGATGACTCAAGAGACTGGGTGCCATCGCCAGAGGCCTCTGTATCAGTTCGAGGTATCTTTCTTAGCCGCTCACTCTCCAACTCCGCAGACTGTCGCGGGAGGCTGAGACACCATGCGCAAGGCATGTCACACTTATCTGATGCTTCAGGCGACGTCTGTAAGATCTTCTTCTTCTGCTCACACTCTGAGGACCTCTGGTCAGAGTGCCTGCAGACCAGCGGGGGAGCTCTAGGCAACTCCGAGGTTTGCGGGGCCTTTGAGCACACAGCTACTGGGAATACCGGGGTCGAGTCTGCCTTGTGGAAAGGGTGACATTCTGGTAGTTTCCTGTGGTTGTGGGTGAGGTGTTTGGATTTAGTTGAAGCTGTTTGCATTGTGCTGCAAGTTGCTGCAGTGGCATTTTGGGAGTTGGCTAGAATGGTTAGGGATTTTGGTCAGCTGTTTGACGATATCAAAGAGCTCATGTGGGCAGTTAAGAGATGTGTTTATAAGTTTTGTGTGGTAGGCTCTCCGTGTTGTCTACTTCGGTGTGGTATTTGTTTAGAGAATCCATATATTTTGTTCTGTCTGGTTCATTTTTGGTTTTCCTTCATTTTCTTTCTATTCTTCTAAGTTATGTTTTCAGCTTCCATAAGGTGGGTGTGAACCAGCATGTTCTTGCTGGTCTCTTTTCTTTGGGGGGTATTGTTGATCATCCTGCTGTAACTATTATGGTGTTCCAGTTGTTGGTTAACACTTCAAGGTCAGACTATCCTGACTGTATGCTTGGTAGGACTTGTTTGAGGAAGTTGTCTTTATTAAATGATTTGAATCTTCTTGTCAGGTGAGCAAGTGAGCTTGGCTCTTGAGAGGGCTAGGATGAGAAAGTGGGGCTATTTGCCGGCAGTCATTGCGACACTTTTGAAAGCCTGTAAAAGGTCTACATCCCTGGCTTATCTCAGGGTGTGGAGGAGTTTCAAGGCATGGCGCATGGAGTTTGATTGCCGGCCTTTGGCAGCCTCAGTTTGAGATGCTTGCCGAGAGGATTGGCTTACAACTCCTTGCGCATACAGGTGACGGCTCTCACTTGTTATCGGGGTAGAATTCAGGGCGTGTCTCTGGAATCACATCCAGATGTCACTCGGTTCTTGCGGGCAGTAAAACAGTTAAGGCCACCGGTCCGGGCGTTGGTGCTTTCGTGGGACCTTAATCGCGTCCTTTCGGTCGGGACAGAAGAACCTTTTGAACCCTTGCGCAACTGCACCTTAAAAAAATCTGACTCTGAAAATGGTCTTTTTGGTGGCCATTTGTTCAGCTAGATGAATTTCGGAGTTGCAAGCACTGTCGTGCTGAGCACACTTTGAGCCTAAGGAAAAGGTGGTGCTGGTACCTTCCTTTCTCTCGAAGGTTCTGTTGATATTTCATCTCAATCAACCAGTCACGCTCCCAGTTTTCACGAGCATGGAGGATACGATTCTGTGGCTCCTGGATATTAAAAGGGTCTTGCATCATTACTTGTAGCGTATGGAACCATTTCACAAGTCAGATTGTCTATTTATGCTTTTCACGGGGCTACAAAAGGGGGAGGCGGTGAAAGCCTCCATCCAATGCTGGGTGAAGGAGACCATTTCATCGGCATACCTCTTGCATCACAGACAGCTGCCCAGAGGGCTGAGAGCACATTCAACTCGCACGCAAGCCACGTCATGGGCAGAATCCAGTATGGTCCCGCCAGTGGATACTTGTTGAGCAACAACGTGGTCATCTGCACACACATTTGTGAAACTTTACCAGTTGGATGTGCAGACAGCAGGGGATGCGCATTTTGGGTCAGTCTACTTCAGGCTGGGCTCGCGGGTCCCTCCTGAGGTTAGTACTGCTATGGATATCCCACAACTGGGGACGGGACTGGAGCAACGATAAGGAAGGTAAAATTAGGTCTTACCTGCTAATTTTCTTTCCTTGAGTTACTCCAATCCAGTCCCAAATCCTTCCCGATTAGTTTTCATCTCACAAGATGATGGCGTTTCCGGGCCTGAAGAAGTCCATCAATGAGTTTGAGTTTGGTACGGGAGCAGGCAGTAGCCTGTTGGCAGTGGAGTCAGTGTGAGGTGCTCGGTGCCAGTTTGGAGGATGTTGCACTGCAGTTCTGGGGTACTGAAGCATATAAGTGTGCTTCCTGATTATTACAATGATTACTTGGGGGAGGGGGTGTTGGGGGGGGGGTTCCTTTCGGATTGTGTTTTTCTGCCCCTTGCATAGAGCATTTTTTAATTTTGCAGTTAAGGTTTCCTTATTTGGGGCTCCTATGAGTCTGCTTTGTTAATAGGATACTGGAGGCTGGTGGGAGGAGCCAGCTATCTATCTACTGGGGTCAAAGAGCGACATGCTCAGTTTCCAAGCTGCTGGTTTGAGGCGACAACCCACAAGTGGGGACTGGACTGGAGTAACTCAAGGAAAGACAATTAGCCAGTAAAACCTAATTTTATCTTCTCCTCTAATCAGTGTCCTGCCTATAATTTAAAAAGGCCTCAACTGTTTCAAAATACAGCAGCAAGAATTATGTATTGGACTAACCACACTGATCACATTTCCCCTTTACTGAAGGAATCATGGTTACCAGTCCCCTGCAGGATTAAGTATAAAGGTGAAATTAGACCCTGCCTGCTAATTTTCTTTCCTTGAGCCCCTCCAATCCAGTCTCCTGGGTTTTGTCATCCCTCCAGCATATGGAAACTGAGAACCTCCAACTTCTGTGATGTCACACCATAAGGGGAGGGCAGACCATTTTCATTAGTCAGTCTGAAACAATCACAAAAGTAGAATACTACTAAACAGAACTCTGGCAACTGCCCAACTATTTACACCATGACTAACCCCACTAAAGAAATGGCACAAGGGAAGCAACCCCTCCAGGGAGTAAAGTAGATGAAATTCTGAAAAACTTGGAGTAATTGTCAAAACAGATCCTCCCAGACATAAGTCCCCCAGGCCACACTTACACTGAATAGACAGGCGGGATCTGGACTGGAGGGATTCAAGGAAAGAAAATTAGCAGGTAAGATTTAATTTCACCTTTCACTGCATCCCCTCCACTCCAGTCCAAACTCCTGGGATGTATCAGAGCAACAATTAAGAATGAGAGGGATCAGTGAGGCTGGCCTGCAACACCCATGCCCCGAACCACATATTTCGCACCTGCACATCAAGACGGTAGTGCCGAACAAAGTTATATAGTGATATCAAGTAGCCGTCTTGCAGATCTTCACCAGTGGGATAAGACTAAACTAGGCCCATGATGCTGCCTGCATCCTGGTGGAATGCGCTTAAAGCCCACAGGGAGAGCCTCGTAGTGCGAGATAACAAAGCAATTGCCTCTTTCAACCAGTGGGCAATTGAAGCTTTTGAAGCAGCCTTACCCTGTCAAGGTCCCCAAAAGAGGAGGAACAATCTGACCTATGAAAGGACTCTATGCATGAGATACTTCTTAAGCACCCTGCGCACATCAAGCAGATGCAGCCGGCAATCCATTGTCCGAAAAGAATAGGAGAACCACTGGCTGATTCACATGAAAAACGGACAACACCTTAGGTAAAAAGGACGACACCGGAAGAGGACTACCTTCTCCTTGGAAAATAGTAGAAAGGGCTCCCTAAACAAGAAAGCCTGGAGTTCCGAAATGCATTGCACCGAGGCAATGGCTACCAAAAACACCACCTTGAGTGTAAGGTCCTTCAGAGACGTGGATGCCAGAGGTTCAAAGGGAGCCTCCGTCAACACCAATAAGTTAAGGTCCAAGCAGATGCCACCGAAAGCAATGGCAGTCAGAACTGCTTCACCACTCTGAGAAATCAGGACATGTCAGGATGTGCTGCCAGGGAAACCCCCTGCACCGGACAACATGCCAGTGTGGCCAACTGGACACACAACAAATTCAAGGCTAGTCCATTGTCAAAATCCAGTCTGCAAGAAGGCCAGAATGTCCAGCACCACCAGTTCTCAAAGATGCACGACACCCCAACATAGGCTAAGGACATGGAGCACTTACAAGCCCACACAAGGTGGCTATCACCGGTGCCAAGTAGCCATATTTCCTTAGCACAGCCCTCTCAAGAGTCAGGCCATAAGCGAGAATTGATCCACCTGGTGTATGAGAATTGAACCTTGAGAACAGATGGTACTCTGTGCCGGCAAATCAGTATACGTACCACTGCTGATGAAGCCAGTCTGGTGCCATCAGCACCACCAGGCCCCAGTGTACTTTGATTCACTGGATGACTCTGCTAATCAGAGGCCACAGCGGAAACACAAAGCAACCCCTGCGTAGGCCAGGGCTACACTAACATGTTGAGCCCCTCCAACATTCTCTCTCAACGTCAACTGAAGAAGCGACTAGTCTTTGCATTGTTGGCAGGTGCCATGAGGTCCATAATTAGATGCCCCCATCTTCAGGTTATGCTGCGGAACAGACTCCTCCAATGTCCATTCCCCCGGCTCCAACTTTTGGCAACTGAGATAGTCAGCCTGCACATTTTCCTTGCCTGCCGCACGTACCATTAATAGCGCCAGAAGAGTCTACTCCACCCACTGAAGCAGCATTGCAATCTTCTCCACCATAACCATACTCCCAGTGCCTCCCTGGCGATTGATATGGGCAACTATTATGGCATTGTTGGAGAACACTCTCACTGCTTTATGCAACACTAAAGTCCAGAAAGCTTGGAGAGTCAGAAGGGCTACCCTCATTTCCAGGTGATTAATGGACCACTGTCATTCCTCCATTGACCAGTGGCCCTGCACTACCTGTGACAGACAGTGAGTTCTCCAACCAATCAGGTTGGCATCCGTCCACTACGGCGTCTCCAGTGGGACTGCCTTCCTCAAAGACTCAGGAGCTAGCCACTAATCCAGACTCACCCATGCACCCACCAGTCATTGAGAGAGAAAATGGCATTGCTGTGACCACCTTGATAGAAGAGATTTCTATAACAGTCACATTTGCGCTCAGGCCCAAGGTACCAGATCCAGGGCTGCCGCCATCGACCCTAAGACCTGGAGATACGACCACACTGATGGGGGCCAGCTGGCAGAGGAAGCTGCGAATACGACCCTGAAGCTTGCGAATCCGGTCCTTTGGCAAGAAAACACAACCGATTTGGGTATCAAAATGGGCTCCTAGATAGACAAGGTCATGTGAAAGTGTGGCAACCGCAGGGTTCAATTGATGTACTTCAGGTCAAGAATGGGGTGAAAGGAGCCTTCTCTTTTTGGGCACTAGGAAGTAGATGGAGTATCGACTTTGTCTTAGCGCACTGGAATGACCATCTGCAACTGCAGAAGATGCCGAAGAGTGTCCTGAATGGGCCTGCCACTTGGCTGGAGCCTTGCAGGGTGAGACCAGAAAATCATCTGCTAGGGGACGTGCAAACTCCAGTGCATACCCGTCTTGAATAACCTCCAAATAACTATTGGTCAGAGATAAGGTGGACCCAGGCAAAGTGAAACTGACGGAGCCTGACACCCACTGGAACCACCTCCGCCTGTACCCTCCTCATCTCAGTGGGCTTTCTTAGCTCCCCCGCCGGTCAAATAACTGCAACCAGTTTCACGACCGCCCCAAAAGGGTTGCCCCTTGTGAGTATACCAATCATGCTGCAGATAGGGAACAAAACGCACTGCTCAGAAACACCTGAAATCCTTTGACTGCATGCATCCCACTGAGCCACCCTGTGGGTCTTATTCTCTGGGAGCTAGGCTGGCTTAGCCTCTCCCAAGTCCTTGACCAACTTATCCAAGGCGTCCCCGAACAGCTTATCCTTAAAGGGAAGCCTGCTAAGCCATGCCTTTGATGACACATCTGTCGTCCAATTATGCAGCCACAGAAAATGGCAAGCCACCACTACCAAAGCCATACCTTTGGCCGAGGCCCAAAAGAGGTCATAGAAGGCATCCACCAAGTAGGCAAACCCAGACTAACTCCAGGAGCTCCACTTAGGATGAAGAGTCAGGAATAGCCACCTCTGGCAATGCCTGCATCCACCCCAGAGTCATGCGATAGGCTCTGCACACGGACGCCTGAAGGGCTGGAACATTCACTTCAAATGCCTGCTTCAACAAGGTTTCCAGGTTCTTGTCCTGCACATCCTTAAGTGCAGCGCTACCTTCTACTGGGATCATGGTCTTGGTGATAGTCGAGACTAATGCATTCACCTTCAGAACCCTAAGGAACTCCTTTTCCACAGTTGGGATAGGATACAAGTGAACCATAACACACCCAGCCTTTAACCCTGCATCCAGTACCTCCCACTCCAGACCCATCATCATTTGTTTGACAGCCCGATGGACTGTAAAAGGCTGTTTCCAGCAACCTGAACCCCTTGAGGAGAGGATCCTCTAATGGGATCTCTTGTTCCAGCATGGGTTGTGGGAGGTTCTGTGCTGCCAAGGAATATGCAATAAGCATGGGAAGTTCCTCCTGCCTGAACACGCACACAATACTGGGGTCTTCTCCAGAGGGGATCTTGCCCTCTTCACGTTCTGGCTCTGTAGGCCCCAACCAAGCCCCAAGGGCCCTTCCAGCACATCCTCTGAATCCTCCGAGGATTCTGAAGCCCCCTCGGGTCCCAGGTCCTCAGGCCCTCAGGCCCATTCCCTTAATCCCGTGGGAGGGCCCAAACAGTCCCTGTTTTGAGCTGTGTCTCCTGCACCAAGCATGGAGGTTGCAAAGCTGACTTCTCCCCCCTCCCAGGCCTCTGCTTCAGGCAATAGGCCCGATAGAAAAGGACTTTGAAATCTGGAGTAAAGGCCCCAGTTTCAAGCCTTATAGTGGTCTCCTTTTTCTTCTTGGGGTGCTCCCCAGGCCAGCAGGAAGGAGCAGGGACTCAACCCCGACTTCCCATGGTTGTCTGCAATGGCTGCTCCAAAGGACTCAAAATAGCCACAGTTCCCACCAAAACTGCAAGAACCACAAGCCAAGCAGGAAGTTCTTCCCTGCCCCCTACAGCCAGATCTTGCTGCCCGGAATCCTCCTCTGCCACAGCAGCAGCTGCATGCAAAGTCTCCCCCGCGGTGCGGTCCTGTGATTCACAGCCACGGCAGAGACCGAGAGAGGACAGATGCACTTTCTTAAAGTCACAGCCTATACATGCGGCTTTAGGGATGCTGGCTGCATGTCCCCAATGAGAATGCTCACCAAAAAGAAACACAGCTCCCCTCCGAAAAGGTAACTGTGATCCCCTCCAAGCACTGCTTGCACTCACCCTCTGATTAGTGTTGGCAGCCTGGCATTGACAAACACGCACTCTCCCCCCACCCCCAGGAGGTAGCCATGACTGAACACGGAAGTCCAGTTAACAGAGAAACGAGGCATTTTAAGCGGTCCCAAGCAAACTGCTAGTATCAGGAATGCAGACCAGAGCCTTTCCCCTCCTCCCTGGGAAACCTTGTTGACTGAACGGCTCAGGTTCCCACAGGGCAGCCCGGACCAGCATCTACCTCAAGGAGGGAGGGAAGACAAAAGCCCTTAAAGCAATCGACTCTAAAAACTTAACCTATCTTATAACCTTTTTTTTTCTTTTTCTAGTCCAGTGCAGCCCAGACTGCACAGGTTCTGTCCCATCTGCTGGAGACTGAGAAATACTGACTTCTGGAGAGGGCAACATTACAGAAGTTGGAGATTCTCAGTCTCCATCGGCTGGAAGGGGGACAAAACCCAGGAGTCTGGACTGGAGACATGCTATGGAAAATCGTTTTCCTTTCACATAGAATTTATTTTACTGTCTCTCCGTCTTACGTATCTTCCCTCCTTCCTTATCCCTTATCATCCAGGGCAGCTCCTAAGATTTTAATCCCACTTGCTCACCATCCCACCACTTTCCCACTTCAAACAAATTAACCCCTATCTCAGCCTTCAGCTTCACAGCGCCCATGCTGTGGAACTCGCTACCTCCTGACCTGTGCATTGAGGAATGAAGAAATTTGAAATAGGTTTAAAGCATTGGGCTTCATTATGAATCATTTGAAGAAGTTTAGGTTTTTGGGCACTGCTGACACAGTTATATCCCCCCTTCCCCCCTTTACTCAAGCCTTTGTGTCACTGGTTTACTGGTAATTCTTTCTTAGCATGCTACTCATTCCCTGGCCCAGTGCATCCTGTCCAATGTCTATGCTGATCTATGTTACTTTGTTCTGATTTTTTTTTTTTTACTGCAAACTGCAGTGATGGTTGTTCCAAACTGAATGGCGCTATATCATATCAAGTAAATATATAAGATCAGGTGATATTTTCTCAAGCCTCAATTTCATGTACCAAAACATTTTTTGCTGAACCCTGAGAGTTCAGTTATGTCTCTAGTAACTTGCCCCTTCTTCTGAAATAAGTCACATGGTTCTTTGTGTAACTCACATATCTGAAAGAAATAACCTGTGCTACAATTGGGGTTTCTGGACGGTTCACATACGTCCTCTATTGTTAGGCATTTTGTTTGTGAGAAAATGAAGAAAGCAAAGGCTTCACCTTTCAAACAATCGTCCACGAGCAAACACATCTTTAAGAGGCTTTTCACCCACTCTTTCTCCGTGTTTAACAGATTTAATTCTTTTTCCCTCCAAGTTAACACCTGATTCATGTGATCCGTCTCTTTCTTCTCAGAGTCTGACAGATTCTTTTGCTCTGAAAAATCAGGAAAATCAATGAGAATTAACCCCCCTCCCATACACATACCAGCCAGCATGTGAAAGGTACAGCATCAACAGAGAAGGGACAGTGGCAAAATCCAGTATACAGAGGCACAGGCAACCAGAAGTCTGCTGACAGTACCACATGATAAAACAAAGCTTCTCTTGCTTTATCCTCTGCAACTCTATCAAAGGGCATGTGGCCCTAAACACTGCACTTGCTGGGCGTGACCTCCAGCCTCATCCTTGCACTGCATTCCATATCTGAGTTTGCATCATCAGTTAAGAATTTGCTTGTGTTGATCATACTTTAATTTCCAGATTATTTTGCCAAAAAACAGAATTAAATTTTACCTTTTTTAGAGATCTTTTTATGAAAGGCTGGAACCATCAACCATGTGCAAAGTGACATAAAGGTCACTGGGCATGACAGAGCGTTCCTTCTGTGACACTTTGTATAAGTCATTTACAAAGAGAAGTGGATGTGGGCCCATCACTGATGACAGATTCTGTGACCTCTGGGCAGGATATTCAGTGGTGGTGGCCAGCTGTCCCCACTGAAGTAAAGCCCCAGATATTCAATGCCAGGGCCATATCCAGCCACTGGCATTAAATATCCAAGTCAGCTGGATAGCAGTGAAACTAAACAGGCAACGGCAATATTCGGTGGCACTAACCAGACAGCCCCAGCACATATCTGGTCAATTTCCAGTCCTCTAACTGGATCAGTGGCTCACATTCCGTGGTTTCGCTATCCGGACTGCAGCTGCATATTGCTAATATCTGGACAGCGATGGTGAATATTCAGTGCCAGAGGATATCCAGGTACCGGCACAGAATATCCAGTGTCACTTTTAGCTGCAGTGACCAGAGACCGGACAGACACTTTAAAAACACTGACTGCCAAGGCCAACTATTGGTCCAGTTATAGCTAATCTCACCATGATTTCTATTCATAAAAAAAAAAAAAAAAAACATTTCAGAAACTATTGGGCATAAGCACTGCTGCCGAACAGTAGTAACTATTCAGGCAGAATAACTCCCTGCCCAAAAGGGTGTCAAATCTCATCAGGGAACGGAGGCAATGGGAGATCAAGTGCCTTGAGCAAGGTCGCAATGAACATCCACTGGGAGAAGCGCAATTTAAACCCTGATCTCAGCCCACTACTGTAACCACCAGGCCCACCTGCAACACTGATGTGAACATGATTCTTTCATAACTATTTGAGATAGTGTAAGAGGAAAATATAACATCTGTTCTTTCTACCTAGTTCAGATCTGAAATCCACTCAAAGTTAAAGAAAGAAGCTTTTCCATAGCATCCCTCCAGTCCAGTCCAGTCCAGTCCAGACTCCTCGATTCTATCCCCTTTCTAGCAGATGGAAACTGAGATTTCTAGGCTTTGATGATGTCATGGTATAAGGAGACTGAGTTGTTTCCCTCATGCCAGTATTCTCAGTCTCCAGCAGATGGGAAAGAGCTCTGGTCATAGGCTGGGCTACACTGAAGGGATTTTGGATTTGAAAAAAAGAAATAGAGGAGAACTAAAGTGGATAGATAGAGCTTTTAGATTCAATTAGAGCAACCTGGGGGAAAGGCAAGATGGCAGCAGCTTGCTGCTGAGTTCCTGTGCCACTCTGTTAGGCTTACGAGATGTGCTATGGGGAGAAGGAGCGGAAGCAGGCCGGCGTACCCTCGCGGTCCCAGGAACAGCCAGAGTGGCCAGCGGACTCTGACAGCATGTGGCTTCTCATTCTCAGAGGCTGGAGTGGCGTCTTCAGCGGACAGTGGAGCATAGTCTCTGCTGCCCTGGTGAATCAGGAGTGCTGTTGTCTTTGGAGTAGTGTACTCCCTCGATGAGACCCAGAAGTAGAGCTGACCCGCTTAAAGTGCCCCCCCCCCTCTCCCGGCAGCCAATGAGCATTCCGGTAGAGGGAGGTGAAGAGGATTTTGACGGTGTAAGGAACTTCACGTCTGTTACCACAGCTGTTGTGAGGGCAGATGGTCTATCAATGGGGGATGTTTCTCCTGTTTTGGGGAGCCTCTTAGCTGCAGGGGAGAGCAGAGTGCAGATACCAGTCTCTGAAGGGTTGGTTAAACCTGGTAAAATAACTTTGGAATCGCTGTGGGACGCACTGGCAACAATGAACTCCTCTTTACAAACTATTGTGGGGTCTGTAAGAATGGAACTCTAGTCATTGAAAAATTCTGCTAGGGAGGTCTCGCAAGTGCAGGGGCAACAGGATGGGAAGATTGGTGCCTTAGAAGAAGATCTGACCCAACTTCGTGGACTGTGTGCTACCCAAGTTAAAGACAATACTCTGCTTGCTAGAAAGATAGAACACTTGAACAATCAAGTTAGGAGGAATAATGTTATCTGGTCAGATGGTACAAATGTTCCCGGATGTTTGTCGAACTACTCAATTGAAGAGGAAAGCTTTCCTTGCTTTGCGCCCTCGTGTGCTTGCAATGGGAGCTTCCTTCTTACTTAAGTATCCCTGTAAATGCCTTGTGTCTTTCCAGGGTAATTTATTTACCTTTTTTGATTCTTTACAATTGGAGACTTTCCTACATAAGTCAGGATGATGGTATTATGTTACATAATTTTCTTGGTTCTTGCTAAGTAAAAGGGGTCTAATGATTAGCTTCTCCACTCTTTGTTTAGGATTGCTTTTTTGTTTGTTTTTGACACGCTCCATAATTTTGTGGGCTAGATTCTGTTATATTGTGGTTGTTTTTGATATTGTTGGATTTTATTTGTATTACCTGAGATTTTCCAAATAAAAGAATTTAAACTTAAAAAAAAAAAAGGAGGAATAATGTTAGGTTACTAAATTCCCTAAGTCTCCTGTTCTGTCTCCTTTAGAGATAGTGCGCAAGTATTTTCGGGAGGTGTTTCAACTGCCTCCTTAGAATCTGCCTCCACTTGTGAGGGCACAGTATTTATTCTTGGGTGCTGGTTCAGGTGATGGACCCTCGATCTCTGTGGACATTACGGGATTCCTAGAAGGCTCTTTAGAGGTGATCGCTGAATATACCACACTTCTTGCGACCCTTGCCTTGGAGTCTGACAAATCTGTTAATCTGTGAGTTTATTTTCGGAATTTTAATCAGCAGTTTTTAGGTTCTAATGTCTGCATATTTCTCGATTTGGCACGTGTAACCCATTAGAGAAGAAAGGAGTTCCTGGGTCTTCGACCCAGGGTACTCTTTGCGGGTGGGAAATTTGTGTTGAGATTTCCCTCACGTTGTATAATTACTTATAAAGATACGGTTTTTCTATTTTTTGAACCTAAACAGCTCTTAGAATTCCTGCTAGCTAGGGAGGTTATGGTTGTTATTGCTGCACCCCATATGGCTGAGGCCTAGGTCTTCGCCCTGTTTGGCAAGGCTCCTTTTTGTAAAGTAGCCTTGGTATATTTTTCTTGTTTCTTATTCGTTATTTCCTGTGGCCTCTCTCCTTTATTTGGTTTATTGTGGTCTAATGTGCAATGAGAATGACCTAAAGCGTACTTTTCTTTGAATTTTGATATCATTATAATTTTGCTAAGATGTATATTTGTATATATAGTTATAAAATTCAATAAATCTAAAAAAAAACCTAAACAATTAGAGCAACCTGTGGTCTGACTTAGTGAAGGGAGGTCTGGCCTCTGGGGGAACCAACACAATTCAGTCTGCTGCAGGGTCCAGTGGGAGCAATATACTCTGTGGTCCAGGTCCCTGTCCCTCACTACAAGGCATTGCTGCTCCTTTGCGGCCTTTAGTGGCTGCATCTTTGTTGGGTGCACCTATTACTTTAAATTCTCCTCAAAGGTCAGTCCTAACCACGAAGGCATTCAAGTTAATAGTCATCAACACTCAGCTGTCTGAATTTGGCAAGTCTCAGCTTTGTTGGGGGTTTGCTTTGGTTTTCTTTGCGGTCGGCGAGTAGTTTCTCTATTCTTGTGGTGGCGGTGCTTCAGTCTGTTTCTCAATCAAGGAATGTTTTCACACTTTCCAGATACTGGCAAGTAAGGCGGTCTGCGTGGCTGCATGCGGGGGGCACTTGTCGGCTGCAGGATTTTGCTGCATTTGTGAGGCCGAAGACCATGCAGCTGGAGATGGTCTTTGGAGTTCACCAGCCTTGTCGGTGAGGAGTCTCCGTGAGCAATTTGGTAGAACAGGCTAGTTCGGGGCTTTCTCAATTGGTGGGATCCGCCTTTTTGTCTCCTTCAGATATGTCACTTCTCAGTCCTTGAGGGAGGCAGGATTCAGTTCCTGCTCCAGTGGGGCTCCATACTGAGCAGGATTTTGAGGTAGGCAGGGTGTCTTTCTTGTCTGACTTTATTTTACTCCTTCACCAAGCCTACTGCATGAAGCAGGCCTGGGGGGAGGGGGTTCAAGAGACCAGGAGTGCTCCTCCTAAGCTAACGAAACGTCTTTGAAAGCTCCGATGGCTAAGCGTAACTGGGTGCTGGATGAGTTGAAGACCTTAATGAAGCAGGTCTTTGAGGTAAATGCTTTGGCATTGCAAGCCTCCATGTGCGGGGCCTTATGTGGTCCAGGGCCTATCTGCATTGGTCTCAGGGCCCGCCAGACTCTGATATTGGGGGGCAGCAGCTTCTAGCTGAGGCTATTAGGCTGGAGTCTGGAGTGGTGTATTTGGCAGATGCATTCAATGCCCTCATTAGGGCTTCCGCTAAGAGTATGGCCTCAGTGTTTGCGGCAAGACGGATTCTGTAGTTGCATAATTGATTGGTAGATGTCTCCTCAAAGACACGTTTGAGCAAGCTTCCCTTCAAGGGCACGCTCCTGTTTGGGGAGGCCTTGGAGAAGTTGGTTAAGGAATTAGGGGAGTTGAAGCTGTCCAAGATCCCCATGGACAAGCCAAAGAATAGGAAATTGACCCCAACGGCGAGGGGTCAGTCTAGAGATTTTCATCGGTTCCGAGCGGTCTGGTTTGCACTCTATCAGAGTGTGCGTTATCCTTCCAGGGGCCAGTCCTTTTGAGGCAGCAGAGGGGCTGGCAGGGGGTTCTTCACTGGAGCAGGGCCCTGTTCCAAGAAATCACAATGAGACGAGGGGAGCTCAGGTAGGGTTGGTGCCGGTAGGTGGTCGTCTTTGCCAGTTTTACTCTGCCTGGGTCCAAATCACTTCCAATAAGCGGTTGTTGGAAGTCATTCACGAGGGTTATGCTCTGGAGTTTGTGCAGTCTCTCTCAGATGCCTTTTTGTTGTTGCCTTGCAAGGCTCCCGCTAAGGTACAAGGAGTAAAGGACACCCTCCAGTGGCTGCTTCAGCTGCAGGCCGTGATTCCTGTTCCCGCAAACTAGTTAGGTCAAGGTCGATATTCCACTTCCTTTGTGGTTCCCAAAAAGGAGGAGTCCTTGCGTCCCATTTATCTCAAGTATGTCAACTGAGCCTCGCAGGTGCCACATTTTTGAATGGAGACGTTACAATCTGTCATAGTGGCCATACGAAAGGGCAAATTCCTGACAGCGCTGGATCTCATGGAGGCGTATCGCCATGTCCCAATTTGGCTGGAACATCAGTGTTTCCTGAGGTTTGGCCTGGCAATGGCTCCTCGGACCTTTACAAAGATCATGGTGGTTGTGGCAGCCACTCTATGTTGCAAGGGAATGTTGGTACACTTCTATTTGGACAAATGGCTGATCAGGGAGAAGTCACTAGAGGAAAGCTGCATGATGACTCGTTGAGTTCTCGCAGTTCTGAAAGGGCTCGGCTGGGTAGTCAATACGGCCAAGAGCCATCGGATCCTCTCACAGGACTTCACATCTGGGAGCACAATTCAACAGGAGCAGAGGACTTGTTTTCTGCCATTGGAGTGGGCCAGGAAGCTGCAGGTGCAGACTCTGCAGTTCTTACACCATCAGGCTCCGTTGGTGTGGTCCTATCTTCAGATCTTGGGTTCCATGGTAGCAATATTGGATCTAGTCCAACATCTCTGCCTGCTTATCTGACAATGCTACTTGGATGTCTCACTGCAGTCTAAAATTAAACATGGCCAAGACCGAACTTCTTATTTTTCCTCCTAAACCCTCTTCCCCCTTCCTCATTTTTCTATTTCTGTTGATAATACTCTTCTGCTTCCTGTTTCCTCAACCCGCAACCTTGGAGTCATCTTTGACTCCTCCCTCTCCTTCTCCACACATATCCTACTAAAGCTCTTATCAATTCTTTGGTCACTTCCCATCTTGACTATTGCAACCTCCTCCTTGCTGGTCTCCCTCAGAGTCATCTCTCTCCTCTTCAATCTGTTCAGAATTCTGCTGCACAGCTAATCTTCTGCCACCCTTGATATACTCATATAACCCCTGATATACTCATATAACCCCTCTTCTCAAATCACTTCAATGGCTCCCCTTCCATTTCCATATCCAATTCAAACTTCTCCTTCTGACCCATAAATGCATTCACTCTACTGCCCCTCACTACCTTTCCTCTCTCCTCTCTCCCTACATCCCCTCCTGGTGAGCTCAACTCTTCCTCTGACTTTCTTCTCTCTATGCTCTTTTCTTCCACTGCCAACTCCAAACTTCGATCTTTTCACTTTGCAGTTCCTTATCCCTGGAAGAAACCTCCTGAATCTATACGTCAGGTCTCATTTCTCCCCCTTTTCAAACACCATGTTAAAAGCTCACTTCTTTAAGGCTGCTTTTGGATCCTAATTCTCTTGTTCTCCTTTCCCTATTTGAACTCCTTGTTTCTCTTATATTGTACTGTCTATCTTGATTAGATTGTAAGCTCTAATGAGCAGGGTCTGTGTCTTCTATATGTTCTTGTACAGCGCTGCATATGCCTTGTAGTGCTATATAAATGATAAACAATAGTGACAATAGTAGTAGTCCCCTGGGCCATGGCACACATGCGTCCTCTACAGAGCTCCCTGTTTCTCACTGGTCTTTGCAGCGGCATCCCCTCTAAAGGAAGCTGGAGTGTCTGCAGGAAGTCCAGCTCAGTTTGATTTTGTAATTGGAGTCGGCCAAGCTGTTGGTTAGGTATGCCCTGGAGCCTCCAGTGTGGACAATGATGACAACGGATGCCAGTCTGTCCAATTGGGGGGTTGCATTGCTGGTCGCAGGTAGTGCAAGGTCCGTGGTCTCAGAAACAGAGTTCATGGTCTATCAACTGTTTGGAGATGGGTGCTGTTTTTCTGGCACTCCAAGTCTTTCTGCCTCTGGTTCATCACAAAGCGGTCTGGATTTTTTCAGACAATGCCACCACGATGGCGTATATCAATTATTAAAGAGGTACAAAAGCACGGTGCTAGCGGAGGAGATACCACCTCTCCTTCAATGGGCGGAGATTAATCTCCTTGTGCTATCCGCAGCTCACATGGCAGGAAGAGAGAGTGCAAGCCAACTTTCTCAGCCAAAATTAGTTGGATCTGGGGAAATGGACTCTGAAGAAGTCGGTGTTTTGCTGGTGATGGACCAGATGGCTTCCGCCTCCAATGCGGAGGTGGCCCGATTCTTCAGTCAGTGCTGGGAAAGAATGTCCAAATGTCTTGATGCTCTGGCTCACATTTGGCCAAGAGAAGGTTTCCTCTATGTTTTTAATCTGTGGCCTCTGATAGGGTGGATACTCCAGAAAATAGAGGCACATTGGAGGTTAGTGGTGCTGGTAACTCCAGGCTGGTCACAAAGACCATGGTATGTGGATTTCATTTGACTGTCATGGAGGCTGCCGGTGAGGTCCAACTTTCTGTCACAAGGCCTGATCTTCATGCCTCAAGTGGATTAATTCTTACTTATGACTTGGCTTGAGGAGGGTTCGGTTAAGGAAATGGAGTTATTTGGCACATGTCATCTCCACTTTGCTGCAAGCCCATAAGCGTTCCCACCTACCTGCTGTATGTTTAGGTCTGGCGCGTGTTCGAGTCCAGGTGTGCGGTTTGAGGGCAGTGAGATGATTCTGGATGTGCTAGCCTTTTTGCAGGCTGGTGTTGAGAAGGGCTTAGCCTTGAATTTGCTGCAAGTGGCTGCTCTCGCTTGTTATGGGGAGTCTTCTTGGCCTCTCACCCAGATATGGCTCAGTTTCTGAGAGCAGTCAGGCACTTGCGGCTGCTGTTATGTTCCATGGTGCCATCTTGCGACCTTAATTTGGTCTTGTCTGTGTTCACTGGTTCTCCTTTCAAACATTTGGGTAGTACATCTCTTAAGGATCTTACCCCGAAGGTGGTGTTTCTTGTGACCATTTGCTCCCCTAGGAGGATTTTGGAGCCTCAGGTGTGGTCCTGTAAAGAACCTTTTTTCATTCTTTCCAAAGAAAAGGTGGTTTTGCAGCCTATGCCCTCCTTTATCCCTAGGTTGTGTCGACCTTCCACATGAATCAAACAGCAGTTCTGCCGAGGTTCTCAGATGCTGCAGACCAGCAGCTGCATCTCTTGGACGTCCGCAGGGTGCTTTGCTGGTATCTTAAGCGTACAGAGCCTTTTCGCAAATTGGAACATCCGTTTGTTCTTTTTGGTGGGCCTGCTACGGGGAAGAGGCATCTAAGGCTTCCACTGCCTTAGATGCCTCTTCCCTGTAGTGGTTGAAGGAGGCAACTGCGTCAGCCTACCTGCTGCAGGTGTAATGCTCTGCCATTAGGGTTGCGTGCCCATTCTACTAGAGCGCAGGCAGCATCTTGAGTGGAGTGCAGTCTCATTCCGCCAGCGGATATCTGCAGAGCAGCCCCTTGGTCTTCGATGCACACGTTCGTGCGTCACTATCGGTTTGATGTTCAGGTTCGGGCTGATGCGCAGTTTGGTGCTAGGGTGTTCAAGAATGGGCGTGACGGTCCCACCCAATCTTGAATACAGCTCTGGTCCAGGAGTCTGGACTGGATTGGAGGGATGCTATGGAAAGTGAAATTAGGCCTTACCTGTTAATTTTCTTTTCTTTAGTCCCTCCAGTCCAGTCCAGAACCCACCCATTGTTTTCAGTGGTTGAGGCAAGCCCGGATAAGAAGTACCCCAAACAAGGCAGACCAAAAGAAAAACGAAAAGAAAAAACAAAAAACAAATAAAGAACGTGAGACAGAAAAACCCAGTTGGAATAAGTGTAATAGAGGAAAAAAAGACCTCAGTAACCCCCCATGTATATAATGGAGGAAACGAGTCTAACATAAGGGAACAATCCCATAAATAATGAAAAGACTCTTTTACATCAAAGGTCAGACCAAAAAAAACCTCTATCGTACAGCCAACTGGTATAGTATAAGACAAAAATCACTCAGCGTGTTAAAATTACTGCAGACCAGCACATAAACTTCAAAGAAATCCAAAAACTTATCTGAAGTCAGGGTATAAAGAGAAGATTATAAAGCGAGCCTCGACATGAGCTCCGACACCAGGTGTTTCGCCTTGCGGCTTCCTCAGGGAGCTTCAACGTGTGTGGAACTTCAATTTGAGAAAAGGACGCTGACCTGCAAGAAAATGACCAAACAGCTCTGTCTCACGCCAAAAGTCAATAACAAAAAACTAACAAAAAACCTTACCCCAGACAAAGCAAGTTCAAAAACTTACTTGCAGATGCTATGTATGTAGAGCAATAAGCCATGCCAAATCGCGGCGTCAGTGTAACGTAAAAATCCAAAAGACGCCGAAAAAAGATTCAGACGCATGCGCTTAAAAGGTAAATCCTCATGACGTCAGGGGAAACCCCAGATCCAAGGGACAGCAAAACAAGCACGCCAATACTCATCATAGCTACTACAGATGAAAAAAATGCAAAACATGCAAAAAAGACCCACCAGCCCACCCAAAAAAATCTGATTCGAAAACTAAGGGAGTTATAAACAATTCTTCCATTCTATAGATTCATTCAAACCATAGAGAACCACTGTATTCAAAGAAAAAATCCATCGTTGCTCCAGACGAATTAAAGTCTTGTTCGAATTGCCTGTAGATGAGGCATACTGCGTGATTACAAGACATTTGAGATCTTCAAACACATGTCCAAAAAGCTTGAAAATGCTGGATAAGAGGTGCACCCTCCACTACACGAGCTAGGCGACTGCAATGTTCTATTAAACGTGTCCGTAAGGTCCGATTAGTCTTCCCAATATATATTAGACCACAGGGGCAACGAACCAAAATATACTACCCCTGAACTACTGCAAGATGTGGATTGAAACAAATGATAGGAACGTTGATTGTGATAAAAGATTTGACAGGTCTCCATTATGGAGCATACTGAACAATGTCCACAGCTTTGATGCCCACCTGAAATGGGAGGTGTTGATGATGCTCTAACAAATGTAGGGGGACAAAGCAGATCCTTCAAGTTCGAGCTTTTGGTATAGACTGATCGACTATTCTGTTGCCCCAAACCAGGAGTCAAACGAAAAACATGAGAGTGTCGCTGGATAATCTTGGACAGCTGATAACTGAGAGGGTTAAATCGCATAACAAAATGTACAAAAGATGAATCCACCGATGCAGAACGATCGCGGGGGTTCAACAACCAGGCCCGATCATTATAGCGGGCTCGGATTCGAGCTTTACGAATTAAAGAGATCGGATAACCCCGATCCAAAAAAGAACCCTCCAACAGCTGAGATTGTATCTTGTAATCAGAAACCAGAGAACCAGATTGTTCCCTTATGTTAGGCTCGTTTCCTCCATTATATACATGGGGGGTTACTGAGGTCTTTTTTTCCTCTATTACACTTATTCCAACTGGGTTTTTCTGTCTCATGTTCTTTATTTGTTTTTTGTTTTTGTTTTTCTTTTGGTCTGCCTTGTTTGGCGTTTTGGATGTATGTTTTTGATTATATTGGCTCCTTGAGGAGATATTTTTGCGGATAAAAAATACAGCACTATTTGTTCACTTTAACACTATTATATATACCAAAGTTTTCTGTACATAGTTCTAACTGTTCCATGTAAACGTTCCTTCTTGTTCAATATAAACTGTTTTGCCTTGCAGAAAAACAGCATATAAAACCGGTTAAATAAAATAAATAATAAATAAATATTCCCAATGTCAGGTTTCTAGAACAGAAGTACAGCACTATTCCCACTGTCCGATTTCCAGAGCCTCAGGTATCGAGAAATTTCACTTACCATTAATTTCCTTTCCTGGAATTCTGCTAGACCAGTCCAGACAAATGGGTTGTATCCCCCTGCCAGCAGATGTTGGAGACTGCGAAGGTACCAAAGGCTTCACTGAGCATGCCCCGACACCTATGTGCTTTGCCTAGGTGTAGCCTTCAGTATACTCCTGGCAAAGCAAAATACCCGAGCTCAACAACTGAATGAAGCGCAACAAGCATCCATATAAAACCATTCCGCAACCTGCGTTCATGTGGACTATACTGCACAGGCAGAACGCATGGAGTATAACTATGTAAAGGCTGTTACTATATTGAAGCTGTTAAAGGCAGTCGCCTGAATTAATGTTCTGCTGAGACAGCTGTCCAAAAAAACAAAAACCCCAGTCAGCGAGGGTGGGACCTGGACTGGTCTAGCAGGATTCCAAGAAAGGAAATTAATGGTAGGGGAAATTTCTCCTTCCAAACATCCTGCTAGACCAGTCCAGAAAAGTGGGCAGTACCAGAGCTACCCTACCTTAGGGTGGGACAAGAAAGCCACTGCCACAACACTGACTCCAAACGCCGCCGTATCTCGAGCTTGGAGATCAAGGTGGTAATGTTGAACAAAGGTAGACATGGAGGACCAAGTTGCTGCCCGACAGATGTCCACCGAATCCACACAGGATCGCTCTGCCAAGGAAGTGGCTTGTAACCTGGTGGATTGGGCTCAGAGGCTCACCGACACAGGCTTGTCATGCAAGATATATGCCGATTCAATGGTTCTCTTGATCCATAATGCAATGGTTGCTTTGGATGCTGCGAGCTCCTTGCGGAGACCAACAAAAAGGACAACGAGGTGATCTGACTTCCGAAAGGAATTAGTCGCCCTCAAGCACTAGTGGAAGACTCTGCTGACATCAACCACCTGGAAATTATACTGGGATTGTGCCCCTACATCGCTAGTAAATGCGGGAGCATAATAGGCTGGTTAAGGTGGAAGGACGAAACCACCTTTGGCAAGAATGAAGGAACCAGGCAGACACCCCTTCCGAGGAGAAAGACTGGAAGGGGTCTCAAGATGAAAGGGCCTGGAGCTTGGAGACATGCCAAGTGGAGGTAATTGCAACCAGAAAGACGGCCTTATAGGACAAGTCTGGGACAGTAGACTCCTTGAGTGGCTCGAAGGGGGGCTACTTAAGATTGCATAGGACCAAAGACAGATCCCATGGTGGCATAGTAGGTTGAACTGGTGACCATAATGATCTAATGCCCTGGAGGAAGCATCCAATATCGACATGTGATGAGACTGATCTGCCAGAAACTGGCCCCTGAAAGCAAATGAGGGTGGCCACCTGCACTTTCAAGGAATTCAGCATGAGCCCCTTGTCATATCCATCCTGTAAGAAAGCAAGGATATCCGGAATCTGTATGCACCAAGGAGAGAGGCGGTTGCAAGAACACCAGGTTTTGAAGATGCAACATATACGAGTATATTCCATGGAAGTAGAAGAGTGATGAGCGTGTAGCAGGGTATCAACACGCTTCGAGTACCCTTTCTGCACTAGGCATCGCCTCTCAAGAGCCGATCTGTAAGCGAGTAGGGTGCCGGATCGTCCATCCAGACAGGTCCCTGGCAAAGCAGTCCACGGCATGACCCCAAGAACAATGGGCGCTCCACTAGAAGCTGGATTAGATCAGCGAACCACAGGTTGCACAGCCAGTGGGGCACCATCAGAATCACCATCCCATGTTGAGCCTCTATGCAACGAAGGACTTGTTCGATCATTGCCCAAGGTGGGAAGAGGTAAAGCAGTACATCAGTCAGTCATGGTTGCACTAGCGCGTCCAATCCCCGAGAGCTGGTTGCTTGCCTATGACTGAAAAAGATCAGGGTATTGGTATAGACTGTGGTCGCCATCAGATTGATCACCAGCATGCCCCACCATTGGACAATGCGGTGGAAGGTCCATGAAGCAAGTTCCCATTCCCTGGGATCTAAGGCATGGTGGCTAAGGAAGTCTGCTTGAACATTGACTATGCCTGTGATGTGCTGGGCTGACACCATAAGATGCTTCTTGGCCCAGATAAAAAGAAGGGCCATTTCCCTCACCACGCCCAAACACTGCCCTGTCTGTTGAGATACGAGACCGTCGTGACATTGTTGGAGAGGATCCATACCACTCTGTTTGATTTTCAGGAGGAACTGTGGAAGCACTAAGTGCACCGCTCGGGCTTTCATTTGGTTGATGGGCATGAGGCTTCCCATGGGTCCAAGATCCTTGCATCATCAGGTCAAGGCAATGGGTTCCCCCATCCAAACAGACTGGAATCGGTAGTCACGACGAACCACTGCTGAGTCTCCAAAGGGACACCCCAGAACATACTGTTCATCTTGAGCCAACACCGGAGGCTGTGGCACAGTGAGGACAGCAGCAATAAACACAGATTGAATTCCTCGGACACTGGTGACCAATGGGAGAGGAGGGGATGCTGAAGAGGTCTAATGTGCGCTTGCGCACAGGGGACAATGTCAATGATGGCTACTATTGCACCCAGGACCTGAAGATAATCCCAGACTCAGAGCCGTGCTTTTCTCAGAAAAAGGCATGGAGTTGGTTGGCAAATCTTTGAAACTGCTCCTGCGGCAGCCTCAACCATGACTTTGGAGGTGGTGTGTGGTGCCATGGTCAAACCAAAGGGCAAGGCCCAGAACTGATAGTGCTGGCCGAGGATGGCAAAGTGCAGGAACTGCTGGTAGTCTGCATAGATCGTAATGTGCAAGTAAGCCTTGGCGAGATCCAGAGATGCCAAATACTCTCCTGCTCTTACTGTTTGAATCACTGACTGAAAGGTTTCCATGCAAAACCAGGGTATGCGCAGAGAGTGATTGACCCTTTGGAGATCTAGAATCTGGTACCAGGATCCATCTTTTTTGGGGACCACAAAGTACATTGAATAGCCGGACCCCCTTTCAGGCCTTGGCACGGGGCAGATGGCCTGGAGATGTAACAGGCACTGCAGAGTGATAAGTACGAGCATGCCGCTTTTGGGAGGTGCAAGGGGAGATGAGGAAGGCATCCTTGATGGGTCTGGCGCACTCGAGGTCATAGCCATGACATACTATAAATAAGACCCAGTAATCGATGGTGATGCCGGATTGGTGCCCAAGAGAGTAAGCGGAACTGAAGACGCGAACCAGAGAACTTTGCCATGGAAGTAGCGAAGGTATTCTTTGTTCTTTGAAATCTTCAAAATGGATGTGGCTTGGAGCCCATCCTGCCAGAAGACAACGAGGCTGCTGGTCTGCCTGGTCGGCATTTCTGGGAATCACAATAATGGGACCGTACCACCAGGGCCGGCCTGTCCATTGTGCAAGAAGGTTGTTCACACAGGGCCCCGCGCTTCAGGGGGCCCCACACCATCAACATCCCACACATGCTGTTTGACTCCTGGAAAGACCGTCTGTTTGCAGGGGCGGTTCTATCATTAGGCGAACTGAGGCGGTGGCCTCAGGCGGCAGTTTCTAGGGGGTGGCACTATTTGCCGCTCCCTAGAAACTGCCTAGGATAGAACCGCCGACCCGTCAAGCCAGATTAATCAAATGAAAGCATCCGCGGGAACATTTCTCCGTTCCCGCGGCTCTGCTTTCATAATGCTAGATCACGTCAATCTTCCTGGAGCCGGCGGGGTGGGGGGGGGGGCCCCCCCGAGGTCATCTCTTCCGCCGCCCTTCCGCTAGCTAGCGATGACCTCGGCCCCACCCCACAGGCTCCAGGAAGATTGACGCGATCTAGCAGTTTGAAAGCAGAGCCGTGGGAACGGAGAAATGTTCCTGTGGCTGCTTTCATTTGATTTTAAATGATTAATCAGTGAGGTGAGGTGGGGGGAAGCAGACATATGGGGGGGGGAGCTGGAAAGGAGAAGATATGGGGGGGGGCCTGGAAGGGAGCAGATATGGGGGGGTGGCCTTGAAGGGAGCAGACAAGGGTGGGCCTGGAAGGGAGCAGACAAGGGGGGGCCTGGGAGCAGACATGGGTGGAGCTGGAAGGAAGCCGACAGGGGGGCCTGGAGGGGAGCAGACATGGGGGGAGCTGGAAATGAGCAGAGCAGACATGGGGGGGGGGGAAGCTGGAAGTAAGTAGACATGGGGGGGGGGAACTGTAAGGGAGTTGACACCCGGGGATGGCACTGGAAGGCGGATGGACAGGGGAGAGGGGGGCTGGAAGGGAGCTGACATGGGAGGGGGCACTGGGACTGGAGGTTCGCTGATACCTGGGATGGTATTTAATTAGAAGGGGCTGGACGATGAGGGAAGGAGGGGGACTGGAAGAGAATAGACACCAGTGGCGGTACTGGAAAGGCAAGGGGGTTAGTACTGGGAGGGGAGGCTATAAAGGGGGCTGATACTAGGGAGAGTTACTGGGACTGAAAAAAGGCTGATGGAAGAAAATGAAGAAAGCAAAAGGAGAGACAAGAAATGGCAGATGGACTATAGACCATAGAAAAAGAGATATGAGAACAAAGAGGAAAACAGTACTGTTCATCGTTGGTTTCACTCCTTTCTTTCCTCCCGTTCTTGCGCGGTTTTGTCACCCCCCTCTTCCTCTGCCCCCCCCTCAGATTCCTTCCCTCTTTCTTGTGGGGTTCCTCAGGGTTCTGTGTTGGCTCCCCTCCTCTTTAATCTTTTCTTAGCCCCCTTAGCCCTCTTAATCCAACAGTCTGGTATATCTGCTTTTCTTTACGCTGACGACATTCTATTACTTCACCACACCTCTCCATCCTGTCCCGATCTCTCTCCGCTTAATTCGTGTCTTTCCACTGTGGCTGATTGGTTGACTCGTAATTGCCTTCACCTTAATCTCACCAAGACTGTTGCTATCTGGTTCTCTCACAACAATCCACCCCCCACATTGGCCCCCTCCTTCTCTGGTTCCTTGGTTCCCCTGGTTTCTTCCTTTCGTTATCTAGGGGTTCACTTCGAGTCTGATCTTTCCTTTCATGCTCATGTTTCTCATGTCACTAAGTTGTCCTTCTTCTTTCTCCGACAAATCCGTGCAGTTCGTCCTTTTCTATCCCCTTCTGCTCTTACTACTCTGTTACTTTCCCTGGTCATGTCTCGGGTGGATTTTGCAAACTCACTTTTTGTCGGCTTTTCTAAGAAACAACAGTCCCGGTTACAACGTATTCAGAATACTGCCGCTCGTCTGGTCACCCATTCCTCCCCTCGTGATCACATCACACCCTTACTGTTCCGTCTTCACTGGTTGCCCTTCCCCCACCGCGTTCACTTCAAGTTGCTCATTTTGGTTCATAAAGCTCTCCACACAGGTGCCCCCCAATATCTAACGGACCTCCTTTCCTTCCACTCCCCTAGGTACACCCCTCGCTCCTTTCACCTTAACCGCCTCACTCTTCCCTCCCCTTCCCGTGCCCATTTACAGTCTACCCGTTCCTCTGCCTTCTTTTTTGCTGGCCCCGCCCTCTGGAACTCCCTCCCCTCCTCACTCCGTCTGGACCCTCACCACCCCACATTTAAACAAAACCTCAAAACCCACCTTTTTTCCCTTGCGTTTGATATCCCCTCTCCTTTTGTGTGATTCCCATTTACTGTACACCGCTTTGCTTGCCCATGAAAGGCGGTTTTTATCAAGTGAAATAAAACATAAACAAACATAAACATAAACCTCAGATCAGGACCAGCATGATCAAAAATCATCAGACAACGAAGGTAGAAAAAATAATTTTATTTTCAATTTAGTGATTGGACTTTGTGCTATCTATATTTCACACAGTATGGGGAATTGCATCTCTTATCTGGTGTGGCACTGCATGTGGAGTCTGGCTTTCTGGGGTTTCATTTTAATTTTTGTCTACATATTTTTATTTTTGCTTTAGGTTGTGGTCACTTATTCTGTACTTGGTGAGAGTCTGGGTTCTGAGCGTGCGACAAAGGCCAGGTGTTCTGTTAACATGGAGTTTGTACGTAGGGATCTGTACTGTAGTAATTTGACTTGTTCAGCTTTTCAAATAGGTGTATGGATGTTTTGGGGCCCATTGCAGTGTTTATAGTGCTGCTTTTTTCTTGGTAGGCCCCTTATTGTATGAGTTTTGGAAGTGTATGCTGGTATGGTATTGTAGATTTGGCCTTGCAGATCTTAGTGACTTTAGTAGGGTTTTATATTAGTTCCCAAGATGCCTGGTACTGGGGAATGTTTGTTGTTGGTGAGATGATCAGAATCAGAATGTTTTTTTTATATATATATATATATATTGAGTTCTGTGGGTGAATGTCCTACCTCTGCTCTGCACCCATTGTTGAGGACAGGGTTCTGTGCATGCAAAATGTATGTTCAAAAAGAAAAAGCTAGCACCATAATGCAGTTTATAACAAAATACAAATGAATTATAATTTGGAGTTATAAACTGCTGTGGTTCTCGCTCTTTCTTTTAGTTCCTTGGTGTGTGAACATCTTGCATTTGCTCCACATTATCTAATTGACTTCTTGATTTGGTTCAGTCCCTGACTGGAGTTTTCAGAAAGATACCCACCTGGGGTGGGGTGGGGGGGGGGGGATGCCAGGAGGGGACATGCAGGGGGGGTACTTGCGGTGGGGGGGGGGGAGGCACCATCTCATCCCTCGCCTCAGGCAGCAGATTGCCTTGAGCCGCCCCTGGCTGTTTGGCTCTTGGCAGGACCAGCTCCAGAGGCAGCTGGGAAGACCCGAGGCCCCAACTCAACTCTGTACAGCCGCCAAAGTGAAGAGCGCCATTTTTCTTCACTCTGGTAGCTATGTTCTAGTGTAGGCCACTGGCATGCTGAGTGCTGGGAAACAGGAAATGCCCTTTAACCTCTGGTGTGCCAGTGGCCTACACTAGAACACAGCTAAAAGAGTGAAGAAAAATGGCACTCTTCACTTCGGCGGCTGTACAGAGGTGAGCCGGAGCCTCCCCAGCTCTCTAAAGCCAGGTAGACAGGCATGAGGCTCTTCAAGGGGAGGGGGCTAGGACTGGAAATGGGCTGATGGGGGGCTAGGACTGGAAATGGGTTGATGGGGGGGGGGCTAGAATAGGATTGGAAATGGGCTGATGGGGTGGGGCTTGAACTGGAAATGAGCTGATGGGGGGCTAGGACAGGACTGGGAAAGGGCTGATGGGGGCTAGGATTGGAAATGGGCTGATGTGGCGGGATGGGAGAATGGGACTAGAAGGTTACGAATGCTGGGTGGGGCTGGAACTAGAAGCGAGCTGATGTTGGGGGGAGGACTAGAAGGGGATGGGGCTGGGGGAGTGAGGATGGGGAGGGGAAAAGATATTTTGTGTGTAAGAGAAGAAAAATCTACAATTGGCCAGGTACTGGGAGAGTAAGTGGGGAATGAAGATGGAAGGGTGAAATTTTAGTGTATGAAAAAGGAATAAAGAAAGAAATGGAGGAAAGAGCCAAAAGGGAAAGATCAGTATGTTAAAGCAGATGTACAGAGAGAATGGAAAAAAAACTAGAAGAGTGAAGAAAGGACAAATGGACAGCAGACAATGGAGAGTTAGCAGAAGACACAAAGAAACCAGAAGAAAGTGACTGGAGCAATTGCAACTGAAAAATAAAATGCCCAACAAAAAGTAGAAAAATACTTTATTTTGGATTTATTAACTGGAATATGTCAGCTCTGGGAAATGTGTATCATTAACATATTTGCATTTTGTTTAGTACAAGAGGAAATTAAATTTATAGTTTTATTTCTCCAGTGTTGTAGTACATTCCAAGTTTAGCTTTTGGGCTTCCTAGTTTAATTATTGTCTTCCTATTTTTAAATTGTGATCCCTTGTTCTTTATTTGGTAAGAGTCTATATTCTGCATGTGTAACCGAGCTGAGGTATTCTGTTCATGTAATTTCTGTGACAGTGCCACTTGTTCTCTTTCCCAGTATGAGATGTATTGGTATTCTCTGAAACGTATTGGTTTAATATTTGCAGTGTTGCCTTTTGATAGATAGGATTTGGTGCTTTGTGAGTCCTGGTAGTGCTGTTATGATACAGCGGGTTTGCTATGGGTTCTAAATGGGTAAGTGTTTATAGTACTTCCTAATGTGCCTGGCGGATGGCACTGGAGTATAGTAATGTAGAAATCTGGTAGTCTGTCTTTATCCAAACATTCATTAAGAAGCATGTTTACTAAAAGTTAGCACACATTAACATTATGCAAATATCGCCCATTATGCAAATGAGGCCCCGCAATGCATCTCCGCACATGGCCCCATACTCCCGTAGGGCCACTCCTGTGTGCACCAAAAAAGCAGTTGTCTCGAAGTTCCAACGGCATGAGGATGATCTAGATTTATCCTTCAGTAGATGTTGAGGGGCTTTACCTCTCCCAGGTCCTTGACCAACCACTCAAGATCCTCGCCAAAGAGAAGTCAGCCCTTAAAGGGAAGCTTGTCAAGTCGGGCCTTAGAGGCTGTATCAGCAGAACAATGTTGAAGCTAGAGCCACCAGCGAGCTACTGTGGCAGCAGCGATGGAGCGGGCCACAAGGCAGAGCAGATCATATAGGGCATCTGCCAGAAAGGCAATGGCCGACTCTTGGGAAAGAATTGTATCCAGCACAGAAGGGCGTGAACTGCTAATCCGCCACAGGCTGGATGTCTGCAATGCAAGCACAGAAGAAAAAGCCATCTTTAATAACTCTTCCATCTTGCAGTCGTTCTGGTCGCAGAGAGCCACTCCACCTTCCAGGGATGGTGGTATGTTTGGATACAGCCATGACCAAGACGTCCACTGTTGGGAAATGGAGTCATTTGTTGAGGTCTGCCGAGAACAACGCATTAAGTTGTCTCAAGCGCCACGCTGTTCGAAAAGTAGTATCTGGGGACTCCCATTCCAGGGACACCATGTGTTGGAGTTCCAGTGGAAAAGGAAAGGCCTTAGCCAGTTTCTTTATGCCTGCTAATTGGATCTGCCTGGGATGTGTTCTGTGAAGACGTTGTATCCAACCCTTCCAGGATGCGGAGCGCCTCCGCAATCTGAGAAATAAGTGTCGGCACTTCTTTGTGAAAGAGTCGGACATTGTGGGAGTCTTGTTCGTTGGCATCGGGGTCCTCCGAAGAAGACCCATTCTCCATCCTTGCGATCAGGCCATCCTCCGAAAAGTGATCCAGGTCAAGATGTGGTGGGGAATCGCATTTCCCCACTTCCCAGGAGACTGCTTTAGCCAAACTGTTCACTGCCCCCAGACCCAAAGGGCACTTCCGGGTTGCAGAAGGTCGAGAGTTAGTCAGATTTGGGGCCCTTTGTGCTGTTGGGAGTTCACTCCTCCAGAACTCCCAGGCCCTCCTGAATTGTTTCATGAACCTGTCTGACTCCTGGTCTGTGGGTAGCTGAAGCAAAGGAACCATCCCAGAGCACTGTGGCAGAAGCCTACAGGGGGAAGGTGCCTCTCCAGAGGCCATGGCCACAGCTGTAGCTGTAGGCGAGGAGCAGTCAAATGCTGAGGGCATCTGTCCTGCCCTCCGGGCTTCCAGTACTGTTATGGAGGCTTCGCCAGGATGTGAGGAGCATGTGGCACAAATCTGGTCCACCAATTGCTGGCGTTTGCAACCGCATGCCAAACAGCAAGACAGTAAGGCCGGTATAAGCTCTGATGGTGGCAATTACTGCAAGAACTGCGATAAGAGGAAATTTTACCTACTTAATTATTCTATACCGCCTTTGATCTCACCCCTCCACCCCCGCCTCCCTTCCCCAGTGATGTCTTGCCCCTCTTTCACTTAAGGTTCTCCCTTACCTGTTCTTTCTCTTTGTACTATTTCTTTCCTGTCTGATCACTGGCATTCTGTTTCCTTTCCTAGCAGCATTTAACCTTATATTGTAAATTGCTCTGATACTTGTGTGCGGTATATTAAATGCTGAATAAAGATAAAGATACCGATAATTTCCTTTCCTAGAGTCCTGCTAGACCAATTCAAGCAACCAGGTTAACATCCCCCAAACAGCAGATGAGACAGAGAACTACCAGAAGAGTTGTGACATCACTAGTAGTACAATACTCAGTACAGCTAGGGGCACCTCTTCAGTATGCATAACAAGCAATGATACCCCAGGAGAACCTCAGGGGCTTCCAAGCCCAATGATAGAGAATTAGAACAAAAATTATGCACACTATTTACAAGCGATGAAGCTGACATGACAGTGAACAGACAATGAATACAAAGGCGGCACCGTAATCCCTCTTGAGGGGTGGGCCCTGGACTGGTCTAGCAGGACTCCAGGAAAGGAAATTATTGGCAAGTAAAAATTTCCCCTTCTGGATCATCCTGCTAGACAGTCCAAACAACCTGAAAGTGCCAAAGCTATTCCCCTTTCGGGCAGGTTGAAAGCGCAGCCATGAGTACCTCAGTACCAAACTGGGCGGTGGCCCGCACCTGCACATCCAAACGGTAATGGTGTGCGAATGTGGAGAGGGTCAACCATGTCGCCGCCCGAAAGGATGTCCAAGGGTGAAATGGAGGAAACTACCGCCCAAGAGGCTGCCCATACGTGAGTGGAATGCACTCGCAAGCCCTGCGGGACAGGCTTGCCCGTGAGTGGATAGGCTGAAGAGATAGTCTCTTTAATCCACCACCCAATAGTGGACTTGGTCGAGTGGTGACTTCACCGTGGCCCAGCAAAGAGGACAAAAATGATCAGACATCTGAAAAGGATTGGTAAATTCTAAGTACTACATCAATACCCTGCGAACATCCAACTGATGCAGATGCTTGTCTTTGCTCACGCACTGATCTGCAGTGAAGGAGGGCAGGGATGTGACCCGATTCAAGTGAAATGGCGCTAGGACTTTGGGTAGGAAGGAGGGTACGAGCCACAAGGTCATGCCCTCCTCTGAAAAGACCAGATATGGGTCATGACAGGACAATGCCTGTAGTTCAGACACATGTTGGGCTGAAGTAATGGCGACGAGGAACACGGCCTTTAGTGTAATGTCCTTGGGCGTGGCTCGAAGTAGGGGCTCAAAGTGCAGGCGAATAAGAGCCAGAAGAACCAACAATAACTGCCAAGGGGGAACAGCTGGCCACACTAGAGGCTGGAGGGTGCGTACTCCCTTCAGAAATCTAGCTACATCGCGATGTACTGCCAGCGAATGCCCTGCAATGAGACCCTGAAAGGCAGCTATGGATGTCACCTGTACCTTCAAGGAGTTCCAAGATAGGCCAGTCTAGAAGCCCTGCTGCAGGAAAGACAGAATCTGGGGAAGGCAAGCCTTCCATTGAAAAAGATGATGGGGTTGACAACAACGCTCAAAAAGTGTCTAGACCTGAACATAAGCGATAGAGGTAGAGTGGCGGCAAGCATGCAATAAGGTACCAATGACTGCTGGCAAATAACCTTTACACTTCAGGCAGCACTGCTCAAGAGCCAGGCCATAAGCAAGAAGGGCCCATGATCCTCCATGAGGACAGGACCCTAATGGAGAAGACTGCAGCGGTTCCCGAGAGGGAGAGGATTGGCTACCTGCAGTCACTTCAGGTCACATACCAAGGACGGCGAGGCCAGTCCGGAGACACCAGCACTATCAATCGCAGATGGCGTTCTATCCGATGGATCACTCAGGGAAGCATGAACAATGGAGGAAAGAGAGAGCAGATGAGCCAAAGGCCACTGCTGAACGAGGGCATCCACTCCACCTGAACTGGTGGCCCGACAGCGGCTGAAGAAGGCTGGCACCTTGGTATTCCCAGGAGAGGCCATGAAGTCAATTGCTGACAAGCCCCATTGTTGGACAATATGCTGAAAGGCTCACGGTGCAAGCTCCCACTCCCCAGGGTCGAGGTGATGGAGATTCAAATAGTCAGCCTGTACGTTGTCCTGGCCCGCGATCAATGTTCCCTCTAATTTTCTGTAGGCTGTGTGCGCATAAAATATCAGCGCTGTGCAGCTTTTGAAGGAAGGTTAAATTTTTGTGCGCCACATAATGACACTCTGAGTTATATACTTTAAAATTTGACTACACGTCAGAATACAGTATGTACACCACATTGATTTTAATCAAATTAAATGAAAATAAACGATTACTAAATGAAGCGGGAAATTTCTAGTAATTACAATCGTGACTTTTAAATTTTAAGACGTCTGTGTTGTTTTCTATCAGAATCAGAGCTGTAATTTTTGTGCGCTCTGTTGTAAAGTATGTGCGCTCGCTCGGCGAGGTGTGCGCACGCACACACGCGCACAGCTTAGAGGGCACAGTGCCCGCGATGTGTTGGGCTGAGAGGGCCAAGAAATGGGCTTCTGCCCAAGGGAAAAGCAGTTGCATCTCGCGAGCAACACCACGACACTTGGTGCTGCCTTGGCAATTGACACAGGAAACCGCCATGGCATTGTCTGATAGTACTTTGATGGCCTGCCCCTGCATCAGGGGATGAAAATGTAAGAGGGCAAGCCGAATGGCTCTTGCTTTGAGGCTTTTTTTTGCTTTTTTTTTTAAATTTATTTAATCTTTTATACAAGGAAATAACACAGGAAATACAAGAAACTATTCTAAGAAAGAAAAAAACATACATAATATCAAACCTAGTCCACAAAATGGAGTGAGAGATCTAAAAAGGTACACAAAAAAAAAATTGCAAGCAAGGGAGCCAAAATTTAAACAATCCCCTGAGACTAAACACGAGCCCTGAAAATCTCTCAACTCAACCTACCCCCTTGTAAGAACACTTCCAATTGAGAAGATTCAAAGAAAATATATGACTTACCCTTAAGAACAATAACACATTTACAGGGAAATTTTAAAGAAAAAGAGGCCCCAGACGCTACTACACGAGAACGAAGAGCAAGGAAAGCCTTCCTCTTCAATTGAGTACTACGACTTACATCAGGAAAAACCTGTATTACATGCCCAAAAAACTTCTCTTGCCTATGTTTAAAATAAGAACGAAAAATTAGATCCTTATCTCTCTCTAACATAAAGGATACTAACAAAGTGGCACAAGTGGGAATCTCCTCAGTGGAAGATTCTAAAAAAGCGGATAAATCTAAGCTAGGCACAGATAGTTGATCAACTTCCCCCGCAGCTCCAGCACCAACCTCCGAATCCAACCAACCTCCGAATCCATCACCAAATTCTCCCCGACTCCAGTTGGCAGATAATACAATTTGGAAATAATTATAGAATCAGGATCTGAGATTCCCAAAATTTCTTTCATATATTTATTTATATTTATATTGATACCGGACCCCTCTGATTCTCAAGCATGCTCAGCATATCTAACTACCTTTACCACACCATCTAAGAGAACTATTGAAGAAACCATCGCTACCCTAAATACTTCCACCGCTTTCTCAGACCCATGTCCAGCATTCTGGATAAAAGATCTGCGATCCGACCTTGCACCTATCTTATCTAAAATGATAGAACTATCTTTTAGCACCGGGTCTTTCCCATCCACGCTCAAACAGACCTCCGTTAGACCACTACTTAAGGACACCAAATTAGACCCTCAAAAGGTCGAGTCCTACAGACCCATATCCAGCATCCCGATGCTCGCTAAAATCATTGAAAAGATAGTCTACAGGCAGCTACAAGATCATATGGACACCAACGCACCTCTAGATTCATCACAACACGGATTCAGAGAGTCACACGGAGTGGAAACACTACACTCTACTCTTTTCAACACCATAATCTCAGGCATTGACAACTCACGCTCAGGTTTCGCACTCATCTTTTTAGATATAGCGGCAGCCTTCGACTCAGTCTGCCACGAGATTCTCCTGAGTCGGCTAAGAGAAAAAGGCATCACCGAAACAGCTTTGGAGTGGTGCAGGTCTTACCTGTCTGGAAGATGGCAACAAGTCCGAGCAAATGGAACAACATCCGAGCCATTCCTACAAAGTCAAGGAGTCCCTCAAGGTTCATCCCTATCATCACTTATGTTTAACATCTACATCCAACCCATTTGTAACATCATTAGATCGTTCAACATGAGTTGCATGATATACGCAGACGACGTCCTACTGTACCTGCCAATATCCCTGACCTATCCAGACCTCACCCCACTAACTAATTGTTTCAACGCAATATCCGAATGGCTCCTCTCCCAAAATCTACGCATCCAACATAAGAAAACGGAGGTCCTGTTTATATCCAGAAATCCTGAGTTCACACCACCTAGCCACCTGACAGTGGACAACGCCGAGTTGCAAGTAAAATCAGCTATACGGTACCTCGGAGTTACATTGGATCAGAACCTCAACATGAAGCAGCACATAGCCAAAACAGTAAGAGCGATCTACTTCAAGATCAGATCCCTCAGACACATACGCCCCCTACTCGATCCGAGCGACTTCTGCACCGTATATCAAGCCCTCATCATCCCTCATTTCGATTATGCAAACGCCATCTTACAAGGACTACCTCAAGCAACCTTACATCCCTTACAACTCGCCATGAACAGTGCTGCGCGAATCCTCTTCGGAGCACCAAGGAGAGAGCACATCACACCCCTCCTGAAGCAGCTACACTGGCTCCCCATTCCAGCTAGGATTAGATTCAAGACCTTAGTGATGACATTCAAGGCCATCAAGGGGCTCTCCTCTTCTTCACTATGTGACCTCATTCAACCACCCACTACCACCAGGCTAAGAAGAACCTCAGTAGTCAACATGCTAGCAATACCGAGAGACATGACAAAATGCTCCAAAACAACCTCAAACAGAGCCTTTAGTCTAAGCGCCCCAAGCCTCTGGAACTCCCTACTACCAAACATCAGAGCCATCCCCAACCTGAGCCAGTTCAGGAAGGCCTTAAAACACCTCCTCTTTATTGAATACCTCACAGACTCCACTGAACCCCAACCTCCATGAATGATCAAAGCACAATCTCCCCATCTCACATGTACATAGTTATCTATTCAAATTTCCGCACATGTAGATAGTTTCCCCTGTTATCCAAGTTGATTGCTCCTGTTCTTTGTAATAACCAGACTCTTGTTTATTGTCGGATACTGTTTGTTTTATGTAAACCGCGCTGATCGCAAATAGTGCGGTATAGAAGAAATGCAAATAAAATAAATAAAATAAATAAATAAATTTACCCAACAGTATCTGTGGAGATAGGTAATGAGTGCGGGGGAAGTTCAAGAAGCGAAGATTCCGCATACGCAGAGCATTCTCAATAAGTTCATCATGTCGATGTAACAACAAAGAGTCCTGTACAGAAGAAGTCACAGCCCCCTGCAGAGAGGAGATTTGAGACTCCACTTTGAGTTTATGAGACTCAAGAGTTACCAGTCTATCATGGTGTTCAGCCAACTTATCCCCAGTCTCTTTAGAAAACTGAGAAAGTTTCAATAATGAAGATTTTAAGGATAGTTCAGTTCTAGATACGATTTGCCAAATATCTTGAAGTGAGACGTCCTTCGGCGGTTTGATATCATCAGGAGTTTGAGAAAAATCAAGAGGTAGAGGAAGTAGAGAGGTAGAAGAGTTCAATCTCAAAAAAGAGTTTGAAAGCTTAATTGAACCAGGAGAAACTTCCTCCTCCGGAACAGAGGAGGGGCTCCTGTCCAAAACATGTGGTTCCGTGTTGGGTGGGGATGAAACCCTCCGCGAATCAGGAGACAAAACAAGTGAGCCGGGACTTACCGAACTGGAGGAATCCAACGACAAGTTAGCAGGGGGAAGAACCATGGACTTAAAGTGACTGTCCATGGGACCAACCACCTTTACAGACTTGCCGGTCGATTGAACAGTCGAAGACAACTTCTTGCGTTTCCCCATCGGCAGCAGTCAAATGGCCAGCACTGAATGCTCCTCTAGGCTCCGAAGGGGCTCCAAAGGGGCAGAACGTGCCCCTTTGGACATGCCCCTTTGGGCACGTGCCCGCGGTGCACGTCCCGCGGTGGGGGCAGGTTTTAAAGCCCGTCAGATCACATGGCCCCAGTGCTCACCAGCACGGATCAGCAGCTCCTCTCACGGCAAGGTACAAAGTCAGGAAATGCTCACACACAACTTCCCGCGGTGGGGGCAGGTTTTAAAGCCCGTCAGATCACGTGGCCCCAGTGCTCACCGGCACGGATCAGCAGCTCCTCTCACGGCAAGGTACAAAGTCAGGAAATGCTCACACACAACTTCCCGCGGTGGGGGCAGGTTTTAAAGCTCGTCAGATCACATGGCCCCAGTGCTCACCGGCACAGATCAGCAGCTCCTCTCACGGCAAGGTACAAAGTCAGGAAATGCTCACACACCCTTGCTTCGAGGCTTTTGATCGCCCACTTGGACTCCAGGGGTGACCAGATTCCCTGAGCAGAGAAATCCAAGTAATGCACCACCCATGACAGGATGTCCAGTGGAACCCCCTGGAGGAGATGGGTGGCCCACCAGATGAGGTTGTTTCGCACCGACTGTGGAAGCAGAAGGCAGATGGAGAAGTCATGCGTGATGGGAGACAAGTGACCCAGTAAGGCCCTCTGCAGGGGGCACATGTGGGCATGGTCCCAAGGTATAAAATCTAGCGTTACTGTCATGGCTCCGAGCAAGACTAGGTAATCCCGGACTTGCGGGATGGCCAGCTCCAGAAAACTATGCAGCTGTCGGTGAAAACGTTGACACAATCCTGTGTGAGACGCACCCTGGCCTACGCCATGTCGAAGTGATCCCTGAGGAACTCGAGAGTCTGCAATGGGCAGAGACAACTCTTTTCGTGATTGAGCACCCAACCAACCAAGATACTCCACCCACTCTACCACAGCCTGAATAGCCTGTTCTGCATCTGGCAAGGAGCATGCCTGAATGAGCCAATTGTCCAGGTAAGGGTGAACACAGATGCAGTCGTGTCGTAGAGCTGCAGCCACCACCAAGGACTTGGAGAAGGTGTGTGGCACTGTTGGGGGGTCAAAAAGGAAAGCACGGAACTGGCTGACCCAGAATGGCAAACCTGAGGTACCTCTGATGATCTGGTCGAATAGGTATGTGGAGATACGCTTCCATAAGGTCTAGTATTGCCAGGAATTCGCTGGGGTGTACGAACAGCATGATCGACCAAAATGTCTCCATGTGGAAGCATGGCATGCGCAGGCTGCGATTGATGCCCTGGAAATCTAAAATGGGCCGGAACACATCATCCTTCTTGGGCACCACAAAATAGATGGAGTAGTGGCCCGTGCAGTATTCTTTTGGGGGTACCAGAACAATGGCTCGTAGATCCTCGTCATTGAAGCGTTTCGGAAACAGCTGTGCGCTTCAGGGTGGATCTGCAGAGAGAAACAAGGAAACAGTCATAAATAGGAGTGGCAAGGTCCAACGCATAGCCTTGACTGATGATGCCTAGGACCCAGCGATCTGATGTGATTTGGACCCATGCTCTCTGAAAGAACCACAGGCGACCGCCAACCTGTGGCACTACGGACAGGCCCTCTCACCTGTCAGCATGATGAGTGGGAAGGGGCTGGGGACTTACGCTGGGCCCCGAAGCCCCGCTGATAGCGGCATGCTCCATGAAAGGAAGGGGCACGTCCACCTGAAGGAAAGGAGGGATGGTTCTCCTGGTAAAGACATGGCTTCTGGGAGCCCACGTTTTGAGATCTAGACCTGGGCGCCGAAGGCATGGAAAATGAGTGCTTGGACTTTGGTTTCGACTTCGGCTTGTCCTCTGGTAAGCGCTGGGGCTTAACCTCCCCGGGGTCCTCCCCCAGCTTTTCCAGGTCCTTCCCAAACAGGAGGGAGCTGTATCGACCAACGAATTTCACAACCAAAGCCAGCATCGGGTGACATTTGCTGCTGCAACCCCTTGAGCATTGAGCAATATAAAATCATAAAAGGCATCAGCCAGGAAGGCGGTGACAGACTCCAGGCGGGCGGCGTTTGCCCTGTCTAGTAACAGCTGTACGCAGTGTAGTAAGGCTCTGGCAGGAAAGCCCCCGCATGCAGCTGTTTGCAACCGCAGGAAGGACTCTGTAAAGGCCATCTTTATAAGACCTTATACCTTTCTGTCCTGGGGATCATATAAGGCTGCTCCTCCTTCCACCGGAATGGTGATGTGCTTCGTGACGGCTGTCACCAAGGAGTCTACCTTGGTATGCTGCAGCCAGCATTCCAGGTCCTCCTGAGACCATGGATAAATGCGATCAAGGCATCTGGCTTGTCCTATTCCTCCGCTACTATCTGCTGCAGCTCTGCCGGGAATGGAAAGGCCTGCGACTGAGTTCTGATGCCCTTGAGAATAGGGTCCACACCTGACTGAAGGTCCCCCATGGAGACCAGGGATGCCAAGCTCCACAGCGACCTGTGTGATCAACGGAGCCACCTCCTCCCGCTGAAAGAGGCACATTGCCTGTGCCTTACTCTCTTCATCCCGGAGTGGGGCCTCGATGTCCTCTGATCCAGAGTCACCTGTGGATGCCATGAGCCTGCAGCCCCATCCTCCACCTCTGGGGACTCCAGCTCCTCAAGTGCCCAAATGAGACCCCTGTGGCGTTTGGACGCTACCTGCGGGGTATCCATATCATGAGCGTGCTTGTATAAAACAGATGCTTGACTGGAGGTCTGCTCCATAGCTGGCAAGGGAGGAGGAGTGGTCTGGCTGCCCCTTTTAAAGTGACTATGTGTGCTGAAAAATGGCAGCAAACTTGACCACATCGGAATCGCCTCCCCAACCGTTCCCAGCGGTGTTCGGTGCATTTCCTGCTACTCTCCGTATGTCGGCTGTGTGAGGCGGTGAGAGAGCCAGCTGAGGTGGGTCATTCTGCACCAGTATCGCGTTGGAAGGCCCCGTGCTGCTGGTGGTGAACACATGGCCAGCAGTGTTGCTGTGGACACCGCCACTGAAGACTCCCCCGGATGGTCGGCGCAGGAGGAACAGAGTCGATCAATTATAAAGTGGCGCTTCTTCCCACAGAGCAGACAGCGAGGAGAGGCAGGCATGTTGCAGTGGATGAGATCAGGTTTATGTTTATTGTCACTTGATATACCGCCCTTTGTAACATCAGAGCGGTTTACACTGGAGAACTACATTTAAAGTGGGCTCTAGGCCAGAAAAAAAGGAGAAATACAATCATGACAGGAAAGAGATAACAGGCAGTTAGTCAGGACATAGAGCTGAGAACTACAGACAGATATAACCAGGTCATGTTTGTCAATGTGGGTCTGGGAGATTATAGGCAGATGCGAACAGGTGAGTTTTCAATGAGGCTTTAAATTTGGAATAATTCTGTTCTAGGCGGAGTGATGTGGGAAGGGAATTCCAAAGGGCGGGACCAAGGAAAAAGAAAGCTGAGTGATGAGTAGATTGCAAGTATGCACGTGATTGGGGGGGGGTGGGGAGATGAAGGCGATTTATGTGCAGTGAACGGAGGTTACGTGTAGGAATGTAAAAATGTAGAAGATCAGCTAAGTATTGCAGTGTGTGAGTGTTGGTAACCTGATGCACTAGGTAAGGATCTTGTAGCATATACGGTATCCAATGGGGAACCAATGTAAGTGGAATAGTAAAGGAGTGATGTGGTCTCTACGTGACGAGTGAGTTAGGATCCTGGCTGCGGTGTTCTGAATAAGTTGCAGTCTGTGAATCTGAGTATGGGTGATACCCGAGAGAGCTGAACAGAGTGAGAGTGGTCAGAACAGAGGGCGAAGAAAGAAATAAGATTTCTGAGCGAGCTGAGAGATGTGGTCCCTAAGGGTTAGGTTAGAGTCGAGTACAACCCCCAGATAGCGAAAAGATGGGACCATAGGGATAGAGCAGTTCCCAAGAGGAGTAATGGAAGGACAGGGACTCTCGAATGTGAACTACGTGGAAGATGCCTTTTTTTTTTCATTTAAACATAAAGAAAGAAATTACAAATTAAGAATAGGACAGGCAGCCCACAAGGTCCTCCGGCAACTAAACTGGCTCTTAGCCAGAGGTTGCTCCCCAACTAAATTCGCCCCTTAACTGGGTATCACATATACTCACCGGGACTTGTCAAGAAAAGTGCTTTCTGTCCCAATGACATCCAGCAGCCTTCAGACACTGAGCTGTACCGATTTCCAACCACCATCTGCTGAGACAGAGAAATACTGAAGGAGTGCCCCTAGCAGTACTGAGCATCATACTACTAGTAATGTCACAACTCTGATAGTTTTCCGTCGCATCATCTGCTGGTTGGGGGGTGTTAATCCGATTGTCTAGACTGGTCTAGCAGGATGATCTGGAACAGGAGTTGTATAGTGAGGTTGAGCAGTAGGATTCCTTGGGATTACCCCTGTGGCTCTTCTACTCAGTGCTGGTATCTATAAGTGTCACAAGCTGCAGAGACGCAAAGGCATAGGAAATCCGCTCTCAAAATGGCTGCCATGTGCAGGGCTGTTTTCAAAATGGCTGATGCATGCCTGAGGCGCAAGTACACGCTGCCTAACAATGTCCATCGAAGGCAGGGTCCAAGATCCCAATGGCAGCTGAAATCCGTCAGGGGGTAAGAGCGGCGGCAGAAGCTTGGGAAGTAGAAACATCAGCTGTCTTTGGTTGGGCCATTAGTCGTTAGTGGGATGGGAACAGCTGGGGGATGTAGAAAAACAGTGGGCAAAACTGAAAGGGGGTATTTTAAGGGCAACCAACCTTTTTGTTAAAATGGTAAATAAAGGCAAAAGGAACAGGAGACCGCTATGGTTTTTGAAGGAAGTAGCTGAAAAAGTGAAGAAAAAGAGGGAGGCCTTCATGAAATACAAGAGATCACAGAGAGCAGAAGACAAGCATCTGTATTTGGAAAAACTTAGAGAAGCTAGCAAAGTAGTCAAGAAGGCAAAGATTCAAAAGGAGGAGGAAATAGCCAATGCAATAAAATGGGGGGATAAGACATTTTTCAGATATATTAGTGAGAAGAGGAAGAGCAAAAGTGGTATTGTCAGACTCAAGGGTGCAGGGGGGGAATATGTAGAAGCTGATAAGGATAAAGCGGAATTGCTTAACAAATATTTTTGTTCTGTGTTCACAGATGAAGAACCAGGAGCAGGACCTCAGAAAACACCCACAAATAAGAACAGAAGCGAGGGACATCTTGAACTATTTTCAGAAGACTGTGTTCGTGAGAAACTAGCTCAACTTAAAGTAGACAAAGCGATGGGACCGGATGGGATACACCCTAGAATACTGAGGGAACTTGGGGACGTTCTAGCAGCTCCACTGACTGACCTTTTCAATGCCTCGTTGGAGTCGGGAGTGGTGCCAAAGGACTGGAGAGAGGCTCATGTGGTGCCTTTACACAAAAGCGGAAGTAAGGATGTGGTTGAAAACTACAGGCCGGTTAGTTTAACTTCGGTGGTGAGTAAATTATTGGAAACGCTGCTGAAAGAGAAAATAGTGAGGTTTCTGGAGTCCAGCAGATTACAGGATCCGAGGCAGCATGGATTCACCAGAGGCAGGTCTTGTCAGACAAATCTGATTGATTTTTTTGACTGGGTGACCAGGGAGTTGGACCGAGGGAGAGCTCTAGATGTGGTGTATTTAGATTTCCGTAAAGCCTTTGACACTGTTCCTCACAGGCGACTGATAAACAAACTGAGCACCCTAGGGATGGACCCTAAAGTTACTGCTTGGGTTAGAAATTGGTTGGGTGGGAGGCGACAAAGAGTACAAGTAAATGGAGCTCACTCTGAGGAGAAGGATGTTACCAGTGGTGTGCCCCAGGGATCTGTCCTTGGTCCAATTCTTTTTAACATCTTTGTTAGTGATATAGCGGAAGGGCTGTCGGGTAAGGTTTGCCTCTTTGCGGATGATACCAAAATCTGCAATAGAGTAGACACCCAGGAAGGGGTAGATAACATGAGGAGGGATCTAGCTAAGCTTGAAGAATGGTCTAGAATTTGGCAGCTGGGATTTAATGTTAAAAAATGTAAGGTCATGCATTTGGGCTGCAGCAATCCAAGGGAGCAATACAGTATAGGAGGTGAAGTACTTTTGTCCACTAAAGAAGAGCGGGACCTAGGCGTGGTTGTGTCTGATGATCTTAAAGTAGCTAAACAGGTGGAAAAGGCGACAGCAAAAGCTAGAAGGATGCTTGGGTGCATACGGAGAGGAATGGCTAGCAGAAAAAAGGAGGTGATAATGCCTCTGTATAAGTCTTTGGTGCGACCTCATTTGGAGTATGGTGTGCAATTCTGGAGACCGCACCTTCAAAAGGATGTGAACAGGATGGAGTCGGTGCAGAGGGTTGCTACCAAAATGATTAATGGGCTTCATTATAAAGCATATGAGGACAGACTTAAGGATCTTAATATGTACACCTTAGAGGAAAGGCGGGATAGAGGTGATATGATTGAGATGTTTAAATACCTCCGTGGCATAAATGTTCAGGGAGAGAGCCTCTTTCAATTGAAAGCAAGTTCTACTACGAGGGGACATGGGATGAGGGTGAAGGGAGATAGATTCAGGAGTGATATGCGGAAATATTTCTTTACGGAAAGAGTAGTGGATCCGTTGAATAGTCTCCCAGTGGAGGTGGTAGAGATGAGGACAGTAACTGAATTCAAGAAAGCATGGGACCAACACAGAGGATCTCTAAAGGCAAAAAGTGGACTGTTGTAGTTGTTATGGAAGGACAGACTAGATAGGCCATGTGGTCTTTTTCTGTCGTCATATTTCTATGTTTCTATGAAATCCCCGGCAAACCAAGCGGCTCGGAGAGGGGGAGGGGGGTCATCACTGCGATCCCAGATGCAGTCTGAGAAGCAGGTTGCCTTAGCCAATATCTTGAGCAACTGCTGTTGCATGAAGGTTCAGATGTCTGTGAGGTAAGGCTATCACTAAGTCAGAAGCACTGACAGCTCTTTCCCCCTAAGCAGGCAAATTTGGCCCTCTTGGCCGGCTGCCTGATCCTCCTTGGCAGGTGGCTGCCCTCAGCCCAAAAATTGGTGAGATGTGCGGGTAATTCCACAGGGGCACCTCCTGTGTGCCCAGGAGACTTCCACAGATAAGAAGATAGCAGTTGGCTAACATTGACAGTCTCTAATGTCAGGAAGAAAAATAAAAATGTCCATCATCTGCTGGAGACAGAGAAATACTAAAGGCAACAGCTAGGGGATGCACATAGGAGCCAGGGCATGCTCAGTGAAACCTTTGGTACTTTGTCTCCAACATCTGCTGGCAGGGGGATATAACCCACTTGTCTGAACTGCTCTAGCAGGATGTTTAAAAGTGCTGTTTCCAGAGTCTGGCGTAAGCCTTCTGGATTTCCTTCTGGCTTCCTTCAGGACTGGGGCTGGTTTTGGCCTTATTCCTCTCAGAGGTTTCAGGTCTTTTCACCACCTTTCCTGCACACTTTGCTATGTATATGGTTGTACCAAATTGGCTTAATATGCTTAGTTAATGATGCTCTTCTTTAAGTCTGCTTTGTCATTAGAATATTAGCTTGAGGGGAGGAGCTCAGTCTCCTTATACCATATCATCATCAGAGCCTAGAATTCTCAGACTCCATCTGCTAGAAGGGGGATAGAATGTCTGGACTGGACTGGAGGGACTAAAGGAAAGAAATTAGCAGGTAAGGACTAATTTCACTTTGCACAGGATACAGTAAGTCTGGGGTGAACTCGCTCTCGTGATCCCGGCAATGAATTTCTCAGGCCCTGATGACCTCTCAGTCAAATGACAGACAGACAATTGGCAGTGACAGGAAAGGATGTTTCCAAGCAGAAAGTTAAAATATGGAGCCCCCTACTCAAACTCCAGATGCAAAGAAACTGCTTCTTGTTGCGACTGATGCACTCCAAGTGCTTGACCAACAGTGTCCCCTTCATCAGGTTCTGTGTCGCCTGTAGGAACACCGAGTGTGCGATCCCCATCAGATTTCTGGCATCCTCTGTAAATTGGTCTATGATTTTCTCATCAGAGCCTGCAAGACAGTCAGTTTCAGAACAAACTATTAAAGCAGATGAGGTTTGAAATCAGAAATGAGCCCACTGTGTGCAACACACTAAGGCATCTCAGAGGAAATGAAGCTGAAGCACCCTTTACCATAAAGTTTAAAAATGTGCTGGACATCTGGCCACTCCTGCAGATGCTGCAAGACCCTGTCAAAGTCATCCAGGGGTTTCCCATTCTCATTCGGCCATGAACTGGTGATAACTTCAGACACTAGCCTGCCAAACCTCCCTATGTTATAGCTGTTCAGCCTGTCCAGAATATTACTTCGAGACTAAGAGAGATAAAGAAGAAACAAAGGGTTAAGCTGTGTCTGTATGGTGTACTCATTACAAAACCTTTGGCTGCTCACTGTAATACAAATGATCATTTTGCAAAAATTATACTGTTAAAGAAAACGTGGGATTCCTGCTTTCACAGTCTATTAGTTATATATGCACCAGTTCTTGGAACCCTAGCTCAAGAGGGTCAATAGCCACATAAGAGATGCCATGGGCCACTCTAATAATAAAGCCAATTGAGGATATTCAGTGGCAGCAGTTAACGTGGTTTCAGCGGCTAGCCATTGCCACTGAAACTTAATCCTAGAAAGTCAATGCTGGGGTTGTTTGGATTGCCAGGAAGTTAACCAGGCAGCGGTGACATTCAGCTGCTGCCCAATTAGCTTCTGTGGCGAAGGTTAGGCCAGCCTTTGCTATGCCTTAATTCACCACGTTGCCATACCGTGGCATAAGTGGCTGGGTGCCATCCCTGGAATGCCCCGATGCTAACTGGTTAGCACTGGGACATGCTGATGCAGCACCCATGAATATTCAGCAGCACTAACCATATAAGTGCCGCTGAATATCATGGATAAGGGGATTAAACACAGTTAGGAGATCTGCTAACCTTGTTAATTCCTTTGAATATTGGGCCTGATACTTTTTCCAGTGTTCAGCTTTTACAAGCAGTTTCATTCCACATCGGAGGAGGCAACTGTTTCCTCTGATTTTATGATGCATGACAGCAAAGCCCCTATCGGCATCAAGGCTGCTGTTGCATGGCTAAATCACAACAGGGGGGGGGAGGGGGAACAGGCGGGAGAGGGGAAGGGAGGTACATACCAGCAATCAAAATACAAAGGATAAATATGATAAAGGGCTAGAGAAGTCAAACTGCAGGCAATAGAGCTGGAAAAATCTAGCTAAAACAAACTAATCAAAGTGAGAAATACATTTATGCAAGGGACAGTGACTCAGAAACTAGACTGGCTTTCTGCAATGAGCAACATGGAAAGAAAGACAGCTCCTTGGGTCCAAACCTTTGAAAACCTCATTCAATATTTGTGCCGATTTACCATGGATTTCACCAAATTAATAATCAATTCAGTGATCAGTTTTACAGTCTTTCCTCACAGATTCTGTACTATCAAATGCTCATCGTACAGTCATCTTGATTACCTGGCATGCAGCATGTACAGCTTCAATAGCGCATCTCTCAAAGCACCTGCCGATGCACCTGTGCAGCGTCTCAAAGATGTGATGGTGTCTGCAATACAGCTCGATCTGATCAAATGGAAGTCTCTATTGCAGAACAGAAAAGAGCAAAGGAAGGATTTCAGTCTATTGTTACACTTCTTATACCAGAATATGGCATCATATCACTACAGTGGACCAATCCTTTGCCCACTCCCACACTGCTTCTGTTTCCCTTCCCTTCTATTTCCTGGAAAAGACCAGCTGCATATGTCCAAGAGGTTGTCACTGGCAAATTCCCTGCAGATGTCACCAGAAAACCAAGGCTAAATGTAGCTAGGATTATAAGCTTGGCAGTGAGATCACATAGTGTTTAACAACTCCTCCCCACCTCCCACCAGCTGTGTTGCAGTGGTACCTGTTTGAGTTTCCCTTCGAGTTCTGACAGCAAAAACTTTCTCCAGTATTCAGCTTGCTGGTCACTACGAAAGCTCAGAGTCACAAACTGATTCCAAACCTAAAATGCAGATATGAAACATATTCAAGTGAGGAAAAAAAAAAAGACAGTCTCAAAAGATTGTGGGCCAGGTTTGAGAAGAGGTTCCTTGAATATTTGACCAGGGTTAACAACCCTTAGCAAATAAGGTGAATATGTGCCAGAAAGCCACAAAACCTCCTGAGGACCTAGGAGGTCAAAGCCAACTCCTTGAAATGAAGTGGAAACCCGAGACTGGGGAGATACCACCATAACAAGAGTGCGCAAAAATGATTTCCTTCTCTACTTCGGTTGCTCGAAACCTGGCCAACTTTAACTGAAGCATGCAAAAGATTCTCAGCAGCAGAAAAATAATTTCCAGGAACAAGCAGGAATGTAGTCTTCAATATGGGGTGATACTGGGTACCGACGGAGCCTACGCGGGAAGCTCCCCAGCTACCAATAGGAAAGCCTTTGGAAACACTCCACTGCACCTGCGCTGCTGCCTTCCCGCTCTCCCAACTACCTCTCCTCAGTTCTTTTTCTGCAGAGCCAACAGGTTATTACCCTATCACCATAGAAAAGGATTTAAAAAAAAAAACACCACTTTCCTTACCACTCTGCCTAACTGCAATAGCATTGTTCGAAACTACTCCCTTTCTTTTCTTTTTTGAAAAAAAAAAAGCTTTTATTTTTATCTCAGGGCCTCGTGCCCCTTGAGCATTGTCCACCATCAAAAAAATGGAGACACCCTCCAGTTGTTTCAAAAAAAGCACCAAGTGCTCCAGCACCATCTCGGTAACAAATAAACATGACTGGTGTCTGAAGTGTCTTGGTCCCGACCATATTCCCCAAGACTGCTCCCCCTGAAAGCAGATGAAGAGGAGCCTAGGGAACTGGGCCAAAACGTTTGGGGAACTCTTCCCTTCAGACTTGTGGTTGCTGACCTCTACTTCCTCCAGAGCATAGTTGTGCTCCCATGGTTTGAAGCACTCCAAGGAGTTGAGGCACTCTGAGAAGATGATTAAGAAAACCACATCTCCTAAGCCTCCAAAAGATAAGTCAAAACCCCGAGACTCCTCTCAGAAGCTGAAGGAACTGAGAGAAAAGTCCAGAGATTCCTTGGGAAAGTCTCGGGAATCATTTGACTCACCAGGAATCGTCCAGGACTTCATTTGAATCTGAGCATCAGTCCAGGCATCCCCAGCGGGAGGACTTGTCCGCCAAAGCCCTGATGGGGGTTCGGGAGGCACCCAAGGCCTCAGCCTCTGGAGAGCTCCCAATGCCTTGCTCTGGTACGGTGTCACCTAGCCCCATTCTTTCATTGGACCAGACGCAGGCTACCTCCCTGATCAGCGCATGCTGTCCTTAAGTGAGAACCACAGCGGCTCTTCTAGTGGCTTCGGTTCCCTTAACACCAAAAGCCCCAGGAATGCAGCCTGGAGCATCGACCTCGATGACTCCATCCACTTTGGTACAACAACCGACATTGGTCTTGCCTTTGGCATCTATGCATCCGGCACCAAGCACTGAGGTATTGGTACAGGGCTCAGTATCGGCATCGACCACAGAACATCCCTGGTCTGCACCGAGATTAGCCTCCAAGAACATCAAGGAGCATCGACTCAGATCATGTTGTAATCGACATCGGCGATACTCCCTGATATCGGATCTGGATTCTTCAGTTTCCAATCACCGATCCCTCGATTCCGATGACCTCCAAAGACATCGTCTCGGAGCCCTCGCCACCGTTCATTAATACTCTGTGTAAATCCCCCCCTGAGGATATGTCTTTCCAGGAGTTTATCCAAGACATGGCGGCTGGCCTTTCCATTCTGGCAGCATCGGAACTAGAACCTAGAGCGGAGGAACTTGAGATCCTCCAGTACCCCACAGCCTCGAAAGAGGCCACAATTCTCCCGGTGCACCGGATCCTACATAAGCCTGATGCTCCGGATGTGGGAGACCCCATTGACAGTTTCTCCCATAAGTCGTAGGTTGGACGCCATTTATGGAGTGCCTGAATGCCCCGGCTTCCAGAAATCGCAGCTTCCACACCATTCCATAGTGGTAGAATCGGTGATGCACCGTATAAAAAGTGATAAGAATCATACATCCATTCACCCAGGCAGGGAATAGAGGAATCTTGATTCTTTTGCCCGGTGCTCCTTTCAAGCATCAATGCTATCCAGTCGAATAAGTTCCTACATCCTCTACATGGGGATGTTCTTAAAGGAACTGAACAAAGACTGGGAAGGTTTTCTCCCTTTTCTTCCAGAGGAAAAGCATCCAACCTTCCAAGCTGTCTAGGCACACAGCCAAAATGTCTCTAAATTCATAAATAGAGCTGCTTTTGAGTCATCAAGCAGGGCATTGTCTATTGCCATTGGCGCAAGGCGTCTGGCTTGGCTCCAAGCTTCTGACTTGGAACTATGGGTCCAGGATAAGTTGGGCAACATCCCCTGCACTGGTGAAAACCTGTTTAGAAAGGACTGGTGGGAGAAGGCAGGAGAGCTTGAAACAGATGACAATACTTAAAAGGCTCTCCAGGAAGACTTCTGATCCTTTTAAAAAGAAGGCACCAAAGAAGTAGCCCTTCTACCCTAAAAAAAAAAGGAGATTCTATCTAGTCTCAGACAGCCTATCAAGCCCCACAGAAACAGCAGGACCCAAAACAGGCTAAGAAGCCCAGGCTAACCAAGCCACAGCCAGCCACTCAGCCAACTATTGCTGCATCTAGCTTTTGACTCCCACATGGGGAGCACAGTCAGTCTCCTTCACATACCAGAGCCCATCACCATCCTAGGAAGACACTCTCTCCTTGCTCAACATTGGCATGTCATCACCTCAGAACAGTGGACTCTCACCATAATCCAGAAATGTTACCAACTAAACTTTCGAGAACTTCCTCCTCACCATTTCAAGGGGGATGTTCCCTCCAAACCTCCCCTGGATGCATTGCTCAAGCAGGAGGTAGAGAGACAGAGGAGGAGCGTAACTCTTGCAGATACACAGGGGAACAAACGGAGCAAGAGACGAAAGTAGGTTTGGACCAGACTGCTTTATTGAAGAATATCCCTACGCGTTTCGGCTTACGCCTTCTTCGGGGGACATACAGCTACCATGGATAAGACAAGCAATGTTATAATAATGGATATATATAACTTACAAATCCAATAAATAATATGAGGTATAAATTAAAATTTAAAAACAAATAAATAAATATATAAAAAATATATTGAGACAATAAAATGACTAATATATTATGTGTGAAAAAATACTTAAAAAATGTTACATTTAAACCAACCAGAGGACCGAACAGAGGGTAAAAAATTAATAAAACAAAATAAAATAATAAGATCAATGCAATAGAATTAAAATCAATTGAACTACATCTGAATAAATAAATTAAACAAACAAGGGCCGAGACAGAGGACTAAGATATTGTGAAAAGCAAATTAAATTAAAACAAGTTGATAATCCACATGAATACAATTCTGTACATGTATAAATATAAATAACAGAAGTAAAAATATGTATTGAACAAATAAATATAAAAATAAAAATAATAATAGTAATGAGGCAATTAAATGAATATATAAAATATGTAAAAATATATATATACAAATAAATATAATAAATATGATAGAATGGTGACATACCAGTGTTGTACAGGTTGAGATGTCTCATAAAGACAATTGGGTAAAAAAGCACTATGTATTGATAGCGCCTTGATTGATGAGGTTGTCTCTTAAAGACAATTGAGTCGTAGCACTATGTAATGGCTATAAAAGGAAAAACTATATAATCACTCATTAGAACAAATAATACACGAAAGACAAAACATCAAATGTACCGAAAATAATAAATAATTAAATGATACATAAAAATAAATAAAATGGGGAATAAAATTAATAATAATAAAAATAATGATAATAATAATAAATGTATCTATAAATAAGATAATATTTGAATACTTACACATAAGTTTATAAATCGTGAGATGTTAAACAAACTTAAGACATACAACCAAAATAAAGTACTTATAAAACAATAATATATTAAAAATATATTAAAAATATACAATAATGAATGCAGGGAAATAATAAAAAAAAAAAATATATATATATATATATATATATATTTTAATATTAAATATAAAATGAAAAAGAACTCTAAATGAGTGAATCTATAAACAGAACATGTATTCTATCAATTGGGGCTGCAAAGAAGACAAAGATGATGGTATAATCAGCTGCGAATATATAGTGAATATAAGTCTTATGCTATCAATAGGGAGGAAAGGAAGGGTTTCGATAATCAAAATGGAAGTATAACCATGAAGGAAAGCACGGAGGGGAGATATAGTCTGTCAAAAAAAAGATTAAAGTGCTGAATATTGGACATGAGTTTAGAGCAATAATCTACCATAACGACATATTCTATTATTGTGTGTGCTTGTGTAAGTTAAAGGGTATGCATGAGGAAGTGTTCTATATGCTAGTTAAATCAATATATTAAATGTGATTGTTGAACTGATTTTGCGCGTATTTATTGAATGCAGTTGACATTTGACCAGACTGCTTTATTGAGGAATATCCCTACCTTTACAAGATTATAGTCTCATAATAAACTAGGTAAAAATGTTGTGTATAATATAATAAAATACAGTGGGAATATAATATAATAAAATAAATAAATAAATAATTAAATAAAAACAATATTAAATGAAAAAGGAACTATGAATAAACCGATCTATAGAAAAGCATTCATATATTATGTCAATTAAAACTGCAAGGGAAACTACAGAGCATAATGAAATGAGCTGCAAATATGTAGTGAGTCAACAACTTTATAGTTCGATGGTATCAATACGCTTTGACTGTGGAGGGGAAAATCCAGAGGGAGGATAGATTATTGCAAGATAATTAAACCATAAAAATGACATTGAAATGCTGAATGTTTGGCATAAGTTGGAACAAAAAACTAACGTGATGACATATATTGCCGTGGTATATACATTTGCAAACCAAGGAATGTGCACAAAGAGGTCTTCTATATGCTGATGCATCAAATATATAATAATGTGATCGCTAAACTGGTTTCCACAAATGGATGTAAAGAAAAGTATTGGCGCGGGTAGTGAATAGTCAATAAATGATATACCTTGTGTTGTAAGAACATAAGTGAGAATAATAACATAATGAAGAACACAACTTGATGAATAGGAACAGAGTGAATCGGAGTATTCGGGACGGAATGAAAATGTTGAGCTAAGAAATAGAGATAGTGTGAGCGAGATAAAAGCTGACTCTGCAGCACCCGAACTTAAAACAAACCAAAAGTATGAATATGCAACGTACTTACTGTTGAGGCAGGCAAATGTAACATAGAATATAACCAAATGGGAAGATTCCAAAAAACCAACGTGCCGAACCTTGCACACAATAGCATCAGGAGCTAGCACTGTGTGACAGTTGTTTTATAGACGTCAATTTTCGCGCCTTTTTTAGGAAAGACGTCACAATTGGGCGGAGCTTAGAAAGAGTCAGTGTAACAACTATATGAAGAAAGTAATTATGTATGCTTTTGGGAAATTGTATCATCAACTAATGTATGTTACAGAATATTAGTTTTTGCTGTGTGTATAAAAATGGACTATAAAATAAAATCGTCAAGGCTGTTAGGAACAATTAATTGGATACAGATAACATTGTAAAAATATCATCAGATGATGAGCTGAGCAAGTAGTAGAACTGGTGATAAAAGCCAAAGGTAATTGAATATACATATAAAAAGAACGAAATTGGTAGTTTAAAAATATAAAAATATGTATATATGTACATAAGAAGAAACAAAGAAATTAATGAATGAAAAATTGACAACCATATTAAATTCTGTATACAAGAAAATATTAAAGCAAATTGTGATAAAATCAATATAAGAAAAATCTTAAATAACAGTGCAAGGATGAATACAAAGGTCCCTGAAGATAAAACATTATTAAAATTGATATTTATAAAAATGTAATTATGAGGAAAATAATTATAGAAAATATTAATGTAAAAAAACTGAGAGATCACTTTCCTGATTGAGTCCAAATGGATGTAAACTGTTAAAATTATAAATAAACCGTTGTTCCAACTTAAGTAAAGTGAGGTTGATATCACCACCGCGCCAGTGTGGTATAGCAGTTTTGATCACCAAAAACTTAAGATCACTGACAGTATGTCCCTTCTCTACCCAATGTGAAACCAATGGTTTATCTGTAAGTTGTCTTTGAATATTGCTCCTATGCTCTATAATGCGTGTTCTAATTTGACGCAAGGTTTTCCCTATATAAATCATATCGCAGGGACATCGGATTAAATAAATTACATTGGCAGTTTTGCAATTAGAATAATGATTAATGGTAATTTTGTGACCAGTGGAATTATGTGTAAAACTATTTTTTACTGTGATAGCATGAAGGCAAATGGAACAATTTCCACAGCTGTAGTGGCCTCTGACTTTAGGAGCGGTTCTGGGAACAGTCAGGGCAGAGGGAACCAGAAAATGACTAAGATTGGGAGCACGTTTATATGAAACCATGAGTTGTTTAGATTCAAAGGCTGGTAAGGAAGCAATTAAATCCCATTCTTGTTTTAATGTGTCAGTGATAGATTTGGAAAGTGATGAAAAAGTAAGAGGACAAGTCACTCTGTCCAAATTGGGACGTACTGTATTCTTTAAGAGTGTGGAACGGTTTGTGCCGGATGCTCGCTGGTATGCTTTATAAATGCATTTATTTGGATATCCTCGCTGTTCAAACCGCTGGTATAAATCAGTGGCATGTTTTTCAAAATCGGAGTTATTGGTGCATATACGTCTGATTCTAAGAAATTGACTGACTGGTAAGTTCTGCTTGAAGGAAGTATTATGGCAACTGTCATAAGTAAGGAAAGTATTCCTGTCAGTTGGTTTTCTATATAAATCGGTAATAAAGCCTTTGTCGGACTTCTTAATCATAATGTCCAGATATGGTATAGAATCCAAACTATAAGTGCCCTCAAATTGCAAATGTACATCTAAGGTATTGAGCCAGAGATGGAAGGAATGTAGAGTGTGTTCAGGGCCGTCCCAGATGACAAGAACGTCATCGATGTAACGTTTCCAAAGACGAATATGTTTCTTATACGGATGAAATGTTAGGAACTTGCTTTCAAACTCTGACACATAGAGATTTGCCACATCGGGGGCCATGGGCGAGCCCATGGCTACCCCTTTAACCTGTTTATAGAAGATGCCTTTAAAAATAAAGAAATTTTCTTGCATGACAAGAGAGGCCAACTGGGTAAGGAAAAATGTGGGGACGCGAACTGGTTTTGGTCTTTGAATCAATGTATTTGCTAATACTTCCAAAGCTGCTTCTTGTGGAATGTTTGTGTATAGGGAGTTGATATCTAAGGTTAGTAAAATGAGTTCATTGTGATATCCTTCAAAATCTTTAAGGATATTAATAATGTGGGTGGAGTCCTTGACGTAAGATGGCACTAATGAAACAAATGGACGTAAAAACAAATCTAGGAATTTTGAGAGGGGTTCGAGCAATGAGCCAATAGCCGAAACAATTGGACGTCCGGGGGGATTTTGCATGGATTTATGGATTTTTGGAAGCATGTAAATTGTGGGTGTGATAGGATGAGTGACAGTCAAAAAAGATATTTCCTTAGGTGTTAGATAGCCAGCTTCCTTTCCAATATATAACAAATTATCTATTTTTTGTTGTAATGTATTAGTGGGATCATCGAAAATTTTTTGGTAAAATGTAGTATCATCCAATTGGCGTTTAACTTCTGTAACATAAGAGACTCTGTCCTGGACAACAATGGCACCACCTTTATCTGCAGGTTTGATTACTATCGAAGAATTAGATTGAAGACTGTTTAATGCGGATTTTAGAGGCGCTGAAAGATTATAATATGACTTTTTTTGTTTGGTTTTATATAATGCTTTAACTCTGGTGAGAACCATGTTTTCATATGCCGTAATCATAGGATCTGGAGGTGACGGAGGAATTCAAGTAGATGGTTTTTTGACAACGGAAACATCTAAGGAGAGGGCAGGATTTCTAGCAAAATAATCTATTATTTTAAGTTCAAACCATATCATACTTCTAGATCACCCCGTAATAATTCAAAGATTAATATAAAGATAAATATCCATATAGACGCAGGTCCCCCTCAGCTACTCCAGAAAAAGAAAGGAGTAATAAAAGATTACGTCACCATTCAAATGATCACATAGACACATCAGCTCCCCTTTTCCCCACACAACCACGTTCTCCAGTATCTCATCCCTCCAGGCACAATTACAAGCGGGATTTTCAAATGGACTCTCTTTGGGCCAAATGAAGAAGAGACGCTCTTCCAAGATCCCCACCACCACGTCCACCACGAAACAGGTATCAACAGTCCAGACAGTTTTCACCGCAGGAAAGAAGACACAGTCAGGGTATGATGGCAAAAAGGAACCTAGATTGGGATTTATAAACTCAGTTATTAATTTATCTTCATATCCATTAACAGAACTTGAACTTCAGGTTCTCAACAAGGGTTTATCATTCGTTCCTACTAAACGTCATGATAATTTTCTCACACACATCGAACTTTATAAGTTTTTCCGCAAACTTAAACTAATAGATTATTTTGCTAGAAATCCTGCCCTCTCCTTAGATGTTTCCGTTGTCAAAAAACCATCTACTTGGATTCCTCCGTCACCTCCAGATCCTATGATTACGGCATATGAAAACATGGTTCTCACCAGAGTTAAAGCATTATATAAAACCAAACAGAAAAAGTCATATTATAATCTTTCAGCGCCTCTAAAATCCGCATTAAACAGTCTTCAATCTAATTCTTCGATAGTAATCAAACCTGCAGATAAAGGTGGTGCCATTGTTGTCCAGGACAGAGTCTCTTATGTTACAGAAGTTAAACGCCAATTGGATGATACTACATTTTACCAAAAAATTTTCGATGATCCCACTAATACATTACGACAAAAAATAGATAATTTGTTATATATTGGAAAGGAAGCTGGCTATCTAACACCTAAGGAAATATCTTTTTTGACTGTCACTCATCCTATCACACCCACAATTTACATGCTTCCAAAAATCCATAAATCCATGCAAAATCCCCCCGGACGTCCAATTGTTTCGGTTAATGGCTCATTGCTCGAACCCCTCTCAAAATTCCTAGATTTGTTTTTACGTCCATTTGTTTCATTAGTGCCGTCTTACGTCAAGGACTCCACCCACATTATTAATATCCTTAAAGATTTTGAAGGATATCACAATGAACTCATTTTACTAACCTTAGATATCAACTCCCTATACACAAACATTCCACAAGAAGCAGCTTTGGAAGTATTAGCAAATACATTGATTCAAAGACCAAAACCAGTTCGCGTCCCCACATTTTTCCTTACCCAGTTGGCCTCTCTTGTCATGCAAGAAAATTTCTTTATTTTTAAAGGCATCTTCTATAAACAGGTTAAAGGGGTAGCCATGGGCTCGCCCATGGCCCCCGATGTGGCAAATCTCTATGTGTCAGAGTTTGAAAGCAAGTTCCTAACATTTCATCCGTATAAGAAACATATTCGTCTTTGGAAACGTTACATCGATGACGTTCTTGTCATCTGGGACGGCCCTGAACACACTCTACATTCCTTCCATCTCTGGCTCAATACCTTAGATGTACATTTGCAATTTGAGGGCACTTATAGTTTGGATTCTATACCATATCTGGACATTATGATTAAGAAGTCCGACAAAGGCTTTATTACCGATTTATATAGAAAACCAACTGACAGGAATACCTTCCTTACTTATGACAGTTGCCATAATACTTCCTTCAAGCAGAACTTACCAGTCAGTCAATTTCTTAGAATCAGACGTATATGCACCAATAACACCGATTTTGAAAAACATGCCACTGATTTATACCAGCGGTTTGAACAGTGAGGATATCCAAATAAATGCATTTATAAAGCATACCAGCGAGCATCCGGCACAAACCGTTCCACACTCTTAAAGAATACAGTACGTCCCAATTTGGACAGAGTGATTTGTCCTCTTACTTTTTCATCACTTTCCAAATCTATCACTGACACATTAAAACAAGAATGGGATTTAATTGCTTCCTTACCAGCCTTTGAATCTAAACAACTCATGGTTTCATATAAACGTGCTCCCAATCTTAGTCATTTTCTGGTTCCCTCTGCCCTGACTGTTCCCAGAACCGCTCCTAAAGTCAGAGGCCACTACAGCTGTGGAAATTGTTCCATTTGCCTTCATGCTATCACAGTAAAAAATAGTTTTACACATAATTCCACTGGTCACAAAATTACCATTAATCATTATTCTAATTGCAAAACTGCCAATGTAATTTATTTAATCCGATGTCCCTGCGATATGATTTATATAGGGAAAACCTTGCGTCAAATTAGAACACGCATTATAGAGCATAGGAGCAATATTCAAAGACAACTTACAGATAAACCATTGGTTTCACATTGGGTAGAGAAGGGACATACTGTCAGTGATCTTAAGTTTTTGGTGATCAAAACTGCTATACCACACTGGCGCGGTGGTGATATCAACCTCACTTTACTTAAGTTGGAACAACGGTTTATTTATAATTTTAACAGTTTACATCCATTTGGACTCAATCAGGAAAGTGATCTCTCAGTTTTTTACATTAATATTTTCTATAATTATTTTCCTCATAATTACATTTTTATAAATATCAATTTTAATAACGTTTTATCTTCAGGGACCTTTGTATTCATCCTTGCACTGTTATTTAAGATTTTTCTTATATTGATTTTATCACAATTTGCTTTAATATTTTCTTGTATACAGAATTTAATATGGTTGTCAATTTTTCATTCATTAATTTCTTTGTTTCTTCTTATGTACATATACATATTTTTATATTTTTAAACTACCAATTTCGTTCTTTTTATATGTATATTCAATTACCTTTGGCTTTTATCACCAGTTCTACTACTTGCTCAGCTCATCATCTGATGATATTTTTACAATGTTATCTGTATCCAATTAATTGTTCCTAACAGCCTTGACGATTTTATTTTATAGTCCATTTTTATACACACAGCAAAAACTAATATTCTGTAACATACATTAGTTGATGATACAATTTCCCAAAAACATACATAATTACTTTCTTCATATAGTTGTTACACTGACTCTTTCTAAGCTCCGCCCAATTGTGACGTCTTTCCTAAAAAAGGCGCGAAAATTGGCGTCTATAAAACAACTGTCACACAGTGCTAGCTCCTGATGCTATTGTGTGCAAGATTCGGCACGTTGGTTTTTTGGAATCTTCCCATTTGGTTATATTCTATGTTACATTTGCCTGCCTCAACAGTAAGTACGTTGCATATTCATACTTTTGGTTTGTTTTAAGTTCGGGTGCTGCCGAGTCAGCTTTTATCTCGCTCACACTATCTCTATTTCTTAGCTCAACATTTTCATTCCGTCCCGAATACTCCGATTCACTCTGTTCCTATTCATCAAGTTGTGTTCTTCATTATGTTATTATTCTCACTTATGTTCTTACAACACAAGGTATATCATTTATTGACTATTCACTACCCGCGCCAATACTTTTCTTTACATCCATTTGTGGAAACCAGTTTAGCGATCACATTATTATATATTTGATGCATCAGCATATAGAAGACCTCTTTGTGCACATTCCTTGGTTTGCAAATGTATATACCACGGCAATATATGTCATCACGTTAGTTTTTTGTTCCAACTTATGCCAAACATTCAGCATTTCAATGTCATTTTTATGGTTTAATTATCTTGCAATAATCTATCCTCCCTCTGGATTTTCCCCTCCACAGTCAAAGCGTATTGATACCATCGAACTATAAAGTTGTTGACTCACTACATATTTGCAGCTCATTTCATTATGCTCTGTAGTTTCCCTTGCAGTTTTAATTGACATAATATATGAATGCTTTTCTATAGATCGGTTTATTCATAGTTCCTTTTTCATTTAATATTGTTTTTATTTAATTATTTATTTATTTTATTATATTATATTCCCACTGTATTTTATTATTATATTATACACAACATTTTTACCTAGTTTATTATGAGACTATAATCTTGTAAAGGTAGGGATATTCCTCAATAAAGCAGTCTGGTCAAATGTCAACTGCATTCAATAAATACGCGCAAAATCAGTTCAACAATCACATTTAATATATTGATTTAACTAGCATATAGAACACTTCCTCATGCATACCCTTTAACTTACACAAGCACACACAATAATAGAATATGTCGTTATGGTAGATTATTGCTCTAAACTCATGTCCAATATTCAGCACTTTAATCTTTTTTTTGACAGAATATATCTCCCCTCCGTGCTTTCCTTCATGGTTATACTTCCATTTTGATTATCGAAACCCTTCCTTTCCTCCCTATTGATAGCATAAGACTTATATTCACTATATATTCGCAGCTGATTATACCATCATCTTGGTCTTCTTTGCAGCCCCAATTGATAGAATACATGTTCTGTTTATAGATTCACTCATTTAGAGTTCTTTTTCATTTTATATTTAATATTAAAATATATATATATTTTTTTTTATTTTATTATTTCCCTGCATTCATTATTGTATATTTTTAATATATTTTTAATATATTATTGTTTTATAAGTACTTTATTTTGGTTGTATGTCTTAAGTTTGTTTAACATCTCACGATTTATAAACTTATGTGTAAGTATTCAAATATTATCTTATTTATAGATACATTTATTATTATTATCATTTTTATTATTATTAATTTTATTCCCCATTTTATTTATTTTTATGTATCATTTAATTATTTATTATTTTCGGTACATTTGATGTTTTGTCTTTCATGTATTATTTGTTCTAATGAGTGATTATATAGTTTTTCCTTTTATAGCCATTACATAGTGCTACGACTCAATTGTCTTTAAGAGACAACCTCATCAATCACGGCGCTATCAATACATAGTGCTTTTTTACCCAATTGTCTTTATGAGACATCTCAACCTGTACAACACTGGTATGTCACCATTCTATCATATTTATTATATTTATTTGTATATATATATATTTTTACATATTTTATATATTCATTTAATTGCCTCATTACTATTATTATTTTTATTTTTATATTTATTTGTTCAATACATATTTTTACTTCTGTTATTTATATTTATACATGTACAGAATTGTATTCATGTGGATTATCAACTTGTTTTAATTTAATTTGCTTTTCACAATATCTTAGTCCTCTGTCTCGGCCCTCGTTTATTTAATTTATTTATTCAGATGTAGTTCAATTGATTTTAATTCTATTGCATTGATCTTATTATTTTATTATTTTGTTTTATTAATTTTTTACCCTCTGTTCGGTCCTCTGGTTGGTTTAAATGTAACATTTTTAAAGTATTTTTTCACACATAATATATTAGTCATTTTATTGTCTCAATATATTTTTTATATATTTATTTATTTGTTTTTAAATTTTAATTTATACCTCATATTATTTATTGGATTTGTAAGTTATATATATCCATTATTATAACATTGCTTGTTTTATCCATGGTAGCTGTATGTCCCCCGAAGAAGGCGTAAGCCGAAACGCGTAGGGATATTCTTCAATAAAGCAGTCTGGTCCAAACCTACTTTCGTCTCTTGCTCCGTTTGTTCCCCTCAAGCAGGAGGTAAACATTCTCTTTTCCCAAGGAGCCGTAGAACCAGTTCCACCAAACCAACGGTTCAAAGGCTTCTACTCCCCCTACCTCCTCATTCCAAAGAAGTCAGGAGGTCAAAGGCCCATTCTCAACCTCAGGGAGGTAAACAAATTCCTGATAAAGGAAAAATTCAAAATGATCTCTGAGAACCCTCCTTCCCTACCTACCAGAACACGACTGACTTTGTTCTCTAGACCTCAAAGAGGCCTACACTCACATCTTGATACATCCAGATCACAGACAGTATTTTCACTTCACCTGTCAAGGCACCCATATCCAATACAGGGTCTTTCCCTTCGGTTTGGCATCTGCACCAAGGGTTTTCACAAAGTGCATGGACGGTGTGGCGGCTCATCTCCGAAGCAGCAAAGTCTTTATCTTCCCTTACTCAGATGACTGGCTGATAAAGGCAGACTCTCCTGAAGTCTGCTCAGCTCAAAGAACCCTTGCCCTTCTGCAGTATCTGGGCTTTGTGATTAACTTCCCAAAGTCCCAACTCACTCCAACTCAAAGGTTGGAATTCAGAGGAACTGTTCTAGACACGAAATAGTACAGGACCTTTCTCCCTCTAGACCACATGAATATGTTGGTAAAACTAGCCACCTACATGCGCCAACAGACGGCTATGGCTCGATGCTTTCTATCCCTCCTGGGACACATGGCCTTCACAGTACATGTAGTTCCTTATGCGAGACTTCATACGCGCCAGTTTCAGTGGACTCTCTCAATCCAGTGGACCCAGTCCACAGGGAGCCCCCTGAGATGTCATCCAGATAACACCCCCCATGGCCGAATCTCTCCTGTGGTGGTGCACCCCAGAAAATCTTCTCATAGGGTCACCTTTTCGGATACCCCAAACTCAGCATACTCTGACAACAGATGCCTCCAAGCAGGGTTGGGGGCACATCTGTATTCTGTCTCCACACAGGGTCTGTGGACAGCTCAGGAGTCCATACAACAGATAAACCTCCTCAAGCTTTGAGTAGTCACGAATGCCCTCCAAGTTTTCCAGCACCACCTTTTCAACAGTCAGATCCTCATCAGGACAGACAATTAGGTGGCAATGTTTTATAAAAACAAACAAGGGGGGATGGGCTCCCTTCCACTATATGTCAGAAAGCCTGAAAACTCTGGGAGTTCGCCATCCTCCACCACATGCACTTATGAGCAGTTTATATTCCAGAGGAATCCAATCCCCTAGCAGACAAGCTGAGTTGGATCTTACAACCTTACAAATGATCTTTAGATCCAACAGTTGCGGCAAAAGTGTTCCACATTTGGGGAACACCAGTAATAGATCTCTTTGCCACTCTGCAGAACACTCAACTTTCCCAGTTCTGCTCCAGAATTCCATCCAAACTCAGTCTAGCATTAAATGTCTTCATGATCCTCTGCACTTCCCCCCATTCCCCTCATCTTGAAGACCCTCCTCAAACTAAAGACCAAGAAAGGCTCTATGATTCTCATAGCCCCCCCCACTGGCCCCGCCAGCCATGGTTTCCCCTTCCACTTCATCTGACGCAATCACCACCAATCCTGCTGGTATCCAGGCTGGGTCTCCTGTCTCAGGACAACGGAGCACTCCTCCATCCCAAACTGCAGTCCCTTCACCCGACAGCATGGATGCTGAGAGCGTAATCTTCCACGGTCTGCCACTATCTAATGCTGTAAAAAATATCCTCCTTTCCTCCAGAAAGCCCTCCACCAGAAAGGCTTATTCTTTCAAATGACGTACATATGCTTTATGTGGCACACAAAATGATCACAATCCATTTGAAGCAAAACTAACTACGCTACTTCAGTATCTTTTGCATTTATCTTCTCTAGGTCTAAAAACGAATTCTATTCGGGTGCACCTTAGTACTATTCCATCTTTCCATAAGCCTATGGAAGGTAGATCCATCTCTACAGCCTCTCTGGTAGCATGCTTTATGAGGGGACTTCTCACCAAACCACCCATTCGTCCGCCACCACCAGTGGCGTGGGATCTCAATGTAGTAAGGGAGGGAGGCGTGGTCTAGTGGTTAGGACAAGGTACTTCAGGCCGGAGGGCCGGGGGTTCAAGTCCCACCTGGGGACAGCAATCTCAGGCCGGAGGGTCTGGGATTTCTAAGTCCTATAGGCACTCCTTGTGGTCTTGGGCAAGCCACTTAACCCTCCATTGCCCATGTTCCCTGTAAGTATTAGCGTATGTGTCTCATATCCCCTCGTGTTAAATGTATCCCCCAATTGACCGCTTTGACCCGGTGAAAAGCGGGATATAAATACAGCTAAATAAATAAAATAAAATAGTACTAACTCAACTCCTCAACCTCTTTTGAGCCCTTAGCAACCACACATCTCCGCTACTTATCTTGGAAGGTTTTGTTCCTCATAGCCCTGACCTCAGCCAGACACATCAGTGAGCTGTAGGCCTTAATTGCTCATGCTCTGTACACTCGATTTCATCACAACAAAGTCGTCCTCCGGACACACCATACTTTCTTCCGAAAGTGGTGTCTCCTTTCCATCTCAATCAGTCAGTGATCCTGCTGGTCTTTTTCCCAAGATCTCACACTTCTCGTGTTGAAGCCACCTTACATACACTTGACTGTAAGAGGGCTCTGGCCTTCTACCTCCAAAGAACAGAAGACATTAGGAAATCCTCCCAGCTCTTTGCCTCCTTTGATCCTACTCACCTCGGCCTTCCAGTAGCCAAATGTATATTAGCCAAATGGATAACAGACTTTCTCCAGGACCAAGCAGGAAGTCAGTCCTCACATATGGGTGACGTCGGCGCCGACGGAGCCCTCGCGGAGCAATTTTCCCCAGCTTTCAAAGAAAGCCTTTGGGAATTGCAGCGCGCATGCGCTGTCCCCTTCCCGCCCAAGGGTGCCATCTTAGCCAGTCTTCTTTTTTCCGCGGAGCCCTACAGACGTGGTCTTCTTGTCCCCGCAAAAAAAGTTGATTTTTCGTGATTTATTTCTCTTTTTTCTTCGGTTCGACGCCGGTCTCTTTCCTACCCGGACTCGCGACGCCGTTGCGAGTCCTTCTCTTATTTTTCGGTTTTTCTGATTTTTCTGTCAGTTTCGTTTTTCGGTTTTTCGCTGGCAGCACGGTCCTTTGACCTTGCAGGGGCCCTTTTTCCCCCGATGGCTGCCAGCGGTTTCAAAAGGTGTGTTCAGTGTGACAGAAATATGTCACTCACTGACACACACGATAATTGCCTCTGCTGCCTTGGCCCAGATCATGAGAAACTGATCTGTGGGGCCTGCAGCAAAATGTCCTCCAAAGCGTTACGGAGTCGGTGGCATCAGCGGGAAAGAATCTTCGCAGATCCCACCCGTACCCGGACCTCGTCGGAGGCCTCGGCATCCAGAGGCTCCAGCTCTGAGCATTGCCGGAGTTCCTCCGACAGAGGTTCTCCCTCCGGGGATCATCATCGGAAGGCGAAACCCGCGAGGGCGGCGTCGGTGGACGCTCCTGGTTCCGCGAGGGTCAGGTCGCATAGCCCCGATAGCCGTCCCGGGTCTTTGGAGAAGGAACATCTCCCGAAGCAACCTCGTTTGGAATCGGAGATGCCTGCTCGGGTAAGTCCTGTAGTCCTCCTGGACTCGCCTCCGAGGGGTCCGACGTCGGGCCCGACGCCGTCGGGGCCCGAGTCGGGGGCTGCTGGGTCACCTGAGGTCGGACTCAGGTTGACGGCCTTGGAGAGCAGACTATCTGCCTTCATGGACCAGCAGCGGGCACTGATCGCTAGCCTCGCTGGCGCCTCTGCCCCGACCGCCGGGACGTCGACGTCTAAGTCGACCCCGGAGACCGAGCCGATCCTCGAGTCCATGCGGGCTCGAGTCGATCCTCGGTCGAGGTCACCCTCGGCCTCCCGTTCGGGACCGAGGTCGTCGACACCGACTCCCTCGGCGTTGGGGCGGCCGACGCCTCCGCCCGCCCGAACTGACCCCACCGATTCCTCCTCGGAGTCGGCCTGGGAGTCTGAAGTGGAAGAGTCACCTGATTCTTTTCGGACTCGGTGTGTCCCCTCGGACTCCCCTGAGTCCGAACCTCGGAAACAGTCCCCCCCCGGAGGATGCCCGGTTCTCGGACTTCGTCAGGGATATGGCCAAGGCTTTGGCCTTCCCTGCGGATCCCGAGGAGGAGCCTCGGGCCGAAGAGCTCGACGCCCTTCAGTACGACTCTCCCGCCAGGGAGCACTTTACTGTACCGGTTCCTCCCATGCTGGAACGACTACTCTTCCGCATGTGGGAGAGTCCGGCATCGTCGCCGGTATTAAGCAAGCGGGTCGATTCCATCTATCGAGTCCGCAAGAGCCCTGGCTTCCAAAAATCACAGCTACCGCACCATTCCATGGTGGTGGAATCGGCCATGCATAGGCTTAAGAGCCAGAAGATGCACTCCTCGGTGCCTCCTGGCAGGGAGGCCCGCAACCTGGATGGCCTCGGTAAGAAGTGTTTCCAGGGCTCTATGCTTGCTTGTCGGGTCCAGACCTACCAGCTCTACATGGGCATGTACCTTAGAGACCTGGCTAAAGAGATAGCCGGATTCTCTGCTGGGCTGTCCGAGGAACCTTTGCGGAGGTTCCTAGCCTTGTCCACTGGTATTCGGGAATGCTCCAAATTCATTTCTCGAGCAGCCTATGATGGCTTTGAAGCATCGGCTCGAGTGGCCGCAGCCGGCATCGGTGCCCGCCGACAGGCTTGGCTTCAGTCGTCTGACCTTGAACCCTGGGTGCAGGACAAGTTGGTCGATGTCCCCTGCCGAGGTGAGAACCTCTTTGGCAAGCCCATGGCTGAGAAGGCTGCACAACTCGAGACGGAGACTCTCACCAGAACTAGGCTTTCTAGGAAGACCTCTGCCCCTTCCCAGAAGAAGAAGGGCTCGGGAAAGAAGTCCTTTTACCCGAGAAAGGCGGCTGCCTATAAACACTACCCTCAATATCAGGCCTCCGCAGCTCCCCAACAGGGTCAGCAGGCCAAGGGACGGGGTAACGGGTCCCGTAGGCACCAAGCCTGCACCACCGGCCCCTGCTCAGCAGGGTGGGGGTTTTTGACTTCATCGGCATAGCCTCTCCCCCTCAGCTGGTTCCTCCCAGCACAGGAGGCCGGCTGGTCCACTTTGCCCACAGGTGGTCCAACATCACATCAGATGCCTGGGTGCTTCATGTTGTGAGAGAAGGCTATCTTCTCCACTTCCACCAGGTCCCTCCCTCCTATTTCCCGGGAGAGCCTCCACGACTCCCTCTGCACAGGGACTTACTCCTTCAAGAGTTAGCAAGTCTTCTTCAGGAACAGGCTGTGGAACCAGTGCCCCACCACCTGAGGGGTCAAGGCTTCTATTCCAGGTATTTCCTAATACCAAAACGAACGGGAGGCCTCCGACCCATCCTGGACTTGCGCAACCTCAACAAGTTCCTCGTGAGGGAGAAGTTCAAGATGCTTACCCTTGGAATCCTTCTGCCCTACCTCCAGCAGGGAGATTGGCTATGCTCCTTGGATCTAAAGGATGCCTACACGCACATCCTCATCCACCCAAGCCACCGCCAATACCTAAGGTTTGTGGTGGCAGGAAATCATTACCAGTACAGAGTACTGCCCTTTGGCCTATCCTCCGCACCACGAGTCTTCACAAAATGTCTCGCTGTGGTGGCAGCTTATCTCCGGCTTCACGGCCTCTATGTCTTTCCGTACCTAGACGACTGGCTCAGAGCATCGTCCTCTCCAGACGTCACAAAAGCCACACACCGCACTGTGACTCTTCTCCAGTACTTGGGCTTTGTCATAAACTTCGCAAAGTCCACTTTGCTCCCCTCGCAAGATCTCGAGTTCATCGGCGCAAGATTGCACACTCTTCAGGCGCGAGCTTTCCTGCCTCTCGACAGGGCTCAACGGCTCATGGACCTAGCCGGCCGTTTTCGCAGCCAGTCCCTGGTCTCGGCCAGGCGCTTCCTGAGACTACTCGGCCATATGGCTTCCACCGTCCACGTGACCCCCAATGCCTGCCTGAATATGCGGCCTGCTCAGTGGTGCCTTCGCAAGCAGTGGCAACAGGCCACGGGCGGCCTAGCCGACTTAGTGCGGATCTCCGGCCCGCTGGCCTCTTCTCTACAGTGGTGGCTTCATCGGCCGAACCTGGTACTCGGAATGCCTTTTCAGTCTCCTCCGCCGGCTCAAGTGCTGACGACCGATGCTTCTCTCCTAGGATGGGGAGCGCATTGCCAAGGGGCATGTACTCAAGGTCTCTGGTCCACGTGGGAGTCTGCGCAGCAGATCAACTTCCTGGAGCTCAGAGCGATCCGTCTGGCTCTCAAGGCTTTCTCCCACCTGACTTCTCACCGGTCCGTCCTTATCCAGACGGACAATCAAGTTGCCATGTTCTACGTGAACAAACAGGGGGGCACGGGCTCCTTCCTTCTCTGTCGAGAAGCACAGAGACTCTGCTTTTGGGCCGTAAGCCACGGCATTCTTCTCAAGGCAGTTTATCTCCCAGGCCAAGAAAATTGCCTGGCGGACAAACTCAGCAGAATCCTCCAGCCGCACTAGTGGCGACTGGATCTCTTGGTAGTTCAGAAACTTTTTCTGAAGTGGGGCCTCCCCACGATGGATCTCTTTGCCAGTCCTCTCAACCGGCAACTTCCTCGCTTCTGCTCTCGGCAGCTGCATCCCCTTCGGGTAGCGGCGGATGCTTTTCTGCTCTCATGGTCGAAAAGCCTTCTCTATGCCTTTCCTCCCATACTGCTCGTCTCTCGAACTCTTTTCAAGGTTCTCCGAGACAAAGCTTCCATGATCCTGATAGCTCCTCGGTGGCCCAGACAGCCGTGGTTTCCACTCCTGCTACAACTAGCGGTGGAGGATCCGTTCCCTCTGGGGTTTCAACCAGATCTCCTAACACAGGATCAGGGGTCCCTACTACACCCCAACCTCAGATCTCTACATCTGATGGCCTGGCTGCTGAAAGGGTAGTCCTTGCTCCCCTTCTACTACCGGCAGAGGTAGAAGAGGTCGTCCTAGCTTCCCGGCGACCTTCTACCCGCAAATGCTACGCCCTTAAATGGCGTCGCTTTTCCGCTTGGTGTGCCCAGCAGTCTCAGGATCCCTTCTCCTGCTCGGTGTCGGTGATCTTGAAGTACTTGCTCTACCTCTCTAATCTGGGACTTAAGTCCAACTCCGTCAAAGTTCACCTCAGTGCTCTTTCAGCACATCATGTGCCGGTGGACGGCAGACCTCTTTCCAGCGACCCTCTCGTGGCAAGGTTTCTCCGAGGTCTCCTTCTACTTAAACCACCTCTGCGGCCGCCAGCGCCTGACTGGGATCTGAATGTGGTTTTGCAGCGGATCACCTGTCCGCCTTTTGAACCTATGGCTACCTGTTCTCTCCGTTTTCTTTCTTGGAAAACCTTATTCCTGATAGCCCTCACTTCCGCTAGACGCGTAAGTGAATTGCAGGCCCTCGTGTCTGATCCCCCTTACACTCGGTTCTACAAAAATAGGGTAGTCCTACGGACTCACCCTAAATTTCTTCCAAAAGTGGTCTCCCCTTTTCACATCAATCAGGAGGTGGTACTTCCGACCTTCTTTCCCAGGCCACACTCCAGCCGAGCTGAAATGGTCCTGCATACCCTGGACTGTAGAAGGGCATTGAACTTCTACCTTGACCGTACGCGGGAGCACCGTAAAGCTGCTCAGCTTTTTGTGTCTTTTGACCCCAATAAATTGGGGCTCCCTGTCTCCAAGCGTACTCTGTCCATCTGGGTTGCTGACTGTATCGCTTGGGCTTATGGGGCAGCCGGACTCTCGTTAGAAAGTCGAGTCACGGCTCATTGTGTTCGGGCGAAGGCTACGTCAGTGGCTTACCTCCGCTCTGTTCCATTGGCAGACATCTGCCGGGCCGCTACTTGGTCTTCGAGCCAGACTTTTGCGGTCCATTACTGCCTCGAGAGGGAGTCCCGCAGGGACAGTGCTTTCGGACAGGCAGTCCTCCGAAATCTCTTCGAGGTTTGAGCAACTCCTACCCTCCATCCCGGATGGGGGCTACCGGTGGGTAATAATTCAGTGAAGATTCCTTCCTTCTGTACTGCTGAGCTAGAGGGAGCTCATTTTTGTGCTTAGGGTCTCCGGTAGCCTTAAGCTTGGGAGTCCCATATGTGAGGACTGACTTCCTGCTTGGTCCTGGAGAAAGCGTAGTTACTCACCTGTAACAGGTGTTCTCCAGGAGCAGCAGGAATCAGTCCTCACAACCCTCCCTCCTCCCCTTGGAGTTGCAATCATCTGCTTTAGTTTTTTTGCAAATTTTTATGCTGTCTTTTAGCTATGTCATCTGACTGGCTAAGATGGCACCCTTGGGCGGGAAGGGGACCGCGCATGCGCGCTGCAATTCCCAAAGGCTTTCTTTGAAAGCTGGGGAAAATTGCTCCGCGAGGGCTCCGTCGGCGCCGACGTCACCCATATGTGAGGACCGATTCCTGCTGCTCCTGGAGAACACCTGTTACAGGTGAGTAACTACGCTATTTCTTTCACATATGACAAAGCAGGTCTTTCTCTCATGGGGCATATTACTGCTCATAATGTCCGAGCAATGGCAACTTCTGTGGCTAACCTTTGTTCAGTAGCCATTGATGAGATTTGCTGAGCTGCTACATGATCCTCGATCCATACCTTCGCAGCTCATTACTGCTTGGACAAGGACTCCTGCCGGGATGCAGTCTTTGGCCAGGCGGTCCTTCAGCATCTCTTTGGGACATAGAAACAACTCCTACACCCCCCCCCCAGCCCACTTTTTGCCAGATCTCTTTGGAGGGGAAGTCTAGGTTCAAACGACCTTGTCAGACTTTCTGACCCAGTCCAACTCTTCAGAGATCTGGGAGCAAGGGAGTCCCATATGTGAAGACTACATTCCTACTTGTTCCTGGAGATAGCGTAGTCAGTCACCTATAATAGGTGATCTCTGGGAACAGCAGGAATTTAGTCTTCACAACCCGCCCTCCTCCCCTTGGAGTTGTAGGGTTGTTCTTTTGGTCTTTGTTTTCTTTCTACTCCTTTTCTTCAACTACAAACTTCACAGAGGAGAGGGAGTTGGGAGAGCGGAAAGGCAGTAACACAGGTGCAGTGGGGGGTGCTCCCAAAGGCTTTCCTATTGGTAGCTGGGGATCTTCCCGTGCAGGCTCCGTCAGTACCCGATGTCACCCCATATGTGAAGACTAAATTCCTGCTGTTCCCAGAGATCACCTGTTACAGGTGAGTAACTACGCTTTAAACACTGCCTTGACAGAATACAGTAAGGGGAGAGTAAAGAATGGGAACAAGGTTCTAGAGTACCGGGATATAGTTCACACAAAAAACGTTTCTTAAACAAAACATCTTTCTCTGTCATAAACAAGACAGTGAGTGGAACAGTTCTGCTGTTATCCCAGAGAGATATTAATTATAGAATTTATACTGGGTTAATAGGAGACAGAAAGGGGCCCATCTTTTGTTCAGTCTACAAATGATATGTTAAGCTTTTATACCAAAAGGAACAGATGGAAACATAGGAGGATTATAGAAGAGACAAAAAAATAAGGAGGATTCTTTAAAATAAGTTTGCCTAGGTTAAGAGGGCACCTATTGAAACCTATTTTATAAAAGTCCATTTTAGATGGGACATGGAAAGGGATTTGAGACGCCGAGGTCAGGATATGCACAGTCCCTCATGCATTTTACAAAGCCTCTACCAAACGCAGCAGGAGCAGTGATTTTAAAAAGGTAGATGCGAGCAAAAAGAGGGTTCTGCTATTGTCTAAATGTGCTGGGAGCAGCTTTTTAAAAACTGCTGCTCCCAACATCCACGCATCCCTGATCCCCTCTCCCTCAGGCAACATAAACCCAACATAATTCTAGCCTTCCACAGAAACTCACTCAAACCTTCAAGAATCCACCCCAGCCCTGACACCTAACCAGGAGACTCCCTAGTAGTCTAGTGGGGAGCAGGAGTAATCCTCAGTTGTTCATACTCCAGGTTCAAAATGGTGCCTTTGACTTGGACCCCCCTCCTTCCCCACCCCCCCCCCCGGGAAATTATAAACTGCTCTGGTACCTTTGTATTAAGAGCAGTATATAAAGCGCTTATATATAAACAAATACGTGTCCTGCTGTACAACCCCTTTGAAAACCAGTGCAGAATGTAAATACGCACACAGACTTTGCACTAATGAGGGCTGTGTGAAAACTTTTCACCAAAATGCTACAGAAAGATCAGGTGGATGTGGGAAAGGCCTGAATAGTGCTGAGATTATCCCTATGTGTAGTATTTCCTTATGTCCAACATACCTTAAGCTCATCGTTAATGCTGAATGCATAGTTCTGTACTGGCAGCTGGAAAATACTTCGAAGCCAGACTCGAGTAACTTTCAAAGACTCCTGCTCAGCCTCTATCAAGGACACATTCTGCTCCTCTTCCTTTCCAAGTATTTCTCTCATTTTCTGAGGTTGCAAAAGAAGAGAAATCCAAGAGGTAAGTGCAGGAGAGGAAGCGTTTACAGGTGCAGCGTGGCCGACTGACCACAGTACTAGACCAACATAGGCAGACGTGGTAATAGGTACATGTTAGGTATGGAACTGCTAGTAACCATGGATGACTATCATTAGCTTTTTCTTCTTGAAAGAACACCACTAATTGAAGGAAGGAAATTGCATGGTTCAGTAACACCTGAAAGGTCAAACAAATATCACCACTGCTTTCCACTGTAGTCAAACTATAAGCTTTCAAATCATCTACTTACATGCCATTTAACTTTCAAAGAGCAAAAATATTTCTAGACACTCACCGCGCTAACCTGCACAACGACATCAGCAGACAGGGCTGGTATTGCATGAAAACGAGACGACGTTATCTTCTTACACATCATCTCATGGAGTTTAAAGCTGATGCATAAGCAGAACTTCACAGACTCCACCTCAAGAGTCCTAAAGATCAGAAGGACAAAAAGTGACATTTTAGAAAGGGCATCCAAGTGCAGTCGAGAATGTCCAGGGCAAAGTGTGCAGACCACCACCAGGGACGTCAATGTTTTGGCCCGATTATAAACATAGAACTCCCTGACATAGATGCCCATGTCTGTGTCCACACAGACGTCCCTGCTACAAAAACTTGGGGCAGGAACATCTATCACTTGCTACATTGCATACAGGGATGTCCATCAACATGGCAAAATGAAAACAAGATCCCTAATTTCACATCACATGGAAATATACGCGATATGAGTGTACCTCCTCCTTCACTCCCTCTGGATGTTTGGCTGGCAAAACAAGCACTTTTCTGATGCCTATTCGTGCATAGAGCAGGTATAACCTTCGATGTGGCTTGAGACGTGCAGAGTGTTTCTGAAATTGGGCAAGAATGCCCAAATTCTGGGGGATATAAACCACATCTGTTTTGCAGCTTGAATGTCCTGCACCAGGGACATTTCTGGAGCTGGCCTCTAAAACGCCTCCGTAGATGTCTCTCTGATTTAGATGTCTGCATGCCCATTGCAGACATCCAAAACTTGACTAGCATTTTCTTTTTTTAAATACCCCCCAAAATATCAAACCCACTCCACAAGCAACAAGGCAAACGGAAGGGAGGGAGACTGGGGCAAGGAATGGAGAGTCCTTTATTTAAACAACAAACCAACCAAAAAATCCTTACATGAAAAAGTCAACTATCAATTAATTGTTTAAAAAGAAATGCACACCACACACTGCTGACCACTTATCCCCCTGCAGAAATTTCACTCATTGGGTTCAACTGGCTCTATAAGCAACCCTAGATTCACAGCTGTCCAGTAAGCTGGCAACTCAAAATAAACAATCTCACGGAAAAAGCAGGAATGTAGTCTTCACATATGGGTGACGTCGGTACTGACAGAGCCCGCACAGGAACGCTCCCCAACATCCAATAGGAAAGCTTTTGGTAGCATCCCACTGCACCTGCATCACTGCCTTCACAACTTTCTCTCCTCAGTTCTTCGTTTTCCGTGGAACCAGCAGGAAGCAAATCCTGTCACCACAGAAAATTCTTATTTTATCTGTTTTTTTGTGGTTGCATCTGCCTTCCTGTCGACAGCGGAACAGACATCCTCGGTTCTTCTTTTTTTTTTTTTTAAGTTCTATTAAACTCTTCAACACTTCTTCAGGCGCTCTGATGCCATTTTAGGCCTCAGGCCTTCCATCCAGTCAACTGACACAATGGACAAACCAACTAATGGTTTCAAGAAGTGTTCTAAGCGTAGCAGCACTATTCTGCTATAGATAACCATGACTAGTGTCTTAAATATCTCGGCCCAAATCACCAGCCATCCGAATGTCCTCTATGTAAGAAGATGACAAAAAGAAGCCTACAGAATCAGGCTGTAAAATTAGGCTCACTCTTTGCCTCAGATGCAGTTTAACTGGCTTTGACATCGAGGGCATCGTCTTCCTCAAATGGATCTCAGGTATCGAAACATAAGTCTTTGTCAAAGACAGGCTGTCCCCTTAAGAGTAGATCTGTCTAAATACAGAGATGCCTTGTGCATTGCCCTGGAGGAGGATCGACTGGCCAAACAACCCCAGCGGGAGGACCTTTCCTCCAAAGCCATTGAGGGGTTCCAGGATGCTCCCGAGGCCTCCACCTCTGGAGAGTTCCTGCTGCCATGCTCTGGAACGGTGGTGCATGCTTCTGGTACCGATACCCAGGCATCAGCAGGCTCTATGGACCAGCGTATCCTAGCCATTGAGTGGAGCTTAGCGGCTCTATTGGCGGCATCCGTTCCAGTCAAAGATTACAGACAGTATCGCCGACGGTTCCCATGCAATCGGCATTGGGTTTTATGCTGCTCGCCATGCTCCCACCTATGCCGGCCCTAGACTCCATTCCCGGTTCCGATGTACCAGTCAGACACACCACTCGAGCCGATACTGATCTCGATCAGTACCAAACTTACAGGATCAAGAGTATCACTCACGTCGATACTTTGAATCTTCCGATGACGAATCTATCAGTGTCCGACGGTTCCAGAATCTACCAGAGAAACCCTCGCCATCACCAGAACAGTGCATGTCCCCATCTGAGGACATGTCTTTTCAAGAGTTTATTAAGGATATGGCTAGGGGCCTTTCCATAACACCTACATCGGAGAAGGAGCCCAGAGCAGAAGAATTGGAGATCCTCCAATACCCGACAGCTGCTAAGGAGGTGACCACACTCCTAATTCATCGCATATTCCAAGACCTTATGCTCCAGATGTGGGAGACACCTCTAACCATCACCCCCCATACTCGTCTCCTCGATACCATGTATCGAGTACCAGAAAGTCCTGGGTTCCAAAAGACTCAACTTAATTACTCAATGGTGGTGGAATTGGCCATGCATCGAATTAAAAGTTCTAAGATGCACTCTTCCAATCCTCCGGGTAGGGAATTGAGAACCCTCGATGCCTTCAGGCATCAATGCTTTCAAGCTTCCATGCTCTCAGCACGGATAAGCTCATACATACTCTATATGGGTATGTTCCTGAGGGAGGTAACAAAGGACCTAGAATCAATGGCTCCTCTCCTCCCCAATGATAAGAGAGCAGACTACCTTACGTTAGTCAAGCATGCCCAGAATGTCTCAAAGTTTGTCAATAGGGCAACCTTTGATTGTTTTGAGTGCACTAGCAGAGCCACATCCATCTGCATCAGTGCATGCCGGATTGCTTGGCTTCAGGCATCGGATCTTGAACAATGGGTTCAGGACAAGCTGAGCAATATTCCCTGCACTAGCAAGAACCTGTTTGGGAAGGATTGGCAGGATAAGGCTTCTCAGTTAGAATCTGAGACCACCACTCTCAACAGACTTTCAAAATCTACTGCCAATCCTGCTAGGAAGAAAGCGGCTAAGGAAACTTTCTTTGGTAAGAAGAAAACGTTTTACCCTTCTTACCTCCCTGCTCCTCGGTATCAACCTCAGGGTAACCAGAAGTGGCAAAAGCCTCTCAAGCAACAGAAGTCGTCACAGGCTCATAAGACCCAACCAGCTGCTCAGACCAAGTCTGCACCTTGTTTTTGACTTTTTCCTAGAGAACATAGCCACCCTGCATCTGGAGAAACCCCAACCCCTCCAAATAGCAGGCATATTCTCTCATTATGCCCACAGATGGCACCTCATCACTTCAGAACAGTGGACATTAACCATAGTGAGAGAGATACAAGCTTCATCTACGAAGCATACACCCCTCCACCTTAGTGGGGGAATACCATATTCAACCCCCCTCATTACCCTCCTGCTACAAGAGGTCACTTCTCTTCTCTCACAGCGGGCCACAGAAGAGATTCCAACATCCCAGCAAGAGATGGGCTTCTACTCTCCCTTCTTTCTCATTCCGAAGAAAAGTGGAGGGTACAGGCCCATCTTAGACCTCAGAAGCCTAAATAAGTTTCTGGTCCCAGACAAGTTCAAAATGATGTCATTAGGGACCTTTCTGCCTGATCTCCAAAAAGTCAGAACTGGCTCTGTTCTCTAAATCTAAAAGAAGCATATACACCTATCCTCATAAATCCAGAACACAGGAAGTATCTACGCTTCATCTTCCAGGGAAAACATTATCAGTACAGAGTCCTTCCTTTCGGACTCGCCTCTGCCCAAGTGTCTTCACAAAGTACATGGCGGTTGTAGCCGCATATCTAAGGACTCTCGGGATATTTGTCTTCCCATACTTAGAAGACTGGCTCGTGAAGGCAGCCACCTCACAAGAGGTTCATTTGTCACTCCATCGTACAATGCAGGTTCTTCAACATTTGGAATTTGTAATAAACTTTCCAAAATCTCATCTAGCTCCCACTCAAACACTAGCGTTCATAGCAGCTCTCCTGGACACTCGATGGTCAAGGGCATTCCTACCCCAAGACAGTTGTGTTCGTCTCATGCAGTTGGCATCTCAAATAATTGTTTTGTGAGGAATTTATACTCCCTATTTCAAATGTTCTGACAAAAAAACTTCTTATTTGAATACAGCTCTATCAGCCTGACCTGTGCTATTTTGTATTTATTGAATAGCTGGTGCTGTTGTGGTAGGGCTTATAGTATTGGATATAAGCAAAAGGAGCAATAAAATGTACACATGTATAAGCAATCCTTATATAAACATCTACTCTATATTGCTAAAGGGGGGGGACAAAATGAAAATAAATAAAAACATATGATAAAAAATTATATAATAAAAGCCATCATACAAACGACAATTAAAAAAAACATTGAGTCAAAATAAAAACATGATAAAAAAAAAACAAAAAGCATAATAGCATAATTAAAGGCAAAAAACTCCATATTGATGAATGCCTAATGTATATAGCACTGAAAAGTGGGGGGAGGGGAGGAAGAAAGAGGAAGGAGGGAAAGAGCAACAAGGTCCAATTGGAAGCACAGCAAATGAAAATAAGGTAAAATATGTAATTGTGTAATGATATGCTTTCTAACATGTCACTGTTAACAGAATAAAAGCACTACCATCCATAAACTCCACCTTTAAAATTTAGTGTGGGCCGGAAAGAGGACACATCGTACATGAAGCCCTTTGTACTTAAAGAGAGGAATATTATAACACTTACTACAGTATAATAGTGCTGAGCAGGGCTCATGAGGAAAGTGGACCCTACTATAACCAAGTTTTTGTATAAAGATGCTATAAAAATAAGAGTAAAAAGACAATGGTCAAAAAGGATGTTGCTCAATAAATATCTTATGAAATTGACAAGGGGGTGCTCTCCATGTGGATGATCAAGCAAACGTATAAATTAAAATGAATTGCCAAGGTGTAGAGAACACCACGACAAGAAAAAATGATTCAAGTTATTATGAAAACGATCAGTACAACAGTAAATAATAGATGAAATTACTAAAGGGCTGCCATCACCTACTGCAGTACATCACTGCCGAAGCTTTCCAATGCAGGTATTGGGTTTATTTATTTTATTTAATTTATTTAACTGGTTTTATATACCGTTTTTCTTCAAGGCAAAAGGGTTTACATAGAACAAGTAGTAACATTTACATGGAACAGTTAGAACTATGTACAGTTAACTGGTAAAAATTTTTACATTGAAACAAGTAGTACTTTTTGTATGAAGTGAAAGCATAGTTACTCACCTGTAACAGATGTTCTCTGGGGACAGCAAGAATCTGTCCTCACATATGGGTGATATCGCCACCAATTGAGCCCGCACGGATTCACTCCCCAGCTTTTAAAGAAAGCCTTGGGGAGTTAGACCACGCATGCATGGTCACTTTCCCGCCCAAAGGTGCCATCTTACCTCAGTATGACGACATAGCTTAATAAAAGCATAAAAAGGAAAAACTCCTCCACAGAGAGGGAGGGTTGTGAGGACTGATGCCTGCTGTCTCCGGAGAACATCTGTTACAGGTGAGTAACTACGCTTTTCTCTGGAAACAAACCGGAAGTCAGACTTCACATATGGGACTTCCAAGCTGCAGGCTACTGAAAAAAACTGTAGGAGCCCCCGACAATGCAAAAAAAGCAAATCGTGCAGGGCAGCAAGGAATGCTGAATGGCTTGAAGGCCAGAGATGCAACTGCAGCTTTGAGCATGGAATCACCTCATCAGTAGCCTGAATACAAAGGGCTGGAAGGAAGGAGTTTCACTATTCCTCAAAGAGGTGACGAAGTACTGCCTGGCCAAAGGCGCTGCAAAGGTATGGACCGAAGACTAGGTGGCGGCCCAGCAAATGTCCAGCAGAGGGACCAAGCACAGAAGAGGGCAGAGGAAGAGGGCATGGTATTGGGGGACGCATCATCGGTTTTCCATCCTAACTCGGAGCCGGAGGAGACATGAAGAACCGGGCAGTCATCGAGCTGATGCACTGCTGGCATCATGAATGCGGGGCCCGACATGCCAACTTTGAGGCGAGTTGCATCTTGAATGGAAGGCCAAGTGCCTCGGCTACGAGCCTGAGAACTGCTCCAGGACAAGCTGGATTTCCTCCAGAGAGGTCCTGGCTGTGGATGGTGTCGTGGTCAGTGCTGACACCTCAGAGATGCTTGGAGTCAGGCTGCGCTGTGCCTAAAGGAAGGCAACCAGGCTGCGTTCGAGGGCCACCATCCTGGCTTCGATGCAAGCAGGCTCTGCAGCAGTCAGTTCAGGTCTCAATGGCATAAATCCTGGTACCGGGTCCCTCAGAGGAGAATAACCAATGGTGATTGCACTGGGGGACCAAGCCTGATCCCCCGATGTTGTGGGAGTCTCCTCCATTCTGGGCAGCTTCAAGGTCTACTCCAAGCCATTGTCCTCTGCATCAGGTTGAGGGCTCCGAGCTCGGGTCCCCAAGGACTTAACTATGGCGCCGAGGTCGGACTTAGTCTTTGACCTAGACTTTGACAGTGCCTTGAGCCTTCGGGGAAGGTCCCCAGAGGATGAACCCCCAGTCTGAGGCTCTGCAACCTCAGGGCTCAGATCGAGCACATCTGCATGATGCCGCATTGTCAGATGCGGTTCCCACCCTGTGGCAGAGTCCCTCAAGCGAAACAGCTCCCTACACTGCTGCTCACAATTCTTCCGGCTCTTTGCTAACATCTGCAGGCAGAGTGGGCAAGAAGAGTCATTGTGGTCAGCCCCAAGGCACCAGATGCAGCAACTGTGGTGGTCTGTGATAGACATTGTGCAGGGGCATGTGATAGACATAGCAGGGAAAACGGCACCCGCAAGGTCAAACTCACGTGTCTCAGTTAGGGAGGGTGCGAGAAAACTCCCACATCCACAAAAGGAAAAAGAGAAAATATACCTGAGAAAAATGTGATGCCGAGACAAGGGCGGACTCGGGTGCGAGAAGATTCCCACACTGGACTATTGCAATCACATATACCAGGGGCTACCAAAAAAGACCATGAGACCACTTCAGCTAGCACAGAACACAGCCGCACAACTCATAACAGATTGTACTAATCACGACCACATCACCCCCATATATACCAACTACACTGGCTCCCAATCAGCTCTCGAGTACAATTCAAAGTAACCATAAACATATTCAAAATACACAACCTCTCAGCTGACAGCCTACAACCACTCATAAAAACTGACAACAAAAGAAAAGGAACCTCAGACACCATCAGCACACCAAAGGAATTTGCAAAAACAAAATCAGGCCACATCAAGAGCAGCACTCTCCCTAGCAGCGCCCGCTATATGGAACTCTCTCCCAGACCACATAAGATCAACCAAAGACCTCAAGGACGTCAAAAAGCTTCTTAAAACTGCTCTATTCACAGAACATTTCAAAGGACCTCACCTGAACTGGCTACATTATGAAGTACTTTCAAGGCACTAGTAGATCATTGACACTAGCTCACCTCTCACATTGACCCATTCTTGTATATATGTAACTATGTATATAGCTCACCGATAAAATCTAGCACACTGCACCTTTCAGCACTCTTCTTAATCCTCCACTGCATGCTTCTGAACACACAATATTATCGATTGTTTGATGTGCTAAACCGCTTTGATTTTAATGATAAAGCGGTATACTAAATCAGTCTAAATAAATAAATAAAATAAATAAGATGATCCGGAACTGATCTGGTAAAAAAAAAAAAGCATGAAAACACATAGGAAAAAAGGGAAGAAAAACAGACTTATTGGGAACACAGACAGGACGTTTGCAGGACTCCGTGGAAAAAAAAACTGAGGTAAGATGGCACCCTTGGGCAGGAAGGCAACCGTGCATGCATGGTCTAACACCCAAAGGCTTTCTTTAAAAGCTGGGTAGTGAATCCATACGGGCTCCATCAGTGCCTTCACCCATATGTGAGGACTGATTCCTGCTTGTTCCCAGAGAAAACCCATGTAAGTTCAATGGACATTTTTAAAGGACTTTTCCCGTCAATGAGGTAACCATGGCAAAGGGTAAATACAGTGCAGGAGTGAGAAAATAATAGTGAAGTACTGTGTGCAGCAACACCGAATAAGGGGGGGAGGGGAGGGAAGGGGGGAGGGGAGGGTGGGGTTTGCCAGTGAGAAATGGCTCACTAGAATTGCGATATATTTTAATTAAAGTAGACTTGAGAAAGCATACATAATTCATGATGGATCGAGAAAGAAAGGAGGGGGGAGGGGAAAGAAACTGGGAAGGGGAGTGGGGTGTAAAGAGAATACCTAAGACAGCACAGGTCATAAAGGAGGCTTAAAAAAAAAAAAAAAAGCTACCAGCCATTAAAAGTTGTATGCAGGCTAAAGGTGCCGCCTTGGGCTGAAACCCCGTCTAAAAACACCTTTTAACTAAAGCAGATACACTGCGAGTGTAAAATATAATTTTAAGAAGTGATACACAAAAATGATAAAAAGTAATTAAAAAAAAAACATGAGGGGGAGGAAGGACAAGACCCGCCGTTAAAAACAAACATAAAAACAATAAAACAAACAAAAAGGAGGTAAAGAAAACATATAGTGGTATAAACATTTCCAGTACAGGGACAGAGGGAGGGGAAGAGGAGGGATCATGCGGTCGGATAAGAGGGCCTCATTCCGCAACTGACATCTGGGGTCATTAATTTATCAGACACCATACTTAGTGGTTGTCATGCTGTGAGGGCTTGTGTGCATCAGTGATGCTGAGAGTTAACTATCGGTAGTTTAACTACTAGCAGGGTCTCCCAAGATGGACAGGTCTCAGCTGAGGTGCCAGACCAAGACAAACCACCCATCTGGGCAGCAGCAGAATGGGATAGTGTTGACGGCGGAGGATCACATTTCTGTGACAATGGCAACACCACCAAACTTAAACTGCGCGGAAGAAAGGCCCGGCAATCTACTTCTGTATCTTGCCATGAAAACCCGATGGATAGATACAACAAAACAAATTGTGCTGTAGTGCTGGAAGATGAGACCCCCAGGTTGGAAGGCACTCAACTAGCTACTGGGGAAGAGCTGAAGACTTTTCAGAGTAAAGCCAGCATTTATGATGTGGTTGGATCAAAGCCCTCAGGACGTCTGACTGCTGATGTAGCTGCACATGAAATGAGAGTCAGAAGCTGTAAAGATGTCTTACACATTGGAACATGGAACGTACGAAGCATGAACCAAGGGAAGTTGGAGGTGGTCAAGAATGAAATGGGAGGTGCACAACTTGATCTGTTGGGTGTCAGCGAACTGAAATGGACTGGCATCGGGCACTTTACATCAGATGATCACATGGTCTACTATGCTGGAAATGAAAGACAAAGAAGAAATGGTGTTGCATTTATAATAAAGAAGAAACTTGCAAGAACTGTAATGAAATACAATGCAGTCAGTGAACGCTTAATCTCTATTCGTCTACGAGGAATGCCCATCAACACAACTATAATTCAAGTATATGCCCCAACAACAGCTGCAGAAGAGAATGAAATTGAAGAGTTCTATGAACAAGTACAAGCTGAAATTTACAGAATATGCAAACAGGATATCCTGATAGTCATGGGTGACTGGAACGCAAAAGTTAGCAACAAAGAAGACAAAGTAGTTGGAAAATATGGACTTGGCAACAGAAATGAAGATGGAGAAAGACTAATAGAATTCTGCAAGACTAACGATCTATTCATCTCAAACACCTCCTTCCAGCAACACAAGCGGTGACTGTACACATGGACTTCACCCAATGGATTGTATAAAAATTAAATTGACTACATTTGTGGAAGTCAACGATGGAAAAGCTCTATAACATCAACAAAAACAAAACCTGGAGCTGACTGTGGTACAGATCAACTACTAGTATGCAAACTCAAGCTAAAGTTGAAAAAGAGCAAACCACTCATGAATGCAGCAAAATATGACCTTGAGAATATACCACTGGAATTTAAAGACTGCCTGCAAAATCGATTTACTGCTTTATTTTTTTTATTTTTATTTATTTTTTTTTTTTATTTTAGAAAAACAAAATACAAGAAAGATTACATAAATCATAACCACAAGTCCACATCAAGGAGAAGCTTCATACAAACAATAAACCCTGAGGAAAATATACAATACAAGCTCAATTATGCAAAATCAAGAGAACTATATTATGCCTAAAGAAAAATAAAACTATATCAGTCAAGACTCTCCCTCTCCTTCAGAAATTTCACCAATTGGTCTACTTCAAAAAACAAATAACGTTTAGCTTGCAAAGAAATCTGACATTTACAGGGAAATTTAAGGTAAAACAGTGCACCAATGGCTAACACACGGGGACGCAACTCTAAAAAAGCTTTACGCCGTTCCTGAGTAGCCCTAGCCACATCCGGAAAGATCTGAATAAGATGACCACAAAATTTTTCCGTCTTCTTCTGAAAATATACCCGTAGGATCCTATCCTTGTCCAGCCCCCGAACAAAGGAGACTAACAAAGTAGCCCTAGTGGGGATATCATCAGAGGAAGACTCAAGGAAACCAGAGAGATCCAATGTGGAAGATACTAACTGATCATACTGAGCTCCCCTTGAGGCACATTCATCCCTAACTACTTTTCCTATAGGTAAATAATATAAATTGGAAACCAAAACATCTGAAACATCACTGAATAGTATTACATCCTTTAAATATTTCTGTAACAACAATAAAGGAGAAAGGTAATGAGTCTTAGGGAAATTCAAAAAACGCAAATTTTTTGATCGCAAAATATTCTCCCTAGACTCATCTTGGCGGTGTAAACAAGCCAGATCTTGAATAACTTTAGTGGTAACAACCTGCTGGGAGGAGATCAATTTCTCATTAGACATCACAGATCTCTCTACAGATAAATAAACGAGCATCATGCTCAGACAATTTACTGACCGTCTCCTTGGAGAAAGCGGAAACCTTCTGCAAAGACGCAGAAAGTACCGCTTCCATCCTGGAAACAAGCCAAACATCCTTCAGGGAGACATTTTCAGGAGGGGACGGTCGTTCAGCAATAGACGAAAAGGAAAATACAGAGGGAAGAGGACACGGCAAAAGCACAGAGGAAGAGTATTTGCAGAAACGAATCCAGAAGTAAAGCTTCAACGCAATCCACGTGTTTCACTTCCGAGGGGGAGGGAACCTCAAAACCAACAGAGTCAAACTCTTGATTGGGTTGAGCTACACCCTTAGCGGTAGCAGAGGTGGTGGGGGAGATAGTACTCACAGTTGATAAGTCCATTGAGTCAAATGGTATAGGTCCCGACACGGCCAGAGGGTTCTCCACCCGTACGTGGGCATCCATCGGGCCGGTCACTTTAACTGCTTTGGACTGAACTGGCTGTGGAAGATGTTTCCTCCGCTTCCCCATAACAGACTAACACCAATGCACCTAGGTGCACCGAAGGGGCACCAAAGGGGCGGGGACCTGCCCCTTTGGACACGCCCCTTCAGGCACGCCACAACGGGCACGCACCCACTAAACACGTCCCGCGTTGGGGCCGGTCTTTTATGGCCCTCCTCCAATCCGGCACCCCAATGAGGAGCTCAGCTGGCAGGAACCTCAGGCAAGCGTCAGGGAAACAAATGAAGCAGCTCACAGTCCAGCATTGGGGCCGGTCTTTTATGGCCCTCCTCCAATCCGACGCCCCAATGAGGAGCTCCGCTGGCAGGAACCTCAGGCAAGCGTCAGGGAAACAAATGAAGCAGCTCCGATTTGCTGCTTTAGATACAAATGACAGAGCTCCAGAAGAGTTATGGAATGACATCAAGAAGGTTGTGTTGGAAGAAAGCGAGAAGTCTCTACAAAAGGTGAAAAAGCAAAAACGGCCAAAATGGATGACTAAAGAAACTCTGAAAATTGTCCAGAAACGCAGAGAAGCTAAAGCCAGAGGAGAAAGAAAGACAATCACAAAACTCAGAGATTTCCAACGTGCAGCAAGACAGGACAAGGAAAAGTACTACGACGACGCATGCAAGGAAACAGAAGCAGAAACCATTAGAGGAAGAACAAGATCGGCTTTCCTAAAGCTACGAGAGTTAAAGAAAAAGTTCCAACCTCGAATTGGAATGTTACAAGATGCTCAAGGTTCTATGTTGAATGATGCTGAGAAGATCAAGAAAAGATGGAAGGAATATACAGAATTTTTATATGATAAAGATCAAGCGGACCAACAGCCATTTCAACCTGTACCTTATGATCGGGAACCATTGTATTTATCGTTTGTTAAACTGCTTTGATTGTTTGATAAGGCGGTATAAAAATACCATTAAATAAATAAATTGGTGATGAAAGAAGAAGTTGAAGCAGCATTGAAAGCCTTATCAAAGAACAAAGCACCAGGCATTGATAGCATTCCATAGAATTATTACAGCAATCTGATGCAGCTGTTACTATACTTACAAGGCTGTGCCAAGAAATATGGAAGACAGCATCATGGCCAACTGACTGGAAAAGATCTGTGTTTATACCAATACTAAAGAAAGGTGATCCAACTGACTGTGGAAATTATCGCACAATCGCTCTGATCCCACATGCCAGCAAGATTCTACTGAAGATTATTCAAAAGAGACTACAACCATACCTGGAACAAGAACTACCTGAAGTGCAAGCAGGGTTTAGGAAAGGGCGAGGAACGAGACACATCATTGCGGATGTGAGATGGATCCTTGAAAAGACTAAAGAATACCAAAAGGATATCTAGTTGTGCTTTATCGACTATAGCAAAGCTTTTGACTGCGTAAACCATGAGAAACTCTGGGCCACATTAAGAAGCAAGGGTATACCGGAACACCTGATCATACTCTTGCACAATCTGTACATTGATCAAGAAGCAACAGTTCGAACGGAACAAGGAGAAACAGAATGGTTTAAAATAAGCAAAGGTGTAAGACAAGGCTGCATACTTTCCTCCTACCTGTTTAATTTATATGCAGAACAAATCATCAGAGAAGCAGGATTGTATGAAGACAACAGAGGTATGAAGATTGGTGGAAGACTCAACAACCTTCGCTATGCTGATGATATCACATTACTGGCTGAAAGTGAAGATGATCTGAAACATTTGCTTCTCACAATCAAAGAACATAGTCTCAAAATGGGCCTGCACCTTAATGTAAAGGCGACAAAGATCATGACAACTGGCATAATCAACAGGTTCATCGTTGAAGGAGAAGAAATTGAAATTGTGAACAACTTTAACCTACTTGAATCAACTATCAATAAAGAAGCAACAAGCAGTCAAGAAATCAGACGACACATTGCTCTTGGCAGAATGGCTATGAAAGACCTAGATAAGATTCTCAAGAGCAGAGATGTCTCTCTCCATACAAAGATTCGACTTGTTCAAGCCATGGTATTTTCAATAACATCATATGGCTGGGAAAGCTGGACAGTGAAAAAGATAGACAGGAAGAAAATTGATGTCTTTGAATTATGGTGCTGGCGGCGAATACTGTGTAGACCATGGACTGCCCGAAGAACAAACCAGTCGGTACTAGAGAAGATCAAACCTAAGCTTTCTTTAGAAGCTCAGATGACAAGACTTCGACTTTCATACTTTGGACACATCATGCGGAGAGAGAGATCATTAGAGAAAGACATCATGCTTGGCAAGATAGAAGGTCAACGCAAAAGAGGAAGGCCAGCAATGAGATGGATCGATACAATAACAGCAACTACAGGTACCAGTCTGTCAACAATGAGCCGCCTGACTGAAGACCGAACACAATTTGGGATAGCTATCCAGAGGGTCGCCATGAGTCGACTCAGACTCGACGGCACTTAACAACAATACTTAGTGAACTGGATATCAAAAGTTCTCAATAAAGGATTATCCTTCATCCCATCTCGCAAGCATGATCCTTTCGAGAAACGGGAAGATCTCTTTAAATCTTTTTAGAAAATTGCGCATTATGGACTTTTTTGAATATACATCTATAGTACATAACAATGATTCTATTATCCGCAGAAAATCCTCCTGACACCTCCCAACCCCTGAAATCCCATTATCGATATGTTCAAGCAGGTTGTTCTAAAAAGGGTACAGGACCTCTATACATAAAAACACAGGATGTTCTATAATCTTACTAAGCCAGAAAAACAGGCTTTACAATCACCGAGGGACAATCCTGAAATTATAAAGCCTGCAGACAAAGGGGTGCTCTCATCATCATGAATACTAAAAGACTATGTCACAGAGGTTAATAGACAACTTATGAGAAAATAGATGACAACCCCATTCCTCCTTTGAAGAGGAGTTTAGATTCACTGATTCAGACGGGTCTCACTGCTGGCTTCCTAATGCAAAAGCAATCTGATTTTCTCTTTGTTTCCCACCCAGACATCTCCACGATTTATGTCCTTCCAAAAATTCACATCCCTTAAGAATCCCCTCAGCCGCCCATCATTTCTGCGATTGGATCCTTATTTGAACCCATTTCCACATTTCTTGACACTTTCCTTAGACCTTTTGTGTCCGTTATGCCATCTTATGTTCGAGATTCCTTGCATGCCTTACAGATCCTAGACAGGATACCATTTTGGTTACTTTAGACATCAACTCACTCTATACAAATCCCACAATCAGAGGCTCTACTCATACTGGAGGACGTTTTGTTAGACAGGATGGAGCACAGAAGGATACCCACTAGGTACCTCATCCAGCTTGCAGAATTAGCCTTTATGGAGAATTATTTTTGCTTCAGAAGGCTTTTTTATAAACAGATTAAAGGAGTTGCCATGGACTCGGCAATGGCTCCAGATGCGGCCAGTTTCCAAATTTCTCAGTAAACTACTTTTTGAACTAACAACAGACTGACTGTGCACAAGGTATTTTGATGACATCCTGATGATTTGGGATGGCGACACCTTCTGTTTTGCAAGAATGTTTAAGTGGATCAACATGCTTGACACTAATGAGTGGAGTAGAGTGGAATGGAGAAGCAGCCTAGTAGTTAGAGCAACTGCCTAGTACCCAGAAGGTCAAGGGTTTGATTCCCACTGATGCCCCTTGTGAGTCTGAATTCAAGAAAGCATGGGACAAACACAGAGGATCTCTAAAGGAAAAAAGGGGACCGTTTGTTGTAGTTGTTAATATGGAAGGACAGACTAGATAGGCCATGTGGTCTTTTTCTGTCTTCATTCTTCTATGTTTCTAATGTGCAGTTCCAAGTGGCTTTCAATTCCAATGAGATATCGTTCCTGAACATTCTTATTAAGAAGGGCTCTACGAATTTTTACACTGACCTTTATCAAAAACAGACAGACCAAAACCACTTTTACACTACAACAGCTTTCATAACCGGGTCTCTGATGAATAACCTCCCCACTAGCAGTTTCTTAGAACCAGAAGGATTTGCTTTTCAGAAATTGATTTCAAGTGTCACGCACAAGATACACACAGATGGTTTGGAAAGGGGATACCTAGATGGATGCATTAAACACACATGGAATAGAGCCAGAGGTTTCTATGTTTATGCAATTTCTTGCTATACCACCCAGGCTGAAGGGCATCTGAGTAGTTTACAATCACTATAAGCAGGTACTGGATACATTCCCTCATCCCCAAAGGGTTCACAATCTATGTGTACCTGAGGCAATGGAAGGTTAAGTGGCTTCCCCAAGGCCACAAGGAGTGCCTATAGAACTAGAAACCCTCTGGCCTGAGATTGCTGTCCCCAGGTGGGAATTGAATCCCTGGCCCTCCAGCCTGAGATACCTTGTCCTAACCACTAGGCCACTCCTCTTAAGTCCACACGTGCAGCTGAGGAGAGATTGGTATGTCCTCTCACCTTTTCAAATTTATCCAAGGATATCTCTAGAATTATTGAGGAGGAATAGCTGCTGGTTACTACTATCCCCACTTTTGCTAATAGTTCTGTCACCATAGCACACAAAAGAAACACAAATTTGGCTAATCTACTGGTTCCATCCACCTTTACAGTGAGAGTCACTGGCCATTTTAAATGTGGCCATTGTTACGACTGTGTGCATGCTATTACACAAAAAAAGGTTTATACACTTTAGGACTCACAGGAACTATAGTTTGACGGATTTTTCTAACTGTGAAACAGAGAATGTTATTTACATTATCTCTTGTCCTTGAGGTTTGTTATATGTGGGGAAAAATGAAAAGCTCTGTATGGACCAGATCACAGAAGCTGTTTAAAGAGGAAAGTTGAAGACAAACCAATGGTCAGAAAAACAGCACAAACTCCCCGATCTCACGTTTTTCATCAAGGCTGTAAAACCACATTGGAGAGGAGGAGACATTGATAAGACACTCCTCCACCTGGAACAGATACATTTTCCAGATTGATACCTTGGTTCCCTTGGGCCTCAATTTGGATTCTGATTACTCTGTTTTCCCCATAACTTTTTTTTTTTATACTGTTTTTACTTTTCATTTTTTTATTGTTTTACTTCTGCAATTTTATTACTTTAGCTCTTCTACCTCATACCCCATCCTTGTCCCCCCTTCTTCCTTCCCCATCCCTTCCACCCTCTCTGCCTCATCCCCCTATTTTTCTGGGCCCTTGGTTTTATGCCTCAGTCTTTGAATTTTACTTATATTTTCTCTTTTATCTACCTGTTTTTTGGATATATTTTTTAATGAGACTTTTATTGGGTGCCTCTTGTTTTATCCTACCCCTTTTCTAGTTTCTCTTTTTACCCCATGTTTTTGGCCATTCAATCATTTTTTATTTTCATTGTCCATTTGCACTCATATATACATATATCGTCTGACTTGGCAATATGGTTTATACAACTGCATGTTTTATTTACCCCCTTTGTTTGTTTTATTGTTTTTGCTTTCATTTTTAAAGGCAGGTCTTGTCCTTGCTCCCTCCATGTGTTTTATTACTTTTTCATTACTTTATCATTTTTGTATCACTTTTTATAGCACAGTTACTTACCTGTAACAGGTGATCTCTGGGAACAGCAGGAATAAGTCTTCACATATGGGTACGTCGGTACCGACTGAGTCTGCGCGGGAACGCTTCCCAGCGTCCAATCAAGAGCTTTTGGAAGCATCCCAGCACGCCTGCGTGCTGCCTTCCCGCCTTTCCCAACTGCCTCTCCTCAGTTAAGTTTTAAAGCTGAGACAAAGAGAGAGAGAGGAAAGGAAAGGAAAGATAGAGAGACAACTCCTGGGGAGGTGGGTGGGTTGTGAAGACTTATTCCTGCTGTTCCCAGAGATCACCTGTTACAGGTAAGTAACTGTGCTATCTCCAGGAACAAGCAGGAATGAGTCTTCACATATGGGGACTCCCAAGCTGAGATGCCTGGAGTCCCAGCATGTCATAGGATGGAACATGCTATCTCCCAGAACACCAGGCATCCTGAGGATGGAGGGTAGGAGTTGAAGAAAGAAAGATGCTGTGGAACAGCTAACCTAGCACAGGACTGCAGAGGAGGAGTCCATGTGTGGATGATGATTGTCATCAATGATATTGCAAAGAATATTGTAATATGGACCTCCCCTGACAGGATTTCACAGAAGTATGGAGGTTCATGGATCTACTGGGGAACCTAGTAGAGGAACCGTGAAGAGGACCTCACTGTAAAGTGGAGGTAATAAACCTGTAGGAAAACAGTGGAGGTCAGAATTCTGAAAGGTAACAGGTAACCCCAGTACGAAAAACTGGGGTAGTACAAAAACGGTGGGCCTTCAGCGGAAGGCTGTATGACAAAAAACTAACTCTTTTGGCGGCAGAGTGGCTCACTCTTAGGAGCAAAAAGAGAAAGGCTAACCGATTTGGACAAACAGGCACAGTCCTTGTGGGGAGAAAGGGTATGGGAACCCCTTGTATCCCAAAAAGAGAGGACAAATGCCTGAGGCGTTAAAGCCTGTGATTAACTGAAGATCCACAATGTCTCTCCTAACTGGGGTAAGCTAGGAGAGATATTGGGCACAGAGAGCTTCAGAGGTACCTAAACCCTTAGGTTATGGTATAGAAATTGTTGACTACCACAGGAGTGGTTGTGTGCATAGAACCCCAAACCTGCTGGATAGCATAGGTATGGGTAAAGCCCCTCTGTCAGAAACATATAGCTATATGAACATAGACAGTCAGATAGATGTGGAGACATATCTATCTATAATGAAATATCTCGACAGATACACATGCATACATACATACATATACGAATATATCTATAGTGAGATATGGAGGGGTATAAAATACACACAAAAGATAAATATGAATATGTAGGCCTAAATATGGGTGTCTGCAATTAGACAGAGATATGCCTACAGCATGGTATTCACATAGGATATGTGGAGAGGAAAGATTCATCTAACAAGGAGGCGGAACCTACTTGAGAAGATATATAGAGAATCTATTCCCCCTGTTTATGATCTGCAAGGATGCTAGCTAGTGAAATAACCAGGATGGTTACATGAAAAACAGAGGATAATATCAATGTGCAGCCAGGAAGTCCCGAGTCTTCCAGGATCTAGCATGGTAAGTAGACAGAAGACACAGAGATGAGATACCATGTTGACCTGCTTAAGGGCAAAAAGTATCATGCGTTCTTACCATGAGGACGAGCTGCAAGGAGAAAGAGCATATCCTCGATTGGGAATGCTATGGACCAAAGCAGGGAATTGGCAACTCCTTAAGCCTTTACGTAAGAGAAGGCCTATGTCCTTTATATCAAAAGGAGATAGTAAAAGAAGGGAGAACCTTCTAGTCACGGGAGACATGACTGAAAAGCCTTTTCCAACCATCTAAGATAGCTGTTGGAGAAAAAAAACCCATGCTCTCTAGCAAGGGCCCATAGTGGAAAGCTTCTCTGTAGAATTGCAGAGAGCATGATGTAGGAGAATGAGGAGATAGAACTGGCTGCTAGAGAGCCAGTATCTCTGCCAACTATGCTGCCAAACCCAGGGGAATGGAGATGGCAGAAATAGAAGACCAATCCAGAAAGCTTGTAGTGAGATAATCTCCAAGATAGATGAAAGCACTGACTTGGAGCCACTACTAAGACTAGACAGAATGTTAGTGGAGGACAAATCTGGTTGTTTGTGGACAAGAACCAGTGGACCAAACATTAAGGCTCCTGCATAGGCAGCTGCTAACAAGACAGCAGAAAGAATCTTCTGTTTTTGAACAGTAAAGAACAGACAGAACAGGAGTAGAAAACTCTGGACATGTCTGATAAGCTGCCTCAAAGTAAGATTGAAACAGGGGAGGTAACTCAGAGGAAAACTCCGCACTGGAAAGTGACAAACTAGAGAGGCTGAAGAAAAAGTCTCCCAGCGAAGTAAATCCACTCTTACAGAGGAAAAACTTGGTAAGAGGGTGAAGAGAATGGAGCTGAAGAAGACTTACCAAGTAGTAAGTCCATAGAAAGGAAAAAAAATACATGCTGGCACAGGAACTATCATTTGATAGTGGTGAGACCTCTTTCCCTGGCAGGAAAAAGGAGAAACCTGTGACCTATAGGCATGAACATCCTGACAGCTCATAGAAATATAGAAAAAAATGGATGTCTTTTGGAAAGAGATCCATGTGTAGGGGTTAGAATGAAGTGGTGGATTGCCTCTATTGAGAAGAAGCCACTGTAGATTCTAACCCCAAGAGTCACAAGCATCTGATGATTGATCAGAAACCCTGCAGCTGCTGGGTTTACTGAGCCTGGAGAGAGGTTGGATTCTTCAGACCAGGGACGATGCCTCCCCTGTTGGGGAACATCTGTATGATGGGCAAGTGATGAATAAAACCTTCTTCTCCTGTGGGAAGAAAGTTTGGTAGGACATTTCCTACCTACTGGGACAGAAAGAAGGTGTAGAACAACCCTTAGGAACAGGTAAATCAGTGGACAACTGAGTAACCCGACGTAAAGACTCCTTGTTGAAAAGATTTTCTCCAGTGCAAGGAGTATGTCCCAGCCGTTGTTGTGCCCATTTGTCCGTCTGAAGCTTGGAGCCAGGCTCTACGTCGTGCCCCTATAGCTATAGCAGAAGTCCTGCTAACAGACTCAAAAGAGTCTAGGGAAGCACAAGAAAGAAACCAAGAGATATTCTGGATATGCTTAAGCAGTGAGGAATAGTCTGAACTCCTGGAATCTGGAAGGAAAGGAGTGAAAAGATGCAACTGCTTTGTGACCTCCTCAAGAGAAAGACTCATATGGAAAACATATGAGAGAATTCTTGCAGAAAGCATAGATGTCTGGAAGGTTTGACGTCCAAAGGCATCTAGTGTCTTAGACTCACGACCTGGCGGATAAGAAGAGTGCTTTTTCTTACTCTTTACCCGCCTCATTGCTGATTCCACTACTATGGAATGATGAGGAAGTTGAGTCTTTTGAAACCTTGTAGAGGGGGGCACTTGATATAAGAGATCAGTTGCCCTGGGAGGTGGGGGTACCCTTAAAGGTGTTTCCCACATTCCTAGAAGGAGATCCTGCAAGGAATGATGCAAAGGAAGCATTATGTTGTCCTTTGCTTTGGTAGAAACAGAGCCTTGTGCAGGATCATGTCCTGGAATAGGAATGGCAAGGGATCTTGCTATATCCAGGAGGAAACTCTGAAAAGAGGGATCCCAAACAGGAATCTCCCTTGGACAGGTTAGATCTAAAGAACTAGCCTGAGCACCCAGAGAGTTATCCAAATATATAGGAATAGAAGATCCTGCAGAGTGCAGTGTGAAATGCTTAAGGGATGGTTGCTGGTACTGGCTGTCAGGAGCAGCAACCGTCCTTACCACATTTATTTATTTATTTATTTATTTATTTATTTAGACAGTTTTGTATACCGCCTTATCCTTCAATCAAAGCGGTCACAACACAATTGGGGGATACATTTAACACACGGGGATATGAGACACATACACTAATACTTACAGGGAACATGGGCTATGGAGGGTTAAGTGACTTGCCCAAGACCACAAGGAGCATCTGTGGAACTAGAAACCCCAGTCCTTCCGGCCCAAGGTTGCTGTCCTCTAGTGGGATTTGAACCCCCGACCTTCCGGCCTGAAGTACCTTGCCCCAACCCCTAGGCTACTCCTCCCCCATGCCAGGTAGGTATCGACTCCAAGCTTGGTATAGAATGGAGCGATCCTGTTGAAAAAAGCATGGCAGGAGTTGGCCACGATGCTACTGTGTATACCGGTACTGATGTCGGAGTCGAGCCCGACAAAGACATCGGAGCAGTCATGGTGACAGTTCAATCGGTACCGAGGTAACTGAAAACCTCCGGCTACTATCCTCGGTACCGAGCCACCGGTATCGATCGGTGTCGGTACCAAAACCTATTGGTACCCAGTCTTCCAGACTAGAAATTGATTCCAAACTCGGCATCGAGGGCAGAGAGCCTGATAAGCGAAGCATGGAAGGCACCGACCGTAAGGGTAAGGAGGACATCGGTACCGACTTCGGTACCGTGTCTGATACCGGTGAATGAAGGTCAACCAGTGGCAACTCAATCGGCCTCGGGGGAACCGAGAGTTGCAGATCCGAGTCATCGGAACCGAGCCTTCGGTACCACCTCGAGACGGTACCAAGGCGAGTCGGTACCCAGTCCTCCAGACTGGAGATCGATTCCAGACTCGGCATCGAAGGAAGCGAGGCTGTCGATGCACATCTGGAGGGTACCGACGTCGGTGGTAGTATCGGTGTTGGTACCGATAATGGAAAGTCAATCTGGGGAGTATCCACCGGTCCCGAAGGCACCGAGGACGCCAGATGACGATCCCTGGTGAGGAGCGTTTCATCCAACACCAGTGCCGATGCATCGGTACCGCTCGAAGCGGATGCCACCACCGTACACGGCTTAGGTATGTTCTGTGGGGGGTGAACCCCAGGAACAACCTGAAACCCCTTATACGCTTTGGAGACCGAAGTCTCCCGCCGGGGTTTTGAAGCCAGTGGGCCGTCGAGGGCAAGGCTGGAGCCGTCTACATGCTGTGCATGAGACCTACCACTCGAGGACTGGCTAGTCTTAATAGACTGTTTGTGGGTTACCTGATCCTGTGTGGAAGAAGGGGACGGTGCCCCGAAGTTGGAGGGCAACCGTGTATCGAGGGAACCTCGATGTTGAAGACGTCTTCTCACCAAACTGTTGTCAGGACCCAAGCAGGTTAGACACCGACTTCGAGGGTCTAAAAATAAAGTTGTACCGCCACAGTCTGAACATTTCTTGGAGAAAGTGTCTGGCGGTTCCATGAAGGAAAAAGAAGAGGCCTAAAAGACCTAAGAGACCGTGGGACACTATGAAGAAAAAATATCCCGTGGAAAAGGAAGATTTTACAAGAAAAGAAAAGAAAACACCGGCGGTACCGGTGGCGTCAGGAAGACAGCTGCGACCACAAGAAAACAAAGAAATAAGAACAAGAATTTTCTGCGGTGACAGGACGACGTCCTGCCGGCTCCGCGGAAAAATGAAAACTGAGGAGAGGCAGTTGGGAAAGGCGGGAAGGCAGCACGCAGGCGTGCTGGAATGCTTCCAAAATCTCTTGCTTGGACGCTGGGAAGCGTTCCCGCGCAGACTCCGTCGGTACCGACGTACCCATATGTGAAGACTCATTCCTGCTTGTTCCTGGAGATTATATTTTACACTTGCAGTCTGATGGTTTTTTCGCCATAGAGTGTATCTGCTTTAGCTACAAGGTGTTTTTAGACAGGGTTTCAGCCCAAGATGGCACCTTTAATTTGCATATGACTTTTAAAGGCTGGCAGCTTTTTTTCTATCCTCCTTTATGACCTGTGTTGTCTTAGGTATTCTATTTACATTTCACTTTCCCCTCCCTCCCCTTTCCCTCTTTTCTGATCCATCATGGGTTATGTATGCTTTCTCAGGTCTGCTTTTGCTAAAATATTTCACAATTCTAGTGAGTGATTTCCCACTGGCAACCCCCCACCCCCCTTCCCTCCACTCCCCTTATTCAGCAATGCTGCACACATGATCACTATTATTTTCTTGCTCCTGCACTAGTGTTTACCTGTTGCCATGGTTACCTTGTTGGTGGGAAAAGCCACTAAACTTACGTGGGTTTTCACTTTAACCTGATACCTGGATTGGAAAGCTTTGGCGGCGATATACTGTGGTAGGTGACGGCAGCTCTTTAGTTATTTCATCTATGATTTATTAACCTACTTGATCATTTTCATAGTAGCTTGAATCATTTTTTCTTGTCGTGGTGTTCTCTACACCATGGCAATTCATTTTCATTTATACGTCTGCTTGACTAGCCACATGGAGAGCACCCCTCTGTCAATTTCATAAGATATTTATTGAGAAACATCCTTTTTAACCAGAGTCTTTTTACTCTTATTTTTACAGCATCTTTATACAACAACTTGGTTGCAGTAGGGTGAGTCTTGCTCAGCACTATTACAGTAAGTAACATAGTAAATGACATGTTATACTATTTCTCCCTTTTAGTACAAAGGACTTCATGTACGATGTGTCCTCTTTTCCAGTCCACACTAACTTTAAAGGTGGGATTTATGGATGGTAGTGATTTTAATTAGTATACATATTTTTACCTGTCACTATTATCAGGTCTTATATATGCTTTCTAATTTTTTGTTTTCACTTGTGTGCTTCCGATGGACCTTGTTCCTCTCCCCCCCCCACCCCACCTTTTCAGTGCTTTGTTTAAAAGACATTCATCAATATGTTTTTTTGCTTTTAATTATGCTATTGTTATTATGCTTTTTATATGTTTATCATATGTTTTTTATTAGTTATTTTCATAGAAACAGAAATATGACGACAGAAAAAGACCACGTGGCCCATCTAGTCTGTCCTTCCATAACTACAACAGTCCCCTTTTTTCCTTTAGAGATCCTCTGTATTTGTACCATGCTTTTTTGAATTCAGTTACTGTCCTCATCTCTACCACCTCCACTGGGAGACATTTTGTTTCCTCCCCCTACCTCCCCAGCAATACAGATGTTTATATAAGCATTTCTTATACATGTGTACATTTTATTACTCCTTTCACTTATATGGCACTTGACTCTTCCGTCTTGCAGTCCTCTTCTTTAGGTGTCTCCTTTTCTCCTTTTTGTTGGTCACTTACTTTTCAATGCAATCCATATGTTTGTTTCTTTTACTCTCTCTTTATTCTTTTATTGGTTATTTATTCCTATAGCCTTCGTTATATGGTATGGTATTTTTTTTATTGTATCCTTATATGTATTTTACACCTCCTCAAGCTTCTATATGTTTCTTATTGTTTCTAGTCTATTGATTTGTGTGCTATGTAAGGTATAATTTACATATCACTTGTGTTAATTGTTTTTATCTTATAGTTTTTACCCCTGAGGTCATACCCCGACGAAGGCCTGAGCCAAAACATGGCCTTGTCGGGTACGACAATAACGGAATTTCACTTACCATTAATTCCATTTCCTGGAATCCTGCTAAACCAGTCCAAACAAGTGGGTTAAGTCCCCCTGCCAGCAGATGTTGGAGACAGAAAAAGTGCCCGAAGCTTGATTGGTTCAGCCCTGGCATATATAGCTAAACCCCTAAAGGACGCCTTCAGTATATCTCTCAAAAAGCAAAAGAAGAGCCATGCTCAGCATTAAGCTAGACTACAAAGCGGCCCATGCACATACAGAGCACCACAGCACAGTTGTGCAACTATGTAAATCAGCCCCATTGGGCAAGAATGAGACGAACAGCCGTGACGACACTGCAAACTTGGCTCTGCGACATCGACTGTCTAATACATCACAGAGAGGGTGGGTCCTGAACTGGTCTAGCAGGATTCCAGGAAAGGGAATTAAGGGTAAGTGAAATTCCTCCTTCCAATTCATCATGCTAGACCAGTCCAGACAAGTGGGAAGTACTAGAGCTACACCACCCTAGGGCGGGAAGAGACAGCTGCTGCCACCAAATGGGCTCCTAACTGCACCACCTCCCTTGCTTGGAGGTCAAGGTGATAGTGATGAGTGAAGGTGGACAGTGATGACTAAGTAGCCATTCGACAAATGTCAAGGGGTGACACTTGTGACCGCTCAGCCCAGGAGGTTGCTTGGGCACACATGGAATGAGCTCGAAGGCCCAGAGCTACTGGCTTACTTTGCAGAATATAAGACGACTCAATAGCACCCCAAATCCAATGGGCAATGGTAGACTTAGATGCCACAAGGCCCGTATGAGGACCACAAAAAGGCAGCCTGATTTCTGAAAGGAACTTGTGACCTTCAAATAATGGCACTAAACTCTTCTGATATTGACCGCATGAAGGCTACTGTTCTCTCCTGAGCCCTGTGCCTTAGAGAAGAAAGGGAAAGAGATGGTTTAATTCATGTGGAAAGATGAAAGTACCTTTGGTAAGAAAGAGGGCATGGCCCTCAGGGAAACACCTTCTGAAGAAAATGATAGAAAGGGGTCCCCAACAAGATTAAGCTTGAAGCTCTGAGACTCGGCGAGCAGAGGTCACAGCCACTAGGAAAGCAGCCTTAAGGGACAAGTCCCGGAGGGCGACTCTCCCAAGTAGCTCAAATGGAGGCTTCATGAGGCCTCTCAGCACCAAGGAAAGATCCCAAGGAGCGGCTAATGGATGGAGCAGAGGAGGCAGGGTCCGCACCCCACACAGGAAGCAGCTGACATCCACATGAAACACAATTGAGCATTCAGCTATAGGTCCTCAGAAACATGCGAGTGTGGAAACCTGAACTTGTAAGGAATTGAGGGCTAGGCCCTTATCAAAGCCGGCTTGTAGGAAGGCCGAAATGTCTGGAACTTTGAAACCTGGTGCTCCCCAAAAGGGATTTCATCCTGGTGAGTCAAACATGTGCCAGACTCATGCATAGGCCAGTGATGAAGGACACCGTGCCTTCAACAGGGTAGCTACTACCCTTCACGTATATCCCTTGCAGATTAGACACTTCCTTTCAAGAGTCAGGCCGTAAGCGAGTAGGAAGCTGGGTTGTCCATCATGACTGGCCCTTGCCTTAAGAGATCACGGCGGAAACCGAGGGGCAGAGGTTAAGCCTGCAGTAAATACACAAGGTCGGCATACCATGGGCAACGAGGCCAGTTGGGCACCACCAGAATCACCAAGTCGGGATGAGTCTCGTGGCACAGAATCCACCTGATCATAGCCCATGGAGGGAACATATATAAGAGCATCATTTGCGGCCACAATTGGACTAGCATGTCCAGTCCCTCAGACCCACGGTCTGACCTCTGAATGAAGACAACCGGTGCTTTTGTGTTGGACGCTGTAGCCATCAAGTCCAGGCTGGGCTGTCCCCAGGCATGTACTATCCGCTGAAATACCCAGGGCGCAAGCTCCAATTTGTTGGGATCTAGAATACAATGGCTGAGGAAGTCTGCTTGGACATTGTCCAAGCCTACAATGCACTGGGCCAAGACAGCTTGCAGATGCCATTCTGCCTAGGGAAAAAGAAGAACCATCTCCAGCGCCACTCCTGGGCCCTTCGTGCCACCCTGCCTGTTGAGGTAGGACACTGTCGTAGCATTGTCACACAGGACTTGCACCGCTTGGGCACAAAGCTGTGGTAAGCAGCAGAGAGAGCTAGCTGAACTGCCCTGGCCTCCAGCCCATTGACTGTCCAAACCGGATTCTTGACAGGACCAGGAGCCCTGAGGCTGGCATCAGTTGTCACGAGTATCCAGAGAGGAACCTCTAAGGGAACTCCCTGGAGCAGATGGTTCTGACAGAGCCACCAGGCTAGGGGAAGGCAGATGCCATAATCCTTTGACACCGGGGACCAATGGGACAGGAGCGAATGCTAAAGAGGCCATATGTGTGCTCAGGTCCAGGGAACTACATCAATGGTTGCTGCCATGGAACCCAGGAACTGAAGATAGTCCCACACTCGGGGGACTGATCTACAGAAGAAAGGTACGGAACTGTGATGACAGCTTCTGGAAGCGATCCTGCGTCAGAAAGACTTTTCCTTGCTGGGTGTCTAAGTAGGCCACAAAGAACTACAAGGACAGTGATGGCTGGAGAAAACTCTTGGGAGTGATTGACTACCCATCCGAGGCTCTCCAGGAAGGTTACTATACAGCAGACTGTGTTGCAGCCCTCAACCAGGAATTGTGCCCGGATGTTTAGGTTTATGTTTCATTCTGATTTAATATAAGGCCCTTTGTAGGAAGTACAGAGCAGTTTACAAAAAATTAGAACATACATAAAACTGGGAGGAGGGAGAAAGAAGAAAGAACAGAAGACAAAAGACAAAAGACCACAAGCAGCAGGAACCATTCAATCCAAAAACATATACAATAAAGTGTAGTTACTCACCTGTAACAGGTGTTCTCCGGGGACAGCAGGAATCGTTCCTCACATATGGGCGATGTCAGCACCGACACAGCCCTTGTGGAAGCATCCCCCCAGCTTTCAAAGAAAGCATTTGGGAGATGCCACCATGCAAGCGTGGTCCCGCTTCCTGCTGAAAGGTGCCATCTTGCTTAGTCAGATGACATAGCTAAGAAATGGCAAAAATAAAAAATGGAAGAGGAAGGGTTGTGAGGACAGATTCCTGTTGTCCCTGGAGAACATCTGTTACAGGTGAGTAACTACACTTTCTCTGGGAACAAGCAGGAAGTCAGTCCTCACATATGGTACTCCCCAGCTACAGGCTACCAAAAACCCATAGCAAAAATAGGGGCTCCCTCACGGGGAGCCACAAGCAGCAGCAATTTAGTCCGTGTCCACAGACCACAGTTGGACCCCCTGTGTCCGATGAAACCAGCACTACGTTTGCCTAAACTCCGAAGAGGTTACGGAGCACAGTCTGGCCAAAGGCACTGTCCTGTTGGGACACTCTTTCCAGGCAGTAATGGGCTGCAAAGGTATGGACTGAAGACCAGGTGGCAGCCCGGCAGATGTCCACCATCAGGACAGAGCGCAAATTTGCCACGAGGCTGCTATAGCCCTGACACGGTGCACTGTGATGCAGCCTTCCAGCGGGAGCTTCGCTTGCTCATAAGCGAGGGCGATACAGTCCACCACCCATGTACCACCTTTCCCAGCTTTCTGGGGTCGTACGAGATGAAAAGCTGAGAAGCTTTGCGATGGCCCTGAATGCGTTGGATATAGAAGGACAAAGCCCTCTTACAGTCCAAGGTGTGAAGGACCATCTCCAACCAACTGGAGTGAGGTCTTGGAAAGAAGGTAGGGAGCACCACTTCCTGGTTGAGATGGAAGGTTGATACTACTTTCGGCAGGAATTTGGGGTGCGTGTGAAGCACCACTCTGTTCTTGTAGAACCTGGTATAAAGGTGCCTCTGCCACAAGGGTCTGAAGCTCGCTAACCTTTCAAGTGGAGGTGAGCGCAACCAGGAAAACCAAGAGGTAGCGAAAGTGGCAGGTAGCCAGAGGCTTGAAGTGTGGACGAGTAAGCTGCTCCAACACTACGTTAAGATCCCATTTGATTGCCAGAGGGTGAATTGGGAGCTTTGATAAGAGCAGGCCCCGAATAAAACAGGTCACTAAAGGTTGGATCGAGAGGGGCTACCATCCACTGGATTGTGATGCGCCACCAGGGCGCTAAGATGCACTTGGATGGAGTTAGACTTGAGCCCAGATTGAGAGGGATGGAGAAGGTACTGTAATACCAGTGGCCACCGGTCAGGAGAAAGGGTCAGCCCTATGCTCGGAGCACCAAACCAACAACCTGAGCCATTTGTGGGCGTAAGCCTTCCTAGTAGAGGCCTTGCAAGAGGCCAACAGAATATCTTTCACCTCAACCGAAAGGTTGAAAGGGGCTAGAGTCACCCTCTCAGCCGCCACACTGTCAGCAACAGGGACTCCAGGTTGGGGTGCATAAGAGCCCCCCACCTGAGACAGGAGTCCCAGGGTGGTCCCCCAAGGGAATGGGAATCTCTACCATTCAACTGGAGGAGCAGTGGGAACCATGGTTGCCTGGGCCACCAAGGAGCTATCAGGATGAGTAAGACCCTGTCACGGAGGCGATCAGCGGCATGGGAGGGAAGGCATACATGAGGCCTTCCAACCATGAGACAAGGAATGCGTCCTCCACCACCCTGGAGGAGTGGGCCTGCCAGGAACAGAAGTGGGGCAACTGGAAGTTGTCCGGGCTGGTGAACAGGTCCATCACAGATTCCCCCAGAGCTGGAAAAGCAAACTGGCTATCCTGGGGTCCAGCTGCCACTCGTGCGGCTAGAGGATTCTGCTCAGCCTGTCAGCCAGAAGGTTGTCCTGGCCTGGCAGGTACACTGCCCACAGGAGGATACCCTGTTGGATTGCATACGAGCAGAGAACCAGTGCCTTCGACTGCAGAGTGTTGAGTTTTGCCCTGATGAACTCCAGTGTTGTAATATTACAAGACAAATGGGTTCAATTGTTATAGAGCAACTCTGGTATGACCCGTAGAAGAAAATTTGCTGCCCCAATATTATCTTATTGCTGAAGAGGAAATGCAAATCAGAATCAGTATAAGGCCTCAGACCTGTGGGCTTTCTTAATGGAAAACGCTGTGAAACTTAGTGTTTACCAATGCCCAATTGCATCAACGGCCCAATGTCCAATCAATTTTTTGTTATAATTTTTTATATATTGCACACCTCCCTTTTTCCACTGTGATATCTTAAAAATTAAATATATTCTTATGGACTTTCTAGTCCAATGAGATAAAAAATGGTGTACTTAACTTCTTGTATTACTAAGAGCGTCCCAAGCATCCAAATTCGTTGTTAAAGCTGATTTTCAAATTGCATTTATATAGGGACCGCTCTTATGATTCCCAACGCCTCACTTCAACGTTGACCCGCGTTTCTCTCAATTATTTGAGGTTCTTCAGGGGAATAAAGTTCTTCATACAGCCATGTTTTTTAACTAAAAAATGATAAGCATCTGTTAAGACACACATCATCAAAACACTTATGCAATAAGTATTAGAATTTAAAAATGTGAGAGTCGCCTTAAACATAAGATCTTAACAGCCCCGCTGGTATCACATTGTGAAGCACACAAACATCTGTTCCAAGACCTTCGCTGTTTCTGTATTGAACAGATATATCAACCTATGTTTGGTAAGTCGCTAGACCAAACATTAGTATTTCACGAACAACGATGGATATTTTCACTACAGACTTTGATACCTAAAGGCTTGAATGCTGAAATCGAATGGGGAGCATGCTAAAAGGGAATAGATGTGGATTGGTTCCATAACTAGGAGGAGCTATAAAGAGAGAGGTTTGTAGCGATTGCTCATGCGTGGCGTTTTTTGGCAGACAAAGTATTGAAGCTTTTCATTCAAGTCTTAAGCAGTTTTCTTATCTTTGACCGTGCATCAGTCACAGCTAAGTTTGGGGTATTTTCTATTTTCTTTTTTTAATTTTAACTTAGAAGTTGACATTCTCACATTTTTAAATTCTAATACTTATTGCATAAGTGTTTTGATGATGTGTGTCTTAACAGATGCTTATCATTTTTTAGTTAAAAAACATGGCTGTATGAAGAACTTTATTCCCCTGAAGAACCTCAAATAATTGAGAGAAACGCGGGTCAACGTTGAAGTGAGGCGTTGGGAATCATAAGAGCGGTCCCTATATAAATGCAATTTGAAAATCAGCTTTAACAACGAATTTGGATGCTTGAGACGCTCTTAGTAATACAAGAAGTTAAGTACACCATTTTTTATCTCATTGGACTAGAAAGTCCATAAGAATATATTTAATTTTTAAGATATCACAGTGGAAAAAGGGAGGTGTGCAATATATAAAAAATTATAACAAAAAATTGATTGGACATTGGGCCGTTGATGCAATTGGGCATTGGTAAACACTAAGTTTCACAGCGTTTTCCATTAAGAAAGCCCACAGGTCTGAGGCCTTATACTGATTCTGATTTGCATTTCCTCTTCAGCAATAAGATAATATTGGGGCAGCAAATTTTCTTCTACTGATGAACTCCAGGGCATTGTGCCAGGAGGTGGTGAGATTTGGGGTAGTTTATGACAAACCCCAAGTGCTGCAGGACCTGAATGGTGCGTACAGTGGCTTGCAGCACCTGAGGTTATACCTCCCCTTATGAGCCAGTCGTCCAGGTAGGAGAAGACAAAAGACCAGCTGGAGGCAGAGGAAGGCAGCCACGACTGCCAGACATTTTGTGAAGACTCTTGGGCCAAGGCCAAGCCAAAGGGGAGCACCCTGTACTGAAAATACCTGCCCCCCCCCCATTGCAAACTGCAGGTACTGCCTGTGGTGGGGGTGGATGAGAATATGAGTATAAGCATCCTTGAGGTGTAAGGAGCATAGCCAGTCTTCCTGCTGGAAATATGGCAGTAATGTTCCAAGGGATAGCATCTTGAACCTCTCCCTCACCAGCAATTTGTTGAGGTTGCACAGGTCGAGGATGGGCCTCAGGCCTCCTGTCCTTTTTGGGAAGAGGAAGTACCTGGAGTAGCCCCTTGCCCTTGAGATGATGTGGGCACCGGTTCCACCACTTTGTCCTCAAGACGATCCGCCAACTCCTTCAGTAGAAGGTCCCAGTAAAGGGGATACCTGAGGGGCTCTCCCGGAAAGTAAGAGGGAGACATCCGAGTCAGGTGGAGGAGGTAACCCTCCCCTGGCTGGGCCGGAGCCGGTGCCTGGTGTTATGGAGCCTTCTGCTTAAGAGGGCCATACCCATGTCCCTTGGCCTGCTGACCCTGTTGGGGAGCTGGGGAGGCCTGAAAAGGTGGGTAGTTTCTGTAAGCAGCTCCCTTCCTCGGGTAAAAGCACTTTTTACCCAAGCCCTTCAGTCGGGGAGGGGCAGCGGTCTTTTTAGAGAGCCTGGTACTCATGAACCCTGTCTCCAGCTCGGCAGCCTTGTCAGTCATGGGTTTGCCAAAGAGGTTTTCTCCTTGGCAGGGGACAACCAATTTGTCATGAATCCACTGCTTGAAGTCAGAAGACCATAGTCAAGTTCAGTGGTGTGCACCAATGCCCATCTCCGCTACTCGAGCCACCGACTCGAACCCATCATAGGCCGCTCGAGACATGAATCTGGAGTATTCACAGACGGCCAGGATCTTGAACCGCTGCAAGGGTTCCTCGGAGAGACCAGCTGAGAACCGGCGAGTACCTTCGCCGAGTTTCTCAGGTACATGCCCATGTATAGCTGGTAGGCCTGGATGCGGCCGATGAGCATTGAGCCCTGGTAGCACTTTTTGCCGAGGGCATCCAGGGTGTGGGCCTCCCTGCCAGGGGGCACCGAGTGGTGTGTCTTCTGGCTTTTCAGGCAACGCATGGCCGGCTCCACCACCATGGAGTTATGCGGCAGCTGTGACTTTTGGAAGCCCGGGCTCTGGCGGTGTCTGCCATGGGAGGAATGGGCACCATGAGCAATTCCCTTGGAGGAGCCTCATATTGGAGGATTTCCAACTCATCTGCCCGAGGGTCTTCCTCCAACTCGGTAGGGAATGTCAGGGCCTTTGACATATCCTTGATGAAATCAAGGAAGCCCATGTCCTCCGGCGGGGACCGCCATCGAGGCTCCAAGATGGAAGAGTCAGATGGGACGTCATAGTGGCGATGAGTATCAGGGGACTCCCCATTCTTCATCTCCCACTCGGAGTAGTCCGTAGAGGACTCAAAGGAGGGCTGCTCCACAGGCCTCAGGGCCCCCGATGCCCTCTGGTCGGCACTCAGCATACTTGCCAGGGATGACCAGGTTCTTGTCGAGTGGGACTTGGATCACGACCTTGGCAGAGGAACAATGAGGCTGAAGGGCCGAGGACTGGCTCGGCATCCGGGGACATCTTGGACGTCAAGGGCCCGGTGGTTGGGGCGGATGAACCGGATGTGCCAGACAACGCCGCCTGCTGCTGGTCCATAAAGGCAGACAAACTGCGCTCCAGGACCAACATTCTGGACTCCAAACCAGAAGGCTCCGCAGCCTTTGGCACGGGCACTGAGGGACTTGGGTGTGACGCTGGCTCCCCCGAAAGGGAATCCTCGACAGGGATGGTGTCTAGGGACTGAGGCCAGTCCACAGTCATATCCTTTCAGGGGACCTTTGCAGGCCGTTCCCTCTCCGAAGCCTCAAATGAATGTCGGACTGCGTGACCGGGGAGTACCCAGCCAGTTGGGATCGTCCAAGGACACTGCCTTCAAGGGTTTCTTCCTGGGTTCCCTGGAGGGAGACCTCCTTTCTGGAGGACCCACGAGGAGGCTCGGGTTCGGGAGGTTCCGCCCGAGATGTCAGGGCCTCAGATGAGGCCCTAGCCTTCGGAGGCACCGGGGACTCGTGGAAAAACTTGTCGTGCTGCTGCTGGAGGCTCTTGAGGGCCCTACTGGACATCCTTTTGCAGAGGCCGCAGGTTGCTGGGGCGTGGTCTGGCCCAAGGCAGCGGAGACAGCAGTCGTGTGTGTCAGTCAAAGACATAATTTTAGAGCACCGATCACACTTCTTAAAGCCACTGGTAGCCATGGGGGAAAAAAGTACTCCTGCGAGGTCAAAGACTCTCCGGGCTACCAGTGGGAGAAAAAAGGCATGAAGATGCCAGAAAAAGAACAAAAACTACAGAAATATACCCCAACTCGACACAGAGGCAACTAGGTCAATGGCAGGAAGAGTACAGGTGTGATATAGGTCTCTGAGGCTGGCTGCAGGAGCTGTGGATATTTCACAAAGCTAAGATTCTAATTTTCTATCTTTTCTCTGATGCTTTCTAGTTACCAATATAGTGTCTGTCTGTTTTTGTGGGAATTTTTAATATAAACCATAAACTGTTGTTATAAATTAAGCTTGGGGATAATCTCTCTCCTTTTCTGGGTAGCCTTGGAGCAGACATCTGTGGGTGCCCCCAGTTCAGGAACAGCCTACTGGCCAGAGACCATATCTTGCAAAGGATGTAAAAAGACTGGAAACTGTTCAGGGGAAGGCGACCAAAACGATTTGGAGCCTGCGTCAGAAGCCTTATGAGAAGAGACTTGAAGACCTAAACATGTACACTTTGGAGGAGAGGAGGGACAGGGGAGATATGATTCAGACCTTTAAATACTTAAAGGGAAATAATGAACAAACAAACCTCTTCCAAAGATGGGGAAGCTGTAAAACTAGAGGGCACAACAGGAAGCTGCAAGGTGGTAAATTGAAAGGCAATGTCAGGAAATAAGTCTTCACAGAAAGGGTGGTGGATGCTTGGAATGCCCTCCCGATGGAAGTGGTAATGGAATTCAAAATGGCATGGGACAGACACAGTGGATCCCTTTACAGCAACAGGATAAAATCAAAATAAACTGAACCATCTAATTTCTCAACAAATAAGGGTGTCCTGCATGGAGTGGTGGGTTCACCCCTAAACAGGGACGTGGGGAGGGGTGGCCTGCACGGAGTGGCAGGTGCGCCTACTCTTGCCATCATGCTGGGCAGAATGGATGGACCATGCTGGTCTTTATCTGCCGTCATTTACTATGTTACTTTGATACCGGAGATGAGTATGAAACTCGGAGAGAAAAATCAACTTTTTCCGGGGATAAGCCAGACAAATATCTGAAGGGCTCCACAGAAAAAAGGAGACTGAGCAAAATGGCACCCTTGGGCGGGAAGGGGACCACACATGCGTGGTGGCATCTCCCAAAGTCTTTCTTTGAAAGCTGGGGGGATGCTTCCGTGAGAGCTCCATCAGTGTCGATGTTACCCATATGTGAGGGCTAACTTCCTGCTTGTTCCAGAATAGACGTTCTATTTAAAATACAAAAAAAAAAAAAAAAATTAAAAAGAAAAAAAGAATGCAATTGCAGGCTAGGGAGAAACTGGACCAAAAATCTGCTCAAAAAAATAAATAGGTCTTCAACATGGATTTAAATTTGGAAAGAGAGAGCTCCAACTGAATATAAGAGGGCAGACAGTTTCAAAGGGAAGGGGCAAGCGAGAAGAAAGCGGTCTGTCTTGTAGCATCAAATTTTATGTAAGCAGGGTAAGGAATGATAAGTCTGTGATCCTAAAGAGACTGCAAATAGCCGGAGGGAACAAAGAGCATAATAAGGGAAGAGAGATAAAGAGGGGCTTTAACTAAGAGGACCTTACGAACAAGGGTCAAGATTTTAAATGAAACCCACTGAGAAAAAGAGTCAGTGATGATTAATAAGGAGGGGCGTAATGTGATCATATTTGTGCATATGTGAAAGTAACCGAGCAGCAGTATTCCATTCAGACTGAAGTTTCTTCACTAGATGCTGGGGGAGGCTGGAGAAGACAACATCGCAATAATCCAAGCACAAAATTAATGTGGTGAGGATAGTGGTGAAAGCTGATTGATCAAGCAACAGACATACCGTCCTGCAGCGATGAAGGGCAATGAATGAAGATTTAACAATGGCACTAATATGGGCTGAAAAAGACAGAGCAGTGTCAATATGAATACCTATGAAAGAGTTAGAGATGGAGCTAAGTCAGAGCCAGTAATCCAGGTAGCAATAGTTTTAGAGGGATTAAGTTTAAAAGAGTTGTCTGATAACCAGGTAGAGATAGCGGCAACTGAGGTATTTGCAAATGAGAGATCAAGGGCCAGACTGTCAGAGAAAATAAGAAGGATGTCATCAGCATAGATATAGCAAAGAATACTGAGAGACTGCATTAAAATGGCTAGAAGGCTAGGAAAAACATTAAAGAGCAGTGGAGAAAGTGCAAAACCTTGGGGCACACCACAAAGAAGTGAATACTGAGAAGAATAAGAATTGTGAAAAAGAACTTGATAGGTACGGTCAAAAAGGAAAGAAGAGAACCAAGAGAAGAAGACAGTGCAACGCAAACCGATGTTAAAGAGACCAGAGAGGAGTATCGTGTAATCTACTAAATCAACGGTGGCAGTAAAGGTCCAGCAAGACAGTAAGTGCAAAAGAGCCCCGATCCAGAATATGTGCAAATCATTAAGAACAGAAGGATGGTCTCTGTACTGTGATGGGTACAGAAGCTGGATTGGCGAAGATGTAGGGCTGTGGTGTGTTCAAGACAGTCAGTAAATTGGGAAAGGACAATATGCTCAGTAAGTTTAGACAAAAACTGAAAGTTATCAGTCGTCCAGATAGGGGCGAATATGAATGCCCTATTTCTGTCAGGCTGCCGCATCTACCACCATGACCTTGGAAAAGGTGCAGGGAGCTGACGCAGGGCCAAATGGAAGAGCACGGAACTGGAAGAGCTGGCCTAGAACTGAGAAACGGAGAAATCACTGTTTATCTTCGTGGATAGAAATGTGAAAGTAGGCCTCCGCCAGGTCTAATGAGGCCAGGAATTCCCACTTCTGAACCACTTGCATCACCGAGCAGAGGGTTTCCATGCGGAAGTGAGGCACTCATAGGGTCCAATTGACTTCCTTGACATCCAGTATAGGACAAAATGATCCGTCCTTCTTGGGGACCATAAAATAGATGGAGTAACGTCCAGAAAACCTCTCGAGAGGTGGTACTGGAAAGATTGCTTGCAGGTGGAGGAGACTGCACAGTGGACTGCATGGCAGTTCTCTCATGTGTGGAACTGCATGGGGAAACCAGAAAGTTATCTTTAATGGGTCTGAGGCAATCAAAGACATAACCACTGATCAAAGGGCTCTCAACATCGTCCGTCATGGGTATCTGGGCTCACTAGTAAGGAAAAAAAAAAAAAAAAAGGCCAGCTGGCCCCCCCCATGGGTGGTGTCCTGGAACAGGCCTCAGGCTCATCAGCGGGATGAACAGTTAGAGCCGGAATACTTGGCCAAGGCTGAATAGGAGTCTCTGCCCTGACTGACTCCACAGAACTGCTGCATCTTTTGATCTGAACGTCCAGAAGAAGAGGGGCCAAAAGACTTTCCTGGCCTATAATGCCTTGACTCCCAAAATTTCAAGCAGGAGGAAGCAGAAGATAAAGAGCCCTGTCCAAAATGGCGAGAACTGGATCTAGGTTTGTCCTCTGGAAAATGCTGAGGCTTGACCTCACCCAAGTCTTCAAGGTCCTTCCCAAAGAGAAGTTTGCCCTTGTAGGGTAGTTTCATAAGATGAGCTTTTGAGGCGGCATCTGCTAATCACTGCCGAAGCCAGAGCCAGTGGCATGCCACCATAACGGTGGCCACCAAATGCACTGAGAAGCAGAATAGGTCATAAAAGGCATCAGCCAAGAAAGCCTTAACAGATTCCAAGCAGGCTGAAGTGAGATCCTCAGGCAACGGCTGGATCCACCACAAAAGCACCAATGCCGCAAGCCCTCTGCAAGTCGAAGCCTGGAGGGCTAGAGAAGATGAAGAAGAGGCGTTCTTCAGCAGATTCTCCACTTTGTGATCCTGTTAGTCCCAAAGAGCTGCACCCCCTTCCAACATGATGGCTGTATGCTTAGTAACAGCAGTCACCAGAGTGTCCACCTTGGGATATGCTAGCCATTTCTCCAGATCCGTAGGGGACCACAGATAGTGATGCCCCAAATGCCAGGCTGTACACAGGGGAGCATCAGGTGAGTCCCATTCGAGGGAAGCCATCTGTTGGAACTCCTGTGGAAAAGGAAAAGCCTAGGAGGGCTGAGGATGCCCACCAGGATAGGATCTGCCTGAGATGTTGATTGAGTAGGCTCCTGAGGAGGAGGATCGGAGAGACACAGGGTCTCCACCACCTGCAATTAGGGCTGGTAGTTTCTCTTTCCAAAAGAGGCGAATATCCAGCATGTCATTACACGTTGAGTGAAAAAATATTTTCTTTTATTAGTCTTAAATAGTTTACCCTGTAGCTTCATTGCATGTCCCCTAGTCTTTCTATATTCTGATAATGTAAACAATTGATCTACATTTACCCGTTCCACTTCGTTCATTAATTTATAGACTTCTATCATATCTCCCCTCAGCCGTCTCTTTTCCAGGTTGAAAAGCCCTAACCTTTTTAGACTCTCTTCATAGGGGTATTCTTCCATCCCCTTTATCATTTTGGTGGCTCTTCTCTGTACCTTTTCTAATAATGCTATATCCTTTTTAAGATACGGCGACTAGAATTGTACACAATACTCAAGGTGCGGTCGCACTATGGAATGATACAGAGGCATTATAATATCCTTTGTTTTATTTTCCATTCCTTTCCTTATGATACCTAGCATTTATTTTATTTTATTCATTTTATTTTATTTATACATTTGATATTCTCCAGGACCAAGCAGGAAGTCAGTCCTCACATATGAGTGACGTCGGCGCCAACGGAGCCCTCGTGCGGAGCATTTCCCCAGCTTTCAAGGAAAGCCTTTGGGAATGCAGCGTGCATGCGTGGTCCCCTTCCCGCCCATGGGTGCCATCTTGCTCAGTCTTTCTTTTTCCGCGGAGCCCAACGGACGTGAGTTCGTGTCACCCAGGAAAAGTAGATTTTTCTTCTGCGATTTTCGCGTTCTCTTATCTGGTTTGACGCCGGTTCCCTTTCTCACCTGGGCTCGATACACCGGTATCGAGCCTGGATTTTATTTTTTTGGTTTTTGTCCTTCATGACTAGTGTTCGTGCCTTTTTTGTGTTTTCACTGGCAGCCTGGTCCTTTGACCTAGCAGGGGCCCTTTTTCCCCCCGATGGCTGCCAGTGGGTTCAAGAAGTGTGATAGGTGTAAGAAAGTTATGTCTCTCACCGACACACATGACTGCTGCCTCCGATGCCTCGGGCCCGACCATGACCCTCTGGTCTGCGGCCTGTGCAGCAAAATCTCGTCTTGCTAGCTCCAAAGTGCCTTCGAGGACGAGTGAGAAAATTCTCTTACATTGATGCTGACGGCTCTTCGTCAGAGGCCTTGACATCTCGGGAGTCTGATCCCGAGCACCGTTGGGGTTCCTCTGAGAGGGAGTCTCCCACCTGGGAGCACAAAAGGAAGAATCAGCTCATGAGGGCGGCATCAGTGGAGGCACCTGGGTCCTCTAGGGCCAGGTCACGTAGGCCTGACCGCCGCCCCAGGCTCTCGGCGTCGGAGAGGCCATCCAAAGTACCTTTCATGGAGCCGGAGTCCCCGGGTCACGTAAGTGCTGTTGTCCTCGTGGACTCTCCTCCGGGAGAACTGATGTCGGGCCCGATGCCGTCGGGGCCCGAGTCAGGGGCTGCTGAGTCTCCTGATCTTGGACTCAGGCTGACAGCCTTGGAGAGCAGCCTGGCTGCCTTCATGGAACAGCAGCGGGTGCTGATCGCCAGTCTGACCGGTGCATCTGCCCAGACCACCGGGGACCTCGACGTCTAAGTCGACCACGGAGACCAAGCCAATCCTTAAGTCAATCAAGTCTCAAGTCGATCCTCGGTCAAGGTCCCCCTCGACCTCCGTGTGGGGCCGAGGTCGTCAACGCCGGTGCCTTTGGCGTCGGGGTGAGTGGAACCGAGACCCACACGGCCGGAGCCACTCATCTCCTCTTCGGAGGAGTCGGAGTGAGAGACGGAGGACGAGGAGTCTCCAGATACCTTCAGGACCAGGTGTGTCCCTTCGGACTCACCGGAGTCTGAGCCTCGGAGAAGGTCCTCCCCAGAGGATACCCAGCTCTCGGATTTCGTGAGGGACATAACCAAGGCTATGGCATTCCCTGCAGACGCCGAGGAGGAGCCTCGAGCTGAGGAGCTCGATGCCTTCCAGTATGACTTTCCCCCAAAGGAAGCCTTTACTGTACCGGTTCCTCCAATGCTGGAACGGCTGCTCTTCCATATGTGGGAGGCACCGGCCTCGGCAAACGGGTTGATTCCATCTATCGAGTCCGTAAGAGCCCTGGATTCCAAAAGGCGCAACTACTGCACAATTCTATGGTTGTGGAATTGGCCATGCACCGCCTGAGGAGTCAGAAGAAGCACTCCTCGGTGCTCCCCCGGTCGGGAGGCCCAGAACCTGGATGCCCTCGGTAGGAAGTGCTTCCAGGGCTCTATGCTATCTTGCCGTGTCCAGACTTACCAGATGTACATGGGCATGTATTTACGGGACCTGGCAAAGGAGATTGCCGGGTTCTCAGCTGGCCTCTCCGAGGAACCCTTGCAGAGATTCAAAGCCTTATCAACAGGGATCCGAGTGTGCTCGAAGTTTATCTCTCGAGCAGCCTATGATGGCTTCGAGGCTTCGGACTGAGTAGCCGCAGCTGGCATCGGTGCACGCCGTCAGGCCTGGCTACAGTCATCAGACCTGGAGTCATAGGTGCAGGACAAATTGGTCAATGTCCCCTGCCAAGGTGATAACCTATTCGGTAAACTCATGACTGAAAAGGCTGCAGAAATCGAGACTGAGACTCTCACCAGGACAAGGCTGTCCAGGAAGACTTCTGCCCCTTCTCAAAAAAAGAAAGGCTCGGGAAAGCAGCCCTTTTTCCCGAGAAAGGGTGCTGCCTACAAATCCTACCCTTAATATCAGGCCTCTCCAGCAGACCAAAGGGCAGGGACATGGGCCCCGTAGGCAGAAGACCCCCAAGCCACCAGCTCCAGCTCCTGCACAGCAGGGAGTGGGGTTTTGACTCCCACAGCATAGCCACTCCTCCGCCGGTGGCTCCTCTCAGCACTGGCGGTCGGCTGACCCTATACGCCGACAGATGGCCAGCCATCACAGGGGATACCTGGGTGCTGAGCATAGTCCAGAAGGGCTATATGCTCCACTTCCACCAGCTACCCCCCTCCTACTATCCAGCGGAACCTCCAAGACCCCCTCTACACAGGAACCTCCTCCTGCAGGAGTTGGCAAGTCTTCTAAAGGAACAGGCGGTGGAACGGGTGCCTCACCACCTGGAAGGGCAAGGCTTCTACTCCAGGTATTTTCTGGTACCAAAAAGGATGGGAAGCCTCAGGCCTATCCTAGACTTGCAAAACCTAAACAAGTTTCTGGAGAGGGAAAAGTTCAAGATGCTTACCCTTGGAATACTGCTGCCCTACCTCCAGCAGGGAGACGGGCTATGCTCCTTAGACCTAAAGGATGCTTATACTTACATCCTCAATCATCCAGACCACAAACAATATCTCAAATTTGTAGTGGGAGGAAACCATTTTCAGTACAGGGCACTTCCCCTTTGGCCTAACCTCCGCCCCCAGGGTTTTCATCAAATGCCTGATGGTGGTGGCGGCTTATCTCAAGAATCAGGGAATTTTTGTCTTCCCATACCTGGAAGACTGGCTCATCGGGGCCAGAAAGCCTTTGACAAGGTCCCTCATCAGAGATTTTTGGCAAAACTAAAGAGTCATGGGATAGGAGGCAGTGTACTATTGTGGATCAGGAACTGGTTGAAAAATAGAAAGCAGAGGGTAGGGCTAAATGGCCAATTTTCCCAATGGAAAAAGGTGAATAGTGGTGTACCCCAGTGATCTGTGCTGGGTCCGCTGCTTTTTGACATATTCATAAATGACCTGGAAAAGGGAATAACGAGTGAGGTTATCAAATTTGCAGATGACACAAAACTATTTAAAATTGTTAAAACCCAAGAGGATTGTGGAAAATTGCAAGAGGATCTTGATAAATTGGAAGACTGGGCATCAAAATGGCAGATGAAATTTAATGTGGACAAGTGCAAAGTTATGCACCTAGGAAAGAACAACCCAAACTATGGTTACATAATGCAAGGTTCCACATTAGGAACCACCACCTAGGAAAAAGATTTAGGCGTCATTGTGGATAACATGTTAAAATCCTCTGCCCAGTGTGCAGCGGTGGCCAAGAGAGCAAATAGAATGCTAGGTATCATAAGGAAAGGAATGGAAAATAAAACAAAAGATATTATAATGTCCCTATATCGTTCCATGGTGAGACCACACCTTGAATATTGTGTGCCATTCTGGTCACCGTATCTTAAAAAGGATATAGCGTTATTAGAAAAGGTTCAGAGAAGAGCCACCAAAATGGTAAAGGGGATGGAAGGATACTCCTATGAAGAAAGGCTAAAAAGGTTAGGGCTCTTAACTTGGAAAAGAGACGGCTGAGGGGAGATATGATAGAAGTCTATAAATTAATGAATGGAGTGAAACGGGTAAACGTAGATCAATTGTTTACGTTATCAGAATATAGAAAGATTAGGGGACATGCAATGAAGCTACAGGGTAAACTATTTAAGACTAATAAAAGAAAATATTTTTTCACTCAACATGTGATCAAACTATGGAATTTGTTACCGGAGGATGTAGTAAAGGCTGTTAGTGTAGCTGGGTTTAAAAAAGGTTTGGACAAGTTCCTGGAGGAAAGGTCCATAAACCATTATTAAGAAGGGATCCAGGATACCAATGCTTGACCCAGTACAAGCATTGTAGAACCTGTGTCTTTTGGGGAAACTGCTAGGTACGTATGACCTAGATTGGCCACTGTTGGAAACAGGATACTGGGCTTGATGGACCTTGGTCTGACCCAGTATGGCATATTTTATGTTCAGTCTCTCCAAGAGGCCAGACAGGCCACTCTTCGCACTGTCTCTTCTTCAGCATCTAGGCTTTGGCATAAACTTCGCAAAGTCCACTTTGCTCCCCTCTCAGAACCTAGAGTTTATAGGGGCAAGATTGGACTCCCTTCAGGCAACAGCTTACTTGCCCGAAGACAGGGCCTACAGACTGATTGGCTTGGCCAACCAGTTCCAAAGCAATTCTCATGTCTCCGCCAGGCACTACCTGCGGCTTCTGGGCCACATGGCATCCACTGTACATGTGACTCCGAATGCCCTTCTGCACATGCGGACTGCTCAATGGTGCCTCAGAAATCAGTGGACACAGGCCACAGGCGACCTCCGAGACAGAGTAAGGGGGTCCAAACTTCTTTGGGACTCCCTACAGTGGTGGCTGCATCTCCCAAACCTTCTCAGGGGGGTGCCTTTTCAAGCTCCAGCACACACAAGGGTGCTGACGACCGATGCTTCCTTAAAGGGCTGGGGTGCACATTGCCAGGGTGCGTGCACTCAAGGCCTCTGGTCTCCTCGGGAGGCCAAGGAGCAAATCAATCTTTTGGAGCTGCGAGCAATCCGCTTAGCTCTGCAGACTCTCTCTCATGCCCTCTCTCACCAGTCTGTCCTAGTTCAGACGGACAATCAGGTGGCAATGTTCTATGTGACAAAGCAAGGGGGCACGGGGTCCAGGCCTCTATGTCAGGAGGCAATGGCCCTTTGCTCCTTTGCAGTCAAAAAGGGCATGTTTCTCAAAGCAGTTTATCTACCTGGTCAGGAAAATTTCCTAGCAGACAAACTAAGCAGGATTCTACAGCCTCACGAATGGCAGTTGAATCAACTGGTGGCCCAGCAGATCTTCGTCCGCTGGGGTCTTCCATCCATCGATCTCTTTGCCAGTCCACATAACCGACAGCTGCCCAGGTTTTGCTCCAGACAGCCACATCCACTGCAGATAGCAGCAGATGCTTTTCTGATCTCTTGGTCTACAGGCCTCCTGTATGCGTTTCCTCCCACGCCTCTGGTGGCCCGAACTCTGTTCAAGATTCTCAGGGACAAGGCCTCGGTGATTCTGGTAGCCCCCAGATGGCCGAGACAGCCCTGGTTTCCACTTCTGCTGCAGTTAGCGGTGGAAACTCTGTTCCCTCTGGGGTTGCAACATGATCTCCTGTCTCAAGAGCAGGGGTCCCTTCTGCACCCCAATCTCAGATCCCTCAATTTGATGGCCTGGCTGCTGAAAGGATAGTGCTAGCACCCTTGCTTCTACCTAAGGAGGTTGAGGAGGTGGTCTTGGCCTCTAGGAGGCAGTCCACCAGGAAATCATATGCCCTCAAATGGCATAGGTTTACGATATGATGTGCTCAGCACAATGAAGATCCTTCTCTTGTCTTGTACCGATAGTACTGCAGTACCTACTTCACCTGTCAGACCTAGGGCCTTAAGTCTAACTCTGTTCGGGTCCACCTCAGTGCTCTGTCAGCACACCACTCACCGGTGGAAGGACAGTCTGTCGGTCGGTTCATCCCTTGGTGTCCCGATTTCACAGAGGCCTACTTCTACTCAAGCCTCCGGTGCGACCACCGGTGACTAAATGTGATTTGAACGTGGTCTTGCAGCAGCTTACTCGCCCACCGTTTGAGCCGATGGCTACTTGCCATTTGCGCTTCCTCTCTTGGAAGGCGCTCTTCCTGGTGGCTCTTACATCGGCCAGACGTGTGAGTGAACTACAAGCTCTGGTTTCTGATAGACCGTACACACGGTTCTATAAGAACAGGGTGGTCCTCCGGACACATCCCAAGTTCCTTCCAAAAGCGGTCTCCTCTTTCCACTTCAACCAGGAGGTGGTTCTTCCGACCTTTTTTCCCAGGCCGCATACCAGCCGGGCTGAAACAGTCTTGCATACCCTGGACTGTAGGAGGGCGTTGTCCTTTTACCTAGAACGTAGGCGGGGGCATCGAAGGGCTACTCAGCTCTTCGTCTCCTTTGACCCTAGTAAGATGGGGTTACCTGTCTCCTAGCGTACCTTGTCCACGTGGGTAGCAGATTGTATCGCCTGGGCATACAGGGCAGCCGACCTTCCCTTGCAGGGTCGAGTCACGGCCCACCGTGTCAGGGCGAAAGCCGCATCAGTAGCTCATCTCCGCTCTGTTCCGTTGGCAGACATCTGTCGGGCTGCAACTTGGTCTTCAAGCCAGACTTTTGCAGCCCATTATTGCCTGGAGAGGGAGTCCCATAGGGACAGTGCTTTCGGACAGGCGGTATTCCGTACTCTGAGGTTTAGGCAACTCCTACCCTCCTGCCCTTGTGTTGGGCTACCGTACGGGGGCGTTCTCAGAAGATATTCTTATCACGGATGCTGAGGCTCTTGAGAGGGAGCCATTTTTCAGCTTTGGGTTCCCGGTAGCCTAGAGCTAGGGAGTCCCATATGTGAGGACAGACTTCCTGCTTGGTCCTGGAGAAAGAGTAGTTACTCACCTGTAACAGGTGTTCTCCAGGAGCAGCATGAATCAGTCCTCACGACCACCCCCCCCTCAAGTTGCAGTCATATCATTCATTTTGATTTTTTGCTGTCTTTTAGCTATGTCATCAGACTGAGCAAGATGGCACCATTGGGCGGGAAGGGGACCGCGCATGCGCGCTGCATTCCCAAAGGCTTTCCTTGAAAGCTGGGGAAATGCTCCACACAAGGGCTCCGTCGGCACCGACGTCACCCATATGTGAGGGTTGGTTCCTGCTGCTCCTGGAGAACACCTGTTACAGGTGAGTAACTACTCTTACCGCTCAGGCCGAGAGGCATCAGAGTGGTTTACAATACTACATTTGTGTTACAGAAAAATGTGAAAGGAACGCCATTTATGAGATAGGCAAAGAAACAAGGAACAATGGAGAGGAGGGACCATCAGATTACCTTCGCAAACTACCGGCGTGACAGTTAGGCTCACAGCTTTTGTACGATTCTGATCGATCGCCACGGCCTCCCGCCTAAGGGCCATGCCAAAGGGCCCTCTGGCGAGCTCTCAGGCAAGGCCAGCAAGGTATGGGCACGCCTCCGGAGCGGCGGTATTAATGCCGGTGAGCAGGGCAGTTGATTGGCAGTCAGTGAGGTGAGGAGAGGTTTCCGCCCACACACCAAGATGTTTTCTGCTGCTTTCTCCGATCTCGAGTGCGCCTCCGAAGCAGCAGTATTAATGCCGGTGAGCAGGGCAGTTGATTGGCAGTCATTCTATTTGCTCTCTTGGCTGCCGCTGCACACTGGGTGGAGGGTTTTAAACATGTTATCCACGATGACACCTAAATCTTTTTCCTGGGTGGCGATTCCTAATGTGTAATCTTGCATCGTTTAGGAACAGAAGAAAGAGCTGGGCCTACACAGCTGAAGCAGGAACACACACAAGGCGGAGGCTGATAAAGTCACTGGTGCTCAATGTCTCATTAAAAGTTAGCACCCGTGACCTTAGCCTCCGCCTTGTGTGTGATCTTGCATCGTTTAACCATAGTTTGGGTTTTTCTTTCCTAGGTGCATAAACTTTGCACATGTCCACATTAAATTTCATCTGTCATTTGGAAGCCCAGACTTCCAATTTATCAAGATCCTCTTGCAATTTTCCACAATCCTCATGGGTTTTAACAACTTTAAATAGTTTTGTCTCATCTGCAAATTTGATAACCTCACTTGTTATTCATAAATGACCTGGAAAAGGGAATATGTCAAAAAGCAGCAGACCCAGCACAGATCCCTGGGGTACTCCACTAGTCACCTTTTTCCCCATTAGCAAAATTGGCCATTTAGCCCTACCCTCTGCTTTCTATCTTTTAACCAGTTCCTGATCCACAACATTACACTGCCTCCTATCCCATGACTTTTTAGTTTTGCCAAAAGTCTCTGATAAGGGACCTTGTCAAAGGCTTTCTGAAAGTCCAGATACACAATATCAACCGACTTACCTTTGTCTACCTGTTTATTCACACCTTCAAAAAAACATAACAGATTAGTAAGACAAGATCTTCCTTGTCTAAAGCCATGTTGGCTGTCTCTCGTTAAGCCATGACTATCTACATGTTCAGCAATTTTGTTCTCTATGATGGTTTCTACCATTTTTCCCGGTACTGACGTCAGGTTCACTGGTCTGTAGTTTCCCTGATCACCCCTGGAATCCTTTTTAAAAATTGGCGTTACATTGGTGATCCTCCAATCTTCAGGTATTACAGATGATTTTAAAGATTGCAGACCTGCTATTAGTAACTGTGAGCTATCTCATATTTCAGTTCTTTCATCCGGTCCAGGTGATTTGCTACTCTTCAGTTTATCAAATAGTTGTAATACATCTTCCCGGTGTATCAATATTTTTCAATTCTTCCGCAGTATTACCTTTAAATACCACTTCAGTCATGTGTAACATTCCTACATCTTCCTCAGTAAAGACTGAAGCAAATAATTCATTCAGTCTCTCCGCTATAGCCTTGTCCCCTCTTAGTGCCCCTTTTACCCCTCTATCATCTAATGGTCCAACTGACTCATGTTTTTTTGCTATGAATGTACTTGAAAAAGTCTTTACTACACGTTTTTGCTTCCATAGCAAGTTTCTTCTCAAATTCTCTCTTTGCCTGCCTTATCAATGCCTTGCATTTAACTTGCCAGTGCTTGTGCTCTTTTTTCCATTTCCTGAAAGATGCTTTTTTGGCAACAGCCTCTCTGACCTCAACTTTAAACCATGCTGGCAGTTTTTTGGACTTCCTTCCACTTTTCTTAAAGCATGGAATACAGCTGGTTTGGGCTTCCAAGATAGTATTTTTAAACACCCAAGCTTGATGAAAGTCTTTAACCTTTGCAACTGCTCCTTTTAGTTTTTTTTTTTTTGGGGGGGGGGTTCACTATTTTCCTCATTTTATTATAGTCTCCCTTTTGAAAGTTAAAAGGTTGTACTGTGGATTTCCTTACCATCCCTCTTCCATTAATTAAATCAAACGCGATCATGCTATGATCACTATTGCCAAGTGGCCCCAACACCCTTACCTCTTGCACCAGATCTGGTGTTCCACTAAGTATTAAGTCCAAAATGGCTTCCCCTCTGATCGGTTCATGAACCAGCTGCTCCAAGAAGCAGTCATTTATTTCATCTAGAAACTTTATCTCCCTAGCATGTCCTGCCATGACACTGACCCAGTCAATACCGGGGTAATTTATATCACCCATTATTATTACTGTTCTGTAACTTTTGTTAGCTTCCCTGATTTCTTTGAGCATTTCATCATCCATTTCTTCATTCTGGCCAGGCGGTCGATAGTACACCCCCACTGCCATCGCCTTCCCCTTTTTACATGGAATTTCAATCCATAGAGATTCTACAGCAAATTTTGTTTCCTGCAAAAAACTTTAATCCTTTGTGACTCAATGCCCTCTCTAACAGAGTGCAACCCCTCCACCAATTTGATCAGCTCTATCATTATGATATAGTTTGTACCCAGGTATCACAGTGTCCCACTGGTTGTCCTCCTTCCACCATGTCTTGTCAGATATCAATCATATCTAACTTCTCATTTAGTGCTATACATTCTAACTCTCCCATCTTATTTTTTAGACTTCTAGCATTTGTATACAAGCATTTTATTGACACTATTTTATTCATATTACCGTATATACTCGAGTATAAGCCGAGTTTTTCAGCACATTTTTTGTGCTGAAAAACGGCCCCCTCAGCTTATACTCGAGTCAACGTCTTGCAGATGTCTAGCAGGGGGCAAGAATGTTTTTTGCACAGGGCCCCGCGTTTCAGGGGGCCCCGCGCAAAAAACATTCTTCATCCCAAGTTTAAAAAAAAAAAAAACAACCCAGCTGCTTCTGCCGCGGCAGTATCAAGAGTGCCGCCGCCGCCACGGGGCCCCCCCGGCAGAGCCTCCCTGGATTGCCTCCCTGCATCGCAGCCTATCCCCGGACGTGGGCTTCTTCCAGAGTCGCGAGAGTTTCCTTTCTCGCGGCTCTGTTAATCCCGCCGGGGTTGATGGGAAATCCCATCAGCCCCGGCGGGATTAACAGAGCCGCGAGAAAGGAAACTCTCGCGGCTCTGGAAGAAGCCCGCGTTCGGGGATAGGCTTCGATGCAGGGAGGCTCTGCCGGGGGGGCCCCGCGGCGGCGGCGGCACTCTTGATGCTGCCGCGGCAGAAGCAGCTGGGTTGGTTTTTTTTTTAATTTGGGTTGATAGGGCGGAAGGGGGTTTAGGACTGGTAATGGGGGGGAGGCCAAGACTGGAAGTGGGCTGATAGGGGAGGGTTAGGACTAGTAATGGGCCATGGGGGGGGGTGCTAAGACTGGAATTGGGCTGATGGGGGGGGGTTAGGGCTGGTAATGGGCTATGGGGGGGGGCTGACTGGAAATGGGCTGATGGGGGGGTTAGGACTGGTAATTGGCTATGGGGGGGGCTAAGACTGGAAGTGGGCTGATGGGGGGCTAGGACAGGTAATGGGCGATGGGGGGGCTCAATGGAAATGCGCTGATGGGGGGGTTAGGACTGGTAATTGGCTATGGGGGGTGCTAAGACTGGAAATGGGCTGATGGGGAGGTTTAGGACTGGTAATGGGTTTATGGGGGGGCTAAGAATGGAAGTGGGCTGATGGGGAGGTTTAGGACTGGTAATGGGTTATTGGGGGGGGCTAAGACTGGAAATGGGCTGATGGGGGGTTAGGACTGGTAATTGGCTATGGGAGGGGTTAGGACTGGTAATGGGCTATGGGGGCTAAGACTGGAAATAGGCTGATGGGGGGGCTAGGCCTGGAAATAGGGTGATGGGGGGGTTAGGATGTAATGGGCTATGGGGGGGCTAGGACTGGAAATGGGCTGATGGGGGGTTAGGACTGGTAATGGGCTGGGGAGGCTAAGACTGTTAATGGGCTGGGGGGTTGCTAGGACTGGAAATGGGCTGAGTGGAAGGAGGGCTTGAACTGCAAATAGCTGATGGGGACGGGGGCTTGGAATGGAAATGGGTTGTGAGGGGGAGGGAGCTAGGACTGGAAATGGGTGAGTGGGGGGGGTCTAGGACAGGAAATGGGCTGAAGGAGGGGCTAGAATAGGACTGGAAATTGGCTGTTGGGGGTGTGTGCTAAGATTGGAAATGGGCTGTGGTGGGGGTTTGGATTGAAATGGACTCATGAAGGGGCTAGAACTGGAAGTAGGCTCATGGGGGGCTTGGATTGGAAATGGGCTGAGTGGAGGGGAGCTAGGATTTGACATGGGCTGATGGGCTCATGGGGGGCTGGGATTGGAAATGAGCTGATGGAGGGACTCGGATTGGACTGGAAATAGATGGGGGAGCTAGGACTGGAAATAGGCTGATGGTGGGTCTAGGATAGGACTGGAAATGGGCTTATGGGGGGCTAGGACTGGAAATGGGCTGATGCGGGAACTAGAAGGGAGCGGATGCTGGGTGGGACTGGAACTAGAATGGAGCTGATGTTGGGGGAGGATTAGAATGGGATGGAGCTGGGAGAGTGAAATGGAGAGGGGAAAAATATTTTGTGTGGGAGGGAAGACAAATCTACAATTGGCCGGATATTGGGAGAGTAAGTGGGGATTGAGAATGGGGGGGTAAAATTTGAGTAGATGAAATAGGAATGAGGAAAGAGCAAAAGGAGAAAGATTAGTATGTTAAAGCAGATGTAGAGAGAGAATGGAAAAAAACTAGAAGAGAGAAGAAAAGACAAATGGAGAGTTAGCGGAAGACACAAAGAAACCAGAAGAAAGTGACTGGAGCAATTGCAGCTGAAAAAAATGCACAAAAGGTAGAAAAATATCTCTTTATTTTGAATTAATTAATTTATTTAACATTTCTTCTATACCGCGCAATTAAAATCAGCGCGGTATGCATCGAACAAAAATACTGCAATGTACAGAAACACATTGAGTTTACAAAGAACAGGGAATTGAACATGAGATCGAAACCGGGGAAACTAAATACATGTTAACTCGAAACTATGCACAATACTCTAATATAAATGGGTGTTGCATTGATTTTGTGAAGATGCAAATTAGTGGTTGGTTGGGCTTGAGTGGGGACTACCTATTATATCTGTGGTATTGACGTTCAGGGGCGGCTGGGGTATGAGGGAAGCTTGCTGGTTGTGCTTTTATCACTGGAAGTTTCTGGGTAACATTTTGTGAACAGGTGGAGTTTTAAGGCTTTTCTGAATAGGAAGAGGCTTTTAATACCACGGATTTCATGGGGGAGTGCATTCCAGTTTAAAGGGGCGAATATGGAGAAGGCTCTGTTGGAGGTAGCCTTTGTGCATGTAGTTATTAGCTTGGGGACTACTAATGTGTTCAGTGCAGTAGACCTTCTGTTTCTATTTTCCAGGGTACCATGGACTAGCTTGCTGATTGGCGTAGGGGGGTAGTTATTTAGGGCTTTGAAGGTGAGGACCAATGACTTGTATTGGAGCCTGGCATGTAAAGGTAGCCAATGCAAATCCTTCATGATGGGCGTTATGTGGTCGGATCTTGACGATCCAGAGAGGACTCTTGCGGCTGCATTCAAAGCTAGGCGGAGCGGGTTTAAGGTTTGATACCATATTGTTTTTGTTGACCCCATTTTCCACTTACAGAGCTATTTTACTGTTTTTCGTTTAAATAAATATTCATGTAATTTTATTGGTCTCTATCTTTATTTTTTACATTGACTAGTAGGTGCCTCATTTCCCACCCTCGGCTTATACTCGAGTCAATAGTTTTGCCCAGTTTTTTGTGGTAAAATTAGGTACCTCGGCTTATATTCGGGTCGGCTTATACTCGAGTATATACGGTAGTCTGGTTATCGGTAGGCAGGGGTAATTTGGAATCTTTAAGCTCTGTCTGCTCTGTACTCAAGGGCATTTGGGCTACCTTTGTCTTTACTGGAATCTCTCTGCTGATGTGCTCTAACTTAATTTTTTTGTTAGTATCCTTCAAGGATACATTGTTACGAACCATGCGCTCTTGGGCGACTGTCGGCTTTCCCCTATTATCTAGTTTAAAAGCTGCTCTATCTGATTTTTAAAGGTTAATGGCAGAAGCCTGGTTCCATCCTGGTTACGGTGGATCCCATCCCTTCAGAAAATCCCTCCTTTCCCCAGAATGGTGCCCAGCTCATAACAAATCCAAAACCCTCATCCTTGCACCACTGTCTCATCCACGCATTGAGACTCCGGAGCTCTGCCTGCCTTTTGGGTCCTGCACGTAGAATGGGAAGCATTTCGGAGAACGCTACCCTGGAAGTTCTGGATTTCAACTTCCTACCTAAAAGCCTAAATTTAGCCTCCAGAACTTCCCTACCACGTTTTCCTATGTCATTGGTACCAACATGTACCAAGACAGCAGACTCCTCCCCAGCTAGGACTGAGCCACAGGATATGTTATGGTAGCCATACGGGCGGGGGTGGGGCATCTCCTACCCTGATAGCGTCCCTGGATTCCCCAAATGGCAGGCTGGAGGAAGGAGACACCCCCCCCCCCCCGAAGGCATCCTATCCTCTGTGACTGAGGCAGAATCAGTCTGAAGGGAGAGAGATGTTCCTCAGGGTGTGCAGCACAAGTGGAGCAGATCCTGTCTTCCAGAGCCTTTTGTTCGCAGCTGCAGACAATGCACCTCTGCAGAGATGAGGGCACTGCAACTCGGGGCTTTAGGGAGCTGAATGAGGCCAATTTGAGGCTGACCCTGCAAAACCACCACTGTTTCAATAAGGTAAGGCTGGGAAAAACTGCCCAAAGTTGAGAGAGAAAATGGCTAGAATCTCAAAATGGCCAAAAGAGTAGCTGCGCACCACACGGCAGCCCCGAGGGAATGAGAGAAGGGCAGGGATGAAACCTGAAGGCAGCAGTGGCAGAGAGTAGTGACGAAAAATACCCCCTCCTCCGGTTCCAGTGCAGGGAAAGAGACGAGTCTTGTTATCGCTTGCAGATTGTTTTCGGCTGTGGTGGGGGGTTGGTCAGAGAATATCACTCACTGTGAAACCTGAAGCTGAGGAGAGCTACTGTAAGCAGAGAAGAGCCAAGCAGGCAGTGCTGGTCTGAAAATGTAGTTTAAACTCTCTAGCAACTATTTTTTATTGCAAAGCAAACGTGAAGTTCTTCTTGGCTGAGAGACACAGAAGGCTCTCCTATGAAGCAGGCTGCAGAGGTCTTCTTGACCAGGAGCTTGACCCAAAAAGGGCTGTGCGAAACTCCAGGGGGCACCTCAAGTGTGCCCTGGAGACATCCACAGAAAGAATGCACTGACCAATCACTCAAGAGAAACTGTCAGAAGGAAAAGAAGAACACCATCATCTGCTGGAATAAGACATACTAAAGGCAACCCCTAAGGGTACAGCTATATATGCCAGGGCTGAACCAATCAAGTTTCTGGCACTTTCTTTGTCTCTAACATCTGCTCGCAGGGGGACTTAACCCACTTGTCTGTACTGGTCTAGCAGGATGAATTGGAAAAAAGCTTTTTGCTGGTTCCACCTCGCTTCTGTTTGTGCACATACATTGCAACACCACCCCATCTCTGGCCAAATTTCACCCCCAGAAATGCTTATGCACTATCTTGTCAGCACACATACTTCTGTCTCTGGCCAAATTTCACCCCCAGAAATGCTTATGCAATATCTTGTCAGCGCACATACTAATGTGTATTAAGCAACACGATTTCACCAGAGTTCTTGCCTATGAGTAAAATATGCTTTACATGCAGAAGATGCCACCTAATTGTGGAAGGGTTCTTTTGTGCCCCACCCCCCACACGAGTAATGCACATTTTGGACATTGCCATAGGTTCTCATGATGGTATGTGTACCCTGCATCTGTATCTGGCGTGTATGTTGGCCTGCCCCATGTATGTGGAAACATAGAAACATGATGGCAGAAAAAGACCACATGGCCTATCTAGTCTACCCTTCCATATCAACTACATTAGTCCCCTTTTTTCCTTTTTTGTCCCAAGCTATTTTGAATTCAGATACTGTCCTTGTTTCTACTGCCTCCACCGGGAAACTATTCCACGCATCTCTCACTCTTTCCGTAAAAAAATATTTCTGCATATTACTCCTGAATCTATCCCCTTTCACCATCATCCTACTGTATGTCCCCTTGTAGCAGAGATTGCCTTCAATTGAAATGCTCTCCTGTGCATTTATGCCACAGAGGTATTTACATGTCTCTATCACTTCACCTCTATCCCACCTTTCCTCTAAGGTGTACATAGTGTGATGCAGTGACCGGTACAGAACCTATGGTAATAGGGGAAAAAGAAGAGCTTACCTTGGAATCGCATAGGCAGCAAGCATATTCAGATTACAAGGAGCAAAAGAGTAGTGGAGCAAGGTTTCCACACACTAGTCATGACGCAGCAGAAAACCAAAAAGCTAATCAGGAGCACCTGTTCAGGGAAGCACGTACAGCGTGCAAAAAACAGGAAGATAAAAACTGCTGGGAAATCACAGCAAGAGGAGGTGGCAGAGCAGGAGTCTCTGAGACGAGTGCAGGAGTCTCTCGGGCCAGAGAGGGCAGCGTCCTGGGAGTGAGAAACCAGGTGGAAAGCAGTAGTCACAGACAGGAGAGCTTGCTGGATCCAGGAAGCAGTGGGTGTGTCCCGGTAGCAAGGAGCAGCAGGAAAAAGGTCTCTCCAGAACGTGGCTATAGAACTGCCCAGACTACTGGTGGCTGGAGGTCCCGAGAAAGAGCACTCCACAGCCCAAAGAGAGAAGCCCGGATAACAGAGGGAAGAGGGGAAGTTAGCTGCCACGGAGGAAAAGCTAAGTACTCTACTTTCCCTAGAGGGCAAGAGGTGGGCACAGCCAGTAAAGCGAAGGCTAGAAGCTTAGAGGAAAATCCTCATTACTGGAAAGAGAGAGAATTCCCAGGAGAAACTGCCCAAGGTACAGGTGCCCAGAACCCTGTCTATATAGAGCAGTTTCCTGCTAGAATAACCGGTGTCTCACAAGGAGGGAGTTGGGATAATACCAGCTGTAAGGATTGTTACCCACCTGAAAACCCAGACTGTGAGCCAATGCAGTGGGAAAACGCTAGCTGTGATTTGGAATCCAGTCCCATGGATTGCACACTATGTTTCTCAGATGAGATTGAATCTTTATGTTGAACAAGCAAGCTGAAGCACTGTGATAATTACTTGGAGAAAAGAGTTTATTTTGCTGTGAAGAAACAGTTGTTTTGTTTATCCTCTGTTGCTGTTAAAAAGGAAGTCTTTAAGGGAAGGGGAATAAAGCCCTGTATTTATTTTTGCCTATAACACTCGACTACAGACTGTTCTTACATTAGAAGGCAACTAGCGCCTCACGGCCCTAGGCGGCTGCCTAATAGGGACGTGGAGGTGCGTCACAATAGAAACATAGAAATATGACAGAAAAATACCACATGGCCTATCTAGTCTGTCCTTCCATATCAACCACTACAACAGTCCCCTTTTTACCTTTAGAGATCCTCTGTGTTTGTCCCATGCTTTTTTGAATTCAGTTACTGTCCTCATCTCTACCACCTCCATTGGGAGACTATTCCACGGATCCACTACTCTTTCCGTAAAGAAATATTTCCGCATCTCACTCCTGAATCTATGCCCCTTCACCCTCACCCCATGTCCCCTCGTAGCAGAACTTGCTTTCAATTGAAAGAGGCTCTCTCCCTGAACATTTATGCCACAGAGATATTTAAACATCTCAATCATATCACCTCTATCCCGCCTTTCCTCTAAGGTGTACATATTAAGATCCTTAAGTCTGTCCTCATATGCTTTATAATGAAGACCACTAACCATTTTAGTAGCCTCCCTCTGCACTGACTCCATCCTGTTCACATCCTTTTGAAGGTGGTGTCTCCAGAATTGCACACTATACTCCAAATGAGATCGCACCATATACGAAGGCACTATCACCTCCTTTTTTCTGCTAGCCATTCCTCTCCGTATGCACCCAAGCATCCTTCTAGCTTTTGCCGTCGCCTTTTCTACCTGTTTAGCTACTTTAAGATCATCAAGTAGATCATCAGACACAACCACGCCTAGGTCCCGTCTTCTTTAGTGGACAAAAGTACTTCATCCCCTATACTATATTGCTCCCTTGGATTGCTGCAGCCCAAATGCATGACCTTACATTTTTTAACATTAAATCTCAGCTGCCAAATTCTAGACCATTCGTCAAATTTAGCTAGATCCCTCCTCATGTTATCTACACCTTCCTGGGTGTCTACTCTATTGCAGATTTTGGTATCATCCGCAAAGAGGCAAACCTTACCCGACAGCCCTTCCGCTATATCACTAACAAAGATATTAAAAAGAATCGGACCAAGGACAGATCCCTGGGGCACACCACTGGTAAAGCACAGTTACTTACCTGTAACAGGTGATCTCTGGGAACAGCAGGAATAAGTCTTCACATATGTGGGTACGTCGGTACCGACGGAGCCTGCGCAGGAACGCTCCCCAGCGTCCAATCAGAAAGCTTTTGGGAGCATTCCTCAGCGCCTGCGTGCTGCCTTCCCGCCTTTCCATCTGTCTCTCCTCAGTTGAGTTTCATAGCTGAGACAAAGGGAGAGAAAGAGGAAAGGAAGATAGATAGAGAGACAACTCCTAGGGGAGGTGGGTGGGTTGTGAAGACTTATTCCTGCTGTTCCCAGAGATCACCTGTTACAGGTAAGTAACTGTGCTATCTCCAGGAACAAGCAGGAATGAGTCTTCACATATGGGGACTCCCTAGCTGTAGATGCCAGGGGGAGATCCCATAAAATGCGTGTCCCTGGGACAGGACTGCACTTCCCACACATGGATCTCTGGCATCCCATGAGGGATGGTGGGTAGGAGTTGAAAAGAGAGGAGCTGTAGGAAAAACAGCTAACCTAAGGAGAGGAGTCCTTGGTATGTATGATAGTCACCATTAAAAATATTGAATGAGCAATCACAATATGGACCTTACCTACTGGATTGCAGGAAGTAGAGAGGCTGATGGAGTCTACTGGAGATTCAGTAGAGGAATCCTCAAGGTGACCTCACAGCAGTGAAGGTGAAGGTCCAAATCTGGAATTGGCAGGTGACCCAGGCGTCAACTGGGGTAGTATAAAAAACGGCAGGTCTTCAGTGGAAAGCTTTATGGGAAAAAGCTGAAAACTCTTTTAGCTACAGAGGCATTAGCATTTAGGAGTAAAAGAGGAAGACTGAACGATTTGGACAACTAGTCCAGTCCTGGAGGGAAGAAGGGGTATGGAAAAAAAGCCCGTATTCCCAAGGAGGACAGGTGTGTGAAGGGCTGAAAACCTCAGAACAACTGAAGATCTACGCTGTCTTTCCTAGCTGGTGAGAGATAGGAAAGACATTGAAGCATGGTGCTTCAGGGATAGCGAGATCTAGAGTAAAGTGGGAGCTGTCAGTACCACAGTAGTGGTTGTGTGCATAATACCCCCGACATACTGAGGGACAGTATGAACATATGCAAGCCCACTGTCTGGAACCTCTAGGAAGGTAAAACCTTATGCATAGAGAGTTAGGGAGATAAGTATGTAAATACATATCTACTCATAAGGCAGCATCTCGACAGATACATGTGTGTGTGTGTATATGTGTGTGTATACATACATACATACATACACACACATATATATATATAGGGGCATAACATATGCACACACAGCTTACAGACATATGTATCTATAGAAGTATAGAGAGATATATACATACATGAACATTTATGTCTGAGGATACATGTCTGCAACTGAGCAGATAGAGATATGCCCATAAGAACATTCAAATGAGAGATGTGAAGGAAAAAGATTCATCTAAGAACAAGAAGGTGGAACCTACTTGAGAAGATATATAGAGAATCTATTCCTCCTGGCTAAGATGGAGCAGGAATGCTATCCAGTGAAATAACCAGGATGGTTGCGTGAAAAACAGAGGATAATATCAGTCTGTAAACAGCAAGTCCTGAGTCTTGTAGAACTCTGACATGGTAAATGGACAGAAAACACATAGGAGGAGATACCAGGTTGACCCACTGGAGGGACACAAGGGGGTATCATGCGTTACTAGTAGAATATGTGCTGTCCATAAAGGAGTAGGATACCATGAGGACTAGCTGCAAGGAAAAAAGAGCATATTCCTGCAGGATTGGAAAACTTTTTGGATATTCATGCAGAAAAGGCTTATATCCTGTATTATAACAGGAGATAACAGGGTGTGGAGAAAACGGAGTTACTTACCTGTAACAGGAGTTCTCCGAGGACAGCAGGATAAGTCAGCCACACCTGGTGACGTCATCCGACGGCGCCGAGACGGAAGTACTCTCCATAGCTCAGAAGGGCTTTTCGCCCTTCTGAGCATGGGCCAACTGGCCCTGCCCCCTGTCCCGCCCCTAGCTAGCCAGTTCGTCACTAGTTGAGCCTTAGCCGCTAGGAGGCGGGTACTGGACCGAGGCCGAGACCTTTTCCAGGGGAGGAGGGCGGGTATGTGTGGCTGACTTATCCTGCTGTCCTCGGAGAACTCCTGTTACAGTTAAGTAACTCCGTTTTCTCCAAGGACAAGCAGGATGAGTCAGCCACACCTGGTGCCTCCCAAGCTGTAATGCGATGCGGTGGGAAGGGGGAGGCCGATATAGGTTCTGAGACACGATATCAGGGCTGGAGTTTAAGATGTGCCCTAAATACCTGGTGGTGGCGTCAGTGCGCCATGTGCCGACCAATGTGCAGTGTGCAGTGCTAATGGGTGTGCGCCCATGAGAAGTGAGCTTATAGCAATACTGCGCGTGTGGCCGCTGGGTGTGAATGTGCCGTCACACTTGGTTGTGAGGGCTATGGTCTGATGAGCAGCTGCCGAGAAGGTCTAACGGCAGAGATGCCAGCAGGTCCTCAATGTGAGTTACCCACTGCGTGCGGGGATAACGACGGTATCAACGCTGGAAGCGTGTGGCAAGGCCCGGGCATGAGACGTGACTAAGTTCATGACTTGGTTAGGAGTGCCCGGGTAGCAGCCTAGACCTTAAGACTGCTAGGCAACGCATTTGTCCATGTGGTATGCCGCTTGCAGGTGTCCCTGCCCAAGGCATGGGACACAGGTTGTGGATGCATCCTTGACAGGTTGTCGATGGATCCTCTGGCACAGTTAAGTCCTGTGCTTGCCTTTGGCCTGGTTTGGGCCTCTGCGTATGGCCATGACCGTTCCATCCTATGGCAGAGCATGCGGGATTTCAATCGCTAGGCGATGCCATGACCGGTTGGTCAGGTTTAATGAAGGACGAGTTGGGCCCTTTTACTGATCCTGGGCAAGAGCTCCAGAGGTGCGTAAGCGCGACCGCCATGACCTGGCCCAGCGGCTTGGTGGCAGGAGTCACAGCTGGGACTGAACCTGTGACCTTCTGCTCCTGAGCACACTGTCTGTGTTGCCACGGTGGTTGTTGCTTGTCGAATCCAGGCATGAGTTTAACAACATACTTAGAGTCCAATTTGCGTGGGCAGGAGTGCTTGGATGCTGGTGTCTGCCGCGTCTTTGGGGCTGTCCCGGAGGAGCTGATGGACGGGTAGAGCGGAGATGGTGGAGGACAAGACTGGTGCGCCGCAATCCTGATATTCAGCATGGTCCTTAGATGAAGACGCTTCGCAACCTCATCGAGGAGCTTACTGTCCTTGTCCAGAGGTGCATAACTCCAGTCGCCATTCTAACTACCTGACCCAGTCGGGCCCAGTCCTCCCCGACTCAGGGCAAGACCAAGTTAAGTTTCCTGTTATAATGTAAGCACCCATTGTCCTCTGAATGTGCAACCTTTGTTATATGTAAACCGCACTGACAACAAATAGCGCGGTATATAAAAGATGTTAAATAAATCAATAAATAAATAAGTTAGGAGAGAAACAAAGCACGCAGGTGCGGATGGCCTGGCTCTGACTGTATGAAACAGTTGCCCTTCCTGCTCCCCGCGAGGCGGGCAGGGCGCTTTGTGGTCAGCCCACCGATGGGAGAGGAGATCTGTTGCGAGTTCCTACCTGCAGGTAGTAAAGAAGGTTTATGTGACGTGTCCAAGTGCCCAAGGGTCTTCGTGGGGAATGGACCCAGGTCTCTTACTACAAGGCTACTCCTCCACTCTTGCATTCGAGTCGGGGGTCTGCCTGGATGGGTGGGTTTGAGTCCTTCTTGTGGAGAAGAGGGAACCTGTTCCCTTTCTGTGAAGGGGTGAGACTACGGCCGGGCCTGTAGTCAGGTATTGAATATGTGATCTTATATGCAATGTGATCCCATGAGCGGTTTCGACCTCACCACCTTGCACTCATGCCCACAGAACTGGGTTTAGTGCCGCAGGGCTCTGTCACCGTGCACTATGGGCCATAGTGGCCTGGTTTCGGTGCCATAGGACTCTTGGGTTCAGGGCCACAGATGTCGCTGATGGGGCCTGTGTAGTGCAGTGTTTCCTTCTGCAAGGGAAGCAGGTGGTGGCAAGCAGCCCAGAGGGCTTGAGCTATAGCCTGGAGCTCTGTGGTTAATTTGCTGGGCGTTCTTCGCTGGCACCCAGCTGTCCTGAGTGCAGAGGTCACCACCATGGGCCCCCTCCACCAATGTGGAGGCACCCGTTTCGAGGATCCCCCACGGTGTAGGTGTCTGGAAGGGCGTTCCAGCCCATAGATGCGGGAGGGTGTCGATGCAGCCGAGTGCTATTTGTTGTAGGCTAGGGAACTGGAGACAATCATCCTGTCTAGCAGGGAGCCTGTGGTCTGTGACCACTGAGAGCAGAGCGCCGACTGCACTGCCCGCATGGGAAGACGTCTGGGTTGATGTTTACCTTGATGCTATACGTCCCAGTAGAAGAGCATGTGCTGGGCAGATGCTGGGCGGCAGTGCACTCTGCAAGTGCCTAGAGTGCACTCTGCAAGCGCCTGGAGATGCAGGGCTCTGTCCCAATAAGAAGCCTTGGTCTAGATGGTGTCCAGCTGCCCTTACGAACTCCATGTTTTGGGTTGGCTGGAGATGAGACCTTGGGTAGTTGACTAAGAACCCGAAGTGTTCTAGCACAAGGATAGTGCGTCCTGTCACTTGTTGTGGCTTTGGCGGCTGTGTTGGCCATTACCGGTGATCCAGATAGGGGAGATGAGGCCCCTTTGCCACTGTCCTTGATACATTAGCCCGAGGACAAGCGGTGATCCATTCATGAATAGGAGCAGTAGCGAACTGCGGAGGGGGCCTGCAAGCCCACTGGCACTGCACCCTGCCATCTCGGGTCGCAGAATTTTCAGTCGGTGGCTTGCTACTGCTGCTGCGGTGGCTTGCTACTGCTGCTGCTCCTCAGGATCGTTCTAAGGGTGAACCTCAGACAGCCTTAATAGTAACCACACTGGGGAATCAACTAATGACTCCTGGTTTAGCAATGTATAACCATAGTGCTACATCTCTCCTCACAAGGTGTGGGTTGGGGAAGCAGGTCTGCCTCGAAACCGAGGAGTGGGTTTCGTTGCAAAGGACAGCTAGCTAATAGCACTCTGGGCAGGAGGTACCCATGTAAACCGATCTGGGTGGAGGGCAGAACCAGCTGGCGGTGCCATTCAGGTCTCCCGTGGAAACTTGTTTTTCGGGATGGCCGAAAGAACATCAGGAACCGCCTCTGGCCTCACTGCTTACGGAGTATCAAGGTTGCTAGGGTCAATGACCAGCGCAAGCTGCAAGAGAGCAATAGGCACCAAGGGGGACAGTGAACTCGATCCTTAAAGCGATATCCGATCTGGCCTCTCCTACGCAATGGATCTCTCTGACCGGAGAATTACAGGGAGAGAGTTGGAGATCGCACCTAGCAGCTTTTCACCTCAGTGTATGCAATGCCTCAGCGAAACTTGTTCATTTGGCACTGTGGGGGATTGACCTCTGATCCCTGCATCATTGGTCATGATCTTAACCATTGTATGGGAACTGGGTTGGCAGGGGCCCCCTGCTGGGATTTGAACCTGTGACCTTCTGGTCCTACAGGCACTGGCGAGCAATTTACGTTCTCGCAGCTTCTAATCGCTGCTTACATAAAGGGCGCCGAGAATATGGTGACCGGTTCGCAGGGGCCACAGCTGGGGCTTGAACCTGCGACCTTCTGCTCCTGAACACACAGATTGTGTGTACTGCACCCCACTGTGGCCACTGGAGTAACACGCTGGTCAGTACTAGGATTTACGTGCAAGCGCCGCAAGAGACTGGAAACAGTCCGGGAGCATACGGAGCTCAGCGGTCAGTGGCTACTGGGCTTAGCCTCCTCGGCATGGGGGATCGGAGTGAGACTGGACAGGCACCACCAGTGCTCTGTCAAGCACCCAAGCCCAGTGGTGGGACAAGGAACTGCTACAGTAGAGTGGAGTGTAGCTGTATCAGCTCAGCCAGACACTCCCACCAGCTCCGGGTTTGCCTTGACATGTGGATGCGAAGTTCTGACTTCTACTGGGATCAGACTTACACTTCCATGCAAGGGAGGGACTCAGCGTGGAGTGCATCAATGAGCACTTAGGGAGGAGGGCTAAGGCAACATTACCCAACAGTTAATGCCTCAGCCATTAGGCGGGTGGGGATTGGACCCATGACTCCTGCATCATCGGCCGGTGTCTTAACCATTGGACTGCCGCTCTGTTCCACTGGAGGCAGCTAGGTCCTGGAGCTGTGTGAGGAGGGGTCGCACCACGCAGCGCACTGCATCTCCTCCCCGGCACATTTTGTCCCTGAATCTCTGCTTGCCCCCGTAGGCGCTGAGGCAGGCGCAATAGTCATCGAGGCAGGCGCGATAGTCATCGAGGCAGAGTCACAGGTACGGCTGGCGTGCCGGCGCCAACGGCGTCGTCAGCAAGGGAGAGACCAAGACGGGCTCCAAATGCTAGGGCAGGAGTGCCTCAGCAGTCTTATTCATTGGGCATAGTGGGGGATTGAACCCATGACCCCTGCACCATCAGTCAGTGTCTTCACCATTGCTACACTGCTGTTTTTCCGGTGAACAAAGGGCTTCCCTGTCACCCCTCCGCTCATAGACAATGAGCTCCCCACCAGTGATGAGTGTTGGCCTTGGAGCCTGACCGCAAGGAGGGAGGGAGGGAGGGACTGCTGCAAAACTGCAGTATTAGTGGCTGGCGCCGTGCACATCAATCTAATGGGGGGGCCGTCGGTGATTCCTCTCCGCGCCGCCGGCGGGCCGGCGCTGTTTCTCGGCACGGTGAGGCTCCGGCGCCATCTCTGCGGCAGCCAAAGGGGCCGAGGGTGAGCATGACCCTATGCTCAGCCAAGGCGCCACGGATAGGATCGACGGCGCCAGCCAATGGCGCTGCCGGGGTGCCAAACAATACAGACCAATCCTGCCGAGGGGCGTGTCTGCAACTTGCCCAATCCTGTAGATGGGGGCGGCGGCATGCAGAGCAGCCTGGCTGGGCAAGATGGCCGCCCCCATGAATTACACGAGGGATGGAGGCCGGAGGGTTAGGCCTGTCCCACGACCTAGTGCTGCTGCCTCACCTCCGGAGAAGAATTCTGGGATCCGGCGTGGAGACGCCTCCCGCGGGTGGCAGCATCAAAGCAGCAACAGCGAGCCGTGGGGCGGCAGAGATCGGGAGCATTTTTCTGCTGGGCCAGACTGAGGAGACCGTGAGTAAACTACGGGAGAGGCGTGCCTGTTCTGCTTACGGCCATGCAGCCCACTCTGCAGAAGACGCCGAGCACATGGTGGAGGCCTTATTTAGGGATCCGTTGTTTCTGCCGACCAGGGGAGAGAGGCAGGAGGCTGGCCGGGGATGGAGGCCTTACTTAGGCACGTCCTGGGCTGCTGCGTTCTCCGGGATCCGTTGTTTCTGCCGACCTGGGGAGAGAGGCAGGAGGCTGGCCGGGGACGGAGGCCTTATTTAGGCACGTCCTGGGCTGCCGTGGGCTACCGGCTGTTTTCTTCTCAAGCCCATTCTATTCAGAGTCCTCTGCTTCTAGGCTACTGCTGCCTGGAAGTTTTCCTCTCAAGCCCATTCTTTTTAGAATCCTCTGCTTCTGCGCTGGAGAAAAGGTTTCTGATGATATATAACTTAGGAATCTAGAAGGATTATGTGTATTTCAGTTGGAGAGTAGAGAGGTCCGTCTTGCTGGCAAGGCGGAAGAACTGAAACTGGCTAGCTAGGGGCGGGACAGGGGGCAGGGCCAGTTGGCCCATGCTCAGAAGGGCGAAAAGCCCTTCTGAGCTATGGAGAGTACTTCCGTCTCGGCGCCGTCGGATGACGTCACCAGGTGTGGCTGACTCATCCTGCTTGTCCTTGGAGAACCCTCACAGTCGTGGAAAATGACTGAGGAGCCTTTCCCAACCATATAGAATAGTCATTAGAGACAAAACCCCATGCTCTCTAGCAAGGGCCCATAGTAGAAAGCTTCTCTGAAGATTGCAGAGAGCATCATGCAGGAGAATTAGGAAATAAAACTGACTGTAGATCAGCTGTGCTGCCAAATCCAAGAAAATGGAGATGGCAAGAAAAAAAGATAGTGTGATAAGCCTGAAGTGATTAGTGCTTTCATCTATCTTGGATAATCCTATCTTGGAATCACTACTAAGGCGAGACAGAAAGTGGTGGAAGACAGACTGGAAACCTGTGGAAACGTACCAGTAGTTTAATCACTGGAACTCCTGCATGGGCAGCTGCTGAATGAGACAGCAGAGAGAATCTCTCTGTGTAGAACAGAGAGAACAGACAAAAGGAGAGGAGAAAGTCCTGTCCCTGTTTAATGACCCAGAGGAAAGAAGGGAATTTATTCAAGGGAAAAAACTCTACACTGGAATGAAAGGCTAGAGAAGCCCTGCAGTGATATGGTACCACTCATTCAGGGGAAACCCTGGATGAGAGGGTAGAGAAACAGGAGCTGAAGGGTGACTTACCATATGGTAAGTCTGCAGAAGGAAAAAATGTTCATGTTGGGACAGAAAACTATCATAGGATAGTTGTTAACTTCTCTTCTTGGTAGGAAGAGGAGGAGAACTCGTGACCCATAGACATGAATATCCTGACAGCTCAGCATATCTAGGAGGAAAAAGATGTCCTGAAGAAAGGAATCCATGTGTAGAGTTTTGAAGGAAAAAACAGTGAAAAAACTTCTGCTAAGAAGAAGTTAACTGTAGGTTGTAACCTTCAGGAACCTATGGTTGCTGGGTTTGTTCAGCCTGGCTAGGGTTTGGATTCTTCAGACCAGGGCGAGGTTTCCCCTGCTTGGGAACATCTGTATGATGGGCAGGAGAAGAGTGAAACCTTCTTTTCCTAGGGAAAGAAGGTTTGGTAGGACATTTCCTACCTACTGGGGAAGGAGAAGGCTTAGGATGGCCTCCAGAAACAGGGAAGTCAGTGGAGCAATGAGCAACCTGACATAAAGCCTCCCTATTGAAGAGATTTTCTCCAGTACATGGAGTATTACCCAGTCTTTGTTGTGCCCATCTGTTCAAGTCTGAAGCCTGGAGCCAGGCTCTATGTCGTGCTCCTATGGCTATAGCAGAGGTTCTGCTAACAGACTCAAAAGAGTCTAGAGAAGCACGAGAAAGAAACCAAGAGATATTTTGGCTATGACTAAGAAGTAAGGAATAGTCTGCAGCCTTGGGCTCTGATAGAAAAGGAATCAAAAGAGATAATTTCTTTGTGACCTCCTGGAGAGATAGACTCATTTAAAAAATATAAGAGATAATCCTTGTTGCCAGCATAGATGTTTGGAAGGTTTGACGTCCAAAGTCATCAAGTGCTCTAGATGCACGACCTGACGGATAAGAAGAATGCTTCTTCTTGCTTTTTACCTTCCTCATTGCTGATTCCACTACAATGGAATGATGGGGAAGTTGAGTCTTTTGAAACCCTGGAGAGGGGGGCACCTGATACAGAACATCAGTTGCTGTAGAAGGTGAGGAAACCCTTAAAGGTGTTTCCCATATTCTCAGAAAAAGATCCTGCAAAGAATGATGTAAAGGAAGCATTATATTTTCCTTTTCTGCAGGAGAGCCTTGAGTAGGATCACAGCCAGGGATAGGAATAGCAAGGAATGTTGCCATGTCAAGGAGAAATTTCTGAAAAGAAATATCTCCAATGGGAACCATCCCTGGATAGGCTAAAGTTGAAGCAGCAGCCTGGGCACCAGAGGATGTACTGGTCCGGTGCAGAAAAAGAGCCCCACTAGATGGATACTGGTACTGGCAGTTACGACTTGAGACAGTCAGTACTGTATCGTCCATGCCAGGTATCGACTCCAAACTAGGTATAGAAAGGAGCGATCCTGGTGAAAAAGGCATGGAAGTGGCTGGTCCCGATGTTACTGCAGGAACCGGCATCGATACCGATACCGGTAGCTGTGCCGGAATCGGAGGCGATAACGCCATTGAAGTAGTCATCGGAGGCTGCTCAAGCAGTACCGAGGCAACCAAAAACCCTTGGTGAGTATCCTCGGTACTGCACATCCGGAATCGATAAACGTCGGTTCCGAGACGCGTCAGTACCGTCTTCTAGACTAGATATCGATTCCAGACTCGGCATCGAAGGGAGCGAGTCTATCGATGCATGTCTAGAGGGTACCGACGTCGGTGGTGGTATCGGCGATGCTGCCGATACTGGAAAGTCAATCTGGGACGTAACGATCGGTCCCAAAGGTACGAGAATGCCAGATGACGATCCCTGGCGAAGAGTGAATTACTCAACACCAGTGCCGATGCCGGGGTATCGGTACCGCTCGAAGCGGATGCCACCACCGAGCATGGCTCAGGTATGTTCTGTGAGGGGTGAGCCCCAGGAACAACCTGAAACCCCTGAAAGGCTTTGGAGACCGAAGACTCCCGGCGGGGTTTTGAAGCCAATAGGGTCTTGAGGGCAAGGCCAGAGCAGTCATCATGCTTGGCATGAGACCTACCACTCAAGGATTGGCTAGTCTTAACAGACTGTTTGTGGGTTACCTGATCCTGTAGAGAAGAATTGGTCGGTGCCCTGACACTGGAAGGGAACTCTGTATCGAGGGGAACTCGAAATGGAAAATTTCTTCTCATAAAATTGTAGCCTAATGGCTCCGGAGGAAAAGGGTCAGGACCCAAACAGGTTAGACACCAGTTATTGGAGTCTAAAAAGAAAACTGTATTTCCACAGTTAAGGCACTTCTTAGGAGAAGAAGGCTCCATGATGGAGAGGCCTTACAGGCCCAAACATTTAAGACAGAAACTGAGGGAAAACTCTCCCTGAGTTTGAGAAAAAGAAAAGAAAAAAAACCACCGGCGGTACCGGTGGAGGCGGGAAAAACAGCCACGACCACAAGAAAACAAAGAATTAAAGAAGAAATTTTCTGCGGTGACAGGAGTACGTCCTGCCGGCTCCGCGGAAAAACGAAAACTGAGGAGACAGTTGGAAAGGCGGGAAGGCAGCACGCAGGCGCTGAGGAATGCTCCCAAAAGCTTTCTGATTGGACGCTGGGGAGCGTTTCTGCGCAGGCTCCGTCGGTACCGACGTACCCACATATGTGAAGACTCATTCCTGCTTGTTCCTGGAGATCATCCTTCTTCTCAGAGTGAGCTCCATTTACCTGTACTCTTTGTCGCCTCCCACCCAACCAATTTCTAACCTAAGCAATAACTTTAGGGTCCATCCCTAGGGTGCTCAGTTTGTTTATAAGTTGCCTGTGATGAACAGTGTCAAAGGCTTTACTGAAATCCAAATACACCACATCTAGGGCTCTCCCTCGGTCCAACTCCCTGGTCACCCAGTCAAAGAAATCAATCAGATTTGTCTGACAAGACCTGCCTCTGGTGAATCCATGCTGCTTCGGATCCTGTAATCCGCTGGACTCCAGAAACCCCACTATTTTCTCTTTCAGCAGCATTTCCAATAATTTACTCACCACCAAAGTTAAACTAACCTGCCTGTAGTTTTCAACCACATCCTTACTTCTGCTTTTTTGTAAAGGCACCACATGAGCCTCTCTCCAGTCCTTTGGCACCACTCCCGACTCCAACAAGGCATTGAAAAGGTCAGTCAGTGGAGCTGCCAGGATGTCCCCAAGTTCCCTCAGTATTCTAGGGTGTATCCCATCTGGTCCCATTGCTTTGCCTACTTTAAGTTGAGCTAGTTTCTCATGAACACAATCTTCTGAAAATTGTTCAAGATGTCCCTCGCTTCTGTTCCTGTTTGTGGGTGTTTTCTGAGGTCCTGGCTCCTGGTTCTTCATCTGTGAACACAGAACAGAAATATTTGTTAAGCAATTCCGCTTTATCCTCATCAGCTTCGACATATTCCTCCCCTTCACCCTTGAGTCTGACAATACCACTTTTGCCCTTCCTCTTCTCACTAACATATCTGAAAAATGTGTTATCCCCCCATTTTATTGCATTGGCTATTTCCTCCTCTTTTTGAATCTCTGCTTTCCTGACTACTTTGCTAGCTTCTCTAAGTTTTTCCAAATAGAGATGCCTGTCTTTCTCTCTCTGTGATCTCTTGTATTTCATAAAGGCCTTCCTTTTTCTTCACTTTTTTCAGCTACTTCTTTCAAAAGCCATAGCGGTCTCCTTTTCCTTTTACCTTTATTTACCATTTTAACAAAAAGGTTGGTTGCCCTTAAAATATCCTCTTTCAGTTTTGCCCACTGTTTTTCTACATCCCCCAGCTGTTCCCATCCCACTAACAACTCCCTGAGATATTGGCCCATCTTGGCAAGGTTAGTCTTCCTAAAGTCTAAGACCCTCACCTTTGAATGGATTCTAGCAGCCCTAGTCCTAATACTGAACCACCCCATCTGATGATCACTGGATGCAAAATAATCTCCCACTACAACATCAGAAACACTTTCACCATTGATAAGCACCAAATCCAGTATGGCCCCTTCACGTGTGGGGTCTGTTACCAATTGCCTGAATAGTTCTCCCTGTTCAGAATCCAGGATTTCTTTACTTCTAGATGATACTGTAGCAGGAATGTGCCAATCACATATTAAGGTTTTTAAATCTGTCCTCATATGTTTCATGAGAAGTACATTGATGAGATGCTTCTTGCAGCAACCAGGCTCTCCAGCACAGGAGAAGATGGGTGCCAACAGAATGTCGATGGTTGGACAAAAGTCACCAGAGCCTGCAAAATCACCAATCCAACTTCTCCAGCCCTTGAATTGAAGAACCATTATGCAGCCCTGGAAGTGGAGGAGGTGAAAGCATCCCTGGAAAGGGAAGAACCAGAGTTCAAGTACCCCATAGTTGCGGAATCAGTGACCAGAAGGAAACGAAGGGTAGTGGTGGTTGGAGACTCTCTTCTGAGGGGTACTGAGGCGTCCATCTGCCGACCAGACTTGATGTCCAGAGAGGTATGCTGTCTGCCTGGTGCCAAGATCCAAGATGTTACGGAGAGTTTGCCAAGACTCATCAAGCCCACTATTACCCAATGTTGCTAATCCATGTTGGAACAAATGATACTGCCAGGTATACCTCGGAACGTATCAAAAGTGACTTCATGGCTCTGGGACAGAGGGTGAAGCAGGTAGGTGCACAGGTGGTGTTCTCTTCAATCCTCCCTGTTGAGAGTAAAGGCCAAGGCAGAGAGGCTCGCATCCTGGAGATGAATGCATGGCTGCGTGGATGGTGTCTTCGAGAGCGTTTTGGTTTCCTAGACCATGGGATGCTGTTCCAAGGGTTGCAGAGCAGAGATGGCATCCATCTGTCCAAGAAAGGTCAACGCATCTTTGGTAGTAGACTGGCTAATCTACTGAAGAGGGCTTTAAACTAGATTCGTTGGGGATGGGTGAAGAAAGCCCCCAGGTAAGTGAAAGCCTCCAGGTAGGTGATACATTAAATACCTTTATGGAAATGGGTAACAGGGGTAACATATGGAAAGCAGTGTGTATTAATGCCCGTAGCATGGGAAATAAGATCCCTGAAGTTGATGCTTTGGTGGGAGTGGCTGACTTGGATTTAGTGGCAGTTACAGAAACATGGTTCACAGAAAACCATGACTGGGATGTAACTATACCTGGCTATACTTTATTCAGAAAGGACAGGGTAGGAAGAAGGGGAGGAGGAGTGGCACTATATGTAAAAACTACTATTAAAGCTTTGGAATTACAGAGCTTAAAAGGGAGAGAGGAGGCATTGTGGGTTAAACTAGAAAGAGGGAAAGAGAAATCTATTTGCATTGGTGTGATATACAGACCTCCCTCACAAGAGGAAGAGGTGGACAGAGTTAATTGAAGACATACGCAGCATTGCTAGGAAAGGGGAAGTGCTACTGCTAGGAGATTTCAATATGCCAGATGTTGATTGGCACATTCCTGCTGCAGAAAAAAGGAGGTGTTAATGCCTCTGTATAAGTCTTTGGTGCGACCTCATTTGGAGTATGGTGTGCAATTCTGGAGACCGCACCTTGAAAAGGATGTGAACAGGATGGAGTCGGTGCAGAGGGTTGCTACTAAAATGATTAATGGGCTTCTTTATAAAGCATATGAGGACAGACTTAAGGATCTTAATATGTACACCTTAGAGGAAAGGCGGGATAGAGGTGATATGATTGAGATGTTTAAATACCTCCGTGGCATAAATGTTCAGGGAGAGAGCCTCTTTCAATTGAAAGCAAGTTCTGCTACGAGGGGACATGGGATGAGGGTGAAGGGAGATAGATTCAGGAGTGATATGCGGAAATATTTCTTTACGGAAAGAGTAGTGGATCCGTGGAATAGTCTCCCAGTGGAGGTGGTAGAGATGAGGACAGTAACTGAATTCAAAAAAGCATGGGACCAACACAGAGGATCTCTAAAGGTAAAAAGTGGACTGTTGTAGTTGTTATGGAAGGACAGACTAGATGGGCCTTGTGGTCTTTTTCTGTCATCATGTTTCTATGTTTCTAATTATTGTCTTCTTGTTTCTAAATTTTGATTCCTTGTTTGGTGATGGTGTATGTTCTGCATGTTTAACTGAGCTGAGGTATTCTGTTTATGTAATTCCTATTTGACATTGCTACTTGTTCTCTTTCCCCAGTAGGTCATGTATTGTTGTTCTCTGAAATGTATTGGTTTAATATTTGCAGTGTTGCCTTTTGATAGGTAGGGTCTGGTGCTTTGTGAGTCCTGGTAGTGCTGTTAGGAGACGGCGGGTTTGCTATGGGTTCTAAATGGGCAGTGTTTGTAGTAGTTCCTAATGTGCCTGGCGGTTGGCACTGGATTATAGTAATGTAGAAATCTTTTAGTCTTTCTTTATCCATACACTCATTAAGAGGCATGTTTACTAAAAGTCAAGGTATGGTAACATTATGCAAATATTATGCAAACGAGGCTCCTTATGCGGCCCCAGGGTTACTTTACAAGTCCTCATTTGGCCCTCAAAGCAATTTGAGTTTGAGACCCCTGCCCTACACTGTACCACTCCTTTGGATTTTTGCAGCCCAAATGCATGACTCTGCATTTTTTAGCATTAAATTTAAGCTGTCAAATTCTAGACTTGCATCATATCCCAGAACTCTTGGTAGTATTTTTTTTTTTAATTTCCATCCCGTCAAGTAACATTGGGTGTGATACCATGAAGCAAGAATCACATATCATCCACCATATACCTCATAAAAATCCCCAAAATACGTGCTTTCATGTGCAACTATCAGAACAGCAACATCTCTACAAATTATATATACTGGACAACAGTGTTTGTGTTACTTTACTTTTTAATATTTAGATTGATTTCTGGCTGTCCCATGTTTTTCAGCATTAATTTATGGATTACTGAAAGGATTCACTAGTCTGCAAAGATGGCAGAAACTAGTGAAAGAATCCCTGCATGTCGGGACAGATTCAGAGAATAGCAATAGGGACAATGAAGGGTGATAACCGTTTCCCTAAGCAACTAGCCTCTGATTTCCCTTGCTCCTTCCCCCTGCCTGCACAGACCACACCTGTGCTATCTGCTCTTGTTGCCCTCCCTCTATGATCCCTCACCACAGTCACTGTAATATTTCCCCTTCTGGTATCCTCTCTTTTGTTCACCTCCTTAGACTAGTTTTTTGTAAACCGCCCCAATGGCTGTTTGTTTATTTTTAGGCAGCATATCAAGCACCATGAAATAAAGTAGGATTGAGAAGATGATGCTGCAGTTACAGGCCCAGATGTTCTAACCTGCTAATACTTGGTGCTGTCTTCCTTAGACTGCTTTTTTTCCATGTACAACATATCCACATTTAAATTACCTGTTCTGGTTCTGGTCCATAATGTGTAATATCTTCTTTAAGAGAGCCTCCACCATCTGAAAAAGCAAATGGAAATCTAGATGTTAGACCCTAATCTAAAAGAAAAGTGCAGAGCTTACAAGTCCCCGATTATTTACAGATGCCTAAGGCAAAACACATTCTTGCTTGCAATCCACATTGTGCTAGGGAGCTGAAGCCTAGAGAATGCCTCAGGAATGGCAGAGCCAGCACAGAGACAGTGAAATTAGTCCTTACCTGCTAATTTCTTTCATGGAGTCCCTGCAGCCCAGTCTAGACAGACAGATGGGTTTGTCCACCAGCAGCTGGAGACTGATTATGCAAATGTTTGGTGATGTCACCTTATAATAGACTAGGAACTGCCTCCTCTCTCCAGCATACCCATGACAAAGCAAACTAAAATCCTCAAAGAGAGGCAAGACTACACAACCAATAAGGCTGTGGAATGAGCAGAACCAACATGTCCCGCCCTATGTTCCACTTTCTCCATTTCACAGTTTGTTTGTTTTTTTAAATCTTTTAGCTTGATCTGAGCACCTGACTAGCTGAAGTGAAAGATCTCTTACACAGACTTGACAGTCAGCCCCAACAAGGTCCATGAGGCCCGCACTAATGCTCATAGCTTGTCTTCATGGGCTCGTTACTCCAACAAACTGAGACAGACCCAGGTGGGTTCTGAACTGGACTGAAGGGACTCCATGAAAGAAAGTTTGCAGATAAAGTCTAATTTCACCTTCATCCACATCCCTTCAGTCCAGGGTAGGCTGATAAGTCTCTGGCCTTGAAAGAGAGAGCTACGGGCACACCAGTTCCAATGGTCCAAAATGATCTCTCTGCAGGTTTGTTTTATTTGGTATGAAATAAAACGAAACTGCAGAGAGATCATTTGGACCACTGGAACTGAAGTGTGCCCATAGCTTTCTCTTTCATTACAAGGCCAGAGGCTTATCAGCCCCCCTTCGTACCACAGCAGTACCTACAGATGGGAGTGCCCTGCGAGCCCCACTCACTGCACTTACTCCCCAAATCTCGCATTCTGCCCTGCCTGTACATCAAGACGGTAATGCCTGGCAAGGGTGTGTAGAGATGACCATGTCTCTGTACAACAGATTTCTACCAGCGGCACCAGACTAAACTCAGCCCAAGATTCTGCCTAAGCCCTCGTGGAATATACGCGCATAATCTCTCCTGAACTGTCTGTGCTTGAGGAGGTACGCAGACACAATGGCCTCCTTCATCCACTGGGCGATGGAAGCCTTTGAGGCTGCCTCCGCCTTGTGTGGTCCTCCAAAAACAGAACTAACAGCCGTGCTGATTTCCCAAAAGGCTGAGTGCGCTTAAGATAACCCTGCAGCACCCTGTGGATGTTCAACTTGTGCAGATGCTTTTCTGCTGTACCAGCCTCTGCCACGCCAAACACAGGGAGAGCCATCACCTGGTTGACATGAAATTGCGACACCACTTTAGGCAAAAATGAAGGAACTGGGCGCAAGATCACCTTCTCTTTGGAAATTACAGCTCCCTATAGAACAGGGCCTGCAATTCAGAAATACACCTGGCCGAGCAAATGGCCACCAGGAACACTACCTTCAATGTCAAATCCTTCAATGAGGCACCACCCAGCGGCTCCAATGGAAGCGCCACCAGCACTGACATGAGATTAAGATCCCAGCCTTTAAGAGAGTCGCAAAAACACCGAGCGTATAGCTGCATCTTCCCAACTGCGCCCACTCAAGAGCCAAGCCATAAGTGAGAATTTATCCACTTGTTGCATGAGCACTGGCCCATGAGATATCAGATCGTGCTACTCCGGTAGTTGCCACTGCTGCTCCACTGCCATTCTGATGAGATCCGTGTACCAGGAATCAGTCTGGAGCCACCAGAATCACCCAGCCTTTGTGCTGTGCAATACTTTGCAGAAGGTGACCAATCAGAGCCCATGGAGGGAAGACGTATAGATATCCCTCCTGAGGCCAAGGCTGGGTCAGGGCATCCGGCCCCTCAGACATCCATTCTCTCCACCAACTGTAAAAGTGACCAGCTTTGGCATTGTCCAGATGCCATGAGGTCCCATCACTTACTGGCCCCAGCGATATACTATGCTGGCAAACACAGAATCTGCCAGTGACCCCTTTGTGGGGTACAAATGTCATCTGCTCAGGTAATCCACTTGTACATTGTCCTTGCCGGCCACAAGAGCTGTTTGGTGAACTGCAGAATCTGAGACCATGGATGCTAGAATTGTGCTGTCCATGCTTCCTTGCCTGTTTGGATATGCCACCGCTGAGGTATTGTCTGAGAACACACTCACTGCCTTTTGCTGTAGTATTGGTGTAAACTAGTGCACCGGTCACCACTACCATCACCTTGGTGAACATTCTGGGGGCTATCGCCAGCTCACAAGGCAATGCCCGACACTGGAAATGTCCCATAAGTATCGCAAAGCATAAAAATCTCTGATGGTCAGGGCGAATAGGAATGTGCAGGTGCACCTCTGTGAGGTCCAACACTGTCAGGAATTCTCATTCTTGCACAGCTACCATGACAGAACGTAAAGTCTCCATATGGAAGCATGACACCTTTAACACCCTGTTGAAATATTTAAGATAGAGAATGGGCCAAAAAGAGCCTTCCTTTAGGGTACCACTGGTCTTGTGGCACCCGGACTACCGCATCCAAGGCCAGCAGATGTTCTAGGATGACCTCTACCCCCACTCCTTTCGCGAAGCCTGCAAGGAGATAGCATGAAAGCAACAGAGGACACTGACTCTAGGGTGCACACTTTGCAAATGATTTCTAGGACCCCCTGGTCAGAGGTGATTTGGACCCAGGAATGGTAAAGATGTTCACCAATCAGCTCTCCCTCCTCCTGAGCCCGCCTCTTCATTGTGCCTTCTTGGTGGGGTTGGACACCTTCATGTAATAGCCATGGGCTGCTCCTCTATCACAAAAGGATTGACCCCTATAAGGAAAATGGCCATGCTGTGGAGGAGCAAAACGCATGGCGCAAAACCAACAAAAGTCCCTTGCTCCCCCTCCAAACTGCTGCTGCCCCTTGCCTCGGCGAGGCTTGTCCTCTGGCAACCTGGCTCCTTTAAGGAGTTGGTTAAAGATATTGGTGAGATTAAAGGCCTTGCCAAACAGCAGCTTACCTTTAAAAAGCAGCTTACTTAGTTGTATCCTGGACGACACTAGGTGCAAGGAGCTCTTTGCTCTCAGGGAACGAGTCCGATCTCTGGAGGCTAGAGTAGCAGACTTGAAGGACATAAGGAAGACAGAGGTATACAGACAAGACCTACAGGGACGTAGTACTGAAGTCCCATCTCCAGTCTGGCAGCCTCTCTGTTGCCATGGAGAAGTCACGTGACAAGACAATATCACCCTGGTGTGGCAGGAAGTGATCCTCTAGCTAGGATCTGTCCTCCAGGTGATGCAGAACTCTCTCGCACAGAGGAGGTTTTTTCAGGTCCATGTGCCCTTGAGGGAAGAGTTAGGACAGTCATTAGAGTTGGTGTTTTGATCATTGGGCATGTAGATAGCTGGGTGGCTGGTGGACGTGAGGATCGCCTGGTAACATGCCTGCCTGATGAGAAGGTAGCAGACCTCATACGCCACCTAAAGAAGGTTTTAACAAGAGTGGGGAAAGTTTGCTGTCTTGGTACATGTTGATATTAATGACATAGGACAGTGTGAGACAAATTTAGGATTTTAGGTAGAAAATCCAGAACATCCAGGGTAGCATTCTCAGAAATGCTTTCCATTCCACGCGCAGGACCCAAAAGGTAGTCAGAGCTCCGGAGTCTCAATGCATGGATGAGACAATGGTGCAAGGAAGAGGGTTTTGGATTTGTTATGAGCTGGGCACCATTCTGGGGAAAGGAGGGATTTTCTGAAGGGATGGGATCCACCGTAACCAGGATGGAACAAGGCTTCTGCCATTAACCTTTAAAAATCAGATAGAGCAGCTTTTAAACTAGATAATAGGGGAAAGCCGACAGTCGCCCAAGAGCGCATGGTTCAGAAGGATGTATCCTTGAAGGATAATAGCAAAAAATTGAAGTTAGGGCATATTGACAGATTAAAAACATAAGAACATAAGATATGCCATACTGGGTCAGACCAAGGTCCATCAAGCCCAGTATTCTGTTTCCAACAGTGGCCAATCTAGGTCATATGTACCTAGTAGTTTCCCCAAGAGACACAAGTTCCACAATGCTTGTACTGGGTCAAGCATTGATATCTTCGGTCACTTCTTAATAATGGTTTATGGACCTTTCCTCCAGGAACTTGTCCAAACCTTTTTTAAACCCAGCTACACTAACAGCCTTTACTACATCCTCCGGTAACAAATTCCAGAGTTTGATTACACGATGAGTGAAAAAATATTTTCTTTTATTAGTCTTAAATAGTTTACCCTGTAGCTTCATTGCATGTCCCCTAGTCTTTCTATATTCTGATAACGTAAACAATCGATCTACGTTTACTCGTTCCACTCCGTTCATTAATTTATAGACTTCTATCATATCTCCCCTCAGCCGTCTCTTTTCCAGGTTAAAGAGCCCTAACCTTTTTAGCCTTTCTTCATAGGAGTATCCTTCCATCCCCTTTACCATTTTGGTGGCTCTTCTCTGAACCTTTTCTAAAATCGCTATATCCTTTTTAAGATACGGCGACCAGAATTGCACACAATATTCAAGGTGCGGTCTCACCATGGAACAATATAGAGGCATTATAATATCTTTTGTTTTATTTTCCATTCCTTTCCTTATCATACCTAGCATTCTATTTGCTCTCTTGGCCGCCGCTGCACACTGGGCTGAGGGTTTTAACATGGTATCCACAATGACGCCTAAATCTTTTTCCTGAGTGGTGGTTCCTAATGTGGAACCTTGCATCGTGTAACCATAGTTTGGGTTGTTCTTCCCTAGGTGCATAACCTTGCACTTGTCCACATTAAATTTCATCTGCCATTTTGATGCCCAGTCTTCCAATTTATCAAGATCCTCTTGCAAATTTTCACAATCCTCTTGGGTTTTAACAACTTTAAATAGTTTTGTGTCATCTGCAAATTTGATAACCTCACTCGTTATTCCACTTTCCAGGTCATTTATGAATATGTCAAAAAGCAGCGGACCCAGCACAGATCCCTGGGGTACACCACTATTCACCTTTCTCCATTGTGAAAATTGGCCATTTAGCCCTACCCTCTGTTTTTTATCTTTTAACCAGTTCTTGATCCACAATAGTACACTGCCTCCTATCCCATGACTCTTTAGTTTTGCCAAAAGTCTCTGATGAGGGACCTTGTCAAAGGCTTTCTGAAAGTCCAGATACACAATATCAACCGACTCACCTTTGTCCACCTGTTTATTCACTCCTTCAAAAAAACATAACAGATTAGTAAGACAAAATCTTCCTTGTCTAAAGCCATGTTGGCTGTCTCCCATTAGGTTGTGACTATCTACATGCTGAGTAATTTTATTCTTTATGATGGTTTCTACCATTTTTCCCGGTACTGACGTCAGACTCACCGGTCTGTAGTTTCCCGGATCACCCCTGGAACCCTTTTTAAAAATTGGTGTTACATTGGCGATCCTCCAATCTTCAGGTATTAGAGATGATTTTAATGATAGTTCACAGATTACCTTCAATTCTTCCGCACCTTTGAATACCACTTCAGTCATGGGTAACATCCCTACATCTTCCTCAGTAAAGACCGAAGCAAAGAATTCATTCAGTCTCTCCGCTATCGCCTTGTCGCCTCTTAGTGCTCCTTTAACCCCTTTATCATCTAATGGACCAACTGACTCTCTCACAGGTTTTTTGCTACGAATGTACTTGAAAAGGTCTTTACTTCGCGTTTTTGCTTCCGCAGCAAGCTTCTTCTCAAAATTCTCTCTTTGCCTGCCTTATCAATGCCTTGCATTTGACTTGCCAGTGCTTGTGCTGTTTCCAGGTTTCGTTGTTTGGCTCTTTTTTCCATTTCCTGAAAGATGCTTTTTTGGCAACAGCCTCTCTGACCTCACCTTTAAACCAAGTTGGCAGGTTTTTTTTGGACTTCCTTCCACTTTTCTTAAAGCGTGGAATACAGCTGGTCTGGGCTTCCAAGGTAGTATTTTTCAACAACACCCAAGCTTGATGTACGTCTTTAACCTTTGCAACTGCTCCTTTTAGTTTTTTCTTAACTGTTTTCCTCATTTTATCATAGTCTCCCTTTCGAAAGTTAAAAGGTAGTACTGTGGATTTCCTTACTATCCCTCCTCCACTAATTAAATCAAAGGCGATCATGCTATGATCACTGTTGCCAAGTGGCCCCAACACCCTTATCTCTTGCACTAGATCTGGTGTTCCACTAAGGACTAGGTCTAATATGGCTTCCCCTCTGGCCCAATAAAGACAAAGGTAACCCAAATGCCCTTAAGTACAGAACAGACAGAGCTCAAAGATTCCAAATTACCCGATAACCAGATTAATATGAATAAAATACAACCTATAAAATGCTTGTAGGCAAATGCTAGAAGTCTAAAAAAGATAAGATGGCAGTTAGAATACATGGCATTAAATGAGAAGTTAGATATGATTGGTATCTCAGAGACCTGGTGGAGACACTGATACCTGGGTACAAATTATATCACAATCATAGGGTTGATTAAACTGGTGGAAGGGTTGCACTCTATGCTAAAAAAAGACGACAGTCACACAGGATTAAAGCTTTGCACATTGTAGAATCTCTATGGATCGAAATTCCAAGTAAAAAGGGAAAGGTGATGGCCGTGGGGGTGTACTACCAACTAATTGGCCAGAACAAACAAATGGATGATGAAATGCCCAAAGAAATCGGGGAAGCTAACAAAAAAGTTGCAACACAGAAACAATAAATGGGTTTCTGCTAAGAAGATAAAAGTTTTTAGTTGAAATAAATAACTGCTTCTTGGAGCAGCTGGCTCATGAACAGACAAGAGGAGAAGCCATTTTGGACCTAGTCCTTTGTGGAACACAAGATCTGCTGCAAGTGTTCGGGCCACTTGACAACAGTGATTATGGCATGATCGTGTTTGATTTAATAAATGAAGGAAGGACAGCAAAGAAATCCACTGTACTACCTTTTAATCTTCAAAAGGGAGATGATGATAAAATGATGAAAATATTTAAGAAAAACTAAAATGAGCAGCTGCAAAGGTTAAAAATTTACATCAAGCATGGGTGTTTAAAAATACTATCTTAGAAGCCCAAACCAGCTGTATTTCAGGCTTTAAGAAAAGTGTCAAGAAATTAAAAAAACTGCCAACATGGTTCAAAGATGAGGTCAGAGGCTGTTGTGCACAAAAAAAAGCATCTTTCAGGAAATGAAAAAAGGAGACAAATGACGAAAACTGGAAACAAGCACTGGCAAGTTAGATTTAAGGCACTGATACAACAAGCAAAGCGAGAATTTGAAAAGAAGCTTGTTGTGGAAACAAAAATGCATGATAAAATCTTTTTCAAATACATTCATAGCAAAAAAACCTGAGAGAGAGTCAGTTGAACCATTAGATGATAAAAGGGGTAAATGGGGATCTAAGAGGGGACAAGGCCATAGCGGAGAAACTGAATTAATTCTTTGCTTTGGTCTTTACTGAAGATGTAGGGAAGTTACCCATGATGAAATGGCATTTAAAGGTGATGCATCGGAAGAATTGAAAGAAATATCGATAAGCCAGGAAGATGTATTAAAACTATTTGATGGAAAAAAGTAGTAAATCACCTGGACCAGATGGTATACATCGGAGGGTGTTGAAAGAACTGAAATATAAGAGTGCAGACCTAGTATTAGTACTCTGAAATATCATTAAAAATCATCTGTAATACCTGAAGACTGGTGTTACATTGGTCATTTGCCAATTTTTAAAAAAGGTTTCCGGGAGGAAGTGACGTCAGCAACTAGCCTGGCAGCCTAGTTTGAGAGCTCCGGAGGGCAGCTGCAGTTTTGTAATAATTTCCCCGGTTTGGGTTTGCAACTACCCGTGTACTCACAGTCGGTGGAGGGGGAACGAGTCCTGCACCCCATGGCGACACGGAAGAAGACGGCGGACCTCAAGGAATTCGCGTATGGGGGAGCGAAGCTCACGGCGGCCGAGAAGAAGATGGCGGGGCAAAGCGCGGGAAATGGCGATGCGCTCGATCGGAAGGGTCAGAGGAGTGAAGCCCCTGCAGTGGCAGAGACAGTCATGCACAATGTGTCGAGGGACGAACTGCAGGGCTGGTTTGGAGAGCTTAAAACGGAGATGCAGGCTGTGCGGACTGAGTTGGGAGACATGTGCACTGCTTTGCGAGAAGAGATGGGAGAACTGGGCCACCGCGTGGAGGAGCAGGAACGGCAGCTGGGCCGGTTAGACACCCGGCAGAGTGCGATGGAAAGCTCATTAAAGGAAACGGAGGCATGGAAGGACATGGTTCTGTTAAAACTTGAAGATCTTGAAAACAGGTCCCGACGGAGCAACTTAAGGATCCGGGGAGTACCCGAAGAGAAGGAGTTTGGGGACAGCGAAAAGGTTGCGCTCGCGATTCTTCAGACTGTGCTCTCTGATTCCGGGACTGAGTTGGCGCCGGGGGGGCTACAGTTAGTCCGGGCCCACCGGGCCTTGGGGCCTAGTAGGCCTAACCGGCCGAGGGATATCGTGCTTTGTATGGCAGACTTTAAACTTAAGGAGCGGATCCTTACCCTGATGCGCAATCGCCGGGATTTTGTTTGGCAAGGCTATGAACTACAGATTTTCCCAGACTTGGCAGCTGGAACTCTACAGCGGAGGCGTGAAATGCTGCCGGTTACATCTATCTTGAGGAGAGAGAACGTCCGCTACCGGTGGCTGTACCCCTTTGGCATCCTCTTTACCGTGGGGCTTAAGAACTGGAGGGCCCACACGGTCTCGGAGGCTATGGCAGCGGTGAAAGTGGCGGGACTGGGGAGCGGCCTGGAGAAGGATTTGCTGGAAGGAGGTGGAAGCGCGCAGAAGCCAGCGCCCCGGAGGAGCGGTGAAAAGCGGCGAGGGAGTCCGGAGGTGGTAGCTGAGGAGCATTTTAACTGCGCTGTGCTGGAGGAGTGCACCTGAAAGACTGGGGGACATTATTGTCTTGGTTTCTGGTATAGCTCCTTGAGGGGTAGCCTTATGTTTAGTTGAGTAGGTTCTTGCTTAAAATGTATTAGATTTCCATGCTGTGGGATATATTAATATGCTTTGTCGGGGGGTTTTGGTCTGATACAGTGAGGGGGGCTGGTGGGGAGTTGGCGGGGGGTGGTTGGGGGAGTGGAGAGGGGGAGGGGGTGGGATAAGGAGGAGGAGTGAGGGGGTGTGGGTGGGTATGCGGGGAGGGGGGTGAGAGTGAGGTTGGTTGGGGATGAGCTTGGGAAGGGGTTGGAGGGAGGGGGGGGGAGACTGCCTCTGGTTGCTGGGCACTACTCCGTAGGAGACCTCCAGAGGGTGGAGGGGGTTGTGGTAGGGGAGGGGGGAGGGGGGGGGAAGGGGAGGATGGGGGGGGAATGGGAAGGAAGAAGAGGGGGGGAGGGGGAGGGGTGCGTGGAGAATGGTAGGGGGGCTAGAGTGGGTCAACAGTACCTCAATGTAGCCACGATGAATGTGCGGGGATTGGGTACTTGGAGGAAGAGGCGAATGGTGGAGCGTGAGGGGGGGAGGTTGAGAGCGGATTTTATTTGTCTACAAGAAACCCATTTGAAAGTGGGCCAGGAACGGTTGCTGCAGACGAAGCGCTATCCCCGAGTACTGCTAGCTGGGCAGAGGGCGGAGGCTCGGAAGGGGGGGGTAGGTATATTGGTGGGGGCGGACTGGGTAGATAAGGTGGTGGGGGAATATCGGGATAGGAAGGGGCGGGCAGCGGAACTTAAACTTCAAATTGGGAGGGAGCAGGTATGGATTGTGAGTCTTTATGGCCCTAATGATAAGCAGGGGGAATTTTTTGCCCGTATGTAGGAGGAGCTGGGGAATTTGTGCGACGCTCCTCTCATTATTGGGGGGGATTTTAATCTGACCATGAACCCGAGGGTGGACAATGGGGGGGGTAGTGGGTTGGGGCGGAGGGTGGACCGGGTAAAACTCTTACAATTGAAGGAGCGGTTAGGAGTGGAAGATGTCTGGTGGAGTCAACACCCTGGGTGCAAACAGTATACCTACTATTCAGCGCCGCATGGCACCTATAGTAGGATTGATATGGTGTGGGCGGGGAGAGGTTGGTTGAATAGGGTGGTTGAGGCAGACCATGGTTCTATTACATGGACGGACCATGCGCCTGTGTGGGTACGGTTTAGTCTGGGATATGCGGATGAGGGGGTTAAGTTCTGGAGGCTTAATGAGGCCTTATTGGATGAACCAGGGGTGGTGGAGCGCATGGTGAAGTTGATCGCGGAATATCAGGAGTTTAATATGAATGGTGAGGTGGAATTAGGGATGGTTTGGGACGGGCTCAAGGCGGTGGTGAGGGGGCAGTTCATCCAGGAAGCTGCCCGAGAACGCCGCCGTAAGGGAGAACGGGAGCACCAGTTGTTGAAGGCTATTAGGAGCCTGGAGGGGCGGGTACTTGGGTGGGGAGGAATGGATAGGGGGGAGGGAGAGAAGCTGAAGGAGTTGAGGGGGCAGTTGGAACAATTGCGCGTCAGTACCTTGGCGTATGAGTTGAGGGTTTTAAAACAAGGGTGGTTTGAGGGGGGGAACAAGATGGGGAGGAGACTGGCCCAACGGTTTGCGGAGTAGAGGGATGCAGAGGAATATTGGGGGTATTCGGAGCGTTGGGGGGAGAATGGTACACGGGAACAATGAGATCAGGGCGACTTTTGCGGATTACTATAAAGCATTGTACACTAGTGAAGTGAAGGGGGGTCCGGAGTCGAGTGCTGAGTATCTGAGGGACTGTGCCTTACCTTCTTTGTCCAAAGAGGAGATGGAGCGGCTTGATCGGCCCATAACGGAGAGTGAGGTCGCCTCGGCGATCGGCACGTTGAAACGGGGTAAGGCCCCTGGTTTAGATGGCCTATCGGGGCGTTTCTATCAGGTGTTTCGGTCCTTGTTGGGGCCTTTGTTGGTGCATGTTTTCAATGGGGTGTTAGATGGAGGGGTGACTCCACGGTCGATGCGGGAAGCAGGGATTACCCTTATTCCTAAGCCCGGGAAAGACCCGATGGTGTGTGGGTCTTATAGGCCCATTTCCCTGTTGAATGTGGATGCCAAATTGCTCGCCAAGGTTTTGGCCAATCGCTTGGCCACCGTGATGCCGGTCTTGATACATCCGGACCAAATCGGGTTTATCACCGGGCGGCAAGGAGGAGACAATATACGCAAGGTCTGTAACCTTACCTGGGAGGTGCAACGGACGGGGCAGCGGGCGGTTTTTCTAACGGTGGATGCGGAGAAAGGGTTTGATAGGGTAGAATGGCCCTTTCTACTTAGGGTATTGGAGAAAGGGGGGGTAGGACCCAATTTTGTTAAGTGGGTTCAAGCGATGTATGCGGCTCCTCAAGCCCGGGTGCAAGTCAACGGTAGTTATTCGGGGGCATTTGCGTTGGGGAGGGGCACTAGGCAGGGCTGCCCCTTATCTCCCCTGCTCTTCGCGCTGGTTATTGAACCGCTGGCGGCGCGGATCCGGGGATCCCTGGATATTAAGGGGATCTTAATGAACTCCCAGGAGGTTAAGATTATGCTTTTCGCGGACGATGTTATTTTTACAGTGCGGGAGCCCTTGATAACCTTGCCAAATTTGTTGCAAGAGATTGCGAGTTATAGTCGGGTGGCGGGATATAAGATCAATGATAGTAAATCCGAGATTTTGGGGTTTAATCTCCCTAAGGATCTGGAAGAGGGGTTGCGAGAGGCTTTTGCGTTTAAGTGGGTGGGAGATCACTATCGATAGTTGGGCATCCAGATGGGCCCGCATTTGGGGGACTTGGTGAAGGTTAATTATGGGGGGCTTTTGAAGGAGGTGCGCCGGGACCTGCAGCGGTGGAAAGGTCTATACCTCACATGGCTGGGTAGGATAGCGGTGTTAAAAATGAATGTCTTGCCTCGGTTTCTGTTCTTGTTCAGTTCCCTTCCGTGTGCGGTGTCCCGAAATTTTCTGAAACGGGCGCAACAAGTTATGATGGAGTTTATTTGGGCAGGGAAGCGCCCGCGGGTGACGCGGCTGGTAATGTTTCGATCGGGTAAAGATGGGGGCTTGGGAGTTCCCTGGCTGGAGAAGTATTATTTGGCTTCCCAGTTGCGGGCGCTGATCAGCTGGCAAGGGGCGGAGCTAGAGACCCCCCGGTGGGTACACTTGGAGCAAGGGTCGGGAACGGGGGGGAGCTTGGTGGAGTGGCTTTGGGACCCGGGAGGGGGGGTGGGGGGGGGTCGGATGGGAATCCTTTTCGGGCTCTGACACAGGCGTTGTGGGTGCGGTGGAGGCGGCAGTTACTGGGGGGTAAAAAATATACTCGTGGAATGTCTTTCACGGGTGTCCAGGAATTTGCCCCTGGGAGGGAGGGGGGAGTGTTCCGGGAATGGCAGGGGAAGGGGCTACAGTTTATGGGACAGGTCCTCCAGGCGGGGGGGGAACTTAAGAGTTGGGGGGAGATTCAAAGTGAGTTTGGGTTGGAGAAGAGAGGGTTTTTTGCCTACTTGCAGGTGGTATCTTTCCTGAGTCGGCGCGCGGTCAAGGCTGATGTTGGTAGGGAAGTCACGGCGATTGAGGCTCTTCTGGTGAGGGGAGTGCGAAGGGGGGCCATTTCCCAACTTTATAAGGAATTGCTTCTATTGGGGGGGGTCGGGGAGGCTATTCGGGGGGAGGTGGCCTGGGAGAAGACCTTGGGGGGGGGGAGTGGACGCGGGAGCGCTGGCAAGAGATTTATAGGTGGACTAAGAGGCTGGCGCCGGGTACGGTCTACCTGGAGAGTAGCCTGAAGATTCGATATCAGACCTATTGGACCCCGTGGGTGTTGAAGACCTTCTCTAAGGAGGAGTCTGGCGAGTGTTGGAGGGGGTGTACAGGGAAGGGGGACCTCTATCATCTAATGTGGGACTGCCCGCTAGTGAGGGCTCTGTGGGCTGATTGGGAGGGGGTTATTCGGGCAGTGACCGGCGCCCCGGTGGTGTTGACTCCAGCCATGGTCTTACTCAATGAAATGGAAGATGAGGGGGATAGGGGGACGCAGACGATGGTAGGTTATTGTATTGCTGCAGCGCGGGGGGAGATTTTGTTCTGCTGGAAGAAACCTGCCCTTCCCTCTCGGAGAGAGATGGTGGGGAGATTAAGTAGGTTGAGGGGGCTATGTGAAATTGCAGCCTCAGGGGCGCACACAGTGTCCCAATTCCGGCAGCTGTGGAAGGGGTATGATGAGTGGCTCTTGAGTTGGGCAGATGGGCTGGGGGATATGGGGTGTGGATAATGGGGGTGGTGAAGGGGGGGGGGGTGGGGGGGGGTTTGGGTGTTAGGGAGGGAGGGGGGCAGGGTAGGGGATAGCTCATCGAAGGGGGAGGGGGGGATTTCTTTTTAAATAAGGTGGGGGATTTGTGACCGAGAGAGGTGGGGGTTCGACCCTGGTGGTGGGTGCTGTTTTTGAGGAAGTTTTGGTTTGGGTCTCATGACGTGGAGGGGGTATAGTGGGTCTCTATTGTTTTGTGAAGTTTGGTTTCAAAGTGATTGTTGTGTATTTTGAAAAGCCAATAAAGGAAAAGTTAAAAAAAAAAAAAAAAAGGTTTCCAGGCATGATTAGGGAAACTACAGACCAGTGAGCCTGAGGTCAGTATCGGGCAAAATGGTAGAAACCATTATAAAGAACAAAATTACTGAATATCTAGATAAAATCATGGTTTAATAGGAGAAAGCCAACAGGTCTTTAGCCAAGGGAGGTCTTGTCTTACTAATTTGTTATTTTTTTTGAAGGTGTGAAAAAAACAGGTAGACAAAGGTGAGCCAGTCGATATAGTGTATATGAATTTTTGATGAGGTCTGTCATGAGAGACTCTTAGCAAAATTAAAAAGTTATGGGATAGGAGACAGTATTACTGTGGATCAGGAATTGGCTAAAAGATAGAAAGCAGAGGATAGGGCTAAATTGCAAAATTTTACCAATGGAGAAAAGTGAATAGTGGAGAACCCCGGGGATGTGTGCTGGGTCTGCTGCTTTTTAACATATTCATAAATGACCTGGAAATGGGAATGACAAGTGTGGAGATCAGATTTGCAGATGACACAATTATTCAAAGTTGTTAAAACCCAAGAGGATTGTGAAAAATTGCAAGAGGACCTTGATAAACTGGTATACTAAACATTCCAATGGCAGATGAAATTTAATGTGGACAAGAGCAAAGTTATGCACCTAGGAAAGAACAACCCAAACTATGGTTACATGATGCAAGGTTCCACATTAGGAACCACCACCCAGGAAAAAGATTTAGGCATCATCGTGGATAACACATTGAAATCCTCCGCCCTGTGTGCAGCGGCAGCCAAGAAAGAAAATAGAATGCTAGGTATCATAAGGAAAGGAATGGAAAATAAAACAAAGGAGAGCATTACCCTGGTGTGGCAGGAAGTGATCCTATAGCTAAGACCTGTCCTCCAGGTGATGTAAAACCCTCTCGCACCGAGGAGGTTTCTCCAGGGCCATGTGCCCATTAGGGAAGGGTTAGGACAGCTGTTATAGTTGGCGATTCGATCATTAGGTATGTAGATAGCTGGGTGGCTGGTGGATGTGAGGATCGCCTGGTAATATTGAACAGGTATTATAACTTGGAGATAACTATTTTACAGGGAACATGGGCTATGGAGGGTTAAGTGGCTTGCCCAAGACCACAAGGAGCATCTGTGGGACAAGAAACCCCAGTCCTTCTGGCCCAAGGTTGTTGTCCTCTAGTGGGATTTGAACCCCCGACCTTCCGGCCTGAAGTACCTTGCCCCAATCACTAGGCCACTCCTCCACTCCAAGTTATAATGCCCTGTTCAATGTAAACCGCACTGATGCAGAATAGCGCAGTATATAAGAGAATGTAAATAAATAAATATGCCTGCCTGGTGCGAAAGTAGTGGAGCTCACACGCTACCTAGACAAGGTCTTAGATAGTGCTGGGGAGGAGTCTGCTGTCTTGGTACATGTCGGTACCAATGACATAGGAAAATGTGGTAAGGAAGTTCTGGATGCTAAATTTAGGCTTTTAGGTAGTAAGTTGAAATCCAGAACTTCCAGGGTAGCATTCTCCGAAATGCTTCCTGTTCCACGCAGAAATGGAATGTTTAAGGCAGACAAGGATTGAAAAATCACCGCCAGGAATTCTTCCTTTCAGAACACTGTGGGGAAAAGATGAATCCCCTTCAGGTACCTTTATTACAGGTTGAATCCATCTTGTGCTAACGTCTATAGCTCAGGCCTAAGAAACAGCTTGTTCTGGCTTCTTCACACTGAAACTGCAAATTCAGCAAAGATTGGACAATGAAATGAACTCATATCCTGTCCCAGAGAGCTTACACAATGAGAATCTCTGAACACTATACAGCTAATGAAAGACTGTCACATGGGCCTCTCGAATGCACCAAGGAAAATGTAAACAGACGACAACAGAATCTACAGTTTATCTAACAGGAAACACGACTCGCAAAAGGCAAGTGAAAAAACAAGAAACAAAAGCCAGCATACAGAGACAAGGCGAGTAAGACTGGAGACAGGATGCTACAGAGAGACATATGGGAAAGCAGATTTTCTTTTGAGTGATAGGGAATGAGAGGGAAGGGAAATCTATTTATCAGCAATTTTTAGATATAAATATGGAGAAGGAATCTTAATAGACAGACTTTAGCTGATCTCATTGGAGTGAGGCTAATTTGTGTCTCCAGGACTGTCTGTACTTGAGCTAGACGCTTTGCAGGTTATGCTATGAAATTGAAATTAAAATTTGTATCTTATTAACAGCAAAGCTTGTTGTTACAGGCCTGGCAAATCTAAATTAAAACAATTTTATGCTTTTATGGTGGCATGAGCAATTTATTTAAAGTCCTGTATATGTATGTTGGGGTTGAACACAAACAGCCAAAACAAAAAGTTAGACAATCCCCATAATAATTTTGGGGAAGCCCAGAAAAGCCCCAACACCCAGAGAATGGCAGGGTCCTCACCAGGAGGGGGCTCCCCCTCTTCCAGATGCAAGGCCTCTGAATCTCATATGGAACAGAGGATCCCTCCCTGGGAACCTTAGTACCCTCTGGAAAGTCTGAGAGGTGATCCTTATTGTCACTGGGCCCTTCTGCCAATCTCACCCATTTGGTGGGCCCCTGCTTGGGCCCTGATGCTTTTGCCTTAGCTGTGGCCAATGCCTTTTATAGGTTCTTGCCCTTCTCCAAACTGTAGGCCCTATTCAGCAAGAGGAGAAACTCTGGAGAAGAGAGCTCTCATCTGTGGCGCTCTCCTCTGCTTCCCCCCCTACTCTGTCTATCCTCACGTACGGCCAGCGCTGCCTGCTCCCCCTCAGAGATGGCCGCAGCAGCACCAGCGCTGTGAGACCAAATGGCCACTGTATGTGAAGCACGGGAGTTTTCCCACCATTTTGGGGAAGGTCCTGCAGTGTGCTGCAGCTCCAACTGCAAGTCCCGAGACCAATGTTCCCTCTAATTTTCTGTAGGCTGTGTGCGCATAAAATATCAGCTGTGTGTAGCTTTTGAAGGAAGGTTAAATTTTTGTGCACCACATAATGACACTCGGAGTTATATACTTTAAAATTTGACTACACGTCAGAATACAGTGTTTACACCACATTGATTTTAATCAAATTAAATGAGAATAGACGATAACTAAATGAAGCGGGAAATTTCTAGTAATTACAATCATAACTTTCAAATTTTAAGATGTCTGTGTTGTTTTCTATCAGAATCAGAGCTGTAATTTTTGTACTCTCTGTTGTAAAGTATGTGCGCTCGCTCAGCGAGGTGTGTGCGCGCGCACACGCGCACAGCTTAGAGGGAACAGTGCCCGAGACCCCCTGCTCGCAGACTCGCCCTCTCCGGCAATCCTCCAACTCACAGCTCTCCTTTTCGTAGGATTTACAACATCCCATTAGGGAAAGTGAACTGCGCCATGCGCCGCACATGGCAAACGTCATACACGGCACATGTAACTTAGTACTGGTCTTGGCAGCTCCAGAAGGTACTTCGGAACAAAAGCCCTGCTCTCTCACACTAACCCCCAAAACGTTCCTGCGCTATCACAAGCCACGACTATCCTAATGCAAACCGAAAAAGTCAAACTAAGGCAAAAAGAACATGATCTGAACCCAGTCAATACTTATGGCAGGAGGCAAAGGATTGGCAGCAAACACCCCCGGTTGGGCTGCTGCCACCCGGAGACACTGACCACTAACCCAATGCTTCGCGGTGCTCCAGCAGAGGTCTCCATCACCCACACGACGACTCAGAACGAGACTGCAGATTTAGTTCGTACCTCTTTGCTTTTTTTTTTTTAAACCAGTTGTGCAGTTTTCGCCTCTGCTTTGGTCAGCTCTGCGTTCTCTAATTTTAGACTAAAACAAAACTGACAAATTCATCAACACCATTCAAACAAAAAAATGTATGGAGGTCCACCAGTTGCTGGATACTGAAATACCTGAGAGAGGAGGTAGTTCTTGTCTATTATAGGATGCCATTACCAAAGATTTGCATAATCAGCCTCCAGCTGCTCGACATAACCCATCTGTCTGGACTGGACTGGAGGGACGTTGATGAAATCATTTTAGTGTGTGCTATGGCAGGGTGCCTGACAATGTTCCCTCTAATTTTCTATAGGCTGGGTGCACATAAAATATCAGCTGTGCAGCTTTTGAAGGAAGGTTAAATTTTTGTGCGCCACATAACGACACTTGGAGTTATATACTTTAAAATTTGACTACACGTCAGAATACAGTATGTACACCACATTGATTTTAATCAAATTAAATGAAAATAGATGATTACTAAATGAAGCGGAAAATTTCTAGTAATTACAACAACAACTTTCAAATTTTAAGACGCCTGTGTTTTCTATCAGAATCAGAACCGTAATTTTTGTGCGCTCTGTTGTAAAGTATGTGCGCTGGTTCGGCGAGGTGTGTGCGCGCGCACACGCGCACAGCTTAGAGGGAACAGTGGTGCCTGATAAAATGGACCCGTGGTCCTCATGCATTATGAACAAGCCCTGCATTTCAGTACCGGCACCTTTTCTTTTTCCCTAGGAGAAAAGCACTGAATGTTAGTATGCACTGTATGTCCCATGTCCTGGCATAGAGGGAGGAGTGGCCTAGTGGTTAGGACAAGGTACTTCAGGCCGGAGGTTCAAGTCCCACCTGGGGACAGCAATCTCAGGCCGGAGGGACTGGGATTTCTAGTCCTATAGGCACTCCTTGTGGTCTTGGGCAAGCCACTTAACCCTCCATTGCCCATGTTCCCTGTAAGTATTAGCGTATGTGTGTCATATCCCCTCGTGTTAAATGTATCTCCCAATTGACCGCTTTGACCCGATGAAAAGCGGGATATAAATACAGCTAAATAAATAAATAAACCAGCTCCCTGTCAGATTTTTATTATAATCTGGATTTTATCTGGATTATGTGAGTATGGAATTTTTCACTTTACTAGTTTCTTTTTCATAAGGAGGCTGACGTGCCAGGTGGGAATGAGGGGGAGGGGAGGAGGGGGAGAAGGGATGCTAGCTATAAGACAAAATAATGGGGCAGGACTGCTAACCAGATATGTCCCAGTGAGTGGTATGTTCAAGTAGCACATCTAGATACGCAGTTGCACTATTTACTTTCACTGCCTCGGCACTGTCCACATAGTACTGGAGTGGTCCTTGGGCAGAGCTGGCACTTATCCAGATAGCAGCAAAATTCAGCATCGCCATCCACCTTAATGCTACATGGGCGGCCTATTTGATTAGCAGCTGAATATCACTACAATCCAGATAATGCCATCACTGATCACTAAATCTAGATACCAGCCCAAATAACCAGTTTTGTTTTGTTTTGTACCCGAGGCATCCCATGATTAAAGAAAAAACAACCCCTGATCACCACAGGCTGACTATTATCCTCACTAATGGCTGCTCTTCTTTACAGTCGCCTAAACCTTGCTAAAGCGCATAAGCAGAGGCACGGCACTCTGTGGTTCTCTTGTGAGATAATTACAACGCATTTGGACACTAGATCTATGAAGACAAACCTCGGAATCTGTGTAGCTAATGTCATTTTCTTTCAATCTATGATAACTTCCCTGAAGAACATCTGCTAAATCCATGGGCACTTCTGTCAAGAAATCCACAAGTTTCTTCTGGGGTAGCAAACAGAACCAGGACCGGGCCAGGGTCCTGTCCATTTCCAGCAGGTGCTTTTTGCTCTTCATAAGTGGCAGCAGGACACTGATAAAAGAAGGAAATCGGATACGGTTAGAGACAAAATTAATGTCATCGCACTTTTTTGGAATACTGTCTTCTAGAACTCTAACAGCACTTTCCACTGGCTCAGAAAAGATTACATGACCTGACAGGACATGATTTAATTCTCAAAAAAAAGGAGACATCAGCAGTATATTCCACATACATTGATCACCAAAAAAAGCTACTGGCAAAACCAAAGTGCTATCTGGAAACATGCTGATTGTTCATTAACTATTTTGTAAGCCACCTTGCAACTTATCAGTCGATACTATCAAATTACCAAAATTAATGAATGAAACTTCTATTTCTTATTGGGTGGTGGAGGTGGGGAGTCAAAAATCTATTCTTACATACATTGGCAGTCACATCCCCCCGTGCTTTGCAAATTTTATTTCTCTGGTGGCCACTATTAGCTTCATAAAGGTGAATCTGCGTCAATTTAAGGGACCCACTCGCTGTAAAATGCACTCTTAACTCCTGTTATAAGCATGACCATCAAGCCAGAAGTCTTAGGTCCACCTGACCCCTACTACTACTACTACTGAGCATTTGTAAAGCGCTACCAGTTGTACGCAACGCTGTACAGACATGTAAGAGACAGTCCCTGCCCATCAGAGCTTACAATCTAGTCAAGACAAAACGCAGGTGGTGTAAGCAGGGATAGAACTAGGGGAAAGAAAGGAGATGAGGTGAGTCAAGATCCAAAAGCAGCAGCAAAGATGTGCGTTTTCAACCTGGATTTGAAGAGGGTTAGAGAGGGTGCCTGGCGTACAGACACAGGTAGTTTGTTCCAGGCATAAGGTGCAGCAAGGTGAAAGGAGCAAAGTCTGGAGTTAGCAGTAGGAGAGAAGGGGACAGATAAAAGTAGTTTGCTAAAGAACGGAGATCCTGAGAGGGGCTATAAGGAAAGAGAAGAAAGGTAGTGAGGAGCCACAGAGTGAATGCATTTATAGGTCTGCAGAAGCAGCTTGAACTAGATGCGGAAATGGATAGGGAGCCAGTGAAGTGACTTGAGAAGAGGAGTAATATGGGCATGACAAGGCTGGCGGAAGATTAGTCGCGCAGCAGAGTGTTGAACAGATTGAAGGGGAGAGAGATGATTCGAAGGGAGACCAGCAAGGAGTAGGTTACAGTAGTCAAGCCGGGAGGTGATCAAGGAGTGGACAAGTGTTTTAGTACTGTGTTCAGAAAGGAAAGGGCAGATCTTGCTAATGTTATAGAGGAAGAAACGGCAGGTCTTAGCTATAAGCTGGATATGTGTGGAGAAAGAGAGAGAGGAATCAAAGCCAACCCCCAGATTGCAGGCCGAGGAAACAGGAAGGAGTACAGAGCTATCCATGGAGACTGGGAAAGGAGGAGGAGGGAGGGAGGTTTTAGGGGGAAAGATGAGAAGTTCAGTCTTGGTCATGTTTAATTTCAAGCGGTGGTGAGACATACAGGCAGCAATGTCAGAAAAGCAGGCAGAGATCCGGGCCTGGGTTGTCGGAGAGATTTCAGGCGTAGAGAGGTAGATCTGGGAGTCATTGGCATACAGATGGTACTGAAAGCCATGAGAAGAGATAAGCGCATCAAGGGACTGGGTATAGAGGGAGAAAAGGAGTGGACCCAAGACAGATCCTTGGGGTACACCAACTGGGAGCGGGGTAGCAGAGGAGGAGGAGCCACCAGAACACACACTGAAGGAGCGATGGGAGAGATAGGAGGAGAACCAGGATATTACAGAGCCACTAAAAACAAGCGAGGACAGGGTATCGAGGAGAAGAGATTGTGGTCAGTGTCAAAAGCAGCAGAGAGGTCAAGAAGGATGAGGACAGAGTAGAGGCCCTTGGATTTTGCCAGGAACAAGTCACTGGAGACTTTGGCAAGAGCCGTTTCAGTAGAGTGTAGAGGACGAAAGCCAGACTGTAAGGGATCCAGGAGAGCATGAGTCGAGGCAGCGGCGGTGAACCACACGTTCAAGTAGTTTAGAAAAGAAGGGAAGGAGAGAGATGGGTCGATAGTTAGAAGGACAGGTGGGATCAAGTGAGGGTTTCTTGAGGAGAGGTAAGACCACAGCATGCTTGAAGTCTGCAGGGACTGTTGCGGTGGAGAGCGATAGGTTGAGAATATGAAAGATGGAAGGGATAACGGTGGAGGAGATGGGGCTTAGGAGACGGGTGGGGATAGGATCAGAGGAGCAGGTGGTGAGTTTGGAAGAAAAAAGAAGGTGGTGTGCAGTTTCCTCTTAAGAGATCACAGGAAAGGAAGAGGGTAGCAGAGGTAGGGGGGAAAGGGGGAGGAGGGGGAGGAGGGGAAGTAGCTTAGGAGTGTAGCAGAGGTAGGGGAAATGGAGGGTGATCTGGTGGATTTTGTCATGGAAATAGGTAGGGTTTGGGCAGAAAGGGAGGGAGGGAGGGAGGGAGGGATCAGAGGCGGCGGCACTTTGAGGAGAGAGCTGAGAGTAATAAAGAGACAGTGAGGATCAGAGGCAACAGAGTTAGTCAGATGGACATAGTAGTCTTGTTTGGCAAGAGCTATGGCTGACTCCTCCCTTCACACCCTTATCTGACTGCTATATCCCAATGGTCTTAAATAATAGTAACTGTATTCCTAGCATTACTGGTTCCCCTGTAATCATCTACGAGTTCACTATACACCAATATAATCCTTTGAACTGTTATGCTACTTTTTGTATTTTAATGTTAATGGCTTACTTGTACAAGGTATTGCTTCCTGTTCCTTGTAACCTTATCTTGTTCCATGTAATGTTATGTTACTGTGACCTGTAAACAGTGTTGATCTTTGGAAATGCTGTATGTAAACTTTTAAAATAAATAAAACAAGGATTCCACAAATTCTTGGAAGAAAAGTCCATAGAGTTATTAGGGTAATCCAGGAAATAAAACACTGCATATCCCTGGGGATAAGTAGCGTGAAACTGGCTATTTTTGGGATGTGTCAGCTACTTGTGACTTGGACTGGCCACTGCTGGAAACAGCACTCTGGGTTTGATGGATCTTTGATCTGACCCATTATGGTAGTTCTTATGTTCTAATTCTATGTTTCTTCTTTGGTGAGAGTAACAGCCCTTTCCAAGAGGTTCCTTTACTATATGATGGGCTCCCTTTGGAGAACAGGCAGGAGTAGAATTCTCTCTGTTTCTGTGAGTGAGTAAAGGCTTGGATCTTTCTCTGGTTCGGCTATTTCTGATTGAGATCCTATGATCTTTGGCCTGGTGGCTAGTTGTGGAGCGTTGTTTACGTATTGGATGGTTTGAGTGGCTGGTAGAATTAATTAGTTTTGCTTTTAGGGTGGTGGTTCGCAAACTTGTCCTGGAGGCTCCCCAGCCAGTCGGATTTTCAGGATATCCACTATGAATATTCATAAGAGATTTGCATGCACCGACTCCATTGAATGCAAATCTCTCATATGCATGTTCATTGTAGATATCCTGAAACCCCAACTGGCTGAGAAGCCTCCAGGACAGGTCTGGAGGCCACTGTTAGGTTGGGCCATCCTGGATGTTAATATAGGTGCTTTTCTTTGTGGCATTAACTAGAGAAACCTGAGCACAATGGGTCTTTAAATACGATCCACAGTAACAGTAAGAGGCAGTTTCTTAAGCCCTGGGTCTCATTAGACCACATGCAGCTGACCTATATGATCTCTGACCTCAATACAACTATAGCTTGACAATTATAGCAAGGGGCACAAAAGATTCTCCCCCCAAAGAAATACATAAAACTTCACCTCAATTAATTGAACGAGCAACCAATGCTATTAAAATAAACAATTTGCATAACAAGATCCCCAGTCAAATAGTGGGTAGTGAAACTGGTTATATAAAACAAAATATATTAAAAGGAGATACCAATTTGGGAGAGTGGATATTATATAAATGACAGAGAGACCATCAGAGAGTGAAAGTAATATTCACTCTCGCAAACTGGTATCGCCTTTTGATATGTTTTACTTTACATAACAAAAGTTTCACTACCTGCTATTTGATTGAGGGTCTTCTTATGCGAATAGTTTGAACTGTTTGACCACATTTTTATGGGGTTCTTTGGTTTGATTAAAACAAACAAAACAAAAAAACTCTACTATGAACTAAAAATAAAGGGCCAATATTCAAAAATGCTGATATTTAGCGGCACTATCCAGATAGAACCTGTCCCTAAATATCCAGGCTTAGTGGTGCTACCCTGATAACTTATCTGGTTAACACAATTTTCAGCCTGCCCTTGTCTGGCCTGCAACTTAGGTCAACTTTTCATACAGCCTAAGTTGTCTGGTTAGGGGTTACTGAAAATCACACTAACTGGGTAAGTGCCGACACCCAATTAGTGCCAGTATTATCCCCGCTTCTCCTATAGACACACTCTGGATAGTGCTGCTGAATAGCGCAGTCTGCCCCTTTAGCTCGCCTGCCTCCCACTGGCCAACTGGCTAAGAGCTTTCAATATCAGCCCCAAAGAGAGCAAGAAAAACCAGATAGAACTGGAATCACATGAGGCATTGACAAAAGAAACTGCTATGTACGTTAAATTCTGAAGGATACGTACTTCTCATATCTGTAATTTTTTCGGATGTAATCAAATTGAAGTCCTTCTAGTCCTGCCCAGCACTCTTCAGAGGTGAGGGATGAAGAATTGCTGGAACCAGAGGCTGCAGAAAATGTATGTAGTAAAGGAATGACGAGCACCCAACTGTAACAATCGTCTGTGATGCATCTCTGGCACAACTTCTTCAGATACTCCTCCATTCTGTAAAGGGATGAGAGTGACCGCACAGAGTCAGCCATGAAGAGCAGATCTGCAGATTCCTCCCCCCTCCCCCCCCCCGCCAACTCATTCCTCCAGTGTGGCACACCACAAGAGAACATGATTCAGGGAGACAGTTAGGCACAGCGTGGAAATGACACAGAATTGTGTCGAGCAAGAAACTAGGGCTGAGAATTTGTCTAGTGCCCTGATATTTTACTGCACTGTGCAGATGCTTATCCTCAAACTAACTCTGAAAGCTTCTGCATTGCGCTGAAACCTGTAAGCAGCACCAAACCCCACATCAATCCCTTTTCTCTGCTCTCCTGATCTTACTCTATGAAACCCTAGAAAGTAACAGTAGCTACTTTTACTACACAAATAGTCAAAGATTCAGCAAATATCACTTGCCCAAAGGCACACTCAAATAACTCCCAGGTAAAAGGACCAGGAATTTTTCACTCTGTGGATTCTCTTTGCCCCTGGGGATTTCCAACTACAGTTTCCACACTCTGACTCTTGCTCAATCTCGTCTTTGTAGCGCTAGTTTCTCATTTCAAGCACTGCAATATAGCAAGTGACTGAATAAACCTAAACAAATTTGCATTTCATTAAAATTTCTGCAGAAGGCCAACCAGGCCCCTATGGCATAAAAAGATTTCATGCTTGCTATGTCTTCCTCTAAAGAAAGCACACTGCCTAATGCTGGGGAGTGTCTAAACTGCAAAAATCTACAGGCTGCAGAGGTGCATGTGTGCCTGTGGCGGGCAAGGGAGACGAAGTGGGGGGGGGGGGTTACAACAGGGTGGTGCAATGAATTAAATTCGGAACTATCGGTTATTTATTATATCTGGACAGTCTTCTCCTCGGGAAACTGATAAAATTACTCACGACAGAAATGAGCATGTCTCCTTCATGTTCTTGATTTCTTGAAGAAAGGCTCCTTCGGACATCTTCTCCAGACAGAGGAGGTTACAGAGCTGGGTCAGCTGCTTTTCAGAGACTGGAAGTTGGAAGTATTCACCTACAAAAAGCAGGAGGAGCCCTGTTGCCAGCCGGCTTTTGCCCACAGTTTCTGCCCCTGCATCCGTGTTCTTATTCAGAAACGGCTGTGCTAGGTTATACATGGAATTTAAAATCAATGAATTCACCTAAAAACAGACAAAACAAAGTGAATGATACCAGTAACTTTCACTTATAAGCAATCAGAGACTAGATTTTTGTTCTGCAGATGAACAGAGCCTCAGAACCACTCTTTATAGGAACAGGACTTCAAATTCAAACGACAAATCTCCAATATTGTTCTTAAAAGCTCTGTCATGTTTAAAGCAAAAACAGTACCAAAAGGAAAGTCTGCACAAACTGCAAAGAAAAGAAAATAGGGGAAGGCAGAGAGAACGGAGACTATTTTTCTGAAATCCAGCAACTCTAGTAGTCTTGATGCTGTATGTACCACGGGAGAGACTATAACTAGGCAACAACCGGTCCCCTCGAAAAAAAAAAAAAAAAAAAGACGGAATACCACAGAAAAGCTCTCATTTTTATCCTAATACTTAGAGTAGCAATAATAACCCTAAGTAACTTCCTTGTTTAATGGTCAGTAGGATGAATGAATTAAGCCAAGCCAAGCCAAGCCAAATCAAACGTGCCAGGCCTTTAGCTGCCAGCCAACGCCCTCCTCAGTAACTACTACTGCTTCAAGCATCGGGAGCTACTGGAAATTAGCATTAGAAATCATTAGCAGCAGCAAGGTTATGAGGGTGTCTGTTTCTGTATATGTAATGTGATGAGATTTGTGATTTTACATATTATATTATAACTTGCTTAAAGCAATAGTTGAAACGTGTTCTCAAATGTAATTAATGAAATAAACAAAATATTCCTAATGAAATGCAGCTCCTGATGTAGCCTACGCCAAACAAGATCATTTAGCAACACAGCTATAGAGAGGTGCTGAAGACATTTCCCATCACCTAAACATAAAAATGAACTTTAACCTATCAAAAATGTAAAGTCACCTTTTCAGGTCCAAACTGGAGAGATTTCCACTCCATTTCATGGTTCTGAAACACCATCAGCTTTGATGTTACAAAGTAGAACTGTTTTAGCTGACAGAGGAAACTCTTCAGGTTCACGGTGCTCCAGGTATCGAGTACTGAGAAGATGCTTTCCAACATAATCTGTCCAGCTATCTCTTTCCCGCGAATCACATCCTTCCTTTTAGTATCCCAACCAATAAATTTCTTAAACTTTTCCAGGACGCCAGAATCCGGTTTGGCACAAATAATATCATCATACTGGTGCCATTCTAAAATAATAATGCAATACTATTAATCTCAGCAGCAGTAACACAATCATCAAGAAGCAGATTGCTCTGCACAAGTCTCTTTAGCAGCAGTCACCTCTCCTTGACAGTTTGTACAACCTAAGGCACAAGAGGAGAGCTCTCCTAGGTGGAGTTCAATACAATCTGAGGAGGCAGGACATGTAGAATAAGGTCCATATACTAAAACCCAGGAGATTTAAGACAATGTTCTTCCATGTTCACTCTTCTTCCCCGTTTCCTATGGGTTTAATATTTATTCTGGCATTTCCCATCCTTACGGAGTTTGACATCTATTTACTTGTTTTGATTATTTACAAACATTTGATGTATTAAAAATGATCACATGCAATCAATAAAACAATCAGTCAATGCACAAGCTGAAGCGACCACCATTTATTCAAATTCAATATTCAAAATTGTCTAATGAAAGGAACTCAATTATCCTTATGGTGTGAAACACACAGACTTATAGATTCATATCACTCCAAATATTCAGAATAACTGTCCATGTCAGTCTCAGCTGACATTGGGCAAACCACCGGCCAGGACAGAAGTAGCTATTCAAGTAATTTTGGACAAACAAGAATATCAACCTATGTCTTCAGCAGTAAATTCATGAGACAAACCAAGTATTTGTGATCTATTTTATTTATCATGAAATGAATGGTGCTCTAATACACAAGATTTGAAAATTAAAGATTTTGGGGAAAAAAATCAAAACAATGAAAAACACAAAAGGATTAATTTAATAAATACTCAAAATAACTGTCCATGCAAAAAACATTATTGATAATTGGAGCAATGATGAATCTATAAGTCAATATGTTTTATCATCCATGAAGAATTTAGTTTCTTTCATTATACATATTTGAATACTGAATTTGGATAAATGACGGTCACTTCAATTCTAATGCACTGATTGTTGTGATCATCTTTTTATATTATTTGGTTTCACAAGGATCTGGAGTCATATCAAAGATAATTTTGGACTGTTACATGTGTCAAGCATTTGATATACCACATCCCATAAATAAAACAAAGCAGTATATGTATAAATATTTGTATTTGATTTTAATTGTATTAGCCAGTGATATTACCTCCATTCAGGTCCAGCCCAAGAGTTTCTGCTGCCTCAGGCAGAAGTCTCAGTCATGCCACCCCTCCCCACCATTGATTCTATTTTATGGGGGGGGCGGCGGTAGTGGCAGCAGTTTAAAAGCTGTTGCTTTGGTGCCCACAGCAGGCCATGTGTACCAAAATACATGGTCTGCCAAGGGCACCAAAGGGGCGGCACAGAGCTGTCCGCCATAATCTGCCATCCTAGGTAGCTCCCTCCCCATTATGAACTCCTCAAGTTCTGAAAATAGCCACTAAAATGCTGATTTTATAAGGTCCACCGTGGAAAGTCAGACACTATTTACAATGTCAGTGTCTATGTTCAAGGACTTACACAGGTGAATGGACAGTTGTAGGCAAGCTACAACTGGTTGATATTCTGTACACATGTGCGGAATTTAGGATGGGCATGCATAGGCGCGGCCTCAAATGTAAGTTATAGAATACTATGACTTATGTGCATTACTGCGCTGATCTAGGCACAGCAAGTTACACATGCCCTAGAGCAGGTGTAAGTGGCTGCGCCTAGGTTTCAGCACATCCATACACCCTTATTTTATAAAGTAAACCATCTGTGTACATGCGCACTGCTGTCTGCAAAACCTGCACAGAAGATTATGGAATTACCCTCTTCATAACTAGGTCTTTACTATCTTCTTAATACAAAATACCTAGACTCTAACTGAATCTCCAAGGGAAGTTGATTCCATAGATATGAGCCAACATATCAAAAAGCTGTCTTCCTTATACATTTGAATATAATTATTCCTAAAGAGAGAAGAGTTAGCAATTACCGACCATTGCAGCGGAAAAGGGCACACTTGAGCCGACCAGTTAGCGTCACTGCTGTAAGACATCTGGCACTCACTTTCAAAGATCAATTCTGTGGCACTCTTAGTGCTTTTTAAAATATCTTTAACTTTTCAACCAAACCACCACAAAAAACAAACTTCATACAACAAGTACAATCAGTGGGTACAAAAGAACCCCCCCCTTCCCTCCCCACCCTCCACTGTCCACATGAATCTGAGCCGTTACGAGCTAAGTTCACAAACATGCTGGCTACTTCCATCAATTGGGCCTTTGCAGTTTACATACGTTCTAATTGTTTAACATTTTAAATCATTATAACAGTGTGCCTTCACCCCAAACTCCATCAGAGCTTTCCCCTTTAGCTTACTAAGAGGGGTTTGTGATGACCCTTTACGGGGCATTTGCTCAAATTTGCTATATAAAGCCACCTGGTTCCACCATGTTTGCCAGTGAAGATCTATGTTTTGTTTTCAGTTACGGACCAAGAGATATAAAGCTACCCCTACCATGAAGTCTAGTAAGAAGCGACGATTCCTGTTCAGCCCCGGAATATCTATAGCTGAGCAGAAAACTAATATTTCCCAAGTGAAAGGGGTGCTGAAGCCCAGGATTACCTGAATTCTGTTCCATATCTGTGACCAAAAGGTCTGCACATTGGGGCAGTCAAAGGCTATGTGTTTGAGACTGCCAACTTGTTCTTGACAAGCCCAGCATCTGTTGTTGCCAGCGCTATCTCATTTCGCTATTCTCACCGGTGTTAGAAAAGTTCTATGTGCAAAACAGAATAAGGTTTGGGTGATCAAGGCTGATTTGGCTATTCTTGTTTGTTTTGTCCAAAATTTCTCCCAGCTTTGTTGAGATAACCTTATTCCCGTGTCTTGTTCCCACACACGCTGTAAACCAATTAACTGCGTGGGTGACCTTTGCATTAGTTCTTTATAGAAGAGAGAGGCCACCCCCGATGCTAATTCTGCCTGTTGAGTTTTGTCTTTGATCACCCATTCTACTTATAGGGTGCTAAGGTCGCCAATTACCTTTCCCACACAATGTTACAGTTGCAGCCATTGGAAGTATGCTGACCCTGGGAGGTTAAATTCCTGCTGTAACGTGTCAAAACTCTTCCATTTATTCTTTTCTGTTAACTGTCTTATGGTCCATATGCCACTGCCATACCATTGTTTCCAAGCAAATGTTTTCTGCTGGATTTAATGGATTGAACCACAACGGGAGACAGAGATTTTACACCCTCCATGCCAGGGACATGCATTAGGCCCTGAAAAGTTCTTTGTGTATCTATGATCATCTGTGGTCTCCCAAAGTTCTCCCTGAAAAGCATACCTGGGAGAAGTTTCATGGGCCACAACCCTTTCCTCTAAGGCTAGCCAAACCGGACTCTGATCAGACAGCTGATCCATCCATCTTGACCCTTGCTTCAACAAAAATGCACTGTGGTAAGCCAGAAAGTCCGGAAAACTTACTCCCCCATTCTCTTTGTAAGCTTTGAGCTTCTTGAGTGCTATTCTGGGCAGTTTATTATTCCACAAAAACAATGATAATAGTCTTTCCATCTGCTGGTAGCATTGTTTTGGCACGTATGATGGCACCATTTCCAACACAATTAATTTTTGGAACAATACTCATTGTCATAGTCTCCAATCGACCCCACCACGATAAAAATAGAGGGGACCATTTACTGGTCATCTTCTGTATTGTAATTAAGAGTCCCTCTGCATTATATTTAAATGTCTCCTCCAACGGGTAACAGTAAAGCACCCCTAAATATTTAACCATTTTTGGCTCCCAGACGAAAGATGAATCCTATAGGTCTGCTTTGTGAACTCGTAAGTTAAGGGGAAATGCTATTGATTTTAGCTAATCTTATATCCTGATAGCGACGATTAATAATCTCTTTGTCCCAAGATTTGCGGTACCGATTCTGGGGTAGCAAACAATAGAAGATAGTCTGCATATGCTGATAGTTTAATCTCTCTTCCTGCTACGTGTATACCCTGTATCTTGGGATTTTGATGCACCAATAGGGCAAGAGGTTCAAGGGCAAGGTTAAATAAAATTGTGGATAGAGGGCAGCCTTGCCACGTGCCACGGCCCAAAGGGAGGTCCCGTTGATTGTATGTTGTTAACACATATATTGGCGAGAGGACGCACATACATTAATCTGATTAGCTTAACAAATCCCTTTCCAATGCCAAACCATTCAAGAGCGGAGTACAGGAATGCCCACTCCAGGCAATCAAACGCCTTTTCAGCGTCCAGCAAAAGGCCCACTAATGGGTCGTCCATGTTCTCCGCCCCAGTCAAGACATGGCACAGACGTCTGGTATTGTCCACTGTTGATCTATCTTCTACAAAGCCGCACTGATAGAAACATAGAAACATGACAACAGAAAAAGACCACATGGCTTATCTAGTCTGTCCTTCCATATAAACAACTACAACAGTCCCCTTTTTTCCTTTAGAGATCCTCTGTGTTTGTCCCATGCTTTTTTGAATTCAGTTACTGTCCTCATCTCTACCACCTCCACTGGGAGACTATTCCATGGATCCACCACTCTTTCTGTAAAGAAATATTTCCACAAATCACTCCTGAATCTATCCCCCTTCACCCTCATCCCATGTCCCCTCATAGCAGAACTTGCTTTCAATTGAAAGAGGCTCTCCCCCTGAACATTTATGCCATGGAGGTATTTAAACATCTCAATCTTATCACCTCTAGCCCGCCTTTCCTCTAAGGTGTACATATTAAGATCCTTAAGTCTGTCCTCATATGCTTTATAATGAAGACCACTAACCATTTTAGTAGCCACCCTCTGCACCGACTCCATCCTGTTCACATCCTTTTGAAGGTGTGGTCTCCAGAATTGCACACTATACTCCAAATGAGGTCGCACCAAAGACTTATACAGAGGCACTATCACCTCCCTTTTTCTGCTAGCCATTCCTCTCCATATGCACCCAAGCATCCTTCTAGCTTTTGCCGTTGCCTTTTCTACCTGTTTAGTTACTTTAAGATCATCAGACAACCACGCCCAGGTCCCACTTTTCTTTAGTGGACAAAAGTACTTCACCCCCTATACTATATTTCTCTCTTGGATTGGTGCAGCCCAAATGCATGACCTTACATTTTTTAACATTAAATCCCAGCTGCCAGATTCTAGACCATTCTTCAAGCTTAGCTAGATCCCTCCTCATGTTATCTACACCTTCCTGGGAGTCTACTCTATTGCAGATTTTGGTATCATCCGCAAAAAGGCAAACCTTACCCAACAGCCCTTCCGCTATATCACTAACAAAGATGTTAAAAAGAATCGGACCAAGGATTAGATAGGGAATCACCCCGGACAAGCGACATGCTAGGACAGTTGCATTTATTTTGTAGTCTACATTTAGTAGAGAAATTGTTTGATAATTATTTACCTTCTGTGGGTTCCTTTCGGGTTTTTCTAGCACTATAACATTAGCCTGAGCAAACATTCCTACTTGGGGGCTCTCCTCCAGTAAAGTTTGATAATACTGCAGTAAGTATGGTCCTATTGCCCCCGCAAAGGCCCTAAAAAACTCTGAAAGGAGACCATCTTGACCCGCAGATTTCCCTGGCATTAAGGAATTTATTGCTTGGAGAATTTCCTCCAGGGAAACTGGGCGATTTAATGCCTCTGCCATCTTGTTATCTAGCATAGACCTCTCTATCCCATCCATCAGATTTGTGAAAGCGTCCTGAGAACATTCCTTTTCGGACATGTATAGCTGCTCAAAAAATGCCCTGAAGACCTCGGCTATTTCTGAATCTTTCACTAACACACCAGAGCTCCTAGGGTCAGAAATAGCCACAATTCTACCCACCACCCTTCGCACTTCGAAAAGTGTTAGCTAACAACCAACCTGCCTTGTTATTTTCCCTATAGTTTGTGCCCTCTTGTGCTTTGATATTCTGAGAAACCTTGTTCGTTAGGATCAGGTTATATTTAAATCTTAGCCGCTGGAGGTGTAATAAGATACATGGGTCTTTCCATTTAACCAGAACATGCTCTTCAGCCTTTATCTGTAAGTCCAGCTCCCATATTTGCTCTTTTTGTCTGGCTCAGTGTATGCTAAAACTGGTGATAACTGCTCTTACACAGGCTTTAAAGCCTTCCCATCTGGCCCAACCTGTGGTCCTCTGACAGAACCTCAACCTCATTACTGCTGTGCTGTCTCCACTCTGCCCCGCACTCTTCTACCCCTTCTCCTATCAAATGGCATTATCAATCCCATCCAGGATCCTCCTAGATTTTTCTCACTCCCAGGACAGATCCTCACGCAACTACTCAAATCTTATTCACATCCCTCTCCTTCCCCACTCGTCTCTCCCTTTCTCATGTGCCTAGTGGCGTGCACATTCCATATTAAATAAACTTGCCTTTATTCATGATCTCTTTATATCTAATACTCTCCATCTTGCCTCCTGGATCCTCCCAGAAAACTCAGCTTCAGTAGCTATCCTCTATCTTGATGACTACCAATTCTCCCAAATGCCTCGCCCCACTGGCCATGGTGGTGGAGTTGGGCTTTTACTCGCTCATTCCTGCCAATTTCAACCCCTCTGACCTCAGTCTCACTCCATTTCCTTCTTTGAAGTCCACTCTGCCTGCCTTTTTATTCGATTACCTCTCCAGATAGCTGTTATTTAGCAACTCCCTGACAAGGCCACCTCCACCTTTCTCACTGACTGACTTGTGGCTTTCCTTCATCTTCCCCTTCCCTTATTTTCAGTGATTTTAACATCCATGTTGATAACCCCTCTGACCCTTATGCTTTACAGCTCATTTCCCTTACCTCCTCATTCAACCTCCAGCTTTGCTCTACTATCCCCACTCACCAGCATGGTTACTGCCTTGACCTTGTCTTATTCTCTAATTGTTTACCCTAAAACATCTATACTTCAGTTCTTGCCTTATCTGGCCATCACCTGCTAAGCTTCACTCTTCATCACCCCATCCCCTCCCCCCACCCCCTCTGCACTTCAATCTCACCCAATTTCCTCCATCCTCTTTAGAAATCTTCATGCTATTGACCCATTGGCTCTCTCCATTACTGTCCCATCACCTCTCTCCTCCATTATGTCATCCGAGTCTGTTGATGACGCAGTAGCCTTCTATAACACAGCACTTTCCTCTGCTCTGGATGCTCTTGCTCCACCCATGCCACGTCCTGTGAGGTGTACTAAAGACAGCCAGGGCTGAGGTATGACTACCCACAATCTATGTTCCTGTGCTCACTCAGCTGAGCACATTTGGCTCAAATCCCGTTCCCTTTCTTTCTTCACTTCAAATTCATGCTTGCCTCTTTCCAGTCAGCACTCGCCAAGCAAAACTACTATGTCCACCTGACTAATTCTCTTCCTTCTAACCCTCGCTATCTCTTTACAACTCTCAACTCCCCTCTCAAGGTGCCTCCATCTCTGACCCCTCCTTCCCTTTCTGCCCAAACCTTGGTCGACTATTTCCATGACAAATTCTACAAAATTACACTCCTTCCCCACAAGATCAGCTCCATCCCCTCTTCTCCCTGTTCATTCCCAACTCTTCCCTTCAACCTCTGCCACCCTTTCTGCCTTTTATAAGATCTCCAAGGAGTAAACCACACTTTTCTCCTCCAAACTCACTACCTACTCCTCTGACCCTATTCCTACCAACTCCTAAGCTCTCTCTCATCCACTGTCATCCCTTCCATCTCATATTCTCAATCTATAGCTCTCCACCACAACTGTTTCTGAAGCCTTCAAGCATGCTGTGGCCAAACCTCTCCTCAAGAATCCTTCACTAGACCCTACCTGTTCTAATTAATAGACCTATCTCCCTCCTCCCCTTCATTTCTAAACTACTTGAATATGCAGTTCACCTCCATTGCCTTGACTTTCTCTCCTCTCAAGCCCTTCTGGATCCACTGCAATCTGGCTTTCATTCTTCACATTCTACTGAAACGGCTCTTGCCAAAGTCTCCAGCAACCTGTTCCTGGCTAAATCCAAGGGCTTTTACTCAACCCTCATCCTTCTTGACCTTTCTGCTGCTTTTGACACTGATAACCACCACCTTCTCCTTGACACCTTGTCCTTGCTTAGTTTTAAGGGCTCTGTGCTATCTTGGTTCTCTTCTTCTCTCTCCCATCACACTTTCAGTGTTTGTTCTGTTGGATCCTCCTCTACTGCTATCCCACTCTCAGATGGTGTGCCCCAAGGCTCTGTCTTAGGTCCACTCCTTTTTTCTCTATATACCCAATCCCTTGGTGCACTCATCTCCTTCTATGGTTTTCAATACCATTTTTACACTGATGACTCTTATATCTACTTCTCTACACCTGAAATCTCTTCGGCAATCCCAGCCCAAATCTCTGCCGAATGTCTCATCACCGCTTGAAACTGAACATAGCCAAAACAGAGCTTCTTATATCCTCCCCTAAGTCCACCTCCCCCTTTCTCAATCTCTGTGGATAACACTTTACTACTCCGTTTCCTCAGCTCACAACCTTGGGAATCATCTGACTCCTCCCTCACCTTCTCCACACATCCAAATGATAAAGAAAAAGAAATGACAGGTTTTAGCTATCAGCAAAATTCACCCCTTCCTTTCAGAACACACTACTAAGACACTTATCCACTTTTTAATCACCTCCCATCTAGTCTACTGCAACCTCCTCCTTGTTGGTCTCCCTCTGAATCATCTCTCTCCCTTTAATCTGTTCAAAATTCAGCAGAGCAGCTAATCTTCTGTCAGCCTCAATATGAGCATATTACTCCTCTTCTCAAGTTACTTCATGGGCTCCCTATACATTTCCATATCCAATTCAAACTTCTCCAACTAACCTATAAATGCACTCATTCTGCTGCTCCTCACTAGCTTTCCTTTCTTATCTCTCCCTACCCCCCTCCTCAGGAACTCTTTTTCTGGCAGATCCCTTCCTGTCTATGCCAACTCCAGACTTCCATGCTGCTCCTTATGCCTGTAACGAACTACCAGAATCTGTACATCAGGCTTCATCTCTGGCCTTATTCAAATCCAAACTGAAAACTCACCTCTTCAAGGCTGCTTTTGGTTCCTGATCCGCTTAGTCTCCTATGTGTTTCCTTACCATACCCCTAGATTTATCCTTGTCCTCAACAGTTATCTGTTTTAACTAGATTGTAAGCTCTGATAAAACAGGAACAGTCTTTAACATGTGCCTGTGCAGCGCTGCATATGCCTTGTAGCGCTATACAAATGATCAGTAGACATAGTAGAAAGAGCAGATCTGGGGGTGGATTTGAATTGTAAACATCGATAGGAAACTGGTGAGGAAGAAAGGAGAAGGGAAGGATACAGCCTTACCCCCAACTGCCCCACCGAGATCATCCACTCTCACCTCTCTTGAGGGGCACTGGTCCTGAAGTAGCAACTACAAAATAAAATTAGAGCATGGGATCTGCAAGCCCTCATCTGCTAATAGGCCTTACAATGATCCACTCCTCCTCTTGCCATGAAAACGTCTGCAAGAAGTAGAAGCTGCAAGGGCTGTCAGCATGCAAAGGCTTGCAGGCACTATGCTGAATTGTCTTTTTGAAGTTTATTTGAACATCTGTTATACTTTTTATGGCTGAATATGCTCGACATCACAGCAGTTTAGAATAAGATACTCTATGTTAGAGAGGGCATTGAGTAAGAAAGGATTAAAATTTTGCAGGAAACAAAATATGCTGTAGAATCTCTATGGATTGAAATTCCATGTAAAAAAGGGGAAGGTGATGGCTTTGGGGATGTACTATCGACCGCCTGGCCGGAATGAACAAATGGATGATGAAATGCTCAAAGAAATCAAGGAAGCTAACAAAAGTTACAGCACAGTAATAATAATAATGGGTGATTTCAATTACCCCGGTATCGACTGGGTCAGTGTCAAGGCAGGACATGCTAGAGAGATAAAGTTCCTAGATGAAATAAATGACTGCTTCTTGGAGCAGCTGGTTCATGAACCGACCAGAGGGGAAGCAATAATAGACCTAGTCCTTAGTAGAACACCAGATGTAGTGCAAGAGATAAGGGTGTTGGGGCCACTTGGCAATAGTGATCATAGCATGATCGCCTTTGATTTAATTAGTGGAGGAGGGATAGTAAGGAAATCCACAGTACTACCTTTTAACTTTCGAAAGGGAGACTACGATAAAATGAGTAAAACAGTTAAGAAAAAACTAAAAGGAGCAGTTGCAAAGGTTAAAAGATTTGCATCAAGCTTGGGTGTTGAAAAATACTATCTTGGAAGCCCAAGCCAGCTTTATTCCATGCTTTAAGAAAAGGGGAAGGAAGTCAAAAAACTGCCAGAATGGTTTAAAGGTGAGGTCAGAGAGGCTGTTGCCAAAAAAGCATCTTTCAGGAAATGGAAAAAAAGAGCCAAACGACGAAACCTGGAAACAGCACAAGCACTGGCAAGTCAAATGCAAATAAATTCAAAAAGTCGTTCATGTACTAATCAGTGCTATTGAGAATTTTACTGCCCTTCTCGCAGTTATGAAAATAAATCTTTATTCAACTAAAGAGGTCTAAGACTGTTGTGGCTCTGCTATATAGACTGCTGTCTTCTTCAAGCAGGTAGCCCTTTCGCAACAGCGACCTCCAGAAACTTAGTGAGGTCACTAACTAATTGCAATCTTATAGATTTATCTTGAATAGTACTTATCTTGCATACATAACACCCCACTGGTGTGAACACAATAAAGATCCCGACGCTCTTCCCCAAGTACCATTCGTGCGTGTCACACTATGATTTCATCAGGGGATCACTCGATCTGTCATGTTCAGTGTCTCTAATTTTTCTTACTTCACTTTATCGACTATGCTGTCCGCGTTGTCCCGGTGAGTATTTCTCTCTCTTTGCCGGTTGCTTCCAAAACACCGCGTTTTCCAGGTCTTATGAATATGTCAAAAAGCAGCGGACCCAGCACAGATCCCTGGGGTACACCACTATTCACCTTTCTCCATTGGGAAAATTGGCCATTTAGCCCAACCCTCTGCTTTCTATCTTTTAACCAGTTCCTGATCCACAGTAGTACACTGCCTCCTATCCCATGACTCTTTAGTTTTGCCAAAAGTCTCTGATGAGGGACCTTGTCAAAGGCTTTCTGAAAGTCCAGATACACTACATCAACCAACTCACCTTTGTCTACCTGTTTATTCACACCTTCAAAAAAACATAATAGATTAGTAAGACAAGATCTTCCTTGTCTAAAGCCATGACTACCTATATGTTCAGTAATTGTTCTTTATGATGGTTTCTACCATTTTTCCCGGTATTGACGTCAGGCTCACCGGTCTGTAGTTTCCCGGATCACCCCTGGACCCTTATTAAAAATTGGTGTTCCATTGGCCATCCTCCAATCTTCAGGTATTACAGATGATTTTAATGATAGTTCACAGATTACTAATAGCAGGTCTGCAATCTCATATTTCAGTTCTTTCAACATCATTGAACGTATACCATCTGGTCCAGGTGATTTGCTACTCTTCAGTTTATCAAATAGTTGTAATACATCTTCCCGGTGTATCAATATTTCTTTCAATTCTTCCACAGTATCACCTTTTAAATACCACTTCAGTCATGTGTTACATCCCTACATCTTCCCCAATAAAGACTGAAGCAAAGAATTCATTCAGCCTCTCCGCTATGGCCTTCTCCCCTCTTAGTGCCCCTTTGTCATCTAATGGTCCAACTGACTTTCATAGGTTTTTTGCTACAAGAGTACTTGAAAAAAATCTTTATTATGCATTTTTGCTTCCACAGCAAGCTTCTTCTCAAATTCTCTTTGCCTGACTTATCAATACCTTGCATTTTAACTTGCCAGTGTTTGCTCTGTTTCCAGTTTTCGTCATTTGGCTCTTTTTTCCATTTCCTAAAGGATGCTTTTTGGCAACAACAGCCTCTGTGACCTAACCTTTAAACCATGCTGGCAGTTTTTTGGACTTCCTTCCCCTTTTCTTAAAGCGTGGAATACAGTTGGTCTGGGCTTCCAAGAGAGTATTTTTAAACACCCAAGCTTGATGTAAGTCTTTAACTTTTGCAACTGCTCCTTTTAGTTTTTTCTTAAATATTTTCCTCATTTTATCATTGTCTCCCTTTTGAAAGTTAAAAGGCAGTGCTGTGGATTTCCTTACCATCCCTTCTCCAATAATTAAATCAAACGCGATCATGCTATGATCACTATTGCCAAGTGGCCCCAACACCCTTATCTTTTGCACCAGATCTGGTGTTCCACTAAGGTCTAGGTCCAAAATGGCTTCCCCTCTGGTTGGTTCATGAACCAGCTACTCCAAGAAGCAGTCATTTATTTAATCTAGAAACTTATTCTCCCTAGCATGTCCTGCCATGACACTGATCCAGTAAATAGCAGGGTAATTGAAATCACCCATTATTACTGTGCTATAACTTTTGTTAGCTTCCCTGATTTCTTTGAGCATTTCATCATCCATTTATTCATTCTGGACAGGCGGTCGATAGTACATCCACACTGCCATCACCAGAATATAGAAAGACTAGGGAACATTAATGAAGCTACAGGGTAACCTATTTAAGACTAATAAGAGAAAATATTTTTTCACTCAACATATAATCAAACTCTGGAATTTGTTACCGGAGGATATAGTTAGTGTAGCTGGGTTTAAAAATAGGTTTGGATAAGTTCCTGAAGGAAAGGTCCATAAACCATTATTAAAAATGGACCCAGGATATCACTGCTTGATCCAATACAAGCATTGAGGAACATGTGTCTTGGGGAAACTGCTGGGTACTTATGACCTAGATTGGCCACTGTTGGAAACAGGATACCGGGCTTGATGGACCTTGGTCTGATCCAGTATGGCATCTCTTACGAGGGTTGCTATTTATATTTCTGGCCTAATAATGAAAAAACAAATATTTATGATCGAAAATGGTTTTATTGTTTTTCAAAATATTCTCCATGAAGATCAATACACTTTTGCATGCGTTTGAACCAATTTTCGAAGCACTTTTTCCACTCCGACTGAGGTAACACCAAAACATGCGTTTTGAATGCATCAACCGCATCTTCGGGTGTTGAAAATCGTTGACCACGTAATTTGTTTTTGATGTGCGGGAATAAAAAGAAGTCATTGGGTGCCAAATCAAGGCTGTACGGTGGATGACCCATCAATTCGATGTTTTGGCTGGTCAAAAATTCCTTTGCTTGAGCCGATGTGTGAGAGCTCGCATTGTCATGATGAAGAATTATTCGCCACTTCTTCGACTTTTTCCGAATTTCTCCGAAGACTTCTGGTAAACAAATGGTTGTGTACCATTCAGAATTGACTGTCCTACGTTGCTCTAACGGCACTGTCGCCATGTGACCGGTAATGCCGAAGAAACAGGCAACCATTTGCTTCAATGTGCTTCTTCTGCGAACAACTTTTGTTGGATTTGGCTCGTCTTGGAAGACCCATACAGTCGATTGCTGTTTTGTTTCGGGCTCATATGCATAGATCCATGATTCGTCACCTGTGTAGATGTTATACACAGTCTTTGATGCACCTTGAACATATTTTTTCAACGTTTCCTTGCACCAATCTACACGAGCCTTCTTTTGAGCGTTTGTCAGATTATGCGGGATCCAATGTGAACAAATCTTTTTTTACGGCCAAATGATCATGCAATATCTTATTGATGCTTGTCATACTAATGCCCAAAGATGCCTCAATCTCACGGTATGTCACATGACGATCTTGCTTTTTCAGTTCACACACAGCATCAATGTTTTCTGGCACAACAACTGATTTTGGACGACCCTGACGGAATTCGTCCTGGAGCGAACGTCGCCATGATTGAATTCGTTATACCAGTTTTTTTTACAGTGCTGTAGGATGGTGCTTTATCGCCGTATAAAAAATTAAGTTCATTGATGCACTCTTGTCTTGATAATCCATATCGAAAGTTATGAAAAATAATCGCACGAAAATGTTCACGAGTTAATTCCATTTTTCGCCCGAGATGAATTTTTCAAGTTACTGTAAACAACAAATCGCACTCAAATGATAAAATGTTATGAATAAGGTTATGTTCAACAATGTCAGTGTTCCAATGGAACCATTGGATGGCACCTGGCAACACTTAACTGTTGCTAAGGCCAGAAATATAAATAGCAACCCTCGTATGTAATGTTCTTAATGCTAAAAAATGCAGTCATGCATTTTGGGCTGCAAAAAAATCAAAGGGAGCAGTACAGTATAGAAGGCAAAGTGCTTCTATCCATGAAAAAAGAATGGGACCTAGGGGTGATTGTTTCTGCTTATGTTAAGGTGGCTAAATAGGTAGAAAAGGCGATGGCAAAAGCCAGAAGGATGCTTGGGTCCCAGGGAGAAGAAAAGCCAGCAGGAAGGAGAAGGTCATAGTACCTCTGTATAAAGTCTTTAATTAGACCTACTTTAGAATACTGTGTGCAATTCTGGAGATCTCACCTTCAAAAGGATAAACAGACAGGAAAGACATGTAACAAAGAAATAATAATCCTCTCCTCCATGTAAGCTATCCTCCACAGAAAGGAAAGATTCTAGAGTACCTATCCCTACTCTCTGACCCCCCACCCCATCGCATCCCAGAAACCCCTCCTCCTCTCCCCAACCTCTTGATAACCCAACCCCCTCTCCCTATCCCCCCTCCCCCCATGGGATGGTTGTTTTACCATGTGATCTGATATACAGCATGTTTCAAAAAGAATGACCCGATTCTGAAACGTTATATTTATTGATTAGAGGGCATTATAATAATGGAACAAAGTGCAAAATACTAATATAATAAAGTTTCAATTACAAATGCTCTATATGTCCTCCATCAGCAGCATGGACAACATCAATACGATAGCTAAACTCATCCCACATTTTTCGCAAGGTAACTTCGACTGAATTCACTGCTGCTGATATCCTATTGTTGAGCTTGTCTAGGTCACGAGGTAACGATGGAACAAAAACATGTTCCTTCACGTATCCCCACAAAAATAAGTCACATGGGGTCATATCTGGAGATCTTGGAGGCCAAGAGTGTAGGGCAGTGTCTCGGGGTCCTGTGCGCCCTATCCAGCGTTGAGGCAGTGTGTCATTGAGGAATTGCCATACATTGTTGTGCCAGTGTGGTGGGGCTCCATCTTGTTGGAATACAAAAATCAGAGTCCTCATGAAGTTTTGGTAAAAGCCAGGTCCACAGCATTTCAAGATAGCTCAGTCCCGTCACTGTGTTTCCCTCAAAAAAAAAAATGGCACATAAATCTTTGTATGAGAAATCGCACAAAAGCATTTACTTTTGGTGAATCTCGCCCATGCTCTACAATTGCATGAGGATTCTGTCCAACGCGCAGTGGCATCTAGGGTCGGTTCTCTAAAACTCTAGGCCACACCCATTCGAACCCCACACCTTTCATTCACAAGATGTTCATCGTTCTATAAATATAACGTTTTATAATTGGGTCATTCTTTTTCTGCGGAGCCAGCAAATTGTTTCCTTTCCCATCACTGCCAAAAATGTTATTTTTTGGTAGAATTCTGTGCTCTGCCTTCCCTTCGATGCAGAGGTCTCTCCAATGCTGGCCCCGATAATTTTCTTTTCTTCTAAAATTACTACTTTTTTTTTTTTTATTATTTTTCTTCAGTTTCGGTGGTTTCGACCATCAGCTAGGCTGTGGCCTACTTTTTCCTCACTACGATGGAACACCACATCAGTAGTTTAAAAAAAAAAAAGTACCAAATGTTCTAATACTATATCAATCATGAATAAACATAACTGGTGCTTAAAATGTTTGGACCCTGACCATTTACCAAGGGCCCGATTCTGTCCCAGAGGTCGATCCCCTCTGTACATCCGGTCTGAACCGGATGTACAAAGGGGATTGCGATTCTGATCCCGCAGGGCAAGTCTAGCCCTGCGGGATCATAATCGCAAACAGTCCTGCCATGACACCGTGGCTCCATTGAAGAGCTGTGATGCTGACCACTGGACTGCAGGATCTCATTCCCCTCGGCCCCACCCCCGATCCGGCCTCCAAAAACCAGGGTCGGACTTTAGGGACTGCCTTCAGGCCCCCCTGCAAGCCCTGGGCCTGCCGCAAAGTAACATATGGGGAATTATTCCATCTCGGAAGTGGAATAACTTCCCCATATAAGTCGCTGGCCCTGGACATATAGGGCCGACACTAGAATCAGCCCTGTACATCCAGGGCTGGCTACCGCCTAGACTTTGCCCCCGAGCCACCCCTTCCCCGCCCCTGTCTAACTTCCCTGCACAACCGACGGAGAGGTTAGTCGTGGCTGGGTGAAGGCACAAATAGGGGGGATCCCTGCTATTCGTGGCACAGAATAACCCCCCAAATGATTGTCCTTTGGGACAACAAATGACAAAAAGAGGCCTAAAGAATAAGGCCAGACAGTATGGTTCTCTGTTCGTCCCGAACTTGATTTCAGCGGTTTCCACATCGTCGAGGACATCAGCCTCCTCTCATGGTTCCCAGGTCTCCTCGAAGTCCAAACAAAACCAAATTTAAGGCATCGGCAGAGGACAGATACAGATTCCAGAGGCAAGTGCCTTCATCGCCATTGAGACTCGTCAAAAGGTGCATTCGATGCTGACCGGCCTGGTAAACAGCACTGGAGGGAGGACCTGTCCTCCAAAGCACAAGAGGGGCTCCAGGACGCTCCCGAGGCATTGACCTCTGGAAAGCTACTGGTTCCATGCTCTGGGACAGTGGCTCAAAGCCCCAAATATGACTCTACCCAGGTATCGGTCAGCTCCCTTGACCAGCGCATACTGGCTATCGAGAGGCGTTTGGCTGCACTCCTGGCAGCCTCAGTACCGACGTTATTGACAGGTCTAGCAGTACAAGTGATGGTACCCTGCCTATAGCTGTCGGTTCCAGGACTGATGCCGGCACTCAAACCTGTATTGGTGGATCCTCTCCCTCCAATGCCCCCATTGGAACGGACGGACATAGTCAGTACCTAGCAGGCTCCTGATGCCGCACTGACTGATCATCGGTACCCACATCAGTCCTCGACATGGGTGAAGTATTAAGATCAAGGACACGACTGCCTATACTTTGACTTCTTGTCAGACTCTGGGACTCTACTTCCTCAGATTACGATGATGCATCAGAGAACTACCAAGAAAGCCGAGACATTTCATCAGACCCATCCCCTCCTCATGAGTGGCATCGATCCCCGCCAGAGTATGTCTTTCAAGACTTCATTAGGGACATGGCAGACTACCTACAGATTACCATGGCATCAGAAATGGAACTGAGGGCAGAAGAACTGGAAATCCTCCAATACCCCTCAACACCTAAGGAGGCTGCCATTTAACTGGTGCATCGCATCTTGCAAGATCTAAAGCTCTGTATGTGGGAGGCTCCTTTAAAAGATTCTGCCTATCAGCAAATGACTCGATACCATATACCGAGTTCCGGCATTCCCAGGCTTTCAGAATCCTCAGCTCCCACACCACTCTATGGTGGCAGAATCAGCGATGCGCTGCATCAAGAATCCAAGAATCACTCTACCATATCTCCAGGCATGGACTCCTGAATTCTCGATGCCTTTGGCTATTGATGTTTAAAGGCCTGCATGCTCATATCTAGAATTGCCTCCTACATGCTCTACATGGGCATATTCCTCAAGGATGTGTCCAGGGATCTTGAGACATTTGCACCTCTGCTTCCCGATGACAAACAGAGTGCATTCCAAGCCCTAATCAGGCAGAATCAAAATACATCCAAATTTCTTCCCAGAGCATCTTCTGATGTCTTTGAATCATTCAGCAGAGCTTCAGCAGTCTGTATCAGTGCTTTCAGGATGGCCTGACTACAGGCATCAAATCTTGAACAGTGGGTCCAGGACAAATTGGCTAATAGTCCCTGTTCTGGAGAAAACCTCTTGGGAAAGGGTTGGAGGGAAAAGGCCAGAGAGATCGAGACAGATCACCCTTAAGCGCCTTTCAAGAAAGACAGCAGGCGCCTCTAAGAGAAGGACTAATCCAAAGAAGTCTTTCTATCCCAAGAAGAAGAGATATTATCTTTATCCATCTGCAACTGCTTACCAGCCTCAACAGCAACAGCAGCACAAGCAGTGCCCTCGCCAACCCAAGAAGCCTAAGGCTCATAAGCCTCAACCAGCTGTACAGCCACAACCAGCACCTGGTTTCTGACTCCTTCCTGGAGAGCATAGCCACTCTGCCTCTGCAGGGTCCCCACCACTACATATAGCAGGCAGGCTCTGTTCCTATGCCCACAGGTGACACCTCATAACACCAGAGCAGTGGACTCAACATCGTCCAAAGGGGCTATCTGCTTCACTTTAAAAGCTTACCCCCCACCACTTTCATAGCAGATTATCCCAGAAACCTCCTGCAAACCACTCTATCAGAAGAGGTGTCCATCCTGTTATCTCAGGGGGCCATAGAAAGTGTTCTGCTACCCCAAAAGGGCCTGGGCTTCTACTCTTCTTACTTTTATTCCCAAGAAGGGTTCGGGCCCATCTTAGATTCTAATTTAACTAAACAAATTCCTCATTCGGGAAAAGCTCAATGATTTCCCTCAGCACACTCCTGCCATACCTTCAGAGAAACGAATGGTTATGTTCTCTAGACCTCAAAGAGGCATACATGCACTTACTGATCCATCCTCAGCACAGAAGGTATCTGGATTTTCGGTTCCAGCAGAAACACTGTCAGTATCGAGTGCTCCCCTTAGGCTTAGCCTCTGCACCCAGAGTATTCACAAAATGCATGGCAGTGGCTGCGGCCTACCTTCAAACTTTAGGGATCTTAGTCTTCCCCTACTTAGACAACTGGCTAATCAGGGGAGACTCTCTCTTCATCGTATCATATCTGTGCTCCAACATCTGGGATTCATCTTAAACTTTTCCAAGTTCCATCTGTGCCAACCCAGATGCTCAAGTTCATCGGAGCAATTCTGGATATTCAACAGGCCAAAGCTTTTCTTCCTCTGTATTGCTCCACCCGGTTCATCGAGCTAACCCACAAAGCATAGTTACTCACTTGTAACAGGTGTTCTCCGGGGACAGCAGGAATCAGTCCTCACATATGGGTGATGTCGGTGCCGACGGAGTCTGCGTGGAAGCATCTCCCCAGTTTTCAAAGAAAGCCTTTGGAAGATGCACCACGCAATGCTGGTCCCCTTCCCGCCCAAGAGTGCCATCTTTCTCAGTCAGGAAACACAGCTAGAACGGCAAAAATACAATTACGGTAAAGAAGCAACTCCAAGGAGAGGAGGGAGGGTGGCGACTGATTCCTGCTATCCCTGGAGAACACCTGTTACTCACCTGTAACTATGCTTTCTCCAAGAACAAGCAGGAAGTCAGTCCTCACATATGGGACTCCCCAGCTACAGGCTACAGAGGACCCGTACAAAAGCCAAGGGTGACCAGGGAAAGCGAGCCGTGAGCAGCAGCAGTTGAGTCCCCACAGAGAGACTGTAACAAGACCCAGTGTTCGGCAGGAACCAGCACTCTGGTAGCCTGAACAGAGAAAGGTCAGAGGGCATGAGTACACCTCAAAAGAGATTATGGTTGTACGGCCTGGCCGAAGGCGCTATCCCATCAGGACTCCCTCTCCAGGCAATAGTGAGTTGTGAAGGTATGGATTGAAAACCAAGCAGTGGCCCAGCAGATTGCCATCACAGGGCGGAATGCAGATTTGTCACCGAGGTAGCCTTGGCCATGACACGGTGTGCCGTGGGACCCCCGCCTTCTCATAGGTGAGAGCAATGCAATCCACCACCCAAGTGGACAGAATTTGCTTGGTCACTGGAAACCCCAATTGGTGAAAAGCTGAGGTGCTTTGCAGTGGCCCAGAGTCCATTGCAAATAAAAGGACGGAGCCCTCTTCAAATCCAAAGTATGGAGCACTGCCTCCGCCTTACTCGGCATGAGGTGTCAAGAAGATGGGGAGCACCACCTCCTGATTGAGGTGAAATGGGGACACCACCTTTGGCAGAAACTTGGGGTGTGTGCAGAGCTCATCCCTGTTCTTGTAGAACCTCGCGTAGGGAGCACTGTTCCCTCTAAGCTGTGCGCTTGTGCGCGCGCACACACCTCGCCGAGCGAGCGCACATACTTTACAACAGAGCGCACAAAACTTATGGCTCTGATTCTGATAGAAAACAACACAGATGTCTTAAAATTTAAAAGTTATGATTGTAATTACTAGAAATTTCCCGCTTCATTTAGTAATTGTCTATTTTCATTTAATTTGATTAAAATCAGTGTGTGTACATACTGTATTCTGATGTGTAGTCAAATTTTAAAGTATATAACTCCGAGTGTCGTTATGTGGCGCACAAAAATTTAACCTTCCTTCAAAAGCTACACACAGCTGATATTTTATGCGCACACAGCCTACAGAAAATTAGAGGGAACATTGGTAGGGAGGCTCAACCACGACAGCCTGGAGCTCACTGACCCTGCGAGCTGACAAGAGGGCCACGAGAAAGACAACCATCCAGGAAAGGCACTGTAGGTGGCAAGTAGCCAGGGGCTCAAACAGCGGTTTGGTGAGCTGTGAGAGTACCATGTTGAGGTCCCATTCCACCATAGGTGGGCAGACAGGGGGTTTAGATAACATGAGGCCCCATAGGAAACACAAGGGGCTGGGCTGAGATAGACTTGTCTTCAGTGGGGTGATGGTGCGCTGCAATAGCACTCAGGTGCACTCTGACTGAATTGAACTTCAGCCCCACCTGGGACAGCTGGAAGTAGGTACTGGAGTACAATTTGCACTGGGCAGGAGGAGAACAGGTTCATCTGCTCTCTCGGCGCACTAAACCGAGAACCTCCACCACTTAAAGGGCATAGGCTCTCCTCGAGGAGGCCTTGCAGGAGGCCAGAAGGACCTTTCCATGTCCCGTGGGAGATTGAAGGGAGCCAGTGCTACCCTTTCAGCAGCCAGGCCGCGAGGGACAGGGAGAGAGCCCTCCTCCCATGTCAGAAGCCCTGGGGTACAGCCCAGGGGAATCAGCAGCGCCGTCAAGAGCTGGAGGAGCAGCAGGAACCAAGGTTGCCTGGGCCATCTGGGGGCTATCAGTATCACTGATGCCCCATCGTGAAGAACCTTAGTAACAATATATGACAGCAGATAAAGACCAGTGTGGTCCATCTAGTCTGCCCAGCAAGGCGGTAAGAGTAGGTGCACCTGCTGCTCTGTGCAGGTCACCCCTTCCCATGCCTTTGTTAAGAGGTGTACCCACTGCTCCATGTAGGTCACCCCTATATGTTGAGATATAAGAGACAGTTATGTTTATTTTGATTTTATCCTGTTGCATTAAAGGGATCCACTGTGTCTGTCCATTGAAATTTTGAATTCTGTCACTGTATTTGCCCCCACCACTTCCATCGGGAGGGCATTCCAAGCATCCACCACCCTTTCAGTGAAAAAAGTATTTGCTGATGTAACCCACCCTTAAGGGGTTAAGTTTTTTTTATTAGAGTGTGCAGCGTCTGAGGAGTGTGTGGATTTGGAGGTGATGGGATGTTTGAATTAGATAAGTTTTAAAGGATTGTAGATTTTGGGTTGTTTAGAGGGGTTTTTGATGTGTGAAACATCCAAATTGAGATTGTGCCATTCATTTTAATGAAACATGCAGTTGAGAATAAAACTGATTTTTCCTGCAGAATTTGGAATGGGTTCTACTGCTTCATCTGCATATTTCATAAACACAACTCTGATTGGCTAAGGGATCTAGAAAACAAATTGATGTCAGCAGAGTCATCGTCTCCTAGACAACAGAAAGAAAGTTTTTGTTTTGATGAGAGAGAGGTTTGTTTTTTAACAGAGGGAAAAACAAGAGTTTGGACTGTGTTGAGAGATGTGCTGTTTATGCCATTGTAAAAGTATCAATTGCTGATACATTGTTCTGAAGAGTGGAACTGGAGCTGGGTTTTAGGGACATCAGGCTAAGTAAGTGAATATCCTGATTTGGAGAGGTTTTGAACAGTGTTGGTTGAGACTCTGCTGGTAGTGAAGCCAGGGGCTTTGACTGAAGATTTCTTGGAAGTCCTCTGTTAGAAAGAGACAGAGTGGAATTGTCAGAGTTTTCTTTAAAAGAACTGTGCTATTTAGTAGCCTGTTTTAAGAAGTGTCTGAAGCCTTAAAGAAAACCAGCACAGTAAGTGATTGCCTGCTGTGATAAAGAGGAATAAGTCTGAAGTTTGGAATGTATAAATAACTGCTTTGTTTGTGGAAGTGTCTGTTTGAAATGAAGCTCTGTTAAAAGGTAGGGTAACACTGAAGAACAGGCTTCCTTAGTTAAGGATATGTTGTTTACCCTAGTGTGCAATAGCATTGTTAGAGAAATGGAATAAAGCTAAACATTGTGGAATGGACATGTAGAGCTGTTATTCTGAGTTCAAGACTGAGTAAATTAGGTGCAATGTGTAATCTATGAAAGAGGGGGTTTATTAAGCACTTTAGCAAAGGGACTAAAGTTCAGACAGGTGACTTTTAGCTAGGGACTCTGTTTAATATTTTTTTAGAGAGATTAATAAAGTTTGAGGAATAGTAAATTAGAATGCTTTGTGTCAACAGTAGGGAATAGTTAGGGTTTTGCCTCTTTTTATTTTCTTTAAGTTAGGGAGACAGGTACACCGGATTCCAAGGATCCTGAGGTGCGGCGGTTCCTGCGCGAAATCTGGGCCCCAACACTTCAACCTCACAGTCATCTGGATAAAGACACCTTACCTGAACGTCAAACTAAAGCTAAGTGAAGCACTGAACTTGAGTTTTGTAGTTTTAACAAGGAAAAAGGAAAGCAAAGAAAAGAGAGCGAACTATTCTTATTTGTTAATCATATAATACGTTTTCACTCTAAGGAAAAGTAAAACTACAAAAAGCCTCTGAATTTATGAGATAACTACTGAAGTTGAGAGAGAAATACACTTTAAATGCTGCAGTAGTCAGAAAAGTTGCTGAACTGTTTAGAATAGTTAGGGTTATCTTTATGAGAGTTGTAACGTGTTGTGATTGATACTAATTAATACCTATCTGTTAATACAATAAATGATGAAATGTAAGATGGGTTATTCTTTTATGTCCACTTAAGAAACTAGAAAAATAAATTTCAGCGAGAAGTTCAAAGTGTTAGAACCTGCATAAAATAAATATTAAGACACTTTGCTGTAACTTCATTGGTAAACTTTATACATAACATCTGAGTTTACTTATTGTAAACTTCCCCAGTACCTTTTGAAGGAAGTGTGTGTACTGTACACTTTCCCCCCTTTGCAAGTCTGGTGATACCGCCTCCCCCCTACGGCCACTGACTACATAATTTAGTAAGGAAGATACATCAGGGCGTGTGTCACGAGTTTGCAAGGAGGGGTGGGTTACACTGACATTGCCTTTCAGTTTATCCCCTTGCAGCTTCATGTTATGCCCTCTAGTTTTACAGCTTCCCCATCTTTGGGAGAGGTTTGTTTGTTCATTAATACTCTAAGTATTTAAAGGTCTGAATCATATCTTCCCTGTCCCTCCTCTTCTCCAGATTGTACATATTTAGCTCTTCAAATCTCTTCTCATATGTCTTCAGACGCAAGCTCCAAATCATTTTGGTCGCCTTCCTCTGAACCGTTTCCAGTCTTTTTATATCCTTTACGAGATATGGTCTCCAGAACTGAACATAGTATTCCAAGTGAGGCCTCACCAGTGACTTATACAGTGGCATTAGTACCTCTTCCTTTCTGCTGGTAATTCCTCGGTGTATGCAGCCCAGCATCCTTCTGGCTTTTGCCTACACCTTGTCATACTGTTTCACCACCTTGAGATCCTCAGAAACAATCACTCAGAGGTCTTTCTCCTGGTCTGTGCACACCAACCTCTCGCCCCCTATTACATACAATTCCCTTGGATTTCTGCTTTCAATGTGCATGATGCTGCACTTCTTCACATTACATCTTAACTGCCAAGCATTAGACCATTCTTCCAGCTTTTATAGATCTTTCCTCATATTATCCACTTCCTCAGGGGAGTCCACTTTGTTTTAAATTTTCGTGTCATTTGCAAAAAAGACAGACTTTTCCTTTCAGTCCTTCAGCAATATCACTTACAAATACACTGAACAGTATTGGTCCCAGGACCGAACCCTGAGCACTTCACTAATCACCTTCCTATCATCTGAGTGAGTTCTGTTTACCATCACCTTCTGTCGTCTGTCAGTCAACCAATTTCTGATCCAGTTCAGCACCTTGGGACACATCCCCAAGCTGTTTAGTTTATTGATAAGCCTTCTGTGAGGAACAGTATCAAAGACTTTGCTGAAATCTAGGTAGATCACATCCATTGCATGCCCTTGATCTAGTTCTCTGGTCACCCAGTCAAAGAACTCAGATTTGTTTGGCAAAACCATGTTATCATCTCGGATCATGCAACCTGTTGAGTTCAAGAAAGTCCACTATTCGCTCTCAGGAGCACCTCCATTACTTTTCTTGCCACCGAAGTAAAGCTTACTGGCCTGTAGTTTGTCACTTCTTCCCTATTACCACTTTTGTGAAGAGGTACCACATCAGCCCTTCTTCAGTCCTGTGGAACTTTAATAGATCCTTGGAGACAGGAGAAAACATCCTTTAACAGCCCTGCAAGAACTTCTCTGACCTCTTTCAGTATCTTGGGATGTATCCCATCCAGTTCCATGCCCTTGTCCACTATTTTGCAAGCTATTCTAAACACATCATCTTCTGTGAATGGTGTGGTATCTACTTCATTCCCATTTGTATATTTGTCAATCACAGGTGGTCCTTCTCCAGGATTTTCTTTAGTAAAAACAGAAGTATTTGTTTAGTATTTTCGCTTTTTCAATGTCACTTTCCACAAATCCATTCCCAGCACTTTTGAGTCCTGCAATTCTACCTCTGATTTTCCTCCTCTCCCAAATATACCTGAAAAAAAATTGTCGCCACCCTTCACATCTTTAGCCATCTTTTCTTCAGCCTTTGATTTTGCTATCCTTATTTCTTTTTTTGTCTTTTAGTTTTATCCTGTATTCTTTTCTGTGTTCCTCTGTTTGCAAACTTCTGAATTTTCTGAAAGCTGTTATTTGTGCAGCCACTTCTTTGGAGAACCAAATAAGTAAATAAAAACAAGAGGAAAGGGAAACCTTTCTTACATATGTATCTATTGCCCCTTTTATTGCCTCCTTTAGTTTAGCCCACTGCAATTCCACTTCCCTTATCTCCTTCTACCCTGCCAATTCCTCCTTCAGGCACTTGGCCATTTTACTGAAGTCAGTGTTTTTGAAGTCTAGGACTTTGAGCTTTCTGTGATTGGACGCCACCTTGGCTTTTATCTCAGACCACACCACGTGATGATCGCTGCTGCTCACAAGGGAACCCACTTGGATATTCGACACACTATGTCCATTGGTGAGTACTAAATCCAGCATCGAGCTTTCCTTGGTCGGTTTCATCACCATTTGTTTAAGTAATGCATCTTGGAAGGCATTCACTTTTTTTTTTTTTTTATTTATTTATTTATTTTTTAACTTATTTCCAGAAGGAATACTCCAATCCACATCAGGTAGATTAAAATCACCCAATATGATCACTTCCCCCTTCATGGCTATCTTTGCAATATCAATAAATCAATTCACTAGCCATTTCTTCGGTTTGAGTTGGAGGCCTATAGACTACACCAGTATGGATGAGTGTGCTATCTCCTCTTTCCAACACAATCCACAAGTGCTTCTCCTTTCCCCTTTGTCTCCTGCATTTCAGCAGTTATAATATTGTTTTTGACATATAGAGCTACTCCCCCTCCTTTTCTACCCTCTCTCTCTTCTAGATTATAGCCAGCTATGGCTATATCCCATTCATGCGACTCGTTAAACCAGGTTTCTGTAATGGCCACAATGTCCAAGTCCATTTCCACCATTAGGGCTTCCAGGTCAGGAACTTTGTTGGCTAGGCGTCAAGCATTTGTGCTCATAGCTTTCCAGCATTTGTTGATTGGCTTGCCTGCATTTTGCATGGATTTTGTTTTATACGCCTCTTCCCATTTGGTCCTGATGTGTGGGTTAATACTGTGGCCGTTTCCAATGTTATATTTTTGCTGAGCGACGTCCTGAACTTGTTCTTTTCCATCCATCACCCCCTTTCTCTAGTTTAAATGCCTGTGCACATGCCTGAATTTTTCCCTTAGGATCCTTTTCCCCGCAACAGAAAGATGTAGTCCAACGACACAGTATAGCCTCTTATTGTTACATCTATTTCTCCAGTCGCCTATATCCTTCTTGTCTGCACCATGTTTGGAGCTTTGTATTAAAGTTGATTATGTGATGCAGCCTTTCTACCCCCTTACCAAGAACAAGTAGGACTTCTGAGAATGCTATAGTGTTAGCAATGGGTTTGAGTTTCTCTCCCAGAATCTGGAAGTCCCTCTGAACTGAAGAGGCACTGTTCCTAGCCAGGTCATTTGTACCCAAGTCGATGATAACACCAATTTTAGAGTGCTCACTTTCTGCACTAACTGCCAGCAATTTGCTTTGTATTCCTGCTGACTGGAAAGCTTGGGAGGCATTTGACCATCTTCTCCCTTTTGAACTGTGTTCCCAAGTTGGTGCCTCTGATGACGGAATCTCCAAGTAGTACTAGTTTCCTCTTTTGTGACAGTTTCTTCCTATTTAGGGAACAATGTTCCCTCTAATTTTCTGTAGGCTGTGTGCGCATAAAATATCAGCTGTGTGCAGCTTTTGAAGGAAGGTTAAATTGTGTGCCACATAATGACACTCTGAGTTATATACTTTAAAATTTGACTACATGTCAGAATACAGTATGTACACCACATTGATTTTAATCAAATTAAATGAAAATAGACGATTATTAAATGAAGTGGGAAATTTCTAGTAATTGCAATCATAACTTAAATTTTAAGACGTCTGTGTTGTTTTCTATCAGAATCAGAGCCGTAATTTTTGTGCGCTCTGTTGTAAAGTATGTGCGCTCGCTCGGCAAGGTGTGTGCACACGCGCACAGCTTAGAGGGAACAGTGTTAGGAAATTAAAAGTAGATTGGGCATTAACTTTCTCATTTAAGGGCACTTCAGTTTCCACTAAATGGGTATTCAAATTTCACAAGGCAGAGAAGGCGTTATGCCGGGATCTCTCTTGATGGCAAGGGTGTCTCCGTGTTACAAGTCACAACCTACCAGAGCCCACTTTGATCCACTTGTTCCTGGGCTGCCTGATTCTTTGTGGGAGTGGTGGTGGTGGATATTTTTCAATTTGTACCCTAGAGGTGGTGTGTTTAATTGGAGAGGGTCTTGGCAACCAGCAGTGTTGGTAGGAAGGCATAAAGGAGGCCTTCTGTTCGTGGAATGAATCCCCCCGACACCTGGAACTGGTGTGGCTGGTGGGAGCAGAAACGGGGCAACTAAGTGTTGTCTGGGCTGGCAAACAGGTCCATTAAGGGGACACCCCAGAGCTGGAAGAGTCAGAAAGCCATTCTAGGGTCCAGATGCCACTCATGCAGTTGGAGGACTGCTCAGCTTGTCCAGGAGGCGTTATCCTGGTCTGGAAGGTAGACCACCTGTAGCAGCATCCTGCTGCATGCCGCATATGAGCAGAGGGCAACTGCCTTCTCGCAGAGGGGGTACAACCCTGTGCCTCTCTGCTTGTTCACATAGCACATCGAGACTTGGTTGTCCATCTGGATCAGCACCAACTGGTGCTGTAACCAATGGCGGGAGGCTCAAAGGGTCAAGAATATTGCCTGGAACTCCAGAAAGTTGATCTGGGATTGACGCTCCATCTGAGACCAAGAGCCCTGGGTGCAGATGTCCTTGCAGTGAGATCCCCATCCCAACAGTGAGGTGCCTGTGGTGAGGACCCTCTGAGGGGTGAGTGCCTGTAAGGGTATTCCGGCCTGGAGGTGGTGGGTCAGCTGCCATCAGTTGAAGGAGTCTGCCAGCTGGTGGGTCACCCTCAACCTGTCGCGAAGCCTGCCCATGGCTTGTGTCCACTGACAATGAAGACACCACTGAGCCGTCCTCATGTGAAGGAGGGTGTATGGGGTCACATGGACCGTGGAGGCCATGTGCCCAAGCAGACAGAGGAGAATGCGAGCGGGCACCGACTGGTGGTGCTCCACCTCCATGCTAGAGCCCTGAGGCATTGTGACCTCTCCATCGGGAGGAAGACCTTTGCCTGGAGGGTGTCTAGCTGAGCCTCGATCAACTCTAGGTATTGAGACAGGTGGAGGTGAGACTTTGGGTAGTTGATGACAAACCCCAGATACTGCAGGACTTGGGTGATGCTCAGTGGCATGGTGCACCTCTGCAGCTGTTTCTCCTCATATGAGCCAGTCGTCCAGGCAGGGGGAAGACGAAGGCCCCTTGCAGCCGAAGATGGGCTGTGACCATCACTAGGCACTTGGTGAAGACCCTTGGTGATAAGGCCAGCCCGAACGATAGCACTTTGTATAGATAATAACTTCCTCCCACCATGAACTGGAAGTATTTTCTGTGGCTGGGGTGGATTAGGATGTGTGTATTTTAGGTCTAAGGAGCATAGCCAGTCTCCCTGCTGGAGGGGTGGCAGCAAGGTTCCAAAGGAGAGCATCTTGAAAGTCTGTCACCAGCCATCTGTTCAGGTCTCATAGGTCCAGGATGGGTCTGAGGCCGCCTGTTCACTTGGGTACAAGGAAGCACCTGGAGTAGAAGCCCTTGCCCCAGAGGTGTTTGGGCACTGGCTCTACTGCCTGATCCTTGAGGAGACCTGAAAGCTCGGTGAGGAGCAGTGGCTGGTGGAGGAGAGGCCTCACTAGTTCTCCTGCGAAGAACGAGGGTGGCATCTGTTGTAGGTGGAAGAGAACCCTCCTTGAAAACCTGTAGTATCCAGGAGTTGGTGGTGATGGAGGACCACCTTTGGGCAAACAGGGCCAGTTGCCCCTCCTGTGGGCTGATGAGGGCCTCCGGGGGGAGAGGAGGCTATGCCCTGGGAGTCAAACATTCCCTTCAGGCTGGGCTGGGGCCAGCACCTGGATCTTAGGGGTTTGTGGCTTGCATGGGCCATGTCATTGCCCCTTGTGCTATGGACCTTGTTGAGGGGCAGAGAAGGCCTGATACTGTGGTGTATTGCCAAAGCCTGCCTTCTTCCTCGGGAATAAGGGCTTTTCTCCAGGGGTTTCTTCCAGGGCTGCACCAAGGTCTTCTTATAGACTCAGGTTCTAGTCATGATCTTTAGATGGACCATACTGGTCTTTATCTGCCGTCATTTACTATGTTATGTTATGATTTTGGTCTCCAGTTCTGCAGCCTTGTCTGCCATAGGTTGTCCGAAGAGATTCTCTCCGGTGCAGGAGACATTGATGAGCTTGTCCTGAACCCACTGCTTGAGGTCAGAGGGCTGTAGCCATGCTTGGCGTCGGGCCACGATGCCTGCAGCGGCTACTCGGGCCGAGGACTCTAATCAGTCATAAGCTGCTTGGGACAGGAACTCTGAGCATTCTGACTGCAGAGGCTACCATGGTGAACTGTTGGAAAGGTTCCCCATCGAGGCCCACTGTGAAACTGCCGAGCTCCTTCACAAATTCCTTGAGGTACATCCCGATGTATATCTGGTAGGAGTTGACTCAACATGCCAGCATCGAGCCCTGGAAGGCTTTCCTCCCGAGGGCATCGAGAATGCTGGCCTCCCTTCTGGGAGGCACAGAGAAATGGGTCTTCTGTCTTTTGAGTCTGTGCATGGCCAACTCAACAACTATGGAGTTGTGAGGGAGCTGGGCTTTTTGAAACCTCGGGCTCCAGTGGACTCGGTACATTGAGTCATGCCTTCTAGTCATGATAGGCATCGATGCCAGTATCTCCCACATGTGGAGGAGAAGGCACTCAAGGATTGGAAGGATGGGCACCAAGAGGGCCTCCTTGGGTGGGGGCCTAGTATTGGAGGATCTCAATTTCCACAGTGTGGGGGGTCCTCCTCCACCTCTGTCTTGAAGGCGAGTGCCTTCGCCATGTCTCGAATTAAGTCGAGGAAGGCCACTTCATCAGTCGGGGAGCATGTCAGGGGACTCCTCGTCCTTGGTCTCCCAATCCGATTCAAAGGCAGAGGAAGAATCCAAGGCCATTTGGTCCCCGCAGGCAAGGCCAGTGCCTGAAGGTGGGTGGCCCCTGGGGGACCTGCGGTCCAAACTACATGCACTCGCTGGGGAGGATAGGTGACCCAAGGAACGGGACCAGGACCTCATCCTGTGCTTATTTTATTGATGTCTCGAGGCCAGTATGCCCGAAGATCAGCTCGACCTCCACAGAGGACATCGACAAAGGGTCCGGTCTTCAGGGTAGATTAACTGAAGGAACCGGACATCAATGCCTGCTGCTGGGCCACAAGAGCAGAGATACTGTGCTCTAGGGCCACCATTCTGGTCTCCATGCCAGTTGGCTCTGCAGCCTTCTGCGTGGGCACAGATTGTGTCGGACCCGATGCCAGTTCTATCAAGGGGGAGTCCTTGACCAGGATGGCCCTCAGGGGTCCAAGGCTGGTCACTGGATCTGGTCGACACTCTCTGGGATAGCTTATGAGGCCACTCCTGCTCTGATCCCTTGGACTCATGACAGGGGCTGGTGTGGGATTTCCCTGCCTTTCCAATCCTGTCCTCTGAGGTGGTCTTTGAGGATTTCGCCTTCTTGCATTCTCTTTCTGGTGTTTTCATCAGAGGACCCGTGGTTGCCAGACACCAAGGCGGCCCAGGTATTGTGGGGCACCAAGTTATCTGAGGGGGCCTTGGATCATGCTGTTGCCAGGGATTCCAGTGCAGAGTCAGACTTGCAGAAGAACTCTTTCTGCTGCTAATGGTTCTTGATGGCCTCAGCCGACATGGACTTGCACAACTCAGTCTGAGTCATCATGGTCCAGCCCGAGGCAATGGAGGCAGCAGTAAGGCGGGTTGGTGAAAGACATCTTGCTGCACTGATCACACTTTTTAAAACCACTGGATGCCATGGGAAAATCTGGGTCCTGTGGCCTGGGCAGGGGTTTGAGGCCTCTGGGCAAAAAGGGGCACGAAGCGTCAGTCAGAGAAAACAATGAAAAACAATGAACCTGAGAAACTATGCCAAAGCAAGCTGACTTGGGGACGGGAAGAGGAACCGTTCATGTACCGGGAATAATTTAAAAAATATACAACTTTTTCCAGGGAAAATGGGACAGACTTCCGGTGGGCTCCGCAGAAAAAAAAAAGGAGATTGAGCAAGATGGCACCCTTGGGCGGGAATGGGACCACGCATGCGTGGTGCATCTCCCAAAGGCTTTCTTTGAAAGCTGGGGGATGCTTCCACACAGGCTCCATCGGTATAGACGTCACCCATATCTGAGGGCTGACTTCCTACTTGTTCCCAGAGAAGATAAGAAATCAGTTGCGTAACTCCGAGATGCGCCACGCCTTCTAGGGCGCATGGCCTCCACAGTTCCTGTAGTCTCCTATGCCCACCTGCACAAGTGACAAGCCCAGTGGACTCTTGTCTCAATGGACCCAGGCGCCTCTCCAGACATAATATGCATCACTCTTCATCTCCCTTCAGCGATGGTGCTCCTCAAAATCTACTCGGGGGGGTAAAAAAAATCACCTTTTCAGATGCCTTCCCCTCAATACACTCTGACAACAGATGCCTCAAAGCTCTGTTGGGGAGCACATCTGAGCAATCTCAACACACAGGGGGAGTGGACATGCAAGGAATCCCCAATACAGATAAACCTCCTGGAACTACATGAACTTACAAACGCTCTTTGGGTTTTTCAATCCCAACTCTTGGGCCAACAGGTCTTAGTCAGAACAGACAATTGAGTGGCCATGTTCTATGTGAACAAACAGGGAGGAACAGGATCCTATCCCCTGTGCCAGGAAGTGCTTCACCTCTGATTCTTCTCAATTGCACACTGTATTCACCTCAGAGTGGTGTATCTCCCGGCCGAACTCAATCTCCTTGCAGACAGACTAAGCCGTATCCTATGTCCACACGAGTGGACCCTAGATCAAGAAACAGCATCTTGGATCTTCCACATGTGGGATACCCTATTCATAGATCTGTTCGCCAGTCAGAACGCATAACTTCCACTGTTCTGCTCACGGCTTCCCTCCCTGCACAGACAGGCAACGGATGCCTTCCTTCTCTATTGGGGACAGGGTCTGCTCTATCATTCCTGCCCATCCCCTTGATGCTCAAGACCCTGTTCAAACTACAGGCTGACAAGAGCTCCATGATCGTCATAGCCCCTTACTGACCCTGTCAGCTGTGGTTTCCTCTGCTGCCTCGTCTAGCGCAGAGTCAACCTCTCAGCCTGGGATATGTGCCCAACCTCCTCTCTCAGAATCACAGGATGCTTCTCCATCCCAATCCACAGGCTCTACACTTCATGGCATGGTTGCTGAAGGTATCATCTTTGCTGACCCAGACCTTCCACAACAGGTCAAGGATATCCTATTTGCATCATGCAAATCATCCACCAAATGTCCATATGTCTCCAAATGGCAAAGGTTCATACTCTGGTGTTCCCCCAAAGCAAATTGACCCCTCTATCTGCCCGGTGGAATTTCTTCTACAATATCTCCTCCACTTGTCCTTGGCAGGTCTCAAGACTAACTCAGTCAGAGTTCATCTTAGTGCCATTACAGCTTATCACAAGCCTCTGGACACGAAACCTATATCTTCGCACCCTTTGGTGCAACGTTTTAAGCAGGATCTCCTGTTGTCCAAACCACTTATCAAACCACCACTGGTGGCCTGGGGCCTCAATGCATTTTAGTGCAGCTTCTAAAGCCTCCCTTTCAGCCTTTAGCCACTGCTCCATTCAATTTTCTGAAATGGGAGGTAATCTTCCACATCGCTTTGGCCTCAGCTTGCCGCATCAGTGAACTGCAAGCTTTAGTGGCAGATCCTCTGTACACCTGGTTCCACCATGACAAGGCAGTCCTCTGTACCCACCCGCACTTCCTTCTGAAAGTGGTATCAGCTTTCCACCTAAACCAGTTGGTAATCCTACAGGTCTTCTTCCAGAGACCTCATGCCTCTCGGGCCGAAGCAGTGCTATAATTCTTGACTGCAAACGAATGCTAGCTTTCTACTTGGACAGAACCAAGGCTCACAGAAAATCCTCACAACTATTAATTTCCTTTGGTACAAGTCACCTTGGATTTGCAATGACAGAGCACACACACAATCCAAATGGATAGCAGAACATTTTTTTGCCTATGCACAGTTGGGACTCTCCCTTAAGGGTCACATTGCCACTCACAACGTGCGAGCCATAGCAACCTCAATTGCCAACCTCTGCTCTGTCTCATTTGATGAAATCTTTCATGCAGCTACCTGGTCCTCCATTCATACCTTCGCTGTGCACTACTGCCTAGAAAGGTATGTTTATGTTTATTAAAATTTGATTGACCGCCCTTCAAAATAAAATCAGAGCGGTTTACAATAAATAAAAACCAATAAAAGTAAGGCACAAGGCCAGAAAAGGAAAGGAAATTACAACTTATAAAAACAGAGTGAGCATGGGAACAGTAGAGGGAAGAGAGTAAAGCTATAAGGAGGGAGAGGGGGTAGGGAGGTTAAAGGCTAAGGAGAAAAGGTGTGTTTTTAGCTGCTGCTTGAATGCTGCGTGACAGGGTTCTAGGTGGAGAGGGGTGGGCAGGGAATTCCAAAGTGCTGGACCTATAAAGAAAAAAGCAGAAGAGCGGGTGGATTGAAGATGGGCGGCAGAAGGGGGGGGGGGAAGTGTGAGACGGTTTAGATGGAATGAACGGGGGGGTATGTCTAGGGGTGTGAAAGTGAATAAGGTCAGCTAGGTATTGGGGGGTACTGGTGTGTAGGGCCTTGTGAACCAGGGTGAGTAGTTTGTACTGGGAGCGAAAAGGAATGGGTAACCAGTGTAGATGGATGAGGAGGGGGGTTGTGTGGTGATAGGGAGATGAGTGAGAAAGAAGGCGAGCTGCGGTATTTTGGATTCTCTGAAGACGGTGAAGTTGGGAGGAGGCCAGGCCGATTAGGATAGAGTTAGAAAAATCGACCCGGGACATGACTAAAGAGAGAAGTAGAGTAGAAAGAGCGGATGGGGAGAGGAAAGGGCGGATAGCGCAAATTTGACGTAAGAAGTAAAAATAAGTTTTGGTAATGTAAGAGATATGGGCATGAAAGGAAAGGTCTGAATCGAAGAGAACACCGAGATAGCGGAAATTGGTGACCAAGGATATGGGAGTGTTAGAAAAGGACGGAGCTAGAGAAGGGGAGAGATGACCGTGGGGGAACCAGATAGCGGTGGTTTTAGCAAGATTGAGGTGGAGGCAATTCTGGGTTAACCAGTGAGTGACGGCAGTGAGGCAGTTATTTAGGGGAGTGAGGTCAGGAAGGGAAGGGGGATGTGTGGTGAAGGAGCAGAATATCATCCGCATAGTAAAAAGCAGAAATCCCAAATTGCTGAATGACTAGTGTGAGGGGTACCAGGAAGAGGTTGAAGAGAAGAGGAGCTAGGACAGAACCCTGGGGAACACCACAGGGTAAGGGGAAAGGAGCAGACGGCGGAGTAGAGGAAGAGGCGGAAAGAACTGAGGCAGATCGTGCGTAAAGAAAAGAGTGAAACCACCTGTGAACAGTTCCATGAATACCAGCTTCACGGAGACGGGCTAGAAGAAGGGAGTGATCGACCAGGTCAAAAGCCGCAGAAAGGTCAAGTGCTACCGCAAGCGAAATGTCACCCCGATCGTGTGCCACATGCAAAGAGTTAGTGAAAGCAAGGAGGGTGGTTTCAACGCTGTGACCTGGCCGGAAACCTGATTGATGGGGGTGAAGGTAGTTAGTGGAATCAAGATGGTGTGAAAGCTGTGCGAAGATGATCTTTTCCAAGAGCTTGGAAAGGAATGGAAGATGTGAGATGGGACGATAGTGAGCTGGGTCCAAAGGGTCAAGGGAGGCTTTCTTAAGGATTGGGCGGATTAAGGAGTGCTTCCAGGGGGTAGGGAAAGTTCCAGTGGAGAGGCTATTATTTAGGATGGAAAGAATAGGGGGAAGGGAAGAGAGAGAGGGAGTAAGTAGCCAAGAAGAAGGGATGGGATCGAGGGAGCAGAAGGTCTTATTGGAGGAAGTGATGAGTTTGAGAAGTTCGGCCGTGGAGGTTGGGGCAAATGTTGACCATGTGTGGGAGTGGTAGGATAAGGGAGGGGGGGGGGAAGCAATAGGGGGTGGGGAGGGAATGGGTGGGGGACAGAATGGCAGGGATGCTCTCAAGGAGGTGACTTTGGCACTGAAGGTAGAGGCCAATAGAGAGGGGGCTGGAATGGAGGGGGTGGGGGCGACAGAAGAGTTGGAGTGAAGGGACGTGAAAGACCGGAGTGTAGAGTAAAGATGTCGGGTTTGATTTGGGGCGTTGGTGATAGCGTTGGAAATAAAGGTACGTTTTGCCTGGAGAGTTTGGGAGCGGTAGAAAGCGTGATGGGACTTAAAGAAAGACAGGGTGGTTGGGGAGGGGTTCTTATGCCAGTGGCGTTCGGCTCTGCGGAGTTGAGACCGAAGGAGGTGAAGACCGGGATGAAACCAGGGATGAGAGATGCGCCGCTTTACTGGACGGGGGCGAAGGGGGGCAAGAGAATCAAAGGCTGACGAAAGGGAGGAGAACCAGGTAGATGCTTGAGCATTGGGGGATAGGGAGGAAAAATCTGGAGGAAGGAGGGTAGTAACTGGTGGAAAATTTTGTACCGTGTCAGGAGTGATTTGCCTTGATAGTCGAGGGGGCGAGGAAGTTGGGGAGGGGGGGTAAGGAATGAGGAGGGGGTGGGAGGGAACAAGAAACTGTGAGACAGACATGATCGGTCCAAGGGAGGGGAAGGGCTGTTAGATTCAAGAACGAGAGCCGAGATGCCGCAGGAGTGATGAGGAGATCAAGGGTGTGACCAGCGGAATGTGTAGGAAAAGGAACATGTTGGGTGAGGGAAAGATCATGAAGGAGAGCGAGGAAAGCATGATCTCTTGAAGAAGAAGGGGAGTCTAGGTGGAGATTGAAATCCCCAGCAATAAGAAGGTGTGGAAAAGCCAAGGAGAGATCAGAGAGAGTCCTAAGAAGAGAGTCCCAGAGGTCGGGGCGGAGAGCAGGGGGGGAATAGACGAGAAGAATGTGTAGGGGGGGAGCAGTGTGAAGATGGAACAAGAGGGATTCAGGATAATGAAGCAGAGGGGAAGTGACCTGAGAGGCGGGAAAAGCAGGGGATAGGATAGCCGCCACCCCACCACCAGAGCGACCTACGCGGGGGGCCGAGAGCGCTGAGAAACCAGGGGGGAGACAGCGAGCAAGGAGGGCGTCCTCACCGTCCTTTAGCCAGGTTTCGGTGAGGAGGGCAATGTCAAGAGAAGATTGAAGGAGAAGATCCTGGACAAGAAGAGTCTTGGACCTCAGGGACCGACAGTTCAGAAGACCCAAATGAAAGGAAGTGGGGAGAGGAAGGGTAGGGTGGGTAGGCAGGTGAGTGGTACTCCCGTCTGCATGCTTCTTTGGTCAGGCTGTCCTCCAGCACCTTTTTTGGACTTAAATGCAATTCCTATCCTCCACCCCAGACTTCTTTCTGGCACCAGACTTCCATTACAGGTGGTCTAGCTGACTGCAGTAAAGTCCAATGGGGCCACATTGTATCCACACTCTTGGTTCTATCCTTTAGCCTCAGGGATACCAGGTATGTCCCAAGGGTAAGTGCTGGGAAAGGAAAGAACCTACACTTACACCAGGGATACCTGCTTTCAGTCTGGTACCTGGGAGCTAGTGAGTCCCGTATGTGAAGACTGCATTCTTGCTTGTTCCTGGAAATAGTGTTACTTTAACAGGTGTTCTCCAGGGACAGCAGGAATCAGTCCTCACATATGGGCAACGTTGACGCCGACAGAGTCCTTCATGGAAGCTTTTCCCCAGCTTTCAAAGAAAGCCTTTGGGAGATGCACCACGCATGCATGGTCCCCTTCCCGCCCAAGGGTGTCACCTTGCTTCAGTCAAATGACATAGCTAAAGATGGCAGAAATGATAAAGCAGCAACTCCACAGGGAGGAGGGAGGGTTGTGAGGACCGATTCCTGCTGTTCCTGGAGAACACCTGTTACAGATGAGTAACTAAGCTTTCTCTGGAACAGGCAGGAAATCCGTTCTCACATATGGGACTCCCTAGCTACAGGCTACCGAAAACCTGTAGAAATGCCACAGGTGACCAGTAAAAGGTAAGCCATGAGCAGCAGCAATTGAGTCTTAAGGTAACAGACTCTTGAGAGACCCCAGTGTTCAGTGAGAACCAGCACTCCAGCAGCCTGAACACAGAATGGTCGGAGGGCAGGAATTGCCTACACCACGAACAGATGATGGAATACGGCCTGGCCAAAGGCACTGTCCCATAAGGACTCCCTCTCCAGGCAGTAATGAGCTGGGAAAGTGTGGACTAAAGGACCAGGTGGCAGCCCAGCCGATGTCCGGGAGAGGGATAGAGTGCAGGTTTGCAAAAGATGCCGCCATAGCCCCGACACTGTATGCTGTGACCCGGCGCTTCAGCGAGAGCCCAGCCTGCTCATTGGCAGACTGCATTGCTCTCACCTAAGTTTGCATGGTCACTGCCTCCCTCAGCCAACTGGGGTCATAGGAGACGAAAAGAGGCTTGCAGTGACCCTGGGTACGTTGAAAGTAGAAGGACAGGGCCCCCTTAGAGTCCAGGGTATGCAGTACGGTCTCTGCCTGGCTGGTGTGAGGCCATGGAAAGAAGGTGGGGAGCACAACCTCCTGATTGAGGTGGAAGGCGGACACCACCTTAGGAAGAAACGTGGGGTGCATGTGGAGCAACACCCTGTTCTTATAGAACTTTGTGTACGGTGGATCCGCCACTACCAGAGCGGCGGACTAGAGCACAACTAGGAAGACGACTTTCAATGAGAGGTACCGCAGGTGGCAGGTAGCAGGTAGCCAGAGACTCGAATGGCAGCACAGTGAACTTGGATAGCACCACACTAAGGTCCTACTCCGCCGCTGGAGGGTGGACAGGGGGGGGCTTGGCTAACAAGAGGCCCCGCAAAAAGCAAGTCAGAGGGGCTGGATAGAGAGGAGCTTGCCCTCAAGGTATTGATGCGGTGCTAGAGCGCTCAGGTGCACCCTGACCAGGTTGGACTTCAGTCCTACCTGCAAAAGGTGGAGTAAATATTGCAGCAAAAGCTGCACAGAGCATGAGAATGGGTTAACTTACCATTCCGCACACCACGCTGAGAAACTGCACCATTTGAAGGCATAGGTTCATCTCGTGGAGACCCTATGGGAGGGCCAGGAGGATCCTCTCTACCTCTCCCGAGAGGTTGAATGGGTCCAAAGCTACCCGTTCAGCAGTCAAGCATTTGCGACAGGGCCCCCTGTTGGGGTGTAGGAGAGAACCTGCCTCCTGCGACAATAACCCCGGAGCACTCCCCAGAGAGACCAAGGTCACCGAGGACAAGCAGAGGAGCAACCGAAACCATGGTTGCCTGGGCCTTTGGGGGGGGGGGCAACCAATATCAGTGACGCCCCATCGTGCTGAGCCTTGAGAAAGGGTCTTGGCAATCAGCGGCATGGGCAGGAAGGCATAGAGAAGGCCCTCCGTCCATGAAGGCAAAAGAAGCACGCTCCTCGACCATGATGGCCTTGGGGGTCCGAGGCTGATCACTGGAGGCCAATGATTCTTTGCGGACAACCTTGGTTGGCTGCTCCCACTCTGACCCCTCTGACTTGGTTGTGGACTGCGGGACCAGGCGCAGAACTTACTCGTCTTTCCAACTCGTCCATGGACACTGCCCTCGAGGATTTCTTCTTCTTGTTTTCCATCTCCGGGGTGCTCCGCTTGGAGGACCCATGGCATCGGTTGGAGGCAGCGGGGTCACCTCCGGGGCTTTGGGGTCCCAGATGGGGCCTTGGAGCACGGCATTGCTGGAGACTCTGGGGCAGAGTCTGACTTCTGGAAAATCTTCTCATGCTGCTGCTGATGACTTAATGCCTTGGAGAACATTCTGTTACAGAGGCCACAATCCAAGGAGTAGTGGTCTGGCCTGAGGCAACGGAGGCAGCAGCCATGTGTGTTGGTGAGGGACATGGTCCGCAATCACCAATTGTACTTCTTGAAGCCATTGGCAAGAGGCCATGTGGGAAAGAAAAAGGGCCCCAGTGAGGTTGAAGACCCAGGGCTTTGCCAGTGAAAGGGCCGAAACCGTGCCAATCAAAAGCAAGGAAAAAGAAAAGAAAATATAAACCCAAGACACGATGCAGAGGCAAGCGAGCTCGGGGGGTGGGAAAAGGAACCTGTACGCTACCGGGGAAAAATTCCAAGAAAAAACTAACACACTTTTTCCTGGGAAAAAAAAAAAGAGACACACGTCCGGTGGGCTTCATGGAAAAAAGAAGACCGAAGAAAGATGACAACCTTGGGTGGGAAGGGGACCATGTATGCATGGTGCATTTCCAAAAGGCTTTCTTTGAAAGATGGGGAGAATCTTCCACACAGGGCTCCGTCAGCGTCAAAGTCACCCATACGTAAGGGCTGACTTCCTGCTTGTTCCCGGAGAATCAATCTTCACAACCTTCCCTCCTCCCCTAAGTGTTGAAGAGTTTACTCTATCTCTCAGCTACAAACTCAAAATGAGGAGAGGAGTTGGGAAGACAGCAAGGCAGATGCGGAGGTGCAGTATGCTCCCAAAGGCTTTCCAATTGGATGCTGTGGAGCGTTCCCACACAGGTTCAGTTGGTACTGACATCACCCATATGTAAAGACTAATTCCTGCTGTTCCCGGAGATCACCTGTTACAGGTGAGTAACAATGCTTTATCTGCTGTCATGTTTATATTTTTATGAATGAAGGCATGGGGGTAATCTGCATAGATCAGGTTACCTACAGTGTAACAACCCTAGCTACCCATTATTGGGCTGATCAGAAGAGCCATTTTGATCTTTTTCTGCCATCAATTACTATGTTAAGAAATCAAAGAAAAAGTCCAAAAAGGCATTTACTTTGATTACCACCCCTGGAAAAGCTACCCCCAGATACAACACCTCCTTTCTCTTCATATAATTTGTTTCCATCAGAAGCACTCACAGTTTTGATGAAACAAAGTTGCATGCATTTCTCATTGAACTACCTTCTCCCAGCCCCCTCCCCCTTTGCGTGAGCAGGTAGACGCACACATTGGTGAACATTCATTTCCTGTCTCTAGATAAAAAAAGGTACCGTAAGTCTTGATTTCCATGGGTAGAACACATGGGCATAGTTGGGGGGGGAAGGGGGCAGGGGGAAGATGTTCCCCTCCCCAAACATTGTGAGCATAGTCTGAGGGTCAAAACTAATGCATTGCAGTCAGGCAAGCACAGCAACAGGGGCTGCGAGGACCTGAACATGCATAAGACTGTCAAGTCCCTTGGCCTATCCTTCCAATACTCATGGGGGCTGTAGTACCAGCAGAAATGCACACTCCGAGTCTCCACAGCCCCTGCTGCTGTGCTTGTCAACCCAGAGGAAATGAGATGAGAGGGAAATAAGTAACAGAAGGAAAAGGGTGGAAAAGCCTAGAGAAAATCCTGAGATAATAAAATGAGTAACAGAAGAAAGAAACTTAGAAATCAAAAGGGGAGAAGAAATGTGGAAAAGGGAAAATGAATTCACAAGGAAAGGCTAAAGAAATGGAAATAAGTCTAAAACAAAAGAAAAACGAAAACAAAAGGACTAGAAAGGGGGGGGGACTAGAAAGGGGGGGACTTACTTCTGGAGAGAAATCTGCAACTGTGCGTATACACTTCTGGTAATTTTCTAAAAAGAATTCTTTGTATTAAAGCTACTTAATCTGCGAACCCACTGTTTTTGTTGGATCAGTTGGGGCCTAGTAGCAGCAATTAAAGTTTGAATTTAAAACACAGAGGAGAGCTTTCTGGTTACATTTCATACCCAGCAGAGAGCTTGTAGTTTAAATTTAATAGTCACTCAGGGCCAAGTAACAGCAACGTACTTTTAGTTTAAATTTAACACACAGAAGAGAGCTTTCTGGTTAAATTTAGTACCCAGAGAGCTTGTAGTTTAAATTTCATAAGAAGTTAGAGCCTAGCAGCAGCTAAGAGCTATAATTTAAATCAAATCAGAATTTAGCTTAGCTCAGCAGCACAAGACAGGGTACTGTGTAGCAGCACTCTTAATAAGTGTTATTTCCCACCCACCCCTGGGATAATCATAGCTTTATAGGTACTTGCACATCTTAAAAGACAGGAGGTGCTTTCAGGTGAAGCTCATTACCCAAATCAGTCATACACTAAGGACCTGAGATTAATTAAGCTTCAGGTGAACAAGGTATATTAAACGTATTAGGTACAGTTTTAGTGGTATAAATACCCATAGCAACCCCTAGTAAGTGAGAACTTAAAGATCTAGACACAAACTTAAAACTAAGATGCAGACAGCAGTCCAGCAGCGGGTGGGGGCTTTCCAGTCTTTTGCATTGAGTGTCACATGTATGATTTTCTCCCAGTTGGTGAGAGGTCTTACGTGTGCACTAGGTACAAGGAGCTCTTTTCTCTCAGGGAACAAGTCCGTTCTCTAGAGGCTAAAGTAGCAGACTTGGAAAACATAAGACAGACAGAGAGGTACATAGACGAGACCTACAGGGATATAGTCCTGAAGTCCCACCTCCAGTCTGGCAGCACCCCTGTTGCCATGGAGGAGAGAGGTCACGTGACAGGAGAGCATCACCCTGGTGTGGCAGGAAGTGATCCTGTAACTAGGACCTGTCCTCCAGGTGATGTAAAACCCTCTCGCACCGAGGAAGTTTCTCCAGGGCCATGTGCCCATGAGGGAAGGGTTAGGACAGCAGTTATACTTGGTGATTCGATCATTAGGCATGTAAATAGCTGGGTGGCTGGTGGACGTGAGGATCGCCTGGTAACATGCCTGCCTGGTGCGAAGGTAGCGGACCTCATGCGCCACCTAGATAAGGTCTTAGATAGTGCTGGGGAGGAGTCTGCTGTCTTGGAACATGCCGGTACCAATGACATAGGAAAATGTGGTAGGGAGGTTTTGGAGGCAAAATTAAGGCTTTTAGGTAGGAAGTTGAAATCCAGAACTTCCAGGGTAGCATTCTCCGAAATGCTTCCTGTCCCACGCGCAGAACCCAAAAGGCAGGCAGAGCTCCGGAGTCTCAATGGGTGGATGAGACAATGGTGCAGAGATGAGGGTTTTGGATTTGTTAGGAACTGGGGAACATTCTGGGGAAAGGAGGGGCTCTTCCGAAGGGATGGGCTTCACCTTAACCGGGATGGAACCAGGCTGCTGGCATTAACCTTTAAAAAGGAGATAGAGCAGCTTTTAAACTAGATATTAGGGGAAAGCCGACAGTCGCCCAAGAGCAGATGGTTCGGAAGAATGTATCCTTGAAGGCTACTACCAAAAGCACAGAGGTTCCACAAAAGAGTAAAGTAGCCCAAATGCCCTCAAGTATGGAGCAGACAGAGCTTAAAGATCCCAATTTACCCATGTCTAACAATAGCCAAATTAACATGAATAAAATGCATTCTTTAAAATGCGTGTATGCAAATGCTAGAAGTCTAAAGAATAAGATGGGAAAGTTAGAATATATAGCACTAAATGAAAGGCTAGATATGATTGGAATATCAGACACATGGTGGAAGGAGGACAACCAGTGGGACACTGTGATACCTGGGTACAAACTATATCGTAATGATAGAGCTGATCAAATTGGTGGAGGGGTTGCGCTCTATGTTAGAGAGGGCATTGACTCAGAAAGGATTAAAGTTTTGCAGGAAACAAAATCTGCTGTAGAATCTATATGGATTGAAATTCCATATAAAAGGGGGAAGGCGATGGCAGTGGGGGTGTACTATCGAGCACCTGGCCAGAATGACCAAATGGATGATGAAATGCTCAAAGAAATCAAGGAAGCTAACAAAAGTTACAGCGCAGTAATAATAATGGGTGATTTCAATTACCCCGGTATCGACTGGGTCAGTGTCACGTCAGGACATGCTAGGGAGATAAAGTTCCTAGATGAAATAAATGACTGCTTCTTGGAGCAGCTGGTTCATGAACCGACCAGAGGGGAAGCCATATTACACCTAGTCCTTAGTGGAACACCATATCTAGTGCAAGAGATAAGGGTGTTGGGGCCACTTGGCAATAGTGATCATAGCATGATCGCCTTTGATTTAATTAGTGGAGGAGGGATAGTAAGGAAATCCACAGTACTACCATTTAACTTTCGAAAGGGAGTCTATGATAAAATGAGGAAAACAGTTAAGAAAAAACTAAAAGGAGCAGTTGCGAAGGTTAAAGACGTACATCAAGCTTGGGTGTTGAAAAATACTATCTTGGAAGCCCAGACCAGCTGTATTCCACGCTTTAAGAAAAGTGGAAGGAAGTCCAAAAAACTGCCAGCATGGTTTAAAGGTGAGGTCAGAGAGGCTGTTGCCAAAAAAGCATCTTTCAGGAAATGGAAAAAAGAGCCAAACGACGAAACCTGGAAACAGCACAAGCACTGGCAAGTCAAATGCAAGGCATTGATAAGGCAGGCAAAGAGAATTTGAGAAGAAGCTTACTGCGGAAGCAAAAACGCGAAATAAAGACCTTTTCAAGTACATTCGTAGCAAAAAACCTGTGAGAGAGTCAGTTGGTCCATTAGATGATAAAGGGGTTAAAGGAGCACTAAGAGGCGACAAGGCGATAGCGGAGAGACTGAATGAATTCTTTGCTTCGGTCTTTACTGAGGAAGATGTAGGGACGTTACCCATGACTGAAATGGTATTTAAAGGTGCGGAAGAATTGAAGGAAATATCGATACATCGGGAAGATGTCTTACAACTATTAGATAAACTGAAGAGTAGCAAATCACCTGGGCCGGATGGTATACATCCAAGGGTGTTGAAAGAAATGAAATATGAGATTGCAGAACTGCTATCAGTAATCTGTGAACTATCATTAAAATCATCTCTAATACCTGAGGATTGGAGGATCGCCAATGTAACACCAATTTTTAAAAAGGGTTCCAGGGGTGATCCGGGAAACTACAGACCGGTGAGCCTGACGTCAGTACCGGGAAAAATGGTAGAAACCATCATAAAGAATACAATTACTCAGCATGTAGATAGTCACAACCTAATGGGAGACAGCCAACATGGCTTTAGACAAGGAAGATCTTGTCTTACTAATCTGTTATGTTTTTTTGAAGGAGTGAATAAACAGGTGGACAAAGGTGAGTCGATTGATATTGTTTATCTGGACTTTCAGAAAGCCTTTGACAAGGTCCCTCATCAGAGACTTTTGGCAAAACTAAAGAGTCATGGGATAGGAGGCAGTGTACTATTGTGGATCAGGAACTGGTTAAAAGATAGAAAGCAGAGGGTAGGGCTAAATGGCTAATTTTCCCAATGGAGAAAGGTGAATAGTGGTGTACCCCAGGGATCTGTGCTGGGTCCGCTGCTTTTTGGCATATTCATAAATGACCTGGAAAGTGGAATAACGAGTGAGGTTATCAAATTTGCAGATGACACAAAAAACTATTTAAAGTTGTTAAAACCCAAGAGGATTGTGAAAAATTGCAAGAGGATCTTGATAAATTGGAAGACTGGGCATCAAAATGGCAGATGAAATTTAATGTGGACAAGTGCAAGGTTATGCACCTAGGGAAGAACAACCCAAACTATGGTTACACGATGCAAGGTTCCACATTAGGATTCACCACCCAGGAAAAAGATTTAGGCGTCATTGTGGGTACCATGTTAAAACCCTCGGCCCAGTGTGCAGCGGCGGCCAAGGGAGCAAATAGAATTCTAGGTATGATAAGGAAAGGAATGGAAAATAAAACAAAAGATATTATAAATGCCTCTATCTCGTTCCATGGTGAGACCGCACCTTGAATATTGTGTGCAATTCTGGTCGCCGTATCTTAAAAAGGATATAGCGATTTTAGAAAAGGTACAGAGAAGAGCCACCAAAATGGTAAAGGGGATAGAAGGATACTCCTATGAAGAAAGGCTAAAAAAGTTAGGGCTCTTTAACCTGGAAAAGAGACGGCTGAGGGGAGATATGATAGAAGTCTATAAATTAATGAACGGAGTGGAACGGGTAAACGTAGATCGATTGTTTATGTTACCAGAATATAGAAAGACTAGGGGACATGCAATGAAGCTACAGGGTAAACTATTTAAGACTAATAAAAGAAAATATTTTTTCACTCAACGTGTAATCAAACTCTGGAATTTGTTACCGGAGGATGTAGTAAAGGCTGTTAGTGTAGCTGGGTTTAAAAAAGGTTTGGACAAGTTCCTGGAGGAAAGGTCCATAAACCATTATTAAGAAGTGACCGAAGATATCAATGCTTGACCCAGTACAAGCATTGTGGAACTTGTGTCTCTTGGGGAAACTGCTAGATACATGTGACCTAGATTGGCCACTGTTGGAAACAGAATACTGGGCTTGATGGACCTTTTGTCTGACCCAGTATGGCATATCTTATGTTCTTATGTTAAAAGAAACACGAAAACAAAAGAAACACGAAAACAAAATGGACAAAGAATCAAGAAAGAAATAAAGGAAGAAGATGAGAATAAAATATCAAGAAATATAAGGCCTGAAATACATTTTTTGATACTACCCTGCTGCATTAGCTCTCTACCCCTCTCTCCCAACACTCATGGTAAAATGCTCTTTAACCTGTGGAAAGGACTTTCATTATTGTCCTTCCCAAGACTCCTGCATCTCGGATCAGTCCTCTGAATGAAGTAATTTTATTCCTTTCTTTCTGTTCATCCTCAAATCCAGATTCAAGAGGGTTTTTTTGTAAATTTACAGCCAGATAAAGATAAAAAAAAAATGCAGCACAACTGACAGATGCTAAGTGATTACTACACTTTGGGACAGACACTAAGGGCCCGATATTCGAAGGGCATTTACATGGTTTACAGACCATTAAACCGTGTAAATGCCTTATTAGGATATTCAACGGCACTTACATGGTTAGTGCCATTGATTATCCCCTTCTAACTCCGCTACATGCCCTGATGCCATGTGGTTAGCATCAGGGTATGTTGGGGATGTTCCGGGGCGGAGTGGAGGTGGAGACGTTTGCTAACCAGGTAGCGGCGATATTGCACTGCTACCCAGTTAGCGGATCAGCAGGTAAAACTAGGCATGGCAAAAGTTGGCCTAGTTTTACCCACGGAAGCTAATCGGGTAGCGGTGCAATATTGCTGCTACCTGGTTCATATTGACGGCTCCGGGGCATGTACAGTGACCCTGGATATTCAATGCAGTCGCCGTGACATTACATATCTGGAGTTAAGGGTCAGCGAGCAGGGATATGTGCTGTAGTGGCACAAAGGGCCCAATATTGAACTGGGCAGGCTAAATTACTACACATCTTGTCAAATGCCACGGTATTTGTAACAGTTATGCCCAGGATACTAACACTAGTTTGTTGAAGCAGCCAATTGTACCCTGTCCCTGTAAGTTTAAATGTAAAGTTTCATGTTAATTGTAAACCGCTTTAAACTTAAGCATAAAGCATTATATAAAAGGAGTTAAACTAGAATTGCAACCAATCATTTTAGTTCTTGAGTAGCTAGATACATTTTTCCTACAGTAACTATTGTTAGTTAATCTGGAAAACAGTTTGTTTTATCACAGTGACACAAGGCAACCCAAGTCCAACATGCTGTTAGACGCCAATTCTAAAACGGCCCCCTATGTGCCTTTACCAAAGGCTCATATGACTACCTCTGATAAGGCCCAAATACTCACATATTTACACCTGCCCCAAAAAGTGCAAACCTGCAGATATTGTGCGTGTGTACACATGTATACACTATGGGATAGATTCCGATCCTCGTTTAGCGGGTCTGGACATCCAGACCCTCTAATGTCCAGATCGCACTGACAGCAACAGAGCTCCCTGCATGTATAGCCGACTTGTGCGGGAAGCTCTGTTCGTGGGCAGTGGGTCGGGGTGGAGTGAGGTTGGGCTGGGAAGCGACTCCGGGCATACAGTGTCGATTCTGAGGTCAACCCTGTACTTCCAGGGTCAGCCAATTAGATGGAGGCGGCCAGGGCACCAGGTGAGGGGGTGCAGGGTAATTTGGGGTCAGGTGGCGGGGAAAGGGTGAAGTCGGGGTCTGCCAGGGATTTGGGCTCTATGAAGGAGCCTGGTTGAGCTAGCCAGGGAAGTGGATAGACATCCGGGTTCTTGACTTGGGGCACCTCCCAGACATTCAACCACTGTGATGCGATTATGCTCCCACGGGGACATAGCCCCAGCAGAGTCAGGTGCATCTCCTGGCTGTCTGGATGGCCCTCGGATGCACAGAATGGAACCGACCTCCACACCCCCAAAAATGCCTACCCATAGACTGTAGAAAAAGTGTATACTCATCTGTAACAGGTGTTCTCCAGGGACAGCAGGAATCAGTCCTCACATATGGGTGACGTCAGTGCCGATGGAGCCCACGCGGAGCAAATCCCCAGCTTTCAAAGAAAGCCTTTGGGATTGCTACTATGCATGTGTGGTCTCCTTCCTGCCCAAGGGTGCCATCTTGCTCAGTCAGATAACACAGCTAAAAGACGGCAAAATAAAATAAAAATAGTACTGCTGCAACTCCAAGGGGAGGAGGAAGGGTTGTGAGGACTGATCCCCACTGTCCCCGGAGAACACCTGTTACAGGTGAGTAACTACACTTTCTCCGGGAACAAGCAGAAGTCAGTCCTCACATATGGGACTCCCCAGCTACAGACTACCATGAACCCATAGCAAAAATAGAACTCCCTCAGGGAGAGCCACAAACAGCAGCAATTGTGTCTGTATAGACAGGTCAACAGGATCCCTGAGTCCGATGAAACCAGCACTTCAGTAGCCTGTACACAGAAGGGTCGGAGGGTAGAAGTTGCCTAGACCCCGAACAGGTTACGGAGCACGGCTTGGCCAAAAGCAATGTCCCATTGGGACACTCTGTCCAGGCAGTAGTGAGCTGCAAAAGTATGGACTGAAGACCAGGTGGTGGCCCGGCAGATATCCGCCAGTGGGACTGAGCGCAGATTAGCAACTGGAGGTCACCATGGCCCTGACCCAGTGTGCTGTGACTTGACCCCCCCAACAGAAGCCACGCCTCCTCGTAGGCCCGGGCAATACAGTCCGCCACCCATGTGGACAGCGTACACTTAGTCACCCCCTCCCCCAGCTTACCGGGGTCGTACGAAACGAAAAGCTGAGAGACTTTCCGGTGACCCTGAGTGCGTTGCATGTAAAAGGACAAGGCCCTCTTACAGTCTAAAAGGTATAGAGAACCGTCTTTGCCCTACTGGCATGCGGTCTGGGAAAGAAATTAGGGAGGACCACCTCCTGGTTGAAGTGGAAGGAAGACACCACCTTCGGAAGGAATTTTGGGTGCGTGCAGAGCACTACCCTGTTCTTGTAAAACCTGGTGTAGGGCGATTCCACCACCAGGGCCTGGAGCTCGCTTACCCATTATGCAGAGGTGAGTGCGACCAGAAAAAACACCTTCCAGAAGAGGTAGCGAAGGTGGAAAGTAGCCAACGGCTCAAATGGTGGGCGGGTGAGCTGCCCCAATACTATATTGACATCCCATTCGGTTGCTGGAGGGCGAAGCAGGGTCCGCAAGAAATGGGCCACCACCGGATGGGCCAAGAGGGGCTTCCCATCCACCTGGTAGTGGTTCGCTGCTAGAGCACTGAGGTGCACCCTAACCGAATTAGACTTGAGCCCCAAATGAGAGAGGTGGAGCAGGTACTCCAGCACTGTGACCACCGGGCAAGAGAAGGGGTCAGCCCTCCACTCAGTACACCAAATTGAGAATCTGCACCATTTAAAAAAAGCGTAAGCCCATCTGGTCGATGCCCTGCACGAGGGCAGCAAGACATCCTCCACCTCCCTGGGGAGGTGAAGTGGAGCTAGAGTTACCCTCTCAGCAGCCATGCTGTCAGTGAAAGAGAGCCCAGGTTGGGATGGAGCCCCCCTCCTGGGAAAGGAGGTGGGGAGCGCACCCCAAGGGTATGTGATCCACCACTGCCAACTGCAGAAGCAGCAGGAACCACGGCTGCCTTGGCCACATTGGGGATACCAAGTTAAACTGAGGCCCTGTCGCGAAGGGTCTTGAAAAGGGTCCTGGCAATCAGTGGCATCGGGGGGAAGGCATACAGAAGTCCTTCCGACCAGGGGACCAGGAAGGCATCGGCCACCACCCTGGCAGGGTGGGGCTGCCATGAACAGAAGTGGGGCAATTGGTGATTGTCCTGGCTCGCAAACAGATCCATCACTGGTTCCCCCCAGGTCTGGAAACGCCTGCTGGCTACTCCGGGTTCCAACTGTCACTCGTGTGGCTGGAGAATCCTGCTGAGCCAGTTGGCCAGCAAGTTGTCCTGGCCTGGCAGGTACACCATCCTGAGAATGCCCTGCTGAATCGCAAAGGAGTACAGGGCTAGCGCCTCTTGATAGAGGGCAAGGGATCCCGTCCCCCCTGCTTGTTTACATAGAACATGGCCACCTGGTTGTCTGTCTGGACCAGGACTGTGTTGTGAGTCATGTGATGCAGAAAGGCCTTCAGGGCAAGGTGAATGGCCTGCAGTTCCAGAAGGTTGATCTGTTGGGTACTCTCGACCAGGGACCAAGTACCCTGGGTGTGGAAACCCTCGCAGTGTGCTCCCCAGCCCATCAGGGAGGCATCCGTGGTAAGGACTCTTGTGTGGTTGGGGGCCTGGAAGGGCATGCCCGCCTCCAGGTGCTGGGGTGAATGCCACCAGACTAGAGACCTCGCTAACTGGCAGCTCACATGGACTCTGTCCTTGAGATGGCCTGTGGCCTGGGACCACTGATCGTGGAGGCAGCAATGTGCTTGTCCGCATGTGGAGACGGGCATCCGGCGTTGCATGGACTGTGGAGGCCATGTGCCCGAGAAGGCGCTGCAAATCCCTGGCAGACACCAAGATACGGTGCTGCACATCCCGGGCCAGAGACATGAGTCATGCTGCCTGGTCTGTGGGCAAGAAAGCTCTCAATCGAAGGGTGTCGAGTCTTGCCCGGATGAATTCCAGCCCCTGTGTTGGATGAAGGTTCGACTTGGGGTAGTTTATCATGAAACCCAAGTGTTGCAGAACTTGGGTGGTGCATGCCATTGCTTGCTGCACCTTGAGTGTCGTGGTACCCCTGATAAGCCAGTCGTCAAGGTAGGGGAAGACAGACACCTTGAAGCCTGAGAAAGATGGCGACAACTGCTAAACACTTTGTGAAGACCCTGGGGGCCGAGGCTAGGCTGAAGGGCAGCACCCTGTACTGGAAATTATTGCCTATTACCACAAAGCATAGGTATTGCCTGTGGTTTGTGTGGATTAGGATGCGTGTATAGGCATCCTTTAGGTCTAAGGAGCATAGCCATTCTCCCTGCTGAAGGTAGGGCAGAAATGTTCCAAGGGAGAGCATCTTGAACTTCTCCTGCACCAGGAATTTGTTGAGGTTGCGCAGGTCGAGGATGGGCCTTAGGACCCCTGTCCTCTCTAGCACGAGGAAGTACCTGGAGTAGAACCCCTTACCCTTGAGGTGGTGGGCACCAGTTCCACCACTCTGTCCTCGATAAGCCCTGCCAATTCCTTCAGAAGATGGTCCCGGGTAGAGGGGAGACCTGAGGGGCTCTCCCAGGAAGAAGGGGGGAGTGTTTGACTCATATGGCGAAGGTAACCCTCCCTGACCACACTTAGTGCCCAGGAGTTGGTGGTTATAGCCTCCCACCTGTGGGCATAAAGCATGAGGCGACTCCCTGTGAGCTGCTGCACCCCGTGAGAGAGGCTATGCTGCAGGAGTCAAAAGCTCCCTCCTGGCTGGGCCGGGGCCGGAGCCTGGGGCTTGGGAGCCTTCTGCTTACGCTGGCCGTGCCCTTGTCACTTGGCCTGCTGCCCCTGTTGGGGAGCCGGGGAGGCCTGGTAAGGTGGATAGTTTCAGTAAGCAGTAGACTTCCTCGGGTAAAAGGGCTTTTTACCCGAGCCCTTCCATCGGGGAGGGGCAGTGGTCTTCTTGGAGAGCCTAGCCCTCGTCATGAACTGAGTCTCCAGTTCTGTGGCCTTGTCAGTCATGGGTTTGCCGAAAAGGTTCTCTCCCTGGCAAGGGACCCAGGGACATCGACCAGTTTATCCTGTACCCATTGTTCGAGGTTGGACGACTGGAGACAATGCCTGCCATGAATACCCAGGCCGCTGACTCAAAACCATCATAGGCTACCTGAGACATAAATTTGGAGCACTCATGGACGGCTTTGGACAGGTTCTTGAGCTGCAAAGGTTCCTCAGAGAGGCCAGCTGAGAACCCGGTGAGTTCCTTCACCAGATCCCTCAGGTACATGCCCATGTACAGCTGGTAGGCCTGGATCTGGCAATTCATCATCGAGCCTGGTAGCACTTTCTGCCTAGGGCATCCAAGGTGCAGGCTTCCCTGCCGGGGGGCACCAAGGAATGTGTCTTCTGGCTCTTCAGCTGATGCATGGCCAACTCCACCACCATGGAGTTGTGCGGCAGCTGTGACTTTGGAAAACCAGGGCTCCAGCGGACTCTGTACATCGAGTCGAGCTGCTTGCTGACCACCGGCACTGATGCCACTGTCTTCCACATGCAGAACATGAGTCGCTCCAGGATGGGAGGAATGGGCACTGTGAGCGATTCCTGAGGGGGAGCCTCATATTTGAGAATTTCGAGCCCATTGGCTAGAGGATCCTCCTCGGATGCTGTGGGAAACGCCAAGGCCTTGGACATGTCCCTGACAAAATCCAAGAAGCCCATGTCCTCTGGTGGGGACTTTATCCGAGGTTCAGAAACTGGGGAATCCGAGGGGACATTTCGGTGCTGATGGGTGTCTGGGGACTCCTTGTCCTCGGTCTCCCAGTCAGAGCACTCTGAGGAAGACTCGAGGGGGTAGTGTTTCTCGGGCCTCGAGGGACCCGACGCCATACAACCTGACCCCGGAGGACTCATTGGGGATGACCTCGGCCCTGAACGGGAGACCAAGCACAACCTCGGCCGAGGATCTACTTAGTCCCACATGGCCTCGAGGATCGGCTTGACCTCCAGGGAGCCTTGGAAAGCAGTGTAACTGCCTTCTTGGACCAGCAGCAGACGCTGATGTCTGGCACATCCGGTTCCTTGGATATGCCGGACATCAGTGCCCGCTGCTGGTCCAAGAAGGCAGTTACACTGTGCTCCAAGGCTCTGCAGATGGCTCCGCAGCCTTCAACGTAAGCACCGATGGACTCAAGCCCGATGCTGGTTCACCTGGAGGAGAGTCTTCGATGAGCACCGTGTTTAACTGGTGAGGCCAGCCCACAGCCAGATCCTTCTGGGGAACCTTGGCCAGTCGCTCCTTCTCAGACTCCTCAAGCGGGCACCCGGGGCTCTGTGAGGACGACCCCGGTCGATTGGAGCCATCCAGGGACACCACCTTCGAGGACTTCCTCTTTGGTTCCCACGAGGGAGACCCCTGATCTGAAGACCCCCGATGACGCTCGGACTCAGAATGCTCCTCCCGAGGGGTTGAGGCCTTGGACGAGGTCCTGGCTCTCAAAGGTATCGGGGACTCAGGAAAAGCTTTGTCATGTTGCTGCTGGCAGCTCCTCAAAGCCTTAGAGGACATCTTTTTTCAAAGGCTGCAGACCACCGGGTCATGGTCCGGGCCAAGGCACCGGAGGCAGCAGTAATGTGTGTCAGTCAAAGATATTATCTTAGCACACCAATCACACTTTTTAAAGCCGCTGGCCACAATAGGAGGAAAAAAGAACCCCAGCGAGGTCGAAGACCCTTCGGGCTGCCAGTGGAGAAAAAGGGCGCGAAGATGCGAAAAGAAAAATCAAACTTAGTGTTAAAAGGAGTTGTGGCAATGAGGTTGGCGGGTGGGAAAGGTACTGGTGCAACACCGGAGATGAGCAAAAAATTTGAGAAAAAACAACTTTTTCCGGAGGAAAACAAATGACATCTGGTGGGGTCCGCGGAAAAAAGAAGACTGAGCAAGATGGCACCTTTGGGCAGGAAGGGGACCACGCATGCGTGGTAGCAATCCCAAAGGCTTTCTTTGAAAGCTGGGGATTTGCTCCACGTGGGCTCCGTCAGCACCGACATCACCCATAAGGGAAGACTGACTTTCTGCTTGTTCTCAGAGAACAGTATTTCTAAAATTATGTCCAAGTATACTACAACAGCCATTTGTGTGTGTGAAACACACTTTACAGGCTGAAAATTAAATTTATACAATTATGCCCAACAATCGGTCTTCATCCATAACCCTGCATTGGATTCTGGCAGACATTGCTTACCTCCATTACTGAGATAATCCTGCTTTATAAACAAGCAGCGGTTCACATGAGACTCTGAAGGGCCATCAGGTTTGTAGATAAATTCATAATCTTTTTTTTTACTGCCACGCAAAACACAGTATTTGTAAGGAATATACTTATCCACATTCGCCTTGGAAATTTTTATGTAGCCTTCAAGAAGGAATCCATGATCTTCCAGTTTTCTGTTTGAGACATAAAACACAGCAAAAGGTCACAAAGAGCTCCTCCGCGCTCACTCCCCCAAAACAGAAGCAGATCAGCTCTCAAACTCAGAGCAAAAACTCACATTGGCTTTTACTTTGTTGTTTGCTGCCCTGCACCAGTGCAAAGAGTGGGCGTTGCTACTTTATGGGAACTATTTTATAAGTAACTAGCTGTACCCAGTAACGCGTTGCTGTGGCTGAGTCTGGTTAAATGGAAAAGAAAGAAAAAAAAAGAGAACGCACATTTGTAATATGTTTAATTTCACAATGCTTGTGGGTATACAATGTTTTTCATTGTTCCATTGTCTGTGCAGATATAGAGATTGCTTGGTTTGCCGACTCTAGAACACGCAACATATAATTGTCCATGAGAGAAGCAATCCGTGTGGAGATCTAAACTGCAGATTTCTGAAGATTGCAATCACCATCAACAAAGCTCAGGGCCAATCTCTTAAATTGAAATGGCATATCCGTTGGAATCATAGGAATGCGAGGAATGAGGACATCTTCACCTTTGAAAGGTCCTGTCAAGATTGTTGCTTGTATGACATTGCTCAATGTTTTTACTGCAAGCCGCGTGCCATTGCAAAGCTTTGGCTGGTTAATATTTCGCAACATGATAATTGGGACACCGATTTTCAATTGCAGTACGTGCAGTGGTATGCCTGGCAGATCGAGTGAATTCAAAAACTGTTGGATAATTTATCGTTTCATCTTCTTCTGCAACAGTGTCGACGGACTTGTATGTGACTGCCTCGATTTGAATGTTAGATTGAATAATATTGTTAAGTTCGTAGACATCTTTGTTCTTGGCCACAAGAATAGCTCGTTCACTCAGCCAATCGTGATTCTTATAATTGGTTTGCATATTGGGAAATACTTTTTCAACCAATTCTTCTTTTGATGTCACTAAATTGCAGAGGTTATGAGGCAATGAAATTCGTCCTGAGGTCAGATCAGCCGGTACCTTTCCGTTTCCAATTTCCAGCAATTGATGTGAGAATATCTCAGCTGATCGATCGTTTTGCAGCTGGACACGCATATTTGTAGTAGAGCATTTCAGGGAAGCATTTATTTCGTCCGCTGGTGTCGATCGAGGAATTACAGGTAATGTCTGTCTGAAATCTCTTGTGAGCAATATTAATGCATTCCCAAATGGTTTAATGTTTCCACGCAAATCTTGCAATGCTCGATCAAGAGTCTCGAGCGATCTTTTGTGCGCCATTGTGCATTCATCCCAAACAATAAGTTTGCATTTCTGCAATACTTTTCCCATGACGGATGCTTTGGAAATGTTGCACGTGGGATTTTCAATGAATTGCATGGTTCAATGGCAATTTCAAAGCGGAATGAGCAGTTCTTCCACCTGGTAGCAATGTCGCAGCTATTCCGGACGACGCAAGAGCTAAGGCTATGTCATTTTGGGATCGAATTGCTGCCAGAATCAATCTAATTAGGAACGTTTTACCAGTTCCTCCTGGCGCATCTAAGAAGAAGATTTCTCCAACCCCATTATTGACAGTTTGCATTATTTGATCGTAAAAGCCTTTTTTGCTCAAGTGTTAGCTTAGGGATATTTGATTGTGCATACGACAAAAGATCATCCGTGTTGTAATTGTGTTCATGACACAATTCTACATCTAACGAAGCAGCAGCAGATCGATTTGGTGATGGAATTCCCAATTGATTGAGAACTTTGTTCGCGATTTCTAAACACAAATCTTCAATCATTATCAACGCTTCATTGTAGATTTCTGCTGCGAAATCCATGTTCATATTTGAAGTTTCCTTGCGTATTCGATGTAATATATTTTCAGCCATGTACGATTTATATTTGTCCCATAACTCTGTTGGAGATGAAGGAGAGCAGGCGGTCAATATGATTGCAAACAATGCATGAATTTGATTTGGATGTGACGTGTTGCAGGAGTCATTCATGCATACATCCCAGTGTCGGTCGTTCTCCAATAAATTCAGAGCTCGACATGCACTGCGGAAAGTGGCATGTGTAACGCCGTTGACAAACATACGCAATTGCATCTTGAGCGTACTCATGCATATGACATGGACTGCCTGTATATGAAGATGGCAAAATCGTTCATTTTCCAACGTTAGTTGTATTACCATCATTTACAACTGCATCTCGCAAATGAACATATTCTTCAGAGCGTAGTTTGGTCTGATTCAAACGGATGAATATCAAACATTGTTTCGATTTTTGCATACATATCTACGATGTATTGGTGAAACAATTGACGACATTTCAAAATGTGAATGTCTTCATTCTCTCGAATCAATCGGTATGAATAATAGTTCAGTGCGCTGCATTTCATCTTTGTTTCTTCGCCACTGATTGGATTTATCATCTTAATGTTGAAGTGATATCCATTGGCACCATCCCAAAACATGATTGGATATTTCAGGGCATCGTAGCATCGATGAGTTTCTGCAACTTTTGTCAATTGATCATTTCTCCGATGAAGAACAATATCTCTAGGTTGGAATTGATCTCCCACTATAACAATTGCCACTTCGTCTATAGTTGAAGCATTGAATCTTTGCACATGTTCGCCAGTAGGCGTTTTGTCAGCATGAATAACAATCTTGTGTGTGTATCAGATGGCATTCATGTCCATTGCTGTTTTGAACACACTAAATTGTTTTTTTCGTGAAGAAGCTCTTGCAGTTGGGAAACGATGGACCTTTTTATGCCGGTAGAAATTCTGCAGCATGCATTCAATTCATCATTGCCATCACTGATGAAATACATTTGTAGGAATTTATGTTGACCACCTGGGAACGGAAGCAGGGAGCTGGCTTTATGATAAATTTGTCCTTTTACTTTGAAAATTGGCATGAATTGAGCCGTTACGATTTCTGCGCCAAACGACATCATTTGGAAGCATGAGTTGTATTTCCTGATGTTAGATAGGAAATGCTTTGATTCGGCGGTATATCCGGCAAGCAAAGTTTTCAATGGTTCTGGTGGTTCTCCCAGTTGAGGCAGTTTAATTTTTCCGTCAGCGCAACACATGCCTTTCATTTCTCCATTAAATTTCAGAGCCTTGCAATAAGGACACACTTCAGTCATAGTGCCGATGAGAACATGCTGGCTCAAACTATAATCATCAGCTGGGTTGTACCAGAATGCAAGGCTATTGTAATTGCGTGATTGCCGAGCACGGAGTCGTGTTTGACGCTGATCCGCTGTTTCTCGTTGATGTCTCTTTCAGCCACTCTCAGTCTGTCGCTTTCTTTCTGTTGAGAACTAAGCAGATCTGAAGCTGCAGAGCGCGATCTCCGTGCTCGCAACCGTGCATCCTGAAGTCTGGCTGCACGTTGCACTGCTGCTTCCTCGGCACGTATTTGAGCCATTCTTTGTCTGTTTCGCTCGTTCGCTGATGCCCGTTCTTCCTCGGTTTGATTTACAATTACTCATCGCACTGTGTCCGCTCGGTAAGTATGACGACCTAAGTTTGATCTTCTGCGAGGCATTATTTGGATGAACTAAAACAGCTCGACTGCACGTGACTCGTAAAATATGTAGTATAGCGTGTGTTGCTTTTACATCCAACAGATGGCACTGTTTTTCCACAAAAGCATGTTTTTTACCTGTCACAGGTGTGACATCTATATAATAGTAGGTTAAAAAACACACGTGTATTGGAATGCAACGCTGTATCAAACTTTCAAAGCAATCGGTGAAGAGCTTTTGGAGATTTGAGATTTTGAATAAACAAACATTTATATTTTTATTTATATAGATTTGTGTATGACAAAGAAGACAAAGATCATGACAACTGGCATAATCAACAGGTTCATCATTGAAGGAGAAGAAATTGAAATTGTGAACAACTTTAACCTACTTGGATCAACTATCAATAAAGAAGCAACAAGCAGTCAAGAAATCAGACGACGCATTGCTCTTGGCAGAATGGCTATGAAAGACCTAGATACGATTCTCAAGAGCAGAGATGTCTCTCTCCATACAAAGATTTGACTTGTTCAAGCCATGGTATTTTCAACATCATATGGATGTGAAAGCTGGACAGTGAAAAAGACAGATAGGAAGAAAATTGATGCCTTTGAATTATGGTGCTGGCGGCGAATACTGTGTATACCATGGACTGCCCGAAGAACAAACCAGTCGGTACTAGAGGAGATCAAACCTAAGCTTTCTTTAGAAGCTCAGATGACAAGACTTCGACTTTCATACTTTGGACACATCATGCAAAGAGAGAGATCATTAGAGAAAGATATTATGCTTGGCAAGATAGAAGGTCAACGCAATAGAGGAAGGCCAGCAATGAGATGGATTGATACAATAACAGCAGCTACAGGTACCAGTCTGTCAACAATGAGCCGCCTGAATGAAGACCGAACACAATTTAGGATAGCTATCCAGAGGGTCGCCATGAGTCGACTCCGACTCGATGGCACTTAACATGTCGAAGAAAAAAAAACAACAAAAACTTTACGCACTCAGCTAAGCACTTATAGAACTATCTGAGAGTATGCACTCAGAAAAATGCAGCTGATCATTTTAAAGCCTTGCTCGGCATTTACACACGTAGATGGTATGCGTACATCAATGTCAATTTTACAGTGTTGCTAATTACATGTATAATTGCATGGATTCAGCAGGGGCGTGTTCCAGGCATGGTCCAAAAATTATATTACTACTGATTTTTTTTCCAGGAATATACATATATTTTAAAAGGCTTTGTCAACTGTGAGGCACACAAGCACCAGCAAAATGCTCATTTTAGCCAGAGCTTTAGAAGGGTAATTGTGGAGATAACTGTTTAACCCTCCGGTAATTTAAATAACATTTAAAAAGTAAGATAAACAGAAAAATCTACCTGCTTTTAGAATGTGGCCCTTTAACTGGCTACTTTTATATATGTAAGAGCCATATGCCAGAAAATTACATATTTAAATACCAGCACTTATATTTCTAAGTAGTAAAAATTGGTACTTGCACACCTAAACACCTATTTGCTAAGTGATGCCTTCTTTTGGTAAACATGTATTTTTATACAGTGCTTATTGCATGTTTGGAGTGGAGGAGTAGACTAGTGGTTAGAACACTGGCTTGGTAACCAAGCAACCAGGGTTCAATTCCCACTAGCACGCCTTGTGGCCTTGGGCAAGTCACTTAACCCTCATTGCCTCGGAAGAAAGGCCTGGCAATCTATTCCCGGTGACACTGCCAAGAAAACCCAGGAGCTTCTGGGTCGTCAGGAGTCAGGCTGACTCGAAGGCATGCATTGCATTGCATTGCATGTTTAGGGAACATGTGTGTGCATCCGGCCATAAACCACCAATTTCTTTTCCCCCTCATGAGAAAGATGGAATAAAAATCAAATCAAGAGTAAGCCCTATCCTTTTTCACCACATGGTAACAGCATGCAGGTAGTAAGTATCATGATTTGTCCCATGATCAGATCACTATAATTTACTTGAGTTTTATTAACTGGAGAAACATCATCATTTTGACTTAGGTATTTAAAAAGTAGACCCAATTTTGATATTAACAAGTTTTTCACGTATTGGGAACAATCTGCTAAAACAAAATTAGATGGTGTTGATTTATTTATTTATTTTATTTCTCTTCTATACCGCGCTATTCAAATCAGTGTGGTTTACATATAACAGAACCATATACAATGCAGTCGGGCTGTATTATATTTACAATGAACAGGGACCATCACTTGGACATAACTGGGGTAACTATCTACAAATTATTTACACTAGTAATCTGCACATGCTAATATTTACATGGAGTGGTGCCGGTAAGGTTAGCTGTAGGACAGTGTGCTGGATGTGTTGTTGGAGAGGTCCTGGTGACGGGGGTGTCTGTTTGTGAGCTGTCTTCTGAGTAGAGCTGTAAGAATAGGTGGTGCTTCAGCGCCTTCCTAAATTAGGCCAGGTCAGTGATTGCTCAAATGGCTTTAGGGAGGGTATTCCAACATCTGGGTGCATAAAGCATGAATGCCCTATTTGTTGTTTCGTATACTTTTATTGAATTAAACACTTTGTGATGCCCCAGAGAGTACCAAAACGTAAAAATGTCAGCACTTACGATCACAGAAGACATTACGAAAGCTAAAGAGAAAACTTTGTATTAGTGAGCACCATTGGCGCAAATCAAAGGCACTGATTGATGAAACTGATTATCAATGCCAGGCTGATATTTATTAATATCTGTTGTGGCTGCTAAGGCTTCTTTATATGCCAAAACTGTAATTTTAGTATTCAAAAGGCTATGTTAATTATTTATTATAATACGACCTTTAGTTCAGTCTAATGCATCACTAGGGTTCAAGATATGCCATCTGTTAATACATTACCTATATTTTTTGAAAAAAATAAAAAAACCCAGCAGATTTCTTTCGAGACATATGGAGCCATACCAAGCCAGGAATAGCGAGGATGGATGCCCCAATGGGATATCCATCCCCACTATTTGTACCCCCTCCTGCCGACAATTAGTTTCCCTACCGGTTTTATGGAGAAGCTAGACAGGGGCAGGAAACGGGGAGGATCAGTGACGGCATTAGGACAGGCAGTGGGCGGTCGCCAGCCCCGGACATACAGGGCCAACTCTAATGTCGGCCCTGTACATCCGCAGCCGGCGACTTGAACAGGGAATTATTCCACTTCTGAAGTGGAATAACGTCTCTGGACATCGGGGATCGGCAGGCCCAAGGCTGGGAAAGGGCAGCAGGGGCAAAGAGCATGCCCTGCAGCCTGACCCTGGCAGGCCAAATCGGGGGTCAGGCTGCAGGGAATAAACTGTTCCGGCAGCTATGATCGTGGTTTTTAAATGGAGCCGTGGTCCCATGACTTAGTCGAGTTTGTCTTGTATGTGCAGGCTGGACTGAATCACAGTGCCGGCCTGCACATACAGGACTAATCTCGATTCTGATCCTGCGAGGCTAGATTTGCCCCACGGGATCAGAATCGCGACGCCCTCTGTACATCCGGTTCAAACCAGACGTACAGAGGGTTCTACGTCTGGGACAGAATCGGGCTGTTTATATCTTCTCCATTGTTTTCTGTCTGCTAATAAGATCACATCTCATATTTGGGAAGGTTTTTCTTTAGCTGATCTTTTTAAAATATTTTCCACTTGCAAAAGTAACAGATCATACTACTTTGTGATTAGTTCCTATACCATCTACAATTCTTTATAATAGTGCTTCTATATTTCCAATTTTAGTGGGTTTAATTAATTCCTCAATACAACGCAAGTCTTTGCCTGTTGTTAAGTGCCATTGAGTCTGTGTTGACTCATGGCAACCCTCTGGATAGTTGTCCTAAACTATGTTCGGTCTTCAGTCAGGCAGCTCATTGTTGACAGAGTGGCACCCATAGCTGCTGTTATTGTATTGATCCATCTCATTGCTGGCCTTCTTTTGCGTTGACCTTCTACCTTGCCAAGCATGATGTCTTTCTCTAACGATCTCTCTCTTCACATGATGAAAGTATGAAAGTCAGTCTTGTTATCTGGATTTCTAAAGGAAAGCTTAGGTTTGATCTCCTCTAGTATTGACTGGTTTGTTCTTTGGGCAATCCATGGTATACACAGTATTCATTGCCAGCATCTTAATTCAAAGACATCCATTTTCTTCCTGTCTATCTTTTTCCACTGTCCAACTTTCGCATCCATATGACGTTATTGAAAATGCCATGGCTTGAAGAAGTCAAATCTTTATATGGAGAGAGACATCTCTGCTCTTGAGACTCTGTCTAGGTCCTTCATAGCCATTCTGCCAAGAGCAATGTGTCGTTGGATTTGACTGCTTACCCTTTCTTTATTGATTGTTGATCCAAGTAGGTTAAAGTTGTCCACTATTTCGATTTCTTCTCCATCAATGATGAACTTATTGATTTTGCCAGTTGTCTGCTTTACGTTAAGGTTCAGGCTCATTTTAAGAGTATGCTCCTTGATCTTGAAAAGCAAATGTTTTTTGAAGAACTGCAATATTCATTATAGACTGTCTGCAGCTGATATTATGTTAGTTCTTCCCTAAGCAGGGGATGTTTCCTTAGGCATTCAAAATATAACCGAGGTTGGGTTGGATGGTAAGTATATTTTGTGCAACTTTGGCCTAAAATTTAATCTGTGAACTATCATTAAAATCATCTCTAATACCTGAAGATTGGAGGATCGCCAATGTAACACCAATTTTTAAAAAGGGTTCCAGGGGTGATCCGGGAAACTACAGACCAGTGAGCTTGACGTCAGTACCAGGAAAAATGGTAGAAACCATCATAAAGAATAAAATTACTCAGCATGTAGATAGTCACAACCTAATGGGAGACAGCCAACATGGCTTTAGACAAGGAAGATCTTGTCTTACTAATCTGTTATGTTTTTTTGAAGGAGTGAATAAACAGGTGGACAAAGGTGAGTCGGTTGATATTGTGTATCTGGACTTTCAGAAAGCCTTTGACAAGGTCCCTCATCAGAGACTTTTGGCAAAACTAAAGAGTCATGGGATAGGAGGCAGTGTACTATTGTGGATCAGGAACTGGTTAAAAGATAGAAAGCAGAGGGTAGGGCTAAATGGCCAATTTTCCCAATGGAGAAAGGTGAATAGTGGTGTACCCCAGGGATCTGTGCTGGGTCCGCTGCTTTTTGACATTCATAAATGACCTGGAAAGTGGAATAACGAGTGAAGTTATCAAATTTGCAGATGACATAAAAATAATTAAAGTTGTTAAAACCCAAGAGGATTGTGGAAAATTGCAAGAGGATCTTGATACATTGGAAGACTGGGCATCAAAATGGCAGATGAAATTTAATGTGGACAAGTGCAAGGTTATGCACCTAGGGAACAACCACCCAAACTATGGTTACACGATGCAAGGTTCCACATTAGGAACCACCACCCAGGAAAAAGATTTAGGCGTCATTGTGGATACCATGTTAAAACCCTCGGCCCAGTGTGCAGCGGCGGCCAAGAGAGCAAATAGAATGCTAGGTATGATAAGGAAAGGAATGGAAAATAAAACAAAAGATATTATAATGCCTCTATATCGTTCCATGGTGAGACCGCACCTTGAATATTGTGTGCAATTCTGGTCGCCGTATCTTAAAAAGGATATAGCGATCTTAGAAAAGGTTCAGAGAAGAGCCACCAAAATGGTAAAGGGGATGGAAGGATACTCCTATGAAGAAAGGCTAAAAAGGTTAGGGCTCTTTAACCTGGAAAAGAGACGGCTGAGGGGAGATATCATAGAAGTCTATAAATTAATGAACGGAGTGGAACGGGTAAACGTAGATCGATTGTTTTCGTTATCAGAATATAGAAAGACTAGGGGACATGCAATGAAGCTACAGGGTAAACTATTTAAGACTAATAAAAGAAAATATTTTTTCACTCAACGTGTAATCAAACTCTGGAATTTGTTACCGGAGGATGTAGTAAAGGCTGTTAGTGTAGCTGGGTTTAAAAAAAGGTTTGGACAAGTTCCTGGAGGAAAGGTCCATAAACCATTATTAAGAAGTGACCAAAGATATCAATGCTTGACCCAGTACAAGCATTGTGGAACTTGTGTCTCTTGGGGATACTGCTAGGTACATATGACCTAGATTGGCCACTGTTGGAAACAGAATACTGGGCTTGATGGACCCTGGTCTGACCCAGTATGGCATATCTTATGTTCTTATGTTAGGACTACTGAAATTATGATTTTAGATTCATTCCCATCGCAGGTGGTGACTGACATCTTCCATATATTTCTATTGTTTCTGTAGTACGTTATTTAGGAGTTTTGATAGATTTGACCCTTACATTTAGGCCATTCATTCAGAATCTCTCCAGGACATCCATGTTAATACTTTGTTTATTAAGAAAGCTAAAACCATATTTGTATTCTTTGGCTACCAGAACAATTTCTTCAGCATTTTGTTTTGACTCCTATGGATTATTTTAACTTTTTGGTTTGCCCTTGTCTACTATGAAATCGCTACAACTTATACAAAATTCTGTGGCATTTTAATTATTTAATGCTTCCATGTGATAGCATATCACTATCTTTGCTAGTGTTGTTGGCATGTGTTCGTGTTGCGTCCCTTGTTTGCTTGCTCCCCTTGGCTGCTCAGCTGCATGCTGTGCAAAAAAGCGCTCCATCTTGCACCATTGGCATTGGGCTGAGATGGTGTCTCCGCGAGGTCCGTTCCCTGCGGTGCTTCCTGGGTGGGCTGGGTGAAGTGTTCAGGCTCTCCAGGCTGGTGGAGGGGCTTCTGTCCTTGTGCCTTCTGTGTCTGCACCTGTAGAAGCTGGAGCTGCTGCTGCTTTCCCAGTTGTGCCTATGTCTGTGGGTCTGTGTGCAGGGGAACAGTGTTAGTAATTCCCCTGCTGCATGAAACTGCTGGGGGGGGGGGGGGAACGACAGTGGTGTTGGCGTCGTGCTGATTATGCCATCCTGGAGCTCCCCCACTGGCATGGTGATGCTACAGCAGCTGGCCAGTGGCGTCATGGAAGAGCAGAGCTAAGGCTGTTCCTTAGCTAAAGGCGCCATAGGGAGAAGGAGCTTCTGGCAATGCTGGCTCAGCACCATGTTGGAAGGCAGTGAGGGGGAGAGCCAGTGAATGGGCAGCAGCGGCATTGCAGACCAGGTCCTGGGCTCAAGCCTGCGCAGAGCCCTGCCTGCTGCTTTGCCAGAGGGTGGCAGATGGGGTCGCAGTGGGGCCTGGGCAAGGGATGGAGGCCTTGGAGAGGCACATCCCATGCTGCGGAGGAGCCCTAACCCCATGATGTTTCTTTCAGCCACATGCTTCTCCCTGTAGCTCTTCTTGGATGTGTGCGAGACTGCTGGCTGTGATGAAGAGCCACAAGGGGAAGCATGTGGCTGAAAGCATCATCAGGCTCCTTCGCAGCATGGGATGTGACTCCCCAAGGCTCCATCCCTTGCCCAGGCCCCACTGTGACTCCATCTGCCACTCTCGATGCTCCCATAGCATGTGGCTATGGAAGCATCGAGCTCTCAGGGACATATAAGAGCAGTGGGGGCAGTCCTCCACGCAGTATGCAGCCCCGAGGCAGCACACAAGCTGTTGTCGGCATCCATAGAATTAATTTTCCTGGAGGACACTTTTTAAAACCAGGTTTGGTCATCTTCTCTTTGTTGCTGCAGTTCTTCTCTCTTCTGGTCTTCTCTTTGCTTGTTCTTTTTGTTATTGGAGAGTATTCCATTCTTCTCAGCAAGGCGGAAAAAAGACTGGCCAGGAAGGGGCAAGCTGGTGGGTAGGGCTCACTGGCACATGCTAAGAAAGGTTTACCTTTGAGCACTAGGAGAGCACTTCCGTCTGGATGGCACTATGGATGGCAGATGCATACTTCTTGTCCATGAATAATCAAATTGAATGCGGGTGGAAATTGGAAGCCAATGGTGCTCTATCTACAGAGGCGTAACATGATCAAATTTGCGTGCTTTACAGAGTAGACAAATGACTCTTGGACTGACTGAAGTCTCTTGATCTGATAAGTATTTAAACACGCATAGATTACAGTAATTCAATCAAGTCATGGAATGGTAAGGCTCAAAATAACAGTCTTTTGTGCTTGAGAATTTAAAAATGGATGAATAGCTTGGAACCGCTTAAGTGAATTCAAAGAGGGACTAACCACGGACCTAATCTGTTGAGTAAAGGCGAGGAATGAGTCATTAGTAAACACCAAAATATTTAAGGGAGATGACAAGAGGAATAGGAGACCTGCGCAATAATGAACTGAGAGTAGGTGGCAGAGGAGCGGCAGAGCCAGATTGCTGTTGTCTTTCGAGGACTGAGGTGAAGACAGTTGCTGTGGAGCCTTTGAAAGACAGAAATTAAGGGATGATGCATTAGGACAGAGAGGATTAATATACGTAACAAGCAGAATATCATCAGTGTACAAATATGGAGTAATCTCATAGTCTTGAATCAGGGTAGGCAGTGGACTCAAAATAAATTTCAAAACTCAAGGGGGATCCTAAAACGATTTTTTTACAAAAATACGAACAAAACAGGAGGCATCCTATTAGGTAGGGGTCTCCAACTCTGGTCCTGGAGGGCTGCAAACCAGTAACGTTTTCAGGATGACCCTAATGAATATGCATGAGATAAATTTGCTGATTTCTCTCATGCATATTAGGGACATCCTGAAAACCTGTTTTGCAGCCCTCCAGGACCAGAATTGGAGACCCCTGCTCTAAGGTAAAGATACAATAGATTTTAGCACCTTGAAAAGGAAAGGATTCTTTAAAACTCATAAGATTTGCCAAACTGGATCAGACCAAAAGGTCCAACAAGCCCAATATCCTGAGGCCAGTCCAGATCATAAGTACCCAGCAGGATCCCAAGAAGTAGATGCATTCCTTACTGCTCACATCCAGGGTGACTGGTGGCTCTCCCATGCTTACATGATGAATAATGGTTTTATGGATTTTTCCTCCAGGAACATACTTAAACTCTTTTTAAACACAGCTATGCAGGCTGCCTTGACCACACCTTATGGCAACAAATTCCACAGCTTAATTCTAGGTTGAGTGAAAAAATAAACTCTCTCTCCAATTTGTTTTAATTCTGCAATCTATTAGTTCATAGAGCATTCCTTTGTCTTAGTACCAATTTGGAAGATTATTTACCTGTTTCAGTCCACTCATGATTTTATAAAACTTCCATTATATCCCTTCTCGGGGGTCTTTTCTCCAAACTTAAGAGCCCTAACCCAGGGGTGGGCAATTCCGGTCCTGGAGGGCCGCAGACCAGTCAGATTTTCATGATATCCCTAATGAATATTCATGAGATCTATTTGCATCCACTGCCTTCATTGTATGGAAATAGGTCAATATTCATTAGGGACATCATGAAAACCTGACTAGTCTGTGGCCCTTCAGGACCAGAATTGCCCACCCCTGCCCTAACCTCTTTAGGGGTGTTCTTCCATCCCCTTAATCATTTTTGTTGCACTTCTCTGAACCTTTTCTAATTCTACTATATCCTTTAGAGATGGTAATGACCAGAATTGCACATAGTACTCCAGGTGTGTTTACACCATGGAGCAAAATAAAAGCAATATTCTCCATTCCTTTCTGAATAATTCCTTCTGGTTGCTTTTTCTGTTTGCCACCCCTGAACACGTCGCCAAGTATTATCTACACGACGATTCCTCATATAACTCAGCATTGTGTAGCTATACTTAAGATGGTTGGGCCCAATATTGAATTACGATGACTATGCACCTCTACAGCGCATAACCGCCATTGCCACTGATCTCTAATTCCAGATATTCAATGACACGGTCATATACAGCCCCAGCATTGAATAACCGGGGTCGCCGAAGCTAACCGGATAGCAACGATATTGCACCATTACCCAGTTAGTTCCCATGAGTAAAATTAGGCCAGCTTTTGCTACGCTGAGTTTTAACTGCAAGTCGCTAATTGGGTAGCAATGCAATAACATCACTACCCAGTTAACGACTGTCACACGTCTCGTGGTTAGCATCAGGACGTGTAGCAGAGTTAAATCGGGGCTATTCAGCAGCACTGTGTTAGTGCCATTGAACATCCTGTTCAGGAGCATGTACACAGTTTGCAGCTCTGTAAACCGTGTAAATGCCTTCAAAAATTCCACCCATTGTTCTCTACAAACATCACTTTGCACTTAACCATAAATCATCATCATCTATGTAACCATGAGGAAGCAGTCATTTACTTTTGGGTTCAAACAATGATGAATGGATCTACTCTTTGGGATCCTGCCAAGTACTTTGGACCTGGCTTGGCCACTGTTGGGCTCAGTACTTCTCTCATCTCACCTAGTATGGCAATTCTCATATTCTTATGTTCTTAAGCCTCCCAAAGTGACCTCTGATGAACACTGCACACGAGATGGCTTGTTCTTTACCTTGCAATGGACATCTCACAAACATCATCCTCCCAGTCTACATAGTCTTTCATTCTCCCTGCCCTGATCACCACTTTATGGTTCTCAGGGTCCAATTTGAAATCCTTCGAGATAATGGCATGAAAATAGACAGTAACCAGATCCTCACTATTCAGTGATCTGCAGTAAAAGAAAGAAAAATGTAAAAAAAATTCTACTGTACAAATAATTTATGCATGTAATAAAAAGCAAAACAGCTGAGGTTTGCCACCTGCAGTCTCAAAAGCCACAGTCCTAAGTTCTCATAGCATAAATGGCTTAATCTTCGGTTTGCCTCTTATATAAGGCTTTTTCCTATCCCTGCCAGGCAAACAAGCTATTTCTGACTCAGATTCTAAGATCTCTAGTGCCATTTCCCAAGTCTTATTTCATCAGAATGCATGAGAGTTTGAGCTGGATTTCATTGTTTTAAATGTGTATTATGGAAACATCACTTTAAAATGGAATCAAATTTATTTTATTTTGAATTTATGCAACATATACTGTATCATACCACTGCTACCCTATTACCCCACTGCAGGAGCGTAAGAAGCAGCAGGGTTAAATGTGGTATGCAAAACATTAAAACTATCCTGGTTTTTGTATTTTAATGTTAATGAGTTACTTGTATTGCTTCCTGTTCCTTGTAATGTTATGTTTCTGTTACCTGTAATCAGTGTCGATCCTTGGAAATGCAGTATATAAACTTTTCAAATAAATAAGTAAAAACACACAAACCTCTGAGCGTGCTGCTTCTGCTTGGTTTTTCCTTTCTGGTTACCTGGGACCCCTTTTCCTGCTCCTTCTGCTGAGCTCTCATCATCTCCCTGTTTGCCCTTCTTCTACAGAGAGACAAGGAGAGACATCGAACTCGAGTAAAAAGGAAAGCATGGGGAGAATGCCATCAGTGAAACCCAAAACACAACTATAACTCAACCCTACTTGGTAACTTACTAATGTCTGAGGAACGAGTAGGGAATGTGCTCTTCTTGGTCTTTTGGCTGAGACTGAGAACCTCAGAAGGGAGGGTAACAGCATGCCAGCTGACCCCACAGGGGCTAGACCACCATCTGGTCTCTGGCTGAATTAAGTGGATTACATGTTCCGTTTAAAAACGAGAGCAATGAAGACCCCTCTAGCTCCTACTGTAACTTACAAGGTCCAAGATTCCACAGGGCATTTTAAAACAGCTTGACTACGCCAAGGACCCAGATACTTCAAATGGATCTGACTGATGCAGGAAGGCCCAGTGTGCCTTTTTGGGAACTTGCCAGGTACTTGTGACCTGATTGGCCACTGCTGGAAACAGGATACTGGGCTTGATGAACCTTCGTCTGATCTTATGTCCATCACTAATACTTGAATGAGAAAAAAGCCTACCCCAAATATATGTGCACAGCAAGAATTTTTACAAGCCCATTTTCTGCATTTGTCATTTGCTTGTGGCATTATATACAGACGATATATTCATGCTCTGGAAAGGATCAGTGGAACAACTCCAGGCTTTCTTCCAATGGCTTAACAGCTGTGATTGTAATATCTGATTCATCTTACACTGCAATTATGACCACATTTCTTTTTTGGATGTTTTAATTGGTAAATCTACTGATGGGTTCACCACAGCCGTTTATCGCAAATGGATGCAGACATCAATTTTTGCATTTTTAGTGTTCATCCACCCCATTTGAAAGAAAGCTTACCATTTGCACTATTCCTTCATTGTTCTTCTCTCTCAATCCCAATCGACTACTTTGACTGCTGCTTTTGCTGACCGAGGCTACCCTGCCTATACACAATCAAACATACTAAACCCAAAACCAAAACTATATTATTCACAAGGCACAGCAATGGGCAAGATTTAATGATCGTTCTTGGCCGTTTCGTTCTGCTGTGTGTCTGGGTCAAGTGGATGATTTTTCTTCTTTCCTGCACTTTGTGACTCATTATACACTTTTAAGTCACGGTTTGCAAAGATTTTGAAGCATCATTTTCATAAAGTTCATTTGTTACTGGGCTTACAAGATCTGGCAGTTCGCATAGTTTATGAATGTACTCTGCTCCGCCCCTCACCAGCAACAGAACCTGGGCTCTTGGGAACGACTCTCTCCACTCAAAGCAATGAGAAGGATGCAGTAATAATACAATTCATACACAACTGTGTACACACAGGACCAAAGCGCTTTGGGGGCGAGAGAGCAAAGTCTGCAATTTCCCCTCTCCAAACTCTGCCTACTTTGGTCACCTTTCATTGTCTTAAAATGTCATCTCACAGCATAATTTCCACCTTATTCTACGTCAATCACATTACATCTTTTACTAATGCATATTCCTAATGTGCATCTCTATGTCATAGGTCAGATCTTATTAGCATAGGTCATTAGGAGAAGACCTATATGTATTCCCAGACAACTTCTTAAACAATAATTCTAAACGCAAGCAGTTCTAACAGTTTATGTTTCAAGACTGAAGAGAAAGTTCTTCCCTGCAACTTTCTGTACTATATAAGCAGGTTTACAGTTTCTCCAATATCTGAACTTTCTACAGAGTATTCAGTTGAGCCTCCTTCAAGAACATCACTTTAGCAATAGGCTTTGGAATGTCTGAGCTACTGTGGTGTTAACTCTTCCCAGAGCTGTAATTTGAGGAACCTTTTATGTTCCCCTGATGTTTTGCAGTCCATATTGACTTCTTTGAGTTTGGGGCATGCTAGTTGTGGACATTACTCGGTTTGCTCCAGTATGTTAAACACAATCTTCATTTTGTTATTATCAACATGCTTATGTTCTTCGGCATTTTATTATATGTTTGAGTTCTTATGTTTATTTAATTTTTTGTCCCTGTGGGTTTGCCTACGTGGGGGAAATCCATCATTTGCTGAAGACCCATTTAATAGAACATTGCGGTAAGTTACAGCATTTAAAGAGGGGGCATCTTTGGTCAAATAGTACATCAGTGCTGTTATTTTTCTGATTTACGATGCTTAGCTATTGATCAGTTAGGTGCTTCCTTCTCAAGTAACCATGACCAGCAGCTCCTTTACATGGAACAGTACTGGATCTTCCAGTTTAACACTTTACAATCTGTTGGCCTTAATGAGATGATTGACTGGAAAGCTTGTCTTTAATTTGACCATTTGGGTTTGTGGTGGAAGGGTTATATCGTATATATATGCAACATTTCTGTTCCTGTTTTTTTCCTTTGTTTTTCCCCTTTTTTTGGGTTATATTTTGGTTTGCTACTCTGTGAAAGATATTGGCAATCCCCGGGTGTCACTGATGTCATTTTTTTGCCTATTTTGAGCACAGGCCAATTCTTTTCAGCTGTTGGGGGCTGTCACTGTTCTACTCCCTGAAGAAATGTCTTGCGAAATACCAGGTGTTGGAATGGAGTGGCGATTTGAGCTGAACACCTCGCTGCTTGAAGCAAAGTATTGAGTATGACAATGCAGCAATACTTTTTGCATCTGAGCTATGCGTTATTGACTGTCTTATTTGTTTTTCTTTATACAACTGGGCTCCCCTGTTGTCTGCATAATTTGTTTGGGACTTTTGTTATTTTTACAAGAGTTTTTTCAGACCATTGATGAAGCTGCACCATGCCCATGTGTTGTGTATGGGGCAGATGTCAGACTTTCCCATAGTAGCCTGTCCTTTCAGCTCACGAGTTGTAGACCAAGGTCTTTGTCCTTTTGTTTTAAGCCAACTTGTAAAAGTTCTTGCTGTGCATGTATATTTTGGGTAGGCTTTTTTTTCTCATTCATATACTTTATTTCCTGCTCATATAGGAACAAATTTGTGCTAGTCACTACTCATACTTGCAAGATACACCCTGGTACCCCTGAACTAAGTGAGACATCACATGCTAAGTTTCCCATCCAATACCACCTAAAGTGACCTTGCCTACTGGAAGTTTATGAAGACTTCCCTTTTGTGCATCTTCATAGGGAGATATGTGAAGGCCCTCCCCACACCCATATCTGAAGGGATACTCATCTGACCAGTTACCTTTGTGTCAAAGCTCTTTGCCTGCTGTGCGGATTCCTGGGTTTTTTTAGGCTCTTCTTGGGCTTTCTGGGCCTTTTCACACTGATCTCTATTGGTCCCAGATTGCGATTTAGAAGAGGCAGCCTTCTCTCCTTCGGCAGAGGTCGGAGTGGCTGTGGTATTTTCAGGCTCACCCTTGCGCTTCCTGGATTTCTTATTCCCTGCTTTCACCTTACATTTGTCTTGGGATTTGTTCTCTTTCTGTTGGCCAGTGGAGTCCTTGGATTGGGAGTGTTCCCCAGAACCATCCTCCTTTCCCACACCTGACAAGTGTGTTAAGTGGCCACTACCAGTGTCCTCAACCTTTTCTGGGCAATCTCCCTCCTCCTGAATGGGTAAGCATAAACCCTGATTTTTGCCATCAAGGCACTCTGTAGAGACTGGCCTGGCTGACTGATGCGCTTTGCTTTGGCTTCCTGCTGCCTGATCTTGTCTGGAAACTATCTCGGAATGACAAGAAGAGACTTGGCCAGGTAGTGAGGAGTATACTGAAGTCAGGGAGTCCTCCATCTCCCTGGGATAGGTTTCTCTGTGGCTAACCTGGCCACCAGCAAACTTGCCAGTGCCTGTAGCAGCCACACTGTCCTGGCAGGCTACAGAGCCAGCGGATGCGTCGGTGTCCAGTGCAATCACATACTTCTGGCAGGACACAGGGCTGGTGGACGCATTAGTGCCTGGTGCAGCCACACTATCCTTGTAGGGCACAGGGCCAATGGATGTGTCTGTGCCCTGTGCAGTCACATTCTCCTGGCAAAGTACAGAGTCAGTGGAAGCATCAGGAACAGATGTAGTCGCACTGCCCTGGCAGGGCACAGGGCCAGTGGACATGTTGCCCTGTGCAGTCACATTCTCCAGGCAGGGCCCAGGGCCAATAGACACATCAAGGCCCGGTGCAGTCACACTGTCCTGGTAGGGCACAGGTCTTCCTGTATGCTGATTTGAGCCAGCACATCCTAGCACAGGATCCAGGCTGTCTAGATCAGAGCTGAGCGAATCTATAGACTCAGGCCGAGACTGGCTTTTCTTCTTCCGCTTCCTCTTTTTCTACATTAATACAAAATAAAACAGAAAAAGGAGCATTATTCCAGAGAGCTATTTGCACCATTAATCCTTTCAGATTGTAAACATGGGCTGATCCTAGCAGTTGGGATTTTGCAGTGAAAAACCCATGTATCTGAATTCACAAAGCCTGGATAAAAACAGATAAAGCAAGGGCATACTGCATGCACATGAGATGAAAAGTGTGCATATGCACAATACAGGACCCCATCATACCTCTGTGGAAAGAGGCTACAGGATCTTTGCTAAAGAAATGGCCTGTTTGCAAAGTGAGAGAATGCAAGTGCGTGGTGTAGGAGAGCGAATTGGGGAAAAGGAAAAGGATGCAATTCAGAACCAGAAACAGCCATAAAATCCTCCAGTAAGTTTCCAACTTCAGATCTCTCTCTCTCTAGAAGGAGCAGCAACTCAAAAATTAATTCTAGTATTATCTAGGGTAGTGAATCCTAAATGAGGTCACAAAATCTTCATTAGGGGGCATGAGCAGATCTAAACATGGGGAGAATAAAAGCACCCAAGCACGTGCTTCCACGGGTTCCTGGAACACAGGGGAAAAGCGAGTGCATGCATATGCGCACATGCAGCAGCTGCACACCTGATAGAACAGGAGAAGAATAAACATGAGCACACTGTTGCTGCTCCCACCCAGCCCCCCATCTCCACCCAGTGAGGCTGTCGGCTCTTGTTCTCTGTGGTAATGATCCAGGTCTGATCTTGCTCTCAGCCAGCTCCAACCCACTAACTTCCCTCAACAGCCAATCACCACGACTTCAGGACTATCCTGTAACTAGCCAGACATCAGCTCCCTCACATGTTACGCCACTCACAGCTGAGATTCTTGGCCTACCCTGCTGCTGATCATCACAGCCACCCCAGACTTTCTCTTCCTCTCCCCCGAAGATCACTTATTGACCCATCAGGAGGAGGAAATGGCAGGAGGACTAGATGGCCTGAGGCACTCCTGTTCTTTTCCTCTTCCTGCTGGCAGTATTGTAAAGGGTCTGGCATAACACAGGGTAAGGTGACATTTTACTTACCAATTAATGTCCTTTCCATATCGTCCTGCTAGATCAGTCCAGACAAGTGGGCTGAGCTCCCCTAGCAGCACGTTGGTAGAGACAAAATAAAACAATGAAAAATCCAGGTTTCAATGGCATCATTCCCATGCCTCTGTTCACCTCAGCCACCAAAGGTCCATTCAGTATTCGTCCCAAAGCATATGGAAGAAACATGACAAGCCTCACACACCATCAATCATGGGCAACAAGGAGTAATCAATAGTAGAGAACTATGTACAGAAAAGCATCAACAGAAGACTGTCAGTAGAAGATGAACCCGAAGAGCCAAGTATAAAAATCATAGTGGATCCAAGTGTATCACAGCAGAAGAATAGCAAATACAGTTTCAGGGGTGGTCCCTGGACTGGTCTAGCAGGACTCTAGGAAAGGGCATTAACTGGTAAGTAAAAGGTCACCTTCCATATCATCCTGCTAAATCAGTCCAGACAAGTGGGATATACACTTCCTGTGCATGGATACCTGCTGCTGATGCTGATCAGGGCACAGACCCCGATCGGCACCAGCAGCAGGTAAACCCCTCCTGTTCCCCACCACCAAGGCCAATCAGGGCCTTCCAATCGGACTTTAAAAAAATCAGCATGCCTAGGCATGCCAGTGCCTGGTGGGCCTGCGTTAGAGGGCCCTTTGGTGTGGCCCTTAGGCAGGGACCCCAGCAAAATCATTGACAACTCACATTCAGCCTGCCAAACACAATCACTTCAAACAAGCATGGCTCCTCATCTACAGAGCTTAGACTCAACACCAAGGAACACCACCAGCTCACCACTGACTCGCGACAAAAAAAAACTACCCTGCTGGAACATAGCTACATCAAGGTAACCACCTGCGCCATTAGAAGCCAGGTGCTCTCTTCATAAACCAACTCTACACTCCTCATGCTACTCACTGCTCATTTTCACCCCACCTCACCCCCACTTACACAGCCATATCCCCTCAAACATCCGTTCACCACACCCACACTGCAGCCTCGCACACATCAAACGCCATAACCCAACACACCTTATAACAATACCATGTAACGATAACCATCCCCAAACACACCCAACCACCCCCATTACCAAAACCACCACCACCACGATGTGCACTAGTAAAACGCATGCTCCGTACGAAATAAAGCACCCATAATAAAAGACCTCTTCTCAACAGATCAGCTGGACATCGTATGCATTACAGAAACATGGCTTACTGATACCGACACGGTCCTAATGAATCAACTCCTACCAAACGGTTTCTCCCTCTTCCACTGTCTCTGCACTGATCGAAGAGGAGGGCTACTAATCATCACACAATCCCAACTACACTTCTACCTAGCCACGAAAAGCTCTGAAGAATCAGACAGTGACCATAACCAATAGAAACGTGACAATCTGCCTCACATACAGACCCCCCTCCTACACCACCGCCAATCTATTCAATCTAATTGGAAAATTTCTAGATCTCACAAGGGCAGCTAAAGACCTTCTTATACTAAGGGACTTCAACCTCCCCTCAGCACAACATAAGCATGCAGAGGCCTTCCTACAAGTAGTGACAGCAATGAATCTCAACTAAATCATCCAAACCCCCACACATAAAGGCATTCCTCTTCGTCTCTCCAGACCAGTCCAGGTACCTTAGGGTTGTCGACCTCCTCCAGCAGCTGAGGACTGAATTCTGAAGTCTTGCTGACAGCCTAACCTGCTCCCCCTGGTGTCAGAGACTCAGTTTCAGTCCTCAGCAGCTGGAAAGGATATGGGGCTGACAGGCTCCTGGAGAGAAGAAGAAGAAGTTTTCAAAGACTAGTTTCTTTTGTTGTTTTACTTTGTAGGGAAAGCTGTCCTGAGGGGGGAGGGGGGGGCTAGCAGGGTACTACACACTCAGGTGGACTGTGTTTACTACCAATTAAAAAAAAAAAAAAAACACAAAACACACACACACACACACAATGGAGCTCGGCTGCCGCAGCTTATAGATCAAAGGGCAGCAGAGGCAGAGCCTGCCTCGGTGGGCACTTCCGTGGACCAGAGTAGAGCAGAGGCAGGAGCTGGGCGCCCCAGATTCCACGCTAACGCCTCCGGCTTTGAGTAGACTCTCCCGCCTGCAGCAGTGGTGAGGTACTCGTGCAGTTAGCAGCGCGTCGAATCAGGTAGGTTGGACGCGCAAGTTTACAGGACCGGGTATTCCTTCTTTGTCAGTGCTGCAGGGAGTGCTGCAGTGCTGTTTGTCGCGGTTATTTTTTGGCAACGGCTTTATTTCGGCATTGGTGGAGCTGAGCGCATGCTGCCAGATTCGGCAGTGTGCGCAGTGTGGCAGCCGGGGGGGCCTTTCGGAAGCAGGACTCTGCCGTTTTTGCTTTGGAAGAGGCAGCGCTATACAGTGGTTGTCCCGGGGCAGCATGGAAGGCAGGCCTGAGTCCATAGAACCGTTAGGGGGGACATCAGACAGTGTCAGAAAAGGCGGGAACGGCAGCCATTTTAGAGAGAGCATCCGTTCCTGCAGCAGTTCAGGAAAAGCCTGGGAAGAAGAGAACAAAGTCAAAAAGCCTACTTTGGCAGAGGATGGGCCCCCAGCGCCAGTGTCATCGATACAGGGGGGTTTGGAGTCCCTGTTTTCTGCAGATTTCATTCTCTCAATGCACAAAGCCTATTGCATGAAGTTGGAACAGGTTCAGGGCAAGGTGTCTTCCCCTATATTCCTTCAAGGGGACCTAGGAGAGATGGTACCCTTCTGGATCCTGGGGAGGGATCCTCCAAATCATGCTTGGGAGGTGAGACAAGCGCCGATAGCTTCAGGCAACACGTCTCAATTCCCCAGGGTGCTGAGGAGGGTGAAATTCTCTCAGACTCTGGGTTAGATCAGTGGTCGGCTGATCTAGAGGAAGGGGAGCTTGGGCCAGGCGAAGACCCTAATGTTTTCAGAGTATTTAGGAAGGAGGAATTGGGGGCTCTTATTGCCCATTCGCTGGCGGCCCTAAATATTGCTCTGCCAGTGGTTCAAGAGCAGCCCCTGGAGGATCCTCTGCTGCAGGGTTTTAAAGCAGAGCAGAGGTGTTTCCCAGTTCACAGAGTAATCAAGCAAATGGTTGAGTCGGAATGGGAATGTCCAGAGGCTACCCTGCGGGGGGGGCACGTGCCATCGGGTGGCTGTACCCAATGCCACAGGAGGAAAAGGACTTACTGAAGATGCCAAAAGGTGAATGCCTTGGTAGCAGCGGTGATGAAAAAGACTACAATTCCGATGGAGGGCAGTGCGGCCCTCAAGGATCTGCAGGATAGAAGGTTGGAGACCCTACTTAAGCAGGCGTTTGATGCCAGTGCTCTTTCGCTACAGGCAGCGATCTGTGGAGCATATGTCTCCAGAGCCTCCATTCACTGGATCCAGGGAGATTCTCACTCTAAAGGAGATGATGGCTCTACCTCAGAGGGAGCGAAGTTGGAGTCAGCAGCAGTGTACCTTGCCGATAGCTGAAATCCTTACCAGATCATAGAAGGTAAGTCCATGGCGTCGATGATTGCCGCCAGAAGATTCCTCTGGCTGAGAAATTGGGCGGTGGATTCTTCTTCTAAGGCTCGCCTTAGTAAGCTTCCGTACAAGGGCAAGCTGCTCTTTGGGGAAAGCGCTGGAGAAGATTGTTAAGAATCTCGGGGATTCCAAAGGCGGGCGGCTCCCGGAGGACCGTCCGAAAGGCACAAAGCCTAGTAACCTGCACAAAGACCAAACTAGGGAGTTTCGCAGGTTCAGAGGATCTCGCTTTGCTCCATATCAGAGGGGTCGCTTTATGTCCAGAGGACAGTCCTTTCAAGGAGCTCGGGGGTTTGGAAGAGGATATTTCGGTCCCCAACAGAACTCCGCTAAGAAACCTCAATGAAAGGGGGTTGGTTCAGACGGAAGTACCTGTAGGACGACGATTAAAGAACTTCCTCTCCGTCTGGACCACTATCACGATGGACCAGTGGGTACTGGAAATTATTCGCGATGGTTACACACTCGAGTTTGCTCGGCCATTAGCGGAAGCCTTCGTGGCATCTCCATGCGGATCTGTGTTAAAGAAGAAAGCAGTGTCCGATACGCTTCAGCAGTTACTGTGGCTTCAAGCAGTGGTTCCGGTCCCGCAAGACCACTACAGGTCTTATATCCTCCTTTCGGCCTATTTTGGATCTCAAACAGGTGAGCCGCTGCTTACGAATTCCGCATTTCTGAATGGAGACCCTGCGGTCGGTTATTCGGTCAGTAAAGCAGGGCGAGGTGCTCTCGTCCATAGATTTGACAGAGGTGTACCTTCACATTCCCATCAGGCCAGAGCATCAAACGTTTTTTGCATTTTGCGGTACCCATGGGTCATTTTCAGTTCCAAGCATTGCCTTTTGGTCTGGCTACAGCACCACACACGTTCACAAAAGTAGTAGTGGTGGTGGCGGCGGCAGCACTGCGGAAAGAGGGAATCTTTGTGCACCCTTACCTCGATGATTGGTTGATTCGCGCACGGTCCGTCTCAGAGTTAATCGGGGCGACAACACGTGTGGTGGATTTACTGGGACAACTGGGCAGGGTGGTGAACCAGGCCAAGAGTCAGTTGCGCCCGGTGCAGCATCTCATGCATCTCAGAACGGTCTTCAACACGGCGGTAGGAACGGTTTATATGCCGGAAGACAGAGTGCAAAAAATTGAGGCAAGTAACAGCCTTTTTACGCATGAAAGCTCCAATGGCGTGGTGATATTTGCAGCTTCTGGGTTCCATGGAGGTGGCCTTGGACCTGTGCCATGGGCAAGGGCGCATATGCATCCGCTTCAGCAGGCGTTACTGTCCAGATGGTCGCCTCAGGATTATCTTCTGGATCGAAAGTTAGAGTACTCTGAAACTGTCATCACCAGTTTGCAGTGGTGGTTGGATCCCAGCCATCTTCGAGCAGGAGTGCCGCTGGAACAGCCAGAGTGGGTACTCCTCACCACAGATGCCAGCCTCTGTGGCTGGGGAGTGCATTGTATGTCACAGATGGCTCAGGGGTGCTGGTTGGCAGAGGAGAGCACTTGGTCAATCAACCGATTGGAAATGAGAGCGGTGCACCTCGCTCTTCAAGAGTTCCTACCTCTGGTAAAGGGAAAGGCGGTATGCGTTTTCTCTGACAATGCAGTAACAGTGTCTTATATCAATCGGCAAGGTGGAACAGGCAGTGCGGCCTTGTTGGAGGAGGGTCAGCGGTCGATGAGCTGGGCAGGGAATCATCTGCTGGAACTTTCAGTGGCTCATGTAGCAGGACGGGACAATGTACAAGCGGATTATCTCAGCCGGCATCTGGTGGATCCCGGAGAGTGGGAGTTGAACGGGGCAGTCTTTCACGACATTACGATGTGCTGGGGGCAGCCAGTCATGGATCTGATGGCCACCTTCCACAATGCCAAGGCCGGGCGTTTTTTCAGCAGGTGCAGAGAACACATGGCGGAAGGGCTCGACGGGTTGGCTCAGCCGTGGCCGTCGGGTGAGTTGCTTTATGCATTTCCCCCATGGCAAATGATCGGGCGAGTCATTCGGAGAGTAGAGCGTCAAAGGACGGGTGATTCTCATTGCCCCGGACTGGCCCAGGAGAGCATGGTATGCAGAACTAGTGCATCTGCTAGTGGACCGTCCTTGGAGGCTGCCCAATCGAGTGAACCTATTGTACCAGGGCCCTCTTCTAATGTAAAACGTGGATCGCTTCTCTTACGGCTTGACTCTTGAAAGGGAAAGGCTAACTCGTAAAGGTTATTCGGCGGCAGTAGTGGCCACAATGTTGAAGTCCAGGAGAAAATCTACGTCATTGGCTTATATTCGTATTTGGCGTATTTTTGAAGCTTGGTGCGAGAAGCGGGTCCTTTGACCGTTGAGCGCGACGGTGCCGGATGTCTCGTCTTTTCTGCAGGAGGGTCTGGAGAACGGTCTAGCACTCAGTACCCTGAAGGTCCAATTGGCAGCCCTGGCGTGTTTTAGAGGCAAAATACAAGGGCGCCTCTTGTCAGGACATCCGGATATCCTGAGATTTCTAAGGGCGGTTAGGAATGTGCATCCCCCAGTGAGACTGGAAGTCCCAGTCTGCGATTTTAACTTGGTCCTGGAAGTATTGACACGGTCTCCCTTTGAACCGGTGGAAACGGTGTTGCTCAGAGAATTTTTGTGGAAAACTGCCTTTCTAGTGGCGCTATGTTCGGCATAGAGAATCTCAGATCTCCAAGCGCTTTCATGTAGAGCGCCGAATATTCAATTTACCAAGGAAAAAGTGATGTTGCGGCCGGTCCAGTCTTTTTTCACCGAAGGTAGTGTCTGGTTTTCATATCAATCAGCCAATTTCGCTTCCGACCTTTCAATGCAGGGATAGGAAAGACATGGATAGTTCCCTAAAGAAGTTGGATTTAGGTAGGGTGCTCCGTAGGTACCTTAGGAGAACGGAACCATTTCGGCGGATGGACAGGTTGTTTGTACTATTTGGAGGAGTTCGGAAAGGTGAAGCGGCTTCCAAAGCCTCCATTGCTCGCTGGGTGAAAAACGCTGTGACAGCAGCATATCAGGAGAGCGGAAAGGCAACCCCGGAGGGGCTTCGAGCTCATTCTACTCGGGGCCAGGCGGCTTCTTGGGCCGAGGTGGCTTTGATTCTGCTGGTGGATATATGCCGAGCGGCTACGTGGTCGTCTCTGCACACTTTTGCAAAGCACTATAGATTGGATGTTCAGGCAAGAGGAGATGCAAAGGTGGGAGCCTCGGCCATCATAGCGGGCTTAGCGGGACCCTACTGAGGTTAGGTACTGCTTTGGTACTTCCCTAAGGTACCTGGACTGGCCCGGAGAGACGAAGAGGAAGGAGAAATCAGACTTTACCTGCTAATTGTCTTTCCTTGAGATGTCTCCGGGCCAGTCCAGGGCCCACCCAGGTTCTTTGCAGTTTTTTTGTAAGTCATTATGAGATCTCCTTGCGGAGCTCATGAGAAGGAATTAAGAGGTATAGTCCGGTAATTCCGTCGGCCCTGCTCTATGGGGCGTGGTAGCATAGAAGTGTGGAGGAGGGGGACTAGGAACAGTTGTTCTTGGTCTTCCGCCCAGGAGGTACGGAACGGCATGGACTGTGGGGCTCCCTGGTAGTAGCGGGGGGTAGGCAGTTCTGGCCGTGCTGGGACATTAAAAAAAGAGAAACAGTTTCTACATGTTTTTTTGTCCATAATCTTTGGAAGTTTTGGTTTGTTTGTAGTACGTATTGTAGTAGTTTAGATAGTGAGAGGTGATTCTATTCCAGACTGCTTTGACAACAGTAGACCGAGTGTCTGACACCAGGGGGAGCAGGTTAGGCTGTCAGCAAGACTTCAGAATTCAGTCCTCAGCTGCTGGAGGAGGTCAACAACCCTAAGGTACCTGGACTAAGGTACCTGGACTAAGGTACCTGGACTGGCCCGGAGAGATCTCAAGGAAAGACAATTAGCAAGTAAGGTCTAATTTCTCCATACCCTTGACCTCATCTTCACTAACATCCACAGAATACACATGGAAACACCACACACAGTGCTTCTCCATCCCATGCCATGGTTAGACCATAGCTTAATTACCTTTCTAATACCACTGAACACCACAGCAAAGCACACCATCCATCCACAACAAAAATGGGGAAATTAGACTTTACCTGCTAATTTGCTTTCCTTGAGGAACTCCAGTCCAGTTCTGCATCTCTGGGTAGTCAACCCCCACCAGCAACTTGGAGACTGAGCAGGTCATCTTTTGACGACATCAGCATACTTAGGCAGCTGATACCTCCTACCAGCCCAAGTAACCTACTGACAAAGCAGACTCACAGGAGCAACAAATAAGAAGGTAACATTGAAATACCAAACATATGGTCCCACTATGAGAAAAAAAACCTCTAAAGAACTGGACTCCCATCCCTTCAGGACAAGGAAGCTTACCTGTCCAAACTTAATCAACTGAAGAAGGTTAATGCACCCACTAAAAGCAATGTCATAACCTCCACCCTGCAGCTCTCTTCCAGAGGCTCCCAGGCCTCACACACCACAGCCTGAACGACCTGCCGAACCTATACATAATGCTGACCTTCTTCTGTTCCGGGGTCGCCAATCATTGCTGCAACAAAAAATAGAAATGGAGGGTTCTGGTACTGGACTGAAGTTCCTCAAGGAAAGCCAATTAGCAGGTAAGGCTTAATTTAACCTTACTTATCGTCCCTAAAACCTAAATGAGCATAGACAGTTAGAAGCTCAGATGACAAGACTTCGACTTTCATACTTTGGACACATCACACGAAGAGAGAGATCATTAGAGAAAGACATCATGCTTGGCAAGATAGAAGGTCAACGCAAAAGAGGAAGGCCAGCAATGAGATGGATCGATACAATAACAGCAGCTATGGGTACCAGTCTGTCAACAATGAGCCGCCTGACTGAAGACCGAACACAATTTAGGATAGCTATCCAGAGGGTTGCCATGAGTCGACTCAGACTCAACAGCACTTAACAACAATTGTCCCTCCAGTCCAGTTTGCACCTCTGGGATGTATCATAGCAGTACTAACAAGGGGAGAGGCCTGTGAGCCCGGCCTGAATTACCGCCGTTCCAAACCTCACATCCCCCACCGCCTGCACATCCAGGCAATAATGCTTTACAAAAGTGTGGAGGGATGACCATGTGGCTACCCCACAGATATCTCCCAGCAGAACTACACTCCGTCCATGAAGTGGCCTGTGCCCTGGTTGAATGGGCTCTCAACCCCTATGGTACCATTTTTCTTTTCAACAGATATGCCGATGCAATGGCCTCCCTTAATCCACCTAGAGCTGGAAGTTTTTGCCGCTGCCTGGCCCTTCAGAGGACCACCATAAAGGAGAAAACAGACAATCGGAGCTTCGAAAGGGCACCATCCTCTTCAAATATTTCCACAACACCCTCCAGACATCGAGGAGACATAACTGCAGATCTGCCAACTCCCCTTATGGCATGGAGAGTACCGGCAACGTGACTTGTTGGTTCACATGGAAAACAGAGACCACCTTTGGAAAGAATGAGGGCACTGGACAGAACACACTTTTTCCCTAGAGGAGGAAAAGGCTCTCTACACGATAAGACTTGAAGTTCAAAAATTCTCCTGGCTGAGCAAATCACTACCAGAAACACTGTCTTAATTGTCAAGTCCTTCAAGGAACAGGCCTCCAATGGCTCAAAACGGTGCCCCTGCTAGCGCAAACACTAAATTGAGTTCCCACGGAGGCACCACCAACCATAGGGGGGGGGGGCAGAGCTGTTTAATTGCTAGAAGAAACCAAATCACATCCAGGTGGGTCCCCAAAGATACCCCATGGATCCTGCCCCAGTAACAATCAAGAACGGCCACCTGCACCCTCAGGGAGCCCCATGCCAGGCCTTTATCCAGCACCGCCTGCAAGAATGCTAACACCTCCAGAACAGACGCCCCCAACAGATTACACTGCCTATTGGCACACGACCCTCAAAAATCCGTCACACCCGGATATAAGACAGAGAGGGGGACCTTTTCCTGGCCTTTAACAAGGTCATGATCACCAGGGCCAAATAGCCCCACTTCCTTAACCTAGCCCTTTCAAGGGCATGCCGAAAGCAAGAATGTATCCACCTGGGGCATGCAAACTGGCCCCTGCATTAACAGATCTGGACAGCTCGGCAGCCACCACTGCTGCTCTGACCTCAGGCAGACCAGGTCTGCAAACCATGGACAATGTGGCCAATCGGGAGCAATCAGGACGACCAACCCCCTGTGCAATTCGATCTGCTGAATCACGTGCCCTATGAGTGCCCAAGAGGGAAAGACAGAGAAGCCCCTGATCGGGCCAGTGCTGCCCCAAGGCATCCAAGGTCCTCCAACATTCTCTCCCGTCTCCTGCTGTAGAACCTGGGAGCTTTGGCAATTGCAAAGGTCGCCATCAGGTCCATGGCCGGCGACCCCCACCGGAGAGCTATTTGTGAGAAGATAGGTCCGAATGGACCCTGAATGATAGTTACTGAGAATAGTCTGTCATGTTTTTCCAACCCCGCGACATGCGCCACCTATATGATTCGGTTTCTTCTACACAAATCAAGATCAAAACCAGAACATACAGACCTTTCCCACTTCACCAAGTAATACCTCAGGGCTCTGCACTATCTGCCCTTCTATTCAACATATACATTCAACCAGTCTGCAAAATTATCCAGGAACACAATATACAATACCACCTATGCGCAAATGACTTGATATATACCCCACTCGATACCAGAAAACCCGATTACGCCACCATCACCTCTTGCATGACATCAGTTATAGAATAGCTAGCACAACGCAACCTCATAACTACAACAAATCTGAAGCCCTCATAACAAGAGACACCGCATTTAACCCACCAGATAATCTAATAGGAAGCCGACCAATCCCTATGAAAAGCGAAGTGAAATATCTTGGGATACATCTGGACCACAGGCTCATCTTCCAATTACACATCAAAAAACTACTTCCAAAGCCTACTACAAAATGAAGATCCTTCAAAACCTATGACCCATACTTGACCATAATTCCGCACCATATGTCAGGCAATAATCATCCCTCAACTTGATTACTGCAACCCGATTCTTCAAGGACTACCCAAATGTGCAACTCAAACACAAGTGCCCAAAACATGGCAGCCCGACTAATCACCAGAACAAAAAGACTTGAACACATCACACCAATCTTAAAATCCCTCCACTGGCTCCCTATTCGATCACAAATAAAATATAAATCAATAATGATGGCTTTCAAGATCCTGCACAACCAGTCTGCCAAATGTCTAAAAGAGCTTGTCCACAGGGTTCCAGATACACGATCAAGGAGGAAGCAACACCAAAACACCCTCTCAACAGCTTTTATCATGACCAGCACCTCCCAGACAGCACGTCAGAGTACTAGAATACCACAGCCCGTCGCTATGGAACTCACTCCCACACCACCTAAGAGCAACTACAGGTATAGCTGACTTCCAAAAACTCTCCTCTTCACAGAATACTTCGACACGATAGCCTTAACACTCAAGATCTCCTACCAGTCACCTCACCCACAATGTGTACACTATACCAAAGTTCTAAAGCTACATTGTAAATAGTTATAGAAATGTTGCATAGTTAATTGTTGACAGATACAAGAGAATTGTCAATTGTTGCATGTAACATAGTTGCTGAATGTACCTTTCCATGTAAGACTGTTATGTTCATTGTAACCACCTTGATAAAACTGAAAGGCGGTATACAGAAAATACCAAATATATATTGTCTGTAGATGGCTCTCTGCCCATTCTAGCAGAACAGATGCCTCGCCTTCCAGCCGTGTGCTGCCTGTGCCCCTTGCCGATTTATATATGCCACCGTAGTGGCATTGTCCGAAAAGACCTGCATCGCCTTCCCCTCTAAAAAGTGGTGAAATTCCCACAATGCCAGAAGCACTGCCCTCATTTCTAAGCCTGTTGATGGGCCAAATGCTCTCCTCCATGATCCATGTCCTCTGAGCAATATGCCCCGCAGTGGGCCTCCCAGCCCGAGAGGCTGACATCCGTTATTAGGAGTATCCAAGTGGGGCGATTCTAGAGGAATTCCCGCTGCTAGATTGTCGGGCCGCAACCACCAGCTGAGCGCCCTCTGAGTTGCCTTCAGACACAGCAACCTCTGCGACAGAGGATATTATTGGTGCGACTATCCACACAACAGCTGTAAGGGGCGCATGTGAGCCGAGCCCATGGGACCAGACAGATCATCACTGCCATGGTCCCCAACAGCTGCAGATAATGCCATGCTGTCAGGTCTTTAATCCGGAGGAACTGCCTCACTAATTGTGTGAGCCCCTGTGCCCTTTTGGGAGGGAGAAACTCTGCCACTGTGGGTGTTGAAACATGCTCCCAGGTACTCCAGGTCCTGCATCAGGGTCAGTCGACTCTTGTCAACATTGATGACCCATCTGAGGTTTTGCAAGACCTCGACTACCCTTGCCACAACTTGTGCGCTCTCTCGCTTGGACTTTGCTCAGATGAGCCAGTCATCCAGGTACAGGTTGTCACCACGTGGCCAGTCCTCCACCTAGGGCGCAGAGGGTTGGTCTGCCATGATAATCTTCTATTCAGAAAGAGGGACTACAGCTGTGGCTCTTGCAAGGCCTCTTGGGCATTGTAGTCCCCTTTTTCAGCTCTCTGATAAAGAAGCAATTGTAGTCCGAGTGTTTAAGGCAAAATGACAAGGATTTATTCCCCTCACAAATAGAACTTTGGTGCAGAACAAAAATAGGACAGTCTCCAGGAGTTTAGCATGAGGCTTATATACAATAACTAAGGTAATTGCTTATTCGCTCTCTGGTTCCAAAACATGCAGTGCTCGTTGCAAGTACAAAATGGAAAACAAAACCGCTTCTCACAGCAAAGAAAAATAGTTCCTATTTCTTTGCTGTTTCTCAGCACTTTTACTTCAAGGTTTAACACAGTGACTCAATGTTGTCAGCCAAACAAAGCGTACAATCCATTTGCGTATCTGCTACTTCATCAACATTAGAGTCTATTTGCATATCTTCTGTCTCAGGACTAACAGCGTTTGTCTGCACACTGTTACTATGGGATTTAAGATAACTTCCCTCTGTAAACTCAGGTGTTTTCCCTTTCCATAACTCAAAACAGCAAGGGTTTAAAATACCTGTTGCTCTGGAGTTTCTTCTTTGGCTTTCCTCTAATTTTTGGCAGCTATGAGGAAAAACATTTGTGCTGGGCTCCCACCTGTGCAAACTCTGAAGGCTTCCTTCTGACTGAAGGGCTCCCTGCTCTCTCCGTTCCAGCCAGTTCCTGGTCACAGGGCATGCCTTCCCTCCTCCTAGTCTGCTGGCTTTTCTCCCAGACCTGTAGGTAGTTTCTTTACCCGGTATCCAACTCTCCGGAGTTTGAGCCTCTCCAACTGCCGTCTGAACTGCAATTACCACTCCAGCCTCCTTTCCAGCTTCCTTTCTCTCCTGCTTCTCCTCTCCCCTTCCTGGGGAGCTAATGACGAGGTTTTATAATTCTGTTCCCCTGGGCTTGGCTCTGCTCTCAACCTGAACAGGTGTGATTGATCAAGCTCCAGGCTTGCTGCTATGTCAGAGCTTGGGCGTGTCAGTTCAGCTCCTGTCTTTCTCTATTTACCTTTTCTTTGTGAACAGTGAGCCATGTGTTCTAGCTGCCTGTCAGTTTTAAAAGGTGGAATCTTCCTTTCTCTCTATTTCCATGGGCTCCATAGGGGTCTCTACATCACAAGGTGCACCAAAATTCCCTCCTGGCGAAGTGCCGCCACCACCATGACCATCACCTTGGTGAAAGTGCGGAGGGCTGTGGCAAGTCCGAACAGTAACACTTGAAATTGGAAGTGACCCATTGGTACCACAAAGCGCAGAAACTGGTAGTGCTCCAGTCGAATGGGGATGTGCAGGTAAGCCTCAGTGAGATCGAGGGGAGGTGAGAAACTCTCCTTCCCGCACGGCCATAACAACGGATTGGAGGGTCTCCGTGTGAAAACGTGGCACTCGCAGACACCTGTTCACTTGCTTGAAATCGAGAATGGGACTAAACGAGCCTTCCTTTTTGGAACCATGAAATAAATGGAGTATCAACCACATCCGCATTGATCGGGGACCCTTACCACTGCCCCCAAAGCTAGGAAATGCTCTAGGGTCTCCCGCACTGCCCTTGCCTTTCCCCTTGTCTTGCAGTGGGATTGCACAAAGGCTGAGGCGATCATCCTAGCCAGCTCTAGCGTATAGCCCTCTCGAATAACCTCTAGCATTCTCCGGTCGGACGTAAGTTGTTCCCAGGCTGGGTAAAACTCCCGCAGCCAACCACTCACGACTTGTACCCCTTCCTGGGCCCCCCTCATTTCATTGTGGCTTTTTCTGAGCCAAGGAGGAAGCAGCCCCGGAGTAGAAGCCTCTACCAGTGCCGCAAAACTCCCATAAGGGCTGCCCTCGAGAAGCAAAGTGACCCCTCTAATAAGACGCAAAACGCATGGAACAGAAACCGTGGAACTCCGCAGCTGTCCCCTCGCCGATGTTGTGGGGCACCCCTGCTTCAACTTATCTTCGGACAGGCGGCCTCCCTTTGACTCACCTAAGTCCTTCACTAATTTCTCCAAGTCCTCCCCAAACAACAGCTTACCATTGAATGGCAGCTTACTTAGATGGGACTTAGAGGAGACATCCACCGCCCAATTGCACAGCCAAAATACCTGCGTGCTGCCACTTCTGAGGCCATACTTTTGAACAGACCTCTGATTAGGTCATAAAATGCAACTGCTGCAGACTCCTGGGACTCCCTGGGTGGGTCCAGCACCCCCTGCACCCATCGCAAGCAAGCCTGTGCCACGGTCGCCCCACTGACAAGGCCTGTAGGGACAAGGCATTAAAGCACAGTTACTTACCTGTAACAGGTGATCTCTGGGAACAGCAGGAATAAGTCTTCACATATGGGTACGTCGGTACCGACGGAGCCTGCGCGGGAACGCTTCCCAGCGTCCAATCAAAGAGCTTTTGGAAGCATCCCACCATGCCTGCGTGCTGTCTTCCCGCCTTTCCCAACTGTCTCTCCTCAGTTAGTTTTTAAAGCTGAGAAAGAGAGAGAGAGAGGGGAAAGATAGAAAGATACAACTCCTAGGGGAGGTGGGTGGGTTGTGAAGACTTATTCCTGCTGTTCCCAGAGATCACCTGTTACAGGTAAGTAACTGTGCTATCTCCAAGAACAAGCAGGAATGAGTCTTCACATATGGGGACTCCCAAGCTAAGATGCCTGGGGTCCTAGCATGTTGGAGAGTGAAACATGCTACACCTCATATGGCCAGGCATCCTGAGGATGGAGGGTAGGCGTTGAAAAAGAAAGGAGCTCTAGGAAACAGCTAACTTAAGATAGGACTACAGGCAAGGAGTCCTTATATGTATGAAAATCATCATGAATATATATTGAAATGAAAAATTGCAATATGGAGCTTACCTACTGGATTGCAGGAAGTAGACAGGCTCATGAAATCTACTGGGGATCCAGTAGAAGAAAACTTCAAGGTGACCTCACTGGAGGGAAGGTGATGACCTTTAGGACAACAGTGAAGGTCAAGCACTGAAAGTGAGGGGTGACCCCAGGATTCAACTGGGGTAGTAAAAAAAATGGTAGGCCTTCAGTGGGAAGCTTTCTGGATGAAGCTGAAAACTCTTTTGGCTATAGAGATATTCACACTTAAGAGCAAAAGAGGAAGACTGACCGATTTGGACAATTGGCCTAGTCCCTGAGGGAAGAAGGGGTATGGACAAAACCCGCATTCCCAAGAAAGGATAGGTGACTGAGGAGTTGGAACTTCAGATCCACCATGTGTTTCCTAACTGGTGAGAGGTAGGAAAGACATTGGAGCATGGAGCTTCAGGGGTACCTAAACCTTAGGGTTATGGTAGGAGCTGTCAGTACCACAGGAGTGGTTGTGTGTGTAGTACCCCAAACATGCTGTGGAACAGCATGAACATGGGTAAAGCCCCACTGTCTGGAACATATAAGAAGGTAAAACCTAAATGAGCATAGACAGAGATAAGTATGTAAATACATATCTACCTATGATAAGTATCTCGACATATCTATTTATATCTCTCTCTATGATTAGATTCACATGGGAGATGTGAAAAGGAAAGATTCCTCTAACAAGAAGGTGGAACCTACTTGAAAAGATATATAGAGAATCTATCCCTCCTGGTTATGGTGGTGTAGGGCACGATCCCGTAAAAATAACCAGGATGGTTACGTGAAAAAGCAGAGGATAACATCAATCTGTAGCAGCAAGTCTTGAGTCTTGTAGAACTCTAGTATGGTAAATGGACAGAGAACGCATAGAATGAGATACCAGGTTGACCCTCTGGAGGGACAAGGGGAATCATGTGTTCTTTAGTTAAATATGTGCTGTCCATGAAGGAGTAGCTGCAAGGGAAAAAAAGAGCATATTCCCTGTAGGAATTGAACAACTCTTTAGGCTTTCACGTGAAGAAGGCTTATGTCCTTTGTTTTAAAAGGAGATAGTAGGGTATGAAGAACCCTTACAGTCATGGGGGGCATGACTGAGGAGCCTTTTTCAACCATGTAGGATAGGCATTAGAGAAAAAAAAAAACCCATGCTCTCTAGCAAGGGCCAATAGTGAAAAGCTTCTCTGAAGAATTGCAGAGAGCATCATGCAGGAGATGGAACTGACTGTTGGAGAAGCCAGCAGCCATGTCAACTATGCTGCCAAACCCAAGGAATTGGAGATGGCAAAATAGAAGATAGTGTGATAAGCCTGTAGTGATAAGAATTATCCAAGAAAGATGTATGCACTGTCTTGGAATCACCACTAAGGCCAGAGAGAAAGTAGTGAAGGACAACTCTGGAAAGTTGTGGAGAAGAACCAGAGGTCCAATCACTAGGCTCCTGCATGGGCAGCTGCTGATAAGACAGCAGAAAGAATCTTTCTGTGTAAAACAGAAAGAAGAGACAGAACAAGAGTAGAAAACCCCTGTTTCTGTCTGATGAGCTGTCCATGCCAAAAAAGAAGGGAGTTTACTCACAAGAAAAAACTCCACACTGGCAAAGAAGAAAGACTAGAAAGGCTGAAGTAGAAGCCGTCCAGTGTAATGGTACCACTCTTACAGGGGAAAAACCTGATAAGAGGGTAGAGAAAAAAGAGCTGAAAGGAGAGACTTTACCATATGGTAAGTCTGTAGAAGGAAAACTTCAAGCTGGCACAGAAAACTGATAGTTGTGAAACCTCTTTTCTTAGCAAGAAAAAGAGGAGAAACCTGTGACCTATAGCAAGAATATCCTGACAGCTCAGATATATATATGAGAACTGGATGTCTTGAAAAAGAGATCCATGTGTAAAGTTTAGAATGAAAACAGTGAAAAACTTCTGCTGAGAAGAAGAAGTCAACTGTAGGTTCTAAACCCCAAAGAGGCAGAAATTGATGAATCAGAAACCTTATGGTTGCTGGGTTTGTTTAGCCTGGTGAGGGTTTGTAGTCTTCAGACCAGAGCGATGCCTCCCCTGTTTGGGAACATCTGTATGATGGGCAGGAGAAGAATAAAACCTTCTCCACCTAGGGGAGGAAGGTTTGGTAGGGCATTTCCTACTTACTGGGGAAGGAAAAGGCTTAGAAGAGCCTTGAGAAACAGGGAAGTCAGTGGACCACTAAGCAACCTGATGTAAAGACTCCTTATTGAAGAGATTTTCTCCAGTGCAAGGAGTATTACCCAGTTTTTGTTGTGCCCATTTGTCTAAGTCTGAAGCTTGGAGCCAGGCTCTACGTCGTGCCCCTATGGCTATAGCAGAAGTTCTGCTAACAGACTCAAAGGAGTCTAGGGAAGCACGAGTCAGAAACCAAGAAATATTCTGAATATAACTAAGTAGTAAAGAATAGTCTGCAGTCTTGGGCTCTGAAAGAAAAGGAGTCAAAGGATATAATTTCTTTGTGACCTCCTGAAGAGATAGACTCATATAAAAAATATATGAGAGAATTCTTGCTGACAGCATGGATGTCTGGAAGGTTTGACGTCCAAAGGCATCTAGTGTCCTAGACTCACGACCTGATGGAAAAGAAGAGTGCTTTTTCTTACTTTTCACCTTCCTCATTGCTGATTCGATTACAAGGGAATGATGAGGGAGTTGAGTCTTTTGAAACCCTGGAGAGGGGGGCACCTGATATAGAAGATCAGTTGCTCTAGAAGGTGGGGGTACCCTTAAAGGTGCTTCCCACATTTTTAGAAGAAGATCCTGCAAAGAATAATGCAAAGGAAGCATTATGTTTGCCTTTGCGTCATTAGAAACAGAGCCTTGTGTAGGATCATGACCAGGGATAAGAATAGCAAGTGATCTTGCCACATCCAGGAGGAAACTCTGAAAAGAAGGATCTCCAAAGAGAACTACCCCTGGACAGGATAGATCTGAAGACCTAGCCTGGGCACCGAAGGATCTATCTGAGTATATAGGAATATAAAATCCTGCACGGTGTACAAAAGAATCCTTAAGAGATGGATGTTGGTACTGGAGGTCAATATCTGTGACAGTCAGTACGACATCATCCATGCTAGGTATCATAAAGAAAGGGATGGAGAATAAAACAAAGGATATTATAATGCCTCTGTATCGCTCCATGGTACGACCGCACCTTGAATATTGTGTGCAATTCTGGTCACCGTATCTTAAAAAGGACATAGCGTTATTAGAAAAAGTACAGAGAAGAGCCACCAAATTGGTGAAGGGGATGGAAGGCTACTCCTATGAAGAGAGGCTAAAAAGGTTAGGGCTCTTTAACCTGGAAAAGAGACGGCTGAGAGAAGATATGATAGAGGTCTATAAATTAATGAATGGAGTGGAACGGATAAACGTGGATCAATTGTTTACGCTAGCAGAATATAGAAAGACTAGGGGACATGTAATGAAACTACAGGGTAAACTATTTAAGACAAATAAGAGAAAATATTTTTTCACTCAACGTGTAATCAAACTCTGGAATCTGTTACCGGAGGATGTAGTAAGGGCTGTTAGTATAGCTGGGTTTAAAAAAGGTTTGGACAAGTTCCTGGAGGAAAGGTCCATAAACCACTATTAAAAAGGGACCCAGGATATCAATGCTTGACCCAGTACAAGCATTGTGGAACCTGTGGTCTTTTGGGGATATTGCTAGGTGTGTAGGACCTAGATTGGCCACTGTTGGAAACAGGATACTGGGCTTGATGGACCTCGGTCTGACCCAGTATGGCATGTCTTATGTTCTTAGGTATCGACTCCAGACTTGGTATAGAAAGGAGCGATCCTGGTGAAAGAAGCATGGAAGGAGCTGGCACCGATGGTGCTGCGGATACCGGTACCGATACCGATACCGGTGTCGGAATCGAAGGGGACACTGACATCGGAGCAGCCATTGGTGGCAGCTCAATCGGTACCGAGGTAACCGAAAGCCTTCGGTAATCAACCTCGGTACTGACCATCCGGTACCGATGGGTATCGGTACCGAGACGTGTCGGTACCCAGTCTTCCAGACTCGAGATTGATTCCAGACTCGGCATCGAAGGAAGCAAGTCTATCGATGCATGTCTGGAGGGTACCGACGTCGGTGGTAGTATCGGTGACGATGCCGATACTGGAAAGTCAATCTGGAATGTAGGTACCGAGTAGGCCAGATAACACTCCTCACCAGGGATTGTCATCCAACACCAGTGCCGATGCCGGGGTATCGGTACCGCTCGAAGAGGATGCCACCACCGAGCATGGCTCAGGTATGTTATGTGAGTGGTGAGCCCCAGGAACAACCTGAAACCCCTCATAGGCTTTGGAGGCCGAAACCTCCCGCCGGGGTTTAGAAGCCAAAGGACCCTCGAGGGCAAGGCCGGAGCCGTCTTCATGCTGAGCATGAGACCTACCACTCGAGGGCTGGCTAGTCTTAACAGACTGTTTGTGGGTTACCTGATCCTGTGAAGAAGAAACGGTCGGTGTCCTGATACTAGAAGGGAACCTGGTATCGAGGGAGACTCGATGTGGAAAATCTCTTCTCACAAAACTGCAGCCGAAGGGCTCCGGAGGAAAAGGGTCAGGACCCAAACAGGTTAGACACCAGTTCTTGGAGTCTAAAAATAAAGTTGTGCAGCCACAGCTTAAACATTTCTTAGAAAAGGTGGCTAGCAGTTCCATGAGGAACCTGGAGAGGCCTAGGAGGCCTAACACTTTAAGACACTCAGAGAAAAAATTCGCTGAAGAAAAAATTATAGAAAAGAAAAGAGAAACACCGGCGGTACCAGTGGTGTCGAGGAGACAGCCGCGACCACAAGAAAACTAAGAATTTAAAAGAAAAATTTTCTGCGGTGACAGGAGGACGTCCTGCCAGCTCCGCGGAAAAACGAAAAAACTGAGGAGAGACAGTTGGGAAAGGCGGGAAGACAGCACGCAGGCGTGGTGGGATGCTTCCAAAAGCTCTTTGATTGGACGCTGGGAAGCGTTCCCGCGCAGGCTCCATCGGTACCGACGTACCCATATGTGAAGACTCATTCCTGCTTGTTCCTGGAGATTGTCAAATACTTGCTTTAACAAGGTATCCAACTTCCTATCCTGAACATCCCTGAGGGCCGTACTACCCTCTACTGGGATTGTGGTCTTCTTAGTCACAGTCGACACTATGGCATTCATCTTGGGTGAGTGAAGCATCTCTTGGTCCGCCTCCGGGAGAGTGTATAGCCAGGGCATTGTTCTGGTACCCCTTAGTGCACTTTCTGGAAGATTCCACTTCTCCTGGATCATTAGCTTAATCATCCGGTGCACTGGGAATACTCGCTGAGGCTTCCAGACAGCCTGGAAGAAAGGATCCTCCAGGGCCTCCTCCTCTGGCACCTGTCCTGCCAGCAAATTAAGTGTCTTAAGGGACTCCACTATGAGGGCCACCAGCTCCTCTCACCAAAAAGAGTAGTTACTCACCTGTAACAGGTGTTCTCCAGGAGCAGCAGGAATCAGTCCTCACTTATGGGTGTCATCGACGCCGATGAAGCCCCAGCGGAGCATTTCCCCAGCTTTCCATGAAAGCCTTTGTGAATGCTGGCACGCATGCGCGGTTCCCTTCCCGCCTAAAGGTGCCATCTTACCTCAGTCAAATGACATAGCTAAGAATAGCACACAAAAATGAAAAAATTAAACTATGTACAACTGCAACTCCAAGGGGAGGAGGGAGGGTAGTGAGGACTGATTCCTGCTGCTCCTGGAGAACACCTGTTACAGGTGAGTAACTACTCTTTCTCCAGGACCAAGCAGGAAGTCATTCCTCACTTATGGGTGACTCCCCAGCTCTGGGCTACCAGGAACCCAGGCTGAACAAGAGAACTCCCTCTAGTCTCAGCAACACAGAAAAGGCTTTTCAAAGACACACCCTCCACCGGTAGCCCAACCAGAGGGCAGGAGTTGCCTAGACCTCAAAGAGATTCCGGAGTACTGCTTAGCCAAAAGCACTGTCCCTACGGGACTCCCTCTCCAGACAGTAGTGGGCCACAAATGTCTGGCTTGAAGACCAAGTAGCAGCCGTGCAGATGTCTTGCAATGGAACAGAGCGGAGGTGAGCCACTGAGGCAACCATTGCCCTCACACGGTGGGCCGTGACCCTACCCTGCAAAGGAAGGTCCGCCGCCTTGTAAGCCCAGGTGATACAGTCAGCCACCCAGATGGACAAGGTACGCTTGGACACAGCCACCCCCAAGTTATTGGGGTCAAAAGAAACAAAGAGCTGAGTAGCCCTCCTGTGACCTTGCGTACGTTCAAGGTAGAAGGATAAGGCCCTCCTACAGGCCAGGGTATGGAGGACTGTCTCAGCCTGACTTGCATGAGGCCTAGGGAAGAAAGTTGGAAGAACCACCTCTTGGTTGAGGTGGAAAGAGGAGACAACTTTAGGAAGGAACTTAGGGTGAGTCCTGAGGACTACCCTGTTCTTATAGATTCTGGTATAAGGCCTATCACAGACCAAGGCCTGAAGCTCACTCACTCGCCTAGCCGAAGTAAGGGCTATCAGAAAGAGAGTCTTCCAGGAAAGGAAGCGTAGAGGGCAAGTAGCCATCGGCTCAAAAGGTGGGCGAGTCAGCTGCTGTAAGACCACATTCAGCTCCCACTCAGGAGCAGGACGACGTATGGGAGGTTTGAGCAGAAGCAAGCCTCTGAGAAACCTGGACACCAAAGGGTGCACAGATAAGGAACGTCCCTCAACCAGTGAGTGGTGAGCTGCTAAAGCAGAGAGGTGGACCCGAACAGAATTGGACTTCAGACCCTGATTGGATAAGTGCAGCAGGTACTGAAGCACTACTGGCACAGTACAGGAGAAAGGATCCTCTGTACGTAGCTGACACCACACAGAAAACCTCTTCCACTTGAGAGCATAGGTTTTCCTAGTGGACTGCTTCCTGGAAGCTAGGACAACCTCTTCAACTTCTGGAGGCAGGCCCCAGAGGGCCCAACACTACCCTTGCAGCCTCCATGCCATCAGATGGAGAGCTTTGAGATTGGGGTGCAACAGGGAGCCCTGATCCTGAGGCAGGAGGTTGGGTTGCAACCCCAGAGGCAGAGGTAGATCCACTGCCAGTTGAAGCAGGAGAGGGAACCAAGGCTGTCTTGGCCACCTGGGAGCTACCAGGAGGACTGAGGCCTTGTCCCTGAGAATCTTGAACAGTGTCCGGGCCACAAGAGGGGTGGGAGGAAACGCAAACAGTAGGCCCTGAGTCCAGGGAATCAGAAAAGCATCTGCTGCTATTCGCAGAGGATGCGGTTGCCTGGAGCAGAACCTTGGCAGCTGGTTATTCAGTGGACTGGCAAACAGGTCTATGGATGGAAGTCCCCATTTCAGGAAAATCCATTGAACCACTAAAGGATGTAGCTGCCACTCGTGTGGTTACAGAATCCTGCTCAATCTGTCAGCCAGGGAATTCTCCTTGCCTGGAAGATAGACTGCTTTGAGGAGCATGTGGTGTTTCAGGGCAAAGGAACAGAGGTCCTGAGCCTCCTGACAAAGGAGCTGGGAACCAGTTCCACCCTGCTTGTTGACATAGAACATGGCTACCTGGTTGTCTGTCTGGATCAAGACAGACTGATGTGCCAGGGAAGCAGTAAAGGTCTTGAGGGCCAAGCAGATAGCTCCGAGTTCCAGAAGGTTGATCTGCTGGGACGCCTCCCAAGGAGACCACAGGCCCTGGGTGCACTTGTCTAGACAGTGAGCTCCCCAGCCCTGTAGAGAGGCATCGGTGGTCAGTACCACCGTATAGGCAGGTATCTGAAAAGGCACCCCCTACAAGCAAATTTGGGGGGGGTGCAACCACCAGTTGAGGGAGGTCAGAAAACATTGGGACACTGATCCGGTCTCTGAGGCTGCCTGAGGCTTGTGACCACTGAGTCCGAAGGCACCACTGCGCAGGCCGCATATGGAGCCTGGCATTGGGGGTGACCTGTACTGTCGACACCATGTGGCCCAGAAGCCTGGAGACAGAGTCTGGCGGAGACCAGGGACTTGTCCAGAAACTTGCTGGCGAGGTCTATGAGCCTTTGTGCCCAGTCCACTGGTAAGAATGCTCTTGCCAGCTGAGAATCCAAACTTGCCCCTATGAATTCCAAGTTCTGGGAGGGGAGCAAAGTGGACTTTGCGAAGTTGATGACAAACCCACCTTTTGGAGCAGAGCTATTGTCCTGGAGGTGGCCTGTTGTACCTCTAGGGACGTCCGGCCTCTGATGAGCCAGTCATCCAGGTAAGGAAAGACAAAGATGCCTTGATTTCTCAGGTAGGCCGCAACCACTGCCAGGCATTTTGTAAATACCCTGTGAACGGAGGTCAGGCCAAAGGGCAGTACCCTGTACTGATAATGGTTTCCCCCCACAATGAACCTGAGGTACTTTCTGTGGTCTGGATGAATAAGGATGTGAGTGTAAGCATCCTTTAGATCTAAAGAGCATAGCCAATCTCCCTGCTGGAGGGTAGGGCAGAAGTGTTCCAAGAGTAAGCATCTTGAACTTTTCTTTTACCAGAAACTTGTTTAGGTTTCTGAGATCCAAAATGGGTCAAAGACCACCGGTTCTTTTTGGCACCAGGAAATACCTGGAATAAAAACCTTGACCTTGGGAATGGGGAGGCACAGGCTCCACCGCCCTGTCCACCAACAGACCTTGGAGTTCTTGTAGGAGAAGATCTGTATGCAGGGGAGGCCTTAAAAGGTTCCCCTGGAAAGTATGGTGGAGGCAGTTGGTGAAAATGCAGGGCATAGCCCTGACGGACTATGTCTAGCACCCAACTGTCCTGGGTTAGCAAGGGCCACTGGTGGGTGAACATGGTCAGGCGGCCTCCTGTGCAGGGCTGGGTCTGCAATGGAGCTATGGCTATACTCAAGGAGTCAAAAAAAAAAAAAAACCCACCCTGCTGAGTGGAAGCAGGGGCTGGAGGCCTGGGGGTCCTCTGCCTATGGGGCCCATTACCCTGGCCCTTGGCTTGCTGACCCTGAGGGGCAGCCTGAAATTGAGGGTACTGTTTGTAGGCAGTGCCCTTCCTCGGGTAAAAGGGCTTTTTACCCGAGCCCTTCTTTTTATGAAAAGGAGCAGAGGTCTTCCTCAACAGCCTTGTCCTCGTGAGGTGCTCAGTCTCGAGCTGTGCAGCCTTCTCGGCCACAGGCTTGCCAAAAGGGTTTTCACCTCGGCAAGGGACATCGGCCAACTTGTCCTGAACCCATGGCTCGAGGTCCGATGACTGCAGCCATGCCTGGCGTCGAGCCACGATGCCGGCTGCCGCTACCCGGGCCGAAGCCTCGAAGCCATCGTAGGCGGCGCGGGAAATGAACTTGGAGCATTCCCGGATCCTTGAAGACAAGGACTTAAAACTCTGCAAGGGTTCCCCGGAGAGACCAGCAGAGAATCCGGCCAACTCCTTGGCCAGGTCTCGCAAGTACATGCCCATGTACAGCTGGTAAGTCTGGACATGGCAAGCAAGCATCGAGCCCTGAAAGCACTTTCTACCGACGCCATCAAGGCTTCGGGCCTCCCTGCCGGGTGGCACCGTGGAGTGCATCTTCTGACTCTTAAGACGATGCATGGCCGATTCCACAACCATGGAATGGTGTGGTAGCTGTGCTTTTTGGAAGCCAGGACTCTTCCTGAGCCGATAGATGGAATCGACTCGCTTGCTCAAAAATGGCGTCGAGGCCGGTGCCTCCCACATCCGGAAGAAGAGCCGTTCCAGCATCAGAGGAACCGGGACAGTAAAGGCCTCCTTCGGAGGAAAGTCATACTGTAGAGCATCAAGCTCTTCGGCTCGAGGCTCTTCGTCGGGGTCAGTCGGGATAGCCAGGGCAGCGGCCATATCCAGGATAAACTCCAAGAACCTCGTATCCTCCGGAGGAGATCTACTCCAGGGCTCAGACTCCGGTGAATCCGAAGGGATGCACCAAGTCTTAAACGTGTCAGGAGACTCCTCGTCTTTGGTCTCCCAAACAGACTCGTCCGATGTCGAGTCAAGGTCGGACCCCGCGGGGCCTCTAGGCACCCGCCCCAATGCCGGGGGCACTGGCATCGAGACCCTCGGTCCCGAGCGGGAGGTCGAGGGAGACCTCGACCGAGGACGACTTCGAGCCGCAAGGGACTCGAGTATCGGCTCGGTCTCCGGGGTCGACTTCGAAGTCGATGTAACGGTGGTCGAGGCAGATGCGCCAGACAGGCTGGCCATCAGCGCCCGCTGCTGCTCCATGAAGGCAGACATTCTGCTCTCCAAGGCTGTCAACCTGAGACTCAGCTCGGGTGACGCAGCAGCCCCCAACTCGGGCCCCGGCGGTGCCGGGCCCAACGTCAGCTCTCTGGGAGGTGAGTCCACGAGGACAACAGGACTTATGTGTCCAGCAGACTCCGGCTCCATGCGAGGAACTTTGGTTGGCTTCTCCTGGTCCACGGGCCCGGGACGACGGTCGGGGGTTTAGACCTGGCCCTCGAGGGCTCAGGGACCTCCTCCGACGTCGCCCTCGCGAGCCGCTTCTTCCTCTTACGTTCCCGGTCGGGGGACCCACTGTCTGAGGAGCTCCGACGCTTCTTGGGATCGGAATCCCGAGATGTCGAGGCCTCAGACGAGGTCCAGGTCTAGGCCCGGGCAGAGGACGAGTCCGAGAAAAGCCTTTCACTTTGCTGCTGACGACTTCGGAGTGCCTTGGAAGACATCTTTCCACATGGCCCGCATGTTTTAGAATCGTAGTCCGGGCCGAGGCACCAAAGGCAGCAGTCGTGTGTGTCGGTGAGAGACATTATCTTCTTGCACCGATCACACTTTTTGAAGCCGCTGGAAGCCATCGGGGAAAAAAGGGTCCCCGCGAGGTCAAAGGACCGGCTCTCCAGGGAAAAAGAAAAAGTTTTGGCGCAAACGCCTAGCCACTAAGGGCAAAAACCGAAAAAAGAAAGAAGGGATTCGATACCGGCGTACCGAACCCAGCAGGAGGGGAACCAACGTCGAATCCGAGGAAAAAAGCGAAATAACGCCAAGAAAAAAAACGTCTCTTTTCCGGGGAAAAAAAGGAAACACATCCGATGGGCTTCACGGAAAAAAAAGAGAGACTGAGGTAAGATGGCACCTTTAGGCGGGAAGGGAACCGCGCATGCGTGCCAGCATTCCCAAAGGCTTTCATGGAAAGCTGGGGAAATGCTCCGCTGGGGCTTCATTGGCGTCAATGACACCCATAAGTGAGGACTGACTTCCTGCTTGGTCCTGGAGAAAAACTGACTATGCAGACTTACTCTTCCTGTGGAATCTCTTCTTCCTCCAGTTCTTCAGGTTCAGCTTCAAATCCCACATCCGCCTCCAAGTCACTAGGTTCCTCAGAGTGAAAGGATCCCATGTCCTCGAAAGCATCATCCGATACCGTATGCCGGGCAAAAGACAGCTCCTCCTCAGTCCCCAGGCCACCCTTCTCTTTGTACTCCGATCTACTACCGGTTAGGGTGCCGCTCCCCCCCCCCCCCCTGTCTCATGCAAAAAGCTTTGTGCATGAGAACAAACTTGGGGGAAAATCCGCCCAGACCCCCCCTTCTCCTGGGAGGTGAATGGCCTGGGGGATACGTGCTCTGGGTTAACACGTTCCGATATAGGAGGAGCAGAAGCAGCCTCCCCCTGAGGCATGGTACCAACTGCAAGGTGGTAGAAGCCATCACGCCCTGAGCATGCAACCCACCCCTGGAACCCTCGGGGAACTCCACTGTCCCGGATCTATCCACACACTCGTCTTGCATTTCTGTTTCCACTGTCTGGGCTTCTGCCTCACACCCATGGCACACGCCTGCGGCCGAAAACACACTGCGATGCACCCCACAGGCCAAACACTGGGGCCACGCTGGCATAATCACAGGTGGTGATGTGGAAGGCCCACTGCCCCTTCCAACAAACCCCTCCAAGCCTCAGGGCACTAGTAGGGCCTAAAGCCCTTTTTGTTTTCTCTCTTTTTTTTTGCAAACTAGTGAGCTCCTTAGTTATCCCTTCAGTGAGTCCAGAACCTGGAATCAACTCTAGCTGCATAGAGACTGAGCTTACTGGAGCTGGTAGAAGGTGCCAGCTGCTTAAGTATGTAGCCTCCAAGCTGCTGGTGGGGATGAACTATCCAGAAGTGCAAGACTAGACTGGAGGGACGATAAGGAAAGACGATAAATAACCGACTCCCTCAAGGCATGCCCGCGCCCGAGGGCCTTGTCAGAGGACCCTCTGGCATAGCCCTTAGGCATGGACCGCTGTAAGGAACATCCCCCCTCCCCCCACCACTGAACAGTCCTGCCAGGCCACTGAACAAGACTTGCAGGGACCTAGCCTCGTGGAGCCCTATGCCTCATCGGGCAACGACCGAATGCCATCTTCCTGGCAGGCAACAATCTCCACTCTGTCTCAGACGACTGAACTCCACACAGACTCAAAGAACCCCACTCCTCCAAGGCGCATGAGACTCACTCCACACACGCATGCAGGGATGGATCACCCTCCTGAATCCAAACTCACTGCAATCACGTGCAGCACAGACTCGCAGCAGACATGCCCCAAGTACTGATTTAGCTTACTTTCTGGATTCTTTTGTTATCAATATTCATGCTACCCAGAACTGAAAAGAACCCGAGTGACCGCTGCCCAATCCACATATGCAGAGTGGGCCTTAAACCACTTAGGCCCTGGCACTCACGAGACACTACACACGGATCTAGACTAAGACGCCTCATCCCCATCACAACTAAGCAGACAGCCCCCCCTTACACACACAACGTCAATACCATCAGATGTGCCCTCAAACTCACGCTCTGCCTGAAACAAGACTCAGACTCTCTCTGTCCTCATCACGGACGAAAGAATTGATATTCTATGCATTACCAAGACGTGGTTCACGGAAGACGACATCTTTCTCAACCAACTTAATCCAAACACACATGCAACCCACAACTGTCCACGCAGAGACAAAGGAGGCGGCGTCACCATCCTCACAAACAAGGACCTGAACTTCAGCATAGTCAGTGCGATATCCTCACCTGATTTGGATGTCCTCACAACAACAAGCACACACCTCACCATATGTCTTGCTTATAGGGCTCTGCACAACAAAGCCAAACAGCTGGACACACTAAACACCAGAAGCAATTTATCCTCCTTGGCGACCTGAACCTCCCCTCAGCCCCAGAAAAGGCACAGCATTCCTTCAAGCCATGAGCAACTTGAACTATACACAGCTCACCAATACCCCAACCCAGGCAAAGGGAGGAACCCTGGATCTAGTCTTCTACCCTAACTCCCTACTCACCACACCAACATACACCCCATCCACCAACACTACCATCCCCTGGTCTGACTACCTGGGTTTGTTGAGCATTGTCTGAAAATATTCAAACCGCCCAGCCCTCGACCAGGGGCCAGAAATGCAGAAGAACCAACCCGATGGTCCTCACCTCGAGGTGGTTAATGGACCACACCACTTCCCTGTGTTTCAGAAACCACCATATGTTGACAGCAAGATCCAGGAGAATTTGTCCAGCAGTACACCCTTCCTCAGATGGCAAGGCAGGAGAACATGAACTCCTGAGAACTCGGGGACCACAGAGTCAACAAAGCCCACTGGAGCAGTCACATGTGAGAATGTGCCCATGGCACCATCTCTATTGTTGCTGCCATCAATTCGAGGATCTAAAGTGAATCCCTAATTCTGGGGGCTTGCTGCGCACAGAACAGCACCAGGCAATCCAACAGTCTTGACTTTCTCCTCTGACAGAAAAGCGTAGTTATTCACCTGTAACAGGTGATCTCTGGGAACAGCAGGAATTTAGTCTTCACATATGGGTATCGTCGGTACCGACGGAGCCTGCGTGGGAACACTCCCCAGCGTCCAATAGGAACGCTTTTGGGAGCATCCCTCAGCACATGCGCGCTGCCTTCCCACCTTTCCAACTGTCCCACTTCGGTTATGTTTGTAGCTGAGTGAAAGAATAGAGGGAGAGAGGAAAGAGACAGAGACAGAGACAGAGACAGAGAGAGACAACTCCTAGGGGAGGTGGGTGGGTTGTGAAGACTAAATTCCTGCTGTTCCCGGAGATCACCTGTTACAGGTGAATAACTACGCTATCTCCAGGAACAAGCAAGAATGTAGTCTTCACATATGGGGACTCCCTAGATGAAGATGCCAGGGAGATAGCCCCAGGAAGCTGCCACCTATAGTAAGGTGGGCCATGCTTCCTCCCATGGATCTCTGGCATCCCACCAGGGTTGGTGGATAGGAGTTGAATTAGGTCTGAAAGATTTTGAAGAACAGCTTGGCCAAAGAAGGCATCCCGACGGAAGGCTTTATCTAGGCAGTAGTGGGCTGTAAAGGTGTATACCGAAGCCCAGGTGGCTGCTCGACAAATGTCATCAATACACACAGAGTGAAGATTAGCCATAGAGGCTGCCATGGCTCTCACATTATGAGCTGTGACATGGCCTTGAAGAGGAAGACTCTTACTCTCATAAGCAAAGGATATGCATTGTGCAATCCATTTGGACAGAGTTCTCTTGGAGACTGGAAGTCCCAAATGACTAGGATCAAAAGCAATAAAAAGTTGAGAAGACTTTCTATGATGCTGTGTTCTTTGTAGTTAAAAAGCCAAGGCTCTTTTACAATCCAAAGTATGAAGGTTCCTTTCTGCATTAGAGGCATGAGGCCTCGGAAAGAATACAGGAAGATAAACTGATTTAAATGAAAAGGCGAAACCACCTTTGGCATAAAGTGCGGATGAGTTCTAAGAACAACCTTATCATGGTGAAACCTAGTATAAGAAGGATCAGCCACTAAAGCTTGCAATTCACTAATGCGACGTGCAGAGGTGATTGCAATTAGGAAGATGACCTTCCAGGACAAAGGTTTTAGGGATGTAGTGGCTAAAGGTTCAAAAGGCGGTTTCATGAGCTGCCCGAGAACTAGGTTTAAATCCCATGCCACCGGTGGTGGCCTGATGGGAGGTTTTGTTAATAGAAGACCTCTCATAAATCTTGTTATGAGTGGATGAGAGGAAATTGGTTGTCCATTTAGAGGCTTATAGGAAGCTGCAATTGCACTAAGATGGACTCTTACTGAATTGGTCTTTAGACCAGAATTTGATAAATGAAGTAGATACTCCAGTATTGATTCCAAAGGTATTATAAGGGGGTTTAACCCCTTCTGTGAACACCATATAGTAAAACGTTTCCACTTGAAAGCAAAAGAGCATCTTGTGGAAGGTTTTCTAGAAGCCTGAAGGATATCCTTTATCTGTTGGGAAAGGCTGAGATCCTGAAGGTCTAAGCTTTCAACAACCAGGCCCTGAGATGCAAGGACTGGGGATTCGGGTGCCATAGCATCCTGTTCTCCTGTGAAAGGAGATCTGGAGCATAGCCTAACTCCAGAGGTGCAGCTTGAGAGAGATGTAGAAGCAGGGGATACCACATTTGGCGTGGCCACCGTGGCGCTATGAGGATCATACGACCTCTGTCTCTCTGAAGCTTGAAGAGTGTTTTGGGGATGAGGGGAATGGGTGGGAGGCATAGAGGAAGTCGTGACCCCAGTGAAGGAGGAAGGCGTCCCTTGCCTGGCAATTTTGAGCCGGAATTCTGGAACAGAACCGGGGAAGTTTGGCATTCCATAGACTTGCAAATAGGTCTATGTCTGGGGTTCCCCAGGTCTGAATTATCTTGGCCACCTGGTCTAGGTGGAGAGACCATTCGTGAGGCAGCAGTACTCGGCTGAGTTTGTCTGCCCAAAGGTTTTGAATGCCTGGAAGATATACCACGAGGTGGTGAATTTGATGCTGTCTGGAGAGGGCCCATAGTTGTAAAGCTTTGTTGCATAATAACAGAGAGCCTGTTCCGTCCTGCTTGTTCACGTAGAACATGGCTACTTGATTGTCTGTTTGGACTAGGACTGCCTTGTAGCTGAGCTGGGAATGGAATACTTGAAGAGCTAGATAGATTGCTTTGAGATCTAGGAGGTTTATGTGAAGACAAGCCTCCTGTAGAGTCCAGGTACCCTGGGTAGAGAGATGGTGCAGGTGTGCTCCCCATCCCACCTGTGATGCATCTGTTAGGGTGGCCTGGAATAGGGGTTGTTGGAAAGGGGACCCCACTAAAAAAGATTCTCCAGTGATTGCCACCATTGTAGGGGCAAGCTCAGTCGTCGTGAGTTTGATATCTTGTCCGACAGATGTCCTGTGGCCTGTGCCCACTGTGTGGATAGGGTCCACTGGGCTGCTCGCATATGAAGGCGAGCATAGGTAACCACGTGAACCGTGGATGCCATATGTCCCAATAGTTGTAGTAGTTCTCGAGCAGTTAGGGAGGACTTCACTGCTGCTTGAGAAGCTAGCTGCATTATATGAAGACAGCGGGGTTGTGAAAGAAAAGCCCTCGACTGTCTGGTATCTAGACGAGCTCCTATGAACTCTAGGGACCGAGACGGAGGAAGTTGGGATTTTGGGAGGTTTATGACCAATCCCAAATATTGAAGGATTTGCATCGTGCAAGACAGTGCAGAGCTGGCTTCTGGAACCGTGGGGGCTCGAATGAGCCAATCGTCCAAGTAAGGGAAGACGAATATCCCCAGGGTTCGCAGAAATGCAGCTACTACGGCCATGCATTTTGTGAATACTCTTGGTGCCGAAGCCAGACCAAAGGGAAGAACCCTGTATTGGAAATGTTTTCCCTTGAAAAGGAATCGTAAGAATTTCCTGTGATCTGGATAGATCAGAATGTGAGTATATGCATCCTTTAGATCTAGAACACAAAGCCAATCCTGACTTTGAAGGAATGGCAGAAGACTTCCCAGAGAAATCATTTTGAACTTTTCTTGGAACAGATATTTGTTCAATTCTCCGAGGTCTAGAATGTTTGTGTCCTCCTGTTTTCTTTGGAATAAGAAAATAGGGGGAGTAGAACCCTGCACCCTGCTGAAGAATGGGCACCTCCTCTATTGCTCCTTGAGCAAGGAGTGTTGAGACCTCTCGATCCAGTAGATTGACTGTAGAAATTTGGGAATTGAACTGTCTTACAATTGTAGGAGGGGGCATACTGTGAAAATGAAGGTTGTACCCCTCTCCCACAATGGACAGAGTTCTGTTATTTGGTGCCATCTGTTGGCAAAATGACACAACCTACCTGGAATGTTTAGGGGTTCTGGACCTCTCAGAGGCAGGAAGGCCAAGTTCTCTATGAAGGAGTCAAAGCCCTTGAGGGGGCTGGGCCTGTGGAGCTGGTTGAGCTCTAAGGCCTTTTGGCTTCTGTCGTCTGGATTGTTGTTGACCCTTCTGGGCAACTTGACCCTGAGTTGCCCTTGCTGGGTATAGGACGGATAAGATTTCCTCTTTTTGCTAAAAGGGTTTTTTTATAGGGTTTCTTTTTGGCTGGCATGGCTGTAGATTTTGACAATCTGTCTAAAGTGATATTGTCAGCATCTATCTCATTAGCCTTCTCCTGCCAATTCTTGCCAAAGAGGTTTCCTCCTGTGCAAGGGATGTTTCCCCAATTTATCCTGTACCCAAATCTCCAAATCTGATGCCTGAAGCCAGGCAATCTGACGTGCACCAATGGTAATAGCAGAGGTTCTGCTGATGCATTCAAAGCAGTCAAAGGCTGCATGGTTTACAAACCTGGAGACATCTTGAGCATGCTTGACCAGAGTGAGAAAGTCCTGTCATTTGTCCTCAGGGAGAAGGGGGCTCATAAGCTCCAAATCTCCTGTAACCTCTGAAGAACATTCCCATATATAAAATATATGAGCTGATCCTAGCTGAAAGCATGGAAGCCTGAAATGTTTGACGCCCAAAAGCGTCAAGAGTCCTTCATTCACGACCTGGAGGATTGGATGCATGTCTTTTTGCACTTTTCATCCTACGCATGGCTGACTCCACTACCATTGAAAGGTGTGGCAGCTGAGTCTTTTGAAAATCAGGACATGGTGGAACTCAATACATGGTATCGAGTCTCCTAGAATGAGAAGATATGGTCAAAGGTGTCTCCCACATTCTGAGCATCAAATCATGAAGAATTTCATGAATGAGCAGAGTGGCTGCCTCCTTGGAAGCCTTAGGGTATTGGAGAATTTCCAATTCCTTTGCTCTAGGTTCTTTTTCAGGAGCTACCGTGATTGAAAGGTCTCGGGCCACATCACAAATAAAATCCTGAAAAGACATTTATTATTTATTTATTTACATTCTCTTGTATACCGTGCTATTCTGCATCAGTGAGGTTTACATTGAACAAACTGAAATTACATTGAACAGGGCATAATAACTTGGAGATAACTATTTTACAGGGAACATGGGCTATGGAGGGTTAAGTGGCTTGCCCAAGACCACAAGGAGCACCTGTGGGACTAGAAACCACAGTCCTTCCGGCCCAAGGTTGCTGTCCTCTAGTGGGATTTGAACCCCCGACCTTCCGGCCTGAAGTACCCTGCCCCAACCACTAGGCCACTCCTCCACTCCATGTCCTCCGGAGGAGACATTTTGCGTTGGGGAGAAGAGGAGTCTTCCGGGAGAAACACTCTGGTACCGGCAGAATTATCAGAGTCATCGGAATCAGAGGATTCGAAGTATCTCTGATCCCGATGTTCATGCAAAGCACGGTCTCGGTATTGATCGACGTCGGTACCGAATTGGTCCGGTACCGATCTGTCGATGCTAGAAGAAGTCAGCATGGGAAGGATTCCCGGGGACGGTACCGTCGGTACCGGTGCTGGCGTCAGTACTGGTGCCCATTGAACCGCCAGTGTCAACAGTACCGCAGCTGTAAGGAGAGCTGCAAGACTGCGTTCGACAGCGAGGAATCTCTGGTCTATTGATACTGCCAATGCCTGGGTATTGGTACCGGTAAAAGCAGCCGGAACCCCTGAGCATGGCACCAGTAGTTCTGCCGAGGTCGAAGCCTCGAGAACATCCTGGAACCCCGTTGATGCTTTGGAGGCAGAAGCCTCCCGCCGGGGCTGTTTTGCCCGTGTAGTTTCCTCAAGGGCAATGCCAATGGCCTCTCAATGCTTTGAAGGAGAGCTACCCTTTGAGGACTGGCTCTTATGTTTAGTTACCTGAGATCCATGAGAGGAAGACAAGGCTCTTGAAGACGATGCAATGGACCTGGTATCCGAAGAAAAGAGGGTACCGAGCTTTGCAGCTCGGTTTTGTCTTCCTCTTTTAGTCATCCCCATACAGGAGGAACACTCAGATGGAGAATGGTCAGGGCCTAAACATTTTAGACACCAGTCATGGGTGTCGGTGACGGAAATGGTACCGCCACACTTAGTACATTTTTTTAAAACCACTAGCTGGTTTTTCCATCTTTTAGGAAAAATGGGGCCTAATGCCCAAAATGGCACCTAGCACCAAAAGAAAAAGTTTCTGAAGAGAAACAGTTCAAAAGTACATGTATAATTTTTTTTTTTTAGAAAAGAAGAAAAAAAAAAGAACCAGTGGTACCGGTAGGTGTCGTGCGGAGGCAGGCGCGACCACAAGAAAACAAGTTTAAAGAAGAAATTTTCTGCAGTGACAGGGTATTTGTCCTGTCGGCTCCGCGGAAAACGAAGAACTGAAGAGGGACAGTTGGAAAGGCGGGAAGGCAGCGCACATGTGCTGAGGGATGCTCCCAAAAGCATTCCTATTGGACGCTGGGGAGCGTTCCCGCACAGGCTCCGACAGTACCGACAATACCCATATGTTAAGACTACATTCCTGCTTGTTCCTGGAGATAACTCTGCCGACTCGGGTGTCGAAATGGGCTCCCAGAAACTCCAAGGACTGGGAAGGCAACAGCTGGCTTCTTCCCTGATTAATCACCCAACCAAGGCTTTCCAAAAAGGACACCACTTGGGATGTTACCCAAGATGTTTCTGAAAGGGAACAGGCCTCTGCATGATCTTCTGAAGGTGAGAGCACTTCCTCATATGCATCAGAGCCCAGTATCGAGCCATCTGAATCAGAGGCAGTCAACATCTCAGAGAGTTTCCAGCTGTTCCCCCATCTCCAGGGAGTACCCCTCGTGAGGATGCCAAAACTGCATCCAGGGGCACCCAGAGGCTGCAGGGTTTGAATTTCCATGCCTGAAGGACCAGGTCTGTAGTAAAAAGGAAGAGAATTACGGGGAGGACAATCCAGGGTCCGGAAGCTCTCCTCTCAGAAAAGGTTCCCCACACCAGGAGGCACAGCTGTCACAGACTCCCTAGAGGACAAAGAGCAACTCAAAGCACAGTTGCCGGAGCCTCCAGTTGGCTGAATATCCTTACCCATTGTGCCATCTGTCACCTCCAGCCCTGAGGCAGGCAAGGTCAGACTAACTGCATCCCTTGGCTGAGAGGGTGGCTCAGAAGCTGCCAAGCAGGAAAGGCAGAGTCCAGAATCCAAGGAGGAGGCTCCTTGCTTACCACAGGTCAAACAACATTTCCTACAAAAAGACAGAGTCAATGCAAGTATCACAACAGCGCATGCTAAGGCTGCATCTGCCTGCAAGCGTGCGTGAACTGTGCGTTTCAGGTGCTAGATAAGGAGCGTGCATTGAAGCCATTTGGGTAGAACGTGCATTAGGATCACGTGACCACCTGACACACAATTGGCAAAAACACTACTAATGCATGCAGAAAATGGTGGAAACCCCCACACAGTACCAACAGTTGCCAGCGGTCCACCCCGAATTGCATCCCACAGACAGACCCAGAAGACACAACAATGACTAGGTCAAGCCTTGGTACTCACTCCCCTGAGAGCCCCAGGTGAAGGATCCATGCCAGGCTCAGCTCTACTCCACTGATACCATTTCACTGGCTGGCTTTGCAGCATTGCGTGTCAAGTGGCTGGCAGACGGACCCCTCTGAGAGTCTTCTGCAATCTTTGGGAGAGAGTAGCGGGGACAGAGAAGGAGGGAGGGGACGCCGAGGTTGTGCGAGGCTGCTGCACTCTTTCAGATCGACTGCTCAACAGGCTCTTACCATGATAAAGGCATGGAGCTGAACCAATTTTCCTTCCTCCTATGGCTACTGAAAAGACTGCAGTCTAGTGGAGCCTCCCACATCGCGCTCAAGTGAGACAGTCACCCTTAAGGTGATTGATTAAACACTCATTAACAATCTTTTCCTCTCAATCCTCAGATTTTCTTCAGAGGGGAGAAAATCCATTCACCATGGGCTGGAGAGAAAGAAACACTGAAGGGAGCTCTGGTGGCTGAGCAAAAAGAGACATGGGACCAATGTCATTGAAACCTGGCCTTTTCATTGGTTCTTTGTCTCCACCAATCTGCTCGTAGGGGAACACAACCCACATGTCTGGACTGGTCTAGCAAGGAGATTTAAAAACACAGGGATAATCCTGAAGGAAAAAAAAAAAAGAGAATGAGAGAGAGAGAGAGAGGTGGTGTCAGGTTTAGGTGCAATGGAATGGATACGTGAAGGGGTGAGTCGTCTAAGTGAGAAGGAAGGAAGGAAGGAATAAGAGGGAAGCTTTAAGTCTGTAGGAGGCAAGAGAAGGAACGATCAAGATAGTGGATGAGCGAGCCATCCTAGTTGGGGAAGGAAAGGGGGATGAGCATCAGGAAGTGAGTCTGGGAGAGAGAGCATGAGATTGGGGACTGGAACAGAACTGTGAGATATTATAGAAGGGGTTCAGTCGGGGGAGGAGGATGGAAGTTTGTCGGAGTGAGCTTCAAGAGAAGGGAAAGGGAAAAGATACAGAAGAGGCAGAAGAGAAGAGGCATGGGAAAGGGAAGGGAAGGAAAAGAAAAGGGTTAACAGTGGAGCTGGCAGAAGGAGGACAACAAAAGGTGCATCAGATCATCTCCTCCTCCTGCTGTTAGTGGCTGTAGTGACAGTCAAAAGGAGTGGAAGGGGGGGGGCAGGCTACAGCAATTCTGCAACTTGTACTCGCCATGCCAGAGACACATCGGTTTACATCAGGTAACTACTTTAAAAAGCACAGATTTATGGTTTGATATCTTATTGGATCTTTAAGAAACACAGTGAATATGTGGCTTAGGTTGGTTGCCATCTGGGGTCATGTGAAATTTTCAACCACAAAAATGGGTTCATATCAGGAAAAACAAAATGGGAAGCACTGATCTAGGGACTGCAAACACTCCCTTCGTCTCCTTCACCTTTCTCGCCCTAAAGTCCTCCATATGTCTAAATAGACAGACTAATGAAGGTAAGGTGTGGAAGAACAGCCAAGGCCCATCATCCCACCCTCTATGTTCCAAGTGCTAATGAGCTTTAAAATAAAAACCATTAATGTGTATTACCCTAGACTAATAAAAAAGGTCTCCGACAATCTGTGTTGTGATTTTTTTTCACATAACTACAAGTTATAAATCTTCATTTTATTTATTTAACATTTTTTATATACCGCACTAATCATCATCAGTGCGGTTTACATTGAAACAACAATATACCTGCCAATACATGACTGATCTAGGTTTACAGATAACAGGGAAGATAAACTGGGTGTGAACTGGGGATAACTATCTACATAATTATGCATAATTATATATACATTGAATAGGTTACATCAAGATTCGAATTTGACAAGAATACAGAATACAAGAATACAGTGTTTTCACATTTTGATCCTTTGTTCTGGATTGCTGTTATGTGTAGGAGTTATCTGAGTGGGCGATAGCCGGTTCTATTGTGTGTATGGTAGCCTGAAGTGCAAAGTGAATAAATAGTGCTTGATGGACTTTCTAAATTGGGTGATTCCTAATCTTCATGCCATCTCAGCTCCTGGAAAAGTCCATCATTCCCTTAGTCTTACAAAAGGTCCCTTGATCAGATCACTACACTATCTTCTTTCACCTTTCTCATCAGGCTCGTACATTCACCAACCCTCATAGTGACAGGAACTACCGGAGATGCGAACAATTTGACAAGAGCTTCTTCCTGGGTAATGTCATCACTCATATGAACAAGGATTCCAAAGATCTCTAGACCATTTCCTCTCTAACTGGCATGAGACAATTACTGACATTGCAGCTGCACCTCCCTCGAAATCAACTGATCAGACTTTGCCATCACACCCCTCTGGTATACTATAGAGCTAAAGAAAATCAAACAAGAGCTCAGAAAAACAGAGCACATTTAGAAGCATGCTTCAGATGAACAATCAAGGAAAAACGACCTAAAAATCCTTCATTCATATCAAAGTCAAACCAACAAGGCAAAGAGAGATTAGCAAACCAGAACTATCCTGAAATCTATAAACAAATCCATAGAACTGTTTGATATTGTTAAGTCCCTGTTAGGAGAGAACAGCCCACAAACTGCTCAGACTGCCCCTGGACCCCAAACCCTTGCTCTCCACTTCCAAACCAAAAACGCCAACTTTATCCTCCTACCACACTGGTAAACTATAAGCACACCTATACCACTAGTACACCTAACTCATTCAATCCAATCACACCTGACCAGATGCATAACATTATTGGCAAACACCACAACACCACATCCCTGCTGGATCCCTATCCTGTAAGCTGGTTAAAAATGACAAGATCTGAGCTTGACCCGACAATATGTAATATGATACATCTCTCATTCACCCAAGGATATATGCCAAACCAGACTGAGACTGCTTCTATACAACCATTGCTAAAAAAAAACTATGCTAGACCCTGCAGAACCCAACTTAAACAGACCTCTCTCAAACTTGCCCTTCCTTGCAAAAATAGAAAAAGTGGTCCAGCTTCAATTACATGACTACATCAACATAGATGCTCCACTTAACCCACATCAGCTTGGCTTCTGCCCTGGCCAAGGAGTGGAAACACTTAATATCCCTCATCAACCAACTCATGAAGGGGATAGAGAATCCTAAGCAAGGATTTGTCCTCCTATTTCATGATATCGCTGCAGCATTCAACACAATCGGTCATGAGATTCTTCTGCAGAGGTTACAATACATCAGCACCATTGGCTCAGCACTGAGCTGAATTTGATCCTATATGTTGGGTTGTCAACAAATTGTGCAGATCAATGCCAAGAACTCTGACCCTTTCCCACAGAAGTAAAGGTGTAGACTAGAGCTCAACACTTTCAGCCTTACTATTTAGCATTTACATCCAGCCAGTCTGTGAACTCATTTGGTCAAATGATGTACGTATTCTCTCACTTATAAGCAGATGACATGTTTTATGCTCCCTTCTCCACCACATCCCTGGACTTCACTTCAATAGTAAAGTGCTTCAATGCAATTGCCCTCTGGCTCTCCCATTAATAACAAAAAAAACAGAGGTGCTCTTCATATTCAAGGATCAATCTTTCTCCCCACCAACATTACTAAAAGGTCAAACATGCTGAGCTTATAGTCAAGCCCTCAGAGTAATTATTGATCAACATTTTACACTACAGTTGCACATAAATTACTTAAAGAATATCTACTGGAAAATGAGGACACTTCAACGTCTGCAACCATTTCTTGAACCCCAGGACTACAGGACTGTCTTCCAAACTATGATACTTCCTCACATGGATTACTGTAATGCAATCCTCCAAGGCCTACCAAAATTCCATTTACTCCCACTACAGCTTGCCCAACATACAGCAGCTAGAATACTCATTGGGGCACCCAGAGGCACCCATATCACCCCCATCTTGAAAGAGCTCCACTGGTTACCTCTACTAGGCAGAAAAAAGCATGAGATCATGATAATTTAAAATCTAATCATGAGCAATACTCAGACTATCTTCAAACTATCATAAGGAAACTCCCTAACAATCGGCAAAGTAGTACCACCGCAGGGCACCTCCTCACCTCTCCCCTGGATTTCGTTAAACTCAATCAGCTTGTTTATGCTCATTCTCCTTATATGCACCCGCATTAAGAACATCCTACCCTTACAGATCAGAACTACCACAGACATTACGGACTTCAGAAAGCTTCTAGAAACACACCTGTTCAAAAAGCACTTTGAGGGAGTTCTCTAAACAGCACCTGTTATAATTACATGACCATCATACAAGATGATACCTGTCCCCTTCCCCTACCCTAAGTTACACTTATGTTTTACTGTTAATGTTCCCTTATTAACTGGTTCTTTGTAATGTTATGTTACGTTATTTGTAAACCGCCTTGATCATTGGAAATGCAATATAAAAGCCTTTCAAATAAATAAATCAAACTTTGATCCGAAAACAGTAGCAATTTTAGCTTTTATAGAATGGGGACTCCATCAGTATTCTTTCAGAAACTAGTACAAGAAAAATTTAACATTTTTCTAACTACGAGTGCGTCCATACTTACCTTCTTTTGGAAGCTGCCGCTAGGATTGCCCGATGGGGATACTGGAGCCTTCTCCTGTCCCTCTGTGGACGGCTGATTCCCATCCTGTAGTATGGTCTCTTCCACTCTCAGTTCCTTTCCAGGTTCCATTTCCATCTCAGGGACTGAAGAGAGTTTTCTGTTTTCACACTCTGCAGAGAGAGATTTCTAGGTTAAGATGCTGTAGAAAGGGACTTATAGGGGTACTGAGGTCTCATGGAGAAAGTCTGGTGAGTGAAAGCAGCTTAAAAAGTGCTGTCAGTGTTACAAGGGATGTTTATGTATAAGCAAAACTGTCAAGGTGATATCTTACAAGAGAACTAGATAATAAGCTCATATTTGTAGAAAAGCTCTGTATGCTTACGCCAGGCCAATTATATTTATGAACACTGGTATGTGACATATATTGTCATATTCTGTAAAAGGACAACTAAACAAAGCTTATTCTCACAGGAAGTTTGCCATGACTAGAACCTGACTAATATGTTTATGCATAGTTTGGTTTGCAATGTTTAGATATTGTTAAAGATTAAGGCAAAAGAACATAAGATATGCCATAATGGGTCAAACCAAGATCCATCAAGCCCAGTATCCTGTTTCCAACAGTGGCCAATTTAGGTCATACGTACCTAGCAGTTTCCCCAAAAGACACAGGTTAAAAGCATGTCAGAGTGATAAGGCAAAATAATGTATAACGTGGCAGGTTTTTCCCCTAATAAAAGAAAGTGCTGTGGACCAGCAAATTAAAGGGAGTTACGGGAAATTGCTCAGGTTTGCGGGCCTGTGACTTTCTTCCTAAAGCTTTAGCAGAACTTTGTTATTGTTAAGATATAATTTTGTGTTTTCATTTCTTCTCACTTGCTTCTGGGACCAGAGCTAGAAAACCAAGGGCTGAGGTAGGATTCCTGTGTTTGTTGCCCCCGGCCAAGCAGTCAGGAACAGGGGACACAAACAAATACCGCTTTTAAGAACATAAGATATGCCATACTGGGTCAGACCAAGGTCCATCAAGCCCAGTATCCTGTTTCCAACAGTGGCCAATCTAGGTCATACGTATCTAGCAGTTTCCCCAATAGACACAGGTTCTGCAATGCTTGTACTGGGTCAAGCATTGATATCCTGGGTCCCTTCTTAATAATGGCTTATGGACCTTTCCTCCAAGAACTTGTCCAAACCTTTTTTAAACCCAGCTACACTAACAGCCTTTACTACATCCTCCGGTAACAAATTCCAGAGTTTGATTACACGTTGAGTGAAAAAATATTTTCTTTTATTAGTCTTAAATAGTTTACCCTGTAGCTTCATTGCATGTCCCCTAGTCTTTCCATATTCTGATAAGGTAAACAATCGATCTACGTTTACCCGTTCCACTCCATTAATTTATAGACTTCTATCATATCTCCCCCTCAGCCGTCTCTTTTCCAGGTTAAAGAGCCCTAACCTTTTTAGCCTTTCTTCATAGGAGTATCCTTCCATCCCCTTTACCATTTTGGTGGCTCTTCTCTGAACCTTTTCTAATAACTCTATATCCTTTTTAAGATACGGCGACCAGAATTGCACACAATATTCAAGGTGCGGTCTCACCATGGAATGATATAGAGGTATTATAATATCTTTTGTTTTATTTTCCATTCCTTTCCTTATGATACCTAGCATTCTATTTGCTCTCTTGGCTGCCGCTATACACTGGGCCAAGGGTTTTAACATGTTATCCACAATGATGCCTAAATCTTTTTCCTGGGTGGTGGTTCCTAATGTGGAACCTTGCATCGTGTAACCATAGTTTGGGTTGTTCTTCCCTAGGTGCATAACTTTGCACTTGTCCACATTAAATTTCATCTGCCATTTTGATGCCCAGTCTTCTAATTTATCAAGATCCTCTTGCAATTTTCCACAATCCTCTTGGGCTTTAACAACTTTAGTTTTGTCTCATCTGCAAATTTGATGACCTGGAAAGTGGAACAACGAGTGAGGTTATTTATGAATATGTCAAAAAGCAGCGGACCCAGCACAGATCCATGGGGTACACCACTATTCACCTTTCTCCATTGGGAAAATTGGCCATTTAGCCCAACCCTCTGCTTTCTATCTCTTAACCAGTTCTTGATCCACAGTAGTACACTGCCTCCTATCCCATGACTCTTTAGTTTTGCCAAAGGTCTCTGATGAGGGACCTTGTCAAAGGCTTTCTGAAAGTCCAGATACACTATATCAACCGACTCACCTTTGTCCACCTGTTTATTCACACTTTCAAAAAAACATAACAGATTAGTAAGACAAGATCTTCCTTGTCTAAAGCCATGTTGGCTGTATCCCATTAGGCCATGACTATCTACATGCTGAGTAATTTTATTCTTTATGATGGTTTCTACCATTTTTCCTGGTACTGACGTGAGGCTCACCGGTCTGTAGTTTCCCAATCACCCCTGGAACCCTTTTTAAAAATTGGTGTTACATTGGCGATCCTCCAATCTTCAGGTATTAAAGATGATTTTAATGATAGTTCACAGATTACTAATAGCAGGTCTTCAATCTCATATTTCAGTTCTTTCAACACCCTTGGATGTATACCATCCGGCCCAGGTGATTTGCTACTCTTCAGTTTATCTAATAGTTGTAATACATCTTCCCGATGGATCGATATTTCCTTCAATTCTTCCGCACCTTTAAATACCACTGCAGTCATGGGTAACATCCCTACATCTTCCTCAGTAAAGACTGAAGCAAAGAATTCATTCAGTCTCTCTGCTATCGCCTTGTCGCCTCTTAGTGCCCCTTTAACTCCTCTATCATCTAATGGACCAATTGACTCTCTCACAGGTTTTTTGCTGCGAATGTACTTGAAAAAGTCTTTATTTCGCGTTTTTGCTTCCACAGCAAGCTTCTTCTCAAATTCTCTCTTTGCCTGCTTTATCACTGCATTGCATTTGATTTGCCAGTGCTTGTACTGTTTCCAGGTTTCATCGTTTGGCTCTTTTTTCCATTTCCTGAAAGATGCTTTTTTGGCAACAGCCTCTCTGACCTCACTTTTAAACCATGCAGGCAGTTTTTTGGACTTCCTTCCACTTTTCTTAAAGCATGAAATACAGCTGGTCTGGGCTGCCAAGATAGTATTTTTCAACAATACCCAAGCTTGATGTACGTCTTTAACCTTTGCAACTGCTCCTTTTAGTTTTTTCTTAACTATTTTCCTCATTTTATCATAGTCTGCCTTTCGAAAGTTAAAAGGTAGTACTGTGGATTTCCGTACTATCCCTCCTCCACTAATTAAATCAAAGGCGATCATGCTATGATCACTATTGCCAAGTGGCCCCAACACCCTTCTCTTGCACTAGATCTGGTGTTCCACTACGGACCAGGTCTAATATGGCTTCCCCTCTGGTCGGTTCATGAACCAGCTGCTCCAAGAAGCAGTCATTTATGTCATCTAGGAACTTTATCTTCCTAGCATGTCCTGCCGTGACACTGACCCAGTCGATACCGGAGTAATTGAAATCACCCATTATTATTACTGCGCTGTAACGTTTGTTAGCTTCCTTGATTTCTTTGAGCATTTCATCATCCATTTGTTCATTCTGGCCCGGTGTTCGATAGTACACCCCCACTGCCATCGCTTTCCCCTTTTTACATGGAATTTCAATCCATAGAGATTCTACAGAAAATTTTGTTTCCTGCAAACTTTAATCATTTCTGACTCAATGCCCTCTCTAACAAAGCGCAACCCCTCCACCAATTTGATCAGCTCTATCATGACAATATAGTTTGTACCCAGGTATCAGTGTCCCACTGGTTGTCCTCCTTCCATGTCTCTCATATTCCAATCATATCTAACCTCTCATTTAGTGCTATATATTCTAACTCTCCCATCTTAGTTTTTAAGACTTCTAGCATTGCACATCAGTGAACTAGAAAAAAACGGGACATGAGCTAATCAACTTTGAATAGGGGCTTCACGTATAAAGAAGTGACATTTTGCACTTGGGGCTCAAAAATCCAAAGGAACAATACATGAAGGGTGAAACAGTGATTTACATCAAACAGGTGTCACAGGCTTGATTAAAATAAAAATTTCAAACACATTTTGATACATTGCCTAGATTGAAACTCTTTGGCATGATGCAAGTAATACAGATGAGTGTTAGCAGTGAATCTGAGATCATACTCCACATAGCCTGAGGGCTTAGGAGTAAGGTTTATGACCGTCATGGTATGTGCAAAACAAACTCATTTGGAGAGATTGCCCATATAATCATAGTCCATGCTTACCTGATATATTGCATATCTCAAAAAAACACCCCCCCCCCCAAAAGTACTTTACAATAAAAGAGGCTCTTGTATTCTAAAAACAAAGAGCCAAAAATAAAAAAAACTCACTCTCATGACAGGAAGGGTAAAAGTCTCTCCGATTTAGAAGTTTTATGTTTCTTTCTTTGAAAAATCCATTGCCTTAGAAAGTCTTTAGACACAAAAATTTGTTTAATTTAATCCCTGCATTTGTAATTTCTCATATCAATAATGGGAATGCTTACTGGCACAGGTTAACAAAGGCACCAAAACAACTATAATGCCTGAAAATAGAATCATGTGACACCATTATTGAAAACTCATCACTGGCTTCCAGCTCTTTGGCATATTAAATTCAAGACTGAATTCCTGTTTTTTCAAGCACTACATTCAGAAGTTTCCTTATATCTATCTGTCTATATCAATTCCTTCTAGCTCCTCACATACTTTGAGATCATGTGATCAGAACATGTTCATGGTTCCATCTGTTTCCACTGGGAGTTGATGTTAGGAAACAGACTGTCATCGATTCAAGGCTAGAGCTAAGGTTTGGCTATTTGGGAGGCAGATGAAGGGACTGAGCAGCTGAGGTCTGTGATATTTCCTTTTATAATACAAATAAGACGACAAACAAGCAATGTATTAACGGCTGCTGTCTGGACATTTTTATTTTTATCTGTATCTCATTTTTAAAAATATTAAGCTAAACTGCATCTTAGAGTGACCAGATCTGAATCCCAAGGTTGCCATATTCGCAACCGGGGAGCTGACAACAGCTAGATGGATGCTGGGGTGCAATAGGGAGAAATGAGGAAATGGCGACTCAGTGCAGCTCAATGGCAAGAACTCATTTGGAATAATGTGTCCAATTCTGGAGACCGTACCTTTATATACATACAGAGGAGACGCAGACTGAGGTGCAGAGTCTGCAACCTAAGCCGTAGGAGCACGGTTTCCATTTCTACAATTAGGGGTCCTTTTAAGTGTTAAAAAAATCAACGTTCAATAGTGATTCCACTGCTGCGAGGTTAGCTTTTCCAGTTTAAGTTTTATGTACTGCAAATACTAATGAAAAGTCGCTTTACTGCAGTTTACAACATAACATCCAAAAATCTTACAGCAAGAAAACAAGATGTACATACCTCAAAAAGCAGAAAAAAAAAAGAAATATGCCATTAATTAAAAACTATAACCCCAGTCAATACACTAAAGGCTGGTGGAGGAGTAGCCTAGTGGTTAGAGCAACAGCCTAGCACTGGCACTCCTTGTGACCTTGGGCAAGTCACTTTACCCTCCATTGCCTTGGAAGAAGAGGCCTGGTAATCTGTTCCAGGGACTACTGGGTTTTCTTGGCAGCAGCCTTGCACAGACTGCATGCATATTTCCCTGCTCAGGAAGGAGTTTTACTTGCAAAGTGTGTGCACATTCATTAGTGTCCTTTCATTTACGATGTACACAAAGGAAGGCATTAGGTACTACCCCTCAATGCAGGGAGGTGCACAAAAGCCCATAAGACTTAATACAAAATATCTATTAAACACTGGGGGAGGGGGGATGTTCAGTGGCAGCAGCCAGCCATTTTAGCTTTCAGTTTGCCCCGATATTCAATACCAGGGCCATATCCGGGCCCTGGCATGGAATATCCGGGTTGCCCAGATTGTGATTTTGCTATACAGTCAGTGGTAATATTCAGCTGCTGGCCAGGATTGCAATTCTGCTGTCCTAACTTTAGCCAGTTAGGCTAACCAGGCAGCAGATCAATGTCACCGCTGACCTGTTAACCCACAGTGCCACTCTGGTTCCACCCCCGGAATAGTCCAATGTTACTTGTTTAGCAGTGGGACGGGTTAGTGCTGCTGAATATCCCAGTGAGCAGCATTTGTTTGCAGGTCTGTAAATCACGTAAATGCCTTTGAATATCACCCCCCCCCCCACCCCACACACAGGCATTTAACTCCTGGTCAGAGGTGGAGTAAACCATTAGTTCTAGTGTTAGTAAAGATTGAGGTGCCAGTGTCTCTGTGGTGCCACCATGGATTTACCTGCAACTTATTCTGGATTGTGTACCTCTCCCAGGCATCAGTGTAGTTTGCCTTTCTACTTTGGGGGGGGGGGGGTGGAGAAAGAGGTGCAAAGGGTAAGGAAGCCATACTGACAAGGGGAGCAAGGTAGCAGATCACCATTAGTCCCTGCAACATTATTTTTTGGGGGGGGAAGAGTTATGCCCAGATCCACCATGTAGCACCCAGAATTGATGGAGCTGTGGGGCAGATTCATAGCACAGCAACTTCTGGGACCCTAGGACCCCACATTACAGTCCACCAGACCCCTCTCAGCCAGCCAGCCAGAGAATTCCAATTCCCCACTCCCACCTAGAGGATCCTAGACTCTGCCTGGGGATCCGACGGCAAGGCACCCCCTCTATGTTCTCCAACCCACTCCTGGATGTGCCCACGCCTTCCACCATGCCGGCCTCCTCTCCAGAGGACTTGGCATACCCTATACCCTAAATTTCTCCAAAAGATCGCGGCACCCCTGGGGCTGTCACTGGAAGACAACCCCGACCCTAGAAATGAGGTTCCGGGGATCCTAAAATTCTGGAACCCTACAGGACTATAGTGGCAGTCCCAATACATCAAGTGCTCCTGGAATGCAGGGAGCGCCTCTGGCAGTCCCCCACATCTACCCTGGCGACCACCAAGTGATTTGACCTGAAATACCAGGTCTGATCCATACATGGCTTTGACAAACCACAACTTCCCCACCAGTCCATTGTGGTCGAATCTGCTCTGAAGCACAACAAAACTTCACACTCTCAGGCCAAAGCACCTCTGGGAAAAGACCCGTGCACCTTGGACGGGGTTGGGAAAAGGGTCTACCAGGGTGCCATGCTCAATGCAAGAATTGCTGCCCATCAGTTCCAGATGGTGATGTACCACAATACCCTCATCACCAAGGCTAGAGATGCCCTAGATTCATTAACCCTGGAAGCTTGCGACACTCTTGGGTCCATCCTTCAAGACTTTGGGGGACTGTGGGAAGCACTTCATCAGATCATCCTTTGATGCTTTTGAAACTGCCTCCAGAACCACAGGAACAGCAATCACCGCCGGGTGCGTAGCATGGGTTAAGAGCGTCTGACCTCCATGAGGACATGCATGAATGCATAGCGAATGCCCCCTGCACAGGGGACAGCCTCTTCGGCAGCAAGGTCAAGGAGACAGTGGATGGTCTAAAACAGGGATCACCAACCTCCAGAGGGCCGCGGGCCGCACAGCCGACTACCGGGAGCCTCGCGGGCCGCACCCCCTTCTCCCCGCCCCCGCGAAAAAAAACAAACGCAAAATTATGGTGTTGCTGGTGGCTGCAGTCTGGGTGGCTGTCATGCTCTTCACAAAGAGAGCGGACTGGCGTTGGAGCGCAGACGACACGTGGGTAAACTCCTGCTTCTTCTTGACCGCTTCCATCTTGGCGTACTCTGGGTGGACGGACTCGAAGTGGCGCTTCACATTGTAGTCCTTCAGAACGCCAACGGTCTTCTGACAGATGACACACAGCGCACGATCCTTGTGCAGCATGAAGAAGAGCTTGTTCCACTCAGGGTTGAAGCTGCGGGCCGCACGTAATGTTAACCGGGGTAGAGCCTCGCGGGCCGCACGAAGGGACCTCGTGGGCCGCATGCGGCCCGCAGGTTGGTGACCCCTGGTCTAAAAGAAGACTGCACGACACTGCAGACCCTCTCCAATGAAAGACTCACCCGCCAGCGACCCCAAAAGAGAAACAACTCGCAAACAGTACTACCCAACACGGAAATATAGTTCTTCCAAAATCTGTTTATTAGTATCATATAATACAACAACAAACAAAACATCCAAACAATGTCCATTCGTATACAATGGCACCTCCCAGGTAGGGCTGTGTCTTGTCCACCAGCCTGGGAGTATAACGGCATCAAAAAAACTGAACACAGATCCACACCAAGTGATCCCAAATTCCCCCCCCCCCCCCCCAAGAACCAGAATCACCACAATATTACCATATCAAGGAGCAACACTCCCCCCAACCTACCCCACCTTGAGCACTTCACTGCGGATTCTAGGCCCCAGCCGCTGAATATAAGGCATCCAGACTAACAAAAAGGTGGCCCATCTCCGGGGGTGCAGCTGCGCACTCCTCCGTTCCATAAGCATAAACTGATGCAGGCTGTTGCGCCATTCGCAGAACGTGGTGCCCGTAGGTTCCCTCCATCGGTGAAGAATAGGGCCCTTACCCACCAGACAGGCCTTCCGTACCAATATTCTCTCCCATCTTCCCTTGGGGTGGAGTGGTCCCATCTGATCCAGTATTACCAACAGTCCCGTCCAGCAGACCCACTGCTGTAACAAGCCACTAAGATACTCCCCAATGCGCAACCAGTACCGGTGAATAAGGGGGCAACCCCACCACATATGACCCAGGTCCGCTAAGGAACATGAACATTTGGGACACCCCCCATAAGTTGTAATACAGCTTCTCAGCGCTCGCCTCGGAGAAAAGTGGGCTCGCATAATGCACTTAAACTGAATCTCACGCCACCGGGCCCCCTCCACCAATTGCGCAATCCGACCCAGCGCGTCCCGGACAGAGCCTGGGGGTATCTCCCGGCCCAGTTCTCTCGCCCAGGAATGCTCCACCGCCGAATAGTCAGGAGGCGGATCAAGTAGATCCAACCGCTTCTTTAACATAGCTATGGTCGGGGGAGACTCCATCCCTAGGGCAAAAAATTCAAGAATCCTCGCCGAGTGCTCCACATGCAATTCGCGCCCTGACAACGATCCGACATAATGAGACAGTTGCGCGTAAGCGAAAACAGCCCTCCCAGGATCCAAGCCATATTCCCCACAAAGTACACCCAAAGCCTTACATCTCCCATCCTGATCCACCACGTGCCCAATGCGCTTTATCCCCGATGATTCCCAGTGCCGAAAGGAAACTGAGTCGGAGCCTGGTGTGAAACAAGCGTTGCCCCGTAGAGGCAGCCAGCTGGAAACCTCAGGGTTGCGCCCCCAACATTTATTTATCTGTTGCCACGTACACCGTGTCACCTGTATCAAGACACTACCTGTCAGGTGAACCAGAAGAGCTATGCGCTTCAAATGTAACACCGCATCCAGAGTTTGCGGTGCCACAAAAGCCTCCTCTAAGTCTCGGGGTGTATAAACCTCAGTATCCCCCAGCCAGTCGGCAAGGTGTCGGGCCTGACAGGCCAATGTATACTTCCAAAGATCTGGAACCCCAACTCCTCCCGAGTTCCACCCCCCTCTCATCCTGGCCAACGGTATGCGTGCTCTAGCGCCCTTCCAAAGAAACCCACGAATTTCCCGCTCGAGACGCCACAGGTCACGTCTCAATAACCACACCGGGAGTGTTTGCATCCAGTAAAGCACTCTGGGGAGAACTACCATCCCCAAGGCAGCTACTCTACCCAATAGGGACAGCGGAAGGGGTGCCCAAGCCAGTAATTGCGCTCGGAGCTTGGAAAAAACTCGCTCAAAATTTACTTTATAAACCAGGGAAGGCGTCCTGGTCAGCAAAATACCTAGGTAAACAAAGGACTCGGCGGCCCAGCGAAGCGGGAAACTCCCTTGCCAGCTCTTTTAACCGTCCACCCACATCCAAAGCCTCCGACTTGTCCAGATTAAGACGTAGGCCTGCAAATCTGCCATAGAGGGAAAACTCCTCCAGCAGCCGGGACAGCAATTGTTGGGGCCTCGTAAGATGAACCAGCATGTCATCTGCAAAGGCAGCCACTTTGAACTCATGTACCCCAATACGTACGCCACAAATACCCGAGGACTCCTCTATCCTCCGTATTAGCGGATCTAAAGTCAACACAAAGAGCAAGGGGGAAAGCGGGCAACCCTGGCGCGTGCCCCTTTCCAGTCTAAAGTTATCCGATATCATCCCATTACAGAGAATTCCAGCTGTAGGGTCCGCATAGAGCAACTCCATCTTACAAAAGGAGTCCCCTAGCCCATAGTAAGGCAAAAGGCACTTCAGATAATCCCAATGCACCTGGTCGAACGCTTTCTCCGCGTCAAAACTAACTAACAACGAAGGCAAATCCCTTTCACGCACCCACTCAAGAGATGCCAATATTTTCCGCAGGTTGCGCACGGCATCTCCCCCCTTAACAAAGCAGACGTGTGATTTATGCACCAAATCCCCCAAAACAGAGGCAAGTCTATCCGCCAAAACCTTAGCCAGCACTTTCAGGTCAAAATTCAACAGAGAGATGGGCCTATAGGACGACGCTTGGGTGGGATCCTTACCTGGTTTAGGTATTAAAGTGATGTACGCATGATTAGTGCCCCATTCAAAGGTCCCCTGTGCCACTCTACGGTGATACATCGCCACTAGCGTTGGGGGCACAAGATCCCAACAGTTTATAAAACTCTGCCCCAAACCCATCAGGGCCTGGAAATATAGTTCTTACTGCATCCACAACAATGGCTATCAAAAAAAAAAAAAAACAAACAAACAGCGTTACCAAACCTACACAAAAACAATTCACAGCAAAGAGATGGAAAGCAGCAGAAACCTCATTCCTCCTCTGCTTCCAAGGCTACCCTGGTTTTTTGACCATCTGAGCACAAAGGCCACTGCAGTGAGGGGGGGCAGACATTTAAACTGACCACTGGGTGCTCAAGATCATCCGTATGGGACTTCGCATTCGCTTCCAAAAGCACCCACCCTCAGCACCACCCAGAAGGGCGACACCAGGGCAGCACCTCCCGTACCTGCTCAGGGAGACTCAGCACCTCCTACTATTAGAAGCCATAGAAAATCGATCCCACCTTCCCAGCTCAACCAAGGTTTCTACTCGCGTTGCTTCCTCGTGCCAAAGATGTCAGGGGGCTGGCGCTCCATCCTCAACCTCAGGCTTCTCAACAAACAGGTCCAAAAGGAGAAATTCCAAATGCATTCATTCAGAACCATCCTTCCCCTCATCCAAGACAACAAATGGCTCGCATCCCTGGACCTCCAGGATGCATAAACTCACGTTCCCCTCCACCCCTCCCAGAGGCAATTCCTACACTTCATGGTGGGCGACTGACACTACCAGTAGAAGGCACTACCCTTCGGCCTCTCCTCCACACCCAGAGTCTTCACGAAGTGCACAGCAGTGGCCACTGCTCACCTACGCAAGGCCGGCATCTGCATCTTCCCATACTTAGATGACTGGCTGATTGCGGCGCATTCACAAAGGGAAGCACAGGAAGCCCTTCACGCCATGGCGGCCCTCCTATAGTCCTTGGGGCTTCTCATCAACCACAAGAAGTCACAGACTGAACCCACACAAACGCTGGAATTCATAGGTGCCCTGATACACACCACACAGTCCAAAACCTTTCTACTGCCCCAAAGAGTGGACAAGATCACCACTCTGGCAGCCCACATTGCAGAGGTAACCACGACCTCGGCACGTGTCCTCCTACGCCTCCTCAGCCATATGGCAGCAGCCACCCATGTCATCACACATGCCAAACTCCACATGCACCAACTTCAATGCCAGCTCTGCCGCCACTGGAACCAGCACAGGCAGCCCCTACAACACAGGATCCCCGTGGACACCCAGGCCAAGAGAACCCTCTGGTGATTGTGGACAAGGCAAAACTTAACCAAGGGATGCCCACTATGACCACCACAAACCCACATCACCCTCACCACCGATGCATAGAAGAGGGGATAGGGGGTGCTCACCCTTGACCTCTGCATGAGTCACGGCTCCACATCAACCTACAGGAACTCTGAGCCATTGGGAACACCCTGCGAACCTTCCAAGCATGGATCAGGGGCAGGAACATCCTGATTCAAATGGACAACCAGGTGGCCATGTTCTACATCAACAAGCAAGGGGGCACAGGCTGACGCCACCTGTGCAGGGAGGTACACAGGATCTGGACCTTTGCCATCTCAATAGGGGTACACCTCCAGGCCTCTTATCTACCCGGACAACACCACCACACTGGCATACAACCTCAGCCAACAACTTGCGCTCTATGAGTGGTTTCTGAAACCCTCCATCGCGTCACACCTCTTCCGCCTCTGGGGGCACCCAACAATGGACCTTTTCACCAATGAGGACAACTCCTAGTGTCAGGCCTTCTGCTCCAGGCAGTCGTCCTAACACAGGACAGTGGCAGATACATTCTCAGTCAACTGGGGCTCAAACCTGCTACGCCTATCCACTGACTCCACTCATTGCCAAGGCACTCCTAAAGATCATGCAAGATAGGGCAAAAGTCATTTTCATTGCCTCCTTCTGGCCCAGGCAGTCATGGTTCCCACTACTCCTAAAACTATCCCATCAGGCATCTGCAACTACCTGCTCACCCAGGACAAGGGATGGACACTCCATCCCAACTTGAAATCGTTGGCACTCACCGCGTGGATATTGAGCAGGCAACCCTAAGGCCTTAACTGCTATCACAAGATGTCATGGAGGTCCCCTGGCAGCCAGGTGGCTGGCAACCCAAAGATCCTATGCTGCAAAATGGGACAGATTCAGCGCATAGTGTGAGGCTCACCAGCAAAACCCATTCACCTGCCCCACCCCAGCACTCCTGCAATACCTCAAGACTCACCTGAGCGCCATACCATGACAAAGTCGACGGAAAACTGGTCTTGAATCTTCCACTGGTGGCCCACTTCATGTGTGGCCTCAACCACCTACATCCCCCCATGAAGCTTCCAACACCAGGGTGGGATCTCAACACCGTCCAACAACAACTTACAGGGCACCTGTTTGAACCCCTGAGCGGGCCACTCTGAAGACCCTCTTCCTTGTGACCATCACATCGGCACGACGCATCAGTGAGCTGCAAGCCCTGGTCAACTACGCTCCCTACAAGCAGATCCATAATGACCAGGCCATCCTCTGGACCCACCCCAAGTTCCTCCCCAAGATGGCATCGGCGTTTCACATTAACCAAGCTATCATTCTACCCAGCTTCCACCCGGAAACACACGACACTGAGGAGGAACGCCGCCTCCACATGCTGGACTGCACACGTGCCCTCAGGACCTACCTCGACTGAACACAGGCCATCCATAAGAGATCACAACTGTTCACTGCCTATGACCCAAACAGGCCAGGCGCACCGGTGACCAAATGGACTTTATCCAGGTGGCTATCCAACTGCATTGCATACTGTCACATCCGTGCGGATGCCCATCCGTGGTAAAAGGTACACACGCACCAACTGCGGGCTATGGCAGCCTCCCTGGTGCACCTGCATGTCGCAGCCCCGGCGGACATCTGCAATGTAGCCACTTGGGCCTCCATCCATACCTTTAAACACTACTGCCTCGACTGCCCACTGAACGTCTCCACATCCTTTGGACAGGCAGTCCTACGCACAGTGGAGCAGCAGCCATATAATGCCGGGGGTCATAGCCTACCTCCCTCCCCCGAGACCATCGCTACCTCTGAACTCATCCCTCGAGACCGCGTTACCGTTGTTAACTATACACGCCACTGCCATTGGTCTGCGCTGCTGCTACTGTTACTGACTTGCACTTGTTGGCTGGTTTACTTGCACTATTATCCTGCACCATCATTGGTTTGACTTGCACTAGTGTTGACTTCCTGTTGTGTTGCCAGCAGCCCTTATGGCTGCCCCCTCGGGTTTTGTTCCAGTGTTTTTCGTTTCACAGTTGGTATACAGTTTAAGTGACATATTTATAGTCTTTAATAGATCTCATGGTTATAGCAGATCAGCTACAGCCTTCGTGACTCCATATCTAGTCTTTCAAAACTCTAGTCATGGCCTCTCCTTTCGCAGGCTCTCCCCTACCACAGCTCCCTCGGATGTGGGAGGAACCTCTACTCATATCAGCACGTCTACAGACTCCCCACTTCATCCCTGCTTGGGAGTCACCTATGCGTGGCTGACTTATAATGCTTGTTCATGGAGAAAGTGAGGTTACTTACCATAACAGGGGTTCTCCGTGGACAGCAGTATGAGTCAGCCACACCATCTCGCCCTCCTTGTCGAGCCTGCTTGGCTGGGAAACCACTTAGGCAGGAAGGGTCGGGACCAGACACAGGAAGGGGAAGGCAGGGAGCTCAGAGGAATTTAAAAAACAAACAACGAATTTAAATTCCTCTTTGCTATTGGGAGAGCTACTCCGGTCCCAAGGGATGACATACCTATGCATAGCTGACTCATACTGCTGTCCACAGAGAACCCCCATTACAGTAAGTAACCTCACTGTCTGTACCTCTGTCAACAGAGGGCAGGGCAGGGCAATAGAGTGCAAAGAACTGGGTAACCCTGGCTTTTACTTTGCACAGTGATGGTATCAAAGGGGGTGAACCCCACTTTATAATACATCCCTAAGCATTCCTTGTGTTATACAGCTTAAACCCTATTAAAGTGCACAGTGACCTGATGCAGACTTGTAGCAGAAGCCTAATTAAGTGTGGCCATTGTTTTGTTGCTGGGTAGATTTCAGGGAGCCGTTGTGCCTGGTCAGAAGATGTGGGGGGATGTGAGTGACAGTTGGTTTACATACATTCTATCTTTAGCATTGTGGCTTTTTCCTGATAGGCATCAGGCAAAAAAAGTCAGAAACAGAAATAAATGGAAGAAAGGCAGGAAAAAATGCTGACGTGTACATATAGGTTTCCAGTAGCTATAGTCTTCTGTGAAAAACAGGAAGCACCTGTATCCAAGAAATGTATATAACTGGAAAGACAGAAATAGTCAGTGGATAAGAGATCAATAAACAGATGGAAGAATTTCATTTGTCAGCGAGTAACCTGACATAATAATCCTTTGTCTCTTAGCCCAGATTCTATTTAAGACAAATAAGAGAAAATATTTTTTCACTCAACGTGTAATCAAACTCTGGAATTCGTTACCGGAGAATGTAGTAAAAGCTGTTAGTGGTGCAACACAACGAAAGCAACTGTCACGTCTAAAAAAACGGAACCCAGTCCAGAGACGTGATAATGTGGAATAACAGAGTTTTAATATAACCAATCGGCAACCCGACACAGGCCGTGTTTCGTAATCCTTCATCAGGGGTTTGTCTAAAAATGTGCTAAAAACAAATATATAAAATACATAAAACAACATGTAAGAACAGATGTATCAATACATATTAAAAATAAAAATACAAATTGTATAAACATCAATGAATAAAATAAAAGAAACAGAAATGCCATATTGTATATAACTAAAAAATGAATATATAAAAAGTTATATATATAGTGGAGTGACAATAAAACAGCAAAACAAGGATGTGACAAAAAACCATAAATACCTCTTCTAAAGAGCATTAGACACAAGGTCTGGTAACTCGTAACTTATAAGAGGTCTGTACTCTATATAAAAGAACATAATAAATATGAATATGAGAATATACAATAAATAAATAAATATACATTAAAACCATTTAAAGAAAAAATAGAAAGTGGGAAATAATACAAAGTTGCGTTTTTGCATGTTATGTGGGAAAGAGGACGAAAACATCACATGAAATAGCAGGAGTGAGTGAGTGGAGAAAGCAATAATTGTAGCTAAGCACTGGAGCTACTATGAATAATGAATTGCATCTAAAACGAATGTCTATTAAAAAAATGTAGAAATCTAATCTAAAAATGAAACAGCTAAAACCATAATATATAAAATTGAAACTAAAAGGACATATTACTTAAAAAAGTAGCTAAAAAGTGTGCATGTAGAGAAGCGTTGGGAAAAAGATTTACTCAATCATCGCGGCCATTAGCACTGTGTAAAAGGTTATTTTGTATTCTAATTATAGACATACAATAAAACGATGCTGTCACCGTACTGAAAAAGACGTGGGCAGCGCACAAAAAAGATTTGCTTAAGAATCTTATATTAGAGACCCTCTCAAATGAAGCTAGAACATCGTAGTAAAAAGTATTTCTAAAAAAGGGTTTCTTAAAAACGAAGGGGCCGTTATCAAAAGGAGTAATCTTATAAGAAACAACGTATATAATAAGAGTACCGTTTTAAAATAACATTGCATAACAAACGAAACGGAAAGAGTATAAAAATTATGTACATCTTATCAAAAAGTGCAAAAAAAGTATCAATAGCATCTAGTGACTGAGTTGCACAAGTTTAAAAATAATAATTTTTTGGAAAAACAATTTTTAAGAAACCGTGAAAAACATGATCTCGTGAAGAGAAAAACTGATGTAAAATATATACAGTGCAATCCCACCAACAGATATGTCAAACGAAAGCAAAAAGAAAAACCTGATTAAATCCATAACATCAATACCTTGTACTGCGGGAGCTCCGCTCATTCAATTGTCAGAATGAAAACTAATGCTGGAGGACGCCCGCACATGCGTAAAAGCAGCCTGCAGGGGGCGGAGTGAATCAAGACGTGGGAAATAAATTACCAAACTGAATTGTTGTTATTTAAAACTCAGCAATAAAATAAAAAAACAAGTGTCCAAAATATAAAAATATTACAACTTCTTATGAAAGAAGTGTAAAATGAAAACTTGTGTGATACAAAAATATATATCAAAAAGGTATGTTGTCCTTTATGGTGCAATCAATCTCAAACCTCCATCATACAATGACTGTTAATGGTAACAACACAAAGAAGTCATTGATCAATAGCCAGTGGGCTTGGTGACTCGAATCTCAATCAATCAACTACCTGCTTCCATTCATTTATTTTCGGGATCCGCCTGCCTGAGAGAAGACACAAAAAGAACTCTTCCCTCCGTGCTTTCCTAACCAGGGCTCCACAAATCAAACAGGGAACTTTACTTGAGCACAGTAGGTTGCTGAACTCTGTAACCATCTCAGGTTCAGAAACTGCTAACACCTAATCAGGAGTTAGTGGGCCTGTTTCCCGAGTGCAGTTGAAGCCTGCATAAAAGGCTCCTGTGCCCTGCCCTTTTGAGGCTTTCCTAACCAGGGCTCCACACATCAAACAGACAGCTGCGAAACCAGCTGGTACTTGGTAGATCTCTCTCTTTTGCTTTAACAGATACCTAAGCTCCACAAACAGAACAATGGCTGGGAAAAATCGTATTGCTAGAGCTGTTGCCCCCGTTACAGCTTCTGCCTCGGTCCAGACAGAGGTCCTAACGCCAGTTGAAGAACCGGTTCCATGTGCAGGGTGCCTGCATGCTGAAGCTCTGAGGAAACAGGTGGAGGAACTCAGAGAGGAGGTGGCGAGGCTGAGGAGCATTCAAGACAGTGAGAAGTACATTGATGAGATGCTTCTTGCAGCAACCAGGCTCTCCAGCACAGGAGAAGATGGGTGCCAACAGAATGTCGATGGTTGGACAAAAGTCACCAGAGCCTGCAAAATCACCAATCCAACTTCTCCAGCCCTTGAATTGAAGAACCATTATGCAGCCCTGGAAGTGGAGGAGGTGAAAGCATCCCTGGAAAGGGAAGAACCGGAGTTCAAGTACCCCATAGTTGCGGAATCAGTGACCAGAAGGAAACAAAGGGTAGTGGTGGTTGGAGACTCTCTTCTGAGGGGTACTGAGGCGTCCATCTGCCGACCAGACTTGATGTCCAGAGAGGTATGCTGTCTGCCTGGTGCCAAGATCCAAGATGTTACGGAAAGTTTGCCGAGACTCATCAAGCCCACTGACTATTACCCAATGTTGCTAATCCATGTTGGGAACAAATGATACTGCCAGGTATACCTCGGAACGTATCAAAAGTGACTTCATGGCTCTGGGACAGAGGGTGAAGCAGGTAGGTGCACAGGTGGTGTTCTCTTCAATCCTCCCTGTTGAGGGTAAAGGCCAAGGCAGAGAGGCTCGCATCCTGGAGATGAATGCATGGCTGCGTAGATGGTGTCTTAGAGAGCGTTTTGGTTTCCTAGACCATGGGATGCTGTTCCAAGGGTTGCAGAGCAGAGATGGCATCCATCTGTCCAAGAAAGGTCAACGCATCTTTGGTAGTAGACTGGCTAATCTACTGAAGAGGGCTTTAAACTAGATTCGTTGGGGATGGGTGAAGAAAGCCCCCAGGTAAGTGAAAGCCCCCAGGTAGGTGATACATTAAATACCTTTATGGAAATGGGTAACAGGGGTAACATATGGAAAGCAGTGTGTATTAATGCCCGTAGCATGGGAAATAAGATCCCTGAAGTTGAAGCTTTGGTGGGAGTGGCTGACTTGGATTTAGTGGCAGTTACAGAAACATGGTACACAGAAAACCATGACTGGGATGTAACTATACTTGGCTATACTTTATTCAGAAAGGACAGGGTAGGAAGAAGGGGAGGAGGAGTGGCACTATATGTAAAAACTACTATTAAAGCTTTGGAATTAGAGCTTAAAAGGGAGAGAGGAGGCATTGTGGGTTAAACTAGAAAGAGGGAAAGAGAAATCTATTTGCATTGGTGTGATATACAGACCTCCCTCACAAGAGGAAGAGGTGGACAGAGTTAATTGAAGACATACGCAGCATTGCTAGGAAAGGGGAAGTGCTACTGCTAGGAGATTTCAATATGCCAGATGTTGATTGGCACATTCCTGCTGCAGTATCATCTAGAAGTAAGGAGATCCTGGATTCTCTACAGGGAGAACTATTCAGGCAATTGGTAAGACCCCACACGTGAAGGGGCCATACTGGACTTGGTGCTTACCAATGGTGAAAGTTTTTCTGATGTTGTAGTGGGAGATCATTTTGCATCCAGTGATCACCAGATGGTGTGGTTCAGTATTAGGACTAGGGCTGTTAGAATCCATTCCAAGGTGAAGATCTTAGACTTTAGGAAGACTAACTTTGTGAAGATGGGCCAATACCTCAGGGAGTCGTTAGTGGGATGGGAACAGCTGGGGGATGTAGAAAAACAGTGGGCAAAACTGAAAGGGGGTATTTTAAAGGCAACCAAACTTTTTGTTAAAATGGTAAATAAAGGCAAAAGGAACAGGAGACCGCTATGGTTTTCGAAGGAAGTAGCTGAAAAAGTGAAGAAAAAGAGGGAGGCCTTCATGAAATACAAGAAATCACAGAGAGAGGAAGACAGGCATCTGTATTTGGAAAAACTTAGCAAAGTAGTCAAGAAGGCAAAGTAGTCAAGTAGGCAAAGTAGTCAAGAAGGCAAAGATTCAAAAGGAGGAGGAAATAGCCAATGCAATAAAATGGGGGGGGATAAGACATTTTTCAGATATATTAGTGAGAAGAGGAAGAGCAAAAGTGGTATTGTCAGACTCAAGGGTGCAAGGGGGGAATATGTAGAAGCTGATGAGGATAAAGCGGAATTGCTTAACAAATATTTTTGTTCTGTGTTCACAGATGAAGAACCAGGAGCAGGACCTCAGAAAACACCCACAAATAAGAACAGAAGCGAGGGACATCTTGAACAATTTTCAGAAGACTGTGTTCGTGAGAAACTAGCTCAACTTAAAGTAGACAAAGCGATGGGACCGGATGGGATACACCCTAGAATACTGAGGAAACTTGGGGACGTTCTAGCAACTCCACTGACTGACCTTTTCAATGCCTCGTTGGAGTCGGGAGTGGTGCCAAAGGACTGGAGAGAGGCTCATGTGGTGCCTTTACACAAAAGCAGAAGTAAGGATGTGGTTGAAAACTACAGGCCGGTTAGTTTAACTTCAGTGGTGAGTAAATTATTGGAAACGCTGCTGAAAGAGAAAATAGTGAGGTTTCTGGAGTCCAGCGGATTACAGGATCCGAGGCAGCATGGATTCACCAGAGGCAGGTCTTGTCAGACAAATCTGATTGATTTCTTTGACTGGGTGACCAGGGAGTTGGACCGAGGGAGAGCTCTAGATGTGGTGTATTTAGATTTCAGTAAAGCCTTTGACACTGTTCCTCACAGGCGACTTATAAACAAACTGAGCACCCTAGGGATGGACCCTAAAGTTACTGCTTGGGTTAGAAATTAGTTGGGTGGGAGGCGACAAAGAGTACAAGTAAATGGAGCTCACTCTGAGGAGAAGGATGTTACCAGTGGTGTGCCCCAGGGATCTGTCCTTGGTCCGATTCTTTTTAACATCTTTGTTAGTGATATAGCGGAAGGGCTGTCGGGTAAGGTTTGCCTCTTTGTGGATGATACCAAAATCTGCAATAGAGTAGACACCCAGGAGGAGGGATCTAGCTAAGCTTGAAGAATGGTCTAGAATTTGGCAGCTGGGATTTAATGTTAAAAAATGTAAGGTCATGCATTTGGGCTGCAGCAATCCAAGGGAGCAATACAGTATAGGAGGTGAAGTACTTTTGTCCACTAAAGAAGAGCGGGACCTAGGCATGGTTGTGTCTGATGATCTTAAAGTAGCTAAACAGGTAGAAAAGGTGACGGCAAAAGCTAGAAGGAGGCTTGGGTGCATACGGAGAGGAATGGCTAGCAGAAAAAAGGAGGTGATAATGCCTCTGTATAAGTCTTTGGTGCGACCTCATTTGGAGTATAGTGTGCAATTCTGGAGACCGCACCTTCAAAGGGATGTGAACAGGATGGAGTCGGTGCAGAGGGTTGCTACTAAAATGATTAATGGGCTTCATTATAAAGCATATGAGGACAGACTGAAGGATCTTAATATGTACACCTTAGAGGAAAGGCGGGATAGAGGTGATATGATTGAGATGTTTAAATACCTCCGTGGCATAAATGTTCAGGGAGAGAGCCTCTTTCAATTGAAAGCAAGTTCTGCTACGAGGGGACATGGGATGAGGGTGAAGGGAGATAGATTCAGGAGTGATATGCGGAAATATTTCTTTATGGAAAGAGTAGTGGATCCGTGGAATAGTCTCCCAGTGGAGGTGGTAGAGATGAGGACAGTAACTGAATTCAAAAAAGCATGGGACCAACACAGAGGATCTCTAAAGGTAAAAAGTGGACTGTTGTAGTTGTTGTTATGGAAGGACAGACTAGATGGGCCTTGTGGTCTTTTTCTGTCATCATGTTTCTATGCTGACGGTGCCCTTTTTAATCCAGTGAATAATTTTCACCCATAAATCCAAAATAGTGAAAACACACTTATCTTGATAAAGATGATATTCCTAATCAGAAACCCGCTAAAATCCAAATATAAGTCCACAACCTTTATGGTGCGGCTGTGCACAAAGAAGGGGGGAGGGGGGGAGTCTGCACCAAAAACCTGATAAAAAAGGACTAATGAAACGATTACTAAAAAAAATAAAAATATAAAAAGTATATCAAATTACATTAAACGTGTGTTAAAAAATTATGGATCAAAGAAAAACAGATAAATCAGTGTCTAAATTCAGCCCATTGGGGGACAATGAATCTAATAAAAAATATATATATCTCTGTTCAAGTCTCAGGATGGTTTTGTTCAAATCACCACCTCTCCAATTCATTTTGACTTTCTTAATGACAAAGAATCTAAGATCCATGATTTTATGATTATACTCTTGCCAATGGAGAGCTAGAGGTTTATCAGTTAAACCTCTTAATGCAGCTCTTGTGTTCAACAATTCTGGTTCTAATACTCCGCGTGGTCTTGTCTACATAATTTCCTACAAGGGCATTGAATAACATATATAACACTGCTAGATTCACAATTGGAAAAATCAAGATAGAATTTATGTTGCATAAACGGATGAATAAAAATATTTTTTACTGATAGAGAATTTAAACACACAGAGCATTTTCCACATTGGAAACGTCCCTTGTATTTGGACAGAAAGTTTCTTTCTGTAAATGCCGAGGAAACTAAGATTCTGTAAGTTAATATTACGCTTGTGAGCTATTGTTAACTGTAAATCCTGAAAACATGGTAGGGTTTGTAATAAATGCCACTCTTTCTTTAAAATATTAATGATATTGCATGATTGTAAAGAGTATAAAAGGGGGCATACCATCCCTATATTGTCATTTCTGGTTTTGGCCAAAAGCAAAGTGTCTCTGGAGGACTCGAGCCCTTTTGTATGCTTGATCAAGATCCCTAAATGGGTACTGTCTGACTAAAAATCTCTCTTTCATCTCTTTTGCATGGATCTCGAAATCTTGTGGCTGAGTACAAATTATTTTTGCTCTGAGAAATTGACTGACAGAGAGATTCTTCTTTAGTGATGGGTTATGGAAACTTCTGTAATGTAATAAGTGATTTCTATCTGTAGGTTTTCTAAATAGTGTTGTAGAAAAACTGTTCTCTTCTTTTTTTTATTAATAAATCTAAATAAGAAATCTTATGAGTATCACAGACCATCTGAAACCGTAAGTTATCATCTAACTGGTTAATCCATGTATTAAAATGAGTAGGTTCCAAAAATGTGCCTTTCCATATAATAAAAATGTCGTCTATATAGCGTATCCAGAGAAATGTGCTTAAAAGGATGGACTTTTAAAAAGGTTTCTTCAAAGTAAAACATATACAAATTTGCTATATCAGGGGCCATGGAAGACCCCATGGCTACGCCCTTTATTTGTTTGTAATACAAATCCCTGAAGCAAAAGAAATTTTCACAAAGGGCTATCTTAGCTAAAGCGACCAAAACAGCTGTAGGGATACACCTATGTCCAATTCTTTTAAGAAGATGTTGTTCAACTATATTTAAAGCCTCTAGTTGGGGTACATTGGTATATAGTGATTCCACATCAAGCGTTACCAGAAGGATATCAGGTTCATCAAATGCAGATAATATCTGTATCACATGGGCTGAGTCTCTAACATAGGACCACAGACAAGTTCCTGGAGGAAACGTCCATAAACCATTATTAAAGGGGACCCAAGATATCCACTGCTTGCCCCAATACAAGCATTGTGGAACCTGCGTCTTTTGGGAAAACTGCTAGGTGCTTGTGACCTAGATTGGCCACTCTTGGACAACAGGATAAATGGGCTTGATGGACCTTGATCTGACCGAGTATGGCATATTTTATGATCTTATGAATGTGTTGTCCTGACAATCTAAGATCTACATGCCAAACATCACACTTACACTATTTTGCAGTATGTCCACAAATTTATGCATAGAAAAACCCACTTTTATGCACAAAAAGATAAGACTAATTTTTCTGCACTTTGTGCACAAAACAAAGTGCAGGAAAGCTTGTTAGGAAAGTCTGCGCTGGACCTTAGTGCAGTTCTCTAATTCAGGGTTTCTGCATTGTTAATGCAAGTTTGTATGCACTTTTTCATACCACTGTAATCTGCATAATATTGGTTTACTGAATCAGGAGTAAAGAAGTAGCTGAAAAAGTGAAGAAAAAGAGGGAGGCCTTCATAAAATACAAGAGATCACAGAGAGGAAAACAGGCATCTATATTTGGAAAAACTTGGAGAAGCTAGCAAAGTAGTCAGATAAGCAAAGATTCAAAAAAGAGGAAATAGCCAATGCAATAAAATGGGGGGATAAGACATTTTTCAGATATGTTAGTGAGAAGAGGAAGGGCACAAGTGATATTGTTAGACTCAAGGGTGAAAGGGAGGAATATGTAGAAGCTGATGAGGATAAAGCGGGATTGCTTAACAAATATTCTGTTCTGTGTTCACAGATGAAGAACCAGGAGCAGGATCTCAGAAAACACCCACAAACAGGAACAGAAGCAAGGGCATCTTGAACAATTTTTAGAAGACTGTGTTCATGAGAAACTAGCTATAAACGTAAAGTAGACAAAGCGATGGGACCGGATGGGATACACCCTAGAATACTGAGGGAACTTGGAGACGTTCTAGCAGCTTCACTGACTGACCTTTTCAATGCCTCGGAGTCAGGAGTGGTGCCAAAGGACTTGAGAGAGGCACATGTGGCCCCTTAAAAAAAACATAAATAAGGATATGGTTGAAAACTACAGGCCGGTTAGTTTAACTTTGGTGGTGATAAATTATTGGAAATGCTGCAGAAAGAGAAAATAGTGAGGTTTCTGGAGTCCAGCGGATTACAGGATCAGAGGCAGCATGGATTCACCAGAGGCAGATCTTGTCAGACAAATCTGATTGATTTCTTTGACTGGGTGACCAGGGAGTTGGACCAAGGGAGAGCCCTAGATGTGGTGTATTTAGATTTCAGTAAAGCCTTTGACATCGTTCCTCACAGGCAACTTATAAACAAAGTGAGCACCCTAGGGAAGGACCCTAAAGCTACTGCTTGGGTTAGAAATTGGTTGAGTGGGAGGCGACAAGGGGTACAGGTAAATGGAGCTCACTCTGAGGAGGAGGTTACCAGTGGTGTGCCCCAGGGATCTGTCCTTGGTACGATTCTTTAACATCTTTGTTAGTGATATAGCAGAAGGGCTGTCGGGTAAGGTTTGCCTCTTTGCGGAGGATACCAAAATCTGCAATAGAGTAGACACCCAGGAAGGTATAGATAACAAGAAGAGGGATCTAGCTAAGCTTGAAGAACGGTCTAGAATTTGGCAGCTGAGATTTAATATTAAAAAATGCAAGGTCATGCATTTGTGCTGAAACAATCCAAGGGAGCAATATAGTATAAGGGGTGAAGTACTTTTGTCCACTATTGAAGAACGGGACCTAGGCGTGATTGTGTCTGATGATCTTAAAATGCTGAACAGGTACAAAAGGCATTGGCAAAAGCTAGGATGCTTGGGTGCATAGGGAAAGGAATGGCCAGCAGAAGAAAGGAGGCAATAGTGCCTCTGTATAAATCTTTGTTGTGACCTCATTTGGAGTATTGTGTGTAATTCTGGAGACCACACCTTCAAAAGGATATAAACAGGATGGAGTCAGTACAGAGGATGGCTACTAAAATGGTTAGTGGTCTTCATTATAAATTATATGAGGACAGACTTAAGGATCTTAATATGTACACCTTAGAGGAAAGGCGGGATAGAGGTGATATGATTGAGACATTTAAATATCTCCGTCCATAGCATAAATTCACAGGAGGAGAGCCTCTTTCAATTTAAAGCAAGCTCTGCTCTGAGGGGACATGGGATGAGGGTGAAAGGGCATAGAGTCAGGAGTGATATGCTGAAATATTTCTTTACAAAAAGAGTGGTGGATCCATGGAAGTGTCTTCCGGTGGAGGTAGTAGAGAGGAGGACAGTATCTGAATTCAAAGAAGCATGGGACAAACACAGAGGATCTCTAAAGGAAAAAAGGGGAATGCTGTAGTGGTTGATATGGAAGGTCAGACTAGATAGAAAAAGACCACATGGCCTGTCATGTTTCTGTGTTTGTTGTTTTTTGTTTGTTTGTTTGTTTTAACTGTGTGTTAACCAATGCACTGACTCAGAGCACATTCGTATAGTACAACTTATTACATAAGCCTCTTAATGCAGCTTAATGCAAACAGTCTCTAAAGTAACCTGTAATAGTAATTTACTTACCCTAAATTTGAACATTTACCTATTGTTCCAAGTCAAAAAGATTTTAAGAACAGGCACACAATAGCTCCAATATCTGCAATGCTATCAAGTTTTTAAGGTCATTTGCATTTTCATTTTGGGCCTTATTAGTTAGTGACTCAAAGGATCTCCACCTTTTAAAGGAAAGATAAATGAATCATGATTGCAGACTTCTGGTATGAACTCTACTTTCAGTTTTGTTTCCTGTCCAACCCCGCCAAACAGTACATTCCAGCATCTGCCGCAGATACAGCTACCATCGGTAAGCTCTCACAATGTCCTGTTGAAATATTTACAACTTCTCACAGCCTGCGTTCTGTCTACCCACAGTACCCATTGGCTCCCAACCCCCAGCATGCCAGGAAAAAAAATAGAATTACCAGTGATCATGGTGCTCTGGTTCTTATTCTGCAAAACAGGCAACTTTTGCCCACAGCTGCTACAGAACTTGGGGAGCGCTTCTGGAGAAACATGGTCACAATGTGGGCACTTCATTCTGGAACTACGATGCCTCCTCACCGCTTGCAATCCTTAAGGAACCTTCTCCCTCCCTGTTTCAAAGGTAAAAAGAAAGGAAGAACTAGGCGGGCACTGCAGTGTTAGCTCAAGCAGATCACATGATCCATTTCCCTGATAAGTTTCGTTTTCCATTTACAGAGAAAGGCGGCTTCTCAGAAGGAAAGACAGCAGCAAACACCGCCTGAAGCCACAGTAAGAGGCATAAGCATTACAGACACGTGCCTAGGGCCCCAAATTGTGAAGGCACCCAGAAATTGGGGCCCCACTCCCCACCAGTTCTCTGCCTATGGACAGCAGATGGTCAGAACTTCGGCCTGTTCTTTGACTCTGGGAACACATAAAACTCATAATGTAAGGGGTCTTCAATAAACAATCCAAGTCTCCAGAGAGCATTTGGATTCAATAAGAGTACACATTATTTCGTATTACAGAATGGATCCCTGGGATGTGGGTTCGATTCATTTCCAGCCACAGACTGAACAACAAACTTCTCCCTACAGAGCTGGTCAGAAAATCTCTCTGGCAGCTCTTGGACTAGATTGGGGTAGAGAGTGAAGGAAGAGACGGGTCACCTGTTCATATCCAACACACTGCTGACAAAAAAAAAAAAAAGGAGGAAACTAGCTTGCTTCACTTATCCCTGAACCAAGCAAAGATTCAAATTCCAATCGAAGCAATCAACAACTTATTTTGAAAGTCAGCAGCATTTTGTTTACACTAGAAATCACAGACGGCATTATAAAGAGCCCAGAGGAAAGCTGTTTAAACACTCGTGTGTGCAGCTCTTAGCATACAATATGCCAGGGGCTGAACTCTACAACTTCGCCCTCTAAGCAAAGTTCTGGGTCCCCCATATCCACTGCTTGACTCAGTACAAGCATTGTGGAACCTGTGTCTTCTGGGGAAACTGCTAGGTACTTGTGACCTAGATTGACCAGTTGGAAACAGGATACTGGGCTTGATGGACCTTGGTCTGACCCAGTATGGCATATCTTATATTCTTAAATAAAAGCCTCCTAAAGAAAGGGGCACAGGCGGGGAGGGGCACAGTATTGCTAACCCTCTACTTAGCTTGTGAGTAGCAAAAGAGTTTATTATTTGCCCTTAACTGCCAGTTTCCCCATCTTTATATCTATAAATATCAGCAGAAGTTAACTCCACTATGAGCTCAAGTACAAGTACGATGAAGCATATTATCTGAATGTTTCTGTTATCAAACAATTGAACACTGCAGGTCGCTCGGGGAGGACCTACAATACTATCCCCGTGAGAGCGAGAGAAGCTCCTTCTCCACCCCGACATGCCCCCTCCCCCCTTAAATCCAGTTTGCCACAATTGACTTTTTTTTAAATCTTCAGCCCAACACCAAGAGAATGTCTTTCATAGCAACAGACGAAAAGAAAAGAATAACTTACACAAACCTGAGTCGAGCTGCTCCACTCCGAAGCGTTCGCAAAGTCAAGTTTATAATCAAGTCGCCCTAATGAACGTAGAGCAAATCAGAATCAGAAAAATTCAAGCTGAGTCCAGAATGATGATTCCAGACAGAACCGCCTTCTCTCCCTTTAAAATCTGGGGCATGCCAAGTTCTGAAAGCACTGCGATACACTGAATATTTTCTCCTCCACCCCAGGAGGTAATGGTATGAGCACAACTCTCGGTCACATTCAGGAACAATAATGCAGCAGGACTAGTTTGACTCCCTTGCAAAACTGATCCTGGGCAAATACCTACAGCGCCTAGTGCTGCTTCAGGCTGAAACATCAACCTGCAACACACACACCCCTAAACCTCACGCGCCAATACAAGGATCCTATAGTATGTACACCGCTTCTACCAAATCAGCGCACAGTATACAGATATCTCCTTCCCGTGTCGTAACGTAGCGCTGAAGCCTGAGGACCTTCCTCCCTTTCTACGGGTGGAGGACAGAGTTCAGCCTATAGAAGAAGTAGAGCCGAAAGCGAAAGCGCGCCAAGCGAAGTAAAGCTACTGTCTTCCGGACTACAGCTCCCGCTGTGCACTGTGATAAGCTCCACATACAAAGGAGGGGTGGAGCCTCCCTTCTGCTTGACAGGATTCGGAAGAGTGCCTGTGGCTGGATGACTATGGGGATGTTTCCCTGGGTGGGTTTACGGGTTTGATCCCCAGTCCAGGCTTTGATTTCTGCTGCCTGGGACTGAGGATGGTATGAGGTAGTGGTGAAGAGGGAGGGAGCGATAGCCAGACTGAGATTCAGATAACTCTTGGCTTGGCAGAGAAAGACGTTTAGCATAAGAAATGTCATACTGGGTCAGACCAAGGTCCATCAAGCCCAGTATCCTATTTCCATCAGCAGCCAATCCAGTTCACATGTACCTAGTAGGTTCCCAAAAAGTACATAGGTTCCACAGTGCTTGTCTAGGGTTGAGCAGTGGATTTCCCAGGTCCTCTTTAATAATGGTTTGTGGACCTTTCCTCCAGGAACTTGTCCAAACTTTTTTTATAAAGCCAGCTACACTAACAGCTTTTAATACATATTCTGATAACAAATTCCAGTTTGATTACAAGCTGAGTAAAAAAATATTTTCTCTTATTACTCTTTAAATGGGTTACATTGTAGCTTCATTGCATGTCCTCTAGTCTTTTTACTTTTTCTTTTTTTATTCTAATATGTTTACTGAATACTTGAAAAGGGTACATCAACAGAATTTCCTCCTCTTTTACATGTTACTCAGGACAATTCCAGTCTTCCCGTCCCTTCCCCCAGCCTTATTTGCATTCAAGCCCCGTTATAGTCTAGGGTTGTCTTTGATACCCTTTGTTTCTTTCAAGATCAGTCCATGAGCACCTTTACTTGATACACCATCTCCTATTCCTACTCTGTCACACAACATTCTAAGTTTGTACCTTTATTACAATCAGACATTTTTTTAACTGACAAGAAATTAACCATATAAACAATATGAACATTAACATGAGGACACTATCCTCTGCTGTACATTCAGAACTCCTCCTCATATGCCCCTTGTCCTTTCCACCACCCTCCCCTCTAATCCCTTTTCCCCATTGTATATATCGGGTCCAAAGCTTCTGTTATTTCCAATCCTTCCACCGTAGGCTATAGGTAATCTTATCAAAGCATAAGGCCTCTCCAAGTCACCAATCTTCCTGTGACAGGTCAGCAGGGGATGTCCATTTCCAGGCCAGCACCTCCTTTGCTGCTAGCCACAGTTTATTTCGGAGTTCCAAAAGATACTCCTCCCTTTCTGTGTTGTCTCTCTCCTCTGCATCCAGCAACATTCGTAACGGATCTTGAGAGATCTTACTCCCCAAGATCTCCCTCATCTCTTTAGTTACATTCCCCCAGTAATCCCTACTTTTCGTACATTCCCACCACATATGATAGAAGGTACCCTACTCCCACAGCCTCTCCAACACTGCCCATCCCTATTTGTTGTGGTGTTGCATATGCTCTATATATTATTTGTAATTGGGTTTGTCTCCAGGGGGTTACTAAGGACCACCGATTCACTCCTTCATGAATCCCCACCCATGCCTGCACATCTACCGTCTGTCCATTCCAATTATACCAAACCTCTACATGGAATGGGAGTGTGCCGGGCTAAATGATAGAAACCATTATAAAGAACAAAATTACTGAACATGTAGATAGTCATGGTTTAATGGGAGAAAGCAAGCAAGGTCTTGTCTTACTAATCTGTTATATATTTTTAAAGGTGTGAATAAAGAGGTAGATAAAGGTGAGCTGGTCGATATAGTGTATCTGGATTTTCAGAAAGCTTTTGACAAGGTCTCTCATGAGAGACTCCTGGCAAAGTTAAAAAGTCATGGGATAGGAGGCAGTGTACTATTGTGGATTAGGAATTGGTTAAAAAATAGAAAGCAGAGGATAGGGCTCAATGGCCAATTTTCTCAATGGAGAAAGGTGAATAGTGGAGTACCCCAGGGATCTGTGCTGGGTCCGCTGCTTTTTAGCATATTCATAAATGACCTGGAAATGGGAATAATGAGTGAGGTAATCAAATTTGCAGATGACACAACATTATTCAAAGTTGTTAAAACCGAAGAGAATTGTTCACAATTCCAAGAGGACCTAGACGCTCCAATGGCAGATGAAATTTAATGTGGACAAGTGCAAAGTTATGCATCTAGGAAAGAACAACCCAAACTATGGTTACACATTGCAAGGTTCCACATTAGGAGCCACCACACAGGAAAAAGATTTAGGCATCATCATGGATAACACAATTGAAACTCTCCACTCAGTGTGCAGCGGAGGCCAAGAAGGCAAATTGAATGCTAGGAATCATAAATAAAGGAATGGAGAATAAAACCAAGGATAATATAATGCCTCTGTATCATTCCATGGTGCAACCACACCTTGAATATTGTGTGCAATTCTGGTTGACATATCTTAAAAAGGATATAGTGGAATTAGAAAAGGTACAGAGAAGAGCCACCAAAATGGCAAAGGGGGTGGAAGGATACCCCTATGAGGAGAGGCTTAAAAGGTTAGGGCTTTTCAACTTGGAAAAGAGACGGCTGAGGAGAGATATGATAGAGGTCTATAAATTAATGAATAGAGTGGAACGGGTAAACGTAGATCGATTCTTTATGCCATCAAAAAGTAGAAACACTAGGGGGCATGCAATGAAGCTACAGTGTAACCCATTTAAAACCAATAAAAGAAAATATTTTTTCACTCAGCTTGTAGTCAAACTCTGGAATTCATTACCAGAGGATTTAGTAAAAGCTGTTAGTGTAGCTGGGTTTAAAAAAGGTTTGGACAAGTTTCTGGAGGAAAGATCCATAAACCATTATTAGAGGACCCAAGTAACCCACTGCTTGCCACAATACAAGCATTGTGGAACCTCAGTGTCTTTTTGGGAAACTGCTAGGTACTTGTGACCTGAAATGGCCACTGTTGGAAACAGGATTCTGGGCTTTATGGACCTTGGTCTGACACAGTATGGCATTTCTTATGTTCCTCTTCCAACCCCCTCTATAATTTTGAGAGAATATCCTGTGAACCTTTACCCTTGAACAAGGTGACGTCTACTCCAGTTGGGGTCCTCTGTGTCACCCGTTGGCATCAAGCCTTAATAGAAAACATCTAACCTGGAAATATTGAAAAAAGGGGATCTTTTCTCCTAAAAGTTTTTCCAAGTCTCATTGCAAGATGCACCCACCCGGGCTCTTCCACACCCCAAATTGGTCCATGACATGCTTTTCTAAGAGAGACCTAAACTTCAAGAATGGTGCTGTGGAGAATGGATGAAAGTCCCTTAACCTTGCCCAGCTAGCTGGGGGATCTGCTTCTTTACTCTCCCCTTATCTATCTGTATTAGTGGTTCCAAGAAAGGATGCCCTTTACTATCACCCCCTGTTTCTCCTTTGTCACGTCTCCTCCCCCCCCTTTCTACCTCCCCCCACTATCTCTTCAAAAATTGACCAGGGAGCCATTTCTGCTGACTCTATTTCCAGCCATTGTACTTCCTGTGGACGGGAATGGTAGGTTCTCAAGGCCCTCAACACCGCAGCCTTATAATATCTAATCAAATCTAGGAAATTGACTCGCTCCTTGTCTCATTTCTGTATTAACTGCTTCACCCCTATTTTACTCTTCCATCCACCCCATATGAACTGGACTAGTAGTGTAATAGGAAATGTGGTAGTGCTATGGGGAGCTGTTCAAATAAAAAAAATAATTTAGGTACCATATTCATTTTCAGGGCCTCGATATGTCCCATCCAGCTCAAGTGCAGTGCCCCCCACCTCTTTAGTTCCTCATCTACCTTTTGCATCATTGGGGCATAATTTCAGCTTATATAGCTCACCGGGCTCTGCAGAGAGGAAGACCTCAAGGTATCTTATCTTCCCTCCAGACCACCGAAAAGGGAAGTTGGGTATGACTGTCTTAGAGCACCCTCCTAACATTAAGGCTTCTGTTTTCCCTAGGTTAACTCTAAATCCAGATATGCCAGAGAAAATGTCTATATCCTCAACCAGGTGTGGGAGGGATTTCTCTGGGTTGGTCATAAAAATCAATGTATCTTTAGCTTTATTACAAGATTTGATATACCGCCTATGCTGAGGCATCTCGGCGGTTTGCAAAAATTCAAAACTACAGATAGTGCTGGAAGAAGAAAGGAATGCCAATATTAAGACAGGAAAGGAAAGAGGAGAGAGGTAGATACAACAAAAAAAAGAGGGAGAGAGGTAGTGGTGCCTAGGGATAGCATCAAGGAGGGAGGGAGAAATTAAATGCAAGAGAAAAGAGGTGAGTTTTCAGTAAGATCTTAAAGCGAGGGAAGAAAAGTTTGAGATGGAGATGGGGTGGGAGAGAGTTCCAGAGAGCAGGGCCAAGGAAAAAGAAAGCAGAGGAACAGATAGATTTGACATAGGCGTGCATGGCAGATGGGAGGAATAGGCTGTTAGCATGGATCTATCGAAGGGAGCACTGAGAGATGTGCAGATGAATGAGGTCTGAGAGGTAACGTGGAGAGTTGGTATGGATGTATCATCTGCATAAAGAAGAATTTTATGTTCTTCCTTACCTGCCTTTATGGGATTAATATTTAGATTTTGTCTGACACGGGCCGCAAAGGCTTCAATGACTATCGCAAAAGGAGTGGGAATAGCGGACATCCCTGTCTTGTCCTTCGGTATAGCTTAAATTCTTCTGAATATGTACCATTAACCATCACTCGGGCTTTCGGTGCTGCATACAGGGCTTTAACCCTCTTACAAACCCTTGTCTCAAGTTGAATAGTTCTAAGATTGGAAAAGGAACTCCCATCACTTCCAGAGCTTTGTACTGGAAGTGATTCCCTATGACCTGGAATTATAGGTATTTCTGATGGTCTGGATGTATAGGAATATGCGTGTACACATCCAGTAAGTCCAGGGAAGTCAGCCACTCCCTGGGTTGGATAAGGGGAAGGATGGAACCGAGGGAGTGCATCCTAAACTTTTCCCTGGTGATGAATTTGTTGAGCATGCGGAGATCGAGAATGGGGCGCATGCCCACTGACTTCTTGGGTATCAGGAAGTACCTGGAGTAGAAGCCAGTGTTCCATTCTTCTGTCGGGATGGGTTTGATTGCAGGCCAGGAGGGATAGAACCTCTGCCGTTAGGACGGGGAGTGATGAGGTAGATATATTGCAGAGAGGTCGTTTGTGTTGCACTGGAGGTGAGAGAAACCTGATGCAGTACCCTTCTTTGATGATCGCTAGGACCCACTTATCCATGGTGATTGATTTCCAGGCCAGTAGGAATGTGGTCAGTCATCCCCTCGTAGGAGGGGTTGGCTTCACCTCTCATGCCAAAAGGCCTGGTTGGCTTTACCTGCCCCAGGTTGCGAGGCCTTTTGCTGCTTCCTCTCCTGCTGGCGAGGCTTTTGCCGGTAGGAGGACTGGAAAGCCTGCGGCTTTTAACATGGTTGTGGCCATTTTTGGTAAGAGCCATATTGGCGCCTGGAAGAGAAATAGAATAGGACTTCTTGTGGTAGGGATTCTTGGGGTTGGATCGCTCTAAGCCCTCATCTGTGAGGGTCTGTAGTGTGTCGCAGTGGTCTTCAAGGCGTTCACAGCATCGTTCACTTTGTCGCCGAACAATGTATCACCTGCACAGGGGGCATCCATGATGTGGTCATGCGTGTCTTATCGCAATCCCGAAGCTCTGAGCCAGGCCAGTCGGTGGGCAGATATAGCGGTCGCTGCAGTGCGCGCTGCTGCATCAAAGGCTGCCCGCTGATGCTTTGTGCACTCTTGTAGGTCTAATAGAGGGTGGAGGCGGCTGCCTGTGTTTCCTGGTTGGAAGTGGAGATGCGGGTTTTTAGCTTCTCCACGAGGACATCCTGGTACAGGGCATATAACTGGTGGGCAGATACTCTGGCGCATTGTATTGCATCCTGAAAAGCTTTCCTCCCAATGTTATCAAGGAGTTTGAGGTCCTTGCCAGGGGGGGTAGTTGACATGTGTCCGCATGGACTTCGAATACTTATGGGCGGACTCTACCACTATGGAGTGGTGTGGTAGCTGAGCCTTGTCAAATCCTGGCATGGGCTGAACCTGATACTTTGCTTCCAGTTTCCGGGACACAGGGGGCCCTGTGGTAGGGTTCTGCCACAATTTGAGGAGGTTTTCACGCAGTAGTGGGTGCACAGAAATGGGTGTGGGAGTTCTTGGTGCCTCTAAGAACTTTTGCGCTGCCTGTGTTTTGGGTTGCTGGTCGGAGGTGTCATTTTGTGAGGTCTAGGGCAGTTGTGACCTTCCGGAGGAACTTGGGGTAGGTCAGGTCCTCAGGGTTATTGGACGGCGGGTCTGCTGCTGGTGCAGGGGTCTCCGGTTCTGTTGCTGGAAGGGGTTCCCAGGAAGCCAGGGATTCTGGAGTCATGGCTTCTTCCCCATCACTAGGTGTGCCTTCAAGGCAGAAGGAATGGGAGGGCACAGAGACTGGAACGGCGTTCTTAGTCAGTGCAGCGGAGAGCTGTTGCGTGTTGTTGGAGGACATCGAAATTCCTGGGGCAGGCGGACAGGGCTGCACACTGGCCGGAGAGGAGCGGGCTCACTGGTAGAAGAGATTGGAGAGCAGACTGAAGAACTGTGCTGACATATCAGACGCCCCTAGTTGCCCAAACCCCATGCCGGCGGGTCCTAGCTGCCCCAGCTGCCTCTGAACAGGCACGGTCTGGTAATTGGCCCCAGTTTGTGGTAGGAAGGAGTCAGAGTCATAACGTTGCTCCAGCCCAGTTGGGGAGGTATACCTACTTACAGAAAGTCTGTCCTGGTTTTGCCTGCTGCCGACACTGCTGCTGAGGCTTGGAGTGGGACTAGCGTGCCTGTAGCACTGATGGTGGCTTCTTTCTGTACGGTGGTGCTTCCTGCATTGAGGGCTGCTGCTACTGCTGATAATCTGCCACTTTCGGCGTCTCCCACTGCATTTGGAGGGTCTGAAGTGTCGGCGCGGGCTAGAGCGATGTTTCTGCGCCAACGGGGAGTCATGGCAGTGGGTGCGTCTCCTCTTCGAGCCGTCCTCTCTGTGGCATCTATGACTGTGATGCTGGCCAATGGCGCCACAGTGGGAGGCGTCACGTGCGACATCAGAGGGCAAGATGGCTGCTGCAATGGGAGCCCTTGCTGCTTCTTGCTCTGGGTCCAACACCGCCCAGGGAGGGTCCTGGATCTCCTGGAGCTGCAGTCGCTTGGACGTTTGCTGCTGGAGGGGAGAGAGGCCCCTGGATGGAGCGGCTGCAGATGGAGGCCTGGGAAGGCACATCTGGAGCTGTGGAGAGAGACCGTAAAGAAGGGGAAGCCCGTGGGGAGCCGCGTGGTCCTGGATGGCCTTGGGCTGATCTCTGTAGCAGGCGGTGAGTAGGGATGTCCCTGGAAAAAATCCCTTGGAGAGCATACCGGCAAGATTTTCTTGCTCGTTGGGACATCTTGGCGCAGTGAGCGCAGTCCTCGACTCTGTGGGAGACCCCAAGGCAGGGGAGGCATCTATCATGAGAGTCCGTGGAATTCATCTTCCTGGAGCAGTTAGGGCATTTTTTAAAACCTGATTTGGGCATAGCTTGATTGTAGATTCTATCTGTAGATGCTGACTTGTAACTGATTGTAGATTGTATCTGAAATGCTTGTTCTTGTGGAGAGTAGGAGAGATCCATTTTGTTGGCAAGGCGGAAGAGTGTAAAGTAGCTGGCTAGGGGCAGGCCTGGGGGTAGGGCCAAGGTGGGTCATGCTCAGAGGGGTGAAGCCCTTTTGAGCTATGGAGAATACTTCTGTCTTTGGTGCCATCGGATGACATCACCAGGTGCTTGTCCTAGGAGAACCCTCTTAACTTCCTCAGTACTTATTGGGTGTCCTAATCTGTCTGCCTCTTCCTCCCCCACTTTTGGTAATTGCAGGGTCCTCAAGAAGTCCTCCATTGTCCACCTGCCTTTTACCTCCTTTGATAAATACAGATTTTTCATGGAAAGTTCTAAATTCCTTACAAAATACCTTTTGTGTCCCGTTTTGCCTGCCCCTTATCTCCTCTAACTTCTCCCACCATACGTTCTGCCCTCTTCTTCCTTAATTGCCACGCCAACAATTTGCCCATCCGGTTTCCTTGTTCTTGGTACTGGCATTTTGTCAATTGAAGCAAATGGGTCATATGTTCAGTCTCTAAGGCTTTATCTTGCACCCTGACCACCCTGAGCTTTCTCCCGATCCCTCGATCCCCTTTTTATGAGTGTGTGTGTTACAGCTGCTGTATTTCAGCCAATAACCTTTTACTCTCTCGTTCTCTTTCTCTTTTTTCTGCGCCACAATCTGTATTAAGATCCCACGCATAAATGCTTTCCCCGCATCCCATAAGATCCAATCTGCTACTTCCCCTGTATCATTGTGGGCTAGATATTGTTGCCATTCCTTCTTTAACCTGTTCAAAACCACATCTTGCTGCAGCAACGTTACATTTGCTCTCCACCCCTGGCCCCTTGAAGTTTCTGCCTGCCTCTTAGGGAGCCATCTCGTTTCTACCATTCCATGATCAGACCCTACAATGGGGTGGATCACTATGTCGCCAAAACTTCCTATTTGCTCTCTTCTGGTGAATAGATCAAGCCTGGAGTATGTCTCCGTCTTCGGGGCATAATATGTGTATTCTCTGTGGGTCTGATTGCATGACCGCCACATTTATTTATTTATTTTTTAAACTTATTTTTATACCCTTTCTACATATCCACCATATCCCATCCCTGGACCATCTATCTCAGTTATTTCCCTTCTCTTTTGTGGAATAGTTTGTTCTATCTAGTTCTCCCATCACACAGTTCATATCTCCTCCGACTATCCAATCCCCCTTGGCCACCTGAGCAAATTGTTACATCCAGTCCTTAAAGAAAGACCCTTTTGACCCATAGGGACATATAGATTAAGAATTAATATTTCCGAATTCTCTACCCTACCTGTTAACCAGGCCACCCTCCTGTGAGAGTCCCCTCCCGAGACATAAAGAGCCAGCGGAACTCGTTTGTGAACCAATATCGCCATTTCTCTTTTGGGAGTTGTATGCAGAGAAATATATGTGTTCAAATTCCCGGGGCTTAAGTTTACTGTGTTCTGCAGCTGTGAGATGTGTCTCTTAGAGCAGAAGCACATCAATATGTACTTTATGTGCTGCTGTCAAGACCTGCTTTCTTTTTATGAGTCCATTTATTTATTTATTTATTGTCTGTCTTAGTGGTGTGCTAGTTCAGCTTCTCAGCTGTAATTTACCTTGCCTCTCTCAACTAACTGGGCTTTGTGTGGTAGCCAGGTTAACTGTTCATTTTAAATTAAATCTCTCTCCCCAGACCCTGCTGTGTGTTTAAACTTTTTTCCTGCCCTAGCCTGCTTGAGTGAATCCTCCCCTCCCCCCCCCTGGGGGCGGGATTGTGTAGCCGTCTTCCGGTGTCCTCCACGTGTGCATAGTCTGTTTTTAGTTTGCTTCTCTCTGATCAGAGAGGAGCAGTGCTTTTTACAGTGCTCTGCTAGAAAAGTGGATTTTGCCTCCTGAGACACCTTGCTGTGAGTTCTAGCTGTTTATTTAACTATTTATTGTTTGTCTAACTGTTTATTTAATTATTTATTGTCTGTCTTAGTGGTGTGCTAGTTCAGCTTCTCAGCTGTAATTTACCTTGCCTCTCTCAACTAACTGGGCTTTTTGTGGTGCCCCCCTCCCCCCTGCTGAGGGTTCAGGACAGGGTACCTTGTAACTGCCCTCTTTAATAGGACTTATCTCCCTCCCTCCCTCCCCAGCACCCACCCACCCCTGGGGTAATTGTAGTTTTATAGGTACTTGCACATCTTAGAGGAAAGGGGCTGCTCTCAGGTGCAGCTCGTTATCCACATCAGTCACACACGGAGGACCTGAGATTAATTAATTAATTAAGCTTTAGGTACACAAGGTGTATTAGGGGTATTAGATACACTTTTATTGGTATAAGCATCTACACCAATCCTTATTATATACAGAATTTAAAAGATCTAAACACAAGCTTTAAACTAAGATGCAGACAGAAGTCCAGCAACGAGATGGGGTTCTCCGGTCTTTTGCATTGAGTGTCACATGTATGATTTTCTCCCAGCTGGTGAGAGGTCTTACGTATGCACTAAGTGCAAAGAACTCTTTGCTCTCAGGGAACGAGTCCATTCTCTAGAGGCTAGAGTAGCAGACCTGGAAGACATAAGAAAGACAGAGAAGTACATGGACGTGACCTACAGGGATATAGTCCTGAAGTCCCACCTCCAGTCTGGCAGCATCCCTGTTGCCATGGAGGAGAGAGGTCACGTGACAGGAGAGCATCACCCTGGTGTGGCAGGAAGTGATCCTGTAACTAGGACCTGTCCTCCAGGTGATGTAAAACCCTCTCGCACCGAGGGCGTTTCTCCAGGGCCATGTGCCCATGAGGGGAGGGTCAGGACAGCTGTTATAGTCAGTGATTCAATCATCAGGAATGTAGATAGCTGGGTGGCTGGTGGATGTGAGGATCGCCAGATAACATGCCTGCCTGGTGCGAAGGTAGCGGACCTCACGCACCGCCTAGATAGGATCGTAGATAGTGCTGGGGAGGAGTCTGCTGTCTTGGTACATGTTGGTACCAATGACATAGGAAAATGTGGTAGGGAAGTTCTGGAGGCTAAATTTAAGCTTTTAGGTAGGAAGTTGAAATCCAGAACTTCCAGGATAGCGTTCTCCGAAATGCTTCCTGTTCCACGTGCAGGACCCAAAAGACAGGCAGAGCTCCGGAGTCTCAATGCGTGGATGAGACAGTGGTGCAAGGATGAGGGTTTTGGATTTGTTAGGAACTGGGGAACATTCTGGGGAAAGGGGGGGCTCTTCCGAAGGGATGGGCTTCACCTTAATCAGGATGGGACCAGACTGCTGGCATTAACCTTTAAAAAAGAGATAGAGAAGCTTTTAAACTAGAAAATAGGGGAAAGCCGACAGTCACCCAGGAGCGCATGGTTCGGACAAAGGTATCCTTGAAGGATACTACCAAAAGCAGTGAGGTTCCAAAAGGGAGTTTAGTAGCCCAAATGCCCTTGAGTAAGGAGCAGACAGAGCATAAAGATTCCCAATTAACCATGCCTACCAATAGCCAGATTAATATTAATAAAATACAGTCTCTAAAATGCTTGTATGCCAATGCTAGAAGTCTAAACAATAAGATGGGAGAGTTAGAATATATAGCACTAAATGAGAGGTTAGATATGATTGCACTCTCAGAGACATGGTGGAAGGAGGATAACCAGTGGGACACTGTGAAACCTGGATACAAACTATATCGTAATGATAGAGCTGACCAAATTGGTGGAGGGGTTGCGCTCTATGTTAGAGAGGGCATTGAGTCAGAAAGGATTAAAGTTTTGCAGGGAACAAAATGTGCTGTAGAATCTCTATGGATTGAAATTCCATTTATGAAGGGGAAGGTGATGGCAGTGGGAGTATACTATCGACCGCCTGACCAGAATGAACAAATGGATGATGAAATGCTCAAAGAAATCAAGGAAGCTAACAAAAGTCACAACAGAGTAGTAATAATGGGTGATTTCAATTACCCCGGTATCGACTGAGTCAGTGTCACGGCAGGACAAGCTAAAGAGATAAAGTTTCTAGATGGAATAAATGACTGCTTCTTGGAGCAGCTGGTTCATGAACCGACCAGAGGGGAAGCCATACTGGACCTAATCCTTAGTGGAACGCCAGATCTGGTGCAAGAAATAAGGGTGTTGGGACCACTTGGCAATAGTGATCATAGTATGATCATGTTTGATTTAATTAGTGGAGGACAGATAGTAAAGGAATCCACAGTATTACCTTTTAACTTTCAAAAGGGAGACTATGATAGAATGAGGAATATAGTTAGGAAAAAACTAAAAGGAGCGGTTCCAAAAGTTAAAGACTTACAGCAAGCTTGGGTGTTATTTAAAAATACTATCCTCGAAGCCCAGACCAGCTGTATTCCACGCATTAAGAAGAGTGGAAGAAAGTCCAAAAAACTGCCAGCATGGTTTAAAGGTGAGGTCAGAGAGGCTGTTGCTGCCAAAAAAGCAACCTTCAGGAAATGGAAAAAAGAGCCAAATGATGAAAACTGGAAACAGCACAAGCACTGGCAAGTTAAATGCAAAGCATTGATAAGGCAGGCAAAGCGGGAATTTGAGAAGAAACTTGCTACGGAAGCAAAAACACGAAATAAAGACATTTTCAAGTACATTCGTAGCAAAAGGCCTGTGAGAGAGTCAATTGGACCATTAGATGATAGAGGGGTAAAAGGGGCAGTAAGAGGAGACAAGGCTATAGCGGAGAGACTGAATGAATTCTTTGCTTCGGTCTTTACTGAGGAAGATGTAGGGATGTTACCCAAGACTGAAGTGGTATTTAAAGGTGATACTGCAGAGGAATTGAGAGAAATATCGCTACACCCGGGAAGATATATTACAACTATTTGATAAACTGAATAGTAGCAAATCACCTGGACCGGATGGTATACATCCCAGAGTGTTGAAAGAACTGAAATATGAGATTGCAGACCTGCTATTGGTAATCTGTGAACTTTCATTAAAATCATCTGTAATACCTGAAGATTGGAGGGTCGCCAACGTAACACCAATTTTTAAAAAGGGTTCCAGGGGTGACCCAGGAAATTACAGACCGGTGAGCCTGACGTCAGTACCAGGGAAAATGGTAGAAACCATCATAAAGAACAAAATTACACAGCATGTAGATAGTCATGGCCTAATGGGAGACAGCCAACATGGCTTTAGACAAGGAAGATCTTGTCTTACTAATCTGATATGTTTCTTTGAAGGTGTGCATAAACAGGTAGACAAAGGTGACTCGGTTGATATAGTGTATCTGGACTTCCAGAAAGCTTTGTTTTGTTTTTTTTTAAATTTTTTATTTATAACATTATACAATATTACATCCAGGTAAAAATACACTTGAATGATGGAAAACAATGGCTGATAGATGTATATCAGAAAATGCAAACATTAACAGATCACAAGGAAAAGAGAAAACATCTCAGCTATATCATTTAGACCTCAATCAAAAAGAAATAAAAAGGGGCGTCTTAGGCAATATAACATCAGGCAAAGGTAGAATATACCTATACCAAAAGAACAAAAAAAAGAACCAACGTACAGGTACAGACTTACATGTCAGCCGTATGGGCTGGTTTAACTACTTCAACAATAAGTTCCTCCCTAGCTAATAAGAAATCAATAAGCTGTCTGGATTAAAAAAAAACATAACCTTTCTGCTTATACACCACACAACATTTGGCGGGAAATTTCAGTTGAAAAGTCGCCCCAAGGGCTAAGACCCTGGGGCGAAGAGCCAAAAGGCTTTTCCTTCTCAACTGCGTACTACGTGCGACATCAGGAAATACTCGTACTTTCGAGCCCAGAAAGTCTACATTGATATTCTTAAAATATAGTCGAAGAATAAAAAACTTATCTGACTCTAGTGCCAAGGTAACCAGTAAGGTGGCCTTATCCGTGATGACATCTAAGGAGGACTCTAAAAAACCTGTTAAGTCCCCCTTTTCAAACAGAGCAATGGGAGAACAGGGAGCACCTTCCCTGCCCCCCGAGGGTAGATACTGCGCCCTGACCAAAGGTGGTAATTGGTCCTGGGGAAGTTTAAGAACCTCTCCGAAATACTTCCTCACCATCTCAAGGGGGGACAGCAAGGGAGAGCGTGGAAAATTTAGAAAACGCAGGTTACAGCGTCTAACCTGGTTTTCCAAATATTCCACCTTCCTAATAGACACAGTCCTATCCAAAGCCTGGGCATTCACTAGATCTTGTAAGTGCCCGACTTCCTGCTCCAACTTGGATAGTCTTTCCTCCTGGCCCGCCACAGCACTGGTCAGAGTTCCACAAGAAACTTTAACCTCCGAAATTTCTTCCTTCACAGCACAAAACACAGTTCTAAGGGAAGAGTTAAGTGAAGCAATACCGTCCCACAGTGATTCCATAGTTATTACCGCCGGTTTTGTTAACTCCATGTCTCCCAGAAGGTCTCGTCCTGAGGCAGCTTTCCCAGCACTCTCTCCACTTACTGCTGATCCAGCCACAGTTGTTCCTTGCCGCATAACCGGCTCATTCAGATGAGAAACATCAGGCAGAGCTCCTCCCGACGACCCCTCCTGCGGCGTGCTCGTCGGCCTGCCGTCAAGGGGACCAACCACTGCCTGACCGATACTTCCGGGTCGCAGCAGGGGGGTTCACAGCTCAGGCGATAGCCAAACCCCCGAGACACCCAGCGCCGACTCTCCCTCCGCCAACGCTGCCGAGGACACAGCTGCCGCTCCGGGCCCAAATCCACAGTCAACCAGGGTTCGCTGGGCCGTAGCTTGAGAAGCATTTGCCCCGGGAGGATCAGCCACCTGCTTTCGCTTCCTCCTACCCATAGCGACAAGGTAGGAGAGAGCAGCACGTTCCACCTCACCCAGGTTCCTGCAGCGCTGAGATTCAGAGCGTCCTGACGGTAGGTAGTCACGCCCCCCGAAAGCTTTTGACAAGGTCCCCCTTCAGAGACTTTTGGCGAAGCTAAAAAGTAATGGGATAGGAGGCAGTGTACTATTGTGGATCGGGAACTGGTTAAAAGATAGAAAGCAGAGGGTAGGGCTAAATGGCCAATATTCCCAATGGAAAAAAGTGAATAGTGGAGTACCCCAGGGATCTGTACTGGGTCCGCTACTTTTTGACATATTCATAAATGACCTGGAAAAGGGAATAACTAGTGAGGTTATCAAATTTGCAGATGACACAAAACTGTTTAAAAGTTGTTAAAACCCAAGAGGATTGTGGAAAACTGCAGGAGGATCTGGATAAATTGGAAGACTGGGCATCCAAATGGCAGATGAAATTTAATGTGGACAAATGCAAAGTTATGCACCTAGGAAAGAACAACCCACACTATTGTTACACGATGCAAGACTCCACATTAGAAACCACCACCCAGGAAAAGGATTTAGGAGTCATCGTGGATAACATGTTAAAACCCTACGCCCAGTGTGCAGCGGCGGCCAAGAAAGCAAATAGAATGCTAGGTATCATAAGGAAAGGGATGGAGAATAAAACAAAGGATATTATAATGCCTCTGTATCGCTCCATGGTACGACCGCACCTTGAATATTGTGTGCAATTCTGGTCACCGTATCTTAAAAAGGACATAGCGTTATTAGAAAAAGTACAGAGAAGAGCCACCAAATTGGTGAAGGGGATGGAAGGCTACTTCTATGAAGAGAGGCTAAAAAGGTTAGGGCTCTTTAACCTGGAAAAGAGACGGCTGAGGGGAGATATGATAGAAGTCTATAAATTAATGAATGGAGTGGAACGGATAAACGTGGATCAATTGTTTACGCTATCAGAATATAGAAAGACTAGGGGACATGTAATGAAGCTACAGGGTAAACTATTTAAGACAAATAAGAGAAAATATTTTTTCACTCAACGTGTAATCAAACTCTGGAATCTGTTACCGGAGGATGTAGTAAGGGCTGTTGGTATAGCTGGGTTTAAAAAAGGTTTGGACAAGTTCCTGGAGGAAAGGTCCATAAACCACTATTAAAAAGGGACCCAGGATATCAATGCTTGACCCAGTACAAGCATTGTGGAACCTGTGTCTTTTGGGGATATTGCTAGGTACGTGTGACCTAGATTGGCCACTGTTGGAAACAGGATACTGGGCTTGATGGACCTCGGTCTGACCCAGTATGGCATATCTTATGTTCTTATGTTCTCATGTATGCCCCTCACATTAAGTGATGAGACCTTATAGCCCCCCGTCCTGCTATCCATTCCTCCCGTCTTCCCCATCATTTATCTTAAGCATTCTGCCCCATAACTTCCTCCTCCCCAATCCCCCTTCCAATTCGGCCCAGCAGTAGTTCCCCCCCCCCCCTTCTCTCCCCTCCCATATAACAATGTCCCTTCCATACAATCTCCTCCACCATTCTTGATTTTTATATATTTTATACTTCCCAAGGTTTTCAATCACTCCTGCCATCCGACTTTATTATTGTATGTCCTGTTAGCAGTATTTTCATTCACATTCCTCTCATCTATGTCTTTTAATACTTTTCCCTCCCCGCTTACATACTTTCGCTACCCCCAATTGTTTCATTTTCTTACCGAGCTATACGCGGCCTCATAGTATCATGTATAATTTAGTACCACTTTATGTGAGCTTGTTGCTTTCTTCTTCTATTTTGGTAGCAACCAATATGCTAGAGCAGTTCAGGTATTCATGGCCTCTGAGTCACCCTGACCCCGGTCTACTTCCATCACGTGCGCGTCCCTTGATTGTGTCAGTATGCTCTCTGGCGTGCATTGCCCATCCGTTGATCTGTTGGCATTTTCTGATCCTGGCCCGCTTGGATCTGTGTGCTGTCCTGGGGATGACCAGTCAGGCTCCTCGTCGCTGCTTTAATCTTGTTGCCACCCTCTGGAGTTGTGAAAAATTTTCAGGACTGTTTACTGTAAAGGTCAGTCTCACGGGATACTACAGTGCCGTTTTTATAGCTTTTTGGGCCAATTGTTCTCTTCATCTCAACAAGTCCTTGTGGCGTCGCACTGTTTCCACTGCTAAATCGGGAAAGACCATCATTTTCCAGTTTTGCTACTCTACATGTTCAGTTTTATGGGCTGCCTGTATGATAAATTCCCAATCTTGGAAGCGTAGCATTTTCACAATAAATGCTTGTGGGTGTGCTCCTTCCTCTAACTTCGGTCTGAGTTCCTTGTGGGTGTTTTCAATTTCAAACTCTCCTGGAACTGTACAGCCCGAGAAAAAACTCTTTAGAAGTCTCCGCACAAATTCCCTGAGCTCTTGGGTATGCCCAAAATGTGGAGATTTGACCTCCTGTCTCTATTTTCATAGTCTTCTAGCTTTTCTTCCATCTAGGCCATTTGTTTTTTTAGATATTCCACTTCTCCCTGCGCACGCATCTGGTTGTCCTCCACCACTCCAATCCAGGCCTCTGCCTCCTCCAACCGTATTTCTCCTCAATTTTATTCACTACCATCTCCATTATTTCTTTTTTGGAGGTGTGGATTTCTTTTAATACCATTGAGAGGTCCGAGTCCTGATCTGGACCACTTTCCTCCTGCTCACTTGCCTCTGATGAGGCCCGAAACATTCATTCTGCCATCACAGGGGCCAACTTTGGTTTCACTTTGTACATGTCCCAAAGTATTTTTGTTGCTTTCATTTTTACTGCTTTAGGCATGTTCTTGCTATGTATTCAGGTTTTGTTGGTGTGGATGGCTCAATTTTCAGTAGGTGGTGAGAGAGCAGAGCTTAAACACATCTGCTCACCACGCAAGCCAGACTGAATATCTTTCTACTTTTTGATGGCATAAACAACCTATATACGATTACCCATTCTACTCCATTCATTAATTTATAGACCTTTATCATATCTCCCTTCAGCCGTCTCTTTTCCAAGTTGAAGAGCCCTAACCTTTTAAGCAGTTACTCATAGGGGTATCCTTCCATCCCCTTTACCATTTTGGTGGCTCTTCTCTGTACCTTTTCTAATTCTGCTATATCCTTTTTAAGATACGGTGCCCAGAATTGCACACAAAATTCAAGGTGTGATCACACCATGGAATGATACAGAAGCATTATAACATCCTTTGTTTTATTTTACATTCCTTTTCTTATGATACCTAGCATTCTATTCGCTTTCTTAGCCGCCGATGCATACTGGACAGAGGGTTTTAACATGTTACCCACAATGACGCCTAAATCTTTTTCCTGAGTGATGGTTCCTAAAGTGGAAACTTGCATCATGTAACCATAGTTTGGGTTTTTCTTTCCTAGGTGCATAACTTTGCACTTGTCCACATTAAATTTCATCTGCCATTTGGATGCCCAGTCTTCCAATTTATCAAGATCTTCTTACAAATTTTCCACAATCCTCATGGGTTTTAACAACTTCGAAGTTTTCTGTCATCTTCAAATTTGATAACCTCACTCATTATTCCCATTTCCAGGTCATTTATGAATATGTTAAAAAGCAGCAGGCTCAACACAGATCCCTGGGGTACTCCACTATTCACCTTTCTCCAGTGAGAAAATTGGCCATTTAGCCCTACCCTCTGCTTTCTATCTTTTAACCAGTTCCTGATCCATAATAGTACACTGCCTCCTATCCAATGACTTTTTAATTTTTCCAAGAGTCTCTCATGAGGGACCTCGTCAAAGGCTTTCTGAAAATCCAGATACATTATATCAACCAATTCACTTTTGTCTATCTGTTGTCACGCCACCACCACTCGCCTCTAGCTTAGAGGGGCGTGGTTATTAGAAGAACTTTCTGCTATCCGCTTTTTCAGCTCTTTTCAAACTATTTCCCCGCAGTGCCCTCTGAGAAATGTAGTCTTTGTTTAGCTGTATTGGTGCATCAGGCAAAAAGTTGTAGTTAGGCTCAAAGAGGTAAGGCAAATGACAGACATTTATTTTGTACACAATGGTTCGTTCATACCCCTTACAGGCTTATTTGTTCAGGACTCTTTGAAGTAGAGCATTGTCCAAAAACAAAGCCAAACACAAAATGGCTGTTAAAGGTTCTCTATAGTTTAGGATACACAGTCTTTAACAGCAAGGATATTGCATTCCCTTTTTAGCGTTGCTGGCTAAAGCACAAAACAAAATCACATTTAAAGTCTGTGGTAGTTTAGCTTCTATTCAGCTTCCAACCTTTCTTGGTTACCTTCCAAGTAACAAATATACTCCAGGGGCAAAAGAAAGCTTTGTTATAATAGCTACTTTAAGCTTACCCCAGTGTCCTCATTCCAGCAACAGGTGATTAACAAGCTTATCACAGTTCCAGGCTTGCTCCTTAGTCCCCCTAAACTTCCCCTTTACCAACACGAGGGAATCACGGTCACCCTGCTTGTGAACTATGGGTACCTTTTCCTGGAAGACTCTCTTTCAGGACTGGCTTGTTTTCTCTACATTCCCAGGTTTAAAGCTTGGCTAAAGGAACAGTCCATGGGAGTGTCCTCATCATTCAGCTTCACCTTGGGCTCTCCCAGCTGCATAGGTTCTGACTCCCCGTCCTGCTCACAGTGCTCAGCTAACAGCCTCCCGGGGAATCTTGGAGTCTCCCTTGTTCCTGGCTCCAAACTCTCCTGCAGACGTGCTATATGCCAATTAGCACTTTCTCCTCCTGGAAGCTCAGTTCCTCTGCTCTGCTCAGCACCAGTTAAGCTTCCCTTGCTTGTGTCTGTGCCTCTGCTCGTGACAGCCTGGCTTCCTGCTTCTCTTCCCTCTCTCTCATACTCTGGCCTAGGTTTATACTTCCAGGGCTCTAGCTCCAACTCATCCCTACTCAGGTGATGGCAATCAGCCTGACTTCGGGCACCTGAGTGCTTGGAGCATTCACTGCCTAAGGGGTTCTAGGCTCTGTATCCTCTCCCCTTCATTCCACTAGGGGGAGCATGAAATGTTGGCCACGTGGATGTTTTCTGATTCCTGGAGGTGTTTGTGGCTTTCCTACCCTGATTTGGTGACATGACTTAATGGGATATAGCCAACATGGCTTTAGCCAAGGAAGGTCTTGTCTTACTAATCTGTTATGTTTTTTTGAAGGTGTGAATAAACAGTGTGGCAAGGAGGCCTGTCCGGAGTCTGGGGGAGGACAAAGAGACAGGGAATTCACCCTAGTAAAGGGCCCCCTTTCACCAAATCAAGGTAGGAAAGCCACAAACACCTCACCTGAGTAGGGATGAGTTGGAGCTAGAGCCCTGGAAGTATAAACATGTTCAGTAATGTTCTTTATAATGGTTTTTACCATTTTTCCTGGTACTGATGTTAGGCTCACTGGTCTGTAGTTTCCCAGATTACTCCTGGAACCCTTTTTAAAAATAGGCGTTACATTGGCCATTCACCAATCTTCAGGTATTATAGATGATTTTAATGATAGTTCACAGATTACTAATAGTAAGTCTACAATCTCATATTTCATTTCTTTCAACACCCTTGGATATATACCATCTGGTCCAGGTGATTTGTTACTCTTCAGTTTATCAAATAGTTGTAATACATCTTCCCAGTGTATCAATATTTCTTTCAATTCTTCTGCAGCATCACCTTTAAATACCATATCAGTCATGGGTAACATCTTCCTTAGTAAAGATCAAAGCAAATAATTAATTCAGTCTCTGCACTATGGCCTTGTTCCCTCTTAGTGCCCCCTTTACTCCTCTAATTATCTAATCGTCCAACTGACTCTCTCACAGGTTTGTTTTGCTACAAATGTACTTGAAAAAGTCTTTATTATGTGTTTTTGCTTCCACAGCAAGCTTCTTCTCAAATTCTCTCTTTGTCTGCCTTATCAATGCCTTGCATCTAACTTGCCAGTGCATGTGTTGTTTCCAGTTTTCATCACTTGGCTGCTTTTTCCATTTCCTGAAAGATGCTTTTTTGGCAACAACATCCTCTCTGATCTCACCTTTAAACCATACTGGCAGTTTTTTGGACTTTCCTCCACTTTTCTTAAAGTATGGAATACAGTTGGTCTGGGCTTCCAAGATAGTATTTTTAAACAACACCCTTGCTTGATGTAAAATCTTTAACCTTTGCAACTGCTCCTTTTAGTTTTTTCTTAATTATTTTCCTCATTTTATAATAGTCTCCCTTTTAAAGGTTAAAAGGTATTACTGTGGATTTCCTTGCCATCCTTCCTTTAATTATTAAATCAAATGTGATCATGCTATGATCACTATTGCCCAGTGGCCCCAACACCCTTATCTCTTGCACCAGATCTTGTGTTCCACTAAGGACTAGGTCCAAAATGGCTTCCCCTCTGGTCTGTTCATGAACCAGCTGTTCCAAGAAGCAGTCATTTATTTCATCTAGAAACTTTATCTCCCTAGCATGTCCTGCTGTGACACTGACCCAGTCAATACCGGGGTAATTTAAATTACCCATTATTATTGAAAGGAAGCTTGTCTGTACAGGGCTGTGTACACTGTGAGGGTACTTAATAATACTATATTACTGAAAGCCCTCAGAAAGCGTTAACACAATAGATTCAGTAGCTCAGACATTCCAGGGGCTATTACTTAGCTAACGACCTTGAGACACTCTGCTGAAAAACTATGCAGAACTTTCACATAACAGAGAAACTAGGTTTGTTTATAATACAGAAAGTGCAGGGAAGAACTTTCTCTTCAGTCTTGAAACATACACGTGAAAACTGCTTGTGTTAGAATTATTGTTTAAGAAGTTATGTCTGGAAATACATGTATGTCTCCTCCTGATGACCTATACTAATAAGATCTGACCTATGACATAGAGATGCACATTATGAATATACGTGATGTTTGATGTAGAATATAAGGTGGAAATTATGCTGCGGGATGGAATTTTGACCAATAAAAACAGTGACTGAAGTAGGTGCAGTCAGAGAGACAAGGTGCAAGCTTTACTCTCTCTCCCAAAGCTTTGGGTTTTTTATATAATACAATTGTGTGTAAATTGTATTATTAATGGTTCCTTATCGTTCCTCCAGCTTAGTCCTCTATGAATGGGTAGTGCACCTCCTCCTGCAGCAGGAAGACTGGACCAATCAAAACTCAGCATCACTGGATCCAGCATCCTGGCATTCCCTTGCCCTCCAGTGTGTCCAGTCTTCATGCAGCAGGAAGATGTTTGTGAGCCAGGCTGGGCTCACTAGTCAGTTAGTTTAGGTCTTAGTTATAGCTAACCTTTCCTTTTCTTTTCTTTGGTCCCTATTGGGGTTTTTATTTGTTTATGGCAGTGCAGGAGTACCTGTATCTTTAATTTGGAGGAAACCGGCACTCCGGAGGGGCTCAGCAGAGGTTCCTCTCCTGCTCAACCAACGCCGCTTACTGCTTCTTTTCGTTTGCTTGGATCTCTGTACCCAAGGCTGTTCGGGTCAGAGCTCCGGCGGCGGCGGTCCAGCGCCTCAATGTCTGAAAGGTAGGACTCTGTGCCTGGCGAGTGCCGACGGGTTTCCCGGCAGCAGGAAGCTTTGAGCAGCAGCCCCGGTTCTTGCCGCTATCGCGGTTTGTTCTTTATTTTTCTTTACTTTTGGGTTTTCTTGCCTTAGCGTTTTTCTTAGGCCCGAGTTCATGGTCGGGCGGCAGCGGGCTGTTTCGCCGGGGTCTTGGCTGTGCTGCTCTTTTCGGCGCCAAAGTTTCCTCGCGCCTCAGTTTGCTCAGCATCCGCAGCCATTTTGTTGCTGGCGGTTTTCTGCTTCGCGCGGTGTATGCGATGACTGTCAGCTATTCCGGAGCCGCGGTGTCTCTCCGCTGACCCTCCTTGTGGGTACCCTTAATCTTTTAGTAGCTTTGTTGTTTTCCTTTGTTTTCTTTCGTTTTTTCTGGGCTCTCCCCCGCGGCGAGTGGGTTGTGGGCTGCTAGGAGTGCTTTTCTCGGGCTGGGCAGCCCGCCTGCGTTTGACACGCTTTCTGGTGATTAAAAAAATAAATAAATAAATAAATAAAATAAAACAAGAAGCAACAACAAACGAACCAAACAGTTCACCAAGCAAGGGGTGGGCAGCAGAAGCCCTCCTTGCTGGCAGCCACCCAGTGTCTGGGCAAGGGCTTGTCTTTTGGGCTGGGGGTCAGCGTCCTGCCCTTTCTTTTCTTTTCTTTTCTGTAGTTTGGGCGCAAAGGGGACCTCCTTTGTTTTTTCTTCCCTGGGGTACGGGGTGTCCTGTCTCCATGCCCTCGGGATCCCTGTGTGTCATTTGTGGATCGCGGAGGGGCGCTTCAGCAGAGACGGGTGTCTGTCAGCACTGTGCCTCCGTGTCCCTCAGTATGGAGCAGCGGCTTGAGACGCCATTGACGGTTTCCCAGCCCTCTACCGTGCCTCAGGTTATTGACTCGCCCTTGGAAGGGCCCTCGGGGGCGAGCTCCGCTCTTTCTGCAAGCACAGGGGCACCAGCTGATTTCGGAGGTGCTTCCCTCTTGGAAGACTTCTCTCCTGATTTTATTTTACTGATGCATCAAGCGTTTTGTCGACGGCGTCAAGGGATTGCGCTGGGTCCCCTTTCGGAGCAGGCCACTTCCGCGCACCCTTCAACGAAGGACGGCGGGCCCTCAGGTGTGCGAGCTGCCAAGAGGCAGCGCCTGCAGGAGCCCCTGTTGTCTGAGTCGGATTGGGTTGAAGGAGAAGATCCTGAATTGGACATGGAGGAGGACGCCTTGGAGGAAGGCGAGATCCCGGAGCCAGAAGACCAGGCGAAAATCATACGGGTTTTTCGCAGGGAGGAATTGCCTGCGCTCCTGTCTGAGGCGCTTCAGACTCTTGGCCTGGTTTCAGCCCCGCCGGCTGAAGAGGACGATGGGGTGGACGCCATCATTCAGGCTGTCCGTCAGCCGCAGGCGGTTTTTCCCCTGCACCGGGTTCTCGACCAAATGATACAAACTGAGTGGGATGCCCCTGAATCTGGTCTCAAGGGCATCAAGGTTATGCGTAAACTGTATCCGTTGTCGGACAAGGATCTCGACCGGTTTCGTTTGCCTAAGGTAGATGCGGCGGTCTCGGCGGTAACTAAGAAGACCACGATCCCTGTTGAGGGTAGCGCGGCCTTAAAGGAGCCTCAGGACCGGAAGATGGACGGTTTGCTGAAACAATCGTTTGAGGCGGACGCTGTTGCGTTACAGGCCTCCATTTGTGGCGCTTGGGTTGCTCGCGCCCGTCTTCGCTGGGTTCAGCATCTCCGACAGGCGGCGCCCGCGGAAGCTGACGATCTGGCCGAACTTCAGCGCTTGGAGTTGGGTTCGGCGTATCTCGCGGATGTCCATTACGATCTCATACGGGCGCTGTCTAATAGTATGGGTTCTTTGGTAGCCACTCGCAGAGCCCTTTGACTGAAGAGTTGGGCGGCGGATGCTTCTTCTAAGTCTCGCCTGGGCAAGTTGCCCTTTAAAGGCAAGCTACTCTTTGGTGAGGATCTTGATAAGTTGGTCAAGGAGTTGGGTGAATCCAAGGGTGGCAGTCTCCCGGAGGATCGCCCAAAGAGAGGGAGGTCCCTCCCTTCCCCTCGGGGTCAGTTTCGGGACTTTCGTCGATTTCGATCTTCCCGTTTCGTGGGATCGCAGCGGGGCAGATATCCTTCGAGATCTCCCAGTTTTCGGGGCTTCCGTGGAGCCTCTAGAGGATTCACTGCTGCGACTCCGTCAGCCGCTCGCAAGTCCCAATGAAGGGCTGCGGGTCCAGGCGGGGGTAGCTGCAATTGGAGGTCGCCTTCGGCAGTTTCTCCCTGCTTGGACCCGTATCACATCCGATCGCTGGGTTTTGGAGATTATTCGGGACGGGTACGCCTTGGATCTTGCCCGGCCCGTTCTCGATTCTTTCGTGGCATCTCCATGCCGGGGCCCAGTAAAGACCGCTCATGTTCGTCAAACTCTGGATCGCTTGCTTCGGTTAGGGGCCGTCGTTCCGGTTCCGCCGGCAGAGTATGGTCTCGGCAGGTACTCCATTTATTTTGTGGTGCCAAAGAAAGATGGTGCTCTTCGGCCCATTTTAGATCTCAAAGGCGTGAATCGCTGTCTTCGTGTTCCACATTTTCATATGGAAACCTTGCGGTCCGTAATTGTAGCGGTCCGCAAAGGCGAGTTCCTTTCCTCTCTCGACCTGTCCGAGGCCTATCTCCATATTCCGATCCGGGAGTCCCATCAAAAGTATCTCCAGTTCGCGCTTCCGTGGGGTCACTTTCAGTTCCAGGCATTACCCTTCGGACTGGCCACCGCGCCTCAAGTGTTCACCAAAGTCATGGTGGTGGTGGCGGCAGCCTTGCGTCAGGAGGGGGTACTAGTTCATCCCTATCTGGACGATTGGTTGATCCGTGGAAAAACTCGCTTGGAGAGCGAGTCAGCGATGGCGAAGGTCGTCGGACTTCTGCAGTCTCTCGGCTGGGTAGTCAACCCGGACAAGAGCCACTTGGTTCCGACGCAGTCGCTCGAGTACCTCGGAGTACGCTTCGATACTTGCCGGGGTGTCGTGTCGCTCCTGGAGCGGAGAGTACTAGCTCTTCAGTCTCTTGTGCGCCGCTTTCGGAAGACTGCGGCTCCGTCAGCTTGGCACTACCTGCAACTCTTGGGGACGATGGCGGCATCCTTGGAAGTGGTGCCTTGGGCTCGTTTCCACATGCGGTCTCTGCAGAGGGCCTTGCTCCATCGCTGGTCCAATCAGACCGATTCGTTGAACAAACGTCTTCCCTGCCCACGGACAGTTCGCCAGGATCTGAAGTGGTGGTTGCGTCCATCCTCGCTCCGAGCGGGGATGCCCTTGGAACATCCGGACTGGATTCCGCTGTTGACGGATGCCTGTCTCACGGGCTGGGGCGCGCACTGCAGGGAACTCGTGGCGCAGGGCCTTTGGTCCCCGCAGGAGAGCGGTTGGTCGATCAGTCGATTGGAGCTGAGGGCCGTTCGGTTAGCGCTGCAACGCTTTGAACTGCAGGTCACGAACCGAGCGGTTCGAGTTCTCTCAGACAATGCCGCGACCGTGGCTTACATAAATCGGCAGGGAGGTACCGGAAGCGTGGGCTTGGAAGCGGAAGCCCAGTTGCTCTTCGCGTGGATAGAGCCCCGGTTGCAGACGATCTCGGCGGCACACATTGCCGGAAAGGACAATGTCACGGCGGATTTTCTCAATCGAGTTCAAGTGGATGCCGGCGAATGGGATCTGAATCCTGCGGTGTTCCAACAGTTGGTGAGGCGTTGGGGTCCGCCGGTAATGGACCTGATGGCAACCTTTCGCTCCGCAAAGGCGTCTCGTTTTTTCAGCCGTCGGCGAGAGCCCATGTCCGAAGGCATCGATGCTCTTTTGCAGACCTGGCCCACCTCCAGCCTCCTTTATGTGTTTCCCCCATAGCCTCTACTGGGGCGGGTGATTCAGCGGATCAAGTCTCACCAGGGACGGGTATTGTTGATAGCGCCGGATTGGCCCCGTCGTCCCTGGTATGCTGATCTGGTCCGGTTGTTAACCGATTCTCTGTGGCGGCTTCCGCTTGCTCTGGATCTGTTGTGTCAGGGTCCTCTCCGCATGCCGGCGGTGGAGAGATTCTCTCTTACGGCCTGGCTATTGAAAGGGTACGGCTGAGGAAGAGAGGTTATTCGAAGGCGGTGGTGACGACGTTGCTTCAAGTCCGAAAGCGCTCCACTTCGCTGGCTTATGTCCGCATCTGGCATATATTTGAGGATTGGTGTTCCAGGCGACAGGTTCGGGCGGCTACGGCCTCTCTTCCGGTTGTCTTGGATTTTTTGCAGGACGGTTTTGATAAAGGTTTGGCGGCTAGTTCTTTGCGAGTGCAGCTCGCGGCTCTCTCCTGTTACAGAGGTAAAATACAGGGGGTCGCGCTGGGTACTGTCAGACGGCTGCCTAGGGTGAGAACTTACACAATCTTGACGATGCATATATTCATATGATTCTTGCAAGGTATTGTGGGTATTGTAGTTCATTCACTCCCAAACACAGCTGATGACAATAATTTGAGTTGTGAAACCAAGTGGTAAGATCAATAAAATACTTCTTTTATTGATGGGGTTTAATTCACCCAGCACATGTATGCTTGATAGCACTATAAATGAGGTTACTTGCTTGCAGTGTTTAAAATGGATAACAAAAAGTCACAAAGTAAACCAGAAAACAACCTTCAGCTTGTCAGGCAATTAGCTAATGTTTTCTTAGCAAATAATTACCAAATACAAAGGCACAAAGTAAAGAATAAACTTTGCTGGTTAGGTTAACTTCTGCTTTTTTTCCACGCCGATCTCAGCAGTGATTCTCCCTTGCTCACACACACAATCAGGTGCAGCCCTAATTACTATCAATGGACCAGCTGAAAGCCTTTAGCTGGCTGGCTGCTACTGTGTGAGCCCAAATCCTGCTTTAAGAGCTGTTTGCAGTGGAAATAAAGAACAAAGTTAGGTTTCTTTGTGATGGCTGATGTGTTTGCTCAGAGAAAACTAGTAATAGCATTTAGATAGAGAACAGTCCATATAAACTGTATTTTCATCTGCTGTATCAATCAGCATATGGTCACTATCATACATTGGCACAGACGAGTCTTTCATTAAGGCACTATCATGAGAATGCTCATTCCCTTGCTGCCACTCTCTATTATAGATAGGGTCTGGATCAGTGTTCATACCTGAGCCTCTCCTGCTATCATTATTCCTCTCTGTATAGCCTGGCCAATATGTAATCCAATTCTGATGTCCAGCCTTCCAATCTTGATCCCTGGACACTGGATCTTCTCTCCCATACCTTCTGGCCTTGGTCTGAAAGTCCCTTCCACATGCAGTCTTCTCTCTTCCAGGTAGCCACTGGTGATTCCTATCTCTGCCACTCCATTCCTCTGGCTGAATCCAGTCCAATGGACTCTGCTGGCTTTTGGAATACCTCCCAGTATGAGTACTGCCTTGGAATCTCCCAGACCTTCCAATGGCCTTTCTTCTCTTCCTTCCAGAGAGTTTCCTTCTCTCTCTATCCGCTTGGCTTGGCTTCTGTTTCTCCAGGTGATACTGGTGCTTGAGCTTGTAGTAACTGTTATCTGAAGAATAAACTCTATTCTTATTCTGTCCTAATGTGTGCTGCTCCCTAACACAGCGCAGCTGTGTTGAATCAGGCCCTGCCCTTTGAGATGAGTGCTTAGGGATTACCTCATAGCTCTCTTGATTGCACACACATTCTCTCACTTCAGCCCCTCTCATGGCTGCTGGAAACCTGGTGCATTCTGGGACTGGTAGTCTTTTATGTGAAAACTCTGTTTTCTCACTCCTACCAGAACTGACAGGTTGCTTGTTCAGAGTCACATCATCTTTTCTATAGCTCCTACCTGAGCTATGATAAGCTTCCTTATCACAGTACCCATGCCGATGTGATCCGTTTCCTAAAGGCAGTTTCTCGACTGCGCCCTCCGCGTCGCGTTTCCGTCCCCCCGTGGGATCTCAACCTGGTTTTGCGGGCGCTTTCCGCCGCGCCGTTTGAGCCTCTGTCTCGAGCTTCAGTGAAGGATTTGACCCTTAAGACGGTGTTTCTTGTAGCGATTTGTTCGGCGCGGCGTATCTCTGAGCTTCAAGCTCTTTCTTGCAGAGAACCTTTCCTGTCTTTTTCGGATCAAAAGGTGGTTCTACGACCAGTACCTTCCTTTTTACCTAAAGTGTCTTCTCCTTTTCACTTAAATCAGGTGGTGTCACTCCCAGTGTTGCAGGCGTCGGGGGAGCGAGCCTCGGATTGCGGGCTTAGTCGTTTGGACCTTAGGAGAATTTTGCGTCGGTATTTAAAGGTTACCGAGGACTTCCGCAAGTCAGATCGTTTGTTCGTCTTGTTCGGCGGTTCTAGGAAAGGTGAGGCAGCAGCGAAAGCCTCTATTTCTCGATGGATTAAAGAGGCGATTGCCTCCGCTTATCTGTTGCAAGGGCGTGTTGCGCCGCTAGGTTTGTGGGCTCATTCTACCAGAGCTCAAGCGACGTCCTGGGCGGAGTATAGTTTGGTATCTCCGGCAGAGATTTGTAAAGCGGCGACGTGGTCATCTCTCCACACTTTCAGTAAGCACTATCATCTTGATGTCTTAGCGGCACGTGATGCCTATTTTGGTTCCGCGGTCTTGCGTGCCGGTTGGCGGAATCCCTCCCGTTAAGGCTGCTCTGTTACATCCCATTCGTAGAGGACTAAGCTGGAGGAACGATAAGGAAATAGTAATTACACTTACCTGGTAATTGTAGTTCCTTGAGTGACGACAGCTTAGTCCTCCTTCCCTCCCTTGGGACGCTGTTTTGTCTCGGCACGCATGCAATATGGGAGTCAGTCTTTACAGGTGAGTTCTTCAGGAGCTTTCTTTGACCTTTTGCTCTCGCTACCTGCTTCTGGTGCGGCAGGATAGGAATCCTTGGTTGGCTGTCTTTGGGGTATTTTCCATCCCTCCTTGGGGGGATGGGTGCAGTCTACTGCGTTTTTTCTAGGTTTCCCTTTACACAAAAAACAAAAAACAAAAAAAAAAACCTGGTTTTGCAAATTCCATGACATACTAAATTTTTACGGTTTTTCTTAAAGGTTAGCTATCTCTTTCAGTTGCTTTGACAGTAGTTCACTGGAGGGCAAGGGAATGCCAGGATGCTGGATCCAGTGATGCTGAGTTTTGATTGGTCCAGTCTTCATGCTGCAGGAGGAGGTGCACTGCCCATTCGTAGAGGACTAAGCTGTCGTCACTCAAGGAACTACAATTACCAGGTAAGTGTAATTACTATTTATTGCTTCCTTCTGATTGCTCTGATTGTGGAAATCCGTTACCCAAGAGCCCAGGTGCTGTTACCGATGAGGGGAGGAGCAGAGTACACTTTGCCTTTTGGGTCCTGCGCTGGAACAGGAAGCATTTCAGAGAATGCTACCCTAGACATTCTGGATTTCAAGTTCCTACCTAAACGCCTAAATTTGGCATCCAGAACCTCCCTACCACACTTTCCTATGTCATTGGTACTGACATATAACCAAGACAGCAGATTCCTCCCCAGCACTATTTAAGACCTTTTCTAGGTGGCACATGAGGTCTGCTACCCTCGCACCAGGTAGACATATTACCAGGCAATCCTCACATCCACCAGCCACCCAGCTATCTATATGTCTAATGATCGAATCATCAACTATAACAGCTGTCCTAACCCTTCTCTTGTGGGCACATGGCCCTAGAGAAACCTCCTCGGTGTGAAAGGGTTTTATATCACCCGGAGGAAAAGTCCTAGCTACAGGATCACTTCCTGCCACACCAGGGTGATGTTCTCCTGTCATATGAACTCTCTCCTCCATGGTAACAGGGATGCTGCCAGACTGGAGGTGGAACTTCAGTACTTCATCCCTGTAGGTCTTGTCTATGTACCTCTATGTCTTTATGTCCTCCAAGTCTGCTATTCTAGCCTACAGAGATCGGACTCGTTCCCTGAGAACAAAGAGCTCCTTGTACCTCGTGCACATGTAAGACCCCTCACCAATTGGGACAAAATCATACATGTGGCACTCAATGCAAAAGACTGGAAATCTCCCATCTCGTTGCTGGACTGCTGTCTGCATCTTAGTTTTAATGTCATGTTTAGGTATTTAAGTTGTTTACTTACTTAGGTTTGCTGGGGATACTTATACTAATAAAATTATACCTAATACATAGAAACATGACGGCAGAAAAAGACCACATGGCCTATCTAGTCTGCCCTTCCATATCAACCACTACAACAGTCCCCCTTTTTTTCCTTTAGAGATCCTGTTTGTCACAGGCTTTTTTGAATTCAGATACTGGCCTCATCTCTACCACTTCCACTGGGAGACTATTCCATGGATCCACCACTCTTTCCGTAAAGAAATATTTGTGCATATTACTCCTGAGTCTATACTCTTTCACCCTCGTATTATGTCCCCTCATAGCAGAGCTTGCTTTCAATCAAAAGAGGCTCTCCTCCTGTGCATTTATGCCACGGAGGTATTTAAACATCTCAATCATATCACCTCTATCCTGCCTTTGCTCTAAAGTATACATATTAAGATCCTTAAGTCTGTCTTCATATGCTTTATAATGAGACCACTAATCATTTTAGTAGCAACCTTCTGCACTGACTCCAACCTGTTTATATCCTTTTGAAGGTGTGGTCTCCAGAATTGCACACAATACTCCAAATGAAGTCGCACCAAAGACTTATATAGATGCACTATCACCTCCTTTCTTCTGCTGGCCATTCCTCTACCTATGCACCCAAGCATCCTTCTAGCTTTTGCCATCGCCTTTTCTACCTGTTTAGCTACTTTAAGGTCAGACACAATCACACCTAGGTCCCGCTCTTCTTTTGTGGACAGAAGTACTTCACCCCTTATACCATATCACTCCCTTGGATTGCTGCAGCCCAAATGCATGACATTGAATTTTTTAACATTAAATCTCATCTGCCAAATTCTAGACCATTCTTCAAGCTTAGCTAGATCCCTCCTCATGTTGTCGACTCCTTCCTGTGTGTCTACTCTATTGCAGATTTTGGTATCATGTGCAAACAAGCAAACTTTACCTGACAGCCCTTCCACAATATCACTAACAAAGATATTAAAAAGAATCGGACCAAGAACTGATCCCTGGGACACACCACTGGTAACCTCCTTCTCCTCAGAGTGAGCTCCATTTACCTGTACCCTTTGCCGCCTCCCACTCAACCAATTTCTAACCCAAGCAGTAACTTTAGGGTCCATCCCTAGGGCACTCAGTTTGTTTATAAGTTGTGTGTGCAGAACGGTATCAAAGGCTTTACTGAAATCTAACTACACAACATCTAGAGTTCTCCCTCAGTCCAACTCTCTGGTCACCCAGTCAAAGAAATCAATCAGATTTGTCTGCCTCTGGTGAATCCATGCTGCCTCGGATCCGGTAATCCGTTGGACTCCAGAAACCTCACTGTTTTCTCTTTCAGCAGCATTTCCAATAATTTACTCACCCCAGAGGTTAGACTAGCTGGCCCATAGTTTTCAACCACATCCTTACTTCTGCTTTTGTGTAAAGGGACCACATGTGCCTCTTTCCAGTCCTCTGGCACCACTCCCGACTCCAAAAGCTTTGAAAAGGTCGGTCAGTGGAGCTGCTAGAATGTCTCCAAGTTCCCTCAATATTATTGGGTGTATCCCATCTAGTTCCATCGCTTTGTCTACTTTAAGTTTAGCTAGTTCCTCATGAACATAGTCTTCTGAAAATCATTCAGGATGCCCCTTACTTCTGTTCCTGTTTGTCGGTGTTTTCTGAGGTCCCACTCCTGGTTCTTCATCTGTGAACATAGAACAGAAATATTTGTTAAGCAATTCCGCTTTATCCTCATCAGCTTCTACATATTCCTCCCCTTCACCCTTGAGTCTGACAATGCTACTTTTGCCCTTTCTCTTCTCACTAACATATCTGAAAAATATCTTATCCCCCCATTTTATTGCATTGGCTATTTCCTCCTCTTTTTGAATTTTTGCTTCCCTGGCTACTTTGCTAGCTTCTCTAAGTTTTTCCAAATATAGATGCCTGTCCTCCTCTCTCTGTGATCTTTTCTATTTCATGAAGTCCTCCCTCTTATTTTTCACCTTTTCAGCTTCTTCTTTCGAAAACCATAGCAATCTCCTTTTTCTTTTACCTTTATTTACCATTTTAACAAAAAGGTTGGTGGCCCTTAAAATATCCCCTTTCAGTTTTGCCCACTGTTTTTCTACACCCCCCAGCTGTACCCATCCTGCTAATGACTACTTGAGATATTGGCCCATCTTGGCAAAGTTAGTTTTCCTGAAGTCTAAGACCCTCACTTTTGAATGGATTTTATCAGCTCTAGTCCTAATACGGAATGACACCATCTGGTGATCACTGGATGTGAGATGATCTCCCACTATAACATTAGAAACACTTTCACCATTGGTAAGCACCAAGTCCAGTATGGCCCCTTCATGTGTGGGTTCTGTTACCAGTTGCCTGAATAGTTCTCCCTGTAGAGAATCCAGGATCTCCTTACTTCTAGATGATACTGCAGCAGGGATGTGCCAATCAACATCTGGCATATTGAAATCCCCTTAGCATTTCCCCTTTCCTGGCTATGCTTAGTATGTCTTCTATTAAATTTCCATCTACCTCGTCTCCCTGTGAGAGAGGTCTATATATCACGCCAATGCAAATAGATTTCTCTTTCCCTCTTTCTAATTTAACCCACAGTGTCTCCTATGTCCCTTTTAAGCCCTGTATTTCCATAGCTTTAATATTATTTTTTTACACAGTAAAATATGTTTAATGGACTTTGTTCACCTCAAGATTAATTAATTTCAGGTCCTTAATGTATGCCTGATGATGATAAACAGCTGCACCTGAAAGTGAATATGGCACCTTCTTCCCTATAAAGCTACAATTATCCCAGGGGTGAGTGGGAGTTGGGGATGGAGGGAGGGAAAGAAGACTTATCGAAAGCTGACTGCTACATAGTACCCTGTCCTTTGCTTTTAATAATCTGTGACCAATTTTCTGGGTGATTCATACAACTCTTGCTTTGATAGAAGGAGTCTTTCAAAATGCCCCTTTGATCTGTCACTTGGCTTTAACACCTATTTAAAACAATTTCACAGGTCTCTTGTCCCCTATCTAGAAGGCCTCTTTGTAAAGGTCTCTAGAAACAATTTATTGCACAAAGAATACTGACCCTGTTTTTCCTTTTATGCTAAGTTATACACTGATTTGTGTCACGCCCTTAGCCCCATACATTAGTATGGAGGGGCGTGGGTTTATTTTTGTCACTGTGGTGCTTCAACTTTCTGGCCTTTTCTAACTGGATGCCCTTAACTGCATTCTGGGAAAGGTAGTTCAGTTAGATATCATTTGGGCTCAGATGAAAAAAAAAAACACCTTCATTTGTAGTTGGGTTTGAGTGTGTGCAATTTATTCATTAGCACAGAAAGACACGCTAGATTCACAGAACCACCTTTTTAAGATATTTTCACCAGGAATTCTTGTAACTCTTTACAGGATAACTTGAACTGAAACTAACAGCTTTCCTCGGCTTAATTAACTGCACCTGCTTTCAGCAGAGCTTGCCGTGCAGATCAAAACAAACAGAAAGAAACTTTTAAACCAGGTTTCTTTTCCCTTTCCAGTCCAGAACAAATACCTGGCTATCTTGTATGCTTAAACTCAGCACTTCATACAGATAGTCCAATTCATACAAGCAGAAAAAAACTCTTTTTCAGGTTTTCTCAGTAATTTAGACAAACAAAAGCATTTCTTACTTCCTTCAATTGAAACGGCACCAAAACTGAGCTCTGCACTGCTCACAGCTGTTTCTCAAAAGATAATTAGGAAGATTCAGCTTTGCACTGCGTCACACTTTTCCTGAGCTTAGAACATTAACAAGCAAACACAGCTGTCAGGGCTTTGGACACTGGAGGCTTCTCTTTATGGTTGACATCCCCTTGCAACCATTCTTAACTGGCAGACTGGCATGCAGAGCAGTCCATGTATGAGACCCCTTCTTCACAAGGTAAATCTGGCTCCCCCAATTCCATGGGTTTACTCTCTGGCTCAGATTCAGATAGCTTACTTGACTGGCTTCTATTATGGTTAAAGCTGTCTCTGGCAAATATGTAGTGCTCCTTATTAGCTAAGCTTCTGGGGCTCATACCTTGATCAAAGCCTATAGTAGCTTCACTCCTTACATGCTCTGGCCACCATCTAGCACGTTCTGTTCTCCAATTAGTGCTCCTGGCTCTTACTGCTCCATTCCTTGAGTAGGCAAAACCTCTGCTCTCTCTTTCTGTCTGGTCAGCAGTTGCAGCACTCTCTGGTCTCAGGAGTCCTTCCAGTTTCTTTCCACGAGTCCTGCTTGTCCCTCCTTGTCCTCTTCCTGCTCGACTTCCTCCTCGACTGCTTTCTCCTGCTCTCTGACCTAACTGAGCTAAACTTAAACCCCTCAGGCTCTTGCTCCACCCTCTTCCCTCTCAGGTGAGAAAGATCAAACTCCCTCGTGGCAGCTGTGTGATTAGGGGATGCAGTGACGTAAGGGTTCCTTACCCTGGGCCTGTATTCCCTATCCTTTCTACCACTAGGGGTACTCTGTTCCTCATTGTAGCCAGGAATTACTGGCTTTCTAGGAGCAAATGGAGTTTTAAGTCCTGGACCTTTTAAAATGGGTCCCTTTATTAAGGTAAATTCCTTCGTTTTACCCCTCTCTTCTAGGTGCTGATAAACTTCCTTATCACATTTGATTTAAATTAAAGCTCTTTGCTTATACTAGTCCCTGACTGAGTATTCAATTTAAACTAGCAACTCTCTGCTGGATTTTAAATTTAACCAGAAAGCTCTCTGCTGGGTTTTAAATTTAAACTGAAAGTTCTCTGCTGGATTCTGAATTTAAACTGAAAGCTCTCTGTTGGGTTTTAAACTTAAACTGAAAGATATCTTTTGAGTTTTTAATTTAACTAAAAGCTCTTTGCTGATACTAGGCACTGACTGATTTAACAAATACACTGAATTCTAAATTACACATATTAATCAGCTTTAATTTAAAGAATTCTTTTTTCCCCAAGATTGAGAAAAAATCCCAGAAGTAGATACTTACAATTGCAGATCTCTCTCCAGAGCTGAAGACAGGCCAAATGGAAGGAATCTGCATTGGTAGTGGTTGCCCAACACCTGGTAGCGCAAGTATTGCCTGTGCTTCCCATGTATGATGATGTGTGTGTACGCATCCTGTAAGTCCAAGGAAACCAGCCATTCCCCCTCTTGGATGATCCTAAGTAGTACATCCAAAATTTTGCTTTAAGGATGAATTTGTTCAGCTTCCTGAGGTCGAGGATGACGCGGACTCCCCCAGATTTCTTCGGTATCAGAAAGTATCTGGAGTAGAAACCACTGTTGCGTTCATCTGGCAGGACAGGTTCTATCGCTCGGGATGCCAGGAGAAGCAGGATCTCTGTGATCATGGAAGAGAACAGGTGCGAAGGAGCCTCGCTGTTGAATGGGACAAGAACCGGATATGGTACCCTTCAGCTATGATCTGGAGAACCCTCTTGTCAGTCATGATAGGTCCAGGCACTGAGAAAGGCCGAGAATTGCCCTCCCACCTGGGATTTGGATGGGCGTGTACCATCAAAAGGAAGGAGTGCTTTTTCCTGAGGAAGACATGGCCTGCTTCTGCTATTTTCGCTCCCTCTGGTGGTGTTTCTGTTGAGAGGATGCCCAGTATGACTGCTGCTTGTACCGTGAGGTCTGCCACTTGTAGTAAGAGCTGTTCCACCAGGATGAAAGGTATGACTTGCGGTGGTAGCTCCCTTTCCAGTTGCTGATGTTGCATTCGAGACCCTTCGCCGCGAGAGTCTACAGGGCAGTACAGTGCTCCTTCATGTCATTCACTGTGTCCTTGACTTTGTCTCCGAATGAGTCACCCATGCAGAATGTGTTGGCTATGCAGTCATGTGTGTCTTCCCTCAGGCCTGACATCCAAAGCCAGGCCAAGTGTCAGGTTGAGATGGCCATCCCTGCCATGCGGTCGACTGTGTCGAAAGCTGCCCATATAAGGCACTCCATCAGGTCTGCTAGGGCTGCTGAGGTAGCCATCTGGGATTCTGGGGGCAGGGCCACCATGGCATTTTTGAGATTCCCCCAGAAGGATGTCTTGGAACAAGTTGTGTTGGAACTGATGCGCTGCTATCTTTGCACTCAGCATGGCTTCCTAGAACACCTTCTTGCCCACATTGTCAAGGAATTTGGGGTACCATCCGAGTGGAGTGTTGGCGTGGTTGTGGGACAACCTGACTCAATTCAGGGCGGATTTGACCACAATGTGCAGCAGCTGTGTCTTTGTAAACCCCAGGGCGGACTGCACCTGGTACTTCATTTTGAGCTTGTGGGAGCAGACGGGCCCTGATGCCGGAATGAGACAGAGTTCTATCAAGTTGTCCTGAAGGAGCTGGTGGACTGGCAGGACAACCAGCATCCTCCGAGAGTCTAGGTACTTGAGAACCTTCAGGACTTCATTCCTTGGGTCCAGAGTGTTGGCAGGTGTGAGGACAAGCAGGGATGCCACCTTCTGTAGGAACTTGGGATAGGTGCTCAGGTGGTGATGACTCTCAGGTTGCTCTGGGTAAGGTGAGGGCATCTCCCATGCCCAATGAGCCCAGTGTGGCTGCCTTCTCTTCCCTGATGTCTGCTGCCAGGAGGTCCAGGGATCCACAGGGGGTGATGGAGATGGTGAGGGGTGCCCCAGCGTAACTGGGCTCAGAGACTTGGCCGGTGCCTCATAGGCATGTGATGCCATTGCAGCTCCACCTGCTGCGAGGTTCTGTGTTTGCTGTTGCTGGTGGAGTAGTCCTGTAAGGAGCTCCAAGATTGCAGCTGAGGTTCCTGCCCCAGTACCCTGTAGCATAGGATCTGCTCCGGTTATAGTGTCGCCTTGGAGGAGAACTGGAGGTGGAGGGGCTGCTGGACTTATAGCTAGAGTGTCTGTATCTGTGCTTCTGCCCATGCCGTTTGTGTGGGCTGTGCGGGCTGCTGCTGCTGGTAGCATCCATGGCCGGTCTTATTATGCATGTTTCATGGTTCCCCCTGCTTCTGCTGTGATGGCACAGTCTCGAAGAATGCCCCCATGCCGATGGAGAGGGGTGTCCAGCATTGCCGCACAATGGGTGAGTCCCTCTGTTGGCACAGTGATGTCTTTCGGGTCTTCCCCTGTTGCTGCGGCGCTGACCAATCATGTTGGGGAAGATGGAGCCAAGCTCGGGAATCCCTCTGTCGGCACGATAATGTCTTCTAGGTTTATCCCCATTGCCATGGCACTGACCAGTAACATCATGGGAGGTGGAGCCAAGCTCAGCATTGGTATGCTTGGCGTGATGATGCTGCTTGGGATGGCCAGGGCATAGAAGCTCATTGGGAGCTGAAGCCAGAGGGTCTGGTGCAGTCTGGGGCAGCGATGCTTGGCCCACAGAAGACAAGGGAGTCCCGGAGGGTGCACAGTTGAGGATGGAGGCCTTGGATGTCACATCCTGAGCCACGGAGAGGTCCTGAAGAGTCTGGTGAGCCACGTGGTCGGAGGCATAGGCCTGGTCTGCACAGAAGGTGAGTGGGGTCACCACGATGAACTCTTTCAAGGCATAGGAGCGGGATTTTCAAGAGCAGGGAGACATCTGTGCACAGGGCAATCCTCAACCCTGTGGCTGGCTCCCAGGCACCAAAAGCACCGGTCATGTGCATCAGTGTTATCTTTTCTAGCCCTTTTTGCCCCAGAAAAACACACAGGTTTCATGTAAGTTAGAGTTGACCAGTCTAGCTCTGCAGTTTACAGGATTCTGCTCCCTGAGAGCATTTGGTGATTGGAAAGTTCCTCAGTTTCCTAATGCCATCGGAGGGTTTCCCAGCTGCTAATTTTGACCACTGAAAATGCATAGTTTATTTATTTATATTTCATATTTCTTTCCTGCTTTACTAGCGAATTACAAGATCTCTATGGCGAGTAACTGACTAGATTCTTCATAAAGCATGCCAGTTTAACAATAACATGCCTAAATATTTGGAATATTGCATCTTTATTCAATAAATATGTTTGCCATGAGACAGCATTGACTTTGTAGTAGGGCTAAGCCTTCAGCGCTAAGTCTTCTTGTTCATATCTGCCGTGAGAGAGCAGCAGAGTAGGGCCATGGATATGTGATGTCCCAGACAAACCTTCAGCTGTGTGCTCTTCACTCCCTGGGGTCAGCGTTAGGCTCTAGTCCATATTCCAGCATCTCCCATTCTCCATTTTATCCCTATATCCACCATGTCCAGCATTTACCCACTTCCCTTCCTCCTCCCCCCCCCTTGTGCAGCATCTTTTCCTCCCCTTTCCCTTTCCCCTGCCTCTCCCAGCCTATCGTTGCAGGGCTTCAAGAAGCAGGAAGTAAATCAGCATGACCCTGCATGCCTTACACTGGCTGCCAAGTGATGCATATGTGCTTGGTATATGAGGAGGTCTGTAGAGGTTCACTATGGTATTTAGGTAGACATACTAGTTTTCAGAACCCATATGCACAGTATAGGCTGTTCCAGATGCCTCTGCTATCAGAAGTACCTTTGCAGGTCTATTTTTAGACATCAGGGACCTTGGCTATGAGATAAGCTATCTTGGGAGAAAATACATTTCTTCAAATTCTGCCCAAAACTGAAAACTTGATTTTGAGAGCATCGTTTTGCAGTTGATGTTGTCTGTGTTTGAGGGTGTTGTATGAACAGTGCTGTTTATATTGTACACTATTACTACTGATCATTTGTATAGTGCTACAAGGCGTATGCAGCACTGTACAGAGATATATAAAAGATAGTTCCTGCTTATCAGAGTTTACAGTCATTGAGACAGACAGCACAACATCTAGGGGCAAGGATATGTCTAAGAGAATGGTAAGGAAACACATAGTTAGAGAGCAAGAGACTATACGGATTAGAATCCAAAAGCGGCCTCGAAGAAGTGAGTTTTTAGCCTGGATTTGAAAAAAGCCAGAGTGAAGCCTGACTCAGGTAGTTTGCTCCAAACATAAAGAGCAGCAAGGTGAAAAGGATCAAAGTCTGGAGTTGGCAGTGGAAGAAAGGGCACAGATAGAAGCGATCTGCCAGAAGAGTGGAGTTCCTGAGGAGTGTAGGAAGAGATAAGAGAGGAAAGGTAGTGAGGAGCAGCCAAATGAGTGCACTTCAGCCATGATGCCTTCATGGTGAATGAGCAGTAAATCAAATTAAATAAATTGATTTTGTGCAGGTATTTTTCTGTAACCTATTCTGTTGTCTCTCAGCTTACTAGAATAAGAGTGATGGACAATGCAGTTTGCTTTTGATGTTCTGTGGATAAACAGTATTGTAGAGGCTCAGACTAAACACATTGCTTCTGCCCCAGCTGTCATCTATTCTAAAACAGAATGCCACTTAGCAATGACAGCATGGCACCGACCAGCTCTATGGGCAGGGTGGCTTTATGCCAGGTAGTCAGCTCGCTGTCAGCTACCCATAAAAGACATAGCTGACTCTGTTTAAACCTTTTAATTGCCTCTAAACATTCATTCATCTTTAGTTTTAATTACATACTGCACAATAACTGCTATTCACATCTAGAACTGATTTAATAGAATTAAAAATGCAACGGTTTCATCTTGACCATTTTGTAAAACTTTCTGAATGCAGTTTGGGATATTAAATAGTCTTTTTATTTGTTTATAAAGTTGTAAATTGGAGACATTAAGGTCTTTGCAGTGTGAGGTTTGGGCTTCCTTTCCCCTTATTAGACTTGTCAGCAATATAGAGCACCATAGACGTAAAATCTCAGTGCGTATGACTCACAGGGTCCAAGGTGCTAAGAGGGATTTCTCACACTGGGCTCAGTTTACTAAGGTTTTTCCTTATACAGTACACACAGCATGGGGGAAAAGTCTCGGTAGATCATGCCCTTGCATCTTTGGGGAAAGGTCTGCCCTAAAGGGAGTAATCTTACAAAGAGCTGTGTAAAGTTACAGGTCACCAAAGCACATTACTCATGTGTTTTCAATTATGTGGATGGGCTTTTCCATGTGTGCTTTGGCCAGGCGCTATTCTGTAAGTACATGCGTCAGGCTGATGACTACTACTACTACTACTGATCATTTATATAGCGCTACAAGGTGTATGCAGAGCTCTACAGATACATGTAAAAGACAGTCCCTGCTCATCGGAGCTTACAATCTAGTCAAGACAGGCAATATAGCAGCTGAGGACAAAGATACAACTAGGGAAAGGAAAGGAGACCCAAAGGAAACTAAGGGTATCAGGATCCAAAAACAGCCTCAAAGAGTTGAGCTTTTAGCATGAATTTGAAAAAGGGCAGAGATGAAGCAAGATATACAGACTCGGGTAGTGTGTTCCAGGCATAAGGAGCAGGAAGGTGAAAGGATCGAAGTCTGGAGTTCACAGTGGAAGAAATGGGCACAAAGAGAAGAAGTCCACCAGAAGAGTGGAGTTTACGAGTAGGGGTGTAATGATGAGAGAGGAAAGGAAGTGAGGGGCAGCAGAATGAATGCACTTATAGGTCAGTAGGAGAAGTTTGAACTGGATACAGAAATGGATAGGGAGTCAATGAAGTGGCTTGAGAAGAGTGGTAATATGTGCAAGAGGAGGCTGGTAGAAGATTAGCCGCACAGCTGAGTTTTGAATAGATTGAAGGGGAGAGAGATGCTTCAGAGGGAGACCAGCAAGGAGGAGGTTGCAATAGTTTAGACTAGAGGTGACTAGAGTGGATAAGTGTCTTAGTAGTGTGATCAGAAAGGAAAGGGCAAATTTTGCTGATGTTATAGAGAAAGAAACGACAGGTTTTAGCTATCAGTTGGATGTGTGTGGAGAAGGAGAGGGAAGACTCACGACACCAAGGTTGCGGGCTGAGGAAACAGGGAGTAGAAGAGTGTTATCCACAGAGATTGAAAAAGGAGGATGGGGAATGGTGGGTTTAGGGGGAAAAATAAGAAGCTCGGTTTTGGTCATGTTCAATTTCAAATGGCAGTGAGACATACAAGTAGTGATGTCAGATAGGCAGGAAGAGATCCTGGACTGGATTGCCAGAGAGATACCAGGTGTAGAGAAATAGATCTGAGAGTTAGTAGTGTAAAAATGATACTGAAAACCATGGAAGGAGATGAGTGCACCAAGGAATTGGATATATAGAGAGAAAAGGAGATGGCCCAGGAGAGACCCTTGGGGTACACCAATTGAGAATGGGATAACAGTAGAGGAAGATTCACCAGAGAAAACACTGAAACAGCGATGGGAGAGATAAGAAGAGAACCAGGATAGCATAGATAGTAAGGACAAGGTGTCAAGGAGAAGGTGGTGGACAACAGTGTCAAAAGCAGCAGAAAGGTCAAGAAGGATGAGGATTGAGTAAAGGCCTTGGATTTAGCCAGGAATAGATTGCTGGAGACCTTGGCAAGAGCCGTTTCAGTAGAATGTAAAGGATGAAAGCCAGATTGAAGTGGATCCAGAAGGGCTTGAGAGAAGAGAAAGTTAAGGCAACAGCAGTGAACTACACATTCAAGTAGTTTAGAAATGAAGGGGAGGAGGTAAATGGGTCTGTAATTAGAAGGACAAGTAGAGTCAAGTAAAGATTTCTTGAGGAGAGATGTGACCACAGAATGATTGAAGGCTGCTGGGACAGTTGCAGTAGAGAGCGATAGGTTGAGAATGTGAGAGAAGGAAGGGATGACAGTGGAGGAGATGGAATTAAGGAGATGGCTGGGGATAGGATCAGAGGAGCCCGTAGCGAGTTTAGAGGAGGAAAGAAGATGAGTGGTTTCCTCATTGGAGATCTTGAAAAAGGAAGAAAGGGTAGCAGAGGTTGAGGGAAAGAGTTGGGAATAAAGAGAGAGAGAGGAGGGGATGGAGCAGATCTTATGAGGAATTGGAGTGTAATCTTGTGGAGTTTGTCATGAAAATAGTTGGCAAGGGTTTGGGCAGAATGGGAAGGAGGGGCCAGAGGCGGAGCTGTCTTGAGGAGAGAGTTGAGAGTTATAAAGAGTCGGCAAGGGTCAGAGGCAACAGAGTTAGTTAGATGGACATAGTAGTTTTGCTTGGCAAGTCCTCTGGCTGACTGGAAAAAGGCAAGGATGAATTTGAAGTGAAGTCAGTCATCAAGGGTGCAGGATTTGAACGAAATGTGCTCAGCTAAGCAGGCACAGGAGTATAGATAACAGGTAGTCAAAGACAGCCAGGGCTGAGGTACAGTGTGCATCACAGGACATGGCATGGGCAGAGCAAGAGCATCCAGAGCAGAGGAGAGTGCAGCGTTATAGGAAGCTAAGGTCTCATCAACAGATAATATAGCAGAGGAAAGAGGTGATAAGACAATAGTGGAGAGAACTGATGGTTTGATAGCATGAAGATTCCTAAAGAGCTTGGAGGAGACTGAGCGAGATTGAGGTGGGGAGTGATGATGACTGAAGCTTAGTAGGTGATGGTCAGATAAGGGAAGAACTGGAGTACAGAAATTAGAGTGTAAACAATTAGAGAAGAAACCAAGGTCAAGGTAGTGGCATTGCTGATGTGTGGGGGCAGTAGAGCAAAGCTGGAGGTTGAATGAGGAGGTAAGGGAAAGACGCTTTAAAGCATAAGGGTCAGAGGGATTATCAACATCAATGTTAAAATCACCGAGCATAAGAGTGGGGGAAGATGAATCCAGAAAGAAAGAAGCCACAAGTCAAAGTCAGTGAGAAAGGAAGAGGTGGACTTGTCAGGAGGTCGATAAATAGCAGCTATCTGGAGAGGTAGTGGAGTAAAAAGGTGGATGGAGTGGACTTCAAAGGAGGGAAAAGGTCGAGACTGACGCATTTTTTGGTGTGGGCTTGCACAGTGGTCAGTCGTGGGCAGAGTGCACATTTATATGTGGAAGTTGCCATATTTTATAACCTATGCGCACTCTTTAGAAATCTAGGTGCGAGCATCCATACCAGCCTTAAGACTGGCACAAGCACTTGCACCTAGGTCTGCCACATGTATCCCATCACTTATGGCCCTAGTTTATAAAGTCATGTAGGCATGTACTTGCCTTTCTGAAATAGCCATGATAGAGGCGCAGTAACCTGTGCGTTAACTAGGTGAAACTTTATAAATTACCTTCATGAAGTGTGCAGTGTGGGACTTTCATCTTCCTCAGGAGGCACGAGGAAACCTCTCCTACCATTCTGCCCACACTAGCCCCTCAGCAGTTGTCCCCTGCCAGTCCCAGTGTACAGATTAGAAAACCTTGAAGCCACCATCCTTTTCTCCTTTTTTAAATTTTGTGAAGTCCTTTGCAACATCTACACATATATAACACAGGGAGCATGTCCAAAGCATGCCAAAGATTTGCTAGATACCGGTATGCTGCCCTCTGATAACTTTGTTTATTGACTATTTCAGGCCTTGTCATTGCCAGTTTTGATTCTTTTAAGACCAACATTTAATCAAGCATCCAGATGCCCTTCCACATCTTATTACCACATTTTGTTATGCTTACTGCCATGAAAATTAAAGGGGTTGTTCTCCAAAATAATTCCAGCTTTCCAATGCTCACTGAAATCTTGGTTTTAACCATGATTCCTCATTTAATACATCCCTCTAATGTAGTGCTATATACCTTCCTTGCTCCCAGTGGGTCTGTAGAGCTGTGATATAGTGCTATATGCCTTCCTTGCTCCCAGTGGATCTGTAGAGCTGTGATATAGTGCTATATACCTTCCTTGCTCCCAGTGGATCTGTAGAGCTGTGATCTAGTGCTATATACCTTCCTTGCTCCCAGTGGGTCTGTAGAGCTGTGATCTAGTGCTATATACCTTCCTTGCTCCCAGTGGGTCTGTAGAGCTGTGATCTAGTGCTATATACCTTCCTTGCTCCCAGTGGGTCTGTAGAGCTGTGATCTAGTGCTATATACCTTTCCTTGCTCCCAGTGGGTCTGTAGAGCTGTATACCTTTCCTTGTCATTGGTGGGTCTGTAGAGCTGTGATTTAGCATTTTACACCCTTAAACTGAGTATTAAAATGGTAATGTGTACATAATTTGCGGCTTAATGTGGACTAAGACTTTTGGTCATCTCCATTAGTTCTTGAAATCATAGCAAATAGGTAGAATCCCCAAAATTATAAAAAAAAAAATTTATGATTGTTTCTATGACCTGACCCACTCTTCGTGTTTTGATGCAAAAATGCTCCCTTCTCGGTGCATTTGGATGGCGTTTGAGAGAGCTGTCCCAGGGCTCCTGGGGGTGGGTTTCCTTTAACAGTGTGCAGCGATAGCACAATTATGTTTTTCATGTCAGTCAGTAATTCACTCGCTGATTCAATGGTTCAGTGGTGTGTGATGCCACAGTCCAGGGCCGTACCAAGCCATAATTGCGCACTGTGCGACTTGCACATCTGGAGCCCCCCCTTTCCCCCCCCCCCCCCCCCGCCAATACACATCACTCATACTTTCATGTCCAGCCGGCTACCTGCCCTTGCCCTGCTGCTGCCACTTTTTGTTTTCTCAGTAATGCCGGCGCTGGCAGCAGCGGAGCAGACCTGACTACAGATTAAAAAAAAAAAAACAAAACTTTTGATAAAAAAAAAATGTGGGTCTTTCGACTCCATGCTTGTACGCAGCTCTGATCCCTCCCTGCTTTGATGTAGGTTCAAGTCAGAGGAGGGAGGGACCAGACGAGCCATTCAAACGCCGGTCTTGGCAACTCCACAGTTGAATGGCTGGCCTGGTCCCTCCCTCCCTCCCCTGACGTGACTTACATCAGAGGAGGGAGGGAGGGAGGGACCAGACCTGTGTACAAGCGCGGAGTCAGAAAGACCTTTTTTTTTTTTTTTAAATTTGAAGTCACGTCTGCTCCACTGCTGCTGGTGCACCGCCGCTGAGAAAACAAAATGTGGCGACCAGCAGGACAATAGCAGGCAGCGTGTGTGTGTGTGTAGGGGGGGGGGGTGTCGAGGCTGGCAGCCCAAAATGCACCCCTAATCCTTTGTGCCCTGTACAGCTGCGCCACTCACACAGGGCTAGGTACGGCGCTGCCACAGTCCCAGAGTCCAGTGGGGATATTACTTGAGATGAGAGTGCAATGCCATCCATTGCTTCATAACTACTACACATCATACAGGACCCACTGGTAATTTATAGGAGTGGGACCAAATGACGTCCTGTATCTCATAGCAGTTTTAATTCAGTACCACAAACTCTGTCCCTGAATGACCTCATACCCCCAGGTGCCACATCGTTGACATTAGTACTGCAGTCGGACCTGGATTTAGGCATAAACAACATAGGCAACTGCCTAGGATGTCACATTTTGAAGATACCAAATACCTAGCCTAGACAGGAACCCGATTTCACTTTCATAAGGACCTGTTCTATCATCGCTTGAGAAGAAACCTTTCTCCACTGATTTCTGGTCCTCCTTATGGGTGTCAACATCTTAAATCTGACCCTGAGTGCAGCTCCAAAAAATGGGGTTGGGTATCCGAAAGGCTGCCACGATACAGGACCACTTTGCCCATGAAAGAAAGGCTCTGTCACAATGATGGTGTCTCTGCTGAGTAGTTGTTGGCAGGAAGAAGCAAGGACTGTCTACTGCTGTCTCTTTCCTCCTGGTCTTCCTTTCCTGTAGGAGATGGCAGGCAGTCATCACCTCCAGTCAGTCACATTTAGTGTTCCCCAGCACAACTTCCCCATGTGTTAATGTCCTTTTACCTCTGTTCTCCTCCCTGATGTGAAACAGATGATGTTCTCTGACCTTGACAGATAGCAAAACCTGGAGAACAGGATCCTAGATAATGAGGAGATAAAGAGGCCAAAGATTAAAATAAACTAACCAGAGTCTGGAGAAAATGCCAGCAGATAGGAGTATACGCAGGCAGGAGTAGCCTAATGTTTAGAGCACTGTCTTGGGAACCAAGAGACCAGAGTTCGATTCCCACAAGCTCTCCTTGTGGCCTTGGGCAAGTCACCTAACTCTCCATTGCCTCTGAAAAACCCAAATTATCAATGTCCCTGTTTAATGTACATTACCAAGTGTAAGTTACATTGTAAACCGTTTTGACTAAAATGATAAAGCGGTATAAAAAAAAACTGTTAAATAAATAAATATATGGTATGAGAGTGAGTAGAGACCCTCCTGATGGCCTTATTGGACCAGGATTATGTTCATCTGGATAAGGGATTATCGGTGTTATTGATCTCGGATCTCTCTGCGGCTTTTGATTTGGTGGAACGGGAGTTGTTGATGGAGAGATATAGGAGGTTCTGGCTTGGATTGAGTCATTTATGGCGGATCGTCTGTTTAGAGTTAAGGGTAAGGATGGGCATTCACAGGTATATGGCTGGGAGAGGGGGGTGCTGCAAGGATCCCCAGTGTCGCCCTTGCTGTTTAATATTTTTCTTCAACCTCTGGGAATTCTAGTGTGGGCTTTTGATTTTGTTTTTTTTCCGTACGTGGATGATATGCAGATATTGGCCCCTTTATTGGGAGATGTGGAGGCAGTGATGAGCCGATTGAACAGGTATTTTGGGAAGGTGCAGGTCTGTTTTTCAGTGAGTGGGTTGGTGTTTGAATGTGGAAAAAAACTGTGTGTTTGACATTTGGAACTAGTGGAGCTGTGCTTACGCCAGAGCATTGTCAGATATCCTACCCCATAGAAAGAGGAGATGAAATCCCTAGGAGTGACCCTGAAGAGGGAGGGGGTAGGGGGATGGCAAATTAGTCAGGTGGCAAGGACTGTATATTTGAAGCGACGGGTCCGTCAACTCTGCCCGTACTTGGATAGTGGAGTATTGAGAACAGTCATGCAATCTTTAGTGCAGGGCGCTTTGGATTGTTGTAATGCACTTTATGTGGGCCAGTTGTTGACGTATGTGTGTAGGTTGCAGGTGTTATAGGGTACGGTGGTCTGTCTCCTCTTGGGGATGTGTAGGCAGGATCATGCATGTCCGCTGTTGGCATATCTGCACTGGTTGCCCATTTGGCAGTGCATTGTTTTTAAGTTGTTGGTTATTGTTTTTAGGGCATTGCATGTTTGGCGGCCACTGTATTTGCGGGAAAGGTTAAGTTGCTATGCCTCTTCTTGGCCACTGTGTTTTTTGAAGGGTTGGTTATTGGTGGTTCCTGGTTTAGATGAAGTAGAGAAGGTGGGGTGGCAGAACTGTGCCTTTAGGGTGGTCACAGTGGAGAGATGGAAAGAGTTGCTGGAGGAGTTGTGGGCATTATCCAATCTGATGGGCTTTCGGAAGGTTTTAAAGACATTTCCTCTTAGGAGAGTGTAAGGGCAGGAAGGGAGTGTAAAAGGGATTGGGGTATTTTTGTGGATTGTTAGTATTTTATTGCAGTCCCTTTTGATTGATCTTTTTCAGAAAAGGGGTATCAACGTTTATAAATAAATAAATATATTATAAAAATATTACCAAAACTTTATGCTTTTCAGAAGTCTGCAAAGGACTGGACTTGGTTAATATATAAATTCTATTATTTGTGTTTGTAATCTGGGTCTAAGACTCAGGCAGGTGATACCTAAAAACGTAACTGCAGTGTGCTGAATGGTCTTAAAAGTGACCAGAAATGCACTTTAATCAATGTGAAAACCTAGAGTCAGTCGCTCAAGAGGAAACAGACAGCTCCATTACAGGCAACTTTTCAAAATGAGTGAGGGTAATAAATACAGCACAAATTACCCTTCCCTGGACTCGGTGCAGCAGTGTGCTCGATCCACAGAGCTGGACTGTATGGACAATTCATATATATGACAGCTGCTTAAAGACAGAGTTAGATGTGAGAAGAGGGGATAGAGGTGAAAGGGAAACATAACCTTTGTCTGCCTGTAGACATGATCAGAACAAGGACGCTATACACATAAACAGGGAACAAGGAAGTCGGGTTAATAAAACATGGGGGGTGGGGGGGGGGCACATTCAAAACAGTTTAGCCAGTAAGCAGACCTGCTAACCGGCTAAATTGTGGTCAGTGAGATATCCAGCTCCTCCCCTACTCCAAACATTTTTTGGCAGGGAGTAGATCTTCATATCAAGAGTCAGGCAGTCTGGGAGTTATTAATAGTGATTTTTGTCTTGATGGACATGTCTCCTAAACCGTTACAACCTGTTTTTATTACTTGTGACAGTTATATAAGATCCATCAATTTTTTCCGCAATCTGAGATTTTACAACTTCTATATCCATTTATAACATGAAGGCTCAATTATTTTAACACTGTTTTATGGATTGACTGCAAAATCAAAAAAGCGACTACGACGGATCCAGAATGCTTCTGTGAGACTGGTTTTTGATTTGAGGTTTAGAGATCATGTCTCTCCTTATCTAAACTCACTTCACTGGCTACCGATTGAGAAGCGCCGTATTTTTAAAATGTTTGTCTTGGCTTTTAAATATTTTTATGGTCAGTTTCCAGCCTATGTTGCAGAAGTAGATCCCAGCCTGTACTCTGAGGTCTCAGATTGTTTGTTAGTGGTTCCCTCTTGTAAACATTTTCATCTTGAATGTGCACGTCGTAATATTTATTCATGTTCTTTGCTGCTACTATGGAATGCAATACCAAAAATTTACCGTTCTATGGAGAATCTGCTATGTTTTCAGAAGGCGATAAAAACATACCTTTATCCTGAGATATGATGGGCACTGTAAGATCTTGTAAATTAAGTAATGTCCTGTACTATCATTTTTATGAAGAGTAGATATTATGTGTTACGATGAGGTCAGTCAGTCTGAGTTATGTTATTTTTTATTATTATATATGCAATTTGTAACCTGCTCTGAGCAAATTGAAAGGACAGGCTAAATATCAAATAAATAAATAAATAAATAATAACATGGTTAGTGCCGCTGAATATCCCCTCCTATCCACTTTAAATGCCCTGACGCTCACCGCTTAGCGCTGGTCATGAAGGTGGGCAGCATGGAGGGTTGTGGCAATATTGAACCGCTGGCCAGTTAACCCCAAATGGCTAAAAATAAGCCAAAAAAGAGCTGTCCTTAGCTGGTTTAGCTAGCCAGCCAGTGACTGGATATTGCCACTGATGGGATAGTTAATTCACTACGCGGGTAACCTGGATATTCAGCATCGTCATTAAATATCCAAGTTTAATTTAAAGCAGCAATGGCCAGCCGCTTTACTCCTGCTGGCGGCTGCTGCTGCTGCATATGCCCTCATCAACTCAAAGGGGAGCCTAAACTCAGAATGTAAGTCAGCACTAGTACGGCAGTGTTAGGAACTCATTTACATCACAGGATGACTGTTGACAGCAGTCAGATAGCGCTTGACATAATAGGACTATGGGTTTTATCCCTTCACTATTTGCTTTTCTGCTGCAGGCCCGGGATGGTGCTCCCAGAAGCAGTAGAGAGAGGCCCCATCACCATCAGCTGGGCTTCAAATGTGCTGTCACTATCTTTCACTTCTCTGACATTTTCTGGACTTTTTCTGTAATAACACTTAGTTCAGCAGATCCCTTAAATACATGTCATAAACCAACATTTCCTTATAACAAAGTAGCAGTGATTTACATGTTTCTTGTGGGTGCTGGCACTAATTTATGCCTTGGCGAGTATATTACCACAACTGAAATGTTGTGACGGCTGCCCTTATTTCATGCTAAGTGTGTGTACCTCCTGGAATTAACTCCCTACTTCAGGGCATGATGGTGAGTTCTGGCCAAAGGCGGAGAGAACGCTTACTGACGGTGCAAGGCCACATCTTTGAAGAGCCGTGGCCGACAATGCAGACCCTGTAAGGAAGTGCCATTATGTTTATGTTTATTGAGCTTGATATACCGCTTTTCAAACAATAATCATTGAGCTAGAAACTGATGGATTTTGATACATGATCATGTCCACACATACCTGCACGTCAGAAAAGGTGAGTGAGACACCTTGCCTCTGAAACTCCCGCTGAAGGTCTTCCAGGCCAGCCACAACAGTATAATCAATGTTGCTCACATGGCTACAGTCCAGGACAATAGAGCGCGGTGAAGAGACTGCAGAGATAAGCAGCAGCGGTATCACCTAGAATATCACTGCCAGCTTCCGAAGCAAATCACATGCAGTTATTTAACAGCCAGACCCTCTAGGTGCATCTCATCTGTCTCAATCAACTAATGCACCCACCCTCCCTCTCATCCACTATTCCCTATTCCAATCAATCGATGCACCCACTCTCCTTCCCATCCACTATTCCCTAATACAATCAACTGATGCACCCTCCCTCTTTCCCATCCACTATTCCCTGCTACAATCAACCAATGCACACTTCCTCCCTCCCATCCACTATTCCCTGTTACAATCAACCGATGCACACTCCCTCTCTCCCATCCACTATTCCCTGCTACAATCAACCAATGCACGCTCCCTCCCTCCCTCCCATCCATTATTCTGTTACAATCAATCAATGCACCCACCCTCCCTCCCTTCTATCCACTATTCCCTGTTACAGTCAACTGATGCACCCTCCCTCTTTCCCATCCACTATTCCCTGCTACAATTAACCGATGCACCCTCTCTCCCTCTCATCCACTATTCCCTAATACAATCAACTGATGCACCCTCCCTCTTTCCCATCCACTATTCCCTAATACAATCAACTAATGCACCCACCCTCCCTCTCATCCACTATTCCCTATTACAATCAATCAATTCACCCGCCCTCCTTCCCATCCACTATTCCCTAATGCAATCAACTGATGCACCCTCCCTCTTTCCCATCCACTATTCCCTGTTACAATCAACCAATGCACACTCCCTCTCTCCCATCCACTATTCCCTGCTACAATCAACCAATGCACGCTCCCTCCCTCCCTTCTATCCACTATTCCCTGTTACAGTCAACTGATGCACCCTCCCTCTTTCCCATCCACTATTCTCTGCTACAATCAACCGATGCACCCTCTCTCCCTCCCATCCACTATTCCCTGCTACAATCAATCGATGCACCTACCCTCCCTCCCTTCTATCCACTATTACCTGTTACAGTCAACTGATGCACACTCCCTCCCTCCCATCCACTATTCCCTGCTACAATCAACCAATGCACCCTCCTTCCCTCCCTCTTTTCCACTATTATCTATCTCGCCACAACTGTTACCTGCCAAGGCGACCTCATATATTCTATCTCGAATATATTCAGTGGCTGGAAAGCTCAAACCACTCAATGGCTGCACCACAAGATCCCCACAATCATAAACCTGTAGTCAGAACATAGAAAGCAGGAGAAATTCATTAGCTGATGCCTCTCTGACATGCACTGCACCAGTGAATACTCCTGCTGTAGTGTGCAGTCATGGGAGCTGTGAGCCCAGGGGCAGCATATCACAGGAAACTACTCAGTATCACAGGGATCATGCTACTTTGTTACAGACCACTAATATCAATGAGGTATGGGAGCAATCCACTATAGAGCCCTGGAGGCAATGGCGCGATTCTGGGCTGCACTTGATTGCTTAAATTCATGTCTGACACAGGACCAATTTTGTACTGTGAGAAGTGATATGAAGAACAGTATCAAAGAGAAAATGGACGCATTAAGTGCTGGATATACATATTCAGCAGTCCTTAGAGGAAGTAGTAAAACCCAGCCTGTAGCACTACACTTAGAATCTCAATCACTGTGCTGTTAGTTTTTGTGTAATCTGAGTCACTACCCTGCGAGCTGCCATATTTACAAGCCTATGTAGAGAGACACAACCAAAGTTGCCACTAACAACACTGTGGCCATGGACTGCAGGGTTTTTCAGTAGCTGGACCAATTTTATAGAACCCTTTACATTCTTATTTGAGAGGTACTGAGGATTTCATGATCAGGAAGCAGTTGAAGGCCTGTCTATTCAGACAGACTTTCCCAGATATTTGTGAATAGTTCAGTAATTTGTATTTTGATCTTAGGCACCATTTTATAAGAAAGTTTTACTATACAGCACATTAGCCAGTTGATGATTATGTTAAGTTCTTTTGTTTTTATTGTGATACTGTTTTAATAATTCTTATTGTATTATTTGTGTCCTGTCTATATCAAGCAAGAGCATTGTTTAAAAATACTAACTTGGAAGCCCAGACCACATGTATTCCACACTTTAAGAAAGGGGGAAGGAAGGCCAAAAAACTGCCAGCATGGTTTTAAGGTGAGGTCAGAGAGACTGTTGTAGCCAAAAAAGCATCTTTTAGAGAAGGGAAAAAGGAATCAAATGATGATAATGGGAAACAACATAAGCACTGGCAAGTTAGATGCAAGGCATTGATAAGGCAGGCAAAGTGAGAATTTGAAAAAACGCTTGCCGTGGAAGCAAAAATGCACAATAAAACCTTTTTCAAGAACATTCATAGCAAAAGCCCTGTGAGAGAATCAGTTGGACCATTAGATAACAGAGGGGTAAAAGGAGCCCTAAGAGGGGACAAGGCTAGAGCGGAGAGACTGAATGAATTTTTTGCTTCGGTCTTTATGAAGAAGATATAGGGAAGTTACGCATGCTTGAAATGGTATTTAAAGGTATTTTATCAGAAGAATTGAAACAAATTTCGATAGACTGGGAAAATTATGACAACTATTTGATAAACTAGAGTAGCAAATTGCATGGACTGGATGGTATACCTCCAAGAGTGCTGAAAGAACTGAAATACGAGATTGCAAACCTACCATTAGTAATTTGTGAACTATCAATAAAATCATCTCTACTATGGAGAATGGCCAGTGTAACGCCAGTTTTTAAAAAGGGTTCAAAGGGCGATCTGGGAAACTATAGATCAGTGAGCCTGACATCAGTACTGGGCAAAATGGTAGAAACCCTTATAAAGAATAAAATTACTGAACGTTTAGATAGTCATGGTTTAATGGGAGAAAGCCAACATGGATTTCGCCAAGATCTTGTTTTACTAATCTGCTATATTATTTTGAAGGTGTGAATAAACAAGTAGATAAAGGTGAGCCAGTTGATATAGTGTATCTGGACTTTCAGAAAGTCTTTGACAAGGTCCCTCATGAGAGACTTTTAGTGAAATTAAAAAGTCATGGGATAGGAGGTAGTGTATCATTGTGGATCAGGAACTGGTTAAAAGATAGAAAGCAGAGAGTAGGGCTAAATGGTCAGTTTTCTTAACAGAGAAAGATGAATAGTGAAGTAGTACCCCAGGGATCTCTGCTGGGTTCACTGCATTTTTGAACATATTCATAAATGACCTGAACATGGGAATAACGAGCGAGGTGCTCAAATTTGCAGATGACAAAAAATTATTCAAAGTTGGTAAAACACAAGAGGATTGTGAAAAATTGCAAGAGGACCTTGATAAATTGGAAGACTGGATGTCCAAATGGCAGATGGAATTTAATGTAGACAAGTGCAAAGTTGTGTACCTAGGAAAGAACAACCCAAACTACAGTTACACGATGCAAGGTTCCACATTAGAAACTACTACCCAAGAAAAGGATTCAGGCATCATCGTGGATCTTGTCCAAATCTTGTCCAAACCTTTTTTAAACCCAGCTACACTAACAGCTTTTACTACATCCTCTGGTAACAAATTCCAGAGTTTGATTACACGTAGAGAGAAAAAATAATTTTCTCTTTTTAGTCTTAAATAGGTTACCCTGTAGTTTCATTGCATGTCCCCTGGTCTTTCTATATTCTGATGATATAAATAATCGATCTAAGTTTACCCGTTCCAGTCCATTCATTAATTTATAGACCTCTATCATATCTCCCCTCAGCTGTCTCTTTTCCAGGATGAAGAACCCTAACCTTTTAAGCCTCTCCTCATAGAGGTATCCTTCCATCCCCTTTACCATTTTGGTGGCTCTTCTCTATACCTTTTCTAATTCCACTATATCCTTTTTAAAATACGGTGACCAGAATTGCACAAAATATTCAAGGTGTGGTTGCACCATGGAACGATACAGAGGCATTATAATATCCTTTATTTTATTTTCCATTCCTTTCCTTATGATTCCTAACATTCTATTTGCTCTCTTGGCCACTGCTGCACACTGGGCGGAGGGTTTTTTTTTTTTTAAACTTTTATTTTCATTTTGCAACAAACAAAAGAAACAACACACCAAAGGAGACAAAACAAGTATACAATAAAGAAAAGTAAACCCAATTACCCCCCACCCCCACGCTTCTTCTCTAGCTGATTATGTCAGCATGTGAGCGCTTCCAAACAACAGTGATTATACATCAAAACAATCAAAAGAGTATCTGCGATACAGAATAATCATGGGACAAAGATATATACAAATTTAGACAGTCAGATGAGAGCATTGAGCAGAATGTACATAGTCATTGAGCATCTTCCATTTAGACCGATGATGAGGAGTCTGAATGGGGGAAGCAAACATACGAGGTATTTGTTCATATTTACTGTAGAGACAGACATGATTCCACCATTCATTGGGGCTCAGCTGGGAGCTATTTTTCCAGTATTTCGTAATTAGGGAAATAGCAATGCCAAGCATAAAGTCCAAAAGGAAGTAAGCCGTTTTTGGAAGAGAGGGGATCCCCGCAGCTGAGCGAAGTCCCACTATCCTCCAAGAAAGGGGCTCTTGAAAGTGCAAAATAGACTGGATACGACCCCAGACCCGACGCCAGTAATACTGTAGTGCGGGGCATTCATACATAACATGAGGTAGTGAACCAATGGCCGCATGGCATGTCCAACAACTATTGCCCTGAGTAGTGTTCCATTTGGCTAATCTGTCAGGAGTGTAAAAACACCGGTGGGCTAGAAAGAAGAGTGTCTGAGTGAGTGAGGCGGATCGGGAGACCCGTGTCACTCTACTCCAGACAAGGCTCCATTGCTCCGGGGTCAAAGTCACATGCAATTCTCTCTCCCATGCTTTCTGCGCTATAGGAGTATCTCTAGTTATAGCATTACATAAGGTTTTGTAAAAATTGGATGCTACACCCGGTGAACTACCGATAGATCGGATAGTCTCCAACCAACCTTGTGTAGGGGAGGCCGATGGCGGGAGCACCTTAGCACTCCGAAGACAATGCTGAAGTTGCACCAACTGAAAGTAGTGTTTCGCTGGGAGACCAAATTCAATTTGCAATTCACTAAAAGTTTTCCAGCGACCTTCATGGAACAACTGACTAGGAATCCAAATGCCCCTAGTGTACCAGGGGCTCCACGCCATCGGCTTATTTTGTATTCGAAATCGAGTGTTATACCAAAGTGGGAGCTTGTCTAACGGACAGAGTCGGGAGTCTAAAGAGTGCATAAGATTATTAAAGGCACCTAAGGTGTCTAAAAGCATTGGTGGAAAGTGGGAGTCTGATGGGAGAGTCATACCAGGGAGAAAAGTAAGAGGAATCGGTTTGCAAAGGTCCTCTTCTATGTCTAGCCACACAGGTCTACTCGGTACTGGATCTTCCAGCCAGCGAGCGCCTTGTTTGAGAAGAAAAGATTGATGATACTTCAGGAAATCAGGGAATCTGACACCCCCATTTTCCTTATCTGCTTGCAGCTTATGTTTCGCTATCCTAGGTGTCTTGTTTTGCCACAAGTATCTAGTCAGAAGGCCCTCTATATCTTTATATATACGTCGAGGGAAGAGACAGGGCAACATTTCTAAGATATAATTCACTTTCGGAACAATCATCATTTTTATGGTTTCTAATCGACCCCACCAGGTAAGTGTTAAAGGAGTCCAGCGGTGAGTGAGCGCCCGGACTTTAGAGGTTAAGTCTTTGGCATTGAAGGAGATAGTGTCTTCCAAAGGAGAACAATAGTGAACCCCAAGGTATTTGACCATGCGAGGTTGCCATAAAAAGGGGAAGGGTTGCATATCTGCCTGATGAAGCAAAGGATTTAATGGAAAGGCTACCGACTTGGTCCAATTTATCTTATAACCGGACAGTTGTGAGTATTTACCAATTTGCTCTAGGACAGCCGGTACTGAGTCTATAGAGACAAAAAGCATAAGGTCATCAGCATACGCTGAAATTTTGATTTCCCTATGGGTGAAGGGGACTCCATGAATCTCCTCCGATTGCCGGATTAGTAAAGCCAAGGGTTCAAGTGCAAGATCGAAGAGAAGTGGAGACAGTGGGCATCCCTGGCGAGTGCCGCGTTGAAGGGGAAAAGGCTGAGACTTTAAAGCATTGGCACATATACTGGCTGTAGGCTGTGCGTACATGGTGCGAAGACAACGGAGAAAACCTTCCCCGAATCCGTACCAGCGGAGGACTGCAAACAGGAAGGGCCACTCTAAGCGATCAAAGGCCTTCTCAGCATCAAGTGAGAGGCCAACAAATGGGCGATCAAGATTAACTGCGGTAGTCAGTACATGGCATAGAGTCCGAGCATTGTCAGCAGTTGATCTACCAGGAATGAAACCGCATTGATCTGGGTGTATTAAGGTAGGCATCCTATCCGAGAGCCGGGTAGAGAGAATGGTGGCAAATATTTTATAGTCCGCGTTTAGGAGGGAAATTGGACGATAATTAGCTGTTAGTTGCGGATCTCTCCCCTCTTTCTCAAAAACTACTACATTTGCCATTGAAAAGGACCCAGAAGGAGAACCCTCCTCGGCCAGAGCAGAAAAATAAATTTTCAAAACTGGAGCTAAGTCAGCGTGAAAAGTTTTGTAGAATTCAGCAGGGAGACCGTCTGGGCCTGCGGCTCGACCTGAGGCACATTTCTTGATAGCAGAATGAATTTCTGAGACAGTAAATGGTGTGTCCAAGGCCACTCTATCTTCGTCAGATAGGGTCGGTCTTTGTACCCCTGAAAGTAAGCGTTCAAATACATCTGGCTCAAAATCACATTCAGATTGATAAAGCCGAGTATAAAAATCACGAAAGAGTTCTAAGATTTCGGTATCTTTAGTGACCAAGCCCCCCCCCCGACGGATTACGGAGGGCGGTAACACGCTTGGCTTCTTTTTGACCTTTTAGGGCATTTGCTAATAATTTGCCAGCACGATTATTTTCCCGATAATATAGCCCTTGTTGTGATTCGATATTTTTAACAGCAGCAGTGTACAAAAGCTGATTGTATTGAAAACGCAAGCGTTGTAAACGGAGTAAAATACATGGGTCAGTACGGGACGTGAGGAGACGCTCCCCAGCTTGTATCTGCTGCTCTAGAATCAGTAAATGCTGCTTTCTTTGTTTCCCCTGCCGAATTTGATAGCTAGTTATAGTGGCGCGGATAGATGCTTTAAAACCCTCCCACCAAGCCCAGCTCGCTGTGTCATGGGGTGAGTTAAAATGAAAATAATCTTGGATAGCGGCCTTTATATCAATCTGAAAATCTTTTTGACCCAGTAGGGATCTATCAAAAAACCAAGCTCGGGGAGAATCGTCCCGCGCAGTGACACGTAATGATAAAGATATGGCAGCATGATCTGAAATATGGAGAGGATGAGTCCTAGACGTGTCTACTTGAGAAATCAGTGCTTTGGAAATGAGAAAGAAATCTATTCTAGATTGGGAGTGATGGGGGGCAGAAAAGAAAGTGAACTCTAAGTTGGAGGGGTGAAGCAGCCTCCATATATCTACCAGCGCAAGATCTTGCATCAGAGCTGTAAGGGTAGCAAGACTCTTGGGTGGACTACTCGTTCTAGGCGGCTGTCTATCTATCAGAGGGTCTAACACTTGATTAAAATCACCACCAAGTATTAATGGAGTATTGGCAGAGGCCTGTGCCAACTGCGCAATACTTGCATAGTAAGCAGGGTTGTCCACATTCGGGGCATAAATGCAAATACATGTAAATTCACTATCTCCAACCTTAAGATGTACGCGGGCCCATCTACCCTCCTTGTCAGCGCTAGTATCAATTACAGTAGCTTGCAAAGATTTCTTAACCAGAATGGCTACCCCGCACCGTTTGGAAACGGCGGGAGAATAGGCAGCCACCATGTAAGGCTTAACATTGAGTTTCAGTGTTTCAGCAGAGTTTAAGTGCGTTTCCTGAAGAAACGCTAAATCAGCATGCTCATGGCTAAGATAGCTAAGGATTTTCTTTCTCTTGATTGGACTATTAATGCCCTTTACGTTGAGTGATAAGATTTTACATAAAGCCATTCAGACAAGTTAAAAATTCTGAGCATGATAGCGCACATAATTTCACAATGTCCCTCATATTGACTGTATCTGGCTGTACATATGGCATAAAAGAAAATAAGCTGAGATAATACAATGAAGCGCCCCACATTAAAAAAGAAAAACCGCAGCGCGGGTAGAGAAGAAGCAGAACCCCAAGAATTACTGGCGACCATGTGTCTGCGGGGAGAAGCCCCAGAGAAGGCCGAAATTGAAAAAACACATAACCTGTAGGACTGTGCGTGCTCCGAATCCGACCGAGGCACACATCATGGAGGGATAGGAGACCACAAAACAAAAGTCATAGAAAGAAAGAAAGAAAGTCCAGGTAGTCTCTGTGCTGAACTATGACCGCCGCATCGGGCCCTTCAAAATGGCGGACAGAGCCGGCAAATAAAAGTCCAAGTCGTTGGATTAGCGCATCTGCTCTGCTTCTTTGGAGTCTAAAAATGTTGATAGTAGATCAGGATCTTCGAATGTCCTGGTTTGGTTGTGGAGAGTCACTCGGAGCTTCGCGGGATACAACAGGCCAAAGCGAGCCTGTAGCTGTTGAAGTCGAGGGCGAAAAGCAAGGAGTTTCTTCCGTCGGTCGACTGTAGGCTTTGCCAAATCAGGGAAGAAGGAGACTTTGTGACCTTCAAATTCCAAATGATGGTTCGCCCGGGCAGCATTTAAAATTTGTTCCACTTGTTGATATCGTAGCAAGCGAAAGAGAATAGGCCGGGGGGTCGTTCGGTTGAGCGCCATGTGGGTAGGAACACGGTGTGCTCGATCGATTTCCAGTTCTTTAGGAAAGGTGATCTTCAGCAAGGAGGGAAGAGTTTTGAGCAGGAATTCTCTCATATCTCCCGCTTCCACCCCCTCCGGTATTCCAATGAGCCTCACATTGTTGCGACGGGCTCGATTATTGCTATCTTCTAACTCCTTTTGAAGATTCTGTATCTGGCGCTCGGCCTTGTCCAGTGTGCCCAAGCGCACCGCGTGCGAGTCGAGGACCCCCGCCATATTGTCCTGCCGTAATGAGAGACTTTCAAGTCGGTCCTGGAGCACTCCAAAGTCTTCTCGCATGGCTCTAAGCGCTTCTCCATTGGACTGCACCAATTCCTTCACGCCGCGTATTTCCTCTAAAATCTCCAGGTGCATTTCGGGGTTCTCCCGAAATGGAGCCATCTTCTGTGGGGAGGACACCTCTGTTTTGGAGCGTTTTCCGTGAGAAGAAGAAGGAGACCCGAAGTCCAAGCGCGCTGGTTTATGGGCCGCCATCCCCCCCGAGGTACCCCGGTCAGCCCGGAGCGAAATAGTAAGTTTGTATAGGTATTATGTCAGGATTCTAGGTAGGCCTCTCGGGAGCTTCAGCGCGAAGCGTCTTACCCGCTGGACATCAGGCTCCGCCCCCCTCCTGGGCGGAGGGTTTTAACATGTTATCCACGATGATGTCTAAATCTTTTTCATGGGTGGTGATTCCTAGTGTGGAACCTTGCATCATGTAACCATAGTTTGGGTTCTTTCCTAGATGCATAACTTTGCACTTGTCCACATTAAATTTCATCTGCTATTTGAATTCGATAACCTCACTCGTTATTCCCATTTTCAGGTCATTTATGAATATGTTAAAAAGCAGCAGATCCAGCACAGATCCCTGGAGTACTCCACTATTCATTGGGAAAATTGGGCATTTAGCCTTACCCTCTGCTTTCTATCTTTTAACCAGTTCCTGATCCATAATAGTACACTACCTCCTATCCCATGACTTTTTAGTTTTGCCAAAAGTCTCTGATGAGGGACCTTGTCAAACGCTTTCTGAAAGTCCAGATATACTATATCAATTGGCTTACCTTTGTCTACCTGTTTATTCACACCTTCAAAAAATATAACAGATTAGTAAGACAAGATCTTCCTTGTCTAAAGCCATGTTGGCTGTCTCCCATTAAACCATGACTATCTACATGTTCAGTAATTTTGATCTTTATAATGGTTTGCACCATTTTCCCGGTACTGACATCAAGCTCACTGGTCTGTAGTTTCCAGGATCATCCCTGGAACCCTTTTTAAAAATTGGTGTTGCATTGGCCAACCTTCAATCTTCAGGTATTACAGATGATTTTAATGATAGTTCACAGATTACTAATAGCAGGTCTGCAATCTCATATTTCAGTTCTTTCAACACCCTTGGATGTATACCATCCGGTCTAGGTGATGTGCTACTCTTCAGTTTATCAAATAGTTGTAATACATCTTCCCGGTATATCGATATTTCTTTCAATTCTTCCACAGTATCACCTTTAAATACCACTTCAGTCATGGGTAACATCCCTACATCTTCCTCAGTAAAGACTGAAGCAAAGAAAAAAGAATTCATTCAGTCTCTCCACTATGCCCTTTTACCTCTCTATCATCTAATGGTCCAACTGACTCTCTCACATGTTTTTTTTTTGCTATGAATGTACTTGAAAAGGTCTTTATTACACGTTTTTGCTTCCACAGCAAGCTTCTTCTCAAATTCTCTCTTTGCCTGCCTTATCAATGCCTTGTATCTAACTTGCCACTGCTTGTGCTGTTTCCAGTTTTCGTCATTTGGCTCTTTTTTTCCATGTCCTGAAATATGCTTTTTTGGCAATAACAGCCTCTCTGACCTGTCCTTTAAACCATGCTGGCAATTTTTTGGACTTCTTTCCACTTTTCTTAAAGCGTGGAATACAGCTGGTCTGAGCTTCCAAGATAATATTTTTAAACAACACCCAAGCTTGCTGTAAGTCTTTAACCTTTGCAACTGCTCCTTTTAGATTTTTTCTTAACTATTTTCCTCATTTTCTCATAGTCTCCATTTCAAAAGTTAAAAGGTAGTACTGTGGATTTCCTTACCATCCCTCCTCCATTAATTAAATCAAATGCGATCATGCTATGATCACTATTGCCAAGTGGCCCCAACACTCTTATCTCTTGCATGAGATCTGGTGTTCCACTAAGGACTAGGTCCAAATTGGCTTCCTCTCTGGTCGATTCATGAACCAGCTGCTCCAAGAAGCAGTCATTTATTTCATCTAGAAACTTTATCTCCCTAGCATGTCCTGCCGTGACACTGACCCAGTCAATACCGGGATAATTGAAATCACCCATTATTATTACGGTACTGTAACCTTTGTTAGCTTCCCTGATTTCTTTGAGTATTTCATCATCCATTTGTTCATTCTGGCCTGACAGTCGATAGTACACCCCCACTGCCATTGCTTTCCCCTTTTTACATGGAATTTAAATCCATAGAGATTCTACAGCAAATTTTGTTTCCTGCAAGACTTTAATCCTTTGTGACTCAATGCCCTCTGTAACATAGAGTGCAACCCCTCCACCCATTTAATCAGCTCTATCATTACGATATAGTTTGTACCCAGGTATCACAGTCCCACTGATTGTCCTCCTTCCACCATGTCTCTGAGATACTAATCATATCTAGCCTCTAATTTAGTACTATATATTCTAACTCTCCCATTTTATTTTTTAGACTTCTAGCATTTGCATACAAACATTTTAGAGACTGTATTTTATTCATATTAATCTGGCTATCGGTAGACAGGGGTAATTTGGAATCTTTAAGCTCTGTCTGCTCCGTACTCAAGGGCATTTGGGCTACTTTTGTCTTTATTGGAACCTCTCTGCTGATGTGCCCTAACCTCATTCTTTTGGTTGTATCCTTCAAGGATACATTGTTCCAAACCATGCGCTCTTGGGCGACTGTCAGCTCTCAAGCTGGAGAAGCCACAGTATTAGGAGAGTAAGGGAACCTTTAGGACAGCAGTCCTCTAATTAGGAACCAGTGAAAGAGGTACTGGAGGGAGGCCAGCTGGCCAGGCACAGATAAGCAAGATAGCAAAGCAGTTCTGTTACACAAGGCACCCCAGGCAAGAGCTACTTTTGGCACCTACATTCCCTTTAGGGCTTGTATGTTCATAGACTGACTCAAAACTGAGGCATGACATTCTTCCCCAGTTTTCCACCGATGCCCAATTGCTTTTCCTGTCAACCTGTTGTGATGGTGCTGTTGCTATGCTAAAGCCAGTTGTGCTAATCATTGCTTCAAGGACTGTAATTTACATGGTGAAACGTTGCTTGCTATGCACTCTTGCACCCTTAGATGGCGCCATTCACTCTAGGCTTATGATACTACAGTAGTTACTTATCAGTATTAGCTCAATGCAGTGATGTCCCAGAGCTTGGGAGTACCGACTTTGCTAGATTGTTACTATGAAAATTTAGAATAAGATACTTTGTAAATTTGTGATTTGTGGCTATGTTACATGGAACACAAAGGCTCCTATTTATTAAATGAGATAACGTTAGCAGCTAAGGCATGTTAATTGCAAAGGTTAATGGACAGTAACTATGAAATCCTCATGGTAATTATAGGGGACATTCTTTGTATGCGGGGGAAGTGTTGCAGATTCCTGATATTCCCTTGCTGTGTCTTACATAGTTGCTGCCTTTTGTGGGAGATTGTCTCTTTTTTTCTGTTGTTCTTATCACCAAAGTTGGGGCAGACGTTCATAGGGGACCTGAAGGAGACGTTGACCAGGGAGCAAAGTGGGATCAGAGGCATGATTTCCACCCAAGCAGTCTCTGAAGTGCAGGGGGTCCCAGGAAAGGAGGGAGCCACTCGTAACTGAGGTGGATCCCTCTTGATCTGGAGGGCCTTTTTGATATGTTGCTTGTGGACTTCATTTCAACTTCTGCCACTGGGTGGGAGGCAGCGGGAGGGGAAAAGGATTGGCACCTTCTCAGACAAGCTGGAAGAGTACTGAGGCGGGACTTGTTCTGAAGCAGGGTCAAGGAGAGTGAATACTTCTAGGTAAGGGGAATAGGAAGTTTGCCTTGGTGATAGGTATTTGATGTAAATATTATATTAAAGAGGGAGGGGACGTCTTCGGCAGTTTTCCTGCTATCATGGGACAGATGCCTCATGTTTATTTCAGTGAGTGCTCACAAAGCTTCAAATTTGAATTTCCAGTGGATTTTGTGTGTTTTCTATTTCAGAAGTGAATAATTGCTGAACACTTGAAATTGTGACAGTTACAGACTTTGCTTTCCCTGTAATAATCTACATTTTTCTTACCATGATACTGATTTGTTTTTATTTCTCAGGAATATTCCTCTGGTTTTGAAGCGGATTTCTGGGGAATAGATTCTTTTTATTGGAATGTTAAAGAGTGTGATTATGTGGGCTTGGCCTCGCGGCTAATTGCTTTTCTTACCCCAGGAAGCTGATGCCAGCCACCACAGTCAGGATAATATTTTACAGGGCAGCCCTGAAGGTGAATCTCTTCACCTCTCAGGACGTTACCTAATTTAAAAAAAAGTGGTTACAAGACTGTGTGGGATCATTTCTGACAATGTTCCAGATACAGATGTTTTGTGGACTTTCTAGGAAGCAGTATAAAAAATTCCTAAACACTGACAAGGAAACTCTAATCAGGACCAGGATAGTATTCCTGCAGGCCATGTGACCTCTGGTAGATTGCACAGGGGAGTGATTTCTTTTATGTGCCATCTTGGCACTAGACAGCTCACACCAGTATTATTGTATCTAGATGTTCTAGATGTCCTCAGGCTTAAGATAATTTTTAATATTTGGCTTGACCACCAATTGCTAGCGCCATCATCTGTCCCCTCCACACCTACCCCACGGAAGGTTTTCCTCCCACCTGTATGCAACAGGCAGTTACAGGAACGCACCTTGACTTGTGGTCTGGCCACAGGGTACAAGAGGATGATTCCTGAAACAATCACTCCCGCAAAGATGCCATACTGAATCTCCCAAAAACAGAGAAGGAATGTGGCAAAGAATGGAAGTAGGTCCAGCCCTGGAAAGAGAACAATCAAAAGGAATAACTTCCCCCATTTTTCTTCCAGGAGGTAGATTTAGGTCAGTCAGGTAATGCCACGGACACAGAATCTGCTACCTACTGGCAGAGTGGCCTAAGTACTCACCAAAGTCATCTTATGCTACTCTCAGTATGCAGAAAGGTAGTGCTATGACTGGCGAAGGTGTCAATAGATGAAAAAACTTCTTCAGTGCCACACCTCCAGCTCTCAATCAGGGAATGTATAGGATTCTTCCAGGTGTTCAAAAGGTATTAACTGCATTTTATTCTAGGCACTTCCTAAGCTTGGAACTCTTATGGATACATAGTAGCTGGGCTTTAAACTATAAGCGTTAGACCATACCAGTAGCTTTAGTCTCTAGGGCCTCACTAAAGGACAAGCAACTCTTGTGCAAAGCATCTTATCCTCAGTGATGCAGTCTGAAGCACTGCCCCCTAGGACTTTGTCCTCATACCCAGCCCTATCTGGACACACACACACACACACACACACACACACACACACACACACAAAGGGAAGATGAGGGATTTTCTGCTGTGTCCATACTTTTCACGTTCCAGAGAGTCCCGAAGACTTTCATATCAAACATAGGTGCCACAGCACAGATGATGACAGCAGCAAGAGCAGCTTTTGGTATGTAGAAGAAGAGAGGGGTGAGATACGCCAGTGAGAGCAGGACTAGAGCACCTGTGGCAGAGAAAGAGCAAAAGATTTGGAGAGGGGTGAGGAACAGAGTGTAGAGGCAGAACCACACGCAGAGAATATAGTCCTGTGAGCATTGCAGAATAGTCTTTATAGCACTGTGTAGCTCCAGAAACAAGCAGGAATGTAGTCTTCACATAGGGCTGACGTTGCAGGAACGCTCCCCAGCATCCAATAGGAAAGCTTTTGGGAGCATCCCACTGCACCTGTACGACTGCCTTCCCGCCTTCCCCTCTTTAGTTCTTTGTTTTCCATGGAGCCAGCAGGAAGCAAATCCTGTCACTGCAGAAAAGCTCTCTTTTTGTGGCTAGCACCTCTGCCTTCCCGTCAACACTGGCACCATCGAAGACATCATCAATTCCCTCATTCTTTTCTTTTCTTCTCTATTTTTAGTTTTCCCTAAAAAATCCCCAAAACAAAACAAAACAACAAAAAAAAACCCCTGGGCATTTCAATGCCTTTATAGGCCTTAAACCTACCATAGCCTTCCCATCTGTTGAAGGCATGGAGAAACCAGCTAGTGGTTTCAAGAAATGTTCTAAGTGTGCCAGCACCATCTCAGTGACTGACACACATGACTGGTGTTTAGAATGCCTCAGCCCAGATCACCAGCCAAAAGATAGTCCACTTTGTCAAAAGATGACTCGGAGAGGCTTACAGAACTGGACCTCTAAATTTAGAACACTCTTTGCCTCAGATGGGGTATCATTGGCATCCACTTCGTCGAGGGCTTCAGTGCCAAACAGCCCCAGTGGGAGGCCCTGTCCTCCAAAGCCATAGAGGGGGTCCAGGATGCTCCCGGGGCCTCAACCTCTGGAGAGCTACTGGTGCCATGCTCTGGGACGGTAGCGCAAGTAGCCAGCAACCTCGATGGACCAGTGCATATTGGCCATCAGGTGGAGCTAAGCAGCTCTCCTGGCAGCCTTGGAACCTATCAAGCCCTTGGTTCCAGGCACCGGTACCAACATCAACACTAGCTGCCGGCATGACATCAGGGCTAATGTATATGGCATTGACATTGCTGCCACCCATGCCCTCTCTGGAAACCAACCCAAACGGCTCACCGAGCCGATACCTCAAAGCACTGGTACCAACATTGAGCTTCGGGCGAACACTGTACTCGACGATACTTCGAGTCCTCTGATTCCAATTCCTGTATTTTGGATGCAGAATCACTCAATTCCCAGGGCTCCCAGGACTTTCTTTGGAGCCTTCTCCACCACAACAGCGATGCATGTCACCTCCGGAAGATATGTCCTTCCAGGAATTCATTTGAGACCTAGCCAAGGGTCTCTCCATGACGGTAACATTGGAGAAGGAGCCCAGGGCAGAGGAGTTGGAGCTCTTCCAATTCCCAACAGCAACTAAGGAGGCAGCCACTCTCTTGGTGCACCGCATCCTTCATAACCTTATGCTCCTTATGGGGGAGATTCCTCTCACGGTCTCCCCCCACAGTCGATGCCGCAATACCATGTATAGGGTATCGGAGTGCCAGGGCTTCCAAAAACTGCAGCTCACCCACCATTCCATAGTGGTTGAATCGGCAATGTGCAGAATTAAAAGCTTGAAGACCCACTACTCTAACCCTTCAGGTAAAGAATCCAGAACCCTCTATGCCTTTGGGCATCAATGCTTCCAGGCTTCCATGCTCTCTGCTAGGATTAACTCCTATATCTTGTAAATCTCAGTTCCTCAAAGAGGTATCCAGGGATCTTGAAGCCTTTGCTCCTCTCGGTTCCTGTCTCTAGCACCACACAAGAGGCAACAAACTCCTAAACAGCAGAAGAAGCCATAGGGGGCTAAACCTCAGCCAGCTGCACAGCCACAGTCTGCGCCTGTTTTTTGACTCTTTTCTAGAGAACATTGCCACCCTGCCTATGGAGGACCCCCACCCTCTCCACTCTACCAACTAGAGATCAAGGCCAGAAGAAAAAGAGAACAACAGTTCCACCTTGGAAAAAGCGCATTGAAGGAAAAATACAATCATTGCATGCAGAGGTATCCCTGATGGATGGGTATCTAAAAGGATTAAGATCATCAAAGATATTAAAGAAGATCCAAGACATCAAGCTGAAGCATGCTGCATTAACAGAAGAAGACCTGACATTTATATGTTCCAACAATAAATTGAAAATAGCAGCAGAAGCGCAAATACTTCAAAGATAGGAAGAAAGAAAGATAGCAGAATAAACTATTTAGAGAGAAGAATTCTACAGGGAATTGGGGAAGAGCATTAATATGGTAAAAGCACCTCCAATCAAAGCCAAAACCGAATCCTTCTGGAGAAAGCTATATGAGGATCCTATACAGCACAATCACAAAGCAGAATGGTTATCCAGCATACAGAAACATTTAGAAAAAACAAACATCAAACCTATGTAATGGCCAGTAGTTACAAAGGAAGAGCTGGAAAGCAGGTTAAAAACAAGCTCCAAACTGGAAGAGCCCTGGCCCAGATAGAGTAACAAACTGTTGGCTCAAACAGTTAACATCACTCCATCAAGACCTGGCGAATCAATTGTTCAAACAACCGGACTTAACACCGCAATGACTTACTACAGGAAGAATGTTTTTCCTTCCGAAGGGAGACCTGACTAACATTCCTAAAAATTATAGACCAATAACTTGTTTACCTACAATCTATAAGCTGTTTATTGTGATAGATGCAGACAAAATATATGATCACATCGAGCTCAATAACATCATGGCAATAGAGCAAAAGGGCAATAAGAGAGGAGCATATGGAACCAAAGACCAGTTAATGCTGAATAAGGCCATTATGGCCAGTGCTAAGAAAGGCAGAAATCTCAGTATAGCATGGATTGATTATAAGAAAACTTTTGACAGCATCCCACACTCTTGAATTGCCTTGAAATGTATAAAATAAATTCTGGTTTGATAGGGTACATTAAGTTCACTATGATAATGTGGCAATCCACACTCTTTCTGAGATAAGAAGATGGTCAGTACATCATTGCTAACATTAAGATCCAGCGAGGAATATTTCAGGGAGATCCCTTGTCGTCACTTCTGTTTTGTTTTACTCTTAATCCAATGAGTGCTCTCATCAACTCTTTGGGGTATAGATTTAGCCTGACTTCTAAAGATGGTACCAATCCAGAAGCAACTTCCCATCTGCTATTTATAGATGGTCTGAAGCTCTACAGTTCCAGCGAACAACAATTAGCAGAGCTTCGTCTGGTGAAAAGCTTTTCTGTTGACATCAGGATGACTTTTGGCCTTGACAAGTATGCTAAGGCAACCTTTTTCAGAGGAAAATTGAGCAAAACTGAAAATATCTCCCTTGCTAATGCTGTGACGTCAAGGACCTTGAACAGGAAGGCGTATATAAGTATCACGGAATAGAGGAAGGAATGACACTTGAGCAGAAACTATTGAGCGAGAAGATCAGTAAAGAATATTACAGGAGATTAAAACTGTTATTGAAAAGTGTTTTAACATCACAAAATAAGATACAAGCCATCAATCAATTGGTAATTCCTGTATGCTCCTACAGTTTTGGGATTGTGGATTGGCCTGATAAAGATATTGAAAAACTGGATGTGCAAACAAGAAAACTCCTCCATGCTCATGAAGTAATTTTACAAGAATCAGTGTATGCCAAGATTGTATATTCCCAGAGCTGAAGGAGGATTTATAGAGATTGACTACTCCTGCAGAGCTACTATCGAAGACCTCCAAGCTTATCTGACAGCATCATCGGATCCAAATACACTGAAATATGAAAGTAAACGTCCAGAATCTGTCTTCATCATTAAACTTGGACAAGAATTTCAACGAGTAGAAGCAATGAGTGAGAATCCACAGGCGTGCATGGGAAAGGAAGTAACAGAATTTTCAAAACAAGAGAAAAAACTCTTCAAAGAATTAGATCAGCAGGCGAGGAAAAACAAGTGGCAAATGCACAAATACAGTGGAAAATAAGAGTGCTACTCAAAGAACCTTTTGTTGATCAAGAACGGACACGTGAATGGAGGAGAGATGAACTGAAACCGAAGGATGAAAGATTGATAGTTGCAGCCCAGGACAGGGGATTACAGACGAGATGGTTTACGGCGTGTATTGAAAAAACTGGCACAACAGACATATGCCGATTCTGTAAGAAAGAGCTGGTAACAGTGACTCACCTAATAGCAGGCTGTGAAGTTCTGATGGCGGAAAATGTATACACAGAAAGACACAACAAAGTAGCAAGCCTTCTCCACTAGAAACTCTATAAACACTACAACATCACTGTCCCTGAAAAGCACTGGGATCATGACCTTAAGAGAATAACAGAGAATGAAGAGCTTATGATCACCTGGGACATTTCCATTCTGATGGATAAGAAACTGGATGTCAGAAAATCTGACATAGTGGTAAAGGAGAAGAATACCAGAACAGCATTGATAATAGAAGTGTTGGTACCAAGTGATTATTCTGTGAATCATGTGGAGAGGCAGAAGATCCTGAAGTACTAAGAAATGCAGTCAGAGATCAAGAAAATGTGGCAGAAAGATACAGAAATATTTCCCATTGTACTGGGAGCCACAGGCTTGGTAAAGAAGAATTTCTAAGCATATCTTGAGAAACTACCCATACATGTTACATCTTATGAACTCCAGTAGGAGGCTCTCTTTGGCACAATGCAAGTATTACACTGAGCATTAGCAATAAATTTGAGAGACCAAGATCATACTCCACATATCCTGGCTTAGAAATGAGGTTCACAACTATCATAGCATGCGCAAAACTAAACAGTTTGGAGAAATTATCCCAGGCAGACTGTATCATTATGCCCACAGATGGCACCTCATCACATCAGCATAGTGGACACCAAACATAGTCCAGGAAGGGTACAGACTTCATCTGCAAACTCTACCCCTCCACTTTCAAAGGGGAATTTCAAGCCCAGCCCCTTCTCACTGCTCTCCTACAGGACGAGATGTCTTCTCTTCTGATTCAGGATGCCATAGAGAAGGTCCCACCATCCCAGCAGGGAATGGGTTTCTACTCTCCGTACTTTCTCATTCCAAAGAAAACCAGAGGATACAGACCCATTCTGGTCCTCAGAAACCTCAACAAGTTTCTAGTACGAGAAAAGTTCAAGATGATCTCCCTCGAGACTCTTCTTTCCTACTTCCAGAGTCAGGACTGGCTCTGTTCTCTAGATCTAAATAAGCGTACACACATATCCTCATCCATCTAAGACATAGGAAGTATCTACACTTCACCTTTCATGGAACTCATTATCAATACAGAGTACTTCCCTTCGGACTCACCTCTGCCCCAAGTCTTCACAAAGTGCATGGTGGTCGTAGCCGCATACCTACGGTCTCTGGGGATATTCATCATCCCTTACTTAGATAACTGACTCATAAAAGCAGACACCATACAAGAGGTGCAGCTTTCCTTGCATCATACCATCACAGTACTACAACACATGGGATTTGTCATAAACGTCCCAAAATCTCAGCTTGCTCCAACTCAAAAACTAGAGTTCATCAGAGCCCTGCTGGGCACTCAACAGTCCAGGGTGTTTCTGCCCCAGCTGTGCTGTACCCATCTAATCGCACTAGTGTCCCAGATACTTCAATGGGACCATCTGACTGCCCACAAAATTCTGAAGCTCTTAGGGCACACGGTTTCTACAGTACTTGTCATTCCCTATGCCTGATTATATATGTGCACAGCCCAATAGACTCTTGCCTCCCAATGGACACAGGAAACAGGCCTCAGGCCATTTCTGTGACAGGATCCAAGTCATTGCCCCTCTAACCACATACCTTCAGTGGTGGCATTCTCCAGAAAATCTGCTCTAAGGTCACCTTTTCAGATGCCTCCACTTCAATGGAGCCCGACGACGGATGCCTCCAAACTTAGTTGGGGAGCACAACTGGGTGACCTGTCTACACAGGGGCTCTGGACAATGCATGAGTCACATCAATCTTCTGGAACTTCATGCTATCTCAATTGCCCTCCGGGTGTCTCAACACCACCTCACGCACAATAGGTCCTAGTCAGGACAATCAGGTCGCCATGTTCTATGTGAACAAACATGGAGGAACAGGCTCATGGCCCCTCTGCAAGGAGCGGTGTACCTCCTGGGGGAACTCAATGTCTGGGCAGACAAGTTCAGTTTCATCCTTCTTTCCCACAAATGGTCTCTCCATCCAGACATAGTGTCCTATATCTTCCAGACCTGGGGAACTCCAGACATAGATCTGTTCGCAGCTCTGCAGAATGCCAACCTTCCTCATTTCTGCACAAGGACTCTGACATCCAATAACCAACAGGTGGATGCCTTTCACCTACACTGGGGCAAGGGTCTTCTTTATGCTTTCCCTTCCATACCCCTCATTCCCAAAACACTTTTCAAGCTTCAGTCTGACAAGGGCTCCATGATTCTCATAGCCCCTCATTGGCCACAGCAACTGTGGTTTCCCCTGCTACTACGTCTGACTGAGACTCAGCCTCTGCGATTGGGATCTCCGCATGATCTCCTCTCCCAGGACGGCTCACTGCTCCATCTCAATCCACAGTCTCTCCGTCTCACAGCTTGGCTGCTGAGAGCATAGTTTTGCAAGGCACTGAACCTTCCAGAAGAGGTTGAGATCCTACTGGCTTCCAGAAAGTCTTCCACCAGATGTTCATATGCTTTCAAGAGGTGTAGATACTCTGTCTGATGTTCCCAGAAAAACTCAATCCCTTTTCTGCTTGAGTGGAGTCATTCCTCTAGTATCTCCTGCACTGTCCTCAACAGGTCTAAAGACCAACTCAGTGAGAGTCCAACTCAGTGCCATTGCAGCCTCTCACCACCTACTGGATGGACATCTCATTTCCTCACATCCACTGGTAGGGTATTTCATGAGAGGTCTCCTGCTGTCCAAGCCCCCATCAAGCCACCTCCAGTGGCTTGGGACCTCAACTTCATTCTAGCGCAGCTTCTCAAGCCGCCCTTTTAACCATTGGCCACAACCTCCCTGACGACCCTGTCTTGGAAGGTAATCTTCCTCAGTACCCTCACTTCAGCTGGATGTATTAGTGAGCTTCAGACTCAGGTGGCGGACTCCCCCCTATAACAGGTTCCAACATGACAAAGTCATCCTTTGGACTCACCCACACTTTATGCCAAAGATAGTGTCTCCTTTTCATTTAAGCCAGTCAATTTATCTTCTAGTCTTCTTTCCTAGACCACATGTGTCTAGAGTGGAAGCAACTCTGCACACGCTTGACTGCAAGCGTGAATTGGCTTTTTATATCCAAAGGACACAAGATCATCGTAAAGCCTCGCAATTGTTCATCTCCTTTGACCCTAGTCACCTGGGTCTACCTGTATCTAAGCATACACTCTCCAGATGGATAGTGGACTGCATTTCATTTGCCTATGACAAAGCAGGACTCACCCTGGAAGGGCATGTCACTGCTCACAACGTTTGCGCCATGGCCACCTCGATGGCAAACCTACACTCGGTAGCCATTGATGAAATCTGCAAAATAGCAACTTAGTTTTCCATCTATACCTTCACTGCTCATTATTGTCTGGACAAGGACTCCCGCTGGGATGCCATGTTTGGTCAAGCTGTACTCCAGAACCTCTTTCAGACTTAGATGCAACTCTTACCCTCTGCCCCAGACTTAGACCAGAAATCCATATAGGATCCATCACCTCTCAAGTGAGGCAAACCTTCACCGATGCTGGGTCACTTCATCTGGCATCTAGGAGCTAGGGAGTCCCATATGTGAAGACTTCATTCCTGCTTGTTCCTGGAGATAGCGTAGTTACTCACCTGTGATAGGAACAGCAGGAATTTGGTCTTCACAACCCACCTTCCTCCCCTTGGAGTTGCAGGTTTTCATTTACTCTCCTTTCTCAGTCACAAACTCACCTGAAGAGAGGGAGTTGGGAAGGTGGAAAGGCAGTCATGCAGGCACAGTGGGATGCTCCCAAAAGCTTTCCTATTGGATGCAGGGGAGCGTTCCCGCGCAGGCTCCATCAGTACAGATGTCACCCATATGTGAAAACTAAATTCCTGCTGTTCCTGGAGATCACCAGTTACAGGTCAGTAACTATGCTATACTGTATGTTACAGGAGAGCAAGGCACAGCATGGATCCCATACTTCACAGCAGCAATGTACAGTATGTACAATACAAGAAAGCTGGGCACAATATGGATCCCATACTATATTTAGAGAAGAGAGTTGGGCGCTGCCTCTTTTTGCAGTATTAAACAATACTTTGTAAGTCAAAGCTCTGAAATTACTCTACAGCCTACAACTTCACCTAAAGTCCAGCTGTTCTTGCACCTGTTTCTTTCAACATTACCACAGGATCAGCAAAGGGAAACTGACATTTTCTCCCACGCCCAATCCATTTGCCTCAGTGTCTCACGTCACTCGTACTCCAAGCACCTGACCTGTCCTTCCTCTTCCAGCAGTGGAATGGTGCTGGGTCCTGCTCTGCAGGCATGGCACCAAGGCAGTACCGCAGACCCTCCCTGCATGTGTGCAATATGAACTGGCTCAGGTTGATAGTCTCCACTGCTTCCTGTAACTCCCTCAGACTGAGTGCATGACAGCTCACCGTCTCTGCGTGTATGCATAAAGGTATGGTGACATGTATGCACAGCGGAACACAGGGACGCTCCACTACTTTGGAAGGTGAAGAATGTACAAAGTGGTACTAAGTACATGGAGGGAAAAGGAGAGGTGGCAGTGGGACTTCTGCTTCAGCCTGATGCCCTAAGTAGCCACTTGCTAGTCCTGGTCCTAATTATCACCCACACCCCAAAAACTTCTATAATACCCCAGTGTGTCCCCATACCACTCACTGCAGTTAATCCAAATGAGCCCCTTCCCCTTAACAGGTCTGGTACATACCTGTTAACAACCCTCCAGCGGGGGTGCAGACCCCAGTCTGTGAGTTCACTGCAGTCCTAAAATATTAAACAAAAAATGATATCAGGTGTTCACTGAACCAGGAAATGCCCCTTAGTTCCTGTGGATGATAACGGCTGGGAGCACTGCAGATACTGTGCTGGAGGGTGGAACAAGTTCTGCTCTGCAACCATTCCACCCTCCAGCACAAGCAAGTAATCCTGCGATGAGCTGAGAGGGACTCAATAGTCATGTGCAGGATTGGGAAAAATGAGAGAAGGGCCCCCAGGATAGCAAAGTCTAAATCAAATCCATTCTACATATCACACCATGGTGCCATACAGTGCCCAAGAGAAATAGAGCTGACCAGATCTCACTGACACATTGTCACGCAGTAGAATCAATATATTTCAGATGAATTCTCTCGTTCCCCAAAACCTCGTTAGTCTTCTGTCTCACCAACACTGCACAGAGTCACCTACCTCCCAAAGCTGCCTGTAACAGGGTAGGATGACACAAAGGACCCAAGGATGTTTGTGATTCCTGTGCGTGGGACAGATAGAGAGAAAATACAATGACACGGGCAAAGGGTCCAAGTTCATCCATGGAGGAATACCTACCAGAGGTTCTGGCCCTGAACATCCCATAAGAGGCAGCCAAAATATTCACAATTTTAAAATAATTCAGACAGTTCAGCACAGAATTCTATATATGGTACAGTAGTATTTATTTATTTATTTAGACAGGTTTGTATACCACCTTATCCTAAAATCAAAGTATCCTCTTCTTCATTCACCTACCAGTTCCAGGTTTAACAACTCCCCATATCCTCAACACAGTGCCATTGACCCTCCTCTTCTCATTCATCCAGCAGCTGTAGGTGCAGTAAGCCCCCCATCCCCAGAGGAACACACTCATTTATCCAACAGTCCCTGCTACAGGAACACTCCCAGTCCCACTTCATAGTCAGCACAATACCAAACAGCAGGCCCCCCTATCCCACCCAATCTACATTCATCCACCTGCCTGAGTTTTCATGCTTGAATGCTCTATCCCATAGTCCATCCTCTAAAATCAATCTTTTACCTTCAATACTCTGTCCTCTATCTCGCCCCCTCCCCCAGTATGATATGTGAAACCCAACAAAGAACTTACCAATTGCTAATAGTTCCTGATTGGAGTCAATTCGGTAATTATTCTGAGAGGCTGAAAAAAGAGAAACATGTCAGAGACGACTATGGACATTCCACTTCCATCTGTATATTTTAACCAGTCACGCATGTCTTATATGCTATATATGCTAAAATGTGCTATAGCATGAGTAAATAGGAAGCCTATGCAGATACATCCTATAGCATCTATATTAAGGATATATAAATTAAGAAAGCAGCTTATATTAAATAGCTATCCTCTATGATGAGCGAGAGATACTTCTATTAATAAATTTTCCTAGACAAAAGCTGGAGTGATGAATTCCCAGACAGAACACCATCATTAAAAATGTTATAAAACATGTAATTTTATTAAAAATTTTAGATAATGAATCTATGATTTAGAAGATGTAAGGTTGTCTTATTCCAATGTAACTCATGTAAAACAAATCTGATTGAGTTCTTTGACTGGGTGACCAGAGAACTAGATCAAGGGTATGCAATGGATGTGATCTACCTAGATTTCAGCAAAGCCTTTGATACTGTTCCTCATAGGAGGCTTATCAATAAACTGATCAGCCTGGGGATGGGTCCCAAGGTGGTGAAGTGGATCAGAAATTGGTTGACTGACAGACGACAGAAGGTGATGGTAAACGGAACTCACTCGGATGAAAGGAAGGTAATTAGTGGTGTGCCCCAGGGATTGGTCCTGAGGCTGCTACTGTTCAATGTATTTTTGTGAGTGATATTGCTGAGACTGAATGGAAAAGTCTGTCTTTTTGCAGATGACACGAAAATTTGCAACAGCGTGGATGCTCCTGAGAGTGGATAACATGAGGAAAGATCTGCAAAAGCTGGAAGAATGGTCTAATGCTTGGCAGTTAAGATTTAATGTGAAGAAGTGCAGTGTCAAGCACTTGGGATGCAGAAATCCAAGGGAATTGTATGAGATAGAGGGCAATAAGTTGGTGTGCATGGACCAGGAGAAGGACCTCGGAGTGATTGTTTCTGAGGATCTCAAAGTGGCGAAACAGTGTGACAAGGTGGTGACCAAAGCCAGAAGGATGCTGGATTGCATACAAAAAGGAATTATCAGCAGAAAGGAGGAGGTACTAATGCCACTGTACAAGTCGCTGGTGAGGCCTCACTTGGAATATTGTGTTCAGTTTTGGAGACTGTATCTCATAAAGGATATAAAAGACTGGAAACGGTTCAGAGGAAGGCAACCAAAATGATTTGGAGCCTGTGCCAGAAGACGTATGAAAAGAGACTCAGAGATCTAAATATGTATGAGGTGTAACAAAACAGAAACGAGACAGTGGCAGCCATGCCCATGACTCAATGCCAATTGACTAGCCGCTTATGTCACTGTGTTGTGCAATATCTCACCACTATTCTGCTATAATATTTTTCATCTCTCTCACTTTGTTTTTCTTTTTCAGGTTTTTTTGTAGCCCACTGCTCCATCGCTTTGTCACGCAACTGGAGGTGGCAGAAATATGGAGCAAAGAATCAACTTGAAATTTCCGTTTAAGCTGGAGAAGGGTCCAACCGAGTGTCTCCAACTTCTCCAAAAGGCTTATGGAGAAGATGCAATGTCAAGGCCATGAATCTTCGAGTGGCACAAATGCTTCAAGACTGGCCGCGAGAAGGTGGAGGATGACCCCAAGTCAGGACGGCCTTCCACGACAAAGACGGCTGAGAACATTGACAGTGAACCAGCTGGTGCAGAATGATCACAGATTGATGGTGCAGATGATAGCTGCGGAGCTCAGCATGAACAGGGAGACAGTGCAGACCATCTTGGTGCAGGAGCTGGGGATGCGGAAGGTGTACACCAAGATGGTGCCCAAGCTTTTATTGGACGACCAGAAGGAGCACCGGGTCAATGTTTGTCGAGACTTGTTAGAGAAGATCGGAGAAGATACAGAGTTTGTTGGCCAAGTCATCACAGGAGACAAAACTTGGGTCTTCCAGTACGACCCTGAAAGCAAGAGACAGAGCCTGCAGTGGAAGACTTGACTGTCACCCAGACCCAAGAAGGCGTGCATGACCAAATCAAGGATCAAGGTCATGCTGATCGCATTCTTCGACCAGAAGGTCCATCATGAGTTTGTGCCTGAGGGTCAGATAGACAACCAGCACGTCTACCAGCAGGTCCTCAATCGCCTCCATGACTGGGTTCAGCACAGCAGGCGGGCTCTGTGGAGAGACAAGTTGTGGCTGCTCCACCACGACAATGCGCCCACACACACCGTGCTCAGTGTGAGACAGTTCTTGGCCAACAAACAGATCACAGCTCTTGACCACCCTCCTTATTCCCCAGAGCTCACACCGTGTGACTTCTGGCTCTTCCCCAGCCTGAAGACTGTGCTCAAAGGAACTCACTTTGCCTCTGTAGAAAAGATAAGAACATAAGAACATAAGATATGCCATACTGGGTCAGACCAAGGTCCATCAAGCCCAGTATTCTGTTTCCAACAGTGGCCAATCTAGGTCATACGTACCTAGCAGTTTCCCCAAGGGACACAGGTTCCACAATGCTTGTATTGGTTCAAGCATTGATATCCTGGGTCCCTTCTTAATAATGGTTTATGGACCTTTCCTCCAGGAACTTGTCCAAACCTTTTTTAAACCCAGCTACACTAACAGCCTTTACTACATCCTCCGGTAACAAATTCCAGAGTTTGATTACACGTTGAGTGAAAAAATATTTTCTTTTATTAGTCTTAAATAATTTACCCTGTAGCTTCATTGCATGTCCCCTAGTCTTTCTATATTCTGATAAGGTAAACAATCGATCTACGTTTACCCGTTCCACTCCGTTCATTAATTTATAAACTTCTATCATATCTCCCCTCAGCCGTCTCTTTTCCAGGTTAAAGAGCCCCAACCTTTTTAGATCAAGGCCACTGTGACGAGGGAGCTGAGGGACCTCAAGGAGGAAGACTTTACCGAGTGCTTCTGTACGTGGCAGAAGGGAATGCAGAAGTGCATTAACTCTGGGGGGGGGGGGGATTATTTTGAAGGGGACAATGCGTAATTTCTCTGTATTTGTAATAAAACATTTACGGGACAGTCTTGTTTCTTTTTTCTCACACCTCGTATACTCTAGAGGAGAGGAAGGACAGGAGAGATATGCTAAATAAATACTTAAATTAATATTTAAATAAATATTTAAATAAATACTTAAGGACTATTAATGAACAAACAAACTTTTTTTCAAAGATGGGGAAGCTGTAATACTAGAGGGCATAAAATAAAGCTGCAAGGGGTAAACTGAAAGGCAACGTCAGAAAATACTTTTTCACTGAAACGATGGTGGATGCTTGTAATGCCCTCTTGATGGAAGTGGTGCGGGCAAAGACAGTGATTGGATTTAAAATGGCATGGGACAGACACAGTGGATCCCTTTATTGAAATAGGATAAAATCAAAATAAAACCAACTGTCTCTAATATCTCAACAAATAGATGTGACCTGCACAGAGTGGTGGGTACACCCCTAAACAAAGGCATGAGGAGGGCTGACCTGCACGGAGCGGTGGGCGCATCTACTCTTGCCACCTTACTGGGCAGACAAGATGGACCATATTGGTCTTTATCTGTTATCATATACTATGTTACTATAATGTACTGAAGGACTACTGAGAGGAACAGCTCTTGCTGGCAAGTATTCTGTACTGAAGTAGTTACCTGCTGGGAATTTCTCAGACTCTTCGGTTAAAGGGAATTCTTTCGGTTTAAAATGATAAAATCTCTGCATATTTTAAAGTTCTGTGTTTTATAAAATCTGTCAGGGTACTTTTTAGCAAGCCAGCTTTTACTTAAAACAAACTCTAAAAGTCTGCCAGGGCACTGTGCAGCAAGCCAGCTTTTACTGTTTCTTTCCTTCCCTCCCACCCCAGGCATAATCTTAGATTTATAGGCTCTTAAACCAATTCAAGGGAAAGAGGTGGTCAAATTCACTTTCAGGTTTAGCTGGTTATCCTCATTGGGAATAGATGAATTAGCACGGTTCTAAAAATTAATCTTGAGGCGAACAAAATCCCTTAAACTTATTAGGCAGTTGTATTGGTACAAGTATAACAACTAAGTAAGTAAACAACTTAAATTTCTAAAACAATCCTTAAAACTAAAATGCAGACAGCAGACCAGCCGCAAGACGGGGGCTATCCAGTCTTTTGCACTGAGTGTCACATGTACTGGCAAGTTAGATGCAAGGCATTGATAAGGCACGCAAAGAGAAGAAGCTTACTATGGAAGAAAAATTGTATAATAAAGACTTTTTCAAGTACATTCGTAGCAAAAAACCTGTGAGAGAGTCAGTTGGACCATTAGATGATAGAGGGGTAAAAGGGGCACTAAGAGAGAACAAGGACATAGCGGAGAGACTGAATGATTTTTTTTGCTTTGGTCTTCTGAAGAAGATTTAGGAATATTATCCATGACTGAAATGGTATTTAAAGGAAATGCTGTGGAAGAATTGAAAGAATATCGATACACTGGGAAGATGTATTACAACTATTTGATAAACTGAAGAGTAACAAATCTCCTGGACAGGATGGTATACATCCAAGGGTGTTGAAAGAACTGAAATATGAGAATGCAGACCTACTATTAGTAATCTATCAACTATCATTAAAATCATCTGTAATACCAGAAGATTGGAGGATGGCCAATGTAAAGCCAATTTTTTAAAAGGGTTCCAGAGGTGATCCAGGAAACTACAGACCGGTGAGCCTGACATCAGTACCGGGAAAAATGGTGAAAATCATCATAAAGAACAAAAATACTGAACATGTATATAGTCATGGCTTAATGGGAGACAGCCAATATGGCTTTAGCCAAGGAAGGTCTTGTCTTACTAATCTGTTGTTTTTTTGAAGGTGTGAATAAACAGGTAGACAAAGGTGAGTCGGTTGATGTAGTGTATCTGGACTTTCAGAAAGCCTTTGACAAGGTCCCTCATCAGAGACTTTTGGCAAAATTAAAAAGTCATGGGATAGGAGGCAGTGTGCTATTGTGGATAAGGAACTGGTTAAAAGATAGAAAGCAGACGGTAGAGCTAAATGGATGATCTTCCCAATGAAGAAAGGTGAATACTGGAGTATCCCAGGGATCTGTGCTGGGTCCGCTGCTTTTTAACATATTCATAAATGACCTGGAAATGGGAATAATGAGTGAGGTTATCAAATTTGCAGATGACAGAAAACTATTCGAAGTTGTAAAAACCCATGAGGATTGTGGAAACCTTGTAAGAAGATCTTGATAAATTGGAAGACTGGGCATCCAAATGGCAGATGAAATTTAATGTGGACAAGTGCAAAGTTATGCACCTAGGAAAGAAAAACCCAAACTATGGTTACATGATGCAAGTTTCCACATTAGGAACCATCACTCAGGAAAAAAATTTAGGCGTCATTGTGGGTAACATGTTAAAACCCTCCATCCAGTATGCATCGGCGGCTAAGAAAGCGAATAGAATGCTAGGTATGATAAGAAAAGGAATGTAAAATAAAACAAAGGATGTTATAATGCTTCTGTATCATTCCATGGTGCGATCACACCTTGAATTTTGTGTGCAATTCTGGGTGCCTTATCTTAAAAAGGATATAGCGTCATTAGAAAAGGTACAGAGAAGAGCCACCAAAATGGTAAAGGGGATGGAAGGATACCCCTATGAAGACAGGTTAAAAAGGTTAGGGCTCTTCAACCTGGAAAAGAGACAGCTGAGGGGTGATATAGGTCTATAAATTAATGAATGGAGTGGAACGGGTAAACATAGATCAATTGTTTACGCCATCAAAATATAGAAAGACTAGGAGGCATGCAATGAAGCTACAGGGTAACCTATTTAAGACTAATAAAAGAAAATATTTTTTCATTCAATGTGTAATCAAACTCTGGAATTTGACCATTATTAAAGTGGACCCAGAATATCCAGTGCTTGCCCCAATACAAGCAGTGTGGAACCTGTGTCTTTTTGGGGAAATTTCTAGGTACTTGTGACCTAGATTGACCACTGTTGGAAACAGGATACTGGGCTTGATGGTCCTTGGTTTGACCCAGTATGGCATATCTTATGTTCTTATGTGCAATTTTCTCCCAGTTGGTGAGAGGTATTATGTGTGCACCAGGTGCAAGGAGCTCTTTGCTCTCAGCGAATGAGTCTAGAAGCTAGAGTAGCAGAGTTGGGGGAGCTAAGAAAGACAGAGAGGTATATAGACAAGATCTACAGTCTGACAGCTTCTCTGATGCCATGGAAAAGAGAGATCACATAAAAGGAGAGCATCACCTTGGTATAGCATGAAGTGATCCTGTAGCTGGAACTGTCCCCCAGGTTATGTAAAACCCTCTCACACCAAAGAGATTTCTCCAGGGCCATGTGTCCATGAGGGAAGGGTTAGGACAGCTGTTATTGTTGGTGATTCGATCATTAGGCATGTAGATAGCTGAGTGGCTGGTGGACGTGAGGATCGCCTGGTAACATGCCTGCCTGGTGTGGAGCAAACAGACCTCACGTGCCATCTAGGTCAGGTTTAAGATAGTGCTGGAGAGGAGCCTGTTGTTTTGGTACATGTTGGAACTAATGACATAGGAATATGTGGGAGGGAGATTCTGGAGGCCAAATTTGGGCTTTTAGGTAGGAAGTTGAAATCCAGAACTTCCAGGGTAACATTCTCAGAAATGCGTCCCGTTCCATGCGTAGGACCCAAAAGGCAGGCAGAACTCCAGAGTTTCAATGCATGGCTGAGATGATGGTGCAAGGAAGAGGGTTTTGAATTTGTTGGGAACTGGGAAACATTCTGGGGAAAGGAGGGGCTTTTACAAAGGAACAGGCTCTGCCTTAACAATGAATGGATCCAGGCTGCTGGTATTAACCTTTAAAAAAGGAGATAGGGAGGAAATGACGTCACCCTAAGCAATGGCTGCCTGAGCGTGTAGCTCCAGTACCACCCTCGACTAATTTGGCTGAAAATACCCTTCCAGAGCGGGAGCCTACTAAATGAATCGTGTCCAGAGCAAGATAGTAATAGTGGGCAACAATGTCGACTAGGAAGAAAGCGGCAGACCTAAAAGATTTTGCTTACGCAGGAGTGAGCACGAATGGAGGCGGAGAAAAAATGGTGCTCGGAGGCCCAGGATCTGCAGAGAGTGTGGCAGAGAAAGAGCAAGAAGCAGTGTGGGCAAAGAAGATGGATGGTGGTGAAAGCAGCTTGCAGGAGGTGACCCGAACGGAGTTAAGGTAATGGTTTAATGAAATAAAAGCGGAGGTGCTGGTGGTGAAAAAAGAGCTAAGTGACATTATGGGAGCTATGAAGGAGGAGATCGCCAAGTTAACATATCAGATAGGAGATCATGAGAACCGTCTTCAGGTGCTGGAGCATCATCAGGAAGGCTGGGCAAAATTCGTGGAACAACAACTAGACTGGCAAAAGCAACTTATGCTTAAAGTGGAAGACCTAGAGAACCGCTCCAGGAGACATAATCTGCAGATACGAGACATTCCAGAGACTCAGGAGTTCAGAGATAATGAGAGGGTGGCAGAGGAAGTGTTTCTGAAGGCCTTAAGAAAGGGAGGAGAGGAGAATCTGCCAAGCAGAATAGAAATGGACAGAGCACACAGAGCCTTAGGGCCTGTGCAGAAGGAAAGGCCTAGAGACATCACAGTGTGCATAAAAGACTACAAATTAAAGGAACGGATAGCCCAGAAAATGAGAACTTTAAACCAATTTCAATGGCAAGGATACCAAGTGGCTATCTATGTCAACATGGTGCTTAGAACACTGCAATGGCACAGGGACATGTTACCGCTGACTCGAGCTTTCCAGCAGGCAGGAATAAGGTATAGGTGGCTACACCCTTTTGGACTAATGTTCAACAAGGAAGAAAAGATGTGGCGGGTCAAAATGCTCTCAGAGGCACTGCAAGCTGTGCAGGAAGCAGGACTCCATCATTTAGCGGAAACATTACAACGCGAAATGGAGCTAAGGAGTCAGGAGAAGAAAGACGGAGGACAGAGGGAGCGCTCAAGAAGGGGAGCCAGAATGACAGAGAAACATGCTCGCCGGGCGACTTCAAGCGCTGCTCCCAGATGAGAGCCGAGGAAGGACTAAGGAAAGCTCTCAGTGCGAGGTTGAGTAGGGGACACTGCAGGACAGAGTGGGGAGAATTGTGCAAGGGGGGCTTAGAGGCCACAAAACTATGGAAGAGTGGGCTGGTGGGTGGAGAAAAGTCAAAGGGGTTGTAAAGAAGCGCTTCCCCAAGGTAGATAAATATATGTTTTAAGGACAAGAAGAATGTGAATTGAACATGTGAAATGAAAATGTATAGAGTAGTAGGGAAATGTGCCCGCAGGGGTGGAAATTTGTATTGTAAAAAGAAAGAATGTAGGGGGTACGAGTTATTCACTTGTTCTTCTGTTAGTGATTATGGTTAATAATTAAATAGAGGAGGGAGGGATAGAGAAAAGGTATCCGGGAGGGGGGGGGGAGAGGGAGGTAGGCGGAAGGAGGGGCAGGGTGGGATGTGGGTCGGGGTGAGCAGTGCTCTATCAGTACCCTGGTTAGGCAGGGAGAGGGGGGAGGGGGAGGGTAGAGAGGGGATAGGACAAAAAGGGAGGCAAAGGAAAGGGGGAAACAAGAGCACATCTGTAAATATAAAGGGGGGAAAGGGAATTAACTGTGGCAACGATTAATGTGAGGGGGCTTCAGACGTGGTAGAAGTGGCGTAGGCTGCAGAAGGAAGGGCTCAGGCTGCAAGATGATGTAGTATGTATACAAGAAACTCACTTGAAAGTGGGGCAGGAACACATGTTACAAACCAAAAAATATCCTTATGTGGTGTTAGTGGGGCAGCGTGCAAATCCTCGAAAGGGAGGAGTAGGAATATTGTTAAGTGAACAATACAGAATGGCTGTGATAGGAGAAAAGAGAGACAAGGGTGGGAGATGGGTGGGACTACAAATGAAAACAGAGGGAGGAAAGGTGTGGGTGCTCAGTCTGCATGGACCCAATGAACAGCAAGGAGCTTTCTATGAGCAGTTGTTGAAAGAATTGGATCAATTTGGGGACACCCCAATTATATTGGAGGGGGGGGACTACAATCTCACTCTTAACCCTAGGCTGGACAATAGTGGGGGATCAGAGGGAGGGCGGAAAGTGGATAGGAGGTGCCTTTTTAAATTGAAAGAACGGTTAGGTATGGTGGATGCATGGAGGGTAAGACACCTGGGCGAACGTAAGTATATATTTTACTCCAACCTGCACGGCTCGTACAGCCGTCTGGATATGATATGGGTGAGTGGGAAATGGGTGATGAGAGCGAAAAAAGCTGAGGAGGGATCGATTATCTGGTCCGATCATGCGCCAGTGTGTATTGTTTTAGAGCTAGGAATGAAAGCAGAGGGAGTACAGTTCTGGAGACTTAATGAATCCCTGCTAGACGAGGAAGCGGCGGTCACTAGCATGAAGGGAAGTATTCAGGAATACCTCCAATTTAATCTCGCTGAAGGAATGAAGGTGGGGATGGGGTGGGATGGTCTGAAGGTGGTGGTGAGAGGGCACTTGATTAATATAGCTGCAAGGGTAAAGGAGAAAGGTAGGGAGGAAAGAGCACTTTGACAGGGGATAGCAGACATTGAAAAGCAGCATCAATGTGATCAAAACCTGAGATTGATGGGTGAGCTAGTGAAGCTTAGGGGAGGAGTTAAGTAAATTACAAGCAAGAGAGATAGCCCACTAACTCCAGATGTTAAAACAAACAAACTTTGAGGGTGGGAACAGAGCAGGGAAGCTACTAGCTAGTAGGCTTAAGGCCCAAAGATAGACGGCTCATATAGGGGGGGTAAGGACCAAGGAAGGCTTACTGGTACATCAGATGGCAGAAATTCAATGGGTGTTTAAAGAGTACAATGCTGACCTTTATAAAAGTGGCAAACACCATTGGGCGCAACCAAGAACTGCTCCTAAGACACCAGCAGCAGCAGCAGCCTCCTGATCGCAGTTGGGCAAGAAAGCGCAAAGTCTTGCTCCTCCCTGATCGCCGGCCCAAGTATCTATCAGGAGACCGGGAGCAAGTTTATATTTGCAAACACCATCGGGCTCAACCAAGAACTGCTCCTAGGACACCAGCAGCAGCAGCCTACTGATCGCAGTCGGGCAAGAGAGCGGGAAGTCTTGCTCTTCCCCAATCGCTGGCCCAAGCACCTATCAGGAGACCGGGAGCAAGTTTAAATTTGCAAACACCATTGAGCACGCCCACGCCTGGCGGGCCCGCGCCTGAGGGCCTCGTCAGAGGGCCCTTTGGTGTGGCCCTTAGGCAGGGACGAAACAGGATCGCAAGAGCAATCTAGGCTGCATTCTTATCCTTAAACATACAGTGGATTCTCACAGATGATTTGTCCTCCCAGTCTGTAAATTCCATGCAAATTTCTACTAGCGCACTATTTATTTACCTAGCTCATTTGCATCCTGTTGTCTATTGGAAATTGCAGAAATATTCCCTTTAAATTGTACTTTACTCTCTGGGAACTTAATATTTGATGTAGCTCTTCGACCAGTTCTTGCTTATAAACTGTGCTACTGTGTTATATTGCTCTGTCACATTGTATTGTAGCCCATCCTACATTACATTATAGGTATGATAGACATGCCCTTGCTCCCTCTGTATCAACTTGCAATTTCTGACGTTTTATTGCTAGTGTGTTTTAGCTTCTCTAAGTAAGACACTTTTCTCCCACCATCTTTACTAGGCACTTTCTGACCCAGAATAGCACCATAAATTCCAATTCACCTACAACCAGTACCCTCTCCACTGTAACAATGCCTGACTTGATTCCTTTCATACTGTTTCTATATTGTCTGGCCCATTCCATCATCACTATACATGGCTATGGCCTTAATAGACAAGAAGATGGATTCTCTACATTAAGATTGCCACATATGTTAAGACATCAACATCTCATTCATATCATATGCCAGCCCCCTGTAAAATCCTCACACGGAAATCTCCAGAAGAGAAACATCTAACTTGTATGCTCATAAATGCAAAATCTATCCAGAACAAATGGCCATTTATTGGTGACTGTTGAAAATCACAAATTAGACATTCTCTTTATTACTGAATTGTGGCTTATTGACACTGACACAGTTCTTGCAAATCAACTCAAACTCCCCAACTATGATATCTTTAATTGTCCAAGAGTTGGCAGAAGAGGTGGTGGCACTCTCATCTTGGCTAGATCTGTACTACAGTTCCAATGCCTATCTTCACACAACTCTAACAGCCTCGACACCATCATGATTGCTAATAAGCACTTAGCTACTTCACTCTTCTATCATGCCCCATCCACCTGCACAGACGACATCTCCATAGCCCTTGATCTAGTTTGCAAACATTCTCCAAGGACTAGACCACTCTGGATTTTGGGCAACTTCAATCTTCCAGCCTTATCAAAGAAAAACTCCACAGCATTTCTTGATGCTATGTCTGCACTAAGCTATGAGCAACTAATACATGCCTCAACCAACACGAAAGGAAACACATTGGACCTTATTTTTGCTCCTTCCGATACTCTGGGAACCAGCAACTTTCCCCAACCACAAATTCTTCCAGTACCTTGGTCAGACCACAAGGCCATATTATTCCACATTCCATCCACCCACCCGAACTCTAATGCCTCTTCCGCTACCACATCACCACCAGCTCGTCATTTTAGACCATTCAATTTCTAACCTTAACCCCACCACCTCTGAATTAACTAACCTTATACACACTTGGAACTCCACCCTAAGCCAGGCTGCATTCCTATCTCAGCCTATGCACTCCAATAAACGGTCTAATATTGCTATTTGGTTCACAGTGCATCTATGTAATTCCTTACTGCGACTTAGGAAACTAGAGCAGAAATGGCTCCACTCCAGGCTTCTCCATGATCGTGAAATATACATGAAGACCTTGCAAGAACACCGTATTTGTATCATCCAGAAAAGGAAAGAATACCACACCAATATCCTTATGCACGCCCTCAATAGGCCCCGTGAGCTCTTTCGATTAGTTTAGTCTCTCACAAAGGACACATCATGTCAACAAACTGAAAATTTACCACACCCTCAGGATCTCACCATTCACTTTCAAAATAAAACCAAATTGATCTCCCGTAATATTGGAGATACCTGCATAGACATTCCTTATAGTGAAAGTACCAATATCCCTGTTTTAAACTCTTTCCATCCATACTCCGCTGAGCAGATTGAAGACATAATCAGAGGACTCAGCTCTACCACCTCACCTGCTGATCTATGCCTTTCTCACTGGATCAAGTCGGCCTGCTCTGAATTAAGTCCTCATATCTCGAGAATTGTGTACCTCTTCTTCACTAAAGGTCTGGTTCCATCACCATTGAAAACCGCCACCATGAGACCCCTCCTAAAAAAATCCTAAGTTGGACCTTCAGGACCCAAACTCCTATCGTCCCATATCTAGCCTTCCCTTCTTGGCTAAGATATTGGAGAAGATAGTCCATGACCACATTGACTCCCACTGGATCACATTGACTCCCACCGGATCAGCAACAGCATGGTTTCTGACAGCAACATGGTGTTGAAACCTTGCTTACCTCACTTATTGACAAACTGGTTAAGGACATAAATAAAAACAAGGCTTCATTTAATCTTCCTGGATATTGCATCAGCCTTCAACACAGTCTGTCACAGCCTCCTGCTTGATCAACTACAGCTAAAGGGCATTCAGGACTTAGCATTAGAGTGGTGTTGTTCATATCTAATGAACCATCAATAACTAGTTTGCATAGGTACTCAAACATCTTCCGAGTACCAACAAACCCAAGGAGTACCGCAGGGCTCTTCCTTATCCATTCTTTTCTTCAATTTATTTATTTATTTATTTATTTATTTATTTATCTATTTCTTCTATACCGCCCCTTCCAGAGATCAGGGGCGGTTTACATGGAACAATTTAACAGTTTTGTATACGTTCGTATAACAGTACATTGAACAAGAACTTTTTAACTTTTTACATATAACAGAACAGTAAATTATTAAAACTATTTACAAGGTGTATAACTTGATCAGAAGTTTCTAACTTTTTACAGGGAATAGGCAGCGTGCTGACATTTCTATTTACAGGTGTTATTTACAAAAAGGTTAGGATACAGTGTAGTGAATTCACTATTCAAGTGTGTGTGTGTGTGTGTGTGTGTGTGTGCGTGCGCGTGTGTGTGTGATGGAATTTATTTCCATTTTTCGTGGGTTTTTTGTGTGTCTTTGGGAGAACTGTTTGAGGGGGGCTGTGTATGTTCAGTTAATTGTGTTTTTGCAGGTTTTTTTGTTTGTGTGTCTGTGGACGCTGTGTGGCTGGGCTTGGAGGGTAGGGGATTCCGAAGTGTTCGGAGAATAGGTATGTCTTGAGTTCTTTCCTGAATTGAGAGAGGTCCTTTATGATTCGGATGTCTATTGGGAGGTCATTCCAGAGTGTGGGAGCGGTGAATGTGAAGGCTCTGGCACTGGTGGATTTTTTAGTCCTCGTGAATGTTTTTGGTAACTCCAGTGAGAGGGTTGCATTTAGTCTTCGGGCTCTTGAATCATTTGGTGCGTGAAGGAGTGTGGATAGATGGGAGGGGGCAATATCGTTTAGTAGTTTGAATGTTGTTAGTAGTGTTTTGTATTTGATTCGGTTATTTATGGGGAGCCAGTGTAGTTCTAGCAGTATAGGGGTTACATGGTCCGCTAGGCGGGCTTTAGTGACTACTTTTGCACAAATGTTCTGTGCTCTTTGTAATAAGTAGATATTCTTTTGTGGGAGGCCAATTAGGAGACTGTTACAATAGTCAAAGTGAGGGGTTATGAGTGAACTGACAACTGATCTAAAGTCATGCGTGTCAAGAAGGGGCCTTAAGTGTTGAATAGTTTTGAGTTTGTAGAATATGGTTTTTACCGTCTGCTTTATGTGTGGTAGCATGGTGAGTGTGTGATCGATTATAACACCTAGGTATTTTACCTCTTTTTTAACAGGTATAGTTGTGTTATTGATGGAGATTGTTGTTGGGTAGGTATCTTCAGTCACAGGTGATCTTGATACGAACATTGCCTCAGTTTTTTTGAGATTGATGCTGAGGTAGTTGGTTTCCATCCAGGATGTGGTTTCTGCCATGCACTCGGATAGAGTGTTATAAGTGGGGGTTTTCGTGGTTATGGGGAGGGCGAGCATGATGTCATCTGCATAGATAAAATGACTGATTTTGTGTTTTTTAAATATTTTTGTGATGGGTTGAAGGTATAGGTTGAAGAGGAGAGCAGAAAGGGCCGATCCCTGGGGTATTCCTTGTCCTTGGGGGAAGGTTTCTGATGCTTCCTGGTTTACTTGAACTCGCATTAGTCTGTGTGTGATGTATGACTTGAACCAATTGAGGACAGTCCCGCCTATTCCTAAGTTTTCTAATCTATTAATCAGTGTAAGGTGGTTGATGTTGTCAAATGCGGCGGAAATGTCTATGAAAAGGAGTAGTAGGCCCTGAGTGTTATCGTCTGTATGTCTTATGAGGAAGTCCATCAGAGTAATTAAAAGGGTTTCTACACCATGGAAGGGGCGGAATCCAAATTGGTGGGAGTCAAGGGAATTGTGCTCATCTATGTGTTCTTGCAATTGTAGTTGAACAGTTTTTTCTATTATTTTAGCCATAAATGGAATGCTGGCTATCGGTCTGTATGAGTTTGGGTCTTTCGGGTCGAGTTTATTGTTTTTTATTATTGGGCGGATCGATGTGTGTTTTAGGGCATCAGGCATAATGCCTTGGGAGAGGGATTGATTTACTATGTATTGAATTTTTCCAGCTAGTTCTTCCTTAGTACTTTTGATCCATGACACAGGGCAGGGATCGAGTGGGGAAGTTGTGGTGTTGATAATTGTTATGATCCTGAGGAGGTGTTTTTGATCTATCGTGTGAAAGGTTGTCCAGTTGTTATTGGTTTCGGTGTTTGTGGGGAGTAGTGTTGGTGCAGTATTTAGTTTGCATTTTAGTTTTTCTGCAAAGTGGGTTGCTAGGGTTTGAATACTTATTGCTGATTGTTTTGGCTCTGGGTTTTTGGTTTTTGTCAGTGTTTTTATAATTGCAAATAGTTCTCTAGGGCGATTGATAGCTAGGTTTATTACCTTGGAGTGGTAATCCTTTTTTGATTTGTTAATCGCATTCTTGTATTCGTTGAGTGTATTTAAGTATTGGGATTTATTCTCGGCAGATTTAGTTTTCCTCCATTTCTTTTCTTGTTTTCTCAGTTGTTTTTTTAGGTTCACTAGTTCTTTCGTGAACCATTTTTCTGTCTTTTTAACTGTCTATGCGTGGAGTGTGTAGGGGCAGCTGCTTTTTGAATTGTGAGGTTCCAGTGATTTACAGTGGAGTTGATGTCTGGGAGGTCTGTGTTCAGTGTTGGTAGTACTTTGTCAAGGAAGGTATCTTTGTTGAAGTGTGCAAAGCGTGATATATGGGGTGTGTGTTGCGTGGAGTTCTGCGTTGCTTGTGCTGGGAGGTGGAGTGTAATGAGGTGATGGTCGGACCATGGTACTTCTGTTATTGTTGGAGGGGTGTGTTGCTGGTGGTTAATAAAGGAGATGGGGAGGAAGATGAGATCTAGAGTGTTGCTTTTTGTATGGGTAGGGGCATGTATTATCTGTGTATATCCCATTTGGAGCATAGTGTCCATGAAGTTGTTTGATTGGGAATCATTCAGGGAAGGGAGGTTTAAATCACCTAGGATTATGAGCGGTTTGTTTGGTGATGTTGTGCAAGCAAGTTCCAGGATGGGAGAGAGGTTTTTTTGATCTGTTGTAGGGGGTCTATATATGAGGGTGAGTGCAAGGGTTCTATTTTCTATGTTGATGATGTCCATTCCGTCTATATTATTTAAACTTGTTAAGGTGTATTGTAGGTCTTTTTTGGTGAGTATGAGAGCACCACCACCTCTCTTTGCATCCCGATGACAGCTAAATATGTCATACTGATGTGTGGTTAGTTGGTTTAGTAGTACGGTGTCTGTGGGAGAGAGCCATGTTTCGGTGATGCATATGATTTCAGGGTTTTGTTCTTTTATCATGTCATTGATTATTGGTATTTTGTTTCGTATGGATCTAATGTTTATTAAGATGAGCTTTGTTTTGGCGTCTATATTAGTAGTATTGTCGGTTACACCACTGTATGGATGATGTTTTATTTGTATGAGTCTTCGTTGGTGTTTATCTGAGGCATGGCGTGTATAGTGATTGTGAGAGTGTGTTGAGCTATGTGGTGGGTTTTGGTAAGGGATTTGTATGATGGGGTTAATGTTTTGTGGGTTTCGGTAGTGATTATGGATGATGGGGATGTTTTTGTAGGGGCTTTGATAGGTTTTGTACGTATAGATATGTTGTATTAGGAGTGTTATTAGGAGGAAAGTAAAGGGGATGTTTGTTTGTTTTGTAGGAGGCATTGTGTGTATTTCAGAGGGGAGTTTTTGGTGTATAGGGGATTAGTTGATGAGTGTAGGGGGTAGAAGGTTACTATCAATGGTATGATGTTGTATGATGGACGGGTATGAGGTTTGATTGTTACTGACACCAGGATATATATCTGACAGTAGTTCACAATGATCTAGATGACTATTGACAACAGTATAGTGAGTATTGATTTGCAAACATTAGTATAACAGTGTATGAAAATGGATTTGGGAAATTAGTTATTACTGTCAACAGTATATTGATTAATTATTACTGATAGTAGTTCACGATGGATTGGTTGGCTACTGACAACAGTATTATGATTATTATTTACAAACAGCAGTTATATAACAGTATATTCAATTATTACTGCTATATGTAACAGTGGAATCAATTATTATTGAGGGCAATTCCCGATGGTCTGGATTGCTACAAACAGTTTTATGATTATGTTGTTACAAATAGCAATATAAACTAGCTATGGGAAGTGATTATTATTGTCAACAGTACAATGACCAATTGTTACTGGCAACAGTAATTGATGATTGTAACAGTAACAGCAACAGTTTAATGATCACTTGTTACTGGCAACAGTAACAGTAACAGTATAAATGATTACTTGTTACTGGCAACAGTAAAGCAGTATGTAATGGGTGTGTATGAGAACTATTTCTTACTGATAATTGTTTGCAAATGGTATGTTTGGCTATTTGTAAACAATATAGTGGTAATTGCAAGATATTGGCAGAACAGTATAGACAACAGTGCATAATTCTTTTGACAATAGGATATATGTGGAGATTACTGACAACAGTAAGGTTATGTGTGCTGATAGTCACAAATAAATGTTATTTCATTATTTCATTTGGAGACGGTTTACTTGCTGTTCTGTAAGGATGATCTGGTTGATGATGTTTAGCGAGCTCGACCTAAGGGGAGCTCCAGCTGGTTAGCTATGTGGTTCTTGTTTGAGAAGTCAGTTGGTCTCTTCAGCTGAAGTTGGGGTGTTTGGTTGAAGGACTTGTTCCGTGTTTACCCGATCAATCTCTGTCAGTGGTGGGGGACCGAGAGAACAGAAGGTCTGATTGCCGTTTAGTGAAGCTTTGGAGCGGTGCCCTTCTGCGCACTCGGCTTCAGAGGACCCCGCCTAAGGGCCACGCCAAAGGGCCCTCTGGCGAGGCCCTCAGGCGCGGGCCCGCAAGGCGCGAGTGCGCCTACCGGCGGCACGTTTTTAAGGGGCCGCTGAGACCTCCCACAACCCCGATTGGGTTGGAGTGCAGGAGCGGGAAATCGAAGGCCGCCCTGTGCTCTACCCCGACCGGGGAGCTGCTGGAAATGGATTCCCACGTTGCAGAGGGTTTTCTCCTGCCGGCGGCACGCTTTTAAGGGGCCGCTGAGACCTCCCACAACCCCGATTGGGTTGGAGTGCAGGAGCGGGAAATCGAAGGCCGCCCTGTGCTCTACCCCGACCGGGGAGCTGCTGGAAATGGATTCCCACGTTGCAGAGGGTTTCTCCTGCCGGCGGCACGCTTTTAAGGGGCCGCTGAGACCTCCCACAACCCCGATTGGGTTGGAGTGCAGGAGCGGGAAATCGAAGGCCGCCCTGTGCTCTACCCCGACCGGGGAGCTGCTGGAAATGGATTCCCACGTTGCAGAGGGTTTTCTCCTGCCGGCGGCACGCTTTTAAGGGGCCGCTGAGACCTCCCACAACCCCGATTGGGTTGGAGTGCAGGAGCGGGAAATCGAAGGCCGCCCTGTGCTCTACCCCGACCGGGGAGCTGCTGGAAATGGATTCCCACGTTGCAGAGGGTTTTTCTCCTGCCGGCGGCACGCTTTTAAGGGGCCGCTGAGACCTCCCACAACCCCGATTGGGTTGGAGTGCAGGAGCGGGAAATCGAAGGCCGCCCTGTGCTCTACCCCGACCGGGGAGCTGCTGGAAATGGATTCCCACGTTGCAGAGGGTTTTCTCCTGCCGGCGGCACGCTTTTAAGGGGCCGCTGAGACCTCCCACAACCCCGATTGGGTTGGAGTGCAGGAGCGGGAAATCGAAGGCCGCCCTGTGCTCTACCCCGACCGGGGAGCTGCTGGAAATGGATTCCCACGTTGCAGAGGGTTTTCTCCTGCCGGCGGCACGCTTTTAAGGGGCCGCTGAGACCTCCCACAACCCCGATTGGGTTGGAGTGCAGGAGCGGGAAATCGAAGGCCGCCCTGTGCTCTACCCCGACCGGGGAGCTGCTGGAAATGGATTCCCACGTTGCAGAGGGTTTTCTCCTGCCGGCGGCACGCTTTTAAGGGGCCGCTGAGACCTCCCACAACCCCGATTGGGTTGGAGTGCAGGAGCGGGAAAATCGAAGGCCGCCCTGTGCTCTACCCCGACCGGGGAGCTGCTGGAAATGGATTCCCACGTTGCAGAGGGTTTTCTCCTGCCGGCGGCACGCTTTTAAGGGGCCGCTGAGACCTCCCACAACCCCGATTGGGTTGGAGTGCAGGAGCGGGAAATCGAAGGCCGCCCTGTGCTCTACCCCGACCGGGGAGCTGCTGGAAATGGATTCCCACGTTGCAGAGGGTTTTCTCCTGCCGGCGGCACGCTTTTAAGGGGCCGCTGAGACCTCCCACAACCCCGATTGGGTTGGAGTGCAGGAGCGGGAAATCGAAGGCCGCCCTGTGCTCTACCCCGACCGGGGAGCTGCTGGAAATGGATTCCCACGTTGCAACCAATTTGCAAGATCATCCAATCCTTTGGCATACTTTACCACATCTATGCTGATGATGTGCTGCTCTACTCCCCATTCTCCACAAACAACCCTAACTACACTAAAATCACTGACTGCTTTAATGCAGTCTCTGACTGGTTAGGCTCTCACAACCTGAAAGTGAACTGTAAAAAGACCGAAGTTGTATTCATCTCAAAGGATCCAGCATTCACACCACCAGCTTCCCTACAGGTTAAGGACGCCCAACTGAAAACTAAACATTAGGTTCGATATCTAGGCATCACATTGGACCAGTACCTGAATATGGAATCATATAGAAACAATATCACCAAGGCTGTTTATCTCAAAATACATTCCCTTCGTCAGCTATGACCTTTACTTGAACCCACTGACTTCTGTACTGTTTTCCAAGCTCTCATTATTCCTCATTTTGCCTACGCTAACATTATTCTACATGGCCTAGCTGCCTATACACTCTATCCATTACAAATGACCATGAATACTGCTGCATGAACCATCTATGGAGTCTCTAGATATGAGCATGTAACACCTCTCCTAATGCAGCTACATTAACAGACCATGTGAGCCCTTTGACATTGTTAAGAAGTTAACAAAGACACCTACCCATTCAAACCAGCTCCCGAACATGCCACCGGAACAGCTGGCAGGACAATATAAACAGCTCCAACAACTACACAACTGACCTCCAAGAACAACAACAGTAGCCTATAGTGCTGCACAGGGCACCGAATGGGGTACATTTGAAACGATCACCAAAGAAAGGATAGAATCCACCATCTCAAGTCTGAACACCGCTAACTCTCCACTCGATCCTTGCCCAGTGGATTGGATAAAGAAAACTAAAGTGGACATAAGCACAGCTCTAGCCCACATAGCAAATGAATCACTCAAGCAAGGACACATGCCAGATAGCCTCAAAACATCTATCATCCGCCCAACCCTCAAGAAACACAATCTGGACCTCCTTGACCCCGCCTCATTCAGGCCAATAGCAAGTCTCCCATTCACTGCTAAAATCATCGAGAAGATAGTTCAACAGCAACTCCAAGACCATCTAGACAAAGACAATGTTTAATGTTTATTAAACTTGATAAAAACCGCCTTTCAAGTATAATCAAGGCGGTGTACAATAAAAATAAGTCACATAAAATCCAGACGAAGCTGGAGGGTAAAAAGGAAATATACAATAATAATAAATATAAAATTTACAAAAAAAAAAAAAAAAAGGTAAATAAAATTATACTGAAACATCAGATATAGGCTATAAAATTATAAAGGACAGAAAGAAGAAGAGAGAAGACAACTGGGAGTCAACAAAACGAAAGAAGGGTATTAAATACAGACAGAGAAGGACATCAAACAAAGGGAGAAGGAACATCAAACGCTAGGGAAAACAAGTGAGTTTTTAGATTGTGCTTGAAAGTGGTGTGGAGTGGTTCAAGACGGAGGGTAGAAGGAAGGGAATTCCAGAGAGCGGGACCAGCAAAATAAAAGGCAGAGAGGCGGGTGGACTGTAGGTGAGCGCGAGAGGGAGGGGGAAGAGAGAGACGATTGAGATGAAAAGAGCGTGGGGTGTACCTGGGAGTGTGAAAGGAAAGTAAGTCAGCTAGATATGAGGGAATGCCAGTATGGAAAACCTTGTGTAGCAGAGTCAACATTTTGTATTGTGGACGAAAAGAAACAGGCAACCAGTGAAGATGGAAAAGTAAAGGAGTGACGTGATCGCGAGTAGTGGAAGAAGTGATTAGGCGAGCAGCGGTGTTTTGTATCCTTTGGAGTCTGGCTAACTGATTTTTTGGGAGACCGAGAAATAAAGAATTAGAAAAATCGACCCGAGACATTACTAAAGATAGAACCAGTGTAGTTAAGGCAGAAGAAGATAGAAAGGGACGTACAGAGCGGATCTGGCGAAGAAAGAAAAAAGAGGTTTTGGCGATGTGAGAGAAATGAGTGCGAAAAGATAGGTCAGAGTCAAAGTGAACACCAAGATAACGAAACGTGGAAACTAGGGGAACCGGAGTGCCAGAGAAAGAAGGAGCGAGTGAAGGGGAGGGACCCCCACCAGAAAACCAGATAGCAAGAGTCTTAGTCAGATTCAGGTGGAGACAGTTAAGAGTAAGCCAGTTAGCAACAGAAGAAAGACACGAGTTCAAAGGAGCCAGATCAGGACAAGAGGAAGAGGTATGGTGAAGCAATAGAATATCATCGGCGTAGAAGAAAGCTGATATACCGGACTGCTGGATTAGAAGAGCAAGGGGTGCCAGAAAGAGGTTAAAAAGAAGAGGAGCAAGGACAGAACCCTGAGGAACCCCACAGGAAAGACTTTGTGAATCAGACGGGGGAATTACAGGTGAAGAGGAAAGAACTGCACATGAGCGGGAATAAAGGAAGGAGTGAAACCAGTGATGAACAGTGCCACAGAGACCAGCTTCCCGGAGACGGTGAAGAAGCAGAGAGTGGTCGACAAGATCAAACGCAGCCGAAAGATCCAGAGCAACCGCCACCGAAACCTCACCACGATCATGTGCCACATGTAGTGCATTAGTGAAAGCTAGAAGAACAGTGTCAGCGCTGTGCCCAGGACAACTCGCTAGACCCACAGCAACATGGATTCTACCCATCTCATGGGGTTGAAACCCTCATGATATCTCTATTGAACATTCTTCTCAAAGGAATACAGGCGAAACAAGCTGGATATGCCATGATCTTCCTCGATATATCGGCAGCGTTTGACAGCGTCTCCCACAGCACCCTCCTATGCAGACTACAGGAGATTGGCATTAAGGACATTGTTTTAGAGTGGTTCCAATCTTACCTAACCAACAGACAACAACTGATCTGCACCAGCATGGCAACCTCCCCACCCCCCTTTCGACAGAATCAAGGAGTACCGCAAGGCTCAGCTCTCTCCACCATGTTCTTTAATATCTACCTTCAACCTCTTTGCTCAATAATACGCTCTCACAAAATCAACTACCATATCTACGCAGATGATACAATGCTTTATGGACCTATCACAACCACAAACCCAATGAACAATCATCTAACAAACTGCTTTAATGCATCTCAAACTGGCTCCAAGAAAACAACCTATCCATTAACCTTAAAAAAACTGAAACCCTATTTGTTACTAAGGATCAAATCTTTGCCCTCCACCACACCTCACTTTGGGAGCAACCCAAATGCAAGTTCAACCTTACATAAAATACCTGGGGATCATCATTGATCAAACGCTTTCTTTTAAGCAACAGATCGCAAAAACAAGCTAGAACAATATTCCTCAAAGCAAAGATGGTACAACGTCTCAGGCCACTCATTGACTCACAGGATTTCAGAATGGTTATGGAGGCTATGACGCTCCCTCACCTGGACTATTGTAATGCAATCTATCATGGACTACCGGCCACCCACGCCAACCCCCTACAGCCTGCCCTCAATACCACTGCAAGAATCATCCAAAGAGTCAAGAAACACGATCACAACACCCCAGTCTTGAGAGAGCTTCACATCCTACCTCTCGAAGAAAGTATCAAATACAAGACTCTGCTACTTATCCATAAAGCACTCCACCAACTGCAAACTTCTCAGCTCTGGACTCTACTCCCCCAGCCTACCTCTAATAGACCAACCCGTCAGGCCACCAGCAATACACTCACTGTCCCACATGAAAGGACAAAGTTCAATCAGCATACCTGTAATAGAGCATTTGAACTATACACACTCTCGCTCTGGAACTCCCTCCCCAACCAGATCCAAAACAACAAAACCTCGCCTCATTCAGGAAACAATTAAAAAATCCACCTGTTTCGTGAACACCTCGGACCTGAGATGGACATCTCTCACTAACGGCTTGTCCTTGGTAGTCTCCCAACAGACTGAATCTGGACGAATCCCCTTACCTTTAGAGCAGGGGTCTCAAACTCAAATTGCTTTGAGGGCCAAATGAGGACTTGTAAAGTAACCCGGGGGCCGCATAAGATGCGGGGCCTCATTTGCATAAGGGGCCTCATTTGCATAAATATTTGCATAATGTTACCATACACTAACTTTTAGTAAACATGCCTCTTTAATGAGTATGGATAAAGAAAGACTAAAAGATTTAGAAACAAGAAGACAATAATTAAACTGGGAACCCCAAAAGCCAAACTTGGAATGTACAACAACACTGTAGAAATAAAACTATAAATTAATTTCCTCTTGTACTAAACAAAGCGCAAACATTAATGATGCACATTTCCCAGAGCTGACATATTCCAGTTAATAAATTCAAAATAAAGAGATATTTTTCTACCTTTTGTGCATTTTTTTCAGTTGCAATTGTTCCAGCCACTTTCTTCTGGTTTCTTCATGTCTTCTGCTAACTCTCCATCGTCTGCTGTCCATTTGCCCTTTCTTCTCTCCTAGTTTTTTTTCCATTCTCTCTCTACATCTGCTTTAACATACTAATCTTTCTCCTTTTTCTCTTTCCTCATTCCTATTTCATCCACTCAAATTTTACCCCTCCATCCTCAATCCCCACTTACTCTCCCAATACCTGGCCAATTGTAGATTTGTCTTCTCTCCCAGACAAAATATTTTTCCCCTCTCCATTTCACTTTCCCAGCTCCATCCCATTCTAATCCTCCCCCAACATCAGCTCCCTTCTAGTTCCAGCCCCACCCAGCATCCGCTCCCTTCTAGTCCCCCCATTAGTCCATTTCCAGTCCTATCCTAGCCTCACCATCAGCCCATTTCCAATCCTAGCCCCCCATCAGCCCATTTCCAATCCTAGCTCCCTCCCCTCACAGCCCATTTCCATTCCAAGCCCCCCTCCCCATCAGCCATTTGCAGTTCAAGCCCCCCTTCCACTCAGCCCATTTCCAGTCCTAGCAACCCCCCCCAGCCCATTACCAGTCCTAGACCCCCCATAGCCCATTACCAGTCCTAACCTCCCCATAGCGCACTTCCAGTTTTACCCCCCATCACCCCATTTTCAGTCTTACCCCCCCATAGCCCATTACCAGTCATAACCCCCCCTGCCAATAGCCCACTTCCAGCCCTAACCCCCATTACCCCATTTCAGTCAGCCCCTCCATAGCTCATTACCAGTCCTAACTCCCCCCATCAGCCCACCTCCAGTCCTTCCTAACCCCCACCTGCCCATTTCCAGTCCTAGCCCCCACCATAGCCCATTTCCAGTCATACCCCTCCCCCCCGTCAATAGCCCATTTCCAGTCATAACCCCCCTGCCAATAGCCCATCTCCAGTCATAACCCCCCCTGCCAATAGCCCATCTCCAGTAATAACCCCCCCCCTGCCAATAGCCCATTTCCAGTCATACCCCCCCCTGCCAATAGCCCATTTCCAGTCCTACACCCCCCCCCAGGTAAATTAAAAAAAAACCTGGCTTCTGCTGCTGCAGCAGAAAATCAGCTGTCCCGCGGCCCCTTCCCCTCTGCGCGGAGAGCCCTGAGTGTGCTTCATCTGCGGCGTGCTTTTTAAGCCGCGAAGAGAGTATTTCCCTCTCGCGCGGCTTAAACCTAGTCACTTTTCAAGCCTCGCGAGAGGGAAATACTCTCTTCGCGGCTTGAAAAGCACCCGCTGATGGAGCACTCTCGGGGATCTCCGGGCAGAGAGGAAAAGGGCCGCAGGACAGCTGATTTTGCTGCTTGAGCAGCAGAAGCCAGTTTTTTTTTTTTAAAAATTGACCGTCGATTCTGCCGTTGCCACGGCGGCAACGGCAGCAGCAGCAGAAGCCGTCGCGGGCCGCACAACGTTCTCTCGCGGGCCGCGTGTTTGAGACCCCTGCTTTAGAGAATCTTTCATCAATGTCATGTCAGGATCATCAATGTTGGCCCCCCCTATTATCGTTGAGCTGATTAATGTAACCCCCCATTTTTGTTAAACCACTTTGACCCGATGAAAAGCAGTATATAAGCACAGCTAAATAAATAAATAAATTGGCTTCCTATAACCAGTTGCCTCAAGTACAAAGCCCTTCTTATGATGTTTATAATCCTTCACCATCTCTCTGCAACCTCCTTAGAAGATCTCTTACATCGGACACATGACAGAAGAGTCAGGAGAACAAACAGGGAAAATACTCTTGCCATTCCCACTCTGGCTAGTATAGTAAAAGCTCCCAATTTACCAGGCATAGAGCCTTCACCCTATTTACCCCTCTGCTCTGGAACTCCCTCCCTACTCCAATCCGCCTTATCACCGAACTCTCCACCTTCCGAAAGGCAATAAAGACACACCTCTTCCAGCTATACTTTGACCATGTAACATAGCCCACTATTGACTCGCCTCCTTACCTTACCTGATACCATATAAACCTCATAATTCTCCTTTCCGATTGTAAATAGTTTGCTGTATTGTAGTTTATGATCACCTTGCTATGGAAGACTACTGTTATTGTTCTAATTGTTAAGCTCTGTTCACTTGTTCTATGTAAATCTGTTCTATGTATTGAGTTGTTATGCTGTAAACCACAGATTTAAAATAGTGGGGTATGTAAAATAAAATAAATAAATAAGGGGAAGCATTTTTTAAAGGAGTGTCAGCTTCCGAAACTGATGGAAGAGGAGCAAAAATCTTTTAAATTTAATACTGGTACCACAGAGAATGAGTGTTTATAGGTCCGGGGGTAGCCATTCCATCCCATGAAGTAAAAACCCTTTTTGAATGGACAACTGCGGCTTTCTCCAGATTCCTTTCATTTTCGGCATGCAATGGTTTGATGTCATTGGTTACATTGATTCATTTAGTATTATTTTAAGGTTTTAAATTTAATTCATTTAGCAACATTGTCTTCAGGATCAGGGGTTACCTATTTCCGCCATTAAAAGGATTCACAGCGCAGACGCTGGCGTTTTTCGCTTTCTTGGCAGTGAAGTCAGTGTATCGCATACCGCATAGGTAAGAATTTTCATTTCTCAGTGTTAGAAATAGGATATGTTCTCTTTTACATATGGGAGATTTATAATTTAGAATGAGGACTTATAGTTAATAGTAATCTTCCTCTCTCCTTCGCTCTGTTCCTTTTTATAGATTTTGATCGGGGCTCACTCCTGCTCCTCTTGCATGGCACTGTTTTCTGATTTATAAGACAAATAGTCTAACGCGAGTTCTCTTTGTCCCTATAAATATTCACAGACCATATAATGACGATAAGAATTTATACATCAAGCTCTGTTAAATTTCTATTGGAGCTCCTGCCTGTTCATTCTGTATAGTAAAGGTTCTGATTCATAAGACAATTAGTTTAATGAAAAGTATTCACGGATTGAAACTTGTTTTTCTCTTTGTCCTTATTAGTGTTTACAATGATTTGAGGCACATGGATTGGGATACAGATGGTAGAAGGTTTTTTTTTTTTTAATATGTCACATCCCTTAATGTGTTATGCTTAGTTTTTGTTAATTTGTTTACATTTTGTTAATTCATTTAAGTTTTCCATATATTCATTGTTTTACTTTTATTTATGTTATTTATAATTTAGCACATATTTATTATGTGTGTTTTATCATGAGTTTTTATATTAATCTTTTGTATGATTTTCCTAAATACATGTTTACCCATTTTATTATGATTATTTATTTATACTTTTATATGTGCTTTTATGTATTTATGTTTTTAGTTTACCATCACCATGACACCACGGCTGCATTCAAGAGCTGTGAATGCCAGCCGGCGCCAAAATCTTCCTTTCCCTGCAGCCCGACTCTCGATCTGGCTTCCCAATGCCAGGGTCCGGCTGAGGGGAACTTACTGCATCCCCCTACCTGTTTTTACAGGGCTGGCAGCATCATCCCCTGACATGCAGGGGGACCTATTCCACCTCTGCGGTGGAATAAATCCCCCATCTACATTCACAGCCCTAGATGTACAGAACCGACCTCTGAAATCGGCCCTATACGTCCGGGGTCACGGCACACCCATGCCCCACCCTCATTCCGCCTCTGGATTGCCCCCTCCTGCCACCATCTAGGCTTCCCTGTACGGGAAGGCTTTTGCTGGGGCTGGCAGGAGAGTGAAATGAATGTCTAAACGGGACATCCATCCCGCTATTCGCTGTTCAGAATGACCCCCTAGGGAAGAACAATCCAAACTATGGTTAAACAATGCAAGGTTCCACATTAGGAAGCACCACCCAGGAAAAGAATTTAGGCGTCATCGTGGATAATACATTGAAACTCTCTGTCCAGTGTGCAGCGATGGCAAGAAAGGAAATAGAATGCTAGGAATCATAAGGAAAGGAATGGAGAATAAAATTAATGATATTAATAATGTCTCTATATCGTTCCTTGGTGCAACTGCACCTTGAATATTGTGTGCAATTCTGGATGCCACATCTTAAAAAGGATATGAGGTGTGATCAAAAAGTATTGAGACTTGTTATGTAGCTATATAACAATACGTCGCATCACAATGCTATTAAGCATGCAGTGACCTAGTTATGTGCTCTGCATGTGCAGAGTGTAGCGTGGCTGCAGCACACCTGTACTCTTTTTTAATCACTTGATGTTTGGTAGTGTGTAAAAGCAGTTTTTCAGACTCATGATGCGTGAAAAAATTGAACAGCGAATTTGCATTAAATTCTGCCAGGAACTTGGAGATTTGTGCAAAGAGACCTATGACAAGTTGCAGCAAGTGTATGGGGATGAATGCATGAGTTGTGCTTGTGTTTATGACTGGTACAAATGTTTCCAAGAGGGCTGCCAAAGTGTTGACAGTCACGAACATTCTGGAAGGCCAGCCATGAGCAGGAATGAAGACAATGTTGAAGCAGTGATTGCAGCAATACGCTCAAATCGTCAATTGACTATCAGGAAGCTTGCTGAGGACATAGACATCAGTTTTGGGTCAGTACAGTACAGTCTTACTGTCAATTTGGGGATGAGATGTGTGTCTGCAAAATTTGTGCCGAAACTCCTGTCTTCTAACCAGAAAGATCACTGTCTGCAGCCAGGGAGTTGTTGGAATGCATTGAAAATGACTCAGATTTCATCAAAAAGATTATTACTGGTGATGAATCATGGGTTTATGGTTATGACCCAGAAACTAAGGCTCAGTCCTCACAATGGAAGTCTCCAAACTCTCCCAGACCTAAGAAAGCCCGTCAGGAGTGGAGCAATGTCAAGATCATGCTCACAGTTTTCTTTGATTACCAGGGCATTGTTCATCATGAGTATGCTCCAAAAGGCCAAACCATCAATAAGGAGTAGTACGTCCAAGTTCAAACTTGTTTGAAAGATGTAGTTCGTCGTAAGAGGCCAGAACTGCATAGGAATGATGGATAGTTGCTTATCACAATAACACCCCAGCTCATGCATCACGTCTTTTCCAGCAGTTCTTGGCCAAACACCAAATGGAGCAAGTCCACAGCCTCCATATTCACCTGACCTTGCACCCTGTGACTTTTTCTTGTTTCCAAAACTGAAATTACCACTGAAAGGAAGGAGATTCAGTGACTTGGAGACCATAAAGCAAAAAACGACACAACAGCTTCACAGCATAACGAAAGAGGCATTTCAAAATTGTTTCCAGCAGTGGCAGAACGCTGGAGGAAGTGTGTTTTATCGGAAAGGGACTACTTTGAAGGAGACCGAGTGCAAAAACTGTCAGTGTTATACTTCCTGTGTTATTGTACAAGTCTCGATACTTTTTGATCGCACCTCATATAGCAGAACTAGAAAAGATACAGAGAAGAGCCACCAAAATGGTAAAGAGGATGGAAGAATACCCCTATGAGGAAAGACTTAAAAGGTTAGGGTTCTTCAGCTTTGGAAAAAAGATGGCTAAAAGAAATATGATAGAGGTCTATTAGTTAATTAATGAATGGAGTAGCAGGGGTAAACATAGAATGGTTGTTTACTCCATCAAAAAGTAGAAGGACTAGGGGACACACAATGAAGCTACTTTTAAGACTATTACGAGAAAATATTTTTTCACTCCACACTTAATCAAATTCTAGAATTCTTTACCAGAGAATGTGGTAAAAGCTGTTAGTGTAACTAGGTTTAAAATAGATTTGGACAAGTTCCTGGAGGAAAAGTCCAAAAACCATTATTAAAGAGAATCAGGGAAATCTACTGCTTACCCCGGGGTAAGCATTGTGGAAACTGTGTACCTTTTTGGGAACCTGTCAGGTGGTTGTGGCCTAGATTAAGTATTGTGGGAAGCAGAATACTGAGCTTGATGGACCTTGGTCTGACCCAGTATGGCATTTCTTATGTTCTTATGTACTTTCCAAGACAGGTCTTCTTATAGGGCCCTGTCGCTGGTGGTAAATTGCAGGAACATTGGTTTCAGCGAGCCTGAAGTCACTGGATCTTCAATGCAGGACTGCTACAAGGACATTTGGTGCCCTAAGCAAACCTTTAATCTTGTGCCCCTGCCCCTCTTGCAACCAACTGGCTTGGCTGCAGTTCCCAGGGCCCTAACCCAGCACTTCCCTTGTTGCTCAGCTCCTGTGGCTGGCAGGAGGAAGAGTGCTTATCTATTTCCTCTGCCGTACATGGCTTATCTCAGCTTATGGGCATCCTGTGGCTCATTCCATGAGATTGACCCTGCACTATTAAGTGCCCTCCTTCCTGCTGACCATGGGGGTCAAGCCACTGCAGTAGCTGCTCTGGGAGGGCAGGAACCAGGAGAGAAGTAATTTAAAATATTTGCCTTCTGCTGTCTTTTGCCATCCCCGGAATCTCAGTGCTCTAAGGGACCACCTAGTTCACCTAACGCAAGTGGCGACTTTGCTTGGAAGCCAAGGAAGATTAGACCTAGCAGGATGAGAGGTGATCAGACTGCAAAGCTGCCCCACTGATCTCTAGGAATCAGGCCTGTCTAGTGCTGGGATGAGGGGCCAACAGGGAAGACCAAATGGAGATATCTGCAAAAGGCAATGCCAAACCACTGCAATATTCTGCCAAGGAAATGCCATACACACGGAGGTGGGGCTGTAATCATCCAAACTGCACCATCCAGGAATACATTGAAAAAAAGCATGAAACAACATCACCACATGAAGGAATTGTTAGGGACTTTACCGAAGGCCTTGGCAATGGCGATACTCTCCAGGAGTCCCATGAAGGGGATGATGGCAAGTCCAGTTCCCATTTCCTGCAGGCAAAGAATGCATGATATGAGATAGCAGAATCCCTCCCCACCCAGCCTGACTCACCCCTCATCATCACCCACCTGCACCATCTTCACAAAGGGCATAGTACCATTCAGCAAGGGCTTGGAAAATGGCGGCAGCTGAAATGGGGGAAGACCTTCTGCTGTCTTTCCAGTTAATATGAATGGCTGGGACCCCATCACCTGGAAGGAATAAGCGATGAGGCCAGCACCAATCACCAGCAGTGCATTACGGGCTAAGAGCAGAGGAGAAAAATGAAATTAAAGCACCGTCAAGTTTTTGTTTATAATTTAGCTCAGGCCTTTTCATTGGTAGCTCAAGACACATTACATTTTGGTCCCCAAAAGGTTTACATTCTAAACTTGTACCTGAGGCAGTGGAGGATGATGTGACTTTCTCAAGGTCACAAGGAGCATCAGTGGAATTTCTGACATAATAGAACTGAAAGTTATTTCTCTATTTACTTCTGGGGTTCTAATATTAATAGAAATACACTTTCCATATGCAGTAGTTGGCCATACAGAGAGATTTCTAATGCTTTATCCAGTGGCATCACACAACAAAGGAAGTGATGTTATACTGTATCATGCAGATGTGGGTGGAGTTGAACAAGGACCCATTTCTCCTCCCCTTCCTCCGCACCTGTTGCTGTGACCCAGACAATCATATAACAGACTCTGAGCCAAAAAGGCATTCCCCGGTATATCCTTGGAATATGACTTTTCATCCACTTCAGCACCAAGAGTGCCCCAATGGTGATAAACCCAAGGGTGGCATCCCCAACTCTGCAGGCAGAGAAATAACAGTGGGTCACTGAGGAAGGTCACCGTCACAAAGTTATTATGAGCTCAGCTGAGGAAACAGGAGCCATACTGAACCTCCAGAGGTAGGTGAATCTAGTATCTACTTGCCATCTAGGTAAGACTTTTGTCCAGCAAGCAACTAGCCTGGTAGCAGAATAGATGGCAGCAAGAAAGGAAGTAGCAGGAAGAGGGAGTGGCAGCAACAGGAAGAGAGAGTGGCAGGAAGAGAGGAAGCAGCAAAAAGGGGGAGTGTCAGCAAGGAAGGGGGAGTGGCAGCAAGAGAAGAAGCAACAGGAAGGGGGAGTGGCAGCAAGAGAGGAAGCAAAAAGAAACAGGAGTGGCAGCAAGAGAGGAAGCAGCAAAAAGGGGGAGTGGCAGCAAGACAGGAAGGGGGAGTGGCAGCAAGAGAGGAGGCAGCAAAAAGGGGGAGTGTCAGCAAGACAGGAAGGGGGAGTGGCGGCAAGACAGGAAGCAACAGGAAGGAAGAGTGGCAGTGAGAGAGGAAACAGCAAAAAGGGGGAGTCCCAGAAAGACAGGAAGGGGGAGTGGCAGCAAGACAGGAAGCAGCAAAAAGGGGGTGTGCCAGAAAGACAAGAAGGGGGAGTGGCAGCAAGACAGGAAGGAAGAGTGGCAGCGAGAGAGGAGGCAAAAAGAAGCGGGAGTGGCAGCAAGAGAGGAAGCAAAAAGAAGGGGGAATGGGAACAAGAGAGGAAGCAGCAGAAAGGGGGAGTGGCAGCAAGAGAGGAAGCAAAAAGAAGGGGGAGTGGCAGCAAGAGAGATGGAAAAAGCTTAATAGAGAAGAAGCCTCCATGAGAGAGGGAATGAATAGCATGAACACAGTATAGTTCTAGCTCAGTTTTAGCACTTTTCAGCAGGAACAGTGCATTCATCAGTGGTGGAAATTCATACTGAGGGCCCAGCAGGGGGGAGTCCATCTCAGAAGACATGTGAGTCACTTTGACCCTCATTTCTATAGGTCCCCTGCACGGCCGTTTGGGTGGAATTTACACCACTGGTGTATGCCATCTGTTCAGAACCATGGGCCCGATAGGTTCCACACCGAGAATGACCAGAATCTGATGATTTTCATTAGGTCATGAGGAAAAATGCAGGAAATTCCCCTCATATGAGCCAGGAATGATAACCATTTCCTTCCTCATTAAATCAAATCAATTTCACTTTATCTGAAACAGCGTTGAAGAATGCCATCTTCATTTCCTCCTCAGAAAGGTGGAGAAGGTCTCACCTGGTCTCGCTGATTCTTCGGAAGGTCTGGTATACCTGCATGATGAACTGCTGAGGAATATCTTGCAAGCCCAGAAGGTTCTGTTCAAATAAAATGGAGTTAACATTGTAACCGTTCTGTCCCTGCAACTCTGGACCCTGTACGCACAAAGTATGCAAACCTCTGTAGAGCCCCCCCACATCCACACTGCCCCCCCCCCTTTTAATGAGTCAAATCAATCATATGACCCGGTGTCCTCAAAATCTGTAAGACCTTAAAGTGCCAAAGATCAAAGCCAAAAGGGCAGGGAAAGGCCTGAGCATCCTGGCTCAAGAGGAACATTACAAAATATTTCTTTATGAAAACGATGGTGGATGCATGGCATGGCATCACAGGGGAGGTGCTGAAAACAAAAATGATACCAGAATTCACAGGCACCAAGAATGCTCAGTCATGAAGGAGTGAAGAGAAATCCAGAGATGACCTGGGGTCTCTGGCGCTTCACCGAGCAGACTCAGTGGGCCTCACAGTCCCTAGCTGCAGTCAGTCTGTGTTTCTATCTGCTTTTATTCACTACCTGCCAGCTCTTCATGGCCAATATACTTTCTGGAATGCCACTGATGGACCTGCATCCTAGGGACCTTGTGTAAGTCTTGCAAACCCACCAATCAGAAGTCCCTCCTTACGTGGGCTGAGCAGAGTGAGGGTAAGTCTGATCACATCTCACCCTCATGATAAACAGTTAAGAAGAGGCTTAGAGAATGCTGCAGAGAGGCAAAACATCAGCAGGAGATTTAGTCTTATCATGCGATGTTGCACACTGACCACAGAAGACTGGTTGTGCTGCCCAGCTACCAGCAGGAGACACACAGATATAAAGCAGAGAGAAGAGGAAGGAGACAAGTGGCTGAGTCAGGCGCCTATAACGGCCTTTCCCACATCAGATAGGGCTCTATATTTTGTTTTACAGATTCTCAAAGTTGCAAAATAGCAGTGTGTGGGTACATGGTAATGATAGACTTCCCCAAAACTGTTTCAAAATCAGAGTAGAGAGCCAAAATCACAGAAAATGTCTAAAGCTACAGTGAAGGACTTAGGAAAAATAACAAACCATGAGACAAACTTGCCAAGATGTTATGCCTCGGGGAGAGCTCTGAAAATGATTACAGCTCTTGCCCAAGCTTCCCAGGCTGCCAGTCTGCCCTTACATTCAGATTTAAGGCCATCCCTGCTCTTACATTCAGATTTAAGGACATCCCTGCTCTTACATTCAGATTTAAGGACCTCTCTGCTCTTGCTTTCCATGTCTGACATCCCCAGGTGTGCACTCTCAAGCACTGAAGTGTGCATACATGCTATATGACTTGTGAACAAGCCAACCCCACTGTCTACGGAAGCCTGCAGACATTGCAAGGAAAGGCTTGTTATCTTTCATGGCCTGACAGTACAGAGGGGAGAGACAGAAGACAGCTGCAAACAGCTGGACATTCCCCACCCACATGGAAGAGAAGTGATTTACTGACAAACTGGGACATCATGTAAAGAGGAGGTTGGCTGCTCAGAGTCAGGGTGCATGAAAACCTCCCCCAGACCCCTCAGGACAATCAGCCTTACACTGAGTATTTTGACCTGGGCTGTCTGCCACTCTTGGGAGCATTTGTTTTACACTCACAGCTAAAAGCAGCGAGACCTTACTGATTGTTCATTTATTTATTTTTGTTTAGCTTGAGTCTTTCACTGGCATGTTGCATTCAGGTACGCTAAACACTGACTGGCTGAAAAGGGAAGCTCCCAGCAGCTGTACATACTGCAGGTGGCGTGCAGTTCATACGGCTATGGCTATGGTTATGGTTATGGTTAATTTTATTAGAGGTGCCGCAATCTATGTGGTTTACAATAATTTAAAAAAACAGTAGAAAAAATAAAAAACTCCATATATAAACGGGACAGTAAAAGAATCATAAGAAAAGGGTGAAAAATGCAACAAAAAACTCACTTCAGGGGAACAGTACACCGTCCACCAGCTTAGTGTCACAATCAGAATAAGAAGTGAAAATGTCCCACCTCCCCCCTGACTGTCATCCACTTTCCCCACCCACATGTACCTTGATTTGACTAAATCCAATGGTGAGTGAAGCAGCCAAGGTGAATCCTTTGATCACAGGATAGGAGATAAAGTCCAGCAGGAAACCTGCAAGGTGAAAGATATGGTTAAGGTACCAGTGATCGGGAACGTCTCATGTCTCACACCAACAGCAAAACAGTTACAATCTATGGAGGAAGGATGAGAGTTCAGATTCCATCCCTATTCCATCAAAAGCTAAGAGACTTTCATCCCCCCCCCAAAGAAAATAAGGAAAATACCTAAAATGGCCCCACTGAGAATTCAGGGAAATCTCATTTTATATGAACCCATCAGGAGAAGATAGGTAGGATAGAAGGTAGGGAGGAGTGATCTAGTGGTTAGGACAAGGTACTTCAGGCCGGAGGGCTGAGGGTTCAAGTCCCACCTGGGGACAGCAATCTCAGGCCAGAGGGACTGGGATTTCTAGTCCTATAGGCACTCCTTGTGGTCTTGGGCAAGCCACTTAACCCTCCATTGTCCATGTTCCCTGTAAGTATTAGCGTATGTGTCTCATATCCCCTCGTGTTAAATGTATCCCCCAATTGACCGCTTTAACCTGGTGAAAAGTGGGATATAAATACAGCTAAATAAATCAGGAGAAGGCACAGCAGGATACCCCAAAAAGCGTCTAGCCTGCCTCTCCAGTGCACAGACCATGAGGAATTCCAAGACACCGCCCGCTAATGGAACAGTCATCATATTACTTATGTTTCATCTGTGGATTTTCACTAATTTTCAAAGTGAAAGCATGTGTGTCCTTTCATGTTGCCTAAGGAAAAGGCCATCACAGACACTTATGCTGCCTTTAGCTATGGATATGCTTTCCAACCAAAAATACTTTCTTTATCCCCTGCCCTAACTCCTACACCTCTGCCAACTGTGGGAAGTAGGACTGTGCAGGCAAAACTTTTTCCATTTTATGTTGGGGTTTTTTGTGTGTCATTATACTTTACATTCCGTTTTGTTTTGTTATCAATCTGTGTCTTTCTGTATCATTTTGTAAGTAGCGTGTGCTATCTAGTAATAATGCACACTATTCAGTGTGGTTTAAATAAAATATCACATGCTGCTCCAAAACAACACAGAAGTGTACATCTCTAAGAAATATTTGTGTACTTTTAGTCACGTTCAGGGTAGGAGATTTTCAGACAGCCAAGTTAAGCAGGCAAAATAATTTTAACCTATGAAAATCGCTGTGGAAATGTTTATTTTATATTAAAATATTTATATTCTCTCCCTAAGGTAATCAGCTTTGCCAGTATGGAAATGTGACTTTCTTGCCTCTTGCAGAGACTCTTTAGATATGTCAGGCCCTAGGAATGCAGCAGAGCTAACCTGGCGAGGTTCTCAGACACTTTCCTATTCTGTCTTTCATACACACATATAGGCCTTACCGAGGCATAGAAGACCCATGGCCAGCTGAATGCAGCCGCACAGAAAAGTCATCAGGACGGCGAAGACAGGATCACCAAACGTGTAGAAAGAGACCAAAAGGGACATGATCGCTGTAGGCCCAAGTGTCACATCCTTGGACGTCCCCATCAGGCAGTAGACGAAGCAGCCCATAAAGGAGGAATAGAGCCCATACTGTGCAGGCAGAGAAGTAACTCATTAAAAAGGTATGGAAAAGAGAAAGCGTCACTGCATGTGAGACTAGCCCTAGAAGAGTGTAGGACTGACAGCCTGTAGTATGCCGTATCCCACGTGTAACTCACCTGGACAGGTAGCCTGGCCACATCAGCATAGGCCAGGGCTTGTGGCACCACAGTCAGTCCAACAGTCAGCCCAGCAATCAAGTCCAGCTTCAGGTAGTTCAGGGAGTACTGGGGAAGCCACTGTAAGGCTGGTAACCTCTTCTGTAGGGCCTGGTAAGAACAGCAGAGCCGCAAGCCCAAGGATCTACTTCCTGAGGCAGCAGCCATTGCTCATCCTCGGCTGCCTGCGTAATGCCCACCTTTCCCACCTTTCCCCACAGCAAAGCCACCTGGAAGAAGCTGATGAGAGAACTTGGGGGGCTATTGTGCAGGACCTGTGAGTGGACTCAAAATTAAATACTTCAATATAAAAGTCTTATAATTGCTCTGTGTCAGTCTAGCTTCCAGCAAGCAAGTGGTGGACCCCAAAAGATGGACAGTATGGTCAGATCACACTCTAATGGGTACACTGTCCAGGTGCCACCTTTGAAAAGCACTACACAACTGAAGCAAGCTTGCCCTTTGGATCATAGCATGTTGTGAGAACGCTTGTTGCCTTGGTTCACAGTATGTTAAGGAGGCGCTTGTTTTGGGATCACGGGATGTTGGGAGATCGCTTGTGCATTGGGATCAGGGTGTGTTGGGAGATTGCTTGTGACCTGGGATCACGGAATGTTCCTGCCCGGGAGTCCGGATCACAGTGTGTCAGGACAGCGCTGGATCCTTGGGCGGATAGTGTGTTTTGGGATCGCTTGTTCCCTAGGATCAGGGTAAGCATTTGTTACTCCGAAAAGAAAGGGAGGGAGGGGGCAGTCGCTCTCTAAGTTTCTGAAAACCTAATTAGCAGTAAAGGTGGCACTGGAGTGAGGGGTCGGGTGATGATGCAGTGCCGGGGTTGTAGCCGGACAGCGAAAGGTACAAGACGTGGAAGGTTTCGCCCTCGTCCCTCCCCAAACTCACCAGAGTGAAAGGTGCGGAAATCCCGTCCGAAGCCTGGGCGCTCCCGCCGGTTCTTGCAGCAGCTGCTCTTCCGCTCGGCTCATGTGATCGGCTGCGGGAGGAGCAGGAACAGGAGCCGGAGCCTCCAGGGCTCTGCAGCATGGCGGGCTGGGGCTGGGGCTGGGGCTGGGGCTGGGGCTCGCTGCTCCTCGTGCTGCTCCTCGGGGGCGCCGGGGCCGGCAGGAACGTGCTGCTGCTGCTCGGTGAGTGTCCGCCCCCGTCCCCGGAAGATCCTCGGCGCTGGGGGCAAGTTGCCGCAGGCTTGCGATCTGTGGTCCTGAGAGCTTGGGCTCGGTGGTGTGGGAGCTGAAAAGTTCCGCGTTCTCCTGCTCGGTGATCCACAAGGCTCAGTGCTCCGAGTTTCTCATAGCGGAGGTCCCGGCATGCAGGAGACTGGGGGCTGGTGGTCTGGGGCAGGTCCGGGCTACCTGATGATGTGCTCTGGCTGGGAGGTTCTGTGTGCACTGCACAGCTAAATCACAGGTTCTAAGCAATTGCTCTTTACCAATGAAACGCGATTGTGTGACATAGGCAAGTCTCATTTTCAGCCCCCTCCCCAGACAAGCTCTTCTCCTGGAGGGGTGGGAAGGGTAGATATTTTTCTTTCTTTCTTTCTTTCTTTTTATTTATTTAACTGCATTTATATACCGCTTTTCACCGGGTCAAAGCGGTTTAACAAAGAGAGGGGGTAGGGGGGGCCCAACATTGATGATCCGAACAGATAGTAAATACTGGGCTGAGTTTGGAGAGAGCTGAGGTGAGATTGTCCTTGGCTAGAGGATAACCATGACCATGTCTGTGTGGCCCCTTTCTTGACAGCTGATGATGCCGGCTTTGAGAGTCAGGTGTACAATAACAGCGCCATCACGACTCCCAACCTGGACGCTCTGGCCCAGCGCAGCCTGCTCTTCCACAATGCCTTCACATCTGTTAGCAGCTGCTCTCCCAGTAGGGCCGCCATCCTGAGTGGCCTGCCGCAGGTAAGAATGAGAGAGAGCCCAGCAGGAATCCTGGATCAGCATCAAAGGGCCTATAGCCCTGACTAAAAGGCTAAAAGCAGTACTCGCGAGGGGGGGGGGGACTCCGCAACACCCTTGCGATTTGCTGGGAGATATAATACATGTCTAATGAATAAACAACAGCCAAAGGAAATGAGATCATTTCTGAGAAGCTAAATACAGTTAATATCCAGTAAAGTTTATTAAATATGAGTCAGTAGCAAGTGGTGGCGATTTCAGAGTAGGTGTAGTTAGTAGATGTCCGTCGGAATAAATCCGATTGGATGAGAGCTTCTGTGCTGAAGGCTGATGCTTCTATGTCTGTCTCCTCAGCACCAGAATGGAATGTACGGGTTGCACCAGGACGTGCATCACTTTAACTCTTTTGACCAGGTGCAGAGTTTACCCCGGCTGCTGAGTCAGGCCGGAATCTACACAGGTAAGCACCCCAGTGTTCCCCCTGCTGGTCTTCTCTTACGTGCTACCAATGTGGCAGCAAGGGGCTCCTACAGCTCTGCCCAGTGAGATAGTCTGTGTTATTAAAAATATAATTTTTCCGAGGGCCCCCATGACCTTTTGGGAAGCTTCTCCTCCTGAAAGTTGCTGTCCTATCCTTGTAGGTATCATTGGAAAGAAGCATGTGGGACCTGAGCCAGTGTATCCCTTTGACTTTGCTTATACAGAAGAGAACAACTCTGTTCTGCAGGTGGGGCGCAATATTACCCGCATCAAGCTTCTGGTGCGCAAGTTCTTCCAGAGTCTGCAGGGCAGGTGAGGCAGGAAGAGGGAGGAGGAGGTGCAAGTCCTAAACCTGGGGGAAAAGAGAATCCAGGACTCTCTATTACGCAGAAAAGGCTGACCCATGGCCTTGCATATGAAGCAAATTGGACCCCCCCAGGCTGAGGTCAGATGCCACAATAAAATGCAGATGTTTTTGCCCTCTCCAGGTTATTCTTCCTTTATGTTGCTTTCCATGATCCACACCGCTGTGGCCATTCCCAGCCCCAGTATGGAGTTTTCTGTGAGAAGTTTGGAAATGGGCAGATGGGAATGGGTTACATCCCAGACTGGAAACCCCTGTACTACTCACCGGAGCGGGTCAAGGTAGGACACAGGTATTTTTGCAGCTGGAAGACTTATATGTTTAAGGGCAGTGGTGATATACCAGGCCATTATCTACTTCAGGGAGGGAGGGCTCGAGCTCTCACTGGTCTTCTCACCCCCCCTTCTTTATGCTTACTCTCTCACTCGGATTCTGCAGGTTCCACAATTTGTTCCAGACACCCCAGCAGCCCGGGCTGACATTGCTGCTCAGTACACCACTATTAGCCGACTTGATCAAGGTAATTCCTCCTCCTCTTATCTTTTCTGAGTGAAGGTGAGTGTGACCAATTTGGGAAGGAAGAATGGGAGTTACTAAGCCCCATCCTCTACCCCGATATACAGGTCAGCATAACTCCCCTGCCCATGTGCCTTAGATACTCGGTGATTGCCCCTACCCACTGCCCTGCCCTTTGTGTCTTTTTGGCATAACTAAGCAGGTGTCTTTTCAGTTGCTTTGCATGTACAAGAAATGTCCAGCCTCTAGCATAGCTGCAGGGTTTAACGAGGACTCTTTCTGTCGTTGCCTGCAGGTATCGGCTTGGTCCTGGAAGAGCTGCGCAGTGCTGGGCTCGAGAATGACACGTTGGTGATTTACAGCTCAGACAATGGAATCCCATTTCCTAATGGCAGGACCAATCTGTATAGGTCTGGCATGGCCGAACCTATGCTGATGTCATCTCCACAGCACCAGCAGCGGTGGGGGCAAGTCAGCCAGTCTTATGCCAGCCTCCTGGGTAAGACCATTTCTTTCACAAGGTTGCCCCAGACACTTAACATGACTACTATTCACTTCCAGAATAAGCTCCATCTGAGTGTGGGAGTCACACTAGGAAAACCAGACTGTTGCAATTGTTCTGTGACAAGCTAAAATTGTGCAAAGTTTTACATTGCTACTTATTTTATTTATTTATTTATTTATTTAAACGGACTTGGTATACCGCTTTATCATGAAATCAAAGCGGTTGGCACAGCAAACAATCAATGAAGGGTGAGGTTGTCATTAGCATGCAGTGTGAGAAATGATACAGTGTGCTGCGTGAGTGCGTGTGGATGATTTTGATGTGAGCTATATACAGCATGCGCTTAAGATACATATTTACAGATACATATTTACATGGATGGCTTTGCTATCTTAGGAGTCATTCTGTGAGGTCCTTGAAGTAGCCTGTGAATAGTTCAGTTTTACTTACCACAGAAACATGAAACTTAAGACTGTTTGGTTTTTCTGAGTGCACATCATCCGGAACATAACTTCATTAGGAGTCTCCCAATATCATGAAGTGGTATTTTAGAAAGGGCGTCCAATTACAATCTGGGATGTCCAGGGCAAAATATGCAGAAAAATGCCTAGGATGTCTGTTTTGGCCTGATTTTAGAAACATGGACACCCACACCTGCATCCATATAGATGTCCCTGCTATGAAACTGTGGAGCAGGGATGTCCATCTCAAGCAAGGTTGCATAGGGGGTGTCCAATGGCATGGCAAAACAAAAACATGAGCCCCTGTTCCCCATCAGTGTTAGCTGACAAATTATAAAATAAAGGAGATATGAGCGTACTCCTGTCTCCATGCCGTGCAGAGGTTTGCCTGACAAAACAAGCACTTTTCCAATGCCTATTCATTCCTGGAGAATGCATAACCTTTGACACGTCTCAAGACGTCTAGCACGTTTCTGAACTCTGGCGAGGATGTCCAAATTCTTTGAAATGCCCCAGCCGTGCCTCCCTCATGCCTTTGTTCCGACTTGGACATTAGGGATGTCCACAGAGCCAACTTCTAAATTGGCTCTGGGGACATCTCTGTGCTTTGGGTGTCTTTATGCCCCTTTTCAGTTGTTAAAAGCATGAATAGGGCTTCTAACCCCCCCCCCCTCCACCCGCCAACTATGTGCAGAGCTCTTTGCTTGTTCCTGTCTGGTCCTATATTCTGCCACTCTTCCCCATCCCATCTGTAATGTGATGTAATTTCTTTGATATCCTTGTCAAGCATTAAATGGCCTACAATATAAAAATACAGCACTATAGTATTAAAACAATAAAATATAAAATAAAACATAATAACCCATAATATAATAAAATAAGGGAAAAAAACCCAACAGTAACCATTAACAAAAGAATAACCAAATACAATAAAGCTATAAATTCAGAAGTCATTGTGAGGTTCTAGGTTGTGCCACTGCCCCAGTAGTGATTTTCTGTTAGGTTGCTGACCTGAAACCTATAGGACCTGGCAGCTAGGAAATGTAGGCGCGCACATGGAATGAGGTGACTAATGGAGCTCCTGCCATTAGCTGCTCAGGCTCACCACCTGCACCATTTAGGAAGGGATCAGGGGATGCATGGAGAAGAGAAAAACAAGACTGGTGGGAGGTAAATACAGACTCCTCCCTCTTCTTCCATGCAGTACCCGCATGTCTTGTTTCATGTTCTGTCATTCCCCCACGTCTAGTGCCAGGTTGTTACCACATTTTTAAGCATGGTTCTAGTCTTATGTCTTCGTTTTTTCCTTCCCATAGAATAAGTTCATACCCCTCTCCTCTTTCTTCCAGATATCACCCCTACCGTTTTGGATTGGTTCTCCATCCCATATCCAAGCTACAGCATCTTTGGAAGCAAAATAGTCAAGCTAACGGGAAAGTCCCTCCTGCCAGTGCTGGTATCGGAGCAACCATGGGCCACTGTGTTTAGTAGCCAGAGCCACCATGAGGTCACCATGTACTATCCTATGAGATCCATCCAGCAGCAGCACTTCCATCTCATTCACAACCTCTACTTCAAAATGCCTTTCCCCATTGACCAGGACTTCTACATCTCACCCACATTTCAGGACCTGCTCAATCGGACCAGTACAGGGAAGCCCACCCACTGGTTCAAAACTCTTCACCAGTATTACTACAGGGACCGCTGGGAGCTATATGATCAGAGCAGAGATCCAGCTGAAACCCAGAATCTGGCCTCTGACCCCAAGTACAGTGACATCTTTCAGCAGCTAAAGACTCAGCTGCAGGCGTGGCAATGGGATACATCTGACCCCTGGGTGTGCGCACCAGATGGCGTGTTAGAAGAGAAGCTGAACCCTCAGTGCTGGCCCCTTTACAATGATGTTTAGAGGAGGCCGTGAGCCCCATCACCATCGACCCTGAGTGCTTTTCACTCTGAAGTGCCTTGATGGCAGTGTGATGACGTTTTTCAGTCCTCTGCTTCTTTATCTTTTACTGCCTTCAAGAAAAGATTGACTTCAACAAGCTCACGGTCCCTGTTAATAAAATGTATGGTTTTCTTAGCACCATGAGGTCAATGGAATTTTTCTGGGTGAGGGAGTTTATCATTCATGAGCTAGGAGCTCCCAGCTGTTTTATGGAGTGCCCCCTCCTTGGAGAGGCTAGGAATGTAGATGATCCTGAGAATAAACCATCCCTTTAACCAGACATCAATGTATGCAAGCCCCAACATTGAAAAAATAGATTTTAATTTAGCAAAAAGTCAAGAATTTACAATCCTTGGAATACATCCAAAGGCTACAGAGCTCGATCTGTTAGGGGTCCTCTGGAGTTTCAGCACAGTGATAAACTGTCCATCGCCTGACGATTTTCTGCCTTAGGCGAGTCAGTGCTCTGTGAAATGGAAATTGCTAAAATCTGTGAATTCTAGTGTAGGAAATTATATATTTAAACCTTTTTTCCAAACCTCTTCGTGATAGTTCCCAGCTTTGTAAAACAACCATGACGTGAATATTACCAGAACATTCCAACATCAAATCATCATCCGTGCTAATTACATGCATGAAACATCAGTTGAACACATGCTCAGTCATTTGCTGGAGAGTGAAGATAAGAAACCTAGAGGCACATCTTGGTCATGAGAATTCACACACTTGCCCCATAGTGTGAGAGAGTCCCAATCATTACCAGCTAAAGATGCAAAGAATACATCAAGATTTTGTTCTCACAGAGACTACATGTAAAAGAGTCATGAAAAACACTTTAAAAAATAAATATAGAGTGGTCCAGTGACAGGGTATACATGCCATCACAGAAAGACAGGCAAGGGTCCCATTTTGAACAAGGTCAGAGGCTAGATAACGATAGGCTAACAACCTTGGGTGTAAGGTTTGCCGGTTCCCCATTCTACTTAAAGAAGATCATTAAGAACCTGCCAGCGGGAGGTGGTAGTCTGACAGGGCGGACTACGTAGGTGGTGGTAGGTAGAGTCCGACCAAAGCCTGATCTGACCCATCTGAGTAATTGTATTGATAAATCCCTGAGCGTTTGCTAGTGATAGGAGACCAGAAAGGCTGGAATGGTTGGACTCTGGATCTGGGTACATTTGCATATGATTTACATAGACTGAGGGATCAATGAACATTTCCTGTGGTTTTCTCCTAGATCGAGGGGGGGGGAATTCCCCTAAAAACGCCCTTGGCAGGGAAATTAGTAGGATACAGAACCTTGTTGAACTGGAAAGAGGATTGTCCTTGGCAAACCAAGAACTCACCCTAACTATACTGGGGTCCCAGGATAAGAACTTTCTACACAGGGTTCTCTGTTTAGATTAAAGATAAACATCCTTTCATTTGGAGTTAGAACGTTTGCTGTTACTGGAAGCGTGGATCATGGAAGGACCAGGATCAGACTTTGGAGGCTGTTGAAACTGAGGTTGCAGTTAGATGGAAGAATCCAGAGACCTGAATGCTGAGACCTGGGCTTGATTCCCAGCTAATGGTGGCTCTTCAGGTAGGGAGTCCAAGTCCCTACAACAGCAACATCCAGTGGCTGGATTTAGGGCTCAGGGGTTCAAGATTATGAAAGGACTCCCCACCAAGGACTGTCATGGTGATCACTGAACTAAATTTGGGAAGAAACATAAGGGAAATTGCTGGTAACTGCCCTTGAAGGCTCATGATACCAAATCCTATCCCCAGTTCCCATTGAGGGGAAGCCCAATGGAGCAAGCAGGAATGCTGGGTCAAAAAATAATATAAATAATGAAAGAAAAAGCTTTGTACAAATATACGCACATATGGCAAATATTGGCTGACAATGTGGCTTATATTCTGGGTGACCTTATAGCTCCATGGCCAGGAGGGATAAGTTAAGCCAGTGCTGGGATTTCTCCATTGCATGCAGGGAGATTAGTTCTACTTTATTGCATTTACTGCATGCAACAGAGTAAACACAGCACTGGCTCCGATTCTACCCTGGGCAAAGAGTTCTCTACATTTTACACTATAACCCAGCCACCAGATGGACTGTTACCTCCATGTGTTTCTGCTAGTCATGTGATTAGCTCTGAAGCAATCACAAGCCTATGCTTTTATTAATAAATATGTAGACTGTAGTGATAGCCCAGGGAATGCTCCCAGAGTGGAGACCTCGGGACTGGCGTGTAATCATCCTATTCATCCAAGAAGAGCACCATTTCCAGCAGAAACACATCCCATCCCTTCCCCCCTTGGCTCTCCCTGCTCCGTCTGCCTCTGGAAGGTGTAACATAAGTGCCTTCTCTGCAAGGAGTTCATATGATGCTCCCTTTCTGGGTTTGTTGTTTTAGGGTTTGTTCTTAGCGTTAACTTGAAGCTATGCTCTGACCTCTTTGGGCCAGCTCTAGGTATGTGACCCCCTCTAGGTGTGAAAGGGAGGGGGTAGAGCACAAGCTGAGGAAAAGCTGTAGTACGCAAAGTCTGTCATCCCATTTATAAGCTGAAAATGCTAGATTTTTAGAAGTAGATTTTTCTCCTTAAGGGCGCCTGGTACTGTAGGGTAGGCAGGGAACTCGCAGGGAGCAGCTCGGTACAACCTGCTCTCGGGGTGACTGTGCTAACATGCAGCTTTGCAGATTAAGATATTTTTCATGCCTTTGATGTCTTGCCCTGTCTCGGGGACACAAGAAGAGCAGAGGGAGGTGGTGCTAAGTGAAAGGCTCTTGCTGCAACCACACAATGCATTTTTGCTCTTTGGCCACGGCCTCTTTCACGCAGCCAAGTAGAGTGTCCAGGTCGTGCCATCTGTCTGGAGCAATTGTGCTGTGCTGGTAAGGCAGAGCATCCAACTGCACCTCCTCATGCCGGGAGCACCTCAGGAGCAGCTCCTCTGGGATGATGGGTCGCTGTAGAGGTTTCCTGGAAGGATGCAAGAATTGGTGTGAAGAGACAGGCAACAAGTTCATGACCTTACTGACATAACTATCTGCTACAGCACAAATGCAACCTACTCTTTTTACCCTCATCTAGATGCATAATAATATTAATGGGGCTCCATGAGATCCTTTCTTCATAACTAACTCTCCCAATATAAAAGAATGCATTTGAAACCTGCTCTTATAGCAGTTGGAGTGCATCACCGAGTCAGGAGATACACATCCAAGATTCTACTCTTAGGGCTCTTGATTAACCTTTTCTTCTCGAACCCTAGTACATTTCCAGAAATTGTGAGAGGCACCATGTCAGATAAACAAAGACTATGGAGATGTAGTTGAACAATGTGCAGCACAGTCATCCCCTGAGCACAGGGGGCAACTAAACTCCTATTTGACTAGGAGGGGGAGAGGTCCAAGCTGCACCTTGACTGTGCCCCAAGCTTCGCCGTAGCTCTGCCTTAACTCCAACCCTGGCCCCCATGGCCTGCCCCCACTGTTCTGCCTGCTGGGATCCAATCTCCTTTGGGCAGAGAGAAGAAGTCTTTGCTATGATCATGGTAGCCTTCTTTTCTTCTGCCTGCAACAGAAAAGAACATAAGATATGCCATACTGGGTCAGACCAAGGTCCATCAAACCCAGTATCCTGTTTCCAACAGTGGCCAATCTAGGTCACAAATACCTAGCAGTTTCCCCAAAAGACACAGGTTCCACAATGTTTGTATTGGGGCAAGCAGTGGATTTCCCAGGTCCCTTTAATAATGGTTTATGGACCTTTCCTCCAGGAACTTGTCCAAACCTTTTTTAAAACCTGGCTACACTAACAGCTTTTACTACATCCTCAAGTAATGAATTCCAGAGTTTGATTGCACTTTGAAAAAATATTTTCTCTCATTAGTCTTAAATTGGTTACACTGTAGCTTCATTGCATGTCCCGTAATCTTACTATATTTTGATGGCATAAACAATCGTTCTACATTTACCCATTCCACTCCATTCATTAATTTATAGACCTTTATCATATCTCCCCTCAGCCGTCTCTTCTCCAGGTTGAAGAGCCCTAACCTTTTTAGCCTTTCTTCATAGGGGTATCCTTACATCCCCTTTACCATTTTGGTGGCTCTTCTCTGTTCCTTTTCTAATTCTGCTATATCCTTTTTAAGATACGGCAACCAAAATTGCAGACAATATTCAAGGTGAAGTCACACCATGGAATGATACTGAAGCATTATAATATCCTTTGTTTTATTCTCTATTCCTTTCCTTATGATTCCTAACATTCTATTTGCTTTCTTGGGTGGAGGGTTTCAACATGTCCACAATGACACTGGAATCGTTTTCCTGGGTGGTGGAATGTGGAACCTTGCATTGTGTAAACATAGTTTGGCTTGTTCTTTCCTAGGTGCATAACTTTTCACTTGTCCACATTAAATTTCATCTGCCATTTGGATGCCCAGTCTTCCAATTTATCAAGGTCCTCTTGCAATTTTTCACAATCCTCATGGGTTTTAATAACTTTGATTAATTTTGTGTCATCTGCAAATTTGATCACCTCACTCATTATTCCCATTTCCAGGTCATTTACAAATATGTTAAAAAGCAGCGGACCCAGCACAGATCCCTGGGGTATTCCACTATTCACCCTTCTCCATTGGGAAAATTGGCCATTTAGCCCTACTCTCTGCTTTCTATCTTTTAACCAGTTCATGATCCACAATAGTATACTGCCTTCTATCTCATGACCTTTTAATTTCACTAAGAGTCTCTCATGAGGGACTTTGTCCAAAGGCTTTCTGAAAATCCAGATACACTATATCAACCAACTCACCTTTGTCTACCTGTTTATTCACACCTTCATAAAAACATAACAGATTTGTAAGAGAAGACCTTCCTTGGTTAAAGCCATGTTGGCTGTCTCCCATTTGAACCCAGCTAAATCAACCACCTTGTGTGTTTCTTTGAGCACTCCTTGCCCAACAATCACACCTCAAATTAATTCTACTTCTATTCCTCTCACCTCCTCTTTCCGGTATCTAGGTGTAATCTTAGATTCTTCACTCTCTTTTCATGGCCATGTCTCAAACCTCTCTCGCCGTTCTTTTCTTGCTCTACGCCAAATTAGAGCAGTCCGCTCCATCCTGCCTTCTGACTCTCTCATCACGCTATTATTAGCTCTGGGTGTGCCCAGATTGGACTATTGTAATGTTATTCTTGCTAATTTACCATCTTATCAGCTCCAGCGTCTTCAATTAATTCAAAACACTGCTGCTCGTCTGATTACCAATGCTCGGAAATCGGATCATGTAACACCTCTTCTCCTGCATCTTCATTGGCTGCCGCTTCTTTATAGATTCAAATATAAGCTGCTCATTTTAACTCACAAGGTCATTTACACATCAAACCCGCTCTATTTATCCAATCTTATTTCTCTTTACACTCCCTACTGACAATTACGTTCGCTACATGCAAACCGACTTTCTTTACCATCCCCATCGCGAGCTCATCTAGAGCAAACACGTCATGCCGCCTTCTTTTTTCTTGGACCATCGTTGTGGAATGCCTTACCATCTTCCCTCCGGTTGGAACCCTCGTACCAACAATTCAAGACATCACTAAAGACACACTTATTCCACCAGGCTTTCAAACCCCCCCTTGCCCCACCTAATTTGTTTGTTTTCTTCTCTTTCCTGTCCCAAAATGGAGTTCTTTTCTTTTTCTACAGCGTTAGCATATTTTATTTTATTGTAAACCGCTCTCAGGCTTCGGCAAGGGCGGTATATAAAGTGTGAAATAAAGATAAAGATTAAGCCATGACTATCTGCATGTTCAGCAATTTTGTTCTTTATAATGGTTTCTACCATTTTTCCCGGTACTGACATCAGGCTCACCAGTCTGTAATTTCCTGGATTGCCCCTGGAACCCTTTTTAAAAATCGGCATTACATTGGCCATCCTCTAATCTTCGGTATTACAGATGATTTTAATGATAGTTCACAGATTACTAATAGTAGATCTGCAATCTCATTTTTCAGTTCTTTCAACATCTGACCGAGGTGATTTGTTTCTCTTCAGTTTATCAAATAGTTGTAATACATCTTCCTGGTGTATTGATATTTCTTTCAACTCTTCTGCGGCATCACCTTTACATACCATTTCAGTCGTGCGTAACATCTCTACATCTTCCTCAGTAAAGACCAAAGCAAAATATTCATTCAGTCACTCTGCTATGGCCTTGTCCCTTCTTAATTCCCCTTTAACCCCTCTATCATCTAATGGTCCAACTGATTCTGTCAAAGCTTTTTTGCTAGAAATGTATTTGAAAATGTTTTTATTATGCATTTTTGCTTCCTCAGCAAGCTTCTTCTCAAATTCTCTCTTTGCCTACCTTATCACTGCCTTGCATCTAACTTGCCAGTGTTTATGTTGTTTTCATCATTTGGCTCCTTTTTTCCATTTCCTGAAAGATGTTTTTTTGGCATCAACAACCTCTCTGACCTCACCTTTAAACCATGCTGGCAGTTTTTTTTGGACTTCCTTCCACTTTTCTTGAAGCGTGAAATACAGCTGGTCTGGACTTCCAAGATTGTGTTTTTAAACAATATCCATGCTTGATGCAAATCTTTAACCTTTGCAACTGCTCCTTTTAATTTTTTCTTAACTGTTTTCCTCATTTTGCCAGTCTCCCTTTTGAAAGTTAAAAGATAATACTGTGGATTTCCTTGCCATCCTTCCTGCATTTATTAAATCAAACGCGATCATGCTATAATCACTATTGCCAAGTGGCCCCGACACCCTTATCTCTTGCACCAGATCTTGTGTTCCACTAAGTACTAGGTCCAGAATGGCTTCCCTTCTGGTCGGTTCATGAACCAGCTGTTCCAAGAAGCAGTCATTTAATTCATCTAGAAACTTTATCCCCCTAGCATGTCCTGTCGTGACACTGACCAGTCAATACCGGGGTAATTGAAATCACCCATTATTATTACTGTGCTGTAACTTTTGTTAGCTTCCCTGATTTCTTTGAGCATTTCATCATTCATTTGTTCATTCTGGTCAAGCGATTGGTAATACACCCCCACTGCCATTGCCTTCCCCTTTTTACATGGAATTTCAATCCATAAAGATTCTACAGCAAATTTTGTTTCCTGCAAAACTTTAATCCTATGTGACTCAATGCCCTCTGTGACACTCCTGCCTGGGCCCTAGAGCTTACAGGCAGGAGTGGCCGTATATAATGTCCTTTATGAATAAAGGTGGTACTGATCCCTCTGAATGCTGGGATTCGTAGTACACTTGTTTTTTTCTTTAGGGATGAAAGTTGTAGTTGTGACTCGAGTGATAAGGCTTGCAAGAAATTTATTTGTTGGGATATTTTCAACATATTACAATTCAAAGGTGCATAACGTAAAGGTGCAACTTTCAACATAAAGGTGAAATCAGGAGGTCAGGAAAACAACTGAAATCAAATAGCTTTAACTCAGCTTTAGACAGTCACGGTAGCTTCTACTCAGCTTTGCCTCGTGTGGTTGCTTGGGATTATTGCAGCCTCACAGTAACAGCTGTTCCCTGACTTTAGCTCCAGAAATTGCTGAAACTCTTTTAGAAGCAATTCAGCCTGTAGCTGCTCTTTAGCTGTTTGATAGTCTCCGGTAAGGGTCACACCCTTCCCCCACTCACTATCTGCTCCTGTTGCAGAGTTTGGCTTAGGGAGGTCAGCACAATAAAAGGGTTTCTCCAGCAAGCCATTAAAATTAGGAAATTCAGCTTTACCTTTATCAGAGACGTTGGCATAAGAACAGGCACCTTTCTTCCAGAACTCTCTCCTCTCTAGAAACTCAGGAGCCTTATGGCTAGTTCTTCTGCTAGGGGAATTTCTTTCAGAAAAACTTCTTTCCTGTTTTGGTTCCTGGCTTTTATAGCACTGCTCGCCACCAGACAAAATACCTTTTCTCCAAGAGCTGGGTTTGCTAGCCTTCCCACGTTTAGGCTCTACTGTGTAGTAAGGATCTCCTCGAGAGTATATTGGGCTCCAAGGCTTACTGTTCCAGGGTTCTGCCTTCTCCCAGGGTTCTAGCGTTTTTCCCCTTTGATTCCAAGTTCCTCCTGAAGACCAACATGCACTGGAAGCTGCTTCTTGTCTGCTTCGTTTCTTGCTGCTCTCCTTGTCAGCCTTGCTGCCTGCTTTGCCAGCCTTGCTGCCTCCTTTGTCAGCCTGGCTGCTTCCTGTCTTGCCGCCTCCTTTGCCAGCCTTGCTGCCTCCTCTGTCAATCCTGTCTGAGGATTTAAAAAGGGCTTCATTTCCCGGCACTCCCTGTCGTTCCCCTGGGTGTGCCCAATCAGTGCTGAAGCCTAACTCCTCCCCTGGGCTGGGGCTTGTCTTCAGCTCAGCCGATAACTGTGTTTTTTCCAAGTCAGTTTTGGAAATCCTGTGTGTGTCATCCCTTCTATCAGGATTTTCCCCTATCTCCATTTCCTCTGGAGGGGAGTCTTCATCACACCTCTCTAACATAGAGTGCAATTTGACCTGCTCTATCATTATGATATAGTTTGAACCAGGTATCACAGTGGCCGATTGGTTGTCCTCCTTCCACTATGTCTCTGAGATACGAATCATATCTAATCTCTCATTTAGTGCTGTATATTCTAACTCTCCCATCTTATTTTTTTAGACTTATAGCATTTGCATACAAGCATTTTAGAGGCTCTATTTTATTCATATTAATCTGGTTATCGGTAGGCAGGGGTAATTTGGGATCTTTAAGCTCTGTCTGCTCTGTACTCAAGGGCATTTGGGTTACTTTTGTCTTTATTGGAATTTCTCTGTTGATATGCCTTAACTTCAGTCTTTTGCTAATAACCTTCAAGGATACATTGTTCTGAACCATGCGCTCTTGGGCGACTGTCGGCTTTCCCCTGTTATCTTGTTTAAATGCTGCTCTATCTCCTTTTTAAAGGTTAATGCCAACAAACTGGTTCCATCCAGGTTAAGGTGGAGCCCTTCTCTTCGGAAAAGCCCTTCCTTTCCCCAAAATGTTCCCCAGTTCCTAAGAAATCCAAAACCCTCTTCCTTGCACCATCGTCTCATCCATGCATAGAGAATCTGGAGCTCTGCCTGCCTTTTGGTCCTGCACATGGAATGGGAAGCATTTCTGAGAATGGTACCCTGGAAGGTCTGGATTTCAACTTCCTACCTAAAATCCTAAATTTGGTCTCCAGAACCTCCCTTCTACACTTTCCTATGTCATTGGTACAGACATGTACCAAGACAGCAGACTCCTTCCCAGCACTAGCTAAGACCTTGTCTAGGTGGTGCGTGAGATCTGCTACCTTCACACCAGGCACGCATATTACCAGGTGATCCTCACGTCTATCAGCCACCCAGCTATCTACATGCCTAATGATCGCATCACCAACTATAGCGGCTGTCCTAATATGGGATAAGCAGATGGGATCCCCAAAGGCAGAACAGGAGGGGAACAGCCTCGATGCAGATTGTCTGCCTGCAGGAATACCATCTTACAGCTGGCAGGCACAATTTTGGTGGGACCAGGGATTGTGTAGCCCACCCTGTTCTGATGCCTATGCCTGAGCAGGATCCTAGGGGTTCATCCATCTTCATTACTTACCTCAACCTTCTGGCATTCTGTTTACTGCAAGGGATGCGGAGAATGATGGGAAATATCTCCATCCGATGGAGAGCCTTGACACAGTCTATGCTCAGATCCAGAAGGCAATGAACGTTCTGTGGAGGACAGAGGTAAGGGCAGTGGGTGTCCCGCCATACTCCCCACTCTCCCACCATCATGTGCCCTCTCACAATCTTTGTATAACTGCCTATCTCTTCACCCCTCGCTAGGACAGGACTACCTGTTTTTATATTTCCTTTGATGTCTTCCTTTTTCACTTACTATGGAAAGTGTGAGCTAAAGCAGCAGAAACTGGTCTGCATGTCTAATGCAAAGCCCAAAAACCAAAATAGAACTAGAAACACACAAAACAAAGGGAACAGTCAAAATATGTAAACCAAAAGCAAGAGAGCGCCTAATTACCATATAAAATAATAGAAATAGAGGAGACAAGCTTATATAGTCACAATTTGTGGAGAAAAAGTCATTAATGTATAATGAGTGCCTGACCCAGGCAAAACCTCCATGCATCAAACAAGAACATAAGAGATGCCATATTGGGTCAGACCAAAGGTCCATCAAGCCCTGTATCCTGTTTCCCAGCAGCAGCCAATCCAAGTCACAAGTACCTGTCAGGTTCTTAAAAAGGTACACCGAGAGACACGTGATGTGGTGAGAGTGAGCAGTCGTGCATTGCTCGTGCTCCGGACCGCCAACCCCGGTGCCGGTGACTAGAGCTGTGATTTGGCCGATGGGAGGCCTGCGGACGGCTAACAGAGTGCAGGAGAACATAAGAAAACTGTGTGAGGAGAGCGGAGCATGATGGTGAAGGTGAGCAGACGAGATAAGGAGCGAGCAGTGGAGCTGCACAAAATGGCGGCACCCTCCCCAGCACCTAGCTCCCCGACCTCGCCAGCGTACATAGAGGAGATTTCAGCGGCAGTGGCGAGTGCTCTGTCTGCTCAGTTTGAAGCTCTGAGCAGAAAAATGGATGCGGTGCAAACTTCTCTGAGCTCCCTCGGCACACGGATGGAGGAATTGGAGACCCACATGATGCAGAATGAAGAGGGGGTGGAGGCGCTCTCACAGGAGGTGAGGAGACTGCAAGAGATGCTGAAAGTGCAAGAGGCCAAGATAGGCAACCTGGAAAACAGGTCTCGACGAAATAACTTGCGTTTCTTGGGCATCCCGGACAGTATACAAGACAGAGATTTAAAGACCCATGTGGAGACCCTGGCATCATCTATTTTGGAGGATGGTGACGAAGTGGGCCGGATCGTGGTAGAGCGGGCACACAGAGTGGAGCCCAGGCAGCCAAAAAACTCTAGACCCCGTGTGGTTCTGGCTAAACTTTTGCAGTTTTCGCAAAAGGAAGCAGTATTGTGGGCGGCCAGAAAAAGAGGCGTCATAATAAAGGACAAAATGAAGCTGCGGGTGGTGCAGGATTATTCCGTGGCTTTGAGCCAAAAGAGGAGAGCATACACGCCTATCTGTCAGCAGCTTGTGGAGGCCAATATTAAATTTACAGTACAGTACTCTGCCAGACTGCATATAATGCACGAGGGAGTACATAAAGCCTTTGATTCGACGACGGAGGCGGCCCACTATGTGGCGGGGCTGGTGCAGAGGGAGGCCATCGCCGCAGGAAACCGAAATGGAGTGCCGTGAGAACTGAATGACGCTGAGAGCGGGCAGAGGAGCAGCCAGCTGGAGATGGAGCTGTGAGCGGAGGAGCCTAATGGACTGGGAAATAGACATATTTGTATAAGTACTATAGGTAGTTATATTAGTAGAAGGAGAGGTTATAGAGGAGAGGGGAATGTCTGTCTGGCCTACTGGCATGTGGCGGGAGCGAGGAGGGGTTAGGAGGTGAGTTTGCATTGTGGGAGGGGGTGGGTAAAGTTAATGAACTGTATTACACTTGTATAGCATGATGGTTTTATGGATGTACCATGGGGGCCTTTCATTCCTCCTGTCCGTGATTCGGTACTGTAAATTTTAGCCCTGTAGGCCTCATGGTTTTGGGTTTTGCAGGCCTGTAACTATGTGATTGTGCCGAACTTCTGGGGGGAGGGGGAGCCGGATGGTTGCGGTTTCTCGGGTCAGAATCAAGAGAGATAGAGGGGGGAAAAAAAGCATTAAGGGGCATAAAATCCTAGATACCAGGATGCTATGTTTAAGTGCTATGATGACCTTTTGCTCAGGATTGGCCCAGCTTTTTATTAGTATTTTTGGCACTGCAAGTGCTTTGAATGTAGGTACATCTACTTATGCATGTCTCTGCACTGCAAAGGACATGCTGTCATGCCATATTTCTATGGCAGCCTATGTTTTCTAGGATGTAAGTTGCGTTGGAAATGACTTTATACGATTATCACTATAATGTGCTATAGTTGGTTGTTGCAACGCATGAATCCACTGACCTCTTCTTTTATCTTTCTGATTTGTATTACACTTTTGTAAAGCAATGTGGCTGTCCTGTTTCTCCACCAGCTGCATTGTTAAGATTTTTACATGTGGGAGGGTGCAGGGGGACCTGAATGGGAGGGCAGCTGACTACCGTGGGAGGTTTCTGGATATAAGAGTGGGGAGGGGGTATCCGTACACATTACACGTGATCAATAAGTAGCGGAGAGTTCGGGGTTCAGGAACTAGGCTGGAGGGGTTAAGGGGGGGATTGGAGGAGGAAGGAGGGTTAAGGGGGGGAGAGGGTAGTGGGGAGGAGACAGGGGAGAGAGGGCAGCAGCCAAGAATGAGTAATAGAGCTAGGACCGGGAAGTGCCAAAGGGTATGGGGGGGGGGGGCTCCCTATAGGGAAAGTTTGCATACTGTGAGACTTAAAAGATCTTGATACCTACTGACCTGAAGATTATCGTGTGGGGTAGGGCAGCCCAATTAAGAGGTATAAAGTGCTGCGAGCCTTAGTGCGACAGTGCTGTGATATTGCTATGCTGCAGGAAACCCACCAGACTGCTGAGGAACATCTTAAACTGAAGAGAGACTGGGTGGGCAAGAATGGGGGGCCCCAACGAAAGGGAAGAAGGGTGGAGTGGTCATTTTGATACATAAGCGGGTAAGGTTTGTCCTGGAACGTAAATTTGTGGATCCTGAGGGGCGGTATGTGTTGCTGTATGGCATTCTGGAGGGGCAGCCCATTGTGCTGGATAACATATATAGTCCGAATATCCTAGATTGGGAGATGTATGCTCACGTGGCTTCACGAGTAGAGCAAATGCTGGATGTCCCCTTGATACTGGCCGGAGATTTCAATGGTGTTTAAGACATTGAGATGGACATGACCAGAGGGGGAGGAGATAGAGCAAGATCACAGAGTACGAGAGTGTTGCAGAATCTGTGGCATAGGTTGGGGTTGCGGCGTTTGTTACACCCGATGGAGCGGGACTTTACCCATCAGTCACAAGCACATGGGTTGAGCGCTCGGATCAATTATATTTTGATATCTGAAAGCCTTTTTGCCCGGGTTGTAGAAGCACAAATTGGCCCTATAGAGATTTCAGATCATGCCTTGATTTGGGTAGATCTAGAGTGGCAGGATGTTACTTCCCAGACCAGGATCTGGCAATTCCCATTAGAATTATATAGGGACACCGATTTTCATGTCTATATCAAGCAGAGATGGCAAGAGTATACATGCCACAACGAGAGACAATGGGATGATCCGGAGTTGTTTTGGGAAACGGCAAAGGTGGTCCTGCACGGGGACATTATTGGGTACATGGCACGAAAATGGAGATTACTGACAGAGCAGATTGTTCGACTGGAAAAACAGGTGGTGAAAGAAAGACGGAGAGGGGCAAGTCACCCAAGTGTGGCTAATAGACGGAGGTTGTGGGAGGCCCAAACTGCCCTCAATGAGTTGCTCCATCGGAGGGCTAGAAAATCTTTCATGTATTACCGGTATCAGCTCTATCGATTCGGGGATAAGCCCGGGAAATTATTGGCTCGATGCTTACAGGGGAACAGAGGTGCCCGTTCCGTGGCAGCGCTGCATGATGAGCATGGTCGATTGTACAAGGAAAATCGGGAGATTGCCCAAGTGTTTTGTGCTTTTTACCAAAAGCTGTACTCGGGGAGGGGAGGGTCCCGGCAGAATATGGAGGGTTACCTACGGGGGCTACAGCTACCACGGTTGGAGGCAGAACAAAAGGCACAGTTGGACGAACCGGTAACGGTGGAGGAGGTGCAACAGGTCATTCAGAAAGCGAGCTGTTACAAGGCTCTGGGCCCCGATGGTTTTGGATCTGAATTTTATAAGTTGATGGGAGACCTGATACCTCCCTCAATGGTGGCAATATACCATAGAAGGGTGAAGCAGGGCACCTTCACCTGGGGGGCCAACCATGCACATATTATACTAATACCTAAACCGGGTAAGGAGCATATGCAGGCGGCTTCCTATAGGTCCATTTTGTTACTAAACTTTGACTTGAAGGTATTGTCCAAGATACTGGCAGATAGGCTGGCCCGGGTCTTGGGTGACCTGGTGCATGACTCGCAGGTGGGTTTTGTGAAAGAAAGATATGCAGTACGTAATTTGCGTAAAATCCTTGCGTCATTGGAATGGGTGCGGGAACATGAGCTGCAGTCACTCTTGATTAGCTTTGATGCGTAAAAAGCATTTGATCAGGTGAATTGGCAATATCTGCAATTTCTTCTGCCATGTTATGGTTCGGCGGCTTCGTTTTGCAGGATGGTAGACCTCCTCTATACGGACCCTACTGCAGGAGTGTTGTGTAATGGCGTGCTGTCTGAGACTTTTGCCTTGGAAAGAGGTACACGACAGGGCTGCCCACTCTCCCCCCTGTTATTTGTGCTGTCATTAGATCCCCTAGTGCGGCAGATAGAGGCGTCTGTGGCCATATGAGGAGTGAGATTTAGAGGACAGGGATTCAAGATGGCTGCTTTTGCTGATGATATGCTAGTGCATTTGACGTCGCCACAACAGTCACTGCCTGGATTGTTAGAGGAATTTTTGTGTTATGGCAGTTTTGCAGGGCTCTGTATCAATATGGATAAATCGGAGGCACTGGACGTGGCGGAGATGCTTCGAGGGAGCTGGGATGGCACCTTCCCGCTTAAGTGGGCCGATGATTCATTTATATACTTGGGTATTCTTTTGCCTAGAGACCCGAAGGAGTTATATAAGAAGAACTTTGAGAGGATCCATCTTAAATTCAAGGCGCAATTGCAGGCATGGAACCCACTCTCATTATCTCTATTAGGGAGAGCGGTGGCGTTGGGGATGATAATTCTGTCCCGAGTGCTTTACTGGTTACAAACTCTCCCGGTGTGGCTTTTACAGTGAGACTTACACTATATCGACTGGGAGATACGGGGGTTTTTATGGAAGGGGGCAAGAGCGCGCATCCCATTGCACCGTTTGAGAGGAGGATGGAAACAAGGAGGGATAGGAGTTCCAGATTTACGGCAGTTTGCCTTGGCCTGTCAGGCACGTCATATAGGAGATTGGCTGGGGGATACGTAGGTGTATACCCCCAGGGCATTGGAGGAGGCCTTGGTAGCTCTGCATGCTCTGATGGCTGTCTTGCACTTGGAGAGCTCATCCTTGCCTGGACGGGTGACTGGAAGTGTCTTGGTGGGGTCGGCGAGGCGTACGTGGCAACATCTGAATAAATACTTGGGTAGGTCGTCAGAGGTCTCGAGTTGGCTGCCATTGCAAGGGAACATTCGATTTACCCCGGGGTCAGACACAGCCATGTTCCAGAAGTGGGGGGAAACTAGGGCTTTGGAACATTGGACATGCGGTGGATTCATTAGGGAAGTGTAAGTCATTTGCGACCCTTTGTAGGGAATATGAGCTGGAAAACCGACACTATTTTGCATATGCTCAATTACTCCACTATGTTGCTTCCCTCCCACAGGGGGAGCTCAAGGTGGCAAGTTCTGTGCAGATATTAGAATACTTTGCACTGGGGGCAGATTCCCCACCCACCATTGCGGATTTGAAACGAAGACTAGACAGATATACTGGGCTGCCGGATTATTCGAGAGAGGAGGCTTTGTGGGCGAGGGAGCTGGGGCAGAATGTGGCTCCTGGGTCCATTCGGAAAGCTCTGGGTCAGATAGTGGGGCTGGTGGAAGGGGCTAGATGGCGGGAAGTTCAGTTTAAGTGTATTGTTCGAGCACATTTTTCTCCAAGGTGGGCTCTGCGGAGCCACCTTGCTGTGGATGGGGGATGCCCAAAGTGCACTTGCTCCCTGGTGGACCTAGGTCATATGTGGTAGGGGTGTCTATCAGTCCGCTCATATTGGAGGCGGATTGGGAACTACCTGAGTAGTCTACTCCAGCAACAAATTTGCTGGACGGGGGCTTTGGTGGTCCTGGATCACCTTGGACCACTCTACCCGAAAGGGAGATGGGAGAGATTATTAGTGAGGAAGGCATGTCTGGTGGGTAAAGGACCAATACTACGCAGATGGAGGGAGCCTCTTGCCTCTACCTATTGGGAATGGTGAAATAGCTTTCATCAGCTGATGCTATTTGAAAGAAGGGCAGCGAGAGGGAACGTTCAACATTGGACTTCCTTTTTGTTAATCTGGGAGCCTTACATTCAAAACTTGGGACCTTTTGCTCGAAATGAAGTGTTGCAAGTGGGATAGGGTTGGGAGTGGTTGATAAGTAGGTGGGCTGTTGTTGAGATAAATAGGGTATGGGTTAATAGGTGGGTGAGACATTTGCGTAGTCCTAGCGAGAGATGGAAGAAGGGGAGGCTGCAAGGTAGAGGGGGGGATGGGAGGGATGGGGAGGGTTTGGGTATGTCTTGTTTTTTCTTCTTATGATCAATGTTTGTTGTGGATGAATAAACAGAGTTTAAAAAAAAAAAAAAAAAAGGTGCACCGATTCCATGCTGTTTATCCCGGGATAAGCAGTGGATTTCCCTGGTCCTCTTTAATAATGGTTTATGGACTTTTCCTCCACGAACTTGTCCAAAACTTTTAAATCCAGCTACGCTAACAGCTTTTACTACATTCTCTGGTATCGAATTACATAGTTTGATTATGTGTTAAGTAAATCAATTTAAACCCAGAGAAAGTTTTAACCCAAAAACTCAACTTGAAGGAACCGCCATCTGACTTATCAGACAAATCCTCCATCTTCCAGCTAGCCAAAGTTGTTTCAAGTTTAGTTTTTGGGTTAAAAATTTCTCTGGGTTTAAATTGATTTATATGCTTGATGGATGGAGGTTTTGGCTGGGTCAGGCACTCATTATACATTAATGGCTGTTTTGCCGCAAACTGTGAATATATGAAAGGTCCTTTATTTTCTTATATTTATATTTTATCTTTCTTTTATTTTGTGTGGTAATTGGGACTGTCTCTTGTTTTTTGCTTTATTTATATTGACAGAGCTCCTGGAGACTGGTCGTCTTCTGTTATCATCCTTCTGAGGCCGTTTATCCCACCAGCAAATTCCTCTTGCCCAAATGATTGGAGCTTTGAGGGGAACAGGGAGGAAAAGAGACATAGCCTGTGCCATGTAGTACAGCACAACAGTTCTCAGGATCATGCTGGCTTGGTTTTGGGGTCTGAAAACCTTTAGACTTAATGCTTTCCTGTTTACCAGAATGAAATACCAAAGGATGTCCAATTTATACCTTCTCCATCAAGGCGTCTACAGCTTGACGTGTGACACAGCGGTGGAGCGTCTCTCCCACCACCTCTCCAATGATGTCGCCGTTCTGCTGGCACATCTCATATTCTGCATCACTAAGGAATCCTGGGAAAGAGGAGGGTAAAGAAATCACAGCTGCCCATGGGCTCTCAGGAGTGGGTGGGGCTTCAGTTATCAGCTGGGTATTTCCAAAGTCTGTGATCCCTGATCAGAATTTAATAATCTGCAAGTATGGGAGTAAAATCTATTTCTGGATCAGACCAGTGAAGGATCATTAAAATCCATTTACAGATTTCAGTACAAGACTTGGTTCCACCCCCACAACATAAAGAATCAGATTTCACCCCATGAAAATACATAAACCAGCCTCCCCTCAGAAAATACCCAGTCAGAATCCTTCCCCTCAAAAGTACCTGGATCAGACCTTGCTGTATGATCCCAGAATTGTGCGACCTTGTAAGGGCAAGAATATATTCTTATAAGCAGAAGAGCTGCTGGGGCAGTATTCCATCAGTACAATCTGGTAGGGGTTTGCATGGGAAAAAGATTTGGATCCTTTTTGGATTTTTTTTTTATTTTTGCATATATTTTTGGTTCATTTCAGAAATTAATGCATGTAAAATGTGGTTAATATAAAATGTTTTAATGCATGTAAATTAACTTTATCTGCATTAATTCAGAGGCTTACTGTGCAAAAGGTCAAATTAGTGTGCACTCATGAAGTGCATATAATTTTCCCTAGATGAAGTTGGAAACCAAATACACATTCCTAGAATCTGTGCAGTGGGGCAGAAACCATGAAACACTGCATCTTTATCTTTCTAACAATATGTACTGTCTTCCGTCCTGTGCAATTCCCAGCATCAACAAGGCAGTGTGTTCCTACGAATTAACGAAATAACTTGTTGCACTGGATTAACAAACTGCGCCTGGTTCCCAGCCTCTCAGTGACCCTGGTTTCCTTAGTGTGTCATGAATGTCTTCTGCTCTCTGGTTACATATGACACACAGAGAACAGCAGCTGATTAAGAGCCATTAACAAACACAAGGCAAATGATTTCATACTGCTAGGTGCGTAATAATCTCCCTCTCCTCACCCTGAGGTGCAGTGCTCTGTACCCCACACTCTGTCTAGGGGTAGGTTTTGTGCACTCACGTAGCTCACATTGGGCAAAGCCCCCGCTGTTCCTCAGCTTCTCATTCAGGATCCTCCCAAACAGTGAGGGCATAAACACGATGGGGCGCAGTTTGGCCGGCCTATGCGGTTTCACGATTGAATAAGGCATCAGGGTGAAGCAGCTTCCAGTGTCAAGGGCTACACCAAAGGGACCTATGTCATAGAGAGAGGGGAGGGGAAGAGACTGTCAGGCAAAGCCGCAAACGCTGCTGTGAAGCAGGATGTGGTTCTTCTGGTCACCTAAAGCACACAGTTGTAGGAAAGTTATTCCTAAGTCACGGTATATAAAGTGCAGAATCAGAAGAGAACAGTTCTCTATACAGGGGAGGGGCACTGTCTAAATTACTCCTGTTTGTCGCTTTTGTTATTTTGATGTTCACTGTTGTGCTCCATTAAGGATTCTTGGAGGCTGTTTTAATTTTCTTAGAATAATTGTTTAAATTGTTCTATTCTGAATTGTTTTCATTGATTTTTTTAAAATTTACTTTTCTTTGATGTTGGTTCGGAGAGGCCTATTTACCTAAATATATGCTGCAAAACTCAGCCCTAATGGCTCTGTATAACCATAGTTGTGATAAGTTTATAAACCTTTCTCACACAGGGGTTACATGCCTAAAAGTACTGATGATGAGAAGATGGAATAGACTTTTATGCGATGCAAGTATAGGATTGCTATGGGGTGGAGTTTGGAGGATTGTGGGTGGAATCGCAAAGTACATGTGTAATGCATGGTCACGCAGATTGTATGCGCACACCTCTACATCTGCTCCCCAGGTGGTGTAAGTGTCTGCGACTTCAGTCTTGTTGCCATTTTCTCCAGTTTAGTCCTAGTATTTTACAAAGGCACACAGGTGCTTATAGGGGCGACCTGTTATAAAATTACCCCCAGGGTGTACATGTACCTGTGATGACTTATAGTGCAGTTTACATAAGACCTATATATAGAGCCTTCTTAAAGGGGACTTAGCTTGCTAGGAGGTCCAGGAAGAATGACGATCTACTTACTTTCATTCATGCTGCCTTCGAAGGAGGACCACAGGGGGTTAATCATACTCCTCTTTGTGCTGACAATCCGAATCGCCTTCTGGGTTCCTGTCAAAGGCTGGAGGTCCAGGATAAGGGGTGGGCAGAGAGAGGTGGAAAGAAACAGAAAACAAGAGACGAAGAGCAAGACAGAGGAACTTGAGTTGACAACTGGTCTTCTGAAATAGGGACTTCTGTAGTTTGCAAAGTTCATGGAATGACATCGTTGGATTATTTCTCTGTTAGGCCAGTAAAAAGTATCAGAAAATAGCAAGGAATACACTTTTCTGCAAGAAGCAATGAAGCTACAAGAAGCCAACAATACCGGCCTTTCTGCAACAGTGTCTAGCCAGGATAGAGTAGTCTGGATGCTTTGCTACACTCATACTGCACTAGGCTAGCATGTGCTGCAGCTCACACATACTACACTAGACGTCAGACATTAGCATAGGCACACACAGAGACTGCTTTGTTACCTTCCGCGAAGCTGAGTTCTGCCATGTCATATCCTTGATAGCTCTGATCAGCAGCTGCTGTGCCCTGTAGTAAAAGAGAACAAAGCAAAATGTGTTCTTACATGATGTATTTTTAGGGAGTATGGAGAGGACAAGCCCACACAGATGGCATGAAGGAAAGAGAATTTTCACTAATGGTAGTTTACTGTGGGTCCTGGGAGAGTTACCTTCTCATAGTAGTTAGGGATGGCTCATGGTTGAGTTAGTTACTCATAGTCCTTAGAGATGGCTCCTGGGAGAATTATTCACTCATAACAACATAAGAAATCCCATACTAGGTCAGACGAAGTTCCATCAAACCAAGTATCCTGTTTCCAACAGTGGCCAATACAGGTCACAAGTACCTGGAAGATTCCCAAAAAGGTATTAAGGTCTCACAATGCTTGTGCCTGGGTAAGCAGGGGATTTGGCTGGTCCTCTTTAATAATGGTTTATGGACCTTTCCTCCAGGAATTAGTCCAAACCTTTTTTAAAACCAGCTACACTAACAGCCTTTACTACATCCTCCGGTAACAAATTCCAGAGTTTGATTATGCATTGAGTGAAAAAATATTTTCTCTGATTAGTCTTAAATGTGCTACATTGTAGTTTCATTGCATGTTCCCTACTCTTTCTACTTTTTGATGGAATAAACAACCAATCTACCTTTACCCAATCCACTCCATTCATTAATTTATAGACCTATATCATTTCTCCCCTCAGCTGTCTCTTTTCAAAGATGAAGAGCCCTTTTAAGCCTTTCCTCAAAGCGGTATCCTTCCATCCCCTTTACCATTTTGGTGGCTCTTTTCTGTACCTTTTCTAATTCTGCTATATCCTTTTTAAGATATGGTGACTAGAATTGCACACAATATTCAAGGTGTGGTCACACCATGGAACGATACAGAAGCATTATAATATCCTTTGTTTTATTCTCCATTCCCTTCCTTATGATTCCTAGCATTCTATTTGCTTTCTTGGCCTCCGCTGCACACTGGGTGGAGGGTTTCAATGTATTATCCATGATGACGCCTAAATCTTTTTCCTGATTGGTGGTTCCTAATGTGGAAACTTGCATCGTGTAACCATAGTTTGGGTTGTTCTTTCCTCGGTGCATAACTTTGCACTTGTCCATTAAATTTCATTTGCCATTTGCATGTCCAGTCTTTATCTAGGTCCTCTTGCAATTTTTTACAACTCTCTTGTGTTTTAACAGCTTTGAATAATTTTGTGTCATCTACAAATTTGATCACCTCACTCGTTATTCCCGTTTCCAGGTCATTTATGAATATGTTAAAGAGCAGCGGGCCCAGCACAGATCCCCTGGGATACTCTACTATTCGCCATTCTCCATTGGGAAAATTGGCCATTTAGCCCTGCCCTGTGCTTTCTATCTTTTAACCAGTTCCTGATCCACAATAGTACACTGCCTTCTATCCCATGACTCTTTAATTTAGCCAAGAGTCTTTCATGAGGGACCTTGTCAAAGACTTTCTGAAAATCCAGATACATTATATCAGTCATCTCACTTTTATCTATCTGTTTATTTGCACCTTCAGTGTGGAGGAGTAGCCTAATGCTAAGAACTCTGGCTTGATAACCAAAAGACCAGGATTCAGTTCTCACTAGCACCCCTTGTGTCTTTGGGCAAGTCACTTAACCCTCCATTGCCTCAGAAGAAAGGCCTGACAATCTACTTCCAGTCACACTGCCAAGAAAACCCAGGAGCTGCTGGGTCACCAGGAAGCAGCACTGACTCGAAGCGCACATTGCTTTTGCATGCACACTTTCAAAAAAATATAACAGATTAGTAAGACGAGACCTGTCTTGACTAAATGCATGTTGGCTTTTTCCCGTTAAACCATAACTATCTACATGTTCAGTAATTTTATTCTTTATAATGGTTTCTTCCATTTTCTCTGGTATTGATGTCAGGCTCACCAGTCTGTAGTTTTCCACATCACCCTTGGAACCCTTTTTAAAATTGGCCTTACACTGGCCATTCTCCAGTCTTCAGATACTACAGATGATTTTAATGATAGTTCACAGATTACTAATAGTAGTTCTGCAATCTCATATTTCAGTTTTTCAGCACCCTTGGATATATATCATCCGGTCCAGGCAATTTGCTACTCTTTAGTTTATAAAATAATTGTAATACATTTTCCAGGTTTATCAAAATTTGTTTCAATTCTTCCAATACATCACCTTTAAACACCATTTCAGGCATGGGTAACTTCCCTACACCTTCTTCAGTAAAGACTGAAACAAAGAATTCTTTCAGTCTCTCCTCTATAGTCATGTCCTCCCGTAGCATCCCTTTTACCCCTCTATCATCTAATGATCCAACTGACTTTCACAGTTTATCCCTCTATCATCTAATGATCCAACGGACTTTCACAGTTTATCCCTCTATCATCTAATGATCCAACTGACTTTCACAGTTTATCCCTCTATCATCTAATGATCCAACGGACTTTCACAGTTTATCCCTCTATCATCTAATGATCCAACGGACTTTCACAGTTTATCCCTCTATCATCTAATGATCCAACTGACTTTCACAGTTTGTTTGCTACAAATATACTTGAAAAAGTTAGTATTGTGTGTTTTTGCTTCCATGGCAAACTTCTTCTCAAATTCTCTCTTTGCCTGCCTTACCAATGCCTTGCATCTAAATAAAAACATAAGATATGCCATACTGGGTCAGACCAAGGTCCATCAAGCCCAGTATCCTGTTTCCACAGTGGCCAGTCTAGGTCATACGTACCTAGCAGTTTCCCCAAAAGACACAGGTTGCACAATGCTTGTACTGGGTCCAGGATTGCTATCCTGGGTCCCTTCTTAATAATGGTTTATGGACCTTTCCTCCAGGAACTTGTCCAAACCTCTTTTAAACCCAGCTACACTAACAGCCTTTACTACATCCTCCGGTAACAAATTCCAGAGTTTGATTACACGTTGAGTGAAAAAATATTTTCTTTTATTAGTCTTAAATAGTTTACCCTGTAGCTTCATTGCATGTCCCCTAGTCTTTCTATATTCTGATAATGTAAACAGTCGATCTACATTTACCCGTTCCACTCCATTCATTAATTTATAGACTTCTATCATATCTCCCCTCAGCCGTCTCTTTTCCAGGTTAAAGAGCCCTAACCTTTTTAGCCTTTCTTCATAGGGGTATCCTTCCATCCCCTTTACCATTTTGGTGGCTCTTCTCTGAACCTTTTCTAATAACGCTATATCCTTTTTAAGATACGGCGACCAGAATTGCACACAATATTCAAGGTGCGGTCTCACCATGGAACGATATAGTGGCATTATAATATCTTTTGTTTTGTTTTCCATTCCTTTCCTTATGATACCTAGCATTCTGTTTGCTCTCTTGGCCACCGCTGTACACTGGGCCGAGGGTTTTAACATGTTATCCACAATGATGCCTAAATCTTTTTCTGGGTGGTGGTTCCTAATGTGGAACCTTGCATCTTGTAACCATAGTTTGGGTTGTTCTTCCCTAGGTGCATAAGTCTTCCAGTTTATCAAGATCCTCTTGCAATTTTCCACAATCCTCTTGGGTTTTAACAACTTTAAATAGTTTTGTGTCATCTGCAAATTTGATAACCTCACTCGTTATTCCCTTTTCCAGGTCATTTATGAATATGTCAAAAAGCAGCGGACCCAGCACAGATCCCTGGGGTACACCACTATTCATCTTTCGCCCTACCCTCTGCTTTCTATCTTTTAACCAGTTCCTGATCCACAATAGTACACTGCCTCCTATCCCATGACTCTTTAGTTTTGCCAAAAGTCTCTGATGAGGGACCTTGTCAAAAGCTTTCTGAAAGTCCAGATACACTATATTAACCGACTCACCTTTGTCTACCTGTTTATTCATACCTTAAAAAAACCATAACAGATTAGTAAGACAAGATCTTCCTTGTCTAAAGCCATGTTGGCTGTCTTCCATTAGGCCATGACTATCTACATGCTGAGTAATTTTGTTCTTTATGATGGTTTCTACCATTTTTTCCAGTACTGACGTCAGGCTCACTGGTCTGTAGTTTCCCGGATCACCCCTGGAACCGTATTTTAAAAATTGGCATTACATTGGCGATCCTCCAATCTTCAGGTATTACAGATGATTTTAATGAAAATTCACAGATTACTAATGACAGGTCTGCAATCTCATATTTCAGTTCTTTTAACACCTTTGGATGTATACCATCTGACCCAGGTGATTTGCTACTCTTCAGTTTATCTAATAGTTGTAATACATCTTCCCGATGTATTGATATTTCCTTCAATTTTTCCGCATCTTTAAATACCACTTCAGTCATGGGTAACATCCCTACATCTTCCTCAGTAAAGACCGAAGCAAAGAATTCATTCAGTCTCTCTGTTATTGCCTTGTCGCCTCTTAGTGCCCCTTTAACCCCTCTATCATCTAATGGACCAACTGACTCTCTCACAGGTTTTTTGCTACGAATATACTGGAAAAAGTCTTTATTTCACGTTTTTGCTTCCGCAGCAAGATTCTTCTCAAATTCTCCCTTTGCCTGCCTTATCAATGCCTTGCATTTAACTTGCCAGTGCTTGTGCTGTTTCCAGGTTTCGTCGTTTGGCTCTTTTTTCCCTTTCCTGAAAGATGCTTTTTTTTTGGCAACAACAGCTTCTCTGACCTCACCTTTAAACCATGCTGGCAGATTTTTGGACTTCCTTCCACTTTTCTTAAAGTGTGGAATACAGCTGGTCTGGGCTTCCAAGATAGTATTTTTCAACAACACCTAAGCATGATGTAAGTCTTTAACCTTTGCAACTGCTCCTTTTCTTAACTATTTTCCTCATTTTATCATAGTCTCCCTTTTGAAAGTTAAAAGGTAGTACTGTGGATTTCCTTACTATCCCTCCTCCACTAATTAAATCAAACGCGATCATGCTATGATCACTATTGCCAAGTGGCCCCAACACCCTTATCTCTTGCACAAGATCTGGTGTTCCACTAAGGGCTAGGTCTAATATGGCTTCCCCTCTGGTCGGTTCATGAACCAACTGCTCCAAGAAGCAGTCATTTATTTCATCTAGGAACTTTATCTCCCTAGCATGTCCTGCCGTGACACTGACCCAATCGATACCGGGGTAATTGAAATCACCCATTATTATTACTGCGCTGTAACTTTTGTTAGCTTCTTTGATTTCTTTGAGCATTTCATCATCCATTTGTTCATTCTGGCCAGGCGGTCAATAGTACACCCCCACTGCCATCACCTTCCCCTTTTTACATGGAATTTCAATCCATAGAGATTCTACAGCAAATTTTGTTTCCTGCAAAACTTTAATCCTTTCTGACTCAATGCCCTCTCTAACATAGAGCGCAACCCCTCCACCAATTTGATCAGCTCTATCATTATGATATAGTTTATACCCAGGTATCACAGTGTCCCACTGGTTGTCCTCCTTCCACCATGTCTCTGATATTCCAATCATATCTAACCTCTCGTTTAGTGCTATATATTCTAACTCTCCCATCTTGTTTTTTAGCTAGCATTTGCATTCGAGCATTTTAGAGACTGTATTTTATTCATATTAATTTGGCTATTGGTAGACATGGGTAATTTGGGATCTTTAAGCTCTGTCTGCTCCATACTCGAGGGCATTTGGGCTACTTTACTCTTTTTTGGAACCTCTCTGCTTTTGGTAGTATCCTTCAAGGATACATTCTTCCGAACCATCCGCTCTTGGGCGACTGTCGGCTTTCCCCTATTATCTAGTTTAAAAGCTGCTCTATCTCCTTTTTAAAGGTTAATGCCAGCAGCCTGGTTCCATCCCGGTTAAGGTGAAGCCCATCCCTTCGGAAGAGCCCCTCCTTTCCCCAGAATGTTCCCCAGTTCCTAACAAATCCAAAACCCTAATCTCTGCACCATTGTCTCATCCACGCATTGAGACTCCGGAGCTCTGCCTGTCTTTTGGGTCCTGCTCATGGAATGGGAAGCATTTCGGAGAACGCTACCCTGGAAGTTCTGGATTTCAACTTCCTACCTAAAAGCCTAAATGAAGCCTCCAGAACCTCCCTACCACATTTTCCTATGTCATTGGTACCGACATGTACCCAGACAGCAGACTCCTCCCCAGCACTATCTAAGACCTTATTTAGGTGGTGCGTGAGGTCCGCTACCTTCGCACCAGGCAGGCATGTTACCAGGCGATCCTCACGTCCATCAGCCACCCAGCTATCTACATGCCTAATGATAGAATCACCAACTATAACGGCTGTTCTAACCCTTCTGTCATGGGCACATGGCCCTGGGGAAACTTCCTCAGTGCGAGAGGGTTTTACATCACTTGGAGGACAGGTCCTAGTTACAGGATCACTTCCTGCCACACCAGGGTGATGCTGTCCTGTCACGTGACCTATCTCCTGCATGGCAACAGGGATGCTGCCAGACTGGAGGTGGGACTTCAGGACTATATCCCTGTAGGTCTCGTCTATGTACCTCTCTGTCTTTCTGATATTTTCCAAGTCTGCTACTCTAGCCTCTAGAGAACAGACTCATTCCCTGAGAGCAAAGAGCTCCTTGCACCACACGTAAGACCTCTCACCAACTGAGAGAAAATCATACATGTGACACAATGCAAAAAAACTGGAAAGCCCCCATCTCGCTGCTGGAATGCTGTCTGCATCTTAGTTTTAAGCTTGTGTTTAGATCTAAGTTCTTTACTTACTAAGGGTTGCTATGGATATGTATACTAATAATATGTATACTCTCAACAACTACAGATCATCTACAAACAATGCCAAAAAACAATACCATGCGAGGATTCTAAACAAAGCCATTAATCGCCCCAGAGAACTGTTTGAAATAGTAAAATCATTATCTAAAGCTCCCATAGATACCCAACAACCAGCCTCAATTAACATACAAGATATGGCAGACTACTTTGCCAGCAAACTTAAATCATCAATGATACCAATACCTTTCAATACTATTCCATCTACTAGTAACCACACCTGGAACGTTTTCCACCCAATAGATAAGAAGCAATTACTCAATATTATATCGAATATCAATACAACTACATCCATACTTGATCCCTGCCCAGTTCTCTGGATCAAACAAACAAAGCAAGAACTTGCGCCCTTTATTCTAAATATAGTTAACCAATCACTCCTTCAAGGGGTATTACCTAAAGAACTAAAATTATCTGCAATCCGCCCTATATTAAAAAACAAGACTTTGAACGAAAATGACCCATCATCCTATCGTCCGATAGCTAGCATCCCCTTCATAACTAAAATTATAGAAAAAGCCGTACAACTTCAATTACAAGATCATATAGATACATTTGCCCCACTAGATGAACATTAATACGGTTTTCGCCCTTTTCACGGCGTAGAAACCCTACTCATTACACTTCTTGATACACTTAATAAAGGTCTAGACAATACTAAACATGCATTCCTTATGGTTTTCCTTGATATATCAGCTGCATTTGACAGCATCAACCACAACATACTTATCTCAAGACTTAAACAAATAGGATTACTAAACACCACGCTCGAATGGTTTAAATCATACATATCCGATCGTTCACAATATGTTCAGTTTAACCAATGTTCATCATCCCCTTTCCCTCAAGAACAAGGTGTACCCCAAGGCTCACCTCTGTCTGCTTTATTATTTAACATATACCTCCAACCAATATGCTCCATATTCAAAAAATACAAAATTAATTATTCTATATATGCAGATGACATTATGTTATTCTCTGAGTTTAATGTAAATAACCCAAACCACTACAATATAATAAACTGTCTAACAGAAACTGAAAAATGGCTCTTTTCAAACAATCTAACTATTAACATAAAAAAAACTGAAGTCCTGATTGCAACAAAAAACACAAAATATACTCCCCCAGCTAACATTAATATCCTCAATGCCACTCTTCCAATCAAGGAAGAAATAAAATATTTAGGAGTTATCATTGATAAAACGCTCAGTTTTACAACACACATCAAGAAACTAACAAAAACAATCTATTACAAATTGCGTTCTATCCAACAACTAAGACCGCTATTACAAGACGATGACTTTAGAACTGTTACTCAAGCCTTGATCATACCACATTTTGATTTTTGTAATAGCATACTACATGGAATAACCAAGAAGAACATCAAAATCTTACAAATGGCCCAAAATGTAACAGCTAGAGTAATACTTAAAACCAAACTTTCAGACCATATCACCCCTATTCTATTCACCCTACACTGGTTACCTATATTCAGTAGAATTCAATATAAAATACTGTTAACAACATTCAAATTAATTAATAATATTGCCCCATCATACTTAACCACCCTCCTTCACAGCCCACCTGAAACTAGGATAAGAAGGAGAAAAAAACTCAACAACTTAGCAGTCCCAGATATAATAAGAAAATCTAAACACTCAACAAGTAACAGTGCCTTTTCGCTAGTTGCTCCGATACTGTGGAACAATCTACCAGATCAACTAAGAGAAACAAAAGATCTTCTAACATTCAGGAAAACACTAAAAACCCATCTATTCACACAATACTATACCAATGGAGAAACAGGTATAGCTTCCCAACCTCCATAAACTGAATCAATACATTAATAAACTATTACTTGTAATATAGTTCAATAATGTTATTTTATACTGTAATACATTTATACTAGTATTGCATTATACAATACCTGTAATAATGTAATATCTGTAATAATGTAAACTAACTTATAAAGTTCTAAATCAATTGTATTGATATTTGATTTGTTATAATGTAAACTAACTTATAAAGTTCTAAATCAATTGTATTGATATTTGATTTGTTATAATGTAAAACCAATTTGTTATAATGTAAAATATTCCTAGTTCTTAAAGTTCAATGTACCTGTTCTGTTTGTTATAATGTAAACCGCTGTTGATCCTTGGAAGCAGCGGTATATAAAAGTTGTCCAAATAAATAAATAAATAATAAAACTGTACCTAATATGTTTAATATACCTTGTTAACCTGAAGCTTAATTAATCTAACTTGCCAGTGCTTATGTTGTTTCTTGTTTTCGTCATTTGGCTCTTTTTTTCCACTTTCTGAAAGATACTTTTTTTGGCTACAAGAGCCTCTCTGACCTCACCTTTAAACCATGCTGGCCGTTTTTTGGCGTTCTTTCCACTTTTCTTAAAGTGTAGTATACCCCCTAGATCTTCCCCTGTAACTTGTCTTTCAGTCATCAGATTCTGTAAATAGTTTAGACTCAGCTCCCACGACACCTCTGATTTGGTATCTAGCTGATATATAAATAGTTCATTGTGTTATAGTTTTACATGTTCTCTGTAACCAAGTTGTGAGTTTTGTTCAGTGTAAACTGCCCCTGATCGATGGAAGGGGCGGTATATAAAAACGATTAAATAAGTAAGTAAGTAAGCAAGTATACATCAGGTCTGGGCTTCCAAGATAGTATTTTTAAACAACGCTATGCTTGATGTAAACTAACTTTTGCAGCTGCTCCTTTTAGTTTTTTCTTAACTATTTTCCTCATTTTATCATAGACTCACTTTTGAAAATTAAAAGGTAGTACTGTGGATTTCCTTGCCTTCCTCCCTTCATTTATTAAATCAAATGCGGTCAAGCTATGTGATCACTATTGCCAAGTGGTCCCAACCCATTATCTCTTGCACCAGATCTTGTGTTACACTACAGACTAAGTCCAAACTAGCTTCCCCTCTAATCAGTTCATGAACCAGTTGCTCAAAGAAGTAGTCATTTATTTCACCTAGAAACTTTATCTCCCTAGCTTGTCCTGCTGTGACATTGAACCGGTAGATACCAGAGTAATTGAAATCACCCATTATTCTTGTATTTAAGTACTTAGGGATGACTCCTGGGAGAGTTTCCTACTCATACTGTAGTAGTTAGGGATGGCTCATGGTTGAGTTACTTACTCATAGTAGTTAGGCATGATGCCACTCTCCATGTCAGTCAAAGTATATGGGTCCACTCGGTGAGCTTTCCACTTGCATTTACCCTCATACATGGTGTCTGTGATGTGGAGGATTTCATTGCATTGCACTTGAAGGCTGCACCCTGCTGTTTTTTCCATGCTCATATTCACCCGGATATAGAATGAATCACCTGAGGTCACCACTCCGTTCTCTATGTCGCTCACAAGTTTCCTATATCCTGAACATAAGAAATTGCATGACAGGTCAGTCCAGATGACCTACACAGATCACTTCCCTGTTACTCATTCCCAGACATCAGAAATGGTGATTCCCACACCTGCTGGCTAATAATTATTCATGGATTTGTCCTCCACAAGCTTGTTCAAATCTTCTTTAAGTGCATTATGTATTAATTCTGACCTTATCTTCCAGCATCAAATTCCACAGCTTAATTGTGGAATTGTGAAAAAATACTTTCCTAAATTTGTTTTAAATCTACTAATTAATCATATGGACTACCTTAGTCTTAATATGAAATAACTGTTCCTTATTTACCTCTTACACACACTCATGATTTTATAGACCTCTATCATATCTCCCCTGTGCCATCTCTTCTCACAAGTGAAGAGCCCTAACCTATTTAGCCTTTCCTTTGCATCCCCTTTATCATTTTGGTTGATTTTTTTGAACCTTTTCTAGTCCCTCAATATCTTTCTTGTGATGGGATGACCAGACCTACAAACAGTATTCAAGGTGAGATCACACCATGGACCTATACGAGACATAATAGATCTATTGAACTCTCTATATTTATTTGCCCATGGATTATTGTGTAATCTGCTATGCGCTAGAACTAGATTGTAGAATAAATACATATGTACATAATGTCCTAGAGCAAGGAATTACAGCTAAGAACAAGTGCAGAGACACATTATTCTCATTCTTTGCAGGGGTGGGATTAGGTCAAGTAAGTTCTTGACCACAAAGAGCTCCACCAGTAAAAGACACGATAGAGATGGGGTGCGAGAGATGGGATTTATGTGGTCATCTACCCTACATGCAAGAATCCAACTTGGGTAGACTGGAAAGTGCTGCTATCTTTGCACTGCAGCACTCAATTCTTGCCAGCAGAGAGAGACTATGGGGCTTGTTTACAAAGCCGCGGTAGCGGTTCGCGATCGTTATCGGAGCCGCGGCCCCAATGATTCTCCACCATTAGGGCAGGAAGGGAAGCACAAGTCCAACCAGTCGTTCTGCTCCCATTGGAGATAGATCAGCTACCGCGGTTTTGTAAACAAGCCCCTATGTCTCTTTCTGGTCCTATCCTAACTTTCTTCTCCACCCTCTTCCTTTTATTTATTTATCTGGTATTTAGCTCTGGCTTGGTTCTGGAGAAACTGTAGCCGGCCACCATACGTGTAGGAAGCCCCTCGGCTGGCTACAGGTTCTCCAGAACAGAGCCAGAGCCCTTGGATAGATTTCATTAAACCACACCAGTGATTCTCCACCATTAGGGCAGGAAGGGAAGCACAAGTCCAACCAGTCGTTCTGCTCCCATTGGAGATAGATCAGCTTCCTAGGCTTGGACATGCTTAGATTTTGTGGACAAGAATTTACCAAGAAATAGAATTGTGATATTGCCTCTACTATTGGAAGAGTGTGAGCTAAATGTTTATTTTATGTGTAAACTTAACAGCTCCCAGGCAGGATAAATTTAAGAACGTTTTAATCATTTGTAAGTCCTTTGAGAAATGTTTTGCTCAAAATACCCCATGTTGAACAGTAGCGATACCTCTGCTAGTGGCAAAAGGATGAGAACTGGGTAAATCGTATTTTGGGAAGGGAAGGGGGTTATTTGTCATTGTTGTAGTTGGTTTTTGACAGGAGGTAGTACTGTGCACCTGGATCACTGTCATGTAGCACTGTGAGATTCCAGCTTGCTTATTATTTATGTGTATGAAATGGTCTGATCCAATAAAAATTAAAAATTCAATAAAGAAATAACGAAGCTCACGGATGCACATTGGAGAGCAGGCGCTATGTCCTCTGCGCTGTGAGAATGAGTCTCTCACAGTTACACTCTAGTTACATAATTCACTTCGGAAGAATTCTGTTCTTCCTCTCCTTTCTTGTCTGGTTTTGTAGACTTGCCTGGCATCACTCTTCCAATCATACCATTGATCTCCAGACACTTCCGTGTCATCTCCTTTCTAACCATGCTATTCGCCTCCAGAAACTTCAAATTCTGTTCCTTACATCTAGTTTCTTCAAAGTGCAAAATAAAACAGCCGAGGTCTTACTGTCAGTGCTGAATCTGACCGAAAGGCAGCAGAAACCCTTTACTCTCTTCAGAATCCAGAGAGCCTCCTCTAGTGTGGCATCTTCCAGGATCGCCTTGTAAGCCGGGTCCATAACGTCATAATCCACCTATGAAGCAGAGGTAAGAGAGAGGTACACAGGTGCGACAGGTGTAATAAACAGCTCCTCCTTCTCGCCCAGTTCACCCCGGCATGATCATATGAGGAGGAGACGGGGCAAGAAAGACAGGCGGACAGAGAAATAAGCTTAAAGTGAGGCAGAATGGCAGAGAGGAAGAGATCCAGCAGAATGGGGTTTATCACAGGGCTACTCACTGCCATAATCTGACTGCCTGGGGCTAGAGAGACTGCACAGGCAGCAGAACCAGCGGTAACTTGGTGGATAAAGATGCCAGTTTGGTTTCCACCGATGATGCTGATCTGCTCCAAGAGAGCATCTCCTTGGAAGGCAATGACGGTAGTCCGGCTCAAAATACGCCTGGCGAACCGCCTCCGAGGGACACTGCTGGAGAAATAAAATACAGATGCAGGGAAAATACTGCAGTATGTTCTAAATTCAGACTCATCCTTCTGTTCCTTAATTTATAGTCAGTTTTCCCAATTAAAAGTGAACTTGGCTATCACAGGATATTTTCATCAGCAAATGATTACCTTTTAATAGATTATTAGCAGTTCTGTGAGAAGAAAACACATAAGATGAGCAGATAATATACCCCAAAACATTCTGAAGTCCTTCCTTTAGGTATTCCTAGTCCGTTAGCAACTCTAAACAACTGAATAGTTAACCAATCAAAGATGCAGACAGCAATCCAACAGCAAGATGGGACTACTCTATCCAGACTTTTGCATTGGGTACCACATTTATGATTATCTCTTAGTTGGGGAGATGTAATATATGTATGCCCTTAGTGCAAAAAGCTCCTGGACCTCAGAGAATGAGTCTGATCTCTGGAAGCTAGAGGAGCAGACTTTGAGGAGCTGCAGCAGACACAGAGGAGACCTTCAGGGACATAGTAGAGAAGTTCCACCACCAGTCTAGCAGCTTCTTTGCTGCTTTGGAGGAGGGAGGTCACCTGGAAGGACAGCATATCCTTGATGTCACAGGAAGTGATCCTGTAGCCAGGACCTGATCATTAATGGATGCAATATCCTCTTGCACTGAGGAATGTCTCCTGGAGGGAAGGGTTAGGATGGCCATCTTAGTTGGTGACTCAATTATTAGGCATGTAGATAGCTGTCTGCCTGGTGTGAAGGTGGTGTACCTCACATGTAACTTAGATAGAATTTTAGACAGTGTTTATTTATTTAACATTTCTTATATACCACCTTTCATAAGGTCAAGGTGGTTTACATTGAACAAACTGAAATTACATTGAACAGGGCATTATAACTTGGAGATAACTATTTTACAGGGAACATGGGCAATGAAGGGTTAAGTGGCTTGCCCAAGACCACAAGGAGCACCTGTGTGACCTTCCAGCCCAGAGTTGTTGTCCGCAAGTGGGATTTGAACCCCTGACCTTGTGACCTGAGGTAACTTGCCCCAACCCCTAGGCCACTCCTCCCTCCAGTGTTGGGGAGGAGCCAACTGTCCTGGTATATGCTGATACCAATGACAGAGGAAAATGTGGGAAGGAGGTTCTGGAAGACAAATTTAGGCTTTTAGGCAGAAAGTTGAAATCCAGAACTTCCAGGTAATATTTTTGGAAGTGCTTCCCATTCTATGCACACGACCCAAGAGACAAATAGAACTCCAGGGTCTCAATGCATGAATGAGACGATGGTGCAGGAAGGAAGGTTTTAGATTTGCTAGGAACTAGGCTACATTCTGGGGAAAGGGGAGCCTATTCCACACAGATGGGCTTCACCTTAACTTGGGTGATACCAGGTTGCTGGAACTAATATTCAAAAAAGAGAGAGAGCAGCTTTTAAACTAGAATCTGAGTGAAAGCCAATAATCACTCAGGGGTGCATGGTTCAGAATAAGGTATCTTTGAAGGATACCATCATAACAGGGAAATGAAGGCATCCCAATAGAGAGGTTACAATAAAGGCTAGAATAGCCCAGGTACCTTTAAATAAAGAGCAGAAAGATTGTCAATTACTATAAAGGTTGGAAATTCAAACACACATATCTTGAATGTCTCTATACAAAAGCTAGAAGCCAAAAAAAAATGGGAGGATGAGAATACATAGCACTAAGTGAAGAGATAGATATAATAGGCATCTCAGAGACCCTGTGGAAGGAGGATAAACAATGGGACACTGTGATACCAGGGTACAAATTGTATCACAATGATAGGATGGATCAAATTGTTGGAGGGGTGACAGTATGTGCTAAAGAGAGCCTTGAGTCAAATAGAATAAAAGTGCTGCAGGAAACAATGTGCCATTGAATCTTTATGGACAGAAATTGTATGTATGAAGGGGAAGGAAATAATGGGAGAGGTTTACTACTATCCCTGGACAGAATGAGTAGAATGTTATCAGAAATTAGGGAATCTAGCAAAATTGACAACACAATAATAATGGATGATTTCATTACCCCAATATTGATTAAATAAACATCATGTCAGGACATGCAAGGAAAGGAAAATTCCTAGATGAAATAAATAACTGCTTCATGGAGCAGCAGGTTCGGGAAATGACTAGAGAAGAACTATTTTAGACTCAGTCCTTTGTGAAACATGGGACTTGGTACAAGAGCTAACTGTTCTGGAATCACTCTGCACTAATGATCATAATATGATCAGATTGCACTTAATAATTCGGTGAGTATGCAATGAAATCTAGTGTTTAATTTTCAAAAGGGGGACTATGATAAAATGAGGAAAATAGAAAACAATTAAAAGGAAGGGCTGCAAGTTTACATCAGGCATGAACGTTGTTTAAAAATACACTTTTGGAAACCAGACCAGATATATCCCATGCATTAAGAAAGGCAGATGGAAGGCTAAACGACAGCCAGCATGGTTAAATGGTGAGGTGAAAGAGGCTATTAGAGCCCAAAACAGATATCTTAGAAAAAATGAAAAAAAAATGAACCAAATGAAGAAAACAGGAAACAGCATAAGCACTGGCAAGTTAAACGCCAGATGATTAAATTTGAAGATGATACCTAATTATTCAGTTGTTAAAATTGCATCTGGATTGTGAGAGACTACAGGAGGACTTTGGGAGACTGAGCATCCAAATCACAGATGAAATTTAATGTGGACAGGTGCAAAATGGTGCATGTAGGAAGGAATAACCCAAACTATAGATATACAATGCTATATTCCACATTAGGAGTTGCCACCCAAGAAATGGATCTGGGTGTGATTGTAAACAATACATTGAAATCTTTTGTTCAAAGTGTGGCGGTGGCCAGAACAACAAACAGAATGTTAGGAATCATTAGGAAAGAAATAGAAAATAAAACAAAGGATATCATAATGCCTCTGTATCACTCCATGGTGTGACTGTATCCCGAGTATTGTGCTCAGTTCATCTCAAGACGGATACAATGGCATTAGAAAAGGACAAGAGAAAGGCGACCAAAATGATAAAGGAAATGGAATGACTTTCCTATGAGGAAAGGCTAAAGAGATTAGGGCTCGTCAGGCTGGAGAAGAGATGGCTGAGGGGAGATATGATAGATGTCTATAAAATCCTGAGTGGAGTAGAATGGGTAGATGATTGTTTACTCTCTCAAAAGAATACAAGGACTAGGAGACATGTCATGAAGCTACAAAGTAGTATATTCAAAACTGGAGGCATCCAACCAGGATCCTCCTTCCTCCCTCCTCCCCCCCCCCTGGGTATTATCAGGGGCTCTCTAGTGGTCCTATTGGGGCATCGGGCAGGAGTGATCCCTCTGCTTCTGCCCAGGCTCTGGCAGCTTGCAAAATAGCACCAGTAACCTCTAGGACCCACTAGGACCATCAGGGAGTCCCCAGGGGGATCGGGGTGGGGGAAGGGTACTGGTTGGATGCCTTCTGATGGGATGACCCTTCAGGAGTGTGGGGTCTTGGAGGCAGCCTATGGGTTGGGTTGCTTTCTGGAGTGGAAGGGTGCTAAAGGGGGTAAGAGGGGGGTCAATCAGGGGGAATTGATGAGGCCGATCAGGAGGAGCATAATGTTGCGGTTGCAGCTGTGGCCACTTGTTTGTACATGGAGGTTTGGTCATCGGTCTGCATTTATTGCCTGCCGCATTTTGACTTTGCTAATGCCATCTTACAAGGTCTCCCCCAATCCACACTGACCCCCTTACAGTTGGCCATGAATGCCGCAGCTAGGGTCCTTTACGGAGCATCCAGAAACGACCACGTGACCCCTATTCTCAAACAGCTGCACTGGCTACCGATCCATGGGAGGATCACCTTCAAATACCTTCTATTAGCATTCAAGGCAATCAAAGGTATTTCATCCTCCTCACTCACGCATCTTATCCTCATTGTCCCCCCCAACAGATCCAGAAGAACAACAGCTGTAAACTTGCTAGCAACACCAAAGGCTTCGACAAAGTCCAACACGACAACCACAAACAGGGAATTCAGTTTTTATGTCCCCAAATGCTGGAACGCTCTTCCCCCTGACATCAGGGCCATTACCAATCTATATCAGTTCAGGAAGGCTCTCAAAACCCACCTTTTCCTCCAATACTTCCCAGACAGCAATTGAACCTAGATATCCCTCCCAAGAAATGACCCAATCTAGAATGGCCCTTACATGTATTATCTGCAGTGTAAATAGCTTATGTATATAGTTAACCCTGTTATCCAAGTTTGTACTCCTGTTCGATGTAAAACCTGACAGTTTGTCGTTATGGTCGTTATGTTATGTTGTAAACCGCGCTGATTCTAAATAGCGCGGTATATAAGAAACTGTAATAAATAAATAAATTAAATAAATTGCCATTGCATGTAGTGCAGGTGCTCTCATGCTACCTGCAGAGGCAGGGAACACAGACCCATGTGGTAAATGTCTGCCCTGTGTGTTAAATGCAGGGCATATCCTGGGCATACCACCTGTATTTACCACACAGGGTATGCACTTACAGTGTGAAGTTTCTGGTGCTAAACCTGTAGTAATTACAAAAACTTTAGTAAAAGGGCCTCTCTGCCATTTTTATCCTATCTGACATTCTTTATGGGGTAAATGAAATCCCCACTGGTTTGGCGATCCATAATAGCGCATCAATTTTGGATATTCCATACAACAAAATGGCACCAGCATGGCAGCTCAGTTACAGAGCTGCCAGGTTACTCAATTCCATGAAGGAGACTTTTTGGCCAGTCCTGTTTTTAAAGCAATGTGGTAATTGTAGTCTTTGATTCTACTCATTGAAATCAGAGCTACAGGTTCCACAATGCATCAAGACAGGGCTACCTGAAATCCAGGACTGGCCTAAAATTTTCCTCGTGGAACAGAGCAACTTGGCACCAAGGAAGAGGAACGGTCATGCTTACGGGTAAATTTTCAAGATCTAAGCTGCCTTTTATGCAGATAAAAATAGAACAAATTCACCTAGATTAGATTTTTAGCTGGCGGATTGTATAATTGCTTTTGCAATGCAGCGAGTGTCTTCGAATCAGTGTCAACTACGGCGACCCAGCAGCTCCTGGGTTTTCTTGGCAGTGTGACTGGAAGAAGATTGCCAGGCCTTTCTTAGTTGCATAGAAAAGAAGGATTTTGGAGGAGTTTGAAACCTATGTGTGTATGTGTAGAAAAGAACCAACATTCCTATCTTACGACCTCTCTTTGAAACATGTAACAGTAGGTGTGTTATTTTAGTTGCCTAGCAATCTAATAGTCACATGCAGTGCATGCGGGCACTTTGTGTTTGAAAACCAGCTTCTTTTGTGTGCACACAGATATTTGCTCTTAAGTACCTGACTGAAAATTGATGGGCTGATATTCTGCCTTAGTGGTTGGTGGTTTTTTTTAAACCTCAAGCAATGTAGCTGAAAAATTCCAGATGTCCAGTGCTGGGCTCCAGAGAGTGGTCTGACTGAATATTGGGGTTTATCTGGATAGCAGCAGTATTAAGCTCAGTCTCCAGATAGTTAACCAGGACTGCCTTTCAGATGGCTGCCTTTATCCGGATAACTTAGTCAAACAGTAGCTGAATAACCCCACTATCCGAATAACTACTGGCTCCAGCCAAGCTCTGCCTCAGACCGGGCCAGCATTATCTAGCTGTCAGAGGAAATACTCTGTGCGCTCGCTGGCTAGTACCATTGAATATCTTGCTGGCTAGCACGGATCCGGTTTCAGATGCTAACTGCATAAGTACGTTTGATGAGTGGCCCCTTACCCTTTAATGTCCAGGCTCAGGGCACACATATACTGGGTTCTAGAGGATGCCACCATCTGTGGCCATTAGACAAAGACTACAGCTAAGACAGGGAGAGTGAGTTATAACAGGGCAAACGTCTCAGGTAACTTTCAAATGAAGGGTCATCATGGCACTGTCTCACGGAAAAGGTTGGTTTTAATTGAGCTGGAAAGGAATGTTGGATCCAGCACAAAAACAAACACATTCTGGAGTTTATGCAGACACAGTCCCAAGGTCATATAGAAAGAATGAGGATGTGCTGTTAAATTAATTTCATGCAGTAACCATTATACCATTGGCAGCCTCATCAGATCCAGCTTCTCTGCAAATTAAAGGCACAGTACTTACAGGTAGGCAGGTTCAGTGCCAGGTGACTGGGAGATACCCTGATCCAGCAGGTGTAAGCAGGAGGCGGAGTATTCTGGAAAGGGGAGAGAGAGGGAAGATGGGGTGAAGGTTTAATTAATTACTGTGAACCTTAGAACAAAACTTCCAACAACAGCCAAGCTCAAAGATGTGTTGGTCTCCCCAAACCTGGAAGGTTTTCCAGTATGAATGGGAAAGTCCCAGTGAGCACCAATAGAGCTGAGGAAAGGAATTCCGAGAGCCCAATCAAAGCAGCTCTGCAGCCCCGACTTTCTAAAGCAGGGCGCAGAAGAGCAAGATTCCCGGGCGCTGCCTTTTAATACTCTAGGTCGGGATAGTAAAACATCTATCTGCCTGTAAACTGCATGGCTGTCAGACTGACAACACCAGGTCGGGACGAGGGAAGGTTTCCCTCTCTTTCAGGCTGGGGGTCCCATAACAGTCAGATTATTGGTCTGACATTTCTCACAGGTACTTGGCAGAATCAGATATAGTAGACAGATTCCATGCTGCCTACCCTCAAGTCTACCTTACTAATGGTTTATGAACTTTTTCTCAAGGAGCTTGTCCAAAACCTTTTTAAGCCCAGATACGCTAACTGCCTTTACCACATCCTCCAACACTAAATTCCAAAGTTTAATTATGAGTTGAGTCGAATTTTATTTTCTTGTTTGAAATGTACTATTTAGTAAGTTAATGGCATGTCCTCTTGTCTTCCTTCCCCTCTGTTCACTTTCCTTTCGCTCTTTGAGAGCTAAAAGCTGCTCTTATGCTGCTTGAGACACACTGCATACAGCACCTGAAAATGCAGCCCCTACCCTGTGGTGACCCTGGAAATGAGGACAACCTTGTGAAAGGTCACAGGAGGACCACGACACTGTCTCCTTATGGCAGCACAATGTAGCTCTGAACAGCAAGGGGCAGTGCTCCAGGCCACAGTTTACCACAAAAATAAATCTCTAAAGCATGTGGCTGTTAGCTAAGATGGCGGCGATAGCGTTTTCCTAACAAGATGCCTAAGCGGAAGGGCAGGCAGAAGGCTTCTCCCACGAAGTCTCAGCCTGCGATTACCTCAGGTCCTATGGATCGTTTTGTCCATCTTTCTGAGCAACAGATTGGGGAGATTCGAGTGGGCGCTGCAGCCCCAGTGGAGGTGAGCTCGGAGCTGCTTGCCCTGGAGGTAACTCTCTCCCCCGACGAACGGTACCCTCCGTCCCGGATTGCTGGTCCGGAGCCTCCTCTCGCGAGAGTAGGCGCGACTTCACCGGAGGATGTGGAAGCGGCATCTAAGGAGCGGGCCTCGCCTCAGGAAAAGCACGGTGGTCATCTTTTGCAACACGGGACTCTGGAGGGAGTGCAAAGAGGTGAAGAAGTAGCGGAGGTACAGGAGTCCTCTTCGGTGTTACCTGTGCTTAAGGGTTTTGCTTTGAAGCACCCGAAAGTTATTTCCTTGGATGTTATATGGGAAGCTTTATCTCGGTTATCCTCTGCTGTGACTCAACAAGTGGAACTGACTATTTCACGTTTGGAACACTTGGAAACCCTATCTGGTGGATTTCGTAGCGACCTGGCTGACATTCGTGAGAAGTTGGTAACTGGGGAGCAGAAAGTTGAACGGGTTTCTTTGCTCACTGACTCTATTATGAAAGATAATATGGCAATGAGAATGAAATTGGAGAATATTGAAAATGTTGTGCGAGCGTCAAACTTGCGCTTATTGAATTTTCCAATAGTGCCTGAAATCTCCCCTATAGAATTGTTTAAGAAGTATATGCACGAGATTTTGTTAGTGCCTACTGATTTAACTCCTCCAATTGTAAAAGCATATTTTTTGCCTGTGGGAAAAAAGGTAGACCAGAGAGCAGTGGGTTCAGTGGCAATGGAGGTGCTAGATGTTTTTGCCTTATTGCAATCACCAAGGGAAGAAAGTTTAAAGCTCTCTACTATGTTGGTCTCCTTTGCTATTCCATCAGATAGGGATTGGATACTGAAATTATACTTTAAGAGACGTTCCGTTATGTTTATGGGTAAAAAGATTGTGGTATTTCCAGATGTTTCTAGAGAGACGCAAAAGAGGCGCAGAGCTTTTTTACTTCTTAGGCCTGCTGTGCTTCAATTAGGTGCTTCCTTTATATTGAGGTTTCCTTGCAAATGTATCATTTACTTTAGACAGACTAAATATGTCTTTTTTCAACCAGAGGACTTGTCTTCTTTTGTTTCCTCTTCTGCAATAACAGCTTCTTCGCCTCTTGAGTAAGAGTTTGTCTTATAATAGGTTTTTGCTCACTATCGCTGCTTATATTTCCTTTTTATTTTTCTGATACATTGTCCAGGTTCGAGGTTTTTCGCCTGCCCTCATCCCTTTTTGTAGTGTTACTCCCCTTATATTGTGGGCTAACTCTACTCTTGTCGCAGTTTGTATTAATTTCTTGTTTTATAGATTGTTTCTTTGTTAAAATTTTTCTGTTTTACAAGTAGTAGCTTTTCTGTACAAGCTTGCTTGATTGTAATTGTAAAATTCATAAAAAAAAAAAAAAGCATGTGCCTACATCTGCCTTAAACAATCAAAGAACACTTAGTAGGCACATTTATAAATAATTTTTATGGACCATCAAAAACAGAAGCTGCAGTCACAGAAACCACGCGGGTTGCTCACCACAAATCCTCATCGGTACTTTTGTCTCCTCAGTGCATCTTTTTCAAATAAACATAATAGCAGAAAAACTGTAGCAGGAAAAACTGTACTTAAGATGCTTCTTAAGTCATCATTAGAAGCAGACAGTAAGGTTCAAAACATATCTGACATGCATTCACGTTTTATAAGACAATGCCATTTGCTTTCTGCATCAGGGACAACTCCTCAGCATGTCAAATTATCAGCGGAACTGCTTTTCTGAGGCGTTGTCCTTGATGCAGAAAGCAAATGGCATTGTCTTATAAAATGTGAATTCATGTCAGGAGATGTGTTTTGGAACTTACTGTCTGCTTCTAATGACGACTTAAGAGGCGACTTAAAATAAGTGCAGTTTTTCCTGCAGTTTTCCTGCTATTATGTTTATCTGAAAAAGATAAACTCAGTGAAAAAGGACCAATGAGGATTTGTGATGAGCAACCCATGTGATTTCTGTGACTGCAGCTCCCATTTCTGATAGGCGAGGCCTACTCGGACTGGAACTGGGACCCCTGTTCCAGTTCATTCTCCTATTCTTGGAAGCTATTATGGCCGGAATATTTTCACCTACCCTTTGGCGGAAGCATCTCATATTCAGAATCTGTGTTGTCACCCTTCTCTATGGATAAATTGTTGAAGTCAGCATTGAGGAACTCCTGAGAGCTGTTGCAAGAGAAAAAGAAGGGAATGCATGAGGTAGGTACTCAGGGCTGGCCATATGACTGGTGCATTTCTCTCCCCCCAAAACCACTGGGCACAACTGGAGGTAAGGTAGATCCTTGGGTGCTTGGAATCTGCACATCTAGAACAAGGGAAACAAAAGTGCTGAATTCACTGTAGCCCTGCCTGCATTCCTGGAGAGAAGCAGGATCCATCAGTTGGAAGTGGGGCCATGTTACCGATGTAGAGTTCCAAAGAATCACAAAACCACGGAAGTGCTCAGAGCATGTTCTGAAGGGGATCCATCTTCTGCGGAGGAAGTGGCTTCTATCCTTACTATCCCACACCAGCTGGAGGGGCTTATTCTTGAAAGAGACCACATGTGCGACAGGGCCACATTCCCAGCCAGAGCTGAAGCGAGAATGTGTCAAGTATTTAAAAAACAAAGGCAAAAGATACAGTGCATCTAGAGAACTGACAGAGACTGCTGGATTGGCAAAAAAAAAAAAAAAAAAAACAACAGAAGCCCCAGCAGGAGGGACTGAAAACACACCCACAATAATATGAAAACTTGGCCCATGATCAAGAAAGCGAGCAATGATCCATGGATGACAGAACAGGAAATGCAGAGCTAAGCAAAGCAGCAGACAGGGACATGTAAGGGCAAGACAAGAAACTTCAGTCAAAATGGCAAAACTAGAACAAAACTATTACTAACATGAGATCTGCACGGAACAGGTTCAAAACTGTGTATGAGCAGCAAGGGACACCCTCCAAATACAGTTTGGTAATATATCCAGGATCTGGAGACGAACATGCATTACTGCACTTATGAAACAGGGTAAAGGCCCTTCGGATAGTCACTTATTTTCTTGCTTTCCCACTGGTGCAACATTTGCAGGTCATTTTATCCCAGGATCCCTAAGTGAAAATCCCAGAAGATGCTGCTGTCAGCGCTCTCTGCCCGAAGTGTTTAAATATTATATGCATATTCAGTGCTGCTATCTGGACAGTGAGTGGCACTGGATATACATAAAGAGCAATGACTCCCACCCTCTATAGACGATGGTAATATTCAATCAGTTTCATTTAGGATAATCTTTTTGCTGTCCCTAAGTGAATCACATAACTACAGAGAGCAGCTGGATATCACTAACAATCTGTGCAGCTGGGCAGAATGTCCAAGCGCTGCCCTCGCTTTAGCCTGCTACTCTACAGATAGCGCCCAGGCAGCCTGCAAGACGTTTTAGCAGAACTATATAGAGAATGCTTCTGAAAATACATGCATAAGGCCCTGTAGGCTATAAAGAGAAGTGCTTTTGAATATTGCGCCATTCTGTTTTGTAATGCTGCTATAGATGCCTATGAATCTTAATAAGATAGGCTGTCGGGACCAGCCGCAATAGCCGCCATGAACTGATGCGCACATGTATACCCTTTGGTGTCCCTTTGTGTGTGTACTCTACATATCTATCTGCATATTTCAGAAAATGACCACTCTACCCCTGCTCTTCCCAAACTATACCCCTGGGAATGCACACACACTGGTCATGTTAAAAGCAGGTGCCCTCGTTCCATGAGACGATTTGTTACACACCGATATGGTCGAGCAGTTTTATGAGAGCCCTCTCATGAATGTGAGGTATGTTTTATATAAGCACCCCCTTTCTAAGCAGCTCACCCTGAGTCACCTCTCATCTGCATTCATTTTGGAATAAAATAAATATTTCAGTGAAACAGGTGCCTTTCATTTAATTTCAAAACAAAACAAAGAAGATCTGGGGGGGGGGAGGGGTGTCACCTTGTTTCATTGTATTTTTAGTGCACCTTATTTGCAAATAAGGTGCAACCCTCCCTCCCCCCCCCCCCAAGACTTCATAAAATCAAAAACAAATTCAGAAAACTCCTCAAAACGACATGAAAAAGGGCTAGTGTGCGCATCCCTACCGATGAGTGGAAAGAAATCTGACTTTGGTGAACGAAGACGAGAGAAGAGCTTGAATGAAATGTGTTACCTGAAGGACATGGAGCTCTCTAGGGAAATTCTGGAAGAAGGCAGGACCGCGCAGGAATTCAAGCTGTCCTGCAGCTCACCATTCTTGTGGTTACTGAGGTCTTGCCACGACTGCAAAACAAGATATCATGAGTCTGCTTGGTGCAAGCGCATTTCTGTGCTAAGAGACAGGAAAAGGATGAAGGGCAGACAGAGGATGTTACTGCTACCAAGGGATTAGGTCATTCTGTCCGCTTCCACTTGGTGAGAACAGAAAGGGACATGAAAAGAGGGGAAGAAACTCAAAAGGAAGAAAGCAATGAACCTCGTGCATGTTCAAGGAGCTGCAGTCGATGTCTTCTCTGGGGCAGATGGCATCCATCCTCACCAGCCTCTGGTGCCCGCTTCCTGGAGTTGGACTGCTCAGCCGTTCCTCACGTTTCTGTCCACCAGCAGGAGATGAGAGAAAAGATTTCTTGTGAGCGGTTATCCTTTGCAGGGACTCGGTGTAAAGCACTGCTGGGTAGCTGCCCTTTGTCAGAAGATGTAAAATACTCCTGCTTTATTTACAGCGTGCCCCTCTTCCATCTACCAGCCCACAGTTAGGCGGAGGAGCCATTAAAAACTGGGCAGGTAGAGCAGGGGATGGGTTACAGGAGATCCAGTGAGGGTGAGACAAAGTTGAACAGACTTATGCAATCACTCAGCTGGGGAGGTTGGGAGAGAAAGCCAATGGGGGTGGGTCATAATAAATGTCAGACCCTTTAAAGAGAAAGCATGTAAATACCAACTAATATTAGTCTTGATGTCACTTTTGGAAGCATCTGCGGTGTCCGGTGTCTTACCATTCTGGGATCCAGCTTGCCTTCTAGAGTCCTGACCTCCTGCCGGAGCTCAAATATTTCATCTTTCAGTTCCAGGATCTGCCGGCGTAAGGAGTCCTTCTCTGCCAGGTTCTCTGAGATCTGCGCCTGGGCCAGGTCCCGGGCTTCATAGGCCTGGGAAGAACAAAGATTCCTAAAGACTGGTAGCGAGGAACTTCCAGAGCAAGAGGTGTCTCTGAGCAGATTCATTCATTTTCCATCTGCTTGGTGTAGACTTTCTATGGTAACCTCTGTCTTCACTGCCTGCAGATAGTGCATCATTCTAAGTGCAAGAGCGTGCAGCCCAGAGACAGAACCTGTTCTGTGATCTTTAAATCCCTCTTTCTAGTTTTCATGTGCAAGTCACTGTACAAGGCTTCAAATGAGTTCTCAGATCAACGCCATTTCTCTTCCTACCTGATCTCTCTCCCTTTTAAGATCTGCCACCTGGATCAAGAAGTCTCCAAGTTTCACTCGGTACATCTCACAGTCCATCTTCACCTTCTGATACTCTACCAAGATCGTCTCTTTCTCTTCGAGATACTGAAAAGACCAAGAGGAAAGAAACAGAGAGAAATGAGGGAAGCAGGTGGCTTAGCAAACCCACAGGAGCGGCTGCACACACTGAAGGGCACTGTGCCATGGCAGGGTGGCATCAACTTGCTCCCAAGAGGATTTCCCAAGCTTTCAGCTGGATCTTCTCGACGGAGGGGAGACAAATGGAAAGCTGTCATACAGAACTTTCACCTTTGGATTAGAAGTAGATGTATTGATGTTAGGGCCTTATTCCCAGAGATCAGCAGAACCCCAAAACTGCAGCAAGTAGGGCAAGAGGCAAATGTTTTTGAGAACTGTGTACCCTTGAAGGATATGACACACTTAACCTGCTCTGGGCCAGACACCAGGCAATTTTACATTCACTTATATTGATGGGAACCAAAATTGCTGTGTCAGTGTTGTTGGGAAGGGGAAGGGGGCGGGCAGGAAAAGACAAAACTCACCTGCTTTTTTTGCTTCTCAGCTGTCTCCGCTCTGCCTCGCAGAGAGTTGATGCGGATCATTAGCTCCAGTTTTCCTGCTTCGGTCTTGTCCATGTTTTGTGTGTCAGCATCTTTCTCAACTTGCTACAAGAGCAAAAGGGAACAGTCAGCACAGAGAACGTGGAGAGGATTACAGGGCAGTTATGGGATGACTGGGACTGTATATATCGCAACAGAGAGGGACTGGAGGGGCCGCGGGCCTGTGAAATGCTGCAGTTACCAGGCTTTGTTTTCCCTGCTCTTCCAGAGACTGGTGCAGTCTCTCATTATCCTGCTGGAGACGGAGCAGTTGGTCTTCTTTGGGCAGTAGGTCATTTCTGAGCCTTATGGACCGCTGCATTTCACAGTAGGAGTCCATCTGTGCTCGTTGCAGCTGTTCCCTCACACTGTAAATCTGCCCAAAATGAGAGAGAGACAGAATGGTTAGCAGTACCAGGACACCCTGTGGACACTGGGCAGAAAGCTGCACTGATTCCACTACTAAGAAGTAAAGCAAATTATTTCCACTAACACTTATTCTACCTCAGGGCCTTTATTTAAGAAAAGGAGGTGGAGAGTGGGCTAAAAATGTACTAGATCCTTATCAAACCGGTGACTGCAATGATTAAAGCACTGCACAGAAATAGGACTTGGCAATGGGAGTTGGGTTTGAATTCAGTTGTTGACATTTAATTTTTATTTAGCTCATTCCTTTTCAGTAGCAACTCAAGGTGTGCTAAGTTCAGGTACGGCAGGTCTTTTACTGTCCTGGAAGGCTTACGATCTGTTTGTAACTGAAGCAATGGAGGGTTGAGTGACTTACCCAAGATCACAAGGGGCAGCAGTGGAATTTGAACCCTGGCTTCACTGGTTCTTAGCAATTAGGCTACTCCTGCATGCCGCCTCCTGATTGTAATTTCCTCAAAGGAAGTTATAGTCAGATCCCATAGGAATTCCCCTTCCCCAGAGGGCTTACAATATAATCTAGGTCCGTACAGTATCTGGGGCAAAATTAATGTCTAAGTGCATCAGTGGAATATTGGGGATTTGGATCTCAGCTTCCCTGGTTTTCAACTTGCGACTCTAATGCAGAGGTTCCTTCTCCTCTCGTCCACTTTCACAGAGGAAAACACGTTTTGGTTATAAGAAAGCAGATTCTTAGCAATATCTGTGTGGTCACTTTCCAGAATGTCGGAGGTCTAATGATGGCTCAAAGTCTTATCAGGGCAGCCCCAGGGTTGTGAGCACCTTAGACAAACCTTCAGCCTTACATCCCCCCTTAAGATTTTGATAATGAAACTCAACAATCATGATCATCTGAATACCACCCCCTCCCCCCACACACAGCAATCTTATCAACGTGCATAAGTGGGCATCATGCTTTCACTGTACATATTAAACTCTGCTGTGCACTCGTATGCATCTGTATGCCTGTTCTTCCTATAGGTAAAAGAGTGTGCTTGTGGTTCTTTGAGATGTCTGGCTGTCAGGACCTATTGTTTTATTTTGACTGTTGCTGCTCTTTGCTGCTGCGCAGAAGCTGCTGCCCTGGGTGACTGCCTAATCTTGCCTAATGGTTGGACCAGCTCTGAGTCTTAGAAACATGATGGTAGAAAAAGACCCTATGGACTATCTAGTCTGCCCTTCCATATCAACTACTATAGCCCCTTTTTTCCTTATCCATATACAGCACCAAAGACTAAATTTCAGAGTAGTTTCTCACTCCTTGCTGCTGGTACCTTTTCTTGCAGCTCCTGGCACCTGGTGATAGCCAGGTCCTTGTCCTGCAGAGCACTGGTGTAGCGCATGGACAGATCGTATTTCTCGTCCTTCAGCTTCAGCACCTCATGGTAGTGGACACTGCAGTCCCTCCTCAGGCTGTGCAGCTCCTCCTCCACATCATTCAGAGACTTGTTCTTGGCCTCCAGTAGGGTGATTTTCTCTTTCATCTTCCGACACTGCTGGAGCAGGCTTGCCTTCTGACACTTCTCCTGCAATACCTCATTCTGCAGGCTACCCACTGCCTTCGCCAAGCATTCTGTCAACTTCGAGGTTTCGATCAAGCCTGGACAAGTGCATAGAGGAGAGAAACATTTTTCTTGGTCCTCTGTATTTAGTACCATATAATCCCACTCAAAACATCTTACTCTGTACGGTGCTCTCAGAAAGAAGCCTGGGTGGATCCGATCTGAAATCTGAAAAGAGTGAAATCACTTACCACTGAAGCTGTTGAGATCCAAGGATGGCTCCTTGCCAGTTATCAATGTGTAGAGTTCAGGTTTGTGAAGTTTTAGACTTTCCAGAAAAGCAATGGCCCCATTCTTCCCACGGGTGTTCAAACGATCCAGCAAGAATCCTTCAAAATAAGGAAACATGGTATCAAGGTTTCTGCACATCGACATTGGCATATTTATTTATTTTTATTTATTTAATTTTCTTATATACCGCGCTATTTGTCATCAGTGCGGTTTACATTGAAACAATACAATTGGTCAGATATAACAGACCTATTACAAGTAACAGGAAAATTAACATGGAAGAAGTAAACAGGGAAATCATTTATATTTCTAGAAAATACATGTTGGAGATATATAAAATCTATACAGTTAGGGTAGGTATGAGGTTAAAAGGATGGGGGAGGGGAAGGGGTGTTTAGGTGTTTGAAGTGTGCGATGAAAAGGTGGTGTTTAAGGGCTTTTTTGAAATGTTTGATGTCTTTAATTGCTCTGATATTGGGAGGGAGTTTGTTCCAACATCTAGGAGCATAATTTGAAAAAACCCTATTGATGGATGATTGATTAGCTTTTAAGGAAACTTTTGGTATAAGTAGTGTGTCACCTCTTGGATCCCAGTGAGTGGTTAGAAAATGGGGACTGAGAGCCAGGAAGCCATCGGATGAAACTGCAGGTCAGCCACTGACTCTTTGACCTTGAACAAATCCCTTCACTTGTATCTGAACTGTAATGATACTTAGGTATCATCATAGACCAAGCACTCACACTGGAACAGCAAATCAAAAAAACTGCCGCAACAATATTCCACAAGGCTAAAACAGTGCAGTGCCTCAAACCTCTCCTCGAACAACAAGACTTCAGAACAGTGATGCAAGCCATGACACTCCCCCACCTGGACTACTGCAATATAATCTACCATGGACTCCCGGCCACCCATACAAATCCACTCCGGACTGCCTTAAACACCACAGCAAGAATTATCCAGACCACAAAAAGACAAGACCACATCACCCCAATACTGAGAGAGCTACACATACTCCCTCTAGAAGCACGAGTCAAGTACAAATCCGCCCTACTCACCCACAAAGCTCTCTACCAAACTCAAACATCCCAGATCCGCACAGATACTAGCCCGACCAACCCACAACGAAAAAACCAGACAAACCACCAACAACTCCCTCACCATCCCACACAAGAGGACGAAATGCAACCAACGAACCTGCAACAGAGCCTTTGAACTATATGCACCATCCATCTGGAACTCTCTACCGAATCACATCAGAAACACAAAGACCCCCTATCCTTCAGGAAACAACTAAAAACCACACTATTCCAGGAATTCCTCGGATCTGAAACAAACCACCACAAATGAGACTGTAGCTCAAATGTCTATGTCTACGTCTATGTCCCAAACACTTGCTAAAATCATTAATGTCGGCCGCCTGGTGACAGCCCAGACCCTTATAATTGATTATTGTCCCCCCCCCCTCTCGTTCAATGTTCCACCGCTTTGACCCGGTGAAAAGCGGGATATAAATGCAGCTAAATAAAATAAATAAATAAATAAAATAAATGAAAGACTAATGGAACAGGAGTAGTGGGAGATAGTATATCCTGTATTGAACTATTTGTTTTAATCTTTAGATTGCCTTTGGGTAAAACAGGTGGTCTATATATCTTTATGAAAGAAAGAATTGGTATTAGTACTTTGGTATTAGCAGTAGTATTATTATTAGTAGTACTAGTAATCACAGCAGGAGTATTAGTGTAGTAGTGGCTACAGTAGTAGTATCAGTAAAGGTAGAAGCAGCAGCAGCAGCTTTATTAGTAGTATGATTATAGTTAGAAGAACAGCAGTTGTACTAGTTGTAGTATCAGTAAAGGTAGAAGCAGCAGCAGCAGCAGTTTTATTAGTAGTATGATTATAGTTAGAAGAACAGCAGTTGTACTAGTAGTATCAGTAAAGGTAGAAGCAGCAGCAGCAGCAGTTTTATTAGTAGTATGATTATAGTTAGAAGAACAGCAGTTGTACTAGTTGTAGTATCAGTAAAGGTAGAAGCAGCAGCAGCAGCAGTTTTATTAGTAGTATGATTATAGTTAGAAGAACAGCAGTTGTACTAGTAGTATCAGTAAAGGTAGAAGCAGCAGCAGCAGCAGTTTTATTAGTAGTATGATTATAGTTAGAAGAACAGCAGTTGTACTAGTTGTAGTATCAGTAAAGGTAGAAGCAGCAGCAGCAGCAGTTTTATTAGTAGTATGATTATAGTTAGAAGAACAGCAGTTGTACTAGTAGTATCAGTAAAGGTAGGAGCAGCAGCAGCAGCAGCAGTTTTATTAGTAGTATGATTATAGTTAGAAGAACAGCAGTTGTACTAGTTGTAGTATCAGTAAAGGTAGCAGCAGCAGCAGCAGTTTTATTAGTAGTATGATTATAGTTAGAAGAACAGCAGTTGTGCTAGTTGTAGTATCAGTAAAGGTAGAAGCAGCAGCAGCAGCAGTTTTATTAGTAGTATGATTATAGTTAGAAGAACAGCAGTTGTACTAGTTGTAGTATCAGTAAAGGTAGAAGCAGCAGCAGCAGTTTTATTAGTAGTATGATTATAGTTAGAAGAACAGCAGTTGTACTAGTTGTAGTATCAGTAAAGGTAGAAGCAACAGCAGCAGCAGCTTTATTAGTAGTATGATTATAGTTAGAAGAACAGCAGTTATACTAGTTGTAGTATTAGTAGGAGCAGCAGCAGTTTTATTAGTAGTATGATTATAGTTAGAAGAACAGCAGTTGTACTAGTTGTAGTATTAGTAGGAGCAGCAGCTGGAGCACCAGTAGAAGCAGATACTATTAGCTGTAACTATAACAATTATTAGCCAAATACACCTCAGAAATCCACTGCTCATCATTGAAAGGAGCTGCATGGAATGGATCTGTTCTTTAGGATCTACCAGGTATTTCCGAGTCACTTGGCTTTGCCCCTGTTGGATACCTGGAGGGTAATTTTGTAAGCCCCTGTGTAGACAATGTGCATCCCCATATGTGTGTAACTGCCCTATTTTATAAAGTGATGAACACATGTGTCTCGCTTTATAAAGCAGCTATGCGCCATACTCTAGGTGTATCGGCTCTGCCTGATCTAGAGCAGGCATAGCTGATGGTGCATATGACATAGTATTCTATAATTTATTTATTTATTTAGACATATTTGTATACCACCTTATCCTACAATCAAAGCGGTTACATCACAATCACAATTGGGTAACATTTAACATGTGGGTGCTTTACAACATTTAACATGAGGGTATTTAACAACATTAAGACAACACAATATGAGGTCTACATTTATCATGATGGTGTTGTAAGTCTAACTGTGTTGGTTAAGTATTGAGCTTGCAGTGGAGCTTATGTTGCAATCCCGCTCGGGTGGGGGCTGTTGTGTATCTGCTCGTACGTTTCTGTGAAGAGCAGGGTTTTAAGGGCCTTGCGGAAGTCTGTGATGTCTTCTAATTCCCTTAGGTATGCATGTGCATCCATCGAGGCCATGCCCATGATCCATTCACACTGTGCCCTGTGCATGCCCCAACCCTGGATCAGCGTGCAGCGCACTAACAAGTATGCTTATGGAATCCCAACCAGCTAAAGTGCATGCAGACGTGATTATGCATGCACACCCGTCTGAGAAAATATGGTGCTCATAAGGGCCTCAGATCTTTCCATGGCTTCCTTATAAAATCTCTTCCATAATGCTGGGCTTGGTAGACCTTTGGCCTGTCAGAGCATGACACAGCTAATGTTCTTACTACGTGCAGCAGCACCCAAAAGGCAGGCAGAGCTCCAGTCTCAATGCGTGGATGAGACGATGGTGCAAGGGAGAGGGTTTTGAATTTGTTAGCAACTGGGCAACATTCTATGGAAGGGATGGGGCTTTTCCTAAAAAGATGGGCTCCACCTTAATTGGAATGGAACCAGGAGATAGAGCAACTTTTAAAGTAGATAATAGGGAAAAGCCAACAGTTGCTCAAGAGCACATGGTTCAGAACAATGTATCCTTGAAGGATACTAGCAAAAGAGAGAATTTAGGGCATCCTAACAGAGGGGTTCCAATAAAGATAAAAGTACCAGATGCCCTTAAGTATAAACAGACAGAGCTGAAGGATTCCAAATTACCCCTATCAACTGATAACCAAATTAATATGAATAAAATACAACCTCTAAAATGCCTGTATGCAAATGCTAGAAGTCTGAAAAGTAAGATGGGAGAGTTAGAATATCTAGCACTAAATGAGAGGTTGGATATGATTAGTATCTCAGAGACCTGGTAGAAGGAGGACAACCAATGGGATACTGTGAAATCTGGGTACAAACTATATTGCAATGATAGAGTAGACCAAATTGGTGGAGGAGTTGCACTCTGTGTTAGAGAGGGCATTGAGTCACACAGAATTAAAGTATTGCAGGAAACAAAATACACTGTAGAATCTCTATGGATAGAAATCCCATGTAAAAGGGGGAAGGGGATGGCAGTGGGGGTGTACTACCGACCGCCTGGCCAGAATGAACAAATGGATGATGAAATGCTCAAAGGAATCAGGAAGCTAACAAAAGTTACAACATAGTAATAATAATGGGTGATTTCAATTACCCCAGTGTCGACTGGGTCAGTGTCACAGCAGGAAATGCTAGGGAGATAAAGTTTCTAGATGAAATAAATGACTGCTTCTTGGAGCAGCTGGTTCATGAACTAACGAGAGGGGAAGCTATTTTGGACCTAGTCCTTATTTATTTATTATTTATTATTTATTTATTAACATTTTTTATATACCACACTATTCGTTATCAGCGCGGTTTACATGGAACAAGAAACCTCAGACAAGTTACATTTATCTGGTCATTACAGTTAACAGGAAAATCAACTTGGATAACAGGAGCAACTATTTACAAAACAACTATTTACATAACAGTGTCATAGTATCTGAAAAGCGTACTGTTAATCTGGTGAAGTAGTGTAATGTGCTGTTGAGACAGGAAAGTTTATGTGGTTGGAATGTAGTTATTGATATTTGGGTGTGATTGTGTTTCTTTGTTCCCTGGGAAGTATTTGAGGAAAAGGTGATGTTTCAGGGCCTTCCTGAACTGGCTGAGATCAGAGATGGCCCTAATGTGTGATGGAAGGGTGTTCCAAAGTTTTGGGGCACATAGACTGAAGGCTCTGCTCGATGTTGTAGAGTTGTATCTTATGACTTCCTTTGGTACGATTAGCATATTTAGTCCTTAGTGGAACATGGGATCTGGTGCAAGAGATAAGGGTGTTGGGGCTACTTGGCAATAGTGATCATAGCATGATCGCATTAGATTTAATAAATGGAGGAAGGATGGCAAGGAAATCCACAATACTACTGTTTAACTTTCAAAAGGGAGACTATGATAAAATGTGAAAATAGCTAAGAAAAAACTAAAATGAGGAGCTGCAAAAGTTAAAGATTTGCATCAAGCATTGATGTTGTTTAAAAATACTATCTTGGAAGCCCATACTAGATGTTTTCTATGCTTTAAAAGTTGAAGGAAGGCCAAAAAACTGCCAGCATTTTTTAAAGGTGAGGTTAGAGAGGCTGTTATAGCCAAAAAAGCATATTTCAGGACATGGAAAAAGGAGCTAAATGACAAAAATGGGAAACAGCATATGCAATGGCAAGTTAGATGCAAGGCATTGATAAGGCAGACAAAGAGAGAATTTGAAAAAAAAGCTTGTAGTAGAAGCAAAAATGCATAATAAAACCTTTTTCAAGAACATTCATAGCAAAAAAACTATGAGAGAGTCATTTGGACCATTAGATGATACATGGGTAAAAGGAGTTCTAAGGGAGGACAAGGCTGTAGCAGAGAGAGTGAATGAATTCTTTGCTTTGGTCTTTAATGAAGAAGATGTAGGGAGGTTACCCATGCCTGAAATGGTATTTAAAGGTGATGTATCAGAACAATTGAAAGAAATATCGATAAACCAGAAAGATGTATTACAACTATTTGATAAACTGAAGAGAAGCAAATCACCGGAACAAGATGGTATACATCCAAGGGTATTCAAAGAACTGAAATACGAGATTGCAGACCTGCTATTAGTAATCTGTGAACTTTCATTAAAATCATCTGTAATACCTGAAGATTGGAGGATCGCCAATGTAACGCCAATTTTTAAAAAGGGTTCCAGGGGTGATCCGGGAAACTACAGACCGGTGAGCCTGACGTCAGTATCGGGAAAAATGGTAGAAACCATCATAAAGAATAAAATTACTCAGCATGTAGATAGTCACGACCTAATGGGAGACAGCCAACATGGCTTTAGACAAGGAAGATCTTGTCTTACTAATCTGTTATGTTTTTTTGAAGGAGTGAATAAACAGGTGGACAAAGGTGAGTCGGTTGATATTGTGTATCTGGACTTTCAGAAAGCCTTTGACAAGGTCCCTCATCAGAGACTTTTGGCAAAACTAAAGAGTCATGGGATAGGAGGCAGTGTACTATTGTGGATCAGGAACTGGTTAAAAGATAGAAAGCAGAGGGTAGGGCTAAATGGCCAATTTTCCCAAAGGAGAAAGGTGAATAGTGGTGTACCCCAGGGATCTGTGCTGGGTCCACTGCTTTTTGACATATTCATAAATGACCTGGAAAAGGGAATAATGAGTGAGGTTATCAAATTTGCAGATGACACAAAACTATTTAAAGTTGTTAAAACCCAAGAGGATTGTGGAAAATTGCAAGAGGATCTTGATAAATTAGAAGACTGGGCATCAAAATGGCAGATGAAATTTAATGTGGACAAGTGTAAAGTTATGCACCTAGGGAAGAACAACCCAAACTATGGTTACACGATGCAAGGTTCCACATTAGGAACCTCCACCCAGGAAAAAGATTTAGGCGTCATTGTGGATAACGTATTAAAACCCTCGGCCCAGTGTGCAGCGGCAGCCAAGAGAGCAAATAGAATGCTAGGAATCATAAGGAAAGGAATGGAAAATAAAACAAAAGATATTATAATGCCTCTATATCGTTCCATGGTGAGACCGCACCTTGAATATTGTGTGCAATTCTGGTCGCCGTATCTTAAAAAAGATATAGCGTTATTAGAAAAGGTTCAGAGAAGAGCCACCAAAATGGTAAAGGGGGTGGAAAGATACTCCTATGTAGAAAGGCTAAAAAGGTTAGGGCTCTTTAACCTGGAAAAGAGACGGCTGAGGGGCGATATGATAGAAGTCTATAAATTAATGAATGGAGTAGAACGGGTAAACGTAGATCGATTGTTTACATTATCAGAATATAGAAAGATTAGGGGACATGCAATGAAGCTACAGGGTAAACTATTTAAGACTAATAAAAGAAAATATTTTTCTCTGAGCGTGTAGTCAAACTCTGGAATTTGTTACCGGAGGATGTAGTAAAGGCTGTTAGTGTAGCTGGGTTTAAAAAAGGTTTGGACAGGTTCCTGGAGGAAAGGTCCATAAACCATTATTAAGAAGGGACCCAGGATATCAATGCTTGACTCAGTACAAGCATTGTGGAACCTGTGTCTTTTGGGGAAACTGCTAGGTATGTATGACCTAGATTGGCCACTGTTGGAAACAGGATACTGGGCTTGATGGACCTTGGTCTGAGCCAGTATGGCATATCTTATGTTCTTATGACCTACTATTTGTAATCTGTGAAGTATCATTAAATCATCTATCATACTTGAAGCCTGGAGAATGACCAATGTAATGTCATTTTTTTAAAGTAGGATTCCATGGGTGATCCAGGAAACTACAAACCGATGAGCCTGACATCAGTACTGGGAGAAATAGTAGAAACCATTATAAAGAATAAAATCAATGAATATGTAGATAGTCATGGGTTAATGGAGAAAGCCAACATGGCTTTAGCCAAGGAAGGTCTTCTCTTATTAATCTATTATATTTTTTTGAATGTGTGAATAAACAGGTAGACCAAGGTGAGCTGGTTGATATAGTGAATCTTGATTTTCAGAAAGCCTTTGACAAGGTCTCTCATGAGATTTCTGACAAAGTTAAAAAGTCATGGGATAGGAGGCAGTCTATTATTGTGGATCAGGAACTGGTTAAAAAATAGAAAGCAGAAAGTAAGGTTAAATGGCTAATTTTCTCAATGGAGAAAGGGGAATAGTGGTGTACCCCAGGGATCTGTGCTGGGCCCGCTGCTTTTTAACATCCTTATAAATGACCCAAAAATGGGAATAATGAGTGAGGTGATCAAATTTGCAGATGACACAAAATTACTCAAAGTTGGTAAAACCCAAGAAAATTATGAAAAATTGCAAGAGGACCTTGATAAATTGTAATACTGGACGTCCAAATGGCAGTTGAAATTTAATGTGGACAAGTGCAAAGTTATGCACCTAGGAAAGAATGACCTAAATTATGGTTACACGATGCAAGTTCCTTATTAGGAACCAGCACCTGGGTAAAAGATTTAGGCATCATCGTGGATAATACATTGAAACCCTCTATCCAGTGTGCAGCAGTGGGCAAGAAAGCAAACAGAGTGCTAGGAATCATAAGGAAATGAATAGAGAATAAAACAAAGGATACTATAATGCCTCTGTATCATTTCATGGTGTGACTGCACTTGAATATTGTGTGTAATTTTGGTCGCTGCATCTTAAAAAGGATATAGCAGAATTAGAAAAGGTACAGAGAAGAGCCACCAAAATGGTAAAGGGGATGGAAGGATACCCCTATGAGGAGAGGCTTAAAAGGTTAGGACTCTTCAACCTGGAAAAGGGACGGCTGAGGGGAGATATGATAGAGGTCTATAAATTAATGAATGGAGTAGAACGGGTAAATGTAGATAGGTTGTTTACTCCTTCAAAAAGTAGAAAGACTAGGGGACATGCAATGAAGTTACAATGTAACCCATTTAAGACTAATAAGAGAAAATATTTTTTCACTCAATGCATAATGAAACTTTGGAATTTGTTACCGAGGATGTCTTAAAAACTGCTAGCGTAGCTGGGTTTAAAACAGAGTTGGACAAGTTCCTGGAGGAAAAGTCCATAAACCATTATTAATGAGGAACCGGGAAATCCACTGCTTACCCCAGGACAAGTATTGTGGAGCCTGTGTATCTTTTTGGGAACCTCCAAACAAAAACAGCACTACACATTCGCGAGAGAAACACAACCAACAGGCTAGAGTGAAGTATGAACTCAAAAGACTTTTTATTTATTGACCCCTTGGGGACTGCGAGTGGCCACCTGACACGGCTGTGTTTCAGCACTGCCTTCATCAGGGCATTAGCCTATAAACATAAATCAAAATCATATTAAAAAATCATATCATAAAACATATAAAAACATATTCATAAATACTTTAAAATACTATTAAAAATCCTCACTTGGTTTTCAGCTTGTCATGCTGTGAGAGCTTGTGTGCATCAGTGATGCTGAGAGCTAAGCTATTTAGCTATTAGCAGGGTCTCCCAAGATAGACAGAACTCAACTGAAATGCCAGACTAAGACAATCTATCCATTTGAGCAGCAGCAGAATGGGACGGTGTTGTAAGCGGAGGATCATATTTCTGTGACAAATGCAACAACACTGGAATTAACTGTGTGGAAGAAAGGCTTTCCAAATCTACTTCTGTATCTTGCCTTGAAAATCCAATGGATAGTCACAAAACAAATTGCCCTATAATGTTGGAAGATGAGACCCCCAGGTTGGAAGGCGCTCAAATGGCTACTGGGAATAAACTGAAGACTTCTCAGAGTAAAGCCAGCATTTATGAAGTGGTTAGATCTGCTGATGTAGCTGCACATGAAAAGAGAGTCAGAAGTTGCAAAGATATCTTACATATTGGGACATGGGACATACGAAGCATGAACTAAGGGAAGTTGGCGGTTACATACTGGGACATGGAACATACGAAGCATGAACTAAGGGAAGTTGGAGGTGGTCAATAATGAAATGGAACATGTACAGCTCGATCTTTTGGATGTTGGTGAACTGAGATGGACTGGCTTTGGGCACTTTGCATCTGATGATCATATGGTTTACTATGCTGGTAATGAAAGACAAAGAAGAAATGGTGTTGCATTTATAGTTAAGAAGAAACTTGAAAAAACTATAATGAAATACAATGCAGTCAGTCAACACTCAATTTCTATTTGTCTATGAGGAAAGCCCATCAACACAACTATAATTCAGGTATACGCCATAAGCAACAGCTGCAGAAGAGGAAGACGTTGATGAGTTTTATGAGCAAGTACAAGCTGAAATTGACAGAACATGCAAACAGGATATCCTGATAGTCATGGGTGACTGGAACGCCGAAGTTGGCGAGAAAGAAGAAGGCAAAGTGTTTGGAAAATATGGACTTGGCAACAGAAACAAAGCTGGAAAAAGACTGATAGACCAATGATCTATTCATCTCAAACACCTTCCAGCAACACAAGCACTGACTGTACATATGGACTTCACCCAATGGATTGTGCAGAAATCAAATTAACTATATCTGTGGAAGACAATGATAGAAAAGCTTGATAACATCAACAAAGACAAAACCTAGAGCTGACTGTGGTACAGATCACCAACTACTAGTATGCAAACTCAAGCTAAAGTTGAAAAAGAGCAAGCCATTAATGAATGTAGCAAAATATGACCTTGAGAATATACTACTGGAATTTAAGAACTGCCAGAGAAATTGATTTGCTTCTTTGGATACAAATGACAGAGTTCCAGAAGAGCTATGGGATGACATAAAGAAGGTTTTGTTGGAAGAAAGTGATAAGTCTCTACATAAGGTGAAAAAGCAAAAACGGCCAAAATGGTTGACTGAAGAAACTGAAAATTGTCCAGAAACACAGAGAAGCTAAAGCCAGAGGAGAAAGAGAGGCAATCTCAGAACTCAACAGAGATTTCCAATGTGCAGCAAGACAAGACAAAGAAAAGTACTATAATGACACATGCAGGGAAATAGAATCAGAAGCTATTAGAGGAAGAAGAAGATTGCCTTTTCTAAAGCTTTGAGAGTTAAAAAAAAAATTCCAGCCTCGAATTGGAATGCTACAAGATGCTCAAGGATTCATGTTGTATGATGCTGAGAAAATCAAGAAAAGGTGGAAAGAATATACAGAGTCATTATACCATAAAGATCAAGTGGATCAACAGCCGTTTCAACTTATACCTTATGATCAGGAACCATTGGTGATGAAAGAAGTCAAAGCAGCATTGAAAGCCTTATCAAAGAACAAAGCACTGGCCATTGATGCCATTACCACTGAAGTATTACAGCAATCGGATGAAACTGTTACCATACTTAAAAGGCTCTGCCAGGAAATTTGGAAGACAAATTCATGGCCAACTGACTGGAAAAGATCTGTGTTTATGTTTATGTTTATGTTTATTGATTTAATATACCACTCTACAAAAATATATCAGAGCGGTTTACATTGTACAAAAAACAAAGAAATCATAAGGTGAAAAAAGAAAAGGAAGTTACAATATTAACAGGAAAGCAAACCAGGCAGAATCAAACGACAGGACAAGAGGGGAAAAGAGGGGAAGTTGGAAAAGAAGGGGTGAGGGCTACACAGAAGGGTCAGGGAGATCGAAAGCAAGGGCAAAGAGATGGGTTTTGAGCTTGTTCTTGAAGATAGTATGTGTCTGTTCAAGTCGGATGGAGGAGGGGAGAGAGTTCCATAGGGCGGGGCCAAGGAAAAAGAAAGCGGAGGAACGAATGGATTGAAGGTGAGCCTGGGCAGGTGAAGGGAGATGAAGGCGGTTGAGATGGAAGGACCGCAGGGAACGAGAGGAGGTATGAAAATGGACAAGGTCAGCGAGATACTGAGGGGAATGGTAGTAGAGGACACGATGCAAGATGGTCAGAACTTTGAAGTGAATACGGGACTTGACAGGAAGCCAATGGAGGTGGATGAGCAAAGGTGTAACATGATCACGGGGGGAGGAGTGGAAAATGAGACGGGCAGCGGTGTTTTGGATGCGTTGAAGGTGGTGAAGTTGAGTGGCAGGGAGACCAGCTAGAACAGAGTTACAGAAATCAACGCGAGACATGACCAGAGAAAGAAGAAGGGTGGTGAGTGCTTGTGGAGTGAGAAAGGGCCTGATGGCGCGAATCTGGCGGAGGAAAAAGAAAGAGGATTTTGACACGTGAGCGATGTGATCGCGGAAGGAGAGATGGGAGTCAAAGAAGACACCCAGGTAACGGAAGGAGGAGACCAATGGAACTGGGGAGCCGGAAAAAGAAGGGGCAATCTGGGGAGAAGTGTCACTGCGAGAGAACCAGATGGCAAGAGTTTTAGTGAGGTTAAGGTGAAGACAGTGCGTAGTGAGCCAGTTGGCAACAGCGGTGAGGCAGGTGTTCAGAGGAGAGAGGTCGGGAGAGTGAGGAGAGGTGTGATGGAGAAGAACCAAGTCATCGGCATAGTAGTATGCGGAGATCCTGTGCTGTTGTACAAGAAGGGCTAGGGGGGTGAGAAAAATGTTGAATAGGAGGGGGGCCAGAACAGATCCCTGAGGAACACCACAGGGGAGAGGAATGGACTCAGAGGGAGAGGAGGAGGGAGATGAAGGAAGAACGGAATAGGACCTGGAGGAAAGGAAAGAGTGAAACCAATGGAGGACGGTGCTACAGAGGCCCGTTTCCCGAAGTCGAACCAGAAGGAGGGAGTGATCGACAAGGTCGAAGGCAGCAGAAAGATCGAGCGAGACCGCCACCGACAGATCACCGTGATCATGGGCTGTGTGAAGCTCATTCAAGAAACCAAGGAGGACCGTCTCGACACTATGGCCGGGACGGAATCCAGACTGACGGGGGTGAAGGAAATGGGTGGAGTCCAGAAAAGTGGATAGCTGGGAGAAAACAGCTTTTTCTAGGATTTTAGAAAGAAAGGGAAGGTTGGAAACAAGACGGTAATTGGCAGGGGTCATGGGGTCAAGGGAGGGCTTTTTGAGAAGGGGACGGACCAGGGCATGCTTCCAGGGTTTGGGAAAGACACCGAGGGAGAGGCTGGTGTTGATGATGGAGAGAGCAGGAGGAATGAGGGCTAGCGAGGGAATGAGTAGCCAGGAGGAGGGAATAGGATCAAGTGGGCAGGAAGTCTTTTTGGAGGAAGAGAGTAGTGCAAGTACCTCAGAGGAGGTAAGTGGGTGGAATGTGTGCCAGGTGTGAGAAAGCTGAGAGGAGGGAGGGGGAGAGCAGGGAAGGGGACTGGAAATAGGGGGAGGGCAGTGGGGAAGAGATTGACGAAGATCAGATATCTTAGAGTTAAAGTAGGTTGCCAGCTGGGAGGGAGTGGGCGAAGGGGATGGGAGGGAAGACCTAGTGTCAGATTGAAGAGAAGTAAGGGACTGAAGGACTGAATAGAGATGACGTGTTTGATTAGGGGCAGAAGAGATGGCGGAAGAGAAATAGGTCTGTTTGGCTTTATGAACTTGGGTTCGGTAGTATGCATGGGTAGATTTAAAGCACGAAAGGGTATCAGGACAGGGGGATTTGTGCCAGAAGCGTTCAGCACAGCGGAGCTGGGCGCGCAGAAGGTAGAGACCGGGATGGTACCAAGGTTGAGAGGGACGGCGGGAGGGGAGACGGGGACGAAGAGGGGCTATATGATCAAGGGCGGCCGAAAGCGTGGAAGCCCAGGTGGAGGCCTGAGTAGAGGGAGAGAGGAGAGAGAAATTGGGCGGAAAGAGATCAGAGGCAGGGGGAAATTGCTGGGAGGTCTGGGAAGTTAAACGGCGAGAACAAGGGAAAGAGGTGGGGGGAAGTTGCGGGAAGGGGGGGGGGAGTCAGTAAGAGAAGGCTGAAAAAGAAAAGAAACGCAGTAATGGTCAGTCCAGGGTAGGGGAAGGGCCTGAAGAGGCTGTAGTAGATAAGTGGGGGCTGAGGAAGAAAGAAGCAGGTCAAGGGTGTACCCAGCAGAGTGGGTTGGGAAGGGAACAAGCTGGAGGAGGGATAGGTCATGGAGGAGGGTGTTGAAGGATTGAGCTCTGGTGGAGACAGGGGGGTCAAGATGCAAGTTAAAGTCGCCAGCAACAATCAGGCGAGGGAAGGCTAGGGACAGATCAGTAAGGGAGGAGAGCAAGGAATCCCAGAGCTCAGGGCGTAGAGCTGGTGGGGAATAGAGGAGGAGGAGGTAAAGTGGGGAGGTGAAATGGAGACGAAGGAGCAGAGCTTCGGGGTATCGGAGCAAGGGAGAGGAAATGGAGGAAAAGGGAATGGAAGAGCGAATGAGGGCAGCCACACCACCACCGGTACGGCCAACGCGAGGGACGGAGATACCAGTAAAGTCAGGGGGTAGGCACCGGGCTAAGAGTGCATCTTCCCCCTGCCTCAACCAGGTCTCAGTAAGGAGGAGAATATCAAGGGATTCTTGAAGGATGAGGTCAGAGATCAGCAGGGTTTTAGAGCGGAGAGAGCGGCAGTTCAGGAGACCGAAGCGAAAGGAAACAGGGTTGGGAGGAGAGGAGGGAGACAAAAGATGGGAGGAGATGGAGGAGGAGGGGGGCGGGCAGGGAATGAGGTTTACAGAGGGATAGGGAAAAGGACCATGACAGCGCGTTCGGGGAGCAAGAGGGGGGGGGGGGACGGTTGCCCCAGAAGACAGGAATTGCAGACATGGGGGGAATGGAGTGGAAAGTACAGAGTGCAGCGCAGAAGAGCGAGCGACAGGAAAATGGAGACAGACTTACCAAGGCAGAGGAGAGCCAAAACGGGCTGACCGATCCAAGTCGCAAACAAGCAGGGGATGCAAAGAGCAAACAGATAAGTATTTTCAGAAGAAGGGTGGACACAGCCCTGTAGGAGCTGCCCCAAGGAGCGCACCTAAGGAGCACGTCGTGCTCCTTAGGTGCGCTCCTTCGGTGCGCGCCCCTGTCGCACGCCGCAGCGACGGGCGCCGCCAGTGAGGACTTTAAATAGTGGCAGCTACCTTCAGGAGCGCAACCGCGGTCGCGCCGTCGCGTTACTTCCGGGGAGGGCGGGAACAGCAAATGAACCAGCAAATAGGCAGTATGCAGGAGCCTGTACAGGAACAGCGGGAGCACAAGAGACAAAGATGCACACATTAAGGCACAAGCAGCAGCAGGTCAATTAGCAAAGCAGGAGACTTCAACGGCGCCAGTGAGGACTTTAAATAGTGGCAGCTACCTTCAGGAGCGCGACCGCGGTCGCGCGGTCGCGTTACTTCCGGGGAGGGCGGGAACAGCAAATGAACCAGCAAATAGGCAGTATGCAGTTTATACCAATACTGAAGAAAGGTGACCCGACTGACTGTGGAAATTATTGCACAATCACTCTGATTCCACATGCCAGCAAGCTTCTAATCAAGATCATTCAGCAGAGACTACAACCATACCTGGAACGACAACTGCCTGAAGTGTAAGCAGGGTTCAAGAAAGGGCGAGGAACGAGAAACATTATCGTGGATGTGAGATGAATCCTTGAAAAGACAAAAGAATACCAAAAGGATATCCATGTGTTTTATTGACTACAGCAAGGCTTTTGACTGTGTAAACCTTAAGAAACTCTGAGCCAAATTAAGAATTATAGGTATACCAGAACTCCTGATCGTTCTCTAGCACAACCTTTACATTGATCAAGAAGCAACATTTTGAACAGAACAAGGACAAACAGAATAGTTTAAAATCAGCAAAGGTGTATGACAAGGCTGCATACTTTCCCCCTACCTCTTTAATTTATATGCAGAAACAAATCATCAGAGAAGCAGGACTGTATGAAGACAACCGAGGTGTGAAGATTGGTGGAAAACTCATCAACAACCTTCGCTATTCTGATGATATGACATTACTGGCAGAAAGTGAAGACATTTTGAAACATTTGCTTCTCAAGATCAAGGAATATAGTCATAAAATGGGTCTGCACCTTAACGTCAAGAAGATAAAGATCCTGACAACTGGCAAAATTAATAAGTTCATCATTGATGGAGAAGAAATAGAAATAGTGGACAACTTTAACCTATTTGGATCAACTATCAATAAAGAAGTAACAAGCAGTCAAGAAATCAGACTATGCATTGCTCTTGGACAAGTTTCTCAAGAGCAGGGATGTCTCTCTTCATACAAAGATTCGACTTGTTCAAGCCATGGTATTTTCAATAACATCATATGGATGTGAAAGTTGGACAGTGAAAAAGATAGACAGGAAGAAAATTGATGCCTTTGAATTATGGTGCTGGGGACAAATACTGTGTATACCATGGTCTGCCCGAAGAACAAATCAGTCTGTACTAGAGGAGATCAAACTTAAGCTTTTTTTAGAAGCTCAGATGACAAGACTTCGACTTTCATAATTCAGACACATCATGCGAAGAGAGAGATCATTAGAGAAAGACATGCTTGGCAAGGTAGAAGGTCAACACAAAAGACGAAGGCCAGCAATGAGGTAGATCAATACAATAACAGCAGCTACAGGTGCCAGTCTTTCAACAATGAGCCACCTGACTGAAGACCGAACACAATTTAGGACAATTATCCAGAGGGTCGCCATGAGTCGACACTGACTTGATGGCAGTTAGCAACAACAACACCAACAACAACAATGATTAAAACAATAGAAACAATAAATACATAAATATAATATATATATAAAAATGGAAAGCCGTCCATTAAAACAATTGTGAGGACATAATCAACTACTGACAAATTGAACTAATACTCAAACGGGGTTATTCCGAGGCGCAAATAGCGTTGTATGGGGAGGTTAGATGGGGGCGGGAAAAGGGCTTTGTGTGGGTGGAGTTAGAGCAGGCTGGGGGTGATCGGTGGCCCTGGACGTTCAGGGCCAATTCCAATCTTGGCCCTGTATGTCCGAGTCCGGCGGGCTGAACGGGGAACTTATTCCACCTCAGAAATGGAATAAGTTCCCCTAGTCAGCAGGGGATGGCAGGACTGCAGTGCAGCAAAGATGGGAGGAGGTAGAGATGATTCCCTGCAGTCCAACCCTGGCCTTAGGAGGCCAGATTGGGGGTTGGGTTGTGGAGAATGAAGATTCTGTTTCGGCGGCAGGGGATCATGGCTCCTGAATGGAGCCACGGTGCCATGGCAACTGGCTGCCATGGCGCCGTTGCTCCATTCAGGATCCTGGACTGAGTTAGCCGGGCTAGGTCTGAACATGCAGGCCGACCAGAATCGGGGTCCTGGCCTGCACGTACAGACCTGGACGCGATTCTGATCCCACGAGGCAGGATGTGCCCCACAGGATCAGAATCCTGTCTACCTCTGTGCGTTCTGTTCCGACCAGACGCACAGAGGGATGGGACGTCCAGGACAGAATCGGGCCCAAAGTGAAAGTATAATGGGGCATGGTAATATTAGTGCATCTACTTATACAATTAAATAAAATTAAATGAAGTGAAGTGAAGTAATAAAAAATTGTTAAGTTTAGTCAACCACTTGCATGTATAAAACCAGGTGAATATTTACATTGACGTGTATATATATAAAAAAAGAGAACCCTCAAAGGAACACATGTGGTTTACCCCTTGCCAATGTAGGCACACTATGGTTCTTGTGCCTAGTCCTAGGAATCACTTTCTTATTGTTACTAAATGGAAATAAAGTGTGAATTATTATTATAAAATGGAATAAACATATTTTTTAATTATTTTAAATCCTACCATTAGCAGCACAACTATTGACAAATGTTTATTTGAAAACACTACTTGAGACCTACAGCCGTCATTTTTTCTTTTGTGAAACAGTCTGAATCTTAATTACTACTTAGCACTTCAGATTTTTAATCTTTAATTCTATAACATATGCTGCATGAAAAAGAACCAACACTATATAAAAATGGTGAAATTGCTTGTTGTCTAGCACAGAGCCGGAATTATTAAACTGCACTGTACACTTCTACATTAAATGCCCCGCAGTTGCATTTAACTTCATAGCAGACCTTACACTCAGGAAACATGTAGCGTGCAATATAACTTCAATCGCTTAGACTATATCCATTGTAATATGATATTTATGGAATTTTTGATTTTAGAACATGAATTGTAAGTAAATGATGAAATGTAAGGAGCCTGTACCAGCCTACGACTTTGTGAAAACAGGTTCTCTTATCATAAATATAGAAGGACCGCACTAAACTTATTACAGTATATATCAAACCCAGAGGGAAGCATCAAAACACTTTTTAAGTGTAGGATTTTTCGTTGAAACTGCTTGTATGAGTACTGTTGATAAGGGCACTATAAATTGCAAGAATCTATTTGCAAGACAGACACGTTTAAAACATATCTTTTTTAAAAAGAGAGCAAAAGAATCAGTACTTTTCTTATCTAGCGTGAAACTGTATCTGCTCGGATACAATGTAGTTATGCTAAAGAACGCCCCACAGTCGCAGATTGTCATGAAATTGTAGTTGCCATGACACTCAGGAAATATTACCCCTTTATTCACGGTAGGTTCATACTTTTCCCTTATATGCCTATTAGATAAACTCTTTAAGAAATTACTATGATCACTTTAAAGAAATAAAAAAATGAAATAAAAAGGGGGGTGGGAAGGAGGGGGAAACAAAATAAATTTATAGCTGTGCTAGCACACTGACACAGCATCATTAAGAGTGAAGTGATCAAACCTTACTAAATACCAAGGGATAGGAAATGAAGGGTGGGGGAAGGGGGCAAAGGGCAAGGTGGAGGGGGAGGGGAGGAGGAGGGGAAGGAGAGAAAGGGAGGAAAAGAAAGAGGGGGAAAGGAGAGGGGGAAGGAAAAGAGAAGGTGGGAAGGAGAGGAGGGGGAGGAGGAAGTAAGAAAGGAAGAGAGGAAGCTTTGGATCTAACCATCCAAAAAATTAAAAATGGAGCCAAATATTGGCTCTCTTGAAAAAATATATAAATTATCTTTGAAGTAAAACAAAGTGGTAATTAAAAAATTGTTTACAAAAATAACATACACAAGGGAATAATAAATGAATCAAAAACTCACCGAGGCATGTGGAGCCCCATTCCCTAAGGGGCACGTCTGGGCCATCTGGATGGCCCCGACCAGGAACCACCTGTTAGGATCTGATTCTGCACTGTGGGAGCAACACGGCCCCTCAGGTACAGGTTTGGGTCCTGGGAGACGGACTAGCATGCCCCGCCCCATGGTTCAATCTGCCTGCTGCCTCAGACCCCTTTGTTTCCTCACCGCCTGACCCTGACGGGCAGCCAGAACTCGAATCAGGCGGCGGTAACTCCCCCTGCTCTCCGCCATCACCACTGGAGGACCGGCTGGCCAATCTGGGGGGTGACAGCCAGTGCATATTCCATCTCTGAAGTGGAATAAGCTGGCCATCCCCCTGGCGATCCCTGGATATACAGGGCCATCACTGGAATCAGTCCTGTACGTCCGTGGGTCAGACCCAGCCATGCTCCACCCACTCTCCGCCCCAGTGCCACCCCCGCAGCACACACAGTGGCTCTGTGCATGCAGGGGGAGGGGGCTAGGAGGTGGCATACAGTGAAGACAGATAGTGGGGCTGCACATCCTGATGGGACGTGCAGCCCCCCTGTTCACCTTACAGAATCAGGGCCATAGCCTATGTGATATCCAAACCCAATGAATCAAATAAATAAATAACCATCTTATGTAAAGCAGAGTTGGAGAGGGGGATGATGGTAGAGTGGTGGGGGTTAGGGGTAGGAGGGTGGGGTGGGAGTTTGGGGGGGTTAGGGGTGATGGAGGTGGTTGGGAGGGTCAGCCATCGGCTCTACTAGTATGGAACATAAAAAAACTACTTATATAGTGTGTTCAAAAAATAAAAGACCATTAAAATACAATCTAAAACAAACCAAAGTCCCTAAAATTGGATGACTAGCTAAAACCATAGGAATTAGAAAGGAATGATATGATCAACTAAAACAACAGGAATTAGAAAGGAACAATTCGACTGACTGGCACACATGGGGAGTCTAGACCTGCTTCAGAGTATCTTTCTTGCTTGACCCATATCATTTCTAAATGAATAAAAGAATAATGAATAATAAACTAATAAATTAATCAAAATCATGACCATAAAAAGTATGGTAAATAATATATAAAAAGATACCCATAAAAACCATAAAAAGCAATACAAAAAATCATAAGACGAACCTGTATATGCTAAAATTAGTATTTGAGAACAGATGAGAAAAAATGAAAGAGAAATGGACAAATCTATATCCAAGTTGAGTCCATTAGAGGTCAGGGATTTCAACATATGGATTTATCATTGTTCTAAGCAGAACAGAGCATTATCAAGACTGCCTCCTCTCCAATAGGGCTTTACAACCTTAATAACAAAGAATTTCAGGTCAGAAATGTTATGTTGTTTATCAAACATATCACCCCAATACTCAAACAGCTTCACTGGCTCCCCCTGCAGAGCTGCATAACATTCAAAACCATCATACTCACTCATAAAGCAATCCATTCAGACCTCCCCCCCCCTCACACCTACGATCACTCATACAGCCCTCACAACCACACAGAGCTAGGCGGACCTCGACAATAAATACGCTCAACATTTCCCACCTCAGAGCCAAATCAAACCAACAGGCACCATCCATGTGGAACAGACTGCCGGGCAAGCTCAGGAACATCACGGACCTCAAGACTTTCAGCAAAAAGTTAAAAACACATCTCTTTACCAAACACTTCCACACTAGTGAGCACTGTTCCCTCTAAGCTGTGCGCGTGTGCGCGCGCACACACCTTACCGAGTGAGCGCACATACTTTACAACAGAGCGCACAAAAATTACGGTTCTGATTCTGATAGAAAACAACACAGACGTTCTTAAAATTGAAAAGTTGTTGTGTATTTATGGTTTTCACAAGTTCTACAATATTTTCTAGTGCAATCAATGTGGTGTACATACTGTATTCTGATCTGTAGTCAAATTTTAAAATATATAACTCCGAGTGTCGTGATGTGGCACACAAAAATTTAACCTTCCTTCAAAAGCTGCACAGCTGATATTTTATGCGCACACAGCCTACAGAAAATTAGAGGGAACATTGCTAGTGAGTAACCCCCTACCAGAAGGACAATGCACACCCACCTTGCATGAATTGTATATATAAAGAAACCTGTATATAGTTAGGAGCCAATGCTCTTGGGTTGCATGCTGTACATAATTTAATACCAATGTTTCAATGTAAGTTACATCTTTAGTTCTATGTAAACTGCCTTGACCTGGAGAAAGGTGTTATTTAAATGCAGATAAATAAATTTAAAAAAAATCCAATGCTGGACAAACAATTTTTCCACCACTTTTCATTTCAAACAGCTCCTATGTTTGATAATCCGTGTTCGGATGCTCTGTGTAGTTTTACCCACATATAACATTGGACATGGACATATGATGACATAAATAACGCCTTCAGTTGTGCAGTTTGCAAAATCTTGTAGAAAATTTCTTTTGTGCGTTAGAGGATGGACAAACTCATCTCCTACAGGCATAACATGACAACAGACAGGACACTAAGCACATCAGAACTGTCCTTTATATTTTGATAAAAAGGGTCATTCCATCAGAAGAGAGGGTACGAGGAGGTTCCTAAGGTTAATATTTCTCTTGTGGACTAGGGTAATCAAATGGTCTGAAAAACAGGGGAGCCATTCTTGTACTATGTTTGAAATGTGTCTTGATTGTTGAGAAAAGGTCAAAGGAAGGACCATCCTTCTAGTACCGGTAGTAGTTCTTTCGTCATCTTAAAGAATGTAGTTCTATCTGCTTTTCTTGTATTTTCATAAGCTTGCTTAATGTACCATTCTGGATAGCCTCTTGATCAAAGCCTTTGATTCATGGTATCCGCTTCTATTTCAAAATCATCATAGTTTGTACATACTCATCTTACTCTCAGAAGCTGTCCCTTAGGAAGGTTGGCCTTTAAAGACTGGTTATGAAAACTCTGGTAATGTAACAGTGTGTCCATGGTTTCCTGTATAAATTCATAATAAAACCCTTTTGGTCTTTACGGATTAATAAATCCAGATAATATATCTGCCTTTCATCATATGTTATTTGGAACTGGAAATTTGGATCCAGCGCATTAATCCAAATGTTAAAAAATCCATCCTGATTACCCTCCCAAATCATTAAAATATTGTCTATGTAATGCTTCCATAATCTGATGTTCTGAAAAAATGGGTGATCAGTTAAAAATTGTTTTTCAAATTCTGTTACATACAAATTCGCCACATCGGGGCCATGGAGGAACCTATGGACACCCCTTTTATTTGTTTATAAAAATTATCTCTGAAGCAAAAATAGTTCTCCATGAGTGCAACTCAGGCCAGTTGTGTTAAAAATTCAGTGGAAATCCTTCTGTAATCCTTTCATTTGCATAACAACTCATTTATAATACTTAATGCTTCTAATTGCGGAATGTTTGTATATAGAGATACTACATCAAGGGTAACTAACATCAAATCATCATTGGTATCCCTCAAAAGAAGTCAATAGTTGAATCACATGTGCGTGAATCCCTAACAAGAGGGAACTTCAGAAATAAAGGGGCACAAGAGTACATCCAAGAACTGGTTATATTATATTGGTTCAAATAATGAGCCAATGGCTGAAATAACTGGCTTCCCAGGTGGATTTTTTTAAGATTTATGTATTTTTGGTAAAATATAAATCGTAGACAGAACTGGATGGTCTACTGCAAGAAATTCTCTTTCTTTTTTCATAATATATCCTAACTCAAATGCAATAGATACAAGATTATCTACACTTCTCTAAAGTGGTGTAGTAGGATGTCCATCTAGATTTTGATAAAAAAAGGTTGTCATTCAATTGTCTGGTAATTTCACCAATATAGAAATCTTTGGGCCTGATTTTGAGCTGAGCGGTGCTATGCGCTGTGTCAGTGCATAGCCCACTTCCCTCCTGCCTAACCCGGATTTTCCATGCTGGGGTCATATGCTGCCCCGGCATTGAAAATCTGGGTGTCACCACACAGCCAGGAAGCCACAGGAGCTGTGGCACCAATTTTCAATGCTACACGGTTAGCCCCTGCGCCTTAAAGATAGGCGAGGTTTTCCCATGTCTATCTCTAAGGTGCAGAGCGCTCACCGTCTAGCACTGAAAATTGGTGCTACATGGGTAGCGCCATGGCCCGTCTCCGCTCCACCCTGGAACGCCCCAACACACCCCGATGCTAAGTGGATAGCATCTGAGAGTGCGTTAGGGACTTGAGTGGGATTTTCCAAAGGCACTACCCATGTAGGTGCCTTTGGAAAATCACGGTTAAGGCATTTAAACAGGTAACTAGGGCAGTTACTCATGTAAATTCCTTTGAAAATGCCGCCCTTTGTCCATAATAACCAGGGCTCCTCCTTTGTCTGCCAGTTTAATAATAATTTGTGAATTCTTTTGTAGGGAATGAATAGCTTCCTTTTCTTCTTTTGTGAGGTTTTAATAAGTCAGCTTTGGATTAAGATCAAGATCGGCCACCCACTTGAGGACCACTTCTCAAACGTTTCTAATACAGGGTCAACCTGAGGGGGCAGAATCTATTTAGACTTCTTTTTTTATGATTGAGGGATCACCTTGAATATCCTCTGTCTTAGAGAAAAAATGTTTTATCCTAATTTTTTGAAAAAATGTATGTAGATCTATTTGAATGTCAAACGGATCATATTTTGTTGGGGGCACTAAGAAAAGACCTTTATTGAGGACAGAAGATTTGGCCTCACTTAATTTATATTTAGAAATATTGATGACATTATTCTCCCAGTACAATATCTGGGTTTTCTGCTGTCCAAGGAGTCTCCCCTCCTCCTGCCTCCCTATCCTCTGCCCCGTCCTCGACTCCTGACTGGAAAAGTTGATCTGTGAGCCTCTATTACTTGAGGTCTCGACTGAGAATTGTCTCAGCCTTCCCCTTTCCACGTTCTGTCCATATCAAAAACATTTTTGTTAGAGAGGGGCCACCTATCTTTCTGAGTACGGAATAAGGAGGCGGAGGCATCCACAAACTCCTCTGAGTGACTGCATGTATTGCCTTCCTATTGAAAAAATTGAATTGCTGTTTAGGCCAATTATTTTCATATTATTCTTTTTACACCATGAGTACACATAACCCTGTTGACAATCTTCTTTATCTCACATATTTCTTTAATTTCTTGTCTTGGATCTCAGTCCTATAGGATTGTATATTTCTTTCATAATCACTGTTTGTTTTTTTTAGTGCCATCAAATCAGTGTTGACTCATAGTGACCCAGCTACCTCTGGGTTTCTTGGCAATGTATCACTGGAAGTAGATTGCCAGCCTTTTCTTCTGAGGCAATGGAGGGTAAAGTGACTTGCCCAAAGTCACAAGGAGTCCTAGTGGGAATTGAACCCTTGATCTTCTGGGTACTAGGCAGTTGCTCTAACCACTAGGCTACTCCTCCACTCCCATAATCACTATAAACTACATCAAGCCTTTCATCACAATCCTTAAGAGAGGCCAACTGTTTTTCAACTTGAACCTTTAGTGTCTCAGCCTCCTTCTTCGAGGTATGAATCAGAAGAATCATCAGGTCGAGAGAACACTTATTAAGGATGGTGTTCCAGCTCTTGATGAATGACTCATCATCTATAAATATGCCGGGAGCTTTATTAACCCGCAGTCCTCTGGGGATAATTTTAGTTCTACAGTACTCTAGGAGAGAAGCATCACGCATCTCCTCTCTAATCAGTTTTTATGTTGCAAGGATGAGGTCTTCCCATAACTTCTCTGCGCCATCATCTTGATCAACCTTTTCGGAATATAAGGATTCTTGAGGTAGAAGATTTTTGAAAATGTTGTCCCCATAACATAACACATCTTTCCAGGGAGAAGACACGCTGGAAGAAAGTCTAAACGTCCAACCATAAACAGCACTACACACTCGCGAGAGAACACAAGCACCAGGCTAGAGCGAAGTGTGAACTTAAAAGACTTTTATTTATTGACACCCCCCCCCAGCGGGACTGCGAGAGGCCACCTGACATGGCTGTGTTTTAGCACTAAATTCAAAGGGAAAAGCCCTCTAGGATATATTGAGAACAGTGCTAAATGAAAGTTAGACTACATTATCTGTAAATGCATGTTGCTTTCAAACTCAGCTCTTGCTAACTTAGAGATAGCAAAAATGCAGGTCTCAGACTCACACTGGCAGTGCTTAAGAAAAATCTAAAGCAAATGCCTTCTCGCATCAACGACCTTAAGCATTTGCTATGTTAGTTTACCAGATAATTAAAACATTTTTTCGTCTTTTTTTGTTTTATCTTTCATTAGACATTTCTCAAATTATTCACCATAAGTTAGAGATTGTTGTTTAGTAGTTTAAACAGTGCTTATCTGAATGCTGTGTGATAGAACTCCCCGACGCCACCATGTGGGTACCGCTAAATGCGTTTCGAAGCCTTCCTCAGGGGGATTTTTACTTAAACAGCATGAATTGGATGCAGTAGAACGGCGCTCGCAGATCAGCTGTAATATTCATGGCTCAAATTCATTCAAGGTGCAGAAAAACGCCGCGCAACATTCATGCTGTTTAAGTAAAAATCCCCCTGAGGAAGGCTTCGAAACGCATTTAGCGGTACCCACATGGTGGCGTCGGGGAGTTCTATCACACAGCATTCAGATAAGCACTGTTTAAACTACTAAACAACAATCTCTAACTTATGGTGAATAATTTGAGAAATGTCTAATGAAAGATAAAACAAAAAAAGACGAAAAGAAATTTTCATTATCTGGTAAACTAACATAGCAAATGCTTAAGGTCGTTGATGCGAGAAGGCATTTGCTTTAGATTTTTCTTAAGCACTGCCAGTGTGAGTCTGAGACCTGCATTTTTGCTAGCTCTAAGTTAGCAAGAGCTGAGTTTGAAAGCAACATGCATTTACAGATAATGTAGTCTAACTTTCATTTAGCACTGTTCTCAATATATCCTAGAGGGCTTTTCCCTTTGAATTTAGATTATTACCCTCTGAAATTTGACCTTAAAAGCTGTGTTTTAGCACTGCCTTCATCAGGGGATTGGCCTATATAAAAGATAAACATAAACCAAAGTCATATTAAAAAATCATATCATATAAAAAACATATTCATAAATATGTTAAAATACTATTAAAACAATAAATACATAAATATAAAATATATATAAAAATGGAATTCCATCCATTAAAACAATTGTGAGGATGTAATCAACTATTGACAAATTGAACTAATACCCAAAGTGAAAGTGTAATGGTGCATGGTAATATTAGTGCATCTATTTATACAATAAAATTAAATAAAATGAAGTGAAGTAACAAAAATGATTAATTTTAGTCAACCACCTGCATGTATAAAACCAGGTGAATATCTACATTGAAGTATATATATATATATAAAAAGAGAATCCTCAAAGGAACACTTGTGGTCTATCCCTTACCAATGTAGGCACACTGTTTTTTTCTTTTGTGAAACAGACTGAATCTTAATTACTATTTAGCTCTTTTGATTTTTAATCTTTAATTCTACAAACTATGCTGCATGAAAAAGAACCAACACTATATAAAAATGGTGAAATTACTTGCTATCTAGCACAGAGCTGTAATTATTGAAACGCACTGTACACTTCTACATTAAACACCCCACAGCTGCATTTAACTTCATCAACAAACCAAATATCAAAACCCCTTGGGCTTCAACGGAACACCACCTGCCCCATAAATTCGAAACAATGAATAGATGTTCCACAATTCCGAATATCTAAGGAAATACATTTTTTGGTGGGACATTGATCACCAGATAAGAACAAGCCAGAACTGGAGAATCCCGTCCATTTTAATCACTTGCAGTAAAATCATTTAAAGAAGTCAACTTAACTGGCACATGGAGACCAAGCAAATGGGTAGATCAACATGACACAGTCCTGTGTTTCGGGGTTACCCTTCAGAAACCCTGCTTCAGGTTACTTATCCCCATAACTGCGCTCCATCTCACAACCTAATCCTCAGAGACAGCATTTAAATGCACGGCGTCTGCCATCAACACCAAACCACCTGCTTACTGCTAAACCAACCGGGGGCCAAAAACAACTATGTAGATGCCACCCGGTCAGTTTATCCAATCAAAATAAAAGCAAACTATGTTATTCGAGCTCCAAATTCAAATCATTTGGGATGACAGAATTCAATTTAAAAATCCATTGCTGTTCTTTGAGCAGTAAATGAGATAACCAGTCACCACCATATGGAGGCGGAGGAACGCAGTCATGTCGATCTACCCATTTGCTTGGTCTCCATGTGCCAGTTAAGTTGACTTCTTTAAATGATTTTACTGCAAGTGATTAAAATGGACGGGATTCTCCAGTTCTGGCTTGTTCTTATCTGGTGATCAATGTCCGACCAAAAAATTTATTTCCTTAGAGATTCGGAATTGTAGAACCATCTATTCATTGTTTCACATTTAACTTTATAGCAGACCTTACACTCAGGAAAAACGGAGTGTGCACTATAACTTCAATCACTTACACTATATCCATTGTAATATGATATTTATGAAATTGTGGGTTTTAGAAAACGAATTGTAAGTAAATGATGAAATGTAAGGAGCCTGTACCAGCCTATGGCACTATACTGGCTTCATGAATATGGGGTCTCTTATCAACACGTGCTTGTAAAGTCCCCTTTTTCACAGTGACAGCTAGGACAATGTTTCCAAAGGAACCTTTGCTAATATGCATGAACAGAAGGAGAACCTAAGCATAGGAGGAGAAGACAAGGCAGGGATCCCACCTGTACTAGCAACTGGATGTAACTCACCAGGAATCTGGGAATGTATCCTGTATAGATAAGAGCTGATTTATACAAGGCAAGCTCCAGGAATTGTGACAAACACCTACAGTTGTGGTCAACATTATTGGCACCCTTGCATTTTAGGTATGTTGTATACAAAATCTTGAGAAATAATTGGAAATATTTCAACTGTATGTCATCATAATATTTAAACAGTATGTTCGAAAGTATACAACAAAAAAAATATGTCTGTGCAACTTAGATGTAGTAAGTTCTGAGAAAAAAGCAAAATATGACCTGGACTGGAATAATGGCACCCTTCACTAATATTTGGTTGCACAATCCTTGGCAGTGATGACAGCCTCCAAATGTTTCTTGTAACCATCTATACATTTTGTTCATCTGTCTGCTGGTAGTTTCTCCCACTCTTCAACTGTGATTTGTTCCAGCTCATGAATGTTTCCAGGATTTCTTTTACCAGTGGCAGATTTCAGCTCTTTCCAAAGGTTCTCGATTGGATTGAGATCAGGACTCATTGCTGGCCAGTTTAGAACAGTCCATTTGTTTCTTTTTAACCATCCTTTTGCATTTTTGGATGTATGTTTTGGGTCATTTTCCTACTGTGGAGGACCCATGACCTTTGCTACCTTGGTAATCCTCCGACTTCATGATTTCTTTAATAAGCTCCAGGCCTTCAGTTCCTGAGGCAGTAAAACAGCCCCACAACATTATGGAACCTCCACCATATTTAACTGTAGGAAGGGTGTTTTTTTCCTTATAAGATTCATTTATTCGCCTGTAAATGTATCGCTGGTCTGCATTGCCAAAGAGCTCAAGTTTGGTTTCATCTGTCCACAGAACATTTTCCCAGAAGGATTGTGATTTCTCAAGGTGGGTTTGGCAAAGATCAAGTGTGCCTTTTTATGTTTGTCTTTGAGCAGTGGGGTCCTCTTTGGCCTTTGCCCATGAAGTCTTTCTTTGTTTAGTGTGCAGAGAATGGTACGGGTTGAAATCACCACTCCAGATTGCTCCAAGTCAGCCTTAAGCTGTTTGGATGTTGTACATGGTGTTTTTCCATCAGTTCACACTAACTTTCTAAGACTTCTTAGATTAATTTTCCTTTTCCCATTACGTCCTGGGAGGTTCTTGACAGATCCATGAGCAGAAAACTTCTTAATAACATTGTGAACTGAAGACACAGGAATCCCAAGGTCTCTGGAGATGGTGTTGTAGTGATGGTTGTTTGAAGTTTGATGTTTGGTGATAATGGCTTTTCTGATGGTCTCAGGCAGCTCTCTGTTTTCACCATTGGAACAGAGTGAATGTGGCCATTTTAAACATTAGAACCATCATTCATTGGTTGATTCGTCATGTGAGTACTGTCAATTGAGCACAGGTGCATCGAATTGTACTGCAATGTGAATGTGGTTCTGTTCACACTGATCTGAATTGTTTATAAGGGTGACAATAATATCCCAGTTTTTATACTATTTCCTACTATATCCTTTTTTAATTGGTCTTGTTTTATTTGATTCTTTTATGTGTCAAATATGTGTGTATATATAGTCCAAAGTCATTTCACTGGCCACTTCTTTTTTAGGAGATATTGGACATTAAAGGATTGAACTGCAAGGGTGCCAAAAATGTTGACCACAACTGTATAACCTTGCCACTCCATGGCTCAGGGCAGAAAGTGACCCAGGCAATGCCAATACTGTGAAGCTCTGCCTCAGTGGCATCGCTCAGCTTCTCCAGGGACCCTGCTGTGCTTCCTTCCCCTGCTCACCCAAAACCAGCCCTGGTATGGTCATAGGTCCCTGTTAACGGCCTTTGGGTGCTCCGCTTCTAACCTGTACGCATGGGAGTGTTGGTAAAGCGGGAACTATGCAGAATTTCCTCTTCATCCAGCTGGTCCAGCACTTTGGCCTGGCGCAGGTAAGGGGTCAGGCGGCTGGGAGCCAGGCTATGCACGATCTTATACCGATGGGTCTGGATCATTTCCCATAGCTCTTCTTCTTCCAGCTCTTTTATTTCCAGGTCTGTGCAACCATCATCATTCATGGCTGACTCCTGAGATTGAGGAAGAGAAATGGAAAGGTTTACATAGAAACCTAGAAAAATGATGGCAGGTAAAAACCATATGGCCTATCTAGTCTGCCCTTCCATACCAACTATTAAGTTTTTTTTTTTTAACTTAGAGATCTTCTGTGTTTGTCCACTGCTTTCTGGAATTCAGATACAGTCCTTGTCTCTACTACCTCCACTGGAAGACTGTTCCATGCATCTACCAGTCTTTCCGTAAAGAAATATTTCTGTATATTACTCCTGGGTCAGTCCCCTTTCACCTTCAACCTATGCCCCCATGTTGCAGAGTTTTCTTTCAATTGAAAGAGGCTCTCCTCCTCTGCATTGATGTCATGGAGGAGAAAAGTTAAAGGAAAAGAAAAAAAGAGAAGGAAGAATAGAGAAGATAAGTAAAAGTGATGGAGATGACAGGTTTCATTATTCATTGATTTCTATTACGTATTACTTGCTGAAATACAACAATACCCTAAGAAAGGTACAATATAAACCCATCTCTAAAACGTAATCCCAGTAAAAACATTGGGCCTGATATCTATTAAGGTGCCGAAAGGCAGTGAAATCCGCTGAAGGACACACGCACAAAAGAGGGCCTGAATCTTCAGAAGGACTGTGGATACACAGGCATGCATAGAATATAAGCGAGCACGGCTCTGCTGTATCATAGTGACCAAACCCATGTATGGTCAAAATGGTAGAAACCATTATAAAGAACAAAATTACTGAACATGTAGCTAGTCATTGTTTAATGGGAGAAAACCAACATGGCTTTAGCCAAGGAGGTCTTATTTATGTATTTTATTTATTTATTTGTGAGTTTTATATACCGCTATTTCAGGTAATCATAGTGATTTACATTTGGAACAACAGGTACATTAAAACAATTAACATTATAACAGATGCTAAACAAAAATCATTGTAATTTACAGGATTCTAAACAGAATAACTTATTTACCATTTAATTGATTGCAAGAGATGCTAATGTCAGTTAAGGGTGGGTAATGATCAAGGTGAAGTAAGAGTTGTGATTTTAATTTGACTGTTGACAATTAGAGGGCTCCCATGGAAGTGTATTAAGTAGAGTCAGTTTCAGGTGGGCGACCGTTTTGACTGAAGCATTAAATAAATAAATAGGTTTAGAGATGGGACCGGAACAAGGTTAAGTCTGTGATATTTCTGAACTTTTCGGGTAAAAGGTTCCAGAGTATTGGGGATACATATTCAAATACATATTCAGAGCATTGGGGATACATATTCTTCTCTTACTAATCTCTTATATTTTTTGAAGATGTGAATAAACGGGTAGACAAAAGTGAGTCAGTCACTATAGTGTACCTGAATTTTCAGAAAGCCTTAAAGAAGGTCCCTCATGAGAGGCTCTTGGCAAAATTGAAAAGTCATGGGATAGGAGGCAGTGTGCTATTGTGGATAAGGAACTGGTTAAAAGATAGAAAGCAAAGGATAGGGCTAAATGGCCAATTTTCCCAGTGGAGAAAGGTGAATAATCGAGTACCCCAGGAATCTCAGTCCATTGCTTTTTAACATATTCGTAAATGACCTGGGAATGGGAATTACAAGTGAGATAATCAAATTTGCAGATGACACAAAATTATTCAAAGCTGTTAAAACCCAAGAGGATTGTGAAAAATTGCAAGAGGACCTTGATAAATTGGAAAACTGGATGTTCAAATGGCAGATGAAATTTAATGTGGACAAATGCAAAGTTATGCACCTAGGAAAGAACAACTCAAACTATGGCTACACGATGCAAGGTTCCACATTAGGAACCATCACCCAGGAAAATGATATAGGCATCATTGTGGATAATACGTTGAAACCCTCCACCCAGTGTGCAGCGGAGGCCAAGAAGGCAAATAGAATGCTAGGAATCATAAGGAAAGGAATGGTAAATAAAACAAAGGATACTATAATGCCTCTGTATCATTCGATGGTGTGACCGCACCTTGAATATTGTGTAGCGAAGTTAGAAAAGGTACAGAGAAGAGCCACCAAAATGATAAAGGGGATGGAAAGATACCCCTATAAGGAGAGGCTTAAAAGATTAGGTCTCTTCAACATGGAAAAGAGATGGCTGAGGAGAGATATGATAGAGGTCTATAAATGAATGAATGTAGTGGAATGGGTAAACGCAGATTGATTGTTTATCCCATCAAAAAGTAGAAAAACTAGGAGACATGCAGTGAAGCTACAGTGTAACCCATTTAAGGCTAAGAGAAAATATTTTTTCCCTCAATGCATAATCAAACTCTGGAATTTGTTACCGGAGGATGTAGTACATGCTGTTAGTGTATCTCGGTTTAAAAAAGGGTTGGAAAAGTTCCTGGAGGAAGGATCCATAAACAATTATTACAGAGGACCCAGGAAATCCACTGCTTGCCCCAGTACAAGCATTGTGGAACCTGTGTGTCTTCTAGGAATCCTTTAGGTACATGTGACCTTGATAGGCCACTGTTGGAAACAGGATAGTGGGCTTGATAGACCTTGGTCTGACCCAGTATGGCATATCTTATGTTCTTATGTTCTTACCACCAGGGCTGTGCAGTTGCATGCCAGTCCCCATGAGCACAGGCAGTATGCTGGCCACACAAGTAGCGCATCAGATGCCATGGCCTCCCCACCAGAGTGTTGTGCATGCACACCATCAGTGTGAGTGCACTGCTCCTCCGAGGGTGGGGAGTGGGAATAGACCCAGAGAGGAGGAATGCTGGACAGGCCAGATGGACATGGAATGGTCAATATGTTGATGTCAGATGTATAGCACTTGAAGTTGGCCCCTGTACCCTTCTTTACAGCCTTAGCCCCCTCTCCCCCCATACCTCTTCCTTTTTCCAGGCTGCAGGGACTGGCCAGGCAAACACAAAGATGTCATCACACAGGGTACCCTGAGGCCCTACATTTGAACATACACACTGATGGCAAAGGGACCCATTCCCAGCTAAGGTGTCTTCCAGCACACCATCCAATCTGCCATCCTCTGCCTTGCACATTGTGTGATGATGACACTGTAACCTCCAACAGTGGCACACCACATGCATTACGAGGCAGGCAGCATTCTCCTGTGCACTTTCCCTAGTGTTGCACTGCTGCAACCCCAGCCTTTGGACCCAACTCCCAGCTGCCCTTGCTGGTACGGCCCTTAATCCCATCACATCCATCTCAGGCCACCCCAGAGGATCTTCACACATATGTGTACTCCAACGGGTGACTGACACTGCACGAAGGAAGCAACTGAGAGGCTCCATATGTCCCTTGTGTACTTGCCTATATGACTGACTGAGATGAGGTGGCACAATTTCCTCCTACTGTGGTCACTGTATGCCCCTACATGTGGCTAACAGGGGGACAAGGGATGACCAGACTCCAAGGGATGTGGGGCTAAGGGAATGAGATAAGAACATAAGAACATAAGATATGCCATACTGGGCCAGACCAAGGTTCATTAAGCCCAGTGTCCTGTTTCCAACAGTGGCCAATCTAGGTCACAAGTACCTAGCAGTTTCCTTAAAAGACACAGGTTCCGCAGTGCTTGTACTGGGGCAAGCAGTGGATATTCCGGGTCCCCTTTAATAATGGTTTATGGACCTTTCCTCCAGGAACTTGTCCAAACCTTTTTAAAACCCAGCTACGCTAACAGCTTTTACTACATCCTCCAGTAATGAATTCCAGAGTTTGATTATACGTTGAGTGAAAAATATTTTCTCTTATTAGTCTTAAATAGGTTACCCTGTAGCTTCATTGCATGTCCCCTAGTCTTTCTATATTTTGATGATGTAAACAATTGATCTACTTTTACCCATTCCACTCCATTCATTAATTTACATAACAGGACCCTGGGATCTAGCTGGGCAGGGGTGGTTGGCAGAGGGTGGGATCCAGAGGGCCAGGATGGTGGGAGGGGTAGAGGGGATAAGGGCTGGGAAGTGCATTGTAGGGTACAGGTGGTCTGGGAGGTTGGATGGGGGCTGAAGCGGGCTGTATATGGTGTCTGACATGGAGCTGCTGAGGTGCCACTCCATAGGGGCAGTGTTCCTCCACCAGGGTACCTCAATTGCATGAGACCATTGTTGTCCATCAACATGTGTCTGTCTATACATCTCCCACCTCCTCATGTCTGCCATAGGCACCTTTTTATCCCCTAACATCTCTCTATCTGCCTGTCCCACAGATGGAACCCCACCAGGCCCTTCTGCTGACACTCCTGGTCCTTCTGGAGCCACCCATCAGCTGGGCGATGGCATCACTGACCAGGCCAACCCCATAACTGCATCAGCACTGTGTGCCACCCCTCATGATGAACCACTGTTGGGATAGCAACACGTCCTCCTCTGCCACAATGTCCTCTCCAGGATCTGCCAGAACTGCAGTTCCCTATATCCCTGAGCACCCAGAGGAGACCTTTCCAGATGCTGCCGAACAGCAGATGCTGTAGGAAGGAGCAAATAAGGTTGTTTTGACAAGGGACATCGTCACAAGCCTGCAGGGAATCAGGCATTTGCCGGAAGAACAGGCAGAGTACCAAGAAAGGCACCATGAGGCATAGCTCTGCCTCAGCCAAGAAATGGCAGCCTACATGTCATCCTTTTCACACTCCCTCCATGACATTGCAACTGCTATTCTCCCTCCTGGAACTGGGGCTCCTCTGGAGGGCCACAGCATGCCACCGGTGTCAGGCAGCTAACAACCTGATGATGTCTCCAACATTGGGGAGGAGGATGAGACTGCAAGTATTGCATCAGAGGTGCCACCACTGAGGCACAGTGCATGAGTTGGGAAGTGGGGTGGGGGACTTGACAAAGAGGGTGGGGTGAGAAGAGGGCACATTGATATAGGCATTGGGGGACCATTTGTGCAGGGATTAAATGTGTTTACTCATACTAGAAGTTCTCCTAGATCATTCTGTTTCTTGCACAGCTGCTGTCAGATCCTGGCTGCCCCTCTGATACTCCTCCTCTGGCCCCTCATGCCCCTCATGCCCACTGTCTGCTGCCCCATGCATCTCCTCCAGTGGGAGGTGTATCCCCTACTTGATGGCTATGTTGTGAAGGATGCAGCATGTTGTAAATATTTTGCAGACCCACTCAGGGTTGTAGATCAACTCTCCCCCACTCCAGTCCAGACACATGAATCTACTCTTCAGGAAGCCTATTGCATGCTCCACCACTGCCCTTGTCTGCTTGGTTGTTTGTGGGTTGCACAATAGTGTCATGAGCCAGATTCTCAGAGGGTAGCCCCAATCAAATGAGGAGTCATGGGGCACGGGGGGGGGGGGGGGGAGGTCACACATCAGTGCTGCTACATTGGTGGGGAATTGTGGTCTACATATATGACATCTTGCATTACCATGCTTTTCAACCCCAGCACCCCTGCAGTCTGCTACAGCCCCAGAATGGCTGTCTGGTGTTACTGCCCAGTCCACTGTGGCACATGCAGCCTTGTGCTTCCCCCCTCTACACAGACAACAACACCAGTCACACTCTGCAAACTCTGTGGGCAAACGGTGCCCTATACTTGGCTACCCCCCTCTGTTTGGCATCCAAGAGGTGTTCTGTCACCACTTGGTACCACGTTTTCACCAGCAGCTGTGGTAGTGCTTAGGGTGTCACTACATTTCACCCCACTCTGGAGCCTGCCTCAGTCCTAGCAGTCCCATACCCTCCCCATCCAAAGGCCTCACCTCCCCCACCCCTCCCCCAATTATGGCATTCCCACACACACTCGACACTTCCCTGTGCCCACAACATGGATTTCCACCTGCCCTTGCAGCCCCACTGCCCCATACCAGTATGCACCATGGCTTTACACAGGCATTTATGCATCAGTCATCTAGTAATTGGGCATCATGGAGGTGTCCAGAGGCAGCCGCCTGGCCCAGGCTGGACTGTGATAGAACAAAGACATCATGGCAGGTTCTTGGGAAGCACGCACACAGGTCTGTGATGAGCATGTGGGCATCATTGAGTAGTATTGGTGCCTATTGCAATATGCCCTCTCATCCTGCCTGTGTGTAGCCTCAGGGCAACATGGATGCAGTCAATGACACCTAGAACTGAAGGATGCTATCTGGTAGAAGTCCTGTATGGTCTGTTATCTGCCTTCTGGAGTGTCAGGGAAGCGGACATATTCATGGAACCTTCTGAGGAGAGCAGTTGTAAAGACCTCTATGCAATGTGATGTTGCAGAATGAGTTATACCTGTGGCAGCCCCCACCACATGCTGGAAGTTGCCAGTTGTGAGGAAAGCCAGAGCGGTAGTCACTTTCAGAGCCAAAGACATTGCATGGCTTTGAGCAATTGTGAGCTCCAGGTCATGTCAGAGCATGACACAGAGGTCTGTAATGGTGCAGCATCAATGCAATACCATTGACACACTTCCTCTGTGGCCAGCTGCAGGTGGGGAATCTGGTAACATCTCCTCCATGTCTGGCCCACACACAGCTGCTGGCACTGTTGCCTTGCCCATCTGTGGCATCTCCACCTCAGATGTTGTCTGGGTAGCCACCACATCCCTTGAGATTCTTAGCCTTTTATCTGGATTAACTGCAGCATTGATCAGCACAAGCCCTGTAGCGATTATAGTGACTGTCTCTAAACCACATAAAACCCTGGCCTAGCATTGCATGGTTTTCACTCTTTTATTTGGCCACACATCATCGCTGAATATCGGCATTATACGTCTTTGTGGTGGTCCCACCCATTCTGTGCCTCATTACACTGTCATAAATACATGGCTACACCATTGCACACAGCATCAATATTGATGCTTATGTGTGTTTCTCATTATCCAGTTTACCCATGTTTGTCCTTGCCTGGTTTTATTTATTTATTTGTGCTTATTTACGCCTTTCGTGAATCAAAGCGGTTTACATAGAACTCAAATCAGGTAACAATTACATTAAATAGAGTTAACAGAATTATACATTAAACAATTTACATGAATAATTGTTAACACGGGGTTAGAAGGGGTAAGGGAAAACAATTAAACAGCAACTGCTAATTACCTCTAGTAACTATTTATAAGAGAGCGGCAATCTCGTCGGTGATGATATGTTCTTAATAGCCATCATGTAATGAGAGTATGAATATTGCTTTACTCGAATAACTTGTATGGAGTGGCTATTCTGTAGGGATTTTCTATTTAAGTAATTAGTTCGCCAAAATGTTCTCTGAATAAATATGTTTTTAGATGCTTACGGAAAGCTACTGGATCCTTTGTGACTCTTATGTTTTCGGGAAGAGAATTCCATAATTGTGGTGTGTATAGCGAGAAGGATCTCTTGGATGTAGTAGATTTGCAGTTCCTAAATTCGGCGGGTACCACGAGAAGGACTTTGTTGTTGCTTCTCCTTGGTCTGTTTTCCGGGGTGAATATAATCAGCGTTTTCAGATAGGTGGATGAATCAGATTGGAGGGATTTGAATATTGTGTGACTAACCTTAAATTTTATTCTGTTCTCTACTGGCAGCCAATGACGATGTTTTAATACTGGTGTAATGTCTTCTTTGATTGGTACTTGAGAGATTACTCTAGCTGCTGTATTTTGAGCTAGCTGTAGTCGGCGGATTGCTTGCTTTGGGAGACCATTAGTAAGGCATTACAGAAATCTAGGTGCGGGAAGATCATTGCCTGTACTGCTGTTCTGAAGTTGCTTGTGGAGAGGAAAGGTCTTAAATGTTGCAGCATGTTTAGCTTATTGTATATGGCCTTTGTTATGTTGCTCACGTGCTTGTTGAAACTGAGCTGGTGATCAAGTGTGACGTCCAAGTATCTCACCTCTTTTTTTAACTTTGATGCTTTCTTCATTTAACATAATTGGTTCTGGTGGTATGAAGGAGCTGTCTTTTGTGATAAATAGAATTGCTGTTTTTTTTTAGATTTAGTTGGAGGTTGTGGTCTGCCAACCAGGTGGTGGTGCTATTGAGAAATTCCTCTATTTTATGTAAGCATGGCTGTTTAGTGTTGAATTGAGTGTATAACATAATATCATCAGCATAGAGGTGATAATATATGTCATGCCTCTTGATTATGCTGCAGATAGGCTGGATGTATAGGTTAAAGAGAAGCGATGATAAAACAGATCCTTGGGGTATGCCTGACTTGGTAGAATGGGGTTGACATGTTATTGCCCATTTTTACTTGAATGCTTCTGTTTGTTAGGTAGGATTTAAACCATAACAAAACTTTGTCTTTAAGGCCGATTTCTTGTAATCTGTATGTGAGATAATCATGCATTATGGAGTCATATGCCGCTGAAATATCTAGGAATATTAAAATGAAACCAACGTTAGGTTTTTCAGTGCCTTTTAGCAGCTTGTCTGTTAAAGCCATGAGGAGGATTTCCACTCCGTGTCCTAATCTGAACCTGGGTTGTTGAGGGTCGAGCGGAGCAGAGCTATCTACATGGTTTTGTAGTTGATTTTGTGCTGCCTTTTCAGACTTGAAATGGGTCTGTAAGAGCTTGGTTTAGATTTGTCCAATTCCCTGCCTTTAAAGATGGGACGAATAGAGACTCTTTTTAGTTCCGCTGGGATATACCCTTGCTCTAAGGAGGAGTTGATTAGATTCAGTATATGTGGAGATAGACGGTCACGAGTCAATCGAATCCAAGTTGCTGGACAATGGTCTAGTACTGATGTTGACGTGTTTAAAGACTTGATTATATCATCTAGCTGCCTTTCGGTGATTAGGGTGAATTTTTCCCAAATCTTATTAGTGGGAGAGATGGTTGTTTTAAATTGGCAATCAGTTACTGCTATCATGCCCACCTTTTCTTTGTAGTAGCTGGCCATGGTGTGGGCATCTGGCGTGAGTGTAGAATTGTTTTCCTTTTGGCTGGTAGTTAGAGATTTGACAATATCAAACATTTTTCTTGGCTTCTTTAGCGCATACATTATTAGTTTGGTGTGATAGTCTCGTTTATTGTTGTTAATGATTTGTATTCTTCTAATTTGTTAAAATAGGTTATTTTGTCAGCGAGACCTCATTTATTGTTGTTAATTAATGATTTGTATTCTTCTAATTTGTTAAAATAGGTTATTTTGTCAGCGAGACTTTTTGATTTCCTCCATTTCCTTTCGATCCTTCTTAGGAGCCTTTTAAAATCTCGTACTTCTTTTGAGTACCATACTGCACGTTTCCTGATTTGAGATTTGTGAGTTGTGGGTCTGTTAGATTGATGGCTGCTTGGCTTACTGGTGTGTTCCATCTGCTTATTAGTATGTCAGTATTCTTGGTGTCCATTTGGATTTCAGGTAATACTTCTTTTAAGAATTGATCCTTGTCGAATTTGCGGTACTTTTTTCATTGATAGATGATTTGATTTGTATTAGATCTATTGGGTAAGAATGGGATACTGAATTGGATCGAATAGTGGTCAAACCAAGGAATCTGTTGGATCTGTACTTTTGGATTGAATATATCGCTTGACGAGTCTAGTGGGAAAAAAATGAGATCCAGGATATTTCCTTTGATGTGTGTAGGGTCTTGCACAATTTGCTTAAATCCCAAGGCATCCATTGTCTCTGTAAATCCTTATGCTAGGTGGGTTGTGGTAGAAGGCAGGTTTAGGTCTCCTAGAACAATTGTGTACCTGTTAGGAGTGATTTTGCTGCAAAGGTAATCTGTGATGTTAACAAGGTCCTCTCCTTTCGATGATGGGGGTCTGTAGATTAGGCAGAGAAGCATGCTCAAGTTTTCAACTAGGAGAACACCCATGCTTTGTGTGATTTCGATTGAAACTTTTGATAGTTGTAATTCCTTCTTTGCTAGTATAGTTACACCTCCTCCCCTTTTATTTGGTCTTTGATGATTGAAGATGTCATATCCTGCTGGTTTTAGCTGATTGATCAACACTATGTTATTTGTTGTAAGCCATGACTCAGTTATGAATAGAATGTCCAGGTTGTTATCCGCAATGTGTTCTAAGAGGTATTTTATTCCTGATAGAGCATGAATTGATGAGTGAATATCATAGACTGGGAGCAACTCTGCTGAGAGTGGTTGTATTATGACCCACTTCGCTTAGGTTGATCTGGATGAGACGTTGCTTGCACTCAACTTTGTTTATAAATGGGTCATAAGTTTTTGCTTTGGCGGCTGGTCAGTGGAATGTGTGTATGGCAGGTATTGGATAGCCAGAAGGAGATAGGGCCTGAGATGTGGTAAAAACTGTCAGTGCTATTAATAGACCAAGGGCCATTACTAAATACAATGGTTGCATTTTTTAATTTATTTATTTAATTATTGGCCATGTTTTACCAACCTATCCGCTGCATAACGTTTTGATATCGGGCCCATTATTTTTAAAATTTAATATTCACCTTACATAAGAGAGTACATAAAAATAAATAATAAAGAGATTACAGAGGGAGGCAAAGGCAGGGAAAGAGAAAATGAGTAGGATGAAAGGCATGAGAGGATGGAAAATGGAAAAAGCATATTTATTCACATGACAGGTGTTCTCCAGGGACAGCAGGAATCATTCCTCACAGATGGGTGATGTTGGCGCCGAAAGAGCCCTCGCAGAAGCATCTCCCCAGCTTTCAAAGAAAGCCTTTGGGAGATGCCACCACACATGCATGGCCCCCTTCCCACCCAAGGGTGCCATCTTGATCAGTCAGGTGCCATAGCTAGAGCCCAACCAAGAAGATGGCCAAAAATGAACAGTAACTCCAAGGGCAGGATGGAGGGTTGTGAGGAATGATTTCTGCTGTCCCTGGAAAACACCTGTTACAGGTGAGTAACTACACTTTGTCCAGGAACAAGCAGGAAGTCAGTCCTCACATATGGGACTCCTTAGCTCCAGGCTACCAAGGACTGGTAGAAAAACCACAGCCCAGCCATGAGCAGCTGCAAGCAAATCTGAAGGCAGATTCTGAGGACCCTAGTGTCCAGAGAGACCCATGACTCCGGTAACTTGAACAAGAAGGGTCAGAGAAGAGGAGTTGCCTAAACCCCGAAGAGGTTATGGAGTACAGCCTGGCCAAAGGTGCAGTCCAGTTGGGACTCCCTCTCCAGGCAGTCATGGGCTGCAAAGTTGTGGACAGAGGACCAGGTGGCAGCCCAGTAGATGTCAGCTATTGGCACAGACTGTAGGTTCACGACCGAGGTCGCCATTGCCTTGACGTTGTGCACCATTACACGGTGCTCCAGAGGGACTCTGGCACAGCTATGAGTGAAAGCAATGCAATCTGCCACCCAAACGGATATGGTCTGTTTAGTGACCACCTGCCCCATGTGGCTAGGATCAAAGGAGATGAAAAACTATGAGGCTTTGTGATTGCCCTGGGTCCACTGTAGGTAAAAGGACAGGGCTCATTTGCAGTCCAAGGTATGGAGGACGGCCGATGCCATGTCAGCGTAAGGCCATAGGAAGAAGATAGGGAGAACCACCGCCTGATTGAGGTGGAAGTCAGAGACTACCTTCATCAGGAACTTGGGGTGAGTGCAGAGCACCACCCTATTCCTATAGAATCTAGTGTAGGGAGGCTCAGCCACCAGCGCCTGGAGTTCACTGACCGTGTGAGCCGAGGTGAGCGCCACGAGGAAGGTGATCTTCCAGGACAAGTGGCGAAGACAGCAGGTAGTCAAGGGCCTCGTGAACTGCACCAGGACCACACTGAGATCCCATTCTGTCATCGGCAGCCGCAAGAGAGGTCTGGAGAGCAATAGGCCCTGCATAAACCTGGTGATGAGGGGCTGCATGGAGAGGGGCTTGCCTTCAATGTGGTGATGATTAGCCGAGAGAGCACCAAGATGCACCCTGATGGAGTTGGATGAGTCCAGACTGCGATAGGTGGAGGAGATACTGAAGGACCAAGTGCACCAGGCAAGAGAATTGGTTGAGATGGTACTCCGTGCACCACACGATGAACCACCGCCATTTGAAGGCATAAGCCCATCTCATGGAATCCTTGCAAGAGGCCAGGATGATTTCTTCCACTTCCCTAGGGAGGTTTAGTGGAGCTATGGTGACCCGCTCTGCTGCCATGCTGATAGGGATCCCAGGATGGGATGGAGGATTGAGCCCTCCTCCTGTGTCAGGAGTCCCAGAGAGCTCCCAAGGGGAACTGGGTGCTCCAATGAGAGATGGAGCAGCAGGGGAAAACAAGGTTGCCTGGGCCACTGCAGGGCTATAAGGATGACCGATGCCTTGTCACACTGGACCTTGAATAGGGCCCAAGAAATTAGTGGCATGGGGTGAAAGGCATACAGGAGACCCCCTGACCATGAAAGAAGGAAGGCATCAGCCGCCACCTAGGAGGGATGGAGCTGAGGGCTGCAGAACTGAGGCAACTGTGCATTGGTTGGGCTGGCAAAGAGGTCCAGGCTGGGGGTAACCCATAACCAGAAGAGCCTGAGCACCACCTTGGGGTTCAGACGCCACTCATGCAGTTGAAGGACCCTGCTCAGCCTGTCTGCCAGGGCGTTGTTCTAGCCTGGAAGATAGACAGCTCTGAGGAGCATCCCCTGGCTGGCCACAAGGTAGCAGAGGGCCATGGCTTCCTGGCAGAAGGGATAGGAGCCCATGTGGCCCTACTTGTTCACATAGAATATCGTGACCTGATTGTCCATCTGAACGAGGACCAACTGGTGCCATAGGTAGTGTCTGAAGACCTTCAGGGCCAGGAAGACAGCTCTGAGCTTGAGAAGATTGATCTGCTGCTGCCTCTCCTTGAAGGACCAAGCCCCTTGGGTGCACAGCTCCTCGAAATGGGCACCCCAGCCCATCAGAGAAGCATCCATCAGGGGTTTGGGAGCTGAAAGGGCATACCTGCCAGTAGGTGCTGGGCATCCTGCCACCAGGTGAGGGACTCTGCAAGCTGGTGAGAGACTGTGATTTTGTCCCTTAGCCAGCCCGTGGCCTGGGCCCACTGGGACTGGAGACACCACTGCACTGTCCACATTTGGAGGCATGTGTTAGGGACCACATGTACCATGGAGGCCATGTGGCACAGAAGGCAGAGGAGTGCTTGAGCTGTCACAGTGCAGAGCCTCTGTACCTTGGCTGCGAGGGCCATGAGGCGGTCTGCCCTGTCAAGGGGAAGAAAAGCTTTGGCCTTTACAGAGTCCAGGCAGGCCCTGATGAACTCCAGCGCTTGCGTTGGAGTGAGGTTGGACTTTGGGTGATTTATTACAAAGCCCAGGTGCTGTAAGACCTGAATAGTGTGGCCAGTGGCCTGTCTGAAGCCACGTTCCCCTTGATGAGCCAGTCATCAAGGTAGGGGAAGACGAAGGCCCCGTGGAGGTGGAGGTAGGCCACCCCCACTGCCAGGCACCTGGTGAAAGACTCTTGGGGCAGAGGCGAGGCTGAAGAGGAGTACCCTGCACTGGTAGTGGTTGCCTGCTACTACAAACTTGAGGTACTGCCTGTGACTTGAGTGGATCAGGTTGTGGATGTAAGCATCATCAGATTCAAGGAGCATAGCCAATCTCCCTGCTGGAGGTAGGGCAGCAATGTTCCAAGGGAGAGTATCTTGAACTTCTCCCGCACCAGAAATTTGTTGAGGTTTCTCAGATCTAAGATGGACCTCAGGCTTCCTGTTCTTTTGGGGACCAGGAAGTACCTGGAGTAAAACCCTCTGCCCTTCGCATGGTGTGGAATGGACTCCACAGCTCTGTCCTTGAGAAGGACCATGAGCTCTTGCCTCAGCAAGGCCTGGTGCAGGGGTACACTGAATGGGCTCCCCAAGAAACAAAGTTGGAGGGACCTGGTCAAAGTTGAGGCGGTAGCCCTCCTTGACTACCTGAAGAGCCCAGGAGTCAGTGGTAATGGAGGCGCACCAGTGGGCAAAGTGAACCAGGCACCCCCTTTTGGGAGCTGGCCTTCCAGTGGAAAAGAGCCTATGCTGATGGTGTCAAAAACCCAACCCTGGCTGAGCCGGGGCAGGCGGCTGGGTTTGGGGCCCTTGGGTTTGTGCAGGGCCCTTGGGTTTCAGGGCACAGGACTGTCTGTCCAGTGGCACCGAAGAGTGCAATTTCAGGCTTTTTTACTGGCACATGGCCGACTCGACCACCATGGACGTGTGGGAGAGTTGTGCCTTATGGAAACCTGGGTCCTGCTGGATCCAGTACATCATATCCAGATGACAGCTGATGATGGGAACTGATGCAGGGGTCTCCCACATCCTGAGGAGGAGCTGGATAAGGATGGAGGGGATGGGGACCGTCAAAGTCTCCTTTGGTGGTGCCTCATACTGGAGATGTCAAGTTCCTCCATACGAGGGTCCTCCTCTGCCTCCATTGTGACCAGAAAAGTACAAAAATGTATAAGTTAAAGAAGCTTTTTTCTGGAGGACAAGATGAACGTCTGTAGGGCTCTGCAGAAAAAGGAAGACTGATCGAGATAGCACCCTTGTGCGGGAAAGGGACCATGCATATGTGGTGGCATCCCCAAAGGCTTTCTTTAAAAGCTGGGGAGATGCTTCCACGAGGGATCCATTAGCACCGACGTCACCAATATGTGAGGACTGATTCCTGCTTGTTCATGGAGAAGACATGTTTTACTGCGTGTTTCTCTTTGCTCCCAGTCATAAGACATTGCATACGTCTGCAGGAGGCAGAAGAAATCTCTTCAGCAATCTGTCTTATTATACAAGAATAAAGAACTGGGACCTTGTTAGTGTAGCTGGGTTTGAACAGTTCCTGGAGGAAAGGTCTATAAACCATTATTAAAGAGGACCCAGGAAATCTACTGCTTACCCCAATACAAGCATTGTGGAACCTGTGTGTCTTTTTGGGAACCTGCCAGGTACTTGTGACCTAGATTGGCCACTGTTGGAAACAGGATACTGGGCTTGATGAACCTTGGTCTGACCCAGTATGGCATATCTTATGTTCTTATGACCTGACAATCCAGACATGAGCCCTGATAAGTCTGCACTTCCCTGAGTCCCCTTTACTTACTCACTGCTAGTTGGGAGTCACACACAGAGAAGTGAAAAGCCTGGAGCTGATGTCAGCAGACCCAGATGGTGGTCGGCGGGTTCAGCCTTGGCATAGCTGCGCAGTCCTCTAAGCCACTGGCTACTGCTTGTCCTCTCATCATCTGAAGGAACAAAACAAAGAAAAGTTAAGAGGTAGAAGTAGGAAGTAGACAAACTCTTTCAAAAGCCCATAAATCAAACAGCATAAAGTTCTTAGGGTGAACCCAGTGCTGTACAAGTGCCCTCAAGGCACTTCCAATCTGATTTCTTCTTTACAAACACGCCACTCTCCGAGAGGGCTTAGTAAGATTTTGCTCTCTTGAACATTTTTAAAATGGTTTTGATTCCCTGAGCCCCTGCAGGGCCTGTGTTCAGCAGAGAATGAGTCAGGTCCATTCCTGCAGTTAGTCTCTGGTCCCTCACCCCTGGCTGGTATCCTGGTTCTTCTTGCTATAATCAGTCAACCCTATTTTACCTCCCATTCAGTACAAGGACATGTCCTCTTTTTAACTCTGGACAGTATAATAACTTAGGAAGGAGAATTATCAGGTTATATAAAGAGAGAGGAGGAAAATGCTGAGGAGATGGAGAGGTGGGGAACAGGGAAGTGGAGGGTCCAGACTTCTCGTGCATGGTTCACAGGTCAACTTCTGGACACCCCAGACGTTTTACTCTAGCATAGTTCAACTGAACAATTTCAGGAACCAGAATATGCCTCTTGAATACTCAGATCCTTTCTGCATGAGCAAGCCGAAACAGAATATATTGATGAGATTGAAAGACAAAAAAATTTGGAAGCCACAGAACCCAGCAGCATCTTTTCCAGACAATGGATACAATTGTTTCAATTAATTACCCACAAACAGAAGGTTTCATCTGCTCTGTTCCTCCCCAGCTTCTGTAACAAAGTTTCCAAAACAGTAAATGTCTCCAGCCGGCAATCAGCTTCTAACCATACTGCAAATTCTGAAAGACTAGTGCCAGCCTCAGGGGCATTTGCCCACAAAAGCTGAGAGAGAGGAAGGGCTAAGGAGGAATAAGAGGTGGAATTTAGAAAAGGAAGTAGGAAGAAAAGAGGTAAACTCTGTGCCTTTGCATCATGACTCTTATTAAATATTAGCTAGCTGGTGAAGGTTTAAGGTTAGGAATGCTCTTATGAGGGGAGGCTATTTATAGCTGATGTTTCTGTGCTTTATTACGGCAGTTCTGATTGTTTATGCATCAACTAGCGACAGTGTTTATAATCCCATCTCTGCTATTCAACTGTGACCTTACAAAACCAAAACGGCTTACCTGTAACAAATGTTCTCCATGGACAAGCAGGATTGCGTCAGCCATACCTGGTGTCGTCCTCCGGGCGGCGCCAAGTACGGAGTGCTCTCTAGAGCTCAGAAAGATGAGACTTTCTGAGCCCGCCCAGGTAGCCCACCCTACCGCTCCGCCCCCTAGCCACCAGTATTCTTCCTTCCGCCTTGCCAGCAAGACGGACACTGCTCTCTCTCTCACGGTACCTGCTTCTGCTCCTGCAAATCTGCTGAATGCCCCGGCTCTGGATGCGCCCGGTGCGGCCTCCATCCATGACCGCGGTGCAGAAATAGCCTCATCGGATCCCCCACCGCCATGCCTGTTGCCCGCGGTGGTCCTGCCAGGAGGAATAAGGCCTGAAACCTCCCTCTCTACGAGACGGGTCGGTGAGAGCCATGCGGGGCTGAAAATGGCGCCGGCCTCAGGTCCTCCACAGCAGGGAAGCAGTCCTCCAGCTCCGCCCCCTCCTACGGCAAGCCTGTAGTCCCTGACGCTGACGCTGCGAATGATGCCTGTCGATGCCGATCCTCCAGCTCCGCCCACGAGCCTCGATGTCGTTCGGCGTCGGAGAGGAGCCATGGAAACTCTCCTCTCCTCGGATCCGAATCCCCCGCACACCGGAACAAATCTCGCCGCGGGGGAAAGGACAAGCGCAGAAAAAGGACTTCCAGCAGCAGCAGCAGCAGCGCTAGCAACAACCACTCAAATCACCACAAACGGAGCCGGAAACACAAAAGCAAGTGCCATCGCAGCCCCAGCTCTAGCAGCAGCAGCAGCAGCTCACCCTGTCAGCGTCGCAGGAAGTGCAGAGGCTCCCATTCCTCCAGACGCAGGAAGCATCGGCACCAGAGGCGGAGGAGGAGTCAGGTGAGCCCTTCTACCTCATCCAGCCCCAGCCAAAGCCATAGGAGCAAGTCCACATCCAGCTCCATGGTACGCCTGCTGTCCCAGCTTTTAAGACAGTCATCCATGCCGGCTCCTGCACAACTGCCTCAGCAAACCCCTCTACCAGCAGACTCTCAACCAACCCCCCGAGAGACAGATCCGCCTGCAGGGGAGTACCGGGCACCCTCACCATGCAGCGGACCCTTGGGTGACCCCCCCCTTGAAGCCGAAGGGGACGAACCTGGAAGGCAAGTTGTGGGGTCTAACGCCCGCGAGAGCGAAAAGGCGACCCCCGACAGGGCAGTCTCCCCGGAGCCAGAGGAGGCTCCCCCTCCGGAGGACCTCACCTATCCCAAGTTCCTCCTCAAACTTGCGTCCACCCTGTCCTTACAAGGCCGGGACGACAAGAAGGAACCGGTACCGGAGGGGTTGAAGTACCTAGCCACCCCGAAGACCGCATTCTCCTTGCCTATTCACCAAACACTACGGGACAGTCACCTGAGGATCTGGCAGACCCCAGCTTCTGGCCGTCCTTTTCCCAGAAGGCTGGAAACAAAATACCAGGTGCAGCCTGTTCCAGGATTTGCAGCCTCACAACTGCCACATCAATCCATTGTAGTGTCGTCAGCCCTCAAGCGCGTCAAGTCTTCACGTACACATGCCAACAGCCCGCCCGGTCGGGATCACAAGTTCCTTGACGACATCGGGAGAAAGGTGTATCAAGGAGCCATGCTAAGCACAAAGATTGCCGCCCATCAATTTCAGCAAGTCCTATTCCAGGATGCATGCATGGCTAACCTGAAGGCCACCTTGTCTTGTCTCCCAAAGGAATCTCAGAGCCTGGCATCAACGGCAATCGCGGACATGGCTGAATGCAGCAAGCATCTCGCAAGTGCAACCTTTGATTCCTTTGATACAGCGCTGAGAACCGCCGGAACCGCCATTTCAGCAAGGCGATGGGCATGGCTGAGGGCGTCTGGCCTGCGGGACGACACGCATGACAAGATTGCGGACACGCCCTGCTCTGGCGAGTCTCTCTTCGGCGACAAGGTGAAAGACGCGGTCAATGATATGAAAGAACATTGTACCATGCTTCAGACCCTGGCAGAGGACGGCTTCGAGCGCCACAGCAGCGCCCAGAGGAACAAGTTTCAAAGGAAGCCTTACTACTCCTCCAACAAGAGGTACCTTTCCAACAACAAATGGCAAAACAACAGGTACAAGAGCAACTCTTACCAAGGACTGTCCCACCAGCGAAACTCAAGAGGGACCGCAAACAGAAGAAGACGAGCACGCCCACTAACAAAAGCGGCCCGTCTTTTTGACGCCAGATCGCAGTGTACCCTACGAACCGGGGGGCGCCTGACCCATTTTTTACCAGAGTGGCAGCGAATATCCTCCGACTCCTGGGTCTTGCGAGTCATCAGAGAAGGCTACCGCATACGCTTCATAGCCCCTCCACATCAGAACTCCCCACCAGCCAGCGACACCCCTCAGCATCTGCATCTGACAATGGCCGCGGAATTGTTGCGACTACTGCACTCTCGGGCCATAGAGGAGGTTCCTCCTCCTGAGAAGGGCTCTGGGTTTACTCCAGATACTTTCTCATTGCCAAACGGACGGGCGGCTTCCGCCCCATCCTAGACCTCCGCCGGCTCAACAAATTCATCATCAAAGAAAAATTCAGGATGTATTCCCTGAACACCATCCTTCCCCTGATTCAGACCGGCGACTGGATGGCGTCCCTGGACCTGCAGGACGCATACACCCATATCCGCATTCACAGGTCGCACAGGAAGTACCTACGTTTTCAAGTGCTAGACCAACACTACCAGTACAGGGTCCTCCCCTTCGGACTGTCCCCCGCTCCGCGGGTCTTCACGAAATGCGTGGCAGTAGCTGCGGCCCACCTCCGCAGGCAGAACATAGCGGTTTTCCCATATCTCGACGACTGGCTCCTCACGGCCCCATCAGCCCAAGAGCTGCGGAAGGCGATGCGGACCTCCATGAGACTGCTGTCCTCCCTGGGATTCATCATCAACCTCAGCAAGTCACACCTCTCGCCAGCCCAGAGACTAGAGTTCATAGGAGCCGTGATAGACACCAAGGCTTCGAAGGCCTACCTACCAGAACGCAGACTGTGCTCCATCACAGCTCTAGCGGACAAGGTGATCAAGGCAGAGACCTCGTCGGCGAAAGACATCCTGTGCCTTCTGGGGCATATGTCGGCCGCCACCTCCGTCCTCCCCACGGCGAGGCTACGGATGTGCCCACTCCAATGGCACTTACGCACTCATTGGAACCAGAGTTGTCAACCTCTCTCCACCACAATCGGAATGACTCCACAAATCCATACCCAGCTTCGCTGGTGGACAGCGCAAGCCAACCTATCGGTGGGGAAAGACATCCACCCCCACGATCATCAAGTTGTTCTAACCACAGATGCATCGAACACTGGCTGGGGCGCCCACATACCATCCCTAAGCACTCAAGGGGAGTGGTCCAAACACGAGAGGCGTCTGCACATCAACCTCCTCGAACTGAGGGCCATGAGATACGCCCTGATAGCGTTTCTCCCGCAATTGCGCGGAAAGTCAATCCTCATCCAGACGGACAACCAGGTGGCCATGTTCTATGTCAACAAGCAAGGAGGCACCGGCTCACGCCCCCTCTGCAAGGAGGCCACACTGATATGGACCCTGGCCTTGAGAAACGATTGCCACCTTCGGGCGTCATACCTCCCCGGGGACCAGAATACCCTGGCAGACAGACTGAGCAGACAGCTCCAGCCTCACGAATGGGCCCTGCACCGGACAGTCTCCGACAATCTCTTCCAGCTCTGGGGGCCCCCGGACATCGACCTCTTCGCCACAGAATGGAATGCCAAATGCCCCCTGTTCTGCTCCAGACACCCGTCAGCCAGGAGGCTGGCGGCGGATGCATTCGACGTGTGTTGGGGGGAGTGGTCACTGGTGTATGCGTTTCCTCCAACACCCCTCATCGCAGCGACCTTACAAAGGATTGTTCAGGACAAAGCGGAAGCCATCCTGGTAGTTCCTCACTGGCCATGCCAGATGTGGTTTGCCCTGCTACTACGCCTGGCACAGGGAGACCCGAAGCGACTACCCCTCAGACCGGACCTACTGACCCAGGACGAGGGCAGAATACAGCATCCCAACCTGGGAGCCCTGTCTCTCACTGCCTGGAGGTTGAGCGGATAAGCCTGTCCAATCTCCAGCTGCCCACCGAAGTGCAAGATGTGGTACTAGCGGCCAGGAGACCCTCCACCAGGAAATCCTATGGCCTTAAATGGAGAAGGTTCAGCATCTGGTGCGCGAACCAAGGCCTGGAACCCACCACATGCCCGCTTCCCCATGTCCTGCATTACCTCAAGACCCTGTCCAACCTGGGCCTGCAGACTCAATCCATCTGAGTCCACCTCTCGGCGATAGCTGCTTTCCATTCGCCACCGGAAGGGGCCACTTCCATCGGAGCACTGCCCCTCACGTCACGCTTTATGAAGGGCCTATCGAATCTGAAGCCCCCAATCAGGCGACCTGTGCCACCTTGGGATCTCAACACGGTCCTGCAACGCCTGACGCAGGAACCCTTTGAACCTCTCCAGTCTGCTGACATGAAATTCGCCTCATGGAAGACCCTCTTTCTTGTGGCCATCACTTCCGCAAGGAGGATTAGCGAGTTGCACGTACTGGTCTCACATCCTCCCTACACACAGCTGCACCACAGCCATGCTTCTTTGAGAACTAATCCCAGATTGGTGCCGAAAGTGTCTTCGGCCTTCCATGTCAACCAATCCATAGAGCTTCCATCGTTTTTCCCGGAACCTCACTCTTCCGATGAGGAACGATGCCTGCACACCCTCGACTGCCTCAGGGCTCTCCGGATCTACCTGCAAAGAACGCAAGCCATCCGGCAGGGCGAGCAACTCTTCGTCTCTTTTGATCCGAACAGACCCGTAAGACCGGTTAACAAGAGGACACTGTCCCACTGGGTCTCCGCCTGTGTCGCCTATTGCCTTGACCCATCAAGTGGAGGACACCCAAGAGTGGGCCCCCACCATCTCAGGGCTCTGGCTACGTCAATTGCCAATCTCCGCGCAGTGCCACTAGCCGATGTCTGCAGAGCAGCCACCTGATCCTCACCGCACACCTTTCAGAGACACTATTGCCTTGACCTCCGCTCTCAGGAGGATTGTGCGCTCGGAGCGGCCGTCCTTGCCACGGCCTTGGACCGCAAATGACATTACTATTGCATTGTTTACACTGCCTCTAGTTAATGATTCGCACTGTTGCACCTTTATTGCTGTTACTATTGCACTGATTACACTGCCTCTAGTTGCTGTTTGCACTGTTGCTCCTTATTGTTGCACTGTTTGCACTGTTATGGTTATTGTTGCACTGCACCGTTATGCTGCCCACGTCTCGGTATGCTACCGGTGGCGTTGCGGTAGTACTATTGCACTATTCACTATCCTTAATAAACTTGTGTTGTTAACTTGAACCGAGTATCTATCCATTCAGGTCCATGCATGGGCCTCCTCCCCCCAGCACATCCAGCTAGGGAGACACCAGGTGTGGCTGACGCAATCCTGCTTGTCCATGGAGAAAACGGGGTTACTTACCTGTAACTGGAGTTCTCCGTGGACAGCAGGATAAGTCAGCCACACAATCCCACCCGCCTCCCCTGGAGGAGGCCACCTGAAGAGACCGCTCCTTAGCCGCTGAACTTGCTTGGAACATACTGGTGGCTAGGGGGCGGAGCGGTAGGGTGGGCTACCTGGGCTACCTGGGCGGGCTCAGAAAGTCTCATCTTTCTGAGCTCTAGAGAGCACTTCCGTACTTGGCGCCGCCCGGAGGATGACACCAGGTGTGGCTGACTTATCCTGCTGTCCACGGAGAACTCCAATTTCAGGTAAGTAACCCCGTTCTCTCCAAGGACATCGGTCTTCAGAAGTGGGTGATGTCATCCAGCAAGACAGGAAGAAGAGTCTATGGCCTTTTGCTCATCAGATGGCAATCATAAGATTGTCTAGAAGCCACAAGAATAGGAGATGCATGATGAAACTCATATATTCATATATTATGAACCACAGCGACGCCAGCACCTGGATGGTTGTGTTCGTTGATTCTGTGACTCATTCCCCAGATATGCTCTTACCATCCAACCATCCAAACAGGGGAACACAAGTACCCCTAGTTTGCATAGGTGTGCCATTATCATGAATAGTATCACTTCAATCCAAAAAATTCAGAGGTAGAAGTAAATATTAAATCAAAACTTTTCTGCACCAACCATCCATATATTCAATGTTTTATATATATCTTTATTGAACTAAGAATTTAATCATTTAGGAGTCAATATAGTCTTTAAAGCACCAGGTCACTGTTGCTTGAACTAAAATAGGATCTTCATCACCGAAGCCTATCCAGGGTCCAATGCTGAGCATTCACTTTTGCTAGCCAGAGGTTTTGTGATATTCCACTGCTAACCGCATAAAGCGAGGACAGACACTAATCGAGTAGCTGCCCTGATATTAACTGGGTGCTTTCCTGTGGTCCGCGGCAATATCCAGAGGTGTTGCTGAATATCAGCATCACCAGGGTTCATGCAATTTGCAGCCCCAAAAGTGAGAAGTATTTTCAGTTTAGGAAGAAAGTTAAGGCTTTTTTTTAAAAGTTCCTAACTGAACAAGAACTATGTTGGTAATTTGGAGCTTCTGTCATCTGAAGTTACTTAGTAGGAGGTGCTGCTGGTATGCTGGAGGTGAGGATGGGATAACAGTGGGGTGTAAATGAGTTATGAACTGGGGATGAGGGGTGATGTCGGTGAACAGGTGCAGCAGGGGAATGTGTTTGTATGTGTCCATCACGGCATTATGTATTACTGTAATGTGGAAATCTTCTTCTTCAGTGCTTTGTGTGAGTCCTGTTTCAGTCTCAGAGAGGTGATCTGTACATTTCTAAACAAATTAATGAAGCAGTGGCTGGGCATCCACAAACATCACCTCCCTAACATGTCCAATCAGACATTTACCCAGTCAGTACTGGGGTAATTGACATCTTTTATTGTTAATGGGTTAGCAAATACGTTAGCCTTCCCAATTTCTGCTAGCGTCTCACTGCCTATTCCTTCACCCTCTGCAGGTGGACGATACTTCTACTCACCCCAGTGTGCCCTTCCCTATCAGCAGTTTCTGTCTAGACATATGTCACATGACATGGCATTTCCCGCAGAACATTCCATGCTTTGCCCTGTTTTACATACAGTGCCACCCTGGCACCAATTTCATCTACCCTCTCACTGAATTATAATTCGTACCCTAGTATTACTACTGAACATCTGTATAGTGCAACAAGACGTACGCAGCGCTGCACAGACACATGTAAAAGACAGTCCCTACTCATCAGAGCTTACAATCTATCCAAGACAGACAGCACAGTGGCTGTAGACATGGGATGCAGCTAGGGGGAATGGTAAGGAAACACCAAGGAGATCAGGTGAGTCAAGGTCCGAAAGCGGCAGCAACGAGGTGAGTTTTCAGCCTGGATTTGAAAAGTACAGACTCAGGTCATTTGTTTTAGGCATAAGGAGCAGCAAGGTGAAAGGAGCAAAGTCTGGAGTTAGCAATAGAAGAGAATGGAGCAGATAAAAGTGATTTGCCAGAGCAGAGTTCCCGAGGAGGGGTGTAGGGAGAGATAAGAGAGGAAAGGCAGTGAGGAGCTGCAGAGTGAATGCACTTATAGGTCAGCAGGAGAAGTTTGAACTGGATGCAGAAATGGATAGGGAGCCAATGAAGTGGGGTAATATGGGTGTGGAAGATTAGGCTGGTGGAAGATTAGTTGCAGCAGTGTTGAACAGATTGAAGGGGAGAGAAATGATTCAGAGGGAGACCAGCAAGGAATAGATTACAATAGTCTATATGTGAAGTGACTAATGAGTGGATAAGTGTCTTAGTAGTGTGTTCAGAAAGTAACGGTGAATTTTGTTGATGCTGTAGAGAAAGAAATGGCAGGTTTAACTATCAGTTGGATGTGTGTGGACAAGGAGAGAGAGAAGTCAAAGACAATCCCAGGGTTGTGAGCTGAGGAGACAGGGAGGAGAGAGTTATCCACAGAAACTGAGAAAGGAGGAAGGGGAGAGGAAGGTTTAGGGGGAAAAAAGCTCAGTTTTGGCCATGTTCAATTTCAAGTGGCAGTGAGACATCTAATGTCAGAAAGGCAGGCAGAGATCCTGGTCTGGATTGCTGGAGATATTTCAGGTGTAGAGAGCTAGATCTGGGAATCATCACCATAAAGATAGTACTGAAAGCCATGGAAAGAGATCAGTGCACCAAGGGACTGGGTATAGAGAGAGAAAAATGGTGGACCCAAGATAGATCCTTGAAGTACACCAACTGAGAGTGGGATAGCAGTAGAGGAGGATCCACCAGAGCAAACACTAAAAGAGCGAAGGGAGAGATAAGAAGAAAACCAGGATACTACAGAGTCCTTAAAACCAAGTGAGGACAAGTATCAAGGAGAAGATTATGGTCAACAGTGTCAAAAGCAGCAAAAAGGTCAAGAAGGATGAGGACTGAGTAAAGCCCTTGGATTTGGCAGGAACAGGTGATGGTGTCACACTGGTTATTCTCTTTCCGCCAAGCCCCTAAGACATCTCTTCATTCAGTACTGTACATTCTAACTCTTCCGCCCTATGGGGGCTATTTTCAAAGCAGGATATTTCGTGGCACTGACATGGTTACTGGTGCTTCCATTGAATGTCCCAATGCCAGTTGGCTAGCATTGGGACATTCTGGGGGCAGATCAGAGGCATCACCCAGGGATAACCGGGCAGCAGTTATATCCATCCGCCAGCTGGTTATCCCTCAGTGGTAAGTTTGGCACCGGAAAGGCTCACCTAACTTTAGCCGCTGAAACTAACCGAGCAGCGGCTGAATATCACCAGTGCCCCATGAGCTTCCACACTATCCGGCAACCTGCATATTCAATGCTGGCGGCAGGATACGGCCTTGGCATTGAATATTGATGATTAAACGTCAGTGGCAATGGCTAGCTGCTGTAGAAATGCACCATCACTGCTGAATATCCCCCTCCCTCCCCCCCCACCTAGTTTTTAGACTTCTTCCATTTGCATAAGGACAATTTAAAGTATGTTTCTAACTTGTACTCACAACATGCCTATCAGTCGATGGAGATCATTCGGAATCATCTTTTTCTGTCTGTTCTTTAGTTCACTGCGTCTGGCTACTTCAGCCTTTACTGTACTTGGGATATAGTAACTTCATCACTTGGCAGTGTCTTTTGAAAATACTTTGCTTTGAGTGATTGTCAGCTTTCCCCCAAGATCTAGTATAAAAGCCGCTCTATCTCCTTTTTAAACATTAGTGTCAGAAGCTTGTTTCCAACCTGGCCAAGGTGCAGCCCGTCCCTTCACTAGAAGGCTGCCCGTTTCCCAAGAAATCTGCTATTACTAATCATTTGTGTACTGCTACAAGACATACAGAGCGCTGCACAGACACATGTAAGAGACAGTCCCTGCTCATCAGAGCTTACAGTCTAGTCAAGACAGACAAAACAACTGAGGACTAGGATATGTTGAGGGGACTGGTAAGGAAAGAGTGATCTACATATGTAATTAGCCTGTCTGAAAACTGGCCATCGATGCAGTTAAATCAACACGATTGACGTGGAGGCACGCTGAGAGGGGGTGTTCCTGGGGGTATCTGTAGGCAGGCAGAGGAAAGTAATGCACACGGGCTGCATTTTGAACTCGTCATCGATAAAACACCTGCAGAACAGCAGAAAAGCCTGGATAACTCGCAGCGGCGCACCTAGCCCTGCGCGAGCGGCGCAGCCACATGGGGCGCAAAGGATATAGGGGTGCATTTTGGGCTGCCGGCCTCGGCTTCCCCCATGCCCTGCCACCACCACTTTTTGTTTTTCAGCAGAGGCACCAGCAACAGTGGGGCAGACCTGAATTTCAATAAAACAAAACAAGCGGGTCTTTGCAACTCCGCGCTTGTAGGCAGGTCTGATCCCTCCCTCCCTTCTCTGATGTAGGTCGCGTCAGGGGAGGGGGGGGGGGAGGGACCAGGCCTTTCAAGCGCGGAGTTGCAAAGACCTGTGTGTGAATGGCAGGTCTGGTCCCTCCTTCCTCTGACGCGATCTGCATCAGAGAAGAGAGGGAAGGGCCAGACCTGCCTACAAGTGCGGAGCTGAAGGAGCCACGTGGATTTTTTTTTTCATTTGAAGCCATGTCTGCCTATGCTGCTGTCACTGTCTCTGAGAAAACTAAAAGTGGTGGCAGCAGGGTAAGGACAGGCAGCCAGCTGGACATCGAAGACATGGAGGTACTGTATGGGGGAGATTGGGGAGGGGGGGGGGGAGGTGCGCGAGATGAGCAAGTAGCACAGGGCGCAATTATGGCTTGGAACGCTCCTGATAACTTGTCCCTGCTGAAAATATGCACGTAATTCCACTCTGAAAACTGATGCACATGCATGGGCAAAACCTACTTTGTCCTTTGTCCCAGTTTGCACATTTATTGCGGTCCGTACTGCTAAGGACTTAGTCCAGCTGCCGCCCACTGAAACTTGGACTCACCTTATCAAAGTCAGGTTTATTTGTCTTCCTCACTGGTTCTGTACCATGCTCAATCCATCCTTCATTTCCCTTCTCCCCAACGCCTTACCATAAGAACATAAGATATGCCATACTGGGTCAGACCAAGGTCCATCAAGCCCAGTATCCTGTTTCCAACAGTGGCCAATTCAGGTCACAAGTACCTAGCAGTTTCCCCAAAAGACACAGGTTCCTCAATGCTTGTATTGGGTCAAGCAGTGGATATTCTGGGTCCACTTTAATAATGGTTTATGGACCTTTCCTCCAGAAACTTGTCCAAACCTTTTTTAAACACGGCTACACTAACAGCTTTTACTACATCCTCTGGTAGCAAATTCCAGAGTTTGATTACACGTTGAGTGAAAAAATATTTTCTCTTATTAGTCTTAAATAGTGTAATGTCATCCCTGGCCTGGAGTGACCAACAAGGGACAGACCCATTACAAATAGGTTACCCTGTAGCTTCATTGCATGTCCCCTAGTCTTCCGTTCATTAATTTATAGTCCTCTATCATATCTCCCCTCAGCCGTCTGTTTTCCAGGTTGAAGATCCCTAACCTTTTTAGCCTCTCTTCATAGGGGTATCCTTCCATCCCTTTACCATTTTGGTGGTTCTTCTCTGTACCTTTTCTAATAAGACTATATATTTTTAAGATACGGCGACCAGAATTGCACACAGTATTCAAGGTGCAGTCACAACATGGAATGATATAGAGGCATTATAATATCTTTTGTTTTATTTTCCATTCCTTTCCTTATGATGCCTAGCATTCTATTTGCTCTCTTGGCCGCTGCTGCACACTGGGCTGAGGGTTTTAACATGTTATCCACGATGATGCTTAAATCTTTTTCCTGGGTGGTTGTTCCTAATTTGGTACCTTGCATCATGTAACCATAGTTTGGGTTTTTCTTTCCTAGGTGCATAACTTTGCACTTGTCCACATTAAATTTCATCTGCCATTTGGATGCCCAGTCTTCGAATTTATCAACATCCTCTTACAATTTTCCACAATCCTCTTGGGTTTTAACAACTTTGAATAGTTTTGTGTCATCTGCAAATTTGATAACCTCACTCATTATTCCCATATCCGGGTCATTTATGAATATGTTAAAAAGCAGCGGACCCAGCACAGATCCCTGGGGTACACCACTATTCACCTTTCTCCATTGGGAAAATTGGTCATTTAGCCCTACTCTCTGCTTTCTATCTTCTAACCAGTTCCTGAAGCACAATAGTACACTGCCCCTTATCTCATGACTTTTTAATTTTGCCAAACGTCTCTCATGAAGGACCTTGTCAAAGGCTTTCTGAAAGTCCAGATACACTATATCAACTGACTCAGCTTTGTCTACCTGTTTATTCACATCTTCAAAAAAACATAAGAGATTAGTAAGGCAAGACCTTCCTTGGCTAAAGCCATGTTGGCTGTTTCCCATTAAACCATGACTATCTACATGTTCAGTAATTTTGTTCCTTATGATGGTTTTTTACCATTTTTCCTGGTACTGACATCAGGCTCACTGGTCTGTAGTTTCCTGGATCACTCCTGGAACCCTTTTTAAAAATTGGCGTTACATTGGCCATCCTCCAATCTTCAGGTATTACAGATGATTTTAATGATAGTTCATAGATTACTAATAGTAGGTTTACAATATCATATGTCAATTCTTTCAACACCCTTGGATGTATACCATCCAGTCCAGGTGATTTGCTACTCTTCAGTTTATCAAATATAGTTGTAATACATCTTCCCGGTGTATCGATATTTCTTTCAAGTCTTCCACAGCATCTTCTTTAAATACCATTTCATTATGGGTGTCATTCCTACATCTTCCTCAGCAAAGACCAAAGCAAAAAATTCATTCAATCTCTCCACTATGGCTTTGTCCCCTTTTAGTGTCCTTTACCCCTCTTTCATCTAATAGTCAGACTGACTCTCTGACAGGTTTTTTGCTATGAATGTACTTGAAAAAGTCTTTATTATGTGTTTTTGCTTCCACTAAAAAGATGTGAGACCTTTACCGTAACTCCTTTCTCTCCCCACACTTCAGCCAGTTATATCTGTGTGAGTAAAACTGGTACCTGTAAAAATTTACCTGTTGAAGAAAAGGGAAGGATTGTTTCTGGGGGACCAGATAGTGTAATATGCATTTAAATTTATCCAGAAAAATGAGGCTGCATGAAAGATAGATCTAAATCTAACTTCACAGATTTTGTGTAGCTAGTCAGCACGTTTAGCTTGGCAAATGAGACTGAGTATCTGTCAAAGCATAAGCAGAGTGGAGGAGGAGCCTAATGGTTAGAGCACTGGCTTAGGAACCAAGAGACCCAGGTTCAATTCCCACACTCCTTGTGGCCTTGGGCAAGTCACTTAACCCTCCATTGCTTCAGAAGAATCCAAGTAATCAATGTACATGTTTAAGTTATAATGTAAACTGCTTTGACTAAATAAAGCCACATAAAAAACCTGTTAAAGAAGTAAGTAAATTCACTGGATTCTCTTTAGCTGCCCTTCTGAGATAAAAACAATGATTACTTTGTGATTGTTTTGACGTGTTTGATCATTTCAGTGTCAAATGTTTTATGTTCCCGCCCTCTCATAAGGTTGTTGGTGCAATGCTCTGGCTTGGAAAAATGCTTCCTCTTAAGTGACATCTTCAGGTTGTCAGAGAGATGTCTGCTTGTGCCTGTGAGGAACATTATCACTGGACCCTTACAGCGACTTACGTGGAAGACATCAGCAAGAAGGGATCAGATATTAGCCAGCGCAGAGGGGCATTGCACTGCTGAATCAGTCCAAAAGTTAGACAAGAATAAAACATCAGCGATACTTGTTTCATTGATCATTACCCGGCCGTCTTCCTAGACTTGTTAATTTTGCTGTTTGCCTCTCTTAACTCCTGTCTCCCCGACCTTGTGTTTTACAGCTTTAAAAATACATCCTGATGTTGTAAGCTATCCAACAATTTGCTTGTGCATTTAGGCATCAGCTGTAGCTCATTTTTCGCCGACCTGATGAAGGGAGCTGAGTTTTTCAGACTCATTACAAATGGATGAAATTAGTTCAAGAAAAGAAGCTGTTTGTTGCTCTTTACTTCTATGAAGGTAACTGCACTAAGATGACAATCACTTGACTGGATGTAAGGTTGAATTTGAAGGCGCCCTCCCCCCCTCCCAAGCCCTCCACCAAATTCCATCCACTGGTAGAGTCATCACACTTTACCCCACACTTTCATTCCACAGTCGCTATTAGTCTCTGTCCTCAGTTCTCTCTACCTCTATTTCAGCATCTAATTAACTTTTTACTCACCTGTACTTAGCAGTCGCCTTATGGCAGCAGCCTGTTGGATTCTCTCTCTTAGGTCTGTCCCCTCGTTCTCAGCTATGGCACTGTCTGTCTTGATTCGATTGTGAGCTCTGGTGACAGGGCCCGTCTTATATATGTGTCTGTACAGTGCGGCATATGCCCTGTAGCTCTATGTAAACGATTAATAGTAGTAAAAGTAGTCCGTCTCCTTCTGTTTATGTCAGTTTCTCTATTTCCGGCAGTCTGTATCTTCCACCCCTCTCGCCTTCTGGCAGTCTCATCCTCCTGTTTCAGCTCTCCTGGCTACAATGTTCCTCTTTCCCTTTCCCCTGCTGCTTTCTCTGTTTCTGGCATCCCCCAAAGCCAAGAAGGTCTCACCAGAGTCGTGGCTGGAAGGGTTTCCTCACAGGCTCTGCTCTCACACAGAATGGCAGGAGGAAGGAAGCAGAGAGAGAGGGAGTGAGGCAGTAAGTAGAGAAGCAGGTTTTTCAGGGACTAATACTGGATTCCTAGGGGAGCTCAGCTCGACGGCACACAACAGGTGTGGAAGGCTGGGCTGTCACAAGGATTCGTCAGAGAGATTAATTTCCTTTTTTATTTAGGCCTGTTTAATAACTTAATACATTAGCTTGCCAGACTGCCAATCCCAGCCTGCCCGTAACTGATAGAAAGAGCCGTGGGGCCTGTGTGGCAAAGAAGAAACAGAGGACCATAGGAACCTGCTAGGTACTTGTGGCCTGGATTGGCCACTGTTGGAAACAGGATACTGGGCTTGAGGACCTTGCTCTGACCCAGTAAGGCATTTCTTATTTTCTTGTCTAGTGGACATTGTATAGTGTGTATGTGTGAGGAAACAGACTCTCGGTGAACTGTGAGAGTAATTCTTATTCTCCAGAATTACTGAGATTTAGGGCAGCAGAATTTTTCATTACATTGCAAGTCTCTTCTTGTGTGTGTCCGGATCCCCTGTTGTGTGTGTGCATCTGAATGAAGAGCTCTGTGTATACTGTTGCCATGTGTGCATATACGTTGTTGTGTGTGTGTGTGTGTCTCTGAGTGAAGAGCTCTGTGTATGTGTTGTGTGTGCGTATACTGTTATATGCACAGAATGTGCATATACCCTATTTTGTGTGTGTGTGTAATGTGTATATGAGTGAAGAGCTCTGTATATACTGTTGTGTGTGCATATATTATTATGTGTGTGTGTAGTGTTCGTGTGCATATAGTGTATACCCTAGTGTGTGTGTGTGTGTGTGAATCATGTTGTGGGTGCATATATCCTCCTGTGTGCATGAATGTGTGTGTCTGAATGAAGAGCTCTGTGTATACTGTTGTATGTGCATATACCGTTATGTGTTTGTGTAGTGTGTGTATACCCTGTGTGGGTCTGAGTGAAGAGCTCAGTGTGTATTGTTGTGTTGCGGGTCCATAAGTGAAGAGATGGCTTTGGGGTCCTTTTAGTAAATCCCAGTAAGGCTGTGTACTCAATGTGCATTTACAGCATGGGTTAGGTGCAAAGCCTGTGTTAAGTGTTGGAGGTGTGACCAGCATGTTCCTGGCAGTTAACGTGTGATTGAATACATTAACGTGTGCCATAATTAACATGGGTGCACCTAACAATACCCAAAGAGGTTAGATGCACCCGTGCTAATTGCATTGTTTACGGAGACGGCACACTAATGTGCTCATCACGCCCAAACTGCACATTAGTGCGAGAGCGCCATTTAACGTGTATTGATGGTCGGTAGCTGACATGCCCATGCGCTAGCATTCACCGCAGACAGTTACTGCACATGACAACACATGTTATCCAGACGCTGGCGCTTAGTGACAGGGACACTTTGTGTCTTAGTTGCAGTCTTGACCTGTCAGGAACCTGTTTAGGATTCAGCAGAAAGGAATTTTCTCCTTACCTGAATTAACTTTCAAACAATTAACACATTTCTTATTACTGGGATACAATCTTACCTGGGTGGGGAGTGGGGAAGGAAAGGGGACAGAGCAGATTCAGGAGAAGCCTTGTGCCCAGGTCCTGAAAGTCAGATTGCCAACCACGACTTCATATCACTGACATTTTTATTGAGAAAGAGCAATTATTCCCAGAGCAGGGAGGAATAAGCACAAAATTGCATATCCGCTCCCTTCACAAAAACAGTGAACTTTGCAAGAACCCAACAGACATCTAGCAACTAATTTGCAGGCCAAATCCTGCCCCCCATCACCACCACTGAAGTTTTCATTGTGATTCCTAACATAGAGAACAATATCTGAGAATTAAGAAAAATACTTTTCTAGAACAATATTGACCAAGAGTCTCTCACCACGACATTTTTTCCAGGTGTTTTACTCATTGCACAGTGCTTGTTCTGATGGAGAGGCAGTGAGGAGACAGCATTATAGTGGGATTCTCAGCCTTTTGGAGAATGTTTCCCAGGTGAACAAATTCTGCCCTGCCACCTGGTGCGACTGAGGCAGCACCGATCAGACACATTTCTACAGGGTTTCGACCTTAATCGCCTTAAGCATTACCACAAACTGAATTTGAAAACTCAAAATCAGACACCAGAAAGTTAAGAACAGCAGCTTTAAGAGATGGCTCAGAGCACAAATGTCCCCCGAACACTTTGTGAAGTCAAAGCTAGGATACAAACTCAAGGCATTATCCTCAGAAACGCCACAGAACACAAGACAGGGGCGAGGTGCGGCGAGTGTAGTCTGGTATCGATCTTTTTCCTGCACAGTTCCTCTTATTCCCACCATCTGGAACAGCGAATTCACCAAGACTGCAACTTGCACTGATAGAAACAGTTTCCAAGCCAGGTATTTATGAATTTTCTGGGTCTCAGCTCAGGACCCTGGAGGTGCTGCCCCATATCATTTCACCCCCTTACCCAGTTTTTATTCTTCCATTGTGAAAGCAAATGTTCCTGGAGAACATTTCTAGCCCCGAGAAGAAAGGCAGGTCTTTGAAGCTGAGCTATGCCCATGTGATCACAAACTGCCTTCCCATCGGAAGAGAGAGCTTCTCCACTGTCAGGACCTAGAAAGCAACAAGAAAATCAGCTCCGTTATCTCTCAGTGTCTTCTTCCCCTGCCTGCCCCAATCTCTTCCTTCATCTCCTTCCAGCTCCTTCATCCTCCCATCATCCCCCATCCAGAGGAAAGGTGTGAGGTCTCTCACCTTTCCTCTGGATCCTTTCCCTCTTTGCCCTCCCATCCCTCCCCGATTACTTGCCTATACACAGCTCAGCCCTGACTCTCCTCCTCCTTATCCCCTCAAATCATTCCCAGCTCTCCTCTGACCTTAGCTCTCCTCTGCAGAGTCAGCCACTTTGAGCCTCATCCTCAGACACTATTCCCCCCCCCCCCCCCCCGCCAGCACCTCTTGCACCATAATTCTGTTTATGTGCTATATGCTCTATGAACTGTGTGGTATCCACAGAAGTTGTACCATGTGGTCCAAATACATTTATGGAACAATGATAGATGAGAATTTCGGAAGAGTTATTCTGTTCTTGCCAGCAGAGGTTTGGGAGAGGGAGGCTAGGAGCTAGGGAAGGGAGGAACTGGAATCCGTTTTTCTCCTCAACAGGAAGATTAGCTGAGCTGGTACCAGTTTGGGGTCATGCAAGAGTTAGCTTGTGCCCTGCAGGAGTGCAAAAGACAGATCCTGGGATAAAGGAGTCTCCCAGCCCCACCAAATGCACAAGATCAGTCAGGCCTGTTGAAAGCAGGTACCCTTGCTGGTCCCAAGGGCTGGACAGAAATCTCCTCGGAGACCTTATGGCAGCAGATGTGTTGCTGCTATCTTTCCTTCTGTCTCAGGCCAAGGTGCACTCCTGCCCTTATGTCTTTAAAGTGCACTGGACAGTGGGACTTAAACACAAGTGTACACAGCCTGAGCTGCAGGGTTGGCACAGATATCTCATTCTGCATGTAAATCTGGTTACATTTGTGGAGGAGTGGCCTAGTGGTTGGGGCAAGGTACTTCAGGCTGGAAGGTCGGGGGTTCAAATCCCACTAGAGGACAGCAACCTTGGGCTGGAAGGACTGGGGTTTCTAGTCCCACAGGTGCTCCTTGTGGTCTTGGGCAAGCCACTTAACCCTCCATAGCCCATGTTCCCTGTAAAATAGTGTCTCCAAGTTATAATGCCCTGTTCAATGTAATTTCAGTTTGTTCAATGTAAACCGCACTGATGCAGAATAGTGCGGTATATAAGAGAATGTAAATAAAATAAATAAATTTGTGGAAAACCAGCCACCGTTATATACATGGCCATCCTTCCTCCATCCCCTAGTGTGTAGGGGCAGGGAGGGGGAATTCTTATGTTATGCTCTCCCCTCACTTTCATGCTATAGGCCCCAGGACGTACGGGCTCTTGTGTCAGGGATTACCTTAGTGTCCAGACGATAGGAGAAATCACTGCTGGAGACTCCGTTAACCAGAACCTTCTGGGGAGGTTTTGGGACTCCAAACACAGCCACCTCCTGCAGGGTTAGTCCATCCACTTGGCTGTTCACGTGGATCAGTTCACTCAGCACTACATTCTGCAGGAATCAATTAATTAAATTAGTCAACCTATGGAAAACAGAACAAGACCAAAGAAGGGCATTCTGGGAAGGATAGCAGAGACGCCGGGAAGAGCAAAGAATGGTGGCAAGAAAGGGGGTGCAGAAAGCTGGAAAGAGAGGGTGGCGCAGGATGGGAGAGGGGGAAAGCATCCAAAGGAAGTTGGAAAGAATTATATCAAAAGGAGCAAGAATGTTGTCTGTCTGAGGGCAAAATAATTCTCTGAATTTGGAATGGAATGGGATGAAACTTGGCATGTGAGAAATACCAGCAAAAAGATGCAAGTCTGAAAGTGGGCCAAATATAAGCCACCCCAACAAAGAGCCCAATGCATTACTAGGTGAGAAGGAGTTCCAACTTCTGTAACGTAGAAACTTACATACAGTGAAACACAGCATTTAGGGAATTGCTCCTTTCAAACTCCCTACTCTGCCCCACTCCCCAAAACTGTCTCCCACCCCACACTGCCCCAAACCCCCAAAATACTCCCTCTCAGCTGTTCTATCAAACCACCAAAAGTTCCCACCACAATAAAAACCTAACACAACTGCCCCTCCACCAGCAAACTGTCCCACCCCAAGAAACTACACTCCCACAACTGCCCTACCACACCACAAACTGTCTCCTCCCCAAAAAACAACCTCCTGCAACTGTCTCACCACCCTACCACACCCCCAAAAGCTACAACCCTGCAACTGCCCCACCACACTACAGACTCCATCCCAACAAAATAAACCCCTGTAAACGCTCCATCCTAAAAAAATACTCCTTTACAACTGTCCTACCAACCTGCAAACTGCTCTACCCTCAAATCCTGCCCCCTGCAACTCTGCTATCACCCCACAAACTGTTCCCACCCCAAACAATACATCCCACAACTGCTCCACTCTAACAACTGCCCTTGCAACTGCCCCGCCCCAAAAACTGCTTAATACCTATATTATATCCCCACAACTGCCATACCACCATGTAAAATACCCCATCACAACTGCCCTCCCACCCCACAAACAGCCCCATTCCTAGATACCCTCCCAACAATTGCCCATCACCACAAATTGCCACATCCCCAAACACTACCACAGTGTAACTGCCCCATCAACCTGCACATTGCCCATCCTTAAAACACTCCCTTACAACTGCCCTACCCTCCTCAAACTGACCCACCCTTACAAATATACCCCCCGCAACTTCCCCAGCACCTCTCACAAAATGTCTGATCTCCAAAATCTATCCTCCTGCAACTGTCCCTGCGTCTGCTACACTGACCCCATTTCCAAAAACTACTGCCCTGCAATTGCCCCACCCCTAGGGCTGGCCCATTCAATAGGCTGTCTCGGCGGTGCCCTAGGGCATCAAGCCTTGGTGGGAGGCCACTTTGGTGCCTGCGGCAAGCCATGTGCTTTAGTACACATGGCCTGCCACTTCTGACCCACCCTCCGACGCAACTTCCTTTCAGAAGAGGGTCAGAAGCAGCAGGCCATATGTGCCAAAGCACATGGCCTGCTGTGGGCATCAAAGCGGCAGCTGGGCCACCACTTTTAAACTGCCACTGCCGTTGGCCCCCCAGACGTGGTGGCACTGCTTGGCACAGGGAGGCGGCACAGTGTGGCGGGGTGGGGGCAGTATGGTCAGGGCTTCTTCCTAGGGTGGCAGAAACCCTTGGGCTAGCCCTGCCCACCCCCCAAAAACTATCCCTTCCCAATTACCCCACCAACCTGCACACTGCTCCACCCCGAAAACCCCCTCCTCTGCAACTACTCTGCAGTGCAATACAATGTGTGCTTTCAAGCCAATGCTGACTCCTGGTGACCCATCCCACAAACTGGCCCACCCCTAAAAAATACCCCCCAAACTGCTCCACCACCATACAAAATGCCCCATCCCCAAAACTGCCCCCTGCAACTGGTCAACCACCTCACCAAATGCCCCTGCATTTGCCCCACCACCTAATAAACTGGCTTCACCCTAAAAAGCTACTGCCCCACAATTGCTCCACCCCCAAAAATTACTCCCCCACCTGCCAAAACTATCCCCACACAACTGCCCTACTCAGAAAAACCTCCCCCATGCAAATGACCACCCCTAAAAACTCCCTACTGTAACTGCCCTACCATCCTGTAAACGACGCCATCCCCAAAACTACCTCCCTTCAATTGTCACAGAACCCCAAACTACATTTTCCACAGATAGCTACCCCACTACAGACACGTGCACAGCACACACAGAGCATGCAACAAGGTACAGACACAAACACATGAACACCACACATAGAGAGACACAGGGGATTACAAATAATTCCCTGGCTGTGATGCACTGCATTTTAATTATTCACATATATATTTCATTTTATTTGCTGTTATTTCTACTGTGAAAGCTACTGACTGCATTGTACTGCTTTCCTATTGCTGTTATCTGTACTGTCAGCTAGTGTCTGTTGACATGGGCAGGACTAGATTAAGGGACTGACAAGCTAGGAACATACCTAGGATGCAAAGTTTAAGGGGGTGGGGGTGGGTGTTGTCAGATGTGCTCAGCACTTGAGAGGTTAGGATTGACAACTGTACCATTACATCTCTACTGGGGAAAGAAAGCAAGTGGGACTGTCACATAGAAACCAAATTTGTTGTCTGTCCATTTGTCCTTTTTTCTCTCTTCTAGTTTTTTTTCCATTCTCTCTTCATCTTTCCCCTTTTGCTCTTTCCTCTATTTCTTTCTTTATTCCTTTTTCATCCACTCAAATTTCACCCCTCCATCCTCAATCCCCCCCATACTCTGCCAATCATAGATTTTTCTTCACTCCCACACCAAATATCTGTTTCCCTCTCCATCCTCACTCCCCCAACTTGTTTTTTTCTCCTGCCAGTCTCAGTCCCACCCCCTTCTAGTCCTCCCCCAGCATCAGCTCCCTTCTAGGTCCAGTCTATCCCAGCATCCACTCCCTTTCAATCCCATTCTCCCATCCGCCCCCATCAGTCCATTTCCAGTCCTAGCCTCCCAGTTTCAGTCCTCCTCCAGTCCCTCCCAGCATCCGCTTCCTTCCAGTCCCAATCCTCCAATCACCAGCATCAGCCCATTTCAAGTCCTAACCCCCCAATATCAGTCCTCCTCCAGTCCCTCCCAGCATCAGCTACCTTTCAGTCCCCTAGCATCAGCCCATTTCCAGTCCTAACCCCCCGGTATCAGTTCCCTTCCAGTCCCAGTCCCCCATCCCCCGGCAATTTCCTGCCCTAACCCCCAGTATCAGTCCTCCTCCAGTCCCTCCCAGCATCAGCTCCCTTTCAGTCCCCTAGCATCAGCCCATTTCCAGTCCTAACCCCCCGTATCAGTTCCCTTCCTATCCCAGTCCCCAATCCCCAGGCCATTTCCACTCCTAGCTTTCCCCACCCCCCATATCAGTCCTCCTCCAGCTCCTCCCAGCATCAGTTCTCTTTCAGTCCCATTTCCCCATCCTCCATCCTCAGGTCATTTTCAGTCCTAATCCTCAGTATCAGTCCTTCTCCAATCCTTTCCAGCAACAGCTCCCTTCTAGTCCCCCAGCATCAGCCCATTTCCAGTCCTAACCCCCCAGTATCAGTTCCTTTCCAGTCCCAGTCCCCCATCCCCAGGCCATTTCAAGTCCTAGCCCCCCCAGTATCAGTCTTCCACCAATCGCTCCCAGCATTAGCTCCCTTCTAGTCCCAGTCCTCCATTAGCCCATTTCCAGTCCTAACCCTCCATTATCAGTCCTCCTCCAGCCCCTCCCAGCATCTGCTTTCTTCCAGTCCCAATCCTCCATTTCCAGACCTAATCCCCCACTATCAGTCCTCCTCCAGTACCTCCCAGCATCCGTTCCCTTCCAGTCCCAGTCCCCATCCCTGAACATTTCCTGCCCTAACCCCCAGTATCAGTCCTCCTCCAGTCCCTCCCAGCATCAGCTCCCTTCCAGTCCCCCAGCATCAGCCAGTCCTAACCCCCCCAGTATCAGTTCCCTTCCAGTCCGTTTCCCATCCCCAAGCCATTTCCAGACCTAACTCCACAGTATTAGTCCTCCTCCAGTGTCTCCCAGCATCAGCTCCCTTCTAGTCCCAGTTCCCCATCCCCAGCCCATTTCCAGTCCTAACCCCCAGTATAATTTCTCTTCCAGTCTCTCCCAGCATCTGCTCCATTCCACTTCCAGTCCCCCATCCCCCAACATCAGCCCATTTCCTGTCCTGGCCTCCCCCCCAATTCCCTTCTTGTCCCTGATTCCCCCCATTCCATTCTAACCCCCCATTCCTGTTCTCATTCTAGTCCATCAGCCCCCCCCCCCCCGCCACCACACACACAAAAAAGGGATCCCATGACGATCGGCTTCAGATGGAGTTGGAGAGGCCCAAAGCCTTGGCTGACCTCTGAACAGCTGTGGGAGTAAAGAGCCACGTTTGCCTTCTCTCCTAGAGCTATGATAAAAAGGAACCTGCCGGTGCACTGAGTGCCGGGAGGTCAAACAGTGGCACATCCGACATGCCCCCATTTAACCTCCTGGCACTCAGTGTGCAATATTGATGCAGCAGGTGGAATGAACGATGTCTGGAGTTGGCAGTGTCAGAGAAGGGCACAGATAAAAGGGATCTGCCAGAGGAGCGGAGTTCTCGAGGAGGGGTGTAGAGTGAGAGAAGAGAGGAAAGAAAGTGAGGAGCCGCAGAATAATGCGCTTGTAGGTCAGTAGGAGAAGTTTGAAATGGTTGAAATGGACATGGAAATGGATAGGGGGGGCAATGAAGTGACTTGAGAAAAGGGGTTACATGAACATAGCGATGCTGGTGGAAGATAAGCCGTGCAGCTGAGTTTTCAACAGACTGAAGGGGAGAGAGATGATTCAGAGGGAGACCAGTGAGGAGCAGGTTACAATAGTCAAGACGGGAGGTGACAAGAGAATGGATGAGGGTTGCACAGTGCGTCGTGCTGTAATTCTCCTCTCCCTCGCCACACATTCTTCCATACTCCCACAATGCACCATGCTCCGACTCCCCTTCCCCAGGATGCTCCTGCCCACTCCCCTGGCATACTGAATACAGGCCGCTGGGACTTCCCCTCCCACCGCCATGCATGGTTCTCAGGACACGTACGGTGGTTGCCAAGAATATGATTTGAGTGTAATCCTCCTTTTTAAATGTGTTCAGACTTTCCCCATCATCCCAGAAAAGGTCTCCGTGGGCCGTCCCATCTTCTGTCAGCGCCACCATCAGGTACATTCCATTTGCACGTGACTCTTTAGTTGTGTAGCCTGGAACCTGGCAAGATACCAGAGAAACAAAAATATTATCGTATAAGCAAGAAACTCAAAGATATTTACTGTTTCCAGTGTGTGTTTGGAAAGAAAATCTAGAATCTCACCAGGGCTGGCCCGAGGGTTTCTGCTGCCCCAGCCATACCGTCCCCCCCCGCGCTATGCCACTCCCCCCATGCTGTTCACCCCCCTGCGTCAAGTCATGTCTCCACTGATTCTGTCTTTAGGGGGGCCAGTGGCAGTTTAAAAGCAGCAACTTTGTCACCACTTTGGTGTCCACGGCAGGCCATGTGCTTCAGCACACATGGCCTGCCAATTCTGACCCCCCACTGACCTGGAAGTTGCATCAGGAGGGGGGGGGGAGGGTCAGAAACTGCAGGCCATATGTGCCAAAGCACATGGCCTGCTGCGGGCACCAAAGGGGCAGCACAAAGCTGCTGAGCTGCCTGCCATGGTCTGCCTCCCTAGACAGTTATCTAGCCCGCCTAGTGGACGGGCTGGCCCCGAGTCTCACCCACAGAGAGAAAATGTACCCTGCACACACTAACCCTGCAATTACAGACTCTCTCAACTGCAGAGGGAGAATGTAGCCCTCCAGATAAAAACCCTGCAGTACTAGAGTCTCACCTGCAGAGGGAGAATGCACCCCGCACACTATAACCCTGCAGTACCAGAGTCTCACCTGGAGAGGGAGAATGCACCCTGCAGCACCAGTCTCACCTGCAGAGGGAGAATGCACCCTGCACACTATAACCCTGCAGTACCAGAGTCTCACCTGCAGAGGGAGAATGCACCCTGCACACTATAACCCTGCAGTACCAGAGTCTCACCTGCAGAGGGAGAATGCACCCTGCACACTATAACCCTGCAGCACTAGTCTCACCTGCAGAGGGGGAATGCACCCTGCACACTATAACCCTGCAGTACCAGAGTTTCACCTGCAGAGGGAGAATGCACCCTGCACACTATAACCCTGCAGTATTGGAGTCTGACTTGCAGAGGGTGAAGGTACCCTGCACAAATGGGTATGGTTTGGGATGGTGAGGGGGGAATTTTTACCCCCAAATGAAATGTCCCAATGGCTGCGATCCCTTGTCTGCATGCGGGGATCCCATCCCCTGTGGGCAGAAAAGACGAGGAATACCCTGATTGTGACAAAAACCCCTTTGATCTGCCTGTGGGATATCAATTTCCTGCAGGAAGATCAAAATGGTCTTTGCCGCAATCGGGGCCCTCTTCTTTTCTGCCCATGGGGAATGGGATCCTGTGGGCAAACAGAGAAGAGGGAGCCTGCGAAGGTGGCCTACAAGAAAAAAAGGTTTTGTGGGGGTGGTAGTGAGGAAGTGAGGTAGAGAAGGCTGGGAAAATTAAAGGGGCAGTGGGCCTATTATAAAAAAGGAAGATGGGGAGGGGAGTCTGAAGGGTAACAGAGGAGGGGTTGGAGGGGGAGGGAAGAGTGCAAGTTGATGCTAAAAGATGCATTCCCCTCTCCCCAGAACACATACACCCAACACACCACCCCCATACCACACACTCACACATATAGGCACCCCACATCTGCACGACAGACACACACACACCTCATCTCTGTACCACATACACACACACAAAGAGGCACTCACCTCTGAAGCACTCTCACACATACACACACAGGAACCTTAACTCTGAACCACCTTCACACAGGTATCTCACACCTCTGCACCACACACACATACAGGCACTTCACCTCACCTCCACACCACAACACACACACACATACGCAGCTGCGCAGCACACACTCACATGCACCTCAGCCGCAGATCCCACCCACAGAAAGGCACCCACCACCACATCCCATGTACAGACAGGCACACTGCCATTGTACCACACACACATACAGACACTTAATATCTGAGGCCATTACTGTTGTTATCTGTATTTCTGTCTAAAAATGCCGCGTGGTATAGGAACACTGATGCTGGTCTTATGAGACTTGAGAACATGAGATCAGTGTGAGAGACAGTGCGGGGGGGGGGGGGGGGGAGAGAGTGGAGTGAGAAGTTCACAAGCACTGTTTCCTAAAATTTTGTCATGGCTCCTAAATCCATACAAAATTTGTCAAGGGCTGCAATAGAGGCACAACACATTTGGAATTTTGGCACCAGTTATAGGCTACACAGCTGCACAAATAAAGTTCCGTCACTATACACACCTCTCTGCTAGCTGCTGCTTTTATACTTGCTAACAAGTGGGACAGTTTTTTCTGATCTCAAATGCAGGCAGGGTCGCATCTGAGCGAGATACACTAAGATCAATGGAGGGGGAAGACTGTGGGGAGAGGCTTTGCCACCTGCATGTGGGATTGGAAAAGCCTGAGTGTCTCATGAAACTGCTCAGCAAAGGTGAGGTAAAGTGTCATCTGCCTCCTCTATTTCTTGTTTTGCACTGCATACAAAGCCTGGCTTGCTGGCGTTTCAATTTAATTTTGCTTACATATTTCTGCTTTGAGTTTGTTATGATTTTATTCTGTACTTGGTGAAGGTCTAACTGTGTTTTGCCTCTGTGACTGAGACCCAAGGGTTCTGTTAGCATGATGTTTCTGTGTAGAATCTGTAATCATCTGGCTTGTTTAGTTTTCCAGGTAGGTGCAAGGGGTGTTCTAAGGCCCATTGCAATATTTATGGTGCTCATCTTTTCTGGGTAGGTTCCTTATTGTGTTAATTTTAGAAGCTGGTATTGTTATGGTATAGTAGATTTGCATTTTAGGTCTTCAGTAGCTTTTGTAGGGTTTTGTGTTAGTTCATAATCTGCCTGCTACTGGAGAGGCTGTTAATGAGACAACACCATTATCAGATTTTTTTTCTTGTATGTTGAGTTCTAGATGGTGAAATGTCCTATGTCCACCTATAGTTGGAGGAGAGGTTTGGTTGGATGCAAAACAGATGCCCAAAAAGAAAAAGAGAGAATTATAGTGCAGTTTCTAATGCCAAAATAAAATTTGTTATAATTTATTTTGGTGTTAGAAACTGCTGTGGTTCTCTTTTTCTTCTTGTCTCTTGGCATGTGAGCATCTTACATCTCCATTGTTTTTTGCAGAATATATATTTACACGTGCCAATGTTTTTTTAAATCTTAGAGTGCCAGGCTAAATAATTCAGCAGCTACAAGTTTTGCTGTTTTCAATTATATAGCCTGGGAATATGTTCCTTCCCCTTTTTTTGTAAAGCCATTGACTCAGAACCTCTGCTCCCTCTTTGAGTATCTTGGGGGTGCCAGCTCATCCCTTGCCTGTTTGATATACTGGCTTCCTAGTGTTTTTCTTAAGATAACCACAATGAATATGCAAATTAATATACAAATATGTCACCACACTCTTTGTCCCCCCACATGAAGCAGTCAAACTTCACCTATGTCTGCACATTATAACCCTGCAGTACCAGAATCTCGTCTGTAGAGGGAAGAGGTATTCAGCAGACATTATAACCCTGCAGTACTGGAGTCTCACCTGCAGAGGGACAATGTACCCAGCACGAACATGGACATTGATGGAATCCAAAGGAGCTGGCAGAATGACCCACTGCCCCTTGCTGTTTATGGTAGTTCTCTAAACAAACAGTATAAGAGAGAGAGAACGAGTAAGTGGTTATGGAATGCAACTTGTGATGGCGACCCAGTTCTTGGGTTACGTGCACCTAAATCTTCCCAAGCACCTTAGAAGGCAACATGAGTCTCTTGCCTCAAGCTTTTATCATCACTGCAATATTCTTACCATGTGCTCCCGATAAGTTAGAGGTTAGATCTGAAGGATAAAACGTGTGCTCTCAAGTGAAGTTACAAACCTGGGAATCATCTTGGACTTGGCATTAATACTGGCATTCCACGTTACAGTAGTGGGGATAAAAGCAGGGACCCAGTTACAAATGGTACAACACATTTGGACTTTTTTGCTCCCAGAAGACTTTTGAGTAGTTATGCAGGTAGTGATACGAATCCACCTGGACTACTGTAATGCGGTATATGTAGGGCTACCCAAAAAGTACTATATAATTTGCAGAGGATTCAACATTTGGCAGCCAAAGTGGTCATGTGGAAAGCATCAAGAGATAGAGGGACCCTATCATTGCTTGCACAGCACAGCCTTCCCGCAGATCTGCCAATCAGGTCTAAACTCCTCCATTTAGCTTTTAGGACTCACTGTGGGAGTGACCTGGTTCATCTGGGCAATAAGTTGCAAGACTATTATATCAGCATGAGATTTCAGATCAATCCATAGCCAGAACTTAGTGATCCTGGAGCCGAAGACCTACAGGGGCGATTCCAGGATATTGGAACACTTTGCCAGAGGAGGTGAAAGAGCTGGCTCACTATTTAGCACTCTGTAAGGCTGCCAAACTTTGATCCTTTTCAAATTCTATAGTAGTTTTTGGTAGAGTTAGAAGTGCGATGGAAGGCGATGGAGGCAGGAGCTGAGCTGCTCTGTGTGCTGCTTTAGATTCCTTACATGTGAAATGATTAGTTTATTGTAATGTGCGTGCAGTAGTTTGTATCCGTTTTGTATACTCTTGGAGCGAGAAAATGGCTAGTAAGTCTTAAATTAAATTATGTTCCTGGAACAAGGTCATAGATTCTTCTATGAGCAACACTTACTGTTTCTAGGTTATACCATGTCCCTGTGGGAAAGTAGCCGCTCACTTCAGTCTTTCCCTTCTCTAAGACTGGAGTGATGAGAAGAGCTTCCCCCCACATCAGCTGACGATCCACAGTCCAAGTATTTGGGTCTGAGGGAAATCTGAAAGGACACAGTATGTATGAGACGCAGGAAGAGAACCACTCAAGAGATCAGTGACAGGGATGGATGAGCTGCACCGTCTGTGTGGGGCTGGATGAAATGTCCCAGTCTGTGCAAGACAGGGGAAACCACTCACAGGGGAATTAACTATTTGTGCAGTAGGAAGGTCTGAGCAAGGGCAGAACTTACACTGTCCTGGGAGCAGTGACAGACTGAGAATCAAAATCAGCCTTGGTATTTGCAAGGCACCAGCTCATTCTATTGGAATTATTTTTCCCATGGGCCTAGTTGACTTGTCCATTTGGTTCATATTTGGACTGGTCTTTATGGCATTTGCCAGAGTTGCCGCATTGCCAGTCCAGGCCTACAGGTGAGTGATAGGAGCAGCCATATGTTCTGCATGGGAAGCAAGACAGAGGACCATGAGGATTGACTGGTCTGGCGCCTTGTCACTCTCTATGTCTGTGGTCTAGAACTGCTACCAAGCTTCAGTCAGGTACCAAAAGGAATGAATAGCTCAAGTAGAAAGGGTTTTCATGTGAAGGGAAGGAAACTTAACCCCCCCTCCCCCCCAAAAAAATAGAAAGCACATTTTCACTGAAAGGGTGGTGGAGACCTGAAATAGAGGTTATAGAAGGCAAAACAGTGAACATAAGAACATAAGAGCTGCCATACTGGGTCTGACCAAAAGGTGGCAGAATTCAAGCAGAGCTTATCTGTGCTGCTTTGCATGGGGCGGGAGGATGAGTACAGTTCACGCATGTCCGATGTGCTGCTCATGGGATGACAGGATGTGTGCTGCTTGTGGGAGAGGACACTTGCGTGACATATGCTGCTAACACAGAACAGGACTCTGCCCTCTTTGTCCACTTGCTGCATTATAGCCTAGAATTGAATGTCCGGATGTGAGGCACTCACTCTAGGAAGAGGGGTCGAGCCACGCTTTCTCCAGCAGTGTGTGCCTTGTGGAAGAGAGTATAGAGATATGGCAACAGCAAATATCGCAGGTTTAAGGCTTTCCGTATGGCCTGCTGTGCCACTGGACTCCAGACATATGGTTCCTGGGACTGCAATGGAGAAGAGAAAAGGAAGATAGCAGCAGGCTCAGACTTTACTCTCAGCAACATGCATGGGCGAGTGATGGTAGGTGTGCCTGTGAGGGTGTGTGTGGCAGTTCCCAACCTCCAATGAATCAGACTCTCTGTCCTGCTCTACAGGCTGCCTCCTATAATTGACGTCAGACTGTCATCACCAAACTACTGGTTTTCCTTTCTTTGTGGGTTGTTCTTTGGTGACTCAAAAAGTGTTCTTCTGAGAAGCTGACATTGACCTTCTATCTACCCTCTCAGGTATCTGTGCCCTCCTCCCTCTTAGTTATCTGCACACCCATCCCTCCCTCCTGTGACCAGGCCTCTTTCCTCTGCAGCACCCCCTCTCCACCCACGTGGGAGTGTCACTAGACAAAATGTCAGCTCCTTTCCTTTCAGGTTTGAGTGCTCATATACTTGCAGACTGATCTTTTCCAGTTCGGTACCCAATGTGGTCACCCCTCTTGCCTATTGCTTGTGATAGTCCAGTCTGCACTTCTTCCATGACCAAGTTTTCTCCTGATATCGGCTGCTACTTACCATGCTTCTTTCATCATTATGATTTCTCATGAATGGATAGAAAACTCCTAGTTGGGTCCATCGCACACACAGCTCTTCTGTTGTGTTACCAGAAAAACCACAAATATCTGCTCCAACCAGTGGAACACCATATATATTGAAGAGCAGCACCGCTGGGGAGGGTGGAGAGACAGGAAAATATGCAACTTCAGAGTCTAATCACAGATCTGGCAAATGTTATAAAGTACAAGTTTCTGTGTAGAAATGCCTTTTTAAAGCTGCCTAGGGGCTATGCAAACACACTCTGCCTCGGTATACATTTCTTCTACCTGAACAGAGATGTCCCTGGGGGCAGGGTTTCCACCTGGGCACATATCTGATAAGATATATATGTAAGTTCAGGAAATGTGTGCACATCTCTGAGCAGTTTCCCATGGGATCATTTTAGGACAGATATGCACCCACTTTCCGTTTCTAAACTGGTGTTCATTTCTGCATATATGAATCGCACATGCTAGGCAGCTGGCTATAAAAGGTGAAATTAGTCCTTACCTGCTAATTGTCTTTCCTTGAATCCCTCCAGGCCAGTCCAGTATGTATGGGTTTTCTCCACCCAGTAGCTACTGAGGACTGACTATGACAGAATTCTGATGTCACCTTACAAGAGCTCCCCCTTCAGCTCCAGAATCCAGTCTCCCACTGACAAAGCAGACTCCTTCACAAACGCACTGTAAATGCATTCTTAAAACAACTGAGCCACCCCCACCTGCAGGATGGGCACCCAACAAGGTGGCCAAAACTATATACATGTTAGAGCAACCGCCTCCCTTTGGAGATACCCACACAAAGAACCCCCAGGGGTGCCGTATTGCTGAACATTGCCAAAATGCCTACTATGACCTCAGAAAATGGCTCTGACAAGGCCAACGGACTTGCTATGAGCACTGGAGGAGTGCGACCCCGAAAACATCCTACTCCGGGCAGGTTCTGGACTGGCCTGGATGGACTCGAGGAAAAGACAATTAGCGGGTAAGGACTAATTTTGCCTTTCTATCATCCCTACAGGGCCAGTCCAGTATGTATGGGACGTACCAGAGCAGTATCTAAGAATGGGCAGGACCTACGAATCCAGTTTGAGGCACCAAGGCCCCAAAATGCACATCACGCACAGCTTGCACATCCAACCTGTAATGCTGAGTAAACATATGCAGCGATGACTACATCACCACTCTGCAAATATCCGCTGTCGGCACCAGACCATACTCCGTCCATGAATCCACCTGTGATCTGGTAGAATGCACCCTAAGCCCTACTGGGGCCACTTGGTCCTGACTTATGTAGGCGACTGTGATGGTCTGCTTGACTCAGTGTACAATGGGCCACCAAACAACAGAAACAAGTGGTCTGATGTGTGCAAAGACTGTCCATTTGAGATAGCGCCGCAACACCCTCTGCAGGTCCAGGAGGTGCAGTTGACATTCCTCTGCTGAAGCACCCTGGCTGGAAAATACTGGTATGGAAACCTCCTCATTCAAATGAAATCGAGAGACGACCTTGGGCAGAAAGGAGGGTATGGGACGCAACACTACCTTCTCGGCTGAGAAGTGCAAAAAAGGGTTCCCTGCAAGAGAGAGCTTACAGTTCCGAGATTCTCCTGGCTGAACGAATCACTACCAGAAACACTGTCTTTAATGTAAGGTCCTTGAGCGATGCCCTGAGAGCAGCTCGAAAGGAACCCCTGTGAGCATCGCCAATACCAGATTAAGGTCCCAAGGAGGCACTACCATCCGAAATGGAGGTCAGACCTGCTTCACCACCTTTAGGAACCAAATTATGTCCACATGGGCCACCTTGACTGTCCCCACAGTCTTCCTCTGTAACACGAAAGGGCGGCCAGCTGGACCTTCAAGGAATTAAGAGCCAAACACTTCTCAAGACTGTACTGTAAGAACAAGATGTCTGGAACAGAGCTTGAGAACGGACGAACACCCCTTGACGAACACCAGTCCTCAAACATGCGCCAAATACTTATGCAAGCCAAGGACGTTGAACTCTTCCTGGCCTTCAACAGAATAGATATGACTGCCATGCCATAACCTCTCCACCTCAAGGGAGTCCATTGCAGAGCCGCGCCATAAGCGAGAATCGATCCATCTGTGGCATGAATATTGGCCCCTGCAACAGCAGGTTGATTCTGTCGGGTAGCTGCCATGGCTTGTCAATCAGGAGGTGAATTAGGTCCGCGTACCAGGGCCTCTGTGGCCAGTCTGGAATGATAAGGTTACCGGACTGTTGTGAGCCTTGATCCACTGCAGGGTCCGCCCGATGAGTTCCCACGGTGGAAAGACATATAGCAGACCCTCTGATGGCCAAACCTGCGCCAGAGCATTGAGCCCTTCGGACATATGCTCCCTGCGTCTGCTGTAAAAATGGCTCGCCTTGGCGTGGGTTAGGGAAGACATCACTGGCTCCCCGTAGCGGACTGTGATCTCATGATAGATTGCCATATTGAACTCCCATTCTCATGGATCTAAGCAATGCTGGCTGAGGAAATCCGCTTGCACGTTGTCTTTTCCTGTCAGATGTGCTGCAGAAAGAGCCATCAGATGGCTCTCTGCCCACTGCAGGAGAGGCAGAATTTCCTCTGCCAAGATTGCACTGCCTATGCCCCCTTGCCAGTTGATATACGTCACTGTGTTTGCATTGCCTGAACACACAATCACTGCTTTCCCCACCAGCAAGGGTTGGAAGCATTGTAGGGTTAAAAAGACCACTTGCATCTCCAGCCAATTGATGGACCAAACTCTTTCCTGTGGAGACCAGAGGCCCTGTGTAACCTGCGAGTGGCAATGAGCACCTTACCCGGTGAAGCTGGCATCCATCATGACCAGGATCCATTCTGGTTGTTCCAATGGAACTCCAGCCATGAGGTGCTCTGTCTGCCTCCACCAACCAGTCTCCTTCTGACCTTCTCTGGGCATGGCAACCTTCGAGCTAAGGGATGATGCTGTGGAGACCAGTACAAGAGAGGCGCCTGCTGCAGGGGCCTCATGTGGGCCCTAGCCCATGATACGAGGTCCAGGAATGCCGCCATGGACCCCAGCAACTGGAGGTAGTACCATGCTGTTGGCACCCACATGTCCAGAAACCTCTGTATCTGTTCTTGAATCTTTTGTACCCTGTCCCCCAGAAGCGACACCACACCTTTCTGCATGTTGAAGAGAGCTCTGAAGTAGACCAGGCTTTGGACTGGTTGCAGCTGACTCTTGGCTGGATTTACCACCCATCCCAGCTGCTGTAGAAACTCCACCACACGCTGCGTGGCAGAGAGACTCTCATAGTAACATAGTAAATGATGGCAGATAAAGGTCCATCTAGTCTGCCCAGTAAGATGGCAAGAGTAGGTGCACCTGCCGCTCCGTGCAGGCCACCCCTCCCCATGTCTTTGTTTTAGGGGTGAACCCACCGCTCCGTGTAGGACAGCCCTGTATGTTGAGAAATCTCAGCTGCAGATTTTGAACTTATGAGCCAGTTGTCCAGATAGGGATGCACCAGATGCCCTCTCGGCACAAGGCCGCTGCCACCACCACCATCACCTTGGTTAAGGTACGAGGTGCCATTGCCAGACCAAACGGCAGGGCCCAGAACTGAAAATGTCCCATAGGTAGTGCGAACCGCATGAAATGTTGATGCTCCGGCCGGATAGGAATATGCAGATAGGCCTCCGTGAGATCTAGGGTGGACAGAAACTCTCCCTGGCATACCACCATGATGACTGAGTGCAAGGTCTCCATGCGGAAATGCGGAACCCTGAGGATGCGGTTGACCTATTTGAGGTCAAGGATAAGGCAAAAAGTGCCCTCTTTAATGGGTACTGCAAAATAGATGGAGTATTGACCTAAGCCATACTGGTCTCGGAATACCAAGACTACTGCCTCGAGACGCAGCAACTGCTCCAGCGTTTCCTGGACCGCCTGTGCTTTCTCCAGAGTCTTGCAGGGTGACTGGACGAAAGCATCAGCAAGGGGTCATGCAAACTCCAGCGTTCACCCTTCCCGTATAATCTCCAGCACCCTCTGTGTCCATGGACATTCAGTGACTGTGGTTCACGGGCATCTGGACCATTCCGCTGGGGGGGAAAGGGACCTGGGGCACCCAGATAATTTAACCCCTGGCTACCCTTGCTTCTGCTAGAGGTAGGGATACCTGTCGGCCCACTGCCACCTGTCTAGGCAGGTGAAGTACCCCAGCAATAGCAAGCAAGCAGCCTTCTATTATGTTATTAAATGCTTTTCCTGGAAAATATGGAAATAATCATTCTTTCAATGGAGTCCACTACAGAAAGGTCTTCCCCCAGCTGCTGAGGACTGAAAGACTGGACTCTGGAGCTGAAGGGGGAGCTCTTGTAAGGTGACATCAGAATTCTGTCATAGTCAGTCCTCAGTTGCTGGTGGGTGGAGAAAACCCATACGTACTGGACTGGCCTGGAGGGACGATTAGGAATGAGCCTCATTATCTACCTCAGCCTCGAGCAATCTGCGGTAAATGAAGACTAATAACCACCTAGTGATTGTGAAGCAGCACATGGGCACCACAGATTCAAACTGCAAAATATCATTTTCAAACCGAACTTGGCTCCAAGTCGGAGTGCAGCAGTCACACAAGCTGCAGCAGCTATGAGATGTTCCCTGTAACCCCCAGAGAGCACACTGGAGTCACACGTCTATATGGGAGCACCAAGGCATGCGTAGCGTGCTGGGCATAAGAATCAGGTGACTGGACACTTACAGATGTGAGAAACAGGCTCGGCTCAGACTGGCTTTATTCTCATTTCATGTATGGGCTTGTGGTTCAAGTTTTGCAAGAAGCGCCATGAGATAGAAACAGGACCGGGGCAGCCTCTCCCTTCTGACATGCTCACATGTCAGTGCAATAATGAAACTATGCATAGAAATGAGGACACATCAGTGCAGCTCAGATCTCTGAAGGTGGCGGCTGCATAAGGCCATGTGACCATAAAACTGGTTTGATGTGATCTACAGAAAGGTAAAGTGACCTCACATGCCTCGAAGGATAATTTGTTATTTTAGACCCTGCAAAACCAGCATCATTTGGCTACCTGGAGACAAGAATGGTGAACACTGAGGTTCCTACCCTAACTCGCTATCCACACCCCCAACCCCACTCTACCCATCCTCTCCATCACAATCAACTTCCCGAAAAGCTTCTTACCATCAGCCTCTCCACTATTCCCCACCACAAGCCTTATGGGCACTGATGCTCCTACGTACCCCCAACATTTCCCACTGCACACGACGCGCCCCAGCTTGTCATAAGAGATCCGTTATAAAGAGGAGTAAGCTAATAGTTATAGCAGCAGGCTGAGACCCAGGGTTCAAATCTCACTGCTGTCTCAGGTGCAACTATAGATTGTAACCTCTCCAGGGGCAGAAAATACCTACAACTACTAGCAAAACAAAAGAGGGAAATTCCTCAATTTACCTACCACAGAGTAAATGCTGGCAGTCCACGAAAGAAGAGCGGGACCTGGGCGTAATTGTTTCTGTTGATCTTAAAGTGGCTAAAGAGATAGAAAAGGTGATGGCGAAAGCCAGAAGGATGCTTGGGTGCATAGGGAGAGGAATGGCCAGCAGGAAGAAGGAGATGATTGTATCTCTGTATAAGTCTTTGGTGAGACCTCATTTGGAGTATTGTGTGCAATTCTGGAGGCCGCAGCTTCAAAAGGATGTAACGAGGATGGCTACCAAAATGGTCAGTGGGCTTCATTATAAGATATTTAGGGACAGACTTAAAGATGTATTTATTATTCAGCTCATGGCTTTCCAATGGTAGTTAAATTCATTCATGTAGGTATTTCCCTGTCCCCAGAGGGTTTACAATCCAAATTTGTACCTGAGGCAATGGAAGATTAAGTGACTTGCCCAAGGTTACAAGGAGCACCAGTGGGAATTGAACTCATCTCACCTGCTGCTCTAACCACTAGGCTACTCCTTCACTCCATCACAATCTGTATATTTTTAAAGAAAAGGTGGGATAGAGGAGATATGATAGAGACATTTAAATAACTCTGTGGCATAAATGCGCAGGAGAAGAGCCTTTCTCAATTGAAAGAGAGGCATAGGATGAAGGTGAAAGGGGATAGACTCAGGAGTAATATGTGGAAATATATCTTTATGGAAAGAGTGGTAGATGCGTGGAACAGTCTCCCAGTGGAGGTGGTAGAAACCAGGACAGTATCTGAATTCAAGAAAGCATGGGACAAACACAGATGATCTCTAAAGGAAAAAAAAGAAACTAGAGTAGTTGGTATGGAAGGGCAGATTGGATAGGCCATATGGTCTCTTTCTGCCATCATGTTTCTTTATTTCTATGACTAAAATGGCCCATTCAGTCTGCACACCAAGCACTTTTGGTTTTTAAACATTGCTCCAAACAGGTTACCCCCTCTGACAGCACTAAACAACCTAGTTTTTTTGCCTTAGTAGCTGCATGAGATTCCTCCTGGCAACAATGGAAATAATTTAGTGCATATGTCAGGCAAATCCTTGGTCACTGTCCAGTTAACGTGCTGCTCTGTACTCGTCAGGGCTGTCCATTTCCAACTAGTAAAGTACATGAGCTCAACATAGACTTACCTGACACAGAATAGTACAGATGCTCCCAGGTGCTTGGAATGTCTCCAGTCCAGTGTCCGGCATAATGTCCATGGCTTGAAAATGTGGACCGCGAGATCACAAAAGGCCGTTTCCCCAGCACATCGACCAGAGCACTGGGCAAAGGGAGAGATCAGAGGCATTGAAATGCTGCAAAATGAAGATGCCCAGTGCCGGAGTAGAAACAGGGGTTATTGTTCGGCACAGAGGGTTCAGCTGTTCTACCCTAGCAGTGTAGCCCCTGAGAAACATGCTATGTTCCAGTAAGAAGTAACCCCCAATGCTTTTCACTCCTAGCATCCCACAACATGTTGCAAGGGATAGAGTGCGTGTTGAGAGATGGCTTGTTGTAGGAGGAGAGAGAGGAGAAATGCCTGGCTCCAGGTGGGAGGAGTGGCCTAGTGGTTAGGACAAGGTACTTCAGGCCGGAGGGCCGGGGGTTCAAGTCCCACCTGGGGACAGCAATCTCAGGCCGGAGGGACTGGGATTTCTAGTCCTATAGGCACTCCTTGTGGTCTTGGGCAAGCCACTTAACCCTCCATTGCCCATGTTCCCTGTAAGTATTAGCATATGTGTGTCATATCCCCTCGTGTTAAATGTATCTCCCAATTGACCGCTTTGACCCGGTGAAAAGCGGGATATAAATACAGCTAAATAAATAAATAAATATCTCTCAGGGAATTATGAATCCCTGCAGTATGGTATTCTTATCCCAGTGAACAAGATCCAAGTTTGGAACTGGGAATATCAAAGGAGAAGCTACTTGCTGCTATCTCTGGGTTTCACCGAGTTCTCTCCAGTCTGTGAGTAAGAGGAAAGGAGCCACTGCACCAAGCATTGGCGGTTGCAGGAAGAGACCGCGTACAGGGGAAGGACAGGGGAGCACACAGTGCGCAGCGCAGCATGGAGGAGGACAGCGAGGGGGCATGAAAGGCGGAGAGAAGGGGGCATCATTAGCCACGCAGCACCCCATGCATGAGAACATAAGAGTGTTGTGGGAGGGAGAGGAGAGGGAGATTCTTTTGGGTGGTATGGAGGTGACAGCAGGAATAAGGAAGGGACATAATGCATGTGGGGGGTGTATGGGGTGGGGTAGGGGAGAAGAGCGAATGAGGTGAATGATGGCTAGAGTCAAGGGATCAGGGGAGGAGGGATTGAGGTCAGCTGGTCCAAAACACCACCCCCCACCCCTACTCTTCAGTCTCATTATTCCTAGGGGTCCCCCCATCCGGCCCCACTCTAACTCATTCACTCCGAGCCCCACACACTCCTAGGACTAACTCTGGCCCTGCGGTCAGAACCCAAACACCCAGCATAGTTTTCTGCTGTTGCTGTAGAACAACTTATAAATCCTTCTTTCCTATAAACAAAGTCAGATCATCTTTGAGACCACATTTTAGGAGCATTGGGCTGCTCGAATGGCAGTAAAACAAATGCTTACACATAAAATAAATTCCAGTGTCTTCACTGCACTAACACTGGCTGCCACTGAGAGGCCCCTAAAAACATGGTTATTCCAAGAACACGTTCAAGAATCAACCATCTAACATCACACAGAATTCCACAAGCGTCTCCTAGCTACCTGCCACCCACCTCACTAGCTAGAGAACACCAACCATACTACCAACAAAATACTTCCAGCATTATGCATACCCTAAAAACTTGTTATTGCAAATATAACCAGTACTGTAAATATAACTGCTGTGTAAATAGTTACCTGTTATGTAAACGTTACATGGGAATCTGGATTCACTTGTTGTAAAAGTTACCTGCTACTTGTAATAGTTATTTGTTCTATGTAAACTGCCTTAATTTACTGATGGGAGGTCTATAAAACCACATACATAAATAAACAAACAAGGCCAGCCTTCCATCTGAGTGCATCCATCTGCAGTCCATCATGCCATTATCTGCTCAACCACTTTTAAATAATATTTTCCCCAAAAAGGGCTACAGAAATATATATTAATATAAAATCAGTCCGATTTAAAATAAGTGGACAAAAATTAAAATGACATGTGGTGCTGTCCCCTAGTGGTTGTAGTCGACACTGCATGTGTGCTTTCCTTTGCTCAGACCTGGTCTTATCATCCTGTTTATCTAGTTCTCCCTAGCTTGTGAATGTTCTTATCAGTTGGACTGGATGCCCCACTCCCCCCCTCAGGAGACAGAAGGGAAGGGTCTCTGCACACAGGAGACTCTCTTTGGAACGATGCAAGTATTACGCCAGCATTAGCAGTAAATCTGAGAGACCGAGATCATACTGCACATACCCTGGCTTAGAAGTGAGGTTCATGACTACCATAGTATGCGCAAAACCAACCCATTAGGAGAAAGTACCCCCAGTGACAAGCTGTATGAGATATGATGCACTTGTGCAGAGACAGAGGGGGGCTGTAGGAAGTTGCCATGATCACTTACTTATGGGTTGCGATAGCCTCTGTCAGCCCATAGAGGTTGTGTAAGTTGTAGTGAGTGGACAGGTTTTGCTTGCTGGATGCACAAATAGTGGCTGACCTCAGGATCCCCCCAGCTACTCCTAGAGAGAAGGAAGACAAAGGCATGAATGTAAGGTGGTCACAGCCCACTCCCCAAACCAATCATGTGCTGAAATCATTCCAAAAGGGTGCAGTTCGGTCCCATTATGAAATATTTGGAAGTTGTGCATGGCCTCGCCTGGCTCCAGGGGTACATGACTCATTCACAGTCTATGGGAACTCTGCACAGGCCTGCTGCAGGAAAGACGAATTAGCCAGTAGACTTCTGAGCCATCAGGTACCTACTTGAAAGGCACCTCTCAAGTTCTAAACCTTCCCAAAATTCAGATATCACTAGGGTATAACATAGGCACCAAAGCCAGCTGTCCTGGGCTTTGTTCGGTGGGTAATTCCACAGTTTCCAAAGGGGCGGTGAGTTGACCATTTGATGATGGTTCTGTAGATCAATAAGCACCCTTTCCATGAATAAGCATAGCTAACAGAGTCACAGAGCTGCGAATGGTCAAGAAAGGGAGAAAGAGAAACATTCCTGGGGTTCTTTTTGGTATTACCTGGGACATATGGGGGATTTTCCAACTCATTTTCTGGGCAGCCATCCACAGAGCCACACACCATGTTGGAGGGCTCATTCATGTCCTGTCATTGGGAGGAAGAAATGCTTGAGGTCAGACTGTCTTATGTACTCTTCCTATCCATTCGATGGTGTTTATGTTTATGTTTATGTTTATGTTTATTACATTTGATATACCGCTCAGGCCAAAGCATTAGAGCGGTTTACAATACTACATAAATGATACTGAAAATATGAAAAGAACGCCATTAACATGAGTAAGAGATAGTGATAGTCAAAGAAATAGAAGAGACAAGAGGAAAGGTTCCTTTCTAGTTCTGTTTTAATGATTGTCTTTATTGCTAACCGCTCTGCTCTCCCAACTAAGGGCAGTATATCAAATTTTAATAAATTAAATGATCCAGAAATTCAAGGAGCATATTTACTCAATGTAAGAATCACACTTTATGTTTTAAGGCCATGATGGACTTTTCTTAAAGTTTGACAGTAAAGGAATGAAATGCCCGGTGGTGTCTGTGTGTCTGAATGTGTGACTCTGTATGTGGTAAAGCACCAGAGGCTTGTGTAGGAGTCTAAGGGCAAATGATTAAAGCACAGTAGCCCTAAAATGTTAAGAAATAAAGAATGAAAATAAACATTATTCATCTTAAATGTTTAAAACTTCACACCAAGACAGTCCCAGATCCCGTAGGGAGATTTTGAGGTGGCTTCATACTATGGATTCATGTCCCTTTAACTGGGCCACATACAGCTGAGAATAGCTGAAAAATACTCACAATCCATAGACCATCGAAGGGAACCTTGGCATGGAAATCCCTCACCATATCGCACCACCAATGGGAGGTCTCGGGGTTGGTGAAATCAGGAAATGCTGAAGAACCAGGCCACACCTGTAAGAGAGAGACAGGCAGCTTAAAGTAACAAACTGCACAAACAATCCACAATCTGACTCTCCTCTCCGGGGCTGATACAAGACCACCAAAGTACTCACTGTACATAAAAGGTAAGAGACACCCCAATCATGACACTGTTATCCTCAGAACAAATTCGGCAAGACAAGACCTATGCCAGGATTATAGTGCATGAGTGGAGTGGAGGAGTGGCCTAGTGGTTGGAGCAAGGTACTTCAGGCCGGAAGGTCGGGGTTCAAATCCCACTAGAGGACAGCAACCTTGGGCCGGAAGGACTGGGGTTTCTAGTCCCACAGGTGCTCCTTGTGGTCTTGGGCAAGCCACTTAACCCTCCATAGCCCATGTTCCCTGTAAAATAGTTATCTCCAAGTTATAATGCCCTGTTCAATGTAATTTCAGTTTGTTCAATGTAAACCACACTGATGCAGAATAGCGCGGTATATAAGAGAATGTAAATAAATAAAATGAAGCCAGACAACACTGAGATACCACTGAACAAAGGCAGCAGCAACAATACCCAGAGGATTCTACCAAAACCAGACCACTGTTAACAGTTCTCCTTGCTCCAGCTCTCTACCCTGACTCCATACTCAATTCTCCCCAATCAGCAACTCTCCTGGGTCTTTATCAGCCTCTATCCTCACTCCCAGCTCTCTTCTCCATTTCAGACACTGTCCATCTCTGCTCCTCTCTGGTTCCAAATCTTAATTTCCACCCCATCAGTAACTCCCCTGGTTCCAAATCCAGGTTTCTCCCTCCCTATCAGCATCTCTCTTTATTCCACTTTCCCTCTGCCTTCCAGCCTTCCCCCTCTGGTTCTCACCTTGCCTATCAGTAGCTGCCCAGTTGCATTTAGGATAAAGACGCCCCTCTTCAGCCCATCATCATAGGGGAAGTAGGTGCCAGGAGGCCCTGAGCTGCTGATAGCCGGATCCTGTGTGAACGAGGAAGCAGAAAGGATTAGTCCCCATTTTATATGGCACCTTTTATCCAAATGAGACCTTGGAGCACTTTGAAGATCTCCATGCATCCACCTCTGGGAAGGACAGTAGAAAACCTGATTTCAATGCTTTCACTCTGTCTCATGGAAGACGGAGAAGGCATGTGACCAGATGAGGGATCTCCAGGGACACAGCTCTGACTCTGGGAAAACAGACTGCAAGTGTGGATCACTTACCACGATAAGAATGTATCTCATGCCCCTCTGGTGGAACTCTCCCACCATGTCCGGGAGGTCACCAAACGTCTTCAGGTCATAGGTGAAATCTCGTCTGCCGTCCATATAATCCAAATCATTCCACTGAACGTCCTGGGGAACATCATCAGAAAAGAATCCTGAGCAGGTCAGCCATGCCAACCTAATACCTCTGCCAGCACCCCTTCTGCACCCATCTCATGTGTGCCGATGCAGCTATGCCCCACCTTCGTAACCTTCTGGCGCAGAGCAGGACACATTATTGCAAAGGCTCCTTTACACAGTCCCAGTCAGCAGTCAGTCAGAAGTCTGAACTGAATAAGCATTCCCCTTAATCTATGCCCAGAATGCTCTTTCATGCCAGACAAGGGCTGTTCGTAATGATGGCAAAGGAGGAGAATAGAGCATAAGAGACCCTCACAAAGCACAAGGGAGGATTCAGCCAACCAATCACTTGACTGATGAACATATCTCTTCCCTTCCTTCCTTGGCCAACGCCCTTGAGCTGTTCTACTGCAAGAATGTCCAAGCAGTTATTCACTTTCTTAAATTCGGACATGCCAGAGGATGGGACACATCACTTACAGAGCCCACTCATTCTTAAAAAATTCCAAGCAGGGCCATACCAAGGGCATCTGTGCCTCTCTCATGCTCTGCACCACAAGGCGGGTCATCTTGCTGGAGGGGTAGCCAAAGCGGCAGAGATGGAAACCCAGACCCCAGTACGGGGGCATGAAAGGATAACCTGAAGAGAAACAAATGACCATCACTAAGGACCTCAGAGAGCGGCACTGCAACACAGATCAAATGTCTTCCTACGAACGGAGAACCAAATGCCCTGCTGATCGATCACAAAAGAGGGGCACAGCAGAGCACACCATGCACAGCAGTGCTTATAATTACTGAAACGTTTCTGTTAGTCCATCCTTCCCCTCCCATTCTGCACTTCCTCTCCTCTGTCCTTACCAGCGCTCCTCCCAGTCTCTTCCTTTCTTTACATGTGTGTGTGTGCGCGCGCGCGCTATGTTTCTGTTTCTCTACTGTGGTATCAGACCCTTCCTCCCTTTTAAATTTTTCATGCCAAGAACTGAGATATGTCCAGATAAATCCCATTTGCTGGAAGGTAGTCACCAGCTTGAGAAGCGATAATGACTGAAAGTTGCTGGAGATAAGATCAGCTCATATATATGACGCCCCAGAGCCTCGGTTCAATTGGAGAACTTCCAAAATACTCTACCAATCACATCAAGGTACTGTCGCACCACACTTTTAGGCTCTGGACCCAAGAAGACATAGAAATCCAGGATCCCTCCCGTAGTTCTCCAAGAGAGCGCAGGGGCAGGCTGCAGGAGCGCATCTGGGGAAAGAGATACCAGCATGAACCTCAGAAAAGGGAAAGAAACACTACCCACAACAGCTCAGTCCTGCCCCACAGCACCCCTCCTATTCCAGGAATGAGACCCATGCACACAGCCCCAACCCCTGCACCTCACTCCTACCCAGCAGCACCCCTCCTATTCCAGGAATGAGATCCATGCACACAGCCCACCCATGCACCTAACAGCACCCCCCCCCTATTCCAGGAAAGATAACCATGCACACAGCCTCACCCGTGCACCTAACTACTGCCCCACAGCACCCTCCTATTCCAGGAATGAGATCCATGTACACAGTCCCACCTGTGCACCTCACTCCTGCCCCACAGCACCCCCCCCCCTATTCCAGGAAAGATAACCATGCACACAGCCTCACCCATGCACCTAACTACTGCCCCACAGCACCCTCCTATTCCAGAAATGAGATCCATGCACACAACCCCACCCCTGCACCTCACTCCTGCACAACAGCACCCTCCTATTCCAGGAATGAGATCCATGCACACAGCCCCCTCTGCACCTCACTCCTGCCCCACAGCACCCTCCTATTCCAAAAATGAGATCCATGCACACAGCCCCCCCCCTGCACCTCACTCCTGTCCCACAGCACCACTGTTCCCTCTAAGCTGTGCGCTTGTGCGCGCGCACACACCTCGCCGAGCGAGCGCACATACTTTACAACAGAGCGCACAAAACTTATGGCTCTGATTCTGATAGAAAACAACACAGACGTCTTAAAATTTAAAAGTTATGATTGTAATTACTAGAAATTTCCCGCTTCATTTAGTAATTGTCTATTTTCATTTAATTTGATTAAAATCAGTGTGTGTACATACTGTATTCTGATGTGTAGTCAAATTTTAAAGTATATAACTCCGAGTGTCGTTATGTGGCGCACAAAAATTTAACCTTCCTTCAAAAGCTACACACAGCTGATATTTTATGCGCACACAGCCTACAGAAAATTAGAGGGAACATTGCACAGCACCCTCCTATTCCAGGAATGAGATCCATGCACACAACCCGCCCATGCACCTCACTCCTGCCCCACAGCACCCCCCCCTATTCCAGGAAAGATAACCATGCACACAGCCTCACCCGTGCACCTAACTACTGCCCCACAGCACCCTCCTATTCCAGAAATGAGACCCATGCACAAAGCTCCACCAATGCACCTCACTTCTGCCCCACAGCACACACCTATTCCAGAAATGAGATGCAGGTACACAGCCCCACCCGTGCACCTCACTCCTGCCCCACAGCACCCTCCTATTCCAGGAATGAGACCCATGCACACAACCCACCCATGCACCTCACTCCTGCCCCACAGCACCCTCCAAATCCAGGAATGAGATCCATGCACACAACCCTACCTGTGCACCTCACTCCTGCCTCACAGCACCCTCCTATTCCAAGAATGAGACCCATGCACGCAGCCACACCCATGCACCTCACTCCCGCCCCACAGCACCCCTCCTATTCCAGGATTGAGACCCCCTATTCTAATACACTTATGTAAATCACCTTCAGGCTATTGTGTTTGGGCTAAAGAAATGAGGGATCTGCAGGCTTCTTGAAATGGGGCACTTACCCATGGCATTGCTGTTGAGCAGGAAAACCCCGTGTGAGGATCCATCCTTTTCCATGATAAGGTAGAAAGGGTGTGAGCCATACAAATTGCCATCCCGCTAAAATCACAGAGCATAGTGTGAGGCACATATATAAGTCAAGCCCTGGGATATGTACTGTTATCACTGCCTACTGGATTGGGGCTCTCTCTCCCGTCTCTGCACATGCTAAGGAAGAAATTCCCAGCATTGTCTGCTACCTCCTTAAACTCAGCTTCTCATATCCAAGGAGTCCCCATAAGGTTTGACCCTGCCTATGCACTGTGGGCTTCCTGAAAACCTGGCCAGTTTGTGGCTCTGGAGGATTGAGGTTGGCCTCCCCTGTTTGAATGCAGAGTATGGGGGCAACCCACAAGCTTGGAATAATTGGCCGGAAGCAAGTGAGGAGATCCTGCCCTGTGACTGGCATGACATGTCTTCCTGGTTAATGCGATGACTGTTTCTCTGCTACCCCACTCTTGCCTCTAGCCCCACATCTTTCTCTTCCTTACCCTGGGGACCATGTCCCGGTTCCAAAAAGTCACTTTGGACCAGTTGATATTCAGCATTAGTGAGGTCAGGTGCTCGCCCAGCCCAAAGATGTACTTGGAAGGCAGCGAGGTGGAAATCTGGATGTACTGGTCAGCAAAAAAGAGTGGGGCAATGGTGGTGTTCATGCTGGCAAAGGCGAGAGAGAAAAAGTATTAATGTGCTGAAATCCAAGAGCACATACCACACTCATTCCAAGGCAGAAGTGTTTCTCAGCAAGCTTAGCTTGGACCCATTATGAGTGGCAGCGGGTAATACCAGGGCACCTCAAGGCAGACAATAAAGATGCACTGCTGTTCGGAAACTATGTGAGCTAGCACTAGACTATCTAAAAAACAGAACTGACTAATACTATGCTCTGTTCAGCTACTGATTTTCATATTTTCAGTTCCAATGTTGTATCAAGCACCTCAGCAGCCCGGGGTTTTTTTGCTGGCTGATTTTGAAGGGGCCCTTGGCAGACTCGCTCTCCGTGCCCCTCTCACATTTGCCCCACTATTGTGACATAAGCAGTTACTAATCGGAGGATAAAAGCACTCACAGAACCATCCCACTGGACCTCCTTCGTATAATGAGACCAAAGGGATCTGGAGAGAACTGGAGGTCATACAGCTTCTGTGAGGTTGCTCCACTCCCAGATGGGGTTTGGATCGGAACCTCATAGCGACTCTTAGCTGAATCTCTAATCTGGAAACAGAGACATGCTGTTAGACCCGAGGTGCCTGTCCTGAGCAGCAGCTTTCTGTCATGCTGGAAGTGCAGAATAAACAGATGCGCTATCATTAAATAATATTAATAGGGAAGCTTCCAATCCTAGCTGTCGGCTTAGCAAAAAACAGATACATTTAAGGATTTATTTTCCAGCTAATTACAGGTTCAGTTCTCATCAGTGTTTTCATGGAATAACCACTGTTTCTGGGTACCTTTGCCAGTTGACTCAAACACATGCATGTCCATAACACAAGCAGTACTCTCATGCCACCAGCACCTCCCCCCCCCCCACCCCCAGCATTCTCCCCCAATGCATCTCCAGCCCTCTCTACCCCCACCTTCTCCTCACTCCTGCCCCCACTAATTTGAAACTTCCAATGTGAGAAAAGCACAAAACAGATACAAGGGAAGCAAGAGGAGCAGCGAGAGAGCCATAGGGACCAGGAGCTTTTCCCAGAATTTATCCAAAAAATACCTTTTTTGGCAATAGGAGAGTTTTATTAGTATTTATCAATAAAAACATAAAAGAAACCCTAAGAATTACTCATCTTCATATAGAAGGATTTTTTTTTACTAATTAGATATTTTGCAAAGCTAAAAAGATACATTTTTAGGGGATCGCAAATGGCATATCTTAATTTGGATAAAAAGTGCATTTTAAGTAATGTGGATTTCCGGAGATGCTGCACATCCAAATGCAGCCACCAAATATTAACATATAACTTTGTATGAATTTTTTATCTTATAAAATTATTCTGCTATTTGTGCAGTGGCCCTTGGACCTACAAATTATGCAGAAGGTGACTGGATTTCACTATAAAAATTTTCTTCTGCCCAGAGCTCGCTCCAAAGTCTACTCCAAAGAAAATGTTCAGCATTTGGCCCTATAGCAATTTATATGGCCAAAGGTTAAGCATTTGTCAGGCAAAATTTTAAGATAAAAGCATGAAGGTCTTAGAAAATGAGATCAGACATTTGAACTACATCTCCCCCGATATCTCCAGAGAACAGGGTGAAGAGATATTTTGGAGAAGGGAACCATGCCACCTGCCTTCCACTGGGGCTTATATTGATTGTGGTGGGCAAATGGCAGTTGAGGGATGATTAAAATTTGTCTCTGCCAATAGGCCAACCAGAAATTGCTCCCTCACCCCGACAGGCTCTGCTAATGTGAGCTGCCATGCCCCCAAAAGTGTAACACTAGGCGTGAGAGGAAAATAGTCTTCCATATCGCTGCAACTCCTCTCATCCAAACTGGCTTTGCTGCAAAGAGTCTTAATTGGCAGCTATCTGGCAGTTTCCCCCACCCTCCAATTTTAAAATTCCCTCATTCTTTCCATTCTGGCCCAGTTATCACAGTTCTAGTCCCCTGACCGAGAGGCAGAGGCTGTGGGTCCCTTCCAGAGTCTGGTGTAAGGGCTCTCTTGAGTCAGCTGATTGGTATCATGCAAAGGCTGAGACTGTCTTTGGGGCCCTGGCCCTGGCCGACCCAAGGAGCAGCTCTATTAGACTGTTTCTAATGAAGAGTGCCTGTTTTTTAGCCAAGAACAGGGAGATTCTGACATAACACCAAGAGATTCAATCAAATATAATATTGCATGGGAATCTAAAAATGTAGACCTCAAAACACCCTCCGCCACACACATGCACAGTCATCTATTTCCTTTGCTGCACATATTTTGGAAGAGTGACTTTTTAGTTTTATTACAAATGATGATAAAATAAAGAGTTTAGAATGTTTTAGTACTTTCAAATGCAAAGTGCAACACATTACTAAGCATTTCTTTTGAAACCACTGAAAAATGTCTAGAAGTATAGTCAATGCCATGAAAACACTGCTAAACACCTTAATTTCCAACTTACGAACCTTGGGACTCAGAAACCTCACTTATAATACAAGCCATCAGTGGTGACAGTGACCACTGGTTTATGCCCCGCCCCCCTGCTTCCAAGCCCCTCCTCTCCCCAGGGCCCCCACACTGCAGCTACTTACTGTGAAGTGAAGCCGACTGTCAGTTTCAAACACCACCTGCAGCTGCAAACTCAGGATGTCCTTTGGCATAAAGGTGGGTATTGCACGGCTCAGGGTGCCCGTGTAGCCCTTATCTGTGGAAGTAAAATTTGTCATCTTATAGCTGGGGTAGTTGGCTGGCAGAAAGCACCAGGGCTGCCACAACTGAGGGTTTTTGCCTGCAGGAACATAGCAGCAGCCGCGAGCCTCGCACTGTTCTTTTGTGAGGGCCATCTCAGGCGCACAGTCAAACCTGCTCTCTGGACAGATATCGCATTGTGGAGTCACTGAAAATGCCCCAGCCTCCGTCTCAGGCACTTTTTCATGCCTGTGTTCCTGCTTCTTTTCCCCTACAAGAGCACCGTCATGTCTATACACCTTCTTCCATTCCAGAAGCACTGCTTGGAGGATCCTGTCGCCCATGGCAGTTTCCTGAGCAGGAGATGCCCAGTACAGGAGTAACAGCAGAAGCAGAGCCATGCCGAAGGCACAGCCTAACACCACGAAAGAGGTGCCCTGCCTGCCCACTGGCACATCAGCTCCCAGAAGCTTTCTTCTTAATGAGCTTGACGTTTCCATTTCAGTTGGGACCAACATTCCTGAGGGGTAAGAAGCCTTCCTGTGAAGATAAATAGCCATCTCAAGAAAAGGGGCCCTCCAAAAAGCTTCACAGGGTGGTGGCAACGGAGACATTAAGAACATAAGAATAGCCATGCTGAGTCAGACTAGGATCCAGTGGCCAGCTTCTGCCACCAATACCCAGTGTAATGATATTCTCAGTTTTCTTATCCATCCCTTTTAGAATAATCCCAAACAGTCTATTTCTTTTAAGCTGCTGCTATGACACACTGAGCTGAAAATTTCAATGCAGGGATGACCCAAGGGGGTGCAGGACTATGTGTGGAGACTCAGTGTAGAGCCTCATTTGCACAAACATTTGCATACCAGATTGATTTGGTCAAAGCTATGACCAAGTTAATGACGACAAGGGAAGATATAAAATGAGAATAACAAATTCTGGTAGCAACACAGTGGGCCCGATTCCATCCCAGACATCCTGGCCCTCTGTGTGTCCGGTCAGAACTGGACGCACAGAGAGTGTCGCGATTCTGATCCCGTGAGGCACATCTAGCCCCGTGGGATCAGAATCGCGAACAGGCCTGTACGTGCAGGCTGGGACTCCGATTCCGTCTGGCCTGCACATACAGGCCTTTCCTGACTAACTCAGTCAGGGCAGTTCAATGGAGCCGCGGCACCATGGCAATGTTCTAATGTTACAATGTACTCAGTTGAAATATACTGTCTGTTATGTTCCCTGTAAACCGACTTGACTTGTAGAAAGTTGGTATATAAAAACTGTTAAATAAATAAATAAATCCCCGGCCACCAGCTGCAAAGATGCTTTCCCTGCAGCCTGACCTCCAATCTGGTCTCCTAAGACCATGGTGGGGCTGCGGGGAAGCTCCTCTGCCCCCTCCCGCTGCTTTCCAGCCCCGGGCCTACCAGATTCACCCAACTGGGGAACTTATTCCACCTTGGAGTTGGAATAAATTCCCCATGCAAGCCGCCGGCCCTGGATGTATAGGGCTGATATTAAAATCGGCCCTGGATGTCAGGGGCTGACGACCTCCCACTGCCCACCCTAACGCCGCTCCTGATTTGCCCCTTTCATACCCCTGTCTACCTTCCCCATATAACGCACGGGGAAGGTAGACGGGGTCGGGAAAGTGCTCGAATAGCGGAGATGAACGTCCCCACTATTTGTGCCTCAGAATGACTCTAATATGTATTGAATGTCATTATACTTTTATTTGTGGACACACTGGACAATAATCAAAGCCATGATTTCTGCTGGTAAAGTGCTTTCTTACCTGTTGAAAGGACTTTGATTACTGTCCTCTAAATGTTTAGGTTATAATAATAGTGCACAATATTAGTGTAGCTGGGTTTAAAGAAGGTTTGGACAAGTTCCTGGAGAAAAGGTCCATATACCATTATTAAGAAGGGACCCAGGATATCAATGCTTGACCCAGTACAAGCATTGCAGAACCTGTGTCTTTTGGGGAAACTGCTAGGTACGTATGACCTAGATTGGCCACTGCTGGAAACAGGATACTGGGCTTGATGGACCTTGGTCTGACCCAGTATGGCATGTCTTATGTTCTTATAATATTGTAAACATTAATCTACTTATAAATCTGTATTCCAATTAAATTGAGAGAAAGCTAGCAACTCCAGACTAGGGTTACCAGCTAGCTCCAGATGCACCCAACAGGCTTGATCCACACCTGGGTTTACCTCATTGCAGGCAGGGACTTGTAGTCTTGCTTTTCTTATGGAGTGCAAAGGAGAAATCAGAACTACTTGCCCCTGGATGAAATGGGTAAACCCAGGACCGAATCAAGCCTGTCAGGCGCATCTGGAGCCAGTTTGCAACTCTGCTCCAGACCTCTCTATACACATGATCCATCTCCCAGTTCCCCCCCTCATTCCATACATATGATCCTGCAAGAATATAGCCGTTCTGCAATGTGAAATGTGTACACAGAAGCACCAAAACACAGTGGTTCCTTTTCTGCATGGTTGCAGCTCATTCAAGGTCAAGCAAACTGATTGATCCATTTCTGATGTTCTCACATTGGATTCATGGGTTTGTACCTCTGAATTATCTAAGAGAAAGCAGCTGAACAAACAGAACTACAACTCCATGCATGCAATGGAGTATGCTGCTTTCACCCCTTCCGACACAGACTTCCTGTTTGCATGAGGGTGGAAGCTGAGATCAGAGAGAGCAGGAAGAGCAAAGCAAATATTCAAGAACATCAGTAGACCTGCAGTGAAGAAAAGAGAAGAATCCAGACGGTTTCAGATGCCTACATATTAAAAGAATCCCTCACTGCAGTTGCACAAGGAAAACAAAGACCATCACGTATTAAAACATAAAAGACTATACATTAAAAACATCTAAATAAAAAATGAAAATGAAAACCCATGAAACCAGACTGTGCGCAGTGGAACAATAAAGAAAAAGAAATGCATTTTCTCTTGTAGAGAAAAAAATCCATAGGAAATTCAAATGTTCAAAGCTGACCTGTTTCATTCTCTAAAACTAGCAATAAAACTAGTTTATACCTTTGTTATCTGACTGTTTTGTTTTTCCAGTTGGGTTGGTCCTGGTCTGTCTTTACTACTTCCGCTTGTTGGTTTTCTCCTAAGTCTTTTTCCAGGATCTCACTTCTATTTTTTCACTGTGTAGAGAACTGGCAGAGTGGTGGGAGCAAAAAAAAATTTCTGCTGCATTTACCCAACAGAGGTGGATGGCAGTACACCCCCACCACTACGCCCCATCACTCATGGAATTTTTATCCATAACAATTCCACACTGCATTGTGTTCCCCCTGTTTGACTCTATGCCTTCCTCAACATATAGGGACAGCCATACTGATTTGCGCCACCTTGTAATTTTAGGTATCACAGTATCCCATTGTTTGTCCTCCTTCTACCAGATCTCTGAGATGCCTATTATACCTAACTTTTCATTTATTGTCATACCTTCTAACTTTCCTATCTTATTTTTTAGACTTCTTACATTCACATGCAGACAATTTAAAATATATTTTTAAATTTGTGATTAGAACCAGCATAGCAAGTCAACAAGAGTAATTTCATTTGTATTTAGTTCAAGGACAGTGGAACACCTTTTTGATGGGGTGGGGGGGGGGGGTGAAGAGCAAACAAACCAATCTCCAGCTCTGCCCCCACCTCTTTATTCCTGATGCTGTGTTGGGCAAAATATTGGTGGGTTCATGGAACCTGTGCCCCCCACCCCTTTCCTCTGCCTATGATTTAGCACACACATTTCTGTCTGCCTGTTCTTTATTTATATACTACTTCAGCTTTTATCATACTTGTTTTTTCGGGATATTCTAACTTCCACATTCTTCTAATATCTATTGCAGATACCTTACTCTGAATCCTACACTCCTGAACAACTGTTGTCCTTTTTTCCAGGTTTTAGTTTAAATGCTGCTCTATCTCCTAGCACCAGCAGTCTAGGTCAGGATTGAATGACAAGTTTCCAGTTCTATGGATTACACAACTTCAATAAAAAGACATTTAAAATAGTCTTACAGTCGATGGAACTAGTTACCTACATAAGATCAATTGGCATGCCCAGAAATGGATTTGAAAGGAATCAAATATTTCATTTCTAGATAGCTGCTTTAGTTTCAGTTGATCTTACTTTGGCTACATTTCTAGTCAAGGAATAAGTGACTTTGACCTCTGTCTCCCTGTTCCTCCTGCAATCTCTGCTCTCTGTCTGTCTCTCTTTCTCTCTCGCTCCCTGTTCTTTCAGCAGTCTCTGCTCTCTCTCGGTCTGTCGCTGTCGCTTTCTCTGCTTCTGAGGGAAGCTGACTTACACAGTCTTTCAGTGCTCACAGTTTGGATCCTAAATCAAACCACTTACCCCGACCACTCTTCACATTATCAGATCTATACCACCTGACCAGCAATGTAAGCATGTCATAGATCACATGTCTCCTCAATCACATGACTAGTGACATCTGACTCCAAGTCATGAGCAATGCTATGAGTCGGCCTGGTATTTTTGATATTGTTCTTTTGCAGAGGTCTGGCATCTCCTCTGTTCTGTATACATTGGGAGCAGGAAGTTGAATAAAGCAGGACTGGTTCAGTGCCTTCAGCTGGCGGCTATGCTGTGACTAGCCCTACCCTCTGAGGCCATTTCCATTGTTCAGAATCAAGTGCAGGAATCTGAGCTATAGAAAGGGGGAGGGAAGGGCAACTTATGGCTACGGCATGAGTTAACATGCATAGAGCCCTGGCCTCCTGCTAATACTGAGATCTACCACCAGCGTACAGAACATGTTCTATTTTGGTGTCTTTGCACATTGTGCTGCAATCAGGGCTGGCATGGGGAGGGGGAGGGGAAGGGGGTGGTGCAAACATGGTAACTGCCTTGGGTCCCCCCATGCCCCAGGGAGAGTTCAAACCTTCTCAAAGCTGAAGAAGTCACAACCTGCCAGTAAAAGGTGTGATTCCCTCCCAGATTGTTGCCCTGGGCGCCAGTATGTCTAACACCAGTCCTGACTACAATGTCCCTTCTATTTATACAACTTGTTTTCCTATATATGTTTTATCTGGATTTTTGTCAGGTGTTGGTGACATTTTATATGTTCCTCTGCTGGGAAGGAGTGGAGGAAGGATTGGAAACTATGTGGTGAGGGTGTCTGAGATTTGATGTCCATGTGTCTCTCAGCTCTCCCTCAGTAAAAGAAACATGTTTACTGATGGCTATTTTTAAAGGGGTACACGGTGGGACTAAGTGCCTGCACCTTTTTCATTGCTTACTAAAATAACCCATAGTCCTCATATATTAAAAAAAGAGCCCTGCATAAGAGGACCAGAATCTTTTTTACTTAAAAAATGTACTGACAAACAGTTAAGCATAGTTACCCACCTGTCACAGGTGTTCTCCGAGGACAGCAGGAATCAGTCCTCACATATGGGGGATGTCAGCATTGATGGAGCCCTCACAGAATCATCCCCCCAGCTTTCAAAGAAAGCCTTTGGGAGATGCCACCACACATGCGTGGTCTCCTTCCCACCCAAGGGTCCCATCTTACTCAGTCAGATGACATAGCTAAGACTGCAAAAAAAAATAGAAGATGGTAAAGAAACAATTCCAAGGGGAGGAGGGAGGGTTGTGAGGACTGATTCCTGCTGTCCCTGGAGAACACCTGTTACAGGTGAGTAAATACGCTTTCTCCGGGAACAAGCAGGAAGTCAGTCCTCACATATGGGACTCCTCAGCTGCAGGCTACCAAAAGCCCATAGGGGCTCCCTCACAGGGAGCCGCAAGCAGCAGCAATTTTTCAGTCCATGTACACAGACCACAGTAGGACCACTGTGTCCAATGAAACCAGCACTCCGGTAGCCTGAACACAGAAGGATTGGAGGATAGGAGGTACCTAGATCCCAAAAAGGTTACAGAGCACAGCCTGGCTGAAGACACTGTCCCGTCGGGACTCTTTCTAGGCATTAATGAGCTGCATAGGTATGGACTAAAGACCAGGTGGCGGCTCAGCAGATGTCCACCATTGGGACAGAGCACAAATTTGCCACCGAAGCCACCATGGCCCTGACACAGTGTGCCGTGATGCGGCCTTCCAGAGGGAGCCTCGCCTGCTCATAAGCAAGGGCGATGCAGACCGCCACCCATATGGACAGCAGACGCTTGGTCACTGCCTCTCCCAGCCTGCTGGGGTCATAGGAGATGAGAAGCTGAGAAGCTTTGCGGTGGGGCCCTGAGTGCGTTGGATATAGAAAGACAAAGCCCTCTTACTGTCCAAGGTGTGAAGGACCGTCTCCGCCCAACTGGAATGAGGTCTTAGGAAGAAGGTAGAAAGTAGCATTTCCTGGTTAAGATGGAAGGGCGACACTACTTTCGGCAGGAATTTAGGGTGCGTGTGAAGCACCACTCTGTTCTTGTAGAACCTGGTATAAGGTGCCTCCGCCAGAAGGACTTGGAGCTCGCTAACTCTGCTAGTGGAGGTGAAAACCACCTTCCAAAAGAGGTAGCAAAGGTGGCAGGTAGCCAGAAGCTTAAAGGATGGGCGAGTGAGCTGCCCCAACACAATCTTGAGGTTCTATTCGGCTGCCGGAGGGCAAACCGTGGATTTCGATAAGAGCAGGCCCCGGAGGAAATGGGTTACCAATGGTTGGATGAAGATGGGCTTACCATCCACTGGATGGTAGTGCGCCACCAAGCCACTCAGGTGCACTCAGAGGGGGTTAGACTTGAGCCCGGACTGAGAGAGGTGGAGAAGGTACTATAACACCAAAGTCACCGGGCAGGAGAAAGGATCAGCCCCATGTTGGGTGCACCAAGCAGAGAACCTGCACCATTTGAGGGCATAAGCCTTACTAGTAGAGGCCTTGCAAGAGGCCATCAGGATGTCCTCCAACTCAATCAGAAGGTTGAGAGGGGCCAGAGTCACCCTCTCAGCAGCCATGCTGTCAGCGAGAGGGACCCCAGGTTGGGGTGCAGGAGAGAGCCCCCCTCCTGGGATTGGAGTCCCGGGGCAGTCCCCAAGGGGATGGGGGCTTCCACCATCAACTGCAGGAGCAGCAGGAACCACGGCTGCCTGGGCCACCAAGGAGCTATCAGGATGAGTGAGGCCTGTCACAGAGGGACCTGAACAAGGTCTTGGCAATCAGCGGCGTCGGAGGGAAGGCGTACATGAGGCCTTCCAACCATGAGACCAGGAACGCATCTGCTGCCACTCTGTAGGGGTGGGCCTGCAGGGAGCAGAAGCGGGGCAACTGAAAGTTGTTGGGGCTGGCGAACAGGCCCATCAGGGTTTCCCCCTAGAGCCGGAAAAGCCGACTAGCTACTCTGGGGTCCTGCTGCCACTTGTGCAGCTAGAGAACTCTGCTGAGTCTGTCGGCCAGCAGGTTGTTCTGGCCTGGCAGGTACACTATCCGCAGGAGGATACCCTGTTGGATTGCATATGAGCAGAGGACCAGTGCCTCCTCACAAAGGGTACGAGATCCTGTTCCCCCTTGTTTGTTCACGTAGAACATTGCCACCTGGTTGAACAAAATTGCTGAACATGTACATAGTCATGGCTTAATGGGAGACAGCCAACATGGCTTTAGACAAGGAAGATCTTGTCTTACTAATCTGTTATGTTTTTTGAAGGTGTGAATAAACAGGTAGACAAAGGTGAGTCGGTTGATATAGTGTATTTGGACTTTCAGAAAGCCTTTGACAAGGTCCCTCATCAGAGACTTTTGGCAACACTAAAGAGTCATGGGATAGGAGGCAGTGTACTATTGTGGATCAGGAACTGGTTAAAAGATAGAAAGCAGAGGGTAGGGCTAAATGGCCAATTTTCCCAATGTAGAAAGGTGGTGTACCCCAGGAACCTGTGCTGGGTCCGCTGCTTTTTGACATATTCATAAATGACATGGAAAAGGGAATAACGAGTGAGGTTATCAAATTTGCAGATGACACAAAACTATTTAAAGTTGTTAAAACCCAAAAGGATTGTGGAAAATTGCAAGAGGATCTTGATAAATTGGAAGACTGGGCATCAAAATGGCAAATGAAATTTAATGTGGACAAGTGCAAAGTTATGCACCTAGGGAAGAACAACCCAAACTACAGTTACATGATGCTAGTTTCCACATTAGGAACCACCACCCAGGAAAGAGATTTAGGCATCATTGTGGATAACATGTTAAAACCCTCGGCCCAGTGTGCAGTGGCAGCCAAGAGAGCAAATAGGATGCTAGGTATCATAAGGAAAGGAATGGAAAATAAAACAAAGGATATTATAATGCCTCTTTATAGTTCCATGGTGCAACCGCACCTTGAATATTGTGTGCAATTCTGGTCGCTGTATCTTAAAAAGGATATAGCGTTATTAGAAAAGGTTCAGAGAAGAGCCACCAAAATGGTAAAGGGGTTGGAAGGATACCCCTATGAAGAAAGGCTAAAAAGGTTAGGGCTCTTTAACCTGGAAAAGAGACGGCTGAGGGGAGATATGATAGAAGTCTATAAATTAATGAACAGAGTGGAACAGGTAAATGTAGATCGATTGTTTACGTTATCAGAATATAGAAAGACTAGGGGACATGCATTGAAGCTACAGGGTAAACTATTTAAGACAAATAAAAGAAAATATTTTTTCACTCAACGTGTAATCAAACTCTGGAATTTGTTACTGGAGGAAGTAGTAAAGGCTGTTAGTGTAGCTGGGTTTAAAAAAGGTTTGGACAAGTTCCTGGAGGAAAGGTCCATAAACCATTATTAAGAAGGTTCCCAGGATATCAATGCTTGACCCAATATAAGCATTGCGGAACCTGTGTCTTTTGGGGAAACTGCTAGGTACGTATGACCTAGATTGGCCACTGTTGGAAACAGGATACTGGGCTTGATAGACCTTGGTCTGACCCAGTATGGCATATCTTATGTTCTTATGTTATGTTCATCTGGACCAGCACTAGCTGGTGATGCAGGTGGTGACAGAAGACCTGCAGGGCACGGTGTATGGCCCAGAGCTCCAGGAGGTTGATCTTCTGGGTACTCTCGTTTGTGACCAGTTGCCCTGAGTGCGGAGATCTTCACAGTGGGCTCCCCAACCAAGCAGGGAGGCGTCCGTTGTGAGGATCCTCAATTCGCTTGGGGCCTGAAAAGGCATGCCCGCATGCGACTGCCACCAGACCAGGGAGTCCGCCAACTGGTGGGTCACTGAAACTTGGTCTTGGAGGTGGCCTGTGGCCTGAGAGCACTGGTCCTGGAGACACCACTGCGCCGTCCTCATGTGGAGGCGAGCATCTGGGGTGATGTGGACCGTGGAGGCCATGTGCCCGAGGAGGCGCAGAAGAAGCTGGGCAGGCACAGAGGGATGGTGTTGTATGTCCCAAGCTAGAGATCTGGGAGGTTCGGCTCAGTCCCTGGGCAAGACGGCTGGAGAGAGTCGATCTTTGCCCTGATGAATTCCAGGCACTGTGTTGGGAGGAGGTGGGACTTGGGGTAGTTTATGACGAAGTCCAAGTGTTGCAGAACCTGGATAGTGCGTGCGGTGGCCTGCTGGACCTCTGAGGCTGTGCCTTCCCTTATGAGCCAGTCATCCAGGAAGGGAAAAATGAAGATCCCCTGGAGCCAGAGGAAGGCGGCCACAACTGACCCTTTGGGCAGAGGCTAGGCCGAAGGGGAGCACCCTGTATTGAAAGTGCCTGCCCCCTACTACGAACTGCAGGTGCCTATGTTTGGGGTGGATGAGGATGTGAGTATAAGCATCCTTGAGGTCTAAGGAGCTCAGCCAGTCTCCCTGCTGGAGGGTATGGCAGCAATGTTCCAAGGGAGAGCATCTTGATCTTCTCCCTCACCAGGAATTTGTTGAGGTTGCACAGGTTGAGGATAGACCTTAGGCCCTCTGTTCTCTTTGGGATGAGGAAGTATCTGGAGTAGAACCCCTTGCCCTTGAGGTGGTGGGGTAGTGGTTCCACCGCCTTGTCCTTGAGAAGACCTGACGGCTCCTTCAGAAGAAGGTCCCGGTGTAGGGAAGACCTGAGGGGCTCTCCCGGGAAATAAGGGGGAGGTGTCTGAGCCAGTTGGAGGAGATAACACTCCCTGACTACCCTTAGTGCCCAGGAATCGGTGGTGATGGCCACCCACCTATGGGCATAGAGGGCCTGACGTCCCCCTGTAGGCTGCTGATCTCTTTGGGCTATGCTCAAGGAGTCAAAAGCTCCTGGCTGGGCCGGGGCCGGTGACGGTGCCTGTGGTATTGGAGCATTCTGCTTACGCGGGCCATGCCCATGTCCCTTGGCCTGCTGACCCTGTTGGGGAGCCGGGGAGACCTGATAGTTGGGGAGCCTGTTGGGGAGCCGGTGGGTAGTTTTGGTAAGCAGCCCCCTTCCTCGGGTAAAAGGACTATTTACCTGAGCCCTTCTGTCGGGGAGGGGCAGTGGTCTTCTTAGAGAGCCTGGTTCTCATCATGAACTCGGCCTCCAGCTCGGCAGCCTTGTCGATCATGTGTTTGCCAAAGAGGTTCTCTCCTTGGCATGGGACATCAATCAATTTGTCCTGAACCCACTGCTCAAGGTCGGATGACTGAAGCCAAGCTTGGCGGCATGCACTGATGCCTGCCACGGCTTCCGACTTGAACCCATCATAGACCGCTCGAGACATGAATTTGGAGCACACATGGATGGCCTGTAACAGTCCTGCTTAGCTATGGCTTCCCTGTTCTGTCTCTAGTGGCTATACTGTTAATCTATCCCTTTCTGTTTTACAATGGAGTTCCTTTCTTTTCTTATAGCGTTAGCACATTTTTTATTGTAAACCGCTTTCATGTTTCGACAAGGGTGGTATATAAAGTGTTGGAATAAAGATAAAGGCTCTTGAACCGCTGCAAAGGTTCCTTGGAGAGACCAGCCAAGAACCCGGCGAGTTCCTTTGCCAGGTCTCTCAAGTATATGCCCATGTACATCTGGTAGGCCTGGATGCAGCAGATGAGCATCGAGCCTTGGTAGCACTTTCTGCCGAGGGCATCCAAAGTGTAGGCCTCCCTGCCGGGGGGGCACCGAGGAGTGCATCTTCTGGCTTTTCAGCCAACGCATGGCCAACACCACCACCATGGAGTTATGTGGCAGCTGTGAATTGTGGAAGCCCGGGCTCCGGCAGACATCATACATCGAGTCGAGTTGGCTCCGATGCTGGTGTCTCCTACATGAGGAGCATGAGCCGTTCCAGGATGGGAGGGATGGGCACCGTCAACAATTCCCATGGAGGGGCCTTCTACTGGAGGATCTCTAACTCATTCGCCTGAGGGTCCTCCTCCGACTCGGTTGGGAATGCCAGGGCCTTAGACATGTCCATGACAAAGTTCAAAAAGACCATGTCCTCGGGCGGGGACCGCTGCTGAGATTCTGAGATGGTAGAATCTGAACAGACGTCACAGTGGCGATGGGTATTGGTTGCTTCTTGTCCTCCGTCTCCCACTCGGAGTAGTCCATGGAGGACTCATAGGAGGGCTGCTCTGCAGGCCTCAAGGGCCCCAATGCCCTATGGCTGGCGCCCGGTAAACTTGCCAGGGATGACTGCGGTCCCGTCAAGCGGGACTCAGAGCGTGACCTCGGCTGAGAATTGACTCAAGGCCGAAGGACCTCGAGGATCGGATCAGCTTGGCCTCCGGGAACATCTTGGATGTCGAGGGCCTGTTGGTCAGGGCAGGTGAACCGGTTGTGCCAGACAACAGCGCCCGCTGCTGGTCCATGAAGGTAGACAAACTGCGCACCAGACCCGCCATTCTGGACTCCAGACTAGAAGGCTCCGCAGCCTTTGGTGTGGGCACAGAGGGATTCAGGCCCGACGCCGGCTCCCCCGAAGGGGTATCCTCGATGAGGATGGTGTCTGGGGACCAAGGCCGGTCCACGACCGGATCCTTCCGGGGGACCTTCACAGGTCGCTCCTTCTCTGATGCCTCGGACAAGTGTCTCAGACTGTGGGACTGGGCCCAGGGAGCTCCCGGCCGGTCAAACCATCCAAGGATGCTGCCTTTGAGGGTTTCTTCTTCTTCCTGGCTTCCCTCAAAGGAGACCCCCTTTCTGAGGACCCACGAGGAGGCTCGGATTCAGAGAGTTCCGCCCGAGACATTGGGGCCTCAGACAAGGCTCTGGCTTTCGGAGGCATCGGGGGGGGGGGGGCGGGAAACGTGCTGCTGCTGGCAGATCTTGAGGGCCTTGCTGGACATCCTCTTGCAGAGGCTGAAGGCTGCTGGGTCATGGTCAGGCCTGAGGCAACGAAGACAGCAGCCCTGTGTGTTGGTCAAAGACATGATTTTAGAGCACCAATCACACTTCTTAAAAACACTGGTAGCCATGGGAGAAAAAGTACCCCTGCGAGGTCGAAGACCCTCCGGGCTGCCAGCATGAGAAAAAAGGTGCGAAAGGTGCCATAAAAAGAAAATAATGAAAAGACTACAAAAATTAAACCGAACCCGACGCTGAGGCACTGAGGTCGGTAGGCAGGAAGAGTACTGGTGCAATACTGGAGGAGAGTTGGAAACTCGGTGAACAAAATAATCAACTTTTTCCCGGGACAAACCAGACAATGTCTGAAGGGCTCCGCGGAAAAAAGGAGACTGAGCAAGATGGCACCCTTGGGCGGAAAGGGGACAATGCATGCTTGGTGGCATCTCCCAAAGGCTTTCTTTGAAAGCTGGGGGGATGCTTCTGTGAGGGCTCCATCGGTGCTGATGTCACCCATATGTGAGGACTGACTTCTTGCTTGTTACCGTAGAACCAGCACTCTGGTAGCCTGAACACAGAAGGGCCGGAAGGTAGGAGTTACCTAGACCCCGAAAAGATTACGGAGCATGGCCTGGCAAAAGGCACTGTCCCATCGGGACTCCCTCTTCAGGCAGTAATGAGCTGCAAAAGTATGGGCAGAAGACCAGGTGGCAGCCTGGCAGATGTCCAGCATTGGGATGGAGTGCAGGTTTGCCACAGAGGTCGCCATGACCCTGACACGGTGCACTGTGACCTGGCTGTCCAACGAAAGCCCTGCCTACACATAGGCAAGGGTGATACAGTCCATCACCCAGGTAGATAGCGTACGCTTGTTCACCGCTTCCCCAAGTCTACTGGGGTCATACGAGATAAAAAGCTGAGAAGCTTTACGGTGGCCCTGGGTCCGTTGAATGTAGAAGGACAGGGCCCTCTTACAGTCCAAGGTGTGGATGACAGTCTGCCCTACTGGAGTGAGGCCTCAGGAAGAAGGTTTGGAGCACCACTTTCTGGGTGAGGTGAAAGGTCAATACCACCTTCGGAAGGAATTTGTGATGTATGCGGAGCACACCCCTGTTCTTGTAGAACCTGGTGTAAGGTGCCTCCACCAACAAGGCTTGGAGTTCGCTGACCCTGCGAGCAGAGGTGAGTGCAACTAGGAACACCACCTTCCATGAAAGGTATCGCAGGTGGCAAGCAGCCAGGTGCTCAAAAGTCGAGCGAGTAAGCTGCACCAGTACTACATTGAGGTCCCACATGGTTGCTGGAGGGGGTTTTGATAAAAGGAGGCACCAACGGCTGGGCTGAGAAGATTTTGCCATCCACCGAGTGGTGATGTGCCACCAGGGCACTGAGATGCACTCTGATGGAGTTCGATTTGAGTCCGGAATGCGAGAGATGGAGAAGGTACTACAGCACCAGCTGCACCGGACAGGAGAACAGGTTAATCCCATGTTCTGCGCACCAGACTGAAAATCTGTGCCACTTGAAGGCATTTGTTTTCCAGGAGGAGGACTTATGGGAAGCCAGCAGGATCTCCTCTACTTCTTCTGAGAGACTGAAAGGGGCTAGGGTCACCCTTTCAGCAGCCATGCTGTCAGTGACAGGGACCACAGGTTGGGGTGCAAGAGAAAGCCCTCCTCCTGTGACAGGAGCCCTGGGGAGCTCACCAATGGGATGGGAGTCTCCACCGACAGCCGGAGGAATAGCGGGAATCACGGATGCCTGGGCCAACAAGGGCCTATCAGGATCAGCGAGGCCTTGTTGCGGAGGGTCCTGAATAATGTTTTGACAATTAGTTGTGTGGGTGGGAAGGTGTACATGAGACCTTCCGACCATGAGATAAGAAGCACATCTGCCGCCACCCAGGAAGGGTAGACTTGCCGAGAGCAAAAGCGTGACAACTGGTAGCTGTCCGGGCTGGCAAACAGGTCTATCCCATGGTTCTCCCCAGAGGCGGAAGAGCCGGCTGGCCACTCTGGAGTCCAGCTGCCGCTTGTGCAGCTAGAGGACCCTGCTTAATCTGTCGGCCAGTGCATTGTCCTGGCCTGACAGGTATACTGCACGTTAGAGTATGTCCTGCTGGACTGCATAGGAGCAGAGGGCCATCACCTCGCAGCAGAGGGTGCGAGACCCTGTGCCCCTCTGCTTGTTCACATAGAACATAACCACCTGGTTATTTGTTTGGACCAACACTGGTTGGCGCCATAGGCGGAGGCAAAAGGCTCAGTGGGCTAGGTGTATCACCCATAATTCCAGGAGGTTGATCTGCTGGTTGCTCTCACCCTGCGACCAGCTGCCCTGGGTGTGGAGGTCCTCACAGTGGGCTCCTCATCCCAACAGGGAGGCATCCATCATGAGAACCCTTAAGGGACACGGAGTCTGGAAGGACATCCCTGCCTCGAGGTACTGGGGATTTTGTCACTAGGTCAGGGATTCTTCCAACCGGCGGGTCACTACAACTCTGTCACAGAGACGGCCTGTGGCCTGTGTCCACTGGTCCTGCAGGTATCACTTTGCGGCCCTCATGTGGAGGTGGGCATCTGGGGTGACATGAACCGTGGAGGCCAGGTGTCCGAGTAGGCGCAACAAGAGCCAAGTGAACACCGAGGGACGGCATTGTATGTCCAGGGCCAGAGCCCTGAGCCAGGCGCCTTGGTACCCTAGAAGGAAGGCCCTTGCCTGAAGGATATCTAGTCTTGCCCTTAATGAACTCCAGACACTGTGTCAGGAGAAGGTGGGACTTGGGATAGTTTATTACAAACCACAGATTTTGCAGAATCTGGATGGTACGTGTGGTTGCCTGCTACACTTCTGAGGCCGTGCCTCCCTTTATGAGCCAATCATCCAGGTAGGGGAAGGCAAACACCCTCTGGAGGCAGAGGAAGGCTGCCACGACTTCCAGACACTTCGTGAAAACCCTAGGGGTGGAAGCCAAGCTGAAGGACAGCACCCTGTACTGGTAATGGATGCCCCCCATCATGAACCTCAAGTACCGCCTGTGGTTGGGGTGAATGAGGATGTGTGTGTAGTCATCCTTCAGATCCAAGGAGCATAGCCAATCTCCCTGCTGGAGGTAAGGCAGCAATGTTCCAAGGGAGAATATCTTGAACTTCTCCCTCACCAAGAATCTGTTCAGATTGCACAGGTCAAGGATGGGCCTTAGGCCCCCTGTTCTTTTTAATACGATGAAGTACCTGGAGTAGAACTCCTTGCCACTGAGAAGGTGCGGAACTGGTTCTACTGCTGTCCTCAAGAAGGCCTGCCAGTTCCTTCAGTAGAAGGTCCCAGTGAAGGGGAGACCTGGGGGGCTCTCCTGGAAAGAAAGGGGAAGGTGTCTGGGTCAGGTGGAGGAGGTAGCCCTCCTTGACCATGGGGATTAGTGGGCGTCCCGAGGGTAAGTGGTATATAATGCTGGGAAAGGAGTAACCCACACTTACAATTTGGTGTCAGAAGTGGGATTTCCCCATTGCACTGGGATTTCCTGACTTCCTAAATTGACATAGCTTGTAGTGAGGAATGCCCTCAAGAAGAGATGAAAATAGGTGAAAATCCTGATGGAGTAAAAAGCACTGCACTGACAGACAGGATTTTCAAACCAGAGTTGAAAAAAACACAGCTCTCTGCTGAGCTCAGGCCACACCTCAGCTCAGGGGAGGAGACAGGTGGGTTCTCTGATTGGTCACGCCCAGGGAAAGGTCAGGGAGTGCAGGAAGTGAACCCTTTTTAAATCCTCAAGCAATGCAGAGAGGGATCAGCACAGAGAGGACAGAGAGCACAATGAGGACTGCGACGGGAAGCAGTCCACGAAGGAGTTCAGGAGGAACTGCCAGAAGGATAAGCAAGCCAGAACCTTGGAGCAGGGCAGAACCTGGGAGCAGTGAACGTTGCTGGAAGAAACGTTACTGCAAGGTAGAGCCTGGGAACAAGAAAGCTTGCAGAGAAAATATGTGGAGAAAAGGTAGTTGGACCTATAGCAGCCAAGGCTATAATTGCAACAGAGAAGGCCAAGAGGAAAACTATCAGCTGAGCAATTACCTGAAGGCTAGTAGAAATAGCTACAAGAAAGCTGAGTTCAAAACCCTGGGAGATATGTTTATGTTTATTAAAACTTGATTGACCGCTCTTCAAATAAAATCAAAGCGGTTTACAATAAGTAAAAACCAATAAAAGCAAGGCACAAGGCCGGAAAAGGAAAAGAAATTACAATTTGTAAAAGCAAAGTGGGTTAAGGAACAGTAGAGGAAGGAGAGTAGATCTACAAGGGGGGAGGGGAGGTAGGGAGGTTAAAGGCTAGGGAAAAAAGGTGTGTTTTTAGCTGTTGTTTGGTTCTAGGCAGAAAGAAGTGGGAAGAGAGTTCCAAAGTGCGGGGCCTATGAAGAAAAAAGCTGAGGAGCAGGTGGATTAAAGATGGGCGGCGGAAGGGGGGGGAAGGGTGAGACGGTTTAAATGGAACGAGCGGGGGGTATGTCTGGGGGTGTGAAAGTGAATAAGATCAGCTAAATATTGTGGGGTACTGGTGTGTAGGGCTTTATGAACCAGGGTGAGTAGCTTATATTGGGAGCGAAAGGGAACAGGTAACCAGTGTAGATGGATGAGAAGAGGGGTTATGTGGTGATAAGGGGATGAATGAGAGAGAAGGCGAGCTGCGGTGTTTTGGATTCTCTGAAGGCGGTGAAGTTGGGAGGAGGCCAGGCCGATTAGGATAGAATTAGAAAAGTCGACCCGGGACATAACTAGAGAGAGAAGTAGAGTGGAGAGAGCGGAAGGGGCGAGGAAGGGACGAATGGTGCGAATTTGATGTAAGAGGTAGAAAGAGGTTTTGGTAATGTGAGAGATATGAGCGTGAAAGGTAAGGTCTGAATCAAAGAGGACACCGAGATAGCGGAAGGTGGTGACCAAGGATATGGGAGTGTTGGAAAGGGACGGAGCTAGAGAGGGGGAAAGATGACCGTGAGGGAACCAGATGGCAGTGGTCTTGGATAGCAGGAGAAAAGGTACTAGCGCTTGTCTAAGAGTCCCTTGCAAAGGTAAAGCTGATATTTCCACTTTTAACTCTTTGCTTGAGAAACCTTTTACCCATGCTAACATTCAAAAGACTAACAGAGCACAGCTAACTGATAGCAAGTGGGGGAAGGGATTTACCCCGGCTGGAAGCTATTCCCTTGATAAAAGCAGGACAGCTGAACCCTCTGGGGCAGGAACCTTATGCAGGCTTTTATCAGAAAAGGAAAAAACGGAGTTACTTACCTGTAACTGGAGTTCTCCGGGGACAGCAGGATAAGTCAGCCACACTTGGTGACGTCATCCGACGGCGCCGAGATGGAAGTACTCTCCATAGTTCAGAAGGGCTTTTGTGCCCTTCTGAGCATGGGCCAACTGGCCCCACCCCCTGCCCGCCCCTAGCTAGCCAGTACGTCCCTAGCTGAGCCTTTCGCCGCTAGGAGGCGGGCACCAGACGGAGGCCGACCCCATCACAGGGGAGGTGGGTGGGTATGTGTGGCTGACTTATCCTGCTGTCCCCGGAGAACTCCAGTTACAGATAAGTAACTCCTATTTCTCCTAGGACAAGCAGGATGAGTCAGCCACACTTGGTGCCTCCCAAGCTACGATGTGCTGTGGGGGATGGGGGAAGGCCGAGACCATTCTTCAGGTCAGGAATGACAGCGTGTTGCATCAAGAACGAATAGGCCTACAATAGGCAAGTAGAGGCGATGCACCTATGTGCAGTCGTAGCGTTGTGGGAACATACAGGTCTGCAGGAATCTAGGCTGCAGGGGCCCATGGGGCCTGCGGGAACATATAGGGAAGCACGCATGCGCGGAGCAGCGTGCAGTTCCTAGGTACCGTGCGACGGCCTGCAGTCACGATTGTAGTTAAAGAGCGCCTCAGCGCAGTAGCAGAGATGCCGGCCCATCGAGCAGTGGTGGTGCGGGAGCAACGCAATGCAGACATCAAGCAGTAGTGGTGCGGGAGTAACTGCAATGAAGAAGCCACCGCATCAGTCGCTGGCATGCGCCGCCTCAGTCGTTGGTACGAGCTGCATCAGTCGCCGGCTTGCGCTGCATTAGTCGCTGGCACGACGAGGAAAATCAGTCGATGGCACGGATTGGCCAGTGTTGGAAGCAGGATAATGTACGTGACTGGCCTAGTCAGACCAATTATGCTGCACCATCCGGTCTATGTCATCAGAGAAGTGAAGGTGTGCGCCGGGATAGCAAGGCGGCATCGGCGATGCTATAAGAGTGGTATGAGGTTGACCACTAAAGTTGTAGTGTTTATAAGTCAGTTCCAAGCCGGGCGGTCTGTGGGGTGGCGGCAAGGTTGCAGTCCAGATTGTTAGGCTGTCTGGTCGACAAGGACTCATGGCCTTACGACCTCATCCCGTGTGGTGCACCCTTACCGATGGTGTTTAGTGCACGGGTGACGATAGTTCAAGTTGCAAGGTCTTGTTGGTGGGCAGGACACAGGGAGGGCCTCTGGGGAGGAATGCCATGTGTGCATGCCTCTGTGTGTGTTCTTGGCTTTTGCCTGTCACCTGGCTTTTGCCTGTATCCGGCGAGGCTTGGGCCCTTGCCCATGTAGCTGAGCCCTTGGCTGTATCCAGGCAGCTGTGTTTTGTGGAATTGCCAGTGGGGTTTGGACCAGATAGTCTGGGTAGTAGACTGCGGTACTAACCACTGAGCCCCACCTTCATACGGTGGAATCTCCAGGTGAGTAGTCCACTGGGCAGATCCGGGCATATCGGAGATCTATTCCAGGCCCACATGCCCTGGACGGCCGAGGGCTGTCACGAGTAACGGCTTGTGGAGACTGCTGTTCATCCGTGTGGGCCACAGCAGCCGTTTGGTCGTGTTTTGGTAAGTAGAGGATCACCGGCTCAGGTCTGGCGTATAGCTTGTCAACAGGGTCAGGAGTTAACAGGATCTGGCTCTGGTACTGGACAGTCAGCATGCAGATCCGGTGCTGGGCCGTCAGCCTGCGGATGTATGCGCGATGAGGCCCGGTGAAGGAGGGTGCCTACGGGTTGAGTTCCTGCCTGATCCCAAGAGGGAGGACTGCCGAGAGCAGCCGTTTCCTCCCTGTCCCAGCCCTGAGTGCCGAGCCGCAGGCATCGTAGCGCCGTGGTAACTCCACAGCATGGTCCATGGCGGGTCTTGGACCTGCGACTCGACCCTACGCCCGCTGGTCAGGACACCTGCCTTTGTGCACACTGAGGCAGGTTGCCCCTGGGTAGATCATAGGAAGATCCAGACTGGTGCCCCAGGCTGGCCATGAGCCTGACGCTCCACCTTTCTGCCTTCATGACGTCAGGTACAGAGCCATCGAGTTTAATGGGGCAGGTGCTCCCCGCAGGGAGGAAAAGATGACCTGCGCCATGAAGATGATGAAGGTTGCATATTCTCCAGTTATGGAGGGGATGCATGGGTCTTGAGGCGGTTCACCAGGGAGCTCAGGGGTAATGGGCGGCCTGGTTCTTGGATCACGGCAAGGCTCCAGATGGTGGCAGCAGGGCCGTCGCTCCAGAGTTCAGGGCCGGCATGAAGGCTGTTGTTGGCGGAAGATGCAGCGCTGCTGACTTCGAGAGGTGGAAGGGCATATCTGAACTGGATGGTAATGCCTACCTATGCTGTTTGTCAGGCGGGTTGCACCGGGATCCACGTAACTGTGGTAGAGTGAACACCGAGTCTGCTGCACCGCGATGCAGGTATGTGGCATGGACTGAGCTGTAGAGGATGCGAAGACGGAGCGCAGCCAGGGGGTCTTGGTTATGTCACTGGCATCGGTCGCTGTTTAGTTGTGCCAGAAATGTAGGCCTCTTGGTCCTGTTATTCTGCCAGGGATGCAGGCATCTTGGTTTTGTCAATGGCATTGGCGGCTGTGAATCGGCGGCTGTGAAGTTTTTGCCCGGGATACTCGCACGGAAGACCATGGTATTCAGGGAGTGTGGAGACATGTATAGATCCAGAGTTGGGACCGAACATGTGGCGCTGCTCCGAGACACAGTGGCTGCGAGTGATGTACCACACTGTATTCATGATGATGACGAAGATGATGATGTTCCTGCTGTTCGCTTCAACAGGAACCAGTTAATGTGAGGCTTTCATAAGGATCCAATTAAGGTGAGGCCTTCATTGTTGACCTGGACCTCCCCGATGGCATAGCGCGGGGGTCAGTGGCCTTCTGATCGTCCATGAACCCTTTTTTTTTTTTTTAATAATTCCCATGTAGTGGGATGCTGACTACATTGCCAGGCACTGCCTTGGAGCGAGAGTTTGAGGTAGTCTTGACGGTTGTCCCTTGAGAGCAAGAACGGCGCTGCATGGTTGAAGGTGCTGTTGGGTTTGAGAGACTGGAAGGCGTGTCCCCAGTCTGATGATGGAGGTGGTGTTTTGCCTCCGCGATCTGAACTGCGGACACCTGATCCAGGTGATACAGGGTGGAGTGTATGGGACAAACATATTAGGTGGCTACCTTGAAAGGTTAGGATGCATTTCTCATGAGGATGTAAAAAGGAGGAATCCTGAGCTCCTTGTACTGTGGTTGTTTTAGCTTAACTGAACCAGAACAGCACGTAACCTTCCTTCCAGCCTTCACCGTTGCGATGCTTTCGGGAGCAGTCGCGATGGAATGCCACTGTAGGGTTCTGAAGCACAGTGTGAGAGAGAGGGGCTGTGAATCCCTGCACCTTGTCTGGGAGCCTATTTCCGGAGTCTGACGCATGCTGGTACAGGCTGAAGACCATAGGGAGGCTAACGTCACAGTGGGCATGGTCAAGGAGCAGAGTCTGGCGTAGCTCCGGTGGGATCGAGTTCTGGTATTGACCAGTCATCCCTGGTCATTTTTAATCCAATTATTCAGGGGTCACTGAGACTTGTCAAGGCTCCTAGGGTTGAAGATTGGACCCTGAACTCCCGGGACTCTGCATCCAAGGGAGTCGGTGCTGTTCTGGGGCTCTGTGTGCCACTGCGGCACAGGGCCATGTCCTCAGCGCATAGTTATTGCTGTGTCCGGGTTAATAACCTGCTTTTGGTGCGCTGCATCCTGGTGATACTCCAATATCCACTTCTCTGAATATGGGGACTGGGTCGGCAGGAGCCACAGCTGGGACTTGAACCTGTGACCTTCTGCTCCTGAACACACTGGTTGTGTTCACTGCACCACACTGTGGCCACAGAATCCAAGAAGGAACTGGCTGCGGGTTAACCTGCACAGGGCATCCTTCTCTGTAAAGTCAGAAATATAGGGGCATGGTTTGCAGGGGCCACAGCTGGGTCTCGAACCTGTGACCTTCTGACAATGAACACACTGGCTGTGTGTACTGCACTACACTGTTGCCACTAAGGTCAGAAGTTGGCTGCTAGTGATCCCTCACCACGCTGTTTCAGATGCACTACTTATAATCGGTTCCCATTGAAACCTGTGTGCCTCCAGGCAACCGCCGAATTCTGATAAGGTATGCCCCTTTCCCGATGTTCCCGGTGGCTCTTGACCTGGGAGCGGAATACGGCCAGGGCGGTACAGCAGACCGCCAGATCTTCCATTCCCGGTAAGAGTAGGGACCAAAAACTGTCACAGACACCGCCAGTCTCCCTCACCGGGTCCAGACCCCCGCTCAGTGGGCCCGGTGGTCCGGCCACCCCCCAGCGGGTCCGATTGCCACCAATGGCTCGGGTCCAGCGCTGTCGATGCCCGCCGGGATCACAACGCGGCAGCGCCGAGCACTCGCCTGGGAGAGATGTCCCATCGGCGCTGCGGACCCCGCTGAGACAGCCCCCCCAAAGGGGGTGAGCAGAGCCCGGGCAGCCAGCACCGCGAGGGCCCGACTGGAAAAGGAAACCCGCAGGGCCGATGATGTGCGCCAGAGTGCCCGCCGGAGCAATCACCGCAGCGGAAGCCTCCCGAGCGGCGAGCAGAGTCCGGAGCCTGGTCACATGAAGCCGTGCCGGGGGGCAGAGCTCCAGTGATGAGGTGGAGCGCTGCCAAAAGGCCAAAAGGGAGCCCGCAGGACATTGGACCCACTCCGCTCCCTCCGCCCGAACCACGATTCAAGGGAAAAACCCTGGTGACGCGGCCCCACGAGCCGGATCCCTGGGGCACCGTCGAGGGAGGCCAGATGGGCAGAGCACCAGAGCCGCGCCGAGAGGAGCTCCCACGCCAGCACCAGAACAGCCGGGGGCTCCAACGTCGGCGCCGGAACAGTTTCCAGGGGCGGATCCAGCCAAGGCATTCAGGGCAGGGTGGACCTAACCCCAGCCAGCCGATGGGGCTGTGGGGGCGGGTTGATGTGGCGCCGACCAATAGCACTGAGGGTGCAGGAAGCTTCAAATCAAGATGGCCACGTGTGTGAGGAGGTCCATGGAGCATCGGAGGAGCTAAGGCCGAGGACAGATGCCTTCTTTGGCACGTCCTGGGCCTGCTGAGGGGTCTCTACATCCAGAGTGACCCCTTTTGAAATGCGGCTGGGCAGAGGCCGGTGACGGAGGCCTCCTTTGGCAAGTCCTGGGCCTGCTGAGGGGCTCTACATCCAGAGCGGTCACCATTTTGAGTGCACGGATGGGCAGAGGCCAGGGACGGAGGCCTTCAAGGCATGTCCTGGGCTGCCGCGAGGGCTTCCACATCGCGTCGATCATCTGGAGCCTGCGTCTGAGTAGAGACCAGGGACGGGGCCTTCCCAGGCACATCCTAGGGCGCTGCAAGGGCTTTTACATTCAGTGGTGGAGACCTTCAAGTGCCCTAGACCCTTGTAGTGTGCCCCAAGTTCGTGGGCTGCACCACATGGCTGGGGCTCAAGCTCATCCTTTAGTAGTCAGAGCCACTGGAACAGATCTGAAAGAAAGCTTCGGACAAGTATTAAGGTAAGGCTTAACTGATATACCTACCCTGGTAGAGATGAAGATTTTGTAAGTGGTTTAAGAGATTAGAATTTGTGGAGAGTAAAGAAAAACCGTCTTGCTGGCAAGGCGGAAGAACTAAAACTGGCTAGCTAGGGGCTGGCAGGGGGTGGGGCCAGTTGGCCCATGCTCAGAAGTGCACAAAAGCCCTTCTGAGCTATGGAGAGTACTTCCGTCTCGGCGCCGTCAGATGACGTCACCAAGTGTGGCTGACTCATCCTGCTTGTCCTAGGAGAACGTTTATCCCAAGGAAAATATGCATAAACAAGCTGAATTGCTTTTAAGCCAATTCCGGGAGTTTTTGGAAGCAAGGTCAGGGAAGGATAACAAACCTGACAAAGATACTTTTAATGCTGGCTCTGAGGAATGTATGCAGGTCGATGAGTGTTTGCCTGCAATAGAGCAGGAACTTTGTGCTATGGAAAGTTCAACTTGTCTTGTAGAAAAGAGCAGTGGTACAGAGCATTGAAAAGCTATATGAAGGAATATAGAGTAATTTGCCATACCTGCTGCCACCTTGAAAAGCTTTGAAAGTGGTTTAATAAGCTTAATCACCGGCTGAAAGTGTGAAGCCGTGCTGTATAGAAAAGCAACTGTTTCAGTTCCTGTATATTCTTTGAGTGACCACAAGAAGCAGTGCCTAGTGAAAGGCAAAGGAACTGTGAAACAGCCAAATACTGCTGAACTGTTTTCTGTTGCATTTCCTGAGTTTATGTTACAACCTTTATGTTGGAGTTGCACCTTTTGCGTTTGTTGTACTGAATTTTGATGCGCTGGAGAAAATCACCACAAATAAATATTCTTGCAGCTTTACCTACTCGAGTCATAACTACAACTCAGTCCTTAAAGGAGACAAGCAGACTACAGGTCCCAGAATTCCTAGGGACATCTAACAAGCTTTATTGCAAAGGGACACTCTAAAGGCCACTCCTGCCTGTAAGCCCTTGGGGCCAGGAGGAGTGTTGCAAGCTTTGGTAGCTTGTCTCGGGAATGCGCTTTGGTAGCGCTATGCATAACGGGGACGTCCCGCTGGGTCCGTGGTAATTCCCTTTTCCTTCTCTGTGGCTTGTGTGATTATATGAGCTTGGCAAGATGCCCCTGCCTCAGCCTGAAGCGATAGCGCTAGTGACGGTTGTTGGCAGAAAGCAAGTGGCCAAGCGTGCGATTGTTGGATATTAATTAGAGGATGGGGGGTCCCAAGGTAAGGGGACTGCTCCAGAATCCACGGGAGTGCGTGCGCAGCCAAATGTTGTGATAAGGTTTAAAACTGCAGCTAATAAGGCATCCTATTCTCGCCATACCCCGGTCCCTCCCGGCGCACCCCCGGTAGATGGGGAGACGCCGAAGGAATACGTAGACAGAGTGGCAGGGGCTTATTATACTAATCCCTGGGTGGATAAAATGGCGGGGTGGACAGAAGGTTTACGTAGCTCAAATCCTTTTCCCAGGGAGGGTAGCTTCTCTGCCTGGCATTTAGATATAATTCGGGGATTGTGTCTGGGGGATAAGAAAGCTTTTCCCTTTTATTCCGGAGACCCGAAATGGCCAAAATCTTATATGAAGGAATGTGGTACTGTATGGATACAACTGGCTCTTTATTATAATGGTCAGCACCTACCGGTGCTTGACTCGCCCCGGGAACTGCCTTCGAAATCGCCCCAACCCCAGGTGTCCTCCCGGGTGCCCACGGCCCCTCTGCCGTATCAGCCCATTTACCTCTCCCTGGTTGGATCGGCCGCCGTTGTAAAGCCAGCCAGAGACTCTGATTCATTAGAGGACATTGTTCTGGCGGCGGCTGCTTCTACCACGCACCCCCCAGTAGTAATGGCGGAGCGTGCCCCCACCCACTGGGAATTACCCATAGATAAAATGTTTCGTCAGATATGTGCTACTTATGAGGCTGTGCGTGGCAAGCCGGAGGAGCCTGCCGGTTCGCCTCAGCCGCCACCCACTGCCTGGCTACCTTCTCCTGCCCTACCTTCTCACTCAAGCCCATGCTTGACTGAATCTGGGCCCGCCCCTGCTGGTCGGGACGCGCCCAGGGAAAACATGTATCGCCAATTGTGTAAGACATCTCAGGAGGTCTCTACCAGTGGTTTGGGGATGCGAGCAGGGGCCGGAGGGTCCGCTGCTTCCCTGGTCCCTTTTGCCCCGCTGGAGTCCCTCATTACCCCACCCCCCAATTCCCCCCTTCCGATGCCTTCAACAGAAGATCGGGTGGGGGAACAGGAACAGAGTAGGGCTAGGGCACATGGGGATGGGCTTAGCCCTCATAACCCCTTTCATAAGCTGGATTCAAATGACTTGAGAACTTCTAACAATGATAAAGCATCAGGAGAACTTACCTTTAAGGGTTACACATACACCCAGTATCTTTTTCTAACTATCGGTAACCAGCTTGTTGTTGAGCCCTTGGCTCCTGCTATCCTCTCTTCTATTTTACAGCATGCCCTGAACCCCATGAAAACGCCAGCTGCCACTGTGCACTACTTGCAACGTTTGACTCGCGGGTTGCAGTGTACGGCGCAGGACTACCGCCTCATTATTGAGGGTGTCCTGGGGTATGATGAAGAAACCCCATTTGATTTTTCTAGAGTTAAGTCACTGGCGAACCCTTATGAGACGCCAGATGATTCTAATTACCCCCTACGATATCCTGAGGTGATAAAAAAGATGTGGGACGAAGTGTTAGGGGAGTTTGAGTGTTTATTTGGGGCGAAACAGACTCTTGCTGCATCTATTGCATGCGTGCAGGAACCACGGGAAGGAGTTTCACAGTTTGTGCGAAGGTTTCGTAAGTGTTGGAAGGAGGAGGCAGGTTTATCACAGGAAGGCCTGATGGCTTCGATGTATATTCAGATGCTGTTTGGGGCTATGCGCCCCGAAGTGACCGTAGCATGTAAGCGAATGATAGATGCTTGGTTTAGCATGACTCCGGCAGAATTGGAGAAGGTAATACTAATGAAGGAAGCGGCGGGATGCTTTGCAGATATGGATGTTAAGAAAGGTAAAATGTCTCATGCTTGGCAGCAGGATATTGGTTGCCAGCAATCCTACCCCAGGGGATATCAACCCCTGGGGCCTCAGTGGTCGCAATCTCGGGGGTGGAGGGGAAAGCGGGGCTGGTTTCGAGGCAGATGGGTGGTGGAAGAGGAGAAGGGCATGGAATATCTAGGAATCAGATTTGTTTTCATTGTAAGCAACCAGGACATTGGAAAAATGAGTGCCCTTACACGGCAGGTAGCGGCCCCGGGCCGACTCAAGGGGGGTGTGCTTTGCCCCCTCCTGTGACGCCATCGGCACCACTCCCTCCCCCATCTAGTAGCCCCGCAACCCCTGTTATCCCTATTACATGGCAACAGCCCCCGCAACGCCCATAGGGCTGCCCTGAGGCAACGGTTCCGATCTGGGTTCAGTTAACGGGTGGATGGAAGGAGCCCCCTTGTTGTACATTGTGCATTAATGGCCAGCAAGTCTCCTTTGTAATTGATATGGGAGTGACTTGCTCTACGTTGCATGCCTCTGTTTGTAGGGAACCCTTAACGCCAGGTCCTGCCTCAGTTGGGATAAATGGAACCTCTACCCCCACGTGGATTACACCCCCATTGTCTGTCTCCGTGCTTGGTAATAATACTGTTCTGTTTACACATTCATTTACGATTATTCCCTCCTGTCCAGTGAGTCTCCTGGGGCGGGACCTGCTGTGTCGCCTAGAAGCAGTAACTATTAGTAATTCGGATGGCTCTTTTGCCCTGCACTCTCCCTTTTTATTGAATATGATTTCTACAGAGGCGCATGGGTTGTCTAAGGTTCCTCCTAAACTCTGGGCCACCTCCCCAACTGACGCCGGATTGGTCCCCTGTACACCATACGTGGCACGTTTGAAGGAGCCTCAAGCTGTCGTTTGTATCCGACAGTACCCTTTGTCTGGCCCTAAGGAAACTGCTTTGCAGTCCATGATCCAGGATTTTGTCACAGCAGGTATTGTTACTCCCATGAATCCCATCCCTAAGGGGGATGGGTTCCGTTTTACCCAGGTTTTACGGGCCATAAATCAGTTTGTTGTCCCGCTGGCACCGGTGATGCCAGATATTGCTGGGCTACTTACTCTTATTCCTACGGAAGCCAAATGCTTTACGGTTATTGATTTAGCTAATGCCTTTTTTAGTGTACCACTGGACCCCATCACGCAGTCTCTTATGGCTTTCACACATGCAGGCAAACAATATACCTGGACTCGCCTGCCGCAGGGATACATTGATTCCCCAGCGACATATTCTCTTGTTCTTAAGGCATCAATTGAAATGTGGCATCCGCCTTGTTCCTCCACCCTTCTCCAGTATATGGATGATTTGTTGTTATGTTCTAAAACAATCACAGAATGTGAAAATGACTCTGTATCCTTGCTCTGCCATTTAGCCTGCCATGGACATAAGGCTTCTCTAAAAAAGCTCCAGTGGTGCTGCGAGCGTGTTACCTACTTGGGGTTTGTGCTGTCCCCTGGAAACCGGGCGCTCTCTCCCACCCGAGTACAGGCAATTATAAAATTATCTCCTCCAACAACAGTGACACAAATGCTGGCTTTCCTTGGATTAGTATCCTTCTGTCGCGCTTGGATCCCGGACTGTGCTTATTAGGATTCCAAATTGCGAAGGGCTACTTTGCAGTTACCAGGCTCTGCATCTATTGAATGGACCAAAGAAATGCTTTCTGCATTTGCCACTTTGAAAAAGCTGCTTATCTCGGCTCCTACCCTTCGACTACCCGACTATGGGAAAATGTTTTACTTATATGTAAGGGAAGAGGGAGGAACTATGGCAGCTATTTTGGCTCAAGACCATGGGGGGGGGAGGGGAATGCGTCCAGTCGCATATTTATCGAAAAAAATTGCCCCTCCAGGTACAGGGTATGCCTGCATATTTGCGAGCCCTGGCGGCTTCGGCTATTGCCATACAGATGACTATCCCGATTACTCTGTCTCATGAGACTATACTGTTTTCTACCCATTCTGTTTTGAATGTGTTAAAGAACCTCACTATGCAACACATGACAGCCCAGCACCTTAGTGGGTATGAGGTCATTTTAACAACTACTGAAGGGTTGTCAGTTAAACAGCAATCCACTGCCTTTACCCCGATGCTGGCCTTACAGGCCTTAATGCGCCCAGTAAATGATTCCGAGTTGCCCCAAGAAGAACATGATTGCTTAAAGTTGATTAACTTTGAGACGTCAGTACGTCCCGACTTGTCCTCCTCCCTGTTCCTGGACGCTCCACACATATTTGTGTATGGGAGCTGTGTTCGTCCTGCAGACCACGCCTACATTGCTTCTTATGCCATTGTAGAACTCCCAAATATTCTGCATGAAGCCCAGTTACTACCTTATGGCTCTGCACAAGTGGCAGAATTGGTAGCGCTTACTAGAGCCTGTGAATTATTTGCTGATAAACATGTTAACATTTATACAAATTCCAGGTATGCCTTTGGGGTGGTGCACGATTTTGGCCTCTTATGGGGGCGTAGGGGTTGGAAGACAGCAGACGGTAAACCAATTTCTCATGCACAACTGGTTAATGAATTGCTGGCCGCCTTATGTAAACCCAAAGAAGTCGCCGTTATTAAATATGCCGCCCACAGATATGATACTTCTATTGCCTCTCAAGGCAATGCTTTAGCTGATCTTGCAGCCAAACAGTGTGCACAAGCCCAGGTTGAACTTTTACATAGTAATAATCTCTCTCAGGGCATGCCAACAGTTTCTTATTATTTGTCTGATCCTCCACTGTCTGAATATTATGTTTCCCCTCTTGAGCATTCTTTCCCCCTGCACCACTTGCAGGCTGCAGCAGATCCCGAGGACATTATGTATTGGGAACAACATTATATGAATTTAAATTCAGCACAGATTTGGCAGGAAAAAAGGGGGGGAGGGGTGAAGAGGGCTACCGAAAGCAGCAGCTCCTCTCTTAATTAGTCAAGTACATGGGGTAGGGCATAAAAACAGAAAGACGGTTCTTAAAGAGTTACAGGAAATATTTGTTTGTAGAGATTTGCCTCATTTAGTAGAATCACAACTGAGTCAATGCTTAGTATGTGCTAGGAATAATGTTCAGCAGGGAAAAGCAATAGGACAATTGCAACATTTACCCCCACCCCAAGGCCCGTTTCAGGCCCTACAAGTAGATTTCACATGTATGCCACGATCGATAGGGGGTTATAAGTATTTGCTGGTCATTGTTGATAGGTTTTCCAAGTGACCAGAGGCTTTTCCCACAACTAAGGAAGATGCTAGAACAGTAGCAAAAATTCTCTGTAAGGAAGTTATTCCCCGCTTTGGGTGTCGCCTTTCTATAGATTCTGATCAGGAACCAGCATTCACCTCTAAGGTGTTACAACAGATTACTCAGACGTTTGCCATTGATTGGAAATTTCATGTCCCATATCACCCACAGTCATCAGGGATAGTAGAACGAATGAATCAAACAATTAAAGAAAAATTAAAAAAGGCTACACAACACTCCCCAGGAAGGTGGCCAGTGTATCTGCCAGTTGTATTGGCAGAAATTAGGCTATCCCCCGGGGCATCTGGATTCTCTCCTTTTGAAATTCTGATGGGATGACCCTTTCCCTTACCTTGGAAATGGCCCGAGGGAACGGTGCTAATGGCGGATGACTTGTTGCTGGCACAGGAAGAATATGCTACACAACTAGCTAAATATTTGTGCACGGTGTCTGAACAAGTGTATAATGCATTTCCTTTTCTTTCTGCAGAACCAACGCACCCGTTCCACCTGGGAGACCATGTGCTGGTAAAGCTGTTTCATAAGAAGGGCCAGTGGGACCCGCCATTTGGAGATCCGGAGGAGATTATTGCAGTTACTCGCACAGCCGTGCTAACTGATAAGCATCCGACCTCGGTACACGCCTCACGCGTCAAGAGTGCACCGGAGGATTCCTGGAAGACGCCTGACTCGCCCCAGCCATGAGGTCTGCCTGGCTGGCTCTGTTCTGCTTGTTATTGATCTCAGTTGTCATTGTGCTGACTATATATTATTTTACAAATGAAGGACCTTGGACGCAGGCACATTGGACAGAGAACAATGCAACTTGGATTCAGGTATCTCTCAATAGTTCTCGCCGGACTAAGGAAGAACTCCTGTCTCCGAATTTGTGGAAATCCTCTGTTTTGGAGATTGTTAGTCTGATGAACTTAACTGACTGCATTATTTGTACTCCTTTACCAAAGGGCGTAGCATATGCTCCGGTACACGTTTCAAAGGTTCCCTTAAATGAATATGCGGGACAACTTGCTTGTGTAGGTAATAATAATTTTTCTGCCAGTTGTTATGAATCTTTCAATTGTTCCCAGATGTGGTATATGATGAATATGATACATGATCCTTTGCGTGTATATGCTGACCCAAATATGATATTTGATCTATGTTTGATAACAAATGCATCCATCGCCTTTTCACACAGGTGTAACCTGTCGTATAATGTGTTTAATGGGTCTTTTCATTTTATTAATGACACAGGTACACTACCAAAAAACTGCCTCCAGTTTTGCAACTGATTCCTATAAATTTTGGAGTGCTGAATCCAGGAAAAATAGCCAAAATGTTCCATCACGTCACGTTTTCTTGCAAAATTAGATTTCTTACCCATGTAAGGAATGTTCACATAATTTCTTTTTAGCCGACTGCAGTTTATTTTCTTGGCCCAAAATAAAGGTTGTAATGGTTAACTAACTAGAAACACTCCCTCATGATATTTTAGAGTGTTTTGTATTCATTTTATACATTAACAGGACAATTGGGAGGCGGGGGGCTAAATCCAGTACTCACGCTGGCGCATGTTCTTTCTTGTTCGCCTCGCCTCGTTCGCTCGCTCAAACACGGTGGTTGCGACATGAACGTTCCTGTCAAATTTCAGTTTCTTGCAAGTTCATTATTACCTTTTGTTTGCTCAGTCGTAATCCAGCTTTATTCCGAAGTGGTTCACTACAGTTGTAGTTTGCAGTGCTGTGTATTTGTGATGGCTCACAGAGCCAGAGGTTGCGTCAACTCTCCGGACAGTTTTTGTTTTATTTGTGGGGAATATACCGTGAAAAACGGCAGAGGAACATTTCTGCATTTATTAAAATAGTATATTTCGCCTATTTCGGTTTGAAGTTAGGCGATCAAGACAAACCGTGGGCTCCTCACAAAGTGTGCAAGACATGTGAGGAAGATCTACGCTTATGGATGAAAGGTAAAAAACAAGCATTTCATTTCGGAATACCTATAATGTGGCGTGAACAAAGAGACCACAGTAGTGACTGCTATTTTTGCTCTTGCATTGTGAAGGGATACAACTTAAAAAATAAGAACGTAATAAGTTACCCCAACCTTCCCTCAGCAATTAGGCCTATGCCTCATAGCAACGAAGTACCTGTGCCTGAACCACCAAAATCTTTGGATCATATTTGTGTGGACGGTTCTGATCATGATGAGACTCATCAGATGGCTTTTCCCGATGAGTCCAGTACTTCCGAGTTTGAAACTGAACCAGATCCGAAACCTGAACTTTTCTCTTAAGCTGAATTGAATGATTTAGTCCGGGATTTAGGACTCCCAAAAGATGCTGCCCAACTGCTAGGTTCTCGGCTTAAACAGAAAAATCTATTGTCACCAGGAACAACTTTTTATTGGTACCGCAACCGCGAGACACAATTTTTGAAGTATTTCAGCAAAGAGGAAGATTTGGTATTTTGCAACGATATATACGGAGTGATGGAAAAGTTTAAACTCAAGTATGATCCTGCTGAATGGCGGCTGTTCATTGATTCGTCAAAAGACAGCATAAAAGGTGTTCTTCTTCATAATGGCAACACATTCGCTTCAGTTCCTATTGCTCACTCTGTTATTCTCCAAGAAAAATACGAGAATTTGGCCCTGATTCTTCAGAAGATTCGTTATGATGAGCATAAGTGGATGATTTGTGGAGACTTTAAAATTCTATCCATGCTATTAGGGCAGCAATCCGGTTTCACCAAATATCCCTGCTTCCTTTGCTTGTGGGATAGCCGGGCCCGCGACCTACACTGGGGGAAAAAAGACTGGCCAATTCGGGAGTATTTGAGACCCGGTGAGAAAAATGTTCTTCATGATAGCTTGGTACCTCGTGATAAAATTCTATTACCACCTCTCCACATTAAGTTGGGTCTCATTAAGCAATTCATCAAGTCCCTTCCAAAAGATGGTGAGTGCTTTCGGTACCTTTGCTCAAAGTTCCCCCGACTTTCTGAAGCAAAGCTAAAGGAAGGAGTGTTTGTTGGCCCTGATATAAGGAAACTCATTTCAGATGGAGCATTCGCTGAAACGATGTCTGAGAAGGAAAAAGAAGCCTGGGATTCCTTCAAGGATGTTGTTCTCAAATTCTTGGGGAACAGGCGGGATGAGAACTATAAGGATATTGTTGCCAGGATGCTCAATGCCTTCAAAGAACAAGGCTGTAATATGAGCCTGAAAGTCCATTTCTTGCACTCCCATGTGAACTACTTTCCCGAAAACTTGGGGGCGTACAGTGAAGAACAAGGTGAAAGGTTTCACCAGGACATCAAGGACGCAGAGAGAAGGTACCAAGGAAGATGGAACACCACTATGATGGCTGATTTCTGCTGGTTGCTGCTGCGGGAAACCCCAGATGAAAAATACGCCAAGCAGCGCACCAAGAGAAGCATTCGGGGGAAGAAGAAACGGGCCCACCAGGAGATTGATTGACCCAAGAATGACTTTAAAATCTAAACTGTGTTGACAAATATCGTATTTTTACTAAACTTTGAAATAAAAATTTGCTAGTTATTACCACAGTGTCGGATCTCATTTATTAGAATTTTATTTTCACACCATTGGGTGTTTGTCTTCATGTATTGCAATGGTGCGGTTTGCGTTTTCTATTCTTACATACATACCTGTACAACATTTTTTGCACATTTCTTTGCTTTGCTTTGTGTCTAACCTCGCTCTTATATGCTCAATGTTTGTGCACATGTATGTGGCTGTTTTAAGTGCAGACAATTTTGCTACCATCACAGTGTGTTTTGTTGACATTACTCTATTCTTATGTGCTGCCTTGTTACAATTTTCTTTATTCTTATTTGAATAACTACTAAACAATTAGTATAAAGAATTCATCCAAGAAACTTTTATCTCGATCGCACTCAATCTGAAACGTTCACCTCAAACTGCTAACCCAATGTAGCAAAAAATCTGTACGTGATGGAGCAAATTGGTTACCAGATTTGGATTCAGCGCACCAAAAAACGTAAAAATCAATCGAAACATTAGAGGCAGTTTAAAAAAAAAATTTTTTAGTGTACCTGTGTAATTCAATCATGATAAATTGGTATAATCAATCCGGTAATATGGACCCCTCCAATATGAAAAATGATTGGAGAAATATTACAAAGAGCCCGGTAGTGTTTAATGGATCTGACTTCCGCTGGTATGTGGGAGTTGGTCCTATTTACCATGATGGTTCAGCTGTAGTGACGCAGGGGTCCCAAAATGAATCCCCATACACTTCATACTATCTACCAATGTCCAGTTTAAGAAAGAACCTCATCTCCTCCACTGTGGGAAGTCCTTTTGTGAAGTGGTTTGATGGGCATAATATGAGTCGCATATGGACCACTGGCACAGACCTCTTCGCTGTGGTGGGTCATTATTGGTTGTGTGGGGAGATGATTTATCAACAAATTAACACGTCTTTGCTACCTTGTGCGTTAGTTAAAATAACTCCTTATTCAGCTCTAATACCTTTGAATGTGACCCATGGTAAAAGAAAGAAAAGGAATGCAAATCCTTGGTCACCTGATAATCCTGAAGATGAGGCTATTCAAGCTTTGTATCAATATATTAATACTACTTATCCTTTGACCAAAGTTCGCTTGGATGCCCTTAGCAATACTTCCTGGATCCCAGTTTTCCAAACCCCCGCTATCACCGCTGAATTAGGTATGGCAATTCGAAGATTACAATGCTTGTTACATATACAAATGAGGTCAGTAACAGAATCCATTTCTAAACTTGCCGAATCCCTGGAACAGAATACTCAAATGACTTTACAAAATCGTAGAGCTTTAGATCTCTTACTAGCAGCTGAGGACGGGGCTTGTACCTTTTTAAATGAAACTAATTGTTGTACTGTTATAGCAAACCACACGATTTTTGTCTTAGATGCCATGAAAAAGATTAAGACCTTATCTGATTTGAATATGGCCGATTTCAAGGGCGGTATTGATTTTGGTAACATATGGGGTGATGTTGTAAAATGGTTTGGTGGGTTGGGGGGTGGTCTCAAAGGGCTGATTATTACCCTATTGAGCGGTTTTATAATCCTTGTTCTTTTTTGTTGTATATTTTCATTTGTCCTTGGCTGTTGTCAGACGGCCCTGCAGAGCTCCACCACTTTTAGGTACTATTATACACCTGTTTCCACGGAGGCTGATGTACCTGAGCACGCCACCACCGACCTCCAGCTAATAATGTCTGCTTAACTGTCCTTCAGAGGACTGTTTGGCTGTTCTTATAGTGGGCCTATCCAGGCCCGAAGGGGGGATTGATAGGGGAAAATAAGACTTAAAGTATGTGTACAGGAGGACTAGGAGGCCCGCAGGGGAAAATGGGAATCCTGTACATATCTATATATGGAAAGGAATGTGCTGTGCTAAGACAAATTGATTGTTCTGCAGGGAAACGACTAACATCTGTAAAGTTACTGATAAACTGTAATGGGCCTCAGGGGATGAGTTGAAGACGTATGTATATGCTTTTTGTTCATGTGTAAAAGACAGACAGCCCCTCTAACCTGTGGAATAAACTTACATACTACTTATATGCGAGTGTGTGTGTGTTTGTTCCCCTGGAATTCCAGACAGAGAAGGTAAGGTGGTTCCCCGGCCCAGGGGGATTAGCGGGCATCCCAAGGGTAAGTGGCATATAGTGCTGGGAAAGGAGTAACCCACACTTACAAAGAGGCTTTGCCCAAGGAGTAAAAACTCCCTCCTGGCTGGGCCAGGGCCGATACCTGGGGCTTGGGAGCCTTCTACTTATGAGGGTCATGCCCATGTCCCTTGGCCTGCGGACCCTGCTGGAGAGCCGGGGAGGCCTGAAAAGGTGGGTAGTTTCTGTAAACAGCCCCTTTCCTCAGGTAGAAGGGCATTTTACCCGAGCCCTTCTGTTGTGGAGGGACAGCAGCCTTTTTAGAGAGCCTGGTCCTCATCATGAATTCTGTCTCCAGCTTGGCAGCCTTCTCAGTCATGGGTTTGCCAAAGAGGTTCTCTGCTTGGCATGGGACATCAACCAATTTGTCCTGAACCCATAGCTCGAGGTCGGATAACTGTAGCCAAGCCTGGTGTCAGGCACTGATGTCCATCACTGCAATTCGAGCCGCCGACTCAAAGCCATCATAGGCTTCCCGAGACATAAACTTGGAGCACTCATGGATGGCTTTGGCCAGGTTCTTGAACCACTGCAGGGGTTCCTCAGAAAGATCAGCTGAGAACCCGGCGATTTCCTTCCCCAGGTCTCTCAGGTACATGCCCATGGTATGCCTGGATCCGGCCGATGAGCATCAAGCCCTGGTAGCACTTTCTGCCGAAGGCGTCTAGGGTGTGTACCTCCCTTCTGGGGGGCACCAAGGAGTGTATCTTCTGACTCTTTTGACGATGCATGGCCGACTCCACCTACATGTGCAGCAGCTATGACTTCTGGAAGCACGGGCTCCAGCAGATTTGATACAATGAGTCGAGCTGCTTGCTCCCCACTGGCACCAATACCGGTGTCTCCCACATATGGAGCATTAGTCATTCCAGGATGGGCACCGTAAGTGATTCCCTCAGAGGGGCCTCATATTGGAGGATTTCTAGCTCCTCCATCCGAGGGTCCTCTTCTGATTCCATCGGGAAGGATAGGGCCTTGGACATGTCCCTGATGAAGTCGAGGAATGCCATGTCCTAGGGTGGGGACCAACACAAGGGCTCGAAGGGAGGGGAGTCTGAGGGGATGTTGGGGTGGCGATGGGTGTCCGGCGATTCCTCATCCTCCGTTTCCCACTCAGAACAGTCTGTTGAGGACTCAAGGGAAGGATGGCTCGCAGGCTCTGGGGCTGATTGCTGCCCACGGCCCTTGGAGGCCCCGTGGCTGGTGCCGAGCACACTGGCTGGTGAAAATTGCAGCTGCATGGAAAGGGAGCCAGATCAAGACCTCGGCCGAGGATTGACTCGAAGCCATAAGCCTTCAAGGATAGGCTCAGCCTCCGGGGACGTCCTTGACATTGAGGGCCCGGTGGTCTGGGTGGAGGAACTGGTAGTACTGGACAAAAAAGCCTGCTGCTGGTCCATGAAGGCAGACAAGCTGTGCTCCAGGGCCGCCATTCTGGACTCCAGGCCAGAAGGCTCCGCAGCCATCGGCGCAGGCACCGAGGGAATCGGGCCTAATGCTGGTTCTCCTGAGGGGGAATCCTCAAAAAGGATGGTGTCAGGCGACCGAGGCTGGCCTGAGGTAGAGTCATTTCGGGGGACCTGCACAGATCGTGCCTTCTCCAATCCCTCGGACGAACATCTAGGACTGTGGGACCTGGCTCAGGAATTGCCTGGCCCATCTGAGCCATCAAGGATGCTGCCTTTGCCTTCTTCTTCTTGAGTTTTCTCGAGGGAGAACCCCTTTCCAAGGAACCACAGCATCAGAGGAGGCCTTAGCCTTCGGAGGGACCGGGGATTCTGGGAAAATCTTATTGTGCTGCTGCTGGTGGCTTTTGATGGCCTTGGTGGACATCTTACAAAGGCAGCATGCTGTAGAGTTGTGGTTCGGTCCCAGGCAATGAAGGCAGCAGTCATGTGTGTCAGTCAGGGACATTATTTTGGCACACCGATCACTGGTAGCCATGGGAGAAAACGTATCCTAGCGAGGTCAAAGACCCGCAGTGCCACCAGTTGGAAAAAAAGGCGTCAAGAAGGAAGAAAACCTATGAACCTGAGATTCGATGCCTGGGCAGTGAGCTTGTGTGGTGGGAAGAGAACCGGTACACTACCGGAGGAGAGTATAAAATTCAGGTCGAGAAAATCAACTTTTTACGGGGGAAGAACAGAGAGACGTCTGAAGAGCTCCACGGACAAAAGGAGACTGAGCAAGATGGCACCCTTGGGCGGGAAGGGGACCACGCATACATGATGGCATCTCCCAAAGGCTTTCTTTGAAAGCTGGGGGGATGCTTCTGCAAGGGCTCCATTGGCACTGACATAACCCATATGTGAGGACTGACTTCCTGCTTATTCCCGGAGAAGGTTCATTAAAGTATGCTAAGTGCCGCTGCAGTCCATTTTATTCCTATGGCTGCTTTGGTACTTATCACACACTAAGCTTTAGTGAATATGCCCCTTTCTGCATGCATGGGCCATTCATAATACTGATCCTAGTTGGGTTCCAGCACTGGCAATGCCTAAATGGATATTCCATGAAAAGAGACACTCTATTTCTGAGTGCCTTCCTTTATGCATGTATACTCCCAGCACCCACTGCTCTATATGGAAAAAAGTAGTCTTACCTGCTAATTTTCTCTCCTTGAGTCTTATCAGACCAGTCTATGATGGATGGGTTATGCCCAGTGGTGTGATTCTGAATCAGTTCGACCCGTGGCAGGAAGCAGCCGGTTCATGGCATTACCTGCGTTTGCTGAACCGGTACCTATGGGCTCTGTCCCGATTGCGGCAGCACTTGCAGTCGGCAAAGCCCCCAAAGATATGTTGACAGCATCAGGGGCAGCTGCCAATGCTGCAATCCCCTGAACGCCCTCAACATACCTTTGGGGGCTTTGCTTCCGGTCAGTATTGCTGCCACCGAGACAGAGCCTGTCCGCACCAGTTTGGTAAATGTGGGGAATTGTAAGGAACTGGTTTGCATGAACAGGTGCAAACTGACTGGATCCCACCAATGATTATGCCTAGTAGTGGGATTCAGCCAGTTCGGCCCAGTTCACATGAACCGGTTCCTGTTGTGGCCCATGTTCACCGAACTGGGCCGAACACAATGTTGCAATGCCGGCCCTGCAGAGTCGGGATCCCCCCACCTGACAGTGGATTGATAGCATCAGGGAGGGGGGGAGTCACAGCATCGGGAGAAACCTCTGGTGTCATCAGTCTACTGTGGAGAGGATGGCAGTGGTCTGGGCGTGCGGCTCCCGCAACGTTACCACATGCAGTGCTGCCAGCCACACGTCCTGACCACTGGCAGGATGGCCCGAATTGGTTCCCGGCTGGTTCAAAGCCCACCATTGGTTATGCCCTCATTCTGAAAGCTTGTGTGTGATTTATGGCACTGATGTTGCACTGCTGTAAGGCAGATTCCAAGTTTGCATGGCCAGTCCTCACAGGTTTCAACTGCTTGACATAGACTTGACTCATAAAGCAGTTTAACATGGTATTTTGGTTACTTACAACAGCTGAGCTGAGTATCCCATGAGCTACATTTAGGTGTTATCATTGATAATATGTTGAAATCCTCCACCCAGTGTTTAGTGGTGGCCAAGAAAGCAAATAGAATGCTAGGAATCATAAGGAAAGGAATGGAGAATAAAACAAAGGATATTATAATGCCTCTGTATCGTTCCATGGTGCAACCACATCTTGAATACTGTTTGCAGCTCTGTTTGCCATATCTTAAAAAGGGTATAGCAGAATTAGAAAACATACAAAGAAGAGCCACCAAAATGGTAAAGGGAATGGAAGGATACCCTTATGAGGAAAGGCTTAAAAGGTTAGGGCTCTTCAACTTGGGAACGAGATAGCTGAGGGGAGAGATGATGGAGGTCTTTAAATTAATGAATGAAGTAGAACAGGTAAATGTAGATGGGTTGTTTACTCCATCAAAAAGTAGAAAGACTAGGGGACACATAACGAAGCTACAATGTAAACCATTTAAGACTAATAAGAGACAATATCTTTTCACTCAATGTGTAATCAAACTCTGGAATTTGTTACCGGAGGATGAAGTAAAAGCTTTTAGTTTAATTGGATTTAAAATTGGTTTGGACAAGTTCCTGGAGGAAAGGTCCATAAACCATTATTAAAGAGGACCCAGGAAATCCACTGCTTACCCCAGGATAAGCATTGTGGAACCTGTCTGCCTTTTTGGGAACCTGCCAGGTACTTGTGACCTGGATTGGCCACTGTTGGAAACAGGATACTGGCTTGATGGACCTTGGTCTAACCCAGTATGGCATTTCTTATGTTCTTATGTACATTTCCATGAATTTATTTACTCGATATACCACTACTCTCAATGAGTCTGAGCGGTTTACAGTGATAGTGATCTACAGTGATTCACTGCAGTGACTTAAATCTTGAGAGTTGTATGTTTGGCATTTTCAGCGTGTGGCGCTGTCGGCCCCAATCCCTTTGACCTGTGGTGGTTCATAGGGATCTATTTTTGCTCCCACTGTATTCAATATCTATTTAGCTCCTTTGCAATTCTGGTGCAAGAGCTTTGGTTTAAGTGTCTAAATGTCTGCAGACAATATTCAGCTACGTTGCCTTATAACTCCTATGAGTCAATAGCATCACAAATTCTCAGCATTACTTTGTATCTGGCTTTTGCTCATAAATTACAACAGAAACTTCAAAAGTCAGATCATGTGACAAGATTCACCACCTGTATGTTACCAACTAAAGTTGCAACTAAGGTTGTTATCCAGGAGACCCTTACTATGCTTGGGGTAATTCAAGACAGTGGGGTGGGGGAGGGGGCACATATTCAAAGAAATGAATGTGGTTAGCAGACTTGCACTGAGTGTGGTATTCAGCAGCACATTGCCAGTTTTGTGCTGCTGAGTATCTCTCTCTAATGCTGCTTTAATTATCTGAATCCAAAAACCAGAAACACTATAGCTCTCTAAAAGCCAATCTGTATTACTCTCAAAAAACAACAAAATATCCAAGGTTTATTCTCATGGGTGGAGGGGTCAGTCTATGTGACTTGACAATACTTGGTTCTGGCCAATAACACAGGTGTACAGCAAAACCAATCAGCAGTGATCAACGTGTACAATAAGCCTTTAACTATTCATCAGGAGCAGGTTTGTTGTATGTATCCACAAGCCCTATGACCCTTCTCATGTCCGTGTAGATCTCCACCATCTTATATGGAATTTACCAATTAAGCTATTCTCTTCACATCAACCTCCGGAGCAAAATATATTGTTTTGACCAAATCTCATTGGGTCCCTCCGGGCTCACTGGATTCTCATATTGCAACTTTCCGGGATTTGGTTCTACATGATCTTTCTGATTTTGAACATCATAGGAATAACAGTCGTAAATTTGTCAACATGAGAATAGAGAGCCAAGCCTTTAAGGAATTATCTACTTGTTCTGATTTGGTTATTAAGCCTGCCAATAAGGGGGGCTCCATTGTCATACAACGTTGCTCCCAATAGGAGGCTGAGGCATATCATCAATGACAATATCAGCAGGAGGACCCACTCCAAGTTTGCAAAGTGAAATTTATTCTTTGATCCATCAAGCTTAACAGATGTTATACTTACATCACAATAATATTGTTTTTTGTAGGTCAAGAGTCCCTGAGTACCGGTGTTTTACATGGTACCAAAGGTGCGTAAAACGCTTATCAACCCTCCTAGACATCTCATTGTTTCTAGCCTGGTGTCCCTTTTTAAACCACTGTCTAGATTTTTAGACCATTTCCTACAACCCTGTGTCATTCAAGCTTGATTGTGCCTTAATGACACATCAGATTTCCTGAATAAATTGCTGAGTATCAACCAGTGACCACCGTCTTTAATACTGGTGACCTTCGATATTGCAGCATTATAGAAAACTGGTCAAATAAATAAATTATACACACGTATCACACAGGATGCTGCTTTGACTCTTGTAGAAGATTGGTTATGTAAGAGACCTCAACCTCAAAGGGTGCTCACTACGATTTTGTTATCGTTAGAACAGATAGTCCTTACAAAAAATAATTTCCAATTTAAAGACCAATTTTTTTCTCCAGATACATGTTGTGACTATGGGGCAACAGCTGCCCCCAATATTGCTAACTGGTATGTTGCAGCTTTTGAGGACCTTTATTTGTATACTTCAGATTGGTCCCTGTATATTTTGTCTTGGTAGCATTTCATCAATTACATATTTTGTGTCGGGGGGGGGGGGGGGCCCCGAAGAGCAATTACAATTTTTTACACAATGGTTAAATACCCGGGATAGTAACTTGGGTTTTACCATGACTTTTTCCAAGATAATAGATTTCTTTTTTAGATGTTTTGATTCAGCATCAAGATGGTGTATCGCAAGCTGGTAGACTGGAACACTGCTTTGGTTTGAGAGTCATCACCTGGTGAAACTTAAGAGAGCCTTACCTATAGGCCAATTCCTCCAGATTAGACAAATTTGTTCAGATATTATGGATTTTAAACTGCAGGCTAAATGCTTAATTCAACGCTTTCTTGATAGAGGTTACCCTCAGAGAGTGGCCAAGACAGCATACCTCCAAGCTCTGTAAGCTAACAGATCCTTATTGCTTACTAAACAGCAGCGCTCCCCTATAGATAAACAAGTCTGTGTTATCCATTATTCAGAGGGGACATACAGGTTAGCGCAAAGTATCTACACACACTGGTGGTTTGTGATCGATTGCATTTCTTCAGATATGCAAGGTAATAAAGAGCAGCGTTTGGCGTGTCTAGAACAGAACTAGATTTTTAAACTGGATTGCATACAGCCAGCCGGACTTAACGAGGAAATGGAGTGGTTCTCTGCGGTGTGATGTCCTTATGTTTGTATATTGCAGGCTTCTTTTAAATGGTTCCCAGACACTGATGAATTTATCCCCTGTGGTGGTTACTCTCTTACCCTTGTGTTACTCTCCAGAAGCAGCCTTTATAATATTCGAAGGCGAAACGTGAGTCGAGCTATGCTAGAGTTATGCTAAGTCCCACAGTGGCTTAGATTCTTTGGAGGTTCTCTGGGAACTCACTTTTCAGTTAAATACCTTTTCAGTTTTTCTATGCATTAAAAATGTAAATAAAATTGCTGTTGTGAGTAGGGACCAATGATTGATATATAGTGGGGAGATTTCCTTGCAGTGGTAATTCAGTTATATGGCAAGTCTCCTTCACCGAGGTCTCCTTTTTCCCCCATGAGAATAAACCTTTGATATTTTGTTGTTTTTTTGGAGAGTAATACAGATGGGCTTTTAGAGAGTTACAGTTTTTCTTGCTTTGGCTTCATGTTTTCTTTGAAACACTTGATGTGGAGGCTTTTCTTTTGGTGCTTTAATGGACAGTGGCTGAATTTTGCCGCTGTCCATTTAGCTGCAGCATTATCCGGCCAACCTGTATATTCAATGCCGGTGGCCGGTTATGATCTTGGCATTAAATATCTGCAGTGACAGCCAGATGCTTTAACCGCTGAATACTGGCCCATTGGTCCCTATATATCTTTGCTGGCTAAAGTACCTTTGGTTAGTCCATATTAATGATTAATAAATACAAAGAAAATGAGAATATAAGGTGATACTTTGTACCGCTCTTATTTAATACATTTGGGAAGTACTGTTATAAAGTATGCATGCATGTGTGTGGGAGTTTAATGGCCTCAGAAAATACTGACTGGCATAAAGGTGCGTGCATTGACATGAAGGTGTGCAGGTGTAGCTGGGGCATGGTCTGGATGGAGTGTGGGCACAGTTTCAAGGTATGTGTGTTGACTGCAAAGTCCCTTAATCTATGCACATACTTGCTAACTTTATGCTATGGAGCAGATGTAAATGTCTGCATTTGAATGTAAGGTGCAAATTCTGCCACTTACCCCATTATGTCATAAAAACAAGTAGGCGCCTACTTGTCTTAATATAAAAGGCTTAGAATAGGTGTGTTTTGGTTGTCTTAGCCTAGGCACCCTATTACGAAATTATCCTCTTTTTGACTAGCTTTTAAAGGGTGATGAAGGTTTTAAGCTTCAAAACTGGTCAGAAAATGCATTACGTTAGTCTAATTAAAAAGTATTACCTTATAGTTTTTATTTTATCTTTTTATTTATTAACCATTTAACTAAGAAATCTTTTCATTTTCTTAGAAAAATGCATTCTTTGCAACCATTTCTTGGAAATGTTCCACTGTGTCCTTTTATCCATGCCCTTGTGCTAATTCGGTTTGATTATTGTAATTCCCTCTACGGTGGGCTGACTCTTGCTTATTCAGAATACAGTACTGAAGCATTTATTTAACAGTTTCTTCTATACCGCCCCTTCCATTTCTCATGCTGCATTTTTCTTGAAGGAGCACGGATTAAATCCAAAATTCTTCTGTTAACTCATTGCGCGCTTGCCATGAGCTTGTCATTATGCTTACCACCTCTCCTAGCCCCCGTGAACCTAGCTGTCTGTTCAGTTCATTTACACATCCGTCCTCCCTCTAGGATTAGACTAGAGACAGGATGTTCTTCCTTATTTTACTGAGTTAAGGGACGAGAACTCCTGTCACAAATGTGAGGTTGGGGTCAAGCCAGGGCTCTTTTCCGTTCCTTTCGGTGGAAATGTGATAGCTTTTTCGGCAGATGCTGCAGATTTTTCTCATCTTCCCTTTGTGTCTGCCCATAACTTTTCATGGACTCTAAGCCCATTTAGCTAGCCTATGCGCCTTACTATGTTCTGTCCTGATTTTTATTCCATTCTAGGTCATTTTATTGTAAACCACCTAGATGTTTTTGTTTCTCAAGATTGCTGGTATACCACAATAAATACATAAATAAATACATAAATGCCCTGACTGGAGCTAGTTGTAGTGATAGGCCCGAGACTGGACTCCAATGTGACCTCCCTGGTGCTCTGAGCCTCATTCACAGTATGCAATTGTGAAATACAAAGAATCTGCAAGAATGTGGAAGTTGGAAATATAAAAGGATGAAAGACCTTTTTATTCTGGCATGCTATTTCATAGCACTACTGTGAGAGGATTATTTGATTGTTTGGATAATGTCCATTATTGAAGCCCAGTATTCTGCCAAGTAGCTGATGTTCTGAAGAAGCCCTTTTCTTTCCAGCAGGCTTAGGAGGTGCTTTGAGCCTTTCGCTCACTAAACTGTGTCCATGGGCTCTTTGGGAGCCCCCAGTCGGGCCTCCAGTGCAAGGTTCACCCTGCGCAGGGCCCCCTGGTACTGCGGGTACTCCTGCTGGATCTGGTGAATGATGGTGCTGATTGTGTGCATGCGGCTCATCTGTTTGAACATTTCGTTGTCCAGAGCTTGCTGCGTCCGGTACTGCAGTATATACTTTCCATCCTTCACAGCCTGCAGGTGCTTCAGCCGGGACTGATATGTCACGATCTGGGCAAGGTTCTGAGAGGGAAGAAGCAGGGAGACAGAAAGGTTTCATTAGTAAAAGTCCAATGAGCAAAGCAGAAGAATTTGCATCATCCAGAGGAGAGGCGCTCGAGACCAAAGAGGACTGGAAAATGTCCTTTACAAAATCTTTTTTCTTTTGTTCCATCGTGTCCCTGTGGAAAAACCTCAGGTTATTCTTCAAAGGCTAAAGATGGGGGCATGCAGAAAGTCAGTCATTAAAAGAGAACAATTACAGCAACCCTTTAATATCTGTCCAGTATCAGTGAAGGGGAAGCATAGTTACTCACCTGTAACAGGTGTTCTCCAGGGACAGCAGGAATCAGTCCTCACATATGGGTGATGTCGGCGCCGACGGAGCCCTCGTGTGGAGCAATTCCCCAGCTTTCAGAGAAAGCCTTTGGGAATGCATCGCGCATGCTCGGTCCCCTTCCCGCCCAAGGGTGCCATCTTGCTCAGTCAAATGACATAGCTAAAAAGACGGCAAAATGAATAAAAATCATAATAGGACTGCAACTCCAGGGGAGGAGGAAGGGTCGTGAGGACTGATTCCTGCTGTCCCTGGAGAACACCTGTTACAGGTGAGTAACTACGCTTTCTCCAGGAACAAGCAGGAAGTCAGTCCTCACATATGGGACTCCCTAGCTATAGGCTACCGAGAACCCATAGCTGAAAAATGGCTCCCTCTAGAAGAGCTGCAGCAGCTGCAATAGGAATTCAGCCAAGAAAGCAACACCCCTCGGTAGCCTGACACCAAAGGGTCGGAGGTTTGGAGTTTCCTAAACCTCAAATAGGTTACGGAGTACTGCCTGGCCGAAGCATTGTCCCGCCAGGACTCCCTATCCAGGCAGTAATGGGCTGCAAAAGTCTGGCTTGAAGACCAAGTTGTGGCCTGGCAGATGTCTGCCAGCGGAACAGATTGGAGGTGAGCCACTGATGCGGCCTTAGCCCTGACACGGTGGGCAGTGACTCGACCCTGCAACAGGAGGTCAGCCGCCCTGTACGTCCAGGCAATGCAGTCTGCCACCCAGGTGGACAGCGTATGCTTGGAGACAGGTAACCCCAGCTTACTGGGGTCATACGAGACGAAGAGCTGAGTTGCCCTTCGATGTCCCTTCGTACGCTCCATGTAGAAGGACAAAGCCCTCTTACAATCCAGGGTATGCAGGACTGCCTCTGCCCGGCTGGAATGGGGCCTGGGAAAGAAGGTTGGAAGAATCACCTCCTGGTTGAGGTGGAAAGAAGAGACCACCTTTGGAAGGAACTTGGGGTGAGTGCAGAGGACCACCCTATTCCTATAAAACCGTGTGTATGGTTTATCAGTTACGAGAGCTTGCAGCTCACTCACCCATCTGGCTGATGTGAGTGCCACCAGGAAGAGCACCTTCCGGGAGAGGAAGCGCAGATGGCAAGAGGACATCAGCTCAAAAGGAGGGCGAGTAAGCTGCTGTAAGACCACATTCAAATTCCACTCAGTTGCCGGAGGACGAACTGGGGGTTTCAGCAGAAGCAGACCTCTGAGGAATCTGGACACCAGGGGGTGAGTTGAAAGAGGTTCCCCTCCACTGGCGAGTGGTTTGCTGACAAAGCACTCAGGTGGACCCTGACAGAGTTAGACTTGAGAGGTGAAGCAGGTACTGCAGCACCACTGGTACAAGGCAAGAGAAAGTGTTTTGATTGTGCTGGTTACACCACACCCCAAACCTACGCCACTTGAAAGCATAGGATTTCCTAGTGGACTGCCTCCTTGAGGCCAGTAACGCTTCTTCTACATTCCGAGGTAGGAGGAGAGGAGCCAGCACTACCCTTTCAGCAGCCATGCCATCAGGTTGAGGGACCTGAGGTTGGGGTGCAAGAGAGAGCCCTGCTCCTGGGACAGGAGGTCGGGCTGCATCCCCAGTGGGAGTGGGGTTTCCACTGCCAGCTGGAGGAGAAGCGGAAACCAAGGCTGTCTTGGCCATCTGGGGGCTACCAGAATGACAGAGGCCTTGTCCCGAAGGATTTTGAACAGAGCCCAGGCCACCAGAGGCGTGGGAGGAAACGCATACATGAGGCCCCCTGACCAGGAGATCAGGAAAGTATCTGCAGCCACCCTCAGAGGATGTGGCTGGCTTGAGGAAAATCTGGGCAGCTGGTGATTTTGCAGACTGGCAAATAAATCTATGGACGGATGTCCCCAGCGGTGGAAAATCCGCTGTGCCACCACCAGAGCCAGCTGCCATTCATGAGGTTGGCGAATTCTGCTTAGTTTGTCTGCTAGGCAGTTCTCCTGACCCGGCAGGTACACTACTTTGAGAGAATACCCTGCTTGATGGCAAAGGAGCAGAGGTCCAGTGTCTCCTGACATAGGATATGAGATCCCGTACCTCCCTGCTTGTTCACGTAGAACATTGCTACCTGGTTGTCCATCTGTATCAATACAGACTGATGTGAGAGGACATGACAAAAGGCTTGAAGAGCTAGGCGAATCACCCGCAGCTCTAAGAGGTTGATTTGGTGTGCAGACTCCTGAAGAGACCACAACCTCTGAGTGCATGATCCTTGGCAGTGGGCTCCCCAGCCCAGCAAGGAGGCATCTGTCGTTAGCATCCTTGTGTGCGAGGGAGTCTGAAAAAGCACTCCCTCAAGCAGGTTGGGTGGCTGACACCACCACTGCAACAATTTTACCAGTCTTCTGGATACTGTTACCCTGTCTTTGAGGCTGCCAGAGGCCTGAGTCCACTGATCTCTGAGCCACCACTGAGCTGTTCTCATGTGGAGACGGGCATTTGGGGTCACATGCACCGTGGAGGCCATGTGGCCCAGGAGGCGCAAGAAGTGTCTCGCTGAGACCTGAGACCTGCGCCTGAACTGTTGTGCCAGTGTTAGCAGCCTCTGTGCCCTGTCCTCCAGCAGGAAAGCCTTCACTTGAAGGGTGTCCAATCTTGCTCCTATGAACACTAAGTTTTGAGTGGGGAGCAAAGTGGACTTTGCGTGGTTTATGACAAAACCCAGACGTTGCAACATGTTGATAGTGCGAGAAGTGGCCTGTTGAGCCTCCTGAGGTGACTGGCCCCTGATGAGCCAGTCATCCACGTAAGGGAAGACAAAAATTCCTTGACTTCTGAGAGAGGCTGCCACTACAGCCAGGCATTTTGTAAACACCCTGGGAGCAGAGGCCAGGCCAAAGGGTAGAACTCTGTATTGGAAATGTTTTCTTCCCACTACAAATCTCAGATATTGTCTGTGGTCTGGATGAATGAGGATGTGTGTATAGGCATCCTTCAGGTCTAAGGAGCATAGCCAATCTCCCTGGTGGAGGTAAGGCAGCAACATTCCAAGGGAAAGCATCTTGAACTTTTCCCTCACCAGGAATTTAGTTAAGTTTCTTAGGTCGAGGATGGGTCTGAGGCCTCCTGTTCTCTTTGGTATGAGAAAAAACCTGGAGTAGAAACCCTTGCCCTGCAGGTGGTGGGGCACCAGTTCCACCGCCTGATCCTCTAGATGACCTGCCAACTCCTGCAAGAGGAGGTCCCTGTGAAGAGGTGGTCTGAGAGGCTCTCCTGGAAAGAAGGAGGGTGGTATCTGGCTGAAATGTAGTAAATAGCCCCTTTGGACTATTTGCAGGACCCAGATATCCGTGGTGATGGCTGGCCACCTGTGGGCGTACAGGGTTAGCCTGCCTCCTGTACAAGACCTTACCACTGGCGGAAAAGAGACTGTCTTGGGAGTCAAAAAACCCCTCCTGGCTGGGTAGGAGCCGGGGCCTGGGGCTCTTCTGCTTACGCAGGCCATACCCCTGTCCCTTGGCCTTCTGCCCCTGTTGGGGAGCTGTGGTGGCCTGGTATGTGGGGTAGTTGCGGTAAGCAATACCCTTCCTCGGGAAAAAGGGCTTTTTACCCGAGCCCTTCTTCTTTGAAGGGGCAGAAGTCTTCTTTGAGAGTCTTGTCCGGGTCAAGTACTTGGACTCGAGCTCAGCAGCTTTCTCAGTCATGGGTTTGCCAAAGAGGTTGTCACCTCGGCAAGGGACATCGACCAACTTGTCCTGAAACCATGGCTCCAGATCTGATGACATTAGCCAGGTCTGGCAGCATGCACTGATGCTGGCCGCGGCTACTCGGTCCAAAGCCTCGAAGCCATCATAGGCCGCTCGAGATATGAACTTTGAGCACTCGCGAATCCCAGTGGACAAGGCATTGAAGCTCTGCAAGGGTGCCTCGGAGAGGCCAGCTGAGAACCCGGCAATTTCCTTTGCCAGGTCTCTCAAGCACATGCCCATGTACAGCTGGTAGGTTTGGACACGGCATGACAGCATCGAGCCCTGGAAGCATTTTCTGCCGAGGGTGTCCAGGTTCCGGGCCTCCCGGCCAGGAGGCACCAAGGAGTGCATTTTTTGGCTCTTGAGCCTGTGCATGGCCGATTCCACAACCATGGAGTTGTGCAGCAGCTGTGCCTTTTGGAACCCAGAGCTCTTGCGGACTCGATAGATGGAATCGACCTGCTTGCTGAGCACCAGCATCGAGGCCAGCGACTCCCACATGCGGAGCATCAGCCGTTTCAGTATCGGAGGAAACAGCACAGTAAGGGCTTTCCTCAGGGGAAAGTCATACTGGAGGGCCTCGAGCTCTTCAGCCATGTCCCTGACGAAGTCCAAGAACCGGGTATCCTCCAGAGAGTACCTTCTCCGAGGCTCCGAACCCGGTGAGTCCGATGAGACATACCGGGTCCGATGGGTGTCCGGGGACTTCTCATCTTCCAACTCCCATGCCGATCCCTCCGAGGAGGAATCAAGGGGCTCTGGCCGCGACGCCGAGAGCACCAGCATCGACGACCTCGATCCCAAGCGGGAGGTCGAGGGAGACTTTGGCCGAGGATTGACTCGAGTCCGAAGAGTCTCGAGGATCGGCTCGGCCTCCGGGGTCGACTTGGACGTCAAGGTCCCGGTGGTCGGGGTGGATGGACCGGCTATCAGCGCCCGCTGCTGCTCCATGAAGGCAGACATGCTGCGCTCCAGGGCCGTCATCCTGAGACCGAGCTCAGAAGACTCTGCAGCCTCCAGCTTGGGCCCCGACATTGTCGGGCCCGACGCCGGCTCCCCTGGAGGGGAATCCACGAGGACAACAGCACTTACCCGCCTCGGCGTCTTCGGCTTCATGTGAGGTATCTTTTCAGGCCGCTCCGACTCCGAGGACCCGGGGCGGTGGTCAGGACTCCGGGACCTGGCCTTCAAGGGCCCAGGGCGATCGGAGGCATCCAACAATGCCGCCTCACGGGCTTCTTCTTCCTCCGGTGTTCCCGGGAGGGAGACCCCAATTCGAAAGACCCCCGACGGTGCTCGGGTTCAGACAGCTCCCGAGACATCGAGGCTTCTGATGAGGTCCGGATCCGGGGGGATGCGGACTCTGAGAAAATCCTTTCACGCTGCTGCTGCCTACTTTAGAGTGCCTTAGAGGACATTTTCCCACATGGGGCACAGACCTTTGGGTCATGGTCGGGCCCGAGGCATTGGAGACAGCAGTCATGTGTGTCAGTGACGGACATTAACTTCTTACACCGATCACACTTTTTAAACCTGCTGGCAGCCATCGGGGGAAAAAAGGCCCCTGCAAGGTCGAAGGACTGGGCTGTCAGTGAAAATAAAAAAGAGCGCAAAAGCTAGTCTCTAAGGACAAAAACGCAAAAAATTGACTGGACTCGATACTGGTGTACCAAGCCGCAGGCGGGAAGGGGAACCGGCGTCGAACCGGTCGAAGAGAAGAAATTCTTCTAAAGTTTTGAAGCACTTGTTCCGCGAGGAATTAGGGACAATGTCTGTTGGGCTCCGTGGAAAAAGGGAGACTGAGCAAGATGGCACCCTTGGGCGGGAAGGGGACCGCGCATGCGTGATGCAATCCCAAAGGCTTTCTTTGAAAGCTGGGGAATTGCTCCGCACGAGGGTTCCGTCGGCGCCGACGTCACCCATATGTGAAGACTGACTTCCTGCTTGTTCCTGGAGAACATCTTATATCTTAATGGCATGAATTCTCTTCAGATTCCATTCTTGCTCATGTTAAACTGTACATGGCTCAGACATGTGCAACAGGGAAACTGGCTGTCTGTTAATATTCTCTTGGCTTCTTTGATGGAACTGTAACAGAATGATGAGAGAGTATTCTTCTTCTGAATGGCGTTATACATTGCTTTGTGGTTGAGCTACAAGGGATAAGACACATGTTCTATCTCATGCCCACCTTCCATTAGAAGGAGATGGGTATATGTACTGTGAAGATGGTGAGCTTACCTGCCATTTTGTCTCCTGAAGTCTCTCTTGGTCAAGCTCCACAGTGCTGAAGTTCTCTTGGAGTTTGGACAGGCCCTGCTGCTTCTCTGCAATGGCTGCACTCAGTGATTTCTGGGAGTCATCTAGCTCTTCAATTCTCCCATTGCACTCATCAGCATTCTATAGCAAACCAACAAGGAGAACGTTTCAGGGAGGACAACCAAAGCCTCGCGTTACAGTGAAGCTGCACAGGTGGTGAAATAAGCAGTCAATGAAGTGCATTCACTTTGCCCAGAGCAAAGTTATGCACCTAGGGAAGAAGAACCCAAACTATGGTTACACGATGCAAGGTTCCACATTAGGAACCACCACCCAGGAAAACGATTTAGGCGTCATTGTGGATAACATGTTAAAACCCTCCGCCCAGTGTGCAGCGGCGGCCAAGAGAGCAAATAGAATGCTAGGTATCATAAGGAAAGGAATGGAGAATAAAACAAAAGATATTATAATGCCTCTGTATCGTTCCATGGTGCGACCGCACCTTGAATATTGTGTGCAATTCTGGTCGCCGTACCTTAAAAAGGATATAGCGTTATTAGAAAAGGTTCAGAGAAGAGCCACCAAAATGGTAAAGGGGATGGAAGGATAACCCTATGAAGAAAGGCTAAAAAGGTTAGGGCTCTTTAACCTGGAAAAGAGATGGCTGAGGGGAGATATGATAGAAGTCTATAAATTAATGAACGGAGTGGAACGGGTAAACGTAGATTGATTGTTTACGTTATCAGAATATAGAAAGACTAGGGGGACATGCAATGAAGCTACAGGGTAAACTATTTAAGACTAATAAAAGAAAATATTTTTTCACTCAACGTGTAATCAAACTCTGGAATTTGTTACCGGAGGATGTAGTAAAGGTTGTTAGTGTAGCTGGGTTTAAAAAAGGTTTGGACAAGTTCCTGGAGGAAAGGTCCATAAACCATTATTAAGAATGAACCCAGGATATCACTGTTTGACCCAATACAAGCATTGTGGAACCTATGCCTTTTGGGGAAACTGCTAGGTACTGTGGCGGTCACGCCCCTACCAGGCGGTCGCCTAGTAGGGACGGGAAGCCATCTTGAATTCCTCTTTACCAAGGATTGTAGTTGTGTATAGAGATAAATGAACCAAGTGGTTGTTTCAAAGCACACAGGAATTTTATTAGCTTCCGTGGCAAGCGGGTAACAAATCTTTAAAGCAGTTGTACACTCAAGTCAAAGAAAATAAAGGATAATCTTCTCCCATTAAAGCAAAGCTTACAACCAGTGTTGTAGTAGAATTATTTACACAGGCTTTCTTTTCTTTTGCCTTTATGATGCTTCTCAATTCCGTAATCATAAAGCACATGTATTTACAATTCCTAACTTCTCACTGCTCTCAGGCTTTCATTACTTAGCCACAATGCACATATCACAGTCCATCTCAGAACAAGCTGAAGTCAGGTCACTTTCTTTACTTTTTACCTCCATGCTTTCTGCTGAACTGTATCTTGGCAAAGTTTGAGAACGCTCGGGCACTTTATGCTTAATGTCCTTTAACAGGTTAAACAGCCTATTCCACTGAATGGCCCCTTCTCCTCTAGGTAGGACTTCAACAGGCTTCTCCTGTTCAGTTTCTCCTGAAAACCCCTTCTTCCTAATCCGGGTTTTCCCAGGCCTAAACCTCTCTTCAGAGTCAGAGCATGAGACACAGGGTTTTGGCTTTACTGCTTTCTTTCTCCTACCTTGGAGTCTTGTTGCAGCACATTCTTGGCTGAGGCTTCTGTGGCTTGTGACTCTCTCTGCCTCTGAGCTAGACAGGGAATCAGGGTAAGATCTCCACTTCCCTTCCTGGGGCTTCTGCTGCCTGCAGACAGACCCTTCATCAGAGGAGTCTAAGCACTCTTGCCTTAGCCTTCTCAAAGCCAACCTTTTCTCTCTCCCTCTTGCCAGTCTGTTTGGTCCTCTGCCTGGAACCTTCTCTGTAGCTTCCTTGGCTGCAGTGCTGGCTGCTCTTGTCTCTGCTGCTGCTCTCTTTGTGGCTGCTTCTCTCTTGGCTGCTTCTGGCTTGGCTGCCTTTCCCTTGGCTGCTTCTCTCAACTTTGTTTGTTTTCTCAAACTTAAACGTTGAGCAGGGCACCTCCCTCTCTGACTCCACCCACTTGTACCTCCTACTCTTACCTGAGGTTGTCATGGAGTCTGGGAGTGGCTTAAACCTAGCTCTACCCTCTTGGTTTCTCTCAGGGATTTTGCTGTGGTGTATGTGTTCTAGTGCACCCATCCCCCGAAAAGAAGAAAAAGTTCTTCTTTCTCTTTTATTTCCATGCTGAGCTGCACTCTCCTTACCACAGTACGTATGACATAGATTGCCCACTGTTGGAAACAGGATACTGGGCTTGATGGACCTTGGTCTGACCCAGTATGGCATATCTTATGTTCTTATGCCCAGAGCACAGTTATACTTCCCAGATTTCTGCGAGTATGGAAGGCACAGTAATGGTCTGTATCTCCCAAAGATTACAACCCCTGCATGTTTGACTGGTCTGGTGGATGCAAAGGAAATTCCGATGTCAACATCATCTCATATATTTACTTTGTAGGTCTAGGAGGCACAGGTGCTAAGACATTAGTACCCGATGGAGTCTCTTGCTAAGAACATTTAGAAAATGCTGTAATTAATACTGATAAAAAAAAGATGCAAGTCACATGGACTTAGCAAACACGTTAAGCAGGTTATGTACCCCTCTTGATCTTTTCCCTCACCTTATGGATGTCCTTCACCTTCTTCTTCAGCTCCTGAAGCTTCTTGTGCAAGTCGCTGGTAGTGAGCTGCTTCTCCTTTCTGCCTTTGATCTGTCCTTTTTTTGCAATGGTTTCTCTGCGGGAAATGACAGCCTCCATCTCACGAATTGTCAGCTCCTGTTGCCTCATCAGATGTGTATACCTCAACTGCAATTGGAGGGGAGACAGAGAAAGATTCCATGTTGAAAATTTTGTACAAGAAAATATTCTCATGAGGCAAATACTTTCTCACTATTAGAAGTCGAGTTTGTTAGCTGTTCTCACCTCCTTATGTGGATGAAAAGCAGAGGGAAACAGTTTATATTTCTTGTTGTAGTCCTGGGGACAGACAAGCTGCAGATGTTAGGCCTTCTCTATGGACACTCTGGGAGCAGTGTAGTGGTTCTGATGGGGGAGCCTTCAGAGAGACTTTCTGCAGATAGTGAACCGCCCCTCTGGCTGGCTATGATAAAGAAGCCTTCTCCCCCATCCAGGGTCTACAATCCTGGTAGGAGGGCTCACGAGAGGTCAACTCCCACCCAGGGCGTCCCACAAGGCTCATCACTCTCTGCCCTGCTATTTAACCTGTACATACAACACATCTGCTCTATCATCAAGAACCACAAGATACAATACACCATCTACGCAGATGACATCATGATATTTACCCCCATCAACTTGGACAGCCCAGACTACTCTAAACTAGCCAATTGTCTTCAGCAAATGACAAGCTGGCTCCTGAGAAACAACTTGTCCATAAACTATAACAAAACAGAAGCACTACTCATCACCAGAAACTCCACCTTCTCCCCCACATCCACCATTAAGCTGAACGACATCACAATACCAATAAAACCCGAAGTAAAATACCTCAGAGTGATTCTCGACAAGGACCTGAACCTACAGTCTCACATCACCAGAACCACAAGGAATGCATACCTCAAAATGAGAACCATCAGGCGCCTCAAACCCATTCTCTCACAGGATCACTTCCGTATGGTCTGTCAAGCTCTCATCACTCCCACATTAGACTACTGCAACCCCATTTACCTTGGACTCTCAAAACAAGCACTCCGGCCTTTACAGATAGCCCAGAACACTGCCACCCGCATAATAACAGGCACCTCGGTGCACGACCACATCACCCCCATCCTATACCACCTTCACTGGCTCCCAATCAGCTCCCAAATCCGATACAAGGTACTCCTAAACACATTCAAAATAAAACAGAATCTCTCAGCAAATTGCCTGCAACCCCTCATCAAAGTTGACCAAGGCACCAGACCCAGAAGAAAGGGAACCTCAGACGCTATCACCACCCCCAAAGAATTCGCCAGAACAAGACAAGACACCTTAAGAAGAGCACTATCCCTGGTGGCACCCACTCTTTGGAACTCACTCCCTGATGATTTGAGATCAACCGTAGACCTCAAGGACTTCAGAAAGATGCTCAAAACAACACTCTTCACAGAACACTTTAAGGATTTCATGTGAACCAGCTACCAGACTTCTCCAATGTATGCATGACCCCTGCATCCCCCCTGCTACTTGTATATAGCCCCTGTTCACAGCTCACTATGTATATAGCTCATCAGTTAATCATTCACACTGCTCTCCCACACCACACATGTCGATGTATCCACTGCACGTTTATACCCTCCCACACTGCCTCTTGATTGTTTTGATGTGCTAACCGCTTTGATTTAAAGATAAAGCGGTATATTAAATCCTTTTAAATAAATAAATAAACTTTAGGAGTAACGTATGTAAGCATGTGTGTACAGAAAGGATCATAGATACCTAACACAGTCTCCCACTGGGGATGGCGGAGCACTAAGGGATTTGAATTTACAAAAGAAATAGATTCACAGAGGATGCGTAGTATTGTGAAAGTGAGAGCAAAGCTCAGCTAGGGTCTGCAGTACTGAACTGGATATGGAAACTGGGCCAAATAGGCTGGAAGGTCTTTATCTGCCATTATGACAGATATCTGGAGACATGAATTCACACTCTTACATTAGGGGTGTGCAGGACAAACATTTTCATTTTGTTTAGTTTCCCATATCATCTGTGAATTTTTTGTTCTATTTTGTTTTGTTTTAATTTTTTTTAGGGGAAATGTTGTTTATAGTACGTGCCATTGAGCAATAGTATGTGCTATTAATGATAGATGGGAAGTGATAACATTTTGCAGTTTTTCTTCTGTTTGCGTTTGAAAGTGACATGAAACAATATAGGAAATATTACTGACATTTCCTATGTCATTTCAAATGACTGCACATTCCTATCCTACAAAACATGTCTATACCGTCATGCCCACATATATTAATTTTCTACATGGCCTCTCACAATCCACCTCTGGGATCATTTCATACAACAGTCAGATATATTCTACAGCATGGCCAGATCAACCATCAATGCTTAAACCTTGCTCTTCTGGAGTCACAAATGCAACGGACGTATGAAAAGTCGAGAAAAGCATGATGTGAAAAGCGATAATGCACTATTAAACCAACTAAGACGAACAACTACAGCCTTTTTAACTGCTCGAGATTTGGCTGAAGGGGTGCCAGAATACTAATCCTGGCCAAAAGCAATCTAAAAATGTAGCATGATATCAGCTACAAATACGAATGGATTAGACTTACCATATCAAATAAATACCTAACAATATACCTGGCTTATAGGGCCCCAACAGCATTAACTGATGATGTATCAGCCACATTAGAAACAGTGTTTTCAAACTTTACATAAAAAACAAACCTCATACTCCTGGGTGATTTCAATCTCGCCTCATCACCAACAAAACAAGCACACTCCTTCACGGAGGCCATGAACTCTTTAGATTACAAATAGTTAACAAATCAACCCATGATAAAGGAAGTACGCTAGACCTAATTTTTAACTCAATAACCATATCTGATGAATACATCCAAACTTCATGCTAGTTTATCCCAGTGCGTTTGTTCAGCCATACTACTAATACATTTCCTGATTCCACAAAATGAAACTCAAACAAACAACTACAGTATGACAGTAAAGCATAGATTCCCATCCCTTTGACAAGCAAGCATTTACATATATACATAGTAACATAGTAAATGACGGCAGATAAAGACCAGTATGGTCCATCTCGTCTGCCCAGCAAAGCGGCAAGAGTAGGTGCACCTGCTGCTCCGTGCAGGTCACCCCTCCCCATGCCTTTGTTTAGGGGTGTACCCACCGCTCCATGTAGGTCGCCCCTATTTGTTCAGATATAAGAGATGATGAAATTAGTCTTACCTGCTAATTGTCTTTCCTTGAGCTCTCTCCGGGCCAGTCCAGGGAAAGGTAGGAAAGGTAGGGTTGTCAATCCCCCATAGTAACTGAGGACTGAAGGCTCCAAGCTTTTACTGTGAGGTGAAGCCACTCCCCCTTCAGGCAATCTGTCAGTCTCCTTCTGGCAAAGCAACTAAAGAGAAAGAAAATCTACAAACACAGATTAACCCTTGAAAAACTGATAACATTCCATAGTCTTTAAACAGTAATAACAAGACAAAGATGTCTCTATTTTTTTATTTTTATTTTTTAACATTAGTTAACTAGCAAGATTACTAAGCAGGTTGAAAATGTGAACTAAAAGCCCCAGATATCTCCTGCGAGCTTATATGATGGAATACTGTGGACGTTCACCAAGATCAAGCCAAGGAACAGAACGGATAGGGAGGGTCCCTGGACTGGCCGGAGAGAGCTCAAGGAAAGACAATTAGCAGGTAAGACTAATTTCATCTTCCTTTTCGCTTCTCCGGGCCAGTCCAGGGAAAGGTAGGGCAGTACCAAAGCAGTACCTAAGAATGGGAGGGACCCGCCAAACCCGCGATAAGAGCCGAAGCTCCCACTCTGGCATCATCCCTGGCTTGAACATCTAAACGATAATGCTTAGTGAAAGAATGCAAGGAAGACCACGTCGCCGCCCTGCATATATCTACTGGAGGAACAAAGGCTAATTCCGCCCAGGAAGTCGCCATGGATCGTGTGGAATGAGCTTTAAGACCTGTAGGTGGTGAAAGCCCCCGGGCAGAGTAAGCTACTGTAATAGCGGAGCGCACCCAACGAGCAATCGTCGCTTTAGATGCCGCTTGGCCCTTACGTGGACCGGCCCACTGAATAAACAATCTGTCAGTCTTACGAATCGGTTGAGAGAGTTTAAGGTACGTCTTCAACACCCAACCAAGATCTAAGTGCTTTAGCGCCTTGTCCATAGGGGAATCGTCGCGTTGAGAAAAGACTGGTAACACCACTGACTGGTTAACATGAAAGACAGACACTACTTTGGGTAAAAAAGAAGGAACCGTGCGTAGCAAGACTCTTTCGGGCAGAAATTGCAGATAAGGTTCTCTGCAAGACAACGCCTGCAAATCCGCAATTCGTCTTGCCGAACAAATGGCTACGAGAAAAGCTGTTTTCCAAGAACACTCTCGAATCTGTTTAGCACAGAGAGCCGATAAGGGCGATCGCGACAACGCCTCCAAAACCACATTCAAATCCCAAGGAGGTACAAGCGGGCGACGTGGAGGATGAATAAGTTTGGTTGCCCGTAGAAAACGCTGCACATCTGGATGTGCCGCCAAACGGCGTCGGCCAATTAACCCTCTAAAACAGGATAACGCCGCAACATGCCCTTTAAGGGTATTTAGAGCTAAACCTTTATCTAAACCCTGTTGTAGAAAATTGAGCAGATGAGAAATAGTAGCAGACATTGGAGACACCTGTCTCCGAGAACACCAAGATTCAAAGAGCCTCCAGACTCTAACATATATCAAAGAAGTTCCTGGCCTCTTAGACCGCAGCAAAGTGTCCACTACGGAATCTGCATAACCCTTGCTTATCAAGCGAGACCTTTCAAGAGCCATGCCGTAAGCAAGAAGCGATCCACTCGTGGCATGAGAATTGGACCCTGATGTAGTTGATTCACTCTGAGGGGAAGAGGCCATGGCGGAGCCACTAGAAGACGGACGAGATCGGCATACCAAGGACGACGAGGCCAATCGGGAGCAATGAGAATCACCTGGCCGCGGTGTTGCGCAATGCGCTGTATAACTCGACTTAACATCGGCCAAGGGGGAAAGACATAAAGCAGACTGTCGAGGGGCCATGGTTGTACCAGAGCATCGAGGCCCTCTGACATGTGTTCTCTGCGCCTGCTGAAGAAGCGGCTGGCTTTGGTATTGCTGAAGGTGGCCATGAGATCCATTACTGGCTGACCCCAACGCAATGTCAACTGGTGAAAGAAGGCCGCATTCAATTCCCATTCCCCGGGATCGAGAAGATGTCTGCTGAGATAATCGGCTTGAACATTGTCCTTGCCTGCTACATGCGCCGCCGATAGAGCCAAGAGATTGCGTTCCGCCCATTCCATCAACTGCTGACATTCGGAAAGAAGAGAAGGAATCCTCGTTCCGCCCTGCCGATTGATATACGAGACAGTCACAGCATTGTCGGAGAAAATCTTGACCGCTGTTCCTTTGAGTAATGAAGCGAAGTGAAGCAGAGCCAAACGAGCCGCTCGAAGTTCGAGTCTGTTGATCGACCAAGAGCGTTCTGTCTGGGACCAAGTTCCCTGAGTAATCCGAGACAGACAATGAGCTCCCCAGCCTGAGAGACTGGCATCCGTGGTGACTAAAACCCACGGCGGATCTTGCAAGGGAATCCCCGCGGTGAGATGATCGCGACTCAACCACCATTGTAGACTGAGACGTATCCCTTCTGGGTAGGACAGTCTCTGAGAAAGTGGATGAAGTTGCGGAGACCAGCGGGAGAGCAACGCCTGTTGTAAGGGACGCATGTGAGCCTTGGCCCACGGGACTAGATCCAGCGCCGCCGCCATGGAACCCAAGAGTTGTAAATATGTCCACGCCGACGGCGCCGTTAAATTCAGAAAGGCCTGGACTTGATGCATTCGCTTTTCTACGCGAACTTCGGTCAAAAAGACCTTTCCTTGTGCGGTGTCGAACAGCGCTCCGAGATAGGTTAACTGCTGCATCGGTCGTAAGTGACTCTTGTCCTGATTTAGCACCCAACCCAGTTGTTCCAGAAGCTGAACAACTCGAGCTGTCGCCTGAACCGATTCCTCTTTCGAATCGGCCCTGATCAACCAATCGTCGAGATAAGGATGAACTCTGATACCCTCCTTCCGAAGCGCAGCCGCCACCACTACCATTAGCTTTGTGAACGTACGCGGAGCTGTAGCAAGGCCGAATGGCATCGCCCGAAACTGGAAATGACCGACAGGAAGGGCAAAACGTAAAAAACACTGATGCGCGGGACGGATAGGAATATGTAGATAAGCTTCCGTTAGATCGATGGAAGTGAGAAACTCTCCCGGATGAACCGCCCGAATAACCGTTCGCAAAGTTTCCATTCGAAAGTGGGGAACCCGCAGAGTACGGTTGACACCTTTGAGATCCAAAACGGGACGAAAAGAATCGTCCTTTTTGGGAACCACAAAATAAATCGAGTATCGACCGCAACCGTATTGGTCTAGAGGTACTGGTACTATAGCTCTCAGCTGCAAGAGACGATGGAGAGTTACCAAAATAGCCTGCTGCTTTCTCCCGGGAGCACAGGGAGACATCATAAAAGCGGGTAACAACGGACTGGCGAAATCCAGCGCGTACCCTTCCCGAATGATTTCTAATACCCATTTGTCGGAAGTAATGTTGGTCCAGGCCGCTAGAAATTGCTGAAGGCGACCTCCCACAGGCAGAAGCGACTGGACCGGCAAACCTTCATTGTGGCTTTTTCCCTGCGGGCTGAGAGGTTGCGAAATAAGATCTATTAAAACCTCTGGCTCCCCGAAAGGAATGATTTCGAAAGGTGGCACGTCCTCTGGAATAAGGAGCAAAACGTGCCCCACGAAACCTACGTGAGTCCCGGCCAGAACCACGAAAACTGGGAGTCGAACGAGTAGGCTTGGGTTTATCCTCAGGCAAACGACCGCCTTTAGAATCTCCCAAATCCTTCACAATCTTTTCCAAGGCCTCGCCGAACAGCAAAGTTCCTTGATACGGCAACTTGCTGAGACGTAACTTCGAGGAAACATCCGCTGACCAATTCCGTAACCACAAAAATCGTCTAGCCGCTACTAGGGAAGCCATGATTTTAGCTGCCATGCGCAGCAAGTCATAAAAAGCATCTGCCGTATAAGCCGCGGCAGATTCTAATTTGGCGACATCTGGTACCGCAGATGAAGTCTCTGAGGAAGTATCTCCCTGTAACCAACGAATGGAAGCGCGAGATACATAAGCTCCACAAATAGCCGACTGCAGCGCTAAAGCACTAGAATCAAAAGCTTGCTTTAGCAGTATCTCCAATTTCCTATCCTGCAAATCTTTAAGGGCTGCTGCACCTTCTACAGGGATGGTAGTCTTTTTGGTTACCGCGGAGATAAGCGCATCCACTTTTGGCATGCGAAATAAATCCTTTGCTTCTTGAGGTAGGGGGTATAAGCGAGATAAAGCTCTGCTGCCACGCAGTGAAGCCTCCGGACACTGCCACTCCGAATCAATCATTTGTTTGATCACTCGGTGCAAAGGAAAACACCTCTGCTCTGACTTAAAACCCTGCCGCAAGGGATCCTCCAAAGGCTCCTGAGAGGGTGTTGGCAGAGGCAAGGGCAGCGCTGACAAAGAATGGAAAATGAGAGCAGAGAGTTCCTCTTTGCGGAAAACTCTAAAAATATTAGGATCCTGACCAGAGGCTATCTCCCCATCCTCTAAATCTTCAGCTTCAAAATCCATAGCTGAGTCTGACAGAAATTCAGGATCTCCCTGCTGCACTGCCTGTGATAACAAAGGATCAGTAGCTAAACCCTGAGAATGAGAAGTGCCTTCTCCTGGATCTTCAACACTTGGAGAAGTGAGAGAAACTGGGACTGAAACAGGAACAGCAGGTAACTCTGAAGACTGAGCAGAATGCACAAGAAAAGCCTTATGCATTGCCAGAATAAATTCAGGTGAAAGAAATGAAAGCATCTGTTCCTGAGGCACAGTGGAAGAAATAGAAGGCTTATCTGAAGTAATTGTGTCTTTAGAAGACTTTGTTTTCCGTTTGTGAGGCTTCTGATGCTCTGCTAGAGCACTGCCCGGTGCAGCCAAGATGGCCGCCGTTCCCGCCTTTTCGGCGATTAAACTAGCCTCAGGTAAATTAATATGAGCCTTCTCAGACATTATAACAGCAAATTTTAACGTCTAAAATCCAGCCCAGTCACCTGAAACAACTTTGAAGAACCCAGAAACAATAGAAAAAATCGCCAAAATCGCCAGGGAACCCGCGGTTTTACAGGAGAGTAAAAAAGATAAATTAGCCTGGAAACACTCACCCGAGACTGAAAAAAGGCACCGGAGCACTAGTAAAACTGAATAACAGATCTCCGAAGGAGGTAAGAGCTGTAGAGCTAGAGGAGAAAGCTGGGGCTCCCAGTATCACTCTGCCATTTGAATCGGGACAGTGAGAGAGGCAGGCTCTACCTCACACTGTTGAAGGAAAGCCCGTTCAATATTCAGTCTGCTCTTAAAGGCATAGTAGCCTGTTCAAGTAAGTAAAAAACAAGACTATGGAAAGGATCAGCCCTGCTAGAGCCAATCAATAAAATAAAAGAACAATATAAGTAATGATGAGGGAGAAGATAAAATCGATCCTCTATAGTTACTGAGGACTGAAAGACTGACAGATTGCCTGAAGGGGGAGTGGCTTCACCTCACAGTAAAAGCTTGGAGCCTTCAGTCCTCAGTTACTATGGGGGATTGACAACCCTACCTTTCCTACCTTTCCCTGGACTGGCCCGGAGAAGCGAAAAGGAAAGTTACATTTATTTTGATTTTATCCTATTGCTATGAAGGGATCTATGTCTGTCCCATGCCATTTTGAATTCTGTCACTGTATTTGGGGAATGAAGTAATTCCCCAACTTAACCTAGAAACAAATGACATGGACATACTCATAAACAACTGGAATAAAACCATATATGAAGGAGCCTTAGAACCATATACTATTCGATATATAAAAAAACAACAAAGCACACCTCAGCCCTAAGAAATATCAAAGGACAACTAAGAAAAATAGAACGCAGAAGGAGCCAAAAAACGTAACATGACAGAAACACCTACATGGACATTTTTTAAGAATATTGGAAAGCGACTGACAAATGTAAAAGAATTACCATATAAAATTAATCATCAGTTCTCCCAACTACCCTAGAGAACTCCCAACTCTCAACCAAGATTCTACAGACAGTACACCAAACCCTCAAACACTAGAAAAATTCTTTCAAAGCAAATCTCTTAACCATAACACAAAAGCAAGATCATATCATCATAATGTATTACCTAATACTGCATGGCACACATTTAGCTCCATCACTCTGGAAGACAATGAGATGATAATCACCAACTTTAACACTAAACATCCCTACTCAACCCTTGCCCAGTGAACTGGATCAAGATAGCTTGAACAAAGCTCAGCAGATTATAGTCAAAATAACTCGATCATCACTTATTCAAGGCTATATGCTCAGCGACTTAAAATGGCCTCCATATGACCAATTCTAAAGAACTCAGTACAAGACACAAGTAACCTGGCCTCATACTGACCTATATCCAGTCTATCTTTCCTAGCAAAAGTAATTATGTCTTAAATTGTAAATAGTTACCCTGTTATCCAAGTTGCATTACCTGTTCAACTGTAAACACAAAGTACCATCGGAAATGTGTATTTTATTGTTCATTGTAAACCGCACTGATGCTGAATAGCGCGGTATAAAAGAGACTCTAATAAATAATAATAAATAATTGAAAAAGTCAGACAACAGCAACTCCAGAATCATGTTCATGCACACGCCTCACTGGACCCACAGCAGCATGGCTTCAGACCCTACCATGGAGATGAAATGCTCATAACATCCCTCATGGACAGACTCATCAAAGGCACTGAAAGCTGTAAACAAGGATTCATACTAATAGTCGTTGACTTATTGACTGCATTTGACTCCATCAGCCACAACACCCTACTGTCTCGATTAAAGCAATTGGATTACAGATTACAGTGCTAAAATAGTTCCACTCATACCTCACCGGCTGACAGCAGCAGGTAAAAACAGGGCTAAACAAATCTACACTATACCCCCTAAAGCAAGGAGCATGCCAGGGCTCAGCACTATCAACTCTTTTATTTAACATATACATTCAACCACTATGTGCAATAATACAGTCCCACAAAATATACTACCACATATACGCAGATGACATTCAATGTTCCCTCTAATTTTCTGTAGGCTGTGTGCGCATAGAATATCAGCTGTGTGCAGCTTTTGAAGGAAGGTTAAATTTTTGTGCACCACATAACGACACTCGGAGTTATATACTTTAAAATTTGACTACACGTCAGAATACAGTATGTACACCACACTGATTTTAATCAAATTAAATGAAAATAGACGATTACTAAATGAAGCGGGAAATTTCTAGTAATTACAATCATAACTTTTAAATTTTAAGACGTCTGTGTTTTCTATCAGAATCAGAGCCATAATTTTTGTGCGCTCTGTTGTAAAGTATGTGCGCTCGGTCGGCGAGGTGTGTGCGCGCGCACACGCGCACAGCTTAGAGGGAACAGTGATGACATTATGATCTACACTCACTTCAACACAGCAAAGCTGCGGTATATTGCAGTAGTAAACTGCTTCAATGAAGTTATCCACTGGTTGAGTTATCCATTGGTTGTCTGAACATTGTCCATCAATAAACTATACGAAGACAGACTATTACATGTCATCAGAAACAAAGTTTTCATCCCACCACCGACACTAAGGGCTAATGAAGCAGACCTAGAAATAGAAAGGAAGTTAGATACCTAGGAATACCACTTGACCAGCATCTGAACCTTAACTCTCATCTCTGAAGTACTACCAAAACCATATACAACAAGATAAGAACACTACAACAGTTATGCCCATTACGTGGAACAAACGATTTCCGCTTAGTATTTCAGGCAGTAATCTCCTTGCACTTTGATTACTGTAGCAGCATTTATCACAGAATGCCAAATATACCCTGCACCCTTAACAAATGGCACAACATACAACAGCCCGCATCATCCTGGGTGCAACAAGATCTGAACACATCACGCCACTTCTGAACAGCTACATGCCTCCCTATAACAAAACAAATCAAATACAAAGTACTCCTAATGATTTTCAAAATCATCCACAATGCAACATCCATACCCCTGAAATCTTTGCTACAAACCACACAGAATAACAGAGCCAGAAGACAAAGCAGTCAACACTTGCTAGCCATACCGATAGAAAGAACTAAAAGCAACCAATACGCCTGCGCCCCCTCTATGCCCAAGGATTATGGAATGCACTACCTGAAAGAACCCGAGCTGTCTCAGAACTTTTCAGTCAGCCATAGCAAAGAGCAAAAGACTTATCTCTTCATAGAATATTTTGGACATCCTACATAAATCATACAATGGACCAACTACATAATTTATTTTCCGAATCGTAGATATTTCAGATACTAATAAACCAATGACCAAATACTGACCTACTTCATACTCCATCCCAATTGTTCCCTTCCCCCTTCCCTCAATTGTAATAATACATAGTTCCAATGATCCTCTAACTTGTGCCATTGGTGCAACGGACGATTAATAGTTAAATATAGTTATGTTGTTGTTGTTAAATGCTGTCGACTCAGTGTCGACTCATGGCGACCCTTTGGATAGTTGTCCTAAACTGTGTTCAGTCTTCAGTCAGGCGGCTCATTGTTGATAGAGTGGCATCCATAGCTGCTGTTATTGTAACCTAATTCTAGTTAAATGCAATCTCCAACAAGTTTGTTACCTTTGAACCCGATTCTAGTTAAATGTAATCTCCCAATAAGTTCATGTTACATGTAAACTGATTTGGTCAAGTGAAAAGTGGTATAGAAAAACAACAAACAAACAAATAAAATGACCTAATTTGAGCAGACCCAGGTTTAGGAACACTGAAACAAGCAGTCATTAGTATCTTGTCAAACAGCTTCTTCTGAGAAGCAGGAACACTGCATGTCACTTTCATAGCCTCTAAGACACTAGATGACTGGTCCATGGAGTCTGGCTCACCTGCATCTGACGGACCTCTGCCCTCATGGCTCGGATCTCACCATACCCAACGCTGGAGTCGACGGCATACCGCATTTCCTTGGCCAGCTGGATTTTCTTCTCCCACAGCATGATCTGATGCCTGCAAGGGAGGGAATGAGAAAAGATGTCTCTGACATACGTATAGCTGTGCAGTGTGTGGAGGTTGGACAGGCTTTCTAGTTAACATGAGTAAATCCTGCAGCACGAGGGGCAGGTGTTAGAATGAACGGTGTTGTTTGCACTCACTCTGCCTCCACCAGACTGCTCAGCATTCGTTCTTTCTCCTCCTGCAGGCGGTCTCGTTTCTCCTGCATTTCAATGGACTCTCTCTCTGCACCCTGCACAGGAGAAGGATGAAAGGAAGATGCTAAGAAAACAAACAGTTTATCCAGTCAGTAGCCGCTGTTGAAGGGGATATTTCAGTGGCATTATGCAGAAGAAAGCTAACCAAATGGGCTAGCCAGATAATGGTGTGCATATTGCTGTTAACTGGATGCCGCTCTATCCGGATATTCAGCATCAGCCACTATCCTGATTCTGGCACGGATTATCAGGAATAATTTTATTTAAAAAAAACCCCCCACTGCCTCAGCTTAAAATTAACCTGAAAGTTTTGAAAGGAAGTCCACAATGTAAAATGCAGTAAATCACTTTATTCCTGCTGTTCCCTATCCACTATCAGCTGTGGACAGCTCCACAGATGACAGAGGATTTAAACAAGGCCACAGATACATCTGAAAAATACATCACTGGCAGCCAGGCCAGAAAAATATATGGAAAGATCTAGACACACTGATTCAATTTAATCTTCTTTACAAGATCTTTCTTATAAAATGACATTTATTCTGACATTTTAATTGCTGTGATATTTGTAATATATACTTGCTTACAATTAAGTTTATTGTTTATCGTTTATTCGGGACCTTGGATTCAAGTTATCAAGGCGGTTTACAAAAATTAAAACAGTTTTAGAAATATAAGAGAAAGCAAGGTTACTTACCTGTAACAAGGGGTCTCCTTGGATAGCAGGATGTCAGCCACATTTGGTGATGTCATCTTATGGCGGCGTGGATGTAAATACTCTCCCTAGCTCAGAAGACTGACTTCTGAGCATGAGCCACAAGCCCAACCCCCTAGCCTGCCCCTAGGTAGCCAGTTTGTCCCAAGCCGAGACCTTTTTGCTAGGTAGGCGGCACAAGAGCTGGAGGTTGACCCCCTCTAGGGGAGGTGGGTGGGTACGTGTGGCTGACTTATCCTGCTGTCCATGGAGAACCCCTGTTACATGTAACCAACCTTGCCTTCTCCTAGGATAAGCAGGATGTGTCAGCCACATGGTGCCTCCCAAGCTGAGCAAGTGCTAAGGTAGGCAGAAGGAGGCCGAGACCCCAGACAAGAAGGACACTTGCAATGTTAACGTGAGGAATGTTTATTTATGAGGCAACTTAACAGCAGCTGTGCAATGGCATCAGCAACAGAAAGTCCACAGCATCCAGGAAACAGCAGACACAAGAAGTCTGTAAAGTTCAATGTGCAGAAACAACAGGTGTAATTGGCAACAATGGGCAAGAACATATGCAACAATATGTGCAACAAACAACAAACCGCAATGTGCAACAATCAACAACAATGTGCAAGAATAGTAACCATGAACTGCGGTATCAGGAGGTAGTCTGTAATATAGTGTGGCGTGCTATTCATGGTCTAGCTTCATTGGAGACACCACTGTGGTTACAACTGCTTGTCCGAAGAACATGTTGGTCCATGCTGTGAGGATGAGGCAGTAATGTCTCTGGAAGGTGTGCATGGAGGACCAGGTGGTGGCCTTGCAGATGTCGGGCACTGGTATGGAGTGCAGGTTGGCAATGGTGGCTGCTAGGGCCTGGATTTGGTGTACATTGACCCTCGGTGCTGCCCGTTCACCGGCCTGGTCTAGGCAGAAGGCGATACAGGTGGATATCCATAAGGAGAGAGTGTTTGGTGATCAGGTGATCTGGTTTGTTGGGTTGTAGAAGACGAAGAGCTGCGATCCCCACTGTTGATGGGCTGTCCACTGCAGGTTGACACGCAGTGCCCTGACATATTCCAGGGTGTGGAGCCTCTGTTCCTCTCGAGAGGTGTGTGGTTCCGGGTGGAGACAGGGAAGATCTATGGCCTGGTTAATGCGTAAAGCGGATGCCACACTGGGGACAAACCTGGGGTGTGTCCAGAGCGTGGCACAGTCCTGGTAGAGCAGCATGTACAGAGGGTGGGCCTCTAGGGCTTGCAGTTCACTGATTTGTCTGGCTGAAGTGATCGCAACAAGGAATAGAGTCTTCCAGGAGGTAAACGAAGTCCACTGACTGAAGTGGCTCGAAGGGCTCCTGCGTTAGCTGGTTGAGGACTAAGTTGAGGTCCCAGGGGAGTACAGGGGCCCGGATGGTGGGGTGGAGGTTCATCAGGCCCTTCATGAAGCGTGTGACCAGCGATAGTGAGGCAATGGAGCTATCATCAGTGCGGTCGTGAAAGGCTGCAATCACAGAGAGGTGTACTTTGATGGACTGTGTCTTCAGGATCTGATCGAAGAAGGACATGAGGTACTGCAGGACATGCGTCACCAGGCAGGAGAAGGAGTCCAGCTGCCATGATGTGCACCAGGTGCTGAAGTGCCGCCATTTCAAGCTGTATGACTTTCTTGTGGATGAGCGTCTTGCTGCCAGTATCACTTGTTGAACCTCGGAGAGTAGGTTGAATGAGGATAGGTCAGCCTCTCAATTTCCACACTGTCAGAGCCAGCATCTGCAGGCTGGGGTGGAGGGTGTCCCCGCCATCCTGAGTGATGAGGTCCAGCCTCAGGGGAAGGCATACTGGGGTTCCAGGGTCAGGTGATGTAGATAGGGGAACCACACCTGCCGTGGCCAATGTGCAGCGATGAGTATGACTTGGTCTCTGTCCACAATGATGCATAGTTTGGTCCTCGAAATGAGGGGGGAAGGGGGAAAGGCATACACAAGTGATCATTCCCGCAGAACATGTTGAAGGCATCCGTGGCAATGCTACTGTTGGAAGGGCACTTTTGAGCAAAACAGAGCACACTTCTTGTTCTCCTCGGTGGCGAACATATCGATTTGTGGTCAGCCCCACCAATGGAAGAGGGAGGCTGCCACCTGAGGGTTGAGGGTCCATTCGTGTGGATTCAGCTGGCAGCTGAGGTGGTCTGCCTGCTTGTTCTGTGTCCTGGCAGGTAGGAAGCCTGTTGGAGGCACCGCTTGGAGATGGCGAAAGTCCAAATTTTGAGGGCTTTCCTGCAGAGTAGGAACCTGTCTCTCCTTGCTTGCTGATGTAAAACATGGCAACTTGGTTGTCCATCTGGATCAGGACAGTCTTGTCCATGATGTAGTCTGGAAAGTTCCGAGTATGTAGAGGATCACCCTGAGCTCAAGCAGGTTAATGTAGAACGTTCTTTCCTTTGCTGTCCAGGCCCCTTGAGTGCGGAGCTGTAGGCAGTGGGTCCCCATCCCACCGGTGAGGCATCGGTGGTGTTGATGAGTTGGTGGGTCAACTGCTGGAGGGGCCTGCCTAAGAAGAGTTTCATCTTGTAGGTCCACCAGAACAGAGAGGACGTCACAGCCGTGTCCAGCGGAATGTCTGTGGACAGGGGTTGTGAGTGTTGATTCCAGTGAGTGCGCAGGTGCCATTGTAGGTGACGCATGCGTAGTCTCAACAGGGAGAGGACATGCATGGACACCACCATGTAGCCCAAGAGGTACAGAAGGCATCTCGTGGTCATCCGATATGTTGCAGAGATGCTCCATGTCAGACTGATGGTGTCCTTCCGATGTTGCAGGAGGAAGACCCTGGATGTTGTGGTGTCGAGATCTGCTCCGATGAACTTCAAACATTGGGAGGGGCTTAGGTGGTACTTCGCATGGTTCACCAGGAAGCCCAGGGAGGATAGGAGGGCAATGGCTGCCTGGACTGCTACTTGGGCCTCCTGAGATTACAGTGCAAATATGAGCCAGTCGTCAAGGTAAGGGAAGACACAGATACCCTGCTTGAGTAGGTGTGCTGCCGCCACAGCAACACACCTGGTGAACACTCATGGGGCAGAAGAGAGCCCGAATTGGAGGACCCGGTATTGGTAGTGGTTCCCCAGCAGCTGGAATCACAGATATTTCCTGTGCATTGCATGTATGGGCACATGTGTGTATGCATCCTGCATGTCCAAGGAGGCTAACCATTCATCTGGCTGGATGAGAGGCAAGATGGATCCCAGGGAGTGCATCCTTATCTTCTCCTTGATGATGAATTTGTTGAACTTCCTGAAGTCAAGGATGGGGCGGATGCCACCTGACTTCTTGGGGACCAAGAAGTATCTGGAAAAAAATCTGGTGTTGAGTTCATTGGGCAGGACTTGTTCTATCGCCCCTGTGGCCAGGAGGGATAGCAGTTCACCCATCATGGTGAGGAGCAGGTATAGAGGTGTGTTGCTGGAGGGAGGGGGTATGCTCCACTGGCACAGATGAGAATCTGATGCGGTATCCCTCCTCGATGATCCGGAGGACCCACTGGTCTGTTGTGATGGTTTCCCAGAATGTAGGAAGGCCAAAAGCCGGCTCCCCGTGGATGGGTTGGCCTGGAGATCCTTGTCAAAAAGTAGGATTGGCCTTCCCCACTGCAGAAGGTGTCAACTTCAGCTGTTTGCGCTCCTGCTGGTGGGGCTTGGAGCAATAGGAAGACCGATAGGACTACTGTTTGTATCGCGGTGGTTGCCACTTGTGATAGGAGTTGTAATGTCTGGAAGACGAGTACATTTTCTGGTGATGATTCCCTTTGCAATTGGGGTGGGCGCATTCAAGGCTCTCCTCTGCCATTGTTTGTAGAGTGGTGCAATGCTCTCACATGTCATTGACAGTGTCTTTGACTTTGGGGACAAAGAGTGAATCACTTACACAGGAGGCATCTGCGATGCGATCATGAGTGTCCTCTCATAGGCCAGATGTGTGCAGCCAAGCCAGCCAGCAGGCTGAGATAGCTGTCCCTGCAGTTCAGGTGGCTGCTTTAAAGGCACTGTAGGCTGCCCACACCTAATGTTTTGTGCAGTCTTCCAAGTCCGTGAGAGCTGAAGTTGCCACTAGCGCCTCTGGGGTCTGGACCAAGAGGTGTGCTTTTAGGTTTCCATGAGGACATCCTGATACAGGACATGCTGGAAATGATGGGCCACCACCCTGGTGCTCAGCATGGCTCCTTGATACACCTGCTTGTCAACATCATCGAGGAGTTTGTGGTCCCTCCCGGGTGGGTTATTAGCGGTGTTGCAAGAAGACTTGGTCTGCTTCAGGGCAGATTCCACCATGATGGATTGGTGTGGGAATTAGGCCATCTTGAATCCGGGAGCAGGTTGCACATAGTATTTAGCGTCCAGCTTGCGAGGTTGGAGGCGGGGTTCTGCCACAGCTTTCCCAAGTTGTCACATAAAAATTGGTGGACCAGCAGAGAGACCAGTGTCTTCGGAGCTTCCAAGAATTTGAGAGCCCCTTGGACCTCACTCCACAGGTCTTTGTTGTCACAGGTAGTGATGGCTAGGGGGTCGTAACTTTGCTCAGAACGTATGGGTACATCAAGTCCTCTGGAGGGACTTGTGCCATCGTAAGGGTGTCCCTAATGTCTGTCGACAGGGCATCCCCTGTGTTCTGAGTCTTGAGCATGGCTGCCTCTATACCACCGCAGAGCACAGCAGATCACTTGGGAGAGTGTGTGAGCGAGGGTCCAGGCGAGGAGTCCTCCGGCATCAAGTGGCATACAGCTGGGCATTAACTTGAAGGCATGAGCAGTGGCACAGTTGGTGCAGATGAGTGTAGTCCAGAGCCCTATTGCTTCAGCAGGCTGGAGAGCAATTGGAGGATCCAGGCTGAGCCCGCTGGAGGTCTATGGTGGCGTGCATGCTGCCCCTGAGGGAGGGAGTTTCCCGGGATGTGGCTGTCAGGCCCACCTTGCTGGACTGGTTGATCCCAGGAGGGGGAGGGGCTGATGGTGTACCTAGCTTGCTTCGCAGAGCTGTTTTGGAGGTTGGGGCTGCGGTTGTTAGAGCTGATGCTGTGCGGGCCTGGTGATGACTGCTGCGACATCCTCTGTGCTGCCTGTGAGGATCATGGCTTCTGTGGCACTTGTCCCCATACCTGCACCTGCGCCGGTGTCTTTGGGCGCTGGAGGGACTCCCCTCTCTGTGCTGGTGTTGATGCGGACTTGAGGAACTTCCATCATGATATTGGCGTAACTGAGAGCTAGAGGAGCTTCTCTTTTTGCGGTGTCAGTGAGGTGGGCTGGATGGCGCAGAGGGTGAGGGTGCTCTGGTGTGGTGATGCAGGCTGTGGCTGGCTCTGTCGACATGGAGTCCACCAATCAGAGTAGGTGGGGAGGAGCAGAGGATCTGACATTGTTGCCCTGAGGGCTCGGCTTGACAGTGCTGTCCAGAAGGAGGCTGCAGAATGGGACCAGACCCGGAAGAGGAGCAGGCAAAGCCAGACAAGATGCTGGGGAGCAGGCGGGCAGCATGGCTGGGGTCCCACATGGCGGTGGGCTCCAGAGCTGGGTTGAGGAGCATGAGAGAAGCCTCAGGAGGATGCTGAGATATGTGGCCAGGGGCGGGGACCTCGGAAAGTGCATCCCTGACCAGAGCTGGAGAGACCTTTTCATGGAGGATCGCCGGAAGCTGTTCTTAGGGGAGACCTACTGAAGGAAGTCTGGGAGTGCATGGCCGTGGCTTCCTGGCCCTTGGAGACATCCGAGCGCAGTGGGTGAAATCTTTGACTTGGTGATCCTTACCTAGGCAGCGCAGCAAAGTTCATGAGTGTCCAAGTTGCTCATCTTCCTGGAGCACTTGGGGCACTTTTTAAACACTGGCTTTGGCATGGTGCAGATATGCCCCTCTTATTCTTTTTTAGATGTTTCTGGGTAGACATCTGTTTTGCTTTTCCTCTTCAGTGGGTTAAAATCAGTCGGAGAGTGGAGAGATCCATCTTGCAGGCAAGGCGGAAAGACTGAAACTGGCTAGCTAGGGGTGGGCTGGGGGGTTGGGCTTTGGCTCATGCTCAGAAGGCAAAGCCTTCTGAGCTATGGAGAGTATTTCCATCCACGGCGCCGTTGGATGATATCACCAAGTGTGGCTGACTCATCCTGATTGTCCTAGCAGAATGCCAAATCACAGTAGGAAAGAGCAAAGTAATAAATTTGAGGAGGAGGAGCAGGGAGAAGATATAGAAAAGAGTCAAACACTTCTAGGCAATGGAGAAATTTTACTTGCCATTAATTTCCTTTCCTAGAGTCCTGATAGACCAGTCCAGACTAGTGGTTATTTTCCTCTGTCAGCAGATGGGAGACAAGAAAAGAAAGCAAAACTATGCCGTGACATCACCACTAGCATAAAACCTAGCACAGATAGAGGAAATGCTCAGTATTTTTGTAACAAGCAATAGAAGGTAGTCAAATCCTCCCAAGAACCCCTAAATGAGGACAACTATATACAATCTCTGCATGGTCTAAAGGGACAAATATACAGAAGGTTGCAGTCCAAGGCACAAGGCTGAACAGGGCGGGTCCTGGACTGGTCTAGCAGGACTCCACGAAAGGAAATTAATGGTAAGTAATATTTATCCTTCCAGATCTTCCTGCTAGACCATTCCAGACTAGTGGGATGTACCAAAGCTACTCCATCCCAGGGCAGGAAGAAAGTGCAGTGGAAGAACACCTGAGCCAAACTGTGTGGCCACTTGGACATGCACATCTAGCCAGTAATGCCACGCAAAGGAGCCAAGGAGGACCATGTTGCTGCCCTGCAATTGTTCGAGGGTGATGCACATCATGACTCCACCTGGGAAGCTGCCTGGGCCCGAGTCAAATGAGCCTTGAGGCCTGGGGAAACAGGCCTAACCTGCATCAGGTGGGCTGAGGCGATAGTTTCCTTGATCCAATGACCTAGGGTCACCGTGGACGCCGCTTGTCCCTTCCGAAGTCTGGCAGAAAGGACAAAGAAGTGATTGGAATGACTAAAGTAATTTGTCACTTTCAAGTACCGCAAGAATGCACGACAGACATCCACAAAACGCAAGCCCTTGTCTGGTGCATTGGTGTGGCAAAAAGGCTGACAAGAACAGCATCCAATTGATGTGAAAGGGAGAGAGCACTTTGGGTAAGGAGGAGGGAATCAGGTGAACAATCACCCCTTTGAACGAGAAAGTCAATAAGGGGTTGCGGAAGGAAAGCACCTGCAATTCCAAAATCAGCTGAGCCCAAGTGATAGCTACCAAGAACACTGTTTTCAGGGACAGATTCTTGATGGTATCCTGCTTGAACAGCTAGATGGGCAGACACATGAGCACTCCGGAGAACGAGTGTCAAGTCCCACGGCAGGACTATGGGATGTTCTGGTGGACGAAGGGTCCGAATCCCATGGAGAAAGCAGTTCACATCCCGGTGCATCGCCAGCACATGGCTCACCACAGGATTGTGAAAACACGAAAGTGCCGCTACCTGCATCCTGATCAAGCTCATTAAACCCTTCTCAAGTCCCTCTTGAAGGAAAACTAGAATTGAGGGGATCAAGACCCCCCATGGGGAAAGGCAACATCGATGACACTAGTTTTCAAAGAGATACCAGACCTAGGCATAAGACAATGAGGTGGCGTGCCGCCTAGTCTTCAACAGGGAAAGCACAGTTACTTACCTGTAACAGGTGATCTCTGGGAACAGCAGGAATACGTCTTCACATATGGGTACGTCGGTACCGATGGAGTCTGCGCAGGAACGCTTCCCAGTGTCCAATCAGAACGCTTTTGGAAGCATCCCACCACGCCTGCGTGCTGCCTTCCCGCCTTCCCAACTGCCTCTCCTCAGTTAAGTTTTAAAGCTGAGACAAAGAGAGAGAGAGAGAGCAAGGAAGGGAAAGATAGAGATAGAGAAATGCAACTCCTAGGGGAGGTGGGTGGGTTGTGAAGACTTATTCCTGCTGTTCCCAGAGATCACCTGTTACAGGTAAGTAACTGTGCTATCTCCAGGAACAAGCAGGAATGAGTCTTCACATATGGGGACTCCCAAGCTGAGATGCCTAGAGGGAGTCCTAGCATGTTGTGAGTCTAGAAAGAGCCATGCTATTCCTCAGGACCTCAGGCATCCTGGGGATAGAGGATAGGAGTTGAATACAGAAAAGGAGCTGTGGAACAGCTGGGCTAGAACAGGGCTTCTAAAAGGGAAGACCCTGTATAGAGGCATTTAGTAGTAAAATATTGTAATATGGGCCTCCCTTGTTAGTATTGCAAAAGTCTACTGAGGTTCATATGGATCTGTTAGAAGAGTCAGTGAAGAACCGCAAGGGGTACCTCACTGAGAAGTAGAGGTAATAAAGTAGAAAAAACAAGTGGAGGTCAGAAACTTTCAGGGTGAGAAATAGCCCCAGGGGAAAAACTGGGGTAGTATAAGAGGTAGAGCTTCAGTAGAAGACGCAGAAGGTACTATTAAAGAAAGCTTAAGCTGTTTTGGTCCAAAAACAGTACAAACATAGGACCAAAAGAAAAATGAGTCTGACCCAACTGGACTGGCAATGGATTCAGTCCATGTAGGAGAGAAAAGGTATGGAGACCCTTGTATCTGATAAGAATGTAAGGTCAGACTTAGGAGCGCTAAGCTTTAGATTAACTGAAGCTCCGCAATGTCTTTCCTAAATGGGGTCAATTAGGAAAGAAAAAGTTACATGGAGAGCTTCAGGAGTACCTAACCGTAAAAGGTTATGGTAAGGAAAAAGTTTGTTAATTACCACAGGAAGTGGTTATAAGTGTAGAACCCTAAGTATGCTGGCACAGCATTGATAGGGGTAGTGCCCATCTGTTAGGATCATATAGGAATGTAAGGATATCTGAACCTAACAGACAGATAGATAAGTATGTGGATATATATCTACCTAAAAAAAAATATCTCACTAGATCTATAAATATATAGGGAGGAGTGGCCTAGTGGTTGGGACAAGGTACTACAGGCCGGAAGGTCGATGGTTCAAATCCCACTAGAGGACAGCAACCTTGGGCCGGAAGGACTGGGGTTTCTAGTCCCACAGGTGCTCCTTGTGGCCTTGGGCAAGCCACTTAACCCTCCATTGCCCATGTTCCCTGTAAGTATTAGTGTATGTGTCTCATATCCCCTCGTGTTAAATGTATCCCCCAACCGCTTTGACCCAGTGAAAAGCGGGATATAAATGCAGCTAAAATAAATAAATAAATAAATAAAATTGTGGTACGGAGGGTGCAGCCCAGCTAGGGAAAACTGAAAAAAAGAAGAATTTCTCTTCTTTACGGGGGATGGGTGCACAAAATCACATACTCCATACTAAAAACCCTGAAAGGAACCTAGGGGGCAGAGCTAAGGGTAAACCAATCCCAGTCCACAGGACAACACTGCATAGGAGTAGGAGGTCCAAGTGGGCGGAGCCAGGAAGGGAGTTGCCCTGCTCAGCAGTTAACAGGGAGAAAACAAACACAAGAGGGAGAGCCAGTTGGAGTTTGGAAGGGGCTTTGAGAAGAAGGTCCAGGAGGAATTCAAGAGCAAGCACAAGCGGCAGTTGCAGTTCCAGACCTAGCCCAGGTTCTAGCCCAGTTCTCAGAAGGCACAGACCGGAAAGTTCTGTGGCCAAACTGAAGAGAAGCTTTGCAGCCAAGGAGAGCAGCAGAAGGAGGAACCACTATAGAGGCAGCCAAGAAAGGTACGCAGGGACCAAGCATTGCCAGCAGGATAGTTCTTGCTCTGACTCAGAGGAGACTGTCATACCCCAGAAGGCTCAGCACAGAAAGAAATATCTCACTAGGGAAGTTAAACAGGAGAGACCCCCAAGAGACCGGCCTGGAGAAGGCAAGGCCAGGCACTGGGAGAGGCTGTTTAATCTGGTGAAGACTCTTAAGGAAAAGAGCCCGGAACACTTTCAAGGAGCACCCAGCTATAGCTCAATAGAGAGCATGGAGGTAGGCCCTGAGGAAAGTGTTGTTAATTCTGATGTCTCTGAAATGGAATGCGAGCTGTGCACTAAGGTATTAGTGTGAGCTAGAAACAGTGGAACATAAAAAGGGGGCTGTGGTAGCCTAAAGACAGTTTCAGAAGCTGGAAGAGAGGGGAAAGCCTGAAGGTAAAGGATTAAGAATCTCTCCTAAGAAGCTGAAACTGCAGGAGCTCAGTGGAGGTTCTAACAGCTGAAACTGTTTGTGTGTGGCAACAGCAGGGTTGAAGCTGATACCTCACTCACTATGTGAAGAATTTTAAAATGCCTTTTTCTTCTGATGCTAAGGTTAAGCAGTTGCAGTAAGGAACAGGAACTGGTATGAGTTTGTTCAAGGTTACACTGTTTTGGACATTTTGATTTCTGGGAGAAATTATCCTGTATTTTCTTTTTGTCTGGAGAAACAAAAGTTATGCTTGAAGAATTTTATGTTCACCACTTACCAGCATGGAAACCGAATAAAATTTCCTGTGCGCTTTATTAACCACTTGGCTCTTCTTTTCGTACACAACTACAAATATCCTAGAAGGGATATCAGATGGCCAGCCGTCCCTACTAGGCAACCGCCTGGTAGGGGCGCGAGCGTCACAATATATACATATACACACCTTAATATATATACATATAGGGTATATATGCATATATATATAGAGAGAGATATGTAAGGGGAGAAGACACACAGATAAATATATATATATGAATATGTAGGCATTGTGATGGTGAAGACAGCCAAGTCCCTATGGAAGTGGAAAAAGTACAGGCAATTTCCCCTAGGCAGAGGGAAAAGGAAAAAAATGCTCAGTTTAAAAGTGCAGCTAAGGTTGAAAAAAAGAACCTATCAAAAGTTGTTGACCAAAAGCCACGCCCCAGCTCCATAGCAACTGAGGGTGGTGATGCAGCACAGCTGGGGGCGGGGTGGAAAGATACCGACCAGTCACATGTTTATAAGCCCCAGAGAACAGAGAGAGAGAGACTCACGAGACTGACAGGATCAAGAAGATTCTCAAGCTTCCCGGGAGAGGAAGGGAGATTGGCAAGGATCCAAAGAGAGGCAAGGAGATTGCCAGGACGGGAGAGGAAGAGAGCTGACTCTGTTTCAGAGGAAGAGTCTGAAAGGGAGCCTTACTCAGGACACGAGGTTCATGTTCCTAGGAGGAAGAGAGACGAGAAGGCTGCTTTAACCCAGAGACAGCATGGCCAGGGAAAGAGCAAGGAACCCCTGCTAAAACTCCCAAAAGGTAATGCTGATAAATCTATTAGCCAGAGGTCTCAGGAAGAGTTCCCAGACAGCCAGCTCCCAGTGTTTAACCAGAAGCAAGGTTACAGGAAACCTCTCAGCAAGGAAGGGTTAAATGTTTTAAAACTGGTTCAGCATATGCTGAGAGACCAGGAGGTAATTAACAGGGAGAATAATTCTGTGTACCAAGGGAAAGCACAGCTGCTTGTTGACGACGTCACAGAACACTCTTGCTCAGACTGCGAATCTATGGATATCGGGGAAAACATTCTTTTAAGTGAGCTGGAGGAGCCAATGGAATGTGAGTTATCCCAGATAGTAAAATAATAGTGTGAGAATATATGTGTTGAAGAAAAACTCCATTTCTTTGCTATGCCTAATGTGTTACAGAGCTCATAAAGTTTTAATTAGTATGCTTGCTGCCATGAATGAGACTTGCTCAGGAGTGCTGCTAGAAGTCTCAGAATCACTGATTAAAACCAGTAAAAGCTCTGAAACAAAGGAGAAAAGATTAACTGCTGGAATTGTTTGCATTGAAGAATTCAATGAACATTTTTTTGTTTGAAGCATTGTGAAGAGAAGCTTTATAAGTGAATGGAAAGTTTTGTTTGCTGAAGTAAGCAATTAGTTTTTTTTCTTACCTGAGTTTCCTGTGAATAAGTGTACCCGTGTTATACCAAGCTTCATTGTGAAGTTCCCGCTACTAAGGGAGGCTAATAAAAATATTCCTGCGTTTGCTTTCAAACCTCGGCTCAGCTTTTGCTTTACAACTACACATGCTCTGAACACTACAACTTCCAGAAGCCTTTGCTTTGGAAGTTACTTGAAAGTAACAATCGTTCCCCCTTCACCTCGTCAGGCAGCCGCCTAGGCGGGGGAAGGGCGCGACAGCATATAGACACATGTCTCCAGGTATGTGGATGGAGAGATGTCTACAGATGTCTAGGGATATGGGGAGAGAGGAACATTCATCTGATAGCAAGAAGGTTGATACCTGCTTGAATAGATGCATAGAGAATCCTCCTTCCCTGGTTATGACTGGCAGTCAGAGGAATGGTCTCCCTGACAAGAAGGAGTCTAGATTCTTTTCAGAATTTGAGCTCTTGAATAACCAGGATAGCCTACGTGAAAAATGCAGAGGATAATTTCAGTCTGCAGGCAGGAAGTCCAGATCTCTCCAGAACTGCAGTATGGAGAATGGATAGAGGATGGCACTGGAGGAAGATACCATAGTGACACGCCTATGAGGGCAAGATGGGCATCAGGCGTCCTTTAGCTGCCACTGAAAGAAAATTATCTCTGACGAGAAGACCAAAGGAGATATGGGCCAAGCCAGGGAATTGGCCATTCTTTAGGTTTTCACGTGATGAAAGGCCTGTGTCTTATGTCTCAAAAGAGATTTTAGATGAGATGGTAAGGGTAGGGGATACCTGCCAGACATGAAACATGACTGGGGGAACCCCTCCTAACCATCTGGGGTTATCTGTTAGGCAAGATACTAATGCTCTCTAGCAAGGGCCCATAGTGCCAAGCTACTCTGTAGAGTTGCAGAGAGCATGCTGCAGGTTGGTTAGAAGAACACACTGGCTGTGTAAAGCCAGTGGGTAACTTAAACTATTCTGCCAAGGACAAGGGGGCGAAGAATAGAAGTTAACCAACTAGACTGTGATAATAGGGTTTCCCAAACAAGGTTGATAACCTGGTTGGGGCTTAGCACTGAGGCTAGAAGGATTGCTAGTGGAGGGGAAACCCTGGTTGTGTGGTGAACAGAACCAGTGGCTTAACCACTAGGCATTGCTGTATCTGTAGCAACTACCAGGGCAGCGGAGAATTTCTTTTTCCCTCCCCTTTTTTAGATTGGGAAAAAGAAAAAACAGACATAGTAGGACCTCCTATTGTCTGATGAGCTGCCCTAAGGTAATAAAGGGGGAGACAACTCTGGATGGGAGAATCCCCCTGTGGAACAGGTAGAGGACCATAGGGGCTTACCAGTATAATAGAGCCACTCTTACAAACCGAATGTTGTGGTAAGAGGGAGGTAAGACAGAGTTGAAGGAGACTGACTATGCAGGAAGTCTCTGACAGGTGAGATGATACATGCCAGTACAGGGAAACAACTGTCTATTGATAGTTGTCACTTCTCTTGTCCCCAAAGAGGAAGAGAAAAACCTGTTAGGTATGGGCATGATCATCATAAAGAGTCTTAGCGTTAAAGAAAAGATGTCTCATGAAGAGATATCTAGGAAGGTTAGGATAAAATTAGTGCAGATACTTCAAGTGAAAAGAAGTAGACTGCCACTCTAACCACCAACCACGAGGGGCAAAGATGATCTATTTGAAACCCTGCGACTGCTGGGTTTGTTGACCCTGTTGAGGTTGTGGACATTCTTCAGACCAGGGTGATGTTTCCCCTGTTTGGGAACATCTGTATGATGGGCAGAAGATGGATAAAACTTTCTCCCCCTAGGGGAAGAAAGTTTGGCAGGACATTTCCTACCAACTGGGAAAGAAGAAGGCGTAGAACAACCTCTGGAAACAGGAAAGTCAGTGGTTAACTGAGCAACCTGGAGTAAAGACTCCTTGTTAAAGAGATTTTCTCCAGTGCAAGGAGTATTTCCCAGTCTTTCTTGTGCCCATTTGTCCAAGTCTGAAGCCTGGAGCCAGGCTTTACGTCGTGCCCCTATAGCTATAGCAGAAGTCCTGCTAACAGACTCAAAGGAGTCTAGGGAAGCACGAGTAAGGAACCTAGAGATATTTTGAGCATGACTAACCAGTAAGGAATAGTCTGCAGTTTTGGGCTCTTGAAGAAAAGGAGTCAAAAAAAGTAATTTCTTTGTGACCTCCTCAAGAGATAAACCCATATAGAAAATATATGAGAGAATTCTTGCTGAAAGCATGGATGCCTGGAAGGTTTGGCGTCCAAAGGCATCTAAAGTCTTAGACTCACAACCTGGCGGATAAGAAGAGTGCTTTTTAGTACTCTTCACCCGCCTCATTGCTGATTCTACAACAATGGAATGATGAGGAAGTTGAGTCTTTTGAAACCCTGGAGAGGGGGGCACCTGATATAGAAGATCAGTTGCTCTAGAAGGTGGGGCTACCTTTAAAGGAGCTTCCCACATTCGTAGAAGGAGATCCTGCAAGGAATGATGCAAAGGAAGCATGATGTTCTCCTTTGCTCTCCCAGGAATATACAGGGATCCTGTATTCCCTTGTGTAGGATCTTGTCCAGGAATAGAAATGGCAAGTGATTTTGCCATATCCAGGAGAAAAGCCTGAAAAGAAGACTCCCCAGAGGTAAATTCTTTTGGATAGGCTAGATCTGTTGAAGAACTAGCGTTGGCACCGAGGGATCTATCCAACTTTATAGGAATAGAAGATCATGAATGGTGAAGTATGGGATCCATAGAGGATGGTCGCCGGTACCGCAGGAGGTCGGGACCAGCGCCAGTCGGTAGCACATTGTCCATGCTAGGGATCGATTCCAAACTCGGTATCGAGGGAAGCGAGCCAGAGGAGAGAAGCATGGAAGGCACCGACAGCAATGGTAATGTGGATAACGGTACCGAGTTCGGTACCGTATCCGATACCGGTGGATGAAGGCCAGCCAGTGGCAACTCTAACGGTATCGAAGAAACCGAGAGTTGCGGATCCGAATTATTGGAACCGAGCCTTCGGTACCGTCTGGTGTTGGTACCAAGGCGAGTCGGTACCCAGTCCTCCAGACTAGAGATCGATTCCAGACTCGGCATCAAAGGAAGCGAGTCTATCGATGCACGTCTGGAGGGTACCAACGTCGGTAGTAGTATCGGTACCAGTACCGATACTGGAAGGTCGGTCTGAAGCGTATCCAACGGCCCCGTAGGTACCGAGGACGCCAGACGACGATACTTGGTGAGGAGTGTTTCATCCAACACCATTGCCGATGCCGGGGTATCGGTACCGCTCGAAGCGGATGCCACCACCGGGCATGGCTCAGGTATGTTCTGTGAGGGGTGAACCTCAGGAACAACCTGAAACCCCACACAGGCTTTGGAGGCCGAAGACTCCCACCGGGGTTTTGAAGCCAGTGGTTTCTCGAGAGCAAGGCCGTAGGCATCTCTATGCTGTGCATGAGAACTGCCGCTCGAGGACTGGCTAGTCTTAACAGACTGTTTTTGGGTTACCTGATCCTGTGTAGAAGAAGATATGGTCGGTGCCCTGAAGTTGAATGGGGACCGCGTGTCGAGGGGAACTCGATGTTGAAAACCTCTTCCCACAATACTATTGCCGGAGGGCTCTGGGGGAAAATGGTCAGGACCCAAGCAGGTTAGACACCAATTGTGAGTGTTGTGATGTAGCAGGCTCTTATGAAGCAAGAGAAACTAATAGTGATCCGGTGGAGAGAGCCGGTACTGCAGGGGAATGCAGGATTTTCCCTGTTGAGAGGAAAAAAGAATGCAGAGCTAATCAGGAACCACTCCTCACTTCAAGGCAGGTGAGAAGCCAAGTCCCTGATTGGGCACGCCCAAGCAGGAGGCGGGCAGTGCAGCACTCAGCCAGCTTGTTAAAAACCCAGAAACAGTTAGACAAGCCAAGCAAGCAAGGAGATTGGGAAGAAGGACACAAGCACCTGGACGAGGACAGGTCAGATGACCAGGAACAGGAACTGAGAGAGAGAGAACCACTAAGCAGCTGTGATCCAAGAAGGAGCAGACAGGAGCTGGGAGACTCAGGGGCAGAGAAAGATTTCTGGAAGCAGAAATATTCTAAGGCACTGAGAGACCCAAGGCTGCAGCTCAGGAGTTTAAAGGACCCAGAAGAACCTTGGAATAGGAGGCAAAGGGATAAGGATTTACCCTGGAAGAAGCCCAAGCACAAGGTATCTGGTGGGTGTGGCACGGCTAGCAAACTTAACAGTGGAAAACCAGAAAGAGTGAATTTTAATTGTGAAAGACAGGATAAAGGCAGAAAGTTTGATACTAACTGGTTAAGCCAAGAAAAGCCTGACTGTTTTCCTTTTAACACTCTGAGAGATTCTCTAAACACACCTGAAGTGTTTTTCCCTGCACTGCCATGTGGAGATAGGTGGGGGAAGGGAAATGCTTGCACGCTGAAATGTTGTCCAAGTAAAAGCACTGATAATTGCCTAGAGATAAGAAATATAAACAAGCATTTACCTGAAGGAGGATTTGCTCAGCCTAGCTCAGAAAATACACAGGCTGAATTACTTCTCACTGAATTCAGAGAGTTTCTTAAAAGCAGAGCAGTTTCTACTCAGAACGTAGCAAAGCCATTGATCAGCTGGCAAGAAGAAATGCCTTTAATTTCTTTGCCATCTACGGAACAGGAAGTCCCGATAGATTGCTCTACTTGTATGCAATGTTCCCTCTAATTTTCTGTAGGCTGTGTGCGCATAAAATATCAGCTGTGCAGCTTTTGAAGGAAGGTTAAATTTTTGTGCGCCACATAACGACACTCGGAGTTATATACTTTAAAATTTGACTACACGTCAGAATACAGTATGTACACCACATTGATTTTAATCAAATTAAATGAAAATGGACAATTACTAAATGAAGCGGAAAATTTCTAGTAATTACAATCACAACTTTTAAATTTGAAGATGTCTGTGTTGTTTTCTATCAGAATCAGAACCATAATTTTTGTGCGCTCTGTTGTAATGTATGTGCGCTCCCTCGGCGAGGTGTGTGCGCGCGCACACGCGCACAGCTTAGAGGGAACAGTGCTTGTATGATTCCAAAGGACATTTAAGTGATTTGCTTGCCAGTGTTGTTTGTAAGAAAATAGCAAAGTTACCTCACTGTTTGCTGTGATAAAAGAGCTTCTGTGAAGAGAATAAGTGGAAGCATATTCTGGGCATTCAGGAGCAGTGCTGATATCAGAGTTTCTGTTACCTTAATGAAAAGGAGATCACATGACAGGTGAATGTGATCAGTAATGGACATTCAGTCCAGCAGTGAAAAAAGCCTTGTTTAAGTTCAGTTTCTCAATCTTGTTTTGTACCACATTATTTCATTGACGTCTGCTGCATTTGAACTGCGAAAGCGGGAAATAAACCTCATAAAAAAGAAATATTCTTTGCCTTATCACTTGAGCACCAACACAACTACAACATTAACCCTCAAGGGCATTCAAGGCCAGCCCCTCCCTTAACCCTCAAGGTCCAGGGAGTGGGTGGGTGGCAGTGTCTAAAAATAAGTTTGTACCGCCACAGTTTATACATTTCTTGGGGATAGTGGCTGGCGGTTCCATGAAGGAAAAAGGAGAGGCCTAACAGGCCTGAGAAACCGTGAGACACTAAGGAGGAAAAATATTCCTTAAAAAGGAACAATTTTACAAGAAAAGAAAAAAGAAACACCGGCGGTACCGGTGGCGTCGGGGAAGGCAGTCGCGACCACAAGAAAACTAAAAAATAAAAGAAGAATTTTCTGCGGTGACAGGAGGACGTCCTGCCGGCTCCGCGGAAAAACGAAAACTGAGGAGAGGCAGTTGGGAAGGCGGGAAGGCAGCACGCAGGCGTGTTGGGATGCTTCCAAAAGCGTTCTGATTGGATGCTGGGAAGCGTTCCTGCACAGACTCCGTCGGTACCGACGTACCCATATGTGAAAACTCATTCCTGCTTGTTCCTGGAGATTAGCCTTTACACCTTAGGTGACCCTGTTGTAGTAAGCTCCTCCTGTCCCCGAGGCACAGGGGCTGGGAGGCAAGGAGACAGATGATGTCTGTATACCACAGCCATTGAGGCCAGTCTGGGGCCACCAGGATCACCACTCAGGTGACCCTTGATCCTTCAAAGGACTCTGGGTGTCATGGCTTATGGGGCAGGACACACAGAGCAGGTGATCCAGGGGCCTGGGCTGGACCCGTACGTCCACCCTCTTGGACCTAGGTTCTGAACAATGGCCCATGAAGGAGAGGGACATTGGCATTGGCTGCCATCACCATCCAGTCTGTCCCAGGAGGCCCCTCTAATCCACTATCCGGTTGAATGCCCATGGGGAAAGTTCCAAATCCCTGAGATTGAGGGGGTGACAGCTGAGAAAATCCATTTCCCGATTGTCCTCACTCACAATGTGCTGGGTTGTACTACTACTACTACTACTACTTCTTAAGCATTTGGAGGTACAGTTCTGCACAGGGGAACAGTAGAGACATTTCCCATCCTAATCCCAGGCATTTTGTTTTGCCTTGGCTATTGACATAACCCACCATGGTTGCGTTGCCCTGAGAGGACTCACACAGTGCTCCAGTGGAGCAACTCACTTAAGTGCAGCAATGCCAAATGGATGGTCCTGGCCTCTAGGTGATGGATGGCCCATTTCGCTTGCACAGGAGACCACTGACCCTGTGCAATCTGGCCAAGTGAACTGGAGAGACTGACATTGGTGGTGAGAAGCACCCAGGCTGGAATTTCGAGGGGCATCCCCCTCTACATGTTGTTGGGAGAGACCCACCAGAGTAGGCTGTGTTGATATGAGCGAGGAAGCAGGAAATGGACTCGATAGTCCTGCGAGCACAGAAAGCAGAGAGTCAGCAAGGCCCGCTGTAGAGGATGCATGTGTGCTTGTACCTAGGGCACCAGCTCTAGGGTTGCAGTCATAGCTCCCAAAAGGTGTAGATTGTGGGAATGGAGTTCTGAAAAACGTCCTGAGGTTCATCATGGAACTTGGTACAGCACTCCCTGTAAGGAAGAGACTTTGCCTACATGGGTGTCGAAATGAGCCTCAAGAAAGTTCAGGTTCTGAGATGGCATCAGGCAGCTCTCGCTGCTGTTTATGACCCAGCTGAGCCGCTCGACGAATTGGATCACTCAATGCAGCACCTAAATGGCTTCCAGCCAAGACTTGGCCTAGATATGCTAATCATCCAGGTAGGGGTGCCTGAGTCTTGTCACAGCTACCACCATCACCTTGGAGAATTTCCAAGGAGTGGTGGCCAGGCTGAAGGGCATTGCACAAAACTGATAGTGAGAGACCAAAATCGCAAACTGAAGAAAGTGCTGCTGGTCCTCCTGGATGGGAATGTGAACACAGACCTCTGTCAAATTCAAGGAGGAGAGGACTCATCCTTCTGGATTGCCTGGATAACAGCCCACAGCATTTCCAAGCAGAACCATGGAACTCTCAAACTGCAGTTGACCCTTTTGAGCGCACTCTAAAACATATCTTTATCTTATAATGTTGAGCACCCAGTGATCATTCGTCAGAAGGGCCCATTCAAGATAAAATTGTCACAGACAGCCTCCTACTTGTGGGAGGTAGGAATGGGCCCTGAAACAGTCATCAAGAGAGGTGAGAGGGCTTTCCACCATGGAAGTCTGCGAATAGGCCTGGCATCCTCCTTGAAAGGACTGGGACTTGGATTCGGTTCCAGAAGAGGAGGTCTGCTTATTCTGTTGATACAGATGAGAATCACGGAACCTCAGCAGCGAAGATGACGCCCCTGATGACAAAGAAGAGTGCTTAGAGGAACCCTTGGGTTTATCCTCTGGCAGTCCTTGAGGCTTAACCTCTCTGAGGTCTCTGACTAACTTTCCCTAGTGCTCACCAAACATGAGCCTGTCCCTAAAGAGCAAGTTGGCTAAATGCCCCTTAGATGTAACATCCATTGAACAACTGCTGAGCCATAGCCCTAGGCGAGCCACTGTTGCCGCTGTAACTCCCTGTGCATAGACATATGAGATCATAAAAGGTATCCACCAAGAAGGTTGCCAGATATTTGAGATGGACCGAATACTCATCCCTCAGAAAGAAGCAGAACACAATAGAGGAGGACATGTGCACAGAGACCGCCCCACGTTGTCACCTGAAGGGCAAGGGAGGATGACGAGAAGGCTATCTGAAGGAGTCCTTCCACCTTCAGGCCCTACAGGAATGGTGGTATGCTTGGTGACTACAGCGATTAAGACGTCGATCCCAGAAAACTACAACCGCTTTCCAAAGCTGTTGGTGGCCAGGCATAAACGTGATCCACTCACTGGGCCTTCTTGAGAGGCACATCAGGAGAAGCTCCGGCAGGAAAGGAAAGACTCTGGAAGGCCCCCAGATACCAGAATCAGAAGTGGAGGGTGTTGAGGCCAATCCAGAGAGATCTGTAATGTGCAGTTCAGTAGCAATCTGGACAATCAAAGGGGGGATGATCTCTTCTTAGTGACAGAGATAAAACACGCGAGAATTGCTATGGTCCTCCCTCTGAAAAGAGTTCCCCCTCCTCTGCATTGGAGACAGCTGAACCAGTCATCGTGGAAAACATCCTCAGGGTACTTATCGTGAAAGATTCTGCCTTGCTCCAATAAGGGACTTTGGAGGGTACCACGGACTGTCCTGGAAAGAGTCCCTCCCTCTTGATCATTTGTGGGAACCACCTACAAAGACTATCGGAGGAGCGGATGAAGATGGGCCCTGCTGAGACCCCCCTTCCATAGCCCCAAGCATGTTGGAAGATGAGCAAAAAATCTGCTGCTGTGGCTGAAACACTTGTGACTGCTGTGGCTGGGAGCACTGTGACTATGGAAACGGAGGGAGAGCAGACTTCCTGTTGGTCACAGGAGCCGGTCGCATGGTGAAATTCAGCATCGTGGGAACAACAATTCCACATGGAGAAGAGCACTGATAATCCCTGATGTGGAAGGAGGCAACAAAGCCTCAACTGCATCGGGAGCCGGAACAGTTAACAAGGACACTGAACTGGCAGAGGTCTCCCCTGTGCAAGTAGCGCAGAGACAATCAACAAGGGAACCGTTGTCACTTACTGCAGCCAAAGTATCAGGGCAATGATGTAGGCACTGATCCTAATGCACCACTGAGTTACACTGGCTCTCATAGCCAGGAGCTCACCCAGGAGGAAACAAGAGGACCACCAGAGGGTTATCTCACATACTCCCTGTGTCTCGGCTGGCCCAGCTGCACTGAAACCAGTCTCAAACTGACCAGAAGCTGTAGGCCTTAAGGAAGGAAAAAGGGTGCATGGCCTACACAAGCTGGAGACATCAGGCAGGAAAGGCAGGATTCACAGCAAAACACTCACGGTTAGTTGCAGCGATTCCTTTTTGCCTCTGGTGCGCAGCTTGCACAGGCTGGGGATACCAGGTGGGAAAGGCGGGATTGCAGTAAATTCTCACAATTAGGTGCCACCGGCAAAGTTCAGGCGATGATCCTCTGCAGTTGCCCGCTGGAAAAGGTGGCAATCCACTGCATCCTCAGTGCTGTAGTCCCCAGGGAGCGCAGGTGGTAGTGGGGGGGGGGGGGGGGGAGGGCACAGGGAGGAAACTCAGATCAGCTAATGTGCTAAGAAGCTACATGGAACTGTGCAGAAGACTTTCAGACCTTTTATATATATATATTTCCCTTCGGTCAGTGTTGCATGTATCGAGAGCGAAGTTGCCTAAAGTATTTAAAAATAATATATTATGGCAGGGAGTTCGATGGAGTTGGCAGAAGCTTTGTGAAAAATTGGGTATTCCAAGTGAAATTTCAGGTTATTTGCCACTGCAGGGTAATATGGACTTTCAACAAAGTATAAAGTCAATTTTATTTAAAGGTTGGGAGAAAAAAGGTCTTCAATTGTTGTATCAAGTAATTAACGAAGAAGGTGTACTTAAATCATTTATTGATTTAAAAAGATGTTATGGATTGTCTCAGGGGCATTTTTATGCATATTTACATTTAAAATATTATTTGATTTCCATAGCAGATAGGAGAACTTGTTTGAGATCAGAAAATTTTAAGAAATTAGAAGAGTGGTTTGCGTTTAAGGACAAAGAGAGGATAACTGTAGTAGAATATAATAAGGCTTTATTTAATTTAGTTCATGTTAAGAATTTTGATCATTTGAGTTTGAAATGGGGAAAAGAATTAGAAATTAATCTTGAAAGGTTTGCCTGGGAAAAGGCTATTGGACGTATCCCTAGACAAATAGTGGGGGCAAAATTACGTGAAATGCAATTTAAAATAATAGAACGCGCTTACATATCACCATATAGAGCATGGAGGGGGGGGGGGGGGGCTTTGCACAATGTAGTGAATGCCCAAGGTGTAGAATGGAAAAGGCACATTTGGGGCATATGTTCTGGACTTGTATATGTGTGAAGAAATTTTGGAATAAAATTCAAAAAATTTTAAGTGGTATATTGAGGCAAGCTTTAATTTTGACTCCAGGGTTTGCTATACTTGATGTTCCTGATTCTATGGGACTTTCCTTATCAGGGAATAGACTCTTGGTGAGAAAATGTTGTCTGCTTGCTAAACACTGTATACTTCGGAATTGGAGAGATCCTAAAGGACCAGTATATTGGGAGTGGAGAAACGTATTGCACCAATTGATATTATGGGAAGGAGTATCTACTAGGAAACATGTGCGTAAAAGAGCTTATTTTTTAAAAGTTTGGTCTCCTTATCTTGATGGGGTTTCAGCAAGGTCAAGGAATGATATTTTAACAACATAAATTGGCTAAGTTAGGATAAAATAAGGGGAGGGGTGAGAAATGAAAATAGGTTAGTGGGGAGGATGTGGATTGAAAGGGGAAAGTGCAAAAGGGTGAAGGTGAAGGAAGGAGAAGGGGAAAATTAAAATGTATTAATTATTTTATTTATTTATTTAACAGTATTTCTAAACCGCCTTATCTTAATAATCAAGGTGGTATCACAGCAAACAATCGGGTAAAGTGAGTGTGTTATACATGCAGTGAGGGTGAAATTGAGTGTGTGTTGTATTGTGTGCTAGATTGGCATGAGCTATGTACAGAGTGGGCTATATACAGTGGTGCAAAAAACATATTCCATACATACATTGTTTAGGCGGTATCATGTGCTGTTATACATTCTCTGAGGTTATGTGATGTGTCCATAGTGTTCTATGAACAGCATGGTTTTTAGCTGTTTTCTAAAGTCTTTGAGGTCTGTAGTAGCCCTCAAATCGTCCGGGAGTTTGTTCCATATTGTTGGAGCAGCCATGGAGAGTGCTCTGTCCGTTGTGTCCTTGCGTGTGTGTTTGTATTCACTGGGGGTGCTGACTCGGTTGTGTGTTTGTTTTCTTCTGGGACGTGTGCTGGTGTCTGGTTGTATGAGGGAGTGCAGGCTGTTGGCTGATGTGTGCTGTTTTATCTTAAATAGGTTTATGATAGTTTTGTATCTGATGCGAGCACCGATTGGAAGCCAGTGTAAATCCTTTAAGGTAGGTGTGATGTGCTCCTGTCTTGCAGTTCCTGATATGATTCGTGCTGCAGTGTTTTGTGCCAGTTGGAGTGGTTTGAGGGCTTGTTTCGGTAGTCCAAGGTATATCGGATTGCAAAAGTCCAGCAGTGGGGTTATCAGTGCTTGACAGACGGTACGGAAGTGTTCCGGGGCGAGTAGCGGTTTCAGTCTCCTGATGATTCGCATCTTGTAGTAGGCTTTTTGGATTGTTTTGTCTATGTGTGGCTTGAGATTGAGTTTATTGTCCAGAGTAACTCCGAGGTATCTCACTTCTGATCTTATTGGTATAGTAGTGCTTTGTATCTTTATATTTGGTGGGTGTATGAAGTTTTGGTTCCGAGTGATGATTAAAGCTTTGGTCTTGTTGTAGTTTATTGCGAGGTTGTTGTTTTGACACCAACTTGCCATTTGGGTAAGGCAGTCTGTTATCTTAGAGAAGTCCGGGTTGTCGATTGATATCGGGGTGTATATCATGATGTCGACTGCATATATTGTGTATTGGATGTTGTTCTCTTTCATGATGTTGCATATTGGTTGTATGTAGATGTTAAATAGGAGTGCTGAGAGTGCGGATCCTTGAGGCACTCCTTGTCGGACGTTTATGGGTCGGGAGGTGTTGTGTCCCAACTTGACCTGTAGCTGTCTTTCTGTTAGGTACGAGTGGAACCATTTCAATGTGATACCGTGTATACCAGTGTTCTTTAGTCTTTCCAGGAGCGTGTTGTGGTCCACTGTGTCGAAGGCTGAGGCGATGTCGATGAAGATCATTATGATTCCATTCCTGGTGTTGTCAATTATTCTTAGGATGCTGTCGAAGAGGTAGATCAGTAGTCTTTCAACTCCATGGTTGGGACGAAATCCGTGTTGGTTGTCATCGAGTGTTTCGTGTTTGTCGATGTGTTCCTGAAGTTGAAGTTGAACCGTTTTTTCGATGATTTTTGCGAGGAAGGGTATGCTGGAGATTGGTCGGTATGCTGCTGGATCTTTTTTGTCGAGAGTTGTTTTCTTTGTGATTGGTCTTACTGAGGCAAGCTTTAGTTGCTTTGGCATGAGTCCTTGAGAGAGTGAGTTGTGTACCATTTTATGTATGGTGGGGATGAAGCTGGATTTGGTGGCTTTGACCCATGACACTGGGCACGGGTCTGTAGGAGCAGTGCTTGTATTGATTGTAGAGATGATGTGGGATATCTGTTCTGTTGAGGGTGAGTAGAATGTGCCCCAGGTTTTGGAGTGTACGTCCGTCCTGGTGGTTTCACTAGGTGTTGTTCGCTCTGTGGAGTGAAATTTGTCTTTGATGTGGTCGGCGAATTCCTGTGGATCAACTTGTACTTCCCCTTCTGTTGTTTGCTCTTTTGTGAGGATCTTTACTATTTCGAAGAGCTCTCTGGGTTTGTTGATGGAAGTGTTTATCATGTTTGTGTGAAATTCCCTCTTTGATTGGTTGATGTGTTCATTGTATTGTTTTTGCTTTGTTAGGTAAAGATGCTGGTCGGCAGTTGCTTTGTTTTTTCTCCATCTCCGTTCAATCTTCCTGAGCTCTCTCTTTTCCTGTCGTATTTTTGCTGAGTACCAAGGTTTGTTTTGTCTCTTGTTGTGGTGTTGTTTCTCGGTCCTGTGACCAGATGGTTTGGCGGCGTTAGCTAAAATGCTATTCCAGCTTGCAACTTGTTCCTCCAGGTCGTCTGTAGTAATGTTCAGGTGATGTATTGTGTCCTGTATGAATTCGTCCCTGTCGAAATGCTTGAATCGTCTTTGTGTGTGTGAGATGTCAGCTCTTTCATTTGTCTGGTCCTCTTGAGATCGCAGCTTTGTCTCGATTAGGTAATGGTCAGACCATGGCACTGGGGTAATGGTGGGTGGAGAAATTAGGTCTCTTGATGTTAGGTAATTGGATGCGAAGATGAGGTCTGGGGATGATCCATGTCTGTGCGTTGGTGCATTGATTATCTGTGTGAATTGAAGTGAGGTCATCGCTTGAAGGAAGGCCTCTGCGTCTTTGGCATTGGTGGACTTGAGGTTGAAGTCTCCAATCAGTAGCGCTGGTTTGTTGTTTGTTGTTATGGCACAGGCTTCTTCGAGTGAGAGGGCTAGTTCGTCGGGTGGAGCTCTGGGTGCTCTGTAGGTTAGACAGATTGCAATGTTCTTGTTCTTGATGCTAATTGAGTTACATTGCTGTGTATCGGTGAAGTTCTGTGTCTTGAACTTTAGTTTTGTTTTCGCTATTATCAGGACTCCTCCTCCACGCTTGTGGGTGCGTGGGCAGTTGTACGCTGAGTAGTTGTCCGGTACTAGTTGGTTGAGTAGTACGTTGTCGGTAGGGTTGAGCCATGTCTCTGTGATGCATATTATGTCGGGCTGTCGCTCTTCTATGTGGTCTACAATAGTGTGTATCTTGTTGCAGACAGATCTGGCGTTTATGAGCTCAATCGTTGTTGTCTTTGTTGATGAGGTTGCTGTTACATGTGCTTCCTTTGTGCAGGTGTGGGAGTTTGATTTGTGTCTGTTTGGTCGCTTTGCCTGGTAAGTTCCGAGTGTCTCTTTGTGTGTGTGCTGTGGTTCTAAATATGGCAAAGCAGTTGGTGGGTGCCATGTTGTGTTTGCTTGTGGGTAGTGGAGGTGTGTGGTGGGTGGGAGGAGTTGTGTGACGAGTAGGTAGAGTGGTAGGAAGTATGTGGCGTGCATGTTGGTTTTTTGTGATGTTTCGTTGGGGTGATGCCTGTTTTCTTGAGTCTTCGTCTGTTGTCTGTTTGGAGAGAGCTGAACTTGGTGCGTGAGCTTGTCCCGTGGGGGGGGGGCCTGTCCCGTGGAGGGAGAGCCGGATCTGTGTTGGGCGCCTTGTTGCGGGAGCCTGTCCCGTGGAGGGAGCCTGTTCCGTGGAGTGAGAGCCGGATCTGTGTTGGGCGCCTTGGTGCGGGAGCCTGTCCCGTGGAGGGAGCCTGTCCCATGGAGGGAAAGCTGGATCTGTGTAGGGTGCCTTGGTGCGGGAGCCTGTCCCGTGGAGGGAGCCTGTCCCGTGGAGGGAAAGCTGGATCTGTGTAGGGTGCCTTGGTGCGGGAGCCTGTCCCGTGGAGGGAAAGCTGGATCTGTGTAGGGTGCCTTGTTGCGGGAGCCTGTCCCGTGGAGGGAGCCTGTCCCGTGGAGGGAAAGCTGGATCTGTGTAGGGTGCCTTGGTGCGGGAGCCTGTCCCGTGGAGGGAGCCTGTCCCGTGGAGGGAAAGCTGGATCTGTGTAGGGTGCCTTGGTGCGGGAGCCTGTCCCGTGGAGGGAGCCTGTCCCGTGGAGGGAGAGCCGGATCTGTGTTGGGCGCCTTGTTGCGGGAGCCTGTCCCGTGGAGGGAGCCTGTCCCGTGGAGGGAAAGCTGGATCTGTGTAGGGTGCCTTGGTGTGGGAGCCTGTCCCATGGAGGGAGCCTTTCCCGTGGAGGGAGAGCCGGATCTGTGTTGGGCGTCTTGGTGCGGGAGCCTGTCCCGTGGAGGGAGCCTGTCCCGTGGAGGGAGAGCCGGATCTGTGTAGGGTGCCTTGGGGCGGGAGCCTGTCCCGTGGAGGGAGCCTGTCCTGTGGAGGGAGAGCAGGATCTATTAGGGTGTGGGTAGTGGAAGTGAGAGTTTGGTGGTGGGGAATGTGTGATGTTCTGTGGGAATTCTACTTGTGGTTCTGACGTCCTTCGCCTCGGTCTGCTCCTTGTTGGGTTCTGCGGTGATGTTGTCGACGCTGCTGTTTCTTTGTTGTTTCCTTCTGCTCGCCTTCGTGCCGCGCCTAAGGGCCACGCCAAAGGGCCCTCTGGTGAGGCCCTCAGGCGCGGGCCCGCCAGGCGCGGGCGCGCCCTGTAGGGGCGCCGCTTTTATCTTCCTCGGCTGGCGGCTCCCACTGCCCCGATTGGGCAGGATCTGGAACAGGCTCCCACTGCCGCGATTGGGCAGGAGCAGAGGAGGGGAGGTGGTAATGTCCCGGCAGCGGCGCTCCTAGTGCAGGGGCGCCGCTTTTATCTTCCTCGGCTGGCGGCTCCCACTGCCCCGATTGGGTAGGAGCTGGAACGGGCTCCCACTGCCGCGATTGGGCAGGAGCAGAGGAGGGGAGGTGGTAATGTCCCGGCAGCGGCGCTCCTAGTGCAGGGGCGCCGCTTTTATCTTCCTCGGCTGGCGGCTCCCACTGCCCCGATTGGGCAGGAACTGGAACGGGCTCCCACTGCCGTGATTGGGCAGGAGCAGAGGAGGGGAGGTGGTAATGTCCCGGCAGCGGCGCTCCTAGTGCAGGGGCGCCGCTTTTATCTTCCTCGGCTGGCGGCTCCCACTGCCCCGATTGGGCAGGAGCTGGAACGGGCTCCCACTGCTGCGATTGGGCAGGAGCAGAGGAGGGGAGGTGGTAATGTCCCGGCAAATAAACATTGTTTAATATGTATGTTAAAATTGTTTCGGTATGTATACTACTTATATTGTCTCAAAATGTATGTTGTCTACAATGTTTTAATATGTTAACTGCTTACAATGAATAAAAAGATTAAATACTAAAAAAAGAAACAAAACTAAAGGGAGAAAGAAAAGAAAAAGGCCAAAAGACAGTTAAGGGTCCCTCAGAAGATCCTCGTGATCCAACGCCCCCACCAATCTATGCTGGTTCTCCTAGCCAGAAGCTAGTCCCAAAGTAACAGATCAACCAGAAAAAGGGTCTCATGCACCCCTCTGGGATCTAAAGTGGCCGAGCTACACTGCAGCCAGATGCAGATTGAGCAGGACCTATAGGCATCTATAGATCTCTCTGGAAGAATTCAGGAACAGAAGACAATAATCAGCACCTGCTGAGACAGAGAAAATACCGAGGGCTCCCTCTAGCTGTGCTAGGTTTTATGCCAGTGCTAATGTCACGGCATAATTTTGCTTTCTTTTCTCTGTCTCCCATCTGCTAGCAAGGGGAAATAGCCACTAGTCTGGACTAGTCTAGCAGGAAGATCTGGAAAGAGCATTTATATTTTCATGCCAAATGCTTGAGAAAAGAGGTGACCTCTTCAAGCATGTGTGGAATTTTTTTATAAGATGACTCTGTTCGTAATGTGTGCGGTTGGTTGTTCCTTAGGGCAGGGGCTTTGCAAAAGAGTGTCTGGTGGCAGGACCGTACCAATTAGAGATATGCCCTCTGCGATTAATGAATCTGGTGCCCCTTCTGCCCCAGCCACGTGTAGTAATGCATGCTTTTGGATCTTCCTGGAAGCCCAGTGATGATATCAGCACCTTTCTGCACTTGTGCTCTGTGCGGCCGCCACTGCTCGCATAGCCCTTAGTATGACCCTGTCTGGCGAATTCCAGCTTGGTGCAGTGAACTGATGGTAATACTGGTCGGTTTTCAAGAGAAGTGCATAGGGAACATATGAAAGGATGAGGAATCATCAACATAGGAAGATACGAAGCAGTTCCTGTATGGAAGACCTTGTGAGTAAGACGGCATCATGAATCAAATACGGAATCTTATAGGCAGCCAGTGATGTTTTAAGAATCCAGGGTTGCATGGTCGGACGTGTGCATCTGAAAGGAATGAATGGTTGTGTTTTGAGAAGTTTGGAGATGTTTAACTCAAATGAGCAAAGACCAGCATACACAGTGTTGTTGTTGTTGTTGTTAAGTGCTGTCGAGTCGGAGTCGACTCATGGCGACCCTCTGGATAGCTATCCTAAATTGTGTTCGGTCTTCAGTTAGGCGGCTCATTGTTGACAGACTGGTACCCGTAGCTGCTGTTATTGTATCGATCCATCTCATTGCTGGCCTTCCTCTTTTGCGTTGACCTTCTATCTTGCCAAGCATAATGTCTTTCTCTAATGATTTCTCTCTTCGCATGATGTGTCCAAAGTATGAAAGTCGAAGTCTTGTCATCTGAGCTTCTAAAGAAAGCTTAGGTTTGATCTCCTCTAGTACCGACTGGTTTGTTCTTCGGGCAGTCCATGGTATACACAGTATTCGCCGCCAACACCATAATTCAAAGGCATCAATTTTCTTCCTATCTGTCTTTTTCACTGTCCAGCTTTCACATCCATATGATGTTATTGAAAATACTCATGGCTTGAACAAGTCGAATCTTTGTATGGAGAGAGACATCTCTGCTCTTGAGAATCTTATCTAGGTCTTTCATAGCCATTCTGCCAAGAGCAATGCGTTCTCTGATTTCTTGACTGCTTGTTGCTTCTTTATTGATAGTTGATCCAAGTAGGTTAAAGTTCTTCACAATTTCAATTTCTTCTCCTTCAACGATGAACCTGTTGATTATGCCAGTTGTCATGATCTTTGTCTTCTTTACATTAAGGTGCAGACCCATTTTGAGACTATGTTCTTTGATTGTGAGAAGCAAATGTTTCAGATCATCTTCACTTTCAGCCAGTAATGTGGTATCATCAGCATAGCGAAGGTTGTTGATGAGTATTCCACCAATCTTCACACCTCTGTTGTCTTCATACAATCCTGCTTCTCTGATGATTTGTTCTGCATATAAATTAAAAAGGTAGGGGGAAAGTATGCAGCCTTGTCTTACACCTTTGCTTATTTTAAACCATTCTGTTTCTCCTTGTTCCGTTCGAACTGTTGCTTCTTGATCAATGTACAGATTGCGCAAGAGAATGATCAGGTGTTCTGGTATACCCATGCTTCTTAATGTGGTCCAGAGTTTCTCATGGTTTACACAGTCAAAAGCCTTGCTATAGTCGATAAAGCACAAATAGATATCCTTTTGGTATTCTTTAGTCTTTTCAAGGATCCATCTCACATCTGCAATGATGTCTCTCATTCCTCGCCCTTTCCTGAACCCTGCTTGCACTTCAGGTAGTTCTTGTTCCAGGTATGGTTGTAGTCTCTTTTGAATAACCTTCAGTAGAATCTTGCTGGCATGTGGGATCAGAGCGATTGTGCGATAATTTCCACAGTCAGATGGATCACCTTTCTTTAGTATTAGTATAAACACAGATCTTTTCCAGTCAGTTGGCCATGATGTTGTCTTCCATATTTCTTGGCAGAGCCTTGTGAGTACGGTAACAGCTGCATCAGATTGCTGCAATACTTCTATGGGAATGCTATCAATGCCTGGTGCTTTGTTCTTTGATAAGGCTTTCAATGCTGCTTCAACTTCTTCTTTCATCACCAATGGTTCCCGATCATAAGGTACAGGTTGAAACGGCTGTTGGTCCACTTGATCTTTATCATATAAAAACTCTGTATATTCCTTCCACCTTTTCTTGATCTTCTCAGCATCATTCAACATAGAACCTTGAGCATCTTGTAACATTCCAATTCGAGGCTGGAACTTTTTCTTTAACTCTCTTAGCTTTAGGAAAGCCGATCTTGTTCTCCCTCTAATAGTTTCTGTGTCATTGTAGTATTTTTCCTTGCCCTGTCTTGCTGCACGTTGTAAATCTCTGAGTTCTGCGATTGTCTTTCTTTCTCCTCTGACTTTAGCTTCTCTGCGTTTCTGGGCAATTTTCAGAGTTTCTTCCGTCATCCATTTTGGCCGTTTTTGCTTTTTCACCTTTTATAGAGACTTCTCGCTTTCTTCCAACACAACTTTCTTGATGTCATTCCATAATTCTTCCGGAGCTCTGTCATTTGTATCTAAAGCAGCAAATCGATTTTGCAGGCAGTCTTTAAATTCCAGTGGTATATTCTCAAGGTCATATTTTGCTGCATTCATGAGTGGTTTGCTCTTTTTCAACTTTAGCTTGAGTTTGCATACTAGTAGTTGATGATCTGTACCACAGTCAGCTCCAGGTTTTGTCTTTGTTGACGTTACAGAGCTTTTCCATCGTTGACTTCCACAGATGTAGTCAATTTGATTTTTATACAATCCATTGGGTGAAGTCCATGTGTACAGTCGCCGCTTGTGTTGCTGGAAGAAGGTGTTTGAGATGAATAGATCATTGGTCTTGCAGAATTCTATCAGTCTTTCTCCAGCTTCATTTCTGTTGCCAAGTCCATATTTTCCAACTACTTTGCCTTCTTCTTTGTTGCCAACGTTTGCGTTCCAGTCACCAATGACTATCAGGATATCCTGTTTGCATGTTCTGTCAATTTCAGCTTGTACTTGTTCATAGAACTCTTCAATTTCATTCTCTTCTGCAGCTGTTGTTGGGGCATATACTTGAATTATAGTTGTGTTGATAAGCAATCCTCATAGACGAATAGAGATTAAGCGTTCGCTGACTGCAATGTATTTCATTACAGTTCTTGCAAGTTTCTTCTTTATTACTGTGGCGCTCGCGCCCCTCCTAGGCAGTTGCCTAGTAGGGACGGGAATCCATCTTGTATTCCTTTGTTCCAAAGGTGTAGTTGTGAACTCAAAGTAAAACCAAGTGGATGTTTAAAGCGCACAGGAATTTTATTGGGTTCCGTTTAAGCCAATTTGGTTACAGTCCTTAAAGAAACTTTCACTCTCAGCCAAAAAGAAACAAGGATAAACTTCTCCAAAAATAAAGAACATGAAAACAGTGTTTCAGTAGAATTATTTACAATAGCTTCTTTTCCCCTTTTCCTTTAAGAGGCTTCTTGCTTTAGGGTTAACACAGGCACATGTAGATACAACACACAATCAAGATCAGCAGTGCTGCCAGCTCTCTCCTTGCTGCTTGCAATTAAACAGTTTCAGCTGTCTAGCACAGACTTGATTGCACTATCCACTTTCTGTAGGAAAGAATCTTATTGCTTCAACATAGGATTCCTTCTCCCTTTCTTTCTTGCTTTCAGCTATGCCAGACTGATAAGAGCTTCCTTAATTCTTCCCCCTCTTTTGGTTTCCTTCAATTAGCACCAATGCATACAGCACACTCCATCTCAGAGCATGTGGATCCCTGGTCACTCTCCCTATCATCCACTTCCATGCTTTCTTCTGAGCTGGCTGCTGGGGAATCTTGGAACTGCTCAGGTACATTTTGGTTAATGTCTTTTAAAAGCTTAAACAGCCTATCCCACTGTACTGCCTTCCCCTCTTTTGGCAGAACCCTAGCAGGCTTTCCTTGTTCAGCTTTCTTTAAAAACCCCTTCTTTCTGTTCTGGGTTTTTCCAGATATAATCCTCTCCTCAGAATCTGAGCAAGAGATACCAACATTAGCTCTCTCTGGTTTCTTTCTCCTACCTTGGAGTTTTTCTGTGGGAGTTTCCTGGCTGGAGTTTCTGCTGGCTGTAGCTATCTCTGCCTCAGAGCTAGTCAGGGAATCATTGTAGGATTTCCTCTCAGCTACCCGAGGTTTCCTCTGCCTGAAGACACACCTTTCTTCAGAGGAGTCTGAGCTCTCTTGCCTTGGCTTCTCCACCACCAACCTTCTGTCTCTCTCCCTCTTGCCACTGTGTTTGGTCCTCTTCTGGGAATGTTGTCTGCTGCTCTCTTGGCTGCAGCGCTGGCTAGCTTTGTTCTTGTCCTGGCTCTCCTTGGCCTCCTTGGCTTCCTTGCCTCGCTTGCTTGGCTTGCCTCCCTTCTCTGGCTTGTCGTTTCTCTTTTCTGTTTGCTCCAACTTAAACGCTGAGCAGGGCACCTCCCCTTCTGACTCCACCCCCATGTAACTCCTATCCTTACCCAGGGTTGCTATGGAGTCTGGGTGGGGCTTTAGCCTAGCTCTACAGCTGTGGTTTCTCTCACTGCCTTTAGTTTGGTATATGTGTTCAGGTGCACCCATCCCCCGCAAAGAGGAAAAAGTCCCTTTTCCCTTTGTTTCCCCAGGCTGGGCTGCACTCTCCTTACCACATATCCTCCCCCCTTAAACTATTACGGGCTGATGCAACAACCCGCGCACAGCTCGTAATACGAGATAAGGGTTGTGAATCACCGCCTACTCTTAGGGCTAGCTGAGCATTCCCTATACGCTCCTGCCATACTCTCAATAGATTAATATGGTAGACCTGTTGCTTCCCCTGTCCAGTATCCACAGCATATGACACTGGTCCGACCTGTTTTGCAACCTTATAAGGGCCTTTCCAGGTATTCTCAAATCTAGAGTTAGCTGCGGCTACCATCACCATTACCTTATCCCCGACCTTTAGGAGGCGAGGCCTTGCTCGCCGGTCGTAATAAGTCTTTTGCCTACTCTGACTTCCTTTTAAGTTCTCTTCGGCTATAGTGGCTATTCTCTGTAAGCGATTCTTCAGATCCGTTAGGAATCTGGGAACCTCTTGTATATCCTCTACGGGTGCTACCCATTGCTCCCTTAGGATATCTAGTACCCCACGCGGAGTCCTCCCATACATAAGCTCGTATGGCGATGTGCCTGTAGAGGTTTGTTTCCTTTCTCTACATGCATAAAGTACGAAAGGCAACATTGTATCCCACTCACTTAACCTACCCTCCAAACTCCTTCTTAACAAGTTCTTTAAGGTCTGGTTGAACCTTTCCACTAGGCCATTGGTTTGTGGATGGTAAGCTGCTGTGCGGATATGCCTGATATCGAATGCGTCCCATACCTGGGCCAGGTGTCGGGACATAAAATTTGTTCCCCTATCCGTTAGGACCTCCCGAGGGAACCCTATCTCACAAAATAATTTTATTAATTCTATAGCTATCACTCGCGCAGATGTATTTCTTAACGGTACGGCCCATGGGAAGCGAGTAGCATGGTCCATTATGACCAATACATACTGGTAACCCCGGGGTGTTCTTATCAAGGGCCCCACTATATCTACCCCCAACCACTGTTCCCTCTAAGCTGTGCGCGTGTGCGCGCGCACACTCCTCGCCGAGAGAGCGCACATACTTTACAACAGAGCGCACAAAAATTACGGCTCTGATTCTGATAGAAAACAACACAGACGTCTTAAAATTTAAAAGGTATGATTGTAATTACTAGAAATTTCCCGCTTCATTTAGTAATCGTCTATTTTCATTTAATCTGATTAAAATCTGTGTGGTGTACATACTGTATTCTGACGTGTAGTCAAATTTTAAAGTATATAACTCCAAGTGTCGTTATGTGGCGCACAAAAATTTAACCTTCCTTCAAAAGCTGCACACAGCTGATATTTTATGCGCACACAGCCTACAGAAAATTAGAGGGAACATAGCCCCCAACCTATGCACTGGTTTGGTCATGATTGGCAGGGGAATCAAAGGCACCTCCGGTGGGTGGTTACCTGAGACCCTTTGGCAAGCCGGACACGACGCACAGAATCTTGCTGTCTCCTTATAGACTCCAGGCCAATAAAACCTAGCTAGAACCTGATCTAGGGTGCCTTGTACACCCTTGTGTCCCCCTACCGGGTGATCATGGGCCAATCTCAGTACTATATTTTTGAAAGAGGCAGGTATCACCAACTGCTTCCTTAGATCTCCGGACCGTGGATCTACACTTTCCCTGTATAGTAGGTTACTATCCCATAGAAACTTAGGTAGAGCCTCTGATCCTTTCCGGGCGAACTCACATGCTCGCACCAAAGCGGGATCTGCTTTCTGCTCATCTGGAAATGAGGGAAACTCTTCTATTAACTCCTCAGGAACCCAGGGCAGCTCCTTCCCTGACATTAACTGACCCCTATTCCTGGCCCTAGTGCACCTCTCTCGTCGCTTTTCAGCTTTCCCTTTCCTGGGGGCATCCTTGGCTGGGGTTATTAAGTCCTCATGAAAGGAGGTCCCGGGTATTGACTCCTCCTGGGAATCTACCTCTTCCCCTGAAGGCTTGGTGCCTGCATGTGTGGTTACCAGGCCTGCTTTTTCCTGCAGCTCTTTTGCCATCCCTTTCCTGAACTGGGACCAATCACGGCCCAGTACCATATCGTGTGGGAGCCTAGGCACGACAGCTACTGCTACCTCCCTTCCGCTACCTAACCCCTTTATTTTAACACACTGGAGAGGATAGGTGGAGGCAGCCCCATGCACACATCTGATTGTAACATGCCCCCTAGAGGATTTCTGCAAGGACTGATGCTGGGCCTCTATTTTCCTCCAAAGCCCACTGGAAATCATGGACTGGCTGGCCCCCGAGTCTAACAACGCTTCTGTGGGTATCCCTTCCACTTCTACAGATAGGAGGAATCCCTCACCTATCTCCTTGGGACGAGTAATCACAAAAGCCTTTTTGGTCTTACAATTTCTCTTAAGGTGACCTGCCTCACCACAAGAGAAACACTTCCTCCGCATGTTATACATTCCATCTATGGGTTTACTCTTTTCTGCCCTAAGGCCAGCAAAGCTTGCGTTCTTTTCTAGCGCTTCTGAACCTGCCTTCAGAAAACCACCCTCTTTCTTGAGGCTTAACTTCTTAGCCTCAAGAAAGCGTTCAGCCAACGCAATGGCTTCCTGGGTGTTTTTGCAGTTCTGTAACACCAGAAAAGCCTGCAATTCCTTAGGCAGTGCCTCTGTAAACTGCTCCAGTATTACAGCATCTACAATAGATTCCACATTTTTAATTTCAGGTGTAAGCCACTTACAAACCAAGCTTTCTATCCTGTGATATAAAGCTTGGGGTGTTTCACCCTCCTTTATCACATATGACCGTAAAAGCCTACGGTAGACCGAGGGACTTAACCCCCTCCGATCTCTAATAGCTTTCTTCACATTTTCATAGTCTGCAACCAATGTCACAGGCATTGCTCTGTAGGCTGCTAGAGCCTCCCCAGTAAGGGTAGTAGCAAACCTTATGGCCCACTGTTCTTTAGGCCATCTAGCCAATAAAGTTATTCTTTCAAAAGTCTCGATGAAATCATTGACATTATCCTCCTTGGTGAGGCGGCCACAGGAAAAGGTTCCCGCACCAGTGCCTTCCCATCCTGGAAAAATACCCTGTGCCCCTGGTACAGTCTGTGCCACCTTGGTTGCCTCTTCCTGTGCCTTGACCCATCTCGCCATCATCTCCAGTAGGGGTTGCTGTTGAGCACAGAGCATGGACGTTGCTTGTTCCTGGCTCACTGCCGCCATCTCCCTCTGCCTGGCGAATTGGTCTGCCACCCAAGCCAAGATGTCAGCCGTCTCCATCGCTGGACTGTTTCTGTGAACAAAACAAACAGACAAGAACACAAAGTGCAGCACTTTTTATGCTCCCCCTTTCCTCCTGGTGAGCACGATGGTAGCCCCCTTACATCAGAATCCAGGCCTTAACCCCTCTCTAGCCTACGGGTTACCTGATCCTGATGCAGGTCTTCGCTTTGCTACCAGTTTAAACCGGCACTCCGGATCCGATGCCACTCCGGATCTTCCTTCCGTTGCATCAACCGGTCACCGTCCTTCCCTGGATCTTCCTTGCCCAGAGGTATAAGCTTCCGGTGTACCACTTGACCGCTGGAAACGCCAAATCCAAAGAACTACGCCACCAGTGGCGCTCGCGCCCCTCCTAGGCGGTTGCCTAGTAGGGACGGGAGTCCATCTTGTATTCCTTTGTTCCAAAGGTGTAGTTGTGAACTCAAAGTAAAACCAAGTGGATGTTTAAAGCACACAGAAATTTTATTGGGTTCCGTTTAAGCCAACTTGGTTACAGTCCTTAAAGAAACTTTCACTCTCAGCCAAAAAGAAACAAGGATAAACTTCTCCAAAAATAAAGAACATGAAAACAGTGTTTCAGTGGAATTATTTACAATAGCTTCTTTTCCCCTTTTCCTTTAAGAGGCTTCTTGCTTTAGGGTTAACACAGGCACATGTAGATACAACACATAATCAAGATCAGCAGTGCTGCCAGCTCCCTCCATTGCTGCTTGCAATGAAACAGTTTCAGCTGTCTAGCACAGACTTGATTGCACTATCCACTTTCTGTAGGAAAGAACCTTATTGCTTCAACATAGGATTCCTTCTCCCTTTCTTTCTTGCTTTCAGCTATGCCAAACTGATAAGAGCTTCCTTAATTCTTCCCCCTCTTTCGGTTTCCTTCAATTAGCACCAATGCATACAGCACACTCCATCTCAGAGCATGTGGATCCCTGGTCACTCTCCCTATCATCCACTTCCATGCTTTCTTCTGAGCTGGCTGCTGGGGAATCTTGGAACTGCTCAGGTACTTTTTGGTTAATGTCTTTTAAAAGCTTAAACAGCCTATCCCACTGTACTGCCTTCCCCTCTTTTGGCAGAACCCTAGCAGGTTTTCCTTGTTCAGCTTTCTTTAAAAACCCCTTCTTTCTGTTCTGGGTTTTTCCAGATATAATCCTCTCCTCAGAATCTGAGCAAGAGATACCAACATTAGCTCTCTCTGGTTTCTTTCTCCTACCTTGGAGTTTTTCTGTGGGAGTTTCCTGGCTGGAGTTTCTGCTGGCTGTAGCTATCTCTGCCTCAGAGCTAGTCAGGGAATCATTGTAGGATTTCCTCTCAGCTACCCGAGGTTTCCTCTGCCTGAAGACACACCTTTCTTTAGAGGAGTCTGAGCTCTCTTGCCTTGGCTTCTCCACCACCAACCTTCTGTCTCTCTCCCTCTTGCCACTGTGTTTGGTCCTCTCCTGGGAATGTTGTCTGCTGCTCTCTTGGCTGCAGCGCTGGCTAGCTTTGTTCTTGTCCTGGTTCTCCTTGGCCTCCTTGGCTTCCTTGCCTCTCTTGCCTTGCTTGCTTGGCTTGCCTCCCTTCTCTGGCTTGTCCTTTCTCTTTTCTGTTTGCTCCAACTTAAACGCTGAGCAGGGCACCTCCCCTTCTGACTCCACCCCCATGTAACTCCTATCCTTACCCAGGGTTGCTATGGAGTCTGGGTGGGGCTTTAGCCTAGCTCTACAGCTGTGGTTTCTCTCACTGCCTTTAGTTTGGTATTGTGGTACTGCAGACCCCGTGCAGTCAGAGAAAAGTGTTTTAAATTCAGAAAAAAGACTCCAACACAGGATGCAACATTACGAGGAGCCAGATAGGGGGAGCAAGAGAGACTTTCTAAGGCCTAGGGAGCCACGCCCCAGAGCTTATGACATAATGCCTACAAGCATCCAATCCAGGAAAGGAGGAGTTCCTTTTAAGAAAGGCTGGGAGGATTGGAGAGAGAGACAAAGAAGCAAGAGTCTTAGCTGAAGGACCAGAGCCAGCAGACTCAGCAGAACTCGGAGAGGAGGTTCTTTGCAAGGAGACCGGGAGTAAAGCAGGTACACTTTCCAAAGAGAGAAGGTACCAAGAGGAAGCCAGTCCTGGAGAGAGAAGGACTAGGGCAACTGTTCCTGGACCAGAGTTGGGCAGAAGCCAGCAACCTGGGAGGCAAGGTATACATCCTACAAGGTTTACCTAAAAAAGGTACACATCCTACAAGGTATACATCCTACAAGGTTTACCTAAAAAAAACCTAAACATATTACAAATGGCACAAAATGTAGCTGCCAGGGTCATAATGAAGAAAAATCTAAGTGACCACATCACACCAGTGCTAATTCAATTACACTGGCTACCCATAACAGCTCGCACAAAATACAAAATACTAACAACCACCTTCAAACTCATCCACAACTTAGCACCTTCCTTCCTCAACAACCTAGTAAGATTGCAACCTCCTACCCGAAACAGAAGAACCCACAATTCCAACATCCTTCACACTCCAACAGATATAAGATCTGCCAAAACTAACACCAGCCACAGGGCTTTCTCATATGTGGCGCCAACACTGTGGAACCAACTCCCACCAGAACTACGAGCTAGCAATGACCTTCTAGACTTCAGAAAGAAACTCAAAACGCACATTTTCCAATCACATTTCAACCTGAACTAAACCCACAGATGGAGCAGCCCCTGACCACTGTGTCCAAGAAGATTATCCTGTATATATGTATTTATGTATATCTGTAAATGAACTCCCCCATAGCTAAGAAGTGTTAACTCTGTATGATGTGCTTTTCTGACAATCTGTATGTAAGCAAAATTTGTACCTGCCTTGATTCGACAGTCCAAGAAGATTATCCTGTATATATGTATTTATGTATATATGTAAATGAATTCCCCCATAGCTAAGAAGTGTTAACTCTGTATGATGTGCTTTTCTGACAATCTGTATGTAAACAAAATTTGTACCTGCCTTGATTCGGCAGTTTCACAATAGTAATCCTACCCGCTTCTGATCGCTGGAAGGAGCGGGCTACAAATGCTTGCTAAATAAATAAAATAAAAATAAAGAATTCCCCAGAGGAAGGAAAAGGGGTCTCCATAAGAAATAACACTCCTGGCTCAGAGAAGAGAAGGTACGGGTGTGACTGTGGGTTAACACCACCCGAGGGCCGGCTGGAGAATAGAAGGCCTGCAATACGAGCCAGGCCAGTTTCCAGCAGGACTAGGCCTCAAGCCTCAGCTCGTTTGGATCAACCAAAAGAAAAAGGTAATCCATATTTCTCTGATAATAATTGCTATAACCTTGAGATATAGAAAGCACAGGAGACAGGGGAAAGCTGTCCCTACCGAACTGTTTGTAAGACAGGATGTAAACTTTTATCAAGCAAAATACTTTTTAATAAGAAGCCTTTGGATAGAAGAGGCTGTTCTCACATTGAGAGGGCACAGGACCAAGGTTTAACCTTGAGCCCAGAACATTGGAAGCTGGTACAAAACTTATACGAAAAGCCTAAGGATAATCTACCTGACTTTGCTGACACGGCTTCAGAGCTCTCATACTCTGAACCAATGCAGGTGGAATTTATTACGGACCCATCAGACACAGAAATGGATTGTAGTTATTGCAAGGTTGGAAGCCTAGAGTCCCTGACCAAGGCTGAAAGCTATAACTTCTGAACCAGGCTGAGGGTTTGATATATATAATCCCTGTGAACATAACTGACTGTAATGCAATAATTGTTTATTTTTCTCTTAACCTGAATCAAGGTCACTTTGAGTTGATGTAGATTCTAAACATTGAACCTTTTTGCATTGAGGGAAATAAATGCCTTTTTTTCCCTCACTCGGACTTTGTGTTCCTTTTTGGGAGATTTTGGTATACGGAAGGCTACTGGGACTAAGATACCTAAACCCCGCATAGAAGAACCAAACCCAAACCTAAATATAACTCATGTCCACCCGACCTACCTTAGCAACCTTTGACCACTAGGGCGGCGGTGCGACAGTATATGTGTTCAGGTGCACCCATCCCCCGCAAAGAGGAAAAAGTCCCTTTTCCCTTTGTTTCCCCAGGCTGGGCTGCACTCTCCTTACCACATTACACAGTGTTACGATATTTAAATCTAGGTATTCAGAGTAAAGCCAGCATTTATGATGTGGTTGGATCAAAGCCCTCGGGAAGTCTGACTGCTGATGTAGCTGCGCATGAAATGAGAGTCAGAAGCTGTAAAGATGTCTTACGCATTGGAACATGGAACGTACGAAGCATGAACCAAGGGAAGTTGGAGGTGGTCAAGAATGAAATGGAATGTGTACAACTTGATCTGCTGGGTGTCAGCGAACTGAAATGGACTGGCATGGGGCACTTTGCATCAGATGATCACATGGTCTATTATGCTGGAAATGAAAGACAAAGAAGAAATGGTGTTGCATTTATAATAAAGAAGAAACTTGCAAGAACTGTAATGAAATACAATGCAGTCAGCGAACGCTTAATCTCTATTCGTCTACGAGGATTGCCTATCAACACAACTACAATTCAAGTATATGCCCCAACAACAGCTGCAGAAGAGAATGAAATTGAAGAGTTCTATGAACAAGTACAAGCTGAAATTGACAGAACATGCAAACAGGATATCCTGATAGTCATGGGTGACTGGAACGCAAACGTTGGCAACAAAGAAGAAGGCAAAGTAGTTGGAAAATATGGACTTGGCAACAGAAATGAAGCTGGAGAAAGACTGATAGAATTCTGCAAGACCAATGATCTATTCATCTCAAACACCTTCTTCCAGCAACACAAGCGGCGACTGTACACATGGACTTCACCAAATGGATTGTATAAAAATCAAATTGACTACATCTGTGGAAGTCAACGATGGAAAAGCTCTGTTACGTCAACAAAGACAAAACCTGGAGCTGACTGTGGTATAGATCATCAACTACTAGTATGTAAACTCAAGCTAAAGTTGAAAAAGAGCAAACCACTCATGAATGCAGCAAAATATGACCTTGAGAATATACCACTGGAATTTAAAGACTGCCTGCAAAATCGATTTGCTGCTTTAGATACAAATGACAGAGCTCCGGAAGAGTTATGGAATGACATCAAGAAAGTTGTGTTGGAAGAAAGCGAGAAGTCTCTACAAAAGGTGAAAAAGCAAAAACGGCCAAAATGGATGACGGAAGAAACTCTGAAAATTGCCCAGAAACACAGAGAAGCTAAAGCCAGAGGAGAAAGAAAGACAATCGCAGAACTCAACAGAGATTTCCAATGTGCAGCAAGACAGGACAAGGAAAAGTACTACAATGACACTTGCAAGGAAATAGAAGCAGAAACTATTAGAGGGAGAACAAGATCGGCTTTCCTAAAGCTACGAGAGTTAAAGAAAAAGTTCCAGCCTCGAATTGGAATGTTACAAGATGCTCAAGGTTCTATGTTGAATGATGCTGAGAAGATCAAGAAAAGGTGGAAGGAATATACAGAGTTTTTATATGATAAAGATCAAGTGGACCAACAGCCGTTTCAACCTGTACCTTATGATCGGGAACCATTGGTGATGAAAGAAGAAGTTGAAGCAGCATTGAAAGCCTTATCAAAGAACAAAGCACCAGGCATTGATAGCATTCCCATAGAAGTATTGCAGCAATCTGATGCAGCTGTTACCGTACTCACAAGGCTCTGCCAAGAAATATGGAAGACAACATCATGGCCAACTGACTGGAAAAGATCTGTGTTTATACCAATACTAAAGAAAGGTGATCCAACTGACTGTGGAAATTATCGCACAATCGCTCTGATCCCACATTCCAGCAAGATTCTACTGAAGATTATTCAAAAGAGACTACAACCATACCTGGAACAAGAACTACCTGAAGTGCAAGCAGGGTTCAGGAAAGGGCGAGGAACGAGAGACATCATTGCAGATGTGAGATGGATCCTTGAAAAGACTAAAGAATACCAAAAGGATATCTATTTGTGCTTTATCGACTATAGCAAGGCTTTTGACTGTGTAAACCATGAGAAACTCTGGACCACATCAAGAAGCATGGGTATACCAGAACACCTGATCGTTCTCTTGCGCAATCTGTACATTGATCAAGAAGCAGCAGTTCGAACGGAACAAGGAGAAACAGAATGGTTTAAAATAAGCAAAGATGTAAGACAAGGCTGCATACTTTCCCCCTACCTGTTTAATTTATATGCAGAACAAATCATCAGAGAAGCAGGATTGTATGAAGACAACAGAGGTGTGAAGATTGGTGGAAGACTCATCAACAACCTTCGCTATGCTGATGATACCACATTACTGGCTGAAAGTGAAGATGATCTGAAACATTTGCTTCTCACAATCAAAGAACATAGTCTCAAAATGGGCCTGCACCTTAATGTAAAGAAGACAAAGATCATGACAACTGGCATAATCAACAGGTTCATCGTTGAAGGAGAAGAAATTGAAATTGTGAACAACTTTAACCTACTTGTATCAACTATCAATAAAGAAGCAACAAGCAGTCAAGAAATCAGACGACGCATTGCTCTTGGCAGAATGGCTATGAAAGACCTAGATAAGATTCTCAAGAGCAGAGATGTCTCTCTCCATACAAAGATTTGACTTGTTCAAGCCATGGTATTTTCAATAACATCATATGGATGTGAAAGCTGGACAGTGAAAAAGACAGATAGGAAGAAAATTGATGCCTTTGAATTATTTTTATTTTTTTATTTATTTGTGTGTTATTTTTATACCGCCCCTTCCAGAGATCAGGAGCGGTTTACAGAGAACATGTCAATAGTTAACAATTAACATTACATGGAACAGTGTGCAAAAAACCAACTATATACAAGTTTATAACATCTTAGAACTATGTACACAGTTCAGCAAATTTTACATATATACATCTTTAAGGGTACATCATCATTTGAGTTATCATGGTTTGTATTGAATTGACTTAAGTGAGTTTGTACATTCCAATTTATGGAGGTTGGGAGGTTATGGTTATGTTATTAACTGAGTTGGAGAAGTACTGAGTGAACAAATATGTTTTTAGATCCTTTCGGAATTTTTGCATATCTTTCATCTCTCTTAATTGATCCGGGAGGTTATTCCACAGGATTGGTGCTACAAAGGAGAAGGCACTGTTGCTTGTTGTATGTTTGGTCTTCTTTATAATGTCAGGTACTAAGATGGTATTAAGATTCCTTCTGCGTCGTATTCTATTTTCAGGGGGCTATGGATAAGAGTAGTTAGATAGGAAGGGGCAATATTATTAATTAGTTTGAAGGTAGTCAACAGTATTTTATATTGGATCCTGCTGGCGATGGGAAGCCAATGAAGGGAGTAAAGAATCGGGGTAATGTGGTCAGAGAGCTTGGCTTTAATAATTATTCTTGCGGTAACATTTTGGGCCATTTGGAGAATTTTTAGATTCCTCTTTGTTATACCTTGAAGTATTCCATTACAGAAATCGAAGTGTGGGGTTATTAAAGCTTGGGTGATAGTTCTAAAGTCATCGTATTCCAAGAAAGGCCTCAGCTGTTGAATGGAACGAAGTTTGTAATATATTGTTTTTGTTATTTTCCTAATGTGAGTTGTAAAGCTAAGAGTCTTGTTAAGGGTGACTCCTAAGTATTTAATTTTGTTGGCGAATACTGTGTATACCATGGACTGCCCGAAGAACAAACCAGTCAGTACTAGAGGAGATCAAACCTAAGCTTTCTTTAGAAGCTCAGATGACAAGACTTCGACTTTCATATTTTGGACACATCATGCGAAGAGAGAAATCATTAGAGAAAGACATTATGCTTGGCAAGATAGAAGGTCAACGCAAAAGAGGAAGGCCAGCAATGAGATGGATCGATACAATAACAGCAGCTACGGGTACCAGTCTGTCAACAATGAGCCGCCTGACTGAAGACCGAACACAATTTAGGATAGCTATCCAGAGGGTCGCCATGAGTTGACTCCGACTCGACGGCACTTAACAACAACAACATTACCAGGGCATGTGTTGCACTTATTGATCAAGAAATGAGCAGATACCCCAAAATTGACATAATGCAGGAAAAAAGGATTTGATAACAGCTGAGACCTATTCTTTGAATGTTAATTCGTGATGCAGAATGATATCCAAGTATTTAGAGCTATTCGTAAGGATAATAGGGAAACTGTCAAGAATGGGAGCAATAGAAGGTGGACAGAAGAGCCCAGTGACCCACTTCTCCCACTGACATTCCTTGTGACCTTGGGCAAGTCATTTAGCCCTCCACTGCCTCAGATAGAAAACTCAAAGGACCAATGGACTGTGTGAGTATAAACGCATTTTGAGCTCACACTTGGAAAAAAAGCAAGTAATTAAATCTAAAATCTACATCTGTGGCTTAGTGAAGAATAAGAAAACCTCTTCTAGCTCACCTTGAGAGCACGAATGAAGTCTGTCTCCATCAGCAGGTTACCCTGCTGCAGCTCCTCCTTGGTGCTGTTATTTTTGGTCAGCAGAGATGTCAGCTTTGCCATATCATTGGACAGGTTCCTCATATGACGCTCAATGTCCTTCTTTTCATTGTTTTCCTGTTCAATCTCATCTGAGAAGAAAAGAAAGCAGAAATGCTAAAATAATAAACATTAAAAGAACTTAGAAGCTTCTGAAATCTTTCAAACTATTGCAGATGATTTTTAAACCCCTGAAAGGGAAAGACGTCAAGGCTGTGTTCTGAGTTATTCTTTCAGATCTTCACAAGGTGCCCTTACATCCAAGCTTGCTTTGAAGGATATGTTCTTATTAGAACATAAGAGCGTCCATACTGGGTCCAACCAAAGGTCCATAAAACCCAGTGTCCTGTGTCCAAAAGTAGCCAATCCAGGTCACAAGTACCTGACATATCCCAAAAGTAGCCAGTTCCATATTTACCCCCAGAGATAAGTGGTTTTCTCTCTGTCTACCTTAATAAGTGCTTATGGACTTCTCCTCCAGAAATTTGACCAAACCTTTTTTAAACCCAGCTACACATCCTGCATTTACCATATCCTCCAGCAATGAGTTCCATAACTTAATTATTCATTGAGGGAAAAAGTACTTTTTCTTATTTATTTTTAAATACACTACTTTGTCACCTGATGGCATGCCTCCTAGTCTTTGCACCTTTTGAAAGAGTCAGCGATTGATTCACATTTACCTGTTCCACCCCACGATTATTTTATAGATCTCTGTCATATCTCCGCTCACCCGTCTTTTCTCCAAGCTGAAGAACCCTAATCTCGTGGCCTTTCCTCATAGGAGAGTCACCCCATCTCCTTTAACATTTGGGTTGCCCATTCTGTTTTTGCCTCAGGGAACCAACTGCCCTAAGAAGTATGTGTTACAGATGATTTGTTCTCTCTGAAGCGTTTTCAAAAGACTTTTAATTAATTGTGGGCTACATTTACCAAAAGCGTGCTATCATGCTAATATGCACCAATACTATTAACGTGTGTTATAAGTACATAGCTACTTGGAATTGAAGTACACATTTGCTTTTTAGATTTGCAGAGACCTGGTCTTCTACTTAAATCTCCTACTTAAGTTTTCAGGAAAGGACTGCTTTTTAACAGTCTTAATCAGCATGTCATGTATTCAGTGCAATAACTGTGGTGCTTTCATTCTAAGAAAAATCATTTGGAACCTAAGAACTTGCTCTATATGCCTCAAGTTAGCTGCTATGCATAAAGAATTGACTCTACAAAGGGAAGAATTAGCTGCAATTAAACACACCTTTTCTAGGGTACAAACTGAACAAAATCCACCACCACTCCCACAAAGAATCAAACAGCCCAGGAACAAATGGATCACAGTGGGCTCTGGTAGGTTGTGACCTGTAACACACAGACACCCTATACATCAAAAATATCCCTGCATAATGCCTTCTTTGCCTTGGATAATGAAAGTGCCCAATCCGTGGAAACTGGCGTGCCCTTAAATGAGAGAGTCAATGCCCAATCTACTGATAATGCACCAAATATGAAGAAAGAAAAATCACAAAACAGAAAACTACTACTACTTGGAGATTCCATAATCAGAAGCACCAACTTGGGAACACAGCTCAAAGGAGAGAAGATGGTCAAATGCCTACCAGGCTCTTCAGCCAGCAGGAATACAAATCAGATTATTGGTATAGTTAGTGCAGAAAATGAGCACTCCGAAACTGATGTTGTTATCCACTTGGGTACAAATGATCTGGCTAGAAACAGTGCCTCTGCAGTTCAAAGGGACTTCCAGACTCTGGGAGAGAAACTCAAACCCATTGTTAACACTATAGCATTCTCAGAAGTTCTACCTGTTCTTGGTAAAGGGGCAGAAAGGCTGCATTGCATAAACAACTTTAAAACATGGCTCCAAACCTGGTGCAAACAAGAAAGATTTAGATATATAACCTCCCCCGGATACAAGATATACAACCGCCCCCGCATATCTAGAAGAGGAGGTGGAGTCCTGATCGCAGCCAAGTCCACATTATCACTTACCAGCACCACACACAACAACACCAAGGACATTGACATACTCAAAGTAGAAAACAACACAATAGCAACCTGTCTAATATACAGACCACCGTCCTCTCCCCCAGAAACACTGGCCACAGCACTAGAATGCGTCTCAACCACAGCAATCAGAAAATACCAAATCATCCTGGGAGACATAAACCTACCATCACTACCACAATGCCAAGCCAACACCTTCATGGAAGCCATGGAACAACTTGGTTACAAACAGATAATAAACGAACCGACACACAACAAAGGTAACACCCTAGACATGGTATTCACACCCGCAGAACAACAACCAAACAAGGAAAAAAATCCTGTAATAAAAATAACCCAAGTACCATGGTCCGACCACCACCAAATTGAAATCAGGATCTACACACCGCCCAGTAACCCAAAATCTGAACTACCAACACACACCCGCAGAAGATTTAATAAATACAACAGCGAAACCCTTATAAATTCCATCACCTCGCACGTAGACCTGCAAAGCACCGACCTCGACAGTCTAATAACCAATTGGAACTCAGGAATTCAAGAGATGTCTGAACCCAAACGGAAAGCAACAAACAACAACCCCAAACTCAAAACGGAATCATGGTACACTGAAACTCTGTCCACCTTAAAGAGAGAACTACGAAGAACAGAGAGAAAATGGCGACAAAGCAAAACCAACGAACGTAAAACACAATACCTAACCATACTCTCCAAATACAAGAACGAAACCAACCTAGCAAAACGTAGACACCACACAAACTTACTAAGTAAAGCATTAAACAAACCCAGAGAACTATTCACCCTGGTCAAATCCCTCACCAAAACAACACAAGAGGACCAACACAACGATAAAATCAAGGTCCAGGCCCTAGCTGATCACTATGCTAGCAAACTAAACCCACAGATTGGACCCAAACATGCACTTCCACTAGACGTGTCCACCACAGAGACACAACCCACCGAGACAGCCATACAAACACACATCACCCGCTGGAACAAATTTTACAACATTGGGGACAAACAGGTCATTAATATAATCTCAAACATCAACACCACCACCTCTCCCCTAGACCCTTGCCCAGCCTCATGGGTTAAAGCAACAAAAGCAGAAATCACTCACCAAATCGCACACATAATAAACCAATCACTCCAACAGGGCACCATGCCAAACCAACTCAAGAGATCCGTCATAAGGCCAATACTAAAAAACAAGACTCTCAACAGAGAAGACCCTGCATCTTATCGCCCAATATCCAGCATAGCCCTTCCAGCGAAAATTATTGAAAAGGCCGTTCTACAACAACTACAAGACCACCTGGACAACAACACAACACTGGATGAACACCAATACGGTTTTAGGCCACACCATGGGGTCGAGACCCTACTTATTGCACTGCTGGACAATCTACTCAAAGGGATTGAAAACAAAAAGAAAATGTTCATTCTCATATTCATTGACATCTCCGCAGCTTTCGATACTGTTCACCATCAAACACTACTGAACAGAATGAAGGATATAGGAATAACAGGAACCCCACTAAAATGGTTCTCATCATATATCTCCAACAGAATGCAACAGGTACAGTTCAATAACGAAAAAGCAGAGGCTTTCCCACAAACACAAGGCATACCTCAAGGTTCAGCTCTATCCGCGCTTCTCTTTAATGTGTACATGAGACCAATCTGCGAAATATTCAAAAAGCATAAAATCTATTATCACATATACGCCGATGATATTATGCTCTATACCCAACTCGATGCAAGCAACCCAAACTACGCGCAGCTAGAAGAATGCATAAAAGACATGCAAACATGGCTCCAGCGAAACAACATGGCCATTAACCACAAAAAAACCGAAGTCATGTACATCTCAAGAAAATCGGATTTCAACCCGCCAGCTTCAATTACCCTAGGTGAAAACACATACCACACAAAAAATGAAATAAAGTACCTAGGAGTAACACTGGATAGCGAACTAAAGATGGCAAAGCACCTCCGCCTAGTAAACAGGGCCATCTTCCACAAGCTCAGGGTTATACAACCTCTCAGGAGCATCATAGAACCCACTGACTTTAGGACAGTAGCCCAAGCCCTCATCACACCACATTTCGACTACTGCAATGCAATCCTGCAGGGCCTTCCAAATAAAACACTAAACATACTCCAGATAGCACAGAACGTCGCAGCCAGAATCATCACTAAAACAAGTGTGGCAGAACACATCACCCCGGTGCTGGTGGAATTGCACTGGCTCCCCATCATAGCCCGTATAAAATACAAAATCCTGGTGACAACTTTTAAAACCATCCACAATTTGGCACTATTATTCATTGTAAATAATTACCCCGGTTACCCAAGTTTTTGTTCCTGTTCTATGTAAAAACCAGATAATATGTATCTTATCTGATGTTTTATTGTTCTATGTAAACCGCGCTGATTATAAATAGTGCGGTATATAAAAGATGTTAAATAAATAAATAAATAATCACCTTACAACCTGCTAACAGAAACAGGAGAACTGCCACCATAAACAACCTGCAAGTACCAATAAGTATAAGATCAGTTAATGTAGCCACAAGCAACAGAGCATACTCCTTCGCTGCCCCATCACTTTGGAACCAACTCCCACCTGAGTTGCGCTCAATCACTGACCTGATGGGTTTCAGAAAAGACCTGAAGACACACCTATTTAGAGAGGCCTACAACGTATCATAAATCAACAACGCACACACCAAGTGACCTACAGTGTATCATAAATCAGCGTTAAAATATATATATGTAAAAACACAAATGTTTATATACTGTAGAAAAGTATAATTGTAATCCCCCTCCCCACAGAACTGTATCCTGTTGTAAACTTAATGAAACATGTCATTAATCTTGTATACTTCAATGAAACCTGTTATAATCCTATTTGTTTTAATCTTGTAAGCTTGTAATTTGTTTTAATCTTGTAATTTGGAAATTTATTGTATACTGTAATGAAACACGCTTGATTTGTTTTGAAAACCTATCACATAACCTTGTTAATCACACTGTAATGCTTTGAAATCTCTGTCATTGATCTGACATTTTCTGTTCTCTTAATCAAACTGCTTCTGATCGCTGGAAGCAGCGGTATACAAATATGTGCTAAATAAAATAAATAAATAAATAAATATATAGGCAACTGGGGAAACAGATGGATCAACAAGATTCTATACTGTGCTGATGGACTACATCTCTCTATCGCAGGGAAAAGGATCCTACAAGAGTGAAAAATTCAGGCAGTATGTGGACAGGCATTTAAACTAGGGAACGGGGGTCATGGATGGAGAAGGACAAGTTCAGGACGTCACTCCCAGCAAAAGCATAATAACATTGGAAATAGCCACACTTTTAAACCACACATCAAAGGCAAGTGGGAAGAGGCGAGTAGAACAAAATCCATGCAAAATGCAGGCAAGCCAGTCAACAAATTCTGGAAAGCAATGAACACAAATGCTCGAAGCCTAGCCATTAAAGTTCCCAACCTGGAAGCCCTAATGATGGAAATGGACTTGGACATTGTGGCAATTACAGAAACATGGTTTAACGAATCGCATGAATGGGATATAGCCATAACTGTCTACAATCTATTTAGGAGAGATAGAGAGGGAAGAAAAGGAGGAGGAGTAGCCCTATATGTCAAAAGCAATATTAAAACTGTTGAAATGCAGGGGACGTGGAGAAAAGAAGCACTGTGAATTGTGTTGGAAAGAGGAGATGGCACTATCATCAATGCTTGTGCAGTCTACAGGCCTCCAACTCAAACCAAAGAAATGGACAGTGAATTGATTTTTGATATTGCAAAGATAGCTATGAAGGGGGAAGTGATTATATTGGGTGACTTTAATCTATCCAATGAAGAGTGGTGTATTCCTTCTGCAAAGTCTGGAAAGAAGTAAAAAAAATTGTGGATGCCTTCCAAGATGCATTACTTAAACTAATGGTGATGGAACCGACCAAGGAAAGCTCGATGCTGGATTTAGTACTCATCAACGGAGATAGTGTGTCTAATATCTGGGTGGGTGCCCATGTGAGCAGCAACGATCATCACACAGTGTGGTATGAGATAAAAGCCAAGGCGGAGTCCAATCACAGCAAGCTCAAAGTCCTATATTTCAAAAACAATGACATAAGTAAAATGGCCAAGTACCTGAAGGAGGAGTTGGCAGGGTGGGAGGGGATAATTAAAGTGGAATTTCAATGGTTGGGACAAGGTACTTCAGGCCGGAAGGTTGGGGGTTCAAATCCCACTAGAGGACAGCAACCTTGGGCCGGAAGGACTGGGGTTTCTAGTCCCACAGGTGCTCCTTGTGGTCTTGGGCAAGCCACTTAACCCTCCATAGCCCATGTTCCCTGTAAAATAGTTATCTCCAAGTTATAATGCCCTGTTCAATGTAATTTCAGTTTGTTCAATGTAAACCGCACTGATGCAGAATAGCGCGGTATATAAGAGAATGTAAATAAATAAATAAATAAACAGATACATATACAAGGAAAGTAAATAAAAACAAGAGGAAAAGGAAACCTATTTGGTTCTCCAAAGAAGTGGCTGCAGAAATTAAGGCAAAAACCACAGCTTTCACAAAATTCAGAAGTTCGCAAACAGATGAACACAGAAAAGAACACAGGATAAAATTAAAAGAGACAAAAAGAGAAATAAGGATAGCAAAATCAAAGGCAGAAGAAAATATGGCTAAAGATGTGAAGTGTGGCAACAAAGCTTTTTTCAGGCATATTCCAGAGAGGAGGAAAATCAGAGGTGGAATTGCAGGACTCAAAAGTGCCGGGAATGGATTTGTGGAAAGTGACATTGAAAAAGTGAAAATGCTGAACAAATACTTCTTTTCTGTTTTCACTAAAGAAAATCCTGGCGAAGGACCACCTGTGATTGTCAAATATACAAATGAGAATGGAGTGAATACCACACCATTTACAGAAGACGATATGTCAGAACAGCTTGCAAAACTGAAAGTGGACAAGGTCATGGGACTGGATGGGATAATCCCAGGATACTGAAAGAGCTCAGAGAGGTTCTTGCAGGGCCGTTAAAGGATGTTTTTAATAGATCCTTGGAGACAGGAGAAGTTCCACAGGACTGGGGAAGGGCTGGTGTGGTACCTCTTCACAAAAGTGGTAATAGGGAAATAGTGACTAACTACAGGCCAGTAAGCCTTACCTCGGTGGCATGAAAAGTAATGGAGGTGCTCTTGAAAGAGTAAATAGTGGACTTTCTTGAAATCAATAGGTTGCATGATCCGAGGCAACATGGTTTTACCAAAGGACGATCTTGCCAAATAAATCTGATTGAGTTTTTTGACTGGGTGACCAGAGAACTAGATCAAGGGCATGCGATTGATGTGATTTACCTAGATTCCAGCAAAGCCTTTGATACTGTTCCTCACAGGAGGCTTATCAATAAACGCAACAGCTTGGGCATGGGTCCCAAAGTGGTGAACTGGATCAGAAATTGGTTGACTGACAGATGACAGAAGGTGATGGTAAACAGAACTCATGCAGATGAAAGGAGGGTGATTAGTAGAAACCCTGCTACTAGCACTCCTCGACAACCTCCTCAGGGGTCTGGAGAACAAAAATGACATGTTCATACTTGTATTTATAGACATCTCAGCAGCATTTGATACAGTACATCACAGCACCCTCTTAAACCGCCTATCATCAATAGGTATAACAGGGACCCCCCTAAAATGGTTTACCTCATATATATCCAATAGGATGCAACAAGTCCTATTCAACAATGACAAAGCTGTTGCCTTCCCCCAGACGCAGGGGATCCCGCAGGGATCTGCCTTGTCATCTCTACTATTCAACCTGTATATAAAACCAATCTGTCAGATCTTTCAGAAGTGCAACATCAACTACCACATCTATGCTGACGATGTGATGCTGTACACACGCCTAAACACAACGCAGCCAGATTTCACCCCGTTGGAAAAATGCCTTGACATGTTACAAACATGGCTTCAACAAAACAACATGTCAATAAACCACAAAAAAACAGAGGTCATGTTCATCTCCAAAAAAACCAACTTCTCCCCACCCACCACAGTCACCCTCAACAAAAACATATACCATGCGAAGCCTGCAATAAAGTACCTAGGAGTCCTACTAGACAACAACCTTAAGATGAATAACCATCTCCGAACAGTCAACCGAGCCATCTTCTACAAATTAAAAGTCCTCCAACCACTTCGCAGTATCCTGGAAAAATCTGACTTCAGGACTGTCGCACAAGCGCTAATCATTCCACACCTGGACTACTGCAACGCCATTCTCCAAGGGCTGCCAAAGAACACCCTAAATATCTTACAAATGGCTCAAAATGTTGCTGCAAGAATCATCATGGAAAAAAAGGTCACAGATCACATAACACCAGTACTTATGGAACTACATTGGCTCCCTGTAGCCGCTCGTATCATCTACAAACTACTCATAACAACGTTTAAACTCATTCACAATATTGCGCCCTCATACATTGGCATCCTAATCACTAAGCAAGCACACAACAGGAACAGAAGAACCATACATCTCAACACTCTCTGTGTCCCAACCAGCATAAGATACGTTAAAACAGAAACAAGCAACAGAGCTTTCACCTATGCAGCGCCGATCCACTGGAACCAGCTCCCCTCTGAACTCCGAATGTCAAATAACCTGAATGAATTCAGAAGGAACCTCAAAACACATTTATTCCAGGCATATTACAACCCAACCTAATTACAGCACCTTACCACAACAAGTTCCCTTCTGCCCACCATAATGACACTCGGAATACACGCAGCATATTGACGACTGATATGTAATCCTGTATATATATATATTATATCCCCCTCCCACGCACCTTTTAATCTAATGTATATTTAAAGTTGTGAAAAGTATCTAATCTCTAATCCGTGTGCTATGTAATCATTGCTCTAATCAAAATTGTATTCTTAAAAATTCATTGTATTGTACGATACATGATGATTCTGTAAAGAAAACCGCAGCTGATCGTAGGAAGCAGCGGTATATAAGTGTTTGCTAAATAAATAAATAAATAGTGGGGTGCCCCAGGGTTCGATCCTGGGACCGGCATTGTTCAATATATTTCCGAGCGATATTGCTGAAGGGCTGAATGGAAAAGTCTGACTATTTTGCAGATGACACAAAAATTTGCAATAGATTGGACTCCCCTGAAGGAGTGGATAACATAAGGAAAGATCTCCAAAAGCTGGAAGAATGGTCTAATGCTTGGCAGTTAAGATTTAATCTGAAAAAGTGCAGTGTCATGCACTTGGGAAGCAGAAATCCAAGGGAATTGTATATGATTGGGGGTGAGAGGTTGGTGTGCACAGACCAGAAGGACCTCGGAGTGATTGTTTCTGAGGATCTCAAGGTGGCAAAACAGTGTGACAAGGCGGTGGCTTGGAAGCTGCGTTGCATACAAAGAGGAATTACCAGCAGAAAATGGAAAGTACACTTACCTGGTAATTGTTGTTCCTGGAGGGACTACAGTTCAGTCCTCCACCTCTGGGTAGTGCACCTCCTCCTGCAGCATGGAGACTGGACAAGTCAAATTCGTGACATTACCGGGTATATGCTGCTGGTCTTCTCCCAGCATCCCCCAGTGACCTACTGACAAAGCAGACTCAAAGGAGCAACAAGTAAGCAGTTAAAGAATAAATTACCACTCTACGCTTAAAGATCTTTTTTTTTTTCACTGTTAAACTACAGTGCCTCAAAAAAGGAAAGGCCAAAGCACTCCCTCCTCCTTGCCCCTGTCTGCTTACCCAGCTATCAGAGAAAGACAGACAGACAGAAGGAAGGAGGACTAAAAAGAGTCATAGCCAGAAGAGATACTCTTGCAATCTCTGGCATATCAAACACGTTGTCCTCTGAGCGACCGGAAACCACCCCCCCCCCCAAACCGACGACTCACAACTGAGTTGTTCATCCCCGGGCGGGAATGAGGACTGAACTGTAGTCCCTCCAGGAACAACAATTACCAGGAAAGTGTAATTTCCATTTCCTTATCGGTCCTACAGTTCAGTCCTCCACCTCTGGGATGTAACAGAGCAGTCAACACTGGGAGGGACCTTTCTAACCGGATCGCAACCCCGCCGAACGAACAGGCACCGATCGCTGCCTGAACATCCAGGCGATAGAGTTTACTGAAAGTATGGAGAGACGACCAACAGGCCTCCCTGACCTTCTCTACTGGCAGAACTACACTGTGCCCTACACCAGGCGTCGCTTGCGCGTTACAGGGGTAAGCCCGTAACCCCACTGGTATCGGACGCCCTAGGAAATCTGTCCTGATGCTATTGCTTCCTGGGCCCATCTGTACCTGCCGCTTTAGGACCACCTCTCATTTACGGAGACCTCTAAAGATACCAGACAAATGCAGAACTCTCTTAAGGTCATAGCCACGCAGACTACGGACTGAGATGCTCCTTTCCGAGGCTCCTAAGACCGACAACGTAAAGACTTGATTCATGAGAAGGACGAACCTATCTTTGATGAACCGATGGTACTGATCGTAACCCTACCTTTTCCCAAGACAAGGACAACATGGCCCCCGACAGGACATGCCTGCCGGCCCGACACACGTCATGCCGAACAGAAGGCCCCTAAACACACAGTCTAAATTAAGCCTCTGACCATGAGGTCCCAAAAGGCTCCCAAGAGGAAGCTCCTAGAACCAAGAAGGTGTCCCATGGATGTGCTCTCATACTGCATGAAAGCCGTAGCCGAGAACCCCAGATAGAAACTCAAAACGCACCACATTGAAGAGCTAGTCCAAGGTCACTCTCGGGACTTTATCGCTGTAAAGCGCCAACACTGCCAGCTGTACTTTTAACGAACTGGCCACCTAGCCCCTATCCAACCAACCCATAAGAGAACTTAATACAAACAGGATGAAACTGTGGATGCACGGCACTATTACCGAACACCCCAGTCCTCCAAAATGCATCCTACTCACATATATGCTAGGTGAGTGGACCTCTTCCTGGCCCGAAATACGGTAGCACGACTGCTCCGGAATAACTCTGTTAAAACTCGCCCTTTCCATGGATGACCTGAAAGGGAGACCCGAACCACCTAAGACATCCGAAGCGGCCCCTGATGCAACCGATTTTCTGTGTCAACACATGCCTGAACTCCCCATGGAAAGCCGGACTAATCGGCGTGCCCTGGCCGACTAGACCAAACTGGGTTCACTACAAGCACTCTCCCCCGAGAGCTACGATGCCCTGCATCAGATGCCCTAAGGCACCCACGGAAGAAGACATAGAGGTATCGAACATTGGCAATACTACAACAGGACCCCCATCCCTTCCGACATCCTCTCTCGCTGCCAGGGGAAGAGCGAAGGCCCCCAGGAGAAACGTCGCCCTGACCCCCTGGACCTGGGAACCCCATTTGAGTATTGTCTGAACAAACCCTGCCGGAGAGACGCCCATTCCTCGCACCCCTGCAGACTCTGCCGAGCCAGTCCACCATCACCTTATCTGTCCCTGCAATTGCACCACTGAGATTGTCGGACTTCGGGGCTCCACCCAGGGAAGCAGCGCTCCAGCCGCCACTCGATCATTGGGTTCCCTAGCCGCTCCAAGGGCCTTGCGCAAAGGAATCCCCGCCATGCAGACTCCCACCTGCTCGTAGCTGACAATACCGTGAGCCACGGCGGCCATTCCAGCGGCCAGCCGACCTCCAGAATACCAGGACAAGCTACCCCTGGAGGGGCCGCCTTACTCGAAGAGGACAGGAGATAAGCAAGCTCAAAAAAGCGTTCCGTTAAGTACAACACCGAACCAGCGACCTCTGTCGAATGAAGAATTTCCAACTGAAAATGGACTCGAGACTGCGAGTCCCTTCTTTCAGATCCAGGCTAGGTCAGAAAGCAATACAGAGACCCGTCTTTCTTTGACGCTACGAAAACTAAGGAATAACGACCGACCCCCACCAACCGTTAGTGGAACCGGCACTACTACTCCCAGCTGCAAGAAACAATCCAGTGATTGTCGAACTGCTAGTGATTTCTGCCATCCTTTGCCAGGCGGAGGCTCAAACCAATCTTGAACTGGCCTAGTCAATGGAAGAGAAAAAAAGCTTTGCGTACCATATCCAACCCCCATTGGTTGGATGATATTTAGACCCAGGCAGTACGAATTCCCGAAACCGACCTCCTGCCTGGAAACCCCTTGCTTCATTGTGGTTTGCTCTTTGAAAACCTGCCAACCAAGAATTAGAAGACCTCTTGATTTTTCTAACTGTGCCCGCTCGCGACTTAGACTAACCGTTGGCTGAACAACTTCTTCGTCACTGAATAACGGCGAGCAGCTGCTAGAGATGCCATCCCCCTCGCCCAAGCACTAAATGAATCGTTGTGCACCTCTGCTAGATATACCGATTCTAGCCATGTCACCTCCCTTAATTATTCCTGCTCCGGATGAACGGACTGCCACAAGCGTTGTGCATCTCGAAGGCACGCTCACACTACCTGATACCTTTCCATTGCCTTGTCTGCCCAGGGATAGAGTGCTGACACCTTTCAGCCCCGCTACAGGCAGACCCCACTCAACTTGGCTCATGTGAAGAACCCCACGGTGATAAGCTATGTTTGATATCCTGGGTTCCGGGTTATAGTTACAGATGAACATGGCACGACCCTAAATGGGGAGGAGCAGGTGCTGAGGATAGTGCGGGGGACCCTGATCAATAGGCACAAAGCCGCAGATGGGAACAAAGAAAGAAACATGAGAAATGGAGGCTACAAGGGACCCCACCATGTGGGGCACTAATGAAGCAGATGGGGATTTATAGAGCCATTGGTTACAACAATGAACGTGTCCGGTCTGGAAGTATCTGAGAACCAGACTAAAACGACCTTATTTACCAAAAAGCTGAAGATCATACCCGTCAGCTATAATTTTTTTTTCCATCACTACAGATTCAGAGTGAACCGAGGAGGAAACAGTTGGTCACCTTTGTAATGCTTCGCTATGGCTATAACCGTACCCGGAAGAAACCAATTGTACTTGTAAGGTATGCATAGGGAACATCTCCTACCCAACGGAACTGGACCAGATAAATTCTTATGTGACTATGAGGGGATGTCAAATATCACTGACGATATTTCCCTGCAGCCAAAGTTCCTTGGAGAATGGCTGGAAAGAGGAACTAATCAAACTTACAAAAACACGTGAGAATATCACGGTCGCGGAGCAATTGGAGTTGTGAGATCAAAACCCCCTTAAATAGACCATGTTTATTGTATCATTCCAATAATCCATGGCATATGAAATAACTAATTCTGAAGAATTAGATCTTTGTAGTTCAAGCAGCTCCTTATTCATTAAGCATAATTCCTGCCATGGAAATAATTAACAAGTCAGAACTTTAAGGATGACACCTAATCCCTCAGCAAATCTGTGACCTCTTCAGAGGTCTAGGGATTCCTCTGTGCAAGCACTCTTACTTACCGTAGTTGAAGAGCACTATATTTCCTTTGTGTTGTTTTGTTTGTTTGATTTTTGTTTTTTTGCAAAGTTACTCCTAAACCAACCGAAACTAACTGAAAACTGAAATAATAAACTTAAAGCAGCTTGCCCACCGCCTGAGACAATCAAAAGGAATAAAATATTGAATCTGCCTCTTCTGGGCGAAAAGAAAGTTAAGAAGGTAAAGAAGAAAACCCCAAACACAATAAAAATTTGCTCTGCCTAAATACTACCAATTAACAAAAAAAAATATGCAATTAAAGGAGAAATTAGGCCTTACCTGCTAATTGTCTTTCCTTGAGTTCTCTCCGGGCCAGTCCAGGCACTTGAGGGTTGTCATCCATCTCCAGCAGCTGAGGACTGAAAAACTGAAGTTTTGCTGAAACAGGTATCTGGCTCCCCCTATTGGCCGAACCTCAGTCTACAAGTTAACAAGCAGCCCAAACAAAAACGGCAACAATCAACCAAAAACCAAACAGCCAAGCGACAGAGCCCGCCTAAAACTACGTGCTCCGTCCACCCAGCTTCCTGCCTTTGCAGCAAAACTCCTATCTGCTTTCACCTTACCCAGTCTCTCGTTCCTTCAGGAATTTTTTTTTTCTTTCTTTTTGTTTTCTTCTGGCAGACCATCCTTGAACTAACCCTGAGGATGCCCCTGAGACCAGGTTGACCAAGGCGCTTGAGCGGAAGATTGGCCACCAGCCCTTCCGAAATTCCCGCTTAGATTGCTTAAAACTCTACAGCTTGCCGAGAGCACCGAAAGAAAACACTGAGATATTGCCAATGGAATAGGGTGGGACCTGGACTGGCCCAGACAGAACTCAAGGAAAGACAATTAGCAGGTAAGGCCTAATTTCTCCTTCCTCTTCGTCTCTCCGGGCCAGTCCAGGCACTTGAGGGAAGTACCAAAGCAGTGCCTAAACTTGGGAGGGATCCGCTAGGCCTGCAATGATAGCCGACGCCCCTACATTGGCATCACCTCTAGTCTGAACATCCAACCTGTAGTGCTTCGAAAAAGTGTGAAGGGATGACCAAGTAGCCGCCCGACAAATATCCACCGGCGGAACCAAGGCAAACTCGGCCCAGGACGTAGCCTGACTACGAGTGGAATGAGCGCGGAACCCCTCCGGTAGAGGTTTCCCACTTGCTTGATATGCTGCCACCATGGCGCATTTCACCCATCTGGCAATGGAGGCCTTGGAAGCCGCTTCCCCTTTCCGAGGACCTCCAAACAATACAAAAAGCCGGTCCGATCTGCAAAACTGCTTAGTGCAACGCAAGTACCCTTTGAGTACTCTACCCAAATCCAACTTACGGAGGACCGAATCGATGGGTGCCCCCTCCCGATCCTGAAAGGTCGGAAGAGCAACAGTTTGATTCACATGAAAAGCAGACACCACCTTTGGAAGAAAAGAGGGAACAGGCCGCAACACCACCTTCTCTTTTGAGAAGTGAAGAAATGGCTCCCTACAGGACAGCGCTTGAAGATCCGACACTCTCCTAGCCGAACACAAGGCCACTAAAAAGGAGGTTTTCCAGGAGAGTTCTTTGAGCGACACCTCTCCTGCCGGCTCAAAAGGAGGCCTTGCTAAAGCCTTGAGAACCAAATTGAGATCCCAGGTTGGCACCAGAGCCCGAACAGGAGGACGTAGGTTCTTCACCGCTCTGAAGAAGCGTAGGATATCTGGATGTCCAGAGAGGAGAATACCTTGGACTTTTCCTCGAAAACAGGCTAGCGCTGCCAACTGCACCTTTAGCGTGGTGAGAGCTAAGCTTTTATCCAGACCGTCCTGGAGGAACGCCAACACATCTGGCACCAGGACATGAGACAGACGGAGACGCTGCTCCTCGCACCAGCATTCAAAGATACGCCAAATGCGCACGTAGGCTAGGGAAGTAGATTGCCTTCTGGCCTTCAAAAGGGTGGCTATCACCGCCGGTGAATACCCTCTACGGTTCAACCTTTCCCGTTCAAGAGCCAAGCCATAAGCGAGAAGCGCTCCATGTCTGGCATGAGCAGCGGCCCCTGATGCAAGAGGTTTGCCGGCCCCGGCAGCCTCCAGGATCTGTCTATCAGAAGACGGACGAGATCCGCATACCACGGTCTTCTCGGCCAATCCGGAGCAACCAGAATCACCCGTCCGTCGTGCCGTTCTATACGCCGAAGGACTCTCCCTATTAGAGGCCATGGCGGAAAAACATAGAGAAGATGTCCCGATGGCCAAGGTTGTGCTAGCCCGTCGAGACCCTCCGACATCCGCTCCCTGCGCCTGCTGAAGAAGCGACTTGCTTTGGCATTGTCGTAAGTGGCCATCAGGTCTATTACCGGCTGTCCCCATCTGCGGGTAAGGTCGTGAAACACCGCTGCGTTCAACTCCCATTCCCCCAGGTCGATCACATGATGGCTGAGGTAATCGGCTTGCACATTGTCTTGCCCGGCCACGTGCACCGCTGAGAGCGCTACCAGGTGTGACTCTGCCCAGATCATCAACAGCAGAGTCTCCTGCAACAGAACTGCACTGCCTGTTCCTCCTTGCCGATTGATGTAAGACACCGTCACCACGTTGTCAGAGAAAATTCTCACAGCCCTTCCTTCGACTAGGGCGTGAAACTCGAGAAGTGCCAAGCGTACCGCCCGGAGCTCTAACAGGTTGATGGAGAGATGTGACTCCTCGGGCAACCAACAACCCTGAGCTAAGTGGGTCAGGCAATGTGCCCCCCAGCCCGCGAGACTGGCATCTGTCGTTAGGAGCAACCAGGACGGTGGCCTCAAGGGAACCCCGGCCCGAAGGTGGACTGGATCCAACCACCAACGCAGACTGCCGCTCACTTCCGGCTACTGAGGTAACCTCCGAGTTAAGGGCTGATCTTGGGGTGACCACCTTGCCAGTAACGACTGCTGCAAAGGCCGCATATGCGCCCGAGCCCAGGGGACCAGGTCTATGGCTGCTGCCATGGATTCGAGAAGCTGCAGATAACGCCATGCCGTTGGAGCCTTCAGGCCCAAGAACGCTGTCACCTGTGCCACAATCTTTTGTATCCTGCTGTCCGGCAGAAACACTGCTCCTAGGCGTGTGTCGAAGATTGCCCCCAGATAAAGGAGCCGCTGGACCGGAAGCAACTGGCTTTTTGCTTGGTTTATCACCCAGCCCAGCTGTTCTAGAAGCCGTACTACCCGCTCCGTTGCCAACTTCGACTCCGAGGCCGACGGCGCCCGAATCAACCAGTCGTCGAGATACGGGTGCACCCGCACCCCCTCTTGCCGCAACGCCGCTGCAACCACCACCATGACCTTCGTGAACGTGCGAGGCGCCGTGGCCAGGCCAAACGGCAAGGCCCGGAACTGAAAATGTCCCATGGGAACCGCAAAACGCAAGACCATTTGGTGCTCTGGCCGGATGGGAATATGAAGGTAGGCCTCGGTCAGATCTATTGATGTGAGCCACTCTGTTGGCTGAACCGAACAAATAACCGACCTTAGTGTTTCCATGTGGAAGTGCGGAATTCTCAGACAGCGGTTCACATGCTTGAGATCCAAAATAAGCCGAAAAGAGCCCTCTTTTTTGGCCACCACAAAATAAATCGAGTATCGACCGGATCCTAACTGGTTGAGGGGAACTGGAACCACCACCTGAAGACTCAACAAGCGCCGAAGAGTCACGGCTACCGCCTGCGCTTTTTCTGAAGACCCACATGGAGACGCCACGAAAGCCTCCCGTAATGGCCGAGCAAACTCGAGGGCATAACCGTCGCGAATAATTTCCAGAACCCAAAGATCTGACGTTATTGTGGCCCAGACGGAAAGGAACTGCTGCAGCCGTCCCCTACTGGAATTTCCGTCTGGGCCAACCTCACTTCATTGTGGCTTTTTGTTGGAGTTCTGTTGGGTTGCAAAATAATTCCTGCCAAACCCCCGAGCCCCTCAAAAGGACTGCCCGCGAGCCACAAAGCGCCCTCTTTGATATGGGGTAAAGCGAGAGCCTCTGAATCTGCGAAACTCCCGAGATGGAGCCTTGAGAGCCCTGCTAGGCCTCTGGCCCTTTGGACGATCCTCAGGGAGCCAACCTCCTTTGGAGTCCCCTAAATCCTTCACAATCTTATCCAAGGCGGCTCCAAAGAGCAACGTTCCCTTGTACGGCAGCTTACTGAGTCTAGCTTTGGACGATACATCCGCCGCCCAATTCCTTAGCCATAGGAATCTGCGCGCCGCAATGACCGACGCCATGGACTTCGCTGAAATCCTGACTAGGTCATAGAAGGCATCTGCCAAGTAAGCCGCGGCTGACTCCAACTTCGCACCATCCTCCTCATCCCCTTTGGAATGAGCACCTCCCTGAATCCATCTAATGGAGGCCCTGGAAACGTACACACCACAGATAGCCGCCCTAAGCGACAGAGCGCAGGACTCGAACGTTTGTTTCAACAGCGTTTCCAGCTTCCTATCCTGTAAATCCTTGAGGGCCGCTCCGCCCTCCACCGGAATTGTGGTTTTGTTGGTTACCGCCGATACCAGTGCATCGACCTTAGGCATCTTCAGCAGCTCCTGCTCCTCCTGCAGCAACGGATATAACCGAGCAATAGCTCTAGCCCTCCGCAGGGTAGCCTCTGGGCATTCCCATTCCGATTCCACCATTTGCTTCATGACCCTGTGCACCGGAAAACACTTCCGTTCTGCATTAAACCTTTGAAGTAGGGGATCCTCCAAGGGTTGCTCTTGAGTCGCTGGTGGAACAATATGCAAGGTTGCTAGCGCTTGTGTAATAAGCGCTCCCAATTCTTCCTTTCGAAATACCTGGAACAAACTGGGGTCCTCGGTGGATCCCAATTCCCCCTCCTCCAGATCAGTGGCCCACTGATCTAGAACTGGGTCCAACAAAATCTCCCCTTCTTCTTCACTTTGAGGGTCCGGGAGCGGGAAACCGAGGCTCTCGGTACCTCCCTGCGCCCCCTGGCCCGTTTTTGAGGAGCCTTCCCCCGGATCCAATAGAGCCACCCCTTTGTCTAGCACTGGGGTGGGAAAGGGGGCCAAGCCTTTATCTTGAGCCTGATTCCACCTCAAACAATATGCCTGATGCAAGGCTAAAATAAACTCAGCAGAAAATGGAGCTTCCAAGTTCTGCTGAGCTGCAGGCATCGCGAGTGAAGGAGCTTCCCCCATCTTGTTTGCCTTTTTTGACTTAGCTTTCTTTTTGCCGGAGTTGGAATGGCTGCTCTGCAAAACACCCGATGCCTCAGAAATGGCTGACGTTCCCGCCATTTCCGTCACGTTGTGAAGATCGCCTAGCAAAGCTCCGGTATCAGACTTGCTCTCCATGGCCGGTAACTGAACACACCGAAACCACTCTGAGAAATTGTGAAACAGAGAAAAGACTCTTAACCGACTCCCGCGGTTCCCCACAAAATGCGCCGCTTAACCGCTCCTCAACGGACCGGAGCGCAGCGTGCCGAAATGCAGTCAGCCGGCACGGAACCCCAGCAAGCTAACTAACCTGCTCCAAAACTGTAAGGATGGCGCGAATCTCCTTTTCAAGACAGCCACTGCCGCTGCTAGCGGTGTAGCGCTTGTAACAGTGATCGGATGGTCCCTGGGGCTCCCAGTACCGCTGTCCGACTGTTTCTGCAGGAACGGAGGTAAGTCTGAGGCAGGCTCTGCCTGTAAAGCCCTGCTGGCACTCTGGCCTGCTCAACGCCAGAGAGGAAACATTTGCGTCAGGAAAGGAACCCTGCTAGGGCTCTTGAGCAGATCAGAAGGTCCCAAAATAAAGGGAAGATTCAAAGAAAGCCAATAAAATAACAAAAATAGATCTTTTAAGCTAAAATTTCCTATCGTTCTTCGGGAGCCAGACATCTCACGTCTCCCTCAGCTGCTGAGGACTGAAAGACTGAGGTTCGGCCAATAGGGGGAGCCAGATACCTGTTTCAGCAAAACTTCAGTTTTTCAGTCCTCAGCTGCTGGAGATGGATGACAACCCTCAAGTGCCTGGACTGGCCCAGAGAAACGAAGAGGAAACACGTATTTAAAGCAATAAACCTGCCATAGGTTCTGAAGCCATTCCGCCGGGGTTTCACACCGTCAGCGCGACCGCGGCTGCCTCGCTGATAAAAGAGCGGGAAAAAAAGAAAAATGGTCGCAGATGCTGTCGGGCCCAGCTGATGCTGAAAAGCCCGATGGAGATCCTGACGCTGGTCCTTCAATAAGCGCGGACCCGAGGTACAGACCTGCCCCGACAACGCTCCCAATGCTTGTAGGCGATACTCGCTGCCCAGCCGGAAGGAAATGTAGCTCAGCACCCCGCAACGCTGCTCATTTAAATAGCGAGTGACGTCTGCGGCGAGGGCAGTTGACTCGGCTCTGAGCATCTACCCTGACACCTCGTGCGAACCGGGACCGGAGGGTGCAGAGCATAAATGAATTAAATAAAAAGGTGGATAAAATAAGGAAGTGGCTTAAATAAATTAAATCAATCAGTTCTAAACCAACAGGAATTAGAAGACAACTAGCCCAGTTGCCCCCTTTGGTTTTTTTTTTTAACTCCATAGGATTTCCAGCAAACTTTGCAGTAACACAAAATTAAATCAAGGTAACTTTAATTAAGTTGAAATCAGCGCGAAGTAGTTCGGAACCTGTGTCAAACCGAAGAAAATAAATAAATAAATAGGAAAAAGAAACACTGCCGCTGCCTCGCAGCCCGCAGAAGACGCGGGAGAAATGGCCTGCGCCAAGAACTGGGCCTGCTTGCTGCCGATCCACTTTGGGACAAGCCCCTCAGCCTTCTGCTTGAGCGGGACACTGACCTGTACCCACAACATTGTGCCCTCAAGCTATTTTGCCAATCGGCCCTGCAATCGGCAGCCCTTCAATCCACGGTGCTCCTCACAGCACGGAGAGGGCTTCCTGGCTTCAGCAGTCTCGTGTATGACCACCCTGGGATCTCCGGAGACTGCCCCGGCAGACTGCCTGCTGTGCTGAACTACTCCCCTTCGTCCAACCAAGAAGGGAAGCGCAGCCTCAAACTGCCGCAAAGCTCAGCATTTAGGAGAGCAGTAAGGACAGCCGGCTCAACGACTGTATGTGAGGCCTTTTTTTTTTTTTTTTTTAAATAACCCAGTACCAAATAAATGAACATACAGGGAATAAAAGAAAACCATAAAACTAACTATCCTATCCACTGATTCTTATCAGTTCCACTTGTGAGCCCAGCACCCAAGCTCACTACGTCCTCCTGCTGCATGGAGACTGGACACACTGGGGGATGATGGGAGAAGACCAGCAGCATATACCCGGTGATGTCACGAATTTGACTTGTCCAGTCTCCATGCTGCAGGAGGAGGTGCACTACCCAGAGATGGAGGACTGAAATGTAGGACCGATAAGGAAGGAAGAGATACTAATGACACTATAGAAGTCGCTGGTGAGGCTTCACTTGGAATGTTGTTTATTGTTTATTGTTTACATCGCATTTACTATACCGCCTCCCATAACATCGAGGCGGTTTACAAATAAAATCAATGTTTAACAGAAAGAAAAGAAATTACAATAATTAATAGCACAGAGAAGAGTCAAGACAGAGAACATACAGACAGAAAAACAGAGAAGAGGTCTTCAGGGGGGGAAAGCCAGTGAAAAAAAATGAGTTTTGAGAAGGGAACGGAACTTGGGATAGGATTCTTCTGTACGGAGGTGGGTAGGGAGAGAATTCCAAAGGGAGGGTCCTAAATAATAAAATGCCGATTTTCTGGTGGATTGTAAATGAGCTTTGGAAGGTGCTGGAAGGTGAAGACGGTTAGTGTGGATGGACCGAAGACTGCGGGAGGGGTTATGGTAAGTTAATAGATCTGAGAGGTAAGCAGGAGTTGAGTGATAAATGGCTTTGTGAGTTAGAGTGAGAAATTTAAATGATATCCGGTAGTCTAGTGGCAACCAGTGGAGATGATAAAGTAAGGGGGTAACATGGTCACGTGGGGAAGCGTGGAGAATCATGCGAGCAGCCGTGTTTTGGATCAATTGAAGACAGTGTTCAGTTTTAGAGACCATATCTCGCAAAGGATATAAAAAGACTGGAAGCGGTTCAGAGGAAGGCGACCAAAATGATTTAGAGCCTGCGTCAGAAGCCTTATGAGAAGAGACTTGAAGACCTCACTGTGTACACTCTGGAGGAGAGGAGGGATAGGGAAGATATGATTCAGACCTTTAAATACTTAAAGAATATTAAAGAACAAACAAACCTCTTCCAATGATGGGGAAGCTGTAAACTAGAGGGCATAACATGAAGCTGCAAGGGGGTAAATTGAAAGGCAATGTCAGGAAATACTTTTTCACAGAAAGGGTGGTGGATGCTTGAAATGCCCCCCCGATGGAAGTGGTGGGGGCAAATACAGCGACAGAATTCAAAATGGCATGGGACAGACACAGTGGATCCCTTCATAGCAATAGGATAAAATCAAAATAAACATAACGATCTTTTATATCTCAACAAATAGGGGCAACCTACACGGAGCATTGGGTACACTCCTAAACAAAAGGCATGGGGAGGGATGTCCTGAACGGAGTGGCAGGTGAACCTACACTTGTCGCCTTGCTGGGCAGACTAGATGGACCATACTGGTCTTTATCTGCTGTCATATACTGCTACTACGTTACTATGTTACCAAGTATGATAAACAGCATAGAAGGGTAGCTATGGTAAATTACATAAAGCATGTATTAACACTAGCCCTTTGTGCTCCTGTTGTTCAGTGCTATTCTATGCATTTGATTTATATTCATTTATGCTGTCTGTATCTGCTGGTCTGGGTTTTCATGTTGCTTGATTTTCAGATTAGTAGTGATGGGTATGAGCTCGTACCCAAATTATGCTAGTGCAGGGGCTATTCTTAAACTGCTCTTAATCCGTTTTATGCATTATTTTCTTTTTGATGATGTGCCTTTTGTTTTTCTTTCTATTTTGTTTTGTTGCATTTGATGTTTTTACTGATGCGTTTTGCGCTAAAATGTTTTTGCGGCTATGCTTCTGTGCTGCTGTGTACAGTGGGCTACATTCTAGGCTATCAGAATGTGAAGCTTCTGCTGCCACTGCACTTGTAGAGAAAACAGAAATAAGAAGAGAGTTTCAAGAGCTTAATCATCATTTCAGCAGGCAGAAACAGAGCTAACATGCCCAGAACTGCTGAGATGTAAACAGATAATAATACATGAGCTTCTGCATTTTCAAAACTACTCACCCAGTTCTTTGCAGTCCTTTTTTACTTAGGTGAGGTTTGCATGTACTTTGCACCTGCCTGCACAGTTTTGAAATCTATCCTCAAAATGATAGATTCTAGGATCTACGAGCCAGGATTCACGGTACGGACAGTATTTAGTATAACCAAGCCACTGTACCAAGCTGAATTCACGGATTTTATATATCAGCGATGTTAAACTATACACTAAACATTCTGGGCTCGATATTCAGTGGTGGTGGCTAGCACTGCCACTGAACACTAGCCCGGCATTGAATATCTGAGTTGCCCAGATAGCAATGAAGCTGACTACGCTGCGGCAATATTCAGCAGCTGTCCAGTTCGCTTCTGCCGTGAAAGTTAGGCCAGCCTTTGCTGCACCTGACTTTCGCTGCTTTGCGATAACCGGCCGGTGGCTCAATATTGCCCCTGGCCAGTGATTGCCAGCTGCCACCCCCGGAACACCCCATTGCTAGCTGCTTAGCATTGGGGCATGCAGCGACGACACCTATGAATATTCAGCTGAATATCTCGGACTAGGGGATTATAATCCCTTTGAATACTGGGTCCTTTCTTTCCATATGCATGCTGACATTATAAGGTGAGGAGGTTTGCCTGTGGCCCATATGGAGGTTAGAAAAGAGACACACTCACTCTCAAGGCGGACTTTCTGCTGTTGCCGGATGTTCCGTTCCTTCTTTAACATCTCCACAGAGGCCTCCTGTTCCTCTCGTTCATGATTCAGCTTCACCAGCTCATTCTGCAGCCGCAGCCAGTACTGCTGCACGGAGATGGTTTGCGAGCTACAGTCCTCGATATCTCTATTCAAATTCTTGATCTGGAGTTCTAAGGGTCCAATTGCTTGCCCCTGCAAAATTAGGAGTTGGTTGAAAAGGCTGGAAAGAGCCGATTCGGAGTTGGCTGAATCTAGTGTGCAATCGACCAAGTCAATCATCAGCTTAACTCACAGCCATGTAAGTGACTCCCATTAAATTCCTCAGTCAGTCATCTCCCTAGCTACGCATATACTGTGCACACATAAGGAGCAACGAGCCACAGATAGACATACTGGGCTACAGTATCAAAAGACTACACCGAAATTGGTTCTTGAGCAAAATTTTCAAAGCAGGCTAGCTCTGAAAATGGATTAACACACCTAGTCTCAGTACTGTCCCTTTGGCCAGCTAGAGACATAATTGCATGTCTTTAAAACCTGTAGCCCAAAATGAGATAAAGGGTGAGATTTAAGCAGTAGCACTGAAGCTGCCTTGTAGCCTCTGCATAAAGGGAAGTACATAAGGGTCAATATTCAAAGGGAAGCATCCGAATGACGGAAGCTATTATCTGGATAATTCCCTTAAGTGACACCATTATAGTGCTGCTGAAAATCCCGCCCGACTGCCTTGGCATTATCTGTTTAGTGTGGGGAAGCACCAAGTTAACTGCAGAGCAGCAATATTCAGTCCGCTAGCCAGATAATTAATAAGTTACCCTACAGCAATCTATTTCTGTCCCATAAGGGTAATAGAGAGTTTACCCCAAAGAGAGCGATGGCCAGTAATAGGGAGCTTATCCCCATCATGGTTATTAGTCAGTAATTGGCAGGGAGCCTATTCTCTCTATGGGTAATAGTTATTGCTAAGGAACCTACTCCCAGATAGGTCAGAGCCATCTCGATTTGCTTGCTGAGAAGGTTGATGGAATTCTGTTTATTCTCAATGAGGATAACGCGCTTAGTGATCTCATTCTGACTGTGAGAGATTGTCTCATTTAAGGAATGGACTTCCTGGTCCAGTTCCGACAGCGTCTTCTGAAGCATGGTCAGTCTGGAGTTAGTATGGTTGATCTCCAGAGTCACCTGGGCTGTTTCATTCTCGAGTTTAGAAAATTGTACCTCCTAAAAAAGGGCAAATGTAAAGAAATATTGATTATTGAATTACGCACTACACAGATTTTTTTTGACTTACAGTTACATAGGCTTTCAGCTCAGTTAGAACCAGGGTTGTGATTTGGTACCATGAGCCTTCATTCGCAAGTAGTTAAGAATTTTGACTCTTTTTTTTATATCCCTCCCAATTCACTAGCCCAGTTACTGCAGTGCATATCTTTGGTGGGGGAAGAGGGCAAGATCTCAGGGCTCTTTCCAGAGCCTTGCAATTGTAGACACAAAGTGCAGCTAGTATGCGTCACTGCTACATAATGGCCGAGAGGAGCTGTAAATACTACCTCCAAAATCTCCTTGGCCATAGCTGGCCCACTGAACAAGCAGCCCGACCCCTACTACAGAGCTAGCAATGTCTGCAGTACCAGCTCTGGCAGTATACCAAGGGTGAGTGGTGCGGCACTCTACCTCGCAGCTTCCCATGCTGGATGATGCTCTTCTTAGATCATTTCATGGCACATTGCTATCAAAATGCTACATACCAAACAAGAACTGTAGCCTGTGGAATCAGGTACCTGATCAAACCTCCGCTTGCGAAGTTTCTCAGTCAGGAGTAGAGAAAACTTGATTGCTTTATGTGATGTCATCTTCTCCTGTAACTTCTCCACTATCTGGTTCTTCAGTGTCGTTTTGGTTTGCGACTCCTGTTCAATCTGTGTTCGGATGACTGAGAGTTCACTCAAGCGGAATGACCGATCCTGAAAGAAAAACAATACAAAACAAATAAGAAACATAGCAACATGACAGCAGAAAAAGACCAATGGCCCATCTAAGTCTGCACTTCCATATCAACTACTATAGTGCCCTTTTCTTCCTTTCCAAATCTTCTGTGTTTGTTCCATGCCTTCTTGAATTCAGATAGAAGCATATTCCAAATGGGACATCCAACTGCAATCTGGGACACCAAAGCCAGAATGTCTGAAAAGAAAGGCAGGCACCTGCAAGATCAGGCACTATTCCAGAAAAATGGATGTGCCCGATATGCACGTGTATCAAATGTCTATATAGACGTCCCCAGGAGAGCGTTTCAGAACCAAAACATCTAATGGCATAATGGCTAGCATAGTGCCTTAAGAGCTGGGTGGCCAGGGTTCAAACCCCAGTGTGGGACTTTGTAATCTAAAGCTACTCACTTAATTCTCTGGGTGTTTTAAGGTGAAAACAAACCCTTACCTGATACCTATTCATGCCTGGTGCCAGAATAAACATGCACATGCCTACTGCTCTGCTGCTTCTGGGATCAAATGGGGATGTGTAAGTCCATTGCCCCTCCCCAGACACTTCTCCACCACACAGGGGCGGCCCAAGGGGGATGCAGAGATTAATTGCTGGGCCTCATTTGCATAAGGAACCTCATTTGCATAATGTTAACATGCGCTTTTAGTAAACATGCCTCTTAATGAGTGTCTGAATAAAGAAAGACTAACAGATTTCTACATTACTATATTGCAGTGACAACCACCAGGCCCATTAGAAGTACTACAAACACTGATCATTTAGAACCCATAGCAAACCCACCATATCATAACAGCACTATCAGGACTTACAAAGCACCAAACCCTACCTATCAAAAGGCAACGCTTCAAGTATATTAAAACAATACATCTCACTGGGGGAAAGAGAACAAGTGGGACTGTCAAATAGAAACAATATGAACAGAATACCTCAACTTGGTTACACATGCAGAACATAGACTGTCACCACACAAAGAACAAGGGATCACAATTCAGAAATAGGAAGATAATAATTAAACTGGGAACCCCAAAAGCCAAACATGAAATGTACAACACTGGAGAAATAAAACTATAAATTAATTTCTGCTTGCACTAAGCAAAAACGCGAAGATGTTAGCAATACACACTTCCCAGACCTGACATATTCCAGTTAATAAATTCAAAATAAAAAGTTTTCTACCTTCTGTTTGGGATTTTATTTTTCAGTTGCAATAGCTCCAGTCACTTTCTTCTGGTTTCTTCGTGTCTTCTGCGAGCTGTCCATTTGTCCTTTCTTCTCTTTTAGATTTTTTCCATTCTCTCTCTATATCTGCTTTAACAAACTGATCTTTCCCCTTTTGCTCTTTCCCCCTTTTCTTTCCTTGTTCCTTTATCATCCACTCAAATTTCACCCTTCCATTCTCAATCCCACTTACTCTCCCAATACCCAGCCCATCGTAGACTTTTCTTCCCTCCCACACAAAATATCTGTGCGAACAACATTATCGCACAATGGATGGGCCGGCCCTGCCACAATACCCCCATGCCTACTTGAACATCCCTGTACCAGAGACGTCTGTGAATGGCATTTTTGGAATGATTATGGAGACATGTCTGTGATTTTGATGTCTGTAGACATCCAAACCATGACTAAGCCTTTTAGAATGATCCTCAAACTGTCCTCATCTTTACCACCTCTACTAGGAGACTATTCCTTGCATTTACCACTTTTTCCATTAAGAAATATTTCCGCATATTACTCCTCAGTCTATCCTGTTTTACTCTTCTTCTATGTCCCTTCATTGCAATTGAAAGAGGCTCCTCCTATACATTTATGTAATGGAGGTATTTAAACATATCTATCATATCTTCTCTATCCTGCCTTTCCTCTAAAGTACACATATTGAGATATTTAAGTCTGTCCCCATATGGTTTATAACGAAGACCATTGACCATTTTGGTAGCCACCCTTTGCACTGACTCCATCCTGTTTATATCTTTTTGAAGGTGTGCTCTCCATAATTGCACACAGAACTCCAAATGAGGTCTCACCAAAGACTTTTACAGAGGCACTATCACCTCCTTTTTTCTGCTGGCCATTCCTTTCCCAATGCACCCAAGTATCCTTCTGGCTTTCGCCATCTCCTTTTCTACCTGTTTAGCCACTTTAAGAACATCAGAAACAATCACGCCCAGGTCCCGCTCTTCTTCTGTGGAAAGAAGTACTTCACTCCTTACACTGTACTGCTCCCTTGGACCTTTGCAGCCCAAATGCATGACCCTGCATTTTTTGGCATTAAATCTCAGCTGCCAAATTCTCGACCATTCTTCAGGCTTAGCTAGATCCCTTCTCATGTTAACTACTCCCTCCTGGGTATCTATTCTATTGTAGATTTTGGTATCATCTGCAAAGAGGCAAACCTTACCTGATAGCCCTTCCACAATATCACTAAACAAAAATGTTAAAAAGAATCGGACCAAGGACAGATTTCCTGTGGCACACCTCTGGTTCTCAGAGTGAGCTCCATTTACCTGTACCTTCTGCCATCTCCCACTCAACCAATTTCTATCCCAGTTGGTCACTTTAGGGTCTACCCCTAAGGTGCTCAATTTATTTATAATCTAATTAGCAAAAAAAAAAGTCTACACAAAACAGGATTATAATCAACAAACAATATACAAAATCCTGAATTACAAATTTAAGGAAGTACTTCAAAATTAGCAGAACAATTAGTACTTCTAGCAGGAAAGCCTGAATAAATCAAGTCCCCCGAGACTCCTAAAACAGAAGCCATGGCCCCAACCAGGGGCAAACTTATTTTCAAGTTCCTAAATTACTTGTTTTTTATATATTTTTCACACTTTTAAAGTATTTTTTGTTGAGAATAATTCAGCATTGAAAATCTGTGCGCATATCAGCTGACAGATAAAAAATAAAAAATGTAGAGATACAAAGAATCCATAAATATCTGATACAAAATTGTGTTTCGACTTATCTGTGTCAGGAATATAAATGATCTTCAGATGATCACAAAAGACTCTCCAAACATCTCAAATAAGTCCATGTCCATACATACTCCAGAATAGCTGTAGATAGACAAACCAGCAGAGTATGCAGTGTTCACCCACTCAGCCATATAAGAGTTCATTCAGAAGATCACATGCCCCAAAACATCCAGTCAAATGAATAAAGCTGAACACCCAGTCAGGTTAATCCAAGCAACCAATCAATGAAGTGAATGAAATTAAGTATAGTAAAAACATTCAAAGAAGTATCATCCAATCAATACTAAGATTTAGACCCAAAAGGGTCAATCGAATGCAGTTTAAATATATAGGAATGTTCACGTTCATTCAATCTTCGCTCCAGATCTCTCCCTCTCCAAGTAGGGAAGATACAATCAAGCACCCACCATTGGAGATCTGCGGTGGTATGACCAAACTGGGCTCAATGGGCCACTAGAGGAGCCGTCTCCATTCTATTCACAAAATGACTCTTGTACTTGTTGAACCATATGCGTACTTTTTTTTGTACGACCCACATTTACCAGATCCCCTTCATGTAATCAGGGAGAGGAGATTCTGTAGATGCCTCTCAGTCCCATTTTGGGGGAAGGTCATCTTGTGCTGCAAAACTCTGTTCAGGATTCTGCCTGCTTCGTCCAGCGCCTGCTCTTACCATGATGACTTTGTTCAGAATGTGCTCCGTCTCATGCAATGTGCGCGCATATGTGCTGTATTCAACTTTCACAGCCTCCTGTTTGTTTAGACACTGGGTAAGCAACTTCTTGCTCATAGTCACTTCATAATCGGTGCGATTCAAGGCAGCGGCAAGATGTTCATTTTTTTCTTCCTCTTTCATGGCAGATCGTTTGTAGCTTTCGATTTCCGCTTCCATGGTCCGCAGCTGATGCTGAGCCTCGCTGTGAGAGCAGAAAAAACAATCAAAATTAGACTCTCAAGGTTCTATGAGATTGTTACACAGGGTCAATCAAATAGTTTTAAAGCTCCTAACTTTGAGAATTATGAGGGGGGGGGGAAGAGTTATTCAAAGACATTAATTGTGTTGAATATTCCCCCCCCCCAATAATTTTTAAGCTCCTAACTTAACATGATCTTAACTTAGGGGCCTAAATTTAGGAGTTCAACTTTTTTGAATATTGGGCCAATAGATTTTGTTGTGGAGGTGGTTTGTTTAAATTGCATTCAATAGCTGTGGCACCAATTCAGAAACAGCTTATTCAACACAATTGTACCTGTGTTTGAATGTAGCTCTAATTCCTTTCAGTGGTCACTTTGTTTCTATTTGCAGGCTGGAGGTGACTGATAAACACTTATACGGCACATGCCAACAAGCTCACTACTTTTTTTTTGTCAAGTGTAATAAGGGTTCCCCGTAGGTAGCAGAGAACACTTGTTACAGATAAGCAATTCCATTTTCTCCATAGACAAGCAGGGCAATGCAGGTACACTTAATAGTGTATTCAGAGCTGCGAGACGTGTTTGTATATAATTTTCTACCATGTCCTGAGGTTGATACAGGTGGGGATAAAAAAAGTCACAGGAATTCAATACAGATTCTTAAGGACTGCTTGATCAAAAGCAATATTCTGGTCTGTGGATTGATCCAGACATACTGATGCTGCAGGAGACCTAATTCAAGATAGGTCCTGGGTGCCATGAATTCCTGAACAATGTGGTTTTAGGTATTGGGCAGGAAGAGTGGTTTTCCCATTGAGGTGTTTTCATGAAGCAAGCCCAAAGGGTTCAAATTGACTCTTGATAAGGTGGGTAAGAACAATGTTGAGATCCCAAACTGAAGGTAGTGATTTTAGGAGAGGACTGGAGACCAAAGGGTATGCTGAGAAGAACGTTCTCTCAGTGCTGTCATGGTATGCTGCTATGGCTGTAAGATGAATTCTGACTGAAGGAGTTTTGAGACATGATTCAAATAAATGAAAAAGATATGATAGGACTTATTTCTTCAGACCAGTGAAAGGAATTTGATCAAGGGAAGCTGTCTATTCGGTAAAATAAAGTGATTTTTTTCCAGTAAGATTTTCATGGTGATGGTTGTCTAGAGGTCATAAGGATGTTCTTCACTTCAGGAGAAAAGAGAAGGTAGCCGATTAGCTGCCATTCAACCTCCATGCGTCAATGCTAGACTTGGATGAATCAGGCAGTTTGTTTGGTCGAGAAGTTTCAGATTTTGTTTCAGAGGCCTTGGTGGCACCGTTATGAGGGCTAGAAGCCAGGGAAACCAAACTTGTCTGAGCCAATGAGGGTGATCAGGAAGACCCGAGTTCTCTTCTTGAGAATCTTCTGCAATATTCTTGGGATGAGCAGAAACAGAGGAAAGTGTACAGTAGACTTTAGTTCCACAGGATTGCAAAGGCAACATGGGATCTTCTGTCTGGACTGGGTTGAATGGAACAGAAATGAATCCATTTCACGTTCTCTGCAGCGGCAAAACAATTCACCACTGGAGTCCTTCAAATGAAAGATGCTGCCCGTGACTCCTTGGCTGAGGGACCACATGTGAAGGTCCAGCTGTTGACTTAGTGAATTTGCTAGTTGATTTTCTTGCCTGAGCAAGTAGATTGCTGGAAGCATGATTTGAAGGGAAAAAAACAGATGCCAAATTCTTGTCACGTCTTAGTAGAGAGGCAGGGACCTTGAGCCATCTTGTTTGCTGACATAAAACATTGCTACTTGGTTGTCTGCTCTGACCACAACTACTTTCTCTTGAAGCTGTGACTTAGGCACTTATGACAATGAAAATAGCTCTGAATTCCAAAAGGTTGAGGTTGCATAGATCCAGAATTGGTTTGAAACCTCCTAATGTCTTGGAAATAAGAAAAAACCTGAAGTAAAAGGCTTGACCTTTCTGGAACTGTGGAATCTTCTCTACTATTTTATGTGTAGAAGCGCTGAAATATCTTCCACCAGAATAGCTTGGTGTTTTTGGGGGATGTTGATCGATGGGACAGGGGCCTTAATGGGAGGGTATCTCATGAAGTTTATTTTGTAGCCCCCACTGACAACTGCTAGAACCCACTGATCTGATGTGATTGAACTCCAAACCTCCCTGAACCAAAGGATTCATCCTCCTAAAAGAGGTTAGTCAAAAATTGGAATGTTACTTACCTGATCATTTCCTTTCCTGGAATCCTGCTAGACCAGTCCAGACATGTATGAATGAGACAGAGAAGACTAGAAATGTCCACTGATAAATGGATTGGTGCAGCTAGGGGCACCCTTCAGTATTCACCTGACAAGCCCCAGAAGCAAAACACCTGGAACAATACTAAGATCTTTGTGGAATAAACCCTGGAAAAGTTAACACCAAGATTCAGAACAAGGGGTAAATGGCCGCCAGCCAGAAAACGTTTACTCCCATGGATGGGTCCTGGACTGTTCTAGCAGGATTCCAGGAATTGAAATTATTAGGTATGTAAAATTTCACCTTCCAGTCCAGACAAGTAGGAAATACCAAAACTACAACTTGACTGGGTGGGAAAGACACCGTTTGTACAAAGAACCACCAAATCCAAGATGGCAACTGATCTGGACTGCAGATCCAGTTAAGAAGCTGGATAAAGTATTTGGGCAGACCAAGAAGTCACTCGACAGATGATTACCAGAGCTACTGTCTTGGACTCTGCTCAAAGAATAGCCCAAACAGTGGAACTAGTGCTGAGAGAAAATGTAAGAACAGGTGGACATGGATACAAGAGCCTATTCTGAGTGGTCCCAATGGCAGCACTCCTGAAAAGAGAACCACATAGAGACCACAAAGGCATCCAAAAGGCTTGGTGCACTCTAGGCTCTAACAGTTCGGATGATGTTCAGAACCCTTCGATCCCTAGAAACCTGAACTCACACCAGGTAACAGAGTGGAAAAACATTAGCAGTAACACAGAATGAGTTCCCCACACTTCAGTGACTGGACTGGAGGACCCAACTCTGGCTGAGGATGCATACTCTGACTATGTCTCAAAAGGACTGGGATTTGCCCAAAGGCTTGCCCCATGAGGCGACATACTTTAGCCCTGCAGACAGGACCCAGAAGGTGACTGACGGGAGGATCCCTTTGGCATGTCTCTGGGCAGGTGCTAAGGCTTGAACCTTTCCCCACAAGCCTCTGACCAAGTTCTCCAGGATAAGAAAGACTCAGAGGCCATATCCACCAATCAGTGCCAACCACAACCAATGCCATGAATACCAGACCTAGATGATGAAACACTGAGTCCATCTCAAAGGCAGCAGAAGATTCCTGATGGGACAACTCAGCCTTTGGCAACCACTGGACCCAACGGAAAAGAGATCTTATGAGTTCGCTGATCATGGAAATATCTCCACCCTCCAAAGGGGTGGAAGTATTGTGTGTGAACCCAAAACTACGGTCATGCCTTTTGTGAAAATGAACTTGCCATCCAATTCCCCTACACAAAAACAAAAATTTGCTATTTGAAATGCACTTCTGGAAAAGCTACGATCCACAACTGATTTAAAAGGCTTCCGCAAGTTACTCAAGACTACCTTATTCATTGAACATTACAATGAAGACCACCAATCTTAATGTAGGAAGTTACAAAACTGTTTAAGTATTTGAAATGCAATGTCACAATTTACAATTGAATGTTCCCTGTAAAAGGAACATGAGGCTACAACTCTATTTTAGTCTGTTTAGGTTGTTAAAATATGATGTTACCATTTACAATTAAAACATCTTTGTATAAGTTATTGTTTAAAATTGAAGTTCTTTGTAGACGTTAATGTTAACTTAAATGTTTTTGAAATACGTTTTTGAATGCAATGTTATAATTTACAATTGAATGTTCCTTGTAAAAGGAGCATGAAGTTACAAGTCTGTTTTAGTCTGTTTAGGTTGTTAAAATATGATGTTACCGTTTACAATTGAAAGTTCTTTGTATAAGGTGAAATTAGGCCTTACCTGCTAATTGGCTTTCCTTAAGGAACTCCAGCCTAGTCCCGTACCATAGGGTTGTGCACCTCTTCCAGCAGCTTGGAGACTGAGCATGTCATAACTTTGATGACATCAGAATACTTAGGCAGCTGGCACCACCCCCAGCCTTCCAGTAACCTACTGACAAAGCAGACTCACAGGAGCAACAAATAAGAAGTAACTTTCAGAAAAAACAAATCCTGCTCTATCCTACTTCTATTCCCCTCTTCCGATATCTAATAGGAAGTTATAAATAACAAATAGATGGATAAATATTATATCTCCTTTTCTGTCAACCATGCAAGGCAAAACACCAACTTCTGAACAACAAACACCATAAACCCCCACAATAACCAGTACTCGCCGATGGTGGGAACAAAACAAAGGAAAACAGACCCCTCTCCTATGTCACGATAACACTTCTTAAGGACCAGGATCGCTAAGCTTGAAAGCTACAGAACAACAGAAGGGAGGGTTCCGGGACTAGACTGGAGTTCTTTAAGGAAAGCCAATTAGCAGGTAAGGCCTAATTTCACCTTCCTTATCGTCCCTCCAGTCTAGTCCCATACCATAGGGATGTAACAGAGCCCTTTAACTACGGGAGGGACCTGCGAGCCCGGCCTGAATAACCACTGAGCCAAACTTTGCATCCTCCCTCGCCTGCACATCCAAGCGATAATGCTTCACAAAAGTATGCAACGAGGACCAGGTGGCCGCCGTACAAATATCTACTGGCGCCACCAAACTGCATTCGGCCCACGAAGCCACTTGAGCCCTAGTAGAATGGGCCCACAAGCCCTGCGGAACCTGCTTCCCTTTCAAGAGATACGCCGAAGCGATCACCTCCTTAATCCACCTGGAAATGGACGACTTGGCCGCTGACTCGCCTTTGCGGGGTCCCCCAAACAAAACAAACAAACGCTCCGACTTGCGAAACGAAGCTGTCCTCTTCAAATAGTGCTTCAAAAACTGCCTGAGATCTAGAAGTCAAAGCTGCGGATCTGCTGTCAAGCCTGTTAGCACCGGCAGCACTACCGGCTGACTCAAATGAAAAGGTGAAAGCACCTTAGGCAAAAAGGATGGAACCGTCCGCAAAACTACCTTCTCCTTAGAAAAAAACAGAAAAGGCTCCTTACACGACAAAGCCTGCAGCTCAGAAATCCTCCTTGTCGAACAAATCGCCACCAGAAACACCGTTTTCAATGTCAAATCCTTTAGGGTACAAGAAGCCAATAGCTCAAAAGGATTCCTCATGAGCGCCGAAAGAACAAGATTGAGATCCCAAGGAGGAACGAAATGCCTACGAGGAGAGCGCAACTGCTTCACCGCCCTCAAAAAACGCAGCACCTCTGGTTGCTTCCCCAAGGAATCTCCGTGTATCCTGCCCCTATAACAGGCCAAGGCCGCCACCTGAACCCTCAGGGAATTCCACGCTAAACCTTTTTCCAGGCCTGCCTGTAAGAAATCTAGCATAACCGGTACTGAGGCCAATAGAGGACTATACTCCCTCTGAGCACACCAGCCTCAAATATTCGCCACACCCGAATATATGCCAGAGAGGTAGACCTTCTACGGGCCCTCAGAAGCATGGAAATCACCTGCACAGAGAAACCGCGCTTTCTCAACCTTGCCCTTTCAACAGCCATGCCGTAAGCGAGAACCGATCCACCTGCGGCATCATAATCGGTCCCTGCAGCAAGAGGTCTTGTCGGATGGGCAGTTTCCATGGCTCGGCCACTCTGAGACGTACGAGATCCGCATACCACGGCCTCCGAGGCCAATCCGGGGCAATGAGAATCATCATTCCCCTGTGCACCACTACCCGTTGGATCACCCAACCGATGAGAGCACATGGAGGAAAGACATACAGAAGCCTGTTTATCGGCCACTACTGAACTAACGCGTCCAGTCCCTCTGACATTCACTCCCTTCAACGACTGAAAAAATGATTGGCTTTTGCCGACACAAAGGTTGCCATCAGATCCATGACCGGCTCCCCCCAGCGGTGCACAATCTGCGTGAAAACCTCGGCGTTCGACTGCCACTCGCCCGGGTCCAAACGCACTCGACTGAGGAAATCAGCCGTAACATTCTCTGTTCCGGCCACGTGTGCTGCCAAGATTGCTGAGAGATGCAGCTCAGCCCAAGACATCAGCAGCTCCGCCTCTGCCTCCAAACTGGCACTTCCTGTGCTGCCCTGTCTGTTGATGTATGCCACCGTGGTGGCATTGACGGAAAAAATCTGCACCGCACGAGCCCGCACCCGCGGCAAAAGTTCCTGTAGGGCTCTCCAGACTGCCTTCATTTCCAGGCTATTTATGGACCACAACTGCTCTTCCTTCGTCCAGGAACCCTGCGCTACTTGCCCCTCGCAGTGGGCCCCCCAGCCGGACAGGCTGGTGTCCGTCATCAGAGGCAACCCAGTCCGGAGATTCCAGGGGAACCCCAACCGTCAGGTTCACTTCGCTCAGCCACCAATGGAGCATCTTCTGTACCTCTCCGGGGCAAACTAGCTGGTGACCCAGAGACTGATGTTGATGGGACCACCTGCGCAGCAAAGACCTCTGTAAGGTTCTCATGTGCGCCCTTGCCCAGGGAACCAGATCGATCATTGCCGCCATGGTGCCCAAAAGCTGTAGATAATACCAAGCCGTCGGCTTCGTCATGCGTAGAAACTGTCACACCAATCGCCGAAGAGCTAACACCCTCCTCCGAGGAAGGAACACCCGAGCCACCTGGGTATCGAATCGCACCCCCAGGTGCTCGAGTTCCTGGGAAGGTGCCAAGTGACTCTTGCCTGCATTGGTCACCCAGCCTAGCTCGGACAGGAAGTCGACCACACGCTTTGTTATCTGGACACTTTCCTCTCTGGTCTTTGCTCGGATAAGCCAGTCGTCCAGATAAAGGTGGACAAGAATACCCTCACACCTCAACGCGGCCGCCACCACCACCATTATCTTGGTGAAAACGCGTGGAGCTGTCACGAGACCGAAAGGGAGCGCCTGAAACTGAAAGTGCCCCATTGGGACTGCAAATCGCAGAAACCGATGGTAATCTGGATGAATAGGGATGTGAAGATATGCCTCCATGAGATCCAGGGACGTCAAGAATTCTCCTGCTCTGACTGCCACCATCACTGACTGAAGCGTCTCCATATGAAAACGAGGAACGCGCAGACACCTGTTTACTAGTTTGAGATCGAGAATAGGCCGAAAAGCACTCTCTTTCTTTGGCACAATGAAGTATATGGATTATCGACCTGCACCGCACTCGTTGGCGAGTAGCGGGACTATGGCCCTCAATCGTAAAAGGCGTTGCAGCGTTGATTGTACGCCCTCTTCCTTGGCCCTCACCCGACATGGAGATCGAACGAAGACCGGCACCAGTGGCTTGGCAAACCCGAGCGCATAGCCCTCTCGAATTACTCGGAGAACCCACTGATCCATCGTGACTCGGACCCAGGCATGGTAAAACCCTCTTAATCACCCTGCTATGGGAGACACCCCTGCCTGGGTCCCCCTCACTTCATTGTTGCTTTCGCTGATTCGGGGCAGAAGCAGCAGTTCCATAATATCCTCTGCCCGTGCCCCGAAATCCCCGAAAGGGCTGATTCCTAGGAGTAAAACGGCCCCTCTGGAATGGTGAAAACCTCACTGACCGAAAACGCCTGAACTCCCAGGACTGACCCCTCATAGGCCCGGGAACTCTACCCTGCTTTGGCTTATCCTCTGGGAGATGACCCCCTTTGGACTCCCCTAAGTCCTTAACCAGTTTATCGAGGTCCTCTCCGAACAACTGCTTTCCTTTGAAAGGCAACTTACTTAACCGGGCCTTAGAAGACACGTCCGCTGACCAATTCTGGAGCCAGAGATAATGGCGCGCTGCCACAATCGACCCCATGGCATTCGAAAGCGTCCGTACCAAATCATAAAAGGTGTCCACCAGGTAAGCCGTGCTCGATTCCAGTCTAGCCGCCGCTTCCACAGTCTTACTCGGTTCCGCTGCATCCGGTAGCCCCTGCACCCAGTGCAAGGAGGCACGCGCTACCAAGGCCGCACACGCCGAGGCCTGGAGCGATAGCGCGCTGACATCAAAAGCTTGCTTCAATAGGGTATCAAGTTTCCTATCCTGAACATCCTTAAGAGCGGTACTACCCTCCACCGGGATAGTGGTCTTCTTAGTCACCGCTGATACTGCCGCATCCACTCTCGGTGACCGAAACATGTCCTTTTCGTGTTCCACCAACGGGTATAACCGAGACATGATACTAGACCCCCTGAGCCCTGTTTCAGGAAGTTCCCATTCGTCCAGGATCATCTGCTTAATAACTCTGTGCAAAGGGAAAACTTTCTGGGGTTTTCGCACCGCCTGAAGAATAGAATCCTCCAACGCCTCTTCTTCCACTGCCCCTGCTGGCACCATATTAAGCATTTTAAGGGATTCTGAAATGAGTCCCGCCAATTCCTCCTTACGGAAAACCCTGACAATTCTAGAGTCCTCTTCCAAAGGAAGCGCATCTTCCTCTACGTTGTGTTCCTCCAGGTCTGGTTCTCCCTCTGAGGAACCAGAGCCCACTTCAGCAGCCAACTGGTCCTGCCGACGAGACTTAATGAGCGGCTGAGAAGTACCCGGCTGTTCTTCTAAAATGTCCTCTAAAAACCTTCTCTTAGTAGAGGTAGGGGCCTTAGCCTCCCCCTGCCTAAAACAAAAAGCTTTATGCATCAATAAAACAAATTCCGGGGAAAATCCACCTGGGACCGGCTGAGCAGCCCCCTGCACTGAGGAAGCCACTGGCTGAGCTTCCTGAAGAGACAAAGGACCCCCCACTTCTGCCTGCAACGAAACTCCAGGTCCCTGCTCCCTTGAGCTAGTCTCTAAAACAGCGTCATAAGAAACACCCTGCTCTGCAGAGCGAGTCTCCGCTATACAGCCTTTGCAGAGCCCTTCCGCTGTAAGAGAGCTCCTGCGTTGCCCACAAATCCCACATTGTGGCTTAGCAGGCATAGTCACTTGTACCTTACCTCTGTCCTTTTCTTGTTTCTTTTTTCTTTTTTTTTTCACCCCCTGGTTAGGAAGTAAATGAACCGCAGCCAACTGTGCCCAGAATATGAGAAAAACCTCCAAGCACCTCGAACAACTAACCGCTGAAAACTAGCGTTCTGCAGACCAAAGCTTCCCTGATGCCGCGGCTCCGCTTCCCACGCAAACAAAATGACGGCCAAAACCAGAAACGGAACTTCACTTCTCCTGACTGTACGCGCGGCCCTAACAACCCCGCGAATCCAGTCAAGTACCTGCACTAATGCTGACAAAGTAACTCGCTAACTACAATCCCCTGACGCCGACCTCCATAGCCGGAGACTTACCGCTACTCACAGCACCGCCGTGCAGCAAGCACTCTTGCCGTGCTCGACGCTCCTCACCCGGGAGTGGAGCCAGACCCCGATTGACCAGCCGGCACCACCTCGGCCCCTGCAATCCGGTCTGCTCACCTGCAAGCCGCTCCTCGGCCTTGCTAGCTCACTCCTTTTTTTTTTTTTTTTTTTAACTTTACCGGCAAGAACAAACAATGTTTTTAATTTACAGGATATGGATAGGATATGGACACTACAGATGCAAAATAAACTTCCAAAATTTTAACTAAACTCTTCCTAGTTGTTCCTTCACTGAGTCCCACTGAGAAAACACCTGCTCCAGCTGCTAGGAGACTGAGCTTACTGGAAGGCTGAGGGTGGTGCCAGCTGCCTAAGTATCCTGATGTCATCAAAGTTATGACATGCTCAGTCTCCAAGCTGCTGGAAAAGGTGCACAACCCTATGGTACGGGACTAGACTGGAGGGACGATAAGGAAGTTATTGTCTAAAACTGAAGTTCTTTGTAGATGTTAATGTTAATTTAAACCACATCAAACTCCCTCCCGGATGACCAACGATCAACTATGACCTCAAGGACTTCAGGAAGCAGCCCAAAACTACGCTCTTCATTGAACACTATAGTGACAGCACATAAACTGTCTTATGACCCCATGGCTACCTACCAATTCCGCCTGACCCCCTAAGAACCCCGTACCCTCCCTGTATATAACCTCTTGTACATAGCTCATCCAGTAAATAGCACACCAAGAAATCATCGCCTTCACTCACACAAATACCCACCCATGTTAACACTGCATGCCTACCCCTACTGACACTGATTTTTGATTGTTTGAAGTGTAAACTGCTTTGATTTCAGGACAAAGCGGTATATAAATCCTTTTAAATAAATAAATAAAAATGCCACTAATGGAATGAAGCAAGATCACAGATCAAAAAACAAAAACATCATTCCACTAAGACAACATCAAGGGTAACTGGATATGGAATTCCATAATGTCCATCTGATCATTCCACTTATACAAGGGAGAAAAGGATCTCAGTAACTCAGAAACACCAAAACAGCTTACTAGAGTTGCTGCCTACAGTACAAAGACAAGGCAGAACTTATCAAGCCTTAGATGTACAGACTTCACCATCATGGATCCTGAAAACTCCCCATGTGCCAAATCTTAAAGCACTATATATTTTAGTAATCAATTTTTAGATATTTTTTGAATTAGTTTTTCATTTCTACTTCTCACTTTCTCAGAACATGCAAAGAGGTTCTTTCCAAATGAAATGCATAATAAGCCACATTTATCAATGCTACTCCACACTCATCTGCATTCATCTAAAGAAATCAGTTCCACATTTTTTAAATGTGTTGGAGTGTAAGGAATTATGTTCATATGACAATGTCATCTTTGCAATCTTAGATGTGACGTCATTATATACTAGGATTCCTCAGGATGAGGCCTATGGGGTGGTTGAGAAATCCTTGAAAGGCAGAGGGGATCTATCATCAGCCAAACTGGACCTGCTGTTGAATCTGATGGGATTAGCATTGCAGAACAATTTCTTTAGATATGATGATAGAGTTTTTCAACAAGTGGCTTGGATAGCAATGGGTGCTACCTTTGCCCCTTCCATTGCAAATCTTTTTATGGGTGCGTATGAAGAGCGTTGGCTCTGTTATTCCCCTTTTCAGGCACATATTAAAGTTTGGCATCATTACATCAATAATGTGTTTCTGATACGGGGAGGTTTGGCTGATACCCTGTTGCAGTTCCATGGTTGGCTGAATGACAGAGACCCTAATATTCAGTTCTCTATCTCCTATGATGTCCAAGAGGTATCTTTTCTTGATGTTAAGATGTCCATTAGAGAGGGAGAGTGTTTAGGAAAGTAACAGATTGTAACACTTTGCTGCACTTCTCTAGTTTACATCCTGTGCAGCTACGAGAGAGTCTACCTTGCTCACAGTTCATCCGCTATAGGTGGAATTGTTTGTCACTATCTGAATATAAGACACAGGTCAGACGTCTCCAGTTCAAGCTTAGGTCACGGGGATATCCCTCTGGGGTGGCAGAGCAGGCATATCGGAGGGCCCAGTTTACTGATAGGGCCTGGCTTTTGGGTTCAGCACATCATGGTGGGAGGGAAGGGGCAGATGAATATGTGCATTTCATTACTAAATACTCACCTCTCAGCTGTAATATTCATCGAGTAATACAGCGTCATTTTGCGGTGGTTTGCACCATTCCTGACCTAGAGGATAAGAAGGCCAGAATTATGTGGTCCAGAGGCTGCAATTTGAAAGAGATACTAGGCCTGGCATGCTTGAGATCTATGGTTCCTAGACTAGCATCTGGGGGCCATTCAGTCTGTGGCCAATGCTTTATCTGTGTGGTGTCTTTGCAGGTTGATAGATTTGTACATAAGGGACATGAATATAGATTGAGATGTTTGACCATCTGCATTACATCGTATGTTGTATATTTGATAGGATGTCCTTGTATGCTTTTCTATAATAGGTAAGACTATTTGTCCTTTTAGAACTAGGATGTGTGAACACCCTAGTAGGCTGCAGCATAGTTGTGAAGAAGCCCCTATGGTACAGCATTGCATTGAGCATGGACACCAGCTTAATGATTTGCGCTGCTTTTGCATTGATCATTTAGAGCCAGGGGTGGACGGAACTGTGATAGAGAAGTGGCCCATTTGAGGTGTCAGCAGAGATGAATTTTCCGTCTCGTTTCAGTTGCCCCTGAGGGCCTTAATGGCCAGATTGACTGGACAGGATATGGACAGACAGATGGATGTCTTAAAAAGATCTTTTGTGATCGGGGTTGAGCTTGGTGAAACTTGGGGTGGTTGATGAGGGGTGGGATGGTGGTTCTGTTTTCTCTCACATGAACTGTGATTGGTTGTTATGAATTGAGCACTATGGTTGTGATTGGATGGATGAGGGATGTTTATGTGGTGTATTGGATGTGATGTCATCTGGGCAAGTGATTGCATGGCTGTGATTGGCTGTGATCTCTGCCCCTCATTGGTTAAGTTTGCTAGTTTTGGGCAGGGTTGGCAATGCTGGAGGGTTTTTAAATGCAGGTGTGTACATTGCTGTTGGAAGTATTTGGAGCATCAGAGCAGCTATGGCCTTGGCCTAGGTTTTGATGGTTTGGTGAGTACTTGGTTAGGATGTGACCAGTGTTCTATCTGATTTAACACATGGAAAGTGTGCATGTGTTATTTCGGGTGTTTGAATGGATTCTTTGAATTGTTTTTTTCCCTTATATGCCTAACAGGGTGGTTGAATGTGCTGGATATTAATCTCAAGCCTTCTCTTTCCCACAGCATTTGCCTTTTCTTTGAGAAATTGATTCTGTTGGCAAGTTTTCCCCTGAAGAAGCTGAAGGTGAAACGCTCCTGCCGGCGTCTTGCGGTGGCATTGGGATGTTGCTGCTGGTGCAGGTTATTTCTTTAGATGAATGCAGATGTGTGGAGTAGCATTGATAAATGTGGCTTATTATGCACTTGATTTGGAAATAACCTCTTTGCATGCTCTGAGAAAGCACAGTTACTTACCTGTAACAGGTGACCTCTGGGAACAGCAGGAATTAGTCCTCACATATGGATACGTCGGTACCGACGGAGCCCGAGCGGGAAAGCTCCCCAGCTTCCCAGAAGGAAAGCTTTTGGGACCTCCCACTGCGCATGCGCGCTGCCTTCCCGCCTTCCTGACCAACTCTCCTCAGTTCGAGTTTATAGCTGAGACAATAGAGAGAGGAAGGAAGAGAGAGAGAGATACAACTCCTAGGGGAGGTGGGTGGGTTGTGAGGACTAATTCCTGCTGTTCCCAGAGATCACCTGTTACAGTTAAGTAACTGTGCTATCTCCAGGAACAAGCAGGAATAAGTCCTCACATATGTGGACTCCCTAGCTAAGATGCCCGGGAGATCCCCTAAAGGGTATGAGACCCTGAAAGGTTCTTCATCTTCCTATGGATCTCAGGCATCCATTCAGGAAAGGTGGGCTGGAGTTGTTCAAGAATGGAACAGGTGTCTGAGGACAGCCTGACCAAACAAGGCATCCCGGCGGGAGTCCTTGTCCAAACAGTAATGGGCTGTAAAGGTATGAACCGAGGCCTAGGTGGCTGCTCGACAGATCTGGTCAATGGACACAGAGTTTAGATGAGCCATAGAGGTGGCCATGGCCCTCACGTTGTGAGCGATGACATGGCCTTCCAGAGAAAGGTTCTTACTCTGGTAAGCAAAAGAGATACACTGAGCAATCCAATTGGAGAGTGTTCTTTTGGAGACTGGAAGTCCTAAATGAGAAGGATCAAAAGCAACAAAAAGCTGAGAAGACTTTCGATGTTGCTGTGTCCTGTGGAGGTAAAAAGCAAGAGCTCTTTTACAGTCCAGAGTATGAAGGTTCCTCTCTGCATTGGATGCATGAGGAGCTGGAAAAAAGACAGGTAAATAAACCTCTTGATTAAGATGAAAAGGTGAGACCACTTTAGGCATAAAGTGAGGACTTGTCCTAAGGACTACCTTATCATGATGGAACCTTGTATAAGGCGGATTAGCCACTAAGGCCTGCAGTTCACTGATGCGGCGAGCTGAAGTGACTGCAATGAGGAAAATAACCTTCCAGGAAAGAAATTTCAAGGAGGTAGTGGCTAAGGGTTCAAAAGGTGGCTTCATAAGCTGACCAAGAACCAAGTTTAAGTCCCATGCCACCGGAGGAGGTCGAAGTTAAAGTTAAGCCTCTCATGAATCTTGCAATAAGAGGATGAGAGGAAACAGGTTGTCCATTGATGGGCTTAAGTGATGCCGCAATAGCACTCAAATGGACTCTTACTGAATTCGTTTTGAGACCTGCATTGGAGAGATGCAGGAGATATTCCAAAAGAGAATTCAATGGGAGTGCCAGAGGGTTAAGACCCTTTTGAGCACACCAAATGGAAAATCTTTTCCATTTAAAAGCGTAAGAACGCCTAGTGGAAGGTTTCCTAGAGGCATGTAGGATATCCTTCACTTGCTGTGAAAGATTGAAGTGTTGAAGGTCTAGGCCTTCAGTAACCAAGCTCTGAGGTGAAGGGACTTGGGGTTTGGGTGCCACAAAGTCCCCTCCTCTTGAGACAGAAGGTCTGGAGCCGCTCCCAAGTCCAGGGAGGGGGCTTGGGAGAGATGCAGAAGTAGAGGGTACCACACTTGGCATGGCCAGCGTGGAGCTATGAGGATCATGGACCCTTGATCCCTTTGAAGTTTGAACAGAGTCTTGGGAATCAAAGGAATGGGTGGAAAGGCATACAGGAAACCCTGACCCCAATGCAGGAGGAAGGCATCCTTGGTCTGAACTCCCTGACATGGAATTCTGGAACAGAACCGGGGAAGTTTGGCATTCCACGGACTTGCAAAGAGGTCTATGTCCGGGGTTCCTCATTTCTGGAAGATTCTGAGTACCTGATCCATGTGCAGGGACCATTCGTGTGGAAGCAGAACTCGATTGAGTCTGTCTGCCCAAGAGTTTTGGATTCCTGGAAGATATACTGCCAGGAGATGGATTTGATGCTCTCTGGCGAAGGCCCATAATCTTAGAGCTTCGTTGCAAAGCGACAGAGAGCCAGTCCCTCCTTGTTTGTTTATGTAAAACATGGCTACTTGATTGTCCGTGTGAATAAGGACTGTCATGTTGCTGAGGAGGGCATGAAAAACTTTGAGAGCTAGAAAGATTGCTCGAAGTTCCAAGTGGTTGATATGAAGGGTGGTCTCCTGTGGAGACCAAATGCCCTGAGTGGAGAGATCTTGGAGATGAGTCCCCCAACCTGTTTGGGAGGCATCTGTTGTGAGGGTTGCTTGGGGCAACAATGGTTGAAAGGGGGCCCCCAACAACAGATTTTGAGTGGATATCCACCATTGGAGAGACCAAAAAAGACGATTGGAGTTTGCTATTTGGTCTGAGAGAGCTCCTGATGCTTGAGTCCACTGGGTGGATAAAGTCCATTGAGCTGCTCTCATATGTAGGCGAGCATAAGGCACCACATGCACTGTGGAGGCCATGTGGCCTAATAGTTGTAGCATCTCTCTGGCAGTCAAGTGGCTTCTGGACTGAGTCTGAGAGGCTAAGTGCACTAGACGTTGGCAACGGGCCTGAGGTAGATAGGCCCTTGCAGTGGTGGTATCCAACCAGGCCCCTATGAATTCTAGGGATTGAGTAGGGGTGAGTTGGGACTTTGGCAGATTGATCACAAGTCCCAGATACTGTAGAATTCGCCTGGTGCGATCCAGGGAAGTCTGAGCCTCGGACTGAGAAGGAGCTCGGATGAGCCAGTCGTCCAGGTATGGGAAGACAAAAATTCCCAGGGTGCGTAGGAATGCAGCTACTATTGCCATGCATTTGGTAAATACCCTTGGAGCAGAGGCTAGACCGAAGGGAAGTACTCTGTATTGGAAGTGTTTTCCCTGGAACAGAAACAGTAGGAATTTTCTGTGGGATGGATGGATGAGTATATGTGTGTACGCATCCTTGAGATCTAGAGAACAAAGCCAGTCCTGACTCTGTAGGTATGGAAGGAGAGTGCCTAGAGAAAGCATCTTGAATTTCTCCCTGTATAGAAATTTGTTCAATTCTCTGAGATCCAAAATGGGTCTGTACCCCCCTGTTTTCTTGGGAATGAGAAAATAAGGGGAGTAAAAACCTGACCCTTGTTGAGGAAGAGGAACCTCTTCTATTGCTTTTTGGGCGAGAAGAGTGGTCACCTCCTGACCCAACAGGTCTAGGAGAGATGGGGGAGAATTGAAACTTCTCACCATGGTATGGGGAGGAAGGTTGGAGAAATGTAGTTTGTAGCCCTCTCTGATGATAGAGAGGGTCCATTGCTCTGATGTGATTTGCTCCCATCTGGGAGCAAAATGAGTTAACCTTCCTGGAATGGTGAGAGGTTCTGGATGTTTTAGAGCCAGAAAGGTTAAGTTCTCTAGTTTTAAGTCAAAAACCCTGAGGGGGTTGGGACTGTTGGGCTGTAGCAGCCCCTGCAGGTTTTGCCCTGGCCTGTTTAGGCTGCTGACGCTTAGGAGCAAAGCGAGCTGCAGAAGATTGTTGGCCAGTATTTGTGCCAAATCTGGCCTTCTTGTAGAAAGGCTTTTTGAAAGATTTCTTCTTGACAGGGGTAGAGGTAGACTTAGAAAGTCTATCCAAAGCAGCATTTTCTGCATCCATTTGAGTGGCTTTGATTTGCCACTCCTTACCAAACAGATTCTCACCTGTACAGGGCAAATTTCCCAACCCATCCTGGACCCAGGGTTCAAGGTTAGAGGCCTGGAGCCAAGCAATTCTGCGAGCCGCTATGGCAATACCTGAGGCTCTGCTAGCACCTTCAAAGGAGTCAAAAGCTGCTCTGTTGGAGAACTTTGAAATATCTTGAGTATGCTTAAGCAGAAGAAGGAACTCCTCCTTTCTATCCTCTGGGATAAATGGCGTATTTTTAATGCAATTTCCTTCAGAAACATGCCCATATAGAGGCTGTATGAGTTGATTCTGGCAATAAGCATACTTGCTTGGAAGATTTTCCTTCCAAAAGCATCCAGAGTCCTACATTCTCTTCCTGGGGGAGTAGAAGAGTGTCTTTTAGTACTCTTGATCCTTTTCATAGCTGACTGCACCACAATGGAGTGGTGCGGGAGCTGAGTTTTTTGAAACCCAGGAGAAGGGGGGACACAATACATGGTGTCCAGACGACGAGAATGTGGAGATAGGGTGAGAGGAGTCTCCCATAAGTCCATCATGTGATCTTGAAGAATTTCATGGATGGGCAGGGTGACTGCCTCTTTGGGAACCTTAGAGTATCCTAAAATGTCTAACTTTTTTGCTCTAGGTTCTTTTTCAGAGGATACAGAAATAGAAAGACCTTTAGCTACTTCAATGATGAAGTCTTGAAAGGATAAATTCTCTGGAGGAGACATTCTCCTCTTTGGAGAAGAGGGCTCCTCAGGTAGAGTAAGGGATACTTCAGCAGAGTCATCTGATGAATCAGGATCATCAGAAGACTCAAAGTATCATCTGTTTGCTTCCAGGGATCGATAAGCGAATCGATCGGTATCGACATCGGGGGTACCCGGAACCAGATCGGTATCGGGAAAAACCCCGGAACCAGGAACCGGAATCGGTATCCTGGTCGATGTGGAAGGCATGGGTACCGGTATCGGTTGTGGTACCGGAACCGGAGTCGGTACCGCAGGGTGCGGTACCGAGGGCGTTGCAGCCTTAATAAAAGCCAGAATGGCCTGCTGCATGGATTGAACTGTATGATCCATGGACGCCACGACTGTCTGGATGTCGGTACCGGATGATTGAGCCGGTACCCCAGAACAGTCTAACAGGTGATCGGTCGAGGCCGTGCCATCGATGTCAACCTGTAACCCCATAGGAGGAGCTTTGGAAGCCGGAGCTTCCCGCCGGGGTTGTTTGGCTGGGGCAGGGTCCTCAGGGTCAAGCCCAGGGGTATCTCGATACTTAGAGGGAGATTTGCCCTTTGAGGACCTGCCAGAGGAATGTTTGGTTACCTGAGATCCATCAGGAGAGGAAGACCTGGAAGATGTCGATGCAGGAGTATCTGTAGAAAACAGCATGTGAAACTTGGCTGCCCGGTTCTGTAAGCCACGTTTAGACATCAAAGAACAGGATGGGCAATCCGGAATGGAATGGTCAGGCCCCAAACATTTAAGACACCATTCATGGGTGTCTGTGACTGAAATAGTACCGCTGCACTTGGTGCATTTTTTAAACCCAGAGGCTTGTTTCTCCATGAGGGAGAATTAGTGAAGGCCTAAAGGCCTCACAGAAGTAACACACCAAGTGAGGAAAAGAAAAGAGATTTTTTTTTTTTTTTTTTTTTTAAAAAGGAAAAAAGACCGGCGGTACCGATCTGGAATCGGGGAACGCAGACACGCGGCCAAAGAAATAAACTAAAATAACAACTTCTTCAGCGGTGACAGGAACACGACCTGCTGGCTCCGCGGAAAAAGAAGAACTGAGGAGAGTTGGTCAGGAAGGCGGGAAGGCGGGAAGGCAGCGCGCATGCGCAGTGGGAGGTCCCAAAAGCTTTCCTTCTGGGAAGCTGGGGAGCTTTCCCGCTCGGGCTCCGTCGGTACCGACGTACCCATATGTGAGGACTTATTCCTGCTTGTTCCTGGAGATAGTGAAGGTTTGCAGTGAAGTAGCAACGAGAAAATAATTCAAATAATATTTAAAACTGATTATTAAAATATATTAGTGCTTTAAGATTTGGCACATGGGGAGTTTTTCAGGATCCATGATGGTGAAGTCTGTACACCTAAGGCTTGATAAGTTCTGCCTTGTCTTTGTACTGTAGGCAGCAACTTTGGTAAGCCATTTTGGTGTTTTTGAGTTACTGAGATCCTTTTCTCCCTTGTATAAGTGGAATGATCGATGGACATTATGGGATTCCACATCCAGTTACCCTTGATGTTGTTATAGTGGATTGATGTTTTCATTTTTTTGATCGAATTCCCCTACAGCAGGGCATATTCTTATCCCATGGTTTTATGGCCTCCTAAAGTCAATCTGGGAATGCCTTAGAGGGCTTTCGTAAGCCCCATAGGTCCAGTTCTGCCCCCAATTTATTTCTCCTCCACCACATCAAATGGGTGAAGCATGGAGGAACTTGAGAAATGAGGGATGCCCACTCCTCATACCAGAAGGAGTAACCAGTGAATCAGCATCCCCCATGGGAAAGCTCTTGCCCATCCCCATGTTCCCACTGCTGGTGAGGCACCAGGATCCTTCTGTTCCCCCTCAAGATTCCCCAGGGAGAAACCTGGGACTGTGAAGCCTGTCCTACCACCAGCTCCCCATCAAGAAGTGAGAGCTCCTCTTCAGCATAATCCATAAGGACCTTGTCACCAAAATGGGACTGTGAGGAAGTGAAACTTTTGTTACGGTGCAGCTCCTAAGGACCCTGCCTCTGAAACAGGAATGAGAGGACCAAGGGGGAAAAGATCCCCCAGGACTGGTCATGTCAGAGGTACTCTGCATTATTTTAGAGTGGGGAAATAGAAAAAAAACATAGGGATTGGGGCAGAGCCCATAGTCCACGGGGATATCACACTTGTCCCCACCAAGACTCAGATATCCATAGCTGACTGAGAACCTGATCTGACAGCCTGATCAATCAGCTGGGCAAACATAATCACACTCTGGGAGCCACCACTCAAAAGGGATTCAACTGGGTGGGTGATCCGCTCAGCTGGAAACAACAACCCTCAGGATGTGAGCTCAGGAGCCTAAAACCAAAAATAAAAAACAATGCTGCACCAGTCCAGCAACCACCAGCTGCTGGAGAGAGAATTACTGAAGGGTGCCCCTAGCTGCACCAACAATATACCAGTGGTGATGACACTGGAAGTTTCTAGTCCTCTTTGTCTCCATCAGCTGCTGGCTTGGTTTGGACTGGTCTAAAAGGATGAACTGGAAACTTTGGTTTAAATTCCTGGAGAACATTGAGGAGACATCTGCCAGATATGTTTTACCAGGAAGGCACACCGCAGGACGGTTGCTCACAGTCCCCACAATCCACCCTGCACCACAGTTCAGCAACCACCATCTGCTGGTGACACAGAAATACATTAGGGTGCCCCTAGCATCAGTGATGTCACTGGAAGTTTAGTTTTTCTCTATCTCAATCATCTGCTGGCAGGGGGTACTATCCACTTGTCTGGACTGGTCTAGCAGGACAATTTTGGAATAGATTCTTCTCGAGTAAAATTGTTGAAAATTTTGGTAGTGGCAGGGCTGGTCCAAGGGTGTCTGCCACCCTAGGCAGAAACCCTGGACTCCCTGCCCCTGACAACGCCCCCCCCCCCCAGCTGATGTATGTCGCTGCTGCCCTCTCCCCCAGCTGCCGCCGATTCCATCTCAGGAGGGGAGGTGGGCAGGGGCAGTATTTCCAAAAGCGGCAGCTTTTTGCCACCACTTTTGGAAATACTGCCGCTGCCTGCCTCTCCCCCCCCCCCCAAATGGAATCAGCAGCAGTTGGGGGGGGGGTTCCACGGCGCAGCTGCCCATGTGTGCTGCTGCCACCGCCGCCCATCTGGACCGGCCACCCTAGGCAGCTATCTAGCTCGACTAGTGGACAGGCTGGTCCTGGGTAGTCTTCTGTACATTTGTTGTTGATTCCTCTGGTAGTGAGAAGAGCCTTCAGTATGGTGGAAAACTCCTTTACTGCTGTGCTATCATCCTTAATTTGGGAAACTGCTTCCTTCACTTTGTTACCAAAGAGACTGTCCCTTATGCAGGCAGCATCTGCTAGTTTGTCATGCAAATTTTCTCTTCGGCCAAGAGATTTAAGTCATGCTGAAATGGTGGTGGCTGCTGCTTCAGTGACTGTCATAGGCATCATACTTGGAGCGAATGAGATAATAGGCAGATTCATGGAGATTCATGTGTAACCAGTCTTGTTGGTTGCCAAGCTGGTTCAATAATGCATGATGGTAATACAGAACCTGGAGTTGACGAGGCATGATTTTCAGAGCAAGCATTGTGCTCTGCTAGATCTTTTTACCCATTTTTTTTTTTTAATTATTTAATCTTTATTGGGATTTGTTTTGAGGAGTCTGTGATCCTTGCCTGGAGGAACTTGAGACTGTGCTTAGTAGATTTACTATGTTTGACAGCTGCTTCTGTGACCATTGACTGATGAGGGTGTTGCAAATGATCATGATCCAATGCCGAGAGGACTTTATACTTCAATTCTAGTCTCTGTGGTGTTAATAGGATTGAGGATGGGGTCCTCCAGATAGACAAACTGTAGATCTTGCAGAACCTGATGAACTGGTAGGGCTATTACTTCCTGAGGAGTTCCACAAGATTGGGAAATGCCAACAGGGTATCCAAGTTACCCCCGGGAGAATATCCACTGTTGAGTTCTACTGAGAAAGAATCCCTTCAATCAACTGCTCAGGAGCTAAGAATTTCAAACTGAGTTGCATCAGAACAGCATCCACTATTTGCTGGAGACAGAGAAATACTGGTGTGCCTCTAACTGCATCAGCAATAGTAGCAGTGATTATGTCACTGAAAATATCTAGTTCTTTCTCTGTGTCCACATCTGCAGATAGGGAAACACAGCCCATTTGCCTGGACAGATCTAGCAGAACAGTTCGAAACTCCTTCTTATTTATTTATTTATTTATTTATTTATTTAATTGGATTTCTATACCGCCTTATCATACAATCAAAGCGGTCTTACAAACAAAGATATTAAGAGTATTAGTGAGAAAATGTAAAGAAATAAAAGTTAAAGTTATGGTATAATGTGTTAGAGTGAGTTGCATTATCTACATAGTGAGCTATACTATAATGTGAGCTATTATACAATATGTATATGATTTACATTCCAGACAAATTAAGTTAGTTAATTGCATGACCGTAGTGTTCTATAAACAAAGATGTTTTCAGTTGCTTTCTAAAGTCATTGATGTCTTGAGCTGCTCTCAGCTCATTAGGTAGAGAGTTCCAGATGGAAGGTGCAGCAAAAGAGAAAGCCCTTTCAGAGGTGTCTTTACGTGTTTTTCTGACATCATTTGATAAGCTGATTCTGTTGTCAGATCCTCTTCTTCTAGGTCTGTTGCTAATATCTGACTGTATGAGATATGTCAGGCTTTCTGCAGAATATTGTTGTTTTATCTTGAAAATATAAATTATAGTTTTATATTTTACACGTGAAGCTATTGGTAACCAGTGAAGCTCTTTCAAGATGGGAGTTATATGTTCTCTACTTGATAGACCAAAAATTATACGTGCAGCAGTATTCTGCGCCAGTTGTAAAGGCTTAAGTGCTTGCTTAGATAAACCCAGATATATTGGATTACAGAAGTCAAGTAATGGAGTAATCAATGCTTGACAAACATTTCTGAAGTGAACAGTATCAAGAAGCGGCCTTAGTCTTTTGATGAGCTTCATTCTGTAATAAGCGCTTTTAATTGTCTTATTTATGTGTGATCTGAGATTCAACTCATTATCCAGAGTAACTCCAAGATATTTTACTTCTGATTTAATAGGAATAGTTGAGTTATCTATTTTGATGTCAGGAGGATGCGCAAAATTATGGTTACGAGAAATAAATAACGCCTCTGTTTTGCTAAAATTAATTTCCATGTTGTTTGTTTTACACCAGTTGGACATTTCTGAGAGACATTCTGTAATGCCCGAGAAATCAGGGTTCTCAATAGTGATAGTTGTGAAAATCATAATATCATCAGCATAGATTGTATACTTAATTCCACTTTTCAAAGGAATTTTGCATATTGGTTGCATATAAATATTGAAAAGGAGCGATGAAAGTGCAGATCCTTGTGGTACACCTTGTATTACTCTTATGGGCATAGAGGTTTTTTCCCCTATCTTTACTTGTAAAAATCTCTCTGTCAAATAGGAATGGAACCATTTTAAAGTGACCCCATGTAGACCAATCTCCTCTAATCTATTTAATAATCTATTGTGATTTACTGAGTCGAATGCTGCAGAGATGTCTATAAAAATCATTATAATACCTTTCTTAATGTCATCAATGGTGCGGAGTATGCAGTCAAAAAGATAAATCATTAAAGTTTCAACTCCATGGTTTGGGCGAAAACCATGTTGGTTAATATCTAGGGGTGCATGAACATCAATGTGTTCTTGAAGTTGAAGTTGCACTATCTTCTCTATGATCTTTGCTAAAAAGGGTATGCTGGAAATTGGCCGGTAGGCTGCTGGATTATTCTTGTCTAGCGTTGTTTTCTTCGGAATTGGTCTAACAGTTGCAAGCTTAAGTTGCTCTGGTAAAATACCTTGAGAGAGGGAATTTTGCACAATGTTTTGTATGATGTGAATAAAATTTGACTTTGTAGACTTGATCCACGATACAGGACATGGGTCAGTGGGAGAAGTGCATGTGTTTATAGAAGAAATAATGTGCAAGAGTTGCTCCTTTGATGGAAAGGAGAATTTTTCCCAAACCCTGGAATTTGAGACTGATTTTAAGTTAAGTTTTTCTGTAGCTTTTGTCTTAGAGTGGAATTTTTCCCTAATATAGTCCGCATACTTTTGCGGTTCAATTTGAGCTTCCCCTTCTGTCTTTTGCTCCTTTGTTAAAGATTTTACAATTTCAAACAGTTCTCTAGGTTTGTTGATGGAATTATTTATTATATTTGTTAGCTGATGCCTGAGTTGAACCCAGGGAGAAGTCTTTGGATATCCTTTGCAAAAATTTTAGATAGGAATAATTCTTCCTGGATTCCTGAGGGTCAGTTTCTTCTGACTGTTGATAGAGGAGCTCTGAAAGAGGCACAGCCAGTTCTTCTGGGACAGGCTCCCATTGATGTTGGCAGCCAACACTCCTGGGTGACTGAAACAAATCAGTGAAATTGGGCATGTGGTGGGTCTCTGGGGACCAGTCTTCATGATACTGGACAGACAGTCTGGGAGAGAGGTCTGAGGGCTGGAACTGACAAGGTCTTCCTGACTGTCAAGAAGAAGCAAGGTGGGAAGATGGTATCAGACCTGACATGTTGGAAGGGTATTGCAAGATAGAAGCAATATCCTCATCAAATTTGGAAAGCGGTTGGAGGAGAGCAGTGTGAGAATTAGGTACATAGTAACACAACAAATGACGTCAGATAAAGACCAGCATGGTTCCTCTACTTTGCTCAGTAATTTATAAGTTAGCAAGAGGATGGAATCAAGCAGATGTAACTATATAGTGATCTTGTGAATTCCATTACTGTTTTTGCTCCCACCACTTTCTTCGGGAGGGCATTACAAGAATCCATGACCCTTTCACTGAAATAGTATTTCCTGATGGCCCCTTTGAAGATATAATTCCAGTGACAGAACCAGTATGTCACTGTCCAAATCAGTAGTGGTGAAATTGGTGGCCTTATCTCTTTTCTCTGAGGTATTTGATTCTCCACTTGTAAATAAAAGGAGAAGGGTCAGAATGTTTCTTCTCGTGTTTATACTTAGAGCTCCGGCCTTCGCAATCTGTTTGAGGCCGGGCAGACTTGGAATAAGCATTTTTTAAGATCTGTTTTGTTTTTCTCAAAGTGCTGGTTTAGGTGTTTGAGCCTAGTTGGGCAAGAAGCCTGTCAGAGGCTCTATTTTAAGGCCAGTGGACTGCCGATGATCCTGCTCCAGTCATTGCGGCGGTTGCTGGAAGAGTTATGACAGCAGGAGAGACAGAGCTTTGATTATGTGCTGCCTTTAGTGTGGTGCCACAGAAGCTGATGTTAGCAATGCTAACAAAGAGAGAGAGAAAAACTCTTTGGGAACTTGAAATTAAACAATGTGAGACTAATGCCGGTCCTAGGCGGTTGCCTAGACCCGGGTATAGCCTTGAGTTGTGGAAATAACGGACACTGTAGTCGTGACCAGAGTGAAATTAAGGTTGGGTTTTATTCCCTTTCCCTTGAGGATGTCATAGAATAAGGACAACATAAAAGAACGGTTGCTTCACCGGTGTAGAGGATGCTTAACAAATAATAATTACGCTTCTTTCCAGCAAGTAAAAGTCCATCACATTTCCAACGTGCAAAAATACACTTTCTTTCTTGCTCCTTTTCTTAACATAGAGACTCTATGTTATCAGCCACACATAAAGCACATTCCATGGGCTCAGGGATGTTTTCTGTGCTATAGTTCTCCCACTGCATAGGGCCAGGACCTGGTCCTGTGTATGGACACTGAGCCCCTGTGAAGCTGCTCTCTGAGCCTTGCCCTGGGGAAACCTCAGTTACTGCAAGTTGGAGCTGCTTTTGAGTGTCCCAGATAGCAGGAGCTGTGCTGTGGATTTCTTCCCACGGCTTGGGCCAATAAGAGTTCACTAGCCTGTTGTAAGCCTGGCTTCTATCACGGAGACCCCCTTCTCTCCCTTTATCAAAGACAGGGTACTTATCTCTTCCTGTGGAGAAGATGCTTTCAAACTCCTTTGCTTCTAGCCAAGGCTTTCTCTCTGCCCTGCAGCCTGCTCTTCTTTGGGAACACCGGTTACTGTGCTTGGCTGAAGGAAACTCACTTCCTGCTTTCAGTGAGCTTCTCTGGACGTGACCTCTGCCTTCTGTTGGCTGGGCTGTTTGCCTCGGTATGAGGACCCCTCTGGCTGGGAAGACTTTGCTACTGTCTTTCTTAGCTCTCCTGGGTTTATCAGCCTGCCTTTCTTCAGCCCTGGTTCTCCAAGGCAACGTGTCTTTCTGTAACTGCTTGGGAGTTCTGTTCTCACCTTCTCTCCAAGCCTGCCTGGAACTGCAGTCAGACTTCCTTTGGTCTCTGCTTTCCTCCTCACAATCAAACTCCTGCTCCAGCCCTAATCCAGGCTCCAGCTTCCCTTCTCCCTCCTTCTCCTTCTCCTTCCACCTCCCCGTCTGTCCCTGTGGGATTTCCCACCTGTTTTTATCTCTCTGCTCAACTAACGTAGAACGTGAGTCTGGGTCCGGGTGAGCCTGATTGGAACCCTCAATTCTTACTGTGTCACTAAAACCATGTGGAAAGTTTGTTTTCCTTTTCCCTGCCTCTCTGCATTGTGAATGCTGCAACTGCACCTGTGGCTGCAAGGTAAGCTCTTCTTTCATATTATTTCTTAATATTTCAGGGTCTGTGCTGTCTACCTCATGACAACAACTACTATTACTAGTACTACTTATGTGTATAGCACTACAAGGCCTATGTGGCTCTGTACACATACATATAATACAGTCCTTGCACCACAGAGTTTACAATCTATTCAGGACTGACACATAGAACAAACAGGGAACTTAGGTCATTTTTAAAGGGAAATGATTAAAACACACATAGATCTGTTTAAGGCAGATTTAAGACAAATAAGAGAAAATATGTTTTCACTTGTGATGAGGAGAGCCCTGCTGAACCGATGGAAATAGGAAAAGATAGTGAATATACCTTTAAGGAAAGAGACATTCCTGAAATTCACAGGTTCCAGACTGCAGTCAAAGAAAGAAAGCACGGAGTTGATAAAGCCAGTTTGCCACACCCAAGCTCTGCTGACGTAAGTGCAAGCTTAGGGGGTAATGGCAAACACCTGTGCAGAGACAGAGAAAGGCTAGCTAAGAAGCAGCCTTATAAACCCTGTTCAGAAGGGGAGAAGGGGGTTCAGGATCAGGTTGCGGTTCAAACTGTTTGTGTTCCAGTTCCAGTCCAGAATCGTGGGCAAGTTCAGAGAGTTCAGCGTGTTTCAGCTATTCCAGGAGTTCAGAGAGAGGAACTCAGAAGAGGAAACATCAGGAGAAGGAGAAGGACGTGGAAGGATCCTGAGAGCCAAGAAACCACATGTGCTTTGCTTAGAGAAAGAAAGCAGGGAAGTCTTCTACCTCGGGTCTTGGACCGAAGGTTTCAAGCTGCTCAAAGGTGGGTGAACAAGGCTATAGCTAGAAGTAACCAGAACCCCGCCTGTAGCAAAGAACCGTGGCTGAACAGCAGAGAGGAACCAAGGCAACTGAACCAGGGAGAGATATCCCATACTGTAGGTACAGACATTCCTTACCAGGGAAACCAGTGCTGGAGGGAGGTCCAGGAATTTCCCTAGAGCATTCACCGAGGAGCAGATTGTGGGAGTTCAGAGCCAGACGTATATGCCTTAGATTAGAACAAGAGGATATGCAAGTGGACTGTGCGGAGCAAAACTCTATATCAGGTGAATTGCCAATGGATTGTACATTATGCTAGACAGAAGCTATGAAAGTCTGTTGATAAGAAATGCTTGATCAAGAAAGGTCTTGAGAAGCAGTGTGAATGAACCTAGTTTTGTTTTGCTAAGAAATACCTACTAATTCAAGAGAACATTGCCAGCTTCTACATTTTTGTGTTTAAAGGAGCAGAAGGTAAATGAGGACATTTAACTTTGCTTAAACAGAGAAGCTGTACTTTGTTTTGCTGATTACCTTCTGAAAAAAAAATGCACATGTTTTAAAAGCTTATGAAGCTTCCTCAGTTCCAACTTATGTATAATTTCTGAAGTATTGCTTGGAGAAGAATATCCTGACGTTGTGTGTTTGAACCTTAGGGGCTTGTTTACAAAGCCGCGGTAGCGGTTCGCGATCGTTATCGGAGCCGCAGCCCCATTGATTTCAATGGGGCCGCGGCTCCGATAACGATCGCGAATCGCTACCGCGGCTTTGTAAACAAGCCCCTTAGTGTTTTTGGGGAAAAATAAACGTTTGGCTTTGCCTTTAACCCTTGGCTTACATGACTATCCTTGAACGAGGAAAAACTACAAGTCCCAGAATGCCTCCTTGTGGACAAGAATAGTGTTTAATTCCTTTATTACAGGACTAAAATTGGCAGCCCTATGCCTCTTGGCCCTCGGCCGGGGCTGGGGTCACGACACACTCAATGTGTACTCAAACTCTGGAATTTGTTACCGGAGGATGTAGTAAAGGCTGTTAGTGTAACTGGGTTTAAAAAAAGGTTTGGATAAGTACCTGGAGGAAAGGTCCATAAACCATTATTAAGAAGGGACCCAGGATATCAATGCTTGACCCAGTACAAGCACTGTGGAACCTGTGTCTTTTGGGGAAACTGCTAGGTACCTAGATTGGCCACTGTTGGAAACAGGATACTGGGCTTGATGGACCTTGGTCGGACCCAGTATGGCATATCTTACGATCTTATGTTCTTATCTTAAACAGGAGAATAAGGCAATCAGAATCCAAAAGCAGCTTCAAAGTCGTGCATTCCTCTGAATTAGAATCAGTTTCTATATTCTCTGAACATTTGGCTTTTTTTTTAAGAGCATGAGGCAGTGGGAAGGAGGAGGGAGCTCATCTGCACTGCATCATGGAGAAAAACAAACTGATCTGATGGGATTCCAAAAGGGGGAGTGGGATCCTCTAACACAGGCACAGAGGTCAAAAAAACTTCTTATAGATGGAGGGTTCCGAGCACATTGGTGTCATCTATGATATCACCAGTAAGTGTGTTTGCATTACTCTGCTTGTCTATGGAGGGCGCAGTGAAAAACATATTGCTCTCCCTTGCCTGCAAAAAATTATATATATATATATATGTACTCTTACACTGGTTCCTCATCAGTCTCCCAGCTCAGAATTTGATGCATACCTCAGTGCTTCTCGTACGGCAGTGAAGGCCTCGTCACGCTTTCGCATTGCTATCAGGCTGCTATTCCAATGCTGCAAGAGCTGCTTCTTCTCCATAATGATGGTTTCAATCTCCATGCTTGCCTGTGGGAAAAAAAAATGATGGTTTCAATCTGCATGCTTGCCTGTGATTCTCAAGCCAGTCCTTGGGATACATCCAAGCAATTTAGCTTTCAGGATATACTCGATGAATATGCATGAGACAGATCTTCATGCACTGTTTCTATTGTATGCAAATATATTTCATGCATTTTCAATGTGGACATCAGACTGGCTGAGTACATCCTGAGGCTCAGGGTGAAAACCACGGAGTTAGAGGCCTGCTATGTGGCCCTTTTTCTGCATTTTATGCCACAGATAAAAGCTGTCATGTGACTCAGATTTTACAGGTCATAGCAGGGAAGAACCTACATTGTGATGCACCAGAATAATCTGAAAATGGAAATAAGAGCATAACACCATTTTAATAAAAACTTTAAGAATTTAGAAGCTAACAGAAGAGAAAGCATCAGCATAAGCTTAGGTTCAGCCTTTGCTAGTCCTGCAATCCATTGCTTATGTTTTACAGCTGCTAGTGGACGCTGTCCTACAGTGTAATGGAAGGGTGCAAGCAGGGCCGGCCCGTCCATTGAGCAAGAATGTTGTTGGCACAGGACCCCGCGCTTCAGGGGGCCCTGCATCAACAACATTCTGCACGCTGCTCACCTCCTTTAGCAGCACCCGGCAGGCTCAGCACAGCTCCTTACAGCCGTCGAAGTGAAGAGCGTTGTTCCCTTCTCTTCGGCAGCTGTATTGTAATGAAGATCGCAGGCATGCTGAGAGCTGGGACACAGGAAGTGTCCTTTGACCTCCGGCGCCCCTGCAATCTTCATTATAATACAGTTGCCGAAGCGAAGGGAACAACGCTCCTCACTTCGGCAGCTTTAATGAGCTGTGCTGAGCCTGATGGGAGATGCTAAAGCCTGCCGCAGGGCTCTTCAGGGGGGGGGGGGGTCTTGGGCTTGAAATGGGCTTAGTGGAGGGGTCTAACATTGGAAATGGGCTGAGTGGGGGGGGGGGTGGCTAGGACTGCAAATGAGCTGATGGGGAGGACTAGGACAGCAAATGGGCTTTTGGAGGGGGGGGGGTAGGATTGGAAATGGGCTGATGTGGTTCTGGAATAGGATCGGAAATGTCCGATGGGGGGGGGCTACTTTTAGAAATGACTGATAGGGGTAGCTTGGACTGGAAATGAGTTGATTGGGAGGGGGCTAGGACTGAAAATGAGCTGATGGGGAGGCTCAGACTGGAAATGGACTGAGTGTGGGGGAGCTTGGACTGGAAATGAGCTGAAGCTCCCCCACACTCGGCCCAATTTCCTGTCCAAGTCCCCCCCAGGGGGGGGGGGTTAGGACTGGAAGTGGGCTGATGGGGGGTTAGGACTGGTAATGGGGTGATGAGGAGGTTAGGACTGGTAATGGGGTATGGGGGGCTAGGACTGGTAATGGGCTGGGGGTGTTGTTAGGACTGGAAATGGGCTGAGTTGAGGGAGCTAGGACTGGAAATGGGATGAGTCCAAAAGGAGCTAGGACAGGAAATGGGCTAATGGAGGGGCTAGGATAGGACTGGAAATGGGCTGTTGGGGGGTGCTAAGATTGGAAATAGGCTGTGATGGGGGCTTGGATTGAAATGGACTCATGGAGGGGCTAGAACTGGAAGTAGGCTCATGGGGGGTTTGGATTGGAAATGGGCTGAATGGAGGGGAGCTAGGATTTGACATGGACTGATGGTGGGGCTAGGATAAGACTGGAAATGGGCTGATGCAGGGACTAGAAGGGAGCGGATGCTGGGTGGGGCTGGAACTAGAAGGGAGCTGATGTTGGGGGAGGATTACAATGGGATTGGTCTGGGAGAGTGAAATGGAGAGGGGAAAAATATTTTGTGTGGGAGGGAAGAAAAAGCATAGTTACTCACCTGTAACAGGTGATCTCCGGGAACAGCAGGAATTTAGTCTTCACATATGGGTATCGTCAGTACCGACGGAGCCTGCGCGGGAACGCTCCCCAGCGTCCAATAGGAAAGCTTTTGGGAGCATCCCACAGCGCCTGCATGCTGCCTTCCTGCCTTTCCCAACTGTCCCTCTCCAGTTGAGTTTAAAGCTGAGACAAAGAGAGAGGGAAAGAGAGAAAGAAAGAGAGATAGGCCTCCTGTGGAGTCCAGGTACCCTGGGTAGAGAGGTCTTGCAGGTGGGCTCCCCAACCCACCTGTGAGGCATCTGTTGTTAGAGTGGCTTGGGGTGGGGGTTGCTGAAAAGGAGACCCCACCAAAAGGTTTTGGGGTGACTGCCACCATTGGAGGGACAAAATAAGGCAATCTGAGTTTGCTATTTTGTCTGACAGGCAACCTGACGCCTGAGTCCACTGAGTGGATAAAGTCCACTGGGCTGCCCTCATATGGAAGCGAGCATAAGGAACCACATGCATGGTGGATGCCATGTGACCTAGCAATTGTAACATTTCCCGAGCATTGAGGTGAGGCTTTAGCACTGCTTGGGAAGCTAACTGCACAATCAATGCGAAGGCAGCGGGGCTGTGGAAGGTAGGCCCTTGTCTGTCTGGTATCCAGCAGAGCTCCTATAAACTTTAGGGACTGAGTGGGAGCAAGGTTGCATTTTGGGAAGTTTATGACGAGTCCCAAATACTGAAGGATGCTCATTGTGCGAGAGAGAGCAACCCTGGCCTCTAGCTCTGAAGGGGCTCGAATGAGCCAGTCGTCTAAGTAAGGGAAGACGAATATTCCTAGGGTGTGGAGAAATGCTGCCACCACAGCCATGCATTTTGTGAACACCCTTGACGCAGAGGCCAGGCCAAAAGGAAGAACCCTGTATTGGTAGTGCTTCCTTTGAAAGAGAAAGCAAAGGAACTTTTGATGAGTTGGATGGATGAGAACATGAGTGTACGCATCCTTGAGATCTAGAGAACAAAGCCAATCCTGACTCTGAAGGTATGGCAGCAGAGTTCCTAGAGAAATCATTTTGAACTTCTCTTTGAACAGGAATTTGTTCAATTCTCTGGGGTATAAAATGGGTCTGTGTCCTCCTGTTTTCTTTGGAATAAGGAAATAGGGGGAGTAAAATCCTGTACCCCATTGGGGAATGGGTACCTCTTCTATTGCCCCTTGGGCAAGAAGCACAGTGACCTCTTGACCTAACCGGTCATTGAGAAAGGTCTGAGAATTGAACTGTCTTACCATTGTAGGAGGGGGCATGGTGAGGAAATGACGCTTGTACCCCTCTCTTACAATAGACAGAGTCCAATTTTCTGCTGTTATCTGACCCCATCTGGGGGCAAAATGACATAGCCTTCCTGGGATGGTGGAGGGTTCTGGGCCGTTCAGGGCCAGGAAGGCAAAGTTCTCTAGATAGGAGTCAAAGCCCCTGTGGAGGCTGAATCTGCTGAGCCGGTTGAGGCTTAGCTGCTTTAGTCTTTCTTTGCCTAGGTTGTTGCTGCTGTCCATTTTGGGCAGACTAACTTAAGTGATGCCCCTGTTGGGTATAGGAGGGATAAAACTTCTTCTTCTTCTTACTGAAGAATGGTTTCTTAGAGGATTTTTTCCTCGCAGGATCAGCTGTAGATTTAGACAATCTATCCAAAGTGATATTGTCCGCATCTATCTCATTAGCTTTTTCCTGCCAATTCTTGCCAAAGAGATTCTCTCCTGTGCAAGGAATATTCCCTAGTTTATCCTGTACCCAAATTTTCAAGTCAGATACCTGGAGCCAGGCAATCCTACGTGCACCTATGGCAATAGAAGAGGTTCTGCTTATGCACTCAAAGCAGTCAAAGGCTGCACGATTCACAAACTTGGAAACATCCTGAGCATGTTTGACAAAGGCGAGGTAATCTTGCCTCTTATCATCAGGAAGGAGAGGGCTCATAAGCTCTAAATCTCCTGTGACCTCCTTAAAGAACATTCCCATATATAAGATATAGGAACTGATCCTAGCAGAAAGCATGGAAGCCTGGAAGGTTTGACGTCCAAAGGCATCAAGAGTCCTACACTCACGTCCTGGAGGATTAAATGCATGCCTTTTTGCACTCTTTATCCTTCGCATAGCTGATTCCACCACCATGGAATGGTGTGGTAACTGAGTCTTCTGAAACCCAGGACAAGGAGGAACTCGATACATGGTGTCGAGTCTTTGAGAGTGAGGAGATGTGGTTAGAGGTGTTTCCCACATCCTTAACATGAGATCATGCAAGATCTCACGAATAGGTAAGGTAGCTGCCTCCTTGGGAGCTTTAGGGTATTGTAGGATTTCTAATTTCTTTGCCCTAGGCTCCTTTTCAGGAGCCACTGTGATGGAAAGACCTTGGGCCACATCTCGGATAAAATCCTGAAAGGACATATCCTCTGGTGGAGACATCCTACACTGAGGAGAAGAGGAATCCTCAGGAAGAAGTACTCTGCTATCGGCAGAACTTTCAGAGTCTTCAGACTCATCTGAGAATTCAAAGTACCTCCAATCCGGGTGATCGTGCAAGGCACGGTACCGGTACCAATGTTCCCTCTAATTTTCTGTAGGCTGTGGGCGCATAAAATATCAGCTTTGCAGCTTTTGAAGGAAGGTTAAATTTTTGTGCGCCACATAACGAGTTATATGCTTTAAAATTTGACTACATGTCAGAATACAGTATGTACACCACATTGATTTTAATCAAATTAAATGAAAATAGATGATTACGAAATGAAGCGGAAAATTTCTAGTAATTACAATCACAACTTTTAAATTTTAAGACATCTGTGTTGTTTTCTATCAGAATCAGAACCGTAATTTTTGTGCGCTCTGTTGTAAAATATGTGCGCTCGCTCGGCGAGGTGTGTGCGCGCGCACACGCGCACAGCTTAGAGGGAACAGTGACCGGTACCGATCGAAGTCGGCATCGGAGTGGTCCGGTACCGACTTGTCGATGCCGGATGGATACTCATGACTCGGTCCCGGTAGAATACCTGCCGATGTTGATGCAATTGGTGCCGGCACCGGAGTCGGTGCCGGTACCGGTTGAATTGTCTGAAGCAGTTTCAGAGGCATTGAGGCCATGAGAAGAGGCGCCAGACTGCCCTCAATAGCCAAAAATCTCTGGTCTATTGACGCTGCCGATGCTTCGGTATAGGTACCGGATGAAGCGGCTGGTACCCCAGAGCATGGCACCAGTAGTTCTACCGAGGTTGAAGCCTCAAGAACATCCTGGAGCCCCGTTAGTGCTTTGGAAGCTGAAGCCTCCCACCGGGGCAATTTTGCCGGTGAAAGTCCCTCAAGGGCAACGCCAGAGGCATCTCGCTGTCTAGAAGGAGATCTACCTTTGAGGACCGGTTAGATTTATGTTTAGTTACCTGAGATTCAAGGGAGGAAGGCGAAGCCCTGGAAGACGTTGATGCCACGGAGGCTGCATCAGAGAGAAAAAGGGTGCTAAGTTTAGCAGCTCGGTTCTGCCGGCCCCTTTTCGACATTATCCCACAGGCAACACACTCTGAAATAGAGTGGTCAGGACCTAAACATTTGAGGCACCACTCATGGGTGTCGGTGACAGAGATGGTATCGCCACACTTAGAACACTTTTTAAAACCCAAAGGCGGTTTTTCCATTCTGAAGAAAAGGTTGGGCCTAGTGCCCAAAATGGCGCGTGTGACCTGAAGAGAAAAATTACTGGAAAGATTCCAGAAAAAGGTTGTTGTTTTTTTTTGAAGAAAAGAAAGAACCGGTGGTACCAGTGTAGCGTCAAGAAAAGGCAGACGCGACCACAAAAAAGAATAAGAAGGGAATTTTTTCTGCGGTGACAGGATGTGCGACCTGTCGGTTCCATGGAAAACGAAGAACTGGAGAGGGACAGTTGAGAAAGGTGGGAAGGCAGCATGCAGGCACTGTGGGTTGCTCCCAGAAGCTTTCCTATTGGACGCTGGGGAGCGTTCCTGCGCAGGCTCCGTCGCTACCGACGATACCCATATGTGAAGACTACATTCCTGCTTGTTCCTGGAGATATCTACAATTGGCAGGGTATTGGGAGAGTAAGTGGGGATTGAGGATGGAGGGGTAAAATTTGAGTGGATGAATAGGAATGAGGAAAGAGCAAAAGGAGAAACATTAGTATGTTAAAGCAGATGTAGAGAGAGAATGGAAATAAAACTAGAAGAGAGAAGAAAGGCAAATGGAGAGCAGACGATGGAGAGTTAGCAGAAGACCCGAAGAAACCAGAAGAAAGTGGCTGGAGCAATTGCAACTGAAAAAAAAATGCACAAAAGGTAGAAAAATATCTCTTTATTTTGAATTTATTAACTGGAATATGTCAGCTCTGGGAAATGTGCATCATTAATGTTTGCGCTTTGTTTAGTACAAGAGGAAATTAAGTTATAGTTTTATTTCTACAGTGTTGTTGTACATTCCAAGTTTGGCTTTTGGGGTTCCCAGTTTAATTATTGTCTTCCTGTTTCTAAACTGTGATTCCTTGTTTGGTGATGGTCTATGTTCTGCATGTGTAACTGAGCTGAGGTATTCTGTTTATGTAATTCCTATTTGACATTGTCACTTGTTCTCTTTCCCCAGTAGGTCATGTATTGTTATTCTATGAAATGTATAGGTTTAATATTTGCAGTGTTGCCTTTTGATAGGTAGAGTATGGTGCTTTGTGAGTCCTGGTAGTGCTGTTATGATATGGCAGGTTTGCTATGGGTTCTAAATGGGCAGTGTCTGTAGTAGTTCCTAATGTGCCTGGTGGTTGGCACTGGATTATAGTAATGTAGAAATCTTTTAGTCTTTCTTTATCCATACACTCATTAAGAGGCATGTTAACGAAAAGTTAGTGTATGGTAACATTATGCAAATATTTATGCAAATGAGACTCCTTATGCAAATGGGGCCCCGCACCGATTCTCCGCACATGGCCCCGCACCCCCCTTGGGCCACCCCTGTTGACAGTGCCACTTGTTCTCTTTCCCCAGTAGGAGATGTATTGGTATTCTCTGAGATGTATTTATTTAAAATTTGCAGTGTTGCCTTTTTAATAGGTAGGATTTGGTGCTTTATGAGTCCTGGTAGTGCTGTTATGATACGGCTGGTTTGCTATGGGTTCTAAATGGTCAGTGTTATAGTACTTTCTAATGTGCCTGGCGGTTGGCACTGGATTATAGTAATGTAGAAATCTTTTAGTCTTTCTTTATCCAGACACTCATTAAGAGGTATGTTAACATTATGCTAATATTTATGCAAATGAGACTTCTTATGCAAATGAGGCCCTGCAATGAGCCTCCGCACATGGCCCCGCACCCCCCTTGGGCCACCCCTGGGTGGGAGGGGCTACAGGCTCATACCTCAGCCACTGTATTCCGTGCTGCTTTAGTGTCTTCATGCTGAGCAACCATCTGAGCACTGTACATAGCGATCTGCTCACTGAGCTGAGCAATCTGCCTGGTTTGCTGGTTCACATACAGGTCCTGTTAAAGCAAAATGTTGTTAACAGTATGACAGATAAACCAGAAGGCAGGAAGGAAGGATGCTCCTGTCCATGTCTAGAACTGGGCACATTGCAGGAAAGCACTGAGAGAGCAGGCGATTAACAGACATGGGGTCCTTTTGTCATTATCCCGAGTTTGGCTCATCTGTCGCTCCCACACCAATGTACTCATTAGGGGCTCTGTTTACTAAGCTGCGTTAACTGGTTGATGAATGCTAATTTGCATTAAGTCTACAAATAGAAAATGGGCCCCTGAAAATTCCATTAATGTGTGCTATGGTGTAACCGTTTTTTAAAACATCTGATATACAAACAATAAGGAACATACACCATGATGCGTGGACATCCTTCACATTATTTACAGATGCATTTTCCAAAGCGCATCCCCCTTCCCTCCCATTTGCCCACCAACTCACACACCCAAGATGGCGTACATCAATGAATACAACCAATTAAGTGATGACAAGGGTGCCAAATATTACAGCCATAGAATCCCACTAAAGACAAAGGAATAAAATACATACGGGAAAAAAGATAAGGAATGAAAAAGGGAGAAAAGAGATAGTACGGAAGGAACGTGTGCTAATGTACGTCAATGCGTGCTAACTAGTTAACACATCTTAGTAAACAGAGCCCTACATTCGAAGTGCTCCTTTAAAAAATGCATGATAAAAAGAATACTGATTTGGTAATTAGATACCATGATCTGTGTATTTTTCAAGAGCTCACAAATCTTATTTTGTAAGAGGCAAAGACCTTCTCTTTCGTAGATATGGTACCTGCTTTTGTTTCTGTTCCTCTGCCTTAATTCTGTCCATCTCTGCTTTCTGCACAGTCCGTTTCATCACAGCAATGTCAGCTTGCACGTCCTGCTTCATGCTCTGTACATAGAAGAGACGCAGTGCCAGGTTCTCCACCTCTGTCTGCAGTGCAACAACTTGGGAAGACATGACACACACCTATTGGTATCCACTGCCATATAGTTAGCCTGCACGCCATGAACAGACTTCCAAACAAACAAACAGGAACCAGACTGTAGGTGCTCTGGGGACAGAGAAATACCTACTATACCCAACTGTAAGTGGCCTTGAGCTTCTACTGGAAAGGCATGAACTAAGTATTAAAATAAATTATTGTCTCTGCTAAACAAGTTCTCCAGGAGTCCTCACAATTATATTTTCTCATTGCTTCCAGTATGGAATTAGTTAATCGTATCAATATTAATGCCAGCAATAATTCAGCAGATTTGTCAGGAAAAAGGAAAAACCTACATGAACCTTGTTCCAGAGGTTTTCATATTACCTTCTTAATTCATGGGCTGTATTTTTGAGGGTATATTTTTATACTGTTTCTTCGTGGGTTTTTTATTCTTGGCTATTGATCTTGGATGGCATTCTAAAATATTTCTGTAATTTTTCAAGTATCTATATATTGAAATGTAAATTACAGAAAAAGCCTTTTCTTTTGACCAGCGGGTTGTTTTCTATCCCTTTTGGCTTCCAGATCAGTTGGAACTGGGGCTGGGATCTGGTACCAAGAGCCTTCATTCACCACTAACCAGAAATGTTTTCTCTATTTTATACCCCACCTCTCCCCCAAAACACACCAGGCCTTCTCCCAGAACCTTTTAATCCCAAGCCCTGAATCCGGCCGCTAAGGGGGTAATTTTTAAAAAGGGACTTGAGTATGTAGAACAGGGTTTTATGTGCTTAAAGAGGTCTCATAAAATTGCCAGAGTGTATTTGTGCGTAAACAGTAGGCACACAGAAACATACGTACAGTTAAAAAGAGGCAAGATATTGCACATAAGAGGATGCACCACCACCACCAGTGGGAGAGAAGTAAAATTTAATAAAACAAACAGCATAAATAATCCAGACACAACCACCGTTCAAATAGCAGCTTGTAAGTCACAAGCTTTAGTGGTGTTAATTGCTATAGTGTTGATCAGCACTTGCCCTTAAATCGTAAGCAATCACATTGAGTCATTTTAACAGATGATGGTTGGATTATTTTGTTTAAAACCAATTTGTTAACTGCGGAGAAATACAGTATGATTCCTGAATCAGGCAGCTGATGAAACATGGTCATTAGGGTCTTTTATATATAATGTGTTTGGATTATTTATGCTTTTTGTTTTATTAAATTTTACTTCTATCACAATGGTGGTATAGCTTTGTTCAGCCCCACACAAAAACATAGGGCCTGATATTCAAAAGAAAGTTATGAATTCATCACCTGCAAGCAACTGCATAAATTGTGTGTGTGTGCATTTTTAGTGCCTTTATGAGTAAAATCAGGCTGTTTAACTTGTTAAATGGTCAAATTCTATCTGAAGAACAAGAGGTCAGCATTAAGAAGGGGCAAAGGCAGATTCAGTGCTTACATATTCAGTAGCGATACTTGGGCCTTAAGTGGACCATTTATGCATTTAAACTTAGACCTACTAAATAGCAGGCTTAACTGTATAGATAGATGCTGATGTGGTCACCTGTGAGGCATATATTCAGCTAGTTAAGAGCTCAATTCCCTAAGGGGCATGTCTGGGTCATCTGGACGGGGCTGTTTGGACCTGATTCTGCACCGCAAGAGCAAGCTGGCCCTGTGGGTGCAGGATCGGGACTGTGGAGACAGCCCAGCGTGCCCCTGCATCGTCACGGGGACAACCTCCCTGCGGTTTAATCTGCTTGCTGCCTCAGACCCCCTATTTCCCCGCTGCCTGACCCCGACGAGAGCAGCCGGGACCCAGATTGCCATCGCTGCTGGGGGGGACTGGCTGGCCAATCTAGGGAGGTGGCCAGTGCTTATTCCACCTCCGAGGTGGAATTAGCTGGCTGTCCCCCCAGCAATCCATGGATGTACAGGGCCATCACCAGAATCAGCCCTGCCCATGCTCCGCCTATTCTCTGTCCCTATGCCACCCTTGTCCCCTGCAGCACCCTCGCGGCTCTGTACATGCAGCGGAGCCAGGAGGCAGAATTGGCTGAGGGTGGATAGCAGGGCTGGATGTCCCATCAGGATGTCTGGCCCCGCTATTCACCTTACAGAATTGGGGCCTGAGTGGATAGTGTCACTGTACATGTGCATCAAGTTGAGCGTCTGTGCTAGTGCCTAGTTTTATATGTTCACTCAAAACACTAATACCCTATTCCCGGTAAAACCAACCAAGTAAATAAATAACCCGGAAAATCCTAACACCGGTGAAATTAAGCAAATTATTTTTGTTGGAAGAGCCAACCCAGTCAAGGGGAAGAAAACCCCATACCGCCGTGGCAGATTCCTTTTTAATAAATAGTTCTTTTTTAGAAACTTTTCTTTGTTTTTAAAAAAATCAGTGAGCACTTAACTGAAGTAACAGTCCTTCTTCATCCAGAGAGCAATGTAGCAGATGACGTGGCACGTTTCGGGGCCAATCATAATGTATGCCCCTGCTTCAGATCTAAGACTTCGCTCAATGAACTTACGTTGCTTACGTTTTACGTTTTATATGTTGGCTAGGCCCATAGTGCCTACTTTTACACAATATAGGAGCAATTTTAGAAAAGATCTTTCAATGTCTAAAGCTGGTTTTGCACACATAAAAGGCCTTTTATAAAACTGTACCACCATTTATGCAAATTTGTGTGCTGACTAGCTAGCACATACTTATATGCATGCTATGAATATGCATTCTGGAGGGCATATTTTGGGCAGAACACAGTTGCAATGTACATGCAAATATTATAAAATATGTGGGTACATGTGTAGAGTTGTTGTTGTTTAGCTCTGCTGATCTCGACTCAAGGTGATCCTGTAGCTAGTTATCCTAAACTATTTTCGATCTTCAGTTGTCGAGAGAATGGCATCCATAGCTGATGGTTTTTATAATCAATCCATCGCATTTGTGGGTCTTCCTCTAATGTGTCGCCTTTCAACCTTGCCAAGCATAATGTCTTTTTCTTTATAGAATGTGTCCAAAGTATGAGAGTTGAAGTCTTATCATTTAAACTTCCAAGGAAAACTTGGGTTTGATCTCCTCCAGTATTGACTGATTTGTCCTTTGGTCAGCCCATTGTATATACAGCATTTTTCATCTGCACCATAATTCGAAGGCATTGATTTTCTCCCCATCTTGCTTCTTCACTGTTCAACCTTCATATCCATATAACATTCTTGAAAATACAGTGGCTTGAGCAAGTTGAATCTTTGTACACAGAGATACATCTCTGCATTTGAAAATCTTGCCTAGATCTTTCACATTTGTTCTGCCAAAAGTACTTTGTCAGCAGATTTCTTGACTGCTTGTCATTTCATTATTGATGGATCCAAGCAGGTTGAAGTTGTCTACTATTTTTATTTCTTCTCCATCAAGGATGAAATTATTGATTTTGCCAGTTGTCAGGATCTTTGTCTTAATCACGTTAAGGTGAAGGTCCATTTTAATATTACCACCTCTACTAATCATTTACTGTACATAGCCCTGCAAGGCATACGCAGCGCTGCACAGATACATGTAAGAAAGACGGTCCCTGCTTATCAGAGCTTACAATCTAATCAAGACAGACAATATAATAGCTGAGAACAAGGGTAGACGTATGGAAAGGTAAGGAGAACAAGGGATCAGGATCCAAAAGCAGCCTCAAAGAGGTGAGACTTTAGCATGGATTTGAAAAGGGGGAGAAATGAATCTTGACATACAGATTCAGGTAGTTTGTTCCAGGCATAAGGAGCAGCAAGGTGAAAGATCAAAGTCTAGCGTTGACAGTAGAAGAAAAGGGCATAGAGAAGGAAGCCAGTAGAAGAGCAGAGTTCATGAAGAGGGGTGTAGGGAGAGAGGAGAGAGGAAAGGTAGTGAGGAGCAGTAGAATGAATGCATTTATAGGTCAGAAAGAGAAGTCTGAACTCTATATGGAAATGGAAGGGGAGCCAATGAAGTGATTTGAGAAGAGGGATTATTTGAGTAGATCAGGACTGGCAGAAGATTAGCCATGCAGCGGAGTTCTGAAGAGATTGAAGGGGAGAGAAATGACTCAGGTTGCGGGTTGAGGAAACGGGAAGTAGAAGAGTGTTAGGGGGAAAAATAAGAAGCTTGGTTCTGGCCATTTTCAATTTCAAACAGCGGTGAGACATCCAGGCAGCGATGACAGATAGGCAGGCAGAGATTCGGGACTGGAGTGTCGGAGAAATATCAGGTGTAGAGAGAGAGATCTGAGTGTCATCAGAGTAAAAATGGTACTGAAAGCCATGGGAGGAGATGAGAGCACCAAGGGACTGGGTATAGAGAGAGTAAAGGAGAGGGCACAGAACAGACCCTTGGGGTACACTAACTGAGAGTGGGATAGCAGTAGAGGAGGATCCACCAGAACAAACACTGAAAGAGCGATAGGAGAGATAAGAAGAGAACCAGGACAGCACAGAGCCCCTAAAACCAAGTGAGGACAATGTGTCGAGGAGAAGGTGGTGGTCAACAGTGTCAAAAGCAGCAGAAAGGTAAGAAAAGTGAGGACTGTGTAAAGGCTATGCTCCTTGATCTTGATAAGCAGCTATTTCAGATCACCTTCATTTTCAGCCAATAAAGTAGTATCGTCAACATAGCGACCGATCTTCACACCTCAGTAGTTTTCATACAGTGCTGCTTCTCTAATGATTTTTTCTGTATATAAATTGAACAGGTATGAGGAAGCTATGCAGCCTGGTCATACACCTTTGCCAATTTTAAGCCATTCTGTTTCTTCTTGTTCCAGAAAAAATGTTGCTTCATAATTCTCATGCACAACCTTTATATTGACCATCAGGTGTTCTTGTATACCCATGCTTCCTAATATAACCCAGTTTTTCATGATTTAAGCAATCAAAGGCCTTGCTGTAATCCATGATACACATGTAGAAATCCTGTTAGTATTCTTTTGACTTTTCAAGGTTTCATCTTACATCTGTGATTATGTTTCTTGTTCCCCTCCCTTTCCTGAATCCTGCTTACATTTCAGATAGTTCTCATTACAGATTTGGTTGTGGTCTCCATTGAATGATCTTGAGTAGAATCTTGCTGGCTTGTTGGCTCACAGCAATTGCATGATAATTTCCAGTCGGTCAGATCATCTTTCTTCAGTATTGGTGAACACAGACCTTTTCCAGTCAGTTGACCAAAATGTCTTCTAAATTTCCTGGCAGAGCCTTGTAAGTATTGTGACAACTATATCTGATTACTATAATACTTCAGTAGGAATCCTATCAATGTCTGGTGCTTTATTCTTTGATAGTGCTTTTAGTGCGGCTTCAACTTCTTTCATCACCAACGATTCCTGGTTATAAGGTACAGGTTGAAAAAGCTGTTGATCAATTTGATCTTTACGATTTAATGATTCTGTGTATTCTTTCCACCTTTCCTTGATCTTCTTAGCATCATTCAACATGGATCCATGAGTATCTTTTAGCATTCCAATTCAAGATTGGAATTTTCTCTTTAACTCTCATAGCTTTATGAAACCAATCTTGTCTGTCTTCCAATATTTTCTGATTCTATTTTGTTGCATGCATCAATGTATTTATCTTGTCTTACTGCATGTTGGAAATCTCTGTTACGTTCCATAACTATCTCTCTTTCTCCTCCGGCGTTAGCTTTGCTGCATTTCTGAATCATTTTCAGTTTCTTTGGTCATCCATTTTGGCCTTTTATTCTTTTCCACCTTTTGCAGAAACTTTTCACTTTCTTCGAGCTCAGCTTTCTTGATATCTTCCTGTAGCTCTTCTGGTACTTTGCCATTTGTATCCAAAGTGGTGAATCAATTTTGCAGGCAGTCTAAATTCCAGTGGTATACTTTCAAGATCATACTTTGCTACATTAACGAGTAGCTTGCTCGTTTCTTTTTTTTTTTTTTATATCTTTTATTTAACAATTTTCTTCCCTGAATACAAAACTAAAAGAAGAAACAAAATCCAGGTAATCCATTAGTCATTCAAGAAAAAGATACAAAAGAAATATTGATACACATCAAGGAGAGATATACAACATAACAAGAAAATTCAGAATAAAGCTTATTAGAAATTAGGAGTTTTACAACCCCACATAAGGGAGCAAACAAAACAATTCCTCAATCCTACTTCTCAGCCATTTCCTTCGAAGTCAGAAATTTTTGTAAATGTAACACATCAGTATAAGCATAATTTTGCCCCTGGTAAACAACCAGGCAGTGACAAGGAAACCTTAGAAAAAAGGATGCACCTAAAGCAACAACTCTATTCCTGAGCTCCAGAAATTGTTTATGTCTAAGTTGTGTAGCTCGGCCAACATCTGGGAATACTTGGAGCTTAAAACCACAGAATAAGGCATCTCTGTGCTTAAAGTAAGCCCTAAGCACAGATAGTTTTGCAGACTCAGAGCCAAAAGTCGCAACAACAGTGCAACGCTTGGCTATGACATCTGCTGAATCCTCCAAAAAGGCGGTTAAATCCTGAGCGACAGACTTAGGAGAAGAAGCAGAAGCCCCCTCTTCGGAGAGCGCCGCTCTACCGCCAGAGGAAAATGAATATACTTGGACTACATCTAATACACCTTTCAACTGTAAGATCTCAGAGAAATATTTCTGGAGCAAAATTTCCAAAGAAAGTAAATGAGTAGAGGGAAAATTAAGAAACCGCAAATTTCTAGCCCTATGTTGATTCTCCAATAACTCTACCCGGTAGGAAACTGCGGAAATATCCTTAAGAAAAGGAAAAATAGTATTAGAGTCAGTTGAAAAATGAGAATCAGCGCGGGCAGAAATTTGAGCTAAAGAATTTACCTGCTTATCAATATCTTTAAATTTATCAACAACATCATTCGTAAAAGAACATAGAGAAGAAACAGTAGATGATAACCGTTTATCAATTTGCTGGAGTGCAGTCCAAATATCCCCTAGAGTTACCTCTCCAGCAGGAGGAACAATCGGGTCAAAAACGGCCGGACAAACAGGTCTCAAAGTTAAAGCCACAGGGGCTAAAGGAGCTTCAAGGAGAGTAGAGGAAGAAAGTGGTTGAGGGAAAGGAGGAGGTAGCCGGAACTCAGGGCTTAAAGAAGCTCCGTCCGGCGATAATTTGGCAGGCTGCAGCGATGCTACATGCCTATCCATAGGGCCAACAACTTATTTTTATTTATTTATTTAGCTGTATTTATATCCCGCTTTTCACCGGGTCAAAGCGGTCAATTGGGAGATACATTTAACACGAGGGGATATGACACACATACGCTAATACTTACAGGGAACATGGGCAATGGAGGGTTAAGTGGCTTGCCCAAGACCACAAGGAGTGCCTATAGGACTAGAAATCCCAGTCCCTCCGGCCTGAGATTGTTGTCCCCAGGTGGGACTTGAACCCCTGGCCCTCCGGCCTGAAGTACCTTGTCCTAACCACTAGGCCACTTCCTCCCTCCTTGGGCCCCGTCCCCAGACCCAGATTTCACCATCAACTTTCCCTTCCGCTTCCCCATGGACAGACAATTGTAGAATCAAATGCTCACGAGAGCTTCTCGTGAGCGCCGAAGGAGCGTGTCTTACCCCTTGTGACACACCCCTTAGGACGCGACCCCGCAGGCCGCGACTCGCAGGCCGCGGGTAGCTCCCACAGGCCTTTATGGGGATCGAGGGGGGGTCCTCCGAGGCAGGAATCCACCGGAGTGCCTGCAGCCGTGTCACCGGATCTCCTCTCCCTCCTGCAGTCCTGCTCCGCGGGGATGAAAAAACACGGCTACTCCCAGGTACAGCTGTTCTCTCTCAGCCACAGTTCTGCTCCCACAGGCCTTTATGGGGATTGAGGGGGAGTCCTTCGAGGCAGGAATCCACCGGAGTGCCTGCAGCCATGTCACCAGATCTCCTCTCCCTCCAGCAGTCCTGCTCCGCGGGGATGAAAAAACGCGGCTACTCCCAGGTACAGCTGTTCTCTCTCAGCTTGCTCGTTTCTAACTTTAGTTTGAGTTTGCATTCTAGTAGCTGGTGATCTGTACCACAGTCAGCTCCAGGTTGTATCTTTGTTGATACTACTGAGCTTTTCCATTGTTGATTTCCACAGATGTAGTCAATTTGATGTTTGTAAAATCCACTGGACAAAGTCCATGTTTACAATCACCACTTATGTTGTTGGAAGAAGTTGTTTGAAATGAATACTTTGGCAAGATTCTATCAATCTTTCTTCAGCTTCGTTTCTGTTGTCAAGCCCATATTTTCCAACCACTTTGCCTTCTTTGTTCCCAACCTTTGCATTCCAGTTGTCCATGACTATCAGTATATCTTGTTTGCATGTCCTGTCGATTTTCAGCTTATACTTGAACATGTGTAGAGCACATGTAGAAATTAGACCTTACCTGCTAATTGTCTTTCCTTGAGTTGTCTCCGGGCCAGTCCAGATGAATGGGTAGTCAATCTCCCTCCTCTAGCAGCTGAGGACTATATACAAAGTCTTGTTGCCAGGATACCAAGCCCCACCTCTCTGAGGCAGCAAGTCAGTCTTTACGTAACAAGCCAGTAGAAACCAAAAAGAAAGAAGACGAATAATATACGAAAACCCTGGAAGAGGCACCCAGAGGACTATAAACCACGCCCTGGCACTAATAAGAAGCCTGGTATACTTGTATGTTTTATTTTTTTTTTTTTTTGTTTGTTTTTTTTAAACACCAGAAGGTACCCATAGAATACCCTTATCGAAAACCCCGATACACTTGAAATCGACTATCCTGAGATACCGCCAAAAAACTCTTAGGGTGGGCTCTGGACTGGCCCGGAGACAACTCAAGGAAAGACAATTAGCAGGTAAGGTCTAATTTCTACTTCCTTATCGTGTCTCCGGGCCAGTCCAGATGAATGGGTAGTACCAAAGCAGTAACTAACCCTGGGAGGGACCTGTGAGCCCCGCGATGATTGCCGAAGCTCCCACAGAAGCATCCCGACGCGCGAGCACATCCAGACGGTAATGACGAGAAAAGGCATGCAGAGAAGACCACGCCGCCGCCCGACAAATGTCCACAGAAGGCACCAGCGCTGATTCCGCCCACGACGTCGCCTGCCCCGGGTAGAATGAGCTCGAAGCCCGCCCGGTACCGACTTATGCTTGGATTCATACGCCACTCTAATGGCCTGCTTCACCCAACGCGCTATGGAAGCTTTTGAGGCCGCCTTTCCCTTTGACGGACCCCCATAGAGCACGAACAAACGATCTGTCTGCCGAAACGAGGCGGTCAACCTAAGATACCGACGGAGCACCCGCCCCATATCCAAGCTCTTCAGAGAACGATCCAAGGGAGCCTCGGCTTCCACCGCTACAAAGGTGGGAAGAGTAACGGACTGATTGACATGGAAAGCCGACACCACCTTTGGCAAAAAGGACGGAACCGGACGCAGAACCACTTTCTCTTCTGAGAACTGCAGGAAAGGCGGGCGACATGAAAGCGCTTGTAAATCAGAGATGCGACGAGCCGAACAGAGGGCTACCAAAAAAGTAGTCTTCCAGGAAAACTCTCGGGGGGAACTGGCAGAATGCGGCTCAAACGGAGGCCCCGTGAGAGCTTCCAGAACGAGATTCAAGTCCCAAGGAGGAACCATCGGTCGAAGCGGAGGACGGATATGTCGAGCTGCCCTAAGAAAGCGAAGAACATCAGGATGGACAGAAAGACGCGAACCGCGAATCGGACCTCGAAACACCGCTAGCGCCGACAACTGCACTTTTAAGGTGTTGAGAGCAAGACCCTTCTCTAGACCGTTCTGCAGAAAAGCCAGAATATCCGGAATAGTAGACCCACGGGCCCGCAGCGAGCGATCGGCACACCAGGCTTCGAAGACTCGCCACACGCGGATATAAGCCAAGGAAGTAGATCGCCTACGCGACTGCAACAAAGTAGAGATCACTGCGGTCGAGTAACCCTTGCGGCGCAATCTATCCCGCTCAAGAGCCATGCCGTAAGCGAAAACTGATCCGCCTGAGGCATCGGCACGGGCCCCTGGTGCAGCAAGTCCGGTCGCGTGGGCAGACGCCAGGGCGGAGCTACTAACAGTCGCATCAGATCCGCGTACCATGGCCGTCTTGGCCAGTCTGGAGCAATCAGAATCACCAGGCCGTCGTGAGAGGCTACCCTCTGCACTACTGGACCGACCAACGGCCAAGGGGGAAACACATACAGAAGCTGGGCCGACGGCCAGGGCTGAACTAGACCGTCGAGGCCTTCCGACATGTGCTCCCGACGCCTGCTGTAAAACCGCCCGGCCTTGGCATTGTGCAGCGTGGCCATCAAATCGATCACCGGGAACCCCCAACGCAAGGTGATCTCGTGAAAGACCTCCGCATGGAGCTCCCACTCTCCCGGATCCAGCAGATGACGACTTAGATAATCGGCCTGGATGTTGCTCTTTTCTGCCACATGAGACGCGGACAGCGCCGTGAGGTGCAATTCCGCCCATTGGAACAGACGCTGACTCTCTTCCAGGAGAGGCAAACTGCCCGTGCCGCCCTGGCGATTGATGTAAGAGACCGTCACCAGATTGTCGGAGAAAATCCGAACCGGCTTGCCCTCGAGAAGCTCGGCAAAGGCCAACAGCGCCAGATAGACCGTGCGAAGTTCTAGTCGATTTATCGACCAACTCATCTCCGCTGGCGACCAAACCCCCTGCGCAATTCGTGTCAAACAATGTGCCCCCCACCCCGTCAGACTGGCATCGGTAGTGACTAAGACCCATTGCGGAGTAGCCAGTGGGACGCCCGCCAGAAGATGGTCCGGAACCGACCACCACTGCAAACTGAGTCTGACGGAGTCGGGACAACTCAAGTGCCTGGAGAGTGGATGCCGTTGCGGAGACCACCGAGAGAGTAGAGCCCGCTGAAGAGGCCGCATGTGCGCTCGAGCCCAGGGTACCAAATCCAAGGCCGCCGCCATCAGGCCTAGCAACTGCAAGTACTTCCAAGCGGTCGGAGCCCGAAGACGCAAAAAGGCTGCCACATGCGCGAGAAGCTTCCGTACCCGCTCCAGTGGCAAGAGGACGAGTCCCCTGTCGGTGGCGAACAACGCACCCAGATACTGAAGCCGCTGAACCGGCTGCAGATGACGTTTGGACTGATTTATCACCCATCCGAGACTCTGTAGCGAAGACACCACCCGAGCAGTCGCCGACAGCGACTCTGCCCTCGAAGGTGCTCGAATCAACCAGTCGTCCAAATAAGGATGAACCTGGATCCCGTCTCTGCGCAGCGCCGCCGCTACTACCACCATCACCTTTGTGAAGGTGTGGGGCGCTGTCGCTAGCCCGAAAGGCAAAGCTCGAAACTGGAAATGCCCCATAGGCAGCGCAAACCGAAGGAAACGTTGATGCTCCTCCTTTATGGGAATGTGAAGATAAGCTTCGGTCAAATCGATAGAAGTGAGAAATTCCCCCGGGCACACCGAGCGAATCACTGATCGTAAAGTTTCCATCCGGAAGTGTGAGACCCGCAGACAGCGATTGACGTGCTTCAGATCCAAAATGGGACGAAAGGCATCTCCCGGTCTGGCCTAAGCTCTCCTTCCTCCGGCCCCAAGAGGTCTGTGAATGATCGAGAATCCAACTTAGCCTCAAACTTAGCCTGCCCACTAGGCAACTCAGAAATCCCCTCTGCCAGCTCTGACCCGAGAGGCTCCCTTGTCTGGGGTGCCATGGGAAAGTCTGCCCTCCCCGGTACAGAAACCTGCTCCTTTTGCAGTAAATAAGCCTTATGAAAGGCAATAATAAACTCCGGGGACAAAAGAGAATCAGAAAGTGGAGGCAGAGCTGAGCTCTCCGGAGCAACCGGCTGTTCTTTAGCATGTTTAGTTTTTGCTCTGCGCTTTGCTGGCTTAGGCACAGGGACTGCTGAGACGGATGCAGCAGTTAAAATGGCCGCCGTTCCCGCGCATTTCGCTGACGAGGGAAGTGAAGAGACGCGGTCTCCGTTATCACCGGAGGCGCCCTGCATGGCCGCACACTCTCTCTACACACAAACGCGGCTCCAAAACCCCCTTCGCGCCAAAACACAAGTCCCGAAAATTGCCGCGGTGAAGAAAACAAAGCAAATTTACCTGCACGGGTTCCGGAGCCCTGAATCACTCTGTCAGCTGGGAGAAGGAGCCGCGAGACAAGCAAGGAACCAGCCGCTGAGGCCCCCAGGTCTGGTCCCACTATCGGCCTTAAAAGAGCAGAGGAGGCAGGCTCTGCCGCATGCTCTAACAGTGCTGCTGTGCCCCAGAATCGCTACAATTGCAGACTTATAAGCACCGTAGTGTGAAACACCCTGCCAGGGTGACACTAATTTCCTCTGGGCCTCTCTTCCATGAAAGAACACAAAGCAATTATTTAAGGAAAGGTTCTTAAAAAAACAAGAAGGGAAAACCCCCCAAAGATCGATGGGGAGCCAATCTCCACACGTCTAGTCCAGCTGCTGAGGACCATAAGACTGACTTGCTGCCTCAGAGAGGTGGGGCTTGGTATCCTGGCAACAAGACTTTGTATATAGTCCTCAGCTGCTAGAGGAGGGAGATTGACTACCCATTCATCTGGACTGGCCCGGAGACACGATAAGGAAGTACACATTTATACCAATTTCAGAGCAGCCGTAAATGGTTGCGTTGGCATTTGTGTGCTATTGAAACTGATTTTGGGGGCCTATTTTATAAAAAGGTACATAGGCACTTATTTTGCTCTTATAAAATAGCCCTAACATAGGGGTTCTCTCATAAAATTACTCCTTATATGTGTAGGCATTCCTGCAGGTGAAGAGGCAGAGCAAGAGTGGGACCAACACTTACATGTGTAGTTTATGAAATACGCACATATGTGCTGATCCTACTGACACATACAAACCCACAATAACACCTGCCTGAGGTGTGTCTTCTTTCTCTGCAATAATGTTTTTAAAAACTACATAGATGCATGTGTTTCAATTATAAAATAAGAGCAACACATGTGTTGTTCCTATTATAAAATTACCCTCCACATATCACCCTTGAGCAATGACGATGAAGTCCTCCTTTTCTCCTAGCCCAAGTCGACCGAGATGCAAATATGGTACCGAAAAATGAATCAAAAGACCTTCCACAGCACTAGCACTGAGTCACCATGCCAGCCCCCCTGCACTTAACAAACATCAGATAACATTACATTTAACACACAGCCACTGAAAGGCTCTGGCAGTAAAACTATAATGACGCTTCATACGCCACATCTTCCCCTTCTCTACAGCTTACAACACCTTTTCTCAGATTAGTTACTCAGCAAAAGTAGTGGCTTATAAATTAAGGGCCCAAGTTTCAAAAAGGCAGGATATGCTTGCATGTGTTTTTGCAGCAAAACATTCAGGACCTTTGAGGGAGGCTATTTTATAAACCACTTTGATTGAAATGATAAAGCGGTATAAAAACTGTTAAATAAATAAAATAAATAACTAACGGTGCATAGATCTCCTTTCCGGCCTAAGCACCCAGACTGAGAAGCAGAAACCAGATAACCCACATAACAGCATACAGCACTGCTATTAAGCCACAGCCCATCTTCCTGATTTTATCAAATACCACTCAATACAGTGTTTGATTAGATTCATATAGGACAGATTATTGTCCGAGACCTACCATGTATTTATTTATTTAGACAGATTTGTATACCACCTTATCCTACAATCAAAGTGGTTACATCACATTGGAGGGTTACATTTAACATGCATCACTTCACGTAAGGCTTTGCATAGGCAAAAGGAGCGGGCCAGGTTCTTTCAGACATTATCACGTGGAAGGTGCTAAATCCATAATTATGGTACATAGACTACTTCTGTAAATATAAAAAATACATAGGTAAATTTTTAAATCCAACTGGCAGCAACCAAAAAGAGAAGTTACTAATATCACAAAAAATACATATAGCAGAGCTCAACCATCTTCACAGCATGCACTTAGGACTACCAACTATATTTGCATCATCACATGTGCCCAGTTGAGAGAGGATCTAAACAAGGGTCAATTACAAAAAGCATTGCCAATCAATATCAGCATTAAATCTCGAAGGAGCCAAAGTGTGCCAATGATAGATTTATTCCTGGTAGATGTCTGGATGAGCACATGCTTGACTGAAATTCTTCAGTAACAAAATAACGTAAATCAAGCTGATGAGATGATGTAACCCAATGTGAAACTCTAGGTTTTGCAATATACACATTCACATTCAAAACAGTTGGTATGTGCTCTGCCCTTTTCACCTTGGACCCAGAAGATTCAGTAGGTTATTTGTCGATATTGGCATGTGTTGGGCATACATCAAGTTTCTACAGGCTACCACGTTTTTCCCTTTTGCAGTGAAAAAACCTGAGGAAAATGATAGCAGAAGAGTTTGCAGCGACAGTGGGTCATAACAGATGTGGGAGGTGTGTTGCCTGTCAGTTTGCTATGGAAATTGCTGAGTTTGTTCATCCCCAATTAGGGTTTCATTTAAAATCTCAAACTGACTAATTCCGAAGGGGTTGCGTAAGCAATTTTATGCCCTTGTCTGAAGCTGTATATCAGCAAAACATCATCAGGTGAAAGACGTGACTTATTGAACATGCTTCTGCTTTCAGAATGAAGTGTATGTCTGCACCTAGAGTTTCACATTGGGTTACATCTCATCAGCTTGACTTAAGGTTTTTTTGTTATTGAATAATTTCAGTCCAGCATGTGTTCACCCAGACATCTGTTGAGACGAGAACAGGAATAGATCTATCGTTAGCACACCTTGGTTTCTTTAGGATGTAATGCTGATATTGATTGGCAATGCTTTTTTGTAATTGACCCTTGTTTAAATGTTCTCTCAGTTGGGCTCATGCATTAGCATTTTACACTGTTTGTTTTCTGCATGTTTTTCTGGTAAAAGTCAGTCCTCAAGATATATTTATTTTCTATGCTTAAGACTGCTTTATTGATTTCCAGGTGAGCCTTGAAGAAGCCTTTACGTAGGGGTGAAGCTACTAGTCAGGTTGCTGTTTCTATAAACAGACTGCAGCTTTCCTTTGGGATAATGGATAGTTAAGTCTTTTTCATATACTTTTGTTGCTCTACCATGTGGAATTTAATATGGGCTTTAGTGAGCTTTAATATACATAAGAAAAGATAAATTGATTTTTGGAGTGATGATGACAAATCTAATCAGAAGCCCGATGAAAATAGTTGAGCTCTGTTATATGTACTTTTTGTGATATTAGTAACTTCTCTTTTTGGTGCTGCCAATTGGGTTTAAATATTTACCTGTGCTTTTTTTATATTTATTTATGTTTATGCAAGGTATTGCAATTGAAGCTCTTGTGTACTACCTTGGTTTCCTTTTTTAAATTTTTGCTTGTAATGATATTTTGTGTCAAACCGCACTGATCTGATTTGTAATTGGGAGTGTTGTGGTATAAAAGTATTTTACATAAATAAATAAAAGACTGCTTCTGGAAATAGTCAACCTGGTGGCATTTTTCCATAGACTAACGTTACTTAATACACTCATAAGAAACATCATGCTGGCTCAGCCCATGGTTCATCAAGCCCAGTATTCGGTCTCCAAACCAGGTCACTTGGTAGTATCTCGAAGAGGCAAAAGTCCTCACATTTGCCCGACTACTTTTTAATAGCCTGTCCTCTAAATCCTTGTCCAAACATTTTTAAACTCACTATGCTGACAGCCCTGACCATAACCTCCTGCAACAACTTCCACAGCTTAATAGTTCATTGACTGAAAAATACTTTCTTTAAATGTGTTTTAAATCTACTAGTAGGTTTCAGGAAGAGTCCTCATTTGAAAGGATAAATAAACACTTCCTATTTACCACTTCCACCCTATATATGATTTTATAGACATCTGCCATCTCTCCCCACATTTTTACCTCTTCTGCAAGCTGAAGTCCATCCTATTAAGCCTTTCTTCAAAGGAGAACCATCAGGTCCGGAGCAAGGATTGGAGGCACTCTAGGCAGATGCCTCGATCCTGCTGCCCCATCCCCATTGCCTCTGGGGTCTGCAGTAGTAGCAATGGCCCAGAAACTGCGAGGCAGCACTTACCTTAATTCACCGGTGCTGCCTCAGAGTTTCTGCCCTCTACTAGCTGTCTCTTTCGCCCCCCTTAGACACAGACTTGCAGTTTGAAGTCTGCATCAAAGGGGGGCAGACGAGACAGCTAGTAGAGGGCAGGAACTGCGAGGCAGCACCGGCAAGTTGAGGTAAGCACTGCCTTGTGGTTTCTGAGCCATTACCACTGCCGCAGGCCCCAGAGAGGGGTGACAGCAGCAGCAGCGGGCGCCCTGGAGGGTCGGTGCTCTAGGCGGCCGTCTAGCTGACCTGAGGATAGCAACAGCGCTGGGAGCCGTTCAATCCATTTAGGGAGTTATCTTCTAAAGCTTTTTTTTCAAATGTGAAAATGCTGTTTTACATGCAGAAAAAGCTTCGATAAAATCATGCAGCAATCTATATGTCTAAAGAGTAGGCAAACCTGAAAGCAGGTGCCTGCTTTTACACAGTCTGCAAGAAGGCATTCCTGGGGCGTAGTGTGGCCAGAGCAAAGGCAGGATGTATGCAGAGATTTTATAAAATATTTGATTGCATGCAAGACGTATGTACACAAATCTACGTCTTTTTCAGAGCAGGTATAAACGTGTGTGTGTGAATTTGTGCATTCTTGGGACTGGTTCTGGATGCCTACATTGGGTTTCTGAAATCAGCACCTTTTTCGGATGGTCACAGAGTGCCTTATTGTAAAGTTACACTCGGAATCACTTTACTTGCTCTCCCTGGGATTTTTCGCAGAGCTACACTGCAGTACATTCCCAGTTTTGCTTGCTTTCCTTTCCAAATGATTCTTTCTATTTAATCTAAAGACTTATCTTCTATCTCTTCAATCCAAGAAGTGCACAAGATGGATTAACAAGAATTATGAAGCATAAATATGATAAAGAATAGCTCATCAACCTGCAATTCACTTCTCACGTTTCCACTGGCCCCTGCCTGGGTCGGGAACATTAGCTTGCTTGTGTTTTTGCAGTAGTAGCTTAGAGTGAGTCACATTTGGGTACAGTACATATTTCTCTCACCCCAGAGGACTTACAATCTAGGATTTACCTGAGGCAAGGGAGAGTTATGTGACTTGCCCAAGGCCACAAAGAGCGGCTGTGGGATTTGAACCCCGGCTTCCCGGTTTCCAGCCCAGTGCTGTAATCAGTAGGCTACGCCTCCACTCCCTTCTCCATTGTGCACACCTTGAGCTCCCTCCCACTCTTCAAATAACCACGTTTTCATTATCTTCTGCAACTGCACATTCTATTTGCTTTTTTTGCCTGCTAAGGCATGCTGAGATGAGAGTTTCAGTGTATTAGTGGTTATTTTATAAAGTTTTTCCTAAGCAGAAATCATGTTTTACACACAGGAAATGTCACTTATAGAATTGGTTGGGTGTCAACAAGAGAAGATGTGCTTTTATACAGTCTGTGCAGAGTAGTATCTGGGAGGGGGGGAGGTGTTTCTGGGTGAAGTACACATGTCCCTCCAAAGAGCACAGATACAGCATTTCCATTGCCTTGGAGCGGGCGGAACAGCCTGTTTCATAAAAGCACAGCCATACCCATGTTGCCTTTAAAGCGTAGTTACTCACCTGTAACAGGTGTTCTCCAGGAGCAGCAGGAATCAGTCCTCACTTATGGGTGACGTCGGCGCCGACGGAGCCCTCGCGGAGCAATTTTCCCCAGCTTTCAAAGAAAGCCTTTGGGAATTGCAGCGCGCATGCGCGCGGTCGTCTTCCCGCCCGAAGGTGCCATCTTAGCCAGTCAGATGACATAGCTAAAAAAGACAGCATAAAATTTGCAAAAAGAACATAAGCAGACGATTGCAACTCCAAGGGGAGGAGGGAGGGTAGTGAGGACTGATTCCTGCTGCTCCTGGAGAACACCTGTTACAGGTGAGTAACTACACTTTCTCCAGGACCAAGCAGGAAGTCAGTCCTCACTTATGGGACTCCCAAGCTCAAGGCTACCGGAGACCCTAAGCACAAAAATGAGCTCCCTCTAGCTCAGCAGCACAGAAGGATAGAATCTTCGCTGAATGATCACCCACCGGTAGCCCACATCCGGGATGGAGGGTAGGAGTTGCTCAGACCTCAAAGAGATTACGGAGGACTGCCTGTCCGAAAGCACTGTCCCTACGGAACTCCCTCTCGAGACAGTAATGGACCGCAAAAGTCTGGCTCGACGACCAAGTAGCGGCCCGGCAGATGTCTGCCAGCAGAACAGAGCGGAGGAAAGCCACTGACGTGGCCTTTGCCCGAACGCAATGAGCCGTGACTCGACTTTCTAAGGCGAGTCCGGCTGCCCCATAAGCCCAAGAGATACAGTCCGCAACCCAGATGGACAGAGTACGCTTGGAGACCGGGAGTCCCAATTTATTGGGGTCAAAAGACACAAAAAGCTGAGCAGCTTTACGGTGCTCCCGCGTACGGTCAAGGTAGAAGTTCAATGCCCTTCTACAGTCCAGGGTATGGAGGACCGTCTCAGCTCGGCTGGAGTGTGGTCTGGGAAAGAAGGTTGGAAGTACCACCTCCTGATTGATGTGAAAAGGGGAGACCACTTTAGGCAGAAACTTTGGGTGAGTCCGCAGGACTACCCTATTCTTGTAGAACCGAGTGTAGGGGGGATCAGACACGAGGGCCTGCAATTCACTTACGCGCCTAGCGGAAGTGAGGGCTATCAAGAACAGTGTTTTCCAAGACAGAAAACGGAGAGAACATGTAGCCATAGGTTCAAAAGGCGGACAGGTGATCCGCTGCAAAACCACATTCAGGTCCCAGTCCGGCGCTGGCGGGCGCAGAGGTGGTTTAAGTAGAAGAAGACCTCGGAGAAACCTCGCTACGAGAGGGTCGCTGGAGAGAGGTCTACCGTCCACCGGCACATGATGTGCCGAAAGAGCACTGAGGTGAACTTTGACGGAGTTGGACTTAAGTCCCAGATTAGAGAGGTGTAGCAAGTACTGCAAGATCACCGACACCGGGCAGGAGAAGGGATCCTGCGACTGTTGGGTACACCAGACTGCAAAGCGACGCCATTTAAGGGCGTAGCATTTGCGGGTAGAAGGGCGTCGCGAAGCCAGGACGACCTCCTCCACCTCCGCCGGCAGGAGAAGGGGAGCAAGGACTACCCTCTCAGCAGCCAGGCCATGAGGTTGAGAGACCTGAGGTTGGGGTGCAGTAGGGACCCCTGATCCTGAGTGAGGAGATCCGGTTGTACCCCCAGAGGGATCGGACCCTCCACCGCCAGTTGCAGCAGGAGCGGAAACCACGGCTGTCTGGGCCAGCGAGGGGCCACCAGGATCAAAAAGGCTTTGTCTCGGAGAACCTTGAAAAGAGTCCGAGAGACCAGCGGGATGGGAGGGAAAGCGTACAGAAGGCTCCCCGACCATGAGATCAGAAAGGCGTCCGCCGCAACCCGAAGGGGGTGTGGCTGACGAGAGCAGAAGCGAGGAAGCTGCCGGTTGCGAGGACTGGCAAAGAGATCCATCGTGGGGAGGCCCCACTTGAGGAAGAGCTTCTGAACTACCAAGGGATCCAGACGCCACTCGTGCGGCTGGAGGACCCTGCTGAGTTTGTCCGCAAGGCAATTGTCTTGGCCCGGGAGATAAACTGCCTTGAGGAGAATGCCGTGACTGACGGCCCAAGAGCAGAGCTTCTGAGCCTCCCGGCAGAGGAGAAAGGAGCCCGTGCCCCCCTGTTTGTTCACGTAGAACATGGCAACTTGATTGTCCGTCTGGACAAGGACGGACTGTTGGGAAGTCAGGTGGGAGAAGGCCTTGAGAGCTAGGCGGATCGCCCGGAGCTCCAGGAAGTTGATCTGCTGAGCAGACTCCCACGTGGTCCAGAGGCCCTGAGTACGCGCCTCTTGGCAATGCGCTCCCCAGCCCAGGAGGGATGCATCGGTGGTCAGCACCCGGGTCGGCTGAGGTGACTGGAAAGGCATACCGAATGTCAGGTTCGGCTGCCGGAGCCACCACCGGAGAGACGAGATCAGCGGCTCGGAAACGCGCACTAGGTCTGCGAGGCCGCCCGTGGCCTGTCGCCACTGCCGGCGGAGACACCATTGAGCAGACCGCATATTCAGGCGGGCATTGGGGGTCACATGGACGGTGGAAGCCATATGGCCGAGCAGTCTCAGGAAGCGCCTGGCGGAGACCAGGGGCTGGCTGCAAAAGCGGTCGGCTAGGTCCATGAGCCGCTGAGCCCTGTCGAGCGGTAGATACGCTCGCGCCTGAGGAGTGTGCAGCCTTGCGCCGATGAACTCGAGATCCTGTGAGGGGAGCAAAGTGGACTTTGCGAAGTTTATGACAAAGCCCAAGTGCTGCAGCAGAGTCACCGTGCGGCACGTGGCGTTGGTGACCTCCTGAGCGGACGCTGCTCTGATGAGCCAGTCGTCGAGGTACGGAAAGACATAGAGGCCGTGAAGCCGGAGATGGGCCGCCACGACCGCGAGACATTTTGTGAAGACTCGCGGTGCGGAGGACAGGCCAAAGGGCAGTACTCTGTACTGGTAATGATTTCCTGCCACCACAAACCTTAGGTATTGGCGGTGGCTTGGGTGGATGAGGATGTGCGTGTAGGCATCCTTTAGATCCAAGGAGCATAGCCAATCTCCCTGCTGGAGGTAGGGCAGAAGGATTCCAAGGGTAAGCATTTTGAACTTCTCCCGCACAAGGAACTTGTTGAGGTTGCGCAAGTCCAGGATGGGTCTGAGGCCCCCTGTTCTCTTTGGTATCAGAAAATACCTTGAATAGAAGCCTTGACCTCTCAGGTGGTGTGGCACCGGTTCCACCGCCTGTTCCTGCAGAAGACCTGCTAACTCCTGAAGGAGCAACTCCCTGTGCAGAGGGGGGCGCGGAGGCTCTCCCGGAAAATAGGAGGGAGGGACCTGATGGAAGTGGAGAAGGTAACCTTCTCGCACGACCTGAAGCACCCAGGCATCTGCGGTGATGCTGGACCACCTGTGGGCGAAGTGAACCAGCCGGCCTCCGGTGCTGGGGGGAACCAGCGGGGGGGGAGAGGCTATGCTGAGCGAGTCAAAAGCCCCCACCCTGCTGAGCAGGGGCTGGTGGTGCAGGCTTGGGGGCTTGCTGCCTACGGGACCCGTTCCCCCGTCCCTTGGCCTGCTGGCCCTGTTGGGGAGCTGCAGGGGCCTGATAATGGGGGTATTGTTTGTAGGCAGCCGCCTTCCTCGGGTAAAAGGACTTTTTCCCCGAGCCCTTCTTTTTCTGGGAAGGGGCGGAGGTCTTCCTAGAAAGCCTGGTCCTGGTGAGAGTCTCAGTCTCAATTTGTGCAGCCTTTTCCGCCATGGGCTTGCCAAAGAGGTTTTCGCCTCAGCAGGGGACATCGACCAACTTGTCCTGTACCCAGGGCTCAAGGTCGGACGACTGAAGCCAAGCCTGTCAGCGGGCACCGATGCCGGCTGCGGCTACTCGAGCCGAGGCTTAAAAGCCATCATAGGCTGCTCGGGACATGAACTTTGAGCATTCCCGAATGCCCGTGGACAAGGCTAGGAACCTCCGCAAGGGCTCCTCGGAGAGACCAGCGGAGAATCCGGCTAGCTCTTTAGCCAGATCCCGGAGATACATGCCCATGTAGAGCTGGTAAGTCTGGACACGACAGGCGAGCATAGAGCCCTGGAAGCACTTCTTGCCAAGGCCATCCAGGTTACGGGCCTCCCGTCCAGGAGGCACCGAGGAGTGCATCTTCTGGCTCTTAAGACGATGCATGGCCGATTCCACTACCATGGAATGGTGTGGCAGCTGTGCCTTTTGAAAGCCAGGGCTCTTGCGGACCCGATAGATAGAATCGACCCGCTTGCTCAGGACCGGCGAGGAGGCCGGACTCTCCCACATGCGGAAGAGTAGTCGTTCCAGCATAGGAGGAACCGGCACAGTAAAGTGTTCCCTCGCGGGAGAGTCATACTGGAGGGCGTCGAGCTCTTCGGCTCGAGGCTCCTCCTCTGGATCCGCAGGGAAGGCCAAAGCCTTGGCCATATCCCTAACGAAGTCCGAGACCCGGGCATCCTCCGGGGGGGACTGCTTCCGAGGCTCGGACTCCGGTGAGTCCGATGGGACACACCGAGTCCGGAAAGAATCAGGTGACTCTTCCTCCTCAGACTCCCAGACCGACTCCGACGAGGACTCGGTGGGGTCGGCCCGGGCAGGGTGCGGCGCCAGCCGCCCCGACGCCGAGGGAGTCGGCGTCGGCGACCTCGGTCCCGAACGGGAGGCCGAGGGCGACCTCGACCGAGGATCGACTCGAGTTCTCATCGACTCGAGGATCGGCTCGGTCTCCGGGGTCGACTTGGACGTCGACGTCCCGGCGGTCGGGGCAGCGGCGCCAGCGAAGCCAGCGAGCAGTGCCCTCTGCTGGTCCATGAAGGCAGACAGTCTGCTCTCCAAGGCCGTCAACCTGAGTCCGAGCTCAGGTGACCCAGCAGCCCCCGACTCGGGCCCCGACGGCGTCGGGCCCGACGTCGGCTGTCGCGGAGGCGAGTCCAGAAGGACCACAGGACTTACCCGGGCAGGCATCTCCGACTCCAGGCGAGGTCGCTTCGGGATGTGTTCCTTCTCCAAGGACCCGGGGCGGCTGTCGGGGCTATGCGACCTGGCCCTCGCGGAGCCAGGAGCGTCCACCGACGCCGCCCTCGCGGGTTTTTCCTTCCGACGATGGTCCCCGGAGGGAGAACCCCGGTCGGAGGAGCTCCGGCGACGGTCCGAGCTGGAGCCTTTCGACACGGAGGCCTCCGACGAGGTCCGGGTACGGCTGGGGTCAGCGAAGATTCTCTCACACTGATGCCGCCGACTTCTCAACGCCTTTGAGGACAGTTTGCTGCAGGGCCCACAGATCAGTTCCTCATGATCCGGGCCCAGGCAGCGGAGGCAAAAGTCGTGTGTGTCGGTTAGTGACATATTTCGGTCACACCGACCACACCGCTTAAACCCACTGGCAGCCATCGGGGGAAAAAGGGCCCTGCGAGGTCAAAGGACCGGGCTGCCAGGGAAAACGAAAACGAAAGCTGACTAAGTCAGAAAAACCGAAAAAAAGTAAGAGGACTCGAGACCGGCGTCGCGAGTCCGGGCGGGAAAACGATCGGCGTCGAACGAAAGAAAAAGGATAAAATAAAGAAGAAAATCAACTTTGTCGCGGGGACAAGACGGGGACGTCTGTAGGGCTCCGCGGAAAAAGAAGACTGGCTAAGATGGCACCTTCGGGCGGGAAGACGACCGCGCATGCGCGCTGCAATTCCCAAAGGCTTTCTTTGAAAGCTGGGGAAAATTGCTCCGCGAGGGCTCCGTCGGCGCCGACGTCACCCATAAGTGAGGACTGACTTCCTGCTTGGTCCTGGAGAAAGAATAATCCACTGTCACATCTGGATTCAGAGGCACTGAAATAAATACCGCAGTTACCTCACCAAACTCATTGTAAGATGAAGCATAAAACAGGAGCACATAGTAATGGGTCACTGGGACTGTGCGGGTGATTTTATAAACACCCACACAGTCAACGCACATAACCACACGTGGACATTACTTTAGAAAATAGGGGTGTAACTGTCTGTGCCTAGATTGGGTGGAAACACACGTAACTTATTCTGTGACTAATGTCCATAAATTTAGGACTCATCTATACTCGGCTCAAGCTCTACCCTGTGCACACCCCAACGGAAAGTGCACATGATGGGACTTAAGTGCAATGCTTGCAGAATAGCAACTACGTACTGCACCTGTATAAGTGTCCATTCACGTGCGCAGGTCTAGCGCATCACTGTGTGCATGTTAGAGAATCAGCCTCTTCTTGTGCTGACTCACTATGGAATGATGCATTAGTACATGCTGCTTTTTCATGGCCTATCATAAAATAAGTTTAACAAGTTAACTGAGGTTGCATTTATCTCAGTGGATGGCCTTTATAAGAGGCACATTTTTCACATGGAATCCGTCTACCTTTTGAGATCCTGACGGATACCTGTGATCTGGATTGACCACTGTTGATGAACATTTGATCTGACCCTGTATGGCACTTCTTACATTGTTTGTTTCCTGCTCTTTAACCAACAATATTGCCTAACAGCCCATGGCTTTATAATGAGGGACATATTCAGCAGACATGGGGACAACATTAGTGTGAAAATGATCAGCTGAGAAGCTCAACTTGTGGCATGTGTAGTGTGCACTGTTAGCCACGGTCTGAACAGTGAGTTCTGAACCTCACTAAAGGTGCCTGCCTAGATCCCACAAACACTTAATTTTAGCAGAAGAACCGTGCAAGAGGATACAGGAGTGTGCAAACCCTGCTCCTTTCCCTATAGCCAGGATGAAATGCACGCTCCACCTCTCTTGCGCTCGTCACTTGTCAAGTCACACGTCCTCTTGTACAGGTTCCTGATAAGCTCCAGCTCCTCTTCCCCCTGCCTGCGCTGGGTGACTGCTTGCGCGTGGTGGTCGTGCTGCTTCTCAAGGCCCAGCTGCAGTTGTGCCAGTTCCTGCTGCAGACCATAGAGAATCACACCCAGCTCCTCACGTTCTTTCTTGGTTCTTTTGAAGGATACCATCTAGAGAGGAAAGAGAACCCCCCCACAAACAAACAGTCTTACGACAAAACCAGTGCCGATATCCACATATGACCCGTTATCCTTTTGGGCCTATATTGTTATTGCAGCTGGCATGTAAGGAGTCTCCTTCTGCAGCACAAATCTAGACTTTTCCCATGGCTCTTTTTTTTTTTTTTTTTTTAATATTAAAACACACTTTAAGCATGTTGCAGCATTTCCCTACTGTTAGGGCTGGTGAATTGCCTTTTGACTTTGAGAAGACTTGAGTGATATTCACACTATTATAAAATGTTTTCAAGGTGCTTTCTATATAAATATCACAAAGTAGTAAACGTTTAGTAGGATTTGAGGTGTGTTTTTAAATCAGCGTTTCCCTCCTGTTGGCCATGCAAGTGCTAGCCCTTTTTATACTGTACCATTTCACGGAGCTCCAGGTTCAAGGTCTGTATTTCTTTGGTGAGGTAATTCTTCAACGCCGTCTGGAATCTCATCATCAGAGGCTACAAAATAAAAATAGCAATGTTTGGATCATTTGAAATTTCTCACAGGAGGAATCTGCACTGAAGAGTCACCTAATTACAGAGAACATCAGCTGCATTTGTGGATCAATCTATGCTCAAGCCAGTGTTAAACTTGCGTATGGCTTTTTGGCTCTGTTCAGGAACATGGTTGTGAACAGTTACAGCATTTCTGAACTATACTTCCAAAAGGGAGAAGCCTATAAGGCCTCCAGACAATGTAAAGCAATGTGCATTTAGACTCACTGATGCTACACCACCAGTCTTACTGAGTATAACGTGCTGGGCACCTTACAGACAAGATCTTGTCAACTGGAAAATATGACTTGGTTTAACAAGAAACTAAAATGTGCATTTTATAAGCTGAATCCAGTAAGCAAAACATTTCAGTGTGTCCTCATGAGATCTCATGCATTCAATAACTGTAATCCATTCACAAACACCATGTTTAAAGTATCAGAAAGAAAGAGAATTTAGGATGCACCATCCTAATCGTTAAATGGGACCAGAATGCAGTACTGTTTAGGGCAGGATAAAAATCTGGGCCTTGCTTACATGATCAGGGTTCAGCACCAACAGCTGAGTTTCCTCCGCTTCCTCTTCCTCTTCCTCTTCACTGTCCTCACTATCATGCCCGATGATCCCACTGGCTTCCTCCTCACCATCTGATCCAGCCAGCTGTGGGTTAAACTGCAGGAGTGCATCAAAGTGAGCAGAGGAGGTGCCAGTCCCTGTATCACCCAAAAGAGAAACACCGTGGGACAGACTTAAGGACAAACATTACCAGCTAGGACAGGAAACATAAAGACATCAAACCGCAGAGAGAAAATATGTACAGTAAAAAGAAACCCAATTTATTTATTGTTTGAAATAGTTTAAAACACAGTGTTTTACAAACCAATATGAAGATGGTGAGGGGGACGGTAGTAGTAGCATCAGGCATGGAGAGACAGTTTGAGAGAAGTGCTTGGAGAGACAGAAGATAAAGACTAATTAATGAAAACATGGCTTAAGAGAGGTAAAGTCTGCATGACAGTGAAACCAAAGAGGTGGGTAGTGTGACTGCAAATGTGATTTTAGAAATCAATTCTAGAGTTAATTGTTGATGGAGTGAAAAACTATTTGTGCTTGCCTGATTAAAAAAAGAAATGTTAATGCTACTGGAAGTAAATTGAATTTTACGCAAAATAAACCCCAAACAACTGTAATCCCAGAGGAAAGGGGTTGACTTAAAGGGAAAGTATTAATGAATAAATATAATTCTTTGAAGCAATTTCAAGGTTTATTTCCCCTGAATCTTAGAGAAAAATTGGTTTTAAGCTACACTGACCAACTTACTAGTTAAATGAGAGAACCAATGGAAACTACAGTTTGATTTTGTAAAGAAGAGGTAATTCCACAGCAAGATGAGCAATGAGTGGATGCAAGTGAGAGGCTACAGGAGAGAGACATAAACACTTCTCTGGAGTATGCTGGAGAGGGAGAAGGAAGCAGCACAGCAAATACAGGAAGGGGACTGGCACCAAAGGGAGGCAACTCAAGAAGAAAAGCAAACAGCAGAGACGGTCCTCACACTGGGCATGGTGGACCATCGTGAATAAGGGGCAGAGGTAGCTAAAGCAAAGGATAATGATGAGAACTTTAAAATGGGAATGTAATGCAATTCTAGAGCAGTGAGATAGAAGGGGAAATGATTACAGAGATAGCACAGGCTAAAACTAGATGATAGGACACATCAAAGCAATCCTAGAAAGGCCCATTGAACAAGTCGAGCATCCTCCCACTGATAAGACTGAATGTACTTATCAGGATTTTATTTATTCCACCAGAAATGCAAACAATAAGGAAAAATTTTACTTGAGAAAGGTTTGTGCCAATCATGCTTTAAACAATGGTAAAGTCCAGCTGGCTTTGGCTTGGCAGGCTCCAGCTAAGTCAGAAGGAGACCCTATTAGGCTATGCCACCTCAGCCCTCTTACATTTACCATCCTTCCCAACTTGGCCAGAGACCTTAAATCACTGCTCCTTCTGCTAATGTGGACTTCCCCGTGTCTGGCCACCGCAAAGGGGGGGGAGGGGGGCGATTTTGAGCAATGGCCAAAGTTCTTGCCTCCCCAGTGGCCACTGGCCACTGCAGCATCCCCAACTGGTCTGGGATGCACCAGGATCTGGTCCTCAAGTTGGCAGTCGGTTGAACTTAGTCAATGAGCTGCTTGGCTACCACTAAAGGACAGATCTTAAATGTGGGATGTTGCAACATTGCCTGTTTCAGCTACCTAACTCACCAGACAGCTCGTTCTTTGTGGACAAAGTAGAGATCTGACTGCTGCCTCTTGAGGACATCCGTGATCTGCTCCTGCTTGGTTGCTCTTGTTCATGGGACTTAACCAATAAGACATCCTCTTCCACCCCAGCGAAGGAAATTTCACCTGACTTTACAGAAAAAAAACAATTAGAAGAGATCAAAAGTAATAGTAGAAAGTTCTCATCAGTATAGAGTTTGTTAAAATGCTTCTAAGCAAGTCTCTTCTCAACTTGCTGAGAATTGCTTACACCACAGCAGTACCCCTCCCATTATAGATTTGGCAGTCAGACAAAACAAAGCATTATTTTATTGGAAATTGTTCTGGCCATGCTAGGACGTTAACTGCACCTCCCATGAATTAATGGGCCTCAGCTCAGTTTTAAAGCGCATAAGACATGAGAGAGGGTAATTTTATAACAGGCTGTCTAGGCACATACTTTGCTCTTATGTGCCCATAAAATAGATGCATGCCCTTACACATGCTCCAAGGGAAGCATAATTGTAGATGCGCATGTACTGGTATGAACAGATACCTCAGCACCAGTCCTCATACATCATAACAGGGAACCAATGTGAAATGTCTACAAAGGCAACATAGGCAGCTATATACCTTTACAACAAGCTCGTGCAAGTACCCTGAGGGTAACTGTATAACGCACACCTCAGTTAACGCACAGTTTAACGCACATACTTTGCGCATATTTTATAAAGGTTATTTAAGCCATGACTACTGATGCCAGCCCTGTAGTCGGTGTAGATGCTTATGCTGCTTTTCCAATGAGAAATTATATTTTATCATTTATATGGGCAACTTTGCACTGCACTTCTGTACACGCCAACTGTGAAAGTGTGCATGATTGGCCTGACCCATATACTTTCAGAATAGCAACCAGGTCAAATAGGAGCAGAAATACTCATTTATGTGTGTATATGACTAAAATACCTAGATTAGCGCTCATAAACATTTATAAATCTAGGCACGACTTATAAAATTACTCCAGCATGGATTATAGAACAGGTACGTACAGTGCAACTCCCCTGACTATGCCTTTGCCCAGTCGTGGAGAGCACCTACTCTTGTCAATGTGCACCTGCGTGCAATTTTCTAAAAACCAACATAATTTACATGCTGAACATGTGTCTTTATAAACTACTAGCATAAGAAGCAGAGATCGCACCTTAAATGAGGGCACGGATGTTTAACGTTCCCTCAAGACGTAAATGAAAGGCTTAATGTAGCAAGTACATGCGTAGATTAAGGCATTTCATAATCAACATGGGTACTTGTGAACTCTGCCCACACTCTCAGCTACACCTCCCAGCAAAAGATGCGCGTTCATGCCGTGCGCACTTTTATATTGCTTGGTATTTTATAAGATACCACAAACGTGCAAAAATGACTTTAGAAAACAACACAACACCTGTTTCCTAAGGCTGGGCCTATGACTGACTGTTGGACTGGAAGATCTGATTTTCCTGAACGATAACCAAGGAAATTCCATAAGTAGTTTTCTACAGAAAAAGGACATTAACCAAGACCAGCAGTTTATTTCCTGCCTGTCCCCACTTCACACCTTTATGTCTCAGGGAAAATGAAGATGTTTCATTCACATAAAAATTATTCTGTGCTTACAGCGCATAGAAACACTAATCACCTCTTCACGGGTTTGCTCCGATGCATCGGCTTCCTCTGTGGAAATATTCTCCGCTCCTTGCTCCTCACTCCCCCATGTCTGTTTATCCTGCGGCAAGTCAATAACATTAAGAACATAAGAATCGCCAGTGCGTCAGACCAAAGGTCCATCAGGCCTAGTGCTGCCAACTCTGCCAACTCCACTTTGGTTTTTAAAAAAAGGTGAAATATTAACTTTTTTTATAAACATAAATATAAGAGTTACAATGTACTGTTAACGGTTATCACATCATTTCCACACAATGAAAAACAACAGAATAGTGTTCTATGTGTAGAAACTGACGCTATAGCTACTGAAGAAATTTAAATTCACAGAAAAGCAACACAGCAGATTGCTGGGATCTGCATACAGTACAATTATGCATTTGTTCAAAAGGCTAATGGTGGGCCAATATTCAAAACCACTGATGTGACCAGCATTGGTGCTAGCCACATATAAGGTTTTGTTCGACTCTGTTGGCACAGAAAATGCATAACCTTTTAGCTGGATAAGTTGCTTATTTGTTTAAACTGGGGCAGGATTGGGGGGGAGGGGTCTGGAGCAGGACCTAATGTTCTACAGAGATCAGCAAGATCCAAATGCTCTCTGCATACCTTTATAGTATGACCACAAAAATAGCAGGGATAGCATAGTTGCTGAACAGTAACGGGGCTTCTCTGTAGACAGCAGGGGTATACAGTTACACTCAATGGTGAGGTCCCCGGACAGAGCCTTGAGCGGGTCTCCCACAGCTTAGAAAAGCTTTGTTGCTTCACTGAGTAAGCGTGCCTGCTTGTGTCGAGAGAATCAGCTCGTACCAAAGCAAGAACCCCCCGCCCCTCCCAAAATAATGGAGATGATGATGCCAGTCCGTATGATGGAGTCAACTCCAGTGATGTTCTTTTTTGTTGTTGTTGTTGTTGTTGTTGAGGGGAAAGCAGGCAGGAGAATGTGACTGTATCCCCCTGCTGTCTACAGAGAACACCTGTTACAGGTAAGCAACTATGCTTTCTCTGGAGAGAAACAGGGGGATACAGCCACACAAAATGGGGAGGCCAGAGCTAGGGGCTACCTGGTCAGGAAACTTTAGCTGTGAAATGTCTTTGCAATCAGGGTAGCCCTGGACTTAGCTCGGGTGAAGGAGAAGAATTAAGTGGCAAAGAGGTTCTGAAGGACAGCCTGGTCATAGGCAAAGTCCGTCATGGATGAACGATCCAGTATCCAGTGAAGGTGTGGATAGATGACCAGGTGGCTGCTTTGCAGATGTCTTGGGTGGAGACACAAGCTGGACTAGATATGAAGGCAGCTGTGGCCCTGAACTTGTGAGGGGTAACACATCCTATAGAAAGGAGAGCTGCTTGCTTATAGCAGAAGGCAATGCAGTCCACAATCCACAAGGAAATAGTCATCTTTGCTGCTGATTGCCCAGGATTATTGTGATTGAAAGACAGGAACAACTAAGATGACTTGCACAGAGGTTCAGTACAATACAGATAGTAGAGCAGAGCTCTTCTGCAATCCAATGTATATAAATTTCTCCTCCGGAGAGCCTACAGAGGCTTTTGGAAAGAGAGCAGGGAACATGATAGGTTGGTTGATGTGGAAGTCAGAGACCACCTTTGGGAGAAACTTAGGATCAGTCCAAAGGACAACCTTGTCGAGGAAGAATTGTGTATACGGAGGATAATGCATGAGAGCTTAGATTTCCCCCAGAAACATGGCTGAAGTGGTGGCAATGAGGAAGACCATTTTCCAGGTGAGATGTTTGAGTGAAGAGGAGAAGAGAGGCTCAAATGGTGATTGCATAAGCTGAGACAAGATATTAAGGTCCCGGGGGGAGTGTCTTAATGAAGATGGCGGCAGCTGACGATTTGGAGTGAAAGCGTTTTTTCTTGCTCCCATATAGGTAGGAAACGTAAAGGGAAAGGGGGGTCATTGCTCTCTCAGCCCCCTCATACCTCTACGCCGGTTTCTGCAGGACCTTTGGATTCTTTTGTTGTATGTGTCAGTCGGGCTTCGGCGGATGCTGGGGAAAAACGCCAAGTTGCAGTAGCTCCGGAGTCGGGTGACTCGGCGCCTGCTTCGGCTCTAATTTTCTCTCCAGTGAGCCCGGCATCTAAGGTGTTTTGAGGACAGCCCCTCCCTGAACGGTTTCCTGAAGCTTGGCTCCCCTCGAAAGTTATGGGAAGCTGGTGGTTCGAGCAGGCCAGGAATGGAGGGGTGGAGGAGTCAGGAGAGTGCAGTCGGTGGGCAGCACGACTCTTTGTCAACATCGACGCTGTTTGAGAAAGTGACCCCAGGGCAGGAGTTTCCTGTGGTGAAACGAGGACAAGCGTCAATAGCAGGAATGGAAGCTGTTCCATCGGAGTTTGGTCCGGGTTCGGTGTTTTCACTTCAACGTCCGGAGAAATTTACTCTGGAGGCAATATGGCAGGCAATCCTTTCCTTAGGAGAAGCGTTGGTACCACGGGTTTCATCGTTGGAGTGGAAATTGAATAACTCTCTAGTTGTCGAGGAGGAACTGGAACAGAAGGTAGTGGCAATGCAATCTGAAGCGATGGACTTGCGACGAAAACGTATAGTTTTGGAAGATCAACCGGATGCGTTTAAGAAGAATTTTTCCTTTATACAAGCTAAGTTGGAACATTTGGACAATCTTTCTAGAATTAATAATCTTTGATTAATTAATTTTCCTAGGCTTATGACTATCTCCTAGAGAAATTTTTAGACAATATTTGGTGGATGTTTTGGGGGTCGCCCCTGAATTAATACAGGCTTCAGGGTCAGGATTTATTATTTGCCTAAGGCCAAATTAATGGCAGGCGTGGTTAATGTGGGGGGTGGGGGGGAGGGACAAGGAAGGTAATGTGCTTAATGTTACGGATTTATTGGAAAGTTCTGAGAGTGAGATTCTAGTTCCGTCTACATTGTTGGTTACCTTCGCATTGCTATCTGATAGAGAGTGGCTCCTTAAGCTCTTCTTTAGGAAAAGGAATTTGCCGTTTAAAGGATTAATGGTTCGTGTGTACCCGGATCTAGTCAGGGATACACAGAGGCGTCGCAGGGAATTTCTCCTGTTACGCCCTGGTATCCTACAGTTGGGGGGGGGGGGGAGGACTTTTTTTTCTTAAACATCCTTGTAAATGCTTAGTGAAGTATAATGCTGTTTCTTATATTTTTTATGAGCCCTCTCAACTAACAGCTTTCATTAATGCTAGGTGTTCGGAGTCCTCTATTGGGGCCTCACCCGAGCTCTCTTAAATGTGTTCTGCAGTTAGTTAGCTGCATTTATTTTTCTTCAGGTCTGTTTGGTATTAATTGCTTTGTATCTCTCCCCTCCTTGTTGGTGGTCTAGTGTGAGTAGATATATTGTCTCAATATGAGTTACTTTGTTTATTTGTTGAAATATGGTTATTTCTAAATGTATCTTCTCTTTTTCTTCAAGAATGTTTTGTAAACTTTCTTGACTTAATTATTAAAATGCTATAAATAATTTAAAAAAAAAAAGACATTAAGGTCCCAGGCCAGGCCAGGCAGTCAAACAGGATGGTGTTCATGAGACCCCTCATGAATCTGGAGACCACCGGCTTGACCGAGATGGGCTTGCCATTAACAGGGTCATGCAAAGCAGTGATAGCCTTAAGATGAAAACAGACTGAATTATCTGTAGGCCTGAATGAGATAGCTGAAGGAGATAAGACACAAGCTGGTTCACCGAACAGTGAACTGGATCCTGCCCATGTGTTGCAGCCAGGGAGCAAAATGGGCCGACATGTGCTGATAGGACCACTGTGTAGAGGATCTGCGGGAAGCAGTGAGAACATCTGGTGCCAGTGAAGAAATCAATACGTGAAGCCCTGAAGCCGCCATGCCATGAGGGATAAGGAACGGAGATTGGGATGTAGAAGGCAGCCCTGATGCTGAGTCAGAAGGCCTGGATAAGTTCCCAGTGGTATAGGAGAGTCCTGCAGCAGTGCCAGAATATGGGGATACCAGATTTGGTGGGCCCATTGAGGTGCTATCAGAATGACCAATGCTTTGTCTTGCTTGATCCTGAGTAGGACCCATGTGATGAGTGGGAATGGAAGATACAGAAGATCATGGGAACAGTCCAATACAAAGGCGTCAGGCACCCGCTGTTAGAGGCATGATCGAATGGAGCAGAAGATGGGACACTTGGACCTGTTCGCTTTTGCGGACAATGCTACCTCCAATGTCCCCCAAAGAGTAAATATGTTCTGAAGGATGGCAGGATCGAGGGACCATTCGTGTGGATCCAGCTGACAGCTCAACTTGTCGGCTAGTTGGTTGTGAATCTCTGGAAGATAGGCCACATTATGAGCGGCGTTTATGGAAAGGGCAAACGTTCAGAGTTGTGTGGCCTCGCAGAACAGATAGAGCGACCTTGAACCATCCTGCTTGCTGATGTAGAATAGGGAAACTTGGTTGTCACTGCATACCAGGACAATCTTGTAACACACTCAGTCGGCGAAAACCCTGAGGGCATAATAAACCACTCAAAGTTCGAACACATTGATATACAGTGTCTGTCCTCAGGGGGAACCATATCTCCGAGTAGATGGGTCCTCCAGCTGCATGTGGATGAATTGGTGGTTATGACGATGTGATGCAGTGGCGTCTGGAAGGGGCACCACACTTGAAGATTGGCCGGGGTTGCCCAACAAATGAGGTTGTCGAGGAGGACTGCTCGCTGTGACCCTTCAGGGACATCCGGGCCTGGAGAGGATGAAGAACCTGTGGAACATCCCATGTGGGGGGAAGGACTGTCAGATGTGTAGTGTAGTGTATCGGTTTACTCTTTGAATGGTGCTGACCCAACTCTACTGGTGGGAGCTGGTGCTTATGCTTAGCTTTGGCCTTTTGACCTGACAAAGGCATGTCTGCCAGAGGAAGCCAGGAAGAAGCCAGCATAGGTGGAGTCTGTTCAGGAGGGGAAGGGGTACTGCCTGATGGCAGAGGCAGCTGAGGGAAGGCCCCAGACCCCTCAGTCGAGCCTGGAGGTGATAATACCAGTATTGCAGCCGCTTGTGTAGACCTCCTCCCCCCCCCCCCCAGCCTGAGCTGAGCCTGGTGGGGGGAGGGAGCTTGAGGAGTCTGGACATGAGAGCTGGCCCTGCAGAGGTAGTAGACATCGAGCAAGGCCTGGCTCTAATACAGTGAGGAAACAACTCCCTGTGATTTTCTGACTGAATCTGCATTTTTTTTTTAGTCAGTCGAAGTCGGCAGCTCAACAAGCACTTTGCTGCAGTCCAGCGGTAAAGTGAGGACAGGCACGTGTAAGTTTTGATGGGCCGATGGTAAAGTGAAGGCAGAAACGTTTATCTTCCAAAGGCTGAAGAGAGATGCAGGCAGAAATACTTATCTTTTAGTCTACCCAACAGTGGAAATGATCACGCGGCCAGCAAAGGAGGGTGCAGGCAGAAACATTTAACTTTTCTGCTGCCCGATGGCAGAAATAAAACAAAAGCAGAAACAATACGGTGAGGGAAGCGACCAGGGGGACTGCAAAAAAAAAAGTAAAAAAGGTAAAAATGTAGGCAAAAGTGAGGAGAGAGGGAAACGTAGAGAAAAAAAATGGATTCTCTCAGTACAAGCAGGTAGAAGCAGACACCTATGCTCAGTGAAGTAACAAAGCTTCTCTGAGCTGGGGGAAACCTGCTCAAGGCTCAGTTCATGAACGTCACCATGGAGTGTGACTGTATCCCCCCTGCTTGTCTCCGCAGAAAGGTCTATATAGTCAGATCTCCACATAGAGTTAGCCAGCATTTTCACCTGTCACACTTAAATGGATAGTGTGGCTCAAAATAGTTTATAGTTTTTTTTTTAACTTGAACTTTATTTCAAATTTTCTATTATAACAGTATCTCTCCAATTACCCCTTGCCCTTTCCCCTCCCTCCTGCACAACAGCCTAAGGCCCAACCCTGGGTGTCACAATTCCTCAGGGCCGTTGCGTTCATTATCCTTCAATATTGGTCATTTCAGAGTTGAGTTCTTTCAGAGTCCAATAGTTCACCAAAGTCTATTTGCACTTCCACTTTGGATATCAATCTCTATGCCCCCCCTCCCTGTCAATTGAAAATAACACCTCATCAGTGTCTCCAAAGCCGTCCCCTCCCGGAACATACTATTACAACGCATTGTAACACACTAGAACAGGCTTTTCAACAGCAGTAGTCCTTACAATTTCTCAAGGAATAAAGCAGGGTGTACATTTTTCCCTCATAGTTCCTCTGAAAGGACTCTAGGTTCAGAATTCACTCCACTGGATGCCTTATCCCTCTCCTTACCTGGGGCCAGGATTATCAAACCTCTTGAACTGGTTCTTCCATGGGATGCTCATTCATACAATCACCTTTACATTTTCTTTTGGTAAGATATGCACATTAAGGCCATGGAAGAGAACCCATCCATCCTTTTCCTTTACAATCCCTGACCTTGTTTCTAAGCTGCACCCCCTCCCTCACCCTAGTTCCTCTTCCCCCCATCCTCTGGTTCAACTGCTCCCACTCCTTCACTTTTCCCTTAGGGCTGTTTCCACTATTCCTCATATGGGATCCATACCTGGTGTATCTTGTCCCACCTGTGTTGTGCTATAGCTGTTAGGTGACACATTATGTATCCATATTTAAGTCGCTGAATGACCTCCCCTTTCATGGGAGGTAGCGCCGTCCACCATACCCCTGCAAGAGCCATCCTCGCTGCCACCACTATCTGAATTGTTAATGTTCTGGCAGCCTCCTCCCCCTGAAAGATAAGCAGGAATTCTGGGGTGGTCTCCAAGTTCCTCTGTCACTTCCTTATGGAGACTGCCCACCATAGTCCAATACTCCTGTATCCTGGGACATCCCTACCACATGTGCAAATAATCCCCAATGGCCCCACACCTCTTCCAACAGACAGCTGTACCCTCACCTGCCCATCTGCTTATTTTTTTGGGGAGTGAGGTATGTCCGGTATAATACCTTCCAACAATGTTCCTGCATCGCCGCAGAGCCCTGCACTTTCACCACGCCTTGTAAAACGCCCTCCCATGTAATCTGATCCCACTCCCTGCCCAAACCCCTTTGCCGAGCTATCATAAAGGCACCCTTTTCTCAGGGGTCTGAGCAGTTGCTGATATATCTGGGCCATCTGTCCCTTATGGATTCGCCCCTTCTCTACCATTTGCTCAAACAGTTATCCCCGCAGCGCCACCCTCCCACGCCCCCCCACTGGCTCGAATCTTTACTTTTAAAAAGTTTACCACTTGCAAATGACAGTAAAAGCCACCACTCCCCACTCCATACTGGCTCTTGAAGGTATCAAAATCCTTAATACCACCACATGCTTTCACTAGCTGCCCCCATTTTGTCAACCCTTTCACTTCCCATTCTTGAATCTCTTGGCTTCCCTCCCCGGTGCAAATCCCCACATGTACCTTATCTGCTGCATGTTCAGTCTGTTTCCAACTGACCGCCCTATTCCTCTGATCAGTTGTACAAAGGGATGTTCTACACCCCCATCTCAGCCCTCCCCTTCCTCCCATATTCTTCCCCTTGGGTCCCCCTGCAATAGCCCCCATTCCATTTTGACCCCCTGTTTTTCCCCTGTCCTATCCCCCCATTCCACCATAGCCTGCAGTTGGGCTGTCTGATAAATATCCCCCCTCCCCTCTTCTCCAGCACATCACCTGTCTATTTACCCATGAAGGCTTCCTTTTCCATATGTACCCAAAGAGTGTTTGCTGACAGCGTCTAAGGAACAGATCTGGCATTGCTATTGGCAGCATTTGGAATAAGAATAGGAGGCATGGCAGTTCATTCATCTTCGTAACCACAATCTGCCCTCCCCAGGAAAGATAGGGATTCAGATATTTGGGATAAACCCTATCTATCTGTTGCTATAAGGGAACAAAGTTCAGCTTCATTAACTCTTTTATCTCGTTCCCCAGCTATATCTCCAAGTATCTGATGGCATCCTTCCCACAATTAAACGGGAACACTTTTTCAATCTGTCCTCCATTTGGTGATCTAGCTCAATCTTCAACATTTCAGTTTTTGTTACATTGATCTTGTATCCTGATACCCTACTGTACTCCTCTATCACCTTTAAGAGATTAGGTAGAGTGGTTAAGGGCCGACTGATGGTATAGCTAATATAGTCGACGTAAAGGGTGTGATAAGGAAGCTTATCATAGCTCAGGAAGGAGCTATAGAAAAGGTGAAGTGACTCTGAACAAGCAACCTGTCAGTTCTGGTAGAAATAAGAAAACAGAATTTTCCCATAAAAGACTACCAGTCCCAGAATGCACCAGGTTTCCAACAGCCATTAGAGGAGCTGAAGTGGGGAAAGATGTGTTCAATCAGGAGGGCTATGAGGTAATCCCTAAGCACTCATCTCAAAGGGCAGGGCCTGATTCAGCACAGCTGCGCTGTGTTAGGGAGGAGCACTCATCTAAGCAGAATAAAGGTAGAGTTTATTCTACAGAGAATGAGCTTGAGCTTGATCATCTTCATCATCAGGAGGATCATCAGAAGCAGAAGCCAAACCGGACGGACAGAGAGGGAAAGAAACCCTTTGGAAGAAAGAGGAGAAAAGTCTTTGAGAGGTCTAGAAGAGTCCAGAGCAGTACGTATACTGGGAGGCATTCCAAGGGCCAGCATACACCATTGGACTGGGGAAAGCCAGAGGAATGGTGCTGCAGAGCTAGGAATCTCCAGACGGTACCTGTGAGGGAGACGGCTGCACGTGGAAGGGACCCTAAGACCCGTGCCAGAAGGTATGTGAAGAGAGATCCAGTGTCCAGGGATCTGGATTGGAAGGCTGGACATAAGAACTGGACTACATACTGGCCAGGCTATATAGAGAGGAACTCTAACAGCAATGGAAGCTCAGGTATGAACACTGATCTATGCCCTAGCTATAACCTTGAAAGACAGCAGGGAAACAAGTATTCTCCTGAAAGTGCTCCATTGGGAGATTCATCTGTGCCAATCCATGATATTGAACCCATGCTTGTTGAAGAAGAGGGGGTGATAGCAGATGAAGAATCTGTTTACATGGACTGCTCTCTGTCTAAACTCCTTTGGTGATTTTCTGTTATAAAGTACAGCAACCATCACAAAGAAATACAAACTTGTTCTTTAATCTACTCAGAAAAGCTCATGAGTAGGATTTTTAGCCACGCAGTAGAAAGCAAGCCAGCTAAGGGGTTTCAGCTGGATAACTGCTAGCAATTGAGCCTTACCTAATTGCTTGTGAGCTCTAAGAGAATCACTTCTGAATCTATGTGGGAAGATATAAGTTTACCTGAAAAGAACAGTTTTTTTCCTTCTTTGTGGCTTTTGGTTTGTTGTTCGATACATTGCTAACTTCATTCAAGGCCTTATATGATATGGCCCCAACTATGCTATGCAACTTAATAAACAAAGAACCATCTAAGCCCACACACAGAAAAGGACAAATGAACAGATTAAAGATCCCGAAAGATTACACAAGAGCCCATAAATCAACAAATAACAGAGCCTTTTCCCACATAGCCCCAACAACTTGGAATTCACTCCCAGAAGAACTACGAACACTAACGGAGATCATGGAACTCCGTAAAAAACTGAAAACTTATCTGTTCACCAAACACTATAACATAGACAACTCATCACCTGCCTTAGACAAAGGTTAAACAGGCACCTATCTGCATCAAGCAAAAAACCCTTAACCCACACTGACAACACACACTCATGATGATTTCACAACTTATGTCCTTTTACTTCCATGTATATATATACATATATAAAATTGTATATAGTTTACTCTGTTCTGTATTACTTCTCACTGTTTAGACTGTATATTCTATTTATATTATGATGTTCCTTGTAAATATGTTATGTTATAATATGACGTTCACTGTAAAACAAACTTGATTTGTTAATTATTTGTTCATTGTAAACCGCAACTGAACTTTGGAAGATGCGGTATATAAGTGTGTATAAAATAAAAAAATAATTTAAAAAAAAGAGAATATTAACTAAAGCCTACAGAAAAGACCAGTTTGTTGCCAACCAGGTCTTATTTCTTTTGCTTTGATTGCCTGACAAGTTCAAATGTTGTTTTCCTTATTTTGTTTTTCCAAGTTTAACACTGAAAGCAAGTAACCTGATTTATGTGCTACCAAGCATATCTGTGTTGGGAGAAATAACCCCATAAATAAATATCTTATTGGCTTTACCCAAAAGCACAACTAATTATTGTGAGCAGCTGTGTCTGGTGTGAATGAACTGCATTGCCCACAATCCCTTGCAAATCATATAGATATATGCACTTGCCAAGACTGTGAACATTTTCACCCAGGCAGCCGTCTGACAAGGGCCATTTTATATTCTTTGCCCACAACGTTCACCCCCCCCCCCCCCGAATATCCCTTGAAGTCTGTACTGCCACTGCCAGGGGCTCTTTTATCATAGTGAACAATAGAGGGGATAATGGGCACCTCTGAAGTGTTCCCCTTCCCAGGTTAAATATTTCTGAGTATTTGCCATTTATCCTTATCCTAGCTTGTGGTCGGTGGTATAACGCCCTAATCCACCCCATAAAAGCTTCTCCCACCCCCATTATTTGTAAGACTGCAAACATAATCCCCACTCCACTCTGTCAAATGTCTTTTCTGCATCGACGGCCATAAACAGAGTTGGTTCCTTAGGTTTCCTTACTTGCCAAATGATGTTAAGCATCTTACATACATTATTCAGTGCATGCCTCCCCGGGATAACATACCATTTGATCCACACCTATAAGCCAGGGAAGGAACTGCTGTACCCTCCCTGATAATATTTTTGCCAAGGTCTTGGCATCTAAATTTATTAGGGAAATAGGTCGGTAAGATTCTTATACCGTTACATCCTTACCAGGTTTTGGCAGTATGGTTATTCCCGCCACTGCCATGGTTGCTGGTAGTTGCTCCCCAAGAACCATGGTATTGAACACTTCTGCTAGCATCCCAGCTATCTCCCTCCCCCTCCAAATATCATGTAGAATCGTGCCGTTAGGCCATCTAAACCAGGGGCTTTCCCTTCCTTCAACCCCAGAATAACAAACTATACTTCCTCCACTGTAATCTGTCTTCGTCCTTCAATTCTTCCAATGGGAGATCTTGCAGGAACTCCCTCCCTATCTCTTCCCCACTCTGTACCTCTGAGGTATACCGTTTCTGATAGAAATCCACAAAGGCCTATTGTATCTTGGCAGTAGTGAACTCCAAATCCCCTTGCCTATTTCTGATCTTAAAAATGCTCTGTTGCACCCTCCTAGCTCTCCATTTTACGATTTTGTTCTTATGCTCATAGTTATACTGCTGCAGTTTTTCCCGTCAGTAGACCCACTCCTCTCCATGCAATTCTCCCAGGGCCGCCGTTATCTTCTCCATTTCCTGTAGAGCTGTCGTTCCCCTTCCTCTCTTGTGTCTATGGGACCAGTAGGCTAGCTTCACCCTCAATCGGTCTTCAGTCTTGCCTCTTTTTCTTTTCTCCATGCACCCAGTCTGATAAACTCTCCCCTCATGAATGCCTTGAAGCTGTCCCACACCATTTTGACTCCCATTCCGTGGATACAATTCTCTAAGAAAAAATCTCTACAAGCTTCTTTCAGGGTTTCCATTGTTTTTTTTATCGTCTAGGAGAGACACGTTAAGTCTCCAAAACTGCAGGCCCTCCTCCTTCAATCTCAAGTCTACACAGAGGCATAATCAAACCACTCATTTATGTGTGTATATGACTAAAATACCTAGATTTGCGCTCATAAACATGTATAAATCTAGGCACGACATAAAATTACTCCAGCATGGATTATAGAACAGGTACGTACAGTGCAACTCCCCTGACTATGCCTTTGCCCAGTCATGGAGAGCACCTACTCTTGTCACATGTGCACCTACGTGCAATTTTCTAAAAACCAACATAATTTACATGCTGAACATGTGTCTTTATAAACTACTAGCAAAAGAAGCACCTTAAATGAGGGCACAGATGTTTAACGTTCCCTCAAGGTGTAAATGAAAGGCTTAATGTAGCAAGTACATGCGTAGATTAAGGCATTTCATTGTGTAGTGATGAAAGCTCCCAGGAAGACATGTAAGTGGAAGAAAATCCTAGTTTCCCCTTTAAAATGAATGACAGTTCACGTGTGCATAAGACTTGCAAGCCAGATCAGGAAAAAACCCAGCTCCCTGCTAAGGTCAGGCCACGTCCTAGCTCAGGGGTGGAGACAAGCTTGCCTGATGATTGGTCACACAGGTGCAGAGAACAGGGAGTGCCTAGCAGCCAACGGTTCTTAAAACCATGAGCAGAGCAGAAGGAGGGAAAGAGGAAGGCAAAGGACAACAGAGAGAGCAAGGCTGAGCATAGCTGGAGGAGAAAGAAAGAAGAAAACTCCCAGGAAAGCAGCTACCTAAGAGGGACTGTAGAGGAACATAAGGAGGCTGAATTTCAGAGCCTGGAGGATCCCAGGGAGAAAGAAATCAGCGCTTGTCTGAGGAACCATCCCCAAGGTAAAGCCAGCAGTTTCAGAGCTGAGAAATCAACATAGAAACAGTTTGCTATTGCTAAGGTCCAGAAAGCAGAGCCCTCACCGTCTACTGCTAAGAGGTGGGTGGAAAAGTTTACGTATGGGAAGAGTCATAGCCCTGATAAAAGCAGAACAGCTGAGTCTTCAATGCTAGAAGCACTGAGAGAGTTGTTTGCTGAGGGAAAAGTTCACTCCCCTAATACCACTGTGCCTTTACAAGCTGAATTGCTGTGGAATCAGTTCCAGGAATTTCTAAAGGAAAGAAAGTCTGGGAGAGTTTGTAACTTTGATAGAGATACCTTATTTCCTGATGCCATAGAAGGAATGCAAATAGATTCCTGTTTGCCAAGCTCTGAGTGTGAACCTGTACCAATGGATTGCTCATTGTGTTTAAAAGAAGAGTCTGCATTATTGAACTGAGCTGAGAGACTGTAAAACAATATAGAGAATAAGTACAGTACCTGCTTAGAATTAAGGAAAGCTAATACTGTGTTTTACTAAGCTTAATTGCCTTCTGAAGCTAAGAAGCAGTGCTTAGAAGAAGTTTGCTTTGAGAAAAGAAAATCACAGCTGTTGCAAATTTATCTGTATTTCTGTTGAATGACCACACGAGGCAGTCCTCGGTGTAAGATTGTGGGAATAAGAACAGCTGAGCAGTGAAAAGAGGTTTTTGTTACCATTCTCTGTTACCTGATTTATCCTTTATGTTGGAGAAGCATCCTTTTTGCCTTGTTTGTGTATTGAGCTTAAATGCCCTGGAAATCCCCACAAAATAAATTTTCTTGCTGCCTTGAACCACCGACTCACAACTACAATTTGTCCTTAAATAATAAACTAACTACAAGTCCCAGAATACCTCTGGTGACAACAAGAGAAGCTTTATTCAAAAGTGGACAACATAAGGCTGTTTCCTGCTTGTAAGCTCTTGGGCCCAAGCGGAAGCATCGCAAGTGGCGTAGTATTAAGGATTTCACGCATGCACAAAAGGAACATCATCAGGATACCTGCTGGAAAAGTAACTTCACTGTGGAGCCAAGCTGAGAAGCGTCCAGGAAGTGAAACAGCAGTGCAGAGAAGACTACAAGACCGTCACTGGTGTTAAGCGCGAAGCTTCACCTAGCCAGGGCCAGTTAGGATACCAGGGCAAGGGTGCAAGCCTAGCTATTGAAAAAAAAGTGAAGAAACTTTTTTTTTTTGTGGTATCGCACTTTGGTCTGTGTGTTTTCTTTTTACAGGATTCCAAGATGACTCTCGAGGCTCAGGAAGTGTTAAAATGGATGGCACATCAATTCGAGCGCCAGACAGACTTGTCATTACAGGCGCAGGAGAGAAGTGCTGCGCAGATGCAAGCTCAACAGAAACCACTTCTTGAGATGTTGGAAGCATGGCTGGCGGAGCAGAAAAAGCAGACCGGACCAGCAGCAACACCTCCCGGTTCCAGTATACCAGCTTCTTCGGTTGTGCTTGGTTTGCAAGCTGGTGGGACTTTCAATTTTGGACAGCTCACAGATAGGGATGACATTGACGATTTCCTTGAAGGTTTTGAATGGGTGGCTCACCTCAGTGGCTGGCCTAAAGAGCATTGGGCCGTGCGCCTCGCGGCATCCCTTACTGGGGAGGCTTTAGCCGTATACTGTGCCATGCCACCTGCGCTCACCAGTAACTATGACGAGCTTAAAATGGCGGTTAGAGAGTGGCTGGGGCTAACACCTCTAGTTTATCATCGCCTATTAAGGGCTGTGAGATTAAAACCAGGCGAGACTCCTAAGGCCCTATGTCAAAGAGTCCGTACCCTAGTGAACAAATGGCTGACTCCTGAAGGAAAATCAGTGGAGTCAATTCTAGATAGCCTTGTGTTGGTTCAATACATGGCTGCTGTACCCCGAGAAATTCACACCTTTCTTATACTCCAAAACTGCAAAATCCCACAAGAGGCCATAATGCTTTCTGAGCGTTTCATGGAGGCAGAGTTAAGTGCACATGAAAGTGGCAGTGCTTCCAGGGTTGCAGTATGCGGTGTATCAGAAAGGAAGATGGGGTTGAATAATGAATCTCTGAAAATGTATATGCCAATGTTGAAAGGCCATGTGTCACAATGTGGATCCAGCAGAGCCCATGGAAATAGGCATTTCAGCAAGTAATGAAACTGACATTGACACTTCAGGCAGGCATATGTCAGGAAGTTGCTATAGGCAACACAAACAAACTGGGTCACGAGCTACAGAAACACGCCCAAGCAGCAGAAAGGCTGAGGGATCATTAGGAGATGAAAGCCAGCTGGGAGTGGGTGGAATTGACACACACACACACACACACAGATAAACCCAATGCACGTGGAGTTAAGAGAGGAGTGAGGAGTGTGAGAGCGGTACAAAGAAGTCTGCAGGGTGTGCAGAGTGGAAGGGAGCGGAAACAGGAAGGAACACAGGAACAAGCAGCTTTGAGAATTCAAGGAGCCAAAGAAGTGCTGGGGAAAGCTCGGGTTGGAATGAAGCCGGTGAGAGAGCTGTAAAAGCCGAAAGGTTTTATTCCCAGGCAGAGAGAGAGAGCCCAGGTGACTGCTATTACAAGCAGTGCACAGAGACGTCAGAGCTCAGCAAACGTTATCCAGAAGGTAACAGAGAATTCAATGTGGAAGCTAGCTTGAGGAAGGCAGGAAAAGCCACTTACCAGAATAACAGATACAGAAAAGATAAAGGGGTATGTTTACTAAACCGGGCTAACGGTTAACCCGGGCTAACTGCCACTAGGTCCCATATTATTCAATGGGACCTAGTTGCAGATAGCCCGGGTTAACCGTTAGCCCGGTTTAGTAAACATACCCCAAAGTCTTTTTACCTGAGGATATTGTTATATCTGGGAGAAAGTTGAAAGGCAAAGCCTGTGGAAAGCTTCCGTTTGGTTTTACTCCAGTAACTGCAGCTGCACCAAGAAGCCTGAACCAGAGAGAGCTGGGAGGTAAGCTGATTTCTACTAATAGAGGGAGAAGTGAATGTTATAACTTACCCTGTGGTTATCAGCAGTGGAAGGGCTCCCAGGCCAAACACTCCAGTGAATATGGTAATAGCCTGATACACAGTCTCACGGAGGGAGAAAGAGAATCTCCATACAATAGGGAGAGACTGTTTGGTAACATTCCTTGCTGTGCAAAGGAGGAATTATTAGACGCAGAACCTGAGGAAATGCAATGTGAAGTACAAGGGGACCAAGCTGTTAGTGAACACATGGACTGTACGCTCACGATAACTGATGAGTTTTCCTCTCTGCGGTGAACAAGCTGTGAAAATGTGATAAGCACTAAAGCTACAAAGAAAAGGTTTTGTTTGCTTGAAGTGGCTAAGTTTTGGAAGCAGCAAAGAAAAGCTTTTATTTGCTTGAAGAGTACTGTTTGAAATACCCTTGTGTTATGTGATTAAGAAAGCTGAAGTTAAGCAATTTTTGTTTCTTTACTTTGTGCCCAAAGAGGGGCTGTCTACCTTTTATTTTTACCACCAAAAGAATCCTCCCGGAAGGGGAATAAAAACTGTCTTAAGCCTTACCTTGTGTCCACAACTCGTTCTTTTGACTAGCCAGAAAACTACAACTCCCAGAGTGCCAAGCAAGGCCCTCTGTACCTTATTCCAGGCTGGTTAACTACAAGGTCCCGGGCTCCATACCCTACCTTAACCCGTGGGGTCCCGCCAGGGTGACACATGTTACCAAAAAGAAATGTTTCAAGTGTGGTAAAGTACTATTTATTCACTTTGCACTTCAACCTACCATACCTACCTTAGCATTGCCTTCCGCCTGACCACTCTTAATTGCCTCTCACATAGCTATAACCCAGAACAGAGGTAATAAAACTGCGGAAAGTGCTGCTTTTCTGTAAATATCAGGCCACGATGTTACCTGTTTAATTGTATATAGTTTTCCCCTGTTCATACCTAGTTTATATTCCCTGTTATCTGTAAGCCTATGTCAGTTTTATCCTGTCTAGGTAATATGTTGTTTAATGTAAACCGCACTGATGATTAATAGTGCGGTATATAAAAACTGTTAAATAAAATAAATAAATAAATAAAGAGGGCCATTTCCAACGAGAATGTTATGTGAAGACAGCACTAATAGCGGAGAACCCTCGGAAAGTCAGAGAAGGATTTTTACTCTCAGTGGAAGTACAGGGAATTGTAACCACTGCGCTCTTAGACTCGGGTGCCGAACAGAGCATGCTGTCTAAAGTGCTCTGGCGACAAATTGAGGCCAGGAGTAAGGACGCAGCAATTCAGCCTGTAAGTAATGTAAAAATTAGATGTATCAATGGAGGCATCTCCCTATATCCTGTCTATAAGCTTCAAGTGAAAGGCTTAGGTGTAAGCAGAGAGATCCCCATAGCTGTGGTACCCAGGCTGCCCCATAATCTAGTACTGGGGAGAGACTGGCCACAATTTCATAGGGGCCTGGAACAGGGCCTGCTTTCAAAAGAAGCCATGGTCTCCACGAGGGCCCAGTTGAAGGCCCTAGAAAGTGACGAGGAATCCCTAGAAGAACCTGTAGAAGATCTTCCCTCGCATGAGGACTTGATAACTTCCCCAGCAGATAAGAGCAAAAAGGGAAAAGGAGAGAAGGGTAGAGAGAGGCGGTCTTGCTCCCGGCATAGGGCGGAAGCGCAGGCCGGACAAGGCTTGCCATGGGTACCGGCGGAACTAGTTGACAAATTCCCCACGTTTCCCAAGGAGCAACAGGCCGATCCCGCTCTGACCCAGGCATTTAAGTATGCCCAGAGCGGAAGGGACATCCTACCTAGATTCCTTTTAGACACAGGGATACTCTACAGGGAAAGCCAGGATCCCCATACAGGAACTGAACGTAAGCAATTAGTAGTGCCCGCAACATTTAAAGCTTTAGTTCTAAGGCTGGCACATGACCACCCAGTTGGGGGTCATAAGGGTATACAAGGTACCCTAGACCAAATTTTGGCCCGTTTTTATTGGCCAGGGGTTTTCAAAGAAACGGCCAAATTTTGTGAAGCTTGTCCGGCATGCCGTGTTTCTGCGGCTCATCCGAGGGAGGTGCCTATGGTACCCTCACCGTTGATTTCGGAGCCCATCCATAGAATAGCGATGGACATTGTAGGACCTCTAACAAAGACACCCCGTGGGTTCCAATATATACTTGTAGTAGTAGACCACGCAACAAGATTTCCCTGGGCTATACCCCTCCGTACCATATCAGCGAAAGTAGTGGCGGGAGAGCTGATAAAGTTGTTATGCGAAATAGGATTCCCACGTGAAGTGCTTACAGATAGAGGGAGCAACTTTATGTCGAGATATCTAGCCCAGGTGTGGGACGCGTTCGGGATTCGGCATATTAAGATCTCCGCTTACCATTCCCAAACGAATGGACTGGTAGAGAGGCAAAATCAAACTCTAAAGAGAATGCTACGACGTAGTTTAGAAGGCAATATGGCTAATTGGGGCACAGTGCTCCCATTTGTCCTTTATGCCTGCAGGGAGAGAAAACAAGCATCACTAGGGACAGCGCCGTATGAATTAATGTATGGCCGATCCCCTTGCGGCGTTCTAGATATTCTATGGGAACAATGGGTAGAACCCAAAGTAAAAGAAGTGGGAGTGCCCGAATTTTTAAGAGGCCTGAAGGGCAGATTACACCGCGCCTCCCAGGTCGCGGAAGGGAATTTAAAGAATAGCCAAACAAAGCAGAAAACTTACTACGATCGGGGCACGAGGCAGCACCAGTTGGCAGTGGGGGAGAAGGTCATTGTCATGGTGGCCGGTCCGCTCCAAAATTCGAGAGCCAGTGGAAGGGGCCTTATAAGGTAGTGAAGCCCGTAGGGCCAGTGTCCTATCTGGTTGAGAATAGAAGAGGCCGCCGGCAAGTTTATCACATAAATGTTTTGAAGTCCTGGCATGACAGAGTAGCTTTGGCCCATCTAGCCACAATCGACCCTGGAGCGGAGAGCTTAGAAAGGACACACAAAACCACAGAGGCCTTGAGTTGTATCACGAGCTGTGCTAATGACATTATGCCAGCCCGTGATATCTTAAGGGGGGGGATGTGTACTGATGAAAGCTCCCAGGAAGACATGGAAGTGGAAGAAAATTCTAGTTTCCCCTTTGAAATGAATGACAGTTCACGTGTGCATAAGACTTGCAAGCCAGATCAGGAAAAAACCCAGCTCCCTGCTAAGGTCAGGCCACGCCCTAGCTCAGGGGTGGAGACAAGCTTGCCTGATGATTGGTCACACAGGTGCAGAGAACAGGGAGTGCCTAGCAGCCAACGGTTCTTAAAACCACGAGCAGAGCAGAAGGAGGGAAGGAGGAAGGCAAAGGGCAACAGAGAGAGCAAGGCTGAGCATAGCTGGAGGAGAAAGAAAGAAGAAAACTCCCAGGAAAGCAGCTACCTAAGAGGGACTGGAGAGGGACATAAGGAGGCTGAATTTCAGAGCCTGGAGGATCCCAGGGAGAAAGAAATCAGCGCTTGTCTGAGGAACCATCCCCAAGGTAAAGCCAGCAGTTTCAGAGCTGAGAAATCAACATAGAAACAGTTTGCTATTGCTAAGGTCCAGGAAACAGAGCCCTCACCGTCTACTGCTAAGAGGTGGGTGGAACGTTTTACGTATGGGAAGAGTCATAGCCCTGATAAAAGCAGAACAGCTGAGTCTTCAAAGCTAGAAGCACTGAGAGAGTTGTTTGCTGAGGGAAAAGTTCACTCCCCTAATACCACTGTGCCTTTACAAGCTGAATTGCTGTGGAATCAGTTCCAGGAATTTCTAAAGGAAAGAAAGTCTGGGAGAGTTTGTAACTTTGATAGAGATACCTTATTTCCTGATGCCATAGAAGGAATGCATATAGATTCCTGTTTGCCAAGCTTGTGTGAACCTGTACCAGTGGATTGCTCATTGTGTTTAAAGGAAGAGTCTGCATTATTGAACTGAGCTGAGAGACTATGAAACAATATAGGGAATAAGTACAGTACCTGCTTAGAATTAAGGAAAGCTAATACTGTGTTTGACTAAGCTTAATTGCCTTCTGAAGCTAAGAAGCAGTGCTTAGAAGAAGTTTGCTTTGAGAAAAGAAAATCACAGCTGTTGGAAGTTTATCTGTATTTTTGTTGAATGACCACACGAGGCAGTCCTCAGTGTAAGCTTGTGGGAATAAGAACAGCTGAACAGTGAAAAGAGTTTTTTGTTACGTCATTCTCTGTTACCTGATTTATCCTTTATGTTGGAGAAGCATCCTTTTTGCCTTGTTTGTGTATTGAGCTTAAATGCCCTGGAAATCCCCACAAAATAAATTTTCTTGCTGCCTTGAACCACCGACTCACAACTACAATTTGTCCTTAAAGAATAAACTAACTACAAGTCCCAGAATACCTCTGGTGACAACAAGGGGAACTTTATTCAAAAGTGGACAACATAAGGCTGTTTCCTGCTTGTAAGCTCTTGGGCCCAAGCGGAAGCATCGCAATAATCAACATGGGTACTTGTGAACTCTGCCCACACTCTCAGCTACACCTCCCAGCAAAAGATGCACATTCATGCCGTGCGCACTTTTATATTGCTTGGTATTTTATAAGATACCACAAACGTGCAAAAATGACTTTAGAAAACAACACAACACCTGTTTCCTAAGGCTGGGCCTATGACTGCCTGTTGGACTGGAAGATCATCTGATTTTCCTGAACGATAACCAAGGAAATTCCATAAGTAGTTTTCTACAGAAAAAGGACATTAACCAAGACCAGCAGTTTATCATCTGATTTTCCTGAATGATATCCAAGGGGCAGGGACTGTCTCTTTTTATGTTTGTACAGCGCTTCGTATCTTGCAGCACTTTATAAATGCTTAGCATTAATAATAATAATAAATTTTATAAGTAGTTTTCTAAAGAAAAAGGACATAAACCAAGATCATCAGTTTATTTCCTGCCTGTCCCCACTTCACACCTTTATGTCTCAGGGAAAATGAAGATGTTTCATTCACATAAAAATTATTCTGTGCTTACAGCGCATAGAAACACTAATCACCTCTTCACGGGTTTGCTCCGATGCATCGGCTTCCTCTGTGGAAATATTCTCTGCTCCTTGCTCCACGCTCCCCCATGGCTGTTTATCCTGCTGCAAGTCAACAACATTAAGAACATAAGAATCGCCAGTGCATCAAACCAAAGGTCCTTCAGGCCTAGTGTTGTCAACTCTGCCAACTCCGCTTTGGTTTTTAAAGAAAGGTGGTATATTAAGTTTTTAATAAACATAAATTTAAGAGTTACAATGTACTGTTAACAGTAATTAAATCATTTCCACACAATGAAGCACAACTGAATAGTGTTCTGTGTTGAAATTGACGCTATAGCTCCTGAAGAATTTAAATTCACAGAAAAGCAACACAGCAGATTGTGGGATCTGCATACAGTACAATTATGCATTTGTTCAAAAGGCTAATGGTGGGCCAATATTCAAAACCACTGATGTGACCAGCATTAGTGCTAGCCACATAAAAGGTTTTCTTCGACTCTGTTGGCACAGAAAACACATAACATTTTTAACTGGATAAGTTACTTATTTGTTTAAATTGGGGCAGGATTAGGGGGGGTCTGGAATAGGACCTAAAGTTCTACAGAGATCAGCAAGATCCAGATGCTCTCTGCATACCTTTATCATATGACCACAAAATTGGCAGGGATAGCATAGTTGCTGAACAGTAACGGGACTTCTCTATAGACAGCAGGGATATACAGTTACACTCAATGGTGAGGTCCCCGGACAGAGCCTTGAGCGGGTCTCCCACAGCTTAGAAAAGCTTTGTTGCTTCACTGAGTAAGCGTGCCTGCTTGTGCCGAGAGAATCAGCTCGTACCAAAGCAAGAAACCCCCCCCCCCCCAAAAAATGGAGATGATGCCAGTCAGTATGATGGAGTCTATTGCAGTAATGAAGTTTTTTATTTTTTGAGGGGAAAGCGGGCAGGAGAGTGTGACTATATCCCCCTGCTGTCTACAGAGAACACCCGTTACAGGTAAGCAACTATGCTTTCTCTAGAGACAAGCAGGGGGATACAGCAAACTCAATGGGGAGGCCAGAGCTAGGGGTTGCATGGTCAGGAAAGTTTAGCTGTTTGAAATGTCTTTGCAATCAGGGTAGCCCTGGACTTAGCTCAGGTGAAGGAGAACAATTAAGTGGCAAAGAGGTTCTGAAGGGCAGCCTGGTCATAGGCAAAGTCCGTCATGAATGAACGAGCCAAGCTGTGGTATCTAGTGAAGACGTGGATAGATGACTAGGTGGCTGCTTTGCAGATGTCCTGGGTGGAGACACAAGCTGGACTAGATATGGAGGCAGCTGTGGCTCTGAGCTTGTGAGGGGTAACACATCCTAGAGAAAGGAGAGCTGCTTGCTCAAAGCAGAAGGCAATGCAGTCCACAATCCACAAGGAAATAGTGATAGTCAGTCATCTTTGCTGCTGATTGCCCAGGATTATTGTGATTGAAAGACAGGAACAACTAAGACAACTTGCACAGAGGTTCAGTACAATACAGATAGCAGAGCAGAGCAGAGCTCTTCTGCAATTGAATGTATATAATTTCTCCTCAGGAGAGCCTACAGAGGCATTTGGAAAGAGAGCAGGGAGCATGATAGGTTGGTTGATGTGGAAGTCAGAGACCACCTTTGGGAGAAACTTAAGATCAGTCCAAAGGACAACCTTGTTGGGGAAGAATTGTGTATACGGAGGATAATGCACGAGAGCTTAGATTTCCCCCAGACATCTGGCTGAAGTGGTGGCAATGAGGAAGACCGTTTTCCAGGTGAGATGTTTGAGTGAAGAGGACAAGAGATGCTCAAATGGTGGTTGCATAAGCTGAGGCAAGACATTAAGGTCCCAGGCCAGTGTAGGCGGTCAAACAGGATGGTGTTCATGAGACCCCTCATGAATCTGGAGACCACCGGCTGGACCGAAATAGGCTTGCCATCGACAGGGTCATGAAAAGCAGTGATAGCCTTAAGATGAAAACAGACTGAATTATTTGTAGGCTTGAATGAGATAGGTGAAGGAGATAAGACCAGTGAACTGGATCCTGCCCATGTGTTGCGGTCAGGGAGCAAAACTTGTGCTGATAGGACCACTGTGTAGAGGGTCTGCAGGAAGCAGTGAGAACATCTGGTACCAGTGAAGAAATCAATACTTGAAGCCCTGAAGCCGCCATGCCATGAGGGATAAGGAATGGTGGTTGGGATGTAGAAGGCAGTCCTGATGCTGAGTCAGAAAGCCTGGATGAGTTCCCAGAGGTATAGGAGAGTCCTGCAGCAGTGCCAGAATATGGGAATACCAGATGACCGATGCTTTGTCTTGCTTGATCCTGAGCAGAACCCATGTGATGAGTGGGAATGAAGGATACAGGAGATCATGGGAACAGTCCAGTACAAAGGCGTCAGGCACTAGCCATTAGAGGCAGGATCGAATGGAGCAGAAGACGGGACACTTGGACCTGTTCGCTTTTGCGGACAATGCTACTTCCAGTGTCCCCCAAAGAGTAAATATTGTGGCGCTCACGCCCCTACCAGGCGGCTGCCTAGTAGGGACGGGTGACCACCTCTTATATTTTCCTAGAGTTGTAGTTGTGTGAGGAATAATGAGCCGAGTGGTTTTATAAAAGCGCACAGGAATTTATTCAGCTTCCTTGCAGGTAAGTGGATACAATTTCTTCAAGCACATTTACTCTCCAGACAAAAGAAAATAATGGATACTTCTCCAGTAACAAATGTCCAACACAAAACAGCGAATTCAACTATCAACTGTTTCAGCTCACACTAATTTACCTTAGTGCAGGCATCACATTCCATCTCCGATACATTGGAATTTACATCAGCCTCTCCGGCTTCAATCTCCATACTCTCAGCAGAGCTGTAGCAGGGTTCTGCTTGGTAGCGCTCAGGGACTTTCTGCTTTAGAGTTTTTAACAGTTCAAACAACCTCTCCCACTTTCTTGCCTTCCCTCCTCTGGGCAGGTCTCCTATGGGGTGCTCTTGCTTAACCTTCCTGGTGAAACATTACTTTCTGCACTGTGTTATCTGGGGTATAACAGCTTCATCAGAGTCGGAAGAGAAAATATACTTGGAAGGCCTTATTGCCTCCCTTCTCCTACCTTGGGCTTTCGGTGCAATATTATCCTGGTTAGAGCTTTGGCCAGTCAGGACTCCCTCTGCCTCAGGGTAGGGCAGAGACTTGTGGTAGAGCTTTCCCACTCTCTTGCTAGGGTAGGTGGTTCTCCCCCTGGAACCTTCCCTATGTCCTCTGTGGCTACTGTGCTGAGTATGGTGGCTTCCTTTGTACCTTCTCTGGTTGTCTTTATAGCAGTTCCTTTCTCTGCTGCTCCTTTTGGCTACAGGGCTGTTCCCTCTGTACCTTCTGGAACCTGGACTGGAACCTGAGCTGCAACTTCCACTTAGGCCTGGACTGCAACTCCGACAGCAACTGCCACTGCAACTGCGTCTCCAATCATGCTTCTCACCATGCTTCCAACCAGCACTCAAACAATGCTTCCAACCAGCTCTCCAACCATGCTTCCCACCAGCTCTCCAACCAACTCTTGAACCAGCCCTCCAACCAACTCTATCTCTAGTGTTTGTTTGCTCCCTTTCAAACACTGAGCAGGGAAACTCCCTTCCTGGCTCCGCCCTTCTGTACCTCCCACTCCTATCTGTGGCTGACCTGGAGTGTGGGCGTGGCTTACAGCTAGGTCTGCCCTCTAGGTTTCTCTCCAGGCTTCTGCTGTGGACTATGTGATCCTGTGTACCCATCCCCCGCAAAGAGGAAAAATTATTCTTCTCTTCATTTTTTCCTGGCTGGGCTGCACTCTCCTTACCACAATATGTTCTGAAGGATGTCAGGATTGAGAGACTATTCATGTGGGTCCAGGTGACAGCTCAACTTGTCGGCTAGCTGGTTGCGAATCTCTGGAAGATAGGCCACATTGTTAGCGGCGTCTATGGAAAGGGCAAACATTCAGAGTTGTGTGGCCTCGCAGCAGAAATAGAACAACCTTTTACCATTCTGCTTGCTGATGTAGAATAGGGAAACTTGGTTGTCACTGCATACCAGGACAATCTTGTAATGCATTCAGTCGGCGAAACCCTGAGTTTGAGCACATTGATATGCAATGTCTGTTCTCAGGGGACCATATGCCCTGAGTAGATGGCTCCCCCAGCTGCATGTAGATGCATTGGTGGTCATGACGATGTGATGCAGTGGAGTCTGGAAGGGGCACACCATATTTAAAGATTGGCTGGGGTTGCCCAAAAAATGAGGTTGTCGAGGAGGACTACTCGCTGTTGCCCTTCAGGGACATCATGGCCTGGAGAGGATGGTTGACACCAGTAGAGACTAAGATGTCATTACAGAGAGCGCATGTGCAGCCTGGTGAGTGGCACAGATGCTGCCATATGCCCCAGGAGATGTAGGAGCTGGCAAGCCGGTGTTGACTAGCATGTGGCCAGGGATGTGATGAGTATCTGCAAGGCCTGAACCCTTTAAGAAGGAAGAAAAGCCTTGACTTGTATGGTGTCTAGATGATCTACAATGAAGTCCAGACTTTAAGGGATGGGCTCAGACGTTTCTGCATGAGGACAAAGCCGAGGGTCCGCAGAGTAACAGCAGTGTCCCGCACAACTCAAGTGATAGTGTCTTGAGACGTGCCCAAGATCAGCCAGTCATCTAGGTAGGGGTAAACACAGTGGCCCTGGTGATGAAGGTGGGCTGCGACGACCGCAGGATGCTTGGTGAAAACATGAGGGGTGGAGAAAAGCTCAATAGGAAAAACTTTGTATTGATAATGGTGGTTGAGGAAGGTGAAGCAAAAAAATCTTCCAGTGATGGGGGTGGATGAGAATGTGCGTGTAGGCATCCTTGAGGTCCAGCGAGGCGAGCCAATCTTGGGGACTGAGCAAGGGAACAATTGTGCTCAGACAATATATTTTGAACATTTCCTGCTTGATCAAGAGGTTGAGATGACGGAGGCTGAGGATCGGCCGAAGGCTGTTGGATTTCTTAGGAATCAAGAAGAAGCGAGAGTAAAACCCTTGACTCCTCTCAGGAAACTGGACAAGTTTGATGGCATCGTTGAGGAAGAGCTGAGCTATCTCCGCTGCCAGTTGGGGCACGTGCTGCTCGGGAGAGCGGTCTGTCAGGACTGGAGGCTGGGGCAGCGGTGGCATTTCGAAGTGAAGCTTGTATCCCAACTGGACAATAGAGAGAAACCAAAGATCTGTGGTGATGGACTGCCAGGCCTCTGCAAAGTGGTGGATATGTCTAGCAGAAAGTTAAAAACCAGGAGAGGGTTTCGTAGAGTAGTCTGTGGGAGTGCCTGGGATTTCCACTCTTGAGGGCGACCCCATTGGGGGTATGTCTGATAAGGTTGGCTCTGGGCCCGAGAGGGGGCTAAAGTAAATAGGGCTGATAACGCCATTGTGGGTAAAATTGTTGAACACAACTGTAATGACAGGGATGGTGATACAATGGCAGCGAAGGGCAATGGGAGATGGAAGCTGCCTCCATCGGCTGAGCTGAGAGTTCTCGGATGGTGGCAGAATGACCTTTGACCTCCAAGACTGCCTCCTGAATCTTGGAGCCAAAAAGGCAGTCGCTCAGGCCAAGAGCATCTGCCAAGCATTCGTGAAGGTCTTCACGGAGATTGGAGATGTGGAGTCATGCAGTGCGTCTGGCTGAGATAGCTGTTGCCGCAGACCTTGCCACAGAGTGATAGGCATCGTGTGTGGCACCAATAATGTGGTAAAGGGATTCATGTAAGTCAATAGTCCACTAAGGAGGGATCATCCAGCTGCAGGAGAATACCATTTATTTATTATTTTATTTATTACAATTTCTTATATACCGCACTATTGTCAGCGCGGTTTACATACAACAAAATGACCATAACAAACTGTTTGGCTTCACATAGAACAGGAGGCATGAAGGCAGTGTAGCATATGAAGCTGATGAGCCAGTATGCTCATAGTAAAGAGTACTACTATGAAAAGACTTACATCCCACAGCATCAAGGATGCGCTGCTCTTTCCCTGGAGAAGCTTGGAATGGCAGCTTATTGATGCGGAAGCTGAGCATGAAGGAAGCCTGGAGCAGGCAGGACCTTGTACTTGAGGTCAATGCATCAAGGTGCAGCACTGCCCGAGGAGGGGGTCTTCCAGGTGGCATATAGCAGGTCTTGGAGGATCGGAAGTATCGGGAGCAGTGCAAGGACCTCCTTGGGAGCACTGCAAGCTTTTAAAATGGAGTGAAAATCCAGCTTGTTGGTACAGAATTGCGAAGCACTCTGAGCCAGAGCACATGAGAGTTTCTGGAGGAAGTTTGGAAAGGAAAGACCCTCAGGCAGATCGTCCTGGAGGTCCTGTTCCAGGGGTGTCAGACGGAGATCTTCCTTGTAGGACTCACATAGCCCCAGGGATAGGACATGAGGGAACGAGTGTCCTCGCCAAGTGACAGGGGCTTGCGCCAGTCAATGAGAGAAGGCAAACCCGGGAGCTCCTGTGTAGGGATAACCGGGGATCTGAGGGAATGCTAGGCTGCACATCAACCCTCTGAGGCGAGACTTGTAGGAGTGCGGCGTTGTCCTGAAGGAACTTCTGGAAAAGAGAGAAAAGGGAAAACTGAAGAACCTGTGGAACATCCCATGTGGGGGGATGGACTGTCAGGTGTGTAGGGTAGGGGTTTACTCTTTGAATGGTGCTGACCCGACTCTACTGGTGGGAGCTGGTGCTTATGCTTATTTATTTTATTTATTTATTTATATTCTCTTATATACCGCGCTATTCTGCATCAGTGCGGTTTACATTGAACAAACTGAAATTACATTGAACAGGGTATTATAACTTGGAGATAACCCTCCATAGCCCATGTTCCCTGTAAAATAGTTAAGTGGCTTGCCCAAGACCACAAGGAGCACCTGTGGGACTAGAAAACCCCAGTCCTTCCGGCCCAAGGTTGCTGTCCTCTAGTGGGATTTGAACCCCCGACCTTCCGGCCTGAAGTACCTTGCCCCAACCACTAGACTACTCCTCCGCTTAGCTTTGGCCTTTTGACCTGACAAAGGCATGTCCACCAGAGGAAGCCAAGAAGAAGCCAGCATAGGTGGAGTCTGTTCAGGAGGGGAAGGTGTACTGCCTGATGGCAGAAGCAGCTGAGGGGAGGCCCCAGACTCCTCAGTCGAGCCTGGAGGTGATAATACCAGTATTTCAGCCGCTTGTGAAGACCTCCTCCAACTGCCCAGCCTGAGCTGAGCCTGGTGGGGGGAGGGAGCTTGAGGAGTCTGACATGAGAGCTGGCCCTGCATAGGTGGTAGACACTGAGCAAGGACTGGCTCTAAAACAGTGAGGAAAAACTCCCTGTGATTTTCTGACTGAATCTGCATTTTTTTTTTTTAGTCAGCCGAAGTCGGCAGCTCAACAAGCACTTTGCTGCAGTCCAGCGGTAAAGTGAGGACAGGCACGTGTAAGTTTTGATGGTCCGATGGTAAAGTGAAGGCAGAAACGTTTATCTTCCAAAGGCTGAAGAGAGATGCAGGCAGAAATACTTATCTTTTAGCCTACCCAACAGTGGAAAAGATCACGCGGCCAGCAAAGGAGGGTGCAGGCAGAAACATTTAACTTTTCTGCTGCCCGATGGCAGAAATAAAACAAAAGCGGAAACAATACGGTGAGGGAAGCGACCAGGGGGAGTGCAAAAAGTAAAAAAGGTAAAAATGTAGGCAAATGTGAGGAGAGAGGGAAACGTAGAGAAAAAAAATGGATTCTCTCAGTACAAGCAGGTAGAAGCAGACACCTATGCTCAGTGAAGTAACAAAGCTTCTCTGAGCTGGGGGAGACCTGCTCAAGGCTCAGTTCATGAACGTCACCATGGAGTTTGACTGTATCCCCCCTGCTTGTCTCCGCAGAAAGGTCTATACTCTATACAGTCAGATCTCCACATAGAGTTAGCCAGCATTTTTAGCTGTCACATTTAAATGGATAGTGTGGCTCAAAATAGTTTATAGGTTTTTTTTAAACTTGAACTTTATTTCAAATTTTCTATTATATACATAACAGTATCTCTCTCCAATTACCCCTTGCCCTTTCCCCTCCCTCCTGCACAACAGCCTAAGGCCCAACCCTGGGAGTCACAATTCTGCAGAGCCGTTGCGTTCATTATCTTTTGATCTTAGTCATTTCAGAGTTTAGAGTTCTTTCAGAGTCCAAAAGAACCCCAAAGTCTATTTGCACTTCCACTTTGGATATCAATCTCTATGCCCCCCTCCCTGTCAATTGAAAATAACACCTCATCAGTGTCCCCAAAGCCGTTCCCTCCCGGAACATACTATTTCAACACATTGTAACACACTAGAACAGGTTTTTCAACAGCAGTAGTCCTTACAATTTCTCAAGGAATAAAGCAGGGTGTACATTTTTCCCTCATAGTTCCTCTGAAAGGTCTAGGTTCAGAAAACGGAGTTACTTACCTGTAACAGGAATTCTCCGTGGACAGCAGGATAAGTCAGCCACACTTGGTGATGTCATCCGACGGCGCCAAGACGGAAGTACTCTCCATAGCTCAGAAGGGCTTTTCGCCCTTCTGAGCATGGACCAACTGGCCCCACCCCCTGCGCGCCCCTAGCTAGCCAGTACATCACTAGCTGAGCCTTTTGCTGCTAGGAGGCGGGCACCAGGATAGAGGCTGACCCCTTCCTAGGAGAGGTGGGCGGATATGTGTGGCTGACTTATCCTGCTGTCCACGGAGAACTCCTGTTACAGGTAAGTAACTCCGTTTTCTCCTAGGACAAGCAGGATGAGTCAGCCACACTTGGTGCCTCCCAAGCTGCCATGCGCTGTGGTGGATGGGGGAAGGCCGAGACCCTTCTTCAGGGCTGGCATGCGCCCTAGACCCTTCTTCAGGGCTGGCATGTGCCCTTGTGGTACAGCATGTTACCCTGTTGTAACAAGACCATATAGGCAGCATGTTGCCTGTTGTAACAAGAACATATAGGCCCGTGCCATGGTGGCATTGTGAGAGGGTATAGTTACCAGGAAACCCACTGTGGGACTGAACCCATGACCTCTGCCACTGAAGTTATTATATGAACCAGAGTGCTACGCCTCTATGGGTGCAGTTGCGATGCAGGCATATGCAGGGGGTGTAGTTACAAGGCGCACCTGTGAGGTAGCAGAGATGTAGGCACATCGAGCAGTAGTGGTGCAGAGCAACGGAAGCAACGGCATCAAATTGCTGGTCACGAGAGTGGTGCAACTGGTAAGAGAGGCTACTCTTTTCGTCTTTTTTTTTTTTTTTTCGTGTAGTCAACTCTGGAACTTGTTACCGGAGGATGTTGTAGAACCCAATACAAGTATTAGGGAACCTGTGTCTCTGGGGAGACCTGACCTAGATTGGCCACTATTGGAACGGAATACTGGGCTTGTTGGTCCTTGTTCTGACCCAGTATGGCATATTTCCCGGTCTATGTTATTAGTGAGGTGATGCTTGATGGGCCTCGTTCTGACCCAGTTATTAATGAGGTGATCGCTGCGCGCAGGGATAGCCAGGTGGCATTGGCTATGCAGGGGTATGGCAAGGCAGCATCGGCTTGCATGGGTAAGAGGTTGACCCAAGTCAGTTCATGGCCTGGGCAGCATGCGGGGGTGGCAGTCCCGAGCATCATGCGTAGGTGGCAGTCCAGATTGTTGGGGCTGCCTGGTTCATGGTGCTCTTGGATGGTGTGAACCGGTGCCCAGGTGATAGTCCCCATTGTGAGGTCTAGGTGGCCTTGCAGATGTGTGCTACATGAGCAGGATGCAGGGAGGACCTCTGGGGGTGTGTGCGCGCCTGCCATGGGGGCAGGCGAGATGGAGAGTCTGGTCCCTTGTTGTGCACTGTCCCGTGTATATCCCGGGCATGTGGCGGCCAGGGATTGCATGAGATGAAGAGTCTGGCCCCTAGTTGCTGGTGCACTGCTCCGTGGAAGTGGGCATGTAGCTGCATTGGGTGCTCCGAAATGAAGCCTCTTCTCCTCCAGGGAAGGAGCCCATAGTCCGAGGGCAGAAGTGTGCCACCAGCACTGGCAGTTTGCATCAGAAGGTTTTCTGGAGGTCTACCTCAGTTCTGCCTACCTCAGTTTTGCCTACACTGTCATAGGGGTAATCCTCGAAGGGCTGGTCAGGGTGGCCGCGAGGCTGGTGTGAGCAGTCAGCTGAGGCAGCAATGGACAATGATCTGTGTGCTGAACTCGCGCCAGGCACTGTAAGACATGCATGTAGCCTGGTGCCATGGCACCTGTTTCATGCATATGGCATCTGTGGGTCAGGTTTGAATTACCACCTGTCGATAGGGCTAGGTTATTGAGTCACGCATTGTCCTCCGGCAATGTCCTAGTGGGAGAGCACCTTGTCTTGTGCTTTGCCTGGATGGGGGTGGAGGAGAGAGGAGATTTCTTGCAGGGAGTGGGAACCTGTTCCCTTCATGTGCTGGTTTGTGACTATGGTCATGCTGTTGGCTGTCTGGCCCGGCCCTCGAGTGCAGAGCCAAGAGATAGCGGTACTCAAGTGAGAGCCGCGTAGTACTCAGCAGAGCCATGAGATAGTGGTACTCAGCATGTACCCAGCATGTGAGAATCGGGCCGGTACACGGGAGAGGACAAACACGGCTCACCAACAGCGATACCAAACCACTGAGCCAATTGGGTGAAACTCATATTCCTAATATGATGTGTCGTCAGGTCTTGCACCGATGACCTGTGTTCATGTGCCTCTGCCCTTTGTGATTGAGGCATAGTGATGCCGTGGGCTGATCCTAAGGGGTCCCGGGTTTGGTGATCCCCATAGTGGCCTTTTTTTTTGTTTGTTTTTTTTTTGTTTTTTTAAGAATCGCTCTGCAGGATTATCAGGCGATAGTCTGTTGTCCCCGTGGTCCCCGTTCCTGGAGAGAGTCACAAGGGTGTGGGTCTCACTTATGCCATTGGCATGGCAGCTGTGAAGTGGCATGGCAGCTGTGAAGTTTCATCAGAGATGCAGGAGAGGGTCATGGTATAGGGCTCTGAGGTATAGGGCTTTGCTGGGCCAATGATGATGGGTGCTCCCCAAAGTTGCGGGGGGGGGGGAAGTGTCTTGGATGCTGTCCCTCCGGTCAGTAGTCAATGAACAGGGTAAGTAGGAGCCACAGGTAAAGTGGGAGCCACAGTTGGGGAGGTTGGCAGGGTCCGCCAGAAGTATTTTCCTGGATCCTAGGGTTGTCCGCTGCCAGTACCTATCCATGACCTTGCTGGTAGAGGCGGGGGGAGGGTAGCGTACAGCTCCCTGATCTTCGTGGGTGAAGTTGGGATCCATGCCAAGATTGGTGCAGCCGTCACAGTTAGCGGGGTGCTGAAGATGGGGCGTTTATTAGAAGGTGACTGTATTGAGTGGCCTTGACATAGCCCCAGTTTGGGCCATCTAAACGACACAGTAGGTAATAGGACAATGCCTGATGGATTCATGCTGTTTTGCCACCCTCCCCTTCCGAGAGTCCCTGGAGCAAGATGAAGTTGGCCGGGTTTGAGGCCGGGTGGTCGACCCTGTTACCACGGGGACATGGTTAGGAGCCACAGCTGGGACCTGAACCTGTGACCCTGGACCCACTGGCTGTGTATACTGCACCATACCTTTGCCACTTGGCATGGTTAAGACACATGGTTCATTGCTGGACATGAACCCACAGCCTTCATTTTAGTATAAGCAATTGCACAGGGTCTACTGTGCTGCCACTTCCTTCAAGGGAAAGTGACTTGCCCAAGATTGAAGGAGGGCCAGATCACCTGGTGCTAGGATGGTATACAGATCTCCTGGGATGGTGTCCCAACCACTAGGCTACTCCTTCCCTCAGGTTTATAGGGGCATGCAACATGATCTGCTGGATCCACAGCCGCGACCTGAATCTGTGACTCTCTGCTCCAGGACATACAGGCTGTGTGTACTGCACCACACCGCTGTCACCGTCGGGCTGTCCCGCGGAAGATGCGGGATCCAGTGATGTTGGACAGAGGTGATTGTGTCAGAGGGGGCGATGGAGCAGTGCCACTGGGCAAGCTCCTGCGCTCTGCTGTCTCATGTCAGCATGGATGTGGCATGTATATCACCTCCCGGCCTCAGCACAGGGCCCTGGAAACCTATTGCTGGAGGGGATCGTGATTTGCTCATAGTCACAGGGCATAGGATGGTATGATCGACCACTGGAGGGGGCAAGTGACCTGTTCATGGTCTGCTAGTGACCTGGTTCGGCTAACCAGCCTTCTTCAGGGGGTCTTAAAAGGAGCACACCTCAAAGAAAAATGATAACAATAATAATAGATAATAATAATCATAAACATGTATATAATAAATACAATTAAAACATAACTTTAATTACTACATTAGACATGTTAATCAAACAGGCAGAAAACCTGTGATACTAAACACATATTAAAGATAAAATCAAACAGTTAAAAACATAAATATATAGAAATGATATCTTTAAAAAGAACATAAACTTTTAAATAATGATATGAAGCCAAGAATGTATCAATAAATATTAGTAAAAGTTAAGTATAAACAAGTTAAAAGCAAAAAAAAGAGAGACGAGGACGACAAAAGGGATGAATAAATACCTTAAATCTGTCATGTAGAAAGCTAAAGACATAAATCAGACATGTAGGATGCTAAAAGCTGACAATAAATAAATAAGTATAATACAATATATCTGAAAACTTGTATAATAAATAAATAAATACCATATATAAGAAGGCAATTGCCATAAAAATACCATACTAGAAAGTAATAAATAACACTAAAACCAATAATAAATAGCTTATATAATAGTATTTTTACAACAAGCAAATATCAGATACAGAACATGTCAAAACCAGATAGTAAAAGCAAGTCATAAATAGTTACAATTTGATGTGGAGAAAATATCTCACCAAGTGTTGTTAAAAAATGAACTTTGATTAATAGGCAGAGGCGCTCATAAAAAATAACTTCAGATAAAGGGTAATAAAAAATGTGTTGAATGAACCAGCACAAAAAAAAAAAAAAATAGTAGTAAGTAAATGTATTTAGCTGCGACTCAAAAGATCGAGAGGTGTTCAAAGAGAACAATAACACCACAGCTTAAGCATAGCTTGTTGTTGTTGTTGTTGTTGTTAAGTGCCGTCGAGTCGGAGTCGACTCATGGCGACCTCTGGATAGCTATCCTAAATTGTGTTCGGTCTTCAGTCAGTCGGTTCATTGTTGACAGACTGGTACCCGTAGCTGCTGTTATTGTATCGATCCATCTCATTGCTGGCCTTCCTCTTTTGCGTTGACCTTCTATCTTGCCAAGCATAATGTCTTTCTCTAATGATATCTCTCTTCGCATGATGTGTCCAAAGTATGAAAATCGAAGTCTTGTCATCTGAGCTTCTAAAGAAAGCTTAGGTTTGATCTCCTCTAGTACCGACTGGTTTGTTCTTCGGGCAGTCCATGGTATACACAGTATTCGCCGCCAGCACCATAATTCAAAGGCATCAATTTTCTTCCTATCTGTCTTTTTCACTGTCCAGCTTTCACATCCATATGATGTTATTGAAAATACCATGGCTTGAACAAGTCAAATCTTTGTATGGAGAGAGACATCTCTGCTCTTGAGAATCTTATCTAGGTCTTTCATAGCTATTCCGCCAAGAGCAATGCATCGTCTGATTTCTTGACTGCTTGTTGCTTCTTTATTGATAGTTGATCCAAGTAGGTTAAAGTTGTTCACAATTTCAATTTCTTCTCCTTCAACGATGAACCTGTTGATTATGCCAGTTGTCATGATCTTTGTCTTCTATACATTAAGGTGCAGGCCCATTTTGAGACTATGTTCTTTGATTGTGAGAAGCAAATGTTTCAGATCATCTTCACTTTCAGCCAGTAATGTGGTATCATCAGCATAGCGAAGGTTGTTGATGAGTCTTCCACCAATCTTCACACCTCTGTTGTCTTCATACAATCCTGCTTCTGTGATGATTTGTTCTGCATATAAATTAAACAGGTAGGGGGAAAGTATGCAGCCTTGTCTTACACCTTTGCTTATTTTAAACCATTCTGTTTCTCCTTGTTCCGTTCGAACTGTTGCTTCTTGATCAATGTACAGATTGCGCAAGAGAACAATCAGGTGTTCTGGTATACCCATGCTTCTTAATGTGGCCCAGAGTTTCTCATGGTTTACACAGTCAAAATCCTTGCTATAGTCAAGCAAGCACAAATAGATATCCTTTTAGTATTCTTTAGTCTTTTCAAGGATCCATCTCACATCCGCAATGATGTCTCTCGTTCCTCGCCCTTTCCTGAACCCTGCTTGCACTTCAGGTAGTTCTTGTTCCAGGTATGGTTGTAGTCTCTTTTGAATAATCTTCAGTAGAATCTTGCTGGCATGTGGGATCAGAGCGATTGTGCGATAATTTCCACAGTCAGTTGGATCACCTTTCTTTAGTATTGGTATAAACACAGATCTTTTCCAGTCAGTTGGCCATGATGTTGTCTTCCATATTTCTTGGCAGAGCCTTGTGAGTACGGTAACAGCTGCATCAGATTGCTGCAATACTTCTATGGGAATGCTATCAATGCCTGGTGCTTTGTTCTTTGATAAGGCTTTCAATGCTGCTTCAACTTCTTCTTTCATCACCAATGGTTCCCGATCATAAGGTACAGGTTGAAACGGCTGTTGGTCCACTTGATCTTTATCAAATAAAAAAACTCTGTATATTGCTTCCACCTTTTTTTGATCTTCTCAGCATCATTCAACATAGAACCTTGAGCATCTTGTAACATTCCAATTCAAGGCTGGAACTTTTTTCTTTAACTCTCGTAGCTTTAGGAAAGCCGATCTTGTTCTTCCTCTAATATTTTCTGCTTCTATTTCCTTGCAAATGTCATTGTAGTACTTTTCCTTGTCCTGTCATGCTGCACGTTGGAAATATCTGAGTTCTGCGATTGTCTTTCTTTCTCCTCTGGCTTTAGCTTCTCTGCGTTTCTGGGCAATTTTCAGAGTTTCTTCCGTCATCCATTTTGGCCGTTTTTGCTTTTTCACCTTTTGTAGAGACTTCTCGCTTTCTTCCAAAACAACCTTCTTGATGTCATTCGAGCTCTTCCAGAGCTCTGTCATTTGTATCTAAAGCAGCAAATCGATTTTGCAGGCAGTCTTTAAATTCCAGTGGTATATTCTCAAGGTCATATTTTGCTGCATTCATGAGTGGTTTGCTCTTTTTCAACTTTAGCTTGAGTTTGCATACTAGTAGTTGATGATCTGTACCACAGTCAGCTCCAGGTTTTGTCTTTGTTGATGTTATAGAGCTTTTCCATCGTTGACTTCCACAGATGTAGTCAATTTGATTTTTATACAATCCATTGGGTGAAGTCCATGTGTACAGTCGCCCTTTGTGTTGCTGGAAGAAGGTGTTTGAGATGAATAGATCATTGGTCTTGCAGAATTCTATCAGTCTTTCTCCAGCTTCATTTCTGTTGCCAAGTCCATATTTTCCAACTACTTTGCCTTCTTCTTTATTGCCAACTTTTGCGTTCCAGTCACCCATGACTATCAGGATATCCTGTTTGCATGTTCTGTCAATTTCAGCTTGTACTTGTTCATAGAACTCTTCAATTTCATTCTCTTCTGCAGCTGTTGTTGGGGCATATACTTGAATTATAGTTGTGTTGATAGGCAATCCTCGTAGACGAATAGAGATTAAGCGTTCGCTGACTGCATTGTATTTCATTACAGTTCTTGCAAGTTTCTTCTTTATTATAAATGCAACACCATTTCTTCTTTGTCTTTCATTTCCAGCATAGTAGACCATGTGATCATCTGATGCAAAGTGCCCGATGCTAGTCCATTTCAGTTCGCTGACACCCAACAGATCAAGTTGTACACGTTCCATTTCATTCTTGACCACCTCCAACTTCCCTTGGTTCATGCTTCGTACGTTCCATGTTCCAATGTGTAAGACATCTTTACAGCTTCTGACTCTCATTTCATGCGCAGCTACATCAGCAGTCAGACTTCCCGAGGGCTTTGATCCAACCACATCATAAATGCTGGCTTTACTCTGAAAAGTCTTCAGCTCTTCCCCAGTAGCTAGTTGAGTGCCTTCCGACCTGGGGGTCTCATCTTCCAGCACCATAGCACAATTTGTTTTGTTGTAACTATCCATTGGGTTTTCATGGCAAGATACAGAAGTAGATTGCCGGGCCTTTCTTCCACGCAGTTTAAGTTTGGTGTTGTTGCCGTTGTCACAAAAATGTGATCCTCCGCCGTCAACACTGTCCCATTCTGCTGCTGCCCAGATGGGTGGTTTGTCTTGGTCTGGCACCTCAGCTGAGACCTGTCCATCTTGGGAGACCCTGCTAGTAGTTAAACTACCGATAGTTTAGCTATCAGCATCACTGATGCACACAAGCCCTCACAGCACGACAAGCTGCAAACCAAGTAAGAGAGAGCTTGTTAACTAGCCGAAAATATGCAGCATATGTCTTGTTACAACACAGTGGTGCAGTACACACAGCCAGTGTGCTCAGGAGCAGAGGGTCACAGGTTCAAGTCCCAGCTGTGGCTCCTGCCAACCCTGTCCCCATATTTTGGGGCGTAATAAACAAGGTTTTCCACCTATAACAAATGGGGCGTAATAAACAAGGTTTTCCACCTATAACTGTTGTCAGTCCAGGTTCTGCTTTTTTGTTCTCTTATTGGTGTGCGGATAACTCTGCTCTTTTTGGTACTGCTAGTGACCTGTTCATGGTCTGCTGTTCCAGCTGGATGATGCCTCAAGCCATTAGTACTTGTTTTTGCACTGCTGGAGGCTGGTGCTGGCCGAAGGACCCTGAGAGTGCTGGCTGCTCCTTGATCTGGACCAAAGGTGTTTTGATCCTAGGTGTAGAGGTGGAACGAGCAGTGTGACTCAAGCCCTGGACCTTGCATCAACCAGCTGGCTAGACGGAGGCCACAAATCAGAGATCTCTGAATTAGAAGGCCTGAACCGTGCTTGATTAGCCGCTGTGACGAGTCATTACTCAGGCCCAGAGTTTTGGTGTAGGGCTTCCTTAGGTGACGCAGAAGCCGGGTCGGTGACCGGTCGCAATTGAGCCCTTGGTAGGAGTTGTAGGATATGCTCATCCTGAGCCAGGCGTTCGATGCCATGGATCGCGTTTGATAGTGCTGTCCACAGTGGTAGATGACGACGCTGGTGCTTTGCATGACATCCTTTGTCTATCAAGAGCTCCGTCAGAAGTACCCGCAGATTCTTGGAAAGAACCTGCATGTTAAAATATGCAGATAAAAACCATTCAACTGCAGTGAGGAGAGGCCTCTGCTACCATGAAAACTAGCCTTGCTGCCCTGGAGCTGGGCCTTATGCCCCGAGTATAAGCAGCGAAGAGAGGCCTCTGGAGCAGCTCCGAAGCCCACTACAGGTGCTCTCACTTGGGCGCATCCAGCTGCAGTGCCCGATGTACAGAGGGCATGCTGAGAGCCTCCTGACCTCTGACCCTGGTTAAGAGTGTTTCCTGGCTTCAGGACAGGAGACAGAAGTAAGAGATGAGTCAGAGAGGAATGGAGATTGCCGGTTCCGATGCTGGCGGTGGTGTGTTTGCCAAAAGCTCCCTGGTTGCTCTGACGTCGGCGCGGAGAGCGGGAGCGCAATGGTTAAACTGTCAGTGCCAAAAGCTTCGCGGCTGCTCCGGCATCGGAGCGGAGAGCAGGAGCGCGATCGTCGGTGCAAAAACTTCCCCGGCTGCTCCGGCGTCGGCACAGAGAGCGGAAGCACGATCGGCTATACTACTGTCGGTGCCGTGGAGACTGGAGAGGTCCAGAGGAGCTGAAGGGCAGCTGGAGCCAATCGCATCGGGGGGGGGGGGGGGTGGAGCTTGCGATCGCAGGACGAATAGCAGGCGAGAGAGGAGCCAGGGTGCTGCTGGAAGCAAGATGGCTGCCTCCTGCCAAGTCCCCACATGGGCAGACATCCGGCTTGCAGGGCAGCCAGCAGCCGCAGCACAGCTGGAACAAGATGTCCGCCCCCATGGTCCACATGTGTGGGGATGGTCCCTGGAGAGACAGAGGAAGGCTGGCCGGGGACGGAGGCCTTCTTAGGCACATCCTGAGCTGCCGCGAGGGCTGCTACCTGCTGGGAGCTTCTTTTGAGCCCACTCTCCTGGAATCCGTTGCGTCTGGCTGGGAGCTTCTTTTTCAAGCCCACTCTCCTGGAATCCGTTGCTTCTGCCGCTGGAGAGGTGGGAGTTCTTTCAGGTACGTCCGCGTGAGCAGTGGGGACCATTGGGGGAGGGGCTGGCCGGGGACGGAGGCCTTCTTAGGCACGTCCTCAGCTGCCATGAGGGCTATTGTCTGACTGGGAGCTTCTTTCTCAAGCTCCATTTTTCTGAAATCCTTTCAGCTCCGCAGCATGATTCCGGCTGGAACAGGGGCACGGTGTCTGCCTTAACTCGCGTCAGAGTTCAGGCGTTCCCCAAAACAACAGCCACCAGGGGCTGCGAGTGCACATGGCCGGCAGACCCCGGGATTTCAGCAAGCCCTCCATGAGCGATATAGGGTCTGAAAGGAACACGAGAGAGCATAAACATTTCAAACAAGTAAGTAAAGGATGATTCCTCTTCTTTCTCTACAGAATAAGTTCAAGATTTGGTTATTTAAGTTCAAGATTTGTTATTTCAGTTGGAGAGTAGAAAGATCCATCTTGCTGGCAAGGCAGAAGAACTGAAAAACTGGCTAGCTAGGGGCAGGCAGGGGGGTGGGGCCAGTTGGCCCATGCTCAGAAGGGCGAAAAGCCCTTCTGAGCTATGGAGAGTATTTATGTCTCGGCGTCGTCGGATGACATCACCAAGTGTGGCTGACTCATCCTGCTTGTCCTAGGAGAATTCACTCCACCGGCTGCCTTAAGATCCCTCTCCTTACCTGGGGCCAGGATTATCAAACCTCTTGAACTGGTTCTTCCATGGGATGCTGTCACACCGCCCCCCTTGGTGGTAATGGCGGAACCCAACAGAAAGGGGGTGGACATGGAAGAAGAAAGTTTGTTTGTGGGGGAGCTTAGTTCGAATGCAGGGCCCAGGTTCTTATAGGCCTGGTAGCCTTCTGGTTAACTAAGAGCTCCCAAGAAAATAACAGTCCGAGGGTAGGGAAATTATAAGGCTTTTATTTCCCACGTTGCAAATAGGTTCCTAAGCTCAGAATACAACAGCACACACAAAAGAAATGTCCTTGCTCCAGGTTAAAGGAAAAACATGAACTGAAAAATCTGTTAGCTTCACAGTAATGTCAAAAATGGAATACAGCATCAAACTTTACATACAGGCCACAGCTATTCCTCTGCTAGGGCTCAATCCTCTTGGTCAGGCAATAGCTACATTCCATCGGAATATCCGAGGGATCCTCCGGGAATTCCACCTGCATGGGCTCGCAGTCCGGAATGTCTGAGGACTCTCTTTCAGGCCTTCTGTGTAACGCTTGTATGATGCGCCAATGGTCAGCATTAAAAGGTAAGTCCTTGTGTAGCAGGTGAAGGCCTGTGACCCACGGTGTCTGACATAAGCAGGCCAGCATGACTAGCTTGACCTGTAAATGAGGCCTGTGGAGAGGCATATAGGATTGCACATCCCCCAATATGCTGCTATTGTAAGATAGAACTCAGTAGAAGTATTGAATTAGCTTAGGTAGGCAGAACTGCAGAGCTGAAAGATGGAAAAATACAGAAAGACATGTTCAAAAGTTACTGATAAGAAAAAGTACATCTGCAAAGAAATAATTGGGAGTGCTGACAGATGAGTTGCAGAGCCCTGCTCCTCTGCATGCACAAATTGGCTATATGGCCTTGAGAGTGTGAAAGTAACAAGTTGATGAACTGACCATTGTAATTGGGACTAGAAGGGGGGCATGCAGGTGTCATGCCCACAGAAGGGACATAATTGGATAAACTTATCAGTACCGGGACCAATGGAAGAGGTACGGGAGGTTACCGGGACCAATGAAATGTTTTTCTATACCTAGAATGGAACAGAAGTCTATAAAAGTTGTTGTAATGCTTGAAAACTTTGCTCAGCCATTTTGAAATTGACTGGTTCGAGACTTGTGCACAAATAAATGATTTGGACCTTCTGAACAGACTCCTGGTATCATTGGTTTGTCTGCGCTTTGCTGCTACACTTGCATTGTATACTTTTATAACAGGAACAGTCTCTCCTGCACACTGTTTCTTCTCTAGCAAGTTTCCTGTTTAATGCAGGTTTGTATCTTGTCTCATGAATGCCTCTAGAAGGACAGCATTCTCTAGTGCCCTGCTCCTTCTGTATCACATTATTCCTAAAATCATAGTTATTAAAATGGCAATTACCTTTTCTTCTAAGGTTCTCCGATTGAGGTGAGGGCTGAGGCCTGCTCCTGCTGGGTCTTGGTTTCTCAGCTGTCCAGGTAGGCCTCTGGTTCTCAGGTCTGCCTGCTGCTGGAGTTAGGCCTTGTTTGTGCCACAGCTCCTTTCTCCCAGGGCTTTGAAAGTTACCCTTCACAATTCTCCTTTCACCTCCTTGTTTGCTATTCCTTGTTGCACCTTTCAACAGTGGCTGGCCCTTGTTACTCTCAGGCCTTGGACTTTCTGGTATAGTCCTCCTCCTTTCAGGGTCAGCTTCCTTATGGTATCTTTCCCTCCTGGAAAGTGTATCTTTTACTCTTTTAAAACATTTACAGCAAGTTTCTTCACCTGGCTCTGCTGAGTCTGCTAGGCCGTTCCCCTCGGTCAGGACTCCTATTCCTGGATCCTCCGAATATCCATGCAAAGCTGGAACTGGAACTCCTTGGCAGTCTCCTTGCCAATCTGCTTGTGACTCTCTTTGGCACTCTCTTTGCCACTCTGCGTACCGGTCTGACTTCCTCCAGTCATCTGAGCTTTTAAAAGGAATTCTTCCCTTTCTACATTGGGTGTTGGCTGGTATTGCATCATTGGCTCTAGGGCGTGGTTCCTCAGTCCTCCAGAGGTCTCTCTGGCTCCCCCTATATGGCTCCTCGTGATGCTGCAGCCGGTGTTTACCTCTTTTTTCTGGGTTTAAAACCTTTTCTTCTGCCTGCAGCTGGTCTGCAGTGCCACAATGCTCATTCATACAATCACCTTTACTTTTTCTTTTGGTAAGATATGCACCTTAAGGCCATGGAAGAGAACCCATCCATCCTTTTCCTTTACAATCCCTGTCCTTGTTTCTAAGCTGCACCCCCTCCCCCACCCTAGTTCCTCTTCCCCCCATCCTCTGGTTCAACTGTTCCCACTCCTTCACTTTTCCCTTGGGGCTGTTTCCACTATTCCTCATATGGGATCCATACCTGGTGTATCTTGTCCCACCTGTGTTGTGCTATAGCTGTTAGGTGACACATTATGTATCCATATTTAAGTCGCTGAATGACCTCCCCTTTCATGGGAGGTAGCACCCTCCACCATTCCCCTGCAAGAGCCATCCTCGCTGCCACCACTATCTGAATTGTTAATGTTCTGGCAGCCTCCTCCCCCTGAAAGATAAGCAGGAATTCTGGGGTGGTCTCCAAGTTCCTCTGTCACTTCCTTATGGAGACTGCCCACCATAGTCCAATACTCCTGTATCCTGGGACATCCCTACCACATGTGCAAATAATCCCCAATGGCCCCACACCCCTTCCAAAAGACAGATGTACCCTCACCTGCCCATCTGCTTATTTTTTTGGGGAGCGAGGTATGTCCGGTATAATACCTTCCAACAATGTTCCTGCATCGCCGCAGAGCCCTGCACTTTCACCACGCCTTGTAAAACGCCCTCCCATGTAATCTGATCCCACTCCCTGCCCAAATCCCTTTGCCGAGCTATCATAAAGACACCCTTTTCTCAGGGGTCTGAGCAGTTGCTGATATATCTGGGCCATCTGTCCCTTATGGATTCGCCCCTTCTCTACCATTTGCTCAAACAGTTATCCCCGCAGCGCCACCCCTCCCCCCCCCTCCCACTGGCTCGAATCTTTACTTTTAAAAAGTTTATCTGTTGCAAATAACAGTAAAGGTCACCACTCCCCACTCCATACTGGCTCTTGAAGATATCAAAATCCTTAATCCCACTGCCTGCCGTCACTTGCTGCCCCCATTTCGTCAACCCTTTCACTTCCCATTCTTTAAATCTCTTGGCTTCTCTCCCCGGTGCAAATCCCCACATGTACCTTATCTGCTGCATGTTCAGTCTGTTTCCAACTGACTGCCCTATTCCTCTGATCAGTTGTACAAAGGGATGTTCTACACCCCCATCTCAGCCCTCCCCTTCCTCCCATATTCTTCCCCTTGGGTCCCCCTGCAATAGCCCCCATTCCATTTTGATCCCCTGTTTTTCCCCTGTCCTATCCCCCCATTCCACCATAGCCTGCAGTTGGGCTGTCTGATAATATCCCCCCTCCCCTCTTCTCCAGCACATCACCTGTCTATTTACCCATGAAGGCTTCCTTTTCCATATGTACCCAAAGAGTGTTTGCTGACAGCGTCTAAGGAACAGATCTGGCATTGCTATTGGCAGCATTTGGAATAAGAATAGGAGGCATGGCAGTTCATTCATCTTCGTAACCACAATCTGCCCTCCCCAGGAAAGATAGGGATTCAGATATTTGGGATAAACCCTATCTATCTGTTGCTATAAGGGAACAAAGTTCAGCTTGATTAACTCTTTAATCTCGTTCCCCAGCTGTATCCCCAAGTATCTGATGGCATCCTTCCCCCAATTAAACGGGAAAGCTTTTCCAATCTGTCCTCCATTTGGTGATCTAGCTCAATCTTCAACATTTCAGTTTTTGTTAAATTGATCTTGTAGCCTGATACCCTACTGTACTGCTCTATCACCTTTAACAGATTAGGTAGAGTGGTTAAGGGCTGACTGATGGTATAGCTGATATAGTCGACATAAAGGGCCATTTTATATTCTTTGCCCACAATGTTCACCCCCCCCCCCCCGAATATCCCTTGAAGTCTGTACTGCCACTGCCAGGGGCTCTTTTACCATAGTGAACAATAGAGGGGATAATGGGCACCTCTGAAGTGTTCCCCTTCCCAGGTTAAATACTTCTGAGTATTTGCCATTTACCCTTATCCTAGCTTGTGGTCGGTGGTATAACGCCCTAATCCACCCCATAAAAGCTTCTCCCACCCCCATGATTTGCAAGACTGCAAACATAATCCCCTCTCCATTCTGTCAAATTCCTTTTCCGCATCAACGGCCATAAACACAGTTGGTTCCTTTTGTTTCCTAACTTGCCAAATGATGTTAAACATCTTACCTACATTATCCAGTGCATGCCTCCCCGGGATAACATACCATTTGATCCACACCTATGAGCCTGGGAAGGAACTGCTGTACCCTCCCTGATAATATTTTTGCCAAGATCTTGGCATCTAAATTTATTAGGGAAATAGGTTGGTAAGATTCTTATACCGTTACATCCTTACCAGGTTTTGGCAGTACAGTTATTCCCGCCACTGCCATGGTTGCTGGTAGCTGCTCCCCAAGAACCATGGTATTGAACACTTCTGCTAGCATCCCAGCTATCTCCCCCCCCCCCCCAAATATCATGTAGAATCGTGCCGTTAGGCCATCTAAACCAGGGGCTTTCCCTTCCTTCAACCCCAGAATAACAAATTATACTTCCTCCTCTGTAATCTGTCTTCGTCCTTCAACTCTTCCAATGGGAGATCTTGCAGGAACTCCCTCCCTATCTCTTCCCCACTCTGTACCTCTGAGGCATACCATTTTTGATAGAAATCCACAAAGGCCTATTGTATCTTGGCAGTAGTGAACTCCAAATCCCCTTGCCTATTTCTGTTCTTAAAAATACTCTGTTGCACCCTCCTAGCTCTCCATTTCCGATTTTGTTCTTATGCTCATAGTTATACTGCTGCAGTTTTTCCCGCCAGAAGATCCAGTCCTCTCCATGCAATTCTCCCAGGGCCGCCCTTATCTTCTCCATTTTCTGTGGAGCTTTCTTTCCCCTTCCTCCCTTGTGTCTATGGGACCAGTAGGCCAGCTTTGCCCTCAATCGATCTTCAGCCTTGCCTCTTTTTTTTTTCTCTATGCACGCAGTCTAATAAACTCTCCCCTCATGAATGCTTTAAGCTGTCTCACACCATTTCTACTTCCATTCCAAGGATACTGTTCTCTGTGAAAAAAATCTCTACAAGCTTCTTTCAGGGTTTCCATTGATTTTTTTTATCGTCTAGGAGAGATTCGTTAAGTCTCCAAAACTACAGGCCCTCCTCCTTCAATCTCCAGTCTACCGTAACCCCTACAGAGGCGTAATCAGACCACTCAATCTAGCCTATTTCAGCTTCTTGCACCAGTAGAAGAAATATGCCATCCATTAGAATCATATCAGTTCCACTGTACGTGTGATGTATGGGTGAATAATATGTATAATCTCATTTGTTACCTATGCGCAGCCTCCATACATCTACCACCCCCAAGGATGCCATCAACCTCCTCAATTTGATACTGTGGCTCTCCCTCCCTGTCCCCCCAGTCCCCATGGTGTCTAGTCTGTGGTTCAGCATGAGAATGAAACCTCTCCCAATGGAGCCTCAGCTTCCTTCCCTACCCTTCTCCGCAGGTTGTCGTAGAATTGCCCCTGACCTTCACTGGGTGCATAGACACATACAATCACTACCAGTTTTGTGTTACTCTTTCCGTCCAGATTAAAAAAAGATGAGGGAAGGCATTGGATAATGTTGTATTCCTCAATTTGCAAACTATGGGAAAACAGCAGCCCCCCCCTCCCCCTTTCCATACCTTAACTCTATTGCCCACTAGGTATACCATGGAATACTCTTTTGTTTTGAGCATGCTCACCTGAGTTGACTTCAGATGGTCCTCCTGTATGAGTAGTATGTTCGCCCTTCTCTGCCTGCCTGCCTTCCCTCAACAGGCTCTGCTGCTTTTGCCATGATGTTAGACCTCTAACATTTATCCCAATCCCTGTGTCCTGTTCCCCCCAAACCTCCTCTATTCCTGCCCTCCCTTTTTCCCTCCTCCCTTCCCCCTCCCTCCCCTCCCCTCCCTCCCTCCCAACTCCCTTTACTGTCTAAGCTGTCTCCAGCAGCAAGGAGTAACTCACCGGCCCCCAGTCCCCCAGTCTTCCCTAACCTGCCCATTAGTGTCCCCCTATATCAACAATAATCCCCAAGGAGCCAGAAAAATCAAAAAGCAAAAATATCAAAACTCCAAACTAGGCACAGAAAAATCTATGTTAACAAAAAAGCAAATAAACACAAAAGAAAATTTACTATTATATAAACCACATGTGAGAGAAAATAAAAAAAGCCAAACCTATTTGGGTTTAAAATAAATTCAATTATAGAGGAAAAAAAGACCTCAGCCAACCCTCCAGCCAATAACAACCAAAAGGAAGAGCCTATCAAAGGACAGTCATGTCACAATAATCGAAAAGACTCTACACATATCAACGGTCAAGAAAACCTCTATACAAAACCCAAACAGGTACGGCGTCGCAAAAAATTTAGACAGCCACAGCACGGCAACGTAACAGTATGACAGCAAGAAACAGCAAGAAACATCAATACTGCAAAAATAGTTTGAAGGACTTATCTGAAAAGCAGTAAAACATCCAGGGAATGCACCACAGTATTGATGTTTCTTGCTGTTTCTTGCTGTCATACTGTTACGTTGCCGTGCTGTGGCTGTCTAAATTTTTTGCGACGCCATATCTGTTTGGGTTTTGTATAGAGGTTTTCTTGACCATTGATATGTGTAGAGTCTTTTAGATTATTGTGACATGACTGTCCTTTGATAGGCTCTTCCTCCTGGTTGTTATTGGCTGGAGGGTTGGCTGAGGTCTTTTTTCCTCTATAATTGAATTTATTTTAAACCCAAATAGGTTTGGCTTTTTTAAATTTTCTCTCACATGTGGTTTATATAATAGTAAATTTTCTTTTGTGTTTATTTGCTTTTTTGTTAAAATATTTTTCTGTGCCTAGTCTGGAGTTTTGATATTTTTGTTTTTTCATTAGTGTCCCCCAGCATGCCCCTTGTCTCTCTCTACTATCCCCTCCTTCTCTTCCATTCAATGGGAATGATCCCTCACATCCTCCCCCCCACTCCTCCTCTTCCCCCCTCACTACTCACACACTCCTGCCCTTGCACACTCTCATACTTACCACATATATGCCCCCCCCCCCATATATTGAAGTCCTTTATGTCCCTCCTGCAAAATGTTCACAAATCCTTGTCGGTAGTCTTTCAAAATATTCTGGGAGGTCTCGGTCCCATTCAAAAGCCACCGAGTTTTTGAGGGCCTCGTCACCTCCTTTTTCTATCTGCTACTTAAGAACATAAGAACATAAGACATGCCATACTGGGTCAGACCGAGGTCCATCAAGCCCAGTATCCTGTTTCCAACAGTGGCCAATCTAGGTCATATGTACCTAGCAATATCCCCAAAAGACACAGGTTCCACAATGCTTGTACTGGGTCAAGCATTGATATCCTGGGTCCCTTTTTAATAGTGGTTTATGGACCTTTCCTCCAGGAACTTGTCCAAACCTTTTTTAAACCCAGCTATACTAACAGCCCTTACTACATCCTCCGGTAACAGATTCCAGAGTTTGATTACACGTTGAGTGAAAAAATATTTTCTCTTATTTGTCTTAAATAGTTTACCCTGTAGCTTCATTACATGTCCCCTAGTCTTCCTATATTCTGATAGCGTAAACAATTGATCCACGTTTATCCGTTCCACTCCATTCATTAATTTATAGACCTCTATCATATCTCCCCTCAGCCGTCTCTTTTCCAGGTTAAAGAGCCCTAACCTTTTTAGCCTCTCTTCATAGGAGTAGCCTTCCATCCCCTTCACCAATTTGGTTGCTCTTCTCTGTACTTTTTCTAATAACGCTATGTCCTTTTTAAGATACGGTGACCAGAATTGCACACAATATTCAAGGTGCGGTCGTACCATGGAGCGATACAGAGGCATTATAATATCCTTTGTTTTATTCTCCATCCCTTTCCTTATGATACCTAGCATTCTATTTGCTTTCTTGGCCGCCGCTGCACACTGGGCGGAGGGTTTTAACATGTTATCCACGATGACTCCTAAATCTTTTTCCTGGGTGGTGGTTTCTAATGTGGAGCCTTGCATCGTGTAACTATAGTGTGGGTTGTTCTTTCCTAGGTGCATAACTTTGCACTTGTCCACATTAAATTTCATCTGCCATTTGGATGCCCAGTCTTCCAATTTATCCAAACCCTCCTGCAGTTTTCCACAATCCACTTGGATTTTAACAACTTTAAACAGTTTTGTGTCATCTACAAATTTGATAACCTCACTAGTTATTCCCTCTTCCAGGTCATTTATGAATATGTCAAAAAGTAGCGGACCCAGTACAGATCCCTGGGGTACTCCACTATTCACCTTTTTCCATTGGGAATATTGACCATTTAGCCCTACCCTCTGCTTTCTATCTTTTAACCAGTTCCCGATCCACAATAGTACACTGCCTCCTATCCCATGACTTTTTAGCTTCGCCAAAAGTCTCTGATGGGGGACCTTGTCAAAAGCTTTCTGAAAGTCCAGATACACTATATCATCCGACTCACCTTTGTCTACCTGTTTATGCACACCTTCAAAAAAACATATCAGATTAGTAAGACAAGATCTTCCTTGTCTAAAGCCATGTTGGCTGTCTCCCATTAGGCCATGACTATCTACATGCTGTGTAATTTTGTTCTTTATGATGGTTTCTACCATTTTCCCCGGTACTGACGTCAGGTTCACCGGTCTGTAATTTCCCGGGTCACCCCTGGAACCCTTTTTAAAAATTGGTGTTACTTTGGCGACCCTCCAATCTTCAGGTATTACAGATGATTTTAATGAAAGTTCACAGATTACCAATAGCAGGTCTGCAATCTCATACTTCTGTTGCAGATTTCTCCAACTTCTAGCTGGGCCTGGGTTGCTGATGTGTCTTGGCAGGTCCTTAAACCACATCTCCAACATGGCCACTCTCAACTCTTCTTCTGTCAACGCTCTCTTGGTGATCCCATTTTTTGTAAAAACAAGTCCTTGCGGAAAGAGCCATCACTATCTCATGTTCTCCTGCCTCAAGATATGTGTATATCTAGTCATTCCCTGTCTTCTTGGCAGTGTAGCTGAGACAAGATCCTCAAACACTGCAATTTTATGTCCCTTCGAGATAAACTTTGCCTGCTTTTCTCATTTGCACCGCAATTGTTCTTTAAATCCATAGTCATGTAGGCAGACTACTATGTCTCGAGGCTGTTGTTTCCTGGATGGCCCTAGTATCCTGTGAGTCCTGTCAATTTTTATATTAGCTGGCTCTTGTTCCTCTGAAGCAGTGCTCAACAATTGTCCAAAAATCTTTTTTTGCCTCTGTGACACAATCAGTAAATTCCACATCCACTAGCACTCCTTTAATGTGAAGGTTTTGCCGAAGGACCCTATTTTCTATGTCCTCCAACTTTAGGGCAAGATTGCCATTTGCAGACATCAATGCTGTTACTTCAGTTCTCAACTCCTCCACAACATATCCTGTCACCTCCACCTGGCCTTCCAACTCCTCCACGTGATGCCCCATCTCTGTCTGGAGGCCTGCAGCTATTTCCGTCACCTCCTCGTTAATGCCAGTGATTTTACTTCTCACGTCCATGAACCACCGCTGCATATCTGTTCTCATTATTGGCCCAGTATTGTTGGCTGCAATCCCTGCCTCCCCTTCAGAGTTCATGTCGCACTGATTGCTCTGCTGTTCTTTGGGGGCCACCATTTTTTTGCCGTCTTGATCCTGCTCTCTGGCTTTGCGGTAAGCATACTCTTTAAGATCTGCTGTTTTTTCGGCATGTGCGGCCATTGTTGTTACCCTGCAGTAGTCTGTTGCTAATTGGTGCCACAGAAGAAGTGTAGCATTGGGGTTATACATCTTTTTTCCAGGTCGGGTTTCAGGAGCTCAACTCTTATCTGACCATGCAGCCTGGTGACTTCTCCTCCTCCTAAAATTGTTTATAGTTTATTAAAATCTTGATATACAGCCTTTCGTGATATCAGAGAGGTTTACAATAAAATAAAATTCAAGAAAATGAAAGGAATGCCAATAAATATGGTTAGGAAAGCTAACATAAAAACAGCCTGAGAAATTATTCTTCTGCTTCTAAGCATTAGCCAGACCACTGAATATTTCCATCCTTGTTCTTCCTGAAGTAGGTGAAGGGTTTGTTCTGTCCTGCCCATGGGTGGTGCCTTTCAGTGCCAACGCTGTCATCCTCTCTTATTACCAATTATATGGCTCTGTAATGAGTTAATTTTTAATTACTTACGATACTTTGGATGAAGTGGAGTAATAATGTACTGAACAAACTAACATTCATAAAGTCTCTGAACAAAACTATTTTGCCATTTCTGGAGAAACAAGATCAATGGAAATCTTGTGTGCTTTGTATGAAGAGTTTAACTGCAATTTATGGCAAACGATTTGTGGATGGCTGCATCATAAATAACCAACTACAAGCTGTCATTCCTTGAAAGTATTTGAATTTTGTCTTTACTCTCTACTCTCACAATGGCAGAAGTGTGCACAGTGATACACAGAGAAAGAGAACCCAAATTATCGGAACACAATGCTAGGTTCCACTTTAGGAGTCGCCACCCAAGCAAAGGATCGTAGACAATACATGAAATCTTCTGTTCAATGTGCAGCAGCAGCTAAAAAAAACCAAATAGAATGCTAGGAATCATTAGGAAAAGAATAGACAATAAAACAAAGGATATCAGAATGCCTCTATTATGCAAGCTCACTTTGAGTACTGTGTGCAATGCTCGTCTCCGCATCTCAAAAAAGATCTAGTGCCATCAGAAAAGGCACAGAGAAGGGCAATCAATATGATAAAGGGGATGGAACAATTCTCCTATGAGGAAAGGCTAAAGAGGTTAGGGCTCTTCAGTCTGCAGAAGAGATGGCTGAGGGGAGATATGATAGAGGGAGGAGTGGCCTAGTGGTTGGGGCAAGTAACCTTGGGCTGGAGGGCCAGGTGTTCAAATCCTGCTGGAGGACAGCAACCTTGCACTGGAAGGACTGGGGTTTCTAGTTCCACAGGTACTCCTTGTGGCCTTGGGCAAGCCACTTAACCTCTGTTGCCTCAGGTACAAAACACAGATTGTGAGCCCCTCAGGGACAAGGGAAAAATGTACACCACTTTGACTAGTAGGAAAGCAGTACATAAGCCTAGTTAAATAATAATAAAATCCTGAGTGAAGTGTAGACAAGTGTTTATTCTCTCAAAAAATACAATGACTAGAGGACACCTCTATATACAAATATACCAAGCAGTATATTTAAAACAGCAGAAAATATTTTTTTTCTCTCAACATATAAAATTAGCCTTTGGAACTCATTACCAGTGAATGTGGTAAAAGCAGGTAGTGTAGCAGGGTTTTAAAAAAAGGTTTGGACAAATTCCTGGAGGAAAAGTCCATAAACTGTTATTAAGGTAGTCCAAGAGAAAACCCTTGCTCATCCCCGGGAATAAACAGCTTGGAACTGGCAACTTTTGGGATACGTCAGATACCTGTGACCTGGATTGGCCACTGTTGGAAAGATGACACTGGGCTTGACAGACTTTTAGCCTGACCCAATAAGGCAGTTCTTAAGTTGCTATGTAATGAAATGTTGCCCTTTTCTGATAGGCCTTCATAATTCTAATGCCAGATTTGTCTTTGAAGTGGTCTGCAGCTACCATCTGTTTGATGCTTTCCTATTGCAAAGTTCCAGTAGCTGCCCTGGTTTTAAAGACAGCTAAATTTGGTGTAGGTTTTCAGCGGATGAAGGGATATGTGATCATAACAGCTCATGTTCTACATTATGAGGGTAATTTCATAAGGGAGGGCCTAGCTTAAGTGGGAAAGTAGATGCCTACCTAGGCCCTATTTTATAGACACACGGGGGCCTAGGCATCTTTGTAAAATAGTAATGTAAGAAGCAGAGATCATGTCATATATGCAGGCACAGATATTCACATCTGTTCCAAAGCAGATGTAAATGAGCACATGTAAAACTACTTGAACATGCGGTTCACCGCCATTGCCTTGACTTTCTCTCCTCTCAAGCCCTCCTGGATCCTTTACAATCTGGCTTTCATCCTTTACATTCTACTGAAAGGGCTCTTACCAAAGTCTCCAGAGACTTGTTCCTGGCACAATCCAAAGGCCTTTACTCAGTCCTCATCCTTCTTGACCTCTCTGCTGCTTTTGACACGGTTGACCACAACCTTCTCCTCAATTGCCTGTCCTCGCTTGGTTTTAAGGGCTCTGTACTATCCGGGTTTCCTCTTACCTCTCCCATCACTCTTTCAGTGTTAGTTCTGGTGGCTCCTTCTCTGCTGCTATCCTGCTCTCAGTTGGTGTACCCCAAAGGATCTGTTTTAGGTCCACTCCTTTTCTCTCTCTTTACCCAGTTCCTTGGTGCACTCATCTCTTCCCATGGCTTTCAGTACCATCTTTATGCTGATGACTCTCAGATCTACCTCTCTACACCTGAAATCTCGCCAGCAATCCAGACCCAGATCTCTGCCTGCCTTTCTGACACTGCAGCTTTGATGTCTCATTGCTGCTTGAAATTGAACATGGCCAAAACTGAGCTGCGTATTTTCCCCCCTAAAACCTCCTCTCTCCTTCCTCTTTTCTCATTCTCTGTGGATAACTCTCTACTCCTCCCTGTTTCCTCAACTTGCAACCTTGGGGTCATCTTTGACTCTTCTCTCTCCTTCTCCACACACATCCATCTGATAGCTAAGACCCGCCGTTTCTTTCTCTATATCAACAAAATCCACCCATTCCTTTCTGAACACACTACTAAGACGCTTATCCACTCTTTAATCACTTCCCGTCTTGATTTTTGTAACCTACTTCTTGCTGGTCTCCCGCTGAATCATCTCTCTCTCTCCTTCAATCTGTTCAGCACTCTGCTGTGTGACTAATCTTCCACCGACCTCGTCATGCCCATATTACCCCTCTTCTCAAGTCTCTTCATTGGCTCCCTATCCGTTTCTGCATCCAGTTCAAACTTCTCCTGCTAACCTGTAAGTGCATTCACTCTGGAGCTCCTCACTGCCTTTCCTCTCTTATACCTCCCTACACCCCTCCCCATAAACTCTGCTCTTCTGGCAAATTGCTTATATTGGTGCCTTTCTCTTCTATTGCCAACTCCAGACTTCGTCCCTTTCACCTTGCTGCTCCTTATGCCTGGAACAAGCTACCTGAGTCTGTACATCAGGCGCCTTCTCTGGCCCTTTTCAAATCCAGGCTGAAAACTCACTTCTTCAGTGCCGCTTTCGGATCTTGACTCACCTGATCTCGTTTGTGTTTCTTTACTATTCTGCCTAGATGAATGACTCTCTACACCTACTGTGTTGCCTGTCTTGACTAGATTGTAAGCTCTGATGAGCAGGGACTGTCTCTTACATGTCTGTGCAGCGCTGCGTACGTCTTGTAGCTCTATACAAATGCTTGGTAGTAGTAGTAGTAGTTGTAAAGAACACAGGTAGGTTAAAGTATTTCTTAATCTAAAGCGTGTACTCATGAACTTCACCTGCATTCTGTTCAGACCACACCCCCTTCTACGCCTGCACACACCCATCCCAGTGTGCGTACTGTTCTACTGGACAGTAGTTTACAAGAGGCCATTTATGGGTGGAAATGACCTTATAAAATGATCCCTCTTATGTTGGTTCAATCAGAGGGCAGTTTTCACAAGAGTTTTATGCAGGGAAATTAGCTGTCTCAAAACTGCGCACTCTTTCCACAGATACTAGTATGACTGGGGATTAAAAATGCAAGTATATACTGCCGACTGCAGACAGGACAGATAGGCCCAGAGGCAAGGTTCAGTTGGGGGAGGCAATAACATGGGTATCTGGCAATTTCAAAACTATCCACATTGGGAGTAACTTTATAAAATGTTCAAAATGCATACAATTGTGCAGATCTAACATAGTAAGATGAAATTAGACTTACCTGCTAATTGTAGTTCCTGAAGGAACTCCAGTCTAGTCCCGGAATCTCTGGGTTGTGATCCTCTTCCAGCAGCTTTGGAGACTGAGAAACGTCATCCTTTTGATGACCCTGGTATATATACAGAGGGACCGCCTCCTCACCCCAGTAACCTACTGACAAAGCAAACTCACCGGAGCAACAATTAAGTAACAATCAGTATTCAAACAAGGATAAACTATCTGAACTAGAAAACAATAAGGGAGACCTACTTCCATCCTGATCCCCCTTACCCAAAACTAACTCTGGGTAAAAACTGTCAGACCCACTCCTCCCCCTCCCAGAGCAAGGCGACCTCATTACTAGTGTCCTGAATCGACACTCCTATTGTGATTAGCACCCATATAGGCTTACATTTGCTTACTTGTGATAAACTGCTTGCTTCAGGCTCCCGTTCAAACCTGAACCGCTGGGTGGGATACGGGACTAGACTGGAGTCTAATTTCATCTTCCTGATCGTCCCGCCAGTCTAGTCCTGGAATCTCTGGGTATGTAACAGAGCAGTGAAAGATATTAACGGGAGGGACCTGCTATCCTCGCCTGAAGTACTGCTGTGCCAAAACAAGTATCCCTTTCCACCTGCATGTCTAGACGGTAGTGTCTTACAAATGTATTTAAGGATGACCAGATCGCCGCCTTACAAATTTCAACCGCCGGGACCAACTTGCACTCTGCCCAGGAAGCCGCTTGGGCCCTAGTCGAATGAGCCTTCAGCCCTTCTGGTACTCGTTTGCCTTTTAACAGATAAGCCAACGCTATTGCCTCTTTAATCCATCTAGAAATGGAAGCTTTTGAAGCTGCTTCCCCTTTCTTTGGACCCCCAAAGAGAACAAAAAGTCTATCTGACCTTCTGAAATCAGCCGTCCGCTTAATATACTTTTAAAAGCCCGGCGTACATCCAGCCAATGCGAACTCTCCGTCGCCGAAGCCTGGGAACGTTCCCTGAAAACTGGCAAAGACACTACTTGATTCATATGAAAAGGTGATACTAGCTTTGGCAAGAAAGATGGAACTGGCCTCAACACCACCTTCGAATCGGAAAAGGACAGAAAGGGCTTCCGGCAAGACAAGGCCTGCCACTCTGAAATTCTCCTGGCCGAAAAGATGTCTATCAAAAAGACCACCTTGAGAGTTAGATCCTTCAAAGATGACTTTGCCAAGGGCTCAAAGGGCTCTCGCCCCAACGCCTCCAAAACTAAGGACAAATCCCATGACGGAACCACTTGACAACCTGGAGGCCCCATCAGCAACACTGCCCGAAGAAACCGCTTCACATCCGGGTGTGCTCCTATGGCCACCCCTTTAATCCTACCTCTATAACAGGCCAGCGCTGCCAGCTGTACCTTTAAGGACGAAGCCGCCAAATCTTTCTGAAATCTGTCCTGTAAGAACGCGAGAACATGCGGAATCGAAGTCTTTAACGCATCCAACTCCTTTCCCACGCACCAAGCCTCAAACACACGCCACACTCACACATACACCAAAGAAGTAGACATTCTCCGCGCCTTCAGCAATGTCAAAACCACTGCTGCGGAATATCCCCTTGCCCTTTCAAGAGCCAGGCCGTAAGCTAGAATTGAGCCACTTGGGGCATGTATAGAGGTCCCTGGGACAATAGGTCTCTCCTGACTGGTAGACGCCAAGGACGCTCCACCAACAGCCTCCTGAGATCCGCATACCAAGGCCTCCTTGGCCAGTCCAGAGCTATCAAGATCACCAAACCCTTGTGCAGTTCGATGCGTTGAAGCACCCGGCCTATCAATACCCAAAGTGGAAACACGTACAAGAGTTGCCCTACTGGCCAATCCTGAATGAGAGCATCCAGTCCCTCTGACATTCTTTCTCGTCTTCTGCTGAAGAACCGACTGACCTTTGCTGAGTGAAAAGTTGCCATGAGATCTATTACTGGTGACCCCAATCGACGAACCACCATTTCGTAAACCTCCGGATGAAGAATCCACTCTCCGGGATCTACCTTCACCCGACTCAAGAAATCGGCCTCAACATTGTCTACTCCTGCCACATTCGCTGCCGATAGAGCCTCGAGGCTCAGCTCGACCCACTCGAACAACTGCTCCGCCTCGGCTTCCAGTGCCACGCTGCTTGTGCCTCCTTGCCAATTGATGTAAGCCACCGCGGTCGCGTTGTCGGAGAATACCCGAATCGCTTTCGCATGCAAATAAGGCTGGAACACCTGCAAGGTTAACGTTACCGCTCTGAGTTCCAGCCTGTTGATTGCCCAGCGCTTCTCCTGCTCTGACTATTGCCCTTGCACAATCCTTCCTTGGAAGTGCGCCCCCCCCCAGCCCAGTAGGCTGGCATCCATTGTCAGGGCTATCCAATCGGGCGTTTCCAAGGGCATCCCCTTCTCCAGATGCCCTGGAACCAACCACCACCGCAGCACCTTCCTTGTCTCGCTCGGACAGGGCTATCCCCGGGACAGCTCGTCATTCTAGTGAGACCCGCCTGAGCAGCGCCCTCTGTAACGGTCTCATATGGGCCCTCGCCCACGGCACCAGCTCGAGCGTTGCTGCCATCATCCCGAGCAACTGTAGATAATGCTACACTGTGGGAAGCGGCCTCTGCAGAAACTGGCGTACCAACTTCCTGAGACCCTTTGCTCGCTGGAGAGGAAGGAACACGCTGCCAACTGCGGTATCAAACCTTGCCCCCAGGTAATCCAGACTCTGCGACGGAGTCAATGCACTCTTCACCCCATTGACTACCCAACCTAGGCCTCGGAGACACGCTACCACTCTGGCCGTGGCCCTCTCGCTTTCGGTCCTTGACTTTGCCCGGATTAGCCAATCATCCAGATAAGGATGAACTAGGATGCCATCCTTTCTCAGCGATGCGGCTACCACTACCATCACCTTGGTGAATGTCCTTGGTGCGGTAGCCAGTCCAAAAGGTAGCGCTCAGAACTGAAAATGTCCCATCGGCACTGCAAACCTGAGAAACATTTGGTGTTCCTGTCGAATGGGAATGTGCAGGTACGCTTCCGACAAGTCTAGGGATGTAAGGAACTCCCCTTTCCGCAGGGTCACTATGACCGACCTCTATGTTTCCATGTGAAAATGAGAGACTCGGAGACAACGATTTACTCTTTTTAGATCTAGAATTGAATGAAACATTCCCTCTTTCTTTGGTACCACGAAATAAATGGAGTACCGACCGGAACCGCATTCGTCCACGGGGACGGGCACTATTGCCTTGAGGGCTAATAGCCTCTCTACCGTCTGTTTGATGGTGTCGAATTTGAGATATGCCTTGCAGGGGGACTGAACGAACGAGTCTGTTACCAGCCATAGCAATTCTAGAGCATAGCCTTCTCGGATAACCTCGAGCACCCACTGGTCCGAAGTTATCTGGACCCAGGCAGGATAGAACTCTCGTAACCGCCCCCCTACTAGTACTACTCCTGCCTGGGTCCCCCTCGCTTCATTGTGTCTTCCTAAGATTCGAGGAGGGGGCCGCAAAACCTCTGCCTGCTCCCCGAAAACCCAAAAACCCCTGGTTTCGATAGGGGAACCGCCCTCTCTGGCCCTGGTTGAATCTAGGGGCACGAAAACGGCGAAACTCCCATTGCGGAGCCTTAGCAGGTACATTTGACCGTCCCTGCTTCTGCTTATCCTCCAGGAGTCATCCTCCTTTGGATTCGCCTAGGTCCTTCACCAGCTTATCCAAATCTTCTCCAAAAAGAAGCTTACCTCTGAATGGCAGCTTACTCAGCCTAGCCTTAGACGAGCTATCCACTGCCCAGTTACGGAGCCACAAGTACCGTCGCGCTGCCACCACTGAAGCCATACTGTTAGATAACCCACAAATAAGGTCGTAATGGATATCTGCCAGATAGGCCATCCCCAACTCTAGCCTGGACGCTTCAGCGGTCGCTGCCCTCATCTGATCTCCTTGAATTCGCTGAGACCAATGCAAACAAGCTCTAGCTACCCATGCTCCACATATAGAAGCTTGAACTGATAACGCGCTCACTTCAAACAGCTGCTTCAGCAAGGTAACCAACTTCCTATCTTGAGTATCCTTAAGAGCCGCGCTACCCTCTACCGGAATAGTAGTTTTCTTGGTAACCGTGGCGACTGCCGCATCCACTCTCGGGGACTGAAACAACTCCTTATCCTACTCTACCAGCGGGTAAAGACGGCCCATAGCTCTGGATCCTTTGAAAGCCGCCTCCGGCAAATCCCATTCTCCTTGAATCATTTCCTTGACGACCTTGTGGATCGGAAACGCTCTCTGCATCTTCCGAAAGGTCTGCAACAAGGGATCTTCCAAAGTCACTTCCTCTGTCGACCCCACCGCCGGCATATTAAGCGACTTAAGCGTCTCTGAAATGAGGGCAGGTAACTCTTCTCTGCGGAAAATTCAGACCACCCTAGCCTGGTCCTCCTGCTCCGCGATCTCTCCTTCCTCTAACTCATCCTCCAACTCTCGGTCCTGATCTCCTTCATCGGAAAGACCTACCTCAGACCCCACAGGACTGTTCTGTGTCTCTGTCTAACCTGGGCTTCTTAGCCGGGCCCCTTGCTAAACCTACAGCAACCGGTGTACCAGGCCTCTTATCCGCTGACTCCACTTCTGCAGATGAAGATGGGAAAGCCCTCTTAACACCCCCAAACACCTGTTGCATTAGCGTAACGAAGGCTGGGGAAAAAATTGCCTCCAGACCCCCCGGCAGCAGCGCCGGGGTCGAAGGGACATCCGGAGCCGAGGAAGGCCCAGCCACGGGCTCCCCCGGCTGCTCGGCTGGAGAAACTGGTTCCTGGGAAGGTTCTACCAACGCCTTGGGACTCTCCCCCTCTAAGGCTTGTTCCATCGTGGTCGCCTCCAGCATGCAGCCTTTGCACACTCACGTGTCCGAGACTGCGGTCTAGAGGGCATCTCTGTTACCAAAAAGAAAACTCAATAACAGGCTCTGGGGCCCTATCCGGTACAGGTTCAAGAATGTAAGCACCCTGTAACAAATGTTTTTTTTTTTTTTTACACTTTAACCTATAGGAACACTACCCCCAGAAGTCCTAGATGGGAGCTGAAGAAAATTCTCAAAAACAAAGCTCTGACTACAAATTCAGAGACCTTTCAGGCCTCCCAATAGGTGCTTCCCACGCTGTACCACACAGTCGGACCTGTAGTGACACACGCGATCTGCAGCCTGGCGTCCTATCACCCGGCGGTTTACCTCGACGGGGTTTTCTCACCCCCGCTGCCTCAGTCCTTCTTGGCCCTCTGCCGCTGTCCGGCCTGACCACCCCAGAGGTAAGACTCACTTTTCAGCAGCCGCCGCTTCCCCCGCTCCGCTCCCGTTGGCTCTGCACGCTCTCAGGGAAAGACTTCTGGCATGTTACAGAGCCTCGGGACCGGTTCCTCACCCAGCAAAGTGGGATCAGGAACCGGATTCCTCTCTCTATGCCCCTCCAAATAGCCGATTCTCGGTGCTGCCTGACAACTAAGCCGGAGGTGAGAGGGGGGGGGGGGCCTTACACACTCCGCCAATCTTAAAGATATAGAGCCCTGAAAATAAGAAAATGTATTTAAATTTGACAGGTACTAAATTCCTCCTATTTCTAACTCTCTAAAAACCTTAATTGCTCCTCTAGTGAGCTCCTAACCTCTGGGCTCACTACTCTCCAGCTGCTTGGAGACTGAGAGAACTGGTGTGAGGAGGCAGTCCCTCTGTATATATACCAAGATCATCAAAAGGATGATGTTTCTCAGTCTCCAAAGCTGCTGGAAGAGGATGACAACCCAGAGATTCCGGGACTAGACAGGAGGGACGATCAGGAGCATAGCATATGATGGCAGATAAAGACCAGCATGATCCATCTAGTCTGCCCAGCAGGACAGCAAGAGTAGGTGCACTTGCTGCTCCGTATAGGTCACCTCTCCCCATTCCTTTGTTTACGGGTGTACCCACCACTCTGTGTAGGTCACCCCTATTTGTTCAGATATAAGAGATAGTTATGCTTACTTTGATTTTATCCTGTTGCTATAAAAGGGATCCACTGTGTCTGTTCCATGCCATTTTGAATTCTGTCACTGTATTTGCCCCCACCACTTCCATTGTGAGGGCATTCCAAGCATCCATCACCCTTTCAGTGAAAAAGTATTTCCTGACATTGCCTTTCAGTTTACCCCCTTGCAGCTTCATGTTATGCCCTCTAGTTTTACAGCTTCCCCGTCTTTGGATGAGGTTTGTTTGTCCATTAATACTCTTCAAGTATTTAAAGGTATGAATCATACCTCCCCTGTCCCTCCTCTCCTCCAAAGTGTACATATTTAGGTCTTCAAGTATCTTCTCATAAGTTTTCTGATGCAGGGTCCAAATCATTTTGGTCGCCTTCCTCTGAACAGTTTCCAGCCTTTTTATGTCCTTTGCGAGATATGGTCTCCAAAACGGAACACAATATTCCAAGTGAGGCCTCACCAGCAACTTGTACAGTGGCATTAGTACCTCTTCCTTTCTGCTGGTAATTCCTCTTTGTATGCAACTCAGCATCCTTCTGGCTTTTGCCACCACCTTGTCACAATGTTTCGCCACCTTGAGATGTGCACATTTATGTACGGATGTGTGCCAACAACAACATGTTTACTTTTACATGGTCTGCAGAAATACTCTTGCACAAATCAAGGTGTAAAAATCTGCAAGTACTCACATATTCTATAGAGTACACACTTACATCCCAACCCTGTCCCCAGGGATGCCTACATGCATAAATTGACCACACAAGTTCATAAGAGCTATTTTCCACATACAGAATGGGCTTATTTGTCACGATTGCCTATCAGCTGATTTCTGTGTTCTGATGTGAGCCAAATTGTTCTGTATGCAATTGTTGTAAACCGCTTAGAAATGGAAAGGTGGGTATAATGACATAAAATAAAATACATAAATACATGGAAAACTGCTCCCTCAGAGGACATGCACATGGTTGCATCTGCCCTGGAGTAGGTGTAGATATCTGCAAGAGCCTTTGTGTGGGCCAATGTGGCCTTTATAAAATAAATGGAAGGCACAAGGCCACCATATACAGGGGAAAAGTAAATACCAGACAGCCATAAAATTCCCTGCCACTGTGACTTTATAAAATAGGCAGTTTATGGACAAGTTTTAGACACTATTGTAAAATGACTCCCAAGTCCCCGTAAGTATTTTTCCCTTGGCATATCTATACTTTTCCTCTGAGAACAGATTTCAAGTCTGCAGGCAGAAGTACTCGTGCACCTTGCAACTTGCCGAGCTTTGAAAACTGCTTCCTGTGTGCAAATGAAAATTTTGCCTTTTCTCTTACCTCGCTGGCTACACTTTGTTGCTTCTCTTCCTCATCAGAACTATTCGGAACTTCAGGTGTAGACCTTGAAGAAAATACACAAAGTTTAACACTTTTATTTGGATTGTGGCTAATGTCTCTTTGTCAGTAGATGTTGGCTTATTCCCAGCATACATTCAGGGAAACGAGGCCCGAATGAACTTCAGTTTCTGGAAAGCAAAAAACCATATTTATACATTTTCTGTGCCTTAACAAGGGGAATATTGTGTGCAGTTATGATTGCTAAATCTCAAAAAAGATATAGTGGAACTGGAAAAAAGTACCAATAAGGGCAACAAAAATAATAAGGAGGATGAATAGCTCACCTATGATAAAAGGCTGAACAGATTAGGGCTCTTCAGCATGGAGAAGAGAGAACTGAAAGGAGATATGAGAAATTTATAAAATCATTTTTTTATTTACTGAATCATTTTATATACTGCCTTTCAGGAAAATCAAAGTGGTTTACAGGTAACAAGTAAGGAACAGTTACATCATAACGGGCTTAACATTAAACATCAGAAAAACGTTGAGTGTGAATTAGGAGATATGGGGTGTACTATCGACCGCCTGGCCAGAATGAACAAATGGATGATGAAATGCTCAAAGAAATCAAGGAAGCAAACAAAAGTTATAGCACAGTAATAATAATGGGTGATTTCAATTACCCTGGTATCGACAGGGTAAGTGTCACGGCAGGACATGCTAGGGAGGTAAAGTTCCTAGATGAAATAACTGACTGCTTCTTGGAGCAGCTGGTTCATGAACCAACTAGAGGGGAAGCCACATTGGACCTAGTCCTTAGTGGAACACCAGATCTGGTGCAAGAGATAAGGGTGTTGGGGCCACTTGGCAATAGTGATCATAGCTTGATCGCGTTTGATTTAATTAATGGAGGAGGGATGCTAAGGAAATCCACATTACTACCTTTTAACTTTTAAAAGGGAGACTATGATAAAATGAAAAAAATAGTTAAGAAAAAACTAAAAGGAGCAGTTAGAAAGGTTAAAGACTTACATCAAGCTTGGGTGTTGTTTAAAAATATTATCTTGGAAGCCCAGACCAGCTGTATTCCACACTTTAAGAAAAGTGGAAGGAAGTCCAAAAAACTGCCAGCATGGTTTAAAAGTGAGGTCAGAGAGGCTGTTGCCAAAAAAGCATCTTTCAGGAAATGGAAAGAAGAGCCAAATCACGAAAAGTGGAAACAGCACAAGCACTGGCAAGTTAAATGCAAGGCATTGATAAGGCAGGGAAAAAGAGAATTTGAGAAGAAACTTGCTTTGGAAGCAAAAACACATAATAAAGACCTTTTCAAGTATATTCGTAGCAAAAAACCTGTGAGAGAGTCAGTTGGACCATTAAATGATAGAGGGGTAAAAAGGGCAGTAAGAGGGGACAAGGCTATAGCGGAGAGACTGAATGAATTCTGTGCTTCATTCTTTACTGAGGAAGATGTAGGGATGTTACCCATTACTGAAGTGGTATTTAAAGGTGATACTGCAGAAGAATTGAAAGAAATATCGCTATACCGGGAAGATGTATTACAACTATTTGATAAACTGAAGAGTAACAAATCACCTGGACCGGATGGTATACATCCAAGGGTGTTGAAAGAACTGAAATATGAGATTGCAGACCTGCTATTAGTAATGTGTGAACTATCATTAAAATCATCTGTAATACCTGAAGATTGGAGGATCGCCAATATAATGCTAATTTTTAAAAAGAGTTCCAGGGGTGATCCGGGAAACTACAGACCGCTGAACCTGACGTCAGTACCAGGAAAAATGGTAGAAATCATCATAAAGAACAAATTTACTCAGCATGTAGAAATCTCAGCATGTAGATATCTCAGCATGTAGATGGCTTAATGGGAAACAACCAACATGGCTTTAGACAAGGAAGATCTTATCTTACTAATCTGTTATATTTTTTTGAAGGTGTGAATAAACAGGTAGATAAAGGTGAGTCAGTTGATATAGTGTATCTGGACTTTCAGAAAGCCTTTGACAAGGTCCCTCATCAGAGAATCTTGGTGAAATTAAAAAGTCATGGGATAGGAGGCAGTGTACTATTGCGGATCAGGAACTGGTTAAAAGATAGAAAGCAGAGGGTAGGGCTAAATGGCCAATTTTCCTAATGGAAAAAGGTGAACAGTGAAGTACCCCAGGGATCTGTGCTGGGTCCTCTGCTTTTTAACATATTCATAAATGACCTGGAAAAGGGAATAACGAGTGAAGTGATCAAATTTGCAGATGACACAAAACTATTTAAAATTGTTAAAACCCAAGAGGATTGTGGAAAATTGCAAGAGGATCTTGATAAATTGGAAGACTGGGCATCCAAATGTCAGATGAAAGTGCAATGTTATGCACCTAGGAAAGAGCAACCCAAACTATGGTTACACGATTTAAGGTTCCACATTGGGAACCACCACCCAGAAAAAGATTTAGGCGTCATCGTGGATAACATGTTAAAACCCTCTGCCTAGTGCGCAGCGGCAGCCAAGAGAGCAAATAGAATGCTAGGTATCATAAGGAAAGGATATTATAATCAGGGCCGGCCCGTCCATTGAGCGATAATGTTGTTCGCACAGGGCCCCGTGCAAACTCCATTATTGCACAATGGATGGCTTCCGAGGGAGCCGGGGAAGCCCATGCGAGGCCCTGGCTCCCTCTGCACAGACACCAGCACGAAGAGCCTTTTCCTTCACGCTGGTGGCTCTTTCTGTTAAGCCGCGAGTGCTGGGAGAGGTTAAAGGTAATGACCTTTAACCTTTCTTGGCATTCGCGGCTTCACAGAAACAGCCGCCAGCATGAGGGAAAACGATCTTCATGCTGGCAGCTGTGCAGAGGGAGCCGGGGCCTCGCGCAGGCTTCCCCAGCTCCCTCTGAAGCCCCTTAGACAGCCGCAGGGCTGTTCAGAGGAGGGGGGGGGCTAGGATTGGATGGGCTGTGATGGGGGGGGGAACTTGGACTGCAAATGGGCTGTGATGGGGGAAACCTGGACTGGAAATAGGCTGTGATGGGGGGCTAGGACTGCAAATGGGCTGTGATAGAAGGGCTAGCATTGGAAATGGGCTGATGAAGAGCTGGAATAGGACTGGAAGTGGGCTGATGAGGGGGCTAGGATTGGAAATTTGCTGATGGGGGAGCTTGAAGTAGAAACTGGCTAATGGGGGGCTTGAATGGAACTGGAAAAAAGCATATGGGGACTAGGACTGGAAATGAGCTGATGGGGAGCTGGAATAAGACTAGAAATGGGCTGATGGGGGGAGCTTGGACTGCAAATGGGTGATGGGCTGGAATAGGACTGGAAATGGGCTGATGGGAGTTGGAATAGGGCTGGAAATGGGCTGATGGGGGGGGCTGGAATGGAACTGGAAAAGAGCATATGGGGGGATATGACTGGAAATGGGCTGATGTGGGGGCATGGGAGATTGGGACTAGAAAGGAGCGGATGCTGGGTGGGTCTAGAACTATAAGGGAGCTTATTTGGGGGGAGGACAATAAAGGGATGGGGAATGAGAATGGAGAGGGGAAAAGATATTTTGTGTGGGAGGGAAGAAAAGTCTACGATGGGCCGGGTATTGGGAGAGTAAGTGGGGATTGAGAATGGAAGGGTGAAATTTGAGTGGATGATAAAGGAATAAGGAAAGAAATGGGGGAAAGAGCAAAAGGGAAACGATAGAGAGAGAATGGAAAACATCTAAAAGAGAAGAAAGGACAAATGGATAGCTCGCAGAAGACACGAAGAAACCAGAAGAAAGTGACTGGAGCAATTGCAGCTGAAAAATAAAATCCCAAACAGAAGGTAGAAAACTACTTTTTATTTTGAATTTATTAACTGGAATATGTAAGGTCTGGGAAATGTGTATTGCTTACATCTTTGCATTTTTGTTTAGTGCAAGAGGTAATTACTTTGTAGTTTTATTTCTCCAGTGTTGTACATTTCATGTTTGGCTTTTGGGGTTCCCAGTTTAATTATTATCTTCCTATTTCTAAATTGTGATCGCTTGTTCTTTGTTTGGTGATGGTCTATGTTCTGCATGTGTAACCAAGCTGAGGTATTCTGTTTATGTAGTTTCTATTTGACAGTGCTACTTGTTCTCTTTCCCCCAGTGAGATGTATTGGTATTCTGTAAGATGTTTTGGCTTAATATTTGCAGTGTTGCCTTTTAATAGGTAGGGTTTGGTGCTTTGTGAGTCCTGGTAGTGCTGTTACGATAGGGTGGATTTGCTATGGGTTCTAAATGGTCAGTGTTTATAGTACTTTCTAATGGCCTGGCGGTTGTCACTGCAATATATTAATGTAGAAATCTGTCAGTCTTTCTTTATCCAGACACTCATTAAGAGGCACTTTTACTAAAAGCGCATATTAATATTATGCAAATATTTATGCAAATGAGGTTCCTTATGCAAATGAGGACCCGCAATTAATCTCCGCACATGGCCCTGCACCCCCCTTGGATTATAATGCCTCTGTATTGTTCCATGGTGCGACCACACCTTGAATATTGTATGCAATTCTGGTCGCCGTATCTTAAAAAAGATATAGCGTTATTAGAAAAGGTACAGAGAAGAGCCAGCAAAACGGTAAAGGGGATGGAAGAATACTCCTATGAAGAGAGGCTAAAAAGGTTAAGGCTCTTCAGCCTGGAAAAGAGACAGCTGAGGGGAGATATGATAGAGGTCTATAAATTAATGAATGGAGTGGAACGGGTAAACGTAGATCTATTGTTTACGTCATCAGAATATAAAAGACTAGGGGACATGCAATGACGCAACAGGGTAACCTATTTAAGACTAATAAGAGAAAATATATTTTCACTCAACGTGTAATCAAACTCTGGAATTTGTTACCGGAGGATGTAGTAAAAGTTGTTAGTGTTGTTGTTGTGTTGTTGAATGCCGTCGAGTCGGAGTCGACTCATGGCGACCCTCTGGATAGCTATCCTAAATTGTGTATGGTCTTGAGTCAGGCGGCTCATTGTTGACAGACTGATACCTGTAGCTGCTCTTATTGTATCGATCCATCTCATTGCTGGCCTTCCTCTTTTGCATTGACCTTCTATCTTGCCAAGCATGATGTCTTTCTCTAATGATCTCTCTCTTCGCATGATGTGTCCAAAGTATGAAAGTCGAAGTCTTGTCATCTGAGCTTCTAAAGAAAGCTTAGGTTTGATCTCCTCTAGTACTGATTGGTTTGTTCTTCGGGCAGTCCATGGTATACACAGTATTCGCTACCAGCACCATAATTCAAAGGCATCAATTTTCTTCCTGTCTATCTTTTTCACTGTCCAGCTTTCACATCCATATGATGTTATTGAAAATACCATGGCTTGGACAAGTCTAATCTTTGTATGGAGAGAGACATCTCTGCTCTTGAGAATCTTATCTAGGTCTTTCATAGCCTTTCTGCCAAGAGCAATGCGTCGTCTGATTTCTTGGCTGCTTGTTGCTTCTTTATTGATAGTTGATCCAAGTAGGTTAAAATTGTTCACAATTTCAATTTCTTCTCCTTCAACGATGAACCTGTTGATTATGCCAGTTGTCATGATCTTTGTCTTCTTTACATTAAGGTGCAGGCCCATTTTGAGACTATGTTCTTTGATTGTGAGAAGCAAATGTTTAGATCATCTTCATTTTCAGCCAGTAATGTGGTATCATCAGCATAGCGAAGGTTGTTGATGAGTCTTCCACCAATCTTCACACCTCTGTTGTCTTCATACAATCCTGCTTCTCTGATGATTTGTTCTGCATATAAATTAAACAGGTAGGGGGAAAGTATGCAGCCTTGTCTTACACCTTTGCTTATTTTAAACCATTCTGTTTCTCCTTGTTCCGTTTGAACTGTTGCTTCTTGATCAATGTACAGATTGTGCAAGAGTACGATCAGGTGTTCTGGTATACCCATGCTTCTTAATGTTGCCCAGAGTTTCTCATGGTTTACACAGTCAAAAGCCTTGCTATAGTCGATAAAGCACAAATAGATATCCTTTTGGTATTCTTTAGTCTTTTCAAGGATCCATCTCACATCTGCAATGATGTCTCTCGTTCCTCGCCCTTTCCTGAACCCCGCTTGCACTTCAGGGAGTTCTTGTTCCAGTTATGGTTATAGTCTCTTTTGAATAATCTTCAGTAGAATCTTGCTGGCATGTGGGATCAGAGCGATTGTGCGATAATTTCCACAGTCAGTTGGATCACCTTTCTTTAGTATTGGTATAAACACAGATCTTTTCCAGTCAGTTGGCCATATTTTTTGGCAGAGCCTTGTAAGTACGGTAACAGCTGCATCAGATTGCTGTAATACTTCTATGGGAATGCTATCAATGCCTGGTGCTTTGTTCTTTGATAAGGCTTTCAATGCTGCTTCAATTTCTTCTTTCATCACCAATGGTTCCCAATCATAAGGTACAGGTTGAAACGGCTGTTGGTCCACTTGATCTTTATCATATAAAAACTCTGTATATTCCTTCCACCTTTTCTTGATCTTCTCAGCATCATTCAACATAGAACCTTGAGCATCTTTTAACATTCCAATTCGAGGCTGGAACTTTTTCTTTAACTCTCGTAGCTTTAGGAAAGCTGATCTTGTTCTTCCTCTAATAGTTTCTGCTTCTATTTCCTTGCATGTGTCGTTGTAGTACTTTTCCTTGCCCTGTCTTGTTGCACGTTGGAAATCTCTGTTGAGTTCTGTTATTGTCTTTCTTTCTCCTCTGGCTTTAGCTTCTCTGTGTTTCTGGGCAATTTTCAAAGTTTCTTCGTCATCCATTTTGGCCGTTTTTGCTTTTTCACCTTTTGTAGAGATGTCTCGCTTTCTTCCAACACAATCTTCTTGATGTCATTCCATAACTCTTCTGGAGCTCTGTCATTTGTATCTAAAGCAGCAAATCAATTTTGCAGGCAGTTTTTAAATTCCAGTAGTATATTCTCAAGGTCATATTTTGCTGCATTCATGAGTGGTTTGCTCTTTTTCAACTTTAGCTTGAGTTTGCATACTAGTAGTTGATGATCTGTACCACAGTCAGCTCCAGGTTTTGGCTTTGTTGATGTTATAGAACTTTTCCATGACTTCCACAGATGTAGTCAATGTTATAGATGTTGATGTTTGTTGATGTTATAGAACTTTTTCCATGACTTCCACAGATGTAGTCAATTTGATTTTTATACAATCCATTGGGTGACATCCATGTGTACAGTCGCCGCTTGTGTTGCTGGAAGAAGGTGTTTGAGATGAATAGATCGTAGGTCTTGCAGAATTCTATCAGTCTTTCTCCAGCTTCATTTCTGTTGCCAAGTCCATATTTTCCAACTGCTTTGCCTTCTTCTTTGTTGCCAACTTTTGCGTTCCAGTCACCCATGACTATCAGGATATCCTGTTTGCATGTTCTGTCAATTTCAGCTTGTACTTGTTCATAGAACTCTTCAATTTCATTCTCTTCTGCAGCTGTTGTTGGGGCATATACTTGAATTATAGTTGTGTTGATAGGCATTCCTCGTAGACGAATAGAGATTAAGTGTTCGTTGACTGCATTGTATTTCATTACAGTTCTTGCAAGTTTCTTCTTTATTATAAATGTAACACCATTTCTTCTTTGTCTTTCATTTCCAGCATAGTAGACCATGTGATCATCTGATGCAAAGTGCCCGATGCCAGTCCATTTCAGTTCACTGACACCCAACAGATCAAGTTGTACACGTTCCATTTCATTCTTGACCACCTCCAACTTCCCTTGGTTCATGCTTCGTATGTTCCATGTTCCAATGCATAAGACATCTTTACAGCTTCTGACTCTCATTTCATGCGCAGCTACATCAGCAGTCAGACGTCCCGGGGGCTTTGTTCCAACCACATCATAAATGCTGGCTTTACTCTGAAAAGTCTTCAGCTCTTCCCCAGTAGCTAGTTGAGTGCCTTCCGACCTGGGGGTCTCATCTTCCAGCACTATAGCACAATTTGTTTTGTTGTAACTATCCATTGGGTTTTCATGGCAAGATACAGAAGTAGATTGCCGGGCCTTTCTTCCGCGCAGTTTAAGTTTGGTGTTGTTGCCGTTGTCACAGAAATGTGATCCTCCGCCGTCAACACTATCCCATTCTGCTGCTGCCCAGATGGGTGGTTTGTCTTGGTCTGGCACCTCAGCTGAGACCTGTCCATCTTGGGAGACCCTGCCAGTAGTTAAACTACCGATAGTTTAGCTCTCAGCATCACTGATGCACACAAGCCCTCACAGCACGACAAGCTGCAAACCAAGTGAGGGGTTGTTAGTGTAGCTGGGTTTAAAAAAGGTTTGGACAAGTTCCTGGAGGAAAGGTCCATAAACCATTATTAAAAGAGACACGGGATATCACTGCTTGACCCAATACAAGCATTGCGGAACCTGTGTCTTTTGGGGAAACTGCTAGGTACTTCTGACCTAGATTGGCCACTGTTGGAAACAGGATACTGGGCTTGATGGACCTTGGTCTGACCCAGTATGGCATATCTTTTTTTCTTATGTAACATGGTCGTGTAATAAAACTATGTAACATATTTGCAGGTAGAAACATAATGAGCTGGATAAAATAGGAACGGAGAATGGTTTCTGAAAAAAAATCTTTAAAAAAACCCTCTACCGGTTTGCTATTGATGTAGAAATCTATGAGGTAAATGACTAGATAAGAAGCAGTTAAGAGCCATGTTACTGTTTAATGATGGAAGAGATGGAGCATTTTCCTCTAATGTTTATTTCCTTTATCCATATTATGCATTGAGGTTTGTGTTTTGAATACTGTGCAGCGTTTTAGGTAGTTGTTAATAAACATGGATAAATACTCAAACTGTAGGAGTAGGGGACCCTCAATGAAAATAACACACTAAAGATTAAAAATGAATCAGAGAAGGTTTTTTGTTTGTTTGTTTTTACTGAAGAAACAATGAAGCTGTGGACTTGGTTTCACAATCGGGCTTTAAAAATGGTTTAGATAAATTCCTAGAGGATAAGTGCAACTAGTGCTGGAATTCTGCACACAATAATACAAAAGTCTGTACTTTATTCTGTATTGTACTTTATATTAAGTAGAAACTTGCAAGAACTGTAATGAAATACAATGCAATCAGTGAATGCTTCATTTCTATTCATCTATGCAGAATGCCTATCAACACAACTATAATTCAAGTATATGTCCTAAAATCAGTTGCAGAAGAGGATGACATTAGTGAGTTCTATGAACAAGGTCAAGCTGAAATTGATAGAATATGATAGTCATGGGTGACTGAAACGCAAAGGTTGGCAACAAAAAAGAAGGCAAAATGGTTGGAAAATATGGACTTGGCAACAGAAATGAAGCTGGAGAAAGATTGATAGAATTCTGCAAGACCAATTTCAAAAAGCTGCAACTGCACACACCCAATGAATTTTACAAAAATCAGATTGACTACATCTGTGGAAGTCTATGATGGAAAAGCTCAATAACATCAACAGAGACGAAACCTGGAGCTGACTGTGGTACAGATCACCAACTACTAGTATGCAAACTCAAGCTAAAGCTGAAAAAGAGCAAGCCACTCATGAATGTAGCAAAATATGACCTTGAGAATACACCATCGGAATTTAAAGACTGCCCGCAAAATCGATTTGCTGCTTTAGATACAAATGACAGAGCTCCAGAAGAGTTATGGGATGACATCAAGAAGGTTGTGTTGGAAGAAAATGAGAAATCTGTACAAAAAAGTGAAAAAGCAAAAACGGCCAAAATGGATGACCGAAGAAACTCTGAAAATTGCCCAGAAATGCAAAGAAGCTAAAGCCAGAGGAGAAAGAGAGGCAATCGCAGAACTCAACAGAGATTTCCAACGTACAGCAAGACAAGACAAGAAGTACTACAATGAGGCATGCAAGGAAATAGAAACAGAAATTGTTAGAGGAATAAAAAGACTGTCTTTCCTAAAGCTATGAGAGTTAAAGAAAAAAAAATTCCAGCCTCGAATGGAATGTTACAAGATGCTCATGGATCCATGTTGAATAATGCTGAGAAGATCAAAAAAAGGTGGAAAGAATCTACAGAGTTATTATATATTAAAGATCAAGTGGACCAACAGTTGGTTCAAGCTGTACTTTATGATTTGGAACCATTGGTGGCGAAAGAAGAAGTTGAAGCAGCATTGAAAGCCTTATCAAAGAACAAAGCACCAGGCATTTATGACATTCCCAGTGAAGTATTACAGCAATCTGATGCAGCTGTTACCTTACCTACAAGGCTCTGCCAGGAAATTTGGAAGACAATATCATGACCAAATGACTGGAAAAGATGTGTGTTTATACCAATACTAAAGAAAGGTGATCCAACTGACAGTGGAAATTATCGCACAATCGCTCTGATTCCACATGCCAGCAAGATTCTACTCAAGATTATTCAGCAGAGACTACAACCATACCTTGAACGAGAACTGCAAACAGGGTTCAGGAAAGGGCTAGGAATGAGAGATATAATCGCGGATGTGAGATGGATCCTTGAAAAGACTAAAGAATACCAAAAGGATATCTATAAGTGTTTTATTGACTACAGCAAGGCTTTTTACTATGTAAACCATGAGAAACTCTGGGCCACATTAAGAAGCATGGATAAATCAGAACACGTGATCAAACTGTTGCTTCTTGATCAATGTAAAGGTTGTGCAAGAGAACAAATGGAACAAAGAGAAACAGAATGGTTTAAAATCAGCAAAAGTGTGCAACAAGGCTGCATACTTTCCCCCTACCTGTTTAATTTATATGCAGAACAAATCAATCATCAGAGAAGCAGGATTGTATGAAGACAACAGAGGTGTGAAGATTGTCGAGAGACTCATCAGCAACCTTCCCTATGCAGATGATACCATATTACTGGCTGAAAGTGAAGACAATCTGAAACATTTGCTTCTCAGGTTCAAGGAGCATAGTCTTAAAATGGGCCTGCACCTTAATGTAAAGAAGACAAAGAACCTGACAATTGGCAAAATCAATAAGTTCAGCGTTGATGGAGAAGAAATTGAAATAGTGGACAACCTTAACCTACTTGCATCAACTATCAATAAAGCAGCAACAAGCAGTCAAGAAATCAGATGACATATTGCTCTTGGCAGAATGGCTATGACGGACCTAGACAAGATTCTCAAGAGCAGAGATGTCTCTCTCCATACAAAGATTTGACTTTTTCAAGCCATGGTATTTTCAATAACGTCATATGGATGCGAAAGTTGGACAATGAAAAAGAAAAAGACAGGAAGAAAATTGATGGCTTTGAATTATGGTGCTGACGACGAATACTGTGTATACCATGGACTGCCCGAAGATCAAACCAGTCAGTACCAGATAAGATCAAAACTAAGCTTTCTTTAGAAGCTCAGATGACAAGACTTTGACTTTCATACTTTGGACACATTATGCAAAGAAAGAGATCATTAGAGAAAAACATCATGCTTGGCAAAGTTAAAGGTCAACGCAAAAGAGGAAGGCCAGCAATGAGAAGGATCGATACAATAACAGCAGCTACGGGTACCAGTCTGTCAACAATGCGCCACCTGACTGAACACAGCTTAGGACAACTATCCAGAGGGTCGCCATGATCGACACTGACTCGAAGGAACTCAACAACAGCAGCATTAAGTAGCACTCTAAAGCAATCTACTTTGTTATTCTGACATACAAAGCATGCAGAATTGTGCATAATGCAAACCTTTTGACACAGAAATCTGAATTGTGTGTGCTGAATTCCAGCTGGAGTAAAGTAGAGCTCAGAAAGCCACCCACCCCGTCGTGGAAGATGTTTATTATTTGGGATTTGCCGGGTACTCTTGGAGACTCGGATTGGCCATTGGGCTCGATGGCTCTTTGCTTTACCCAGCCTGGCAGAGTCATAACACTGATCATTTGTATAGCGCTATAAGGCGCATGCAGAGCTATACAGAGACACGTAAGAGATGGTCCCTGCTCATCAGAACTTAAAATCTGGTCAAAACAGACAACACAGCAGCTGGAGACTAAGCTATGTCTAGATCTTGTGCACAGACCCACTGCCGGTGCTGAGGGGAACTGTGGTGATGGTCGGAGTTTAAGCCGGCTGGAAGAAGGCTGCGAGCTGGAGTCACTCACCTGTCAGGCGTCTCCATCTTCCCGTTGCTAAGCGACACAGTCAACTTTTGGAAGCGAGGCTGCGCGTGGACCGTACCAAGTGCGGGACTTGGCGCGGGGAGAAGGAGAAAGAGCAGCCGCAGCACCACGATTCGCAGGGCCCCGGTGGCCGCAGCCTAAGCTGCAGACGTGTCTGAATATACGGAGTGGATTGAGGGCAGGAGCTGCTTCCGATGCGGGGGAGAAGGGTCAGAGCACGGAGCTGATCCGACGGGAGAGTTTCCACAAACCCTTCCCCCTCCCCCCAGTTCCGGGGTGTTCATGCCAAGTGGGCGGGGCGTCCTGGGCACCCCGCCCCCTGCTCCCCGGTCTGGGGCCGACGAGAAGGAGAGCGGCTGCGCGGAACAGCGAGGAGGTGCGGCAGGTACCGGGAGAGCAATGAGCCGGTATCCGGGACACCTGGGGTGGGGGAGGAGCATGATCCGGCATAAGGAGGGGGCAGGGAAGTCTGGATCGGGGATTGAGCCCTCAGTCGGGACAGTGGGGGGTAAGGGAATGAGCCTTCTCCAAGACCCGGAGGGGGAGGGGCGAGTCCGTATCCGGGACGAGGGAACGGATCGTGCGTTCAGACCGCGGAGAGTGACGGCGACGGCCTCGGGAAGACGGGTGCTTTGGTTTCTGAGTCGTGCTCTCGGTTTGGAAGGGTCCCGCAGTCCGAGTGTAGCGGATGGATCCCCCGGGGTAGTGCCCGAGCTGAGTTGCTCGGACATTAGTCTTTAAAGTGGATTTTCCCACAGAAAGGCTCAGCGTGCATTCCTCTGTATTTAGGTCGCTTTCCATTGCATCCCAGAAGAGTTTATAAATCAATAAGTGAAATTAAATGAAACATGTGCTGCTGAAAGACTGAGGACAGGTTTTGCTCATAATCTCTTCCCAATTTGTTGTTTTATGCTTTTCCCCTAATAAATCTAGCAAATAACTATGCTAATAAGAGCAAATTCATCTGCATATCAATTGAAAAGTAATTACTACTACTACTATTTATTGTTTCTATAGTGCTACTAGGCATAAGCAGTGCTGTATAGATAGATACACATCATGGACAGCGGAAAGGGTTGGGCCGAAGGGGTTATGGCCCCATTTCTACTGCCTATGGGACCATGGCCACCAATAGTTTGCCCACCACAGAATCAGGAACTAGAGAGCTTGATAGTGGGTCTGGAGAGTAGATTATTTGGCTCCTCCAACCAAAAAGAGGTTCCGCTGCCCCTGCATGGTTCCACCAATGTTTTATCCAATACAGCATTAGTAAGAGAAAGCTTGGAGGCAGGGCTTGAGATTAGTTTGTTTGCTATCTCCGCTTCTCCTGCATAAAAAAGACTGTAAGCTCTGTAGAGCAGGGACTATCTACTAAGAAATACAAACGGAACAGGGGACTAGGGATTCTTAAAGAAAGTTATTAAACATTTGCACGGCTATAGACAGGAGAATAAGGAGGCCAAAAGCAGCCTCAGAGATGTGTTTGTAGCCTGGATTTCAGTAGGAGCAGAGATGGAGCCGGACACCAACTCAGACCCCCTAATTGCTATGAAGGAGGACACTGATTAGTGGACCAATAACTACTAACAGATAAAGTCAAAAAGATTTTATTTGGCAAAGCTATCAAACTACTGTAAAAATAGCTACAAAGCAGATGTTTCTTTGAGATAAGTTTTATTCACAACACTGTTTATGTCAGCTGAATGGTAATTTAAAATAAAACCAAGGTAGATCTGTACACTGGAACCCAAAAGCCTCTGATCTGAATTTGCCCATCAGATGATGTGATAAATCTGCAACATAAGATTGTCATATGCCCAGTGGAAACTTGAGATCACTCAGTGAAAGGTTGCCAGAGGTTTGGAAAAAATCAGCGTTGAGCCTTTTCAGTGATAGATGAGAGATGGATTATTTGAGATTCAGAAAAATGGTGAAAAGATGGGTGTTTGGGAATGCTTTTGGTTGAGGGAATAGGAGCTGAGAATTTTTTTTTTGTCAGAAGGTTTCAGTAGCTTGTTAGTGAGGTAAATTTGACTTGAGGATAAAGTGGTATAAAAAAAACTGTTAAATAATCCCTTACAACTCAGAATAGTTTACATTCAAATTTTTAAGGGGTGTGTCTGACTTGCATGCAGGGTTGAATAATGTGAACTATTCACAATAATAAATATTATGAACCATTTACAAAGTTGGAATCCAGTGGAGGGAAGGGAGATATTTGGGTTCTGCCCATGGGTTTAGGCTATGGTCTTTTGACATGTGTGGTTTATTGTGTAGTTGATGTTAGGTGATGGCTTCCAAAATGTTCAATATACAGGAAAGCCGTTAGCTTTTCTCGGAAGTCCTTACTGTCCTCCGTTGCTCTAATATCCTCTGGTAGAGAGCCCATAGGTCTGGAGCTGCAAGTAAGAACACTAGCTTAGAAGCTGACTGGCTTTTGGGAATGCCTTGGGTAGTATTAGCAGATTCTTATTTTTGTTTCTTCTGTCAATTGTGAGGGTCTCTTTTGATTAGTTCTTGCAGATTATCCGCTGTGGTGTTATAGATTATTTTGAATAGATTGAGTGCTGTTTTGAACCTGATGTGGGAGTGTATTAGTAACCAGTGTAATTGGTTCAGTATGAGTGTAATGTGGTCATGTCTGTTTAAACCTGTGATAATTCGAGCAGCCGGATTCTGTGCCAACTGAAGTGGTTGGATGGCGTGTTTTGGGATGCCTTGTTACATCGAGTTCTACAAGATAACAATCACTCAACACATCTAATCCCTAAACAAAAGAAGAGTGAAAAACATCAAAAAATATGAGCGAGCACATGGAAGTGTTTTGTATTTTTTTGTGTTTTTGTCGGAAGATCAGCCATGAGGTTAAGAGCCTCTCGAAGCCGTTACTTCCATTTTACTCAGTATTATTAAAGTCCAATTAAATAAGCTCACATCGGAGCCAAAAATAATGGTGAAAAAACACCACAACTTGGTGCCACCTCCAAAGACATAAATATACTTGTATGAATGTAGATTTCAATTTAAAAACTCTACTTATCTGAACCGCTGTCTGCCCACATTCAGTTCCGTTTCACATAAAACGGACTACAGCAGCAGATATCATAACGTCCTTCTTGAATTTCAAAAAGACGAGCAGAAGTGGCAACTCCCAAAGAAGAGCAATTCCCAAAGAAAGCAGTTTCTTTGGAGGTGGCACCAAGTTGTGGTGTTTTTTCACCTTTATTTTTGGCTCCGATGTGAGCTTATTTAATTGGACTTTAATAATACTGAGTAAAATGGAAGTAACGGCTTCGAGAGGCTCTTAACCTCATGGCTGATCTTATTTATTTATTTAAAGTTTCTTTTATACCGCGCTATTCGACATCAGCGCGGTTTACAGTGAACAGAAATTACACTTCACAACATTGATCAGTGCTTACAATGAACAGGGCAATACATTAAACAGGTTTACATTAAACAGGTTTCTTAAACGGCGAACATAATAAACTATGTAGACAGGGCAATACATTAAACAGGTTTACATTAAACAGGTTTCTTAACAGCGAACATAATAAACTATGTACAAAAGGCAACTATATACAAAAGCCGCTAAGTGCAGCTATATGATTCCTGATGAGAGCGGAAGCAAGGTGAGATTGCGGCTCTTCGTGTTAAGACTATAGAGCGCATGGGTTTAACGTGTTGACCTGGGATGTAGAGGTGGGTTGGTGTGAGACGGTGTCGGAAACATTGTAGTGAAGCAAGAACAGGTGGTGCTTCAGTGCCTTCCTGAACTGAGAAAGGTCACTGATGGTTCTGATGTCTGTTGGTAGGGCATTCCAACATAATGGTGCGAAGTAAGAGAAGGCTCTGGATCTAGTGGCTTGAGAGCACTTTGTGATTGCCTTAGGTAATACAAGGGAGTTAGAGGCAGTTGATCTCCTTGCTCGATTAGGGGGTGTAATTGATATCAGGTCGGTGATGGAACACTTCCATGCGCTCGCTCATAATTTTTGATGTTTGTTACATCGAGTGGCAGAAGTCAAGAGTTGGTGTAATGATAGCTTGACAAACACTATGGAAGTCGTCCCGGTTAAGTAGCGTTTTTAATTTTTGAATGACCTTCATCTTATAGTAGGCGTTTCTGATGATGGTGTCTTATATGAGACTGTAGGTTCAGTTTTTGGTCCAGTATAACACCTAAGTATCTGACCTCGTTCTTTACTGTTATGCTGCCGCTTGCTAGTTTGATCATGTTTGGGAAGTAAATGCTGCATTCCTGGTGATGTGGAGAGCCTCTGTCTTCTTGGAATTTATGGTTAGGTTATTGTTATTTAGCCATATGGTTATTTCTTCCATGCAGTTGGTTATGGTTGTGTAGTCTGGTGTGTTTATGTCTATGGGGGTATAGATCATTATATCATCTGCATATAGCTGATATTGGATATTGTGTTTTCTTATGATGTTACAGATAGGTTGTATATACAGGTTGAATAGTAGTGATGAAATAGCCGAGCCCTGTAATATGCCTTGTAGTGTCGTGAACAAAGTAGATTTGTTCCTTCCATTTGTGACTTGCTGTTGTGTGTTTTTTTTTTTTAATTTTTATTAAGTAACTCAAACATGTAATACAACCATTTCTTCCATTTTCAATACAGGTACATTCCTGAAAAACCTTTCAATCCAATTTACTGAAATCTCTCCCCTCCCCCCTTTATGTTCCCCTCACTTTCCCCTGTAAGTACACCAACATATTCTGCCATTCATTTTCAAACTTTGCTCCCTTCTGTTTACAAATTGCCATTAGTTTTTCCATTAGGTAAATATGACTCAGCCTTTCTTCACAATGCTCTACTCTGGGCGGCCTCTCCTGTTTCCACCGGTAGGCCACCTTACGACTTGCTGTTATCTATTGTTGAGATACAATTGGAACCATTTTATTATATTGTGGAGGCCAATTTCTTGTAGATATTGTAAGAGTATATTATGCTATCAAATACCGCTGATATACTGTATCTAGGAAGATGAGTATGACCCTTTTCTTGATATTATCTATCTCTCTGATGATGCTGTCAAAGAGTGATGTCATGAGGGTTTCCATGCCGTGATTGGGTTTGAATCTGTGTTGGTGGTGATCCAGAGAGGCATGTAAGTTACATGATCTCATAACTGCATTTGTATTATTTTTTTCTATGGTTTTGGCTAGTAGTGGTAAGATGGATATCGGTCGGTAGGATGCAGGATTATCTCTGAGTGAGGGATTTTTGAGTGTCGGTCTTATGGATGTACATTTTAGTTTCTACATCATGTGGCCATTAGTTAGGGATGCTTGTATTATCCTTTGAATCAGTGGGGTGAGTTCTTCTTGGAAGATTTGACCCAAGATACCGGACAGGGATCCAAGGATGAGGTGGTGGTGTTTATGCCTGAGAGAATCTGATCTACTTGTTTTAAGGATGGTATGTGAAATTCACCCCATTTCACGTTGGAGGTGTTGCATTCTGTTTGAGTTCTTGGCCGTGTTGGTGTGTTCGGGTGAAGGCTGTTGAGCTTTGTTACTAAATAGTTTGCTATTTGTTGAGGGTGTATTTCATTATGCCTTTCCTGTGGCACTTCCTTTGTGAGAGCTTTTACGATATCAAAGTTCCCTGGGTTTATTGGTGTTTTTGTTAAATAGGTTAGTGTGGTATTCCTTTTTACAACTATTGATTAGATCATTGTATTGTTTTTGTATTGTTATAAAGCGTCACTGTTTTTTTTTGTGTATCCATCTTCTTTCTGATTGCCTTAATTTTCTTTTCTTTTCTTTTATTTCATTGGAGTACCATGGTGCAAAGTGTGTTCTATGTGGTTTTTTTTTTTCTTTGGTGCGGCTGCGTGTAAGGTGTGGTCCCAGCTTTTGATTGCACTGTTTAGATCCAAAGTGTCCATATTCAGTTTTGGAAGAACATCTTGGAGGACTTGTTGTTTGTTATATGTTCTGAATCGTCTATGTTTGTGCTATTGTTGTCTTAGGTGGGTTGGGCTGGACTGTTCATTATTATGTGGAATGTAATCATAAAGTGATCTGACCGTGGTATTGGAGTGGTTGTTGGTGATGCTATGGCGTTGAGATCTATTAGAGTGTTTGGGATGAAGATGAGGTCGGAGCTAAACTTTGTCTGTGTGTGGGAGTATAAAGTAGCTATGTATACTGGAGTGATTGGATTGCTCACAAAAAGGCCTTGGCTTCCTTTTTAGGTATGGATGGTAGATTGAAGTCTCTGAGTATTATTAGGGCTTTATGTGAGTTGGTGTTTTCACACACTGTTTCCGATATCATGGAACGTTTGTCAGAATTAGTGCTTAGAGCTCTGTAAACCAGACATATAGTGATATGTTTGTTGGCAATAGTTATGATGTTGGTCTCCTCGGTACTGGTTATTGCTATGGTTTTGAATTTGAAGTGGCTCTTAGCTAGAATGAGAACACTCCTCCTCCTTTCTTTGGGCTTCATGGGCAATTGTAAGGAGTGTAAGTAGAGTCGGTGAGTTGATTTAGGATGACATGGTCCGTGCTGGTGAGCCAGGTTTCTGTTTTGTACTTGATGTCAGGGTGTATATCATGGAGGTAGTCCCTTATGGTATTTATTTTATTTCTGACTGACCTGGCATTGACTGGAGCACATTTGAGTGGTGCAGTCAGTACTGGATTTGTGTGTGGGTGTATTGATGCATGTTGGCTTGGATGTGTATGAGTCTCTGCAGTTTCTTGCATGGTTGTTTGTATGTGTTTTGCCATGTGGGAGATATTTGTGATTGGCTTGGTATGGGTATTCGGAGGGTGGCTTATTATTTGCTTGAGGAGTAGCGGCAGTATGAATAGGTGGTTTTTGTTTATCTTCATGTTTTGTACTCCTGGTTCTAGGATAGGGAAGCTTTGTGTGTTGTTGTGATAGGATGTACTGTTGTCTAGTTGATGCCTGTGTTGTGAAGTGTTTGTATAGACTTTTTAATTGTGATTGCTCTGTTTGGTTCACTGTGTGGCCATGTGTTGAATAGCCACTCCTCGGCTGCTCTAAGGGCCACATCTAAGGGCCCTTTGGCATGGCACTTAGGCCCGGGTGCACCTGGAGCGCTGCTTATTTTAAATGCTCCTTTGCCGGTAGTGACATTGCTGTACGGGGGTGAGGTTTGCAGCCGCATGTGTGCTGACCTAAATGTTGTGGGGGAGAGTGCTGAAAGGTTGCTGAAGTATAATTTATGCATGCATACATTTGTACATCACAAGCAAAAGTAGGAACACGTAATGAAATGAACTGTAACTAAATAAAATGGCACTGGAACCAGAACAGAACCATAACTTTTACTTCTCCAGGGAAACAGGCTATTTGCTTACCGAGGGGTTGAATTTAGTACAGGTGTGATGCTTGTGAGCAATAGTGTTAGTCATCAGGGCTTCAACCCTGCCTATTTGCCGGCACTTTTTATGAAATTACAGTCAAAGGTTTGCACACGTCACTGCAAAGTGAGTTGTCTGTTTTTCATCTTGAGTTTGTACTGTGTGACAAGAATGTTCAGTTGGAATGCCACATACATACTAGTGACCTAGGCGAAGCTCAACCTTTACACACCCTCTCGCTATCAAAATCTATTATTTAGCTTTTGCTACCCCTCTGGAAGTTGCTGCCCTAGGTCACAGCCTAGTTTGTCTAGTGATTAGGGCAGCAGTCTAGAACCAGAAAGACCAGGGTTCATATTCCACTGGCACTCCTTACGGCCTTGAGCAAGCCACTTAACCCTCCTTTACCTCAAGTATATTATGAGCCCTTTGGAGACAGGGAAATGCATACTATACCTGAACGTAACTCACCTTGATCTCCCCTTGGAAAGGCGTGAGCTTAATAATAATACTACATAGCATCCAAAAAATGTCTTCTTTGCATTAGGATGGCAATTATCAACAGGTTCCCTTACGGAATGATTTTTTAAAATTAGATTATTCATTTTTCTAGACAGTTACATTATTCTAATTAGTGTGAGCAAATGCACACGTGATTGTGAATGACTGACTGACTGAATTTTTGCCTAAACCTGGTGATTCCTTGGAGGTGTTATTTAGAAAGGAAAACCTCTTTAGCCATTCTACAGATCAGGCTGTTGGATGTTTGGTGGTCTTGCTGTGAGGTCACCTTTTTGCCCTCTTCTGACGTGCTGCTTCAAAGTGCTTGGTCGTGGCTGTGTAAGAGCCTTTCAAAGGGGATTCTGAGTTCTTCCTTTCGTCCCTGCTCAGTCGGTGCAAGAGCTGGTGCCACGAGCCTGCATTCACAACCACCTGGAGATTTTTCCCTTTTTATCCCCCTCCACCCCCAAAGGTCTGGCCATTGCAGTGATGGTCCTGGGCCAAGGACCATACTCCAGAGTGTTTTCTGGAGCTCTGCTATCATGGACCATGAGTATGGCCACTAGGTGTCAGAATAGCATTGACCACAATGCCTTCCTCTGCCCCACTCTGCATTTTAACATGCTCCTAAAGAGGCCTATTCACATCTGGACATCCAGCCCTTTGTGCGGCCGGGCAGAATTGGGGCATACAGCAGTAGACACTGATCGGCCGCATGCCCAGCTGCTTACCCAGCTAACTCAGCCTGACTCCATGGCCAGGGTCCAGCTGTGCGGAACCTCCTGCTCTATTCCCTGCTGGCCACCGCTGCTACCCTGCATCCAACCGGCATACCCCAGACATACAGGGCCAAACTCCGAATCAGCCCTGTATGTCCAGGATGACGGCCCGCCCACACACTGTCCTCGCTCTGCCTTCTGCCCACCCCCTCCTCCCCCATCTAAGGCTCCACATACAGCTCCGCTGTTCATCCAGGCAGGGAGTACATTCCCGCTATTTGTGGCTTGGAATAGACCCCAAACTGATTAAAATCATTCTGTGTGGTTTACATAATATACATAATCATACACCTTGCAAATCCATACATTCATGACGACAATAGACAAACCTAAAATATCTTCTGGCCATCTAAAATATCTTTTCCAGTGAAACCTGATAAAACATCTGAATAAAAAAGCTTAATTAAAAGTCTTCTGAGCTAAGAACGCATATCCCTCTGCAACCTCAAGTCGCGAATCGGGGATCAGATGGGAGACACGGCTCTCCCACTCTGCCACCGGCCAGCCTGATTTTGGATTGGACTGAGGGCGATACTATGCTACTCTGAACATGCATATTGGCTGCTGTTCTACTCACGGTATGCTTCTTACGGTTGGAATATGGACTGCTGCTTCTAGTCTCCTGTTGCTAGATCAGTGACAAAGGCATATTATAAACCCTGAGCACTTTCTGATCTGCCATGTTAACAGTGGTGATTTCGGGGGCTTGTATTGCATTGGCTCCTTTTCACATAGAATTTGTGAGAGGAAATTATCAATGTTTCTTGCTTTCACATTTCACGATTTTAACTGTCCAAAATGGTAGGGGAGTGACTTGGATGTTCAGGCTTTGGACGTGGTGTAATGTTCAGGAAAGTCTGAGTTCACTTTTATGTATGATTACTGGTTGGAAAAACGAGCAGGATATATATACCTGCACAGGCACTCAGATTGAAGCTGCTGATGGTGAGAGACGACTCTCACGCCAGGTACTTTCTTCTCTTCTCGGCTAATCCTTGGCCGCTCTCCTCAGAGCTTGTCTGAGTTTACTGTTATGGAGTAAGGCTTTGGAAAGCTCTAGCAAGCTGGGGGTGACGCTGATTAGACTTGGAGAAGGCAGTATAACTAATTGGCAAATAGTTGGTGTGTGAAAAGAGGGTTTTTGTAAATATGGGCTGTGCCTGACCCAAGAAGCTTGGACTCGTTCCTCCTGTTTGTGAGCTGCAGCGACTTTCTGCTATCAGGAAGTTAGTTCCTGCTTCCCTCTGTTGATTCCGTGGCATGTCTTGGCACAGCTCCACATTGGCAGAGAACACCTTTTTGCATGGATCAGAAAGTTGTGGCTGCCGGAGCTTGCGGATTGTTGTGAACAGGATATTAATTGGACTAATCTTGTCATCGGCTGTGTTGCATTCTATCCTAAGCTCTGAATTAAGTGAGACAAAAACGGTTGTAGCTCGGGGACCCTATATGGAATTCCTGCTGCTACTTCCACGTTTGTGACCTCCCTACCAGGTCTTCTGCTCATTTTTACAAATAAATTGCTATTCTCTAGGTTAGTTTTGAATTTTCAGATATTTTACTTATTCACCTTTGCAAGCTTGGAATGAGTCTTGTTTCATATTTGCCTGTCCCGAGAAGGCTTACAATTTAAATTTTATATCCAGGGCAGTGGAGGTTTAAGTGAATTGCCTGGGTCAGAAGGAGTGACAGTGGGGTTTGAACCCCAGCTTCTCTGGTTCCAGCCCGCTGCTTTAACCGCTTGGTGAGTTCTTGACAGCTTTCCTTGCTTGCTTTAGATCGTATCTGTGTTATGTATATCATTTAACACTCTCTAGAACTTATCCTGAAAGCTATTGAAGAAGTATATTAGTGTACTCCTCAAGGAATCCTCCTCTTTGGGCTGTGCTAATGTTTATACTGTATACCCAGGGGAAGGGGAAACATTGCTGACTCCTTGAGATACTCATGGACCGGAACACTGAGCCCTGCAGTGATAACCTTTCTTGCGTCAGTGAATTGCAGAATTTTTTGGTTGCTAGGCCTGGGGTGGGGAGAATTTTTCTAGGTTGCAGGGGTTTGGCTAAGGGAGTGAAGGGAGGCACACTTTGTTTCTGGGGGAGGTGTGGATCTACTTACAGGATTCCAGAACAGATATTTTCAAGTACGGTACTGGGTCAGCGTGACCTGGTCTGTTAGACAAACCTCAAGAAATAACTTGAGAAATAGTCTAGGCTTAATGCTGGAAGCCTGGTTTGCTCATACATCGCCATCTGCCTCCATGGGGAGTCCAGTAATGTGAATCTGCCAGGCATGTCCAAGGAATGGGAGGCGGAGCTCGATGGATCACTAATCTGACCCGGAATGGCACTTACGATTTTCTGGAACATGCGAATTCCCACTGATCAGTCGTTCTTAGCATGTTGGAATATTTGGGGTTCATCCCGAGTGCTGTTCTCTCTTGGGCCTCAGCACTCTATGTCCAGTAACTCTGCTGCCAAATAGGGGCCTTAGTTTGATTTGGAAAAGTTTTTATCTCCCTCTGTGACTGCTTGCTGCTGTGAAGGGGTTTGGGACCTAAGTTTGACGTGCTGTAAAGGGGAGAGGGGCTTGTGCATTTTTCTGACACCTTCCTGAATTGGAGGATATGCAGTACTGAAAAGAAGTGAGCAGGTGTGTCACTGACCTGTTGAAGGAAAGGAATGGGTGGAAGCTCTGAGCGTCTGCCCAACAGACACTTCTGCAGGTGCTAATGAGAACTCGGGTGTCCAAAGGGCTCCTTCTCCGAAAAGGAAGAGCGATGCCTTCTGCCTGCAGGCTGTAAAACCATTTAGCACTTTGGGGGTGCGAGGATTTGGAATATGTGACAGAATGTGCTTGTGTTTTTGGTACATCGGAGTCTGTGAAAGCAAGCTTAAGTTCCTGTTGGTTTTCCTTGTGATCACTGTGCTTCTGCCTTCTAGTATATCAGTAAATGTGTGTGTCCATTTCTGCAAAGCGCTGCTGATGCGTCTGCGCACACTTGAGATGCAAAATGTACTTTTAAAGAGGTTACCTGGAAATAGAAGCACTGGCAAGTTGTGGTTTTTTTCTGCCTCTTCATTTGGCTACATGTGGTGTCCATCTTTTTTTTTTAAATTAATTTCAAGATACATTATTAATAAGAAAGTAGATCATAGAAAGTCCCCATCAAGAGGGACAAGTGACAGTCTGCGGGTTGACAAAAATAAGTAAAGACAGCAATTACAAAAGGCCACAAAGAAATAATAATTAGAGCATCTGAAAAACTAAAGTTTTTTTTTTCTTTTTACCCACATTAACTTAAACCAAGAGGTCAGATATTTAATTCGAACAGAGCTATCAATCATAGATCAATTAACTCTTTAATCTTGTCCCAGAAAGAAAACCTTCCAATTGAGCTGGGTTATAGAAAAACAAATATATCATTCCCATGGGTCGCCATGCATTTACAGGGGAATTTTAGGTAAAAAGAAGCCCCTAGAGTCAAAGTCTGAGATTTCAGGTTTAAGAATTCCTTCCAGCGCTTTTGGGTAATTTTACAAACATCTGGAAAACCCTGAGTGGCCTTGCTATAGAAGGGGACATTCTTTTCTTTGAAAATATAAACATATCACCAAATTCCTTATCGATAAAGGAAAGAAACGAGACCATTAAATTAGCACGGGTGAGGATAGTATCCTCCGAAGAGTCTAAAAAAGCAGAGACCTCCAAAGTCTCATCTACATTTAAACGATCAAACTGACCCTCACTTTGTGCCACAGTCTTTGTCCCCTGGGGTACATAATAAAGATTTGAAAATTTCATTGACTCCACATCATTCATTAGCAACACTTCCTTTAAATATTTCTATATAAAAATAAGCGGGGACAAGTAATGAGTCGGAGGAAAATTATCAAATCTCAAATTCTTCTCTCGGGCTGCGTTCTCAACTGATTCTAAATGATGGTGGATAACCCAACTATCGCAGACAGAGGATGAGAGCACAGCCTGAGCCACTTGTCCCTCCAGCTTAGAAACAACAGTATTACAATTTGTGATACGCTTCTCCTGCTCTGTTAGCTTACTAATTACGCCATGAGAAAACTACGATATCTGAGACAATGAAGAGCACAGAGAAAGTTCAGTACAAGTGACAACCTGCTAAATGTCCCGCAGTGAAATTTCCTTAGGTTCATCAATTACATCCACAGGAATCAAAAAATTCGAAGGCACTAGAATCTCACTTCCATCCACATTAGTACTATGGTCCAACTCAGAAGGACCTGCCTGAGATTCACGAGAGGGAGCTCCCTCCATCCCCTAAGGGCCTAACAGAGGATTTGCTCCCTCACTTACCTCCCGATTGGGCGGGGTAAGACTCAAACTCTCCGGGGGGGGGGGGGGGGGGTGAAATGTCGGAGAATGTACTCGCTGTGCCAGAAGAATCAACGGGGGTCGAGGAGTCCAAGACAACTGGTAGGACATGGCGATCCATTGGTCCGACAATTTTCACAACTTTAGCCTGAGCCTCCAGAAGCACTCTCTCCTTCCTTTTCCCTATTCAGTCACTCTTCAGAGACAAACGCCTCCGGACACTGAAGGGGCACCAAAGAGGCATATTTGCCCCTTTGATCACACCCCTTCAGTCATGCCCCCGGCTGTGTTCACAGCTTGCCAAAGAGTTTTAAACTTGGTGGAGGCGACGTCAGCTGATTTAGCTCCTTCCTCTCAGCCGCGGCAATCAGGACGCTCCAGCAAAGTAGCAGCAAGTATTCCCTATGTGGTGTCCATCTTGAATGATGTAGTGCAGTTGCCATGTTAGTCACAAACGGCATGTTTCCCATTTTCTAAGGGGACTAGCGGGGCGGCTAGGCTGCTTTATAAACATGTTCTCCCCAAGGTCACATGCAAAGGCCTCTAAGTCTATCCCCGGTGCTGTTCCTGAAGGTTAGGTTGACCCTGAACAGTACTGAAAAGTAGATTGTGACTCTGGTTCTTATTTCCTGCATAAGTTTTTTTTTTTTTTTTCATTTACATTCACATCCAGCTCTGATCAGGAAGCCACTAGGCACAGATTCTGTCTGCAGATCATTTTCCTTTGCTTCTTTTTTCCTTTGCAGAGGGTTTAATCCTTCTGCTTTGACAATGGTCATTGAATCATCAAGGTGACAGGACATTAACCCCCCCTCCCCCCCACCCCAGTACCGTCCAGGTAATCTCTGCCAAAAGACCTAGTAGGGGCCATCCTTGTCTCAAACCTTACAGAAGCAATGACGTAACACTGAAATCTGTTTTATATGAGAGTGAGCAAATCTTGAAAGTATTCTGTGTGTAAATATCACATTAGCCGTCTTTCTCTTCCTTTCCCATTTCACTCTCGTTCCGGAACTGTCACGTGTGTCTTCTTTACCACCTGTTTTCTGCTGGCCTGTCATTGGAGAATCGTTGAGTACAGCCGCCTCTTCTTACCCCGTCCCTTCTGTGCTCTGCTGGGACCAGACTATGGGCTTGATTTCTGAGCAGTGCTCATGTAGTTTGGAAGGGTTACAGGGATTAGGATCCGATGATCACGGAAGAAGAAGAGAAGCTCACAGGGTGGAGGAGTGAATTACAGTTTACATTTATTTGTTATACCGCCTTTTCCAACAATACAAAGCGGTTTAAAATTAAAAATCACAAACCTGAAAGGAATTCCAGATATTAATAGGAAAGAATAGATAGGTGGAAGGAGAAATTAGGGTAACAATATTCAAGCAGCAATCTGCACTTGTGGAGACCTATTCCAATCTGTACTTCCCAGGCCTATGTGCGTTGGTCAGAACTAGACGCACAGAGGTAGACATGATTCTAATCCCGCAGGGCATATCTAGCTCCCATGGGATCAGTATCACTTCTAAGCCTGTACGTGCAGGCCAGGACCCGATTCTGGTCAGGCTGCACGTACAGGCTCCTGAATGGAGTCAACGGCGCTACGGCATCCAGTTGTCTTGGCACCGCGGCTCCATTTAGGAGCCGCAATCCCTGGCCGCCACCGACTTTCTTCATTCCCTGCAGCCCGACCCCCGATCTGACCTCCCATGGCCAGGGTCGGGCTGCGGGGAATCTCCTGCACTCCTCCACCCTTTGCCGCTGCCTGGGCCTTCCGTCCCCCGACATCTAGGGGAACCTATTCTACCTCACAGGTGGAATAAGTTCCCCTTCTAGTCTGCTGGCCCCGGACGTACAGGGCAGACTTCAGAATCGGACCTGTATGTCTGGGGCTGCAGACCACTCATTGCCTGCCCTAACTCCGCCTCTGCCCCGCCCCCTCCCCACCCCCATTTAGCCTACCCGTACAAACTCCTTGTTCATATGGGGAGGCTTAGTCGTCGGTGATGACAGGGGGGATGAATAGCGGGGATGGATATCCCAACGGGACATCCATCCCCTCTACTCATGGTTCAGAATAGACCCCCATTGCCAATAGTCCTAAGTATCTTCCTTACGTCGGGGAGGATGGTCTAGAATTTCAAATGCTTGTTGGATTTAAGACAGACTTTAAAAACATTCAATTATAGGAGTCCTGTAGGAAGGCTGTTCCACAACAGGGGAGCAAGACAGAAGACTGCAGATTTCCCGGTAGACTCCTAATGTGCCCTAGTAGGAGACGGTAGGCATTAGTGATTTCCAGAAATGGGCAGGACAGCATGGAATGAGCAAAGAGGAAAGATACTCTGAGGCTTCCTGAGGGAGAGCCTTATGGTTCAATGTTAAAAACCTCTACTGGCCATGGGCTGCAACCGGTAACCAACGGCTTTGTATTAGAAGAGGAGTTGCAGGCTCATTTCTTTTAGTGTGAGCTGAAAGTGAATGGCCGTGTTCTGGATGGATTGTAATGTTTTTAACTCAAACTGGGTGTTGCTGCATAGACAGCGTTACAATACGGCCAATAACCAGACGAAGAACAACAGTAGTCTGGGCCAGTGGGTTGAGGAACAGGTGAATTGTGCAGAATATGTCATGGCATTGAACGATGACTTTACTACAAAACTAATTCTCAGAGCAGAGGAATAAGTGCAAGTATTTAAAGGAAGTGGTTATTTGGTCCACCACGAAGGGCTGGCTATATAGTGGGAGATGGTGATCCGCCTATCAGCCATGTTGCTGCTGTAGATCTGTTAGGATTTAAAAGCAGACAGTTTGACAGGAAGTTGGTGGTGGAATGCCAAAGGCAGAGTTTGAAATGTTTGCTTAATAAGCAGCGGCTGCTTTTCCAGTGTGTTGAAATAGTTCTGGCACTGGGCAAATGCCGAGCTGGGCCAGCTGAACGAGGACAGAGGCTGCCATGAGGAATCATGCAGACAGCAGACAGCCTGGTGCCCTCATGTGCAAGTTACCCAGGTCAGGAGGGAGACTGTTGTGGCCAGTCCTGGTTTGGAACTGGTATATCAATGCAGTGTGGTATTTGTAGTCTCAGTTTCTACCTATTGAAATCAGTGCTGCACGACTCATAATGCATCATGACAGTGTTCTCAGAAATCCGGTGCTGACCTGGAACCAGGTTATTGGAAGTTTTGCTGATTTTTTTTCCCTGTAACTGGAAATGACCTAAGGCATAATCCTGTGTGTGCAGGCCAGGACCCCATTCCGGTCAGGCTGCACGTACAGGCTCCTGAATGGAGTCACAGCGCCACGGCATCCATATTTTCTCATAGGAATGGTTCCTTCAGCATGGTTTGGGCTTCAGGCCTCCCCCCCCCCTTGCCTTGCTCAGATCTGTGTACTCTCATGCACTGCTGCATTTATAGACTGTTTCACTAAATCCTGAAAGGGACTTGCAGTTTTGTTTTTTTTCATAGTTCTTTTTAATGTGCTGTCCAGTAAATGTTCATTTTAAAATAAGACTGGTTGGGGTGGGGGGGGGGATTGAGATGGGGGGGAGGGATTGGGCGGGGTGGGAAGGGGAAGGGGGAGGCGGGGAGGGGAGGGTTGGAGGGGAGAGCCCCAAGGGGATTAGCACGGCCCTGTGGTGTTCTGGAGGGATGACTTTAGCTGCTGGGGCACTTGCTTGGGAGGCGCCTGTGGGGGTCATATGCTGTTTTGGTCCTAGGGGTGAGGCTGGGCACCTCTGGTACCACATACATTTGTATCACCTGTTACATCTTCTGATGCTGAGTGGATATGCCTGAAGTTAAGATTGTCTCCTGGAACGTAGGAGGGATAGGTTCCCCCATTAAGCGTACCAAAATTTTGCAAACGCTTAAGAAGAAGGGCGTGCATATAGCTCTGTTGCAAGAGACTCACTTAAGCATCTTGGAACATAGTAAGCTCGCCAGGGATTGGGTCGCAAGTGCCTATGGAGCGGCCTCGGGCAAAAAAAAGGTAGGTGTGGTGATCCTCGTTAAGAAGGGAGTGCCCCTGGAAGTGAGTAGAGCGGAATCTGACCCACACGGGCGCTATATTTTGTTGTATGCTAAATTATATAATGAGCCTGTATGGTTATTGAATGTATATGCTCCTAATGTGTATGATCACGAGTTTTATAAGCGGATCTTGCGATTAGTGCGTACTCCTGGTCCGAATAAGTTAATTATTGCCGGGGACTTTAACTGCCCTCATGACCCCTGCCTTGACAAATCTCAACCGACTCCAGCGGGCTCTTGGGCCAAAAAGGGGGTGGGCTACTTATGTAGAATGGGAGACCTCATAGATGTGTGGAGAGTTCTACATCCAGGAGAGCGCACATACACACACCAATCGCGTGCACATCTTACATGGTCTCGTATTGATTACATTTTGGTTGGTGAAGGGGGCTTTCCCAGGGTCTTACGGGCGGGCATTGACCCTATTGTGGTATCTGATCACGGACCAATTTGGATCCTATGGGACGCTCAAGGTCCATCACAGAGGGGATGGCGCTTTCCCGCATATCTCTGGGAGGATGAGGTGTTTCGGAAATATCTTGAGCAGCAATGGGATGACTATGTCTCTTTTAATGATCTCCCTCAATGCCCGGCCATTTTATTCTGGGAAGCAAGTAAAGCGGTGTTGAGGGGAGCCATCATATCCTATACATCGGCGCGACGTAAGCACCTGGATCGCAGTCTCTTGGTGCTGGAGCGAACGCTACGTACTCAGCAGCGACGGTTGAGGAGAGGTCGAGACGCGAAGCTCCAGAAGGAATACATGTCTACGCAGGCGGCTTTGAATGACTTACTTGAGAGTCGGGCGCGTATGTCTATGCAATATTATCGTCATCGTCTCTACCGTTATGGTAACCGGTCGGGAACGCTACTTGCCAAGTTAGTTCGAGATCCTCGGGGAGCTCGTTTTATTCCCGTGCTGCGGGGGGAGGCCGGGGATCTGTGCCATCAGCCCAAGCGTATAGCTGAGATTTTTCGAACGTTCTTTGCTCAAGTTTATAGCGAGGAGAAACGAGATTATGCGGCGGGGCTGGAATTTTTGGTTGCACAGTCTTTACCACAGGTTGCTGAGGTTGACTTACAGGCCCTTAACGCGCCGCTGTCAGTGCGGGAAGTGTTACAGGGGATTAAGCATAGCAAATACCATAAGGCTCCGGGCCCAGATGGGTTCAGTATTGAATACTATAAAATGCTGGCTTCGCGGCTCGCGCCGTCCATGGTGGTGATGTATGATGATGCCCGCACGGCCGGTATTTTTCCTCGAGATATGCGTTGCGCGGATATTGTGGTCATTCCAAAGCCCGGCAAGGATACTTTGGATCCGGCCTCTTATAGGCCTATTTCGCTTATTAATTGCGATATGAAAATCTTGGCATCTATACTAGCGTCCCGACTTAACCCGATACTGCCGAAAATTATCGACCCAAGGCAGGTGGGCTTTGTACAGGGTAGGGAGGCCTCCCAGAATCTGTCCAAATTACTATTGGGGATGGATCAATGTTTTCACCGAAACGAGGCTTTACTTTTGGTGAGTCTCGATGCTGAGAAGGCTTTTGACAGAGTGGCTTGGGGTTATCTTTGGCATGCTTTGTCTAGTTTTGGATTTCAGGGGCCGTTTATACAGTGGATCCGAGCGTTATATGCTCACCCCTCGGCCAGAGTGGGTGTTAATGGGATATTTTCGGAGCCATTTATATTAGAAAGAGGCACACGTCAGGGTTGCCCGTTGTCTCCCCTGCTTTTCGTTCTAGCGCTGGAGCCGTTACTTCAGGCCATCCAATATGATCCGGAGATTTCGGGTATCCGAATGGGAGGCGCCGAAATGAAAATAAGTGCCTTTGCGGATGACATGCTGATTTGCTTGACGGATGTGCCTGCCTCGCTTCATTGTTTACTTCGATTGATACGGCATTTTGGCACATTTTCGGGATTAAAAATCAATGCGCTGAAATCTATGGTGTTGGATGTGGGGGGCAAGGTGCGGACGGGGTGGGAAGGGGCGTTTCCGCTGGTTTGGGCGAATGGGGAAATTAAGTATCTTGGGATTTACTTGCCAGATCGACCTGACCGCCTATATCAAGTCAATATACCTGGGCTCTTGGCCCGGAGTCTGCATACCTTCCAGGGCTGGCGCAGCCTTCCCTTATCCTTAAGAGGAAGAATTGCCCTATACGTCATGGTTGAATTTCCCCGCTGGTTGTATGTTTTACGTATGCTACCCCTTTGGATATCGGCTGATGACTGGAAACGTTTTGAAGCTGGTTTAAGAGGGTTTTTGTGGAGAGGTAAATGCTCTCGCATTCCTCTACAGGCCCTTATGTGCAGGCGAGACGAGGGCGGCTTGGAGCTTCCCTCTTTGCGTAACTATAATCTCCGATACCTCACTAAACATGTGGCGACCCTTTTGGAGGGTGGTGGGGGAGGCGCTTTGGTGCGAGGCCTTGATGAGCTCGTGGAACCATATCATCGACTATATGTGCTTCAGATGAGTAGATTGCCGGCGGCACTCCGGGACGGGGTGGGGGGGGACTTATGTAGGCACGCTGCGAACAGCGTGGAAAGCTCTATCGGGACGTTTTGGTTGGAATTGGGCTGGATCGCCCATGCTTCCCCTCGCGGGAAATCCTAATTTTCTCCCTGGTTTCTCTAGAGTGAATATGTTCCGCGGTTGGGAACGTCGACAGGTAGTCTGCTTGGGGGACTTACTGATGGAGGATGGTCAAACTATGGACAGCTTCCAGAACCTTCAGCGTCGCTATCACTTACCTAGTCATGATTTTTATGGCTATCTACAGGTACGGCATTACTTGCAGAGCCTACCGCAGGCTATGACCATTCGTGCTGGAGTGGAAAAGGACACTCCACGGATTATCTTGGGCCGGCTGGTGGAGAATCAACGGGGTGAGGAGGCGTGTAAGATGTTGCTTCGGCCCAGCAGGGGAGATACTTATCTTGTGAGTTTAAGTGAGCGATGGAAAAAGGATGGGGTGGATGCTATGACACCGGCTCGGTTGCGTTTGGCTTTTGCGGGGATACCGAAGGGGTCTGAATGGGTATACTTGCAGGAACTCCAATATAAATTTTTGTGGAGAGCCTACACTTGTGATACTTGGGCCTGCCGGGTCGGCTTGAGAAACTCTGACATCTGTGGATGGTGTGGCCGAGAACCGGGCACTATCATACATAAATTTTGGGGGTGCCACTTGGTCCAGGATTTCTGGATACAGATCTGTCGCCTGCTGGAGGGATGGATGGGTGATCAATTAGTGGCTCGTCAGGAGGTCTGCCTTTTTCATTGTTGGGAGTTAGACCCTGGGAGGCCATCGGGGTCACATCGGCTCTTGTTTGAGCGGGGATTTCTTATTGCTAAGAAGTCTTTACTATCTAGATGGATTGAGGTCTCCCCTCCTACTGTTGGGCTATGGGAATCAGCGCTGTCTGATTTGCTCCGTATGGAAAAATTGACGGCGCGACAGAAAGGAGGCCCGAGTTGGGATAGGTTCACGGCGTTGTGGTCACCCTATCTCTTTCATCTCTCCCCCGGCGAGCGGGCTTTAATCCTGAATACTTGACTTTGGGGACCATGCACTGGTTGGTGAATCTTCTCCCTGGACTTTTGTGGGGTGGGTACCTTAGGTGCCCCCTGCGGGTGTAGGGAGAACAGACAACCAAGGCCTTGATAATGATTAGATGGCGGAGAGTACCCTTGCTTACATTTTCCTGTAACCTGATTCAATTGTCCGTGCTGTGGGGCCGGGTGGGGTTGGGGAGGGTGGGGGGGGGGAGGGGAAGGAGGGGGAGGGAAAGGGGGGGGGATAAGATTGACAGACTTCTGGCTAAATCTCAGGTCTTGGCCTGATAGGGAATTTCTGTATTAGTAATCTGTGGCTTTTCTTTGTGCTGTTGCTGTTTTGTTCTCTGTTTTTTGACCTGTTTGAGACTTGAAAATTAATAAAAATGATTTGAAATAAAATAAGACTGGTTTGGGAAAGGTGTGGAACATTCCTCCCCCTCTGTAATTTTTCTGTATCTGCCAGTTAACAGCTGCCCTCAGCCTATGCATTTGTTTCTCAAGGACAAGCTTTCACCAGCTGTCTGTCCCAGCGAGCATGAGATCTCCTCTCCTGGCTAGTCTGCCCCGAGCAGACAATTTGGTGCACTTCAGCTGAGCAGTGATCTCCAGGAACAAGCAGGAATGTAGTCTTCACATATGATTATCATCGGTACCGACGGAGCCGGGCTCCCCAGCGTCCTATAGGAAAGCTTTTGGGAGCATCCCACAGCGCCTGCGTGCTGCCTTCCTGCCTTTCCAACTGTCCCTCTCCAGTTCTTCATTTTCCATGGAGCCAACAGGTCGCATACCCTGTCACTGCAGAAAAATTTTGTTTTTAATCTTTGTTTTTGTGGTCGCGTCTGCCTTCCCTCGATGCTATACCGGTACCGCCGGTTCTTTCTTTCTTCTTCTAAAAAAACAAAACAAAACTATAGTTTCTGAGGTGGTTTACTTCAGGAACTTTTTTTCCTTGGTGCTAGGCGCCATTTTGGGCACTAAGCCCAATTTTTCCTTAAAAATGGAAAAACCTACTTCAGGTTTTAAGAATGTTCTAAATGTGGCGGTACCATTTCCGTCACCGACACCCATGATTGGTGTCTCAAATGTTTAGGTCCTGACAACTCTATTTCAGAGTGCCTCTCCTGTGGAATGATGTCAAAAAGGGGCCGGCCGAACCGAGCTGATAAACTTAGCACCCTTTTTCCCTCAGACACGGTGTCTGTTGCATCGACGTCCTCCAGGGCTTCATCTTCCTCCCATGGATCTCAGGTAACTAAACATAAATCTAGCCGGTCCTCAAAGGGTAGATCTCCTTCTAAGTATCGAGATGCCCCCGGCGTTGCCCTTGAGAAATTTTCACCAGCAAAACTGTCCCGGCGGGAGGCTTCAGCTTCCAAAGCATTAACGGGGCTCCAGGATGTTCTCGAGGCTTCAACCTCGGCAGAACTATTGACACCATGCTTTGGAGTTCTGGCCGCTTCTACCGGTACCGACACCCAAGCATCGGCAGCATCGATAGACCAGAGATTCCTTGCTATCGAACACAGTCTAGTGGCTCTTCTCACGGCTTCAGTACCGTTGAAACTGCTTCAGACACCTCAACCGATACCGGTACCGACTGCATCGACATCGGCGGGTATGCCACCCGTACCGAGTCATGTGTCTCTCTCCAGCATTGACAGATCAGTACCTGAACAACCCGATACCGACTTATATCGATACCGGTACCGTGCTTTGCACGATCACCGGGATCAGAGATATTTTGAATCCTCGGATGAGTCTGAAGACTCTGCCGATACCAGAGTACTTCTCCCGGAGGATTCCTCTTCTCCTCAGCGCAGAATGTCTCCGCCAGAGGATATGTCCTTTCAGGACTTTATCCATAATGTGGCACAAGGCCTTTCCATCACAGTAGCTCCTGAAAAAGAGCCTAGGGTGAAGGAGTTGGAAATCCTCCAATACCCTAAGGCTCCCAAAGAGGCAGCTACTCTGCCTATTCATGAGATCTTACATGATCTTATGCTGAGGATGTGGGAAACACTTTTAACCACATCTCCTCATTCTCAAAGACTTTATACCATGTATCGAGTTCCACCTTGTCCTGGCTTTCAAAAAACTCAATTACTTACACCATTCAATGGTGGTGGAACAGCCATGAGAAGGATGAAAAGTGCAAAGAGACATGCATCCAATCCTCCAGGTCGTGAATGCAGGACTCTCAATGCCTTTGGGCGTCGATGCTTCCAAGCTTCCATGCTCCCAGCTAGGATCAGTTCCTATATCTTGTATATGGAAATGTTCCTTAAAGAGATCACAGGGGACTTGGAGCTTATGAGCCCCCTTCTTCCTGATGACAAAAGACAGGACTGTCTCACTCTTGTCAAGCATGCTCAGGATGTTTCCAGGTTTGTTAATCGTGCAGCCTTTGACTGTTTTGAGTGCATAAGCAGAACCTCTGCTATTGCCATTGGTGCACATCGGATCGCCTGGCTTCAGGCATCTGACTTGGAAATTTGGGTACAGGATAAATTAGGAAAACATTTCTTGCACAGGAGAAAATCTCTTTGGCAAGAATTGGCAGGAGAAGGCTAATTAAATAGATGCTGACAATATCACATTGGATAGATTGTCCAAATCTACAGCCGATCCTGCAAAGAAAAGATCCTCTAAGAAACCATTTTTCAATAAGAAAAAGAAGTTTTATCCTTCCTATACCCAACAGGGACACCGTCCAGGTTAGACTGCCCAAAAGGGACAGCAGCAGCAACCTAGACAACAAAAGAAGCCAAAAGCTGCAAAACCTCAGCCAGCTCAGCAGGCTCAGCCTCCTCAGGTCTTTGACTCCTTTCTAGAGAACTTCGCCTTCCTGCCCCTGAAGGGTCCAGAATCCTTAACCATCCAAGACAGGTTATGTCATTTTGCCCACAGATGGTACCAAATAACAGCAGAAAATTGGACTCTGTCCATTGTACGAGAGACAAGCTTCATTTCAGCCTGCCCCCTCCTACAATTGTAAGACAGTTCAACTCTCAGACCTCTCTCGACAGTCTCTTAGGTCAAGAAGTCACAACACTCCCTGCTGAAGGAGCAATAGAGGAAGTACCCATTCTCCATCAGGGTACAGGGTTCTACTCCCCCTATTTCCTTATTTCAAAGAAAACAGGAGGACACAGACCCATTTTAGACCTCAGAGAATTGAACAAATATTTGTTCTCTAGATCTCAAGGATGCGTATTCTCATCCATCCAAATCACAGGAGATTCCTCCGATTCCTGTTTCAAGGAAAGCACTACCAATACAAGGTTCTTCCCTTTGACCTGGCTTCTGTGCCAAGAGTGTTCACAAAATGCATGGCTATGGTAGCAGCATTTCTCCACACTCTGGGAATATTCGTCTTCCCTTACTTAGATGACTGGTTCATTCAAGCCCCTACAGTGCCAGAAGCCAGCTCTGCTCTGTTTCGCACAATGCAAATCCTTCAGTATTTGGGACTGGTCTTAAACCTCCCAAAATCCAATCTTGCTCCCACTCAGTCCCTAGAGTTCATAGGAGCTCATCTGGATACCAGACAGACAAGGGCTTTCCTTCCGCAGCCCCGCTGTCTTCGCATAGTACAACTAGCTTCCCAAGCAGTGCTCAAACCTTGTCTCACTGCTCGGGAAATGCTACAATTGCTAGGCCACATGGCATCCACCGTGCATGTGGTTCCTTATGCTCGCCTCCATATGCTCGCAGCCCAGTGGACTTTATCCACTCAGGCCTCAGGCTGCCTTTCGGACAAAATAACAAACTCAAACCGTCTTATTTCATCCCTCCAATGGTGGCAATCACCCAGAAACCTTCTGGTGGGGTCTCCTTTCCAGCAACCCCTATCACAAGCCACCCTAACAGATACATCACAGGTGGGATGGGGAGCCCACCTGCACAATCTCTCTACCCAGGGTACCTGGACTCCACAGGAGGCCTGTCTTCACATCAACCTCCTGGAGCTCAGAGCAATCTTCTTTGCTCTTTGAGTATGTCACGCCCAGCTCAGCTACAAGACAGTCCTAGTTCAAACGGACAATCAGGTAGCCATATTCTATGTGAACAAGCAGGGCGGAACAGGCTCTCTGTCGCTATGCAACGAAGCTTTGCGACTATGGGCCCTCACCAGAGAGCATCAGATTCATCTCCTTGCGGTGTATCTTCCAGGCATTCAAAACTCTTGGGCAGACAAACTCGGTCGGCTTCCACACGAATGGTCTCTCCATGCAGACCAGGTTGCCCAAATATTTCAGATTTGGGGAACCCCAGACATAGACCTCTTTGCAAGTCCGCTGAATGCCAAACTTCCCTAGTTCTGTTCCAGAATTCCGGCTCGATGTTGTCAGGAAAGGGACACCTTCCTCCTTCACTGGGGTCAGGACTTCCTATATGCCTTTCCACCCATTCCCCTCATCCCCAAAACCCTATTCAAGCTTCAGAGAGACAGAGGTCATATGATCCTCATAGCTCCACGTTGGCCACGGCAAACGTGGTACCCTCTGCTCCTACATCTCTCTTAAGCTCCGCCTCTGGAGTTGGGATCCGCTCCAGATCTTCTCTCCCAAGAGGATGGGATGCTGTGGCATCCGAATCAATGTTCCCTCTAATTTTCTGTAGGCTGTGTGCGCATAAAATATCAGCTGTGTGCGGCTTTTGAAGGAAGGTTAAATTTTTGTGCGCCACATAACGACACTCAGAGTTATATACTTCAAAATTTGACTACACGTCAGAATACAGTATGTACACCACATTGATTTTAATCAAATTAAATGAAAATAGACAATTACTAAATGAAGCAGGAAATTTCTAGTAATTACAATCATAACTTTTAAATTTTAAGACGTCTGTTGTTTTCTATCAGAATCAGAGCCGTAATTTTTGTGCGCTCTGTTGTAAAGTATGTGCGCTCTCTCGGTGAGGGGTGTGCGCGCGCACACGCTGTGATAAGGAAGCTTATCATAGCTTAGGAAGGAGCTATAGAAAAGGTGAAGTGACTCTGAACAAGCAACCTGTCAGTTCTGGTAGAAATAAGAAAACAGAATTTTCTTATAAAAGACTACCAGTCCCAGAATGCACCAGTTTTCCAACAGCCATTAGAGGAGCTGAAGTGGGGAAACGTGTGTTCAATCAGGAGGGCTATGAGGTAATCCCTAAGCACTCATCTCAAAGGGCAGGGCCTGATTCAGCACAGCTGCGCTGTGTTAGGGAGGAGCACTCATCAAGGCAGAATAAGAGTAGAGTTTATTCTACAGATGACCATCTTCATGGTCCTCCTTATCCTGAGAATCAGCTTGAGTTTGATCATCAGTTTCATCTGAAGGATCATCAGAAGCAGAAGCCAAACCGGACAGACAGAGAGGGAAAGAGACCCTCTGGAAGAAAGAGGAGAAAAGCCTTTGAGAGGTCTAGAAGAGTCCAAAGCAGTACGTATACTGGGAGGTATTCCAAGGGCCAGCATACACCATTGGACTGGGGAAAGCCAGAGGAATGGTGCTGCAGAGCTAGGAATCTCCAGACGCTACCTGTGAGGGAGACGGCTGCAAGTGGAAGAAACCCTAAGACCCGTGCCAGAAGGTATGTGAAGAGAGATCCAGTGTCCAGGGATCTGGATTGGAAGGCTGGACATAAGAACTGGACTATATACTGGCCAGGCTATATAGAGAGAAACTCTAACAGCAATGGAAGCTCAGGTATGAACACTGATCTATGCCCTAGCTATAACCTTGAAAGACAGCAGGGAAACAAGTATTCTCCTGAAAGTGCTCCATTGAGAGATTCATCTGTGCCAATCCATGATATTGAACCCATGCTTGTTGAACAAGGGGGAATAATAGCAGATGAAGATCCTATTTATATGGACTGTTCTCTGTCTAAACTCCGTTGGTAACTTTCAGTTATAAAGTACAGCAACCATCACAAAGAAATACAAATTTGTTCTTTAATCTACTCAGAAAAGCTCCTGAAGCAGGATTTGACCCACACAGTGGAAGGCAAGCCAGCTAAGGGGTTTCAGCTGGTGACTGCTAGCAATTAAGCCTTACCTAATTGCTTGTGAGCTAGGAGAGAATCACTTCTGAATCTATGTGGGAAGTAATTCAGAAGTTAACCTGAAAAGAACAGTTTGTTTTTTGCTTTGTGGCTTTTCATTTGTTGTTTTCCTGATTTTGCCTTTGTTTTTAAGTTAACACTGAAAGCAAGTTACCTGATTTATGTGCTACCAAGCATATCTGTGTTGGGAGAAATAACCCCATAAATAAATATCTTATTGGCTTTACCCAAGAGCACAACTAAATTATTGTCAGCAGCTGTGTCTGGTGTGAATGAACTACATTGCCCACAATCCCTTGCAAATCATATAGATATATGCACTTGCCAAGACTGTGAAGATTCTCACCCAGGCAGCCGTCTGACAACGCGCACAGCTTAGAGGGAACAGTGATCCGAATCTCCAGTCTCTGCATCTCAGGGCCTGGTTGCTGAAAGCCTAGAACTTCAGGATCTTAACCTTTCCCAACAGGTAAAGGATATCCTTCATGCTTCTAGGAAACCCTCCACAAGACGCTCGTATGCCTTTAAGTGGAAAAGATTTACCATATGGTGCTTGCAGAAGGGTCTTAACTCTCTTGTGATACCTTTGTAATCGATACTGGAGTATCTCCTTCATTTGTCCAATGCGGGTCTCAAGACAAATTCAGTAAGAGTCCCTCTTAGTGCTATTGCAGCTTCTTACAAGCCTCTAAGTGGACATCCTATTTCCTCTCATCCTCTCATAGCGAGATTTATGAGAGGCCTTCTTTTAACAAAGCCTCCCATTAAGCCACCACCGGTGGCATGGGACTTAAATCTGGTGCTCGGGCAGCTCATGAAACCACCCTTTGAACCAATAGCCACTACATCTTTGAAATTCCTTTCCTGGAAAGTCATCTTCCTCATTGCAATCACATCAGCACATCGCATCAGTGACTTGCAAGCATTAGTGGCTGATCCTCCTTACAAGGTTCCACCGTGATAAGGTAGTTCTTAGGACTCATCCACACTTTATGCCAAAGGTGGTTTCGCCTTTCCATTTAAACCAAGCGGTTTACCTTCCTGTATTCTTTCCGAGGCCTCATGCCTCCAGTGCAGAAAGGAACCTTCATACCTTGGACTGTAAAAGAGCTTTGGCCTTTTACTTGCAAAGGACACAGCAACATAGAAAATCTTCTCAATTCTTTGTTGCTTTTGATCCTAGTCATTTGGGACTTCCAGTTTCCAAAAGAACACTGTACAGCTGGATCGCACAGTGCGTATCCTTTGCCTATGAGAGTAAGAACCTTCCTCTTGAAGGCCATGTCGCCGCTCACAATGTAAGAGCCATGGCAGCCTCAATGGCTCATCTTCACTCTGTGTCTATCGACGACATCTGTCGAGCAGCTACTTCAGCTTCGGTACATACCTTCACAGCCCACTACTGCTTAGACAAGGACTCCCGTCGGAATGCCTTGTTTGGCCAAGCTGTTCTTCAGCACCTTTTTCAGACTTAATCAACTCCTACCCACCGTCCCTGGTAGGATGCCAGAGATCCATGGGGGGAAGTGGGGCCCTTTCGCAAGGGCTGACAACTTCCTGGGGCCATCTCCCTGGCATCTGCAGCTAGGGAGTCCCCATATATGAAGACTACATCCCTGCTTGTTCCTGGAGATAGCGTAGTTACTCACCTGTAACAGATGATCTCCGGGAACAGCAGGAATTTAGTCTTCACAACCCGCCCACCTCCCCTAGGAGTTGTGTATCTCTCTCTCTCTCCCTCTCTTTTGTCTCAGCTATAAACTCAACTGGAGAGGGACAGTTGGAAAGGCGGGAAGGCAGCACGCAGGCGCTGTGGGATGCTCCCAAAAGCTTTCCTATTGGACGCTAGGGAGCGTTCCCGCGCGGGCTCCGTCAGTACCGACGATACCCATATGTGAAGACTAAATTCCTTCTGTTCCCGGAGATCACCTGTTACAGGTGAGTAACTACGCTTTACAGCAGTTTGAAGTGATTTAGCAAGTGGAGACCTCATTCCACAAATGGAATTTGGTCTCTTGTTCTCCCAGAAATATGGGGTATTGAAAGACTTTCAAAATGAAAAAGAAAAATAGCTGATATTAAGTGCTGGTTTAGTTTGCAGGCTTCCCACTTCTCTGTTTTATTTCATTCTTAAGAGGAATTTCTGAAATCTTCCACTGCAGTGAATATCACTGAATTGGGGTGTTGCTCTTCTGATTACTGTCAGAATCCCCCCCCCCCACCTCCCCATGGAGCCTTCACCCTGATGTGATAGACATTATATGGTAGGGACAGAGAGAAGAGGTTTTAGCAGTAAGCAGTGTGGTCACAGTAAAATGTCTAGTTTCATTCCCAAAACATGGACATCCAAGGATAACAAATATTATTGAAGTCAAGGTGACTTAAAAAGGTGATGAGGGGACGTGGCACAGCAGAGTGACTGCAAGGAGTACTGCTGCTTCACAGTGACGGAGCCTCAGCGTCTTGAAAGCCTGTTGCCCTCTTTCAGAGCTAAAACTTTTACACTGACCCATTGCAGTATTAATCCTGAAAGAAAGCATCTACGCTTGTATGCGGGGAGGTGCTCCAGTGCACATCCTCGTGGGACCTGGGCAGGGTTTCCGTTCCCTAGTACCCCCTTTGGCTTTTCCCATATTTTATGTGCCTTCGAATGCCTTATTAAGATTATAAACTGCTTTTGTTTCAGTATTTGGTTCGGTTTGGTCATTCATGGTACAGCATTTCTTCATGTTTGTGCTGGTTCTCGAAGGGAAAGTCGCTTGGAAAAGGTCCCAGAGATAAACCATCCCTAGAGATTTGTGTCCTGTTTATCTGCAGGGACACTCTCTCTCTCGCTCCCTTCCTGGGAAGACTACATGTGTCATATAGGGTAGGCACTCTTCAAAAAGCCCTTTCACCCAGATACATGGTTTTGAAATGTCCTTCCTCATGTTTCCTTTTACTGATCATCCTCATTCAGTTTATTTCTCTTTGTGTCCAGTTATTCAATTTATTTCAGTTTATACACTTTATCAGTTGACCTTTTTGTTCAAACCTTTCTGATATTTTATTGACCACATAAATATAGATGTATGAGGAATGCAGGCAGGCCCAACCCGATTGTTCTAGCAGTGGAAAAAGTCCCTTGGTTTGTTATAAAAGAACCAGGACTAAGATGAAAATGATAATTCCTTCAACTGCCTGAAGAGAAGTAGAGGCCTATTAGTCTGTGTGTTCAGAGGAGGGCTGCACCTTTTAACATCTAATGAATATTAATGCTCACCTGGCAAGTCTTCTCTTACATAACGGCATTCCCTCTGTATAGCATCTTTCCCTCATTCGGCCTTTCTGTTCAGAGGAACAGTGTCCCTGCATTAAGTATCTCTTTAACAAGGCGATTTTCGTTGAAAGCTTTTTTTATTGAATTTTTGAAAAAGAGGACATCTGTATCAGAAAACATCAGGATCACATGAATCAAACAAGACAGCGACATGACCAGGAGAAATAAAGCCCTATAGGCTCCCCAAAGGATCCTATCTCCTATGAAAGGACTATCACATTAGTAGTAAGACTTCTGTAGCAAAGGGGCAACACATTTAAGAGGTTGTGAAAAAGCCCAAAATTGCTTTTTTCTTTATGCTCATCATCTGTATGTAGAGACGTCCCATCTTCAATAGCGTATGAAACTGCATATTCCAAGTTTCTTAAGGGGGGAAATTCACCCACCAAATGAATCAAAATAGCATTCTTCATAGCCAAACAAGTTTTCGTTACAAACAAAATCTCCGCTACACTCTCCTTGGAACATTGGTCACGCTCATCCAATATACTTGCTTCTGCTATCAGCGTCAAAGTAACTCCCAGTATACAAGAGAGAAAAATCAGACGTTCTCTCCCAAGTAGCTGTTATGTGGGGACAATCCCAGATGCTGTTTATTTATGTATCCGGTTTACTATACTGCTTTATCCTTCAGTCAAAGCAGTTTACATTATATAATCACTACTGTGGGCGACCCTAGCCCAGGCCGCGGCCTATAGGTGTAAGGCTGCCCTTGTTAGTCTTTAAATGAAGATTGTTATCCTCGTCCAGAGCCTGGGCTTCTGGGACTTGCAGTTGTGTTACTTGTTCAAAAACAGAAGTATGGAAACCGAAGACTTTTTCAAAGGCAAACAGGAATTTATTTCTTCTTTTCTTTCCAAAAACACTAAGGCTTAACAGAAGGCAACAGGATTCTTCTCCAAACAATATTCCTCAGGAAATTCCATGACACCAAAAGACTGAAACTGCTTTAGAATGCTCTCTTAACACATGCAGCTGTCTCTCAATATATAACAAACAAATACGTCCCTTTTTTCTTCCAAACAAAAGTAAATGTCTTCTCTGCATTAAACAGGGTTCTCAGCTTTCCTGGCTAGAGTAACTCTCCCTGTTTCGTTAATGCTTTGGGGTTTTCTTTCTCCAGAAGCTTTTATTTAACTCTCTGACACCATGAACAGTCCATTAATGAATCTTCAGACATAGAAACAGGTTCAGAACAATCTACCTGCATTTCCTCTGGATCTCCTGCCGGTACGTCTGACTCTAAAGCTCCATGCAAGGCTTCTGGCTCAATACACTCCAAAAGCTCCTGAACTTTTCTCCACTGAGGCTTTCCACTACGAGCAAGGTTTTCACCTGGAAGGTGAAGATTCTTTTTCTGAATTAAATGCCACAGTGCCTCTATTTCAGGTCACTGTTAGCTGTACTTCTGTTCACCCACCTTCTGGGAGCTTGAACCCTTAGAGCTGGTCCATGAACTGTAGAAACTGCACTCTGCTGCTGGCTAGTAATTCTCCCAGCCACACCTCTGCTGGCTTCCGAACTACTGATACTTTTCCTACAAGCCTGACTTTCTCTTGGGGTGTTGCCTTCACCTCTGAAGTCCCCACGGACGTCTCCACCGGTCTCCTCCCCGGTGAACTCTCTGGGTCTTTCTTGGGTGCTTCTCTCCCCAGTAGTCTCTGTGGTCAACTCCAACTCCCCAGTCAATTCCCCGATCAAATTCCTGGTCAAACTCCCTGGTGAACTCCCTGGTGAACTTCCTTTCCTTCCTGTTCCTCTGGGTTTATAAAGCTGTTTTTTTCCTATCGTGCAGTGCCCCCTGCTCAGGTGTTTTTCATTAGTTTCCAAGCCTGCCCTTAGGTTAGCAGAGCTTGGGCGTGGCCTGCCTTCAGCAACTGCATGTTTTTTCTCTTTTCCTGCACTCTGCAAGCTATGGATTCGCTGCCTGTCTCTTTCCTTAAAGGTAGATTTTTGATTTTCCTCTATTTCCATGGCCTCAGCCATACTCTCCTCATCACACTACAAACAGGTACTGGATACATTCCCCTGTCCCCAAAGGGCTCACAATCTATGTGTACCTGAGGCAACGGAGGGTTAAGTGGCTTGACTACATGTACCTTCCACAGCTACACGCTTCGGTCACACTCACTCACATCTTGCATCCCCAGATAGGATACATATACATCTGGGATGCAGATTTGAAGTGAAGCTCCTGCTATTTCACACATTCAGCTACTTCACGCACACTTGCCATACTCGCACACAATTCAGACTCATCCCATTCAGTTCCCAGTTCTCAATTTCACTTACTCGGGGAAAAGCCGCCCCCCCCCCCCTTCCCGAAGAAGACTCTTGTAAATTCAAGAAATCAACTCTACTTTCAGAGTCTCTGTCATCAGAATGCAATTGAAACCCCTCTCAGAAAAGGTTGACATGCTAGACCGAAGTACAAAGTCCTTATTATACAACTGAAACTCTTGCTGCAGTACTCCAAAAATGTAACCACTTGGCCCCCTTCACAAAAGAGTTGCCTCACCCACACCCAGCCATAAAATGGACTGTCCCAGAGCTGGAGAGAAATCACCATTACTACAGTTCAAAAGATAGCTCGAGTAGGGGGGGACGACTCACTCAACCATTTTCTGTCTCAGATCCAGGAGCGACAAGCAGACCAGGCCTTGCAAACAAAGTTTTTGTCACACAGAGCCTGACTTGGCCAAGTTTCGTCGATTAAGCTTTCATCAGAGGTCTACAGAAGTAATAGCAAACATACATAAAAATCAACAAAAGTTAAAAAAAGAAAACATCAATTTTATATATATAAATTCAAACCAGAATATAAAGAGGGATTACATAAACATTGTGAATATAATTTTTTAAAAAAAGGATAAAATAATAAACTAATAAAATTAGAACATACCAGACTCTCAGAATATAAAAATAAGCACTCCTAAAAAGGATTATATGATCACTTTCACTAAAAACAATAAAATCTAGCTTTAGTATCATAAAAAGCACAGAAAAAGACATAAACATCATACATACATAAAAACCTAATAAGAGGACATAAACTACTGTTACATATTAAAAGAGCATTAGGTATAAAAATAGAACAAAAGAAACAAAGATAATCTTAAAGTCGTTTAAATACAGAAAAGCACTTGCAGGCGTGGCATTTCCTTTCCTTTTTTGACTTTCAAAGTCCCAGTTCAGACTAAGAGTGAGTATATTTAAGGACACCATTTAACATTTCTCATAACTATATGGATAACTTAGATCTTGCTGAGCAAGATTATCATTATGTGGAGCTAGTGTATATCTATATCATACGTAGTTCGAGACCAAACTCCAATGAAAAACTGTCGTCATAGGCATCAAAAAGATTTCTTATAATTAGATAAATAGCTAATGCAGAAGCAGAAAAGAGACATTCCATATTGTCCTATTAGACCAGTCCAAACAAGTGGTTGTTTTCCCCAACCAGCAGATTGGTGGAGACAAAAAAACAATGAAATCCTAGGTTTCAATGACATCATTCCCATGTCTCTATTCACCTCAGACATTAGAGGTCCCTTCAGTATTTCTTTGTCTCCAGCAAATGGTGGATGGATTTTCTCCTCTTTGAAGAAAATTATGAAGATCTGAGAGGAAAAGATTGATTTAAAACGCTTGTGAATGACAGTCTGCGGGTTGATCTCTCACTAGAGTGCAACATGGGAGGCGCCACTAGACTGCAGTCTTTTCAGTAGCCATAGGAGGAGGGAAAATTGGTTCATCTCCAACTGGATAAGAGCCTGTCGAGCAGCCAGAAATTGGAAGGATCTGGAAGAGTACAACAGCCTCAAACAACCTCAATGCCCCCTCCCTCCTCCTCTGTTCTCCCCCCCCCCCCCGTCTGTTCTCTCCCGAAGATTGCAGAAGGCTGTCAGAGGTATCTGCCTGCTAGCCACCTTAAATGCAGTGCTGGGGAGTAGAGCTGAGCCTGGCACAAGTTTTCAGCCTGGAGCTCTTAGGGGGTGAGTACCAAGGCTTGACCTTGTCACTGTCCTTGTTAAGGGCTCTCAATTCCTTCTTCCTGGGATGCAATTCGGGATGGAACGCTGGCGACCGTTGGCATGGTGTGCGGGTTTCCGGCCATTTTCTGCATGCGTTAGTAGCCTTTTAACCTATTGTGTGCCTGGCGGTCACGTGGTCCTAATATGTGTTCTACTCAAGTGGCTCCAACGCGTGTCCTTTCCTAGTGCCTGCATCACTTGTTACTGAAAAAAGCACAATTAATGCACACCGCAGTAAACATGCATTTGCCATGTACCTTCGGGCCGCTGCGGCCTTCATGCATTCTATTGTGATACTTGCCTTAACTCTTTGTTTTCTTCCAGGAAACGTTGTTTGACCTATGGCAAGCAAGGAGCTTCATCTTCAGATTCTGGACTCTGCTCTTCCTGTATAGCAGCCTCTGAGTTATCTCTGCAGGGCCTGCTCCCCCTCTCTCAGCCGGGGGATGCTGTTAGTCTGGCCTTGCCTGCCTCAGGACAGGAGGTGGCAGATGGCGCTGTGGGTAAGGATGTTCATTCAGCTGGAGGCTGTGTGTCTCTCCCTGTTTTCTAGGGGATCAACGGCAACTATGCCCCTAGTGTGTGTGTGTGTGTGTGGTGGGGGTCATTTCCATGAGGAGAGCTTCCAGGGTTTGCATTATCCTCCCTAGGATTCTTTTCCTTTTACAGCAGGCCTGGTCATTCTGGCATGGAAATTCAGATCCTGCAGCCTCTGGTTTCCCCCGAGCGCAGTCTTGTGAGGGGCAGACTGAGTGTGGGAGCCCTGTTTGATTGATGGCTAAGTGCCCCCAGCAAAGGGCACCACCTGGAGATGGAGATCACCTGGGTGACTTGGATTGCGATGTTTGATGGGGATGAAGAAGTACTGTCACCTTCAGAGGCTTATGAGGAGGCCGATGTTATCCGCATGTTCCTGGGGTAGGAAATGGAAGCATGGATCCCAGGATCTTATCCACCTTGAGCTTGGTGGATGCTCCAGACATGGAGCAGGATCCCATGAGGCACCACTGCTGCAAGGGATGTGGAAATCTACTACTGTTACCAGAGGTATTCTAGAGCCTGTTCCAGTAGGAGTGGGATTCCCCCATCTCCCTGCCTAAGGGGCTAAGGGTGCATGCATGCTGGAGAGGGAGTGCATTGTGTGTTTGATATTTCCAAGGTGGATACGGAGGTCACAGCAGTTACAAGACAGACCACTATTCCTGTGGAAGGCGGATTGGCCTTGAAAGGATATTCTGGACTGAAAGGTGGATTCCGTTTGTTGCAGTGGCTGCTATTCTTCAGTTGTATTCTGATAGCTTGAGCCCTGCTCCAGTGGATTCAGTCTCTTCTGCCGGATGATTCTACCTCTCTTTGAAGTCCTCCTTTGTGAAGCCATGTATGACCTGGTACGTTTGGCAGCCAGAGATATGCCCTGACAGCAGTGTCATAGCTTTGGATTCGGCTCTGGCAATAGGCAGTGGATACATCTTCCAAAGCCCAAGTAGCCCACCTGACTTTTAAGGGGAAGCTTCTTTTTGGAGTCGATTTGGAGAAGCTGGTGAAGGACCGTGTTTTGGAAGAACAGATCCACAGGGCCTGTGAAGCAATTGGTCTCCCTTTTTTGATCAGCCTCCGCCCATCAAATGAAGGCGCGCTGGCCGCATCTCCTGGAGTCTTGGTACTCTCATCATTACCGACTTTTCTTCCCCTCTACCTCTGGACTTCGGGCTCATTCTCATTCCTTTGTGGAGTGCGTGGGTCCAGGGACTTAGGCCCACCCAGAGGAGGACCCTCCAGGACTGTGCAATGAAAGTTTGGGGACTCATTCCCTAGTTCCTCCGGTTGGAGGAAGGCTTCACCTTTTCTTTCAGGAATGGGCCTGGGTTGCCAAGGATCACTGGGTGCTAGACACCATTCGACTATGTTCTGGGATGCAAAGAGCTGATTCTGGATGCCTTTATCATCTCCCCTGCTTGGGTATGTGAGCAAAAGTGCCACTGTGCAGGCCACCTTGGACAAGTTGCTGCGCCTAAAGGTCATGGTGCCTATCCTGCCAGATCAGTTCCTTCTGGCCCATTCTGGACCTCAAGGGGGTCAATGAGCACTTGCGTGTCCTGTGCTTCTGGATGGAAACCTTGCGCTCCATGATTCAAATAATGCACTGAGAGGAGTTCTTGGCTTCTCTGGATCTGGCCAAAGAGTAATTTCATATCTCAATCTGGGCTGATCAGCAAGTATCTGAGTTTTGCCATGCTTAACTCTCTGTATCAATTCGCCACCCTCTCTTTTGGGCTATCCACTGCCCTGAGGACATTCTCCAAGGTCATGGTGGTGACAGCTGTGGTGCTGCAGGGCCAAGGGATCTGTGTCCATCCCTATATGGATGACTGGCTTATACGGGCCCATTCCCTTTTGGAGGCATTTCGGGTGGCATTCCGAGTAGTGCCCTTTTTGGAGAGCTCAACTGGGTGATCAATCAGAGAAAGAGCCAGCTGTTGCCATCCCAGAACCTGGAGTTTCTGGTAACATGTTTCTACACTTGAATGGGCAGAGTTTTCCTGCCAGAGAAGAAAGTCAAAGACTGTTAGATCGCTTGGCTCTGTGGCACAGCAGGCTCCCAGAGTCTGGAATTATCTTCAGCTCCTTGGATTGATGGCAGCGACCATAGAGATGGTGCAATGGGCGCATCCTCATATGCAACCGTTCCAGTTGTCCTTGTGGGCTTGTTAGTCCCTGAGGTCTCAGAATTTTGAGCGCAGGATCACACTCCCATTGATGGTGAAGTCTGGCTTGCAGTAGTGGCATCAGCCTTGTCATCTGAGGAAGGGTGTTTGATTTTTCTTGGATCCTCCTGACGGCAGATGCCAGTCTCTCAGGCTGGAGAGCCCATTGCTGGGACCATACAGCCTAGGGCCATTGAAACTGCAGGTAAGCAGTGTGTGGTCTATCAATCGCTTCGAGTCGAGGGCCATCAGGGTGGCTCTTCTGCATTTCCAGACCCTCTTGAGGACCAGACTATTCGAGTGTTTTCAGACAATGCCACAGTGGTGGTTTATGTCAATCCGTAAGGTGGCAGGAGGAGTGCCGGATTAGCTCTGGAGATGGCTCTCCTGTTTGTCTGGATGGAGAAAAACCTCCTAACCTTGTCTGCTCAGCACATTGCCAGGGTGGACAGTGTGGAAGCGGACATCCTCAGCCAGCACTCTCTGAATCTTGGAGAGTGGGAGTTGAGTCTGGAGATGTTTCAGTTGATTTTGCGCCACTGGGGCACCTCAAAATGGGTCTGATGATGACCTGCCAATGCTAAAGTTTGCTGCTTCTTCATTCGCCACACAGAGACAGGGTCTGAGGGCCGAGTCAGCACCTGTGGTACGTGTTTCCTCCATAGCCCCTGATGGGACACTTTGCGTATAAAACACCTCCCAGGCAGGATTGTTTTGTTGGTGCTGGATTGGCCAAGGTGAGCGTGGTTCAGAGACCTGATGCAGCTCCTGCAGGTGCCTCCTTTTCAGTTGCCTCCATCTCAGGGCCTAATATGGCAGAGACCGAGCATCCTGGAGAACCCGTTCCCATCTCGCTTACAGCTTGACTCTTGAAAAGAGACGGCTATCACATAGTGGCTACTCTCCAGCGGTGGTCTGTACTTTGCTTGGAGCCCGAAAGAGGTCTACCAAGCTAACATAAACGTAGATCTGGTGCCTCTTGAGCGATGATGTGGCGCTTGGCAGTTGGCTCCTGAAGCAGCTTAAGTGCCATTTCTGTTGGCCTTTCCTTTAGCTCCCTGAAAATTCAGATGGCAGCTTTGTCCTGTATCCAAGGTCCTGTGGCTGGTAGGTCTCTAGCCTTGCACCTGGATGTCTCACACTTTCTCCAGAGGGTTCGGCATCTGCGTCCTCCCCTCCAGTCCATGATCCCTTCCTGGGATCTGTGTCTGGTGCCCAGGGCCCTGATGGCAGTGCCTTTTGAGCCGTTGAAGCATTCTACCTTAAAGGAATTGATGCTCAAGACAGTTTTCTCAGTCTTCATGGTGGATTTCCAAACTGCGGGCTTTGTTTTGCCGAGATTCTTATCTGTCTTTTTTTATTCTTTTTATTTTTATCCATGGGTTTTCAAAATACAACCAGCATCAACCAACATATTCAGCAGCCCTTCCCAACATACCGCTCCCTCTTATCCAATATCACTGTCTCAGTTCCATAATGTACATAGAGCTCAGTGCGATACCACCTTTATGCTCATACCAATAACACTCATTCAAGGAGTTTACTATGCACCCTCTTCCCAAGCTAATACTCTCAACTCTGGTGACAGTGCCCCAACTTTGCCTTACTTTACTCCTATGGCTCTCCAACCCCTGCCTCCCTGTCCTTCCCCCAACTGCCTTGGGAAAATAAGCTAGGAAAGTACTCCATAGCCATCTATAGCGAACAGCCCACGGTTGGAGGCATGTCATGGTTATGCGCAGTTCCACCTGGGATAGCTGGTGCATAGTATTGATTTACTGTGGGGAAAGTGGGTGTTTCTTCACCTCCCCAATACTGTAGTATGAGCTTCTTAACACACCCCACTCCATGCAAAATCCAGCGATGTTCCGCCTTCAGCAGTTTTTCCTCCCACAGTGGATCTTTCTCCCCCTGGAGCAACAGAATGTACGTCCAATCAATTGGTTGCTTGAGCACTTTTTCCAACCTTTGTAGTGCTCTGTTCCTATCTCTGATAGCCCTGGGCATTCTAAAAACATATGTCGAAAGGTTGCTACATGTGACCTACACTTTTCATAACTGCTTGTGTCCCAGATGCTCAGCGAGACCCTCTCGCTCTTGTTAGGTATCCCCTGTGTAAGATTTAGAATTGCATTTCCCTATATCGGGTTGCTGAGTATTGTGCAGGGATTTTATCAAACAGTTTCTCTATTTGCTCCTTCAGGATCTCCTCCCCTTGTTCCTCTGTCCAAGAGGTTGCTAAGTTCTACAGATGCGGTGTAGAGAGCATATTGCATAACATGCGATACCAATTCCCCATATGATTCCAGCGGGGCTGCAAGTTTCATAAATCGGTATCACTGTCTCGCACTTCTACCTCCCCTCCCCCCTTGCCATGCCCAATGTTTGCCAATAGTGTCGCAATTGAGTGTATTGGTAGAAATGGGTCTGGGGCAGGTTTGAGTGCTGTCGAACAACTTCCCAGCCAGGCAAGGTTCCCTATCCCCACTTCATCTAATCGGCCATTTTCGTTCCAGCACTGGAAATGACTTTTACCCACCCCTGGTAAGAAACCCAGGTTACTGGTCACTTGGAGGAAAGGCGTATTGGTCCAGCTGTGCTCATATTTTTTGGCCCACCATGTCCATGCTCTGCGAAATCCCTCCAGTAGGGGTCGAAATCTCAGCTAATCCAGAGTCGCTGTACCAAAGTGGAGCAAACTGATCAGCCCGTAAGGGCTGCACCAGCTGTCTAGTAACCCTTCCGGGGCATATGCCGTATGGTGCTTTTAAAATCACATGCATCCCTTCCACTTACCCAGACTGGTAGCATTTTTAGTGCTATCCAGCCATACAAAGACACAAGCAGATCCGCCCATCTGGTGCACAGTTTGCAAATCTGCTATATCTTCCTGTATGTTAAGCTGGTACACCTGCTTCAAATGCTTATGCAAATATATACCAAAATAGTGAAGTGACCCTGTGCACCACTTAAACGCAGTGCTGTCCTCCTCCCTCACCCAGCCATCTCCCAACATATGCGCTTCCAATTTTCCGGTGTTTATCTTGAGCCCCGAGAAGCTACCAAATTTTGCCAACAGAGTTGCAGTGCTGCCCATCCTTCATCTGTATGGCGCATGCTGATAAGCATATTTTCCACAAATAAGCTGATTTTGGAGGTGGCAGCACCCATTTACACCCCCCGTATGGCTTGCTCGGCCCTGATCTTTTGCACTAAGGGCTCCAATATAAACAATAGAGGTGAGGGGGACAGCCCTGTCGCTTACTCCTTTCTAGTAGAAAAGACTCTGTCAAACTGCCATTCACCAAAACCTGAACCTATGGTGTCGTATATAGTGTGCAGACCCATTGCACAAACCTCCCCTCTATACCATAGCATGGTAGTAGCCAAAATAGATCCCAGAATACTCTCCGTGTCCAAACTCACTAGTGCAGTTGCCTCTCCTGTCCTCCCGTTTTTCGGAAGCATCGTCAATGCTCGCAAAATATGACTGGCCACATTCCGACCTTGTACAAACCTGACTTGGTCAGGGTGAATCAACTGGGGGATCAGCCCAGTCAACCGTCGAGCCAACATGGTGGCAATAATTTTTACATCCTGATTTAGGAGGGAAATAGGCCGATAGGTGTCTAGCTTCTCCGGGTCCTGCCCCAGTTTTGATAATAGTACTATGATGGCCCTGTTCACGTGAATTCCCATTTGGCCCTGAGCCACCACCACCTCACCCATTTCTGCCAGCCTCAGTGCAATCAAGTTGCTCAGAAGTTTAAAAAATTCTGTCCCCAAACCATCTGGACCCAGGGCCTTTGCGGGCGCTAACTTTTTGATGACCCTTGGATCTCTTCACGGATGCACACTGGTCTGCACTGATGGTAGGAATCTCCAATCCCCAGAAAAATGTGTCCCTATTCTGTGAATTCCTATGTTTGGCTTTATATAGCTCTTGAAAGAAAACTTTGAAACTACTAGCTATTTCCTCCTTTCTCGTCAATAGAGTCCCATCTGTTTTCTGCAAGCGGGTCACTGTGGTCTTCAGTTTGGCTGGCCGGACCAGATTCGCTAAAAGCTTCCCGGTTTTGTCACCCCATTTGTAGAGCTTATATTTATAAAGCTGTATATTCCTCAAGGCACCCCGTTGCAGTATGTGTTTGCCATCCTGTAGTTTTAAGTGGTCAGATTCTGCCTTGGTGCGCATATAGGTCTCTTGGAGACTTTTAAGATCCCGTAGGCTTGAGCTTAGTGTTGCCTGGGATTGCCGTTGGTTATGGGCTAATTATCTCATGATTTTCACCTGTAAGACTGCCTTTGCGGCCTCCCAATACACCACCGGCCCAACATCTTCCACCTGGTTTTCCATTCATATTCTAAACTAGGCTGTCCGGAAGAGTGTGCAAAATTCCAGACTCTGCACCCAGGTTGGATTAAGCCTCCACAGCCAGCTCCCACTGGTTCCCTCTAATGTAATGGCTACTTGGACCGTGACGTGATCTGAAACGGTTTGAGGATGTATGGTAGCTTCAGCTAACTTAGAAAACAGCCTTTCCGCTCTAAGTATGTAGTCTATTTGTCTGTGAAGCTTGTGTGACCCTGAGTAGTGTGTGTACTCTGTATCAAGGGGGTGGAGTGTGCGCCATGCATATATTATTTCTAGTTCCTGGATAAGCAGATTTACCCCCTTGGTTTGCTGGGTGCGAGGTGCTGTTCTGGGAGGTTGACTGTCTATGGTTGGATCAGCGACCATGTTGAGATCCCCCCCCCCCCCCAGTATGACTTGGTAGTCTTGGGAACTTGCCATTTTAGCAATCAGATCTAAAAAGAAGCCATGCTGATATACGTTGGGAGCATAGATGCTACCCAGCAGCACTTTTTCCCCATTACGTGTATCCCAAACTAGTATGTAGCATCCTTCTGGATCCTTTACCACCTTGTGTGTTTCAAAAATGACTTTTTCCTAGTAAAATTGCCACTCCCCTCTGGCAAGCACTATAGGAGGCCACTTTCACTTCCCCAACCCAGCACCTTTTCAATTTGGCATGCTTTATAGCTGTTAAGTGAGTTTCCTGCAGCAATGCGACCTCTGACCCTAGGACTCGGAGATATGTGAGCATTTTCTCCCTCATCACAGTGGAATGTAACCCCCCTCCCCCCACATTCCAAGTTGTGACGTTAACTGCTGTCATAATGCCACCTGTGGGGGTAATGTATATGCTAGAGTCCTATTTTGGTGTTGCCGCAGGGGCATCCCAGCTCTGCCCCTCTAGCGATGCTTCTGTCTACCAAAGGCTGTGGCCCTTTTTCTTGTGTCCCAGCTGCGTATCCAGGCATTCTACAACTGTCCCTCTTCTCTGCAGATATCCCAGGCAGCATCTTCCAATCCTTCCCCTGTTCCCCTCCCTCCCTGGGGGATGTAGAAAAACAGTGGGCAAAACTGAAAGGGGGTATTTTAAGGGCAACCAACCTTTTTGTTAAAATGGTAAATAAAGGCAAAAGGAAAAGGAGACCGCTATGGTTTTCGAAGGAAGTAGCTGAAAAAGTGAAGAAAAAGAGGGAGGCCTTCATGAACTACAAGAGATCACAGAGAGAGGAAGACAGGCATCTGTATTTGGAAAAACTTAGAGAAGCTAGCAAAGTAGTCAAGAAGGCAAAGATTCAAAAGGAGGAGGAAATAGCCAATGCAATAAAATGGGGGGATAAGACATTTTTCAGATATATTAGTGAGAAGAGGAAGGGCAAAAGTGGTATTGTCAGACTCAAGGGTGCAGGGGGGGAATATGTAAAAGCTGATAAGGATAAAGCAGAATTGCTTAACAAATATTTTTGTTCTGTGTTCACAGATGAAGAACCAGGAGCAGGACCTCAGAAAACACCCACAAATAGGAACAGAAGCGAGGGACATTTTGAACAATTTTCAGAAGACTGTGTTCGTGAGAAACTAGCTCAACTTAAAGTAGACAAAGCGATGGGACCGGATGGGATACACCCTAGAATACTGAGGGAACTTGGGGACGTTCTAGCAACTCCACTGACTGACCTTTTCAATGCCTCGTTGGAGTCGGGAGTGGTGCCAAAGGACTGGAGAGAGGCTCATGTGGTGCCTTTACACAAAAGCGGAAGTAAGGATGTGGTTGAAAACTACAGGCCGGTTAGTTTAACTTCGGTGGTGAGTAAATTATTGGAAACGTTGCTGAAAGAGAAAATAGTGAGGTTTCTGGAGTCCAGCGGATTACAGGATCCGAGGCAGCATGGATTCACCAGAGGCAGGTCTTGTCAGACAAATCTGATTGATTTCTTTGACTGGGTGACCAGGGAGTTGGACCAAGGGAGAGCTCTAGATGTGGTGTATTTAGATTTCAGTAAAGCCTTTGACACTGTTCCTCACAGGCAACTTATAAACAAACTGAGCACCCTAGGGATGGACCCTAAAGTTACTGCTTGGGTTAGAAATTGGTTGGGTGGGAGGCGACAAAGATTACAAGTAAATGGAGCTCACTCTGGGGAGAAGGATTTTACCAGTGGTGTGCCCCAGGGATCTGTCCTTGGTCCGATTCTTTTTAACATCTTTGTTAGTGATATAGCGGAAGGGCTGTCAGGTAAGGTTGCCTCTTTGCAGATGATACCAAAATCTGCAATAGAGTAGACACCCAGGAAAGTGTAGATAACATGAGGAGGGATCTAGCTAAGCTTGAAGAGTGGTCTAGAATTTGGCAGCTGGGATTTAATGTTAAAAAATGTAAGGTCATGCATTTGGGCTGCAGCAATCCAAGGGAGCAATACAGTGTAGGAGGTGAAGTACTTTTGTCCACTAAAGAAGAGCGGGACCTAGGCGTGGTTGTGTCTGATGATCTTAAAGTAGCTAAACAGGTAGAAAAGGCGACGGCAAAAGCTAGAAGGATACTTGGGTGCATACGGAGAGGAATGGCTAGCAGAAAAAAGGAGGAGATAATGCCTCTGTATAAGTCTTTGGTGCGACCTCATTTGGAGTATAGTGTGCAATTCTGGAGACCGCACCTTCAAAAGGATGTGAACAGGATGGAGTCGGTGCAGAGGGTGGCTACTAAAATGATTAGTGGGCTTCATTATAAAGCATATGAGGACAGACTTAAGGATCTTAATATGTACACCTTAGAGGAAAGGCGGGATAGAGGTGATACGATTTATTTATTTATTTATTACAATCTCTTATATACCGCACTATTTAGCATCAACGCGGTTTACATAAAACAAAGGACCATAACATCAAGCTGTTTGGTTTTACAGAGAACAGGAAAGGCAACTTGGATAACATAGGGAAATATGAACTGGAACTATTTACATATGTACAGAGATGTTTAAATACCTGCGTGGCATAAATGTTCAGGGAGAGAGCCTCTTTCAATTGAAAGCAAGTTCTGCTATGAGGGGACATGGGATGAGGGTGAAGAGAGATAGATTCAGGAGTGATATGCGGAAATATTTCTTTACGGAAAGAGTAGTGGATCCATGGAATAGTGTGTCAGTGGAGGTGGTAGAGATGAGGACAGTAACTGAATTCAAAAAAGCATGGGACCAACACAGAGGATCTCTAAAGGTAAAAAGTGGACTGTTGTAGTTGTTGATATGGAAGGACAGACTGGATAGGCCATGTGGTCTTTTTCTGTCATGTTTCTATGTTTCCCTGCCCCCACCACTCATTCACCCCATTCCACCAAGCACTCATACTCTTTCCAGTTCCTCCCCACTCCCCCTCCAATATTGACAACTACAACAACCCAACTTTGCTTACCAAAGAGCTAATAAACAATTACCAACCCTGTCACACAAGCAGCCCCCCCCCCTCACCTTGCCTTCATCCCACCTTACAATAACAGCTCTCTAATGTAATAATTGCTGTTCATTGCTGTGGCATTCCCAGCTGTCAGGGTTCGAAATTGCTCTCATTAGTTCCCGTGCTGTATTGCTGCCAAAGACGTCTCAATACAGCTGGCAAGCGTAAAGCAGCAAAAGCTATTGTCTGTAAGGCGCTTTTCCGTCAGCCTTGCAATATACAGCATGAAGACAACTCCGAGTCCAGTCCCAGCTGCATCCTGCAGGTCCATCATGCAGCTGTCTCTGTCACTATGTGCCTTTAAGGACTCTACAGCTCGTGGCAGGACTGCGCGCACTAGAACATAGAAATATGACGACAGAAAAAGACCACATGGCCTATCTAGTCTGTCCTTCCATATCAACAACAGTCCCCTTTTTTCCTTTAGAGATCCTCTGTGTTTGTCCCATGCTTTTTTGAATTCAGATACTGTCCTCATCTCTACCACCTCCACTGGGAGACTATTCCACGGATCCACCACTCTTTCCGTAAAGAAATATTTCCGCATATCACTCCTGAATCTATCCTCCTTCACCCTCATCCCATGTCCCCTCTTAGCAGAACTTGCTTTCAATTGAAAGAGGCTCTCCCCCTGAACATTTAGTCCATGGAGGTATTTAAATGTCTCAATCATATCACCTCTATCCCGCCTTTCCTCTAAGGTGTACATATTAAGATCCATAAGTCTGTCCTCATATGCTTTTATAATGAAGACCACTAACCATTTTAGTAGCCACCTTCTGCACCGACTCCATCCTGTTCACATCCTTTTGAAGGTGCGGTCTCCAGAATTGCACACTATACTCCAAATGAGGTCGCACCAAAGACTTATACAGAGGCACTATCATCTCCTTTTTTCTGCTAGCCATTTCTCTCCGTATGCACCCAAGCATTCTTCTAGCTTTTGCCGTCGCCTTTTCTACCTGTTTAGCTACTTTAAGATCATCAGATACAACCACACCTAGGTCCCGCTCTTCTTTAGTGGACAAAAGTCCTTCACCCCCTATACTATATCTCTCCCTTGGATTACTGCAGCCCAAATGCATGACCTTACATTTTTTAACATTAAATCCCAGCTGCCAAATTCTAGACCATTCTTCAAGCTTAGCTAGATCTCTCCTCCGTGTTATCTACACCTTCCTGGGTGTCTACTCTATTGCAGATTTTGGTGTCATCCGCAAAGAGGCAAACCTTACCCAACAGACCTTCCGCAATATCTCTAACAAAGATGTTAAAAAGAATCGGACCAAGGACAGATCCCTGGGGCACACCATTGGTAACATCCTTCTCCTCAGAGTGCACTCCATTTACCTGTACTCTTTGTCGCCTCCCACACAACCAATTTCTAACCCAAGCAGTAACTTTAGGGTCCATCCCTAAGGTTCTCAGTTTGTTTATAAGTTGCCTGTGAGGAACAGTGTCAAAGGCTTTACTGAAATCTAAATACACCATATCTAGGGCTCTCCCTTGGTCCAACTCCCTGGTCACCCAGTCAAAGAAATCAATCAGATTTGTCTGACAAGACCTGCCTCTGGTGAATCCATGCTACCTCGGATCCTGTAATCCGCTGGACTCCAGAAACCTCACTATTTTCTCTTTCAGCAGCATTTTCAATAATTTATTTACCACCGAATTTAAACTAACCGGCCTGTAGTTTTCAACCACACCCTTACTTCCACTTTTGTGTAAAGGCACCACATGAGCCTCTCTCCAGTCCTTTGGCACCACTCCCGACTATAATGAGGCATTGAATATGTCAGTCAGTGGAGCTGCTAGAACGTCCCCAAGTTCCCTCAGTATTCTAGGGTGTATCCCATCCCATCCCATCGCTTTGTCTACTTTAAGTTGAGCTAGTTTCTCACGAACACAGTCTTCTGAAAATTGTTCAAGATGTCCCTCTCTTCTGTTCCTGTTTGTGGGTGTTTTCTGAGGTCCTGCTCCTGGTTCTTCATCTGTGAACACAGAACAGAAATATTTGTTAAGCAATTCCACTTTATCCTCATCAGCTTCTACATATTCCTCCCCTTCACCCTTGAGTCTGACAATACTACTTTTGCCCTTCCTCTTCTCACTAACATATCGGAAAAATGTCTGATCCCTCCATTTTATTGCATTGGCTATTTCCTCCTCTTTTTGAATCTTTGCTTTCCTGACTACTTTGCTAGCTTCTCTAAGTTTTTCCAAATACAGATGCCTGCCTTCCATGTATTTCATGAAGGCCTACCTCTTTTTCTTCACCTTTTCAGCTACTTCTTTTGAAAGCCATTGCGGTCCACTTTTCCTTTTACCTTTAATTACCATTTTAACAAAAAGGTTGGATGCCCTTAAAATATCCCCTTTCAGTTTTGCCCTCTGTTTTTCTACATCCCCCAGCTGTTCCCATCCTGCTAATGACTCCCTGAGGTATTGGCCCATCTTGGCAAAGTTAGTCTTGTTAAAGTCTAAGACCCTCACCTTTGAATGGATTCTAACAGCCCTAGTCGTAATACTGAACCACACCATCTGGTGATCACTGGATGCAAAATGATCTCCCACTATAACATCAGAAACACTTTCACCATTGGTAAGCACCAGGTCCAGTACGGCCCCTTCACATGTGGGGTCTGTTACCAATTGCCTGAATAGTTCTTGTAGAGAATCCATCATCTCTTTACTTCTAGATGATACTGCAGCAGGAGCGTGCCAATCAACATCTGGCATATTGAAATCCCCTATTAGTAGCACTTTCCCTTTCCTAGCAATGCTGCGTATGTCTTCAATTAACTCTCTGTCCACCTCTTCCTCTTGTGAGGGAGGTCTGTATATCCCACCAATGCAAATAGATGTCTCTTTCCCTCTTTCTACTGTAGTTTAACTCACAATGCCTCCTCTCTCCCTTTTAAGCTCTGTAATTCCAAAGTTTTAATAATATTTTTTACGTATAGTGCCACTCCTCCTCCCCTTCTTCCTACCCTGTTCTTTCTGAATAAAGTATAGCCAGGTATAGTTACATCCCAATCATGGTTTTCTGTGAACCATGTTTCTGTAACTGCCACTAAATCCAAGTCAGCCACTCCCACCAAAGCTTCAACATCAGGGATCTTGTTTCCCATGCTACGGGCATTTATACACACTGCTTTCCATAGGTTACCCCTGTTACCCATTTCCATAAAGGTAGCCAGTTTACTACTTGGCGGCCCTCCTTCACCGAGTTTAAAAATAATGTCTTTCCATCCACCTCCACTTTGAGCTTGTGCGGGTACAGCAGGGTGAAGTGGATTCCCTATTTATGCAATTCCGAGCAAACAGGTGCGAATTCGCACCATTTAGCAGTGATCCAACTGGAGTAGTCATTAAAGAGCTGAATGTTTTGGTTATTATATTCTATTGGTTGTTTTTGGTGGAATTTCTGCAGGATACACTCTTTTTCTGACCAGTGTATGTATCTTGTTATTGCTGCACACGGTCTAGCATGTGCTGAGATCTTTGGCCCGATCCTGTTGGCGTGCTCACAACACCAGGTGCCCTCCACTGCTGGTAGGCCTAGATTTTCAGGCAACCATTGCTGAAAAAACTTGTACAAGTTGGCCTCTACCACGCTTTCAGCAAGTCCAAGCACCCGTAGGTTGTTCCTTCTAGCCCAATTTTCTTGTTCTTCTAACCGTTCTTGCAGGTTTTCACATTCTTTTGTGAGCCGCGCCACTGTACCTTCGAGCCTGTTGGTGAGGTCCTCCTGGGTTGCCACCCAGTTTTCAACTCGCAGACTCATGCCACCTGTGCTTGTAATGATAGAAACATAGAAATATGATGACAGAAAAAGACCACATGGCCTATCTAGTCTGTCCTTCCATATCAACAACTACAACAGTTCCCTTTTTACCTTTAGAGATCCTCTGTTTGTCCCATGCTTTTTTGAATTCAGTTACTGTCCTCATCTCTACCACCTCCACCGGGAGACTATTCCACAGATCCACTACTCTTTCCATAAAGAAATATTTCCACATATCACTCCTGAATCTATCCTCCTTCACCCTCATCCCATGTCCCCTCGTAGCAGAACTTGCTTTCAATTGAAAGAGGCTCTCTCCCTGAACATTTATGCCACGGAGGTATTTAAACATCTCAATCATATCACCTCTATCCCGCCTTTCCTCTAAGGTTTACATATTAAGATCCTTCAGTCTGTCCTCATATGCTTTATAATGAAGCCCACTAATCATTTTAGTAGCCACCCTCTGCACCGACTCCATCCTGTTCACATCCTTTTGAAGGTGCGGTCTCCAGAATTGCACACTATACTCCAAAAGAGGTCGCACCAAAGACTTATACAGAGGCATTATCACCTCCTTTTTTTCTGCTAGCCATTCCTCTCTGTATTCACCCAAGCATCCTTTTAGCTTTTGCCGTCGCCTTTTCTACCTGTTTAGCTACTTTAAGATCACCAGACACAACCACGCCTAGGTCCCGCTCTTCTTTAGTGGACAAAAGTATTTCACCCCCTATACTATATTGCTCCCTTGGATTGCTGCAGCCCAAATGCATGACCTTACATTTTTTAACATTAAATCCCAGCTGCCAAATTCTAGACCATTCTTCAAGCTTAGCTAGATCCCTCCTCATGTTATCTACACCTTCCTGGGTGTCTACTCTATTGCAGATTTTGGTATCATCCGCAAAGAGGCAAACCTTACCCAACAGCCCTTCCGCAATATCACTAACAAAGGTTAAAAAGAATCGGACCAAGGACAGATCCCTGGGGTACACCACTGGTAACATCCTTCTCCTCAGAGTGAGCTCCATTTACCTGTACTCTTTGTCGCTTCCCACACAACCAATTTCTAACCCAAGCAGTAACTTTAGGGTCCATCCCTAGGGTTCTCAGTTTGTTTATAAGTTGCCTGTGAGGAACAATGTCAAAGGCTTTACTGAAATCTAAATACACCATATCTAGGGCTCTCCCTCAGTCCAACTCCCTGGTCACCCAGTCAAAGAAATCAATCAGATTTGTCTGACAAGACCTGCCTCTGGTGAATCCATGCTACTTCGGATCCTGTAATCCGCTGGACTCCAGAAACCTCACTATTTTCTCTTTCAGCAGCATTTTCAATAATTTACTTACCACCGAATATAAACTAACCGGCCTGTAGTTTTCAACCACACCCTTACTTCCACTTTTATGCCATCCACTGTTGACTGTAATCGACTGAGGCAATCTTCCGACGCCGCTGTTACCACCCAGGAGATTTCCGTTGCTAGGTCTCCCACTGCCCCGCTTGCCGACTTTGCATGGTCTTCCATTTTATTTACTCGGGACTTTGCTGCTGCATTTATCTTTGGGATCTTGTGCGGCGTGCCCCTCACACCTCTCGCTCTGCAGCCGCTCCATAGCAGCTTTTTGAGTTTTTAGCTGTATTTCGTTGATTTTTGGGAGCCCAGTTGGGATCCCTTCCTTTACACGTTTCCTGCCTTCATGGCTCCTACCATGAAGCCGTTTCCATTCGGCTTGTGCCTAAAGTGATTTCTTTCCTTCTTTTGAACCAGGTGGTCTGTCTGCCCTTCTCTAAGGAGCAGTGTCGGGAGAAGGATAAGGATATTTGCCTTGTGGATGTCTGGAGGGTGCTTCTCTGGTACTTGGAGGTTATGAATTCCTTTCATAATTCCAACCATCATTTTTGTGCTATTTGCTTTCCACGCGGCCAAGCCCCATAGGAGAAACAAGCCGGCTTTAGGGTGCTGGATTAAGGAGGCCATTGCCTCGGTGTATTTGTTGCGGAACCGGCAAATTCCGAAGGATTTGCGTGCCCATTCTACCTGAACACAGGCATCCGTGTGGGCGGAGCGGAGCTCGGTAGACCCTGCAGACATTTGTCGGGCAGCAATGTGTTCATCACTTTCCACTTTCATCAAGCTTTACTGCTTGGATTTCCATGCACGGGCGGACATGGCCCTTGATTCAGGAGTTGGTGAGCTGCTGTATTTTCTTCTCACCCAGTAGCATTGTAGCTTTGGTACATCCCATTTGTCTGGACTGGTCTAGCAAGATGATATTTATCTAACATTTTTTATATACCGCCTTTCATGATATCAAGGCGGTTTACATTGAACAAACTGAAATTACATTGAACAGGGCATTATAACTTGGTGATAACTATTTTACAGGGAACATAAGAACATAAGATATGCCATACTGGGTCAGACCAAGGTCCATCAAGCCCAGCATTCTGTTTCCAACAGTGGCCAATCTAGGTCATACGTACCTAGCAGTTTCCCCAAGGGACACAGGTTCCACAATGCTTGTACTGGTTCAAGCATTGATATCCTGGGTCCCTTCTTAATAATGGTTTATGGACCTTTCCTCCAGGAACTTGTCCAAACCTTTTTTAAACCCAGCTACACTAACAGCCTTTACTACATCCTCCGGCAACAAATTCCAGAGTTTGATTACACATTGAGTGAAAAAATATTTTCTTTTATTAGTCTTAAATAGTTTACCCTGTAGCTTCATTGCATGTCCCCTAGTCTTTCCATATTCTGATAAGGTAAACAATCGATCTACGTTTACCCGTTCCACTCCGTTCATTAATTTATAGACTTCTATCATATCTCCCCTCAGCCGTCTCTTCTCCAGGCTAAAGAGCCCCAACCTTTTTAGCCTTTCTTCATAGGAGTAGCCTTCCATCCCCTTTACCATTTTGTTGGCTCTTCTCTGAACCTTTTCTAAAATCGCTATATCCTTTTTAAGATACGGCAACCAGAATTGCACACAATATTCAAGGTGCGGTCTCACCATGGAACGATATAGAGGCATTATAATATCTTTTGTTTTATTTTCCATTCCTTTCCTTATCATACCTAGCATTCTATTTGCTCTCTTGGCCGCCGCTGCACACTGGGCCGAGGGTTTTAACAAGGTATCCACAATGACGCCTAAATCTTTTTCCTGGGTGGTGGTTCCTAATGTGGAACCTTGCATCGTGTAACCATAGTTTGGGTTGTTCTTCCCTAGGTGCATAACCTTGCACTTCTCCACATTAAATTTCATCTGCCATTTTGATGCCCAGTCTTCCAATTTATCAAGATCCTCTTGCAATTTTCCACAATCCTCCTGGGTTTTAAGAACTTTAAATAGTTTTGTGTCATCTGCAAATTTGATAACCTCACTAGTTATTCCACTTTCCAGGTCATTTATGAATATGTCAAAAAGCAGCGGACCCAGCACAGATCCCTGGGGTACACCACTATTCACCTTTCTCCATTGGGAAAATTGGCCATTTAGCCCTACCCTCTGCTTTCTATCTTTTAACCAGTTCCTGATCCACAGTAGTACACTGCCTCCTATCCCATGACTCTTTAGTTTTGCCAAAAGTCTCTCATGAGGGACCTTGTCAAAGGCTTTCTGAAAGTCCAGATACACAATATCAACCGACTCACCTTTGTCCACCTGTTTATTCACTCCTTCAAAAAAACATAACAGATTAGTAAGACAAGATCTTCCTTGTCTAAAGCCATGTTGGCTGTCTCCCATTAGGTCGTGACTATCTACATGCTGAGTAATTTTATTCTTTATGATGGTTTCTACCATTTTTCCCGGTACTGATGTCAGGCTCACTGGTCTGTAGTTTCCCGGATCACCCCTCGAACCCTTTTTAAAAATTGGTGTTACATTGGCGATCCTCCAATCCTCAGGTATTAGAGATGATTTTAATGATAGTTCACAGATTACTGATAGCAGGTCTGCAATCTCAAATTTCAGTTCTTTCAACACCCTTGGATGTATACCATCCGGCCCAGGTGATTTGCTACTCTTCAGTTTATCTAATAGTTGTAAGACATCTTCCCGATGTATCGATATTTCCTTCAATTCTTCCACACCTTTAAATACCACTTCAGTCATGGGTAACATCCCTACATCTTCCTCAGTAAAGACCGAAGCAAAGAATTCATTCAGTCTCTCCGCTATCGCCTTGTCGCCTCTTAGTGCTCCTTTAACCCCTTTATCATCTAATGGACCAACTGACTCTCTCACAGGTTTTTTGCTACGAATGTACTTGAAAAGGTCTTTATTTCGCGTTTTTGCTTCCGCAGCAAGCTTCTTCTCAAATTCTCTCTTTGCCTGCCTTATCAATGCCTTGCATTTGACTTGCCAGTGCTTGTGCTGTTTCCAGGTTTCATCGTTTGGCTCTTTTTTCCATTTCCTGAAAGATGCTTTTTTGGCAACAACAGCCTCTCTGACCTCACCTTTAAACCATGCTGGCAGTTTTTTGGACTTCCTTCCACTTTTCTTAAAGCGTGGAATACAGCTGGTCTGGGCTTCCAAGATAGTATTTTTCAACAACACCCAAGCTTGATGTACGTCTTTAACCTTTGCAACTGCTCCTTTTAGTTTTTTCTTAACTGTTTTCCTCATTTTATCATAGTCTCCCTTTCGAAAGTTAAAGGGTAGTACTGTGGATTTCCTTACTATCCCTCCTCCACTAATTAAATCAAAGGTGATCATGCTATGATCACTATTGCCAAGTGGCCCCAACACCCTTATCTCTTGCACTACATCGTGTGTTCCACTAAGGACTAGGTCTAATATTGCTTCCCCTCTGGTTGGTTCATGAACCAGCTGCTCCAAGAAGCAGTCATTTATTTCATCTAGGAACTTTATCTCCCTAGCATGTCCTGTTGTGACACTGACCCAGTCGATGCCGGGGTAATTGAAATCACCCATTATTATTACTGCACTGTAACTTTTGCTAGCTTCCTTGATTTCTTTGAGCATTTCATCATCCATTTGTTCATTCTGGCCAGGCGAACGATAGTACACCCCCACTGCCATCGCCTTCCCCTTTTTACATGGAATTTCAATCCATAGAGATTCTACAGCAAATTTTGTTTCTTGCAAAACTTTAATCCTTTCTGACTCAATGCCCTCTCTAACATAGAGCGCAACCCCTCCACCAATTTGGTCAGCTCTATCATTACGATATAGTTTGTACCCAGGTATCACAGTGTCCCACTGGTTGTCCTCCTTCCACCATGTCTCTGATATTCCAATCATATCTAACCTCTCGTTTAGTGCTATATATTCTAACTCTCCCATCTTGTTTTGTAGACTTCTAGCATTTGCATACAAGCATTTTAGAGACTGTATTTTATTCATATTAATTTGGCTATTGGTAGACATGGGTAATTTGGGATCTTTAAGTTCTGTCTGCTCCATACTCGAGGGCATTTGGGCTACTTTATTCTTTTTTGGAACCTCTCTGCTTTTTGTAGTATCCTTCAAGGATACATTCTTCCGAACCATGCGCTCTTGGGCGACTGTCGGCTTTCCCCTATTATCTAGTTTAAAAGCTGCTCTATCTCCTTTTTAAAGGTTAATGCCAGCAGCCTGGTTCCATCCCGGTTAAGGTGAAGCCCATCCCTTCGGAAGAGCCCCTCCTTTCCCCAGAATGTTCCCCAGTTCCTAACAAATCCGAACCCCTCATCTCTGCACCATTGTCTCATCCACGCATTGAGACTCCGGAGCTCTGCCTGCCTTTTGGGTCCTGCGCGTGGAACGGGAAGCATTTCGGAGAACGCTACCCTGGAAGTTCTGGATTTCAACTTCCTACCTAAAAGCCTAAATTTAGCTTCCAGAACCTCCCTACCACATTTTCCTATGTCATTGGTACCGACATGTACCAAGACAGCAGACTCCTCCCCAGCACTATCTAAGACCTTATCTAGGTGGCGTGTGAGGTCCGCTACCTTCGCAGCAGGCAGGCATGTTACCAGGCGATCCTCACGTCCACCAGCCACCCAGCTATCTACATGCCTAATGATCGAATCACCAACTATAATTGCTGTCCTAACCCTTCCTTCATGGGCACTGGGCCCTGGAGAAACCTCCTCGGTGTGAGAGGGGTTTACATCACCTGGAGGACAGGTCCTAGTTACAGGATCACTTCCTGCCACACCAGGGTGATGCTCTCCTGTCATGTGACCTCTCTCCTCCATGGCAACAGGGATGCTGCCAGACTGGAGGTGGGACTTCAGGACTATATCCCTGTAGGTCTCGTCTATGTACCTTTCTGTCTGTCTTATGTTTTCCAAGTCTGCTACACTAGCCTCTAGAGAACGGACTCATTCCCTGAGAGCAGAGAGCTCCTTGCACCTAGTGCACACGTAAGACCTCTCACCAGCTGGGAGAAAATCATACATGTGACACTCAATGCAAAAGACTGGAAAGCCCACATCCCGCTGCTGGACTGCTGTCTGCATCTTAGTTTTAAGTTTGTGTTTAGATCTTTAAGTTCTTTATGTACTAAAGGGTGCTATGGATATGTATACCACTAAAACTGTACCTAAGAAGTTTAATATACCTTGTTCACCTGAAGCTTAATTAATCTCAGGTCCTTAGTGTATGACTGATTTGGGTAATGAGCTTCACCTGAGAGCACCTCCTGTCTTTTAAGTTGTGCAAGTACCTATAAAGCTGTTATTATCCCAGGGGAGGGTGGGTGTGGGGAGGGAGGGAGGGATATAACACTTATTAAAAAAGGGCTGCTACACAGTACCTTGTCCTGTGCCGCTGAGGTAAGCTATATTCTGATTTGATTTAAATTATAGCTCTTTGCTGCTACTAGGCTCTAACCTATTAAGAAATTTAAACTACAAGCTCTCTGCTGGATTCTAAATTTAACCAGAAAGCTTTCTTCTGTGTTTTAATTTGAAACTAAAAGTACTTTGCTGATGCTAGGCCCTGAGTGACTATGAAATTTAAACTACAGCTGTCTACTGGGTATGAAAGGTAACCAGAAAGTTCTCTTCTGTGTTTTAAATTGAATCTTAAACTGTTGCTACTAGGCCCTGACTGATTTAACAAAAAAAATAGTGGGTTCACAGATTAATTAGCTTTAAAAGAAAAAAAAATTCCTTTCAGAAAAATTCCCAGAAGTATATACTCACAATTTCAGATTTCTCTCCAGAAGTAACAGCCCCCCCTTTCTAGTCCTTCAAAACATGGGCAATGGAGGGTTAAGTGGCTTGTCCAAGACCACAAGGAGCACCTGTGGGACTAGAAACCCCAGTCCTTCCGGCCCAAGGTTGCTGTCCTCCAGTGGGATTTGAACCCCCGACCTTCCGGCCTGAGGTAACTTGCCCCAACCATTTCATTGAGTCCTTCTAGACCAGTCCAGGGCCCACCCCTGAAACTTTATTTGCTTTGTTCTTCTGCTGCGGTACCCTTGGGTCCACTATAATTTATATACTTGGCTCTGCAGGTTCATCGTCTACTGACAGCCTTATGTTTATGCTTTTCTGTACATAGTTCTTAACTGTTGATCTTTATCTTTATCTTTATTTAACACTTTATATACAGCCCTTGTCGAGACGTGAGAGCGGTTTACAATAAAAAAATAATATATGCTAGCGCCAGAAGAAAGAAAGGAACTCCAATAAAATAAAAGGAAAGACTGACCAAAGGGGCCACTAGACAGACAGAAAAACAATAACTAAACAAGACTATTGGGAGGGAGGTCATAAGCCTGTTGGAACAAATGTGTTTTCAATAGGTTTTTGAAATTATGGTATGAGGGTTCCAACCGGAGAAAAGGTGGTAAAGAGTTCCAAAGTGAAGGTCCAAGGAAAAAGAATGCGGCGTGACGCGTCTGTTCTAAATGGACATGTGAAGGGGGAGGGAGAAACAGCCGATTGGCAGCAATGTAACGGAGCTGGTGATAGGGGGTGTGGAGGGAGACAAGGTTTCCTAGATACAGAGGATTTGATGTATGGATGACTCTATGGGCTAGGATGAGAAGCTTATATTTGAACCTAAAACGGAGTGGTAACCAATGAAGTTGAAAAAGAAGAGGTATGACATGGTCAGATTTTTGGGCAAAAGAGACAAGTCGAGCAGCTGTATTCTGTAAAAGTTGTAAACGCTGGAGTTGGTAGGAAGGGAGATTAGCAAAAACCACGTTACAATAGTCCAATCTGGACATAACCAGGGCCAGTAAAATGGTAATAAGGGACTCAGAGGACAAAATAGAGCGGACTGATCTAAGCTGTCGCAATATGAAGAAAGAACAGCGGGATAGGTTTGATACATGTTCATGGAAGGATAGCAAAGAATCCAGAGTTACCCCTAGATAACGAAAAGAGGAGGTGAGTGGAATAGAGACAGAATCTATTTGAGCATGATGGTCAGACAGGACGTGCTCAAAGAGACCCACATAGCTGTGGATTTTGATGGATTCAAATGAAGAAAATTAGAGGAAAGCCAGGTAGCAACATGGGAGAGGCAGGTATTAAATTGAGTAATATCAATGTTAACCGGGGAAGTATGGAAGAGGAGAATAATATCGTCAGCATAGATATAAACTGAGACTGGATACTGTTGGATCAAGAGGGGTAGGGGGGGCAAGGAAAATATTAAAAAGTACAGGGGATAGAGCTGAGCCTTGAGGTACCCCACATGACAGGGAAGCAGGCGGGGAGGATTGATGATTAGAGCAGACGACAAAGGAACGGGCTGTGAGAAAAGAGCGAAACCAACGCAGCACCGTGCCCTGCAAACCGACATCAAAAAGACGGGAGAGAAGGGTTCGATGATCAATCAGATCAAATGCTGCTGACAGATCTAATGAAACCAGGAGCGTGATATCTCCACGATCATGAGCAACATGAATCTCGTTCAAAAGGGCCAGGAGGATGGTTTCTGTACTATGCCCGGCCCTGAAACCTGCTTGTCGTGGATGGAGAGCATTGGTAGCTTCAGCATGTGATGATAACTGAAGGAAAACAAAACATTCCAGTATTTTTGCTAGAAAAGGAAGGTTAGATACCGGTCGCCAGTGGGATAACACAGCGGGATCAGTAAAGGATGGACTATAACAGATTTCCACAAGGAGGGAAAGCGGCCTGAAAATAAGCTGGAATTAAGAATGGTTGTAATGAAAGGCACCAACTGTAAAGATGGTTCCACCAACCAACCTGAGGGAATGGGATCTAGTGGACAGGTGGTCTTCCTAGACTTAGATAGAGTTAGCAGCACTTCTGCTGAAGTGACGGGATGGAAAGTGGACCACGTATGGGATAAAGCTCTATTTACTGGCGCGGAAGCTGATCACTCATTGTTGCCCATGGTTGTTGTTGTGTGAGGCTTGCCATGTTTCTCCCATATGCATTGATGGCTAAGGTAAGTAGAAGCATGGGAGTGATGTCACTGAAACCTGGGCTTTTCATTGGTTCTTTGTCTCCACCAATCTGCTGGTAAGGGAACACAACCCCTTGTCTGGACTGGTCTAACAGGACTCAAGGAAAGGACAGTAACTGGTAAGTAAAATGTTACTGATGTACTTACGCATCTCGGGCTACATAGAGCGGGTACCAAAACTGAAAGATGCCGTGCATGCAAAATACTTACATGCTAGCACACTGGCACGAAACCTGCACCACATTATGCAACTATAAAGACTAAAAAGTTGCTGCATACTAAAGGATTAACAGTAACTCAACAATATGAGAACTAAAGAAAAGTGGACGAAGCTTTTAAAGCACAAAAAAGCGTATTGTACCGTTTCCTCACAGATTATATGTATACGGCACAGCTCCATTACCAATATTGATAACGTCCAGTGAAACGCAAAGATATTCATTGGCTAAACAAACTAAATTAAATAAAAGTACAAAAAGAAACAAAAATTATTCTCCTATGAACCAAACAATTACAAAAATACATGATATGAATCACTAAAAACATTAAAAACAATTATAAATATTAAAAACCTCAAAAATCATAAAAAAACAAGAGACATCAATAAATAAGTATCGTTATTAAGTACAGTAGCCAGGGGGTATAAATAAAGGACATAAGATAAAGACAAAACTAATTAAAGAAAAGGTATTAAAAGAATGGAGAGAGGGGGATAAGAGGAGGGGAAGGGGGAAGGAGGAAAGAGGGAGGGGAAGATGTGAGGGTGGTGAGAAGGAACAGGAAGAGGCAAAGGGTGGGTTGGAGAGGTGGTTGGGGGGTTGGTGTGGGAGAAGAGTGTATGTGTTTGGGGGAAGGATGGGGATAGTGGAAGGGAAGGGGAGATACAGTTAAAGGAAAACCTGATAATCTGTTTCGGCATTCAGACCTACAGGTGCTATCATGTTCAAATTGTTTATACACTATTGTTCCAATCTGAGTAAGGCCCTGTCTATATTACCTCCTCTCCATTTTGGCAATAGAACCCTAATCACAAGAATCTCAGTTCTTCAAAAGAGTGGCCAACAACAATAAAATGGCCCACCAATGATGCAGTCTCTATCCTCCATTTCAGGCAACTTCTGTGTTCAATCAGCCTCTTTTTATTTTTATTTTGTATCTTTATGTAATTTTTACAAAACAAAAGCCAAGAACATTCTTGTACATAAATTGAGCAGGATTTAGAAAACAAACATAAAGGCAATATACCAGAAGGACACATAACAGCCTGCCCACCCCAGCCTGCAACAGGGGGGGGGGGGGGATCTCGTAGGTAAATATTTTAAACAACGTAGCAAAGGAAAAATAGGTTAAACTGCAGCCAGATTAATAACATATCACAGAGATTTGGTTAAGGAACCAGCAGGGGCCTCCAGGCATTGAGCATTCAAGGTCAGCAGCTGGGAGGGCTCATAAAAAAATATAGGAAACTAAACAAACTTGAATCATGCGTTTGCATGGGTATTTCAGGAAAAAGAGCACTCTCAGCTGCTGAACCCCTAGACGCAGAAGGAGAAATTCTTTATGCCGATGCTGTATATCTTTAGTAAGGTCTGGAAATATATGGACTAAACTTCAGCAGCCATTCTTGATCAGATAATAAGGCAAATGTCACTAAAAGGGTAGAGGGGGTGACTGGCTCTTCCAGAGAGCGTTCCATAAATCAGATACATTTAATATATCAACAAGGTGTGATCCAACATTTTCCCCAGAAGATGGCACTTTTTTTCCCAGTAGGGAGATAGTCCACCTTTACCATAGGTGGATGTGATTTCACAAGCACAAAGTTTCAAGCAAATGAGCGTGGAACATATCCCGTGCAGAAACGGTCAAAGCTTTGGGAAAGTTAATCAATCTTAAATTTGCAGCTCTAGGTGAATTTTCTAGTTGCTCCCATTTCTCTTTAACACTGGCAAAATTCTTAATAAAAGAGTCAGAAGCCCCTCCAGCGTGACCAACTTAATCTGAGTTTCTGAAATTACATTCTGAGCTGCCAAAAGCTTGGCAGCATTTTCCTCAATCGCTGCAGAGTTACCTTGGATCTTCGAAGAAAGAGAAGAAATCTAAAGCACCCCCTAGCCATACTTTCGCCCACCAAATTGACTCAAGTGTAAAGTTCCATGGCATGCCAGAGAAGAGGAAGCAGTTTCCAAGTTGCACGACATCTCCTTCCCTACCTCGTGACGCTGTGCCGCAGCCCAACTCACTGCCTAACGTCCTTCCGACAACCATAGGCACTCCTAGATCTGATCCTCAACAGAAAGGGGGCTTCTTGCTACAGACTACTAGGAGAGAGCTGTAAGCATGCTGCTATGGGATACCGCCATGACTCGGGGGAAAGAGATGAAATGCCAAAGCAGATGCCAAGCTCTCCAGCCCCAATGAAGCCGCAGCTGAGCTAACCACCCCTGAAACAACTGGCTGCTGGAGTGGGCGCGTAAACAAAGTATCCAATGGCCCTATGACCACGGCAGGTAAAAGCATTGAGGTTGCAGGGGTCTGAGAGGGTTGCACAGCCCTTTTAGCCTTACTCTTCTTCCCCATTGAAACAGCCGTCTGCTCAAACACGTCTAGCCGCCACCATCTTGGATCCTTCCCCACCCCCACCTCATCAGCCTCTTTTTAACAGGTCTAATCGTTTTATCAACATACAAAAGTGCACATAGGCAAATAATAACATAAATAGCATTACATGTCTTGCAATCTAATCTTTGGCATCAAAAGAAGCATTCCCCTGTCCTGGATGAACAAAATTGTTAAGTTCTAATGTAACTGAACAAACACTACATTTGTCACATTTAAAATGACCAAAACTTGAAACTGTATTGGTACGAGCGGGCGGCAAGGCACAGGGGATAAGCAGATTGCTTAGATTCCTTTTCCTTGTATGTGCAATAATATACTTCTTATTCAAAAAAAATTCATGATTCTCCAGGATATGCCAATGTTTCTTCAGGATCTTAGAGATAACGATAGGACATGTTAGAAAATCCTAGAGTACAGACAAGAGAGGGATCAGAATCTATCAGCCTACCTCTAAGGAGCTCCTCATGACCAGAGGCCCTGGCTTTAGAATAGCTCCCCAGCACACATTCCTTTGGGTATCCCCTATCGATAAATCTACAGGTCTTACCTTCTGCCTGTCTGTCATATTCATCAATACTAGTGTACAACCTTCTACGTCGAAGCAATTGGGAGTATAAGTTCTTCTTTAAGCTTGTTTGAAAACTATTGAAATGTAAGAGTTTATTTTGGTCCGTCGATTTGCTAAATATAGTCGTTTTGAAACCATAGATATTTTTTAAGATGAAAATATATAAAAAGGAAGTCTTCTCCAAACTCTACTGAATCTGAAATTTCAAATTACTATCTCTAGTGTTCAGCCACTCTTGAAAAGCCAAAAGTGAATCCTCCTCACCCTTCCACAAAAGGAGAATTTCATCAGTATAACATCGCCAAAAGTTTATCTCCGCGTTAAAAGGGCAATCGTTCAGAAATTGTTTCTCAAATAGAAACAATTTCTCAATCTTCTCTCTCCCTCTTTCCCCTTTACCCCCTTTCTCTCCCTCCCCTTCTCCCTCTTCCCCCATTCTTTTAATACTTTTTCTTTAATTAGTTTTTGTCTTTTTATTTTTATGTCCTTTATTTATACCCTTTGGATGCTGTATTTAATAATGATACTTACTTATTAATGTCGCGTGTTTTGTTTTTTTTACAATTTTTGAGGTTTTTAATATTTATAATTTTCTATTGAATACCATAGTTTTACATTTTTAATGTTTTTTTTCATATTTTGTTGTTGTTGTTAAGTGCCGTCGAGTCGGAGTCGACTCATGGCGACCCTCTGGATAGCTATCCTAAATTGTGTTCGGTCTTCAGTCAGGCGGCTCATTGTTGACAGACTGGTACCCGTAGCTGCTGTTATTGTATCAATCCATCTCATTGCTGGCCTTCCTCTTTTGCGTTGACCTTCTATCTTGCCAAGCATGATGTCTTTCTCTAATGATCTCTCTCTTCGCATGATGTGTCCAAAGTATGAAAGTCGAAGTCTTGTCATCTGAGCTTCTAAAGAAAGCTTAGGTTTGATCTCCTCTAGTACTGACTGGTTTGTTCTTCTGGCAGTCCATGGTATACACAGTATTTGCCGCCAGCACCATAATTCAAAGGCATCAATTTTCTTCCTATCTTTTGCACTGTCCAGCTTTCACATCCATATGATGTTATTGAAAATACCATGGCTTGAACAAGTCAAATCTTTGTATGGAGAGAGACATCTCTGCTCTTGAGAATCTTATCTAGGTCTTTCATAGCCATTCTGCCAAGAGCAATGCGTCGTCTGATTTCTTGTCTGCTTGTTGCTTCTTTATTGATAGTTGATCCAAGTAGGTTAAAGTTGTTCACGATTTCAATTTCTTCTCCTTCAACGATGAACCTGTTGATTATGCCAGTTGTCATGATCTTTGTCTTCTTTACATTAAGGTGCAGGCCCATTTTGAGACTATATTCTTTGATTGTGAGAAGCAAAAGTTTCAGATCATCTTCACTTTCAGCCAGTAATGTGGTATCATCAGCATAGCGAAGGTTGTTGAGTCTTCCACCAATCTTCACACCTCTGTTGTCTTCATACAATCCTGCTTCTCTGATGATTTGTTCTGCATATAAATTAAACAGGTAGGGGGAAAGTATGCAGCTTTGTCTTACACCTTTGCTTATTTTAAACCATTCTGTTTCTCCTTGTTCCGTTCGAACTGTTGCTTCTTGATCAATGTACAGATTGTGCAAGAGTATGATCAGGTGTTCTGGTATACCCATGCTTCTTAATGTGGCCCAGAGTTTCTCATGGTTTACACAGTCAAAAGCCTTGCTATAATCGATAAAGCACAAATAGATATCCTTTTGGTATTCTTTAGTCTTTTCAAGGATCCAACTCACATCCACAGTGATGTCTCTCGTTCCTCGCCCTTTCCTGAACCCTGCTTGCATTTCAGGTAGTTCTTGTTCTAGGTATGGTTGTAGTCTCTTTTGAATAATATTCAGTAGAATCTTGCTGGCATGTGGGATCAGAGTGATTGTGCGATAATTTCCACAATCAGTTGGATCACCTTTCTTTTAGTATTTGTATAAACACAGATCTTTTCCAGTCAGTTGGCCATGATGTTGTCTTCCATATTTCTTGGCAGAGCCTTGTAAGTACGGTAACAGATACATCAGATTGCTGTAATACTTCCATGGGAATTCTATCAATGCTTTGTTCTTTGATAAGGCTTTCAATGCTGCTTCAACTTCTTCTTTCATCACCAATGGTTCCCGATCATAAGGTACAGGTTGAAACGGCTGTAGGTCCACTTGATCTTTATCTTTTAAAAACTCTGTATATTCCTTCCACCTTTTCTTGATCTTCTCAGCATTATTCAACATAGAACCTTGAGCATCTTGTAACATTCCATTTCGAGGCTGGAACTTTTTCTTTAAATCTCGTAGCTTTAGGAAAGCCGATCTTGTTCTTCCTCTAATAGTTTCTGCTTCTATTTCTTTGCATGCGTCGTCGTAGTACTTTTCATTGTCCTGTCTTGCTGCACGTTGGAAATCTCTGTTGAGTTCTGTGATTGTCTTTCTTTCTCCTCTGGCTTTAGCTTCTCTGCATTTCTGGGCAATTTTCAGAGTTTCTTCCGTCATCCATTTTGGCCGTTTTTTTCTTTTTCACCTTTTGTAGAGACTTCTCGCTTTCTTCCAACACAGCCTTCTTGATGTCATTCCATAACTCTTCTGGAGCTCTGTCATTTGTATCTAAAGCAGCAAATCGATTTTGTAGGCAGTCTTTAAATTCCGGTGGTATATTCTCAAGGTCATATTTTGCTGCATTCATGAGTGGTTTGCTCTTTTTCAACTTTAGCTTGAGTTTGCATACTAATAGTTGATGATCTGTACCACAGTCAGCTCCAGATTTTGTCTTTGTTGATGTTATAGAGCTATTTCATCATTGACTTCCACAGATGTAGTCAATTTGATTTTTATACAATCCATTGGGTGAAGTCCATATGTACAGTCACCGCTTGTGTTGTTGGAAGAAGGTGTTTGAGATGAATAGATCATTGTTCTTGCAGAATTCTATCAGTCTTTCTCCAGCTTAATTTCTGTTGCCAAGTCCATATTTTCCAACTGCTTTGCCTTCTTTGTTGCCAACTTTTGCGTTCCAGTCACCCATGACTATCAGGATATGTTTGTATGTTCTGTCAATTTCATCTTCTACTTGTTCATAGAACTCTTCAATTTCATTCTCTTCTGCAGCTGTTGTTGGGGCATATACTTGAATTATAGTTGTGTTGATAGGCATTCCTCGTAGACGAATAGAGATTAAGCGTTCGCTGACTGCATTGTTTTTCATTACAGTTCTTGCAAGTTGTTTCTTTCTTATAAATGCAACACCATTTCTTCTTTGTCTTTCATTGTCTTTGTCTGCATAGTAGACCATGTGCCCGATGCCAGTCCATTTCAGTTCGCTGACACCCAACAGATCAAGTTGTACACGTTCCATTTCATTCTTGACCACCTCCAACTTCCCTTGGTTCATGCTTCGTACGTTCCATGTTTCCAATGTGTAAGACATCTTTACAGCTTCTGACTCTCATTTCATGTGCATATTTTATTTAGTGATTTATTTTATGCATTTTTATAATTGTTTGGTTCATTTTGGTTAATGAAATGCATGATGCCCCATAGGAGAATACTTTGTTTCTTCTTGTACTTTTATTTAATTGATTTTGTTCAGCCGATGGGTCTCTTTTGTGTTTCACTGGACTTTATCAGTATTGGTTACACTGGAGCTGTGCCATATACATATCTGTGAGGAAACAGTACAGTACACTTTTTTGTGCTTTAAATTGTTGAGTTACTGTTAATCCTTTTGTATGCAGCAACTTGCTAGCCTTTGTATTTGCATAATGTGGTGCGGGTTTCACGCCATTGTGCTAGCATATAACAGTTTCGCATGCGCAGCGTCTTTCTGTTTCGGCACCCACTCTGTGTGGCTTGAGATGCGTAATTGTCTCTCTTAACACACTTCCTGTTTCTGCGTTAACCGTTTATTTAATAACCGAGGCACAGCAGACGCGGTGCGCCCCTTTCACCCCCCCACCCCCCCTTTCCCTGCCCCCCCCCCAATAATCACATAACTATAATGTTGGCATAAACACCGGTCGCAGCTTTATTAATTTAACCATAACAATAACCGTTTCCAAACAATTAACTTACGCCTTCACTTCAACAGAAATGTCTCACCAGCCATGTGGCTAGCAAAGTGATATCATTTCCACTTCCGCCGCCTAGCGTCCGCGGCTACAACCTACCACCCCTTCTTCCGGCTTCGCCATATTATTAGCAAAAGCCCACCGGGGTTACCCGGGTCAGGGGTACCCCACCCCCGCCCTACCAATCTCTACGGCTCCGGACCCCGGAAACCTCCGGGATCCTACCACCCCCTCCAGCTGCAACACCCCAAAACAACCAGCCCTAAGCCACCACTTAAGGGGTGGGCGGGAGGGACGCCAGCTGCCTTCCTCAGCCTCTCCCTGCGACTGAAGGCCCCGCCGGCTCCGCGCTCTCCTTCCCTCCCACTCCTCAACCCCCGCTTCTCCTGATTGGCTTCCGCTACCGCCCATCACCCGCGGGAGCCAGTCGATTCAAATGATGCCGCCGCCGGCCTCCCATGACGCCTCCCGCCCATGCGGCTTCACAACCGATATGAGACACCTTTTACCCCGGCCCTGCAGCCTTGAAATTATAAGAAATCTTTTTGATGCCTGTAATGACAGTTTTTCATTGGAGTTTTGTTTCAAACTACATACGATGTAGAAGTACACTAGCTCCACATAATGATATGCTTTCTCAGCAAGATTTAAGTTATCCATGTAGTTATGAGAAATGTTATATGGTGTCCTTAAATGTACTTTCTCTTAGGGGTATGTTTACTAAGCAGCTCTAGCGGCTGCCGTGCGGTATCGGAGGCGCAGCCCCTTTGAATTTTTATGTTTTGAGAGTCTGGTATGTTCTAATTTTATTAGTCTATTATTTTATCCTTTAAAAATATTCTTATTTTACACAATGTTTATTTGCATAAGAACATAAGATATGCCATACTGGGTCAGACCAAGGTCCATCAAGCCCAGTATCCTATTTCCAACAGTGGCCAATCTAGGTCATACGTACATAGCAGTTTCCCCAAAAGACACAGGTTCCACAATGCTTGTACTGGGTCAAGCATTGATATCTTGGATCCCTTCATAATAATGGTTTATGGACCTTTCCTCCAGGAACTTGTCCAAACCTTTTTTAAACCCAGCTACACTAACAGCCTTTACTACATCCTCCGGTAATAAATTCCAGAGTTTGATTACACGTTGAGTGAAAAAATATTTTCTTTTATTAGTCTTAATAGTTTACCCTGTAGCTTCATTGCATGTCCCCTAGTGTTTCTATATTCTGATAACGTAAACAATCGATCTACGTTTACCCGTTCCACTCCTTTCATTAATTTATAGACTTCTATCATATCTCCCCTCAGCCGTCTCTTTTCCAGGTTAAAGAGCCCTAACCTTTTTAGCCTTTCTTCATAGGAGTATCCTTCCATCCCCTTTACCATTTTGGTGGCTCTTCTCTGAACCTTTTCTAATAACGCAATATCCTTTTTAAGATACGGCGACCAGAATTGCACACAATATTCAAGGTGCAGTCTCACCATGGAATGATATAGAGGCATTATAATATCTTTTGTTTTATTTTCCATTCCTTTCCTTATGATACCTAGCATTTTATTTGCTCTCTTGGCCGCCACTGCACACTGGGCGGAGGGTTTTAACATGTTATCCACAATGATGCCTAAATCTTTTTTCTGGGTGGTGGTTCCTAATGTGGAAACTTGCATTGTGTAACCATAGTTTGGGTTGTTCTTCCCTAGATGCATAACTTTGCACTTGTCCACATTAAATTTCATCTGCCATTTTGATGCCCAGTCTTCCAATTTATCAAGATCCTCTTGTAATTTTACACAATCCTCTTAGGTTTTAACAGCTTTAAATAGTTTTGTGTCATCTGCAAATTTGATAACCTCACTCGTTATTCCCATTTCTAGGTCATTTATGAATATTTCAAAAAGCAGCAGACCCAGCACAGATCCCTGGGGTACACCACTATTCACCTTTCTCCATTGGGAAAATTGGCCATTTAGCCCTACCCTCTGCTTTCTATCTTTTAACCAGTTCCTGATCCACAATAGTACACTGCCTCCTATCCCATGACTCTTTAATTTTGCCAAAAGTCTCTGATGAGGGACCGTGTCAAAGGCTTTCTGAAAGTCCAGATACACTATATCAACCGACTCACCTTTGTCCACCTGTTTATTCACACCGTCAAAAAAACATAAGAGATTAGTAAGACAAGATCTTCCTTGTCTAAAGCCATGTTGGCTGTCTCCCATTAGGCCATGACTATCTACATGCTGAGTAATTTTGTTCTTTATGATGTTTTCTACCATTTTTCCCGGTACTGATGTCAGGCTCACCGGTCTGTAGTTTCCTGGATCACCCCTGGAACCCTTCTTTTTTTTTTTTTTTTAAACTTTTATTTTCATTTTGCAACAAACAAAAGAAACAACACACCAAAAGAGACAAAACAGGTATACAATAAGGAAAAGTAAACCCATTACCCCCCACCCCGATGCTTCTTCTCTACCCGATTATATCAGCATGTGAGCGCTTCCAATTAACAGTGATTATACATCAAACGATCAAAAGAGTATCTACAATACAGCATGATCATGGGACAGAGATATATACAAAGTTAGACAGTCAGATGAGAGCATTTAGCAAAATGTACATAGTCATTGAGCAGCTTCCATTGAGACCAATGAGAAGGAGTCTGAACGGAGGAAGCGAACAGACGAGGTATTTGTTCATATTTACTGTAAAGACAGGCATGATTCCACCATTCATTGGGGCTCAGATGGGAGCTAATTTTCCAGTATTACTTAATTAGGGAAATAGCAATGCCAAGCATAAAGTTCGAAAGGAGATAAGCCATTTTTGGGAGAGAGGGGATCCCCGCAACTGGGCGAAGTCCCACTATCCTCCAAGAAAGGGGCTCCTGAGAGTGCGAGATAGACTAAATACGACCCCAGACCCGACGCCAGTAATACTGTAGTGCGGGATATTCATGCATAACATGAGGCAATGAACCAATGGCCGCAGGACGTGTCCAGCAACCATTGCCCTGAGTAGTGTTCCATTTGTCTAATCTGTGAGAAGTGTAAAAACACCGGTGGGCTAGAAAGAAGAGGGTCTGAGTGAGTGAGGCGGATCGGGAACTCGTGTCCCTCTACTCCAGATAAGGCTCCATTGCTCCGAGGTCAAAGTCACATGCAATTCTCTCTCCCATACTTTCTGCGCTATAGGGGTATCTCTAGTTATAGCATTACATAAGGTTTAGTAAAATTGGATGCTACACCCGGTGAACTACCGAGAGATCGGAAAGTCTCCAATCAACCTTATGTAGGGAATGCCGATGGCGGGAGTACTCTAGTGCTCCGAAGGCGATGCTGAAGTTGCACTGACCAGAGTCGGGAGTCTAAAGATTGCATAAGAGTATTAAAGGCACCTAAAGTGTCTAAAAGCATTGGTGGATAGTGGGAGTCTGATGGGAGAGTCATACCAGGGAGAAAGGTAAGAGGAATCGGTTTGCAAAGGCCCGCTTCTATATCTAGCCACACAGGTCTACTCGGTACTGGATCTTCCAACCAACGAGCACCTTGTTTGAGAAGAAAAGATTGAGGGAACACTTGAGTAAAATCGCCACCAAGTAGTAATGGAGCATTGGCAGAGGCCAAGGCCAACTGCGCAATACTTGCATAGTAAGCAGGGTTGTCCACATTCGGGGCATAATGCAAATACACGTGAATTCACTATCTCCAACCTCAAGGTGTACACGGGCCCATCTACCCTCCTTGTCAGCGCTAATATCAGGTACAGTAGCATGCAAAGACTTCTCAACCAGAATGGTTATCCCGTACCATTTGGAAACGGTGGGAGAATAGGCAGCTACCATGTGAGGCTTAGCATTGAGTTTCAGTGTTTCAGCAGAGTTTAAATGCGTTTCCTGAAGAAACACTAAATCAACATGCTCATGGCTAAGATAGCTAAGGATTTTCTTTCCTTTGAGTGGACCATTAATGCCTTTGACGGTGAATGATAAGATTTTACATAAGGCCATTCAGAAAAGTTAAAAATTCTGAGCATGATAGCACACATAATTTCACTATGTCCCTCAAACTGACTGTATCTGGCTGTACACATGACATAGGAAAAATAAGCTAATATAATACAATGAAGCGCCCCACATTAACAAAGAAAACCGCAGTACGGTAGAGGAGAAGCAAAACCCCAAAATTACTGGCGACCATGTGTCTGCGGGGAGAAACCCCAGAGAAGGCCGAAATTGAAAAAACACATAACCTGTAGGACTGTGCGTGCTCCGAATCCGACCGAGGCACACATCATGAAGGGATAGGAGACCAAAAAACAAAAGTCATATAGAGAAAGAAAGAAAGTCCAGGCTATTTCTGTGCTTGGCTATGACCGCCGCATCGGGCCCTTCAAAATGGCGGATAGAGCCGGCAGATAAGAGTCCAAGATTTGGGATTAGCGCATCTGCTCTGCTTCTTTGGAGTCTAAAAATGTTGATAGTAGATCAGGATCTTCGAACGTCCTGGATTGGTTGTGGAGAGTCACTCGGAGCTTCGCTGGATACAACAGGCCAAAGCGAGCCTGTAGCTGTTGAAGTCGAGGGCGAAAAGCAAGGAGTTTCTTCCGACGGTCAACGGTAGGCTTTGCCAAATCAGGAAAGAAGGAGACCTTACGACCTTCAAATTCCAAATGATGATTCGCTCGGGCAGCATGTAAAATTTGTTCCACTTGTTGATATCGTAGCAAGCTAAAGATAATAGGCCGGGGGGTCGTGCGGTTGAGCGCCATGTGGGCAGGAACACGGTGTGCTCGATCGATTTCCAGTTCTCTGTGAAAAGTGATCTTCAGCAAGGAGGGAAGAGTTTTGAGCAAGAATTCTCTTATATCTCCTGCTTCCACCCCCTCCGGCATTCCGGGGAGCCTCACATTGTTGCGACGGGCTCGATTATTGCTATCTTCAAACTCCTTTTGAAGATTCTGTATCTGGCGCTCAGCCTTGTCCAGTTTGCCCAAGCGCACCTCGTGCGAGTCGAGGACCCCCGCCATGTTGTCCTGCCGTAATGAAAGACTTTCAAGTCGGTCCTGGAGCACTCCAAAGTCTTCTCGCATGGCTCGAAGCGCTTCTCCATTGGACTGCACCAATTCCTTCACGCCGCGTATTTCCTCCAAAATCTCCAGGTGCATTTCGGGGTTTTCACGAAATGGGACCATCTTCTGTGGGGAGGACACCTCTGTTTTGGAGCGTTTTCCGTGAGAAGAAGAAGGAGACCCGAAGTCCAAGCGCGCTGGTTTATGGGCCGCCATCCCCCCCGAGGTGCCCCGGTCAGCTCGGAGCGAAATAGTAAATTTGTATAGGTATTAAGTCAGGATTCTAAGTAGGCCTCTCGGGAGCTTCAACGCAAAGCGTCCTACCCGCTGGACATCAGGCTCCGCCCCCCCTGGAACCCTTCTTAAAAAATTGGCGTTACATTGGCGATCCTCCAATCTTCAGGTATTTATAGATGATTTTAATGAAAGTTCACAGATTACTAATAGCAGGTCTGCAATCTCATATTTCACTTCTTTCAACTGTCTTGGATGTATACCATCCGGCCCAGGTGATTTGCTACTCTTCAGTTTATCTAATAGTTGTAATACATCTTCCCGATGTATCGATATTTCCTTCAATTCTTCTGCATCTTTAAATACCACTTCAGTCATGGGTAATCTCCCTACATCTTCCTCAGTAAACACCAAAGCAAAGAATTCAGTCTCGCAGCTATCGCCTTGTCGCCTCTTAGTTCCCCTTTAACCCCTCTATCATCTAATGGACCAACTGACTCTCTCACAGGTTTTTTGCTATGAATGTACTTCAAAAAGTCTTTATTTTGTGTTTTTGCTTCCGCAACAAGCTTCTTCTCAAATTCTCCCTTTGCCTGCCTTATCAATGCCTTGCATTTGACTTGCCAGTGCTTGTGCTGTTTCTCGGTTTTGTCGTTTGTCTCTTTTTTCCATTTCCTGAAAGATGCTTTTTTGGCAACAACAGCCTCTCTGACCTCACCTTTAAACCATGCTGGCAGTTTTTTGGACTTCCTTCCACTTTTCTTAAAGCGTGGAATACAGCTGGTCTGGGCTTCCAAGATAGTATTTTTCAACAACACCCAAACTTGATGTAAGTCTTTAACCTTTGCAACTGCTCCTTTTAGTTTTTTCTTAACTATTTTCCTCATTTTATCATAGTCTCCCTTTCAAAAGTTAAAAGGTAGTACTGTGGATTTCCTTACTATCCCTCCTCCACTAATTAAATCAAATGTGATCATGCTATGATCACTATTTCCAAGTGGCCCCAACACCCTTATCCCTTGCACTAGATCTGGTGTTCCACTAAGGACTAGGTCTAATATGGCTTCCCCTCTGGTCGGTTCATGAACCAGCTGCTCCAAGAAGCAGTCAGTTATTTCATCTAGGAACTTTACCTCCCTAGCATGTCCTACCGTGACACTTACCCAGTCGATACCGGGGTAATTGAAATCACCCATTATTTTTACTGTGTTGTAACTTTTGTTAGCTTCCTTGATTTCTTTGAGCATTTCATCATCCATTTGTTCATCTGGCCAGGCGGTCGATAGTACACCCCCACTGCCATCACCTTCCCCTTTTTACATGGAATTTCAATCCATAGAGTTTTCTACATCTGCCTGCTGGTAATTTCTTCCAGTCTTCAATTGAGATTTGTGCAAGCTCATGAATGTTTCCAGGATTCCTTTTACCAATGGCAGATTTAGTTCTTTCCAAAGGTTCTTGATTGGATTGAGATCAGGACTCATTGCTGGCCAGTTTAAAACAGTCCAGTTTTTCCTTTTTAACCATTCATTTGTACTTTTGGATGTATGTTTTGGGTCATTGCTCCAAAATACTTTGGTAGTCCTCTGACTTCATGATTTCTTTAATACGTTCCAGGCCTCCAGTTCCTGAGGCAGCAAAACAGCCCCGTAACATTATGGAACCTCCACCATAATTAACTGTAGGAAGGGTGTGTTTTTCTTATAAGCTTCATTTCTTTGCCTGTAAATGTATCAATGGTCTGCATTGCCAAAGAGCTTGTTTGGTTTCATCTGTCCATAGAACATCTTCGGAAAAGGATTGTGGTTTCTCAAGGTCGGTTTGGGCAAAGATCAGGCATGCCTTTTATGTCTGTCTTTCAGCTGTGAGATCCTCCTTTGACTTTGCCCATGAAGTCCTTCTTTGTTTATTGCACGGTATATGGTGTGGATTGAAACCACCACTCCAGATTGCCCCAGGTCAGACTTAAGCTCTTTGGATGCTGTAAGTGGTGTTTTTCCAACAGTTCGCACTGACCTTTGAAGACATCTTAGATTTAATTTCCTCTTCTCACCACGTCCAGGGAGGTTCTTGACAGTCCCATGAGCAGAAAACTTCTTAATAACATTGCAAACTGTAGACAGAGGATTCCCAAGGTCTTTGAAGATGGCCTTGTGCCGCTTTAAGGTCTGCTGTTTGGTGATAATGGCTTTTCTCTGACAGCTCTCATGTCTGCACCATTGTGAAAATGGAAGAGGGAGTGAATGTGGCCATTTTAAACTTTAGAGCCATCATTCATTGGTTGATTCAGGTCATGTGAGTACTGACAGTTGATCGAAGGCACATCTAATTTTATTGCAATGGGTATGTGACTCTTCTGTTCAAACTGATTTGAATTGTTTCTAAGGTTGTCAATAATCATGTCCTAAACAAAACTATATGGTCTTGTAGCAGAGCGATTTCTCACTGAAGAAAAACAATAAACCTACGCTCAAGTGCACTGCATTATCTATGTCTTTGAATCCAAAACATGGGGTATGTTTTACTTGGGTCTCAGACTACACCACGGCATCCAAACCTGGGTATTTAAAAGTCCCCAGTGATATGCCTGTTAGCATCAATGACCCAGTCAATTGTTACGAATCCTCCCCTCTTATATTTCAACGAACGGAACATATGGTCCTCCACAAGGCTGTAAATTATTGCATGCTTTTCAGGTATACTGTAGAGTTACTTAGCTGATCCGCTCGGTCTCTAAGTCCCAACGCTGCTGTCCAAGCGCCCCCGCGTTTCACTGATGAGGTTCTTCAGGGGACTAATATCTATACTACAACAAACAAAAAACACAAAACACAAACCCAACCTGGATTATAACTGCATTACTAGACCTAATCATCTGCCATTATTACACTTCGTACTAGACTTCAGTTCCCTACAAGCTGGATAAAAATGGTTACCTGAGACTCTGATGCTGCCCGCTAATACCTTACAGACCGCTGCGCTCTCAGAATGCCAAACGGTCTCAAGACGCCGCGCATGCGGGTCGGAGGCCTACCTCCGTTTTTTAAAACCCACAAGATAACTCCTCCCACCTACCGATTCACCCCTATGGGGTCCGCAGGATCGTTTCGTGCTGCTACAGGGAAGAGAACAAAACTCTTCATTCCAGTTGCGCTCCCAACAAACGTTCCCTTCTTGTTCTTACTCTTCTACATAATGCACACCCCCCAATCCACCGCAATGTTCAATCCCGCTGGCTGGATTGAATCAATCCTATGTATCCATCTTTGCTCCCTCAACAATAGTGTCTGCTCTCGTGATCTACCCTGTGCCCCTACGTGCACCTGTTCAATGCACCAACATCTAAGCTGCTCAAATATATGTCCTTGAGCCACACAATGGGATACCATAGGGGCTTCCAATCTTTTGCATTTTATTCTACTCTCATGTTCTTTCATCCGGATTTTAAAGGTATGGATTGTTTTCCCTATGTAGATTAAGCCACAAGGGCATTGTACAGCGTACACCACGTAGGTTGAGACACAGGTAGGAACAGGACATAGAATATGTGCACTTCGTTATGAAATACTCTCCTATAAGTGTAGCCATTCAAAGGAGCATAAAAAGGAACAGTGTAGTTTTGAAGACGCTGCCGTGCATGCGACACCACACTATCCGGTGTGTCTGGCAGCGCAGTAAGAATTTAAAGGAATATTTAAGTCCGGCGGTTTTGTGCACAGGGCAGCGGGCAGAAGGGCAGGATGAGTGGCAAGGCCATAGAATTTGTGGCCATTGTACAGTTTGCGTTGTTTCTATGGAGATAGATACGTTTTCGTATAAAGGTGTCACTTATCGGTTGAAAAGTAGAACTACCTGTGTCTCAACCTATAGCTATAAAATAGCTATAAAAATAGAGGGCATAACATGAAGCTGCAAGGGGGTAAACTAAAAGGCACTTTTTCACTGAAAGGGTGGTGGATTCTTGGAATGCCCTCCTGATGGAAGTGGTGGGGGCAAATACAGTGACAGAATTCAAAATGGCATGGGACAGACACAGTGGATCCCTTTATAGTGACAGGATAAAATTAAATTAAACATAACTCTCTCTTTTATATCTCAACAAATAGGGGTGACCTGCAAAGAGTGGGGGTACACCCCTAAACAAAGGCATGGTGAGGGGTGACCTGCACGGAGCGGCAGGTGCACCTACTCTTGCTGCTTTGCTGGGCAGACGAAATGGACCATACTGGTCTTTATCTGCCGTCATATACTATGTTACTATGTATGAAATATGTGTGCATATCTAGTCCAAAGCCATTTCACTGGCCACATTTTTTTAGGAGATATCGGACATTAAGGGGTTGAACTGCAAGGGTGCCAATAATGTTGATCACAACTGTAGCTTTCTGATGAAAAAGAGCCTTTATGGAAGTCTAAAAATGATAAAAATATTCCCTTAGCTCCAGCGTGGGCTTCTCGGCTAGCTTCTTCTGTACGTCTTGCATCTGTTCACCAGATGGAGCAACTCTGCTGAAAGATGCTTTTGCTTCCTATGGCTATAAAAAAATAATTGTCCCATGCATCACCACCTTTACAGTTTCCCAAAATAACTTAGGGTTATCCTTATGGCAAGCATTAAACCGCTCAAATTCTTCCCATTGCTCCCGAAGATACTCAGTAAAATCTGGGTCATCCTGGAACCCCACAGGCATCCTTCCTACCCACCTCTGCTCCATCCTATAAAATAAAAGCTCCAGCACAAGAGGCATATGATTGTAGAGCAAAATGGACCCATTCTCCATCCCTTGGGTCCTGTGCCTGGGAAACGAGGATGTAATCCAACTGGCTCTGAGAACCTGTGGGCCTGGGAAATATAGTTATATTCTCCCTCTCTCTCTGGATGAAACATCCACCATCCATCGATTAAATGCCCTTCCCTACACAACTAGGGAATCTCCCTACCAAGACTTGCCACCTCTCTCCCTGCCAGCTCTTTATCCATACTCTGGTCTGCAATGCTATTAACATCTCTGGCTAAGATCACCAGGGATGCTTCCAAATCTAGCAGAAGCTTCCATATCTTAATAAAAATAAAAAAATAATTTGTTTCTCATGAAAGGAAAATAAACTGAAATACACTAAAGGGATTTCACCCATAATTCCTTGTTGTGGTTGTTAAATGCTGTCGAGTCGGTGTCGACTCATGGCGACCCTCTGGATAACTTGTCTTAAACTGTATTCAGCCCTCAGTCAGGCGTCTCATTGTTGACAGAGTGGCACCCATAGCTGCTGTTATTGTATTGATCCATCTCATTGCTGGCCTTCCTCTTTTGCATTGACTTTCTACCTTGCCAAGCATGATGTCTTTCTCTAATGATCTCTCTATTCACATGATGTGTCTAAAGTATGAAAACCAAAGTCTTGTTATCTGAGCTTCTAAAGAAAGCTTAGGTTTGATCTCCTCTAGTACTGACTGGTTTGTTCTTTGGGCAGTCCATGGTATACACAGTATTCGTTGCCAGCACCATAATTCAAAGGCATCAATTTTCTTCCTGTCTATCTTTTTCACTGTCCAACTTTCGCATCCATATGATGTTATTGAAAATACCATGCCTTGAACGAGTCAAATCTTTTTATGGAGAGAGATATCTCTGCTCTTGAGAATCTTGTCTAGGTCCTTCATAGCTATTCTGCGAAGAGAAATGCGTCGTCTGATTTCTTGACTGCTTGTTGTTTCTTTATTGATAGTTGATCCAAGTAGATTAAAGTTGTGCACTGTTTCAATTTCTTCTCCATTAATGATGAAGTTATTGATTTTGCCAGTTGTCAGGATCATTTGTCTTCTTTACATTAAAGTGCAGGCCCATTTTAAGATTATGTTCCTTGATCTTGAGAAGCAAATGTTTCAGATCATCGTCACTTTCAGCCAGTAATGTGGTATCATCAGTATAGCAAAGGTTGTTGATGAGTCTCCCACCAATCTTCACACCTCTGTTGTCTTCATACAGTCCTGTTTCTCTGATGATTTGTTTTGCATATAAATTAAACAGGTAGGGGGAAAGAATGCAGCCTTGTCGTACACCTTTGCTGGTTTTAAACCATTCTTCCTATTCGTCCCTCTAGTCCAGTTCCGAAACCAGTGAGTTGAGAATCTCCTCCAGCAGCTTTGGAGACTGACACCTGTCATTATTTTGATGACCTCAGCCTATATATATAGTAGGACTGCCCCTTCACCTTCAGTATGTCAGTCTCCAAGCAGCTGAAGAGGCTTCTGAGTCTAGGCTCGCTCAGCACAAATAAGCAGAGTAGCTTAATTCCTTTTGACTTTATTTTTTGACTTTATTTACTTGCCAGATTTGCTTACTGGGGGTTTCCTCTCTCTTTTCAGGTGGTGCTGCGGCTGGAAGGCAGACCGGCTGGTTAGACCGGTTCTTCCTTTCTCTCTCCCTCTCTTCTGGCTCCTGCCTCCTCCCCCATCCCCCCCCCCTTTTTTCTCTTACCTCCTCTTCCTTTCTTTATTGTTTTTTGGGGCCTGTTGTACTCCCCGTCGTGAAAACGAGCATTTGGGGGGTGGTACAGCCCAGCACCTCGGCCCTCTGCCTCCCTGCTCCCGAACCCGCGGTTCTGGGTGAGGAGCAGGTTGCAGGCTTAACACTCGCGGCGCACCAGCCGTTGCCGCCGGAAGCTGAAGCCGCGGTTTGGCTGAGCTCCGGCGCGCTGTGAGCACCCACTGTCCGGTTGCGGCCACAGGAGGTGAGTTCTGCAGGGGACATCTCGTTTTTTGGGAGCGGGGCAGCGTCGGGAGCGCTCCGTGGGTGCAGGCCGCTCGCCCGATTTCGGCGGGAAAATCGGAGCAGCGGCCATTTTCTCAGCCGCGGCTGCTTTGAGCTGTTGCTGCACGGCCTTTTGCTCCGTTGGGGGCTTCGGGCTGCCGTTTTCACGGTAGATTCAGCAAGGCTGCTTGTTGGCTAACACGCTGTGCTGTTAGAGTATAATAAAAAAAAAAAAAAAAAAACAGAACGTCAAGAACGGGAGACACAGGCTCTGGCCATACTGTTTGTTAGAAGCAGGCCTGGTTAGGGGGGCAGTATGTCACCTAAGCCGCGCTGTCTCGTGTGTGGCACGCGGCGTAGTGAATTGTTGGAGGCGGGGGTGTGCAAGCCCTGCACACGAGAGGCGGCCCTCATGGAGAATCCGCTTGAGGGCACAAGCAGGGATCATACGGATTCCGATGCTGGGCCCCCGCCTTCCCTTGATGATTCTGGGGAACAGCTCCCGGGTCCCGCGGAGGGGGAGTGGGTGGTTCCTTCCTTGTCAGCAAGCCAGCCTAGGTTGGCAGCGGACATTCCGCCTGACGTTTTTGCTTTGATGCAGCAAGCGTTTCCGCTGTTACAACCAGCTTTAGGGGCAGCCCCCCCGAATCCTCGGGGTCAGAAGCGGTCGACGCCGGCAGGGGGGCTGTCGGTTCCGCACAAACGCTGTAGGGCGGACAGCTTAGTGGAGCCTGCCCCTTCTCTTTGGGGGGACTTGGCATCAGCGGACGGTGAACTGCCGGGGTTCTCGGAAGAGGACCTCGAAGAGGGTGAGTTGCCCGATGAGGAGCAGCGCAGTAGAGTAGCCAGGGTATTTAGGAAGGAGGAGTTTCTGGTTCTGATTGCTGAGACGCTTAAGGCGTTGAATATGCCCTCAGTGGAGCCGGCTTCGGATGAGGGTCTGGAAGACCCTTTGTTGCAGGCTATCCGCACCCCCCAGCTTGTCTTCCCCCTGCATAGGGTATTTAGGAAGATGATCCAGGAAGAGTGGGACGTGCCCGAGTCGGCCCTCAGGGGGTCTAGGGCGATCGCTAGGTTGTACCCTCTTTCGGTCCAGGATAAGGATCTCTTTCGCTCTCCCAAGGTGGATGCGGCGGTTTCGGCAGTCACTAAGAAGACTATAATTCCGGTTGAGGGGTCTGCGGCCTTAAAAGATGTTCAGGACAGGAGATTGGATACCTTATTGAAGCAGGTTTTTGATATTGGCACTCTATCCATGCAAGCCTCGGTAGCGGGGGTGTGGGTTGCTAGAGCCTGTCTCCGGTGGTCCCAAGCACTGCAGGGGGATCGGTTGGGAGCACAGGATGCCGAAATAGCGCGTCTAGAGTCCGGTTCCGCTTATCTCGTGGACATTCACTATGATCTTATTCGGGGCCTGGCGAAGGCTATGGCCTCGGTTGTGGCGGCGCGACGATATTTATGGTTGAGGAATTGGGCGGCGGATTCTTCGTCCAAGGCCCGCCTTAGTAAACTTCCCTTTCGGGGTAAGCTTTTGTTTGGCGAAGATTTGGAGAAGTTGGTGAAGGATCTTGGGGAATCCAAGGGCGGTCGTTTGCCGGAGGATAAACCTAAGCAGGGGAAGGCGTCCGCGGGTTCCAAAGGTGGTCAAAGGGAGTTTCGTAGGTTTCGGTCCTCTCGGTTTGGCCAGTCGCAACGGAGCAGGTTTCCCGTGCGGGGGCACGGATTTCGGGGGTTTCGAGGGGCAGGTAGGGGTTTTGCTCCCTATCAGTCCACGGCCGTTAAGAAGGCGCAATGAGATGAGGCAGGCTCAGGTGGAGGTGCTGCCCGTCGGAGGTCGGTTACGGGAGTTTTACCCTGCCTGGGTCGAACTTACCATGGATCGGTGGGTTCTAGAGGTTATTCGAGAGGGCTATGCTCTCGAGCTCCATCGACCCGTCGTAGATTCCTTTGTGCTTTCTCCATGCAAGTCCCCGCTCAAGGTGGGCGCGGTGGCGGAGACGTTGCAGAGGTTACTTCGACTCTGGGCGGTGGTTCCCGTTCCCTCGGATCAGTGCGGGTCCGGTCGTTACTCCATTTACTTTGTGGTTCCCAAGAAAGAGGGCTCCTTTCGGCCGATCTTAGACTTAAAGAGGGTAAATCGCTGTCTCCGGGTCACGCATTTCCGGATGGAGACTTTGCGGTCGGTGATCGCGGCGGTACGAGAAGGGGAGTTTCTCACATCGTTAGACCTCACGGAAACTTATTTGCATATTCCCATTCGGCCCGAGCATCAGCGGTACCTTCAGTTCGCGCTTCCCATGGGGCACTACCAGTTTCAGGCGATGCCGTTTGGGCTGGCAACGGCGCCGCGGGTTTTTACCAAGATAATGGTGGTGGTGGCAGCGGCGCTACGAAAGGAGGGGATCTTAGTCCATCCGTATTTGGACGATTGGTTGATTTTAGCAAAGTCGGAAGAGGACAGTGTGAAGGCCACGGCCAGGGTGGTACAAACGTTGGAGAACCTGGGCCGGGTGGTCAATCGAGCAAAGAGCAATCTGGTTCCCTCTCAGTCTCTGGAGTACTTGGACGCGCGTTTCGAGACGGGCTTGGGCAAGGTGATTTTGCCGGACCATCGGGCACGTGCATTGAGAGTTCTGGTGAGAAGATTCCTGGTGACCCAGGCGCCTTCGGCATGGCAGTATTTCCAGCTTCTCGGTACGATGGCAGCGGCGATAGAGGTGGTATCTTGGGCGCGGGCTCATATGCGGCCGCTGCAGAGGTCCCTTCTATGGCGCTGGTCTCATCAAGCGGATCCTTTATCCCGCCGTCTGGTGTGTTCGGCGGAGGTGCGCCGGGAGCTCCATTGGTGGTTACAGAAGCGATCGTTGGACTCCGGGGTCCCGTTAGAGCCTCCGTCTTGGAGGTTGGTGACGACCGATGCCAGCCTGATCGGCTGGGGGGAGCATTGCGAGGGCCGGTACGCACAGGGCGAATGGTCTCCGGCGGAGAGGAGTTACTCCATAAACAGATTGGAGCTGAGGGTGGTGTTTCTAGCTCTCCTACAGTTTCAAGATGGTTTGCAGCGGACGGCGGTAAGGGTGCTGTCTGACAACGCAGTGGCAGTGGCCTATGTCAATCGCCAGGGAGGCACCGGCAGCGCGGCTCTCGAGGAAGAGGCGGGCCAGCTGCTGAGTTGGGTAGAGCGACATCTGCTAGGATTGTCTGCGCAACACGTGGCCGGGGTACACAATGTCGAGGCCGATTTCCTCAGTCGTCGCAGGGTAGATCCGGGGGAGTGGGTGCTCCATCCGGAGGTGTTTTCCCTGCTTGTCCGGCGTTGGGGTTGTCCGGTCATGGATCTCATGGCAACTTTCGACTCAGCGCAGGTGGACAGGTTTTACAGCCGGAGGAGAGAACGGATGGCAGAGGGGCTGGATGCCCTAGCGCAGGATTGGCCCCGGGGGGGTTTGCTTTATATGTTCCCCCCGTGGGCTCTGGTAGGTCGAGTGGTGCAGCGCATAGAGCGGCATCCGGGCCAGGTGGTCTTGGTTGCGCCCGACTGGCCCAGGCGGCCGTGGTATGCGGATCTGATTCGTCTGTTGGTGGCGCCCCCCTGGAAACTGCCTCTACGACCGGATCTCTTGCGTCAGGGGCCGTTACGGATGCCGGACGTGGCTCGATTCTCGCTTACGGCATGGCTCTTGAGCAGGCGAGGCTAAGAGCTCGTGGTTATTCCCCGGCAGTCATTTTGACCTTGTTGATGGCACGGAGGCGTTCTACGTCGCTGGCTTATGTTAGGGTCTGGCGTATCTTTGAGGGCTGGTGCGATGCTCGGCACTTGCGGCCGTTACGGATGTCGGTGCCCCAGATTCTTTCCTCCTTGCAGGATGGCGTTGAGAAGGGTTTGGCGGCCAGCTCCTTGCGGGTTCAGTTGGTGGCCCTTTCTTGCTTTCGGGGTAAGGTTCAGGGCCAGGCATTGGGGTCGCATGGCGACATTCGCCAGTTTTTGCGGGCGGTTCTGCTTATGCGGCCTCCGCGTAGAAGTTCAGTTCCGACATAGGATCTGAACTTGGTGTTGGAGGCGCTGTTACGTCCGCCTTTTGAGCCATTGGGGAAAGCCTCTATAAAGGATCTGACCTTAAAGACGGTGTTTCTAGTAGCTATATGTTCCGCTCACCGCATTTCAGAGCTTCAGGCCCTCTCTTGTAGGGATCCTTATCTCTCCTTTTCTGAGCACAAGGTGGTGCTGCGTACGGTTCCTGCTTTTTTGCCTAAGGTGGTTTCCGTGTTTCATGTGAACCAGGTGGTGTCCCTTCCGGTGTTTGCGGGTGGTCTGGAGGTTAAGTCGGATCGTCGTTTACGGCTTTTGGATGTTCGTTGGACGCTGCGGTATTACCTTTGTGGTACGGAGCCTTTCCGTAAATCCGACAGGTTATTTATCTCCTTCGGGGGTCCTCGGAAGGGGGAGGCAGCGGCTATGTCGTCTATTTCACGGTGGTTGAAAGAAGCCATTGCAGGGGCCTATCTGTTAAAGGTTAGATTGGTGCCAGCGGGGCTCAGGGCTCATTCGACTAGGGCGCAGGCTACTTCCTGGGCGAAGTTCAGTTTGGTGCCGGCGGTGGACATTTGTAGAGCGGCGACGTGGTCGTCGTTGCATTCGTTCACTAAGCATTATAGACTCGATGTTCAGGCGGCGGGTGATGGCCGTTTTGGGGCGGCAGTGCTTCAGGCTGGTTTAGCTGGTCCCCCCCCGTTAGGTAATTTACTGCTCTGATACATCCTCACTGGTTCTGGGACTGGACTAGAGGGATGAAAAGGAAGACGAAATTAGACTTACCTGCTAATTGTTGTTCCTTAAGGAACTCTAGTCCAGTCCCGGAGCCCGCCCGAGATTATTTAGGGTTGGGGATCCCGTCTGCACTGCCTTCTCCGATTCTTTCTCAGATTCCTTCTGCGGTTTTCTTCTGTGTGGTCCTGGCCGGCTGAGTTCTGGTTGCAGCACTGTTTCCTCCCTGGTTCCTAGGGATCGAGAAGGTAAACCCAAATCTGAACAAAACTATGAAAAAAAAAAAAAGACGAACCTATACAGGAAGCGTAAGAGGCAGTACTGCGAAAACAATATGCAGTTTGTGGTTCTGAGTTATATTTCTTACCATGTTTAACTACTTATTTGTTGCTCTGCTGAGTTTGCTTTGTCAATAGGTACTGAAGGTGCAGGGGCGGTCCTACTATATATATAGGCTGAGGTCATCAAAATAATGACAGGTGTCAGTTTCCAAAGCTGCTGGAGGAGATTCTCAACTCACTGGTTCCGGGACTGGACTAGAGTTCCTTAAGGAACAACAATTAGCAGGTAAGTCTAATTTCGTCTTTTTTTTCCTTGTTCCGTTCAAACTGTTGCCTTCTTGATCAATGTATAGGTTGTGCAAGAGAATGATCGGGTGTTCTGGTATACCCATACTTCTTAATGTGGCCCAGAATTTCTCATGGTTTACACAGTCAAAAACCTTGCTATAATCGATAAAGCACAAATAGATATCCTTTTGGTATTCTTTAGTCTTTTCAAGGATCCATTTCACATCCGCAATGATGTCTCTCGTTCCTCGCCCTTTCCTGAACCCTGCTTACACTTCAGGCAGTTCTCGTTCCAAGTATGGTTGTAGTCTCTGCTGAATAATCTTCAGTAGAATCTTGCTGGCATGTGGGATCAGAGCAATTGTGCGATAATTTCCACAGTCAGTTGGATCACCTTTTTTTAGTATTGGTATAAACACAGATCTTTTCCAGTCATTTGGCCATGATGATCCAAATTTCCTGGCAGATTGCAGTAATAATTCAATGGGAATGCCATCAATGCCTGGTGCTTTGTTCTTTGATAAGACTTTCAATGCTGCTTCGACTTCTTCTTTCATCACCAATGGTTCCTGATGATAAGGTACAGGTTGAAACCGCTGTTGGTCCACTTGATCTATTTCATATAATAACTCTGTATATTCTTTCCACCTTTTCTTGATCATCTTAGCATCATTCAGCATGGATCCTTGAGCATCTTGTAACATTCCAATTCGAGGCTGGAATTTTTTCTTTAACTCTCATTGCTTTAGGAAAGCGATCTTGTTCTTCCTCTAATAGTTTCTACTTCTATTTCCTTGAAATGCATCATTGTAGTACTTCTTGTCTTGTCTTGCTGCATGTTGGAAATCTCTGAGTTCTGTGATTGCCTCTCTTTCTCCTCTGGCTTTAGCTTCTCTGCATTTCTGGGCAATTTTCAGAGATTCTTTCGTCATCAATTTTGGCCGTTTTTGCTTTTTCACCTTTTGAGAGATTTCTCACTTTCTTCCAACACAATCTTCTTGAAGTCATCCCATAAATCTTCTGGAGCGCTGTCAATTGTATCTAAAGCAGCAAATCGATTTTTCACGCATTCTTTAAATTCTGGTGATATATTCTCAAGGTCATATTTTGCTACATTCATGAGTGGCTTGCTCTTTTTTCAACTTTAGCTTGAGTTTGCATACTAGTTATTGGTGATCTGTACCACAGTCAACTCCAGGTTTTGTCTTTGTTGATGTTATAGAGCTTTTCTATCATTGACTACATCTGTGGAAATCAATTTGATTTTTGTACAATCCATTGGATGAAGTCCATTTGTACAGTCGCCGCTTGTGTTGCTGGAAGAAGGTGTTTGAGATGAATAGATCGTTGGTCTTGCAGAATTCTATCTGTCTTTCTCCAGCTTCATTTCTGTTGCAAAGTCCATGTTTTCCAACCACTTTGCCTTCTTCTTTGTTGCCAACATTTGCATTTCAATCACCTATGACTATCAGGATATCCTGTTTGCATGTTCTGTCAATTTCAGCTTGTACTTATTCATAGAACTCATCAACCTTATTCTTTTCTGCAGCTGTTGTTGGGGCATATACTTGAATTATAGTTGTGTTGTTGGGTAATCTTCGTAGACAAATATAAATTAAGGTTCACTGAATGCATTGAATTTCATTACGGTTTGGTCAAGTTTCTTCTTAATTATAAATGCAACACCATTTCTTCTTTGTCTTTCATTTCCAGCATATTAGACCATGTGATCATCAGATGCAAAGTGCCCAATGCCAGTCCATTTCATTTTGCTGACACCCAACAGATCCAGTTGTACACGTTCCATTTCATTCTTGACCACCTCCAACTTCTCTCGGTTCATGCTTCATATGTTCCTTGTCCCAATATGTAAGACACCTTTGCACCTTCTGACTCTCATTTCATGTTGCAGCTACATCAGCAGACAGATGTCTCAAGGGCTTTGATCCAACCACATCATAAATGCTGGCTTTGCTCTGAAAAGTCTTCAGCTCCTCCCCAGTAGCCAATTGAGTGCCTTCCGACCTGGGGGTTTCATCTTCCAACACTATAGTGAAATTTGTTTTGTTGGGACTATCCATGGGTTTTCATGGCACAATAAGGAAGTAAGATTGCCAGGCCTTTCTTCTGTGCAATTTAATTTAGTGCTGTTAACGTTGTCACAGAAATGTCATCCTCCGCTTCCAACACCATCCCATTCTGCTGCTACCCAGATGGGTGGTTTGTCTTGGTCTGGCACCTCAGCTGAGACCTGTCCATCTTGGGAGACCCATCAGCTCCAGAATACAATTCAAAGTTCTAACCCTCATTCACAAAACCCTGGACAACTCCAACCCTCATTCACAAAACCCTGGACAACTCCAAGCACTAATTCACACCCTGAACTCCGACAGACCAAGAAAAAAGAGCAGCCAAAACCTCCTCAGTCTCCCACCTCAGACTCGCAAATCCAAGCAAACCATCAGACTAACATTGTTCTCCCTGTACGCCTCTACCCTCTGGAATTCATTACCATCCTCAATTCGAAACATTAAATCAACTGTAGACTTTCGCAAACAATTCAAAGCCCACCTCTTCCTGGAACATTTTTCCAACAGGCACCCAGCAACCACAGATCAAGACTACCCTATACAAACAATCATTTCATCCTCCACCCTATCCCCATAAAGCCCCTATAGCCCCCTCACATCCCCCTACCCCTATGTACATAGTTCTTTAGAGAAGTATTGATTCAAATGTATTGCTGTAAACAAAAGGTTCATTGTTCTCTGTTCACATTTAAATAGTTTTCATGTTCAATGTAAATGTTTTTGGATGTTCCTTGTAATTTGTTCACTGTATCAGCTCAGTTCCATGTAAACCATTTTGACTTCCAGAAAAATTGTTAAATAAATAAATAAATAAAGATAGTCATGATTTAATGGGAGAAAGTTAACATGGATTCAGCCAAGGAAAATCTTGCCTTACTAATCTGTTATATTTTTTGAAGATATGAATAAACAGGTAGACAAAGGTGAGCCAGTCGATATAGTGTATCTGGATTTTCAGAAAGCCTTTGACAAGGTCCCTCATCAGAGACTCTTGGTGAAATTAAAAAGTCATGGGATAGGAAGCAGTGTGCTATTGTGGATCAGGAATTGGTTAAAAGATAGAAAGCAGAGAGTAGGGCTAAATGGCCAATTTTTTGAATGGAGAAAGATGAATAGTGGAGTACCCAGGCATCTGTGCTAGGCCCACTGCTTGTTAACATAAATGACCTGGAAATGGGAATAACAAGTGAGGTTATCAAATTTGCAGATGACACAAATTTATTCAAAGTTCTTAAACACAAGAGGATTGTGAACAATTTCAAGAGGACCTCGATAAATTGGAAGATTGGACATCCAAATGGCAGATGAAATTTAATGTGGACAAGTGCAAAGTTATGCACTTAGGGAAGAACAGCCCAAGCTATGGTTACACAGTTGAAGGTTCCACATTAGGAACCACCACCCAGGAGAAGAATTTAGGCATCATCGTGGATAATACGTTGAAACCCTTGGCCCAGTTGCAGATGCAGCGGCCAAGAAAGGAAATAGAATGCTACAAATCATAAGGAAAGGAATGGAGAATAAAATCAAGGATGTTATAATGCCTCTGTATCATTCTATGATGTGACTGCACCTTGAATATTGTATACAATTATGGTTGCCATATTTTAAGAAGGATATAGCAGAATTAGAAAAAGTGCAGAGAAGAGCCACCAAAACGGTAAAGGAGATGGAAGGATACCCCTATGAAGAAAGGCTAAAAAGGCTAGGGTTCTTCAACTTGGAAAAGAGGCGGCTGAGGGGGAGATATGATAGAGGTCTATAAATTAATGAATGGAGTGGAACAGGTAAATGTAAATCAGTTGTTTACTCCTTCAAAAAGTAAGAGAAATATTTTTTTCACTCAACAAACAATCAAACTCTGAAATTCATTACTGGAGGGTGTAGTAAAATCTGTTAGTGTAGCTTGGTTTAATAAAGATTTGGGCAAGTTTCTGGCGAGAAAAGTCCATAAACCATTATTAAAGAGGACCAAGGAAATCCACTGCTTTCCCCTGGATAAGCAGCATAGAATCTGTATTCCTTTTGGGAACCTGCCAGGTACTTGTGACCTGGATTGACCACTGTTGGAAGCAGGATACTGGACTTTATTGACCTTGGTCTGATCTCATATGGGATTTCTTATGTTCTTATCAATATTGCTACCCCGGCCTTTCAGGAGTTTGAAGCTGATGGAGCAAAGCAGAAGCCTTCCCGTCCCTGCTTAAGCTTCTCATGTTCTAATGGATTGAGAAGAAGTTTCTTGAAAAGAGGCTGCTATAGCCTGCTGCTTCTGCAAAAATTGTAAAATTTGTTTTCTCTTATTACAGGAACTTATCTCTACCACATTCCACAATACCAGCACTTTTGCCATCTCAGAAAATGCCCCCTACCCCACACACACAGAGCTTACCCATACCAGCACATACTTATACCCACCAGAGCATCCATGCCACCACATGCCACATTCAAACTCAAGAGTCAACGCCTCCCCAAACCCAGTGCACCCTGTTGGACCCTGCCCTCCCCCTACCATTCTTCCACCAACAACAAACCAAGCAGTCCATTAATTGCCTTGTGCAAGTCCCTTAACCCTCCATTGCCTCAGAAAAATCCAAGTTATCAATGTCCCTGTTTAATGTAATCCAAGTTTAAGTTTCAATGTAAACCGCTTTGATTGAAATGATAAAGCGGTATATAAAACCTGTTAATTAATTGCCTGGAGGAATGCATCCTCTCCTGAGGCAAAGTACAATGTAAAAGAAAACATCAAAGCCCCGCTTCCCACCCTGCTCCTGCCACTGAAACATCAGTCACAGTAAGAGAACATTCTACTAAATGCACCACAGCAGCACGGATAGAAGAGTTCAGCCGACCAGGAGGCAGCTCCGGGAGTCCGCAGCTTCAGACACTCACCACCCTCTGAAACACGTTGCTGCTTGGGTTGGGAAGGCCAGGGCTGCCGCACAGCAACCATCATCTTGGCTCATTCTTTGATCAAGCTGGCCTCCTGTAATGCCATCCACAGTGCATCCAAAGTCTTACTGGAGTGGTAGTTTCAACCTGCACCATATGCCACGTACTAAACAAAGAAGGACTTCATGGGCAAAGGCCAAGGAGAACCCCATTGCTCAAAGACAGTCATAAAAAGGCCCGCCTGATCTTTGCCCGAAACCACATTCATTCTGGGAAAATGTTCTGTGGACAGATAAAACTAAACTTGAGCTCTTTGGCAGTGCAGACTAACGATACGTTTATAGGCGAAAAAATTACATTTATAAGGAAAAAGCGCCCTTCCTACAGTTAAATATAGTGGAGGTTCCGTAATGTTCTTGGGCTGTGTTGCTGCCTCAGGAACTGGAGGCCTGGAATGTATTAAAGGAATCATGAAGTCAGAGGACTGCCAAGGTATTTTGGAGTGAAATGTGCTACCTAGTGTCAGAAAGCTAGGTCTGGATCAAAGGTCATGGGTCCTTCAGCAGGACAGTGACCCAAAACATACATCCAAAAGTACAAAAGAATGAATAAAAAGGAACAAATGGATTGTTTTATACTGGCCAGCATTGAGTCCTGATCTCAATTTAATCAAGAACTTTTGGAAAGAGCTGAAATCTGCCTTTGGTAAAAGGAATCCTGGAAACATTCATGAGCTAGAACAAGACTCATAAAGACTGGGAGAAACTATCAGCAGACAGATATACAAAACTTATAGAAGACTGCAAGAAATGTTTGGAGGCTGCCATCACTGCCAAGGGTTATGCAACCAAATATTAGTGAAGGGTGCCATTAATCCTGTCTAGGTCATATTTTGTTTTCTCAGAAATTACTATGTCCGAGTTGCAAAGACATCTTTTTTTTTTTGTTGTATACCTTTGAACATACTATTACGATATTATGATGACATACAATTGGAATATTTACAATTATTTCTCAAGATATTGTACACAATATACCTAAATGCAAGGGTGCCAATCATGTTGAATACAACTGTATGTAAGCGGTTCAGATCTCTCCTCATGATTACTACCATCTTCCAACATCGAACTTGAGCCAAGTTCCAAGGCCTTTTCCATGTCACCACATGGTGCCGGTGCAGTTCCCTTGTCACTAGGATGAAAGCAGTATTTTAAATCCCCAAACCGACCTTTGCTTTACATTCTGGGGATTGCAGCAAAGCTGTAGATCAAAGCACCTTGAGGCACATTAGGGTGCAGGGGGAGCTTGTCGCTAAATGCTCACTTTTATGTTAAAGGAATGATGTTATATACTCCTAAAAAGGTAGTAGGATAGTTCTAAACAGAACCTACATGGTGGACCTGGCTCTGAACTCCAAATGGAAAGTGGATGGTACATGATTGGAACAGTTTGTTTGATAGGGTCAGTGCAGCAGGATCAATTGTGTCTTGGTCTATATATGATGTTTATCTGGGTCTGTGCACGATTACACTCTAAATGTTGTCAGCTCTTAATAAATATATATATATATTTTTTAATGCCATCAAGTCAGTGTTGACTCATAGTGACCCAGCTACCTCTGGGATATCTTGGCAGTGTATCAACGGAATTAGATTGCCAGCCTTTTCTTCCGAGGCAATGGAGGGTAAAGTGACTTGCGTAACGTCACAAGGAGTGCCAGTGGGAATTGAACCCTTGATCTTCTGGGTACTAGGCAGTTTCTCTAACCACTGGCTACTCCTCCATTCCAAAATATACAGGGTGGCCCAAAAAAAGCGAGAACATCTCGTAGCATAACAATTGACAAATTTTTAAAAAAAAGATGGCGACCGGAAATTGTCGAAATAAAGACTAAAAAAGCTAAAAAAGGTAAATAAGTAAACTATTTAAGCTTTTAATTTACGAGATGTTCTCACTTTTTTTGGGCCACCCTGTATATATATTTTGCTTGCTTGGACTCAAGTGTTTTGTATTATCTGGCTTCCATTTCCATTTTCATACAGTGTCTTTGTTTTTGTGTCTCCCTTGCTAGATATTTTGCTCTAGGAAGGCTTTGGTTGGAAGCCTTCAGAGAATGGAAACACTCTTCTGGCGATGTCTCTGGGTCGCCTTCTTCGACGTGCCTCTTCTAAAGCCTCAGACCTGCTGACCTTACAGTCCAGCCCTGGGACATCCTCCATATTGGATGGCGAAATCATTTACTCTAAAAACAATGTATGTGTTCATCCTCCAGAGCTCCTGCAGGGGTTGGGAGCACATCACCCAGGTGAGGCCACCTGTGATGGGGACTGTGTGCTGGTTCTTATTACAAGGGATCTCAGTATCATGTTGTCCATGTGCAATAGGAATAAATGTGCTGCCTAATGCCCTCTTACCAAGTAGTATCCCAGCAAGTCCCCGATTCCATTGGTTTGGAACATTTTGCTAATTATAATTTTAAAAAGATTGAGTTAATTGATATGTGGCTTACTTAGAAGTGGCCCATACTGTCTGTATTTAGCCAGATTGGTGAGACCCTTGTTTTGCCTATATTTCAAGGAATTACGTATTACTTTGCTTTTTCATCATATAAATTCTAAGTACAAAGTGAACGTGTTAATCAGCTGTTTGGTAACCTTACTTTCTGTGCGGTCTTTAGGCTATTTGTGTGTTTACATGGAAAAGGATGAGCTCCTGGGTACCACACTTATCCTGGCTTGGGTTCCAAACTCTCGGATCCAAAGGCAGGATGAAGAAGCTCTGCGTTATATCACCCCTGAAAGTTCTCCGGTGCGCAAAGCCCCACGCAAACGAGGCCGTCACACACAAGGTATGTCCACCACCAGACAGGCCTCTCGCACAGAAGATAGAGTACTGTTAATGTGCCAAGAGGATGACACTCCGGAGGTGTCTCGACATGCTGAGAATGTCATTCACATCTGCTCTTACACCGAGCAAGGTGACGAGGCTGCTCCCAATCCCACCCAGCCATCCCACAGTGACTCAGGGATTTTATCGACAATCAGTTCTCAGGAGGAGCAGAACCGATCAGAGCTATCGGAGGAAGGACTGGAATCCAGAGCAGAGCAAGGGGAGGACGAAGGCTCCTTGGATCTCTCTGCGGATGATGTGAGCAGGGACAGTACCTTTGACTCCGATTCAGAGGCCTTCTCCTCCCCATTCTGCCTCTCTCCGATCAGTGAAGCCTTGGCAGAGAGCAGTGGCTGCTCCGTGTTTCTGGAAAATGGCAGCAGGTGAGTTGGTTTTCGCTAAAACTCGCAGTTGTTGTGCAGGAAGGAGTCATGTTTTTGTTTCCATTGCTAGATGGCAAAATGGTGCCTATCGTTCAGACATGCCACCAAAAGCTGCAGTAATTACTAAGTTGAATCTGCTTCAGAGCATTAAGTTGGCCCAGAAAAATTATGGTCCTGTTGAATAACTTTGTGTTTACTGATGAATTTTGAATGTTTTTCTTGGAAAAGTGAGCTACGCTGTGAAGAGTAAGTAATGGAGACTGAGTAGGCCTGGTAGGACTTCACCAGGGTGTTGAACAGTTTCTAAATAAAACACTCCTCCTTATGTTTTAATCCTGTATTAAAGCGTGCCGGTCTTCATGTGGTCTGACTGGTTGAAAGCTCTTTGGCGCAGCTGTATTAGAAACTCACATAGGACCAGTCCCATTTCTTTCTAGTTCTGGGCAGCAGTATTTACAGTAGCACTGCAGAGTGGCCGCAAGCAGACCTGGGCGGCCTATTCGCATAGAAATTAGTGACTGCATTCCGACAGCCTTTCAGAATTAACAGTAATTAACTAATTCCCTTCACGTCTCTCTGCTCTGCATATCTTTTGCAATCTTGTGAGAACTAGTTGATTCCTTAATACTTCTGCAATGTTCTCTGCACAGATTTTTGCTATCCAGGTGGCATGAAGGGAGTAGCCAGATGGGGGCTCAGTATTATAGACTTTTCTGTTATTTATAAATGCAGCCCCTCTGTCTTGTTAATGTTTCAATTCATTTAAGTGTCTAATTCATTCATATTATATTTTACATAGTTTGTTGCATTGTTTAATTCTTAATTACAGAATCACTTGGATCATTTTTCCATTCCTGCTCATTATTTTGCCCTGTCAGTTCATCAGATTAAGTTAACTGGGCAGTCAGTAAAATCAGCCGGGTGGGACACCCATTCAGAAGGTCCTGGGGAGAATACTGATTGTCAGATGTTCCCATTACCTCAGCTTGTGCAACGTGTCTCACTCAAAGCCAAGAAGTGTGAAAAGGTGAAGGTCAGAGAATGTACAAACATAAAGTCATTGGGGGAACTATGAAGGAGAGGGAGTCCTTGTAAATCCTCAGATGCCGTCAGAGGAAGAGAGGTAATGGGAGTCATCCCTGATCCCTAGGACAGAGCAGAGGAAGAGAATCGTGGCCCATTAATGACTGTAGAAGAGGGAGCTGACAGACTGGAGGATAGCTGGACAGTTTCTGAAGGATGTGCTGTCAGACTAGTTTGGAGTATGGTTGTATTGTGTTCGGTCATGTGTGCAGCCACCAGGGGGCAGTGTGGAGCAGTAAATTGGGACTTCTGGACACTTCTCTTGCATAGTGATGGTTAGGGAATGCTGATGGTGCATTTTTCAAGGATTTCTCCATTCCTCGACAGACTGACAGCTTAAACCTTCTGTTTAAAAGCATCTGTAAGCCGGAGCCTGCCAGATAGTGCTTTCAAGGAATGACTTCTGTGCCTCTGTGATTGTCAGGAAATATCATTCCCTTCCCTTCCCACCGCAGATCCCTGAAAATAGTGCTGTATGTCCTGCCATTGATCATTGTACGTCATAAGCAGGGGCAGATCGTATTTATTAACTCTGTGAATTAGAAGTTTTAACCAATAAAGAAACCAGAATTTGGGCAGAGGTTTACTGACAAGGATACAGGTTTGGGACTCAAGCCACTAATCCTGTTTCTGACCTTAAAGAATTCCCTTTTTGTATTTGCTGGGCACATTGGCATTTGGTAATGTAGTATTGTCAGAGCTTGAGGAATATGAATTCTGCTTGGACAAGCAGGAATGAGTATCCTCGCGACTCTGCAGCTCCGGATCTTCAGTGCTTATCCCAGGCACTCTTTCATGTTCACTATCTCTGCAGGCCGGCCGTTCCGTGAATGCTGTGCCCTCTCTGCAGAATCATAGCATAGCTTTGTTCTAGGACTTCATTTCCTCAGAAAGTAGCTTGCTGCATATGTATGTATGCTTTACCCCTTCTGAGGTATGTATCATACCTCCCTTCTCTGTTCTCCTGCATGGGAGCTTTCACTGTTGCCACCAAAGCAGAACTTTGACTTAAGAAAGCTACGTTCTCTGTCTCAGCCTATGGAGAAAGATCTGTGTTTATACCAATATGAAAGAAAGGTGATCAAACTGACTGTGGAAATTATTGCAGAATCATCGGATCTCACATGCCAGTAAGATTCTCTGAAGATTATTCAGCAGCAACTACTACAATCCCTGGAATGAGAACTGTCTGAAGTGCAAGCAGGGTTCAGGAAAGGGCGATGAACAAGAAACATCATCGCGGATGTGAGATGGATCTTTGAAAAGACAAAAAGAATACCAAAAGGATATCTATATGTGTTTTATCAACTATAGCAAGGCTTTTTTACTGTGTAAACCATGAGAAACTTTGAACCACATCAAGAAGCATGGGTATACCAGAACACCTGATAGTTCTCTTGCACATCCGTTACATTGATCAAGAGGCAACAGTTCAAACGGAACAAGGAGAAAGAGAATGGTTTAAAATCAGCAAAGGTGTATGACAAGCCTATTGAGAAAAGTGGAAGCACTTCTTGCCGGGGAGATTGCACACCTGCACGTAAGGACACCATTAGCACCAGACACATGAGTTGTGTTTATAACATAGGTGCCAGTTCTGCTACTACTCATAATTGCTGTAGTTCCACCAAATGTACACAGCATGGAGTAGTTCAGTAGATATGGAAACTGCAAGATCAGCTTTGCAGTAGCACAGTGCTTTTTCAAGGAAGCTCACATGAGGCTTGGAAAGTGTAAGCCTGTGTTTGGGAAAATTATGCCATTCATTTACTCAGAGGCCCTCCTTCAACTTCTCGTGTGTGCTCCTGGTTGTGATTGTTCTCTGGATACAAGCAGGAGAACAGTCTTCATCTATGGGGCGACGTCATCAAATGGAACCCTGGCCAGATAGGAACTGTGAAGCTTCCAGAGCTCTCTGACCAGGAAGTGAATAGATGAGTGCAGTAGAGTAGGTTTGTTTTAGATATGCTATACTAGGTCCAGCAAGCCCAGTATCTTCCAATAGTGGCCAATCCAGGTCATAAATACCTGTTTGGTTCCCAAAAAGGTAGACAGATTCCATGCTGCTTTGCCCAGGAGTAAGCAGTGGATTTCTCCAGTCCACTTTAATAATGGTTTATGGATTTTTCCTCAAGGAATTCGTCCAGACCTCTTTTTAAATCCAGCTACACCAACAGCTTTTACAACATCCTCTAGTAATGAATTTCAGAGTTTGATTATACGCTGAGTGAAAAAAATATTTTCTCTTATTAGTTTTAAATGGCTTCCACAGTAGCTTCATTGCATGTCCCCTAATCTTTCTACTTTTTGATGGCATAAACAATCGATCTAGGTTTACCCATTCCCCTCCATTCATTATTTTATAAACCTCTATCATATCTCCCCTCCATGTTCAGTGACATGTGCCAGGTTGTAGTGTTGACCAACAGACAATGTGTCATTTTCCTTCATCTGCATCCAGCAGCAGGCCATTGCTTTTCCTTGTAATGTAGTCATCCCAGATGGGATGATGGAGAGCAGCTGAGAAGGTCACATAGTGCTACTGCGCCCTCAGGTGTTTGAGGACACTAACAGTATTGTCTCAGTTATATGCAAAGAATAATCCTAATTTTAGGATGCATATTAAAATGTAGATGGAATCAATACAAGAAAAGACTTGTTGTTGTTGTTATTAGGTGCCATCGAGTCTGTGTCGACTCATGGTGACCCTCTAGATAGTTGTCCTAAACTGTGTTTGGTCTTCAGTCAGGTGGCTCATTGTTACTAGAGTGGCACCCATAGCTGCTGTTATTGTATTGATTCATCTCATTGCTGGCCTTCCTCTTTTGTGTTGACCTTCTACCTTGCCAAGCATTGATGTCTTTCTCTAATGATCTCTCTCTTCGCATGATGTGTCCAAAGTATGAAAGCCGAAGTCTTGTTATCTGAGCTTCTAAAGAAAGCTTAGGTTTGATCTCCTCTAGTACTGACTGGTTTGTTTTTCGGGCAATCCATGGTATATACAGTATTCTTTGCCAGCACCATAATTCAAAGGCATCGTTTTCTTCCCGTCTGTCTTTTTCGTTGTCGATGTTTTGCAGCCATATGACATTATTGAAAATACTATGGCTTGAACAAGTCTAATCTTTGTATGGAAAGAGATATCTTTGCTCTTGAGAATCTTGTCTAGGTCCTTCATAGCCATTCTGCCAAGAGCAATGCATCATCGGATTTCTTGGCTGCTTGTCGTTTCTTTATTGATAGTTGATCCAAGTAGGTTAAAGTTGTCAAGTATTTCAATTTCTTCTCCATCAACAATGAACATTGATTTTGCCAGTTGTCAGGATCTTTATCTTCTTTACATTAAGGTGCAGGCCCATTTTATGACTATGTTCCTTGATCTTGAGAAGCAAATGTTTCAGATCGTCTTCACTTTCAGCCAGTAATGTAGCATCATCAGCAAAGCAAAGGTTGTTGATGAGTCTTCCACCAATCTTCACACCTCGGTTGTGTTCATACTGTCCTGCTTCTCTGATGATTTGTTCTGCATATAAATTAAACAAGTAGGGGCAGCCTTGTCATACACCTTTGCTGAATTTAAACCATTCTGTTTCTCCTTGTTCCATTTGAACTGTTGCTTCTTGATCAATGTAACGGTTGTGCAAGAGAACTATCAGGTGTTCTGATATACCCATGCTTCTTAATGTGGTTCAAAGTTTCTTATGGTTTACAGTCAAAGGCCTTGCTATAGTTGATAAAACACATATAGATATCCTTTTGGTATTCTTTGTCTTTTCAAAGATCCATCTCACATCCACGATGATGTTTCTTGTTCATCGCCCTTTCCTGAACCCTGCTTGCACTTCAGACAGTTCTCATTCCAGGGATTGTAGTAGTTGCTGCTGAATAATCTTCAGTAGAATCTTGCTGCCATGTTGTTGTCTTCCAGATTTTCTGGCAGAGCCTTGTAAGTATGGTAACAACTGCATCAGATTGCTGTAATATTTCAATGGAATGCCAACAATGCCTGGTGCTTTGTTCTTTGATAAGGCTTTCAATGCTGCTTCGACTTCTTCTTTCATCACCAATGGTTCCTGATCATAAGATACAGGTTGAAACGGCTGTTGGTCCACTTGATCTTTATGGTATAATGACTCTGTATATTCTTTCCACCTTTTCTTGATCTTCTCAGCATCATTCAACATGGATCCTTGAGCATCTTGTAGCATTCCATTTCGAGGCTAGAATTTTTCTTTAACTCTTGCAGTTTTAGGAAAGCCGATCTTGTTCTTCCTCTATTAGTTTCTGATTCTGTTTCCTTGCATACATCTTTGTAATTCTTCTCCTTGTCTTGTCTTGTCTTGCTGCATGTTGGAAATCTCTGTTGAGTTCTGTGCTTGCCTCACCTTCTCTAGCTTAAGCTTCTCTGCATTATTGAGCAATTTTCAGAGTCTCTTTGGTCATCCATTTTGGCCGTTTTTGCTTTTTCACCTTTTGTAGAGACTTTTCATTTCTTCCAATATAACCTTCTTGATGTTATCCCATAACGCTTCTGGAGCTCTGTCATTTATATCTAAAGCAGCAAATTGATTTTGCAAGCAGTCTTTATTTCCTGTGGTATATTATTCAGGTCGTATTTTGTTACATTCATGGGTGGCTTGCTTTTTTTCAACTTTAGCTTGAGTTTGTATACTAGTAGTTAGTGATCTGTACCATTGTCCGCTCCAGTTTTTGTCTTTGTAGGGATGTTACCCATGACTGAAGTGGTATTTAAAGGTGCGGAAGAATTGAAGGAAATATCGATACATCGGAAAGATGTATTACAACTATTAGATAAACTGAAGAGTAGCAAATCACCTGGGCCGGATGGTATACATCCAAGGGTGTTGAAAGAACTGAAATACGAGATTGCAGACCTGCTATTAGTAATCTGTGAACTATCATTAAAATCATCTCTAATACCTGAAGATTGGAGGATCGCCAATGTAACACCAATTTTTAAAAAGGGTTCCTTAGCAGAACTCCAGTCCAGTCCCTTTACTCTCGGGTTGCGCAACCCTTCCAGCAGCTTGGAGGCTGAGCCCATCATCGTTTTGATGATGGTGTGGTATAAATACCACTGGCACCGCCCCTAGGCACCAGTATTCTCAGCCTCCAAGCAGCTGGAGGGTTACCGTAAGCCAGGAGCTTACTGGTCCTTTAGTTTCCTTTATATTTAATTTAATTTAATTTCTTTAATTTACCTCCCTTTTCCTTTTTTGCCTGTTTCTTTAATTGCTCTCTGGGCTCTCCTCCCCCCTCCTCCCTCCTTCTCGGTCCCCGGTATCCTTGAAGGAGAAGGCTTACTAAGCAGCGGGGTGTAGCGGAGTGTTCGGGATCCCCCCCCCCCCCCTGCGGGCCCGCCGACTGGATCGCCGACCTCCTCACCGCTCACCTTTGTCTCGCGCCGAAGCCCCCGAGGCGGGCTGAGCGCTAGAGACATCACGGCAAAGGAGTCCCGTTCGGGGGCAGAGCTCGCAGTCAGCAGCGCTCCTTCTGCTCTTCTGCCGCCTCGCGCTTACAGCGATTGAGCAAGCTGAGCGCTTGAGGCGGCATCGGATCGACGAAGCGAGTTCTCAGAGGGAATACGGAACGCCGCGGCGAGAACAAGCTCGCCGGCCGCATGACCTGACTCCACGTGGCTGAGGCCTACCACGTGGAGTCTAGCTTCAGTCAGCGGCTCCAGAGTGTGCAGCACGAAACAAAGTATCAGGACATCCAAATCGCAAGTATTGTGGAGCCATATATTTTTTGATTGCTGTATAGTTTTAATTTTAATTTTAATTTTATTTCTTTCCTTATTTTGGGTTTAGGCTTAGCTAGGTCTGCCGTTCAGGGGTGAGGCCCCACCCCACCCCCTTCCCTTCCCTGCGGTTGGAAAATCTTCCATTTAAGGGGATTTATGTTTAATTTAATTTAATTTCTTTTAACCTTTACCCTCAAGACCCAAAATTAATAATACTTATTTTGGAAGAAAGATGACGGGTAAATTGCGCTGCCTGTCCTGCGGAACCCGCAGAGTAGCAGATTCTGAGGCCGGGATCTGCCGGAGTTGTGCTACTGAAGCAGCCTCCGTGGAGCAGGAAATTCAGCTGTCCATGGACCACACTTCTCAGGGGTCTCAAGGGCTCCGGGAGGGGGGAGGAGATTCTCCTTCCTCTCCCCCGCCCTCTACCTCGGCATTACCAGGCCCCTCTCAGGCCCTTCCCCCTGCTCCCGGTGCAGCAGAGGGAGGCTGGGAACATTTTTCTCCAGAATTTGTCCTCCTGTTACACAAAGCCTTTTGTATGAGGCAACAGGGACTCGGGGAGCCGTCGCTGCTAAAAGATTGTATCCGGCCCGGCCCAGGGAAGACAAGCTCACATGATCCCGGAGCCCCTCCTAAGCGCGCTAGGCTAGTGAGCGAAGAACCCCTCACCTCTCCTTCTCCGATCACTCCAGATGAGGAGGGATCAGACAGAGAAGTGGGGGAGGAAGAGGAAGAGCTTGAGGAGGGGGAGATTCCAGAAGAAGAAGAGCACTCCCGGATAGTTAGAGTTTTTCGCCGGGAGGAGCTCCCAGCCTTGATTAATGAATCCCTGAAGGTGCTCAATATGGCATCAGACATCCCTGCAGAGGAAGAAACGTTAGAGGACCCATTGATTCAAGCCGTCAGAAAAACTCAGAAAGTCTTTCCGGTCCACAGAGTGGTACGCCAGATGATCCAGGAAGAGTGGAATCAACCGGAGTCCAGTCTAAGAGGTGTGAGGGCCATGTCTCGCCTGTACCCTTTGCCAGAAGCTGACAAGGATCTACTGAAGTCCCCAAGGGTAGACGCAGCGGTGTCAGCGGTGACAAAGAAGACGACCATTCCGGTCGAGGGCAGCGCTGCGCTTAGAGATAGTCAGGATAGAAAGCTGGATTCTCTCTTGAAGCAAGCCTTTGACGTTAGTGCCCTCGCCCTGCAGGCCTCGGTGTCAGGAGCATGGGTAGCAAGAGCCTGCCTGAGGTGGGCTCAACAGCTTCAACTAACGGATGGCGCCTCTTCTGACGCACAGTCTAGTGCTGCGCGGTTAGAGTCGGGGTCCGCCTTTCTAGCAGATAGCCAGTATGACCTTATTAGGAGTCTAGCAAAAAATATGGCCTCGGTAGTAGCAGCCAGAAGATATCTATGGCTGCGCAATTGGGCGGCGGACCCCTCCTCGAAGGCTCGGCTGAGTCGCCTGCCCTTCAAGGGGAAGCTGCTGTTCGGTGAGGACCTGGAAAAGTTGGTGAAGGATCTGGGCGAGTCTAAGGGAGGTAGACTCCCGGAGGATAGACCTAAGCAAAGCCGCTCGACTGTCCAATCCAGAAATCAGCCGAGGGACTTTCGGAGGTTCCGGCCGGCAAGACAGAATTTCTTTCCTAGGGGTCGCCCCGCGCCTAGAGGACAAGGCTTCAGAGGGTTTCGGGGAGCTGGAAGAGGTTTTGGAGCTTCCTCCTCATCCTCTGCCGCTAGGAAAACACAATGAAACGACGGGGGCCCAGGAAAAAGGCCTGCTGGTAGGGGGTCGGTTAAGGCAGTTCCTTCCCGCTTGGGCCCGAGTCACATCCGACCGTTGGGTACTGGAAGTAATCAGAGAGGGTTATGCTCTCGAATTCACGAAGCAAGTTCCCCCAGCCTTTATGCTGTCTCCCTGCGGCTCTCCAGAGAAGAGGGCAGCAATAGAAGACACCCTTTCAAGGCTGATCAAGTTAGGAGCGGTGACTCCCGTCCCCAGAGACCAATACGGTTCCGGTCGATACTCGATCTATTTTGTGGTACCAAAGAAAGAAGGGTCCTTCCGTCCAATCCTGGACTTGAAGCAAGTCAATCGCTGTCTCTCGGTTCCTCATTTTCGGATGGAAACCCTGAGGTCGGTCATCGCAGCGGTAAGACAGGGGGAGTTTCTAACATCACTAGACTTGACGGAAGCATACTTACATATCCCGGTACGAAAGTCCCATCAGCAGTTCCTGAGATTTGCAGTGCCGAGGGGTCATTTTCAGTTCCAGGCTCTTCCCTTTGGCCTAGCAACAGCTCCAAGGACATTCACCAAAGTAATGGTAGTGGTAGCCGCGGCCCTCCGCAAGGAGGGGATCCTAGTACATCCATACCTGGACGATTGGCTGATTCGGGCAAAATCCGAGTCGGAGAGTCGCACCGCTACAGCCAGAGTGGTGGAATTCCTGGAGGAATTGGGATGGGTCATCAACCGGGCAAAGAGCAGTTTAGTTCCCTCGCAAGAGATCGATTACCTCGGAGCGAGGTTCGACACAAGAAGAGGAAGGGTTTTCCTGTCGGAACAGAGGTTAAGAAACCTCAGGAGCCTGGTCTCTCGCTTCATTTCAAGACGAATCCCTACCGCCTGGCATTACCTGCAACTTTTGGGCACCATGGCAGCAGCGATAGAGGTAGTACCGTGGGCCAAGGCACATATGCGACCACTTCAACGCGCATTGTTACGTCGATGGTCCCCCCAGCTTCATCCCCTATCCACGCAGCTACCCTGTCCTCTTCAGATCAGGAGATCTCTCCTCTGGTGGGAGTGCCCAAGGAACCTAAGATGCGGGATGCCTCTAGATCCACCCCAATGGATACAGCTGACGACGGATGCCAGTCTCTCTGGCTGGGGGGCTCATTGCGAGGGACAGTTCGCACAGGGGAGCTGGACCCCGGGGGAGGCTCGCTGGTCCATCAACAGGCTAGAACTGAGAGCAGTGGCGCTGGCACTCAGAGCCCTCGAGCCCCTGATCCGGCAGAGGGCAGTCCGTGTTCTCTCGGACAATGTCACCGCGGTGGCCTACATCAACCGCCAGGGGGGGACGGGCAGCCCCCTGCTGGAGAAGGAGGCGGACAGTCTCTTCAAGTGGGCCGAAGCTCACCTTCTGGACTTGTCGGCTCAACACGTGGCAGGAACAGAAAATGTGACGGCAGATTATCTCAGCAGACACAAGATAGACCACGGCGAATGGGAACTGGCACAGGAGGTCTTCGACCAAATAGTAGCCCTTTGGGGAACACCGATCATGGACCTCATGGCACGCTACGGAACATCCAAGGCAAGCCGGTTCTTCAGTCGGAGAAAGGAAAGGATGTCAGAAGGCTTGGATGCCCTGGTACAGAAGTGGCCCTCGGAAGGTCTCCTGTATGTGTTCCCGCCCTGGGCCCTCATAGGGAGGATCCTAAGGCGAATAGAAACCCATCCAGGTCTGGTAATCCTCATAGCCCCGGATTGGCCTCGCCGACCATGGTATGCAGACCTGGTGAGACTAACGGTTCTTCGCCCTTGGAGGCTCCCCAACAGAAAGGATTTGCTACGACAGGGTCCAGTGCTCATGCCCCACGTGCATCGATTCTCGCTTACGGCTTGGCCCTTGAGAGGGCGCGGCTCGTGAAGCGAGGTTACTCGGCTTCGGTAGTTTTCGACCCTGCTGAACGCTCGAAAACGCTCGACATGCCTTTCCTATATCAGAGTTTGGCGCATATTCGAGGCGTGGTGCGCAGATCGACATAAGAGACCTTTAGAATCCTCGGTCCCGGAGGTGTTAGAGTTCCTCCAAGCAGGCCTCGAGAAAGGTTTGGCTCACAGTTCATTACGAGTGCAGTTAGCGGCCATTTCTTGTTATAGAGGAAAGGTCCGGGGCAAGTCTCTAGGTGACCACGCCGATGTAGGTAGATTCCTGAGAGCAGTCAAGCGCCTACGGCCGCAACAAAGATCAGTGATCCCTCCTTGGGACTTAAACCTGGTGTTGGATTCCCTAACCAGAGAACCCTTTGAACCAGCTAGGAGTTCCTCCCTGAAGGACTTGACTCTGAAGACAGTGTTCTTGGTAGCTATTTGTTCGGCTAGGAGGGTCTCAGAGCTCCAAGCGCTCTCTTCTCGGCCTCCCTTTCTTTCCTTTTTTAAAGATAAGGTGGTTTTGCGGACGGTTCCCTCCTTCCTACCCAAGGTCTCCTCTCCTTTTCATATGAACCAAACAGTTTCGCTCCCGTCCTTCGCGGGAGAAGCCCAAGATGAGGGGAATTCCAAACTGCGTCTCCTAGATGTGCGTAGAGTGTTGAGACGGTATCTCTCTCGCACATCTTCCTTCCGCAAGTCCGAACGGCTCTTCGTACAATTTGGAGGTCCGCGCAAAGGGGAAGCAGCGGCCAAAGCTTCCATTTCTAGGTGGATCAGGGAGGCCATTGCCTCTGCCTATATTCTCAAGGGAAGGCAAGTCCCAACAGGTCTTCGCGCTCATTCAACTCGAGCGCAGGCGGCCTCCTGGGCAGAACATAGTTTGGTGCCTCCGCTAGACATCTGTAAAGCGGCCACCTGGTCCTCTCTGCATACCTTTTCCAAGCACTACAGGCTGGATGTCCAGAGAAGAGCAGACACCAGATTTGCAGGTGCCGTACTTCGGTCCGGGTTAGCGAACCCCACCCAGGTTTTGAACTGCTCTGTTACATCCCGAGAGTAAAGGGACTGGACTGGAGTTCTGCTAAGGAAAAAGTAATTAGTCCTTACCTGCTAATTAGTGTTCCTGAAGGAACTCCAGTCCAGTCCCTGATCCCGCCCAGGTTCAGTTTTCTAGTGGAATAAAGGACCGCAGTAGGAACGGGGGGGGGGGGTATACTCCAGCCGGTGGTGCGCCGTACGGGCAAAAATGTTTAAAGGCTGTGTGGGCCTGGGGTAAGCCTTCTCCCTCCCCCCCCCCCCCCCCGGTACTTTCATTTAAACCAAAAAAAAAAAAAAAAAAAATTTGTTTTGATTTCATGTTTTTGTTGATTTGGGTGCCTTGTTTTACGCATTTTTGTTACGAGTACTTGGCAGGACTGCTTTTTCATCAGATTACTGGTGCCTAGGGGCGGTGCCAGTGGTATTTATACTACACCATCATCAAAACGATGATGGGCTCAGCCTCCAAGCTGCTGGAAGGGTTGCGCAACCCGAGAGTAAAGGGACTGGACTGGAGTTCCTTCAGGAACACTAATTAGCAGGTAAGGACTAATTACTTTTTCCAGGGGTGATCCGGGAAACTACAGACCGGTGAGCCTGACATCAGTACTGGGAAAAATGGTAGAAACCATCATAAAGAATAAAATTACTCAGCATGTAGATAGTCATGACCTAATGGGAGACAGCCAACATGGCTTTAGACAAGGAAGATCTTGTCTTACTAATCTGTTATGTTTTTTTGAAGGAGTGAATAATCAGGTGGACAAAGGTGAGTCGGTTGATATTGTGTATCTGGACTTTCAGAAAGCCTTTGACAAGGTCCCTCATCAGAGACTTTTGGCAAAACTAAAGAGTCATGGGATAGGAGGCAGTGTACTATTGTGGATCAGGAACTGGTTAAAAGATAGAAAGCAGAGGGTAGGGCTAAATGGCCAATTTTCCCAATGGAGAAAGGTGAATAGTGGTGTACCCCAGGGATCTGTGCTGGATCCGCTGCTTTTTGCTTTTTGACATATTCATAAATGACCTGGAAAGTGGAATAACGAGTGAGGTTATCAAATTTGCAGATGACACAAAACTATTTAAAGCTGTTAAAACTCAAGAGGATTGTGGAAAATTGCAAGAGGATCTTGATAAATTGGAAGACTGGGCATCAAAATGGCAGATGAAATTTAATGTGGACAAGTGCAAGGTTATGCACCTAGGGACAGGGGCGGCCCAAGGGGGGTGCGGGGCCATGTGCGGAGACTCGGTGCGGGGCCTCATTTGCATAAGTGGCCTTATTTGCATAAATATTTGCATAATGTTACCATACACTAACTTTTAGTAAACATGTCTTTTAATGAGGGTATGGATAAAGAAAGACTAAAAGATTTCTACATTACTATAATCCAGTGCCAACCGCCAGGCACATTAGGAACTACTACAAACGCTGCCCATTTAGAACCCATAGCAAACCCGCCATATCCTGACAGCATTACCAGGACTCACAAAGCATCATACCCTACCTATCAAAAGGCAACACTGCAAATATTAAACCAATACATTTCAGAGAATACTGGGGAAAGAGAACAAGTGGCAATGTCAAATAGGAATTACATAAACAGAATACCTCAGCTCAGTTACACATGCAGAACATAGACCATCATCAAACAAGGAATCACAATTTAGAAACAGGAAGGCAATAATTAAACTGGGAACCCCAAAAGCCAAACTTGGAATGTACAACAACACTGTAGAAATAAAACTATAAATTAATTTCCTCTTGTACCAAACAAAGCGCAGACGTTAATGATGCACATTTCCCAGAGCTTTCATATTCCAGTTAATAAATTCAAAATAAAGAGATATCTTTCTACCTTTTGTGCATTTTTTTTCAGTTGCAATTGCTCCAGCCACTTTCTTCTGGTTTCTTCATGTTTTCTGCTAACTCTCCATCGTCTGCTGTCCATTTGTTCTTTCTTCTCTCTTCTAGTTTTTTTTTTCCATTCTCTCTCTCTACATCTGCTTTAACATACTAATCTTTCTCCTTTTGCTCTTTCCTCATTCCTATTTCATCCACACAAATTTTACCCCTCCATCCTCAATCCCCACTTACTCTCCCAATAACCGGCCAATTGTAGATTTTTCATCCCTCCCACACAAAATATTTTTCCCCTCTCCATTTTACTCTCCCAGCCCCATCCCATTCTAATCCTCCCCCAACATCAGCTCCCTTCTAGTTCCAGTCTCACCCAGCATCCATTCCCTTCTAGTCCCTGCATCAGCCCATTTCCAGTCCTAGCTCCCCCATCCATTTTCAGTCTGAGTCCCTTCATCAGCTCATTTCCAATCCTAGCCCCCCATCAGCCCATTTCTAGTCATTTCCTAGCCCCACCATCAGCCCATGTCAAATCCTAGCTCCCCTCCACTCAGCCCAATTCCAGTCCAAGCCCCCCCATGAGCCTACTTCCAGTTCTAGCCCTCCATGAGTCCATTTCAATTCAAGCCCCCACCACAGCCCATTTCCAATCTTAGCTCCCCCCAACAGCCCATTTCCAGTACCAGTCCTAGCCCCCCATCAACCCACTTCCAGTCCTAACCCCCCATCACCCCATTTTCAGTTTAAGCCCCCCCTATAACCCATTACCAGTCCTAACCCCCCATCAGCCCACTTCCAGTCTTAACCCCATCAGCCCATTTCCAGTCAGCCCCCCATAGCCCACTGCCAGTCCTAACCCCCCCCATCAGCCCACAGCCCATTACCAGTCCTAACCACATCAGCCCACCTCAAGTCCTAACCCCTCCCCATCAGCCCATGTCCTGTCCTAGCCCCCCATAGCCCATTATCAGTCCTAATCCCCCTAGCCCATTACCAGTCCTAACCCCCCATCACCCCATTTCCAGACAGCCCCCATCAGCCAACAGCCCATTACCAGTCCTTACCCCCCCCCAGCCCATTACCAGTCTTAACCCCCCCCCCCCGCGCAGCCCATTACCAGTCTTAACCCCCCCGCGCAGCCCATTACCAGTCTTAACACCCCCCCAGCCCATTACCAGTCTTAACACCCCCCCAGCCAAGCCCAGCCCAGCCCATTACCAGTCTTAACACCCCCCCAGCCCAGCCCAGCCCAGCCCATTTCCTGTCTTAACACCCCCCCCAGCCCAGCCCAGCCCATAACCAGTCTTAACACCCCCCCCAGCCCAACCCAGCCCAGCCCATTACCAGTCTTAACACCCCCTGCCAGCCCAGCCCAGCCCATTACCAGTCTTAACACCCCCCAGCCCAGCCCATAACCAGTCTTAACACCCCCCGCCAGCCCAGCCCAGCCCATTACCAGTCTTAACACCCCCCCAGCCCAGCCCAGCCCATTACCAGTCTTAACACCCCCCCAGCCCAGCCCTGCCCCAGTCTTAACACCCCCCCAGCCCAGCCCAGCCCAGCCCCGCCCCAGTCTTAACACCCCCCCAGCCCAGCCCAGCCCAGCCCAAGTCTTAACACCCCCCCAGCCCAGCCCAGCCCAGCCCATTACCAGTCTTAACACCCCCCCAGCCCAGCCCAGCCCAGCCCATTACCAGTCTTAACACCCCCCCCAGCCCAGCCCAGCCCAGCCCATTACCAGTCTTAACACCCCCCAGCCCATTACCAGTCTTAACACCCCCCCCAGCCCAGCCCAGCCCAGCCCATTACCAGTCTTAACACCCCCCCCAGCCCAGCCCAGCCCAGCCTTAACACCCCCCCCCCCATCCCATATCGGCTTATGGCAAATTTAAAATAAAAAAAAAACCTGGCTCTGGCCGCTGCCGCTGCCGCCGCAGCAGCAGCAGAATGGAGTGTCCCGCGGGGCCCCCTCTCCTCGCTGAGCCTCTCTGCAAGGGCTTTCAGATTCGCGAAGGGAGAGTGTCTCCCTCGCGTTTCTGTTAAGCCCGCAGGGGCTAATGGGAAATTTCCCATCAGCCCCTCGCGTCTAAAGGGGCAGATGGGAAATTTCCCATTAGCCCCTGCGGGCTTAACAGAGACGCGAGGGAGACTCTCTCCCTTCGCGAATCTGAAAGCCCTTGCAGAAAGGCTCAGCGAGGAGAGGGGGCCCCGCGGGACACTCCATTTTGTTGCGGAGACCGCGGCAGCAGCCAGAGCCAGCTTTTTTTTTTTTTTTTAATATAATTTTTAAAAAAAAAGCAGAATGTTCTTTGCGCGGGGCCCCCTGAAACGCGGGGCCCTGTGCAAAGAACATTCTTGCTCAATGGACGGGCCGGCCCTGCCTAGGGAAGAACAACCCAAACTATGGTTACACGATGCAAGGTTCCACATTAGGAACCACCACCCAGGAAAAAGATTTAGGTGTCATTGTGGATACCATGTTAAAACCCTCGGCCCAGTGTGCAGCAGTGGCCAAGAGAGCAAATAGAATGCTAGGTATGATAAGGAAAGGAATGGAAAATAAAACAAAAGATATTATAATGCCTCTATATCGTTCCATGGTGAGACCGCACCTTGAATATTGTGTGCAATTCTGGTCGCCGTATCTTAAAAAGGATATAGCGATTTTAGAAAAGGTTCAGAGAAGAGCCACCAAAATGGTAAAGGGGATGGAAGGATACTCCTATGAAGAAAGGCTAAAAAGGGTGGGGCTCTTTAACCTGGAAAAGAGACGGCTGAAGGGAGATATGATAGAAGTCTATAAATTAATGAACGGAGTGGAACGGGTAAACGTAGATCGATTGTTTACGTTATCAGAATATAGAAAGACTAGGGGACATGCAATGAAGCTACAGGGTAAACTATTTAAGACTAATAAAAGAAAATATTTTTTCACTCAACGTGTAATCAAACTCTGGAATTTGTTACCGGAGGATGTAGAAAGGCTGTTAGTGTAGCTGGGTTTAAACTCTGGAATTTGTTACCGGAGAATGTAGAAAGGCTGTTAGTGTAGCTGGGTTTAAAAAAGGTTTGGACAAGTTCCTGGAGGAAAGGTCCATAAACCATTATTAAGAAGGAACCCAGGATATCAATGCTTGAACCAATACAAGCATTGTGGAACCTGTGTCCCTTGGGGAAACTGCTAGGTACGTATGACCTAGATTGGCCACTGTTGGAAACAGAATACTGGGCTTGATGGACCTTGGTCTGACCCAGTATGGCATATCTTATGTTCTTATGTTCTTATATAGATCTTTTCTATCATTGGCTTCCATAGATGTAATCAATTTGATTTTTGCACAATCCATTGAGTGAAGTCCATGTGTACAGTCACCGCTTGTGTTACTGGAAGAAGGTGTTTGAGATGAATAGATCATTGATCTTGCAGAATTCTATCAGTCTTTCTCCAGCTTTATTTCTGTTGTCAAGTCCATATTTTCCAAATACTTTGCCTTTTTCTTTGTTGCCAACTTTTGCGTTCCGGTCACCCATGACTATCAGGATATCCTGTTTGCATGTTCTGTCAATTTCAGCTTGTGCTTGTTCATAGAACTCATCAACCTTATCCTCTTCTGCAACTGTTGATGGGGCATATACTTGAATTATAGTTGTGTCGATGGGCATTCCTCGTAGACGAATAGAAATTAAGGGTTCACTGATTACATTATATTTCATTACAGTTCTTTCAAATTTCTTCTTGATTATAAATGCAACACCATTTCTTCTTTGTCTTTCATTTCCAGCATATTAGACCATGGGATCATCAGATGCAAAGTGCTCGATGCCAGTCCATTTCAGTTCACTGACACCCAACAGATCGAGTTGTACACATTCTATTTCATTCTTGATCACCTTCAATTTCCTTTGGTTCATGCTTTGTACATTCCAAGTCCCAATATGTGAGACATCTTTGCAACTTCTGACTCTTTTCATGTGCAGCTACATCAACAGTCATACGTCCTGAGGGTTTTGATCCAATCACATCATAAATTCTGGCTTTACTCTAAAAAGACTTCAGCTCCTCCCCAGTAGCCAGTTGAATGCCTTCCGACCTGAGGGTCTCATCTCCCAGCACTATAGTGCAATTTGTTTTGTTCTGACTTTTCATTGGGTTTTCTTGGCAAGATATGGAAGTAGATTGCCAGGCCTTTCTTCCGCGCAGGTAGTTCTAGTGTTGTTGCCGTTGTCACAGAAATGTGATCCTCTGCCGCCAACATCATCCCATTCTGCTGCTGCCTAGGTGGTTGGTTTGTCTTGGTCTAGCACCTCAGCTGAGAAAGGACTTAAAGGTATTCTGATAATGGGAAGATCTCTGAGCAGAATGATCTTGGAAATCTGCTGCTGTTTTGATATTGTGTAGTATAGTCCACTTCCTGCTCTCACAAACTGCTTCTGCACCTCCCCATTCCCTGCATGGCGTGATTTCGGATGCTGTGCGTCTGTTGGGCAGGCTCTAAGCTACAGTATGGCGTGGAGGAGTAGCCTAGTGGTTAGAACACTGGCTTGGTAACCAAGCAACCAGGGTTCGATTCCCACTAGCACTCCTTGTGACCTTGGGCAAGTCACTTAACCCTCCATTGCCTCGGAAGAAAGGCCTGGCAATCTACTTCCGGTGACACTGCCAAGAAAACCCAGGAGCTTCTGGGTCGCCAGGCGTCAGGACTGACTCGAAGGCACACATTGCATTTGCAGTATAGTCCTCATTGCTTCACTTTTCTTATTCTGGTTTGGGGTGTATTTGGGCCTAGCTTTCCCCTCTGTTCTACAATACAAACTTGGGTTAGGTCTTCATGCCTTGGGCAATCTGTTGCCACTTACACTGTGTGTGCTGCCAGGGTACATTACTAGAGGGATAAAATGACATGCTTTTCTTTGAATCTCGTGTCCCCACCCTCATTTTGCAAAGCTCTATTTGTTCACTGGGTACAGGGAAATACTTGTATACCTGAAAGTAACTTGCCTTGAGCTACCACTGGAAAGGCGTGAGCTATATGCTAATAATAAATATATATACAGTACAATAAAGGCAGATCCGGTCTCCCTGTGTCTTTTCTGGCATTCATGTGAGAAAAGGTGTGTTTCTGCACTAGCTGTGCTTCAGTTAACTTGGGCCAACAGTAATTTATGAAATGAGAAACAAAGCCAATAAAATTGAGCAAATATGGCAGCTTTAGTCCATTGTGTGGTCCGACGCGCTTGCCTCAGGCTTTCCAGCCTTCTCAGGAAGTCTTTGCAGAAATGCATGTCCAAGGGCTGCTGCAGAAGGCTTGTGAGCTCGGATATTCAGTGGACATAGGTCCTCTCAAGCCACCTGCTATTCTTGTTGAGCACTAAGGGCTCCTGCATGCCATGGTACAGATTTCGTTCAGGAAGGGCCAAAGACACTGCTTGCCCCATACCCTTTTCTTTTCTGAGCCCAATAACGGAAGTATAATGACGGTAAACAAGAAATCAAGATCCAGGGGGAACACTTTTACATACAACTAGTTTTACCAAGCCCTTCTGGAGCAAGATGTAGCTTTCTGTGGGCACTTCCATCAAAGAATGGAGAATAAAACCAAGGATATTATAATGCCTCTGTATTGCACCATAGTGCAACTGCACCTCGAATATTGTGTGCAATTCTTGTCTCCATACTTTAAAAGGATATAGCGGTATTAGAAAAGATAAAGAGAAGAACAATCAAAATGATAAAGGGGATGAAAGGATACCCCTATGAGGAAAGGCTTAAAAGGTTAGGGTTCTTCACCTTGGAAAAGAGACAGCTGAGGGGAGATATGATAGAGATCTATAAAATAATGAATGGAGTGGAACAGGTAATTGTAGATCAGCTGTTTACTCCTTCAAAAAGTAGAATGACTAGGGGACATACAATGAAGCTACAATGTAGCACATTTAAGATTAATTGGAGAACATATTTTTTTCCTCAATGCGTAATTAAAGTCTGGAATTCATTGCTGGAAGATTGTAGTAAAAGCTGTCAGTGTAGCTGGGTTTCTCCTTGAACAAGCAGGAAGACGTGTCCTCACGTGGTTGACATCCCCGATGGAGCCCTGTGTGGGAACACTCCCCACCAGCTTCCATTGAAAGCTTTTGGGAGCCTCCATCGTGTGTGCACGCCTGCCCTCCCGCCTGTCACCTTGCCATCTTATCCCCAGTCTGCTTTTTCTGCGGAGCCCCAAGGGCGTGTTCCTGAACACCACTGGGAAAAGATGTTTGTTTCCGGGCCCTTTGGGTTCTTTATTATTTTCCTGAATGCCTAACTGCGTGTTGTCGGTGCATCAGCTCCTGCCGGCGCCAGTCCTCAATTTTTTGAGTGTTTCCTCTATTTTCTTTTTCTCTTGCACTCTGGTAAGTTTTTTTTTCTTTTTTCCCGGGCCCTTTTTTGCTGACTGGCATTGAGCCCTTTGATTTTGCAGTGGCTGTTTTTCCGGTCATGTCTAAACCGGCCAGCGGATTCAAGAAGTGCACTGTGTGTGCACACACCATTTCAGTCACCGACCATCGTAATTTGTGCCTCGGCCTGGATCACAAGCCCTCCTCCTGTACTCTGTGTCTGCAGATGACCAGGAAGGGTCTCAATAGCTGGGAGAAGCCGCACGAGTCTCTCTTTGGGCTGTTGAACTTGGTGTCCTCGGCCCCGGCATCAACATCAGCGTCGATACACTTGCGGGGCTCGACTGAGGCCTCGGCATCGTGCAGTGTCCATGGTCATTTGGAGCTGAGGGTCCGCGGTATCTCCGAATGGAGGCTCTCCATCGAACTCCGCTTGGAGCCATGGAAGGATTCACCATCTGCCCCACCAATTTCAAAGAGGCTGCTGAGAACCATGTTAAGCATGGGCATCGACACTGGTGACATCAGGGATAATGGCCGGGAGAGATCTGCAAAGGTGCCCCAGCAGGAGAAATTGACTCCCAAGGCCCCGGAGGGCCACCGACAATTTCCTGATGCCCTGACCATTCTGGAGTCCCTGGGATGGGTGCCAGAGTTGGTGGCTGAAGTTGTTGTACTGGCCTCATCGTCCTCAGAGAGCAGAGCGCCTTCGGGCCCTTGAGGCACGCATGGCAGCACTCCTGGCTGCACAGGTTCATGCAGCCTATCTTGGAGACTATGCCCTCCACACCAAGGCGGGTATGTCGGGTCATGGTCAGAGTCCACTCCGGTTCTGATAGTCATCTCCCTGTCCAGTGTCTCAGGCTGCGATGCCCCAATGCACAGGCGCCCAAGGGAGGACTGCCATCGGTCCCATTGGCGCCTGCCTTCCCCGCCAGAGCGGCGGTGATGCTGAGAAGAGGCCCGGTGATATTTCGACTTCATCTCAGAATTTCACTCTGAGGGATAGGAGACTGAGGAGAAATCACCGGCCTCTGAAAGGAAGTCCCGAGACCTTCCCTCAGAACTGTCCCCTTCATATGAGAGACGGACATCGTCCCCGGAGGACCTGTCCTTCCTGGACTTCAAAGGTCATCCCTTTCTCCCTCGAGGTGGAGGATGAATCGAGGGTGGAGGAGATTGAAACCCTCCAGTACCCCTAAGCTCCGAAAGAAGCTGACGCGATGCCCATGCAGAGGATATTGCAGTGGTTCCTTCTCAGGTTGTGAGAAAACCCTCTGACGATGCCAGCCATTAGCTGCCGGCTTGATTTGATGTACTGGATGCAGAAGACTCCTCTGTTCGAGAAGCCACAGCTGCCTCACCACTCTTTGGAGTCTGCCATGCGGCAGATTAAGAGCTCGAAGACCCACTCCTTGGTACTCCCAGCTTCGGTGTCCTACCAGCTCTACATAGGGATGTTCCTGAAGGACATCATGGGGAACCTCAGTGAGTTAGTTCCTTTATTCCAGCAGAGTGCCTGGACTCCTTCCATGCCTTGGTGGGTTACGGGTAGGACGACTCCAAGTATATAGTCTGGGCCACCTACGATGCTTTGAGTCAGTTGGCAGGGTGGCTGCAGAAGGTATTGGGGCATGCCAGCTGGCCTGGCTCCAGGTATCTGACCTGGAGCAATGAATCCAGGACAGGCTGGCGGATGTGCTGTGCCAAGAGCAGAACTTCTTTGCCAAACCCATGGAGGAGAGGGCAGGCGAGATCGAGAAGGAGTAGGTGACCATCTTCAGACTCTCATGCAAGATGACTGACCCCTTAAAGAAAAAAATACCAAGGGAAGAAGCCCTTTTACCGGCAGAAGCACCGGTATTTTCAGAGCCCTCAAGGTGCTCAGTCAAAGGCACAAGCTCCGTGCCAGCAGCAGCGCACCAAGCTTCAGAGGTCTCAGCTGCAGCTGGGGACGGGTTTTTGACAGGTTCCTCAGCAGCGTAGCCAATCACCCACTCCCTGATAGGGTGCCCCCTCAAGTGGGGGGTTGATTCGTCCACTTTGCACACAAGTGGCCTCTCATCACTGTGGATGCCTGGAAGCTGCAGATTTCTAAGGGAAGGGTATCTACTGCACTTTGTCCAGCTCCCCTCTCCGTTCTTCCCAGGGGAGTTTACTCTAGATCTGTACCACCACGGTCTTCTCCAGGCAGAAGTTATTTACCTTGTTGGCTGAGTTGGTAATCAAGCCAGTGCCCCCGGCTCAGGTTGGGCAGGGCTTCTATTTCCGGTACTTACTTGTCCCCAAGAAGATGGGGGGAAGGGGGTCCTGGCCCATCCTGGACCTCAGGGGCTGGAACCAGTTCGGGAAAAGTTAAAGATGGTCTCCCTGGGAACATTGCTCTCATATTTCCTCAAGGGCGATTGGCTCATCTCCTTGGATCTGAAGGGATGCACACACTCCTTCAACCTTCGCAACAGCTAGAGTTTATTGGAGCCCTACTCAATACCACTTGGGCCCGAGCCCTTCTCCCGATGTACCGCCTGCAGTGGCTCATGGAGGTGCTTAGTCTATGAAACGTAGTGGATAAACAAGGATACTTTATTAGTTACTTCAAACCTGAGAGCCCGACACAGGCCGTGTTTTGTGTAATCACTTCATCAGGGGATACAGGTTTGCTGCGAATACAAGACCATAAAAACTGTAATACATTTAAAATAAATTATATAATTGTTAATAAAAGAAACCAATTAGAACCATAAATAATTTACCTAACATTAAATAAATATAATAAATTTTGAACATGGGGTGCAATACCATTAAAACCTTAAATTACAGAGTAAAAACACATGTAAAAAACATATATAGGACACACATTTAAACCCTCTGCTATGTGTATCCACTGTGTACAATTGAACAGGAGCAGGAGATGAGGAAGTAGAGCAACTAGTGGTTATTTTGCCATGAACCCCAATGCGTTTGCTTACAAATGTGTATATTATAAAAGATGCCATACCCTTATTCTGGTATCAATATAGACTGTTGGAATATGAATTCTTCTTCAAAATCAAGTATATATTTTTTCTCTCTATGGATGATAGACAGTGCAACAATTAGCATTGAGATATGTCAAGAATTTGATACTAACTTGTTAATGAGATAAAAAGATGATAAGGAAGGTTAAAAAACTAAGATTAGTCAAAGAAATCATACCCTTCTTAATCACTGTGGAAACCGCGGTGTCCTCACCAAAAAGAGTCTACACCATTTCTCTCTAAGGGAGGTAAATCGTCAAAAATAGTATTAAAATATGTCAGACCTATGTTTGAAACTATTTTTAAAACACCTTTCTCTCTCAATAGTTGAAGGCCATATCATTGCTCCGAAAAAGCCTATCTCTCAGTGTATGTTTAAAACTTTCTTTTCATATCAAAACTTACGGAGTACTGACTCGGTATCTTTTGAACCATACTGACATGAAGCTTTAAGGAACCCGTTATTCACATAGGAGCAAGATTGATTTCTCATATTTGTTATAACGATGGACTTATATATCACCCGATTGCAAAAGAAACTGTAGATTACCTATCAAATGTAACAGAACTTAGGCATTTCTGTTTATCAAACATCAACTTGATGCCGTATAGTGGGTTACTAACCCTTTTAAAACCCCGAAGTTAAAATTGCCCATCTGTGCATATCGATATATCAGAGCCGACTGATTGTCCTGTATTCCATCAATTTTAGATATAACTCCTACTTATGGCTAGGCATCTATCGATCAAACCGACAATGTATATATTCATATTAAAAAATCATTCCAACCTTTAATGGCGTCTAATTGCAACGTCCGATGGATCTTGTGAAAGACTGCATCAGCTTCGCTAGGAAAAATTTTTTTAAAAATGCCCGCACTTGCGCTTTAGATATCCGCGGGAAAAATGACGTCCTCTGCTCATTACCATTTACGTCATTATTTGCTAGAGGGAATTCCAACATCGTAAGAGCATTTGCCTTATGTATGGCTCACTATGAATGTTTATTTGCTTCTGCATAAAGATTAATTCAATTGTTTAACTGGCAGCTGATGTTTTATTCCACTAAAACTGAATCTGATACTGACCATTGCAGTTCCGTGGTGTCATGCATATTTTCTGATATATCAATCATCAACTCGTTGTCGGGGGACACATAATGGAAGTTCAGCTTCTAACCTATCATTATGGTAATGGATTTCATATTAAATCTATTTATGCCATTATCCCATATGAATAATTGCTGGAAAACTCGTATCTAAATGAAAATTGATAAAAATACTAGTAAAATTGCTAATCAATCAAAATTTAAAATTTAAAAAATTGAATAGACTAATACTCATAATGATCAAACATCAGTCAATCGACAAATATAATTTCTAAAAATTAAAAATACAAACTACTAAAAAGTAAAAAAATAATATATAAAAAACTTAAATTAAAATACACATAATGCTAAAAATAAAATTAAAAATAGAAATAGAAATTAAAACAAAATAAAGGACAAAAATAAAATAATATAATTAAAAATTAAAAAATTAAATTAATAAAATTAAAATTAAAATTACTAAATGAAAAATAAAAAAAATAAATAATTAAAATTGAATAAAATTAAAAATTAAAAATGCCAAATAAAAATAATAATATTAAAATATATATATAATTAAAAATAATAAATAAATAAAAATGAATAATTAAATCATATAAAACACCATATAAAACCAAAAATCACTGTGAGACAATTTTTTTAAAATACATGATTACTAGAAACCATAAATTAAAATAAATTAAAATTAAATAAATAAATAACACTAAAATAGATTATAAAATTGCATGTTATCCTATATGTAGTAGTTTGTATTTTTAATTTTTAGAAATTATATTTGTCGATTGACTGATTTTTGATCATTATGAGTATTAGTCTATTCAATTATGTGTCCCCCGACAATGAGTTGATGGTTGATATATCAGAAAATATGCATGACACCACGGAACTGCAATGGTCAGTATCAGATTCAGTTTTAGTGGAATAAAACATCAGCTGCCAGTTAAACAATTGAATTAATCTTTATGCAGAAGCAAATAAACATTCATAGTGAGCCATACATAAGGCAAATGCTCTTACGATGTTGGAATTCCCTCTAGCAAATAATGACGTAAATGGTAATAAGCAGAGGACGTCATTTTTCCCGCGGATATCTAAAGCGCAAGTGCGGGCGTTTTTTAAAAAAATTTTCCTAGCGAAGCTGATGCAGTCTTTCACAAGATCCATCGGACGTTGCAATTAGACGCCATTAAAGGTTGGAATGATTTTTTAATATGAATATATACATTGTCGGTTTGATCGATAGATGCCTAGCCATAAGTAGGAGTTATATCTAAAATTGATGGAATACAAGACAATCAGTCGGCTCTGATATATCGATATGCACAGATGGGCAATTTTAACTTCGGGGTTTTAAAAGGGTTAGTAACCCACTATACGGCATCAAGTTGATGTTTGATAAACAGAAATGCCTAAGTTCTGTTACATTTGATAGGTAATCTACAGTTTCTTTTGCAATCGGGTGATATATATAAGTCCATCGTTATAACAAATATGAGAAATCAATCTTGCTCCTATGTGAATAACGGGTTCCTTAAAGCTTCATGTCAGTATGGTTCAAAAGATACCGAGTCAGTACTCCGTAAGTTTTGATATGAAAAGAAAGTTTTTAAACATACACTGAGAGATAGGCTTTTTCGGAGCAATGATATGGCCTTCAACTATTGAGAGAGAAAGGTGTTTTAAAAATAGTTTCAAACATAGGTCTGACATATTTTAATACTATTTTTGACGATTTACCTCCCTTAGAGAGAAATGGAGTAGACTCTTTTTGGTGAGGACACCGCGGTTTCCACAGTGATTAAGAAGGGTATGATTTCTTTGACTAATCTTAGTTTTTTAACCTTCCTTATCATCTTTTTATCTCATTAACAAGTTAGTATCAAATTCTTGACATATGTCAATGCTAATTGTTGCACTGTCTATCGTCCATAGAGAGAAAAAATATATACTTGATTTTGAAGAAGAATTCATATTCCAACAGTCTATATTGATACCAGAATAAGGGTATGGCATCTTTTATAATATACACATTTGTAAGCAAACGCATTGGGGTTCATGGCAAAATAACCACTAGTTGCTCTACTTCCTCATCTCCTGCTCCTGTTCAATTGTACACAGTGGATACACATAGCAGAGGGTTTAAATGTGTGTCCTATATATGTTTTTTACATGTGTTTTTACTCTGTAATTTGAGGTTTTAATGGTATTGCACCCCATGTTCATAATTTATTATATTTATTTAATGTTAGGTAAATTATTTATGGTTCTAATTGGTTTCTTTTATTAACAATTATATAATTTATTTTAAATGTATTACAGTTTTTATGGTCTTGTATTCACAGCAAACCTGTATCCCCTGATGAAGTGATTACATGAAACACGGCCTGTGTCGGGCTCTCAGGTTTGAAGTAACTAATAAAGTATCCTTGTTTATCCACTACGTTTCATAGACTGGGTTCTTTCGTATAAACGTGGTGTAGTGCTCCTTGGTTGGACTAGATTCATGGAGGTGCTTGCCACTATCCATCAGAAGCGGCACATGACAGCTCAGGAGATGCTACGAATGTTGAGTCACATAGCCTCCATGGTGCATGTGACCCCACTGGCCCATCTCAGGGTGTGCCAGGCTCAATGGATTCTGAGCACTCAGTGGTAGCATGTCATTGGCTGCCTCCAGGACTGGGTGATGGTCACCAGGTCCCTGGTGGAGTCCCTGCTGTGGTGGCTGGAGCAACGGCACTTACTCCAGGGTCTTCCTTTTCAGTTGACATCACCCCACCAGACGCTCACCACTGACATGTCCAAATTGGGCTGGGGCACTCACTTGGATGGCCTGCGGACAGCACAGGAGAGCCTGCACCAGATAAATTTCCTGGAGCTGCGAGCTATAGTGAATGCCCTCAGAGCATTCCAGATGCACATGTCCAACCAGGTTGTCCTGATCTAGATGGCGATGTTCTGTGTTAACAAGCAAGGGGGCATGGGATAGGACCTCCTGTCCTGGGAAGTGGAACATCTTTGGAAGGTCGCCGTCACCCTTGGCATGGAACCAAGGGTGACTTATCTACCTGGAGAGCTCAATGCCCTGGCGGACCATCACAGCCAGGTCCTCCAGCCACATGAATGGATCCTCAGCCAGTAGGATCATGGAGCGCATTTTTCGGGAGTTGGGCACTTCGTCGGTGGATCTCTTCGCCACGCCAAACAATGCACAGGTGGATTGCTTTTGCTCCAGGACAGCTTCCAGGGACTGGCTGGCCCAGATACCTTCCTTCTGAAATAAGGAGTGGGCCTGTTCTATGCACACTCCCTCTGATCCTGCTTATGGTGAAGATGCTGCTCAAGCCTCAGGTGGACAAGAGGACTATGATACTCGTTACCCCTTACCGGCCCCCTGCTGCTTCCGCTTTCCCAGTGGGAATCCTTTCATCTGGGCTGCGACCTTGACCTCATCTCTCAGGAGGGCGGGACCTTGCTACATACCAATGTCCAGTCCTTGGCCCTCACGGCTTGGATGCTGAGTAGTTCTTTCCAAGCTTCACCTGCCAGGGGAGGTGACGGATGTCCTTTTGGCTTACGCAGGGATTTGACATGGTGTTGCTATGCCTTCATGGGGCAGAGATTCTCGCTCTGCTGCACTGACACGGTACTAGCTCCTGTTGGCTCCCTTTGAGCTGTTGGCGACCTGCCTGCTGAAATTCCTGACCTAGAAAGTGGTGTCTCTCATGGTGCTCACCTCGACTCGCCGTGTCAGTGAGCTTCAGGTCTTGAAGGCTCACTCGCAGTACATGAATTTCCATCACAATGAAGTGGTGCTGTGTACCCAAGGTGTTTTCTGTTTTCCCCTTAAATTAATCAGTGGTCCTGCCCACCTTTTTTCCTCGGCTGCACACTCTGGATTATAAACTTGCTCTGGCCTTCTACCTCGAATGGACCAGAACACACTGCCGTTCTACCCAGCTCTTCGTCTCTTTTGACCCCAGCAAGCTGGATGTGGCTATCTCCAAACTCGTGCTGTCCATTTGGATGGTGGACTGCATTTCCTTTGCCTATGCTCAGGCGGATCTAAGCCTCAAGGGTCATGTCATGGCTCACAGTATCCGAGTCCTGGCTCCATCCATGACCAACCTGCACTTGCTCTCCACAGAGGAGATTTGTAGAGCTGCCATGTGGTCCTCTGTCCATACCTTCAGAGCCTTCTACTGCCTGGATGGGGATTCCCAGCATGACAATAACTTCGGCCAAGTTGTACTTCGGTGTCTGTTTGGGACTTAGGTTCAACTCCTTCCCACTGGCCCTTCTGTCCATGTAGGCTACTGAAAGAGTCATCCTAATATAAATGTCTGCCATGGACGTTGAATTGGTCAAGTCCCCAGGAGAGGCTGTTTCTTCCAGTCTTTGTTGCCCCGGTTGGGCTGTTTTTTGTGTTCGATTGCCTGTAGCTTGGGAGTCCCACACACGAGGACTTCTTCCTACTTGTTCACGGAGCAGGTGTTCTCTGTGAACAGCAGGAATAAGTCCTCACAACCTTCCCACCTCCCCGTGGAATTGTTTTGGCTACTAGCTTTTGTATCTTACTTGAGGATAAGATGATGCTATGGCAGGCAGGAAGGCAGGCAGGCCCGTATGCGCAATGGAAGCTGTGGAGCGTTCCTATGCAGAGCTCCTTTAGGGAATGCACCCACACGTGAGGACTTATTCCTGCTGTTCATGGAGAACACCTGCTACAGGTGAGTAACCACACTTTAAAAGAGGCTTGGACAAGTTCCTGGGGAAATCCACTTCTTACCCCTGAGATAAGCAGCATGGAATCCGTCTCCCTTTTTGGAAACCTGCCAGGTACTTGTGACCTGGATTGGCCACTGCTGAAAACAGGATACTGGGCTCGATGGACCTTTGGCCTGACTCAGTGTGGCACATCTTATGTTCTTAGGCACCCAGTAGCATGCACAGAGCACAACGGAGTTTACAAGGCAGGATGTCCTTAAACACTGGGTCACGCTGGGCCTATTCACTTTGTTTAGGTCTTGATGGATGTGGTGGTATGAACTTTCTCATCTCGAGTCTGTTAACTTTAAAAAAAAAAAAAAAAAGTTTGAATACTGCTCCCTCCAACTGTGGAGTTATTGGAAATGAAAGGAAAGGTCAGCTTCCTTTCAAAGGTAACATTGTGTAGGTAGAAGGCCGTGGAAGTAGAGCAGGTATTAGAAATCCTTTTCTTAGTAATGGGCTTGTTGACATGGTTTTATTTTTTGCTAAAGAAAAGCAAAGTTACTTGGTACCCCGGGAAGCTATTGCCCTCTGGGGAGAGAGATTGATTTAATTCCGTTCAATATGCTACTTCCTTTTACACTGAAACCTGAAACAATTTACACTTGTCCCTTCCATCTTCAAATTCACAGAAATGCAACAATTCTCTAATTTAACATCATCATCTGTCAGCCTCCATCACCTTACAGACCATAAGGGAAAGAGAGCACTTATTATCCCCAAAGCAGAGTACAAATAGGAGTTTGGGGGCATGACTGACCGAGAGAGACATAGAAAATTGTAGAGAGAGTTTGGTGTCTAATGACTCAGATCTCTGTGGCATTGCAAGGACTAACAGAGGGTAAAATCATGAGTCCACCAGGCTTCAGCTTGATGCAACTTTTCCTAGCCGGTTGCACATTGTTTCTTCACTCCCTAAGGACTAAATCAGTAAATTACCTGCTTGAGAGCAAAAGCCACGATATGTAGAAAGAAGCCGAGAAGGGAGCAGGTGTGTGTGTGCGCAGAGGCCCAGGCTGGTAATAGTGGGGGAAGGGTTGCATCAGCAGCAGCAGCAGCCTGGGCTACTGCTTCAAATGGAAAAATAAGGGCAAGTGATGCAAGAGAGAGGAGAGTAGAGAAACCCCGAGAACATAGAAATATGATGACAGAAAAAGACCACATGGCCTATCTCGTCTGTCCTTCCATATCAACAACTACAACAGTCCCCTTTTTACCTTTAGAGATCCTCTTTGTTTGTCCCATGCTTTTTTTAATTCAGTTACTGTCCTCATCTCTACCACCTCCACTGGGAGACTTCCACGGATCCACTACTCTTTCCATAAAGAAATATTTCCGCATATCACTCCTGAATCTATCTCCCTTCACCCTCATCCCATGTCCCCTCGTAGCAGAACTTGCTTTCAATTGAAAGAGGCTCTCTCCTTGAACATTTATGCCACGGAGGTATTTAAACATCTCAATCATATCACCTCTATCCTGCCTTTCCTCTAAGGTGTACATATTAAGATCCTTCAGTCTGTCCTCATATGCTTTATAATGAAGCCCACTAATCATTTTAGTAGCCACCCTCTGCACCGACTCCATCCTGTTCACATCCTTTTGAAGGTGCGGTCTCCAGAATTGCACACTATACTCCAAATGAGGTCGCACCAAAGACTTACACAGAGGCATTATCACCTCCTTTTTTCTGCTAGCCATTCCTCTCCGTATGCACCCAAGCATCCTTCTAGCTTTTGCCGTCGCCTTTTCTACCTGTTTAGCTACTTTAAGATCATCAGACATAACCACGCCTAGGTCCCGCTCTTCTTTAGTGGACAAAAGTACTTCACCCCCTATACTATATTGCTCCCTTGGATTGCTGCAGCCCAAATGCATGACCTTACATTTTTTAACATTAAATGCCAGCTGCCAAATTCTAGACCATTCTTCAAGCTTAGCTAGATCCCTCCTCATGTTATCTATACCTTCCTGGGTGTCTACTCTATTGCAGATTTTGGTATCGTCCGCAAAGAGGCAAACCTTACCCGACAGCCCTTCCGCTATATCACTAACAAAGATGTTAAAAAGAATCGGACCAAGGACAGATCCCTGGGGCACACCACTGGTAACATCCTTCTCCTCAGAGTGAGCTCCATTTACTTGTACTCTTTGTCGCCTCCCACCCAACCAATTTCTAACCCAAGCAGTAACTTTAGGGTTCATCCACAGGGTGCTCAGTTTGTTTATAAGTTGCCTGTGAGGAACATTGTCAAAGGCTTTACTGAAATCTAAATACACCACATCTAGAACTCTCCCTCGGTCCAACTCCCTGGTCACCCAGTCAAAGAAATCAATCAGATTTGTCTGACAACATGCCTTCTTAGTCTTACACATGCTGCATCGTGTATGTTATTCATCTATGTATTTAGATCATAGAATTATGCAGGCAAAATGTCTTGGGGGGGGGAGCAAGCTTGCCACTGTGGGTGTGTTTCCATAATCTCTCTCCCTGTAGATCTGGCTGACGACTGCTGGACTTCTCTTCCTGTCTTATATCCGTAAGAACCTTAGGATGCACTAAGTGGATTGGTATTTAAAGACCGATTGAGGGCCTGATATACTAAGCCCATCGTCGTAGACACAGAATGAAGGAAAGTAAGTCGGGCCCTTGATTTCCTTCTACCTGTGACAATGGACTTGCTTGGAGCCATGTGGAAGGTTATAGGCTGAGAAGCTCACAGAATGAAGCTCCGCTGACTTTAGTAGTTATTATATTGGATATATCCCCCTCTGGTCAATGACAGACATCAATGTGGTTTACAAACTTCATCATGTTTATTTATTTAGTGAACCACAATGTAGCAGCGAAGTGCACGCAATGAATAAAACCAGGAGTCAGTTTGAAGATCCAAGCCAATTTATTGTGCACAGTCTCAGGCAAATGTCACAATCAAAATGGTCTGAGCAATGGAGTCCAGTAAACAACACCTTTTATACCTTTCTTCTTCAGTTTAATACAGGCAAAGTTTCTATTGGTCCTACTGACCCTTGCACCCATCCAATTAGGATCTCTCTGTGGGCCCAGTACTCTGTTCCCCCTGCTCAGAACTCTCTAACAAAGGCACAGTTCTAAACTTTGATACTTTTCTCCTACAAGGTCGTTGCTTAGCTTAGAAAATGTGTGAATACAGAGCTCTGGTACATGTCTGTCATCAGCATAGAATATTCAACAAAGGACTTATACAACCTTATCAAAAAAGCGGTTTTAAAGCAGTTTCTCTAACTTATACTGACTTTGGTCTTTCTCAGCATTCTTATTCTTAGGTGGGGGCTGGGACTCAAGCCTAGCTTACAGGCCTCTCATACAGTTACAGGCTATTCTAGGCCATAGCCTACCACATTCCCCCCTTTGATTATTCTCACCCGCAAGTGAGAAAGGGTGAGAATCAAATCATACATCACACTTGGTCCTCAGCATCATCATGTTGGGGTACAAGGGAATATTGCCACATAGCTAATACTTTTGTAGCTGCCTTACATTCTACAACACTATCAATAGTTGAGTTTAACATGCGTAAGCATAGGGGTAGGAGACATGGGAGAAACAAGCAAATAGCCAATATAAATAAAACAATGAGTACAAGTGTTTTCAGGCCGCCCATTCCTGAGAACAGAGAACCAAACCATCCATCGAGTTGCAAACCATGCCATGTCTGAACTGGTACATATGTTTGCTTCCTCATATGATTGACTATATCTTCTACAACTTGTCCTTCATTATCAATTTGCAAACAACAGTTAGTTAAATTCAGCTTTCCACATACTCCTCCTTCAGCAGCAAGTAAATAATCTAATGCCAAGCGATTCTGATAAATGGCTGTACGCATCTGCGTGGCTTGTTTAGCTAACAGGGTTAGTGCTCTACTAGTTTCATTAGTTATGATTTCTACAACAGCTTGCAAACGTATAATACCATTTAACATATACACATGGGTGCGGTAACCCCAAGAGCCATCTTGTGCCCAGGTGGCAGGTCCATAGTAGGAAACGATTCTCTCCAGTGGCCATTCTTCAGATGTTGCATCCCATTTGTCCCATTGGCCTATCTTCAAGGCCTCTCGTTTCTGTCGACTCTTGTATACAGGAAAACCCAGTCGTTCTCCATGGGAACTGGGCAGAAGAAAGAAAGAAGGTCTTATTGTCCCCAAAACACACGCACCTCCCCAGTTGGCAGGGAGTCTAGAATATGCTCAAGTTCCGCAGATCCAATATAGTCCAGGTGGAGCTTGCCAGTTATTGTGAGAAGCAAGATTTGTCCATAACCTGGCAAGGTTAGGAAAGATGATCAGAGGATTGGAGGGTTCTGGGGCATTGGTTCCTGACCACCACCAGCTCGAGCAAAGCACAGGTTTCCAACAATGGGGCTAGCTAGGACCCATTCACTGGTAGCAGTGTGCAGATCAGTTTGGTTAAGGGTACAGAATAGTTCAGTTCTTGTGCTTCCCAGGGCCACTGGTCTCCCATCTGAGTTCCTCCACAGAAAAGACAATCAGAGACATGGAGGCTGGATGCTACCGCTCCAGCCAATTCAATGAACAAATTTCGAGAAGCGTGGGGAATTACAAACTCTGCTTTCATGGCCTCATAGAAGATATGATGTATTTGATAAGGTGAAGAGACATGAGTTTTCGTATTAAGCTGGATATATACAGTTGTCCCAGGGTCAGATCCACTTCCTGCAATACGTAGACCGAACCGGAATCCTTGCTTCCACTGGCTCGGGTCGAGGATGAGAAGTTGTAGGGGATTACAAGCACTTTTCTTGCATTTCTTGGGTTCCAGTAGAGGTAATCTTTCTAATTTGGCCTTTTGATTATCTCCAGTTTGTCCAGTAGGGCTACCAGACCAGGTAGCATAGTACACACAACCCCATTTTGGGCAGAAATAGTCATCTTTTGATGGTTTTCCATAAGTAGTTGGGGAGTGTATCCCAGTGCATATTCCCCATCTGTATGCACCTTCGGGACACATGTACTTGTCATCATAGTAGTAAGCTTGTTCCCATGATCTGCACCTGTAATAGTCATTTCTGTTTATCAGGTCACAAGCATCAAAATACAGGGACGCAGGTTTGGTGGGATCAGAGAGTTGAGTTGTAGCATTTATGAGGGCTCCATCTTCATCATTCCATCGTAGTTCCAAGACGTAGTAAGAAGGATTCTGTCGGGGTCTGAAACAGGTACGAGTCTTTCCATTCGTACAGACATTTAGGGACTTGTTTACAAAGCCGCGGTAGCGATTCGCGATCGTTATCGGAGCCGCGGCTCCGATAACGATCGCAAATCGCTACCGCGGCTTTGTAAACAAGCCCCTTAGTTCTGTACCATTATACATGCACTGACTGACTTTACCAGTGCAAGTGTAGTAAGAGCGATAAAGTAAAGTCTGGGTGATCTTTATCCCAGTTCGGGTAGTGGTTATACAAGCTGCACAAGGAGGCAGGGCAAAAGTTGTTTCCAGGGGACCCAGGGCTACCGCAAAGATGAAACAGTAATAAGCAATCATCATGATCATAGTCTCTTAGTCTTTGATAACACAGGTACACTAAAAAAAATGTTTTTTAAACTGCCTCTAATGTTTCGATTGATTTTTACGTTTTTTGGTGCGCTGAATCCAAATCTGGTAACCAATTTGCTCCATCACGTACAGATTTTTTGCTACATTGGGTTAGCAGTTTGAGGTGAACGTTTCAGATTGAGTGCGATCGAGATAAAAGTTTCTTGGATGAATTCTTTATACTAATTGTTTAGTAGTTATTCAAATAAGAATAAAGAAAATTGTAACAAGGCAGCACATAAGAATAGAGTAATGTCAACAAAACACACTGTGATGGTAGCAAATTTGTCTGCACTTAAAACAGCCACATACATGTGCACAAACATTGAGCATATAAGAGCGAGGTTAGACACAAAGCAAAGCAAAGAAATGTGCAAAAAATGTTGTACAGGTATGTATGTAAGAATAGAAAACGCAAACCGCACCATTGCAATACATGAAGACAAACACCCGATGGTGTGAAAATAAAATTCTAATAAATGAGATCTGACACTGTGGTAATAACTAGCAAATTTTTATTTCAAAGTTTAGTAAAAACACGATATTTGTCAACACAGTTTAGATTTTAAAGTCATTCTTGGGTCAATCAATCTCCTGGTGGGCCCGTTTCTTCTTCCCCCGAATGCTTCTCTTGGTGTGCTGCTTGGTGTATTTTTCATCTGGGGTTTCCCGCAGCAGCAACCAGCAGAAATCAGCCATCATAGTGGTGTTCCATCTTCCTTGGTACCTTCTCTCTGCGTCCTTGATGTCCTGGTGAAACCTTTCACCTTGTTCTTCACTGTACGCCCCCAAGTTTTCGGGAAAGTAATTCACATGGGAGTGCAAGAAATGGACTTTCAGGCTCATGTTACAGCCTTGTTCTTTGAAGGCATTGAGCATCCTGGCAACAATATCCTTATAGTTCTCATCCCGCCTGTTCCCCAAGAATTTCAGAACAACATCCTTGAAGGAATCCCAGGCTTCTTTTTCCTTCTCAGACATCGTTTCAGCGAATGCTCCATCTGAAATGAGTTTCCTTATATCAGGGCCAACAAACACTCCTTCCTTTAGCTTTGCTTCAGAAAGTCGGGGGAACTTTGAGCAAAGGTACCGAAAGCACTCACCATCTTTTGGAAGGGACTTGATGAATTGCTTAATGAGACCCAACTTAATGTGGAGAGGTGGTAATAGAATTTTATCACGAGGTACCAAGCTCTCATGAAGAACATTTTTCTCACCGGGTCTCAAATACTCCCGAATTGGCCAGTCTTTTTTCCCCCAGTGTAGGTCGCGGGCCCGGCTATCCCACAAGCAAAGGAAGCAGGGATATTTGGTGAAAACGGATTGCTGCCCTAATAGCATGGATAGAATTTTAAAATCTCCACAAATCATCCACTTATGCTCATCATAACGAATCTTCTGAAGAATCAGGGCCAAATTCTCGTATTTTTCTTGGAGAATAACAGAGTGAGCAATAGGAACTGAAGCGAATGTGTTGCCATTATGAAGAAGAACACCTTTTATGCTGTCTTTTGACGAATCAATGAACAGCCGCCATTCAGCAGGATCATACTTGAGTTTAAACTTTTCCATCACTCCGTATATATCGTTGCAAAATACCAAATCTTCCTCTTTGCTGAAATACTTCAAAAATTGTGTCTCGCGGTTGCGGTACCAATAAAAAGTTGTTCCTGGTGATAATAGATTTTTCTGTTTAAGCCGAGAACCTAGCAGTTGGGCAGCATCTTTTGGGAGTCCTAAATCCCGGACTAAATCATTCAATTCAGCTTGAGAGAAAAGTTCAGGTTTCGGATCTGGTTCAGTTTCAAACTCGGAACTACTGGACTCATCGGGAAAAGCCATCTGATGAGTCTCATCATGATCAGAACCGTCCACACAAATATGATCCAAAGATTTTGGTGGTTCAGGCACAGGTACTTCGTTGCTATGAGGCATAGGCCTAATTGCTGAGGGAAGGTTGGGGTAACTTATTATGTTCTTATTTTTTAAGTTGGATCCCTTCACAATGCAAGAGCAAAAATAGCAGTCACTGCTGTGGTCTCTTTGTTCACGCCACATCATAGGTATTCCGAAACGAAATGCTTGTTTTTTACCTTTCATCCATAAGCGTAGATCTTCCTCACATGTCTTGCACACTTTGTGAGGAGCCCACGGTTTGTCTTGATCGCCTAACTTCAAACCGAAATAGGCGAAATATACTTTTTTAATAAATGCAGAAATGTTCCTCTGCCGCTTTTTCACGGTATATTCTTCACAAATAAAACAAAAACTGTCTGGAGAGTTGACGCAACCTCTGGCTCTGTGAGCCATCACAAATACACAGCACTGCAAACTACAACTGTAGTGAACCACTTCGGAATAAAGCTGGATTACGACTGAGCAAACAAAAGGTAATAATGAACTTGCAAGAAACTGAAATTTGACAGGAACGTTCATGTCGCAACCACCGTGTTTGAGCGAGCGGCGAACGAGGCGAGGCGAACAGGAAAGAACATGCGCCAGCGCGAGTACTGGATTTAGCCCCCCGCCTCCCAATTGTCCTGTTAATGTATAAAATGAATACAAAACTCTCTAAAATATCATGAGGGAGTGTTTCTAGTTAGTTAACCATTACAACCTCTATTTTGGGTCAAGAAAATAAACTGCAGTCGGCTAAAAAGAAATTATGTGAACATTCCTTATATGGGTAAGAAATCTAATTTTGCAAGAAAACGTGACGTGATGGAACATTTTGGCTATTTTTCCTGGATTCAGCACCCCAAAATCTATAGGAATCAGTTGCAAAACTGGAGGCAGTTTTTTGGTAGTGTACCTGTGTAATAGATAACTGAGATGTTGAAGGTTGGTTATTCTCTTCGTAGTGTCAGTCATAATGGTGCTGCAGGATTAGTGATTGAAGTCCAAGGACGACTCTCAGGAACTGCTGCTGGTTTGACTCGACTGTGATGAATCCAGGAATCGATTTCCGCTACCTTAACCGCTGTGGGCGTTGACAGTAGTACAACGTACGGTCCCTTCCAATGAGGTGCCAGCGGTGTCTTCTTCCACTCTTTGACCCACACTGAGGCTCCAGGCTTGAAGGGATGCAATGGCTCTGTCAAATTGATAGGCAACTGGTCTTGCACCCAGGTATGGAGGTCCTGTAAGACAGATCTTAGAGCCAATAATTCTTGTCTAGTGATTTCTGATCCAATCTGACTCATATCCCCCCTTATTCCCTGTAGTATGGGTGGGGGTCTTCCATACAAAATCTCAAACGGGGAAACTCCTAATGACTTGGTAGGGGCTGATCGTACTCTGAGAAGGGCTATAGGGAGAGCTTGGGGCCACTTCAGGTGAGCTTCCTGACAGAGCTTGGACAATTGAGACTTCAAGGCTCGGTTCATTCTCTCTACTTTCCCTGAACTCTGGGGTCTATAAGCTGTATGTAACTTCCACTGTATCTGTAAAGCACGGGCTAGCTGCTGAGTTACTTGTGACACAAAGGAGGGCCCATTGTCTGACCCTATGGTCAAGGGTATTCCAAACCGGGGAATGATTTCATGGAGCAGAGCCTTAGTGACCTCTCTGGCCTTTTCAGTCCTGGTGGGGAAAGCCTCCACCCACCTAGAGAAAGTACAAACTAGAACCAGTAGGTAGTGATATCCATTCACTCGTGGCATTTCTGCAAAGTCTATTTGGATATTTCCCATGGGAGTTTCCACCTGGCCTAGCAAAGAATATAGCTCCTGTGCTCATTACCCTTAAACCAGGAGCTGAACCAGTGCATGTGCGACAATATCCCCTCCCACGACCAGCAATTGAAGGTATTCATTGTCACCTCAAGAAATTACTATAGTATGGACTTCTGAGAGAATGCCAATCACCCTGGAACACCCCCCTCCTCCCAGTCAAGAAGCCTGGGACAGGTGACTACCGCCCAGTGCAGGATTTGCGACGAGTGAACAGTGCAGTTGAAACCATACATCCAGTAGTACCAAATCCTTACACCCTCCTGGGACTGATTCCATCAGAGGCCACTCATTTCACCGTTTTGGATTTAAAAGATGCCTTTTTCTGTATCCGCTTGGCACCTGCCAGCCAACTCTTGTTTGCATTTGAATGGGAGAACCCCACTACAGGAAGACGAGGCCAACTCACCTGGACTCGTTTGCCCCAAGGATTCAAGAATTCACCCACCATCTTCAGTGCAGCTCTCAACCAAGATCTTTCAAACTACTCTGTAACTCCAGGAAGAAGAATCTTACTTCAGTATGTAGATGATTTGCTTATAGCCACCAACTCCAAGTCTGAATGTGTGCAAGCCACCAGTGATCTCTTGCACCTCTTAAATGAAGCCGGATACAAAGTCTTAAGAGCCAAAGCGCAGTTGTGCCAAACTGAAGTGAAATACCTGGGATTCCATCTATCCAAAGGAATCCGAAAATTGGGACTCAAGCGGAAGGAAGCAGTATGCCGCATCCCAACCCCCACCACCAGAAAGCAGGTGTGGGCCTTATTGGGAGCTGCGGACTATTGTCGAATATGGATACCCAATTATGCACATTTGGCAAAACCCTTGTACCAAGCCACGAAGGGAGTGGAAAGATCACCCATGGAATGGGGCCCAGAACAGGATAAAGCATTCAAATCATTGAAAACATCAGTTAGTTAAATTCAGCTTTCCACATACTCCTCCTTCAGCAGCAAGTAAATAATCTAATGCCAAGCGATTCTGATAAATGGCTGTACGCATCTGCGTGGCTTGTTTAGCTAACAGGGTTAGTGCTCTACTAGTTTCATTAGTTATGATTTCTACAACAGCTTGCAAACATATAATATGATTTAACATATACACAGGGGTGCGGTAACCCCAAGAGCCATCTTGTGCCCAGGTGGCAGGTCCATAGTAGGAAACGATTCTCTCCGGTGGCCATTCTTCAGATGTTGCATCCCATTTGTCCCATTGGCCTATCTTCAAGGCCTCTCGTTTCTGTCAACTCTTGTATACAGGAAAACCCAGTCGTTCTCCATGGGAACTGGGCAGAAGAAAGAAAGAAGGTCTTATTGTCCTCAAAACACACGCACCTCCCCAGTTGGCAGGGAGTCTAGCATATGCTCGAGTTCCGCAGATTAAAAAGATTACCTCTACTGGAACCCAAGAAATGCAAGAAAAGTGCTTGTAATCCCCTACGACTTCTCATCCTCTACCCGAGCCAGTGGAAGCAAGGATTCCGTTTCGGTCTACGTATTGCAGGAAGTGGATTTGACCCTGGGACAATTGTATATATCCAGCTTAATACGAAAACTCATGTCTTTTCACCTTACCGAATACATCATACCTTCTATGAGGCCATGAAAGCAGAGTTTGTAATTCCCCACGCTTCTCGAAATTTGTTCATTGAATTGGCTGGAGCAGTAGCATCCAGCCTCCATGTCTCTGATTGTCTTTTCTGTGGAGGAACTCAGATGGGAGACCAGTGGCCCTGGGAAGCACAAGAACTGAACTATTCTGTATCCTATAACCAAACTGATCTGCACACTGCTACCAGTGAATGGGTCCTAGCTAGCCCCATTGTTGGAAACCTGTGCTTTGCTCGAGCTGGACCACAATTGACTATGCGAGTGGGGCAGTTGGTCTGTTTGAACCAGAAGTACTATAATGCTACTACCAAAACGACATCCTGGTGGTCAGGAACCAATGCCCCGGAACCCTCCAATCCTCTGATCATCTTTCCTAACCTTGCCAGGTTATGGACAAATCTTGCTTCTCACAATAACTGGCAAGCTCCACCTGGACTATATTTATTGCCGATCGGTCCAGGCCCTCCTGACCATGATTGTCTAGAAGTAATGGACACTGTATATTCAAGTCGCTCATACTTAACTGATATCCCTTTGAACAACCCAGCCACTCGGCTAACACACTGAAAACAGGGAACACTCTCCTAAAGAAAAAGATCTTGGAAGTCCCTGCAAAACTCCTTAAAATCATCTACCAGATGTAGTTCGCTACGAAGAATGTTCCGCTAGAGGGCAGCCGGAACTGAAAAAAGCACGATTATGATGTCGAAGCTTGTGCATGACTCGAACAGAGGCAAGAGCCACTAATCAGTCATCCTGAAACCAAAGGATTTTAATAGGAACATAAAGACAAATCTTTGAACAAAAAAAACCTGGTACTGTGCCATGAAGGATCTTAAACTCAATCCTAAACTTTAGAGCAGTGCTTTTCAAATTTTTATCCTGTATGTCCCCCATTTTAACAATTAAAAATGTGCGTGATCCCAGATGATGGTGAAATCAAAATAGCAGGTCTCCAGCCTCATTCCCCTCCCTCCCCTCATCTAAAGCAGAAAGGTGGCAGCAGCAATAGCCAGCACAAAATCCTTTGTGTCAGTGGCCACTGTGTGCTTACAGACCCCGGTATTCAGCATGGGTTTCCCGGCTAACGGGAAGCCTCCCGGGGATGTTTAGTAGCTCAGAGGCCACATGCTGATTGGTGACTGCCATTACTTAGCAAAAGCCACAGTGAAAGTCCAGAGAGAAGAGAAAACGTCCATGTTTCTGTGACGCCATCCATTGATAATGTGACCCCATTTGGGGTCCTGATCCCAAGTTTGGGAACCACTGCCTTAGAGGAAGTCAATGAAGCTAAAACAATACTGGTGTGTTGTGGTCATATTTCCTCAACCCTTTTATAAGTTTGGCAGTGGTACTCTGAAGATGTTGTACTTCCTGCAAGTCCCTCAAAGGAAGGCCAGCCAGCAGGGTATAACAGTAGGCCAACCTAGGGAGAATTAGTGCCCTAGTTACTGCCTTGAGGTGCACACCAGGCAATAGGAGCACAAATGATGCACCTGACAGCAGGAAAAGACCTTTTTCTAAATAACTGTGAGATTAACATCACCCCCAAGTCATGGCAGACTGAGTTCAACGGTCATTGGGAACTGTCCAAAAGGAGAGTAGTGCAGTCTGGAACACCAGATAAACACAACGCTGCTTATTGGGCTTCTCTCCCCCCGCCCCCACCCCCATTAGACTTGAGAAGGAAACACCACTAGCCAGAGAGACTATTCCTACCATGCAAATAGGAAATAAACCAATTTAAAACATTTCTGCTGTTCCCCACCATGCCAGCAGCATCTTATGACGCTGGAGAGAACTGGATGCTCTGAATAACTGTGGTGGTAATTTACTTTATGTTCGGATGCATTTGAATTTCTTTATAAAATCTTATTTTTTGCTGCACTACTCTAGACTCTACAGCGTGGATTACAAAAAATATACACAAGTCAGACACTAAAACCATATCAAATAAGTTATGCACATACTTTCAAAAAGTGGGCACTTAGCCAACATGGCTGTTTACGCATGTAAGCGGCAGGGAGCGCACCTTAAAGCGTGGACATTTGCATCTCCATGACCACTCTTTGCAAGCACGTGCATAAATTATAGCATTCTCCAATCAACTCACTTACATGTATGCTCCGCCCAAACTCTGCCCCTGTGCACATTGCAAATATGGGTGATGCATACAGCACATGTAGGCTAGTCGGCATTTTTAGGTCATTTGTGCACTTAAATGGCCACTTACACATATAAATGATCAAAATGTCAACATTTAGACTTGGTGTCAGTGCCTAAAAATATGCAGCTCCTTGTAAAACTGCCGCCTTTATGACTATTTTTGAAGCTGCTTGAGTGGTTCGGTTTTTACTTTATAATTTATTTATTTAATGGAATTTGAAGGTTGAAAAATGTTGCACGTTTTTTTTATAATTTGTATTATGTTTGTTGTGTGTCACTTAAGGTGTTTTAGAGGCAATTAAATAAATAAATGACAGCACCGTGGGCAGCATGCCCTGGTCTAATTTGGAAGCTCATGTTTTTTCTTCTAAATTCTCCTTTGCCTTTTGTTATAAGGAGCTCAGCCTTCTGGATCGCCATGTGGCTGGTGGTTTGAGAGACATTCAGATAGGATTTTATGCTTTGAGGAGAGAAGCTGGAGTAACTTTAACAGAGCTAGAACTGATAAATCCTAAGAAAAGGGCGCCGGATCATAAGTTGGGCCAGGAGCTTCAGGCCCAACTTGTTTTGCTCCTTGGCCTGGAAGAAGACATGTTGGCTGACTCAAGTGCACTCGAAATTGGGCCTAATCCAGGAGAACTGTCCCTAGACAGGGGAAGCAGGGGGATAGGGATGGCTCCAGAAGCCTCAGAGCTGCCTCAAAAGCAGCAGGAGGAAACCATAAGCCAGAATAGAGCTGTGAAAGCCCTGCCATCAGAAGACCTGCACTCTGAGCGGGACGGGATGCATTCATTCAGTATTTGAATAAGACCAGAAACCACAAATTAAAATGTTCCAATAGGAAAAGAAGAGAATGTCTGTCTGAGCTGGCAAGAGCCCAGTGTAGCAGCCTTACGCATTCAGGGATATATTGACTCCTGTTAGCTAACACACGTTATTTACCCCTGGTCCCGTGTTATGCAATAGGACCTAATTACTACTAACGCACAATAATCGTGTTAGCATACACTAGCACAGTGGCGCACTTTAAAATCTGTGGGACACTGTGGGCAATTAGGAGATCTAAACCTTAGTGCATATAAAACTGAGACGGTGATGAAGGATAGAAGAGGAAGAAAAGAGAAGATGCATAAGGCTTCCCCAAGAGGGGAACAGTTGTGTATGACCAGCTTGGGGAACGTGCCAGTGCTACAGATGCAAGGTCAGGCATGGAGAGACTAGGGAGAAGGATGATGCTACAGTCAGTTTCCTGGAGATGGAGGCAGTAGTGGTGTCGTAAAGATAGTGGTGCGATATGAGATAGATTCCTAGATGAGCATGACAGCAGTTCCCTTTGTGTTGCGCAACCCAGCTTAAGGTGCAGGATTGATGTGCTTGGAGTTAATAACCCGTGATGAAGATGGCAAAGTCTAAAATGGCCTGGTTATACATGTTTCCGGAACTTCAGGTGCTCATTTTCTCATCTCTATATTTAATGGTAATGAGTTCCAAAGAATGGGAGCAGCAGAAGGAAAAGCTTGAAAGAGGCTCAGCCTTATGCGTACTTCTCATCAATGGTGCCTGGAATAAATTATGTTCTTCGTGGACAAGTAGGAAGTAAGTCCTCATGTATGGGTGACATCTGTGATGGAGCCCTACATGAGAATGCTTCCCAGCTTCTATTGGAAGCTTTTGGGAGGCTGCACCATGTCTGCCTTTCCGCCTGCTGCTGTGGCGCCATCTTCTCCAGTCTTCATTTTTACGAGTCCCACGGACATTGATTTGGTCCTTTGCTGGTAAATGCGGATTTTTTCCCCCCTTAGGGGCCTTCCTATACAAGTTTCTTGTTGGTGTTCATGTTAGTGTCAGCCATTGGTTGAAGGTTCCGTCAATCGTGGTTCCTTCATCGGTTCCGGCACTTTTTGGTAAAGTTCCTTTTTTTGGTTGTTCTCCCTGTGATATGACTGGGCCTGTGGTCACCAAACATCAAGCCATTTGATTTTGCCATGGCCATTTTCCCAGACATGTCCTAGAAACTGGCCAGCGGTTTCAAGAAGTGCAACAAATTTGCCAGGATCATCTCTGTAACAGACAGGCACAACTGGTGCCTGTAGTATCTGGGTCCCCATTACCACCCCTCTTCTTGCAATTTGTGCTTGCAGATGACAAGGAGAAGCCTGAGAGGTCAAGAGAATCCCTCTTTGGTCAGAAGGTCTGATTCAGTATCTTCCGGCACTGCCGTCAGTCACAGTGGCTTCCTAGGAATCCGTCGAGGGTGCATCAACATCGAGAAGTGTCCCGGAGCATCGGCCATTAGTCAGTCTCCATCTCAAGAAAAGATTCAACATCATCTCTGTTGACATCAAAGGGGGATCCACCCAAGCACCGTGTGAAGATCCAAGTGCATCAGAATTGGAGCCCTTCCAAACAGGACGTTGACAATAATGGGTGTGGGTGGCCCATCAAGGTGCCCCAGAGGGAAGACCTCTTAACTTCCAGAGTTTTGGAAGGGTACCGACTGGCTCCTGGTAGCCACAATCATACTGATACTCCTGCATAGATGCCAGAGTCTTTGGTCGAAACTCCTCAGGCCCTGAAGCCTTCAGAATTAGCAGTCATTGAGGAATGCCTCCCTCAGGCTCTTGGAGTTCACATCACATCCCTGCTGGAGAAACAGCTGGCTGGTGCTTCGGTACCCACGGCATCATTATCGAGCCTTGTGCAGCTGATCCTCGAGACACATGCTCTGCCTGCAGAGGCGTCAGCGTTGGGGCATCAAAGAGACCCAATGTTGGTTACTGGTGAGGCCATATCCCTCTCGAGTGTCTTGGATTCTGATGCCCCGATGAAACTTTAAAAGCCCTCAATGCATCGTTGATCCTGTAGAAGCTCTCACTCCCCTTGGGGCAGGAGGGAGCTCCAGGCAGAGTCTCAGAGGTACTTCGACTTCCTTTCAGAATCTGACTGTGATGACTGGGTGACCGATGTGGAATTGGAGAACTTGTCAGAGGGCAGGTCTCATGAGCTTCCATCAGACCCCTTCCCTCCACATGAAAGACATGTCCTTCTGTGGCTTTGTGAGTGATATGGCAAAGGCCATCCCATTTTCACTGGAGACAGATGATGAGCCCAGGGCGAAGGAGCTGGAGAATCCTCTATTACTTCTCGGCTCCTAAGGAAGCAGTAGTGGTGCTGGTGGAGGGAGGGGTGGCTCAGTGGTTGGGACAGGTTACCTCAGGCTGGAGGGCCATGGGTTCAATTCCTGCATGGGGACAAGTAACCTCATGCCGGAGGGACTGGGGTCTCTAGTCCCATGGCCACTCCTTGTGGCCTTGGGCAAGCCACTTAACCCTCCATTGCCTCAGGTACACTTAGATTGTGAGCCCTTCGGGGACAAGGGAATAAAAAGTACCTGTTAGTATATACATGCATGTAAACTGCTCTTATGCGCAAGTGCCTAAACCATAACCAACCATAACCACATACTGTAGCAGCCACAGATGAGGATGTGGGCGAATCTCCTCATGGTGCCACCATCAGTAGGGGGACTGGAATCGATGTACAGAGTCCAAAAAGCCCCCAGGTTTGAGAAGCCTCAACTTCCACACCACTCCTTAGTGGTAGAGCCTGCCCTTAAGAGGACCAAGAGTACCAAGACTCCTTCTTGGACGCCCCCAGGTAGGGAGGCTCATATGTTGGATTTCTTTGGAAGGAGGTGCTTCCAAAGCTCCATGCTTGCAGCTCGAATACACTCTTACCAGTTCTACATGAGCATAAGAACATAAGATAAGATATGCCATACTGGGTCAGACCAAGGTCCATCAAGCCCAGTATTCTGTTTCCAACAGTGGCCAATCTAGGTCATATGTACCTAGCAGTTTCCCCAAGAGACACACGTGCCACAATGCTTGTACTGGGTCAAGCATTGATATCTTCGGTCACTTCTTAATAATGGTTTATGGACCTTTCCTCCAGGAACTTGTCCAAACCTTTTTTGAAGATGCATGTTCTCGCTGACTTGGGCCAGTTCCTTCCCTTGGAGACATTGGAATACTATCATGCCCTAGTGGGCCACAGCAAGGAATACTCAAAGTTCCTGGTCCAGGCAACCTACGATGCCTTTGAGATGGTGTCTAGAACAGCAGCAGTAGGCATTGGAGCCTACAGGCTAGCCTAACTTCAGTCTTCTGAACTGAAACAGTTGGTGAAAATAAGCTGGAAAATGTGCCCTGCTGGGGAGAGAACCTCTTTGGAGAGGAGGTGGAGGAGAAGCAGCACGTCGCCCTCACCAGGCTCTTAAAGTGCACATCCGAACTAGCTGCCTATCACAGGAGGTATCAATGCGGAGGCCAGAAAAAGACCTACTACCAGCATAGGCACAGGTACTTCCCTTGTCCTCAAACCTCTCAGCAAAAAATGCAGGCTCCTCACTTGCAGTGTCGCGAGAAACCTCATAAGGCCCAGCCTGCCCTGCAACCAAAGCTGGGAGCGGGGTTTTGACCTGTTCTTCTAGAGCATAGCCAATCTACCAGTGTCAGCAGAGGGGAGTCCTCCGGTGGGGGGGGGGGGCTCACTTTTTTTGCCCACAGATGGCCCCTCATAACTTCAGTCTCGTGGGTGCTGCATATAGTCCAAAGCGACTACATGTTGCACTTCACTGAGCTGACGCTACATTGCCTGCCGAGGACACATCCCCTCAATCCTCTGCATCTAAACCTCCTCCAGGGGAAGCCTCCACCTTTTTGGCTGATCTCACCATCAACCTTGTGCCCCAGGAGCAGATCAGATGGGGATTTTACTCCATGTACTTTCTGGTCCCCAAGAAGACGAGGGGGGCGGGGGGGTTCGGCCCATCCTGGACCTCAGAAACCTCAACACCTTCACTTGGAAAAGAGATGGTTGAAAAGGAGATATGATAGAGGTCTATAAATTTAATGAATGGAGTAGAACAGGTAAACGTAGATAGGTTGTTTACTTCATTAAAAAGTAGAAAGACTAGGGGACATGCAAAAGCTACAATGTCATTTAAGACTAATAAGAGAAAATATTTTTTCACTCAATGAGTAATCAAACTCTGGAATTTGTTACCGGAGGATGTAGTGAAAGCTGTTAGTGTAGCTGGGTTTAAAAAAGGTTTGGAAGAAAGGTCCATAAGCCATTATTAAAGAGAACCTGGGAAATCCACTGCTTACACTGGGACAAGTATTGAGAACCTAACAGGTACCTGTGACCTGGATTGGCCACTGCTGGAAACAGGATACTTGGCTTGATAGACCTTGGTCTGACCCAGTATGGCATTTCTTATGTTCTGATGCGAAAGAAGTTCAAGATGGTCTCTCTAGGTACCCTGCTCCCTTATCTTCAGAAAGATGATTGGCTATGCTCCCTGGATCTAAAGGGCACATATACCCACATACTGATACATCCTGCTCACATGAGGTATCTCAGATTTGTCCTGACAGAAAGACACATTCAGTACTGAGTACTTCCTTTCAGGCTGGCCTTGGCACCCCAAGTCTTCCAAAGTGCCTCACGGAGGCAGGGGCCTATTTCAGAACACTAGAGGTCTTTTTCCCTTAGCTGGATAAATTGCTCATAAAAAGCATCACTCCAGACGGATTCCAGTAATTAACACGGTTGACCATTCAGGTGCTAGAGCTGTTGGAGTCTGTAGTCAATTACCCAAAGTCCCACCTTCAGCCCACCCAACAACTGGAGTTCACAGGGGTACTCCCCGACACAACTCAAGCAAAGGCTTTCCTTCTGCTGAACTGACTCCATAGATTGATAGCCTTGGTCCAAGACACCCAGCGCAGTCATCAGACAATGGTTCGCAGGATGCTGACTGTGCTCAGCCACATGGTCTCCACTGTATACATCACACCCATGGCTTGTCTTTTGATGAGACAGGCTCAATGGACACTCAGTGGAACCAGGCCATGGGCCACCTTCAGGATGGGGTAGCTGTCACCGGCCCTCTCATCCAGTCCCTGCACTGGTGGTTGGATCAATGGAACCTGCTCAAGGGTCTCCCCTTTCAGAAGGTGTCACCTCAAAAAAACTTTGACAACAGACATCTCCAAACTAGGTTGGGAAGCGCATCTGGATGGCTTTCACACTCAAGGCATCTGGTTCGAACAGGAGAGCCTGCATCAGATTATTTCTTGGAGTTGAGAGCTTTAGCGAAAGCCCTCAGGGCTTTCCAAGAATGACTGGCCAACCAGATTGTCCTGATCCGGACTGACAATCAGTTGTGATGTACTACATAAACAAGCAGGGGAGCACAGGTTCCTATCTCCCAGGTGCAGCAGAACATCTTTTTGGTTGGAGGGGCCAAGCAAACCACTCTCCAGCCCTGTCCCAAGTCTCTATTGCTGATGCTGTGTTGTGCAAAATATTGGTAGGGCTATGGCCCCTGTGGCCCACCGCTTTCTGCTGCCTGTGTTATCTCCTGTGCTGGGAAATGATCTGACTATGAAGGTTTGCCATCACCCACGGGATGGAGCTCAGGACCACTTATCTGTCAGGAGAGCAGAATACCCTGGCATACCAGCTGAGTTGTGTCTCCAGCCACACAAATGGACACTAACCAGGGGCATAGCAACTCACATCTTTCAAAAGTGGGGAACCCTCTCAAAAGATCTGTTCACCACCCAACAAAACGTCCAGTGGACCAGTTCTGCTCCAGAGTCACATTGTACAGCTGGCTGGTGCCAGATGCTTTCCTCCTCCAGTGGGGGAAAAGGCCTGCTATATGCATATCCTCCAATACCTCTCATAACAAAGACCCTGCTGAAACTCCAGACAGAGATAGATACAATGATGCTCATCACTCCGTATTAGCCCATACAGCTGTGGTTTCCCCTTCTGCTCCAATTCTCCCAGGGGAACCCTCTTTGGCTCGGCTCTGTCCTGGATCTTATAGCAAGACAGGAGGATGCTACATCCCAACATCCAGTCCTTGGCCTTAATCATGTGGATATTGAGAGGCTGGTCCTCTCAGAGCTTAACCTCACTGACAGAGTTACAGATGTTCTGTTAGCCTCCAGGAGGGCTTCGACAAGAAGGTCCTATGCATTCAGATGGAAGAGATTTGTGATCTCGTGTACAGAACAGGTGCTGGATCCTTTTACTTGCTCCACTGAAAGACTGCTCGAGTATCTCCTACACGTCTCAGAGTCGGGTCTCAAGTCCAAATCTGTCATGGTTCACCTCGGCGCCATTAGAGCTTACCATCGCACAAAAGAAGGGAAGTCCATCTCTACTCAGCTGTTAGTAGCTCACTTCATGCTGGGTTTGCTTCTCTCAAAGCCTCCCTTCAAGCCCCCAGCGGTAACTTTGGACTTCAGTGTGGTTCTGGTGCAGCTCATGTTGGCTCTCTTTGTGACGCTTGATTCCTGCCCTATGAGGTTTTTGACCTGGAAGTTCTTGTTTCTGGTGGCAGTTACGTCAGCATGCAGAGTAAGTGAGCTCCAGGCTCTAGTGGCTCATCCACCATACACCAGGTTCCACCATAATAGGGTGATCCTGCGCACTCATCCTTGATTCCTTCCAAAGGCGGTATCTGCTTTCCATCTTAATCAGTCAGTTATTCTGCCAACTTTCTACCCAAGGCCTCATGCCCACAGAGGGGAAATAGCGTTGCACATGCCCAACTGTAATCGAGCCTTGGCCATCTACTTGGAGTGGACGAAGGCCCACTGAAAGTCCTTCCAGCTGTTTGTCTCTTTTGACCCCAGCAAGCTAGGGGCTGCCATTCCCAAATGCACTTTTTCAGTTTGGCTAGCAGATTGCATCTCTTTTGCTTATGCCCAGGCTGGCCTGAGCCTTGATGGTCATGTGATGTCATGGCTCACAACATCAGAACCATGACTGCATTGGTGGCCAACTTGTGCTTGGTCTCCTTGGAAGAGATCTGCACGGCTGCAATGTGGCCTTCTGTCCACACATTCACATCTCACTACCGTCTGGATGGAGATTCCTGACATGACAGCAACTTCGGGAGTGGAACGGGTAAACGTAGATCGATTGTTTACGTTATCAGAATATAGAAAGACTAGGGGACATGCAATGAAGCTACAGGGTAAACTATTTAAGACTAATAAGAAAAAATATTTTTTCACTCGTGTAATCAAACTCTGGAATTTGTTACCGGAGGATGTAGTAAAGTCTGTTAGGATAGCTGGGTTTAAAAAAGGTTTGGACAAGTTCCTGGAGGAAAGGTCCATAAACCATTATTAAAAAGGGACCCAGGATATCAATGCTTGACCTAATACAAGCATTGTGGAACCTTTGTCTTTTGGGGAAACTGCTAGGTACGTATGACCTAGATTGGCCACTGTTGGAAACAGGATACTGGGCTTGATGGACCTTGGTCTGACCCAGTATGGCATAGCTTATGTTCTTATGTACTCCGGCATCCGTTTGGGGATTAGAATCGAATTCCATCCCCCCAAGGCCCTACTGTCTGTCCAAGCTACCAAAAAAAAAGTGAAGAAGCTGAATCAGATGAGTTCCCTCTTGTGAATACCACTTCATACATAGTTGATTCTCCAATTCTCAGTTCAATTTTGCCCCTGTTGTGCTTCTTGATCTCCTCGGTTTTCAGTAGCCTGTAGCTTGGGAGTCCCATACATGAGGACTTAGTTCCTGATTGTCCATGGAGAAAAAGTAGTTTGTTACCTGTAGCAGGCATTCTCTGTGAACAGCAGGAATAAGTCCTCTAAACCCTCCCACGTCCCTGAGGAGTTGTATTCTGTTACAGCTTTGATATCAGACTGGAAAAGATGGTGCCGCAGCAGCAGGTGGGAAGGCAGACACGCAAGCGCAATGCAGCCTCCCAAAAGCTTCCAATAGAAGCTGGGGAGCGTTCCCGCACGGGGCTCCATTGGAGATACCACCAATATGTGAGGACTTATTCCTGCTGATACCTCTACAATACTGACTTAAGAGTCATTGAAGGTTTTGAATACCACATTCAAAACTTAAATTGCACCCTATATTCAACAAACAAGCTATGGAACTTCATTACATATGAGAAGAGGTGTTCACTTTTAGAGGGCCCAAAAATCACACTCTTGGCAGGAATTTTGCATCGAGATGTCATCTTTTCCTTGCTCCTCTTTTCCCCACTCTCCCCCAAAAAAAACATGGTTTACAGTTGCCTGATAATGAACATCTGTAAGCCTGTGTCCCTGGTTTCCTTGTCCAAAATCTGTCACCCTTTGGTAGGGACTCATTTTTTTTCCTACATGCCCACCTGAGTAGGAAGACCAGTGTCCTTCCACTGCGCAGAGAATAGTGATTGACATTAGAAAGATTTTAATTTCATTTTGTATTTAGACATCCTTTTGCCTTGTAATAGGGGTAACCAGTTGTAAGTGCATTAAAAACCATAAGAACACAAGATAAGTCCAACATCCTGTCTCCCTATTGTTTTCCTTTACTTGTGCTTTTGCCATCCAGTGTAGCTTAGGTCCTCCTTTCCTCTCTTTCCCGTCCTTGTTCTTATTTTCCTTGGTTGTCTCGTGTTCTTGTGTACCCTTGTGTTACTTTATTCTTTACTGCTTTGTAACCTGCCTAGCTGCCATTGGCGGTATATCAAGTAAAATTAAACTAAACTGACTCTCCCAAGTTTTCTTGGCTAATAATTTTTTAGGGACTTTTCTTCCAGGAACTTGTCTAGTCCTCTCTTTAATCCTGCACTGTTGTTTTGAGTTTAATAAGACACATTCTTATAACACAGTGAAGGATGGCAGACAAAAAAAATAAATAAATAAAATGGTCCCCCCCCAGTCCCCCCATATTTCCACAGGCAACCCTTCATCACCTGACATCCCGATCCTTTTCCTGTTACTGCCCTCCATATCTAACCCAGGCATCCTCCCGATCTGTCCAGCGACTGCCCTCTGCCACCACCAGTAACCAAGTTTTTTGAAACCTTTTTTAGTGATTTTGTATGTTCTCCAGAAACAAGCAGGAAGTCAGTTCTCACATATGGCCTTTGGGAGATGCAACACGCATGCACAATTCACTTCCCGCCCAAGGGGGCCATCTTGCCTCAATCTCCTTTTTTCTGTGGAGCCCTTTGGATGTTGTCCGGTTTTCTCCTGGAAAAAGTCTGATTTTTTTGTATTACTTTTTGGAGATACTCCAATATGAGGCACCCCTGAAGGAAACCCTCATGGTACTGGTGCCCCCTATCCTTGATCACCTCCTCCTCCTCCTCCAGATGTGGGAAACACCGGTGTCGGTACTAATTGTAAGTAGGCGCCGCGATGCCATGTACCGGTACGCCGAAGCCCTGGGTTCTAAAAGACCCAGCTCCCCCACAACTCAATGGTAGTGGAGTAGGCCATGTGTTGGCTCAAAAGCCAAAAAACTCATTTGTCAGTGCCACTCGGCAGGGAGGCCCAAACCCTCAGTGCCCTCAGCCGGAAGGCCTTTCACGGCTCGATGCTAACTTGCCGGATCCAATCCTATCAGCTCTATATTAGCATGTACCTGAAAGAACTGTCGATTTGCGGTGGGCCTCGACAGGGAACCCCTACAGAGGTTCAGAGCCCGAACCTCGATGGTAAAAGAGTGCTTGAAGTTTTCATCTTGAGCAGCCTACGATGACTACGAGTCATCAGCCAGTGTGGCTGCCGCAGGCATCGGTGCACGATGCCAAGCTTGGCTGCAATCGTCTGACCTGGAGCAATGGGTGCAGGACAAACTGATCAATTTCCCCTGCATAGGTGAGAACCTATTTGGGAAACCCATGGCAGACAAGGCTGCATAAATAGAAACCTAGTTTCTGACTAGAACCAGGCCCTCGAAGAAGACCTCTGTGCAACCCCGGAAGAAAGCCCCAGGGAGAAAGCCATTACATAGAAACATGATGGCAGAAAAAGACCATATGGCCTATTTAGTTTGCCCTTTCATATCAACCACTACAATAGTCCCCTTCATAGTGAGTTAAGTGACTTGCCAAGGCCACAATAAGTGCCAGTGGGATTTGAACCCTGGTCTTTTGGATCCCTGGGCTGCTGCCCTAACCACTAGGCTACTCCTTTACTCCTCCACTAAATGTGAAGGCTCCTTGCAATGATGTGAACTGTCCTGTAGATACATGATCCACAGCCAGGTCTCAAATCTGCAACTCTCCAGTCATATGCACACTGTCTCAGTGTGTTGAGCCCTATGGAAGAAGGGAGGCTTCAATGGTACACCACACTTCCAAGCCTTCTCGGTCCCTCAGCAGGGCCAGCCGCAAAAAGGTTAGGGACATCCCCAAAAGCAAAAGACCCCGAAATCCCAGGTGCTGGCTTCAGCCCAGCTTGGGGGAAGCTTTTGACTGCCAGAGCGTGACTTCCTCTCCCCCAGCGGATCCCGTGCAGCCCACAGGAGGGCACCTAGCCTGGTTTACCCACAATTGAACAGCCATCACCTCCGATGCCTGGGTGCTACAAGTAGTCAGCAAGGGCTACCTCCTCCATCTGCAGTGGGTGCCACCCTTGTACTTCCCAGAAGATCCCAGCAGACCTCTCCATCAGAACCTACTCCTCACCGAGCTAGCAGGCCTGATCCGGGATGAGGCAATGGAACCAGTGCCGAAACATCTCTGGGGCACAGGCTTCTACTCCAGGTATTTCTTCATCCCCAAGAGGACAGGGAGCCTCAGGCCCATCCTAGACCTCCGAGAACTTAACAGGTTTCTGGTCAGAGAAAGGTTCCTCTCCCTTGGGACACTGCTGCCATTCCTCCAGCAGGGAGATTGGTTATGCTCCTTAGTCCTGAAGGATGCCTACACGCACATCCTGATTCATCCCAGCCACAGAAAATACCCCCGGTTCATGGTGGGTGGACTTCACTACTAATACAGAGTGCTGCCCTTTGGTCTGGCCTCATCGCTAAGTGTCTTCACAAAGTGCCTTGCGGTGGTCACAGCCCACATCCAGCTTCAAGGGGCCTTCATCTTCCCTTATCTGGACAACTGGCTCATAAAGGGGGACACATCTAAATAGGTACAACGCGCCATCAGGCGCACCATAAACGCCCTGCAGCACCTGGGGTTCATTATAAACTACCCCAATTCTCACCTCACTCCAGCCCAATACCTGGAGTTTATAGGGTTCAACTAGATACCCTCCAGGCAAAAGCCTTCCTTCCTCAGGAGAAGTCAGAGCACCTCAAGGAATTAGCCTCAGAGGTGCAGCTGTGCAGGACACTATCCTCCTGGCTTCTCATCTACCTGTTGGGACACATGGCCTCCACGGTCCACGTGACCCCAAATGCCTGCCTGCACATGAGAGCAGCCCAGTGGTGCCTCTGCTCTCAGTGAACCCAAGCCACAGGCAGGCTCAAGGACAGAATGTAGGTGATCTTCCAGTTGGCAGGCTTCCTTGGATGGTGGCAGAATCCACATCACCTTCAGGCCGGGATGCCTTTCCGGGCACCCACCCCCCAGAAAGTCCTCACCACAGATGCCTCTCTAATGGGCTGGGGAGCACATTGCGAGAGCCTCCAGACACAAGGCTGCTGGTCCCATGGGGAGTCCAAGATGCAGATCAACCTGCTGGAGCTCAGGCCGATATTCCTAGCCCTCCGAGCCTTCCAGCACCAACTACATCACCATGCAGTGCTGATCCAGAGCGACAATCAGGTTGCAATGTTCTACGTGAACAAATAGGGGGGACAGGGTCGAATTCCCCCCTGCCAGGAGGAGGTAGCCCTCTGCTCCTATGCTACACGCAGAGGGACGGTCCTAAGGGCAATCTACCTCTCAGGCCAGGACAATGCCTTGCGGACAAATTGAGCAGAGTCCTCCAGCCGCACGAGTGGCGCCTGGACCCAGCAGTAGCCTCGCGGCTATTGTGGCTCTGGGACGTCCCTGTGATGGACCTGTTTGCTAGCCCGGACAACACGCAGTTGCCCCGTTTCTGCTCCCGCTGTCCGCATCCGTCCCGGGAAGCAGCAGATGCATTCCTCATCCCATAGACGGAAGGCCTCCTGTATGCTTTCCCTCTGACACCACTAATAGCCAAGACCCTAATCAAAGCTCAGCATGTCAGAGCATAACTAGTGCTGATAGTCTTTCAGTGACCCAGACAGATCTGGTTTCCACTGCTTCTCTCCTTGTCAGTGGTTCTGCAGATTCCCCTAGGCCGAGCCCCAGGGCTACTCTCATAGGAGCAGGGCTCTCTCCTACACCCCAATTTGGGGTCCCTCTCACTCATGGCTTGGCAGTTGAAAAGGTAGTTTGGAAGAGATTCTCCTGGCCTCTCGTAAGGCCTCCACAAGAAGGAGGTATGCCTTCAAGTTGCGCCGGTTCTCAGTATGGTGTGCAGAAAAGTGGGTGAACCCATTCTTCTGCTCAGTGCAAATGGTACTCGAATACCTGCTCCCCCTATCATAGGCAGGACTGAAGTCCAACTCAGTCAGAGTAGAACTGTGCGCCATCGTGGCACATCACCACTCCGTCAAGGGGAAATCCCTCTTGGACCAGCCTCTTGTGTCTCTGTTCCTACAGGGCCTCATGCTTTGCAAACCCCACCATCCGCCCTCCAGCGGCGATGTGGGATCTTAATGTGGTGCTCTCACAGATCACAAAACCTCTGTTTGAGCCTCTGGCTACCTGCCACTTGCGCTAACTTTCCTGGTAGGTTGCCTTCCTGGTCGCACTCACATCAGCCTGCAGAGTCGGTGAGCTCCAGGCTGTGATGGCAGAGCCTCCCTACATGAGGTTCTACAAGAACAGGGTAGTGTTCCGCACTCAACCAAAGTTTCTACCGAAGGTGGTGTCCCCATTCCACCTCAGTCAGGAGGTGGTGCTCCCCACCTTCTTTACAAGGCCTCACACTGGTAAGGTGGAGATTGTTCTCCACACTCTGGATTATAAGAGAGCCCTGTCCTTCTACCTGCAACAGACTCAGGGCCACTGCAAAGCACAATAGCTTTTTGTATCCTGTGACCCCAGCTGTCTGGGGCTTCCTGTGACTAAGCAAACTCTTTCAACTTGGGTGGCAGACTTCATTTCCCTTGCTTATGAGCAAGCAGAGATCTCTCTGGACCTGAGAGTCGTGGTGCACCGCGTCAGAGCCATGGCTACTTCTGTGGCAAATCTGTTTTCCATCTCTATGATGGAAATCTGCCGGACCCCACCTGGTCTTCGGTCCATACCTTCGCAGCTCACTACTGCCTGAAGAGGGAGTTCCTACGGGACATCGCCTTCGGCCAGGCCGTACTCCGTAATCTCTTCAGGGTGAAGGCAATTCCTGCCCTCCAACCCTTCTGTGTTCAAGCTTCCGGAGTGCTGGTTCTCTGCTAGACACCTGGGTCTTACGAGAGTCTCTCTTCGAGATTCAGCTACTGCTGATCATGGCTGAACTTTGTAGGTCACCGTGGCATTTTGTACAGATTCTCGGTAGCCTATAGCTAGGGAGTCCCATATATGAGGACTGAATTCCTGCTTGTTCCCGGAGAAAGCGTAATTACTCACCTATAACAAATGTTCTCTGAGGACAGCAGGAATCAGTCCTCACAACCCTCCCTCCTCCCCTTGGAGTTGCTTCTTTACCATCTTTTATTTTTTGCCATCTTAGTTCTGTCATTGTACTGAGGCAAGATGGCACCCTTGGGTGGGAAGTGTACCATGCATGTGTGGTACATCTCCCAAAGTTTTTCTTTGAAAGCTGGGGAGATGCTTCCGCATGGGCTCCATCGGTGCCAACGTCATTCATATGTGAGGACTGATTCCTGTTGTCCCCGGAGAACACCTGTTACAGGTGAGTAACTACGCCTTTTATATGGATTATTTCTTTTGTTTTTAGTTGTAAGCCACCTAGAAAATGTTGATTGTTGGAATAGAAATATTTTTAAAATAATAGTTTATGTAGAAATGTGTATATATATCTCTATCTATCTACCTATTTATCTATTAAAAAAAAAAAGCCTAGCACTTTGTATGCAAGGTAAGACTCATGAAGCTGCACCCCTTGGTTGCTGAAAAATCCCGACATTCTCTTATGGACCTAAGAATGGTGGGAAGCAGACGTTGGTGAAAGGTGACAGAATTCTTTCCCTGATCTCAACATATGCATTTAAAAGAATATGACGTATATGCCCATGCACATCTGTTGCTGATCAGGTTAGGGGAAGCTTCCTTCCCATTTTATTTCTCATGTTGATCAATAAAGGTCACATTGTTCAGATCGAGTGCATGTCGGGATTCTGCATGACTTTGATGGATGATGGCCTTCGAGTTTCAGTACACTTGGCCTAAACAGGTGGGGGCTACTGACTAGCCTTTAAAGGGGCTTGTGCTTGGGCTCTCATGAATGAATACGGAAATAGGGAGAAGCTTTGTGAGTGCGAGCTGAGCATGTGGTTCAAGCAGTCATTGCCCACATTGGGCGGTAAATGGATTAGAAAGCTTTGTATGCGTTTGCATGGTGGGGGTTTCCATTCTCGCTGCCTACCTTTTCATCTTCGGCCCCCTAATTTCACAGTACAGCCCTGCTTCCCGGCTCCTCTTTTTCTGAAGGTTGCTGCAGATATTCCAGCTTGGTTTTAAAGAACCTTATGAGACCGAGTGGAGGACTTTGCTTCAGAAGTCCACTTCTACAGTTTATATGCCTTTCTACTACTTATTATTTGAATAGCACTTCAAGGTGTTTGCAGCGGCTGTACATATAGATGTAAGACACAGTCCCTGCTCCGCAGAGCTTACAGTCTAATCAAAACGAATATCATCACAAAACTGGGGACTAGGGTATGGTAAGCTACGTAAGTGGTGAACAAGAGAGTGAGGGGCATCAGGATCCAAAAGCAGCTTCTAAGAGGAGGGTTTTAGCCTGGATTTGAATAGGGCTAGAGAAGGAGCCCGACATACTGATTCAGGTAGTTTGTTCCAGGCAAGGAGGAATGAATGTATATTAGCCAGGCTGTCGGCCAGAGTGTGGCACAAAGGACTAACCTGCACACAAGTGCGCTCTACTTCTCTAATGCACTTAGTGTGTGTGCAGGAAAGGAGGTAAAAAGGTGGGACGGGAAGGGGCCCTGTGGTTCCCAGTCCTGGTTTAGCCACTGATTCTCTGAGTATTTTTAGAACAAGTTCATCCACTCAACTTTCAGATTACCTAACTAATTAGGAAATGTTTTATATCAGTTTGTGTAATGCTTTTAATCGAAGCCGCCCACCCAGTAGGTTTGGAAAAAATCAGTTCTTATGATGTACTAGCTAAAGGAGAGGCGGATAATAATTCTCCAGATCCCGTACTAGATTCAATGACTTCCTGCCATTAGAGTAAGTGCTGCAGCCCAGTGTTTTTCATTTCTTCACTGGAAGGGAATTAGCAGTGTTCTTTGTGTAATTTAACTGGATGGATATCTGCAAGTATTCAGCTGATAGAATATTTTCTCCCCCTGCACCAAAGATTTGTGTAGTGACCTGGGAGGGCCCTCTGTCCTTGTCCTCAGCAGATCGAATTTTCACAGAGATTTTTGCAGAATTATATTGGGTTAGCACATTCATTTGTCATAAACGTAGATACAGAGAAGTGTCCCAAGAAAGGGGGAAGTTTAGGAAGAACTCTTTACTTTTGGAAATCATTTTATTAGGGCTCCTGTGCTGGTTGTTGGGAAGGGGGTGGTAAGGGTGTCAGCTTTCTAGTGAAATGAGCATTTTATGCAAGTTGCTGGACGGACTCATTTGACAGCGGAAGTGCTCACTATCCACAGGTACATGACAGGCCCCTCCACACCTTACCCTCACTATCCACAGATACATGATAGGCCCCTCCACTCCTACCCTCACTATCCACAGATACACGACAGGCCCCTCCACTCCTACCCTCACTATCCACAGTTACACGACAGGCCCCTCCACACCTTACCCTCACTATCCACAGATACATGATAGGCCCCTCCACTCCTACCCTCACTATCCACAGATACACGACAGGCCCCTCCACTCCTACCCTCACTATCCACAGATACACGACAGGCCCCTCCACACCTTACCCTCACTATCCACAGATACATGATAGGCCCCTCCACACCTTACCCTCACTATCCACAGATACACGACAGGCCCCTCCACTCCTATCCTCACTCCATTTTGTCAGTGGACTTCAAGCCTGCTCCCTGCTGACACTGCCAGTTGTGGTGCTGATCTAACCCTTCCCTAACGTGTTCATTCTTTCTAGAGAAACATGCAACAATCACATGACTTGCTCCACAAGCTCCGCCTCCAGTGCAGACACCAGTTTCCAGTTCCAAGAAAGTAATGGCCAAGCTGCCAACCCAAAATGGGAGGAGCAGCAGAAGGTGCTGGCCCTTGAGCAGACCTGTGGCGTCTTCAGGGTGGACTTGGGGCAAATGCGGTCTCTTCGTCTTTTCTTTAGGTGAGGAATATCTTCCTCTTTACTCATAACAGCTGTTTGAGGAGGCTTTCTCCTGTTTGCAGACAGCAGAACCAGTGTGAGTACAGCAGCCTGAAATGTCAGTCACATTAACACTTTCTATTCCACGGTGCTACTGAGCAGAGAATCAGAACTGCTATCATAGACTGCTTCGTCTTTAATGTCTCCATGCTGTTTAGGTTCTGACCTCTGTGAGAAAAGCCACATTCACAGTAGAAGTCCAGCAGAAGTCCTATATGGAAGAGGGATGCTGGCTGGTGGCTTCCTGCTCCGAGATAGGACCCTGTACTTCAGATTTGAATCCTCGTCCTGGTTCACGTTGACTGCTTTCTTTTTTGCAGTGATGAGGCATGTACCAGTGGCCAGTTAGTTGTCGCAAGTCGAGAGAGTCAATACAAGGTCTTCCATTTCCACCATGGTGGCCTGGATAAGTTGTCTGATGTGTTTCACCAGTGGAAGTACTGCAGCGAGACGCATCTCAAAGACCAGGTAAAAGAGATACACAAGAATGCCTGGGGGGGGGGTGGGGGGGGGGAGCAAGAGAGAAGGCGTGAATCTGATGTTCCTGAAGCATAAAGGGAGGTGTGGTTTGGGAGTAGTAGAGGAAGAAGGGAAAAGGGTGCGAAGGCAGGACTCTGGGTGAGGAAGGTGCAAACATTAATCATTCATGATTGAAAACGTAATAATAATTGAGACAGTGTTTAAAAGTCCTCGGACTAAGCTGGAAGCATGTGTGCATGGGCCGCCTATACCTTCTTTTCACATTAAATATGTCTGCCAGGGTGCTGTTGGGTTTTTCTTTTCTACATTATTGGGTGTGAGAGGGCTGAGGAACTGCAGATACGCTGAACAGGAGCAGGACACCCCAGATCCTTGCAGCCAGATGGGCCACAGCTGGGTCTAGGTCTTAGGATCTATTGATATTCTGTGGGAGATCTGATTAGTTTGGCCAAAAAAAACCCCAGTGGAATTGGCCTGTAGCGTGTTTTGAAAACATGGTATGCCTGCTGTCCTGGAAGATCTAAGCAGATCTGATCAGGAAAAGAAGAAAATTAAAGAAACGGAGAACCCCTTTTGGGATTGAAAAACACGTACTAAGAACCACGTGGACTTCCCCAGAGGTGCCCTAAGTAATCCAAAAGAGGGGATGTTGCCCGCTCTCCTCCTTGCTTTCTCCCTTCATGCTGATGAGCAGGGCCGCAGTGGAGGGGCGCGCGGGTTTACCTCCTCATGCACAGAGGCCGAGCAGGTCTGTCGCTACCCTTCTAAATAATATGCAGAGCTCTCTGCCACGTATCCTCCTCTCTCCAGGGTGCTGTGGGCAGCACCTCTTGCAGCAGCTTCCTATTAGCAGTAATGATGATGCTCCGGTTTCCTCCCTTCCCCCACTACTTTTCCTTCTTGCAGCTGGGACCTTTTGCGTTGAACAAGCCTTGATTTTCTAAATGAAATGTCAGATAGGATTTTGTGCTGGGCTTGTGACTGCCCTGCCAGGGAGGCTGGCAGAGGAGCCCCTGCTTGCTTTGCAGTCAGGGTGACCTATGGCATGAAATGTATCACAGCTTTTCTTATTCTCTGACAGCGTGTGGGAGGTGGCGGAAGGAGTTTAAGATGAAGGTGCTTGCTGCTACTCTAATGCAATCCAATTGACAATAATGAGCCTTGCTGTTTGTAATAGGGGCGGCTTCTGTATCTGATGAAAGCGCTGTTTCCAGATCTCCCAGGCTTCTTTCAGTTGGCAGCAACTGGGACAGAGGGTGACCAGGGGATGGGAGGGGCCAGTGCCTTCCCTCTCACGCCTTTAGAGGTGTGCTAGCAGAGAGAGAGAGGGTTAGGCCCTTTCACCATACGTGAAATAGGATTCTGCTAACAATATGGAAATAAAAACATATAAATATATATCATAAGTCCTTTTTATTGGACTAACGTAATATATGTCTCGACTAGCTTTTGAGGGCTAAAACACCCTTCGGGTCAGGACGGAATGAGCAAAAGACGGTGAATCATGAAAGCCTTTCTGGTGATAGTATAAAAGAGTTGGGTGGGGATTGATGGTGATAAAACGGTGACTGGTAGTAGAATTTGATGACCTCTAATGGGTTTGAAAGCCTGGATCTTTGAGTCCTTTCTTGTCAGTTCTAAAGCATCAGATCATTTTAATTTCAAGAGTCTTATGTTCTTTTAGCATCGTGATGGTAAGATGTCACCTTGGCCTGCTCTGTCACATATGATCTCTTGTCCTAGGCTCTCTTCTGCACCAAATAATTTTTACTACATTAGGATCCCCTTATGTTAAATGTCTTTCCTATCTGGGTGATTGATTTTATGTTTTCAGGTAATGTCATCATTTGCTCATTCTGTCATGACCTGAGGAAGGGGAGGTTAACTCCCTAAAAATAGTCAAGGAATGTGCTAAATTAGTCCACTGTTAAGGGGATTGCCTAATATTTTAGTTGTGTTTTAATTTGTTAGCCTTTATTTCTGTGCACGGTCACTACGCTTGGTTATTCTGTTTCAGGTAGAAATGGAATTTTCAGTGTCTGTTATTTTTTCCCTGAGGCTTCATATTGTCCATATTCTGAGTGCACATAACCTGGTGCAGACTGAGAAGGCCTTAGAATTTGAAGGAAAGGATCCTAAGAAAATATTTGTCACATATTTAACTGTAAAAACAGGAAGGGAAACCCAGGGAATTCTTAAGTCTCCAGGAACAAGCAGGAATGCAGTCTTCACTTATGATTCCTGCTGTTCACAGAGATCACCTGTTACAGGTGAGTAACTATGCTCTCCTTAAACTAGTGGCATTCATTCCCAGTCCTGGAGTGCCGTCACCAGATCAGGTGTTCAGGATAGCCCTAATGAATATGAATATGAGAGATTTGCATACAATGGAGGTATTAGGTATGCATATTCATTAGGGCTATCCTGAACATCTGACCAGGAGTGGAAGAGAATACCAAGGCCTTAAACCATTTGGAGCAGCTTTCTGGGGATTAATTTAGAACCATGGTTCTCAACCCACTTGGCCAGTTGGGTTTTCTGTATATCCACAGTGAAAGGAAGGTGCATAGTGGTGTGCCTCAGAGAGCTATCCTGGGACCGATACTGTTCAATGTATTTGTGAATGACATTATGGAAGACACTGAATGGAAAAGTCTGCCTTTTTGCATCTGAGGAAGTGGACAAAATGAGGAAAGATCTAAAAACACTGGAAAATAGTCTAATGCTTGGCAGTTACAACTTAATGCAAAAAAAGTGCAGAGTCATGCACTTGGGATACAGAAATGCAAAAGAATTGTATGCAATAGGGGTGAGAGGTTGGTGTGCATGGACCAGGAGAGAGACCTCGAGGTGATAGTGTCTGAGGATCTCAAGGTGGCAAAACAATGCAACAAGGCGGTAGCCAAAGCCAGAAGGATGCTGGGCTGCATACAGAGAGGAATTACCAGCAGAAAGGAGGAGGTATTAATGCCCCTGTACAAGTCATTGGTGAGGCCTCACTTGGAGTATTGTGTTCAGTTTTGGAGACCATATCTCACAAAGGACATAAAAAGACTTGAAACGGTTCAGAGGAAGGTAACTAAAATGATTTGGAGCCTGTGCCAGAAGACATATGAGAAGAGTCTTAAAGACCTAAATATGTACACCTTAGAGGAGAGAAGGGACAGGGGAGATATGATACAGACTTTTAAATATTTAAAGGGTATCAATGAACAAACAAACCTTTTTCAAAGAAGGGGAAGCTGCAAGGTGGTAAACTTAAAAGCAACATCAGGAAATACTTTTTCACTGAAAGGGTGGTGGATGCACTTCCCGATAGAAATAGTGGGGACTAATACAGTGACGGAATTCAAAATGGCATGGGACAGACACAGTGGACCCCTTTATAGCAAGAGGATGAAATCAAAGCAAACGTAAATATCTTTTAATAGAGGGAGACTGACCTGCACGGAGCAGAAGTTACAACCACTCTGGTCACCTTACTGGGCAGACTAGTTGGACCATACTTATCTTTATCTGCCATCATATATGATTTAGAACTAAGGGCTTAACACTGTACTGCAAGGAGGAGATAGCACACAATTCTGAGGGTGCAGAGCACTACAGCGCACACGGTGGTAGACACAGTGTGTCATGGTGATGGGCTGCTAGTTGCTCTCGATACCAGAGGGCCTGTAGCAACTCCATCCTGTTTATATCCTTCTGAAGGTGCAGTCTCCAGAATTTCACACAATACTCCAAATGAGGTCGCACCAGAGACTTATACAGAGGCACTATCACCTCCTTTCTTCTGCTGGCCATTCCTGTCCCTAATCACCCAGCCAGAAAGCCTCGCACTCTTCATCCACTGCAGTAGTTGCCCTGCCCGCATGCTTGTTCCCTGGTTGTGACATTTCACCTGATGCTGTGCATCGCCCTCCTCCAGAAGCTCAGGAGCAAGGGTTTCTGGTAAGAGAACGAGTGGATGTAGTGGCTGGTGCATGGAGCAGCTGCCCAGTGCAGAGTAAGGGGTTGGGGAGAGGGCAGCAACTGCAGAGGGAAGGTGGGAATTTTGCTATAAAACAGTGCGCCTGCATAGTGGCTCTGGGCTTAGTGCTGTCACTTTCTTTCTCCACAAGCAACTTAAATTAAAAAAATACTCAAGAAAGAGAAAGTGGGCTTCCTATTCATCTCTCCGGGCCAGTCCAGGCACATTAGGGTAGTCAACCTCCTCCAGCAGCTGAGGACTGAATACTGAAAGTCTTGCTGACAGCCTATCCAGCTCCCTCTGGTGTCAGCGAGTCAGTCTTTCAGTCCTCAGCAGCTGAACAGGACGTGTGGCTGACAGGCTCCCAGGAGACACGACTAGGAGATAGAGCATAGGGTTTAAGAAAAAGAAAGAAAAGAGGCTTTGGCTCTGTTGCCCTAGCAGGGCAGTAATACAGAAGCGGTTTCCTTATAGGATATATTAAAAAAAAAAAATACAAAGAACGAAGAGATGGTCTACTGCTGCTTTAAGCGGCACGAGGGGCAGAGCCTGCCTTCAATTGATGGGTCCGTCATTCGGGAGGCGTTGGGGAAGGAGCTGGGAGCCCCGGAATTCACTTCCCTGCCTCCGATCGCCTCGATCTCCATGGGCCGCTAGCAGCAGAAGTACAGAGATCAGGAAATCCAGCAAGTTTCTTTCAGGTAGGAGCAGTAGCGCGGCTGGAGATATTGTGTGAAGGCGGGGCTTCTCAGATCGCCACCGCGGGCGTTAGGCCGTCGCTGAGGCTTTTGTTTGATGGACCATTTGATCGCAGCACACCGATGCTAGCAGAGTGCTTGCCGTGATAGAAACGCCGTACTTGTTGGGTGCCGGTTCTGACGTTCGGGAGTTTTTTCGAGAGGAGCAGGTTGCCATTGATGTCATGGAGCACAAATTGACATCGGGGGATGTGGTGGATAGGCCTCAGGGCTCATTAGAAAAGGCAGGAACGGCAGCCATTTTGTCTGAGCCTGCCGTTTTCCCGCACAGCATATCAAGTCAGGTAAGAAAAGATCAAAATCAAGCAAGGCAGCTCCTGCTGAGGTCCGAGCCCAGCAGCAGGTGTCTGGAGTGCAGGGGGATTTGCAGTCTGTATTTTCTGCTGATTTTATTTTGGAAATGCATAAGGCATATTGTTTAAAGATGACACAGTCATTGTGCAAGCCATCCGTTCCCAACCTGTTGGAGGTTCCGACAGGGGAGTCCAAGGAACTGGACCCTGGGGAAGGGGTCTCTCAGAAAGGCAACAGTGTGGAGGCAGGCTTCGATAGCTTTGGGCCACAGCCCTCTATTCTTCCGGTAGCGGAAGAGTCAGAGGTTCTTTCTGAGACAGGTTTGGACTCTTGGCCAGTGGAATTGGAGGAAGGTAAGTTGAGGCCAGGCGAAGACCTGAATGTTTTCAGGGTGTTTCGCAAGGAGGAGCTAGGAGCTCTTATCGCTCAGTCCCTCGCAGCGTTGAATATAGTTCTTCCAATGGTGCAGCAGGAGCCACTAGAGGATCCCTTGTTGCAGGGATTTAAAGCAGAACAGCGCTGTTTCCCGATTCACAGAGTGATTAAACAGATGATAGAATTGGAATGGGAATGCCCAGAAGCTACTCTGAGAGGGGGTCATGCCATTGGGCATCTTTACCCTGTTCCACAGGAGGAGAAGGAGTTGTTGCGGATGCCTAAAGTGGATGCGCTGGTTTCTGTGGTGACCAAGAAGACGACGATCCCAGTGGAAGGGGGTGCAGCTCTTTAAAGATCTTCAGGATTGTAGGTTAGAGGTGCTTCTGAAGCAGGCCTTTGATTCCAGTGCTCTTGCTCTGCAGGCCTCTATTTGTGGGGCGTATGTTTCCAGGGCCTCTATCCATTGGCTACAAGGGGATCCAGGCCCAGATAAGGCGGAGGAATCGTCCGCGGAAGGAGCAAAGCTTGAGTCGGCGGCAGCTTATTTAGCGGACGCCTTCTATGATTTGGTGAGGATATCAGCGAAGTCCATGGTGTCAGTAATTGCCGCTCGGAGGTTTCTATGGCTAAGAAATTGGGCATCTTCAAAGTCGCGTCTCAGTAAGCTTCCCTACAAGGGCAAGCTGCTCTTTGGGGAGGCATTGGAGAAGATTGTGAAAGATTTGGGCAACTCCAAGGGAGGACGGCTTCCTGAGGACTGACCAAAAGCTGTAAAGCTTGGTACTATGCAGAGAGGTCAAGGTAGGGAGTTTCGCAGATTCCGAGGTCCTCGGTTTGCGCCTTATCAAAGAGGTGTTTCGTAGCCAGGGGGCAGTCCTTTCGAGGAGCTAGGGGGTTCGGCAGGGGCTATTTTAACGCCCAGCAGAACTCTTCTAAGAAACCACAATGAAGGACAGCTGGTCCAGGCGGAGATTTCAGTAGGGGAACATTTGCAGGGGTTTCTCTCTGCCTGGACCGCCATAACTACGGATCGGTGGGTGTTGGAAATTATCCGCGAAGGGTATGCACTGGAGTTTGCTCACCCACTGATAGAAGCCTTTATTTTGTCCCCGTGTGGACCTCAGGCAAAGAAGACAGCAATAAACGACATGCTGCAGTGTTTGTTGCAGCTGCAAGCGGTGGTGCCGGTGCCCCGACACCAGTACGGCTTAGGTCGATACTTGATTTATTTTGTGGTCCCCAAGAAAGAAGGCTCTTTTCAACCAATTCTGGATCTCAAGCATGTAGACTGCTATTTGAGGGTGCCGCATTTTCAGATGGAGACCCTAAGATCGGTCATTCGGGCGGTACAGCCGGGAGAAGTGCTGTCGTCCATAGATCTAACAGAGGCTTATCTGCACATTCCAATCAGGAGGGATCATCAAAGGTTTTTACGCTTTGCAGTTCCCATGGGTCATTTTCAGTTTCGGGCGTTGCCATTCGGGCTGGCTACGGCGCCTCGCGCTTTCACGAAGGTGATGGTGGTTGTGGTGGCTGCGCTGTGGAAGGAATTCAGGTGCATCCCTACCTGGACAATTGGTTGATCCGGGCAGGGTCTGTAGCAGAATCGATCGCAGCTACCTCCCGAGTAGTGGAGTTCCTGGAACGTCTAGCTTGGGTTATCAACTGAGCAGAGTCATTTGCAACTAGTGAAGCGGCTGATGTACCTCGGAGCTTTGTTCGACACGGAGATAGGGTCGGTGTTCCTACCCGAGGATAGAGTGCAGAAGATTTTGGCTCAAGTGCAGGCGTTCTTAAGAGTAAAAGCTCCAACAGCTTGGAGGTACTTGCAGTTGTTGGGTTCCATGGCGGCGGCCTTGGACCTGGTTCCGTGGGCCAGGACTCATATGTGTCCTCTTCAGCAAGCGTTACTCTCCAGATGTCTCCACAGGATCACCCTCTGTCTCGGAGGCTGGTTTGTCCGGAGGAAGTGCGCAACAGCTTGCAGTGGTGCTTGGTCCCAACGCATCTTCATTCAGGGGTGCCTTTGGAACACGCAGAGTGGGTGTTGGTCATGACGGATGCCTGTCTGTCCGACTGGGGGGCTCATTGTCTAGCTCAGGTGACGCAGGGGAACTGGTCTGCAGAGGAGAGCAGTTGGTCGATCAATCATTTAGAGCTGAGAGCGGTACGGTTAGCACTACAGGATTTCGTTGGGCTGCTCGAAAGGCGGGCGGTTTGTGTGTTCTCCGACAATGTGGTAACAGTTTCCTACATCAACAGGCAAGGGGGCACGGGCAGTCCGGTCTTGCTGGAAAAGAGTCAGCTATTGTTCCAGTGGGCGGAAGTCCATCTCGTGGCGCTTTCGGCGGCGCATGTAGTGGGGAAGGACAACATTCAAGCAGACTATCTCAGTCGGCATGCCCTGGATCCCGGAGAATGGGAACTGAACTTAGCAGTTTTTCACGACCTCACGGTGCAGTGGGGTCAGCCAGTCTTAGATCTCATGGCTACTCTCGCCAATACCAAGGTGGCTCGATTTTACAGCAGGTGCAGGGAACACATGTCGGAAGGCCTCGACGGCCTGGTGCAGCCCTGGCCAGCAGGCGAGTTGCTTTATGTGTTTCCTCCATGGCCTCTGATAGGGCAAGTCATTCGGAGAATAGTGGGGTATGATGGGGTGGTGATTCTCATTGCTCCAGATTGGCCCAGATGGCCCTGGTATGCGGATCTGGTGTGGCTGTTAGTGGCTCCTCCATGGAGGCTGCCCAATCGAATCAATCTGTTGAGTCAAGGGCCGGTGTTAATGCCGCAGGTGGATCGGTTCTCGCTTACGGCTTGGCTCTTGAGAGGGAATGGTTGCGACATCGGGGGTACTCGGTGTCGGTGATAGCCACTATGTTGAAGTCCAGGAAAGGATCAATGTCATTAGCATATGTGCGTGTGTGGCGCATATTTGAAGCGTGGTGTGAGAAGCATAGCATTAAGCCTGGTTCTGCGGGTTTGCCCAACATCCTGTCGGTCCTTCAAGGGGGACTGGAGAAAGAGCTAGCCCTTAGCTCTCTCAAGGTTCACCTGGCAGTGCTAGCTTGTTTTACGGGTAGAGTGCAGGGGGTGCACTCTCACGTCACACCCAGATGTTCGACATTTCTTTCGAGCAGCTAGGAATATAAGGCCTCCGGTTAGGCAGGTAGTGCTGCCTTGGGATTTGAATTAGTGCTTGAAGCCTTAACGCGGCCCCCCTTTGAGTCAACGTTGACAGTGAATCTCCGAGAACTAACCTGGAAGACCGCCTTCCTTATGGCGTTGTGTTCCACAAGGAGGGTTTCGGATCTACAAGCGCTCTCGTGCAGGGTGCCGTACATCCAGTTTACGGCAGAAAAGGTAGTGTTATAACCGGTGCCGTCTTTTCTTCCTAAGGCGGTGTCCGGGTTTCACATGAATCAATCAGTCTCGCTTCCGACCTTTGCTGGGCAGGAGGGGAGTAAATTGGATCGGTCACTTAGGAAGTTGTATCTAGGATGAGTGCTGCATCGGTATCTCAGAGTAACAAAGCCCTTTCGAAGGTCCAATAGGTTGTTCGTGCTGTTCAGTGGAGCTCATAAAGGGCATAAGGCTACCAAGGCCTCTATTGCCTATTGGGTGAAGCGGGCTATCGGGGCGGCTTACGAAGCGAAGGGGAAGTCGCCTCTGGAGGGACTCAGAGCGCATTCTACTAGAGGCCAAGCAGCGTCTTGGGCTGAGTTTGCGTTGATGTTGCCGGTGGATATCTGTAGAGCGGCGACGTGGTCTTCGCTTCATACGTTCGCAAAACACTGTTGGTTAGATGTTCAGGCAAGGGGCGATGCGAAGGTAGGGGCCTCGGCCATTTTGGCATGGCTCACAGGATCCTCCTGAGCTTAGGTACTGCTTTGGTACTGCTCTAATGTGCCTGGACTGGCCCAGAGAGACAAATAGGAAGGAGAAATTAGACCTTACCTGCTAATTGTCTTTCCTTGAGTTCTCTCCGGGCCAGTCCAGGGCCCACCCAGTTCGTCTGCGAGTGATGGACAGGCCTGGGAACTCGGCCATTAGATCAGAGATAGAGTTGGTTAACGCACTAGTGGCCAGAGCTGAAGAAGATTGGATGGCATAGTCGAAGTGGATTTTGGGGGTTCCTCTAGAGTTAGGAGGGCTTCTGCTGAGTCATACGGGGAAAAAAAAAGAGAAATCTAAGAGGATGTTTCTTAAAGATATAAGTAAGGTTCATAGAGACCTAGAGTAATTTTGTTGTTTTTCTAAGTTTATAGTTATAGCTCCACTGCTTTGATAATAGTAGACTGACTCGCTGACACCAGAGGGAGCTGGATAGGGTGTCAGCAAGACTTTCAGTATTCAGTCCTCAGCTGCTGGAGGAGGTTGACTACCCTAATGTGCCTGGACTGGCCTGGAGAGAACTCAAGGAAAGACAATTAGCAGGTAAGGTCTAATTTCTCCTTATTCATAATGTTCCTTTAGGTGTAGCACCTATAGTGTGATACTACAAGTGTGTATTTTTCAACTTGTTTCTCGTTAGATAAAACAAAGGAGCAGCGCAGTAAGGGGGAACAGTTTCAGAAAGAGAATGTCTGAAAAGCTCTGTCACATGCTCACAGGCATAGGCTTCTCCCACTGCTCCGTCAGGGATCACTGTCTGATATCAGCTGGTTACCATGACAATGGCAGTGATGTCACTGATTCAGCAGCGTTGTCCAGAGAGTGAGTAAAAGGAGATGACTTGGTGAATTAGCAGAAATCCCCTCATTGAACAAACGTTTTTGATAGTGTGCATTTGCAGTGACAGGAGTTTGGTTTTCTGTGTCATGGTAACAGAAGTCTGAACCCCTCATCTTCCAAATACCAGTTGCATGGTAAAAGCAAGGGTGTGCGACATGCATAGTGGTCACTCATCTGATGTTCCCTCAGCAGATGGTAGATGAAAAATCTTGCCTGCAATTCTCCATCAGGCGTTCAAACCTGCCGTCCTCAGAGACCCACCCAGAAGAGAACATGTACAAACGGCTTGATGTCACTGCCTGGCTGCGTCACCTGAATGAATGTGGACAGGTAGAGGAGGAATACAAGCTACGGAAGGTGAGTTGCGGCTTGGAGCACAGGTAAGGGTAGCTTTGTATCACGGTGTCTCCTCTCAGGCTTGCCAGTTGCTACGTTCTTCCTTGTCTTTCTACTCTGCTGAATCCTTTCATCTCTCCCCCAAGGCCATTTTCTTTGGTGGGATTGATATATCGATCCGTGGTGAGGTTTGGCCATTCCTTCTGGGCTATTACAGTTGCGAGTCCTCGTCTGAGGAGCGGGAGGCACTGCGGGTGCAGAGGAGGCAAGAGTACTTCCAGATCCAGCAGAAAAGGTGAGGATCCCAGGCTTTCCTGGTCATTTTCCCTCCAGTTGGAGCTCTGTCCAGGAGTCTTTGTGGTCTTACTCTAAGTGTCTAAAATCAAGCCTGTTTACACAGTTCTTTTTTGTTCCTCTGTTTTGGATTAAGGTGAATGCAAGTGTACCTTCTTAATAGAAGTGTTTGATGTGTCTTTGTGTTTTGAAAGTGTTCCCCAGGCAGGGACATGCATCCAGGGCTTCTTATTTACTGGTGAGGCTGCAAAATGTCATTGCATATTGCCATCTTACTTCACTGGTGCTGGTTTATCTTTTGTGTTCTTTCTCTGTCCAGACTAACTATGACACCGCAGGAACACAAAGAGTTTTGGCGCAATGTGCAGTTTACAGTGGACAAAGATGTGGTGCGAACAGATCGCAGTAATCAGTTCTTCAGAGGGGAAGACAACCCAAATGTAGAGACAATGCGGTAATATTTCTTGGAGGTATAGAACTCAACACACACACATCCCTATATCCCAGAAGGCAGACATAGCTCTCCTATAAGTGCCATATATAAATCAGAGTCCGACACTGCTGATCTGAATATAAAATTACCTTAAGATAACTGCTGCAGAATGCACAGGAAGTTTAAACTGGTACATCTAGGACTGGTACAGTAATATTTTGTCTCTTTGTGTCCCGCGTAGGGCTGGCAGAATATATTCTAATGATCAAAACTCAGCACAGATGAGACCTAGCAAGAGGGGGGCTGTACCAGTATGTAATAAGCCATGATGACAGTGCGTTCACCTGTCCCAGGGGTGCAAAGGCCAAATAGTTTGTCTTAAAATTAGTGAACATATAGACCAACCTCTTGAGAAGACAGCTGCTGATAGGAGATGCTTGCACTGCACCTAAAAGCGCCCCTGATCAGCTCCAATCCACCATCTCATGCTTCTTCTCGTCCCCAGGAGGATCTTGCTAAACTACGCAGTCTACAATCCTACCACTGGCTACTCGCAAGGGATGTCTGATCTGGTCGCTCCCATCCTCGCTGAGGTGTTGGATGAATCTGACACCTTCTGGTGCTTTGTGGGTTTGATGCACAACACAATCTTTATCAGCTCCCCCCGGGATGAGGACATGGAGAAGCAATTGGTGAGGTTCCTGCCATCCTGGCGTGTTCTCTCTGTCGAGTACTGGCCTTTGAGAGAACTGCGGATTCACTCTGGCAGTTTTTGCCTTGTTTTCAGATGTACCTAAGGGAGCTGCTACGGCTGATGCACCCCCGCTTTTACCAGCACCTCGCTTCCCTGGGGGAGGACGGCTTGCAGATGCTCTTCTGCCATCGGTGGATTCTCCTATGCTTTAAACGCGAGTTTCCAGACACTGAGGCTCTGCACATATGGGAGGCATGCTGGGCTCACTATCAGGTTAGGCTTCTGAGGGTGCATGCTTTGGGGCTAAATGGGTAACACAGTGAGGCAATTTTCAAACTCCTTGCACAGGTGCAAATTACGTAATCTGTTGTAAGATGCACACTTTAGGAAAATTATCAAAAGAAAATACCCGCATCGTTTCCCTTTGAAACGTAACACGTGCAACGTGCATGTTAAAAGCTTCCACATACTCTGCAGTCGCTGTTTGTGTGGCTGCCGCAGGAGGGAAATGCTGACCATGCGCTTGGCTAAGCGTGCTCAGAGGGCGCGCATCTTGACGCAGTGGAAGTTGCACGTATGTCAAGCCTATTTGAGGAGGAGGATTTTACCATGCTTTAAAGATTTCCCTTCCCCGGTCATATTAAAAGTGTCAATGTTTTGGGTAACATGTCAAAAGAGAAGGGCATAAAATGCACTAGACAGTGGTCCATTGAGTTCAGCTTCCTGTCTTGGACAGCGGCGCGTACAGGTTGCTTGAAGAAGCACCGAAATAGATTGTCACATAGAAATCTTTTCCCTACTCACTCCCGACTCCGGGCAATCGGGGGCTTATTGACTCTGACACAAAACACGGGGCTCAAAAAAGCCGTTGTTCTGCTGTGTCATGAAGAGCGAGCTTTCAGGCTTCTTCCTGGTCTGGAGCCTTCGTTGCATCCTCACTCTCCATCTCCTGCCTGCGATTTCTCAAGCCGCCTTCATTGCCTGGATCAGCAGAAACCCATGAGCCCATCACCTAAAACCTCTGTGACTTGTGGCTCATGCTTTTTCTCACTCCTTTCCCGCCCTACTGGACACTGTGCGTCAAGCAGCACCGTCCTGTCAACACAGGAACTTAACCATGATGGGAGAGCTGGGAGGTGGGTTTTTGGTGGAGGAGGGAAGGGGGCAGTAAGAAGATGGAGAAAGGCGAAAAATGTCTGAGCCAGGAATGACTGACAAGCCTTTGCCCTATGTTTGTGTGTAAGCGATAACGGCCAGTTAGAAAAGGACCTTGATAGAACGTGAAATAGCCAAAGCAGCATTGTCTACTCCAATGTACACAACTGCTGTTCTTCCAGTAGTATGTTTATTGAGAACTGTGGTGGCTCGTTTCATGCACAGCAGGAGGGAGGGGAGGTCTTGTATATAAAATGGAGATGCCAATAACAGCTCATAACTGCCAGCAACTAATCTTTTTTCTCTCTAGACGGACTATTTCCATCTCTTTATCTGTGTGGCCATCATTGGCATTTATGGGGATGATGTCATCGAGCAGCAGCTGGCCACCGACCAGATGTTGTTGCATTTTAGCAATCTGGCGATGCACATGAACGGGGAGCTGGTTCTGAAGAAGGTAGGAGCACGAGCTGTCTGTCGGAGTCCTGTGTGGGACCCGCCTCTTCCCTTTTGTTCCTGGTTTCTGTGTCCAGGCCTCTGTGCTTTCCGCCTTCTTGCCTCCCGTTCCCCTGATCTAATGGAATCATGGTCGAAGGTGCTCCCTCTGTCTGCCTGCTGCTGTTCTCTAGCTCCTTGAGAGTTCCACAAGTTCTGGGTATTGGGTGCTGCACAGAGTGAGGGAAATCTCGATTCCCTGCCACTTTTGGTCTCTGCTCTACGCCGGATGCTTCTGGATCTCTTAAGGAGAGAGGATGCTCTTTCCTGTGATGTTAAGTGATTAGGAGCACAGACATGCCTCTTCTCTAAAAAAAAAAAAAAATATATAGATATAGAAATGTTAAACTAAACTCCATACAAATGCTTTTCTCTTTGTCTCTTTTCCCTGTCTTTCTAACCTCTCGTCCCATGGAACATATCTGGGTGCAGTTGAAGTCTTATTAGGGTGATCTTGCCAGCTTGTACCCCACTTGTTCAGCATCAGTTCTACTATGGAATAATGTAATGAAGAGCTGTCTTCACCAAGTCCGCTGCCCAGGAGACCTGGACCCCTCCCTGGCTTTATGGGCTAATATACAAACCACAGGGATTTTAGCCATGCTTTTTAAACAAACAGGTCGATATGTAACCAGGACAGTCTGTGTTTTCTTTAACACCAGCCATCCCGGTCAATTAAAATCGGAATATTCTGAGCCAGTGTCTGGATAGTGGCTGCCTCCGAATCTCCAGAGTTTGCAGCAAGCACAGCACATATCATGACAGTGGCACTATCCAGCTACTATCGGGATAGCCTCTCCACATAGCACTTAGACTGGCTATTCAAATAGCAGAGCTGAATATTACTACTATCTGGATAACTCCTGCACCACCAGGCCAGCCTGGCACAGTGAATATTCCCCTCATCTGGGTGGTAGGTGATCCTAAGCAGAAAGTACCTTTCAATACTGGGCCAAAAATTTATTGATATTTAATTTTTTTATTGAATAGTATTCATTTGACTAATAATTTGTTATGGGTTTTTTTTTCTGTATTACAGACACCCAGGAGGAAGTAGATAATATGAGGAGGGATATAGCTAAACCTGAAGAATGGTCAAGAATTTGGCTGCTGAGATTTAATGTTAAAAAATGCAGGGTCATGCATTTGAGCTGCAAAAATCCTCAGGATCAATACAGTATAGGGGGTGAAGTACTTCTGGCCACGAAAGAAGAGCGGAGCCTGGGTGTGATTGTTCTTGATGATCTTAAGGTGGTAAAACAGGTAGAAATAGTGATAGCAAAAGCCAGAAGGATGCTTGGGTGCATAGGGAGAGGAATGGCCAGCAGAAAAAAGGAGGTGAATAAGTCTGTATAAGTTTCTGGTGCGACCTCAAAAGGATATAAACAGGATGGAGTCGGTACAGAGGGTGGCTACTAAAATGGTCAGTGGACTTTGTTATAAGGCATATGGGGACAGACTTAAAGATCTCAATATGTATACTTTGGAGGAAAGGCAAGAGAGAGGAAATATGATAGAAGCATTTAAATACCTCCATGGCATAAATGCACAAGAGGAGAGCCTCTTTCAATTGAAAGAAAACTCTGCAATGAGGGGGCTTAGGATGAAGGTGAAAGGGGATAGACTCAGGAGTAATATGCAGAAATGTTTCTTTACGGAAAGAGTGGTAGATGCATGGAATAGTCTCCCAGTGGAGGTAGTAAAGACCAGGTCAGTATCTGAATTCAGGAAAGCATGGGACAAACACAGAAGATCTCTAAAGGGAAAAAAGGGACTATAATAATTGGTATGGAAGGGCAGATTGGATAGACCATGTGGTCTTTTTCTGCCGTCGTGTTTCTGTGTTCTGTTAGCACTGATCTCACTTGTCTTTCCCGTTGTTCTGAAGGGAGATATCTTACAAGACTAAGCTCTGGGACACTCTTTGGGCTGGCAGGGTTATTGAAGGCAGTGGTAGCCACCTTCCCTTCCTCTCCAGGTTCAAGTGCATCACCACCATCTGCCTTTCACTGTTGTGTCCATTTATGCTCCAGTGTGCTCATGAATCTTGCAGCATTTATCAGCACTGACAGATTGTTTGTCTTCTCTTCTCTCACAGGCCAGAAGTTTGTTGTATCAGTTCCGCCTCTTATCCAGGATCCCATGCAGCTTGCATGATCTTTGTAAGCTGTGTGGCACCGGGATGTGGGACAGCGGCTACATCCCTGCCGTGGAGTGCACAGGTTGCCACCCTGAGCATGACGGCTGCCCATATGGGGGAACCATGGAAGCACTGTCCCCCAAACCTGGTGGCGAAGGAAAGAGGGGCCTGAAGACACGAGATGTCTTCACCTTCAGGAAGTAGTCCACAAGAAGATGCCTGGAAATGTTACCAAAAAGCATGCTTGGGATAAAATAGAGATACCCAACCATGGCAAGCAGGATGGGAGGGGAAGTGGCAAATGAAGAAACCCTAAAATGTAAAGCTATTGGTTATTATGTTTACATTCTGAGACTAAAGGATTCCCCATAACTGTGCATGAGTTCAAGTGAAGGCTGGGCTCATCTGGGTCACTAGCAAGAAGGAAGATGATGGAGCGAGAGAGAGCTGGGGGCCCTCTACCAGCATTGTGGATTGTGCGCTCAACCTGTCAAGCACACTAATGACTCTGACAAGCAGGACAGGTACAGGAATTTGAGCAGAAACAAATCATGTTTCAAAATTGGGAATGAAAGCCTTCCCCAGTAGGGGGCAGGCAGGTTTATTTCAAGTATGTCCATGTTTGTGACTTGCTCTTTATAGGCTCTGGGATAGGATCGAGGAGAGACACTTCACTTCAGCAAGCATTTAGTGTTAATGGGGAAGAGGCTGGAGTTTAGCTCAGTCCCAACCTTTTTTGTGTATTTTTAAAACTTAGCTTGCAGCATTGTGAACTGGGAACTAGAGAAGGTTCTTCTGTAGATGTAAGTGGAGAATCAGAAAGGATTTCAGAAAGATTTTCAGAGATCTAAGTGAAGTTTTTACTTTAGTAAACTGTGCTGCATGTGTGTGGAAACAGTAGCAGGACCAGGCAGCATTAATGAGCAGAGAGCACGGCTTTCTGGTTGTGCTGTAGGCACCCTTACTGTCAGTAATCAGGTGCAGGGCGATGGGTGGACGTGGTTTGTGAGTGCAGGGACAACCCACAGTCATGAGCAGGTCCCAGCAGTGGGAGGAAGGGTGCAAGGGGGCTGGAAAGCACAGCTTGTGACTGCAGGCACACCCAGTCATGAAGAGATCCTAATTGAGATGCAAGGATCACCACTACAAACTGAGCTGGTACAGAGTCAATGACGCTACTGCTTGTCCTTGTAGCCAGTGGTGGCCACATTAATGCGTCTCTTTAGATGTTGCCCTTGTTCCTCTGTGGACGAGTAGGAATGAGCCCTCACATAGCTCTCATGGATGCTCCCCAGCTTCTATTGGAAGCTTTTAGGAGGCTCCACTGTGTCTGCACACCTTCTTCCCGCCTGCTACAATGGCGCCATCTTGAATCAGTCTTGTTTTCCACAGAGCCCCACAAATACATTCTATTCATTCTCCGCTTAGTAAACTCTCTTTCTCCCCTGCAGGGTTTTTTGCCTAGTATGCCTGCCTTTGTGGTCCTTTTTTCCCTTTTCATTTTCTCCCTCATACAGTTTTTCTCTGCCGTGGAATTTCTACTTGCAGCGGTGCCGGTGCTCCAGTTGGGCCTTACCTTCACCATCGAGTTGTTTGATTTTGCCTCTACAATTTTTCCAGATGACATATCCCAGAAACCAGCCAGCGGGTTCAAAAAGTGTTCCCAGTGTGCTAAGACTATATCTGCCACTTATACGCACAACTGGTGTCTTCAGTACTTGGGACTCAGTCATCAGCCCTCTTCTTGTAATTTGTGCTTGCAGATGACAAAAGAGGACTCAAGGGTTGTGAGAAGCAGTGCAAATCACTTTTTTGGTGCTCAGAAGCCCAATCCATCGCCTTTGGCATCGATGGCTCGGTCTCTATGGCTTCCAAAGTTGCATCGGATGCTGGCGATGTATTGACATCAAGGAGCTCTTAAGCTGAGTAAGAGCTGAGCACCCGTACTGCCCTGGAGCATCAGCCATCGATTGATCTCCACCCAAAGATGAGGAAGGATTCAACCTCGTCTTTTTCTATGTCGAGGGGTGATAGAGTCAAACACCAGGTGAAGACCCTGGTGCATCAATGTTGGAGCCCATCAAGGGTGTTGAGCGCAATGGGGGACTGCATGAGCACAACTCGAAGGTGCCCCAAAGGGAGGCCAGCTCATCCTCCAGAACATCAGAAGGGCACTGACAGCAGAGACCCAGCCACCGATACCCCTGTACAGTTACCAGGTACACCAGTCAAAGTTGCTCAGGCCCCGCAGCCTTTAGAATTGGCAACCATGGAGAAGCACCTTCTGCAAGTGCTCAAGAAACGCATCGAGGTGCTGCTGGCAGTGCAGCATGTAGTAGCCTCTACAGCTGCCATGCAGCTGTTCCTCAAGATGCATACCCTGCTTGCGGAAGAGGCATCGACATCAGGGCATTAAAGGGCCCTGGCACCGGTACCTGCCCGGCCGATATCCCTCTCTAGCATCTTGGGATCTGATGCACCCTTGAAATCTAGAAAGGCATTAGTGCATCATCGCTCCCGATCCCCTCAAGGCAAGAGAGAGATCCATGCAGAGACTCTGAAATATTTTGACTTCCTCTCTGAGTCTGATTCAGAAGATTGGGTGACTGATGTGGGAATCAGAAGACTTGTCGGAAGGCAGGTCCCCTGATCTTCCATTGGACCCTTAATCCACCTCATGAGCGGTGTAAGTCCCCTCCTAAGAACCTGACCTTCCAGGAGTTTGTGAGGCATATGGCCAAAGCCATACCATTTTCTCTGGAGACTGAGAATGAGCCCAGGGCAGAAGAATTGGAGATCTTACAGTACTCCTCAGCCCCTAAGGAGGCAGTGACAGTGCCCGTGCACTGCATCCTGTAGAGAGTACAGATGAGAATATGGGAGAACCCCCTCACTGTACCTCCGGTTAGTAGAAGGCTCGATTCTATGTTCAGAATTCAGAAGGCTCCTGGATTCGAGAAGCCAAAGCTTCCGCACCAGTCCTTGGTGGTCGAATCTGCCCTAAAAATAGTCAAGAATACCAAGACTCGCTCTTCAGCGCTCCCAGGGAGGGAGGCTCGGACATTGAACTCTTTAGGAAGGAGATGTTTTCAGAGTTCCATGCTTGTACTCTTCGTGGCCTCTTAGCAGCTCTACATGGGCATGTTCTTGAAGAACATCAAGTGCGACCTAGCTGTCCTAGTCCAGTTTCTGCCTCCAGAAAAGTTGGAGCAATATCTTGCCCATGACAAGGACTGTTCTAAATTCATGGTGCGAGCTACCTATGACATCTTCAAGATGGCATCCAGAAATGCTGCCATAGGTATTGGAGCCTGAAGGCTCACCTGACTCCTATCCTCAGACCTAGAACAATCTGTGCAAAACAAACTGGCAGATGTACTGTGCCAGGGAGAAAATCTCTTCGGCAAACAGATTGAAGATAAGCCTGGCTATATTGAGAAGCAGCATGTCACGCTCACCAGACTCTCCAGGCGCACGTCTGAGCTGGCCTCCTACCTTAGTAGGTATGGGGGGGAGCCAGAAGAAGACCTGCTTCCCTCACGAACGTGTACTTCTCTGGGCCCCAGACCTCCCAGCCCAAACAGGTGCCCCGCCAGCAACAGCATAGAGAGAAGCCCCAGAAGACCCAACCAGCTCCTCAGCCAAAATGTGGGACGAGGTTTTGACTGGTTACTTCAGAGCATAGCCACTCTTCTGATAATCGTGGTAGGAAAGTCTCTGGTCAAAGGAAGGCTCACTCTTTTTGCACAAAGATGGCCCCTCGTGACCTCAGATGCAGATAAAATCTATTAGTGTAGCCGGGTTTAAAAAAGGTTTGGACAAGTTCCTGGAGGAAAGGTCTATAAACCATTATTAAAGTGGACCCAGAATATCCACTGTTTGCCCCAATACAAGCATTGTGGAACCTGTGTCTTTTGGAGAAACTGCTAGGTACTTGTGACCTAGATTGGCCACTGTTGGAAACAGGATACTGGGCTTGATGGACCTTGGTCTGACCCGGTATGGCATATCTTATGTTCTTATGGGTCCTACAGATCATCCAAAGCAGTTATAAACTTCATTTATTGGAACTACCACCAAATTGCCCCAGAGGATACATCATCTTGACCCTTTGCATCAGGAACTGCTTCAGAGAGAAATCACCAACCTCTTGTCAGATCTTGCGATCAAGCTTGTGCCACCAGAGCAGAGGTCGGAGGTTTTATTCTATGTACTTCCTGATTCCCAAGAAAACGGGGGGATACTGTCCCATCCTAGACCTAAGAGAACATGTACTTGGTAAGAGAAAAGTTCAGAATGATTTCTCTAGGCACCCTACTTCCTTATCTTCAAAGAGGAGATTGGCTATGTTCCCTGGATCTGAAGGACACATATACCCACATGCTGATACATCCCACTTACAGGAAGTATCTCCAATTTGTTCGGGAGAACAACACTTCTGGTACAGCCTAGCCTCAGCACATCGCGCCTTCACAAAATGCCTCATGGTAGCTGACCTCTGGAAAATGGGAGTGTTTGTTTTCCCCTATCTAGACAATTGGCTGATCAAGAATACCTCTCCGGAAGGGATACAAGCATCAACACAAGTGACCATTTGGGTGATGGAATTACTAGGGTTCACTGTAAATTACCAAAAGTCCCACCTTCAACGCATCCAGCAGTTGGAATTCATTGGAGCCCTGCTCAACACAACTCAGGAGAGAATCTTTCTCACACACAACCGTCTGCACAAACTGACTAACACTGGTATGGGAGACTCAACTGAGTCAGCAAGTAACAGCTTGCAAGAAGATGACTGTACTAGGCCACATTACCTCTACAGTGCATGTTACACCCTTGGTGCTCCTCCAGGTGAGGCAGGCTGAATGGACTTTGAGGACTGTGTGATCTCCAGGAACAAGCAGGAATGAGTCTTCACATATGGGTATCGTCGGTACCAACGGAGCCTGCGCGGGAACGCTCCCCAGCGTCCAGTAAGAAAGCCTTTGGGAGCATCCCACAGCGCCTGCGCGCTGCCTTCCCGCCTTTCCCAACCGCCTCTCTCCAGTTCTAGTTCTTCTTTTCCGCGGAGCCAGCAGGTCGTGTTCCTGTCACCGCAGAAGAAGTTCTTTATTTTTTCTTATTCTTTTGTGTCGCGTCTGCTTTCTTCAATGTCGGACCGGTACCGCCGGTCTTTTCTTTTCTTTCTTTAAAAAAAAACAACCAAAACTTATACTTTCTTCACTGTGCATTTTCAATTTTTGGGCCTTAGGCCTAAAAATTTTCTCCTCATGGAGAAGCCCGCCTCCGGGTTTAAAAAGTGTACAAAATGTGGTGGTACTATTTCTGTCACCGACACCCATGATTGGTGTCTAAAATGTTTGGGTCCTGACCATTCCATCACGGACTGTGTGTCCTGTACCATGATGTATAAAAGAGGTCGGGAGAACTGAGCAGCCAAGCTCAGTACCCTGTTTCCCTCTGATGCAGCTTCGGTGGCATCGACGTCTTCCAGGGCTGCTTCTTCCTCCCATGGATCTCAGGTAACCAAGCATAAATCTGGCCGGTCCTCGAAGGGCAAATCTCCCTCTAAGCATCGAGATGCCTCCGGGCTTGTCCTCGAGGATTCTGCACCGGCAAAATTACCCCGGCGGGAAGTTCCGGTTTCCAAAGCATTGTCTATGGGGTCACAGGTTGACATCGATGGCTCGGCCTCGACCGATCACCTGTTGCCGTGTTCTGGGGTACTGGTGGCTCCCACCGGTACCGACATCCAGACTTTGGTGGCGTCGATGGATCAGAAGATTCTGACCATGCAGCGCACCCTGATGGCATTCATGCAGGCTGCGACGCCTCCGGTACCGCAACAATCTCCGTTGCCGGTACCGGCTCCGGCACCGATTGCATCGACATCGGCTTCGGTGTCGACTGCAACGGTACCGTGTCCTATGATGTCCATCGGTACCGATCCGGTACCGGTTACTCCCGATGTCGATCCCACTCGGTACGCATATCGGGCTTTACAGGAGCATCCAGACAGGGCGATACTTCGATTCCTCCGAAGACTCTGAGGAGTCTGAAGGATCTGTCGAGGCATCGATACTTCTTCCTCAGGAGTCTTCTTCTCCTAAACAAAGAATGTCTCCTCCAGAAGACTTGTCTTTTCAAGACTTCATTAGGGAAGTGGCTAGGGGCCTCTCCATCACAGTGGCCCCTGAGTCAGAGCCTAGAGCCAAGCAGCTGGATATTTTACAATATCCTAAAGCTCCTAAAGAGGCAGCTACTTTACCTATTCATGAGATTTTGTATGATCTCATGTTGAGCATGTGGGAGACACCTCTTACCACCTCTCCTCATTTTCGCAGGTTAGACACCATATATCGTGTCCCTCCTTGTCCTGGCTTTCATAAGACTCAGCTTCCTCACCACTCTATTGTGGTAGAGTCTGCCATGAGAAAGATAAAGAGTGCAAAAAGACACTCTAATCCTCCAGGACATGAATGCAGGACCCTAGATGCTTTTGGCCGTAGGGTTTTTCAAGCTTCTATGCTAGCTGCCAGAATCAACTCCTATAGTCTCTATATAGGGATGTTTCTAAAAGAAGTCACAGATCATCTGCAGACTTTAACCCCTTTTATTTCAGAAGATAAAAGGCAGGAGTTTCTCACTTGGCTCAAACATGCCCAGGATGTTTCCAAATTTTCCAACCGTGCAGCCTTTGACTCTTTTGAGTGTGTAAGCAGAGCCTCGGCTATTGCCATAGGTGCACGCAGAATTGCTTGGCTACAAGCTTCTGATTTGGAACTCTGGGTCCAAGATGAATTAGGAAATCTTCCTTGTACAGGTGAAAACCTTTTTGGCAAGGATTGGCAAGCAAAGGCCACTCAGATGGATGCTGAGAACTCTGCTTTAGATTGACTTTTAAAGTCCACCTCTGCTCCTGCTAAGAAAAGATTGTTCAAAAAGACATCTTTTTCTAAAAAGGGAAGATATTATCCTGCTTATGGTCAGCAGGCATCTTCTGCAGGTCGTTTTGCTGCAAAACGTCAGCAACCACCTAAACAGGCCAAGTCAAAGGCTGCTAGGCCTTCCACGGCCCAGCAGCCTCAGCCTCCTCAGGACCTTTGACTTGCAACTAGAGAACTTAGCCTTTCTAGCTCTGGAAGAACCAGAGTCCCTCACCATTCCAGGAAGGTTGGCTTACTTTGCTCCCAGATGGGAACAAATCACAGCAGAGCAATGGACCCTCTCCATCATAAGGGAAGGGTACAAGCTTCATTTCTTAAGCCTTCCTCCTCGCACCATGGTGAAACAGTTCAATTCTCCAACATCTCTCCTCAACCTTCTGGGTCAGGAGATTGCCACCCTTCTTGCCCAAGGGGCAATAGAAGAAGTACCTCTTCTTCAACAGGCTCAGGGTTCTACTCCCCTTATTTTCTTATCCCAAAGAAAACAGGGGGCTACAGACCCATATTAGATCTCAGAGAATTGAACACGTTTCTATTCAAAGAGAAATTCAAGATGATTTCTCTCGGTGCTCTGCTTCCATACCTTCAGAGTCAGGACTGGTTTTGTTCTCTAGATCTCAAGGATGCGTACACCCATGTCCTCATCCATCCAACACACAGAAGGTTCCTTCGGTTCCTTTTTCAAGGAAAGCACTACCAATACAGGGTGCTTCCTTTCGGTCTGGCCTCTGAACCAAGGGTGTTCACGAAATGCATGGCAGTAGTAGCTGCATTTCTACGCACTCTAGGAATATTCGTTTTCCCATACCTGGACGACTGGCTCATTCGAGCTCCATCCCAGTCAGAGGCCCAGAATTGTCTAATCTGCACAATGCGTGTTCTTCAGTATTTGGGACTGGTAATAAACATCCCAAAATCAAATCTCACCCCTACTCAGTCTCTGGAGTTTATAGGGGCCTTGCTGGATACCAAAACTGCAAGGGCCTATCTTCCTCAGGCCCGTTGCCTACGCTTGGTGCAGTTAGCCTCCCAGATACAGTTAAAGTCCCATTTAACTGCTCGAGAGATGTTACAACTCTTAGGCCACATGGTTCCATATGCTTGCCTTCATGCACGTGGTTCCATATGCTTGCCTTCACATGAGGGCAGCTCAATGGACTTTGTCCACCCAATGGACTCAGGCATCAGGTTGCCTGTCAGACAAAATAGCAAACTCCAGTCGCCTTTTTTGGTCTCTCCAGTGGTGGAAGTCCTCTCCAAATCTGTTGCTGGGGTCCCCTTTTCAGCAGTCACTACCCCAAGCAACTCTTACAATAGATGCTTCTCCAATGGGTTGGGGAGCTCATCTGCAGGATCTCTCCACCCAGGGCATCTGGTCTCCACAGGAGACTTCTCTACATATCAATCTCTTGGAACTCAGAGCAATATTCTTAGCTCTCAGAGTGTTCCATTCCCTGCTCAGCTACAGGACAGTCCTCATCCATACGGACAACCAAGTAGCCATGTTCTATGTAAACAAGCAGGGCGGGACTGGCTCTCTGTCGCTTTGCAACGAAGCTTTGCGACTGTGGGCCTTTGCCAGAGAGCATTACATTCATCTTCTGGCAGTAAATCTTCCAGGCATTCAAAATTCTTGGGCAGACAGACTCAGTCGAGTTCTGCTTCCACACGAGTGGTCCCTCCACATGGACCAGGTAGCCAGGAATTTTCAAATTTGGGGAACCCCGGACATAGACCTCTTTGCAAATCCGTGGAATGCCAAACTTCCCCGGTTCTGTTCCAGAATTCTGTGTCAGGGATTTCAGGCCAAGGATGCCTTCCTCCTTCACTGGGGTCAAGACTTCCTTTATGCCTTTCCACCCATTCCCCTAATTCCCAAAACACTATTCAAGCTTCAGAGAGATCGAGGGACCATGATCCTCATAGCATCACATTGGCCACGCCAAATGTGGTATCCTCTACTTCTGCATCTCTCTCAAGCTCCTTCCCTGGACTTGGGCTCTGCACCAGACCTCCTATCCCAGGAGGGGGGAACGTTGTGGCACCCAAACCCCCAATCTCTTCATCTCAGGGCTTGGTTGCTGAAGGCCTAGACCTTCAAGGTTTTCATCTCTCAGCAAGTCAGAGATATTATTCATGCCTCTAGAAAGCCTTCTACTAGACGTTCCTATGCTTTCAAATGGAAAAGATTTACCATTTGGTGTTCAGAGAAGGGTCTTAACCCTCTTGCAATACCTTTGAATTCTTTACTAGAGTATCTCCTGCATTTATCCCATGCAGGTCTTAAAACGACTTCAGTAAGAGTCCATTTGAGTGCTATTGCAGCGTCCCTCAAGCCTCTCAATGGACAGCCTATTTCCTCTCATCCTCTTATAACAAGATTCATGAGAGGCCTTCTTCTAACTAAACCTCCCATTAGACCACCTCCAGTGGCATGGGACTTAAACCTGGTTCTTGGCCAGCTTATGAAGCCACCCTTTGAACCTTTAGCCACCACCTCCTTGAAATTTCCTTCTTGGAAAGTTATCTTTCTCATTGCAATCACCTCAGCACACAGCATCAGTGAATTGCAAGCTTTGGTGGCTAATCCACCTTATACAAGGCTCCATCATGATAAGGTAGTCCTCAGGACCAATCCACACTTTATGCCTAAAGTGGTCTCGCCTTTTCATCTAAACCAAGAGGTATATTTACCTGTCTTTTTTCCAGGACCTCATGCATCAAGTGCAGAGAGGAATCTTCATACCTTGGATTGTAAGAGAGCTTTTGCTTTTTACTTACAAAGAACACAGCAACATAGAAAGTCTTCTCAACTCTTTGTTGCTTTTGATCCTTCTCATTTAGGACTTCCAGTTTCTAAGAGAACACTGTCCAACTGGATTGCTCAGTGTATTTCTTTCGCCTACCAGAGTAGGAACCTTTCTCTGGAGGGCAATGTCACAGCTCACAATGTGAGAGCCATGGCAGCCTCAATGGCTCATCTAAACTCTGTGTCCATCGACCAAATCTGTTGAGCGGCCACATGGGCCTCGGTTCATACCTTCACAGCCCATTACTGTTTGGACAAGGACTCCCGCCGGGATGCCTCGTTTGGTCAGGCTGTTCTCAAACACCTGTTCCATTCCTAATCAACTCCTACCCACCTACCCTGGTTGGATGCCAGAGATCCATGGGGGGAGGTAGAGTCCTTTTCAAGGACACACAACCTGGGGTCTTCCCCTGGCATCTGCAGCTAGGGAGTCCCCATATGTGAAGACTCATTCCTGCTTGTTCCTGGAGATAGCACAGTTACTTACCTGTAACAGGTGATCTCTGGGAACAGCAGGAATAAGTCTTCACAACCCACCCACCTCCCCTAGGAGTTGTATCTCTCTATCTATCTTTCCTTTCCTCTCTCTCTCTTTGTCTCAGCTTTAAAACTCGAACTGGAGAGAGGCAGTTGGGAAAGGCGGGAAGGCAGCGCGCAGGCGCTGTGGGATGCTCCCAAAGGCTTTCTTACTGGACGCTGGGGAGCGTTCCCGCGCAGGCTCCGTCGGTACCAACGATACCCATATGTGAAGACTTATTCCTGCTGTTCCCAGAGATCACCTGTTACAGGTAAGTAACTGTGCTGACCCAGGGTACTGGTTGAGTCAGGGATTGTCTGTATGTCACCACCCCTCTCATTCAGTCATTGAACTGGTGGACAGTCCACCAGAATTTACTCAAGGGTCTTCCTTTTCAAAGTACTCCACCCCAAAGAATTCCGACAACAGACACATACAACCTGGGGTGGGGAGCTTATATCAATGGGTTGCACACTCAGGGCACTTGGTCCATCCAAGAAAGTTTCTATCAGATTAATTTCTTGGAACTAAAAGCAGTATCGAACACTCTGAATGCTTTCCAAGACCTATTGGCCAACCAAATTGTTCTGATTTGGACTGACAGTCAGGTTGCTGTGTTCTACATCAATAAGCAGGGAGGAAAGGATTCGTACCTCCTGTGTTGGGAAGCAGTAAGGTTGTGGAAGTTCGCCATCACACACAGGATGGAATTGAGAGCCACGTACCTGCCAGGTGAGCAAAACACTCTGGCAGACAGGCTGAGTCAAGTCCTCCAGCCACACGAGTGGATGCTGGACAGTGAGTTGGTGATTCACATCTTCTGAGAGTGGGGCACCCCCTCTATATATCTGTTCACCACCCCACAGAATGCCCAGGTGAATCAGTTCTGTTTCAGAGTAAGATCACACAGCAGACTGGAAGCGGATGCTTTCCTCCTGCATTGGGGGGAGGATCTTCTGTATGCTTATCCTCCAATACCTCTCATTGCAAAGACCCTCCTGAAACTCAAATAAGGCAGCAGCACGTTGATTCTCATCACTCGCTACTGGCCCAGACAGCCTTGGTTTCCCCTCCTGCTGCAACTCCAGTCTCGAGTTGCTACTGCTGGACCATGCACCAGATCTGATCTCGCAGGAGGGTGGTATGATGTTGCACCCCAAAATCCGGTCCTTGGTCCTCACAACGTGGATGTTGAAAGGCTAATGTTGTCTCATCTCAACTTGCCGGATGGGGTAACTGAAGTCCTTTTGGCTTTCAGGGGGGCCTCCATGAGAAAGTCTTACTCTTGCAAATAGAAGAGGTTTGCTGTCTGGTGTGAGTGTCAGGCCCTAGATCCTTTCTTCTGTTCCACACAAAAACTACTTGAATATCTTCTACACCCCTCCGCATCGGGACTTAAGTCCATCTCCGTCAGGGTCCACCTCAGTACAATTGGAGCGTACCATCAAGGTGCAGAAGGCAAGTCCATTTCAGTACAGCCTTTAGTTGTTTACTTTATGCGGGAGTTGCTTATCTTGAAGCCTCTCTACAAACCTCCCACAGTGTCTTGGGATCTCACTGTGGTTCTTGCACAGATCACGAAAGCTCCCTTTGAGTCGCTCAATTTCTGTCCTTTGAAGTTCTTGACCTAGAAGGTATTGTTTCTGGTGGCCATCACGCAGAGTGAGCGAGCTTTAAGCCCTAGTGGTTCATCCACCTTACACTAAATTCCACAATAGAGCGGTCCTTCGTACTCATTCTAAATTCCTTTCGTAGGTAGTATTGGATTTCCACCTTAATCATTCAGTTATTCTTCCAACATTTTCATGAGACCCCATGCTCACTAGGGGGAAGCTGCATTGCACATGTTGGATTACAAGCAAACCTAGCCTTCTACTTGGAATGGATAAAAACCCATAGAAAGTCCATCCAGCTTTTTGTTTCTTCTGTCCTCAATAAGCTAGGGACTGCCATTTCCAAACACTGTCCTTCATTTTGGCTGGCAGACTGCATCTCTTTCGCTTATTCCCAGGCAGGTCTGAGCCTTGATGGTCATGTCACAACTCACAGTGTTAGAGCTATGGCTGCATCGGTGGCCAACTTATGCTTGGTCTCCATGGAAGAAATTTGCAGGACTGCAACATGGTCTTCAATCCACACATTCACATCTCACTGCTGTCTGAACAGGGATTCCCGTTGCGACAGCAACTTTAGCCACTCGGTACTCCGGAATTTGTTTGGGGATTAGAATCCAACTCCATTCCCCCTAGACCCATTCTATTCTGTCCAGACTACCAAAAAAAAAAGAAAAAGGGAAGAGAATCGCTGCCATTGTATATAGTTGGTCCCTTGACCATGAAGGCCTATTACCATTCTGCAGTTGGGTTTGCCTCTGTTGGGCACTCTGTGGCCTCCTTGGTTTTTGGTAACCTGTAGCTTGGGAGTCCCATACATGAGGACTCATTCCTGCTTGTCCACGGAGAAAAGGTAGTTACTCACCTATAGCAGGTGCTCTCTGTGGACAGCAGGAATAAGTCCTCACAACCTTCCCACCTCCCCGAGGAGTTGTCTTTGGCTACAGCTATGTTATCAGACTGATTTAAAATGGCGCCATGGCGGTAGGTGAAAAGGAGGCGCGCAGATGTGGTGGAGCTTCCCAAAAGCTTTCAATAGAAGCTAGGGAGCATTCCCACATGGGGCTCCATCGGGGACTTCACCCATACATGAGGACTTATTCCTGCTGTCCATGGAGAACACCTGCTGCAGGTGAGTAACTATCATTTCCATGAACTTAGGATGGAAAATGGGAGTATGGGATTAGTTCAGTTATTCGCTGCCTTTCAGCTGCACCTGGAGCCACTTGTTGGACAGCATATAAAAATGGTTGATTTGGAAAGTCCACAGTGACCTCCTTACAATTATATAGTGATCCATAACTAACTGGAAAGTCTAGCCCTTCTGTTAGAAATCCTTTATCATTTAACTTCTTGGATTTTCTGGAGTTGGAGTTGGAATCTGGGGCATTCTTCAGTTCCCGCCTTCTTTCCTTCTAGCAGGGATGTATTACTAGGAGCAGGCCTCAAGGCTTTTGGTCTCCCTCTTGCGCGGAGTATGTCAGAAGTAGTGATAAATGGAACTGTTTCTAACATTGACCATAGTGTTTGTACTATGCTATCTGCACACATGAAACAGTAGGTAGACATTCCCTAGCTCTCACAATGAGAAACAATGTACTACACTACTGATGCAGGGAAATTGAATTTCTAGTTCTGCAAGGTTCTGGGTACTGGGTGTTGCTGTACAGGGTGAGAGAAATTTCTCTTTGGTTCATTACTCTCTGGGGATATTTGTTTCCCTGCAGCTTTCTGTCGCTCCTCGTGGTTCCGCTCTTGACCAGCTGGTTCTGGATCGCTTAAGGCGAAAGGATGCTCCTTCCTGTGGCACCGAGTGATAGCAGCCCGTGCCTCTTCTAGTTTTGGCCTTCCTGTGGATTGAAAGGGTCAGAGTCAGGATGCAGGCGCAGGCTCTGATGCCCTGCCTAGGTATGGGTGAGGCATGTTCCAGTAGGCATGGTACCTGTGTCTGATGAACAGTATTAATGTGTTCTGAAGAATGCTATGAGGCAGGTGCTCTCCAGCATTTATTGTAGCTCCTGGGGTTACTTAACAGTGTTCACACACCTAAGGCTGGAACATCTGCTGCTTCTCAGATCTGCTCTCCTCACACTGCTGTAGAAGCGGATGGATAGTGTGGAACTGATATGATTTCAGGCCTATCCAGAACAGTTTGCAAAGTGATTGCCAAAGACAGACTGAGGCTCTCTGAAAAAGCAGGAGATAGATTAGCATCTTGTGCTGAAACAGCGAGAATCTGCCCATCCGCAAGTGGGTGTGTCAGTCTTACACCCCTCTGAAAGATGTGCTCTTTTCTTTCATGTCACGTGAACCCTCCTAGATGTCATGAACTCATTTCAAAAGACAAACCCCATCTAGATCCTGAACTTTGCTGCAAGGGGAATGCACAGAACTGTAGTTATAGTGAAGTTTGTGGCTTATAGGGAGGGGAAGCTACAGGGGTAGTGCCCAAGTGCCAGACATACTCAGCCTCCAGTCAGGTGGCATGAAATGTTGTTACCCTGCCTCAATGGATACCTCTGCAAAACATAAGACAGTCCTGAGGGTTACAGGCTTGTGCCTCCCAGGCCCCCGTGCCATGCATTCACAGGCCCTCCGTGTGGTAGAAGGCTCCTCACTGCATTTCAGATGGTGAAGCGTAAAGAAGTGAGGGCCGAGCCTCTACCCTGTCATCCTGCATTTATTCACTTCCCTTATCCTGCTCTCTACCATGCCCTAAATTTGAATCGTAGTGAATGGGACTGCTTTCAGCTATTTTGAAAGGCCTGTGCTTTAACGAGAAGGGTTATATTAGCCAGGCTGAATACTAAAAGCCCAGCCCAGGGCAGGGCAGGGCTGTGCCTCATTCTCTCATGACAGTAGATGCCTTTAGGATCCTTGTTCTGTATTTTAGTTTGTTTGTAATGTCCGTGGGCCCATCATGTCCCATTCCTAGCAATGTTTAAGGCTCCTGCTATCCCAGGGAAAACAGCAGCAGGCTGAGCTGATAGAAATGAAGACTTATGTTATTAGTATTTTATATGTCTTGACTGCTTTTCTATTTTTTTTAGCTCAAGGGCAGTTTACATTTTCCCAGGTACAATAATTTCTTGTTTCAAGAGATTTAATTAAAGCAGTAGACTAAGATAAAGGCCAGGTCATGAGGAGCTGGATTTGAACCTGGGGCCCATTGCTGTAACCACTGAGCTGTTCTGTCTGTCTCTCTGCTTGGGACTCATGGTAGAAGCAGGAAGAGGTTGCTGGACTTTCAAACTACAGACCTTCACGGTTAACACATTTTGACTGGAACGCTAAAAAACTGCTAGCTCGTGGCCTACAGTCTGGTCTCTTTTCCATGATAACTCTTAACACTAAAGCTAAGGAAGCACACTGTTTTAGAAGGGACCAGTAAAAGCAATACGATTTTTCTTTGGGAGGGTAGAAATGGGTTCATATGATGTAATCATACCCTTGGTCTGACATGAAGAGAGATGTGCACCGTGTTGAGAATGCTGCAGCTTTTATCTGTCAGCCATCGTGGGTACATCCATGCACGGGTATTCTGTTGATATCGGGTCTGTCCTGGATATGGTGATGGTACTTTAGGAGAAGTGAGCTGAAACTTTGCTGTTTCAGGCAGCATTTCCCTGGCAGTTCAGAATCACATCTTACAATGTCCCAGGAAAAGCCCCAAAATGTGAAAGGTTTGCAACAAGTAAATGGCATTTACCTCTGTTCCTTATTTTTGTGTGGTTTTGCTGTTCACTGTATTTTGTTGCACTCGGAACCCGTGTGCTGGGACATGAAGTGGTTTTGGAATCGCCAGAGAAAAAGGGTCTTGATTTAGTTTACAGGAAATGTAGAATTATGCTAATTTCTTAGGTTTTATTTCCATGTTTATGGTATACTTTTCTTTTTGAGCACTGAGAGCCTGTATCTCTTAAGCTGGTTGCCTTGTATTTTGCTTTATGGTAAATATATTCAGAAAGTGTTCCAGGTTTGGTCCTTGTGCAGATCTTTGTTGCATTAGGAAGGATCTGGAAGTGAACTGCCAGCCTGTGCATGGTGAAGTAGGGAGGAGAGGCGGATGCTGTGCCTTTGGGAAGCCCCGCCCCAGTCTCTGACCAGGCCAGGGCCAGCTGGAGAATAGGAGTGGCTGGTCTTTTGGACGGACTGAACATCCCTATAATTATGACCACAGTAAAGCGGAACCTACTTTCCTGGGCTTTAATAGGAAGAACCAAGGTTGCTGTCCTGATCTAGAACCCAGGTGATCTTTCTAGGGGTCTGTTTGCACCGCCCCTCTCCCGCCTGTCCTATTTCATATGTGCACACAAATATGCAAACTTTAGCATTTCTTTGGGATACTTGTTACATAAATATTAACCTGAAGGGTGAGGACATTCTGCTTTGAAATATGAAATATCTGTTTCCAGTTTAAGGCTGTAAACAAAACTGAACTGGTATGTATTAAAAGGAAGAAGAAACTGCTTTGAATTGTATTTTGGTAGCGTGCCAGAGAGAGCATGGTGTGCTTGGTGTGTGGCACCAATCCTACAATCCCTTGCCGAGGAAGTAAAGATGGCTTCTGTTTGACTGAGCGGAGGGGAGAATCTGTGAATGCCTTAACATGCAGGCATCCTCTAACCTGATAAGAAAGGCAAATGTCATGACAAGAATCCCAAGGCTTACCGAGACACTAATAACATGGAGCCCGATATATGAAAGGCATTTGCATGGTTTACGACCCAATAAACCATGTAAATGCCTTAAATGGGGATAATCAATGGCACTTACATGGTTAGTGCCGTTGAATATCACCTTATAACTCCCGTACGTGCCCCGATGCTATCCGGTTAGCCTCAGGACATGTTGGGGACACTCTGAGGTGGAGCGTAGATGGAGATTGTCGCTAACCAAGTAGCAGCGATATTGCATGCTGCGCAGTTAGTGACCTGTGCCTATCTTTAAGGAGCAGGAGCTAACCGGGCAGCACGCTATATCGCTTTTGCCTGGTTAGCAACTGCGGTGTGTGGCGATCCCTGGATATTCAATGCCGGGGCGGCATTGACTATCTGGGTTAAGGGTTGGTGGGCAGGGCTATGTATCGTAGGGGCGCATAGCCTGCCCAACTCAATATCGGGCCCATGATTTTTTACATTTAGATGGTTATCTTAGAAGCCGCATTTGTGCCTTGGACATCTGAAAACAGGCATAGAGACATCCAAAGCACAAAGATGTCCCTGGAACCATTTTAGAAGCCAGGTCTATGGATGTCTTCAGCGCAAGGACATCCAAATCGTAACGGGTGTGGCCAAGATATTCCCAAGAACATGGATATCCCCGCCCAGTTTCAGAAATGTCCTGAATATCTCGAGTTGTGTCAAGGTTACACCTCCTCCAGGCATGGATAGGCATCTGAAAAGTGCTCATTTTGTCAGGCAAACATCTGGAGGGTGTTAAGAAGAAGGTTCACTCATATCCCCTTTATTTTACAATTTGTCAACAAACACTGATGGGGAATGGGGCTCATGTTTTCATTTTACCATGCCAGTGGACATCCCTTGCTTGGGATGGACGACCCTGCCCCATGGTTTCATAGCAGGGACATCTATATGGACACCGACACTGCCATCTATGTTGGGGACATCTATCTTTCTAAAAGCGACCAAAACATAAACGTCTCTGGCATTTTTCTGCACATTCTGCCCTGGACGTCCCACTTCCTGCTCGGAAGCCTTTTCTGAAGTGCTCCCTTTGAGCTGTTAATCCTATGTCAGTGTCTTGCAAATAATCCAGAGGCCTTGTTCTAATAGCCAGACTCTTATCAGGCCCACTTTTGAGCTGCTAAAAATCAAATGTTGTTTGGTGTACATCTGATGCTGGATTTCAGCTGCTGGTGCTTGTTTCACGCCTGGCTCAATCTTGTCCCTTCTGTCTGGCTTCAGAACTGCTGCAGCTCACATTGACTGAGCTCTGGTGAGACCTTTCCTCTCACGAGGGCCAATACCAGAGTTGGTTCAATGTATTGACACCCTAGACAAACTTTGTCTTACACCCCACCTGGCTGTCAAAATCTATTGTTTAGCATGGACTACTACCCCACTGTTTGGCCCTCCCCACCACCCCCAGAAGTTGCCACCCTAGGTAGCCGCCTAGTTTGTCCAGCGGTTGGGCTGGCCCTGCCTCTTAATCACTCCCAGTGAGACATTTTTTAGGAGCTGACACTCCTCCCCCCCCCCCCCTTGCCTTTTTCAAAGTCTTTGTGGAAGCATCTCTTGAAAGAAGTGTTTGGATTTCTGTTAATATTGGAGATTTGTTGAACCATCAAATGCTGATTTGGTTTTGTCTGTTCTGTTACTTTTTGGTAATTTGTGACAGCTGTAAGTGATGACTTCTAGCTGCAGATTCTCAGACACAACCACGGAAAACCAGTATGTTGTGAAACGTTTCAGTAGCCCATAAAAGGCTGAGGACTGTTAAAACTTTGCTCTTCTTTATTATAGACAAATTGGCCCATTGAAGTGGTGAGGCGAGTTGGAACCTTCATCCCCTGCAGTGTTCGTCATGTTCATTTCTCTTAAGCACCTCTGTCTTTTGCTTAATTCCAAAGATATTTGCAGTTAGAATAATTCCTTCTGGACACAATGTATGCAGTTACTAAGGGGTCAATGTACTAAAATGCCACGATCCAGAATTTTTTCACCTGCCCCTCCCCCTTTTGATGTAGATACTATTGGGCCATTTAGTGATTTTAAATGGCCTGATATTATCTGTATATTTTTAAAAAACAAACAGAAAGGCATCTTATATATTCGCTGATGGTTGGTGAATGTGGAATTTGCTGAGATTATCAGCCTGAAGGTGTCTGTTATGCTTACTAATGGCTGATGTTAATGACATGCAAATGAGGCAGGCGAGCTAGTATGTGGTTATATATAGAAAGCACTGCAAACACTATTTCCTGTTTCCCCTGGAGGTGTGGTAAAGGTTTTGGTCTTGATACTTGTGCAGAGCAGTATGTGTGATCTCTTTTTATGCTGCAGAAGTAGGTAGCTGGTGATGCTATAGACTCCTAGACCATCTTCCTCCACCCAAAGCAGTTTACTAGGGAACAAAGAACCACTTTCAGCAGGGTGAAAATATTTAAAAAGGCAGTGAGCTATTTTGTGTAGTTTTGCATCTCCTTCACTCGGTTTTTCTAAGCTAGTTTGTGTGCCAAAACAGTTTTTTTTTTTACTTTTAAACCATCTGCATTGAATACCTTGTAATGTTTTTGCAGACTATTATGAAGCACACACTAAATTTGTATAATTCTATCCAGACACTCAGCAAGAGCAAACGAGCAAGTGAAGTCCATCAGGAGCATTGCAGCTGAGCACTTACAAGCCAGCTGATTGCTCATGAGAGCGCTTTTAACGTGCACTAACTGCTCATGATGGTCTGAAAGCCCTCAAATATCTTTGCTACGTCATGTTGTATGATAAATACAGTGAGCTAGTAGCCCAGAGTCCACAGCAGCAGGCTAAGATTATGGTTCAAATCCTACTTCTCTCATTTCTGCTGCTTGTGACCTTGGGCAAGTCCCTTCATCCTCCGTAGGGCCTGATTGACTGCATGTTACTTACCATCTGTTTACTAATCATGGGTGTTAGCATTGCGCTGGTGGCGCACTTGAGTAATTCTGGCCCTTCGATTGTAAGCTCGGAGGGGCAGAGAAATACCCGCTGTACGTGAAGGTAACTCACCTTGAGCTCAGGTTTGGAAAGGCAAGTAGAGATCCTGTGAATACCCAGCTCCTCGGTCATCATTGTTTGTTTAATTGCAATAAAAGAAATCTTCCGACAGTGCTGAATGCAGCTCTGTGGCCTCAGCTTGTGACACTGTCATTGTTTCCATGGCAGCAGTGTGATGTCGGAAACAGAGGAGATTGAACACTGGCAGCATAAGCTTTAGGGACCAAGGACCCTAGTTGATGGTATATCCATTGTTTATGACTGAAAAATGTATAGAAATATTTGTAAATGCATCACAGCAGCCTGCAGGCACTGGTGGTCTTGGGCACTTAGCAGAATTGCCATCCTCCTACTCCCTCTGCCCATGTTGATTAAGAGAGTTTAGGCAATATGCCTCTGTGATCTTGCTAAGATGGATCAGTCCTATGCCCACGTATATTTATTTAATTTGATATTGTATTTCTATTCTGAGTAGCCAGCGTGCTGCGGGAAAGGGCGTTAGATAGGCATAGGTTAAATCCTAAGGAATTGGTAGAGAAGAGGGCTACTTTAGTGAGAGGAACGTTGGATGACGTGGTCCCGTTAAAGGAAGTCGGATAGGCAAATGACTACTGAAGTTTAACTTGGAAAGAAAAGCATCAGATTGGTTTTGGTAGAATACCTGCTGCTGTGAATAAGCCTGATGAAATGTTCTGGTTGGCAAGACAGTTATTAGGTAAGGTAGAGGTTAGGAAGGGAAGTAAGAGGGAAGAGCTTGAAACAGATTATTTTTTTCAGAAAGGTGGTAAAGGGAAGGAGTTAGGGGCTCACTAGGAAATAGCATAGGGGACTGGAGGGGAGGGAGAAGATTAATTTGAGAATGGCTGAATTCATCTTGTTAATAAAGGGTAGATTGATAAGTATGATTAAGAGACTTTCTACAACTTGGATTAATTCGGATCAGATCCTATTCCATGCCAGGTGATGCAACATTGGTCAAAGGATATGCTTGCATGGATATTGGATTTGAGGAAAGTATCCCCCGATCAGGCAATTCCTCCCCCCCCCCCCATGTATGGTGGCATCTTTTCCTAAAAAGAATAGTGGACTATATTGCAAGAACCTACGGCTGATTTCATGTCTGCTGTTTTTAGTATAGACTGAGAAAGAGGTGGTTGGTCCAATCAAAACATGTTTGGAAGACTGTAAGTATTGGATCTCGGTTATGTCTTTTGGAGTCCCTCAAGGCTCTATATTATCACCCCCCCCCCCCCCTCCGATTAGGGTTTATAGTTATTGGGCTTTTACATATCCTTTGGGTCAAGATTTTGGAGGAATAATTAAGAAAGTGAACTGACTGTTAGTCAGTTACATGAAAGCCAAATGGTGCTTAATGCTTCAACATCAGAGATGCTGGTATGTGGGGACTTGAATCCTGCTGTTTAATCGATTTATTAGCCACAGTCATGGAAAATAGTTTAGTTAGACCATAAGAAGAAAATTGGAGATTTAGAGGTTTTGTTAGATGCAGAGGTTTTGTTAGATGCAGATATGACAGGTCAGCTCCAAATTACCTTAGATATTTGGGGCTGAACTGTTTTGGGTAGTTGAGGCTTATTTGAAAATTGCACTCTATCTATATGAGAAAGCTATGCGCTGATTATTGTACACCCTGGTCATTACCATTCTGGGCTACTGCAATCTCCTATGTGTGGACTTGCCAGAGATTGGATAAGGAGGTTGAAGCAGCCAGGGTGCTCTCTGGATCTGGGAGGAGGGAAGCGACTCCCACTATGGGAGCGGAAACAATGAAAGATGTCATTCCTGGCTTACCTGGTTAGGGCCTTAGAATGATATCAACTAGACAGAGCCTTGTGGTTGAGCCAGAAACGCCCACTGAAAATACTAGATGGTCATCAAGTGAGATTACAAAAATGATGTGGGGGAGCACCAGTATGGTGGAATAAACTCTGACTATTGTTACAACAGACAAAATTGGGCAGGCTTTTGAAAAAAAAATGAAACGTTTTTGTTTACAGCATAATCAGCAGGGGGACTGTGACTGGGTTTGAGGGCTGCTTGGAGAGAATATGAGTAAAGGAGAAGGGTTGGGTAGGTATTGGTTGGGGTGGATGAGGGCATGGTTCCACAGTTGATATTTTAATTGCATTTTTAGTACATTCTGGAACTTATTTTAGAATCCCTATTCATGCTTTGAATGTCTGAAAATGGGCATGGAGATGTCCCGAGAGCCATTTTAAAGCTGATTCTGTGGACATCCGCAGCGTGAGAACATTCAAAGCAGAATGAGGGCATGGTGTAAGCATGTCCAGGGTATTCCCATCCAATTGCTATAATGCCCTGGATGTCCCGAGCTGCATCACAATCCATACCTGGTCCAGGAAAAGTGCTCCTTTTGTCAGACAAACATACGGGGCGTGTGGAGAAAGAGGTACACTCGTATCCCCTTTATTTTACAATTTGTCAATAAACACTGCCGGGGAATGTGGCTTCATGTTTCCACTTTGCCATGCCGCTGGACGTCCTACTATGCAGTCTTACTTGCAATGGATGTCTCTACCCATGGTTTCATAGTGGGGAGGGCTATGTGGATTCTGGCAAGGGCATCCACGTTTCTTAAATAGGGCTGAAACATAGACTTTCCCTGCGTTTTCTGCGCATTCTGCCCTGGACATCACAGATTGCACGCGGATGCTCTTTCTAAAATGCCCTATCATGTTATTGGTCTATTTAATATGTAAACCACATTGAATGAGATATACACATTTCCGCCTCTAAGTGCTTATAAATAAATGCTGGATTATAATACTATTGCTACTAAAATAAATGTACAAATTGATCAGTATCATAAAAATACAAAGCACAATCAAAATCTCAAAAATAAGGAAGGGGGAAAGAGCAGTCTAGGAGTAAATGTTCTATACATTGAGGGGATTATTTTAGAAACCTTATTTTATGTTTCTATGTGAACAATCTGGCATTTCTAAGTATAGGTGATGATTTTAGAATGGGCTAAATTTACATGCAGATGCAACTGAATTGTAGAAATTGCAAGGGGGTGTGTTGGGGGCATGGCCTGGGCAGATTAAAAATCTATCCATGCATGCCTGGGTCACAAAATTGTCCATGTTGAGAATTACAGCAGCTCCCTGACTCGTAGATGGCTTTGGTACTGTTCATTTCAGGCATCCTGGCTTCAGGAGTCTGAGCTCAGAAGGGAATAGTTTAGGGAACAGGCCTAACTGGTTGTCCAACATAAGTGGTAGATAGATAGATAAAATCTGCTCAAGTGTCTCTCAGATAGCACTGCACTTCTGATTTAGTTTAAGTGGTATATTCATTTACTTGTTTTGTCTGTTAAAAGCTTAACCCCTAACTGGATTTTTAGAGGAGGAAGAGTTGCATCTCTGATATTGGCCTGGTCCTTAAAGCTCAAGCCCTTCATTATGCTTCTATTATTTCCAAGTTGATCTCCTGCAGGACCATCGGGCTATTAGAATATCCCACTTCAGTGGGCAGTGATGTGGGTGAGGGGTGGCAGCACTCTTCCTGTTCCCATTTGGGAATGAAATGCTAGTCTTCCTTCAGCTCATGCTCTCAGTAATTGGGGCACAGCTGGTTTGCCTGCTGTTGGCTCCAGGCTCACTTTGCTTGTGCAATACCTGGTAACTGTTACCTGTTGCTGGTGGGAGAATCAGGGGAACGATTCCCAAAGCTGTACAGGAGTGAAATCTGATGTAAGTGTTTCTTCATCCTGGGAAAGGGGACTAAAGGTGCCCAATGAGGGGGAGGGGGGAAGGAGCAAGTTTGCTCAACATTTGATGAGATTAAGTATAACTCTGCTTCTATATTTTCACTACCTGTCTTCTGCCGGCCAGAGGAAGCTCCCCAGCTTCAGCCACCATGCCCTTAAAGTCTGCTATTTAAACAGCAGAAAGTATTGTTTTGATTTAGAAGCAGGGCCCTCAGTGGTCTGCAGTACCAGCACCTTTTCATTGCCTTTTAATTTGACGGCTGGTTGAATGAAAGAGCGCTGCATCTGAGGAAGGCCTTGGCCTCCGTAAGCAGATCCCTTAAAGTGTGCTCTGGTAGCTGAGTAGATGCTGCTGTTTTGCCCATCCTTTTGACAGAGAGCTCGCTGCTTGGTATCAGCTGGTTTACTGGGTTCTGTTTAGCACTGCAGCCTGACATTAGGACTTCAAGTGTCAATGATTCCCCCCCTGCAAAGGGTAATGATGGAACGAGTTGGCCTTGGCTCACCAGCTGTGTTTCTTATTAATGCAGTGTGTGTATAAGAACATAAGATATGCCATACTGGGTCAGACCAAGGTCCATCAAGCCCAGTATTCTGTTTCCAACAGTGGCCAATCTAGGTCATATGTAACTAGCAGTTTCCCCAAGGGACACAGGTTCCACAATGCTTGTATTGGTTCAAGCATTGATATCCTGGGTCTCTTCTTAATAATGGTTTATGGACCTTTCCTCCAGGAACTTGTCCAAACCTTTTTTAAACCCAGCTATGCTAACAGCCTTTACTACATCCTCCGGTAACAAATTCCAGAGTTTGATTACACGTTGAGTGAAAAATATTTTCTTTTATTAGTCTTAAATAGTTTACCCTGTAGCTTCATTGCATGTCCCCTAGTCTTTCTATATTCTGATAAGGTAAACAATCGATCTACGTTTACCCGTTCCACTCCGTTCATTAATTTATAGACTTCTATCATATCTCCCCTCAGCCGTCTCTTTTCCAGGTTAAAGAGCCCTAACCTTTTTAGCCTTTCTTCATAGGAGTATCCTTGCATCCCCTTTACCATTTGGTGGCTCTTCTCTGAACCTTTTCTAAAATCGCTATATCCTTTTTAAGATACGGCGACCAGAATTGCACACAATATTCAAGGTGCAGTCTCACCATGGAACGATATAGAGGCATTATAATATCTTTTGTTTTATTTTCCATTCCTTTCCTTATCATACCTAGCATTCTATTTGCTCTCTTGGCTGCTGCTGCACACTGAGCCGAGGGTTTTAACATGGTATCCACAATGACGCCTAAATCTTTTTCCTGGGTGATGGTTCCTAATGTGGAACCTTGCATCGTGTAACCATAGTTTGGGTTGTTCTTCCCTAGGTGCATAACCTTGCACTTGTCCACATTAAATGTCATCTGCCATTTTGATGCCCAGTCTTCCAATTTATCAAGATCCTCTTGCAATTTTCCACAATCCTCTTGGATTTTAACAACTTTAAATAGTTTTGTGTCATCTGCAAATTTGATAACCTCACTCGTTATTCCACTTTCCAGGTCATTTATGAATATGTCAAAAAGCAGCGGACCCAGCACAGATCCCTGGGGTACACCACTATTCACCTTTCTCCATTGGGAAAATTGGCCATTTAGCCCTACCCTCTGCTTTCTATCTTTTAACCAGTTCCTGATCCACAATAGTACACTGCCTCTTATCCCATGACTCTTTAGTTTTGCCAAAAGTCTCTCATGAGGGACCTTGTCAAAGGCTTTCTGAAAGTCCAGATACACAATATAAACCGACTCACCTTTGTCCACCTGATTATTCACTCCTTCAAAAAAACATAACAGATTAGTAAGACAAGATCTTCCTTGTCTAAAGCCATGTTGGCTGTCTCCCATTAGGTCATGACTATCTACATGCTGAGTAATTTTATTCTTTATGATGGTTTCTACCATTTTTCCCGGTACTGATGTCAGGCTCACCGGTCTGTAGTTTCCCGGATCACCCCTGGAACCTTTTTTAAAAATTGGTGTTACATTGGCGATCCTCCAATCTTCAGGTATTAGAGATGATTTTAATGATAGTTCACAGATTACTAATAGCAGGTCTGAAATCTCGTATTTCAGTTCTTTCAACACCCTTGGATGTATACCATTCGGCCCAGGTGATTTGCTACTCTTCAGTTAATCTAATAGTTGTAATACATCTTCCCGATGTATCGATATTTCCTTCAATTCTTCCGCACCTTTAAATACCACTTCAGTCATCGGTAACATCCCTACATCTTCCTCAGTAAAGACTGAAGCAAAGAATTCATTCAGTCTCTCCGCTATCGCCTTGTCGCCTCTTAGTGCTCCTTTAACCCCTTGTCGCCTCTTAGTGCTCCTTTAACCCCTTTATCATCTAATGGACCAACTGACTCTCACAGGTTTTTTGCTATGAATGTACTTGAAAAGGTCTTTACTTCACGTTTTTGCTTCCGCAGCAAGCTTCTTCTCAAATTCTCCCTTTGCCTGCCTTATCAATGCCTTGCATTTGACTTGCCAGTGCTTGTGCTGTTTCCAGGTTTCATCGTTTCGCTCTTTTTTCCATTTCCTGAAAGATGCTTTTTTGGCAACAACAGCCTCTCTGACCTCACCTTTAAACCATGCTGGCAGTTTTTTGGACTTCCTTCCACTTTTCTTAAAGCGTGGAATACAGCTGGTCTGGGCTTCCAAGATAGTATTTTTCAACAACAGCCAAGCCTGATGTACGTCTTTAACCTTTGCAACTGCTTCTTTTAGTTTTTTCTTAACTGTTTTCCTCATTTTATCATAGTCTCCCTTTCGAAAGTTAAAAGGTAGTACTGTGGATTTCCTTACTATCCCTCCTCCGCTAATTAAATCAAAGGCGATCATGCTATGATCACTATTGCCAAGTGGCCCCAACAACCTTATCTCTTGCACTAGAACTGGTGTTCCACTAAGGATTAGGTCTAATATGGCTTCCCCTCTGGTCGGTTCATGAACCAGCTGTTCCAAGAAGCAGTCATTTATTTCATCTAGGAACTTTAATAAACTCCCCTAGCATGTCGTGCCGTGACACTGACCCAGTTGATACCGGGGTAGTTGAAATCACCCATTATTATTACTGTGCTGTAACTTTTGTTAGCTTCCTTGATTTCTTTGAGCATTTCATCATCCATTTGGTCATTCTGGCCAGGCGCTCGATAGTACACCCCCACTGCCCTTGCCTTCCCCCTTTTACATGGAATTTCAATCCATATAGATTCTACAGCAGATTTTGTTTCCTGCAAAACTTTAATCCTTTCTGACTCAATGCCCTCTCTAACATAGAGCGCAACCACTCCACCAATTTGATCAGCTCTATCATTACGATATAGTTTGTACCCAGGTATCACAGTGTCCCACTGGTTGTCCTCCTTCCACCATGTCTCTGATATTCCAATCATATCTAACCTTTCATTTAGTGCTATATATTCTAACTCTCCCATCTTATTTTTTAGACTTCTAGCATTTGCATACAAGCATTTTAGAGAATGTATTTTATTCATATTAATTTGGCTATTGTTAGACATGGGTAATTTAGGATCTTTAAGCTCTGTCTGCTCCATACTTGAGGGCATTTGGGCTACTTTACTCTTTTGTGGAACCTCTCTGCTTTTGGTAGTATCTTTCAAAGATACATTCTTCCGAACCATCCGCTCTTGGGCGACTGTTGGCTTTCCCCTAATATCTAGTTTAAAAGCTGCTCTATCTCCTTTTTAAAGGTTAATGCCAGCAGCCTGGTTCCATCCCGGTTAAGGTGAAACCCATCCCTTCGGAAGAGCCCCTCCTTTCCCCAGAATGTTCCCCAGTTCCTAACAAATCCAAAACCCTCATCTCTGCACCATTGTCTCATCCACGCATTGAGACTCCGGAGCTCTGCCTGCCTTTTGGGTCCTGCGCGTGGAACAGGAAGCATTTCGGAGAATGCTACCATGGAAGTTCTGGATTTCAACTTCCTACCTAAAAGCCTAAATTTTGCCTCCAGAACCTCCCTACCACATTTTCCTATGTCATTGGTACCGACATGTACCAAGACAGCAGACTCCTCCCCAGCACTATCTAAGACCTTATCTAGGTGGCGCGTGAGGTCCGCTACCTTCGCACCAGGCAGGCATGTTACCAGGCGATCCTCACGTCCACCAGCCACCCAGCTATCTACATGCCTAATGATCGAATCACCAACTATAACGGCTGTCCTAACCCTTCCCTCATGGGCACATGGCCCTGGAGAAACTTCCTCGGTGAGAGAGGGTTTTACATCACCTGGAGGACAGATCCTAGTTACAGGATCACTTCCTGCCACACCAGGGTGATGCTCTCCTGTCATGTGACCTCTCTCCTCCATGGCAACAGGGATGCTGCCAGACTGGAGGTGGGACTTCAGGACTATATCCCTGTAGGTCTCGTCTATGTACCTCTCTGTCTGTCTTATGCTTTCCAAGTCTGCTACTTTAGCCTGTAGAGAACGGACTCGTTCCCTGAGAGCAAAGAGCTCCTTGCACCTAGTGCACACGTAAGACCTTTCACCAACTTGGAGAAAATCATACATGTGACACTCAATGCAAAAGACTGGAAAGCCCCCATCCCGCTGCTGGACTGCTGTCTGCATCTTAGTTTTAAGTTTGTGTTTAGATCTAAGTTCTTTACTTACTAAGGGTTGCTATGGATATTTATACTAATAAAACTGTACCTAATACGTGTAATATACCTTGTTCACCTGAAGCTTAACTAATCTCAGGTCCTTAGTGTATGACTGATTTGGGTAATGAGCTTCACCTGAGAGCACCTCCTGTCTTGTAAGATGTGTAAGTACCTATAAAGCTACGATTATCCCAGGGGAGGGAGGGAGGGAAATAACACTTATTAAAAGAGGGCTGCTACACAGTACCCTGTCTTGTGCTGCTGAGGTAAGCTATATTCTGATTTGATTTAAATTATAGCTCTTAGCTGCTGCTAGGCTCTAACTTATGAAATTTAAACTACAAGCTCTCTGGTGGGTTCTAAATTTAACCAGAAAGCTCTCTTCTGTGTTTTAAATTTAAGCTAAAAGTACTTTGCTGATGCTAGGCCCTGAGTGACTATTAAATTTAAACTACAAGCTCTCTGCTGGGTATGAAATGTAACCAGAAAGTTCTCCTTTGTGTTTTAAATTTAAACTTAAACTGCTGCTACTAGGACTTAAACTGCTGCTACTAGCCTAGCAAATGAAATAAGCACAAAGCAATCCTTTGTCACGACTGTCTTTGACTCCCTTGGCCCTCCTGTGATAAAGCCACACATGTGTTTTATTCATGAAACTGTAATCCATGAACATACCTAGCAAGCTGCAGAGTTCCAAAGCCCTGGAAAGGAGAAGAGGCGGTGACCGCAGCAGAAGCAGCCAGGATGGAGAAAGGCCAGGCTTGGGAAGTTTTAGGGCAACCCTCACCCTGAGTTCACTGCATTCTCAATATATCCACTGTAAGATGGAACATGATATGCGGAATGGAAACGCCTGATCTTGCTAATTTGGTCTTAAATCTATCAACTGACCCCCATTCAAGGTCTGACTAAAGAAGGGAAAGTTGCTGGGTAGAGCAGCAACCCATCTGTATGTGAAAATAATGCTGTTCTCCTTCTCTCTGGCTGGCAGTGTGAAATGCAGAGAGGAGCAGGCTAAGTGATATGCGTGCTCAACAACCCCCTGCCCCCCCCCCTTAATATTGCAGGGTATGCCAGAGAGCCCAGCACAATAAAAAGGGAGCACGGACCTGGTTAACTGGTATAGAAGAGAAGTCTACCAAGGAATTCCGACAGAAATAAAGAAAACCGTTGAAAATATCAGACTGGCAACTGGCACCTGGCACATTGAGAGAATGGACTGCTACGGCAGGAGGGGACGGGTCAGTAGGAAACTATTCCTTACTAGGAATCTCGGAGCAGAGCCTTCTAGAAGCAAGAAGACGAAGTTCCTTGTTTCAACAGTGGCCTAAACTAGTCAGGACCTCTGATCCTGTTAACAGATTGAAACAGAAACCCTGCTCTAGCAGAGGACTTTTCTTTCACAACCCCCCCCCCCCCAAGCACAGATCAGCCTCCCCTCCCGGAATCTCCCATTATCCCGAAGGTGAGGGCTTCTAATGCTGAGCCTGATGCACTAAAACGTGCCACGTGATTTTCTAACACAGGCCTAACGCTGAAATTTAGCTTCCCAATGATGTAAACAAAAAGCAGGCAAACAGGCTGTGCGCTAGCATGGGAGAGCGTGTGCAGATCCATATACGTATTGCAGACGCATGTGCACATGGATCTGTGCTAACAGCAGCTGTATCGACACCATCTGATGGGATGTTATTCTGCACACTATTTAGCAACATTATTATTATATGCAGAATCCGCAGTCTGCCATATGCATGGCTGTTATGCATATGCAACTCTGAAGCGCCCCACTCAGTTCAGCACGTTGGAGGTCCTTGTGCATAATGTTTGCATATATGATGGACTGCTATCCTACACATAAGTAATAATATTGTAGAGTTGCTATGCGCAGAATAACATCTCATCATATGCATTCAAGCGAAACTGGCATGAACTCCTCACAGGGGCTGATCGCAGAAGTATGTGCTGCCCTTTACACCTCATCAGACGTTGCGTTAAAACACTGGCTTTGCGCTTAGTCTTCTGCACACTTCTCTGCATGTGCATTGCAGAGCTAGTTGCTTCATTACCATCCAAAATGCACTTGTTCTTGCATTGATAGCACATAAAACTGTGTGTTAGAACCAAGCTAGTGCACAAAGCCTTGTGCGCTTTTCTACATCTGGCTGAAGAACATGTCAGCTGGAGTCTAGTCAACTACTGCCGTGGCATGTTAAGGCATGATAACAGGTGAGTGCAGTGGCTACTTGTAGGCTTAAATAACTTGGGCAGTTACCCTGGCAGCAGAAGAGGTGCAGCTGAGTGACTGCTCCTAGATCTCCTTCATGTGCTATAGCAACCATGAGGATGTTGGCACTGCAGTCTCCTAATGAAGGGGGCAATGACTGTGTTGTTATGCACGGTGCCTGGTACAGCTGCAGGAGAGCTCCCGGGAGACTGCTGTCACTACCTCTGTTGACACAGACTTGCTGTGCGGTGTGTGAGCATCTGCGGGAGGTGGCAGAATGATTTCATTGATAAGACAGCCTTTGCTTGGGAAAATGGATAGAAGGTCGGACACTCTGCTTAGTGTAATTCTAGAAAGGTAAAGGGAGTCCTGAGAGGCACTGGCACCATATTGTGAGCATTTAGTGAAAGAAGCGCAACGTTTTCCTCAGCCCCTCTCACCTGCCCTACAGTCTCTCCAGTGAAGGAAAAACAGTTTTCTCCTCTTTCTCTTTACTTGAGAGCTTCCAGTTCAGTTAAAAGTTTTCATTTTTCTGATCATCTGTTTCACCTTGTGAGCTCAGGAAATACTGAACCCCAGGGCAAACATATCTGAAGTGTAGCCACCTTCAGAGGCTGATGGAAAATGAAGCATCATAAGCATGGCCTAGCACTGGGCTATGTGGGTACGGCTCAGCGACCAATGCAGGCAAGAATGTGTGCTCACGTTAATGCACTGCTATTAAAATCTTATGTTAATGAAGACATCAGCTATTAACCCACACTGCAGAGAAGTGTGCTCAAGCCCCAAAGATGTAACACTGGGCAGAGCTGCCCTTCCACTAGGCAAATTGGGTGATTGCCTGGGGCAGCAGTGCAGGGCACATTAAAGAGGAGGTGGCAGAAGGAGGCAGACAACTCAGCCACCAGCCCCAAAACACTGCAAGATGAGCAACCCTGAAGGATGAAAGGGGCAGACCAAGGATGGGGCGAGGGGAGGAGAGATGATGTGGAATTACAGGGGAGCAGTGGCAAAGCCTTGAGCTGCCCGGTGGGCACATATGCTGAAAGTCTGCTTTGGTGGCAGATTGGGCCAGTCCTGATGCTGGGAATTTAGCAGTGGGAGGGATTTCTCCTCTCTACTGGGCTGGCTGTTCCGACAAAAAAAGTTTTCTTTGTTTAGATGGTGTTTTTGACCTGGTTTTGATTTTTGGATATATTTAGTTCTGGGTTTTGGTATTAGATGGTGTTTTGAGAATTTACTCCTGGAATGTGGCAGGATAACCTGCAGGTGTTAGTGTAGGTTACTGTGCCAGCATAAGGGATCTGGGATTCTTCGTGCTTGCTGACCTTTCCCAGGTGAAGGAGGTGAGCAAGATGCGGACATGCTTTTGATCCCAAATATATTTAAAACATATACAGCAGATGAGTGGATATCCCCCAGCTCCCAATATCTAAGAAAATGTAGCGAGCCCAGTGCCCCTCCCCCAACACCCCAATCTCCAATACAGTCAAACCTCGGTTTTCCTGTGCCCCGGTTTTCGTTCGTTTTGGTTTTCGATGTCTTTTCTGACTGAGATCTTGTCTCGGTTATCGTATATCGCCTCGGTTTTCGTCAAGAATGGTGAGCCAGTGCTGCCAGATCTGAAAACCTATACTGTATACTGTACTGCAATACATACACCCTCGCGCTGGTCTGCCCGCCCAGTCCCGGCAGCACTCCCCCCCCCCCCCCCCCCCCGGACTCACCGATCGCGTGTTGAGAAGCCAAAGTCAGCTGAGCAACATCCTCGAGCCAGAGATGCAAGGATTGCACAGAGAGGAAGGCCCCGATCTCTCCACCGCCTGCCTGTTCTCTGGAGCGCCCCCTCGGGCTCGGAGGTAGCAGGGTAGCTGTCAATGTAAGCAGGAGATGTTGCATGAATGTGGGAGGCAGTTCTTTCTCTTGCAGGGTACGCTTGCAAATTGCTGTTGAGACGGAGTCAGCGATCAGATTACAGTGCCGTACAGTACAATATCTGTGTGTTTGCTGTCCTGTGGACGATCGGGCAGGTGAGAGAAGTGACAGGAGCTGGGTGTCTGGAACGGATTAATTGAATTTACATTATTTCCTATGGGAAATATTGCTTCGGTTTTCGTACGTTTCGGTTTTAGTCAGACTTCTTAGAACGGATTAATCATTAAAACCGAGGTTTGACTGTATATTAAAATAAATATAGCAGCTGAGTTTACCTCCACCCCTCAATATCTTAAAAAATAACATGAGGCAAGATGGTGCTGGTTTGTTGAGCTGGTGCAGATGTACCATTGAGCCCTGTCTGTCCTGCTTCTGACTGCCACACGAAGAAGCATAGAAAGTGGAAACAGTTCTACCTACCCTTGGGTGAAGCTGGAGAGTCTGTGTCAAGGCAGCATGTGGGTTTGTCTTCACTGGCTCCGATGCAGTATCTTTGGCAGGTCCGCGAGAGGTTTCCTCAATGAACCTGGGTGCTTTGGGGGGGGGGGTCTTTCCCCCTATTAGCAGGCACCCCACTGAGACCCAGAACAGCTGAGTGGCCTGGCAATATGCTTCTCTCTGGCACAGTTGTAAGCACGTCATTGATGTGGAGTGAAGAGGGCATGCCAGCCATGGTATCATCAGGCTCCAGTCTTCTATCTGGAGCTGGTGGCATTGGAGGGGGTGCCCTGTCATTGGTGGCAGCTCTGGGGGTGCACTTGAAGCAGATACAGTCCTGGGTTCATTGGGTAATGGCGAAGCCCGCTATAGTGACAATGGATGCACTATGAGATGCAATAGCACAAGTTAATGACTGTTGACTTTTGCCGCTGCTGTAAATACAGATGTTTCTACTAAGAAAAATGATTTGTGTGTGTTTTCTGGGGCAGTTAAAGACCAGGAAGTGAAGATGTCCCAATTGGAGGAGGATTTGGAATGTCTTCGGGGCCTCCAAGATGCCCAGATAAAGGACATTACTTTGACTGCTAGGAAAATTCAGTATCTGGAGAACCAGACCCGTATAAACAACCTGTGACTACTTAATTTTCCTAGATCCCCTATGGTGTCACCTCAGAAGACGGTGCACCGGTACTTCAGGGAAGTCTTATTGATACCCCTGGAACACCTGCCCCCACTTATTAGGGTGCAGTATTTGTCTGTTGGGACTGGAGGCCAGGGTGGGCTCCGGGTGGCTCTTTTGGAACCTCTGATTTGACCTGGTTCCTTGAGAGCTCTCAAGGGTTGGTTACTGCTGGTTACTTTGGCCCTAGAATCAGATAAAATGTTAACTCTTAGGGTTTATTTTATGAACTTCAGTGGTATGTTTTTTGGCTCTCATATCTGTATTTTCCCCAATTTGACTAGGGTTACCCAACTTCGGAGGAGAGAGTTCTTGGGGTTGAAGCCCAGGGTTCTCCCTAGGAGAGTTGTATTAAAATTTCCAGCAAAGTCTCATGTTTCCTTTAAAGATAAATAGTTTCTGGTTTTTAGCCTAAACAATTAGAATTTCTTGTGGCTAGGGAACTTTTGGCTGTTATGTGTCATCCGGAGTAGATGCAACATTAAGTCATACTTCAACTTGATTGTATATATGGTATGTGTATCATTTTTTTGGTGTAATTTCCTAATGCCTCTTCCAGTTCCTGAATTGTGGTCTAAGTTTGGCAATATTTGTTTCTTGGAATATTTTTGATTATAATGTTTTTTTCTATTTTGCCATGTTTCCTTATCATTCAAGTATAATCCTGAATGTACTGTTAAAATGCAAGTAAAAAAACATAGTGGGAGGAGTATAACCCAGTTCCAGTTCTAATATAGTTGTGGTCAACATTATCAACATCCTTGCAGTTCATCCCCTTAATGTCCAATGTCTCCTAAAAAAGTGTCCAGTGAAATGGCTTTGGACTATATATGCACACATATTTGACACACCTAAGAATCAAATAAAACAAGACCAATTAAAAAGAGAAATAGTAGGAAATAGTATAAAAACTGGGACATTGCCAGGACAATCATTGTGTCGCGGCGGTGCCCAGCGATCCAGGAAGTAAAAGCTTGGCGTATAATGCTCTGGTGGAAGGGCTGAATGAACAACTGTTGTTAACATCCTGTGATTGAGCTTCGTATCGGGAAGGACAGCACATTTGAATGATTGTGTCTCCTTGCTTATCCAGATGAGTAGCCAAGTTTTACAAAAGGGTCAATATGCGATGTGTCTAGACACATAATGAATGATTGAGCTGCAGTAAGCAGCCTTTAATATACATTGTTGGTGTGAAGGCTGGTTTTGGGAAACCTGTAGCCTTTAGCACAAAGACCTTCGGGTCATTTTTTAACAAATGGATTTAAAAAAGGACGGCCTGCTTCCTGAGAGTGATTCGTCGCCCTCATGCCAGGCAATCCGACAAAAATTGTTTTCTTTTGATAAATTCCTGTTCAACAAGTTCATCAGGATTAGGAAAGTTTTTTCATGTTTGTTACTATACACCTTTCATTTAGGATTTATATTGTGGTGTTATAGCTGAGTTTAGATTGTATTGTATTAGGACATGATTATAGGCACCCTTATAAACAATTCAAATCAGTTTGAATGGAAGAACCACATTCCCACTGCAGTAAAATTAGACACATTTGTGATGAATTGTCAGTACTCCCATGACTTGAATCAACCAATAAATGATAGCTCTAATGTTTAAAATGGCCACATTCACTTCCTGTTCCATTTTCACAATGGTGAAGACAAAAGAGCTGCCTGAAACTGTCAGAGAGACATTATTGCCAAACATCATACTTCAAAGGAGTATAGGACCATCTCCAAAGACCTTGGGATTCCTGTGTCTACAGTTCGCAATGTTATTAAGATGTTTTCTGTTCATGGAACTGTCAAGAACTCCCAGGATGTGGTGGGAAGAGGAAAATTAATCAAAGAAGTCTTCAGATTAGTGTGAACTGTTGGAAAAACATCATGTACAACATCCACAGATATTAAGGCTGACCTGGATCAATCTGTAGTTGTGGTTTCAATGTGCATCATACGCTGCACATTAAACAAAGAAGGACTTCGTGGACAAAGGCCAAGGAGAACCCCACTGCTCAAAAACAGACATAAAAAGGCCCTCCTGATCTTTGCCTGAAACCACATTCATTCTGGGAAAATATTCTGTGGACAGATGAAACCAAACTTCAGCTCTTTGGCAGTGCAGACCAGCGATACATTTACAGGCAAAGAAATGAATCTTATAAAGACAAAAACACCCTTCCTACAGTTAAATATGTTGGAGGTTCCATAATGTTGTGAGGCTGTTTTATTGCCTCAGGAACTGGAGGCCTGGAAAGTATTAAAGGAATCATGAAAGAGGACTCCCAAGGTATTTTGGAGCAAAATGTGTGCTACCTAGTGTCAGAAAGCTAGGTCTGGGTCGAAGGTCATGAGTCTTCCAGCAGGACAATGACCCAAAACATACATCCAAAAGTACAAAAGAATGGTTAAAAAGGAACAAATGGACTATTTTAAACTGGCCAGCAATGAGTCCTGATCTCAGTTTAATTGAGAACCTTTGGAAAGAGCCGAAATCTGCCATTGGTAAAAGGAATCCTGGAAACATTCATGAGCTGGAATAAATTGTAGTTGAATACTGGGAGACACTATCAGCAGACAGATATACAAAACTTATAGATGGCTGCAAGAAATGTTTGGAGGCTGCCATTACTGCCAAGAGTTATGCAACCAAATATTAGTGAAGGGTGCCATTAATCCTGTCCAGGTCATATTTTGTTTTTTTTTCTCAGAAATTACTATGCCTAAGTTGCACAGACATCTTTTTTTTTGTTGTATACCTTAATATTATGATGACATACAGTTGGAATATTTACAATTATTTCTCAAGATATTTGTACAGAATATACCTAAAATGCAAGAGTGTCAATACTGTTGAGCACAACTGTATATTATAAAGAGGTGCTCACCAAGCCCAGTGGGAAGCAGAGGAAGGGGGCATTATAGCCAGTATGTAATATTGTACTTCATGGTTCCTTGTCAGTGATGGGACCAATCTCATTTAGCACTAGCAGGGAAAAAGCCAACTCGCATTCAGTTTTCAGTACTGAACAGGAATTGATTTTTTTACTGACACAGCAATCATTGCTGAGAATTTGTGTGTAGAATCCGCATGCATATTACCACAGCACTGCACCCAAGCTTTTTGCGCTTTGTATTTTTTAAAATGCACATGGCATGAAGTAAAATGGGCGTTTTTAGCATGCATTGAGAAACTGTCACTAATTTTCACTACACATGCTTAATGCACAGCTTATTATATTGGCCGCTCTGATAGTAATACAACTGCTTTTCTTCCAGACACAAACAGGTTAACATGTCAGTTTAACTACGCTGCCTGTCTGTGCCTCTTCTACAGGCCCACAGCACTCCCCTGTTATTCCTTTACTGACGCACAGACATGGCTCTTCCAGTGCACCTCGGTCTCGCCTAGCAGCACCTCAAAGGTCAGGGCTGAGTTGCATTAGCAGATCTGCGTGTGTGGTTTCTGTAATGGATTAACAGGGGATGATGGAGAGCAGGGCTGAAATAATCCAACAGGTAGGGGTGGAAGGAGATCGGACTGAGTGTTTTTACCATGTCGCTGTAAGATCATTTTTACATGTTTCTAGATATTACATTTCTTGTCACTTCCTCAGAAATGACGCGCTGACAGGAAGCTTTTGAAACCAGAGTAGCTGCAGCTGTGCCGTGCCAGACTCGGAAGTCAGCTGTCAGAGTGATGTTTTGGTCTGAGAATGACCAGAGAACTCTGGCCCCTTTCCCTTTCACAAATTAGTTTTACAGGCAGGGCTGGCCCATTAAGCAAACTAGGTGGTCACCTAGACAGCAGCTTCTCAGGGGGGAGGGTGGAAAACAGCGGGGCATTCAAAGCTAAACAATAGATTCTGACAGCTGAGGGGGGGGGGGGGGGAGGCAGAAAGCTTAATGTTTGCCTAGGGTGCCAATACCTTGAACCAGCTCTGGGGCAGCCTGTTTACAGGTTAAGATTTAGCACTGACAGCGATCATCAGGAAGGCGTTAGATTACATTTCAATGTAGATATCGCTCTTCTCAAAGTGGACCTAGGGTGATTTACAACCTAGCAAACATAAAAAGCAAAACACATCAAAATGAAAACAAAGCACCTCTCTCTGTGGCCCTTTGTCTGATGGGCCAGAATGTGATGTCTGCAGCAAGGAGTATGGATTTTCTTTTTGCACTTAGGATAGGTTCAAAGTCGGGAGTAGGAGATGAACGAAGCAGCAGATCAATGCACTCTATATGCTATCAAGGAGAGCAGGGCCTCTCACTGCCCCAGAAAAGTAGCGGAGGTGCTGCTGACCAGCCCTGAACAGAACACTCCAACGGGTCCGTCAATAAAACAAAATTGGTTTTGAATGAGAACAAACTTTGTTTAATGTGAAAGAAGGAAGAATCCGCATTCATGACCTGTGCCTAGAGAAAGATAAAACAAGCCAAGCTGAGTCAGACCAGGGTCCTTGGAGCTCAATATCTTGTCTCTGAGACTGTCAGTCTAGGTCATAAGTTCCTGGCAGATCCCAGAGAATGAGAATGAGAGGGAAGCACGTGTCCATTGCCACAAGCATGCTGCTAGGCCCGTCACCATGGAGACTGCTGCTCGTATATGTTTCTGTGTTATTATGCCATAAAGTATATTGGGATTTTCCAGGGCACAATATTTATAGTAATGTATGACCTGAACATAAGATATGCCATACTGGGTCAGACCAAGGTCCATCAAGCCCAGTATCCTGTTTCCAACAGTGGCCAATCTAGGTCATACGTACCTAGCAGTTTCCCCAAAAGACCTGAAACCTGAGGGATTGCACAGCTCTAAGTGTCTCTCAGTAAAAGGTGCCTGGAAACTTCTGGTTGTATCTCAAGGTATTTAGAAGTCTAGGCTTGGTACAAAATTTTATGAGCGGGTATTTGGCTATATCCTACACTGTTTGGTCTGGCTTATTTTAAGAACGTCTCTTTCTACCTAATGAGACTTATGCAGGACTGGCTGGAGTAGGGACCTTGAGTTTATTACAGCCTGTTGCCACCATGGTTTCCTAGCAGGTAGATGACCCATGAATGGTTCTTGCAATTTTCCCTGCCCTGGAAGAGAGCTGGGGTAGGGAAGAGATGGGCCCTGCACTGCACAGCCAACCCAGTTCCCTCCTCCTGCTGCTGGGTTATACTACCCAGCTGTCCTTAGGCCTATATGGTGAGACAAGCATGAGGCCTCTCCAGGTTCATGGCCTAGTGTGCTTGCACCTTTCTCGTCTTCTTAAAGAGGACCCTGGATCTGAGCTTAATGCAGAAGTTTTTCATCATAATATGCCTTGCACTGTTCTGGTGAAAATCAAATATTGGAAATGAATAAATAAATATTGTGCCTTCAGAAAGGACTCATGCATATGCTGATGAGAGACAGGAACATAGGTATTCATTTACTCATGTCTGCCGACTAATGGATTCTCTGATGCTTGTGTTCAGAACGATCAGATTATATTAAGGAATCCCATAAATTATGTCAAAAATATCAAGAAGGTGGATATACATATTCTATAATTTAAAAAGCCTACTTGAGAGGTTTATATGTTCAACAAAGTCTATTGTTAGATCCCTCAAGTAGCAATGAGACTTCTACTGAAGATCTCTTGGTTTGTTTTTTACCTTTTTCTACTCATGCATCTAAAGTAACTTCTATTATACATAAACACTGGGCTGTCTTACAATTTCATACTTGCTTTTGTGAATACCCTATTATTGCATATAAGAGAGGACCGAATATAGCTAACTTTATTAGTCCCTCTAAAACTTAGAGTACCAATGAGGTTAGTTTAGAACCTTGAGGACAGTATTCTTGTGGGCATTGTGAATTTTGCAACACCTGTACTGATGGTGATCAATGGCAGGACCCTAATTTTAAATGAGTTTTTAAGTCTCAGGATTTCACCACCTGAAATTCCAGTTATGAGGTTTATCTTTTTCATTGTCCATGTAAAAAAAAACTACATAGGTCGCACCCGTCATCCCGTAAAATGATGCTTACGAGAGCATAAATCTCAATTAAAGGCTAAGATTTGTCTGCTCCAATAGTGGAGCATTGTATGGAAGATAATCACACCTTTGCACAGATATGCTGGCGAATCTTACAATATGTTTCTTTATCATCACGCGGAGACTACCGTGAGGCTCTACTCAATTACTGGGAACAGTATGGGATTTTCCATTTGGATTCTCTCTATCCTAAAGGATTGAATGCTCAAATTGACTAGAATACTCTCCTTTGAGTTGGTCCCCTTTAAGAGGAAGTTGAAGCAGAATCTTCAATGCTATAAAAACCACCATGGCCATGTTTTTGATAGCCAGTTGAGCTCTGAGATAGCTTGAAAGTTTGTATTCTATTGAAGGAGCGGTAGTAATGGATATCTGCCATTCAGATAAATGGTTTTGAAATATTAACCTTTAGCTGTTTTTGTAAATGGTAACCCTAATGCAGAACAAATGTATTAAATTTGAAATGCATTGGTTTTGATTTTATAGTCATATCAAATATTGAGCATTATCAAATCACTATAAATAAAATAAAAAAAAGAATAAAACGACATATTGGAGGGTGCTAGTTAATAGCTACCTCATTTTTTTTGTCTGACATTTTTGAATCTCGTTAGAGCAATATATTTTGTTGTAGGAATTATTGAACACACTAGTTGAAAGATATATTCCTATAGTATTGGTCAGTTGAATGAGTAATTGAAAATACCATTGCTTGGACAAGTTGAATCTTTGAATGGAGAGAGACATCTCTACTCTTGAGAATATTGTCTAGGTCCTTCATAGGCATTCTGCCAAGAGCAATGTGTTGTAGGATTTCTTGACTGCTTATCATTTCTTTGATTTGATTCAAGAAGGTTAAAATTGTCCACTATTTCAATGTCTTCTCCATCAACAATGAACTTAATGATTTTGCCAGTTGTCAGGATCTTTGTCTTCTTTACGTCACAGAGCAGGCCCATTTTAAGACTATATTCCTTGGTCTTGAGGTTCAAATGTTTCAGATCATCTTCACTTTCAGTGAGTATTGTGGTGTCATCAGCATAGCAAAGGTTGTTGATGAGTCTTCCACCAATCTTCATACCTCGGTGGTTTTCATACAGTCCTTCTCTGATTTGTTCTGCATATAAATTAAATAGGTAGAGGGAAAATATGCAGCATTTTCATACACCTTTGCTGATTTTAAACCATTCTGTTTCTCCTTGTTCCATTCAAACTATTGCTTCTTGATCAATGTAAAGGTTGTGCATGAGAACGATCAGGTTCTCTGGTAATACCCATGCTTCTTAATGTGGCCCAGAGCTTCTCATGGTTTACACAGTCAAGAACCTTGCTGTAGTCAATAAAACATATAGATATCCTTTTGGTATTCTTTTGTCTTTTCAAGGAGCAGTGTGAGGTCCCTACTTATCTTTGGGGTACAACACTGCAGCCTTAGTCCACCAAAATCCCCAAGACATCTGCTATGATGTCTTTCATTACTTGCCCTTTCCTGAATGTTGCTTGCACTTCAGACAGTTCTCATTCCAGGTATGGTTGTAGTCTCTACTGGATGATCTTAAGTTGAGTATTGCTGGCTTGTGGGATCATAGTGATTGTGTGATAATTTCCATAGTCAGTCGAATCACCTTTCTTCAGTATTGGCAAAAAGAGAGATTTTTTCCAGTTAGTTGGCCATGATGTTGTCTTCCAAATTTCCTGGCAGAGCTTTGTAAGTATGGCAACAGCTGTATCAGATTGCCATATTTCAATGGGAATTCCATCAATACCCGGTGCTTTGTTAATGTTTTCAATGCTGCTTCAACTTCTTCTTTCATCACCAATGGCTCCTGATCATAATGTACAGGTTGAAACTGCTGTTGGTCCACTTGATCTTTATGGTACAATGACTCTGTATATTCTTTCCACCTTTTCTTGATCTTCTCAGCATCATTCAACATGGATCCTTGAGCATCTTGTAGCATTCTGATTTGAGACTGGAATTTTCTCTTTAACTCTCGTAACTTTAGGAAAGCCGATCTTGTTCTTACTCTAATAGTTTCTGATTCTATTTCTTTGCATGCATCATTGTAGTACTTCTCCTTGTCTCATCTTGCTGCATGTTGGAAATCTCTGAGTTCTGTGATTGCCTCTCTTTCTGCTCTGGTTTTAGCTTCTCTGCATTTCTGAGCAATTTTCAGAGTTTCTTCAGTCATCCATTTTGGCCATTTTTGCTTTTTCACTTTTTGTAGAGACTTCTTACTTTCTTCTAGCACAATTTTCTTGATGTCATCCAATAACTCTTCTGGTGCTCTGTCATTTGTATCCAAAGCAGCAAATCAATTTTTGCAGGCAGACTTTAAATTCCAGTGGTTTGTTATCAAGATCATATTTTGCTACATTCATGTGTGACTTGCTCTTTTTTAGCTTTAGCTTAAGTTTGCATACTAGTAGTTGGTGATCTGTACGACAGTCAGCTCCATGTTTTGTCTTTGTTGATGTTTTTGAGCTTTTCCAACATTGACTTCCACAGATGTAGTCAATTTGATTTTTGTACAATCCATTGGGTGAAGTCCATGTGTACAGTCGCTGGAAGAAGGTGTTTGAGATGAATAGATCATTGATCTTGCAGAATTCTATCAGTCTTTCTCCAGCTTCATTTCCGTTGCCAAGTCCATATTTTCCAACCACATTGCTGCCTTCTTTGTTGCCAGCCTTTTAGTTCAACTGATGTTTATTAATGTAATACACATGCTAAAGAACAAAACACACCAAGCCAGAAAACAATAGACAAATCAGAGCAATCAAACAAAAATCTCAATGCAACATAAAGCTTTTTACATTTTTATATATCCCTCACCCCCGGTCCACCTAAAACACATCCACCAGTAGCGCAGACTCCTGATGCACCAACCCAATACCCAAGAGAGGATGGGGAGAGACAGAGCACATCCCATGCCCTCCTCACGCCAGTCAAACCAAGACACATTCCCATGACTACACCACCACTGCCTCCCCTCTTCATCTACCCCATCCCACCTGTTGCCAACTTTGTGTTCTAGTCACCCATAACTATCAGGATATCCTGTTTGTATTTTCTGTCGTTTTCAGCTTGTATTTGTTCATAGAACTCATACACTTCTTCCTCTTCTGCAGCTGTTGTTGGGGCATATATCTGAATAATAGTTATGTTGATGGGCATTCCCCATAAATGAATAGAAATTAAGCATCCACTGACTGCATTGTATTTCATTAAAGTTCTTGCAAGTTTCTTCTTAATTATAAATGCAACATCATTTCTTCGTTGTCCTTCATTCTCCTTGGTCAAGCAGGATGCATCAGCCACAACTCGTGATGTCATCTGACGGTGCCAAGGATGGAAGTGCTCTCCTGAGCTCTGAAAGATAAAGCTTTCTGGGCATGTGCCAAGGTAGCCCTACCCCCTGGCTCACCCCTAGCTAGCCCAGTTTCCATTCTTCCACCTTGCCAGCAAGATGGACCTCTCAGCTCTCCAAATAAACAGAGATAATACAAAAAAAGAAGAAAACCTTTAATAATGCAGCCCACCACATCTCTGTGAGTAATATAATTAAAGTTTCCCTTTTGAAAATGATGTGATGGTGAGGCCAGTGTGGCAATTATTTACTTACTCAGAGCATGACTGGATCATGGAATCTATGTTCCCCCTGGAATACCCACACACCCAAGGTGTAAGGAACAACAGGCAGGATAAATAAATTAATTAAAGGATTAAGCTTGTAGATGTTTTAAAAATATGCAGGTAGTTTAATGTTACCCATAGGTGTAAAACAAAGCAGGTAAGTCTAAATATGGTGGATGACAACTTATGTGCATAAATGTTACAATAGCCAAACTATAACATTTATAATAGGTCACATTCTGAATATGTATTAAATAAAGCTTCCTTTGTGACAAGTCTTTCTTCCTTCAAATTGCTGTTATATTGGGAACTCCTATAGTATCTCTGAGCTAAAAAAAAAAAAAAAGTGTGCTAAAAATAAAATCTTTACTCATCCTCAATGTCTCAATGTTGATGCCCAGATGTCTTTCACCACCCTCTTCTCAGTTTCTTGCATTCCACTGAATTCACGGTTACCTTCGGACAGAAGCAGGAACTCTTGCAGACTCATACAGGAACTTGGGACTGCCTACACTCCCTTTCTACCTAGATCTTACTTAGCAGAGATTTACTTCCTGGATTCCAAATATATTTCTAGAAGCCAGTTCAGGTCTGCAACTAAAAAAAATCCCTCAACATAGACCAAGTGATCACTCACACCTGCTCTTACATAACACTACCACATCCCTCAGCACACACAAACGCTTCATCTTCACACTCTCTATTCTGACACACACCAGCCTTTCTGTACAAACACTCTGCCCTGCTCTAGCTAACTCTCAACCTCTCTCTCTTTGCCTAGCCTCCAGTCGCTCAAACTACAGCCGCACCTGATCGTAGCCAGTACACCTCCATGATGACCAGGACAGCCAATTCCTCTGCTTGCTCCTTAAGCTGCTTCTCCGGCAGCCACGGGTACAAAAACAAAAAAACCCATCGGGCTGCCTCTCTCTACATTGGGGCAGTCCTGGGACCCCAGATATGTTTTTTTTGTTGTTTTTTTTTCTCAGGGATACAATAAGGAACAAGCACAAGAAGAGAAGCAAAGACTAGCAAGGTAATATGCCTAAGCTCACGTTTAAAAAATGTCCCCACTGCAGCAAAAGGATGAATAGCACTGGTGCACACGATCAGTGCGTGTGGTGCTTGGGGATCGGTCACTGGGTGCAAGACTGCCCCCACTACGCTAGGATGTCTCCACTCACTAGAAAAGCAAGATTCCATGCTCTCAGTGACTTTATGACCAAAACCATAAGAACATAAGATATGCCATACTGGGTCAAACCAAGGTCCATCAAGCCCAGTATCCTGTTTCCAACTGTGGCCAATCTAGGTCATATGTACCTAGCAGTTTCCCCAAAAGACACAGGTTCCACAATGCTTGTACTGGGTCAAGCAGTGATATCCTTCTTAATAATGGTTTATGGACCTTTCCTCCAGGAACTTGTCCAAACCTTTTTTAAACCCAGCTACACTAACAGCCTTTAATACATCCTCCGGTAACAAATTCCAGAGTTTGATTACACGGTGAGTGAAAAAATATTTTCTCTTATTAGCCTTGAATAGTTTACCCTGTAGCTTCATTGCATGTCCCCTAGTCTTTCTATATTTTGATAACATAAATAGTCGATCTACGTTTACCCGTTCCACTCCGTTCATTAATTTATAGACTTCTATCATATCTCCCCTCAGCCGTCTCTTTTCCAGGTCGAAGGGCCCTAACCTTTGTGGCCTGTCTTCATAGGAGTAGCCTTCCATCCCCTTTACCATTTTGGTGGCTCTTCTCTGAACCTTTTCTAATAACGCTATATCCTTTTTAAGATACGGCAACCAGAATTGCACACAATATTCAAGGTGCGGTCATACCATGGAACGATACAGAGGCATTATAATATCCTTTGTTTTATTTTCCATTCCTTTCCTTATGATACCTAGCATTCTATTTGCTTTCTTGGCCACCGCTGCACACTGGGCCGAGGGTTTTAACATGTTATCCACGATGACTCCTAAATCTTTTTCCTGGGTGGTGGTTCCCAATGTGGAACCTTGCATCTTGTAACCATAGTGTGGGTTGTTCTTTCCTAGGTGCATAACTTTGCACTTGTCCACATTAAATTTCATCTGCCTTTTGGATGCCCAGTCTTCCAATTTATCCAGATCCTCCTGCAGTTTTCCACAGTCCTCTTGGGTTTTAACAACTCTAAACAGTTTTGTGTCATCTGCAAATTTGATAACCTCACTAGTTAATCCCTTTTCCAGATCATTTATGAATATGTCAAAAAGTAGCGGACCCACTACAGATCCCTGGGGTACTCCACTATTCACCTTTTTCCATTGGAAAAATTGGCCATTTAGCCCTACCCTCTGCTTTCTATCTTTTAACCAGTTCCCGATCCACAATAGTACACTGCCTCCTATCCCATGACTTTTTAGTTTTGCCAAATGTCTCTGATGAGGGACCTTGTCAAAGGCTTTCTGAAAGTTCAGAGACACTATATCAACAGACTCACCTTTGTTTACCTGTTTATTCACACCTTCAAAAAAACATATCACATTAGTAAGACAAGATCTTCCTTGTCTAAAGCCATGTTGGCTGTCTCCCATTAGGCCATGACTATCTACATGCTGCTCATCTTGCCAGCCGGAAGCCATGTTGAAGGAAATGAGAAATCAGAAAGAGATTATAACTGAATGTTGTATTTTTTCAACTCTGCAGATCAAATACCAATGAGGAATGCTTTATAATTGAACAGAATACTCCCCTGATGAAACGTAGTAATCGTGAAACACCACGGTGCTGACATTCAGCGTTGGGAACGTGGTCTACACATTTTTTGATAAGCATTGCCTTTTGATTTTCTATTTTTTGATGATTTAAGTATAAAGTCTAATTTTGAGCTCGTTGACAACAGCAACACATTGGGTCACTGATGCAAATTGAGACGCTGAACCGATATGTATAAGCCGGTTCAGATATCAGCCTGGTTATAGTCTGAGACCCAGTTGCTATTACAAGAGCTTGTTTCGTTGAGATTTAACTTGTTAGATAACTGTTATAATCTCTAAGGTTAGAAGTGGAGCCGATTTCATGATATAACTGAGAAGTTGTATGAAGCTCTGAAAAGTGACATGATACAGATTTTGTTATCTCAACAAAACGCCTAGCCTGGCTTTGGACCTCGGGCCTGTGGGAGGACACGCACAACTGTATAGCGGACGCCCCCTGCATGGGGACTTGCTGTTCGGTGACAAGGTCAATGACATCGTCAATGACATGAAGGAGCACTGTATGACCTTACAGACCCTGGCAGAGGAAGGGCTTGAGCGCAACACCAACAACAGAAAAGGCAGCTACTACCGCAAGGCCTACTCTTCCCCCAGAGCAGCATCTACCCCAAGTGGCAGGCCAAGCAGTACAGACAGCAGAGCTACCAACCACCCCATGAATAAAAACACCGCCAGAGAGAGTGGAAGCCATAGAAACAGACTGCCCCAGCATCAGGAAAGAGCATGCCTTCTTTCTGACTATGCATGCCCTGCCGCTGACATGACCAGAACCCTGGTGGGGGGCTCCTCTTGGCTTTCCTTGATGCCTGGACTCAGAACACAATGGACAAGTGGGTATTTCATATCATTGTGGAGGGCTACAGCATCTGGTTCTTACCTCCACCCTCCCAATGGTCCTCACCCATCACCACGACCCCACCGGATGTGGTACCAGCCATGACGACAATAATCCTGTCCCTCCCGGCATCCAGGGCGATAGAATCCGTCCCTGAGAGCAAACGCATAGCAGGTTCTATTCCAGATACTTTCTTATTCCCAAGAAGTTGGGAGGGAGAGGGGGAAGGGAGAGGCCCGCCCCTTCCTCGGTCTCAGGAAACTGAACAAGTTCATCATCAAGAAGATGTTTCAGATGTACTCCCTAGGATTCATCCTGCCCCTCATCCAGCCAGGGGACTGGCTGGCAGCTTTGTCCTACACACACATCTCCATCCACAGGACATAAAGGCAATTCTCATGCTTCCAGGTATTGGGCAACCACTACCAGTATCGGGTCCACCCCTTTGGCCTGTCACTTGCCCCAAGAGTGTTTACCAAGTGTGTTGTGGTGGCTGCAGCTCAGCTCTGAAAACAATGTGTCTGTGTCTTCCCATATCTCGACCACAGGCTCCTCGCAGCACCCTCGCCACTGGAGACACGGACAGCAGTCAGACAGACCATCACCCTCCTGACCTCCTAGGGTTCCTAGTGAACCACCAGAAGTCCCACCTACAGTCCACCCAGTGTCTGGATTTCATTGGAGAGGACATCGACACAACAGCTGCCAAGACATTCCTCCCCATGCACCAGGTGCATGCGATCACAACCCTGCTACACAGTGTCTCCTCAGCCAACCAGGCCATGGCATGGACTCTCCACCTCCTAGGCCACATGGCAGCAATGACACAAATACTGTCCCTCACAAAGCTGTGCATGCGGCACCTACAATGGCACCACCAATCCCACTGGGACCAGCGGGATGCATTCCACTGGACAGTGGGGTGAGAAAATCCCTTCTATGATGGACCCTGCTGGGGAACCTAGGGGAAGGCAGGCTCCTCCAGCAACCAGTACACCAAGCAGTCATCACCACCGATGCCTCAACTATGGGCTGGGGGGCTCACATGGGCAGACTATGCACCCAAGGGGCTTGGACCATGAAGAAACGGATGCACCTCATCAACCTACTGGCATTCCAGGTGATCTGGTTCACCCTGGCAGCCATCCAGCAGCACATCACCTACAAAACTGTCCTGATCCAAACAAACAATCAGGTAGCATGTTCTATGTCAACCAGCAAGGGGGGATGGGCTCATGCATCCTCTGCTTGAAGGCACTCAGATTAAGATCCTTTACCCTCTCCAGATGCTGTCTGCTACAAGAGTTCTACCTGCTGGGTGCTCAGAATGACTTGGCGGACAGGCTGAGCTGCCAACTGGACCCATATGAGTGGACGCTGGACCAGCAAGAGGCAGAGTCCCTCTTCCAACACTCGAGACAACCGAGTGGATTTCTTCACTACCGGGAACAACTTGAAGTGCTTCCTGTTCTTTTCCAAGTGCCCATCTGCCAAGAGCCTAGCCATGGGTGCCTTTGATGTGTCATGGGAGGCATGGTCATTCATCTACACCTTTCCCTCCACTCCACTCTTATCCAAGACCCTACAGCGAAGAGTGCAGGACAAGGCTCAGGCCAACCTCATTACACTCCACTAGCCAAGGCAGACGTGTTTTCCCTACCTCAGCCACCTCGCCATAGAATCAACATTGCGCCTTCCACAGAGGCCGACGCTTATCACCCAAAGGAGCGGGACTACCCTGCACCCCAACCTTCTGGCACATGCCCTGATTTATTTATTTTTATTTATTTACATTTCTTATATACCGCACTATTAAAATCAGTGCGGTTTACAGCGAACAGAAATAATAATACAATGTAACAAAAGCACATTGTGTTTACAATGAACAGGGTAATAAACTTGGGTGAGAAACTATTTACAGCACATTTTACAAATTTACAGAATATTCACAATTGAGCAGCATGACCTGGAGACCTGGAGATTGAAAGGCTAACCCTCACCTTCCTCAGCCTGTCCACAGAAGTACAATGGGTAATCCTCGCTGCCAGGCATCCTTCCATAGGAAAGTCCTATGGCCTGAAGTGGAAAGGTTACAACAGCTGGTGCTCCTCGCAAGTCTGGACCCATTCTCCTGTCCAGTTCCTCAGGTCCTCCAATACCTTAGCACCCTTTTTGATAGCAACCTCAAGACACAGTCCGTCAAAGTCCATCTCTCCTCCATCGCAGCCTTCCAAAACTGCGTCAACAATTGCTTAATAGCCATGCTCCCTCTGGTCACCTGCTTCATGAAAGGCCTGTCCAATCTATGCCCTGCAGTGTGACCCCCAGTTCTGCCGTGGGACCTGAATGTGGTTCTCCACCAACTGACTCATGAGCCATTTGAGCCGCTACAATCAGCATAATTGAAATATGCCCCCTGCCTTGACAGCAGTCACATCAGCCAGAAGAATCAGTGAGCTACAGGTGCTTGTGGCACGCCCACTGTACATTCCTGGGCCACAACTGGGCCACCCTCCGGACCCATCCAAGGTTCATCCCAACGGCGTTCCACCTCAACCAGACAATAGAGCTACCCACCTTCTACCCGGAACTCCATGCCTCATCAGAGGAGCAGAGAATGTACACTCTTGACTGCATCACAGCCCTGTGCACCTACTTCCAGATGATAGAGCCCATATGCCAAGGGGTACAGCTCTCCATCGCCTTCGATCCTGGCAGACCAGGGTGCCCAGTCACCAAGAGGACTCTGTTGCAATGGATATCTGACTGCATTGCCTTCTGCTATGGCCAGGCAGGTGCTCAGACCACGGTCAAGGTCAGAACACACCAGCTCTGGCACTGGCTATCACCATCACCAACCTGCGCTCTGTACCAGTGACTGTCATTTGCAAGGCTGCATCCTGGTCCTCGGTATACACCTTCCAGAAACATTACTACCTGGACCCCGAGACACAAGCAGACAGCTCATTTGGCCAAGCAGTCCTGGCCTTTGCAATACCCCTCTGCCCCATGATCGTGGAGTTGATGAACTCTAGAGACTGACCTTGGCTCAACCACAACTGGAGGAAAGGCCCTGTGATCCCTCTGTCCAGTTACACATTGTCATGCTGTTTCCAGTTATGCCTATTTATGCACTAGTGGGCTTTTTCTTTTGTGCCTTACTGCTGCGTGGCACCCCAATATGGGACCTCACCCACTCCTTATAATTTGTGTATTAATTTGTAAGAGGTTCCAAGTTATGCTGTTGTCACATGTTCAAAAGCAAGTTATGTTATTAAAAATGCATTCAACAGAGACACAGTGCACTGTCGTCAAGGGATAAGTCATGGGTCATTCTGCCTCTCTCGTCAACCACTGCACGTGCTACCATGCAGCTAGGGAGGCACCAGGTGTAGCTGATACATCCTGCTTGTCCATGGAGAAAGCAAGGTTACTTACCTGAAACAGAGGTTCTCTGTGGACAGCAGGATAGGTCAGTCACACATGCCTGCCTGCCTCTCCTGGATGAGGCTGCCATCACGACCCTGCCACCCACCCGCCTAGCAGCAAAACCACAGCTAGAGACACACTAGGCTAACTAGAAGTAGGCCAGGAGGTAGGGTACCTTGGCACATGCCCAGAAAGGTTTACCTGACATCCTGCTGTCCATGGAGAACCCCCGTTACAGGTAAGTAACTTTGCTTTTCCGGCATCGTATACCATGTGATCATCAGATGCAAAGTTCCTGATGCCAGACCTTTCAGTTCACTGACACCCAACAGATCAAGTTGTACACATTCCATTTCATTCTTGACCACCTTCAACTTTCCTTGGTTCATGCCTCATATGCTCCATGCCCCAAAATGTAAGACATCTTTGCAGCTTCTGACTCTCATTTCAGGCACAGCTACATCAGCAGTCAGATGTCCTGAGGGTGTTGATCCCAGCACATCATAAATGCTGTCTTTACTCTGAAAGGTCTTCAGCTCATCCGCACAAGATGTGCCATACTGAATCAGACCAAAGGTCCATCAAGCCCAGTATCCTGTCTCAAACAGTAGCCAATCTAGGTCACAAGTACCTGACAGGATCCCAAAAAGTAGCAAGAATTGATGTTGCTTATCCCTAGGGACAAGGCTGAATTTAAGCTCTTGGCTCCCATAGGCACAACATTTAGAAGCTCTGATTTTGGATTGGGGGGGGGGGGGTGCAGGGTCTGTCAAATCTTTCTGAAAATCCAGATACACCATCTCAACCAGCTGACCCTTAGCCATATGCTTATTAACAATCTAACAGATTAAACTTTCCAGTCAGTGTTTCTCTTCCCTTTTTTCGGTTGTTTTGCTGTTTGTAAAAGGGAGGGAGAGGAACTTTGAAGCAAGCAGTAGAGGGAGGGGGGTCTGTGATTAATTCTCTGACTGTAGGCAGCCTGAAGCATTTTCTAAACACTGTCACTCAAGGATCCAAGGGAAGCTTAGGAATGTGCAACCTGCAGGACCGTACCTAGCCCTGTGCGAGCGGTGCGGCCACACAGGGCGCAAAGGCTTAAGGGGCGCATTTTAGCTGTCTGCCGTTGCCTGCCACCACCACGTTTTCTTCTCTAAGCGGCGGCAGGCAACGGAAGACAGCTAAAATGCGCCCCTTAAGCCTTCTCACGGCACGCTAAGCAGATCTGCTTAGAATGCCGGCGACTTGCACATCGGGTGCACCTCTTCTCTCCCGCTGCAGGGGGGGGGGGCGCCCCTGATGTGCAAGTTGCACAGGGCGTAATTCACACTCGATATGGCCCTGGCAACCTGTATGACCAACAGACCCCCAACATCAGGCTAGCAAACAAAAAGAGGAGAGAAAATCATCCTAGAGCCTGTCAGTTAGTGCACACTCATAGGAGTTCCCTGTGGAAGGTTGGGTTGGATGGAGCTGGTGCAAGGATATGAGGCACTCTAAGCAATCCTCAATCTGTCCACTCCCCCTACCCCCGCCCTGCTGCAGTCACCAATAGCAACGCAGAGTTTGAGGCTTTAGGTAAGCGTTGCATTGCTATTTTAATGGCATTGCTGCTACTGCAGGTTCAAGAGCCACCCTGGAAATGCTGCTGCTCTAGGCAACTACCAGCATTAATGTGTTTGGGTATTTATTGGTCTGCTACCTTCCTTCCCGCCTAGCATGTCTTTTCGGTCATTTCTATTGGTCTCTGGTATTGACTTAGCTGTATATCGCAGTGATGAGAATGCATTTGTTGAATAATGGTGTACCAAATTTTTGCAAATAAAATAAATGCACTAATGCATTTCAGGCATAGAGAAATAGCCTAGTGGTTAGAGCAACAACCTACCACCCAAGAGATCAGGATTTGATTCCCACCTTGGGCAAGTCACTTTACCCTCCATTTCCTGGCAGTTGACTTCTGGTCATATGTTGCCAAGAAAACCCAGGGGCTGCTGGATTGCCAGGAGTCAGCATTGACTTGATGACACTTAAAAAAAAAAAAAAGCATCTCAGCATTCCCTGATATTTCTGTACTTAGGTGCTGCTCCCCCCCCCCCCCCCACCTCAGTTTTGAACTGCAGCGCCTCTTGTTATTCCAAGATTTAGACCCTGCAAGACAAGAATGGATGCATGTGAAGAGCTGTGCTTGTGTGTCAGGGTAGGAAGTGCTGCAGGCCTGCAGATAAGGGATAGTCAGACCAATCTGAGCTATTAATTCCTACCAGCAGTGTAGTAAAGCCAAGATTGGCTGAGCCTTTTCCTTCCGGGTTTGAGATGTTTGGTGACCTGCAGCAGTCTCTCGGCACTTTAAATAAGTCATCCAGAACTGGAATGTGCAGACATATATCCAAGCCTCAAAATAAGCCCAAACCTTTTTTAACTTCTCTAGAAATAGCCTTTGCATGCTGCAGTATGAAGAGACATGGCCTCGTCAGGAGCATGAGCAGTGAGTCACACCGGTTTATAACCAGGCTGACATTTCATACCATTGTGTAGCACATTTACCTCAGCCATGGGATACGTCATCACAAACCTCTTATCTTCAGTCAGGCACAGCTACATGTGCCTGCACATAACCAAATGGGAAGTACAACTTAAGTGGAAACAGTTTTCACTGAATTTCTTTCACTGGGTAGTTTCTCCACATGGGTTAGTTTTGCGCATACTATGGCAGTCGTGAACCTCACTTCTACTGTAAGCCAGGGTGTGTGGAGTATGATCTTAGTCTCTCAAATTTACTGCCAATGCTCGGTGTAGTATTTGGATCGTGCCAAAGAGAGCTTCCTTCTGGAGTTCGTAAGATGTAACAGGTACGGGTCGTTTGTCAAGATGCGCTTGGAAATTCTTCTTTATCAGGCCTGTAGCTCCCAGTACAATGGGAAAGATTTCTGTATCTTTCGGCCCCATTTTCTTCGTCTCCGATTGCATTTCTTGGTACTTCAAGATCTTCTGCCTCTCCACACGATTCACAGAATAATCACTCGGTACCGACACGTCTATTATCAATGCCGTTCTGGTATTCTTCTCCTTTAGCACTATGTCAGGTTTCCTGGCATCCAGTTTCTTATCTGTTAGAATGGGAATGTCCTAGGTGACCATAATCTCCTCATTCTCTGTAATTCTCTTAGGGTCATGATCCCAGTGCTTTTCAGCGATAGTGATATTGAAGTGTTTCCAGAGTTTCCAGGGGAGAAAGCATGTTACTTTGTTATACCTTTCGGTATAGAAATTTTCTGCCATCAGAACTTCACAGCCTGCTATAAGGTGAGTCACTGTTTCCAGCTCTTTCTTACAGAATCGATCTCTGCTGTCTGGATGACTCAGTGGTGTTAATGGTCCTTATACACAGTAGAGCCTGTATGGAGGTAGCATAGGAAAACAGTGAACAATAGCAGCTAATGACCCATCAAGTTTACATAATATGGGCTTCTTCTCTGATTTTCTACCACTTTAGGTAGGTGAATATATACACTCCTGTAGTTCAACCAACACCAGCTCTCCCTCTCCCCATGTCTGATACCAAACCTCTCAATTCTGTTACAACCACTGTCCAAACATGTCCACATTCAGTAACAGGGCTGGCCTTCTACCCAACACTGGGAGGCATCCTAAGCGTTACCATCTTCTGCTTTCATTCGTTCAAGGCCTGTGCCAAAACCAATATCAGGACCCCACACCATGACATTCTGCTAAGCTACAACCACCCACATAACAACTAACATTAGCAACTCAGTAGCCCAAAACATCTGGAGTGCAGGAGTAGCCTAGTGGTTAGAACACTGGCTTTGAAACCAAGCAACCAGCGTTTGGTTCCCACTAGTACTCCTTGGGCAAGTCACTTAACCCTCCATTGCCTCGGAAGAAAGGCCTGGCAATCTACTTCCAGTCACACTGCCAAGAAAACCCAGGAGCTTCTGGGTCACCAGGAGTCAGGACTGACTCAAAGGCACACATTGCATTGGCCAAAACCTCCAGCCTTGCCACTGGTGGTCACTCTGTACAGATTACCCCAGTGCCATCCTCAAAGCCTGCTGCACTTATCCCACTTCTGTTTAGGGTGTTAACCACTGCTTGGTAAGGGTGTCCTTAGGACTCTAACTACGGTGGTTCTATGCAGGTTACCCCAGTCTCCTTGGAAGCCTGGAACAGCCGCACTGCTACTCTTTTTCCATTGGCTTTTGTGTTTTCATCTTTGGTCCTGTAAAGTTCCATATAACTCGCAAATGCTCAAGCCCTCACCTGTCTAAAAGCCCTGGCCTGCCCTTACAATGGTCCTTGGTGTTTAATGCAGACACATGTACTTGTGCTATTCCAGGCATCCACCATCCTCTCAGTTACTATGTATTTTCTCAGGTTTTCTAAAACTTCCTCCCTGCAGTCATATAATGGTTCTGCATCCTGAATCTTCTTTTCTACTGAAAATTTCATCTTCTTCTTGTACTTTTCTTGAAGCCTGTCAAAAATGTAAACGTTTTTGTCATTTCTTTCTTCCAGCAAACTAATATATAAAATATCTCCGCTGGTGCATCAAAAGAATATAAAATCTTGCTCAAATAATCTCCAGGAACAAGCAGGAATGTAGTCTTCACATATGGGTATCGTCGGTACCAACGGAGCCTGCGCGGGAACGCTCCCCAGTGTCCAATAGGAAAGCTTTTGGGAGCATCCCACAGCACCTGTGTGCTGCCTTCCCACCTTTCCCAACTGTCCCTCTCCAGTTCTTCATTTTCCACAGAGCCAACAGGTCGGACATCCTGTCACCGCAGAAAAATTCCCTTTTATACTTCTTTTTTTGTGGTTGCGTCTACCTTCCCTTGATGCTATACCAGTACCGCCGGTTCTTCTTTTCTTTTTTCCAAAAAACCTCCCCAAAACTTTATTTCTGGAGTCTTTTTCCAGTAATTTTCTTCTCGGGTGCCACGGGCCATTTTGGGCACTAGGCCCAACTTTTTCCCTCAGAATGGAAAAACCCACTTCGGGTTTTAAAAAGTGTTGTTAAGTGTGGCAGTATCATCTCCGTCACCAACACCCATGAGTGGTGCCTCAAATGTTTAGGTCCTGACCACTCTATTTCAGAGTGTGTTGCCTGTGGAATGATGGCAAAACCGAGATGCTAAGCTTAGCACCCTTTTTCCCTCCGATGCAGCCTCCGTGGCATCGACATCCTCCAGGGCTTCATCTTCCTCCCATGGATCTCAGGTAACTAAACATAAATGTAGCCGGTCCTCAAAGGGTAGATCTCCTTCTCCCGAGGATTCCTCTTCTCCTTAGCATAGGATGTCTCCACCAGAGGATATGTCCTTTCAGGATTTTATCCGAGATGTGGCCCGGGGTCTTTCCATCACAGTGGCTCCTGAAAAAGAGCCTAGGGCAAAGGAATTAGAAATCCTACAATACCCTAAAGCTCCCAAGGAGGCAGCTACCCTACCTATTCATGAGATCTTGCATGATCTTATGTTAAGGATGTGGGAAACACCTCTGACCACATCTCCTCATTCTCGAAGACTCAACACCATGTATCGAGTTCCTCCTTGTCCTGGGTTTCAGAAGACTCAATTACCACACCATTTTATGGTGGTGGAATCAGCCATGAGACGGATAATCCTCCAGGATGTGAGTGTAAGACTCTTGACGCCTTCGGACATAGATCCTTCCAGGCTTCCATGCTCTCTGCTAGGATCAGTTCCTATAACTTGTATATGGGAATGTTCCTTAAGGAAGTCACAGGAGATTTAGAGCTTATGAGCCTTCTCCTTCCTGATGATAAAAGACCAGATTATCTTGCTCTTGTTAAACATGCTCAGGATGTTTCCAAGTTTGTGAATCATGCAGCCTTTGACTGCTTTGAATGCATAAGCAGAACCTCTGCTATTGCCATAAGTGCACGTAGGATTGCCTGGCTCCATGCATCTGACTTAGAAGTCTGGGTACAGGACAAACTGGGGAATATACCTTGCACAGGAGAGAATCTGTTTGGCAAGAATTGGCAGGAAAAAGCTAATGAGATTGATGCTGGCAATATCACTTTGGATAGATTGTCCAAATCTACAGCTGATCCTGCGAGGAAAAGATCCTCTAAGAAACCATTCTTCAGCAAGAAGAAAAGGTTTTATCCTGCCTATACCCAGCTGGGACATCGTTCAGGTCAGTCTGCCCAAAAGGGACAGCAGCAACAACCTAGGCAACAAAGGAAGCTAAAAGCAGCTAAGCCTCAACAGTCTCAGCCTCCACAGGGGCTTTTTCTATCTAGAGAACTTTGCCTTCCTGGCCCTAAATGGCCCGGAACCCTCCACCATCCCAGGAAGGTTATGTCATTTTGCCCCCAGATGGAGTCAGATAACAGCAGAAAATTGGACTCTTTCTATTGTAAGAGAGGGGTACAAGCTTCATTTCCTCAGCATGCCCCCTCCTACAATAGTAAGACAGTTCAATTCTCAGACCTCTCTCAATGACCGGTTAGGTCAAGAAGTCACTATGCTTCTTGCTCAAGGGGCAATAGAAGAGGTACCCATTCCCCAATGGGGTACAGGGTTTTACTCCCACTATTTCCTTATTCCAAAGAAAACAGGAGGACACAGACCCATTCTAGACCTCAGAGAATTGAACAAATTCCTGTTCAGAGAGAAGTTCAAAATAATTTCTCTAGGAACTCTGCTGCCATACCTTCAGAGTCAGGATCGGCTTTGTTCTCTAGATCTCAAGGATGCGTACACTCATGTTCTCATCCATCCAACTCACCAAAAGTTCCTTCGATTCCTGTTTCAAGGGAAGCACTACCAATACAGGGTTCTTCCTTTTGGCCTGGTTTCTGCACCAAGGATGTTCACAAAATGCATGGCTGTGGTGGCAGCATTTCACCGCACCCTGGGAATATTCGTCTTCCCTTACTTAGACGGCTGGCTCATTCGAGCCCCTTCAGAGCCAGAGGCCAGGATGGCTCTGTCTCGCACAATGCGCATCCTTCAGTATTTGGGACTTGTCATAAACGTCCCAAAGTCCAACCTTGCTCCCACTCAATCCCTAGAGTTTATAGGAGCTCTGCTGGATACCAGACAGACAAGGGCCTTCCTTCCACAGCCCCGCTGCCTTTGCATTGTGCAGTTACCTTCCGAAGCAGTGCTAAAACCTCACCTCACTGCTCGAGAAATGCTACAGTTGCTAGGCCACATGGCATCCACCGTGTATGTGGTTCCTTATGCTCGCCTCCATATGGGGGCAGCCCAGTGGACTTTATCCACTCAGTGGACTTAGGCGTCAGGTTGCCTGTCAGACAAAATAGCAAACTCAGATCGCCTTATTTTGTCCCTCCAATGGTGGCAGTCACCCCAAAACCTTTGGATGGGGTCTCCTTTTCAGCAACCCCCACCTCAAGCCACTCTAACAACAGATACCTCACAGGTGGGTTGGGGAGCCCACCTGCAAGGCCTCAAGAACTTTATGCACGCCTGGCAGCGAGGCTGGAGCAGATGCCAGAGATCCCTGTGATACTGGGAGGTGATTTCAATGGGGTATTTGACATAGCAATGGATACTTCACATGGGGGGGGGGGGATGAGAGCCCAGACAGCCTGCGTGTTAGGAAGGTTCAGGAAGTGACTAGGACTGGTGGACCCTTGGAGGTTACTACATCCCTCGGAAAAGGATTTTACGCACCAGTCTCGAGCGCATGGCTCAAGTGCTAGAACTAATTATATTTTAACTTCTGAGGGCCTTTTTGCTCAAGTGGGGGACGCACAAATTGGTCCGACAGAAATTTCGGACCATGCCTGGATATGGGTGGATTTGCTTGGGGGGGAAGGGAATCGTTCCGAACTCGTCTGTGGCGGTTTCCCTTGGAACTGTATAGAGATGTTCAATTTCAGAAGTTTATTAAAGAACAATGGCAGGATTTTGCAATGGATAATAAAGAACATCGCGTGGACCCTGAGCTATTCTGGGAAACAGCCAAAGTGGTACTACGAGGCGCTATTATAAGTTTCTCTGCTAGGAAACATAGAATTATTACAGAGCAAATCATCCGTTTGGAAAAACGAGTGACCAAAGCAAGATGGAAATACGCTAGCACCCCGGATATAGGGAAGAAAAAGGAGCTGCAGGAGGCCCAAACAGACTTAAATGAGTTGCTGCATAAAAGAGCTAAAAAGTCAGTCGAATATTTTCGATATCAGCTATACCGATTTGGGGACAGACCGGGGAAGTTGCTGGCACAGTGTCTGAAGGGGAGTAGGGGGATGAGAACAGTAGCTGCGCTTCGAGATGACCAGGGGCGCCTACATAGAGACGGTAAGGGGATTACCCAAGTCTTTTGAGCCTTTTTTCAAAAGCTGTATATGGAGGATGGGGGGTCCCTTGCCAGGGTGGAGGACTATTTGAAGAATATAGACTTGCCGTGCTTGGGAGAGGAGCACAGTGCCCAGTTGGGCAAACCTATCACTGAGCTAGAAGTGCAACAGGTAATTTCCGGGGCGCATTGTTGTAAAGTGCCTGTGCCCGATGGGTACGGGGCAGAATTTTATAAATTGTTGCAGAACATCATGTCGCCCATACTGGTGGAAGTCTTTAGTAAACGGGCTGAGCAGGGGACATTTCAGTGGGGGAGCAACCATGCACATATAGCACAGTTACTTACCTGTAACAGGTGATCTCCGGAACAGCAGGAATTAGTCTTCACACGTGGGAGACGTCGCCGACGGAGCCCGCATGGGAATGCTCCCCAGCATCCAATCAGAAGGCCTTTGGGAGCATACCCCGCGCCTGCGCGGTGGCTTCTCGCCCTTCCTACTGCCTCTCCCCAGTTGAGTTTCATAGCTGAGCCAGAAGGAGAGGAGAGGAAGGGAGACAAAAAAGAGATACAACTCCTAGGGGAGGTGGGCGGGTTGTGAAGACTAATTCCTGCTGTTCCAGAGATCACCTGTTACAGGTAAGTAACTGTGCTATCTCCAGGAACAAGCAGGAATGAGTCTTCACACGTGGGGACTCCCTAGCTTAGGATGCCCGGGGAGGTCCCATAAGCGCAGCCCAGGACGGGATGGCATTTGCCCAGCCTAAATCCCCGGCATCCCCTGAGGGATGGAGGGCAGGAGTTGAATAGAGGAACAGCGAATCTACAGACTACAGAGGGAGTCTTTAGAGTGCAGAACAGGTAACATCAAGATACAGCAAAAAAAACCCAGGCTACGGGAAGAGTAGCCAGAGGGATGCACAAATAGTATCAGTAAGCATTTAATGAGTAAATGCCCTAGTACCATGTAGAGCTTACCGGCCACTAAGTTTTAATGAAGTAATGGTGTGGAACCCCGTAGGGCTTACCTACCGGGTTGCCGGAAGCAGACCTGTGGTGAAGGCACCGTAGACGCAGTAGCGAAGTCGTCCAGGAAACTTCGCCGCAGCGAGGAGGAAGCTCCAAATCCGGAAGGCTAGGAGATCCAGGTGTCAGCTGGGTCAGGAGAAAGACGGCAGGTCTTCCAGGAGGCTTAGTGCAAGCTGAGCACTCCCTTAGGAGTAGAGTCCAGAACTCAGAGGACTAACAGTAGAAGACTGGCCGAACCAGAGAGCCCATTCCGGAGAAGAGTAGGGGTGCACCCCGGAGCAGAAGGAGTACACAGGCTACCCTAGCGAGAGATAGGGAGACAAGGGTCCGAACCCCCGGGAGGAGGACCTAACTGAAAAGGAGCTGTAGACTCCACAGCGGTAGAGTACCACCAGTCCGCGGCCCGATCGAGGAATAGGCAGGCGGACTGGCCGGACTGCGGGCATCCCCCCAATATGCGCCTATCGCGCAGGAGATATCTAGTATATCTAAGCCGGTGGGCATGAGGGCGCCCACTCCGGTACTAATGCAGGTATGTCGAGGGGCCTACCTCCCTGCGCATCACCCTGGTAAGGCGGATCTGCCATCGATCCACAGAGCGTCCACCTGGAAGGTGGCAGCAAGATCCGTCAGTAGAGGGATCTATTCCAGAGGACAAGGGCAGATCGGCGAACCAACAGCGCGGTAGCGTGGGGGACAGGGGGTAGCATCAGTCTGGTAGAACGCCACAGGGGCTGGAGGCCCTATATGTGTCCCCAGGACCCGCACGCAGAAACTCGCCCCCCCCCCCCCGCACAGGCGGGGGACAGGAAGGTAATTCCGGTACGGAAGCAATCAGCAGGGGGATACCGGCTGAGAAGGGTTCGGAGACGTACCGAAGGGTAATAAGTTGGCCGTTGGCCATAGCTATCACGGAATAGAGGTGGCCTCCCTACCAACGGAAGGAGAATACCTGAACCCCTAGATAAGCCTCCGAACCATTTGCAACTGAACGAGCCCCCGAGCAGAGCTCAATTTTTAAACGTCCGATAAGAGGGTTAAGTGCAGGCAGCTGCCTGCCTGAGCCTAAAAATGCTTAGAAGGAGAGTCCTGGCGCGGGCCCGGGGGCATCAACCCGGGGTGAGAGGCCCCTTGCCTGGGCGCGCCTGGAGGGTGGGCGGAGGTCTGATATTTCCTCTTCCTAGAGAGGCGTTTACCGCCGCCGTGGGGCCGGGCCCTAGGCTGGCTGCTAACCCTGGGAAGGTTAGCGAAGCACTGTGCGACCTGACGCAAGGCTTCGCTGTTGAAGAGGTGATCTCCGTCGCAGGGAGAATTACCCAGGTTGTGCTGTGCCCATCTACACAACTCGGACGCCTGCAGCTATGCTGTACGGCGTGCTCTAATGGCAACAGCAGAAGCTCTGCTGACCGACTGGAAGGAGTCCAGCGAAGCACGAGAAAGGAACCCGGAGATATTCCTGCAGTGATAAAGGAGCAGGGAATATTCAAAAGCCTTGGTCGCCGATACGAAGAGGGATAACAGAGACAACCTCTCGGTGACCTCCTGCAGCGACAGACTCATATAAAATATATATGAGATAATTCTGGCCGTCAGCATAGACATCTGGAAAGCTTGACGTCCTAGAGTATCTAGCGTCTTTGAGGCGCGGCCTGGGGGGCGAGAAGCATGCTTCTCCTTACTTCCGGCCTTCCTCAGCACCGATTCCACCACAATGGACCGATGTGGAAGCTGGTGCTGCCGAAAACCCGGGGACGGAGGCACCCGGTATAGAGCCTGCATTGCAGTCGACGGTGCCGGAACCCTCAAAGGCGACCGCCAAGCCCCCAGCAGGAGATCCTGCAGGGAGGGATGCAGAGGAAGCATCACGGCTGCCTGTTCCTCAGGGCCCGGGCTCGGGCCCGGGGTAGGGATGGCCAGCAAGTCCGCCATGTCAAGGAGGAAATCCTGAAAAGGTGGCTCTGCCGGAGGAGTTATGGCGGGGGAGGCTGCCAGGGCACACAGAGGCCGCTCGGCCCGATGCCCGCTAGGCATAGGAGGGGACCAACCACCCCGGATCGGGGTAGTCCCTATGGCGTCGTCGGCTCCTGGGATTGATTCCAAACTAGGCATCGAAGGGGTCGATGGCACCGACAGCGCCACAGGAATCGGCCTTGGCCCCGAACCCGGGGGTGGCGCTGCTCCCTGCGATCGAAGCGGTTCCGCGGCCGCCGGAGGGCAGGGGCCAGAGTTCTCCGCTCTGCGTCGCGGGAGGGGACAGGGACCGATCCCGAGACGTGTAGTGTCCAAGCTTTCAAGGCTGGATACCGACTCCAGGCTGGGCATCGAACCGAGCGAGGAGATCGACTCCTTTCCAGAGGGCCCCGGCGGGGGCGACCGCGCCGGTGGTGGAAAACCCGGAGCGCGGATCGGAACCACGCCGATCGGTGCCGCGAGCATCACGGGTCCCCGAGGGCGGAGCTCGGTGGAGAGGGGGTCATCCGACGCCGGCGCCGATTTCGATCGGCGGGCACTGCCCGAAGCCGGGCTCCCTCTCGCACCCGTTCGACCCGGAGAGAAACCCTCCCGGGGCATACGGCCCGTCCCCGAGGGGACCCCGGTCACCCGACAACGAGTCCCTGCGGGGGTGCAAAGCCCCTGCGCCGACGTCGGTGTACCGTTGCGGGGCGGCGCAGATCCAGATCGGATCGAAGCGGTCGAAGGCCCCGAGGCCCCTTCTCTAGGAAAAAACGGGGCCCTCGACGGTCGCGTCGATGCCGGGGAGTCATCCGAGCACTGGCCGACACACCCCGAGGTCCCCGGGGAAGGTCGATGGCGGCCCCTCGTGCTTGACGCCCCTGCCGTCACCGGCGGAGCGGCGCCGCTCGAACCCGGTACCACCCTTGCGCAGGGCTGGGAAAACGGCGACCCGGCGTGGGTTGAAGCGAGCGGCCCTGAGGGGAGGGAGGCCCGATGACCATCCCCAGCGCGGGGCAGAACCACCGACGCCCGCATGCTCGAAGTGGGTACTACCCCCGCGCATGACCTGAACGTAGGGCCGTCAGACCGTGTCGAGTCGATTGGCCCCCGAGGTAGGGAGGACAGCGGCCAGCGATCCCCGGTGGGGAGCGGGTCACTCAACGCCGATGGGTCGGCACCGCCCAAGGCGGATACCGGCCCCCTAGGAAGGCCATACCAGCGCGAGTCGGTCGGCCCCAGAGGCGCCGAGGACCTCAGCCGCCAATCCCCAGTGAGGAGCGGAACGCTCGACGCTGAGGGGTCGGTACCGCCCGAAGCGGGCACCGCCCACACGCATGGCAGGGATAGAGGAACGCCAAACTGGACCGAGTCGATCGGCCCCGGAGGCGCCGAGGACAGCAGCCGATGATCCTCGGTGAGGAGCGGAGCGCTCGACACCGACGCCGATGCCGGGGGCTCAGTACCGCCCGAAGCGGCTACCACGCCCGAGCATGGCTTGGATGTATCGATGTCAGACCCGGTCGAGCCAGTCGGCCCCGAAGGCGCCGAGGACACCGGCTGACGATCCCTGGCGAAGAGTGGAACACTCGACGTCGACGCCAATGCCGGGGAATCGGCACCGCTCGAGGCGGGTACCTCCCTCGGGCATGGCTCGGGAATGTTCTGTGAGGAACGAACCTCAGGAACATCCCGAAACCCCGTAAATGCTTTGGAGCCCGAGGACTCCCGCTGGGGTATATCAGCCAAGGAGGACTTGAGGGGTTGGCCGGAGCCGTCGCCATGCCTCGCATGAGACTTGCCCCTCAAGACTCGGCTAGTCTTAACAGACTGTTGTGTGGTTACCTGATCCTGGAGAGAAGAACAACCCGACGACCGCGCCCTGGGCGCGAAGACGTCGTCGAGGGATACCCAAAAGAGGGAGGGTCTTCTGCCGACACTGCAGCCCGGGGAATCCGGGAAAGAGGGGTCAGGCCCCACACAGGAGAGGCACCAGGCATTGGAGTCCACATGGAAAATGGAGTCCCCGCCATGAGGCTGGGGGGGAAGAAGGCTCCATGCCCCGGTCCTCAGCGCCCGGAGGGGGTGACGAAAATTAAAGGAAAATAAAGAAAGGGGGGGGGGCACGGAGGTGCCACCGTCGGCGGGAAAGCCCCGACTACAGAAAAACGGAAAAAAATTTCTGCGGTGGCAGGAGGGACGTCCTGCCTGCTCCGCAGAAAATGAAAAACTGGGGAGAGGCAGTAGGAAGGGCAGGAAGCCACCGCGCAGGCGCAGGGTATGCTCCCAAAGGCCTTCTGATTGGATGCTGAGGAGCATTCCCGTGCGGGCTCCGTCGGCGACGTCTCCCACGTGTGAAGACTCATTCCTGCTTGTTCCTGGAGATTATTTTAATTCTGAAACCGGGCAAAGACCCGGTTCAGGCGGCCTGATACTGGCCTATCTCCCTGTTGAATTTTGATTTGAAAATACTGTCAAAAGTATTGGCGGACTGGCTGACGGGGGTTTTAGATGAACTAGTACATGAGACACAGGTGAGGTTTGTTAAAGGAAGATATGCAGTGCGTAATTTACAGAAAATATTAGCTTCATTGGAGTGGGTGCAGGAGTGTCAGTTGCAGCCTCTGTTGGTTAGCTTTGACGCAGAAAAAGCATTTGACCGAGTTAACTGGCAGTATTTACAGCTGTTACCGCGGTATGGATTGGTGACCCAGTTTTGTAAACTGGTCGAGAGTCTCTATATAAAGCCTACAGCCAGAATAGTTTGTAATGGGGTGTTGTCTGAGGGATTTTCTTTGAGACGAGGTACTCATCAGGGCTGCCCCCTTTCCCCCTTACTGTTTGTATTATCTTTAGATCTGCTGATTAGGACGATAGAGAGATCATCGCGGATCAGAGGGGTGAGGATGGGTAGATATAGCTTCAAAATGTCGGCCTTTGCAGATGATATGCTGGTGCATCTGTTGTCCCCGCAAGAATCTTTGCCGCAGTTGATGGAAGAGTTCTCTGAGTTTGGAAGTTTTGCCGGACTAAAGATTAACAAGGATAAATCAAAAGCGTTAGATGTGTCGGGCGGACTCCGAGCAGCTTGGGGGAGTTCCTTTCCGCTGAAATGGGCTAACGATACCTTTGTGTATTTGGGCATTCTGCTGCCAAGGAAAGCTCAGGAGTTGTATAAGCGGAACTTTGAGAGAGTATTGGCCCGGCTGAGGTTGCAGCTTAGGGCATGGAGGCCCCTGCCCTTGTCTATGTTGGGCAGAGTGGCGGCGTTGCAAATGGTGGTGCTGCTGCGCGTTTTATACTGGATGCAGACTCTCCCGGTGTGGTTGTTAATGCGAGATTTGGTCCAGTTGGAGAAGGAAATACGAGGGTTTATATGGAGGGGAGCCCGGGCCTGAATCCCCTTAGACTGTTTGAAGGGGAAGTGGAAGAGTGGGGGGATAGGACTCCCTGATCTGGGGTTGTATGCTTTAGTATGTCAAGCACGTCATATTGGAGACTGGCTAGGGGGTATGGAGGTCTACACTCCTCGAGCTTTGGAAGAAGCCTTTGTGGCTCCCCAGACAGTGTTGGCAGCACTGTTCCCTCTAAGCTGTGCACGTGTGCGCGCGCACACACCTCGCCGAGTGAGCGCACATACTTTACAAAAGAGCGCACAAAAATTACGGCTCTGATTGTGATAAAAAAACAACACAGACGTCTTAAAATTTAAAAGTTATGATTGTAATTACTAGAAATTTCCCGCTTCATTTAGTAATCGTCTATTTTCATTTAATTTGATTAAAATCAATGTGGTGTACATACTGTATTCTGACGTGTAGTCAAATTTTAAAGTATGTAACTCCGAATGTCATTATGTGGCGCACAAAAATTTAACCTTCCTTCAAAAGCTGCACACAGCTGATATTTTATGCGCACACAGCCTACAGAAAATTAGAGGGAACATTGGTTGGCGGTGTTGCATTCAGATCACTCTCGGTTGTCGGACAGATTGAAGGGAAGCCCGCTGCTGAGCTCTGCGCGGCGTACTTGGAGGCAATTGAATATTTACTGGAATAGCTCAATGCACATTTCGAGCTGGTTGCAGTTACAAGGCAATGCAGCCTTCACTCCGGGATCAGAAAATGTGATCTTCTGGAAATGGCGCTCAGGGGGCATTCAGAAACTTGGGCATGTGGTAGATATAGCAGGTAAATGTAAAACATTTGAGTCCTTGCGTCAGGAATATGATCTGAGGCCGAGTCATTTCTTTGTATATGCTCAACTTTCTCATTATGTAGCCTCCTTCCCAGCATCTGAACTGAGAGTGGAACGTTCGGCACAGATCATAGACTTTTTGATTTAGGAAAGGATAACCCCCCTACAATTTCAGTGCTAAAGGGTAGATTGGACCAATATAGGCCAAGACCAGATTACAAAGGGGTGGAGATAGCATGGGCGATGGAACTGGGCCAAGTGATAGCGCCGAGATCGGTAAGCGAGGGATTGCGAAGGATTAGTGCTCTGGTGGAGGGGGCGCGGTGGAGGGAAGTGCAATTTAATGCTTGACTAGAGCACACATTTCCCCGAGGCGGGCGATGCGTAGCCATCTGACTCTGGACGGGGACTGTCCCCGCTGTGCCGAACCCCTTGCCAATTTGAGTCATATGTGGTGGGGATGTAAGAGAATCCGCCCCTACTGGACACGTATTAATACCTTTTTGAGTAGGATACTCCATCAGGAGTTTAAATGGATGGGCCCTCTGGTTGTTTTGGACCAGCTGGGATTGAATTCCCCAAAGGGGAGGTGGGAGCGTTTACTGGTGCGGAAGGCATGTCTGGTGGGAAAAGGTCCAATACTCCGTAGGTGGAGAGAAAAGATGCCCCCAACCTATTGGGAATGGCGCAATAGCTTTCACCAGCTGATGCTCTCAGAACGGTGGGAAGTGCGGGGTAGTGCTCATCGATGGCCCCTCTTTCTGTTGGTATGGGAACCCTATATACAGGCATTGGGACCGCATAGCCGGAATGAGATATTACAGCAGTCCTAAGAGCGGTGGAGGGAGAGGATAGGAATGGGGAAGAGAGTTAGGATAAGGCTATGCTAAGGATCATAACTGAGGTATCCCTCCATGAGGGGGGGGGGAAGAGGTTGTGCGGGGGGGGGGAGGGGAAGGGAGGGAGGGGAGAATAGGGAAGAGGATAATTAAACATTGTTGTAAGCCACTTGATGACGGGTGTAATGCCCCCTGGGCAGTGGATAAGAGTCAACCCTGCCCGGGGGCTGTATGTTACTTGTTTACTGTATATGTGTTGTCTTTGTGGTTAATAAACAGAGTTTATAAAAAACCTAAGCCTCCCATTAAGCCACCACCGGTGGAATGGGACTTAAATCTGGTACTTGGGCAGTTCATGAAACCGCCCTTTGAACCATTAGCCACTACCTCTTTGAAATTCCTTTCCTGGAAGGTTATCTTTCTCATTGCAATCACATCAGCACGTCGCATCAGTGAATTGCAAGCGTTAGTGGCTGATTCTCCTTATACAAGGTTCCATTATGATAAGATAGTCCTTAGGACTCATCCACACTTTATGCCAAAGGTGGTGTCGCCCTTTCATTTAAACCAAGCGGTTTACCTTCCTGTATTCTTTCCAAGGCCTCACGCCTCAAATGCAGAAAGGAATCTTCATACTTTGGACTGTAAAAGAGCTTTGGCCTTTTACTTGCAAAGGACACAGCAACATAGAAAATCCTCTCAACTGTTTGTTGCTTTTGATCCTAGTCATTTGGGACTTCCAGTCTCCAAAAGGACACTGTCCAGCTGGATTGCACAGTGTATATATTTTGCCTATGAGAGTAAGAACCTTCCTCTTGAAGGTCATATCACAGCTCACAATGTGAGAGCCATGGCAGCCTCAATGGCTCATCTTCATTCTCTGTCTATCGACGACATCTGTCGAGCAGCTACTTGGGCTTTGGTACATACCTTCACAGCCCATTACTGCTTAGACAACAACTCCCACCGGGATGCCTTGTTTGGTCAAGCTGTTCTTCAACACCTGTTCCAGACTTAATCAACTCCTACCCACCATCCCTGGTAGGATGCCAGAGATCCATGGGGGGAAGTGGAGCCCTTTCACAAGGGCACACAACTTTCTGGGACCATCTCCCTGGCATCTTCAGCTAGGGAGTCCCCATATGTGAAGACTACATTCCTGCTTGTTCCTGGAGATAGCATAGTTACTCACCTGTAACAGGTGATCTCCGGGAACAGCAGGAATTTAGTCTTCACAGCCCACCCACCTCCCCTAGGAGTTGTATCTTTCTATCTCTCTTTCTCTCTTTCCCTCTCTCTTTTGTCTCAGCTTTAAACTCAACTGGAGAGGGACAGTTGGGAAAGGTGGGAAGGCAGCACGCACGCGCTGTGGGATGCTCCCAAAAGCTTTCCTATAGGACGCTGGGGAGCGTTCCCATGCAGGCTCCGTCGGTACCGACGATACCCATATGTTCCCAGAGATCACCTGTTACAGGTGAGTAACTATGCTTTATTCAAAACTAGAAAGTCAGCTAATAACTAAATAAAATGAAGGGAGGAAAACAACCTCAGTGGTATGAGAAGGCCCACTATATATATGGATTCATTATGATATATAGTCATTATGTTTCGGGCACAGTATAACATAACCATTTTCACATCATTGGTCATAAAAAACCTCCTTCTCCTTATAACACAATATCACTTTAAGAGCAAGCATCCATAGATCAGCAGAGGGCGAAAAGAGAGGACTTAGCTTGGCAGGTTGAGTATATTAATTCCCACTACAACACCTAGCGTTTCGCTAACATGCTTTGCCATGGAGCAGGACTACTAATAATCTTTGCCAGCTTAACTCCTAAAACAGATGGAATGCATGTCAGAAATTATATCAAAAGAAAGGCTTTCTTATACAGATCAGACAAATGGTAGGAACCACCAAGATACAGACAGCCAAACCACAAAATCGAACCAGCCGGATTACGACTAAGATCAAAAAACAACAAAACTGGTCAAATAGGCTCACAAAGGGAGACAAAGAACTCTCTTCAAGAATATACTGATGATCAGGAGAACAATCAAACCTACTATTGTTCTGCAAAGCCAGCTAGCCCTTCCTCCATTCATAAAGTATTATTTATTTATTTTCTACCAATCAAAGTGGTGTACATTCAGATACTGTATATATATTTTCCCTTGTCCCTGAAGGGCTCACAGTCTATGTTTTTGTACCTGAGGCAATGGAGGGTTAGGTGGCTTGCCCAAGGCCATAAGGACCACCTGTGAGACTAGAAATCCCAGTCCTTCAAGCCCAAGGTTGCTGTCATCTAGCAGGATTAGAGCCCCTAGCCCTGCAGCCCAAGGTAACGTGCCCCAACCACTTGGCCACTCCTCCCACTGTATTATACAAAAAAACAACAAGGGCCCAATATTCAAAGCCCAGTAAACCATGTAAATGCCTTAAATGGGGATATTCAACGGCACTTACATGGTTAGTGCCATTGAATATCCCATCTAACTCCCCTACACACCCCAATGCTATTGGTTAGCACCGGGACATGTTGGGGGTGTCCTGGGGCAGAGTGGGGTGGAGAATGGTGCTAATCAAGCAGCAGTGATAATGATGCTGGCCAGTTAGCAATCTGCACCTTAAACCCTCATCTATCTTTAAGGTGCTGGAGCTAACCAGGCAACATCCAATATTGCTGCTGCCTGGTTAGCTTTGGTGGCGATCACTGGATATTCAATATCATCACTGCGCATTGAATATCTGTCTGTTTAAAGGTAGGTGGGGAGGGCTATGCGCCAATGGGCACATAGCCTTTCAAAGATCTGGACAGATGAATATCAGGCCCCAAGAATTTTATAATACTTACACGCTTAGAAATAAAGAATCAGTTGAGAAGAGCTGCTGTTAAATCTGCATCGGCTATACTTGTTAGAACAGACACCGAGCATGCGCTTTAAATATCTGCTCAGATACTGACGTCAGAGGGAAATCCCAAGCCTTACGGTAAGAATAGCCCTATTAAAACTATGTAGACAAACAGAACGATCAGCGGCAGAGCTCACATGCACTGCTCTTTTCTATATCCTTCATACAGATCAAATCACAGGCACTGTAAACTGGATCAGTGTATAAACACCTACAGATCACACAATCATTATCTAATACAATCCCTTAACAATAGCCGAGATCAACAAATTAACTATAATCTAAATCAATGACTTAGAATTAAACCCAACACTCTTCCCAACACTCTTCCATTCTTCAGCCATCATGAAAATAACTTATGGAGGCTAAAAAAGCACAACCATAAGTCACCAGCATACACTCCAATCTACAGAGTCATTCAGACCTAATGGTTCGACCATATTTGAACGGAAAATCCATTGTTGCTCTTTACGTAAGAGACTTTTCTCTTGATTCCCTCCTATCAAAGGGGGTGAAACATGATCAATTATCAATCAACATAAATCTTCAAATACATGACCAAAGGCCGTACAATGCTTAACCATAGGGGCACCCTCCGTGCTGTGTTTTATCATACTTTGGTGTTCTATTAAACCTGTGCAAACCTGACGTTGAGTTTTATCTACATAAGCCAGCTTGCAAGGACAAAAAATCAAATACACCATAAATGACATGACAGAAGTAGCCACCCAACGCAATGAGTAAGTATGATTGTGATAACACAAATTAGAAATATTCAACATCACTACTACTACTACTATTTGTCATTTGTATAGTGCTACAAGGCATATGCAGTGCCGTACAGACACATGTAAAAGACAATCCTTGCTCATCAGAGCTTACAATCTAGTCAAGACAGACAATACAACAGCTGGGGACAAGGACACATCCAGGGGAGTGGCAAGGAAACACAGAGGAGACCAAGCGGATCAGGATCCAAAAGCAGACTTGAAGAGGTGAAGTTTCAGCCTAGATTTGAAAAGAGCCAGAGATTAAGCCTGATGCACAGACTTGAGTAGTTTGTTCCAGATGTAAGGAGCAGTAAGGTGGAAGGATCACAGTCTGGAGTTGGCAGTAGAAGAGAAGGGCACAAATAGAAGGGATCTGCCGAGGAAGGGAGTAGGGAGAGATAAGAAAGGAAAGGTAGTGAGGAACAGCAGAATGTGTACACTTATAGGTCAGTAGGAGAAGTTTGAATGGAAATGGAAACGGATAGGGAGCTAGTGAAGCGACTTGAGAAGAGGGGTTATATGAGTGTATAGGGGCTGGCAGAAGATTAGCTGCGCAGCTGAGTTTTGAACACATTGAAGGGGAGAGAGATGATTCAGAGGGAGACCAGCAAAGAGGAGGTTGCAATAGTCTAGATGGGAAGTGAGAGTGGATAAGTGTCTTAGTAGTCTGTGTAGAAAGGAAGGGGCAAATTTTGCCAATGTTACAGAGAAAGAAGCGACAGGTTTTAGCTATCTGTTGGATGTGTGCAGAGAAAGAGAGTAAAGTCAAAGATGACCCCAAGGTTGTGAGCTGAGGAAACAGGGAGAGTGTAGTGTTGTTCACAGAAATAGAGAAGGAAGGAAGGGGGAAGATGGTTTTATGGGGAAAGATAAGGAGCTCAGTTTTGGCAGTGAGACATCCAAGCAGCAATGTTGGATAAGCAGGCAAAGATCTGGACCTGGATTCCTGGAGAGATTTCAGGCACAGAAAGGTGGATCTGAGAGTCATCAGCATAAAGATAGTACTGAAAACCCTGACAGGAAATAAGTGCACCAAGGGACAGAGTGCAGAAAGAGGAAAGGAGAGATCCCAAGACAGAGCCCTGAGATACGCCAACTGAAAGCGGGAACCAGCAGAACATACACTAAATGTGCAATGGGAGAGATAAGAAGAAAACCAGGACAGAACAGAGCCCCTGAATCCAAGTGAGGACAAGGTATTGAGGAGAAGGTGGTTGAAGTGTCAAAAGCAGCAGAAAGGTCAAGAAAGATGAGAATCAAGTAGAGGTTTTTGGATTTGGCAAACAACAAGCCGATGGAGACTTTGGCAAGAACCATTTCTGTGGAATGTAGAGAATGAAAGCCAGATTGCAGTGGATCCAGAAGGTCTTGAGAGGAAAGAAAGTCAAGACAGTGGTGGCAAACTACTTCTTCAAGTAGTTTTGAAACAAAGGGGAGGAGATAGATAGGTCAAAAACTGGAAGGACAGGTAGGATCTAGTGATGGCTTTTTGAGGAGAGGTGTAACCATAGCATGTTTGAAGGCCACAGGAACAGTTGCAATGGAAAATGAAAGGTTAAGGATATGACAGATGGAATGGATGATGGCAGAAGCAATAGAGTTTAGTAGATGGGAGTGGATGGGATCAGAGGAGCAGGTAGTCAGTTTGGAGGAGGAGAGAAGATTTTCAGGTTCCTCCTCAGTGATTTCAGAAAAGGAAGAAAGGGTACCCGAAGGTAAGGGAAGGATTTGGGATTGAAGAGGAGGAAGATGAGGTGGAGGTGACCCTGCAGAGAATTCAAGGCTAATTTTCTAGACTTCATCATTCTATGCCTTCCCACTGTCTAACGTTGTTTTGAATGTTCTATCATGCTTGTCCCTGTCCTCTTTCCTGTCTTGAGTTGGCATTCCTTTCTCTCTAAAGCAGTCTCAGTTTTATTTTGTAAAGCACTCTGATGCTCTTAGTGAGAGCGGTATATTAAATCTGTAATAAAGATAAAGAAGATAAAGATGGAAGTAGTCAGCCAAGATCTGGGCAGACAGTGAAGGAGGGATTGGGAGAGGAATGACCTTGAGGAGAGAGTTCAGCATAGCAAAGAGATGGTGAGGGTCAGAGGGAAGAGAGTTAGTCAGATGGACATAGTTCTCTTGCTTGGCAAGTGCTATGGCTGACTGGAAGGAGGTTAGCATGAATTTGAAATGTAGGTAATCAGCAAGGATACATGATTTAAGCCATAGGCGCTTGGCTGAGTGGGCACAGGAATGAGGGTGAAGGTTAGCAGATGATGGGAAGAACTCTGGTGGAGAAGTTTGAGGGTGAGCAGTTGGAGGAAAAGACAAGGTCGTGGCCATGCTTGTGAGTTGGAGCGATAGAGCACAAAAGGAGATTGAATGAGGTGGTTAGGGAAAGGAGCTTTAATTCAAAAGGGGCAGAAGGGGCATCAACATGAATGTTAAAATCTCCAAAAATAAGGGAAGAGGAAGGTGCATCCAGAAAGGAGGAGAGCCAGGATTCAAAATCTGTGAAAAAGGTAATGGGGGGGGGGGGGGTCGAAAAATGACAGTTACCCAGAGAGATAGTGGAGAAAATAGGTGGATGGCATGGACTTCAAAGGAAGAAAATGAATTAGATGGAGGCAGAAGGAAGGGCTGGAATCGGCAGGAATGAGAGAGTAGGAACCCAACACCGCCACCACAGCCAATGGGCCGAGGCATATGGGAAAATATGTAGCCTCTATGACAGAGGGCAGCAACTAAAGCTGAATCTTTAGGGAGAAGCCAAGTTTCAGTAAGAGCCAGGAGTGTAGAGATAAAGAGGTCACGAATGAAGGCAAGTTTATTGGAGACAGAATGTGCATTCCACAATGCGCATGAAAATGGAGAGAAGAGGGAGAGAGGAGAGGGCTATGAACAAGATTAAAAAGGTTACGCATCACTGCATATAAGGAACACCAGCCAGAGATCTTATGGTTGGGAGTGGAAACTGTTTCCTCAGATTATCTAAATATCTAGCTGGACAGAGCAGGTCCTTTAAATTGCATCCTCTAGCAATACTATACAGGCCCTAGCTTTTTCAAGGCCAAGTATTAAATTCAAGGTATGAAAATGATAATGTATAATCTTTGATAAGTGATAACAGAGAGGAACATAGCGAGTGATCAAATGGAGAACAAGAACTGCATCTTCAGATTGGCTCCTATTAAAAGAACATAGGAGCCAAGATCGATCATTGTATCAAGCGAGTTTTTTAGCCTTCTAAATTACATGAGTAGGATAACCCCGCTGTTGGAAGGTTTATACCAAAACTTCAGCTTGTCTTTGGAATTCATGCAATGTGTTACAGTTTCTTCTGCAAAGGGCAAACTGTCTTTAAGTTTTAAGGGGTGAGCACTAGAGTAGTGGAGAAATGCATACCTATACATCTCCTTTCGATACACTGTTGTCAGAAGTGCATTGTACTTCTTGATAATTTGTATATCTAGGAAGGAAATCTTCATCTTATCATAGCTCAAGGAGAACTGGATATGCAAATCTCTGGTATTCAGCCAGTTATGAAAATCAGAGTGTCTACAGTCCCATCCCAGAGCATAAAGACATTGTCAATGTAATGAGTCCAGGTCTTGATGTTCATTGAAAATGGACAACTGGTCAGCCAATTTATCCCCGTATATAAATTGGCAATAGAGGAAGCCATAGTTGCTCTCATGGATACTCCTACATTTTGTTGGTATAAAGACTTATGGTTGCGCTTTTTTAGCTTCCCTAAGTTATTTTCTTGGTGCCTGAAGGATGGAAGAGTGTTAGGTTTAATTCTAGGTTGTTGATTTAGATTGACGTTAAGGTATTGTATTAGCTAGAAAGATTACGATAGTTGAGGGGTAGATATATGGTGGGTTTAAGTCATTGATCTCAACTATTGTTAAGGGATTGTATTAGATTATGATTGTGTGATCTGTAGGTGTTTATACACTGATACAGTTTACAGTGCCCGTGATTTGATCTGTATGAAGGATATAGAAAAGAACAGTGTATGTGACATTTGCCGCTGAACGTTCTGATTGCCTACATAGTTTTAATAGGGCTATTCTTACCATAAGGCTTGGGATTTCCCTCTGACGTCAGTATCTGAGCAGATATTTAAAGCGCATGCTTGGTTACTGTTCTAACAAGTATAGCCAGTGCAGATTTAACGGCAGCTTTTCTCAGTTGATTCTTTATTTCTAAGCATGTATTATAAAATTCTTGGTGTTTTCTGTATAATACTAATTACACAGGTACACTAAAAAAAGTTTTTTTTAAACTGCCTCTAATGTTTCGATTGATTTTTACATTTTTTGGTGCGCTGAATCCAAATCTGGTAACCAATTTGCTCCATCACGTACAGATTTTTTGCTACATTGGGTTAGCAGTTTGAGGTGAACGTTTCAGATTGAGTGCGATCGAGATAAAAGTTTCTTGGATGAATTCTTTATACTAATTGTTTAGTAGTTATTCAAATAAGAATAAAGAAAATTGTAACAAGGCAGCACATAAGAATAGAGTAATGTCAACAAAACACACTGTGATGGTAGCAAAATTGTCTGCACTTAAAACAGCCACATACATGTGCACAAACATTGAGCATATAAGAGTGAGGTTAGACACAATGCAAAGCAAAGAAATGTGCAAAAAATGTTGTACAGGTATGTATGTAAGAATAGAAAACGCAAACCGCACCATTGCAATACATGAAGACAAACACCCGATGGTGTGAAAATAAAATTCTAATAAATGAGATCCGACACTGTGGTAATAACTAGCAAATTTTTATTTCAAAGTTTAGTAAAAACACGATATTTGTCAACACAGTTTAGATTTTAAAGTCATTCTTGGGTCAATCAATCTCCTGGTGGGCCCGTTTCTTCTTCCCCCGAATGCTTCTCTTGGTGTGCTGCTTGGCGTATTTTTCATCTGGGGTTTCCCGCAGCAGCAACCAGCAGAAATCAGCCATCATAGTGGTGTTCCATCTTCCTTGGTACCTTCTCTCTGTGTCCTTGATGTCCTGGTGAAACCTTTCACCTTGTTCTTCACTGTACGCCCCCAAGTTTTCGGGAAAGTAGTTCACATGGGAGTGCAAGAAATGGACTTTCAGGCTCATGTTACAGCCTTGTTCTTTGAAGGCATTGAGCATCCTGGCAACCACATCCTTATAGTTCTCATCCCGCCTGATCCCCAAGAATTTGAGAACAACATCCTTGAAGGAATCCCAGGCTTCTTTTTCCTTCTCAGACATCGTTTCAGCGAATGCTCCATCTGAAATGAGTTTCCTTATATCAGGGCCAACAAACACTCCTTCCTTTAGCTTTGCTTCAGAAAGTCGGGGGAACTTTGAGCAAAGGTACCGAAAGCACTCACCATCTTTTGGAAGGGACTTGATGAATTGCTTAATGAGACCCAACTTAATGTGGAGAGGTGGTAATAGAATTTTATCACGAGGTACCAAGCTCTCATGAAGAACATCTTTCTCACCGGGTCTCAAATACTCCCGAATTGGCCAGTCTTTTTTCCCCCAGTGTAGGTCGCGGGCCCGGCTATCCCACAAGCAAAGGAAGCAGGGATATTTGGTGAAACCGGATTGCTGCCCTAATAGCATGGATAGAATTTTAAAGTCTCCACAAATCATCCACTTATGCTCATCATAACGAATCTTCTAAAGAATCAGGGCCAAATTCTCGTATTTTTCTTGGAGAATAACAGAGTGAGCAATAGGAACTGAAGCGAATGTGTTGCCATTATGAAGAAGAACACCTTTTATGCTGTCTTTTGACGAATCAATGAACAGCCGCCATTCAGCAGGATCATACTTGAGTTTAAACTTTTCCATCACGCCGTATATATCATTGCAAAATACCAAATCTTCCTCTTTGCTGAAATACTTCAAAAATTGTGTCTCGCGGTTGTGGTACCAATAAAAAGTTGTTCCTGGTGACAATAGATTTTTCTGTTTAAGGCCGAGAACCTAGCAGTTGGGCAGCATCTTTTGGGAGTCCTAAATCCCGGACTAAATCATTCAATTCAGCTTGAGAGAAAAGTTCAGGTTTCGGATCTGGTTCAGTTTCAAACTCGGAAGTACTGGACTCATCGGGAAAAGCCATCTGAGTCTCATCATGATCAGAACCGTCCACACAAATATGATCCAAAGATTTTGGTGGTTCAGGCACAGGTACTTCGTTGCTATGAGGCATAGGCCTAATTGCTGAGGGAAGGTTGGGGTAACTTATTACGTTCTTATTTTTTAAGTTGTATCCCTTCACAATGCAAGAGCAAAAATAGCAGTCACTGTTCACGCCACATCATAGGTATTCTGAAACGAAATGCTTGTTTTTTACCTTTCATCCATAAGCGTAGATCTTCCTCACATGTCTTGCACACTTTGTGAGGAGCCCACGGTTTGTCTTGATCGCCTAACTTCAAACCGAAATAGGCGAAATATACTTTTTAAATAAATGCAGAAATGTTCCTCTGCCGCTTTTTCACGGTATATTCCCCACAAATAAAACAAAAACTGTCCGCAGAGTTGACGCAACCTCTGGCTCTGTGAGCCATCACAAATACACAGCACTGCAAACTACAACTGTAGTGAACCACTTCGGAATAAAGCTGGATTACGACTGAGCAAACAAAAGGTAATAATGAACTTGCAAGAAACTGAAATTTGACAGGAACGTTCATGTCGCAACCACCGTGTTTGAGCGAGCGAATGAGGCGAGGCGAACAGGAAAGAACATGCGCCAGCGCGAGTACTGGATTTAGCCCCCCGCCTCCCAATTGTCCTGTTAATGTATAAAATGAATACAAAACACTCTAAAATATCATAAGGGAGTGTTTCTAGTTAGTTAACCATTACAACCTCTATTTTGGGCCAAGAAAACAAACTGCAGTCGGCTAAAAAGAAATTATGTGAACATTCCTTATATGGGTAAGAAATCTAATTTTGCAAGAAAACGTGACGTGATGGAACATTTTGGCTATTTTTCCTGGATTCAGCACCCCAAAATCTATAGGAATCAGTTGCAGAACTGGAGGCAGTTTTTTGGTAGTGTACCTGTGTTATGAATGGAGAAAGGGCTAGCTGGCTTTGCAAACAATAGTAGGTTTGATTGTTCTCCTGATCATCAGTATATTTTTGAAGAGAGTTCTTTGTCTCCCTTTGTGAGCCTATTTGGCCAGTTTTGTTGTTTTTTTTTATCTTAGTCATAATCTGGCTGGTTCGATTTTGTGGTTTGGCTGTGTGCTTCTTGGTGGTTCCTACCATTTGTCTGATCTGTATAAGAAAGTCTTTCTTTTTATATAATTTCTGACATGCATTTCATCTGTTTTAGCAGTTAAGCTGGCAAAGATTATTAATAGTACTGCTCCCTGGCAAAGCATGTTAGTGAAACGCTAGTTGTTGGAGTGGGAATGAATATACTCAACCTGCCAAGCTAAGTCCTCTCTTTTCGCCCTCTGCTGATCTATGGATGCTTGCTCTTAAAGTGATATTGTGTTATAAGGAGAAGGAGGCTTTTTATGACCAATGATGTGAAAGTGGTTATGTTATACTGTGCTCGAAACATAATGACTATATAGTCATAATGAGTCCATATATATAGTGAGCCTTCTTATACCACTGAGGTTGTTTTCCTCCCTTCATTTTATTTAGTTATCAGCAGACTCTAGTTTTGAATAAGATTTGAGTAAGGTTTGATGTTCCTCTAGCAAAGACATTTTGAGTGTCTGAAGCTTTTTTGTGTAGAACTGGTGCTGTAGATCCTTTTCTATTTGAGTGATCAGTCTCTGAACCTCTTCCAACCTCTCAATGTCCTTGCACAGGTGCAGCTCCAGCCCTGGGCCCTGTGGTAAGGGCGAAGAAACAATCATTATACACTGTCTGAGTTTTTGAGGTCTGAATGGTTGCAGTGATCATGGAAGTTAGAGTGAGCCCAGCTTAAAACTCTGGAATTCCATGAGTTCCAGGGAGAATCTCTTCATCCTCAAATTCTACCCAACAGCTCTATTGCATTCTCCACGCTCTCTCCACTGTCAAAGCTTCCCCTCCTCAGCTCACCACTCTCTGGTCCCAGCTCCTGCTCTCCTTGCCTCATATTTCTCAGATAAAACCACCTCATTGTGCAGCCTGTTTCCCACATGTCTCCCCACGTCCCCACCCATCCCGCTCTCCTTATCCCCCTCCCCCGCTTCCCCCTTCTCTTCCTCATCCCTTTCTCATGTCTGGTCTACCTTCCACCCTCTGTCTACATCAGAGCTATCTAAGGCCCTATCGTCCTCTCAAAAACCACCTGTCCCCTGGATCTCATCCCCTCCCACTTGCTCACCAAGCCCTCTCTGGCTCTCCTCCCATATATTCTTTGCCTATTTAAACTAGAAGCCCCAAAGTGTGTCAATTGACGCAAATGCATCTTCAAAGGTTTATACCAGCGCCACTGCTAGAACTATGTCAGCTATGTAATGATGTGACATACTGCACGTAGTAAACAAATAAGTAACTTGAAATTAATTCACATCTGCATTTTATGCTCAACGCAGTCATTGTGATAATGCGTCAATTGACACACTTTGGGATTTCTAGGTAAAATGCCTTTTGGGGGCTTCTAGTGTTAACTCTAGTCTCTCTTCCGACACCTTTCCTTCCCTATGGAAGCATGCTCTGGTCAGACCCATTCTCAAGAAACTCACCCTCGACCCCATTGTCCCGGCTCACTGGTGTCCCATCTCCAAATTTCCTTTTTTCTCCAAGGTATTAGAAAATCTCATCTTTGCATAGCTGTTCTCACATTTCGATTCCACCCATGCCCTACACCCCCATCAGTCTGGTTTCAGACCAGGACATAGCACCAAAACTATTCTTCTCTCCCTCTTAAATAAGCTTCACACCACCCATGAGCATGGCAACATCACCCTGGCTGTCTCTTTGGATCTTTCCGCAGCCTTTGATTTGGTTGATCATCCCACTCTTCTTTCTAGGCTTCATGACTTTGGAATCAGGGGGCACTGTTCTCTCCTGGTTTCGGTCTTTTCTCTCTGCACGTTCCTTCTCTGTCCAACTCGGCTCCACAACCTCCCCACCCACTCCCCTCTCCTGTGGTGTTCCCCAGGGTTCAGTCCTAGCCTCCCTTCTGTTTAACATCTTCCTGGCTCCCCTTGCACTCATCATTCAAGAATCTGGCGTGTCCGCTTACTTTTATGCCGATGACATTATCTACTTCACACCAATCCCACTACTCCCAACCTCACCCCCATAAACTCCTGTCTACACCAGGTCTTCTCCTGACTATCATCAAACTTCCTCCACCTCAATACTGCTAAATCTGCCGCCATTTGGTTCACTTTCAGGTCCACCCCTCTGACTCTAGCCCTCTCTGTTGCTAATCTCCCTATTCTCCTCACCACTTCAATTTGCTATCTTGGTGTAACCCTGGATTTTGCTCTCTCCTTTCATGAGCATTACCTCCACCATCATTCACCATTCCTTTGCCTCCCTTCACCAGATCCACACAATTTGCCCCTTTCTTTCCTTAGCCTCACTCACAACTCGCGTTATCTCGCGTTTTGACTACTGCAATGTTGCCCTGGCTGGTCTTCTTCTTTTTCAGCTCCAATGCCTCCAACTTCTTCAGAACACAGCAGCTTGAATTCTCACATATTTCACCCACTCAGACCACACTACCCCCTTCATATACGACTACACTGATTGCCGCTCAGATACCGCACTGACTACAAAATACTTATCCTCGTCCATCGAGCACTCCACACTGCCACTCTCCAATACCTTGCAGACCTCTTATAATACCACACCCCGCCTCTCCTCTTCAGATCTCTTGACTCCAACTGTCTCTCTCTTCTCCCTCCCGTGCCTGCCCTGAACTCACCTGTTTCACAAAGCTTTTGATTTCTCATCTACTACCTCCTAGTCTCCCTCCCTACCCCTCCTCCTTATCTTACTTTGTGCTGTCTTCTCTTTTTTGCCATCTGTTAGTTTCTTGTGCTTTCCTGTTGATAATGGCATTCTTTTCTTTATCTCTCATGTAGTTAATCATTTTATATACACCGCTCTGATGTTCTGTCTGAGCAGTATATCAAAAATTTGATAAAGATAAAGGTGGTAGTTGAGTTTTTAAATATCAGAAAAATGCAAAAACTTGTCCCCACTCTGTGCCTGTGGAAAAAAATATTTATTGGATAAAGCCTTTTGTGCTCTTGGAGTTTTTGAGGTTTATAGTTGACTGACTGTGGATATGCAATGAAAAAGTAGCTGATGAAAAACCCATAACATTACAAAAGCCAACTTGCAATGTTAAGAGTGTCTTGGGGCAGTTTCTCCAAATGGGTTAGTTTTGCACTTATACCTATACAGCCCCTTAGTAATCGCCAGTAATACACTAAACCTACAAATATCAAACAATAATGAAGTAAAACTCACAGTCACTCAGTATAGCACAAAAGGACCTCAGGTTTAGCCTCACCCCTACATTTGGCGAATCTCATCACCATAGGGAAATGGAGACACTCACATCATGGGTTCAAAGCTTTTAATTTTTCTATGTTTTCATTATTATATTCTCTAATATTCAATTAAACACTATCCAATCCAAAAAGTACTTTTTGAGATTCATTACTAAGGGGTTTTATAGATATTGTTGGTTTGAATTTCTCCCTTAGGTGGTTATTTTCTTAAGTTTATTAGTTTTACACTTACCATGACAGCCAGAGTATGTGCAGTATGATCTCAGTCTCTCAAATGTCTCTAATACTTGGCGTAGTACTTGCATCATGCCAAAAAGAGCTTCCCCCTGGAGTTCATAAGATGTAACATGCATGGGTAGTTTGTCAAGATGTGCTCGGAAAATCTTCTTTAGCAAGCCTGTGGCTCCCAATATGAAAGGAAATATTTCTGCATCTTTCTACCACATTTTCTTGTTCTCTGACTGCATTTCTTGGTACTTCAGGATCTTCTTCCTCTCCATGCAATTCACAAAATAATCACTTTGAACCGACACCTCTATGCTGTTCTGGTGTTTTTCTCCTTTACCACTATATTGGGTTTCCTCGCATCCAGTTTCTTATTCATCAGAATAGGAATGTCCCAGGTTATCATAACCTCTTCAAGCTCTGTAATTCTCTTAGGGTCATGATCCTGGTGCTTTTCAGGCATAGCGATGTTGTGTTTACAGTTTCCAATGGATGAGACATGCTACTTAGTTGTGCCTTTTTGTATAGAAATGTTCTGCCATCAGAACTTCATAGCCAGCTATGAGGTGAGTCACTATTTCCAGGTTTTTCTTCCAGAATTGACATATGTCTATGTTGCCAGTGTTTTTCAATGCTTGCTGTAAACCATCTCATCCATAGTTTGCTGTCCTGTGCTGCAACTATCAGTCTCTCATCCTTCTGTTTCAGTTCACCTCTCCTTATCCATTCATGCATCCATTTTTGGAGTAACACTTTGGATTTCCTGCTGTATTTGTGCATTTGCCACTTGTTTTTCCTTACTTGCTGATCTAATTCTTTGAAGATTTTTTGCTCTTGTTTTGCAAGTTCTGTTGCTTTCTTTCTCTACGAACAACCAGGAAATAAGTCCTCATGTAGGGGTGACATCACCGACAGAGCCCTGTATGGAATACTCCCCATCTTCCAAAGGAACCTTTTGTGAGGCACACTGCGTATGCATGCCTGCCTTCTCTCCCACCGTGGTGCCATATTCTCCTGTCTTCTTTTTTTCCACGGAGCCCCTAGGATGTGTGCCTGCAGTCTGGAAAAAAATGTTTTCTTGCTGGCCCTCATGGACAAGATTTTTACATTTATCCCCTACCTGTCATCAGTTAGCTGTTTCTTTCTTTCCCTTTTAGGGCTTATTTTTGTGTTTTCAATGCTTTTGTGTACTTTTTTCCTCCTTGGGGTGGTTTTCCACCCACAGCAGTGTTTCAGTTTGAGCTTGCTGAGGCAGTCTTTTTCGGCATGTGTAAGTCAGCTAGTGGCATTAAGGAATGCACCAAGTGTGGCAAAACCATCTCTGTCACAGACCGTCATTGGTGCTTACAGTGCTTTAGTCCTGACCATGAGCTAGCAACTTGTGAACTCTGCTTGCAGATGACATGCAGAGGGTTGAAAGGTCAGGAAAAGCAGAAGGAGACCCTCTTTGGCTCATCTGATTCAGCATCCTCATCTCCAACCCTCTCATCTACGCCTGCAAAAGAGTCAGAGCGCCCAAGAGGAAGGAGCAGTATGCTCAGTCAGAGCTGAAGGGTCCAAGTGGTGAGGGGAAACTCCTTGCAGAGATCCCATCGATGGTGAAGGGTGAGCACCTGGAGAAATTTTGCATGCGTCACGCTCCCACAGCCCTTCTTGACAAGATGTGGACAGTGATGGCTGGGAGTGGCCGGCCAAGCTTCCCCAGTGTGAAGACCCAACTAGAATGGTGGAATCCACTCCCAGCACCCAGGAGGTCAGCCGGATGTCTCCCAGTGCTCCTACCATCATGGAGTCCCCAACCGAGGTGGTATCACCAATGTCCGTGGCTGTGGCAATGGCCCCCTCACAGATGGAAATTCTGAAGGAACTCCTTCAAGTCTTGGAAGCTCACTTGGCAATGATGGAAGCCTTGCAAAATGCAGGCTTCATGGTGCAGAATACATCACACCACCATACTCCTTCAAGCCTATTCTGGAGACCCTTGCCCTTCCTGCGGAGGTTGGGAAATTGGGTGGGAGATCGGTATTGACCCCAGACACTGAAGCCATCTCCCTCTCCAGTGTGTCACAGTCAGAGGTCCAGAAGAATCACCAAGTTGCAGAACTGGCGGGATGAGGAGACTCAACACTATTTTGACTTCTTCTCAGAATCAGAATCTGAATGGGAGACCAAAGCAGAATCAACTGCATTGGACATTTGGTCCTTGGACCTTCCATCCAATCCATTGCTCCCGCCTGAGTGATGCAAGTCATCCCTGGAAGACATGTCCTTCCAGGACTTCATTCAGGACATGGCAAGGCCATTCCATTCTCCCTGGAGTTGGAGGAGAAACTGAGGGCGGGGGAACTGGAACTCCTCCACTACCCCTCGGCCCTTCAAGAGGTGATGACATTTTCCATCCACTATGTCCTGCAGCGGCTGCTGCTGCAGCTCTGGGAGGCATCACTCTTACTGACCATCATTAGCTGTTAGCTTGATTCCCTATACTGTATCCAGAAGTCCCCGGGGTTTGAAAAGCCGCAGTTACCCCACAATTTCATCATGGTTGAGTCAGCCCTGAAATGTGGGAAGAGTGCCAAAATGCACTTCTCGGTCCTGCCAAGTCACGGGGCTCAGATGCTGAACTCCTTTGGGAAAAAGTGCTTCCAGGAGCCCATGTTGATTACCTGGATCCTGCCTACCAGACCTATATGAGCATGTTCCTCAAAGATGTCATGCTAGACCTAGAGGACTTTACCGCTCTTGTTCCTGAAGACCAACACAAGTCCTTTCGGAGCTTAGTAGCCTATGGGAAGGATTGCTCAAAGTTCATGGTGTGCAGTTCCTATATCATCTTTGAATCTGCTAGCAGGGTGGCAGTGGTGGGCATCGCCGCTTACCGGATGGCATGGTTACAGACCTCGGACCTGGAGCAATGGGTCCAGGTCAAGATTGCCAATGTCCCTTGCTGGGGCAAGAACCTCTTTGGCAAGCCCATGGAAGACAAATCCAATGAGTTTGAGAAAGAGCAGCTAACTCTCACCAGGCTTTCCAGGAAGACAGCGGACCCAGCGTGGAAAGAAAACACACCAAGAGATCCTCTACCCATGCCCATACTGATACTTTACAGCCCTGCTGCAGATGCAGCCTAAGATGCAGACCCCCCACAACCAGCAGAGGGAGAAGACCCTGAAGGCCCAATTGGCGCCTTAGCCCAAGCCAGGTGTTGGATTTTGATGGGTTCCTCAGGAGCATAGTCAATTAACCACTGCCTGCCGAGGTGCCCCCACAAGTTGGGGGTGGCTCATACACTTTGCCCCACCGGTGGCCCCATCACCATGGACACCTGGGTGCTGCAGATCATCCAAAACAGTTATCAGCTGCACTTCACCCAGCCACCACCCCCGTACAATCCCAGGGAGTGCCCCATGGATCTCACGCACTGGAGCTTCTTGCAGACTAAGGTTGAGGCCCTGCTCTCTGACCTCATTATCGAGCTGGTTTCCCCAGCCCAGATTGACCAGGACTTCTACTCAAGGTACTTCATGGTATCCAAGAAGACCGGCAGATTCCTGGTGAGCGAAAAGTTCAAAATGGTCTCATTAGGGATGCTACTCATGTATCTCATACAGGATGACTGGCAGTGCTCCACGGATCTAAAGAATGCGTACACGCATATTCCGATCTACCTGTATCACAGACAACACTTTTGATTCATGCTAGGATGCTGGCACTATAAGTACTGTGTGCTTCCCTTTGGGCTGGCTGTGGCCCCTCAGATCTTCATGAAGTGTACAGCTTCCATGGCCGCTTTCCTCTGGACCTGGAGGGTCTTTGTCATCCCATATCTGGATGACTGGTTGGTCAAGGCTACCATGCCTACCGGCATCTGTCAGTCTGCTGCACTTTCAATTCAAGTGCTCAAGGGGCTCAGCTTTATGGTCAACTACCCGAAGTCCCACCTCCATCTGATGCAGCAGTTTGAATTCATCGGGGCCCTCCTCAATACCTCTCAGGTGTGAGCCTTTCTGCCGGTGAACCACCAACAGCATTTCATTGGGGTAGTGGGTGTGCTGCAATGCCAGCACCATACCACGGCCCATGGGCTGTTGAGGACTCTTGGATATATGGCTACCATGGTGCATGTCACTCCCCTGACACACCTTTTCCTGTGGCAGGCCAGTGGACCCTATCCACGCAATGGAAGCAAGTGTCAGGCTGTCTGCGAGACAGGATGGTGGTCACCATGCTGCTGGCGCAGTGGCTCAAGCCAGACAGCCTGCTGCCAGGCCTTCTATTTCAGCTGACGACCCCTGCAAACTGTTTATGACAGACATGTTGAAGCTGGGCTGGGGTATGCACCTGGATGGTCTCAACATGCAAGGGCTGTGGTCTGCACAGGAGAGTCTCAATTAAATCAATTTCCTTGAGCTTCAGCCCATCGTGAACACCCTCCATGCATTTTGTGTGCACCTGGAGAATCAGGTGGTTCTGATTCAGACTGACAGACCACCAGGTGGCGATATTCTTTGTCAGTGGTTCCCAACCCAGTCCTCGGGTATACCCCAGGCCAGCCAGGTTTTCAGGATATCCACAATGAATATGAATGAAATAGATCTGCATACAATGGAAGCAATGCATGAAGATCTATCTCATGCATATTTATTGTGGATATCTTGACAGGCCTGGGGGTACCTGAGGACTGGATTGAGAACCACTCTTCTATGTGAACAAGCAGGGAGGCATGGAATCATATTTCCTGTGCTGGCAAGCAGTTCACCTCTGGATGTTCGCCCTGCTTCTTGGCATGGACCTCAGGGCGACTTATCTGTCTGATGAGCTCAAAGGCTTGGTCGATTGCCTCAGCCAGGTGCTCCAGCCTCACGAGTGGACTCTTAAGAGGATCAGATCTTACGGAAGTGGGACACTCCAATGGTGGACCTCTTCACAATGGAGCAGAATGCCCAGTGGCTTGGTTCTGCTCTTGGAGGCCAGCCAGCGATCACCTGGCTATGGATACCTTTCTCCTGCACTGGGCAGAGGGCCTGCTGTATGCCTACCCCTTGATACCTCTGGTTACAAAAATGCTCCTGAAGCTCTAAGCCAAGAGGGGATCCATGATTCTGGTCGCTCCATACTGGCCTCGACAACCCTGGTTCCCGCTGCTGATGCAGCTTTTGCTGAGGGAGCCTCTTCATCTGTGCTCCAACCCAGACCTCATCTAGCAGGAGGGTGTCTCTCTGTTGCACCCCAATGTCCACTCCCTGGCACTCATGGCGTGGATGCTGAGAGGGTAGTCTTCACAGAGCTTGCTCTCCCCGAGGGTGTCACGGACGTCTTACTGGCATCCCACAAGGACTCGGCCCACAAGGCCTATGCACTCAAGTGGCAGTGGTTCACCATCTAGTGTGAGAGTAGGGCCCTGGACCCCTTCTCCTTTCAGTGGAGCAGCTGCTGGAGGTACACCTCTCCAACTCTGCGCTGAAGTCTAACTCAGTGCAAGTCTATCTCAGCTCGATTGGGGTTTACCATTGCAGCTGCAGGGGGAAGCCTTTTTTGGTTCAGCCAATGGTGGCCAGGTTTATGAGGGGCCTGCTCCTTTCAAAGCCTCTGCTCAAGCCCCTTACAGTCACTTGGAACCTCAGTGTGGTCCTTGGCCAACTGATGCAGGCCCCCTTCGAGCCCTTAGGTTCATGCTTACTGAGGTTCTTGACCTGGAATGTCCTCTTCCTGGTGGTCGTCACATTGGCATGTTTCTTACCCTCCATATACCAGGTTTCAGCAGAACTGGGTGGTGCTCTGCATGCATCCCTGCTACCAAAGGTGGTCTCGATGTTCCACCTCAACCAAATCTATTGTCCTTCCAATGTTCTTTCCCAGGTCTTACATGAACTGTGGTGAGGTAACCCCGCACAAGCTAGACTATGATCATGCATTGGCCTTTTATCTGGAGAACACAAAGGTGCACTATGTCAGACGGCTGCCTAGGGTGAGAACTTACACAATCTTGACGATGCATATATTCATATGATTCTTGCAAGGTATTGTGGGTATTGTAGTTCATTCACTCCCAAACACAGCTGATGACAATAATTTGAGTTGTGAAACCAAGTGGTAAGATCAATAAAATACTTCTTTTATTGATGGGGTTTAATTCACCCAGCACATGTATGCTTGATAGCACTATAAATGAGGTTACTTGCTTGCAGTGTTTAAAATGGATAACAAAAAAGTCACAAAGTAAACCAGAAACAACCTTCAGCTTGTCAGGCAATTAGCTAATGTTTTCTTAGCAAATAATTACCAAATACAAAGGCACAAAGTAAAGAATAAACTTTGCTGGTTAGGTTAACTTCTGCTTATTTTCCACGCCGATCTCAGCAGTGATTCTCCCTTGCTCACACACACAATCAGGTGCAGCCCTAATTACTATCAATGGACCAGCTGAAAGCCTTTAGCTGGCTGGCTGCTACTGTGTGAGCCCAAATCCTGCTTTAAGAGCTGTTTGCAGTGGAAATAAAGAACAAAGTTAGGTTTCTTTGTGATGGCTGATGTGTTTGCTCATAGAAAACTAGCAATAGCATTTAGATAAAGAACAGTCCATGTAAATAGTTTCATCTGCTGTATTTCCCCCTGCATCAACAATCATAGGGTCAATATCATACATTGGCACAGATGAGTCTTTCATTAAGGCACTATCATGAGAATGCTTATTCCCTTGCTGCCATTCTCTATTATAGATAGGGTCTGGATCAGTGTTCATACCTGAGCCTCTCCTGCTATCATTATTCCTCTCTGTATAGCCTGGCCAATATGTAATCCAATTCTGATGTCCAGCCTTCCAATCTTGATCCCTGGACGCTGGATCTTCTCTCACATACCTTCTGGCCTTGGTCTGAAAGTCCCTTCCACATGCAGTCTTCTCTCTTCCAGGTAGCCACTGGTGATTCCTATCTCTGCCACTCCATTCCTCTGGCTGAATCCAGTCCAATGGACTCTGCTGGCTTTTGGAATACCTCCCAGTATGAGTACTGCCTTGGAATCTCCCAGACCTTCCAATGGCCTTTCTTCTCTTCCTTCCAGAGAGTTTCCTTCTCTCTCTATCTGCTTGGCTTGGCTTCTGTTTCTCCAGGTGATACTGGTGCTTGTAGCCGTTGCTGTCTCTGTATCTCTTCCTCCCTCTGTAGCTTTTGCTGAAGCTCTCCCTGAAGCTGTTATCTGAAGAATAAGCTCTATTCTTATCCTGTTCTAATGTGTGCTGCTCCCTAACACAGCGCAGCTGTGTTGAATCAGGCCCTGCCCTTTGAGATGAGTGCTTAGGGATTACCTCATAGCTCTCTTGATTGCACACACATTCTCTCACTTCAGCCCCTCTCATGGCTGCTGGAAACCTGGTGCATTCTGGGACTGGTAGTCTTTTATGTGAAAATTCTGTTTTCTCACTTCTACCAGAACTGACAGGTTGCTTGTTCAGAGTCACATCATCTTTTCTATAGCTCCTACCTGAGCTATGATAAGCTTCCTTATCACAACTATCAATCCACCCAGCTGTTAAGTCTCCTTTGACCCCAATAGGCTGGACATCACTGTCTCAAAGCATACACTATCTCTTTGGCTAGCAGATTGCATCGCTTATGCATACTCTCTGGCTGTGCTGAGCCTTAAGTGTCATATCATGCCTCTCGATGTCCATGTGATGGATGCATTGGTGGCCAGCCTCTGCTCGGTATCTACAGAGGAAATCTGCAGGGCTGTGATGTGGTCCATACCTTCGCAGGGCACTACTATCTAGATGGGGATTCCTCACAGGGCAGCAATTTTGGCTGGGCCATGCTCCTACCCACTGACTCTTCTGTCTTTCCAGGCTACCTGCTCAAATTCCCCTCAGGTCGATGTCTGCTGAGGATGCTGAATCAGATGGGTCCCTCAATGGAACTACCTCTCTGTTCTTCCTGACTTCTCCAGTTCTCGCTGCCAAGTTGGGCTGTTCATCTCCTCGGGTCTGGTAGCCTGTAGCTTGGGAGTCCCATAAGTGAGGATTTATTTCCTGCTTGTTCATGAAGAAAGCGTACTTATTCATCTTCAGCAGGTGTTCTCTGTGAATAGCAGGAATAAGTCCTCACAACCCTCCGACCTCCCCAGGGAGTTGCCTTTTGGCTCCTGCTATGATATTTTACTGGAGAATATGGCACCGTGATGGGTGGGAAGGCAGGCACGCATGCACAGTGTACCTCCCAAAAGCTTCCTTTGTAGGCTGAGGAGCATTCCATGCAGGGCTCCATCATTGATGTCCCCTACTTGTGAGGTCTTATTCCTGCTGTTCACAGAGAATACCTGTTACAGGTGAGTAACTGCGCTTTCCTGTGTGTGCTTCTGGATTCTCACTCATTCATTCTATTCCACTTTTTGGAGCCGAGATCTGCTTGCAAAGCTTCAGGCACAGATATCCTTTGCTGAAGAGAGAGAAATGCAAATGACTGTGAACCCAGAGCCTGCTGGATTAATGGTGCTGACTGTTCCCCGAGAAGAAGAGTAGCAGTTCTATAGTGCATCTCCAATCAAGCCAGCTAGTTCCTGTATACCTACCAACCTTATAGCCCCACCTGGAGTATGGGCAAAAGATAATGCACCTGGCCTAGCAAAGAACATAGCCCCTGTCATTGTCACCCTCAAGCCAGAAGCGGAACCAGTGCATGTGAAGCAGTATCCTCTTCCCTGACCAGCCATTGCAGGAATCCACTGCCATTTAATGAAACTATTGAAGTATGGACTTTTTCAAAGGAATGTCAGTCACCTTGGAACACTCCCCTTCTTCCTGTTAAGAAGCCTGGGACAGGTGATTACCGCCCAGTGCAGGATCTAAGAAGAATGAATGATGCAGCAGAAACTATACACCCAGTGGTACCAAAATCCTTATATTCTCTTGGGACTGATCCCTGCTGACGCTACACACATTTCACCATTCTGGACTTATAAGATGCCTTTTTCTGCATACGCTTAGCCCAAGACCCCACTACAGGAAGGCGGGGCCAACTCACCTGGACAAGATTACCTCAAGATTCAAGAATTCACCTACTCTCTTCAGTGCTACCCTGAATCAAGATCTTTCCAGCTACTATGTGAACCCAGGAGAAAGGGTTCTTCTCTAGTATGTGGACAACTTGCTCATAGCCACCAACTCAGAAAGTGAATGTCTACAAGCCACCAGTGAACTCTTGCACCTTTTTAATGAGGCTGGATACAAAGTCTCAAGAGCTAAGGTGCAATTATGCCAAACAAGTTAAATACCTAGGATTCCAATTGTCCAGCGGAATTTGACGCCTGGGACCCTTACCAGAACGCAAAGCAGCTGTATGCAGTATTCCTACTCCAACCACCAGGAGGCAAGTGAGAGCCTTCTTGGGTGCCACAAAGTATGTGGTATATGGATCCCCAATTTTGCGCTGCTAGCAAAACCGTTGTATCAAGCTATCAAAGGAATGGAAAAGTCTCCATTAGAATGGGGACTTGAACAGGATGCAGCCTTTTGATCTTTGAAAAAACACTCTGATGTTGTCACCAATTCTGGGTCTACCAGATGTCCAGAAAACCTTTCAGTCTCTATGTTCATGAGTCACAAGGAAATGTTCTAGGAGTGTTGACTCAATCTCTTGGACCTTATTTGATTAGCTGTTACAGCTACAGCCTTCCTAGTGAACAAAACTAACAAGATCACTTTGAGACAGAATCTTCAAGTTACTGTACCACACTCTGTTCTAACCATAATGAAACACAAAGGAAACTTATAGCTAATTCACAAATGTTGAGGTATCAGAGTATGCTGTGTGAAAATCCCCAGATACAATTGAAGGTCAATCAAGCTCTGAATCCTGCTACACTGTTATTAGTTGGTCTTGAACCCCCTGATCATGACTGTTCAGAAACTATGGATATTGTTGTGCCAGATATGCAGTAGTGACCCCTGATTTGGTAGTTGAGTCCTCAGCCCTGGCCCCAGAAAATTGATCACAGAAACCTGAAACTGATAGCCCTCACTAGAGCACTAACAATAGGAAAAGGGCTCTGTCTAAATGTGTACCCAGATTCCAAGTATGCCCTTACAACCTTGCATGCACATGGGACCCCGTACAAATAATGAGGGTGGATAAACTTAGCCCCTGCTAAGTCTTTAGGAGTTTCCCCTTTTTGAGATTCTGAGAATCTGTAGCCTATTTATAGGGAATAAAATGAGATGTGAGACAGATAGGATCTGAAATTATTAGGCATGAACTATTAGTTTTAAGTTCTGTTTTGCAGAGTCTTCATACCTGGGTACAAAATCGATCACCCATCAATTTGCCTGAACCCCTGCATCCTTTCAAGCCTGGAGTCTCGGTGTGGATCAAAGAGTGGAGAAGGATACCGTTAGCCCTGCATTGGAAGAGACCCTATGTTGTCATCCTGTCAACTCCAACTGCAGTAAAAGTCGCAGAATTCGAACCTTGGATCCATTATAGTCGAGTAAAGCCAGCAACTGCTTTTGAACCTGATCACTGGACTACTGTACAGCATCCTGAGACTCCATTGCGCCTCACCCTATGACAACAGCCACGGACCTAAGACTCATTGGTCCCTCAGAAACTGCACTATTTTAAGACTATCTGTTTATCTGAAGGTAAGCCTTGCATCTGGAGAAAGCTGCAATCATCAGAAATAGACTGTGTTGTGTTACGAAATTGAGTCTTCTAAGAAACTGTGTTCAAATACTCTGATCTCCTCAAGGCAATAATAGCCTGAGAGACTGTACTATGATATTTTAAGAACCTGAGACATCCCAGAGGACAGTGATACTTTGGGATCTACAGCCCTACTCCTGCCACAAAGCTGGTAGGTCTACATACGGCAGAAGCTTGAGGATCTACAATCAACTCTACATTTGTTATCTATTGTGAATGCCAACAGTTCCACCAATTTTCCAGAGACTATGCCCATTATGAATTCTTATTATTGCTTTATTTTGGCAGCAGCCTTGGAGTGCTTTGAAATGACTTTTGCTTTACCACCCTGTGCAGCCTGTATAAGTACCACGCGAACTGGGCTGAAGGTTCTTCATGCCTCCCAGAACTTGTTTCTTGAACTTGCCGAAGCAGTAGCATCTAGTCTCCACATTTATGACTGTTTGTTCTCAAGAACTGAATTATTCCATCCCCTATGACCAGACTGATTTACATAATACTACTAGTGAGTGGGTATTGGCCCACCCCATTGTTGACAGTTTGTGTTTTGTTCGCACAGGACCACAATTTGCTATGAAGATCGGACAGCAAAAATGCAATGTGTGCCTTCGAGTCAGTCCTGACTCCTGGCGACCCAGAAGCTCCTGGGTTTTCTTGGCAGTGTCACCGGAAGTAGATTGCCAGGCCTTTCTTCCGAGGCAATGGAGGGTTAAGTGACTTGCCCAAGGCCACAAGGAGTGCTAGTGGGACTTGAACCCTGGTTGCTTGGTTACCAAGCCAGTGTTCTAACCACTAGGCTACTCCTCCACTCCTTACGCTGTGGAGCAAAATGACAAGAAACAAGGGAGCAACAAGCAGATAGTCAAAGTCCATAGTTTGGCAAGAGTGGGAAAAAGAACTAAAAGAATTAGATGGTTCAGGAGCATTTATGCCGGACCACCAAGATGTCTTCTTTGTTGTGCTGTTGTAAAACCTCTGATTTAGACAGTCCAGCTGTCCGATCTTGCTATGAAGATCGGACAGCTGGACTGTCTAAATCAGAGGTTTTACAACAGCACAACAAAGAAGACATCTTGGTGGTCCGGCATAAATGCTCCTGAACCATCTAATTCTTTTAGTTCTTTTTCCCACTCTTGCCAAACTATGGACTTTGACTATCTGCTTGTTGCTCCCTTGTTTCTTGTCATTTTGCTTGCGGATGATAACTTCAGTTATTAATGACACTGTACAGCGTAAGGCAGCTACAAAGCTACCAGCTATGTGAAACTACTACCCTATACCACAGAGTGATATCTTTATTTAGTATTATGTGATTTGCTTCTCACCCTTTCTCACTTGCGGGTGAGAATAATCAAAGGGGGGAATGTGGTAGGCGAAGGCCTATGCTCCATGCTAATTGAACTAATCAGACAGGCCTGGCTGGCTTGACCTGTAAATGAAGCCTGTGAAGAGGCCCATAGGAATTGCACATCCCCCAACATGCTGCTATTGTAGAATTAGAACTCAGTAAAGTATTGAATTAGCTTAGACAAGTAGAATTGAAACCTGGAAAAATACAGAAAAATATGTTTAAAAGTCACTGATAAGAAAAGTACAGCTGTAAGGGATTTAATTAAAACTGCTGACAGAAAGGTTACAGAGCCCTGCTTCCCTGCACGTATTAACTAGCCCAATAGCCTTGAAAGTAGGAAAGTAACAAGTTGGTGAACTGACCATTGTAATTGGGACTAGAAGGGGGGTGAGCAGGTGCTGAGCCCACTCAAAGAACATAATTGGATAATCATATCAGTACCGGGACCAATAGAAGAGGTACGGGAGGTTACCGGGACCAATGAAATGTTTTTCTATACCTAGAATAGAGCAAAAGTCTATAAAAGTTGTTGTATTGCCAGAGAACAGGGCTCAGCCATTTTGAAATTGACTTTGCTTGAGTCTTGTGCACAAATAAATGATTTGGACCTTCTGAACTGACTCCTGGTATTATTGGGTTGTGTATTCTCTGCTGCTACAGTTGGATCGCTTGTCCAAGTTTGATTATGGAAACTGCTTTCATATTTCAGCACTTTTTGTGTATTTGGATCCAGTGATACTGTTAGGTAGGCCTGGTGGCCTATGACAGTAGCTCTGTATGTGTAATCAATCTTTATGAGGTCTAGCCCTCCTTCAGCTCTACATACAGCTTGGCATATATTGATTCTTGTAAATTATCTAATGGGCATGGAGGAGTTTTCTTGTTCGTGCATACAGTTTTTGAAGATCCTTAAGAGGCCAGATCCTTAAGAGACCCAAAGCTGTATGAGAGTATGGGAATTGCCGGCTGATTGATGACTTGTATGTTATTCCATGATGTTAAGGTACTTTTCAATAATGATTTTAATCTTCTTTACTGATCTTGTCTCTCAGTAATTTCTGCTTGAGTGTTGTTCCTTTGTCTACTCCAAGATATTTATATATTCCTTCCTGTTCAAGTTCCTTGATGTGTCAGCCCTCAGCCAGAGAGATGTTTTCCATTTTGCTCAATTTTCCTCTAAAAAAAAAGTTGCCTTAGCACATTTGGCTAAGCCAAACGTTATCCTGATGTCATCAGAAAAGCTTTTCACTACACTGAGTTGCTCTGCTAATTGTTGGTTACTGGAACTGTAGAGCTTCAGGTAGTCTACAAATAGTAAATGGGATGTTACCTCTGGGTTGTTACCTTCTTTAGGATTGAGGCTAAATCCATATCCCAAAGAGTTGATGAGAGTACTACAAAACAGAAGTGGTGACACGGAATCTCCATGGAGAGATGCTGGTGTTCCAGTGAGTGTGAAAGGCCATCACAGCCATACAGTTTTACTGTGCAGATGTGTAATACACTAATCTTCAAATAGACAGCATCACCATGGAGACTGACAAGGAATATGCTGCTGTTCATAGCAACAGAGTATCACCATGGAGACATACACAAGTTGTTAGTAATATGCCATCAATATAGAAAAAAAAATCTCAATTCCTAAGGTGACTGGCTAATGCCCAGAGACCATCAGCTTGCAGAGCTAAAGACAAAGTCCTTCCTTGAACTTCTGCTGGCAGGGCAGAGGGGCTGGCTAGTACCCTACTGAGGGTTAGCTCACTTGTCATGTGCTATGGACAAAAATTGTAAATAGTTTAACAATTCATTTAAAAAAACCATATTTAGAAGAGGCATGGTGAGAAAGCTACCTTAAATGACAGCACAAAGGCTGTGAAACTATGAGTTACAATCTTTTGCCCTATGAAATCTCAGAATTTTAGAAACAGAATTTGCTGGCAGATAAGGACCATGTCTTTTCGGGTCTTACCTACTGCAGTATCATGGGCCCCAGCTGGTCTATGGCCTCTACCTCATGTCTTTTCACCACTAACGATCTTCTGTGCTTCTCAGACTTACTTGAATTTCAAAACTCTGGGCAGGATTCATGCATAGACAATGAGGTGCATTTGTAGGGCTAAGTCAAGAGGGAGGCCAAATCTCTCCCCCGAGAATTGTAAACGCCTGGAAAATGCAGAATATTATGAGCCAGAGTAGTGTTGTCAAGCAGCAGTTTTAAAGGAGGCCAGTAACTGGCAGAACCCTTATACTGGAAATATAATTATTAGTAATCTGCTGATGGTCTGCATCCCACTCGGCAGACATGCATTGCTTTGCATGTCCCCTCTATTTGGCTCCAATCCCTCTCCAGGCTCCCTGAATCCACATCTTCCCTCACTGCCTGCTTTTCCCTTCTACCTCTTACACAGGTCTCCACTGCCTCCACAGCTCCACCCAGTTCATCTCTCCAAAGCAGCCCAGGGATGCTGCATGAGTTGGTTCTAAGTATGGCAGCAGATTCTGAAGGGGTATAAGGATTAAACCAGTGTGTGCTCACTGGCTCCTCTTTCTTCTTGGCTCTGAACTGAAGCAAGGCCTGTGAGCATGCATTTGCTCTCTCCCAGTGCTCACTCTCAACCAGCCTCTGTAGTGTCCTCTAAGCCTCTTCAGGAGAGGTGATCTGGGAGTGGACAGCCTGGGGAAAGACCATGAATGAAGCTCAATACAGTGTCAATCCAGCCCTGGCTCCTCCACTCTTACACCTCTGCAGTATTTCGCACAGACCCTTTGCTTCACCTCTACCCTCTCTGTACCCCCTCAGAGGAATGACTTCCAGAAGTGAAAACAAGATGAAGTCTCATCAGTGACCTGCAACTCCCTTTCCCTACTGGACCGTACACTGTAAACATCAGGTTTCTACACTACAACACCTCTAACATCAAAGATGAACAGAGCTGCTGAGTTACCCAGTTCCAGAAAGGAGATTTTAAGCCAGATCTGAATTTCTGCAGCCTCATCTTGGTGCATATGGGTCTTGCATGGACCCATTTTATGGGTAGAATAGGAGAATTCAAATACCACATTGCTTTAGAATGTAAGTTTAAAACCAGAACTGACCAAACATCTCCCTCTTGGAACTGGGTAACTTAGCAGCACAAAATGAATGTCCACAAACAACAGGAATTAACATAGTAACATAATAAATGCTAAAGACCATGTGGCCTTTCCAGTCTTATCTTCCATACCAACTACTACGTTTTGCAGTCTATTTTTTCCTTTAGAGATCTTCTATGTTTGTCCCATGCTTTCTTGATTTTAGATACAGTCTTTGTCTCTACTACTTCCATTGTGAGACTATTCCACACATCTACCACTCTTTCTATAAAGAAATATTTTCACAAATTACTCCCGAATCTAGCCCTTTCACTTCCAACCTATGCTGCCTCATTGTAGAGATTTCTTTCAATTGAAAGAGTCTCCTGTGCCTTTAGGCCACAGAGGTATTTAAATGCCTCTATCATATCTCCCCTCTCCTGCCTTTCTTCCAAACTATACCTATTGAGATCTTTAAGTCTGTCCCCATATATCTTATAACAAAGGCCACTAACTTCATCCTGTTTATATCCTTTTGAAGGTGTAGCCTCACCAGAGATTATCACCTCCTTCCTGCTGGTCATTCCTCTCCCTATTCACCCAATCATTCTTCTGGCTTTTTCTGTCATTTTTTCTACCTGTTGGTCCCCTTAAGATCACCAGGAGTTCATATTCCATCTCCTGCTGTGACACTCCTCATGACGTTGTGCAAGTTACTGTCTCCTATTGCCTCAGGCACTCAATTAGATTGCAAGCTCTTTGGAGCGAGGAATGTACCTGAATTGAAGGTGGGAATCAAAATTAAAAGAAAAGAAAAAGAAAATGGAGTAATGGAACAGCAGAATCAACAGACACAACAAAATGAGGAATTTCCGTTTCTGCCCCACCCCCAGCCACAGGATGGTCAAACTAATTCTCTGCACGTCCATGCTGGGCATTCTCACTTGCTTGACGGGCAAACGTCGGAGAGGGGATACTGACGACGGGCCCGCTGACTCCCGGGCATGGAACTGGACAAAGGACAGTGGCCTGGCCTGCCTGCGATGTCTCCTGTCAGTCTAGGCACGGTTCTTCTTCGGGTATCTACTTCGTCAGTTGAGCAAATGACCCCAAGTGAGACGTCTCGACACTGAATTTTCATAAATACTTTTTTTTTTCCCAAATGAAAAGCCCAATACATTCTGAACAGTCTTTTGCCCAGGGTCTTTAATAGACGACTAGAAATGTAACTGCTGCCCCCGCCCCCATTTAAAGGATTGTAGAAGATTATGTAAACCCAATCCCTTCATTCACTTAAGATCACGGCAATCCAGCCTGGTTCCCAGTGGCTCCCTGATTTCCAGCTTTGTGGAGTCACTCTCTGGAAAAAGCAAAGTGAGCCAACAAAGAAAAGAAAAAATGCGCCATGCAAAGCTCTCGTGAGCAAGGACGCGGGATCTAGGAAGAAAGCGCTTGGGGTGATGTGCGTTGCGCAGAGATATGTAAATGGCGTCAATACCGCGCGCGTTGTCTCCAGAAAGGACTGGGCACACCGTCCGACAAGCCAGTGGAGCCAGATGTTGCCATCCGAACTATAGGGCCATTATTCAGCATTCGGCAGGGAAAGAACAGTATAATTTAACATTTCTTAGCAACGCATCAGAAAGAAACTTCTCGAAGGCAGCAGAAAACTAGTGTCCGAAGCTCTGCCTTTGCCCCAGTCAATCAGTCCAAGTCCGCAGAAGAAAGGATGAGAAACAAACTGGTCAAATGTTAAGAAAAACCAAGTAAGAAAAAAAAGCAATCTTCGAGAATGCCTCAGTTTTGTACACCTGAAGGATCTGTGGCCCTTTGACTCTGAGCGCGCACATTGACACATGGATCTTTTGCCTGTGCTCCACTAGGTCCGTTTTACAGAGTCTCGGCTGTTTAGGGTTGTACACTACCAGGAATCTATTAGGAATTAACAGAGGAAATTACCTCCAACACCTAAGTCCTGGTACCTAACTTGCATTCACTGTGTGTGTAATTTTTCTGTGAGAGAAACTGGTTTAATGGGAAGGTACAAAGACAACCTGCAAATAGCGTCACCAGTTTTATAATGGATCGTCAGTCGTGGGGCTTCATTTACTAACCCTTAGCCGAAGCTCTCTACTGCATGGCCCATTTTATTCCTCTTGTCAGTGTGGCAGCTAGCTCGAGCTGTTAGTAAAAGGGGCCCATGCTTTCCATTTTAAAAAAGTTAAACCACCATTGTTACTTTGTGCCCCATGCCAAGGGTATTTCATTGGAAGTTAGGGGATTTTTTTTCCTCTCTTTTTTAAATATAAAAAAATGAACCTGTCCCGTTTCTGCTAGATCTTCGGGAATGCTCATACAAAAAAATAAATCGAAAACCAAGTCTGACTGAGGAATGTGGTTATCGCCTGCTGATTCACTAATAAACATTTTCTTCAATGTTCCCGGAAGCTCCTGCTGACCGGTTCAAGGAACTTGGCTAAGCTTACAAAATTCTCCAGTTGCGTTTAGGATACTGCTTTCCCGTCCAGACGAGTCAAAAACAGGAAACAGGAATCTAAACATGAATCCAGAGTATGTTTTGCGTGTAAATATATAATTGTAACTGTCGATTTTATCTGCATGCAAAGACAGTTTGAAGGGTGCCGAGGTGATGAAGCGAGTTGCACAGAGACACGGAGCCAATAATTGGACATTAGACCGGGCTGGTCAATGCTGTATTGACAGATTCGCCTTGGCAACCGAGAGGAGGGTCGCCTCATTTGCTTCTTACCTCCTTCCTCATTGGTTTTTTAAAGATACCAGTACCAACCCATGTTTTCTTCTGTCTCTTCCCGAGACGGTCTCTGATCCTCAGAAGGGGGGGAAAAAGAAAAAGGGGTTTTTACACAACGAAGACTTGTAATATTCTTCCCAGTGTCTATACCCACTATGCAACACTAGGGCAGGCACTGTCTCCCTCAGGCCTAGACGGGATGAGAACTCTTGAAACGACTTCATTGGTTTCGACCTAATTTGTAAAAAGCTGTAAATTAAAGGGGAACAATGTGCCCAAATGGCAGTCGCTCCCCAAGAAATATCCGTGTTTGCTTCCTAGAGAAGAGGCCACGATTGAACTGAGTTTTTGAGTAATCGAGGGGTTCATAACTTGCATACGTTTCTTTACCGTTTGGGCCCTGTAAGCAAATGGATAGAAAATATAGTCTCCACGCCACCCCGCCTGTCTGCTAGAAGCCTTTGACAACTCGTACAGAGCCCTGGTGACGCTACAAATGCAGGGCAGAAAAGCAGATTTTATATAGGCTAAGAGAAAGCAGCACACACGGCTGCTTGCTGTGCAAGACAGGGAGACACGCGTTCGCTTTCTTCCTGGGGAAACATTCGACTCCCCGTTGTTGCCCTACATCCGAACGTCATAGCCTAGGTGCCGTTCCAGGGCACTGATGAGAGCTACAGCGTAAAGGCAGAATGGAACGATATAGATTCGAATAGAATCATCTAGAAATCCGCAGCAATGGATTGTGGGAAGAGAGGATTGAGTGCCCGGGATGAAGGAGTCCGTGGAGTGATCGTTTAATAAAGCTGGAATGGATCGATACGCTTCTGAAGGGAATAGGTCCATCCTTCTGTTTATTTATAGTCTGATTTTTTTTTTCGGGGGTTTGAAGAGTCAGGATAAGAACTTAAGCGAAATATTTAAGTATATAATCCGAATGCCTAATATATAATTGGATAGTCCACAATTAACGCAAAAGAGTCCGAGAAATGCAATGTTATAGCCGTTTTACTCTACCACTGTATAGTTGTGGATTGGTGGGATGGGGAGGGGATTCTACTCTCTCATAAGGCAGATGGGATGTCAATCTAGTGATGGCCAGAATAATCAAATATTTGGATTTTTCACGAATTAGTAATAGTGAGGAGTTGCCTAGTGGTTAGAGCAACTGCCTACTACCCAGAAGATCAAGGGTTCAAGTCCCACTGGCACTCCTTTTGACCTTGGGCAGGTCACTTTACCCTCCATTGTCTCGGAAGAAAAGGCTGGCAATCTACTTCCGGTGAAACATTGCCAAGAAAACCCAGAGGTACCTGGGTCGCTACGAGTCAACACTGACTTGATGGCACTAAAAAAAAAAGTAATAGTGAACGGTGCAGGTAACTTTTGGACGTCTGCATCTCAAGAAGTCCTACAGCTCCCTCCCCCCACCCCCCCGATAGATTCATGTAGGTGTGAGTGTACAGTACACACAGAGAGAGCTCTATCTATCTGTCTGTCACTTTACAGGGAAAGACGTGCAAACTAACTCGGGAAGCTTCAGTTAAAGGGTGAAAGATGCTGAAGAATGGGGAAGCAGCTGAGACTGTGATCTTTCATAAAACCTTTCTAGCATAGATTGCAAGTGCGAACCTTCAGCGCTGTATTTCGGACGGCTCTGTACATGTTTAATAGCTCCTGGGAGGAGGGGTGAATTACATTCCTCCATCAACCTTGTGTCCGTTCTTTAACTTCTTGGACTTTTGAGCCTCCTGGGCGAGTGAATGTTAGTTGGCATGAATAGAATCAAGCTCCAGGAGGTGAAGAGAAGTCGCTCTCCTTTATGAAGCGCACCTTATTAATATTTCCAACAGAGAAAATGATGACAGGCTTAACTACGTACAGGAAAACCAATCCCGTTCAAGAAAGATCTTGAGAATGGATTTTGTGCTTTTGAAAACTGGAAGGAAAGCCGGAATCATGTGTCTGATATGAAGCAGTACTTACAAACGGCCTCCCGTGTCATTTGCATGCGGGGGAAGCTGCTTATAAGGCGCGGAGCTCGGAACAAAGGGGAAGCAGTGACTCCGTCCATGCGTTTATCTGCAGGCTATAAAGTCGCAGAGGGGAAGCTGATTAGTGCTATTAAAAACCTAATATCTACTGACCTCACCCTCGGGAGAAGTGTGGTGACACCTTGCTTGGGATGCTAGTGAGAGAAAAGAAACCTCTCGCCAAATTTAGCTCTTCTTGTAGCTGCCTTCCTTCTCTAGTTTATTCTCCTCTTGCGGACATACAAAAATCACTTTCCCATTGCCATGAAAATGCACGACCCTCTCCCCCCCCCCCCCCCAACTGAGGAAAAACCGCAAAGCCCCTGAGTAATGTGCCCTGGCATCCGAGGAAACTTTGCGGCAGTCTGCTTGTTCTTACAAATGCCTTAACTTTAGAAATTAATTACTCTGATGTATTTCTACGTTCATTGTAAGATAAGCGTCCGACCCTTTCCTGTACTGCCTCCATCTGCTTTCAATGCAAATCTTTGTCTTTTCGTCGTAGAAAGCTTGAATATTAGCTGCAAAGAAGATGGATGGATGTTAGAGTGAAGCTGCACAGGGTTTCTATAGATTGTTCTTTTTTATGAATGAGCGTTTGTCTTCTATTCAATAGCTTTTGCGGTCTTATACCCCGTATAAAAACCTCTTTGGAACTGCAATAAAGAGCATAAACGTTTTAAAGGAATGCTAAGAAGTTTCCTCTATTTGTGTTTCTGAAAAAATCCGAATTACACCTTATCCATAATATCTCACCACCTCCCACCACAGCACATCTAGCACCTGCTGTGAGCACAGGAATAAAAGTTTAAAGAAAACAAAAAACCAAAGACTGGTAATAGCAGAACAAGGTATCCTCATTGCGCGCGCAGAATTATTGCAGATCTGGAGAAAACAATAGTTTGCTACCCTTAGGTAAAGCAAGAAGCACAACTAGTCTGACTCCTAAATGGAGCTTTGCCACTGCCCATTCCCTTTAATATTCCAAGTGTGATAAAAGGGAAAGTAGTGCTATTCCTCTGAGGCATTCTTGATATTTCAGAAACCCACACGTCATTGCAAATTGTGAACCTTGTCCCTCTCCCAGGGCAGAAATGTTTTCAGTTCACATGCGAGCACATGCGGGTAGCTTTAGTGTCCTTTTTGCCCAAGAGATGTAAGGAAAACGGTGCTTTCCCGATCAGTTACGAAAGAGAGAGCTATGCAATGTGCCTCCACTTTGCAGCTCAGCCAGAAATATCAAGAGGACAGGGAGGACCAGATGAAAAGAAAGAAAGGAGCTAGGTATCAGTAGGGCCGGTGGTGTATTTTTCTCTGTGTGCGCTCTTGCATGCGTGTATGCAACGGAAACGCGAGGGCTGTAGGTATGTGTGCGCGCGCATGTCTATGTCTGTAGGCGTATATGCAGTTTGGTAGGATTTAAGTGTGTGCCTTTCTAGATGTCTGCACTGAGGACTGTTGCTGGCAGGTAAATCAGATCCCAAAAACGTCACTTAACATAACCAGGCTAAAAGCACTGAAAGAGTGAGACACAGATTACAAGTTTGTATAAGTTCTCTTTACGAGAAGTGCTGCCAGTTCCTTTGCATTCCGAGTTACATATAGCCTTAAGATTATACCAAAAAGAACCAATATCTTCAGCTTCTAGGACGCATGTATTTAATAGTTCAACCACGAATAATGTTTCTATCGCGTTCTTGATCACGTGGCAACCCAGTGAATAAGACGAACCTGAGATGTACTACTTTAGGGCAATAGACGGGACAGATGAGATGAGACCTGTTGATTTACATCTGATTGCAAGGGAAACGAGATGAAATGAGGTAGGCGAAGAATGCCCTTGTAGTTTACACCGGATTATATCTTAAGAGCATTCCCCCTTTCTGGAAAACCATGCTAAATTAAAATTTTTTAAAAAATATTTCAGTTTGATTTCTCCTGTGCAGTAATAATCAACACCACGATAGAGCTCATTATAAATGCCATCCTCAGCCTAAATTGATAATTGTTATATGAATTCAAAATTACCTAACATTAAATATCTCTCCTAACAGTGAAAATACGAGTTTATTCTAAGAGTAAGTTTCAGGAAAGAGTAAGTGTAAAAACACGTTTTAATGTCCTTCCTAAAACCAGTTCAGGTCAAAAGCTGTCAGCATAGAGACAGTTCAGTGGAAAAGTCCGTCAAAGGTGAAGTAAAGAGACAAAACAATTTTACAGAACATCTCATTAATAGTCTGGTATTAGAGGTCTCCAAGTATTCACAGACATGTTTTGCTTTTCCATGTGTCGTGTTTACTGTTTTTCACGAGTAATTTCATTCTAAACAAACTGCAGCTCAGAGGACAAAAATGTTTTTTTTTAAAACAAAAACAATTATTGTAAAACAGAAACAAACTGTAAATGTAACGAAAAGTAAACTGGCGGTAAAATACCATGTTGTTAAAAGTTCCAGAAAAAGACATTCCTTGTTTCACTGCTTCCAGGATACGCGAGACGTTGTCCCATGTGAAACTCTGAGGTTTGATTCCTTCCTGATTTTAAATCAAGATTCACTGAATAGAACAAACCTCATTTTTTCAGATTCTGTAGCTGCTAATACTGGTATTTGACCTAAGGTTTCTTAAACGATAAATTATTGTTAGGAATGATGAACTAATTAATAAACCCGTTGATCACCTTCCTCTTGCATGCTGAGAGGTGGCAAAGAACGTGAGGCTCCGTTTTTTAATTCATTGAAATTGAGACTAGGGAAGGAAGAAAAGACGCATATTTGCAGGAGAGTAAGGGAAGGAAGGAGACTGTGAGTTAGGAGAAAGGAAGCTTTTTTTTTCTCTCTGGGGACCCAATTGGGACGGATATGGCAGTTTCTAATAAGACACGCGAGTTAAGGTTTTCCGGAAGGGTTTAGCTTCGGGGTAAAATTAAGCTCTTGCGTTTATCTCACCTTTGCAAGTATAATGACATAAGACGAAGCGACTGTCATTTTTTCAGCAAGCCATCGGCTGAATGTGGTATGATCTAGCCCAACGTGATTATTTCTATTCCATGTCCTTCTGTGAATTCTTACTTGCTTGGGATTCCTTTATTGTACTTTTTCGGTGATTAGTTGGTTAATTTGTTTGGGGGGGGGGTGCTTTTCAACATTTTCTCTCGTTATTCAATGTCATTACTAAAAGTTTTTTTGCCTTTTCAAATTTTACCACATGCAGTAAGCAGACGTTTCTGTTATTCCCGATCTTATCCTATGATAATGTGTGGACTACAAAAAAAATGCGAAAAACTAGAAATATATGTTTTTGTTGTTTTGCAAAAGACACTTGACTAACCATTTGACCCGTGTCCCAAGGAGTCCTACAGACCCGGATTATGTAATTATATGTGCTATCTTGGTAACTTCAGTGAGAGCACCTGGGTTGCAGGGAAAGGTAGAAATGTATTTCTTTGGAAAATCTTTGGCGAGATTAGCTAATTATTCCATTTCTTTTACATTTGTTTTGCACTAAATGTTTACAATTCCTGTCAAGTGATTTGACACATTATGAGCTCGGCTTTATACCATTTATAGTGGTGAGACTGGGCCGCCACGAAGGCACGTTGGGGTTCATATCTGACCCCAAGTCCAGTTGGCGCTTCTTCAGAAAGAAGTGTGACCTCGCCCGGACGCCGGGAGAGTTTCGGGGCCGTACAGAATCAGCTCTTGTGTAAGCGGCAGCTCTTGCCCGCCTCGCAATTGTATCTCCCCATCCCCGGGTTGCTTGGGAGGTGCATGCGGGTGTTCTGTATCTTCACACAGTGAGAGACACCAGGAGCTATATGCAGGTCTGCAGATTTAATTTTTGTCCGGTGTTCCGTATTTTAACTGAAAAGCCACCCTGCCTCTTAATGCTCTCCAAGTCGCCGCTACGTTGCAGTTTCTACACTCTGCTACTCAGCGGTGGCGTCTAAATACATCTTGTACAAGTGTTGATGACACCCGACGGACAGAATTCACGTGGGTACTTTTTCTCCTTGTCCACCCGTCTTTTTAAATGCACATTTTCTTCTAGCCGTCCCATATCTCAGTATTTAATACGTATATCCCTCGGGCACCTGCTTAGCAGCCCTTCCGGTACCAAGGGCAGGCATGTCCTTCTCTAACAAGGCATAACAATGATTTAAAGACATTGATCTCCCGCCAGACCACCAGTATTCAACGGGTTGCAAAAAACCATTAGAAAACCGCACGCTCTTGTCTGCAGTTAATATTCAGTAAGCAGTGGTGATTTTCTGCCAGGTCTCAGTCTCAGGATTTTTGTTACCAACTGAAGGTTTTTGGACCTGCGCTCTTTTCTTCTATTGTAGCAGGAGATCTTCACTGCTGACTGTTGCACTATGGCCCGGACTATTCTCCTGTCCTACTTGGCAGAATTCTGCCCTTTTCCAACCATCTTTTTAAGGTTCTCCATTTCACCCCTCTCCCCCGCACCACAGCCCCCTGTGTGTTTTGAGAGAAAACGATGAGTAAATCAGTCCCTAAATTTAAAAAAATAAAAAGATATTTCATCGATTCGTCATCAAAAATAAGAAGAATTTTCCTGACTTGTGGGATTCCTGTAACTCTGATGACTCATAACCCATTCCAGGTACCTCCCACAGCATCATCGCCTCGGGCAGGGTTCCCGGGTCTCCTTTCTTGAAGTTTTTGAAACTTTATCTTTGTTTGTTTGTTTGTTGTTTTATTCCGCTGCCTATTTCTTTGTGAATTGTTATATTGCGGATAGTTCAAATATGAACCGAGTGCAAATATTTTGGAAAGCAAGTCGCGTCTCTTCATTTTGACAAACCGTTTCTTAGTTTCACCCTCTCCCGAGCTAATGCTTATTACTGTTTTTCATATAACCTATTTTACAGCGCTTCTTTTTGCCAAAATTGTTAAGGGAAAAGCCCCAGGATTTGGGGATAATACCCTAAGTGTGATGTATTTGGTGTATACGGATAGAGCTTTTCGGTCGGTCACTACTTCCCATCACAGGGCAGGTGCGTCGGCACGACCCCCCCCCCCCCCCCCTCCGGGAAGTCCTTCAGAAACATGTTCATGGATCTGTTGGCTTTTTCCAGCCTCCTCCTCCCTCTTCTGGAAATCCACCTAGGTGGATAGGACAACATGGAGAGTCCAGAAGAAGTAGGATTTATTTTTAATCAGTTTCATTTTTGTGTGGAACTCAAAACGGATTCTCCTTTATTCAGTTCACCGCAGAACTATTCTTCTAGAGTGCCACAATCAAATCAAGTCACAAAACAAACAAAAAGTCGGGGTTTTTTTTTCCTGTATGTGAATGCGATGCTGTGTTTGTTAATACTTTCTGTGCTTCTTTTTGCACAGGCAGTACGAGATCATAGAAAGTACACTGGCACCAGTACGCACGGATCTGCACACACACGTACTAAGCATTCCCCCCATAGACACAACATGGGAGACAAATCCTTAGTGCATCGGAAACGAGCGACGCGAGCACATTGGCATGACTGTCGTTTCCCGTCTCAGACCTCCCTCTCTCCTTTATAGTTCTTTACTATTATCCTAGTTCGCCTTCCCTCACATCCTTGTCCACTCCACTCCCGAACAGAGTAATGTCCACGTTAAGCTTTCCCGCTTTCCTCTCCCCACCCCCGCCCTTATGTTTTCTGTATGTCTTTATTAACCCCACTTATTTTCCTTTCAGTACAGATTCTCTCCTGCCTCTACTTTCTCCATTTCCCCCTTTCTCGATAATTTTCTTCTTCTTCTTCTTCTTCTTCTTCTATCATTCATTCTTCTTTCGCCTCCTAATTTTGCTCTTCTCCCCCCCCCCCCCCCTCCTCTTCCCCTGATTCTCTTGCAAGCTTCAGCCATCGCAAGGAAGTTGTGCCCCATCCTCTTTCTCCTCAATCCCTCACTAACCTTCTTCCTTTCTTGTCTCTTAATTATTTCCCTCTCCCCCCCCCCCTTTGCCCCTTCCCTTCTCCCTGACCTCGCCCCATCCCTTCTTTCGCTTGCAGGACCCGTAACCAATCCCCGCCTGCGCTGGCTGGTGATTGACACGAAGGCCCGCCTCCCTGTGACGTCAGAGCAGCAGGATTTGCATGAGTTGCGCTGCTGCCAGGGTCGGAGTCCAGTGTTTCTTCGGCTGCGGGAGAGAGAGAAGCGGAGATCGGGTGAGTTGCACTGGCAGATCGAAGGCATCGAGCGCTAGCAGCACCGCGGATAAACGAGCTCCAGCCTCGGAAGCCTCCGCCCGGACCCGAACCGCAGGATCCCGGGCAGGCGGCTAGAAGCCGGAGCTCCGGCTGCACCGGGGCCAGCATGGAGCTGCCGGCCGCCGGCGAGCACGTCTTCGCGGTGGAAAGCATCGAGAAGAAGCGGATCCGCAAGGTACCGGCTGGCGAAGGGCTCGGGCGGCAGCCGCTCCCCGGCACGGGGAAGGAGGCGGGCGGCGCAGGGCCCTTGGCAGGGGAGGCTGGGGCACGGGGGCTGTTCTTCTGACGCTTGTGCTTTTTCCTTGGCTGCAGGGTAGAGTGGAGTACCTGGTGAAATGGAGAGGATGGTCCCCCAAGTAAGTACCCCCTCAGCCCTTTCCCGGTTCGATTCCTAGCGTAAAATGCAAGGGGGGGGGGGCGACGACGACTGGATTCCGCTGGACTCGCTCGCAAAATACCAGCACTAATTTATGCATAAAAGGGAAACGAAATGGGCAGCAAACCCTGGTGGAGAGGGAGAGGCACTGATGTGCGGCAGAAAATGGCTTCTTGTTCCTTTCCCTCCAGAAAGGCTCCGTGATGCGGGGATCGCGCAGAACTTTACTCGGAGCCGCTCAGTAGTGTTGGAAAGCGAAGATCGGGCTCGGCGGCTTGTTCTACGTAACCCAGATGTGCGCTTTCTTTAACGGAGAGCGTTCTGGGTTCGGCTAACACTGACCCCTTGCAGTAGTCGCTCGTGCTGGTTAACTTGCTGTGGGCGATAATCCTAGAAATCCCTGGGAAAGGGATGAAAACAAACAAACACCCTTGGTTGCATGCTGGGCATACCAGGAATTCCTCGTTAATAAACGCTCATTAAATGCGTCCTCCTTGGTCGCTTCATCTCTGGTCCAATTACTCCGTTAGGATTGTGAATGAAGTGGGATTGGGGGAGGGGAGACCACACTGCAACATGCATTTCTGGAAGATTGCGCTTAGTCACGTTCAGATGTACCTGGCACTTGTTTCTAGGGGGAGGATGGAAGGATCTATGATGACTACTAAGCTCTCTTTCGTCTCCACAGATATAACACGTGGGAACCGGAGGAAAACATCCTTGATCCGCGGCTGCTGATCGCTTTTCAGAACAGGTAAGAGCTCCGCTGACAGTGAGAGCGGGGCGGAGAGGGGAGGGCAGTCACCGCACCCGCAGTGCCACCTTCTAGTTTCTGCCCTATAAGCAAGCTGCAGATGAGCGGGGGGCGCATGGAAATGGAGGACGCTTTCCGCACTACTTCCAACTTGCTTTGGACTCAGCAGCTGCTCCCCTCCCCCTTCCTGCAGTTGGGTTATTGTGCAGTGTTAACGAACCTGTTAGTGACTAAAGCAAGTCGGTGCCTAGCCAACGATTGCAGTCATGTTTCCGTCAGCTGTGCAGATGACCATAGTTGCTTCTTGATAGACTTACAAGAACTTTGCTAGTAAATTTTCAAATCCTGGCAATTTAACTATCCTTTAAAATATACTAAGCACGTTTTTTGCTTGGTTTATCGAGATTGCAATCGGAGTGATCTTGGGTTGGGGTTTTTTTCTTGTTTTGTGTCTATAATTTTGTAGCAGAAGAGGAGAGCTCGTGGAAGTTCATCTTCTCCAGTTGTCTCCTCTACCTTGGTATAACTGCAGCTGCCAGATCGGTTTCCTCCAGAGAATTCAGAGTCTCTCTGAAGCACCTGCTCCTCATGTCTGAAGAGGTGTAGCAGAGAAGTGTAATCGCTTAATGCCCCCCCCCCCCCAACGTTCCCTCTAATTTTCTGTAGGCTGTGTGCGCATAAAATATCAGCTGTGCAGCTTTTGAAGGAAGATTAAATTTTTGTGCGCCACATAACGACATTCGGAGTTATATACTTTAAAATTTGACTACACGTCAGAATACAGTATGTACACCACATTGATTTCAATTAAATTAAATGAAAATAGACGATTACTAAATGAAGCAGAAAATTTCTAGTAATTACAATCACAACTTTTAAATTTTAAGACGTCTGTGTTGTTTTCTATCATAATCAGAACCGTAATTTTTGTGCGCTCTGTTGTAAAGTATGTGCGCTCGCTCAGCGAGGTGTGTGCGCGCGCACATGCGCACAGCTTAGAAGGGAACAGTGCCCCCCCCCCCCCCGAAATTCTTAGCCTAATGGCTTTTTTTTTTTAAAATTTTCCCCCTAAAGCTCCTATTAACATACTTCCTATGTTCTGCGCAAAATAGGCGGGACGTGGAATAGAAAATATCAACGCGGAGTCCAGATTAGCAATGTTCAACTCTTTGGACAGATTCCATCGTTTACGTGGAGGTGAACTGGGTCCACCTGTCCTGGTGTGTCTTTAGCTGAGCTCGTATTACAAGCTGAAATGACAGACGAAGAGCTCCACTGGCGTAATAACATCTTTGCTCCATCTCCTGTAAAAATCCCATTTTTGGTACCCGTCTGCTTTAGGTTTTTCCGGGCTGTCCAGCGTTCGCGGCTCCAGAGAGCCCCCCACTTCCATGGCGACAGCAAGAAGGTCCAGTTCACAGGCACCACTGGCGTTCATCACGGAATCTTCTTGCCAGTGTCTACGAACTCTCCCCGATTAGCTCATTTTTGTTCTTAGGTAAACACTTCGAGCTTTCCCTCTTTTTGGAGCGGGTCCTTAATGCCGTATGTGTTGTGGCTGCCGGAAAGACTCCCTCCGAATCCTAATGAGGTTCTTCGCCTCTGGCTCCGCTGACATGGTGGCGGGGTTGCAAGGAAATACAACTTCGATTGGCATTGATTGGGGTTTTTTTGCATTTCTAGTGGCTGCGAGATAGGAGGGTTGGGACTTTTTCCCCTCCACTCATCTTCTGGTATGCGCTCAAGACTGGGTTGCCAAGCGTTGCACAAGGCAGTAAGCTTCAACTGCAAGCAGCAGCTGTTGCAAATGGTATCTTTCAATCAATAAAACTCTTCCTCCTCCAAAACAAAGCTTCTGCGGCACATTAACCCTCAGTCGTTCAGGATGTGTAGAAATCTGTCTGGGCTCTTTAACTCAAACCTGCTAATAGTTTCCAACATTCTTAAAATTAAGAGAAGATTTTGCAGATGGCGGTGGAACTCGGCTGTGCTAAATGTATTTGTTTGTCTTCTCTGAAACGTATATTTTCAGCCCTTTTTTTCGCTGTGAAACTGTGCATATACGGTATTTACTCAAAAGTAAACCATTTAATTCATGGGGACTGGTTTTAATCGTTTTTATAAGCGTCCTTGTAAGTGTCTGGCTGCGAATAATATTGGCGATAATGCGCTTTAGGGATTATGAAAGGCTCTTTAGCTCCAGAGTGCGCTGTAGGGGAGAATGGTTCCTAATTACATTTTCCATTGATTTTTTTTTCTTTCTAATTTTCTTTAGGGAACGGCAAGAACAGTTAATGGGATACCGCAAACGAGGACCTAAACCCAAACACCTACTCGTTCAGGTAATGCCAATAAACCACAAAATGTGTACAAAAATAAGACTAACCATACCCTTGCTTAAAATGTAGGCGATGCAGAGCTGTTAAATCGCTGGTTTATCGACCTATCCCTAGAGTCATTTCTCCGCGCTATGTGTTATACATTAGCTTAGACTTTGAACAACATCCCTGCTGCAATCATAAAATAAGGAGGGGGGGGGGGGGTTATGGTAGATATCTTGTACTACTTTGGTTGAGCAGTATGACGTCATGAGAGGCAACGGTCAAACTCCGCCCCCCTCATTAAGTGACAACCAACTACAGACTGGGACAACCCCAGATAAATGACTCCATCCAATAATCTGTCAGAAATCAGTATATAGGGGTAGGCATCGATTTTTTGTGCGTCTATCCCAAACCATTCAATTCAAAGAATTGGAAGGCATAGGTGCTAACATACCTCTCTAAAAATTTGACAAAAGAAGCAGAATAGGATAGCACTTACTTCTGGTAAATATTTAAATTGTTTTGTTTTCTCCTTAGTTTCTGATCTAGCCTTTCCATGCTATTAATCTTTTTTTCTATACAGCAGTGCTAGGAGGGGTAAGGTTTATTGGTTGCAATTAATCTTAAATTATATCTCTTCTGTTCCTTGTTGTAAACTACTAGCTTTCACAAGAGGTATTGGGTGTATTAAGAGTAATGGCTAGAGAAACATGTACTTAAGTTAGGAAAGGAGCAGGGAGTAAGATAAATATAATAATGCCAAAACACCAAGTCTCAAACAAGATTATGATAGAATTAGAAAAGGTATAGAGGAGGGTGACCAAATTGATAAAGGGTATGTTATAATTTTCTTAGGGGGAAAGGCTAAGGAGGTCAGGGCTCCTCAGCTTTGAGAAAAGCGGGAAAATATGATAAAGGTCTATGAAGTCTTGAGTGCTGTGGCATAGGTAAATGCAAATTGATTTGTTTGCTGTTTAAAAAAAATACAAGAATTAGGGAACAGGCCATGAAATTACTAAGTAGTACATTCAAAATAGAGACAATATTTTTTTCGCTCCTTCCATAATTAAGCTCTGTAACTCGGTACTGGAGGATGAGTTGAAAGTAGCTGATAGCTGAGGCTGGACAAATTCATGGAAGAGTAGAGTTGGGGAAAGCCATTGTTTATCCCTAAGCATGGGCATCATGGAATCTTTCTGCTTTTTGGGATCCTGTCCGATACTTGTGAGCTGGATTGACCACTCTTAGAAGCAGATACTGCACTAGATGGACCTTTTGGGATGGGGTGGAATGGAATGGAATTTTGAATTGCTCATGTCTTTTTCAGCAGTAGTTTAAGGTGAGTTACATTTAGGTACAGTGGTGGGCATCTTTCTTTTTCTAAGAGGGCTTACAATCTGAGTTTGTACCTGAGGCAGTGGTGGGTTAAGTGACTGACTTGCTCAAGATTACAGGGACCAGCAAAGGAATTTGGGCTCTGGCTTTCCTGGTTCTTAGCCTATTGCTCTTCTTATGTTTATAATTTACTTTAGCTACAAGCTAATGTTGTTCCTATATGTTTCTATTATAGCTACCATCATTTGCCCGTCGCTCCAACATCCTTACTGGTCTTCAGGATTCCCTTGTGGACAGTAGACCAAAGATTGATCTGAACTCTTCCAGTAAAAGTCAGTCCCATCAATACGAACTCAACAGTAAGAAGCATCATCAGTATCAACCTAATGGCAAAGATCATTCTGTGAAGCATCACTGCAATAGCAAAAGGAAATACTATTACCAGCTGAACAGCAAAAAGCATCACCACTACCAACCTGACCCCAAAATGTATGAGCTCCAGTATCAAACATGCAAAGACTCTGTGGGCCAGGCAGCTGTGAAACATCAGGATAAACTTGCTCATAATCAGTCCAAACATTCTCTTGGTCAAATGAACAGTTTTGCTGTAGAAGTGAATAAACTTCCTAAGGGCCCTGTGAATGGGAATGAAAAAGCTGTGGTGTCTAATGGGATAGCCGCTCCTTCAAAAGAAGGGCTTATTAGCAATGGAATTGGTGGCAGGATGAAAATAGTTAAAAACAAAAACAAAAATGGAAGAATAGTTATTGTGATGAGCAAGTATATGGAGAATGGCATGCAATCTGTTAAAATAAAGTCTTCGGAAGATGACCATGAGAAACAAAATCAAGGACCTCGAAACAACTCATCAGAAAGCACATCCACAGATAGGACTACACCCAAAGCAGGGGAAAAGCCTCTTGACTCCTGGAAGAAAGCTGTTGAAGAGAAAATAAAAAGTGATGGCACAAAACATAGGACAGTACGAAGGGAAGAGGGAGCTAACGATTCTTTTCATCTAGCAGGTCTTAGGAGGACTTATTCCACCAGGGAATCATTTCACGAACAGCCTTTGCCGCTGACTACCAAATCAGATTTGATAACATGGTCATTACCGAGTCAGGATTCTAAGCCCAAAGATACAGGGCTGAACTTGAGTAATGCTAGAAAACGATTTCTCTCAGAGACTCGCACTGAAATGGAGCCCTGCAAAAAATTACTGACCTCAAGGAGTATCAGCGCCCCTAGTAGTCTACCGAGCCAACCTGTCGAGAAATCTGTGAAGCTACAGCCGCCTGCCCAGCAGCCTGATGTGATCTTAGTAGATTCAGACCTGGACGAGCCCATAGATTTACGGTGCGTAAAATCAAGGGCAGAGAGTGACCGAGAGCTGGAGAAACCAGATGTTCAGATCATCGAGGAGGACCAGCCGCCTGTACCGATCCAGACACAGGCAGCAGAACCTTTGACGGAGTTCAAGCCCTTCTTTGGAAATATAATTATTACGGATGTGACAGCCAACTGCCTCACTGTCACTTTCAAAGAGTATATAACTGTGTAAGGGAGCCTCGGGCCGGGGCGGAGAACCTTGCAAAGGTACATTTAGAATGTAAGGCTGGTCTTTGACAATGTAGCCTGTAGTTCAGATGCGCATACCAGCTGTGTGTGTACTTTACTTTTCATTTAGCGTGTCCAGTTCTGTAAGCTGTACAGCCTCTAAGGGCCTCCCTCGAAGTCATGTACGTCCATCACCTCTCCCCTCCTCTGGCTTTGCAGTAAAAGGGGTACTGCATTGCATTTGTCCTTTCAAGCCTTCGATGGGATTGGGACGAGCTGAGCCTTTGAACTTCTGCTGGCCGGGGTCCCTACTTCAGCCTAATCGCATTGCAGGTCATCTCCTTCCAACTTTTCTTAGGAACAGGGCGCTTAATAGTTGCAGTGGTCACTGTTGGAGCCGACCAGAAGCACTTAAAGAAATAAACGATTTATAGTATTATATTTAACAGTGCTAACTTGTCCCGTGAAAATGAACTACCGTTTGTGTATGTGGTGGTGTTGAAAGGTATTTTGTGATCTACCATGGTCACTTTTGCTTATACTTGTATATGTATTGGTAGGTAATAGTACCATGGCCTCTGGAAACCTAATGTAAGAAGTCCCCTCCTCTTCCGTTCCAACCTTCAACGCCAACCTGCTACACTCGTGTTCCATTCTGCTGTCTCCTTCAGAAACCTTCCTTCCCCGCTCCCTTCAATGCTTGCAATACCATCCGCTGTCTGTCTGTCTGCTTTTTAATATCACACTTGTGTGCTATTTGTACAACAAAGCGAGCTATTAGAGAAGATGCTGCTGTTAGAAGACTGTAACCCAGTTAGCTGCCGGGTCACTGCTAGGGTGCGAATATTTTCCGTAGGCGGCTAGTGCGCAGCCGATCAGGGTTAGAGTCAGCAGCGCACAACGACCTGCGAGCTCTTAGCCAGGGGTTTTCATATGCGTTTTCGGATAAAAGAAACTTATAAATCTGTATGAAACAGCGACCAGAGAATGAAATGAATACTATGTAAATACGATAATATGAACTTTTATCTGAAAATACACTCCAACTATTTGAAAAGCAAGATGTGTGGTGTGGTGGATCACTGTCTGAGATTTCAGAAGTGCGCGTGTGTGTGCGTTGGGGGGGGGGGGGGTGTACACGTTGCTTTGGGAGGGTTCATTGTAACCTTTAGTTCTTTTAGAAGGTTTCCTTTCTCTGTGACTGATTGATTGGAAAATATAGGTGACCAATAATTGCTCTACTCTCTTTCTTCTCTATGGTGTAAATGTTTCCCTGTCATTTAACTGTGGTATGAAAAGAAAAGCACTATGGCCTTCGTAGCTAATGCTGTTTTCTCATATTGTCTTTGGTAAAACAGAGACTTATTCTGGGGATTTGCTTTTCATAGGATGGTTAATTGATGCACAGTATATTCTTAATTAGCGCTTCCTCTTCTTCCATCAGCTACAGCAGTGGGTCCAAACTACGGGATTTTAAAACCCGAACATTCCGCATGCACTAAAAAGTATTTGGACAACACTGGCCTCTGACGGGAGGGGGTGGGGGATGCCCCTAATAGGGGTTATCAGCAAGTCGAGAAGATTTCTGAAAAGGGGAAAGCAGCGCTATATTTACTCCTGAATTACTCTTAAATGCACTAAATCACACGCCTTGTCTCTTGCTCCGGAATTTCGGGCTCAAAGGCTCCTGCGGCGAGTGCTAACGGACACCACCACGGCTTCCGGTCCCTCCCCAAATAATATAGAACCGAGAGAGCACCGGGTTGCTTGCAAAATCGCTGTCGTTTGAGTCTGTTTTGTGGAAACCCCAGAGCCTGATGCTCCTGAAATAACTCAGGTAAGGCCATGCTAAGAAATCACGAATTAAAACGAGACTTTGCACCAGCAATTGAAACACGGTTTCTTTGTATTTTTCTGTGGTGTCAAGGCCTAGCACGGTAACATTCAGCATTATGGAATTCCTTAGTTCTATACATTAGTGGTATAGTTCTGCTAAGAGACGATGCAGAAGGACTAATGCGCCCTTCTATGCACAAGTTCTGCCATGCGAAACGCAGAAAAGAGATTGACGCGTGCGTAAACAGCAAAGACACTTTCCGAATATATACCGATGAACAGTTACACGCAGAACGTTTTGACATGGAAGGCCTATAAGTGAAAGTTCCGTGTTCAAGAAGAAATGTTTTATGCTTCTTATTCTCGTGTGTTTTTTTGTACTCATTTATATTATCTTTTATTTTAGGTGTCTTTGTTAGGATTTCATAAAACATTGATTTTGGGTGAGCTAGTATTGGTTATTACGGGGCGAGTGCCTATAATGTAAGCATTTGACATTTTAGGTGCAGGTGTATATGACTACTCCTTTCAACTTTATGCCGATGTTTTGCGCGCAGCTCATTTGCGTACATGCCCTTACCGGCCCTGAAGTCTCATGCTATGGGCTGCTATGAAAACGTCTAAACAGCTAATAACGTTGGCCTTCAGAGCTAGCTTTCTGCAGGGGCCTGTACGTAAACATGGATTAAGCATTACAAGGTCTGAGGAAATCGTGCACTGAGTATAGGTTTTAGCCCCCCCCCCCCCCCCCAAGTGAACATGCAAAACTGAGCACGTCAATAGCTACGGGAAAGTACCTAGGTCAGCTAGGTACAGAATTCGGTATAAAGTGGGCATGCGTTATATGTCCAAATGTAGCTTATGGTTTTGTGATCATATAGAACACGACTTACTGGGGGGGGGGGGGGGTGGAAAGAGTTGTAGATGCAATATGGTCCGGTTACTCTGACTGAAGAAATACATACATGCAATGCTGCTCTGCTGGAAAGAAACTGTAAAATGGAAATAAAGGTGAGGGGGTGAATGAGTAATCTAACTGGAATTTTAAAATGATCTAGAAGTCCTAAAATGATAGGCAAGTAATTTTCTTCTATCTCAAGTGAATTGGTGGGTGGGTCCTGAGCGAAGGCTTTTAAGGGGCCTGGCAAGTGCTGCTCTACTAAGAAGCACGTTCCCATAGACACAACGTGCATAAGCGCATTATGGAGTGCTCTCAAAGCAAGGTATTGGGAAATTCAAAATTTCTCAGCGGGGTTGTTGTGTTGAAATACAAATGCATACGTTGCTGGTGCTCGGAGGCGTGAATTCCAGCGTTAAAGCCATAAGTCATGGCCTTCATATTTGTTCGGGTTAAAATCTCGCTAACGCAAAGGTGAGTTGCTCGCCTATTCCCCCTTCTCGCCAGCGCACGATTCTTTCATTCTTTATCCTTTCATTTCAATAATTTCATTTAACATTCCAATCAAGTTTCCACCCCCCTCCCTCCTCCAGTTAAGTTCATGTTAGAAGTTAGCTTTCACCTCTAGAGGTATCGGTGCTGGCGTGGGAAACGAAGCCTTCGTTTTAGGAAATACAGTTCCGTCGTACGGTCGATCGGCTACAGATCACCGCCATACGTTAGTAATACATGGCCTAGCAGGTAAAACATGGATCTCTGTGCAAATACAACCTGCACTCACTGTCTCTAATAGTCTTCGCTGTTTTTCTTTTCTTTTTTTGAGGTGCTGCCTCGTTAAGAGGACTCGCTGTTCTCCGTATTTATTAGCATTGATGTTGGATCCATGTTGGATATTTATGGCTGAGGCGTTTTTCTCTCTCTCCTAACCCCTCTCCCTCCTCCCCCGTATCTTCTCGCCCTCTGTCTTCTCACAAAGCCCATGTCTTCTTGGGAGAAGTGACCCTGACCCGTTTTAACCTGGGTCAGGTGAGTTACCATGGCGCTGGATTTAGCGTTCTGTCTTATCTGAGACATTCATCAATGGAGGCTGGTGTCTTATTGCTTCTGGTGCCTTTAAACAATTAGCTCCCCCCCCCTACTCGGAAAATAACACTTTTTCTCTAACATGCTTTTAGTGTGCAGCCTATAAACTAGGAATCTGTTTGGGTTTTTTTGTTTGTTTGTTTGTTGTTGGGGGGTTTTTAACTGCTGAACGCCCAGTGTCGGGAATGCAACTGGAACAGGTACCTAGGGCAGGTCTATCAGACCGAGGATTACGGTGCCATTTGATAAACGTTTCCACTCGGTGAACTAAACGAACGAGCCTTCATTTTAAAATGATTCAAGGAAGACCATAAGAAACTTTAGTGGGTCAAACCAGGGTCCATCGAGCCCAGTATCCTGTTTCCAACAGTGGCCAATCCAGGCCACAAGTAGCTGGCAGAATCCCAAAAAGGCACATAGTTTCCACAATGCCTGTCCTGGGGCAAGCAGTGGATTCAGTCATAAAACGGGGCCTTTCCCCTTCCATCAAAAACAAACATGTACAGACGAAGTTAAAAAAACAAAACCTTATGAGGTTTTCTACAATTAGATACTTTTAAAGTATTATGAAAAATAAAACTGGAATTTCAAGGCTATTTTAGAGAGAAAATATCTCTACACAAGTTGATAGCCACACGACTCCTAACCACTAATCCTTAATGATTGAGGCAGGAGTTGGTGACTCGCAAAACCTCGGCCAAGTGGGAAGGTGCTGCAAAGGAAAATGTTTAAATTAGCAGAGATCCCCCCCCCCCCATGAAAACACCTGTCGGCATTGAGACTGGTGCCTAAGGACTTCTCTTTCCATCTTTGGCATCAGAAGCGGTAAATAAGTTCAAACTCAGGAGTATTTTGTGAGGGGAAAATGTAAAGTGGAACTCTTTGAAATCACACATGGATGAACGTGTTTCGCAGGGATTTGCTTGATCTCTTAGACAAACGTCCAGATGTGCGATGTTGGTATTTTCTGCCCGAGCATTGCTAATGAATGGGCTGCCGTGAGGACCCTTAAAGGTGCGTTAAACTTTCCCAGATCTTCATATTCTGCCAAAGAGAAATGGTTACTAGACAATGTGCGTCAGCTGCTCGTCGTTCCCTGTGCGCTGTCCATACCGAGCAGTTAAATAAGCCTGCCATGGCAAGAGTCTTGCTACTTATGCTACGAATTACAATCGGTGAGGTTGAGGAATGGGAGCGGTGCCCCCCCCCCCCCCCCCCCCCCATTTCGCAGAAACATTTTCTTACGCAACTTCTCGCCTGCAGTGACTGCGAAGCTTGCGAGCTACGGGCAGCGCTTCGGAGTTAGTTTCTCCTTTGCCTGGCTCTGCGGGGTTTGCCAGGATTTTAGAGCAAGGATCGTTCCCTGCTGCAGCAATAATGGCCACGAGCAACCCTCCTTCCCTCCATTTCCGTCCTTTCTCCCTCTGCCACTTTTTTCCTGTATCTTCTTCCTCCTTAGTTCTCCCTCTGCCATGAGCCCTTTCCCTCCTCTGCTCTTTCTTAGCCCCCTTCCCCCCTCTTCTTCCTTCGCTTTGTCTCCTCCATCTCTGCGTTGGAATAGAGCCAGCACTGTACAAAATGGCGGGGAAGGGCTGACGGGGAAGGCGCCTGAGCCCTCCCTCGCTGCAAGAGAGTCGCGGCGCCCCGTGAGCTGCAGTCTAGCAGCCTCCTGCCATGCTCCTTGCCGGTGCCCAGCAGCCCGGCACGCCCTTATCGGGGGGCAGCACTGCGGGCATCGCGCAGGGGACGGTGCAGAGCAGCTGCAGCTCAGAAAATGGCCGCTGGTCTGGCTTGCTCCTTCGCAGACAGACAGCGTGAAAAGCAAATGCTTCCCACATCCGAGCCAGAATAATTTCTGCTATTTTAATAACATTAAAATGACATGGAGAGAGAGGGTTTGCGGCGTGTGGAGGGGGGAGGAGGGGTGATACTTTGCAAAAGAAGCTCTTGGCCGGCAAACTGGTCGTGGCTATCACCTGTAAGTTAGGGGAAATAGGAAATTATAGACAACCATCTGCTTTCGCACTGAGGTCTCCGACAGCCAGAAGAGCCCCCCACCGCCGTTTTCGTTTCTCTGACCCTGCTCCTCCTACTACCCAATTCATTCCTTTTAATTTAATTCTAACGAATTCGCCGCTTCTCACTTCTACCAGTGACTAACGTAATTTAAAAGCAAACGAAAGACGAGCTTTTCAGTTTTCACCTTGGGTTGGTCAGATCTTTCGGAGTAAAAATGCCGAAAGCTCCGATCGTCCTCCTGTATTCTTTCAATCTCACGGATTTTTCTAAGGCTGCGGCTGAGTATTTAACCCTTGCGAAAAACAGATATCGAGAATGTCCTTATTTAAAGGATACAGAAATGTGACCTATGACAAAAGAGACATATACACCGAGTTAAACTTGTAATGAGGGGCAAAGAAAGCAAGTTTCGAGAGCAACAGTAAACCGAATGGAGATTTTTTTCCTATCAAAGAAAACGAAACGGGTCTTACAAGTTAGGAATAAATGGCATCAGCGACAACCTGTTCATGCCCAGGAGAACTGACATTAATGTGCCATGCCAGGGTCCGGGGGGGGGGGGGGGGGAGCGTTTATATTTTCGGATTAGGTTTCCTGAAACAGCTCTGTAAAAATACTGCTTAGAAAACTCGATTAGAGCCTTTTATAGCCCGACTGTCCGAAAGGAATTTTCGGAACCTTTTAAGGGCTAAATGGAGAACGAGGAGCAGTTTCATCAGTGATGACGGCAATGGCCAAGGCTAGAATGGAGACACATTGGCGACCGGCAGGGCAGATAAGACCTGGCAAAAGACGTGTGTGTGGCTATATAATTGCTAGGCAAGAAAGGGCAGCATATCAATAGAGGTTAGAATAGGCGAAAGCTGGCTAGAGGTATAAGGAATAAGGACGTCTAGCTAGGCAGATAGATAAGTAAGACAGTACGTTTGGGAGATGAAGACGTCTATCCGGTAATAAGTATTCCCTATGCCTTATCCGACAGACGGATAGAATTACTGCACTAGATCATTTTAGAGAATAACAATGAAATAACCTTAACATTTTAGATCGGAAAAATGTAACTTTGGAGGTTAGAGCTTTGAAACCACTTTTCATTCAAGCAGCCCACTGAGGGGCCACGGTAGCATATTACTAAGAAAGAGAGAGAAACGCATAAATGTAAGGTCTGTTAGACTCCATGAGAGAGAGTGAGGACAGAATGACAGTGGGTAAAACGCGAGATGTTGCTTTGCAAGAGTGAAAATTCGACAAAGATTCATCCTAGCGGAAATAAAGACTTTTAATGGAGCGACATTTTTTTGTAAGGGGGTATTCTGCTTGTTGCCTCTTTGGATAGGAAAGACGTTTTGGAATCCTGACAAAAACCAATAAAAGGGTTCGCGCTGTTTCCATTGCCATGTTGGGTGTCGGAGTTTGTACGTGGTGAGCAGTGCGGACTCCAGGGCACATTCCCAGACTGAAATAGCTCTTGGGAATCGATTGCAAAGGGGTTTCTCTCCCCTCCCCCACCCGCCAGCTTTCCATAAGTTTAGCTATCATGAATAATGCTTTCTTTATATCACATCGGCCCCACGTCCATCTTTAGCGTTATTAACATCTGAAATGTTTAAGGCAAAACCTGACAACATTTCGTTGTAGATAAGGAAGCTGACCAATTGATTTAACAGGCTAAAGTTAGTATAGATCGCATGCCTCTTTAGATATAGACCTCGTGTTAGATTGCATTTCTGTTTTCAAAGACACCAGATGCTTGTTTAACCTTTCGGAAAAGTCGGACCTCTCTAGAGCTTTCAGCCCTTTTCCTATAAGCACCTGTAAGCCGTAGGGCCGCAAGATCTCCACGCTATCCGTAACCCAAGTAGGGTACAGAGTACAGATACTGGATTGAAAGCCCCCACCCCTTAGCTTCAAAGTCTTGGAAAGGCCCATTTTCAACTGCATAGCCAGGGTAAAACTGAATAGGATCTGCGACAGGGTAACTTGCACTTTTCTTTTGCGTTGTAACCGGGCATCACCAAAAATGCGGTGTGCTTTCCGTCAATGCGGACTCTTGGAGACCCAAACTCCAAAATGCATCGGCAAGGAGCCGCCACTTCGCTCCAGATCTGCAAATTCACTCTTCCAGCTTGTTCTGGTCTAGCAGCTGCGTCCTAGCACCCTTTGTCCTCAGGCCACACAGCGCGGAAACGCTTCCTTCATTCTCGACTGAAACGATATTTATTCGTTAGTAGTGTTTAGCTCACGTCTTTCCAGGAGAAGAGCAAGGCGAGTTACATTCAGGTACAGTATGTATGACCCCGTCCCCAAAGGGCTCGCAATATACATTTATGGAAACCGAGGCAATGGAGGGTTAAGTGGCTTGCTCAAGGCCACAAGGAGTACCAGTGTGTTTTGAATGGATGCATGTGTTTTGAAGGACCACCCTTGCATATAACGACAGAAACAAGATTGTGATTTGTTTGGAGGTTGGCACTGCAGGTTTTGCTATGCATGTTCATTTTGATAGCAAAATAATATTTTGGTGCTCTGCACATAAGAAAGATGCCCTATTATCTAAGTGTGGGCTATCTGGTGGAGAATAATAGTCATGGATTTTCCAATCACCTACGTCTTATTATTTTACATACAAAATAAAGTCTCCTTTAAACTAAAATGTCTATCAATATTCTCTCCCTCTCTCTGGTATAAGCGTTTTCTGAGCAATAGGTAAATTATTATTATTAAAGGCAAAAGGTCTCCACCAGTAACGTGTATTTTCTTTGCGTTCTTCATCCCTACACTGTTTTTGTCTCGTTGCTTCCTTCCTGATTGCATCTATTAAGGGTGTATGTGTGTACGAGGGGAGAGAAAAGGCAGCAGTGTGTGAGAGGGGGAAACAGGGCTGCCTTTATGAGAGACTGCTGCATATAACTGTGAGCCTGACAGGGCCTGTGAAGGTATACAGTGGGCAAATAGGTTAGGGTTGCAGCTTGGAGAATACATGATAGAGCTTTCTAAAATCATGAGTGGCCTGGAGCAAGATAGTGTGGAAATGCTTAAACAGTATATCAAACAGTACTAGAAGACAGGCCTGGTAGCAACTTTAAAATGAAATTTAAGAATAATTTTTAATTCAATGCATAATCTATGGAGAGAGGGGAGGAAGTGAAGCAGAATGGGGGGGGGGGCTTCTTTCTTTTCACCGCTTTACTCGTTACAGTAAATCCTCTCTATCCATGCATTCCATTTCCACGGATTCACTTTTCCGCTCCTATAAAATTGTAACCCATTCCACCACACCTGCAGTCTACTCGCATCCATCTTCGGTCATGAGAGGCTGTTGTGTTAAGTCTCCATGTTGTTCTTCATGGCCCAGCAGCCCCAAACCCCCCACTCCTCTCCTGGTACCTTTCCAAATGAGCAGGTGCGCAGTCCATGAACCCCCCTGCTCCTGCACCATCATTTTGAAAAATGGCAGCATCTGACCCTCCACAGTGCATCCTAGATGGGGTCAGATTGCCATTTTTCAAGACAATGGCGCAAGAGTGCGACCACATGGGCAGCACTACCACTCATTTGGAAAGGTAATGGGGGGGGGGATATTGGGGCCACTGGGCTACCAGGGATTTGCTTTTTGATGATAGTATTTTGATGGCCTCAGGGCCTTTCCCTGATGCCTGGATCATATTTCTCCTCAGATGATCAGGGAAAGCACCTGAGGCCATCAAAATACTGTCGGGCGCACTCACTAGATGTTTGTCTCATTTCTACATTTGGCTGTGGAAGTAATTGTGCTATATTCACGTTTTCAGTATTTGTGGGGTTTTCTAGTAACCTCTCCCCTTGTGAATACCAAGGATAGTGTGTACTCTGATAAAAAATGTTCACATCATCAACCAAAGAAAGTTCTGGAATTTAAGGGGCCAATGCAGAAAGCATGTATTAGGGCTCTGCACTAAAGCTCTGTGCAGGGTTTCCCAACACCAATGTCTACCCAAGGCTTTGTGTACAGTAATCTCATATGCAAAACTTGTTTCTACATTGGGTGCCCACAGCAGTACATGATTATGCACCAAATCCAAGCTAGCCTTTGTCACACTGGCTCCCTAAAGAAGGAAAAAGAGAAAGATAGAGTGAGAGCTGGGGGTAGGCTGAACAGAATTTCTGTAAAACAGATGAAAAATGAACTATGTGAGAGAGAATAATTATATTACTTTAGCACTATATTTACAAATTGCCATGCCAATAAAGTTTATTTAATCTGAATTTCTATAAGAGAGATGGAATATTTGTAGGAAAGAAAAATTGTCTAAAAGAAAAGAAACCACTGGCTATGAGAGATCTAGATGAGGAAAAGAGAGCAAGAATGTCTAGAAGAGAGGTGGCTGTCTGGGATAGGAAAATGGCTGTCTCAAAGAGAAAAGAGATGCTGCTTATAAGACAGATAGAGTCTAATATAGAATGGATGTCTAGGAACAGAGAATGGCTCTCTATAAGGGGAAGAAGAGGCAGTCTACAAGAAAAAGAAAATGGTTGTCTAGGAGAGGATGAACTGTAAGAAAGAGAAAGGAGTTCTGTACAAGAAAAAAGAGAAGGGGAGGGTGAGAGAATGGATGTCTTGCAGAGCAGTATGGTTGCCTATAACTGAAAGAGAAAATGGCTGTCTAGGATAAAAGATATCTACAGTTGTGGTCAACATTATTGGCACCCTTGAATTTTAGGCATGTTGTGTACAAAATCTTGAGAAATAATTGGAAATATTCCAACTGTATGTCATAATATTGTAATAGTATGTTCAAAGGTATACAACAAAAAAATGTCTGTGCAACTTAGACTAATAATTTCTGAGAAAAAACAAAACAAAAACCAAATATGATCTGGACAGAACTAATGGCACCCTTCACTACTATTTGGTTGCACAACCCTTGGTTGTGATGACAGCCTCCAAATGTTTCTTGTAGCCATCTATAAGTTTCCTACATCTGTCTGCTGGCAGTTTCTCCCACTCCAACTGCAATTTGTTCCATCTCATGAATGTTTCCAGGATTCCTTTTACCAGTGGCAGATGCCAGATCTATCCAAAGGTTCTTGATTGGATTGGGACCAGGATTCATTGCTGGCCAGATTAAATCAGTCTATTTGTTCCTTTTTAATCATTCTTTTGTAGTTTTGGATGAATGTTTTGGGTCATTGTCCTGCTGGAAGACCCATGACCTTCGAACCAGACCTAGCTTTCTGACACATTTTGCTCCAAAATTCCTTGGTAGTCCTCTGACTTCATGATTCCTTTAATACATTAAAGGCCTCCAGTTTTCTGAAGCAGCTAAACAGTCTCACAACATTATGGAAACCTCCAACATATTTAACTGTAGGAAGAGTGATTTTTTTCTTAGAAGCTTAATTGCTTAGCCTGTAAATGTATCACTGGTCTGCATTGCCAAAGATCACAAGTTTGGTTTCATCTGTCCACAGAACATTTTCACAGAAGGCTTGTGGTTTCTCAAGGTAGGTTTGGGAAAAGATCAGACGTGCTTTTTTATGTCTGTCTCTGAGCAGTGGGGTCCTCCTTGGCCTTCGCCTATGAAGTCCTTCTTTGTTTAGTGCGTGTTGTATGGTGCTGGTTGAAACCATCATTCCAAATTGATCCAGGTCAGCCTTAAACTCTGTGAATTTTGTATGTGGTATTTTTCCAGCAGTTCACACTAAGTTTTGAAGACTTCTTGAATTAATTTTCCTCTTCCCACCACATCCTGGGAGTTTCTTGACAGTTCCATGAGCAGAAAACATCTTAATAACACTGTGAACTGTAAACACAGGAATCCCATGGTCTTTGGAGATGGCCTTGTACCCCTTTGAAGTTTAATGTTTGCTGATAATGGCAGCTCTGTTTTCACTATTGTGAAAATGGAACAGGGAGTGAATATGGTCAGTTAAGCATTAGAGCTATCATTCATTGATTGATGCAAGTCATTTGAATACTGACAATTAATCATAGGTGGTCGCCAGGAGTCAGCATTGACTCGAATCACATTTTTACATCTAATTTTACTGCACTTAGAATGTGGTTCTTCTGTTCAAACTGATTTGAATTGTTTATAACGGTGCCAATAATCATGTCCTGGCAATGTCCCAATTTTTATACTATTTCCTTTTTAATTGATCTTATTTTTTTATTTTATCTTTACCATTTTACACTATAACATCCCAATAAAGAGATAAAGTAATCCACATAGATATGTTACAAAATCATCCTATAGAAATGTCAAAGAAAAATCATCATATATCAGTTTCATATTAGATCACAAATTAAATAGAGGAACAAGAACTAGGAATAACCCCAATAAGGTAAACATAACGGTCCCCAAGACACGCAGCCAGCATTCTTGGGAGGCTAGCCCTCTGCAGAAACACCCTCACACTCAAGCAAAATGTTACAATTGTTTCGGGTCAAAAAAATGAAATTGTTTACCATCAAGGAAAATGGTACATCTACAAGAAAAGTTTAACAAAAAAGACCCACCCAAGGAAAGATCCCTGTTTTTTAAATCCAGGAAATCCTTACGTCTCTTTTGGATTGTCCTTGAGAAGTCAGGAAAAATTTGTATTTTTGCCCCCAGAAGCAAAACATGCATATTACGAAAATACAAACACAATACTGTATTTCGGTCTACCTCAAAGGCAAAGCTAACCACCAAGGTGGTTCTAGCTGTAATTACTTCAAGGGAGCTCTCTAAGAACCCAGTTAAGTCCGACAGTCCTTGCTGGGCATGCTCTTGATTTTGCACAGCAATTCCAGCCAGAGATCTCACAATCAAATACCTGAACTTTAGTAATGGGTGGCAGATTATATCCCCCCAAATACCCAAAACCTCCTGAAGGTATTTTTTGACCATATCTACTGGTGCAAGAAGTGGAGATTTGGGAAAGTTGATGAAACAAAGGTAGTTCCGCCTGGACATATCCTCCAAGTACTCCAGCTTACGAGCTGTAATGGAGGAGTCCTTCACCTGTGCACCTACAGTCTCCTGAAGCTCACCCTGACAATCTTCCAACAAGTCCACCCTAGCAGCACATGTAGCCTGCTCCTGAGATATGATCTGTACATTATCTTTCAGACAACTCATATCAGGAAATATAGTGCCTGCCATTATTTGCAGTAAGGTGTTCACAGTGGCCACCGCCTCCCACAATGATTCCATTGTAAGAACTGCTGGTCTTTTCAACTCCACCAAACCAGGAAGAGACAGTTCTTTCTTCACCATGGAGCCCAGCTACTTAAACACAGCTGCAGTAGATGACAAAGCTCGCTCATCTAGAGGGGAAGATGCTGCAGCTGGAGCTTCCTCCATTCTCCTTTCTGGGCCCCCTCTCATCAGAGACACAAGTCAACTGGGTCAAGGCCCCACTGGCATAGCTACTAGGTTGCAGAGGTATGGTCCTTTCTACAGGGCAAATAGATGCTCCGCCGATAGCCGATGCTGACAACTCAGCCGGTACCGCTGAAGTGCAATCTTGGGCGACCAAACCTAAACTGCAGTCGAGAAGAGTCTGCTGAACCTCAGGTGCAGGAAACCCAAGAATGGGGGGCAATGCCTTGGATCTCCATTTCTTGCCCATTTCAGTCACCAGAGGAAAGAGACCCGACCAAGCAATAAGTGCAGAGAACTCAGTCAGACACCATCTTTTTCCTTAATTGGTCTTATTTTATTTGATTCTTTTATCTGTCAAATATGTATGCATATATAGTCCAAAGCCATTTCACTGGCCACTTTTTTTTAGGAGATATTGGACATTAAGGGGTTGAATTGCTAGGGTGCCAATAATTTTGACCACAACTATATAAGAGAGAGGACAAGAAAGTTATCCACAAGAGTCCTTAGAAAATGGCTGTTATTAAGAAAGAGACTGTTTAGAGCAGCAGAATGCCTATCTCTAAGAGAAAGAAAAGGACAGGGAGTCCGAGAGAGAAAGAGAGAGTGATTTATAAGAGTTTAGAGAATGACTATCTAAGAGGGGGGAATGGATAGCTCTAAAGTGGGGAGCTATCTATAACAGAGTTTAAAGAATAGAGGTCTGTAAGTGAGAGGGGACACTCTATAGGTAGGTTAAAGAATGACTGTCTAGGAGAGGACAATGGCTTTCTTTAAGAGAGATAGGAGCTCGCTATAAGAGAGATTAGAAAATGGCTACATCTAAGGGGGAGGGGGGCTCTCTATTACAGAGATTAGAGAATGAGGGGGTTTCTATAATAAAGATTGTGTGTATCTCTAAGAGACGGGGGCTCCCTATAAGAGAAATTAGAGTACGGTTGTCTAAGAAAGAGAGGAGAATTTTCTATATGAAAGAATAGAGAATGGCCGTCTCTAAGAAAGAGGGGGCTCTCTATAAGAGAAATAGTCGAGAATACTGGCCATGTCTAAGAGAGAGAGAGGACGGCTCTCTATAAGAGAGAGTAGAGAATGGCTGTCTCTAGCTGCCCTTTCTGCAGGAGAGCTGGTTGCTGTGATACCGGAGAGCCAATAAGATCTCACCAGCTCACCCCAGGGCTCTGGCGCTATTTCCTTATATGGTGACTTCAGTCTGCGGGGCGCCCGTGCTCATAACCAAAAAAGGAAATAAACCTAAATACAGTATATACCTTGTTCATTTCTCTCCAGAACGAGCTGCAAGCGATCGATAGAGCCATGGAGCTCTGCTGCAGCAAAGAGGGGGAAGGGAGGTAAAACACATGCCCCCACCCCCCACAAGGGACACTTCCACACGGGCTGCAAGGCAAAGATGCAATCCTAATGAATTCCAGCCTGCCGAGTAGGTTAAATGCTAATGAACTGTGATTCACGTCTAATTGCTTTTGTTAAAATAGATGCACACAGGTCTGCTACAGAGAGCGAGAGAGAGAGAGGCTGAGCAGTGTGCAAAAATCCAGCTCAAGCCAAGCACGAAAAGCAAACAAGCCCATGAAATGAAAATGCAGAAGCTGGAGTGTGAAATGTTTGCAGTCAGAATAAGACCAACCTGTTTTTGTTGGTTTCATATATAAAGACAGACATCCAAACACTTAAAATGCTGCTTACCCCTGTGGCAATCACAGGAGCTTGCTTAGGTCCAAGCCCAACCAGCGAGATAGCTACAAATTCATCCACGTCTGGAAAATAAAGAAGCTGGGAAAGGTATTTAGTTTGCAATTAAGCTTCAGGAAACGTCGAACAGGAGACGCAGAAACGGCACGTTCAAGTCAAGAGTCATGGCCGTCTCCCCGCTGGGGGGCGTTTAGGTGTGTGTGCAGGGGGGCACCCCTATGCTTTTGCTTAAAGCCTCGAACCATAGGAAGGGTGGAGGAGGGGTGTTGTTAATATTGGGCTACTGAGCGGGAAAGGAGCCGTCTGTGGGAAGTAAGTAGTTAAGACAAAAGTATTTGGGGTTCATTGACTGAACCCCATCAATCTCCCCTGGATTCTGCGGCAGCCATCCGTCATTGCAGCAGTCAGATAGCCAGGTCTACTTCCACTACACCAGCACCTCGGGCATTTCAGGACAGAGGGGGTCTTGTTTAGTAACAGTCCCTGCAGCGCCCAAACATCTTTTGTAAAATATTTTTGCTGTTTTCCCCACCCGGTTTGTAACACGTATAGAGGAATTTCTACTGTGCATACGGCAAACTGCCCTGGGACCAGGGGAATACTCTGGTCTAAGCTATTAAAACCTTAAAACAGCAATCTCCCCCCTGCCCCCCCCCCCCGCAGGGTTCCCTCGGGGACGAAGGGGGGAGGAGATGTAAAGATGTAGGCGTAGCATAAAAAGCAATCTCCCAAAAAATGAGGACCCCCCTGCAAACTAAATTTATGTCATATCATGGAAGATTCGTGACCTAGGAAGCCTCTGCGTCCAGGGCTCTCATTCTTATTTCGAAAACTCATAGCTGAGATCCGAGACGAAAGAATGACATGTCCAGTAGTTGGCAAAGAGAAGCTCTGCTACAACCAGTCAGAAAGGAGGGGGGGGGGGGGGGGTAGTTTCGGTGAGAACCGCCACAATACATCTCCATTTATTTTCTTTGCTGTTCTCTTTTTCCTGCCAATACTGCCCTGCTCTGCGCATTCCTTAGCTCAGAAGTAAAGCTTCTGGTTGTACGAATGAAAGTGAAATTCGTACGGACAAAAGATCTTTTTTACACGTCCCTGACGATTCAGTGGCCCGTTGAAGGAACGTGTATATTTCTGTTGCTTTATTTGCCAATTGCAATCCACTTGTATCTCGGAGAGTTATGTTTCTGGGTTTAACAGAATGTGTCTAAAGTTCTGCGTCTCCTGCGGGAAATAAGATAAACCGAGGCACCGAAAGATGAACTATAATGAACAGCGCAGAACCTATCTGTAAGGTGTATAATATTTAAAGACGTAGCACTACCAACAAATCAACTTCTTGCCTTAAGACAGCTTTCTCTTAATCGTATTCCTCGTTCTCCTTTCTTTCTTGTCCAAATGTGTGTGTGTATATATGTATGTGTGTATCTATCTATCTATCTATCTATCTATCTATATCTATATATATATATATCTATATATATATATATATATATATATATATATATATATATATATATGTGTGTGTGTGTGTTTGAAATTTAATATTTTCAATTTAGGAATCCAGAGTAATTGTGAAACTTTTATGGTCCCTCCTCTGCTGCTTCTACTTGGACGGTTGGCTCTGCATGTCCCATGAACTGTATCCAGCTCTTCTGCGGCCTGATGTCCCACATGCCTCCTACCTGCGGGTTTACTGTCCTGACATTTGTTTTAGGAGCTAAGGATGCGGGAGCTTTGCTAGGATAGAAACCCCGGCCCCTGGCATGATGAGCAGTGGATCACGCACCAATATCTGACGCTTCTAGTTCGTCGGTAATGAAACCAGCCTTGCCTTTGTTGTTTTCTGACCCCTTGATGCGTTTCCACGTCACATATTACAGCTTCGGATTTTCTGTGCGTCAGCGTTAATCCATCCTAAACCTTACCTCTCTATTTTCTCTACCTAGAGTTTCCATCACGCCTGCCACATTTCCATGTATTTTAATTGCTCTAGTCAGTGCTGACGTTTGAATACCGTACATATAAGAATTTATATTTGACCAGAAACAGGGAGAAGTATATTGAAGAGTTGTAAGAAACTGAGGGAAAGGGTATTTCAGTCACTGTATGCCTTGGAAAGATGCACGGAGGAACAAACTGCTATTCACCTGGGGCTCTAGACCATACCTGTTCACTTGTAATTTAGCTGGTTGCCTGCAGGTCGTATTTGAGGAGGGGGTAACAAGCAAGATATTGCCTTTGCAGCCCACTACTCTAGCACCGTCTCTGCTTGTATGAGGTTTGGTGATGGTTTTTCTGGCACCCAGCTTGCATCTGAAGCACTCGCTTGCTTTCTTCTGGCGAGACTTGTCACTCCCCGAACTGTCACAATTATTTCTGGTAGCAGGACGCCACCTATAGAAGGTACCCGGAATAAATCTGATCCCGAGCGTCGTATACCAATCGGAACCAAGCACTCGGAAGAAGACAGAATATTGTGGCTGTTTTTGTGTAGCTGGGGTTGAAGCCCCTTCATATAGCATGGGGATTTATGCTGTAGATAGCTAAATGTGCTTGGAGGAGGACTGTAGGGAAACGATAATATGTATATATAATCGAGATGGATACAGGAACATTTTTCAGTAACAGGTTTCGTGTTTTTAAATCATGGTACAGAAGACGAGTAAGGAAAAGGGGTATATTTCTGGGGTTAAAATGATGTGAATGAAATAGGCCTGGTACCTTTACAGAGCTTAGAAGTTGGGGGGGGGGGGGAGGAGGGTTATAATGAAACCCTCCCTTTATATCTAGGCATACAACAACGCTGTCATTGAAACTCCGATGTGAATATCACTTTGATTTCTCGGCAAGCAACTGGAAGTGAACGTATTTGGTTGATGCTGGTGAAAAACACTATTAATCCCTTTAGGGCACAGAGAGAATCATCAGACGATCGTTGCAGTATAAAACACGTTGATAAAGATGGAATATGTACATAAAGGGTCCAAAGCCAGATAATCTGAGCATTTTCTCATGGACTAAATTGAAAAATCAGCTACACTGGTATTTCTCTTAGAATGATATTTTTTCAGAGTAAGCAAACATACACTATTGGTTCTTTGTTTTCTGAAATACAGGGTATATAGAATACACGAAATCTGAATAAGCATTCCTTTAGTTGTTTCTGCATCTTTGATGCATATTGCGGTCTCTACATTGCAAAGTCTTAGAAGCTTGCTCTTCTCTCGCTGTAATCGTGTGTACTTAAAATATGATAACTAGTGTGTTGCTTTCCCGATGAAAAATAGATCTGATCACTTGTTTAAAAACATCAGTCAGTTGTCAGCCGGGTGCTTTTACGTATTTCTTTGAATTTGTGTAATGTTGTGACTTTCATCATTTTTTTTGTGCCTATGGAAAAATTATTACTTCCTAGGATCTATAAATCATGCCAGAAATATCTCACTTGGACAGGTCATTTCAGAACAGTCAAAGAATATCGGATTTTTGTGTATTGTAAAGATCCAAAAATGTGTCCTATTTTACAAATAGCATTTCGAGCCTTTGGGAAACTGCATTCAATACAGACCCATCTGTGTTATTTTTATTGTGTTTTCTGATTTCCTTTATCGTTTAGTCTGACCTAGATAGACGTTTTTGGAGGTCTGACTGTATCACAGATAACAGCTATATATATTTTTATTACAATAACAAAATATGAAATATTCCACGACCTTGTACATTTTTTCCATCGGGCCCAAGAATGAGGACAGCTGGAACTGTTATCCCTGGTTCAACTCCAGGTACGTTTAGTTTCATTCGAACTTTCTGACTCCTCACATGTGACCTTCCAACACCTCTGTACGACCCCAGTCACCACCAAAGCTTGAGGTGCATCGCATTTCCCTATCCTAAGACCTCCCTCGATGGATTCTCACATCAAGCAAGCACACTCTATGATTAATGGCCTTGGGATAGGGTTTCTATTTCCATCTGGGGTAACTGTAAACCATGATTTTGTATGAGTTCTGCTTTATGATACAGGTGCAAGTGACGTTCTACAGGCACTCAACGGAGGCCTTGAGGACAAAATGTTCTCACCTAGAGTCTTGAAGGGGTAAAGGAAATCCCTTCTGTGGGCAGACCGCCGCTCTCTCTCTCTTTTACCGTGACCGTGGACGAGGTCTAAGGCATAGGCTTTCCTCTCCTCTCTTTGTTCTGCACCCAAAAGTATAAACAATCCGAGGATTATGTTTTCTGCAAATTACACATGGACTCTTTCGGTTCTGTTAATACACAGTCATAGAAGGATCGGAATCTCCCGCATCTTCGTCCACCTCTGCAATAAACTCACTCGGCCACAGCAGTGATAATGTCCTTAGGTTTTCTTTATGATGGATTGTGAGATAAGGAGGGAGGGGGGGGGGGGGGTTGCCAGAGTTTGCACTAGTCCTAGACATGGGATCTTTGGGTTTATTGTGGCAACCTGAACATTTTGTTAAATAAATATTTGAGAATTATTATCTGTGCGTTTTTGAAAACAAGAGCTATGAGTTTCTTTCGGACGTTATGGCCTAACAGTGATTACTGAATTAGAAGAAAACTTTCAGAGGTCTCCTGTAAGACAGTCCCTGTACATTTAGCAGCCCCCCCCCCCCCCCCCTTCCCTGAAGTGGCTCGTAGCATAGAAGAGGATTAGGCCCGTCTGGATAACGGTATCCGGTTGTATTGGTTTATTTGGTTGGATGGGATTTATGGGTATCTAGAGTTTGGGGTTGTATGTATTTGGGTATATATACATTATCACTGGTATGGCTCAGACTTCTGACGTGCTCGTCTTGCAGAGGTGGAGATTCCGATCTTTCAATGATTGTATTATTAGGGCACGAGAGAACTGCTCTCAGGGCTATTAAGGCAAAGCCTTTGTAAGAGGCATTCTGTTTATAAACCGATATGTTCCATGTGTAGTTTGCAGAAAACGTAATCTTCGGATTGTTTATACTTTTGGATGCAAAACAAATATATACATATATACATACACACACCCCTGCAGGATATATCCCCATGTAAAGTCTTACCTATATGCCCAAAAATCTGAACTTTTGCAAGCATAAAATAATAGCCACGGCAGAAAATATTTTGTGCGTATAAAAGCCTATAATTGCACCCAAAACCACGATTTTATGAATATAAAAAAAATCCTGCAATAACTTCATTTTAAAAAAATATTGAGATTTGTGAGCATAACACCTGATGTGATATACTGCGCACAATATTACTGCTGCTTTGTGCGCACAATTTTTCTTGCGTGTGAATTTTTAATGCCGTGGTAATTTTTATACTATCAACTTACTACATCTGGAGTAAAGTGCTTCTTTTTTTAAAATCATGCGTTAAGAAACTGCCATGATTTTCAGCACGCATGCTTACTACACGATCCGTCCTTTGAATGAAAATATGTATGTGGGTATATGAAGCCATCTGCAAGAGACATGCATGGGGTCTATGAAGTACAGGAGTTCCTGACAATTCTAGAAATATAGAGCCTCGGAGGGTGTGTTTGTTCATTCTGGGTTTAGCAGTCTGCGGTAACGGTATGTGTGTGAAAGCTCGCAGTAAATGTTTGGTAGTAGTAACCTGGCAGCGGGGAGAGCAACTGTTTCCTGGCAGTTCTTGCGGTCAGCAATTTCAGGAAGCACCAGTAGTACCCGTAAATAACTGGACTGTTACATAATCTGACACTGGTCGCCATGGTAGAAGATTTCTGGGCTGAGTGGCATTGGGGAATTGGAGGGAGGGGCAGTGTATTTTTTCAGGATCTTGCAAGCATACTGTCGAGCTCTCTAGCCTCAGTTATGTGTGCAATGATGGTGGAAAGGAATCCAGATTCTTATGGAAGGTCCAAAAGGTAGTGCCAGAGTTCGAGTCTCACCCTGTGGGTAGCTGAACTTAACTTATCCATGGGCGGGCAGCTGGCTTTTAACTGCATCCTCACCTCTACTGATCTCCAATGTTTGTCTGTCTATCTATCTACCATCTAGCTTTAGTGCCGTGGTTCATGTTTTCCATCCATTCTTTTGTTTGCATTTTATAGTTTACATGAGCTCTCCACTGAGCCTGCCCCTTATTTTTAATGTTTTAAAATGATTGATGGGGAAAGTCAGAGTAAGAGAAACGTCTTTCCTCCAAGTGAGTCTCGGTGGAAATCAAACATTTCTGGAACATAAGATGGGCTCAAATAGCCTTCACGGTTACAATCCCAAATGTATGTCATTGGGTTCTTGAGGGGAATCCTGAGGAATGAACATTGGAATATATGCCAGGTTTCTCCAGTTTTTGACATCTCTCCACGCCCGTAGCTGTATGCAAGCTTCAGCTCAACCAATCAATCACAACGATCAAGCAAAGCGATGTAATTGTCTTTGTCCAGGGGAAAGTTACATTTCTAAGGGTTTCTGGCTGTTGACTGTCCTCTCAGTCTTACCCAGAATCAAGCCGCACTGGAAGCCTCAGATCCTGCTGTCGGGAGTTTAACTTTGTAAAGCAGGTCCTCGGGTTGTTGCCATGGAGTGAACATCATACCATCCTAAGCTAGTAGTATAATTTGTTCTGAGCTTTCAAAGGAAAGTATTAGGTCAATAACTATATGGCACAAAGAGCCACAATAAGAGCTCCTCCGAGCCAAATGTGACTCCCCAGTAGCAGATCTTTAGTGCTGTAGAGCCAACAGTTTAACCCAAAGAGGCCTAAACACTAACCTAAGGACACAAAACAGAGAAAGCTCTTCAGTGCATCTGTCCCAGAGCGTGTGTGGAAGAAAAGCTAAAGCCTAGAGATACAGTATGTGTTTGTTCAATCCTTATAGCTCCCTCACACCAGAAATATAATTGACCTTAAAGAGTTTCGGTGCAAACTAAAGACTCACTTATTCCTGGATCATTTTGCACCTGTAACCTAGTCCCATACCCTATCTACCCTATGTTCTGCCCCAACCTGTTCTTTATAATGTTAATTATCACTTCTTCTCCATTATTTAAAATAGTTTAACTTGTTCTCAAATATGTTTTATGTAAATTCTAATCTGTTATCAACCATGTTCCATGTAACGTTCTTAATGTTCTTGTTCTCTGTACACTGCTGTGACTTGTAGATACAGCAGTATGAAAATGTTGCTAAGTAGATAAATATAGATGTATCCGCTGTGTGTATGATGTGCGCAGATGCACATGGATAATGGAAGTTAGGAACGTAAAGTCAGTACAGACCTTATCTGGCTATTTGGCTGGCAGGCTATGGAGAATATTTTTTCCCATCCAAAAGTCTTTCAAAACCTGCAAAACCTGTAAGGACTCCTGTGGAGTGAAATAACAATCCTGACAGGAAAGGGAAATCTCAGTCAACACCTTGCCTTTAATTACCCAGTGAATACTATAAATTTAGTGGAGGAGTAGCCTAGTGGTTAGAGCAACTGCCTAGTACCCAGAAGCTCAAGGCACTCCTTGTGACTTTGGGCAAGTCACTTTACCCTCCATTGCCTCAGAAGAAAAGGCTGGCAATCTACTTCCAGTGATACATTGCCAAGGAAAACCCAGAGGTAACTGGGTCACTATGAGTCAACACTGACTTGATGGCACTAAAAAAAATAAAATTGCAACATGCACATTGAGGCATGTTTACTAAAGTTCACTACACAGTAGCATGGGGTTTACTAAAACACTTGTGTTAACCAGGTAGCATGTGATGGGACAGGGACTCAGTTGGTAAAGGGCAGAATGGAGGTGTCAATGTCAAATTGTAACTAGTGCAGTTGTTAGCTCATGCAAACTGTGCTTGCCGCACAGTACCTCAATTGTTGGCATTAAATGTGCCCATGTGCCAGCTTGCACAGTCCTGTCTCTTTGCACAACATTAACTGCAGGGCAACAGACACTCACAACCCCTGAAGTGAGCTTCAGCCCCCACCGTTTGCAACACCTCCACCTATCTTTTAGCTTCACTTATTCTGCTGCACACCCTATCGAGGGCTTTAGGTGCTGTTCATGGTAACTGTCTCAACATGCCTCCCAGTTCTTGAGCTAAACTTGAAAGTGCAAGATGTGCTGCTGTTTTCTATACTTCCTCTATGGGATTCCTTAACTCTTCTTTTCTGCTCAGAAGAATTTCAAGACTGGTTTGAAAAAATATTTGTTCAACCTAGTCTTTGAGGAACAGTAGGGCAGAAAGCGGAAGGTCAGTGGTAGCTCGTGCTTACAGAACACACTTTTCTTCTTTTTTTTCTCTCTTTCCTGTCATGGTTGGAATTCTTTTTCTTATTATAATTTGTTTTTAGTTATTGTACAATGCAGACTAGTAAATACCAATACACCATCTAAATATATCCCTAACACCAAAACTCGGAACTAGCTGATTCACATCATCTTGTTAGTGTTTATGTAAGATGTTGTTACCACTATTTTTGTGCAAATACATGACAGAAATATATTAGTATCACAATCCCCGCTTTTTCAAGATTTTGCTGCAAGAGTTTCCAAATTCTGTGACAATCATATGGCATATTTTCATTAATGTGCATGTACTTACATGTTAAGGTGTTAAAAGATTATAACAAAGTCATTTCCTATCATTTTTGTATGCCCAATTACTTTTTTAAAGCTGTTTTAGTGTTTTGTCTTTTAGGGAGGAAAAGGGATCTTAGTGATCAGTGTTGGGAATGGTGGAGGGTTAGAGAATAAGGAAAGGAAAAGTGATCTGGGGGATGGGAAGAGGGGGAATTCTCTCAAAAGGGAGACTGAGAAGAGGTCTCAGGCAAAAGGAGTAGAGGAAAAGGGGAAGAAGGTGAATGATGGCAGAGAGGGAAGGGAGGATAAGATTTGGAGAACACAGGAAGGAGAGACAACAGTGGGGGGAGAAGGGGAGGAAAGAAAGACTGGAGATGAGAGGTAGGGCAAAGTCATAGTTGGGTGTGGATGAGCTGGAGTCCTACCACTTTGGAGTCAGGTCCACCCAGTCAGTGGCAGTTAGCATGGTCCAGTAGGAGGAGAACTAGAAGCAGTGTCAATAACTGCTACTACTAATCATTTGTATCGCACTACCAGGGGTACACAGTGCAGTACAAATGGCTGTAAGACACAGTCGGATACTCATCTAATCAAAATGAAAAAAAAAACAACACATTGCAAAACCAGGGACTGGAGTATGTGGACAAGAGAATGAGGAGCATCAGGATCCAAAAGCACCTTCAAAGGTGGATCATCAGACTGGATTTGAATAGGGCCAGAGAAGGAGCCAGATGCAGCAATGCAGGTAGTTTGTTTCAGATATATGGAGCAGCAAGGTGAAATGTACAATGTCTGGAGTTAGCAGTGGCAGAGAAGGGCACAGATAAAAGGGATCTGCCAGAGGGGCAGAGATCCCGAGGAGGAGTGTACAGTGAGATGAAAGGAAAGGTAGTGAGAAGCTGCAGAATGTATGCACTTATAGGTCAGTAGGAGAAGTTTGAACTGGATGCAGAAATGGATAGGGAGCCAGCGAAGTTACTTGAGACGAGGAGTTACATGAGCACAGTGACACTGGTGGAAGATGAGTCATGTGGATGTATTCTGAACAGAATGAAGGGGAGAAAGATCATTTAAAGAGAGACCAGTGAGGAGCAGGTTACAATAGTCAAGATGGGAGGTGACTAGTGAGTCTATGAGGGTCTTGATCACTGTTCCCTCTAAGCTGTGCGCGTGTGCGCGCGCACACACCTCACTGAGTGAGCGCACATACTTTACAACAGAGCGCACAAAAATTACAGTTCTGATTCTGATAGAAAACAACACAGATGTTCTTAAAATTGAAAAGTTGTTGTGTATTTATGGTTTTCACAAGTCCTACAATATTTTCTAGTGCAATCAATGTGGTGTACATACTGTATTCTGACGTGTAGTCAAATTTAAAGTATATAACTCCGAGTGTCGTTATGTGGCGCACAAAAATTTAACCTTCCTTCAAAAGCTGCACAGCTGATATTTTATGCGCACACAGCCCACAGAAAATTAGAGGGAACATTGGTCTTGATAGTGCGTATAGAAAAGAAGGGACAAATTTTGCCAATGTTATAGAAAAAGAAGTGAAAGGTTTTACCTATCTGTTGGATGTGTGCAGAGAAAAAGAGAGTAAAGTCAAAGATGACCCCATACTACCTAGTGCCCTTCCATGTTGACCTCATGCCCTGCCAAAAATTCAACACTACTACACCTCTATTGGGAGGTGAAAGAAGGGATTGAGGATCAAGAAGAGAGTTCTAGGATCAAATCAGAGAGTGATGATCTACTCGCATCTCTCTTCCATACACTAATCCCTCTTTCACTCACACACCACACTCACTTTAATTGACCAACTCGTTCCCCACCTCTTTCCCCACACTGCCCTCTGATTGCCTCCCTCTCTCCCTATAAAACTTCCAATCTTTCCATTCACTCACTTACCCTCCCCTTGCCCCATCCACTCACACTCCCTTGCCTTCCTAGCCACTAATTCTCCTCTTGCTCTTATCATCTTACCCAATCTCCCTCTCCCCACACCTCTCACTCTTTCCCCATCTGCTTACTCTCCCCTTACACCCATCACCTTACTTACTTGCTGTCTTTACCTCCCCATCCACTCATTCATGCTCATCTTGTCTGCCCCCTTCCCCCACATGCTCTTATATCCCCTTGATCATCTACATACCTCCTTCTCTTGCCTTCATCCTCTGGCCCACTCTCCCTTGCCAAACTATTTAGAAACATTTGCAATATATAAACTCTCCAGGCTTCGACTGATGTCTATCAAGTGATAAAAGGTCACCTTATAGAATTAAGTTGCCTAGCTTAGGAACACTGCTCCTTTTAGTTATTCGATCACTCGTGTTGCATTAAGTTCTTGCCCTTGCCCATTCTCCTGGTTACAGCAGGAGGAAGACATCAGAAGTGCTTCAGTTTAAGCCCCGTCCTTCCTACTCTGCTTCAGGCTGAACATCATGATTCAAAGAATGGCAGTCAGCCTGGCTACAGAGGGGAGCACTCGGATTAAAACACAGTGCTACCGCCGTGATATAGAGGGGAAGCACAGTGCTGCTGCCAAGATCACAACCACCATCACTATTTTTGCTACTCTGGATCTTGATTTCCCCATGGCGTTTCTGCAGGAAATGAGAAGTTCCATGAGAAGGACCAGATTTTGTGACCATTTCTGTGGCTGTGGCCTGTGGAATCATGGAAGGCTGGGAGCCCTGAATACCCTTTTCCATCCTTTGGAAGGAGAAAAAAATGCATGGAGGCATATTCCAAGTGTGCGTCCATGCCTCTGTGCATCTGGTTGGAAAGGGACACACAGAGGCAGATCCAATTCTGATTACAGAGGGTCTAGGTTCTATATGTGCAGGCCAGTCCCTATTCCAATTAGCCTGCATGTACTGAGACAAGCCCGGCTAACTCAAACAGGCTCCTGAATGGAGCCACGGTGCCATGGCATCTGGTTGCCATGGCACAGTGGCTCCTTTCAGGAGCTGTGATCCCAGGCCTTCAACACCTTTTGATGCTGGCCAGCCATCCCATCCCTCGACATCTAGGGGGATGTATTCCACCTCAGAATCAGCCCTGTACGTCCGGGGCCATGGCCCGCCCACTGCCCACCCTAACTCTACCTCTGCAATGCTCCCTCCCACCCCTGTCTAAGCCTCCCTGTACAAACTCCTTGTTCATATGGGGAGGCTTTAGATAGGACCAGCAGGGGGGCGTATAGCAGGGATGGACATCCCATCAGGGACAGAATAGAACCCATAGTATATTAGGGATGTAAGTTTGTTTGTGCACATTTGGTTTGTTTAGGTGCCTAAAAAATGTTTATACATGCAAACTGTTTGTATGTGCAGATACCTAGATGTGCAGTTGTGGTCAACGTTATTGGCACTCTTGCAGTTCAACCCCTTAATGTCTCCTACAAAAATGGCCAGTGAGATGGCTTTGAACTACATATGCATACATATTTAACACATAAAAGAATCAAATAAAACAAGATCAATTAAAAAAAAGGAAATAGTAGGAAGTAGTATAAAAACTGGGACATTGCCAGGACATGATTATACTCTATCAAATATCACCATACAAACCCCCACCAAGTGATTTCCTGACCCCAACAAACTGAATTCAATAATATTTTTGTCGGATCGTTCACCTTGAAAGGAAATCTATCCTCTCAAGGTGAATGATCCGACAAAAATATTATTGAATTCAGTTTGTTGGGGTCAGGAAATCACTTGGTGGGGGTTTGTATGGTGATATTTGATAGAGGAACCAAGTTTGGATTGGATACATTGGGGTTGGTTTCTAAGGGTATATTTTGTAGGACATGATTATAGGCACCCTTATAAACAATTCAAATCCGTTTGAACAGAAGAACCACATTCCCATTGCAGTAAAATTAGATGCACCTGTGATCAATTGTCAGTACTCATGTGACTTGAATCAACCAATGAATGATGGCTCTAATGTTTAAAATGCCACATTCACTCCCTGTTCCATTTTCACACTGGTGAAGACAGGAGAGCTGCATGAGACCATCAGAAAAGCCATTATCACCAAACATCAAACTTCAAAGGGGTACAAGGCCATCTCCAAAGACATTGTGATTTCTGTGTCTACAGTTTTCAGTGTTATTAAGAAGTTTTCTGCTTATTAATCCAAAACATCTTCAAAGGTTAGTGCAAACTGTTGTAAAAACACCATATACAACATCCAAAGATCTTAAGGCTGGCTTGAAGCAATTTGGAATGGTGGTTTCAACCCGCACCATAAGCCATGTACTAAACAAAAAATGTCAAATGTCTTCATGGGCAAAGGCCAAGGAGGACCCTACTGCTCAAAGACAGACATAAAAAGGCATTCCTGATCGCCCAAACCCACCTTGAGAAACCACAATCCTTCAGCAAAAATGTTCTGTGGACAGATGAAACCAAACTTGTCTTCTTTGGCAATGCAGACCAGTGATACATTTGCAGACAAAGAAATGAAACTTATAAGGAACAAAACACCCTTTCTACAGCTAAATATGGGGGAGGTTCCATAATGTTGTGGTGCTGTTTTGCTGCCTCAGGAACTGGAGGCCTTTAACATATTAAAAGAATCATGAAGACAAAGGACCACCAAGGTATTTTGGAGCAAAATGTGCTACCTAGTGTCAGAAAGCTAGGCCTGGGTCGAAGGCCATAGGTCCTCCAGCAGGAGAATGACCCAAAACATACATTCAAAAGTACAAAAGATTGGTTAGAAAAGAAAAAATGGACTGTTTTTAAACTGGCCAGCAATGAGTCCTGATCTCAATCCCATCAAGAACCTTTGGAAAGAGCTGAAATCTGCCATTGGTAAAAGGAATCCTGGAAACATTCATGAGCTGGAACAAATCACAGTTGGAGAAACTACCAGCAGACAGATGTACAAAACTTATAGATGATTACAAGAAACCTTTGGAGGCTGTCATCACTGCCAAGGATTGTGCAACCAAATATTAGTGAAGGGTGCCATTAATCCTGTCAAGGTCATATTTTGTTTTGTTTGTTTGTTTGTTTTCTCAGAAATTATTATGACTCAGTTGCACAGATATCTTTTTTTTTGTTGTATACCTTTTGAACACACTACTTCGATATTATGATGGCATACAGTTGGAATACTTACAATTATTTCTCAAGATATTGTACACAATATACCTAAATGCAAGGATGCCATAATGTTAAGCACAACTGGCATGCATTTAAAATGAATGAAGGAAAAGAAATGGGGAAATGGGAAACATTTGTAAAATACGAAAATGGATCAAACTTCTTGTGGCCATGTATATCAGAGCAGCAACTAATCTAAATGGGACTAAGGAAGAGCGACATGCAACTTGCAGAGAAGAGCGATTTATTTATTTTAGTGTGTTTGATTTATAAGTTGCCTTTGTCAAAATATTCCAGGCCCCCTAATAGCTTGGATGAGAATGTAAAAACGGTAAGGTTGGGTGTAATGTATGGTTCTTGAAGCCCAGCACCCTGTGCGTGCTGATGACCAGTCCAGATCTTTCTCTGCATGCTGGGCTAATGATTGTCCGTGGACCCCCCCCCCCCCCCACCTCCTTCAGAACCGTGTCTAAACCCTTTTAAACTCGCCCATATTATTAATTCTAACTTCATTCTCCAACTAGACGTTTCTCAGCTTAACTGTGCATTGACTCGATGCTGTTTCCAATTTGTTTTGAATCTGCTAAGACTTAATTTCACTGAGTGTCTCCTAATCCTAGTAACCGATGTTTCCCGTAGCATGCAATGGAAGGATAAAATGGTGATTCTCACGTGATCCCTACAAATTCCTTTGCTCGCTAAAAATCCCCCTGGATTTCTCCCTCTTACCCTAATTTCTAAATGGGTTTCTTTCAATGATATCTTAGGAGAGAAGATAGCTAGGCTTTCCCCATCACCTGATTCATCTTCCAGATCTTGGTTCCGGTCTTTTATTATTTCGTGGAAGTCGACAAAAAACGTCGGCGAGATAAGAAATTTCCTTCGGGATTTTTTTATGGGACTTTACCTTACTTTCTACGGGTTTCACGTCTAGGAACGATGGATCCCTCTCCTGCCGACTAAATCCAGAAGTTATTTAGACATTGCGATAGAGCGGTGAACGTTACCTGAGTTTACACTCCTGGATCCGCAGTTTCCAAGGAGCTTCTGTACAATAACTTTGTACGTTTAATCTCTGATCGCGCAGCTTAACCCCCCACCCCCCACCCCAAGTAAATGAAGAAGGATAGAAAACTCTTCGCCCACTGACGCAGTTACAGGTGTGCACGGACACGTTTCATTTACAGCTGGACATCTCCGCGTTTGCTCATCTTCATTTTCAGCAACCGAAACCCCTGCAATAATAAAGGCAAATTTACAGTAAGTAGTATTGCACAGAAACTCTTGTTCCCCCTCCCAAACTCTGAGACAGAGAGTCCCACAAATCTCCTAGAGGTTTGAATCCCATCTGTAGTGTCCCTGACTTCACAAAGCAAACCCCTCAAAGGTCCCTCAACCAGTCCGGGATTCAAACGTCAGGTTTAAAAGTGACACGGCGTTTTGTTTTAAAGTGTTTCCTTTATTCCAGAGCCATTGTGGTCTCCAGGCTTCCACGTCTTTCTTGCCTTATCACGGTCTTTTGTCCATGAGTTTGGAGAGTTCACTCGAGGGCTTTGCCAGAAAATGCCCATTGAATAAGGAAATTCTTCCCTTCAGGCATGTACGTGCTATAGGAACAAAAAAATACTTTCTGTAAAGTTTTTAATGGCAAAAAAGATTTTCAGAAAGCGGAATCTCAAGACCCTCACTCCGATCATACAACGGAGCCTTGGACATGATAAGAGGCAATTTTTAACCTCCTCCTTTCTGCAAGACTTTTCTGCTCTTTGTGTGTCGCCAGTCTGGTCTCCAAATGAAGAAATCCTAAAAGATCTCTCCGTACAATGAAAAGTGCAGGCACCCTGTTCTTAGGAATAAGACTAAGACGCTTCTCTGTTCTGCCCTGGCTCCTCTAGCCCTCACCTAGGACTGCTTCACATTTATTAATGACTGGATGTAGAAGTTACCCGCCCTGAACTCCACATGTCCAATAAGAAAACGAAACGATTGACTTCGATTTTTGGCATTTTATTCTACTGCTTATGGCTACATGGGGGAGACGAGGACAAATCCAATGTGATTCTGTTTTTAACTTTCTGATCATATTGGGGAAGACGAAAGAAGGGTCTGGAACTTAATAATGATGGTGTTACAGATCCTATGGTAGATGGGTTTCAGATTGCATGAGGACTAGTCATTCTACCAGAAATGTCATAGGCAGACCCTGATTGATTGTAAACCGTACTGATATCATGAAAGCGCGGTATATAAAGTTTCCAAAATAAAGGTAAAGTTATTAATATTCATCTCCTCCCCCTCCCTCCCACGCCAACAATCGCACACAGGCATATCCCGCATATTGCAATTATAGAGCCATTTCTCCCGAGTTTACACACTGCACAGACAGACAGACAGACAGACACCTAGGTACACGTACAACTAATTTATTTATTTTTATTTGATTACGCGCCTTAACCGAAACTCCCTGAGGTGGTACATAACAGAAACTACATACAGTTTAAAAATACGCTACTTAACACCCATCGTTCAGACTAAGCTGCCGGGGATGGAGGCGCTGCGATATCGCGCTTTCATTCGTACTGCTTGCTCCTCGCTATTAACAACGCGATGTCGCAGCGCTTCAGCCCACCGGCAGCAGCGCGGGCAAAGGACCACCGTGGGGTTTGAGGGACTTATAGCTTCGCTGCTCGTTTCTTCCATCTGTCTAGCCAGGGACCTGAAATGCAATTCAAAGCCGAAAAACAACAGAGCTGCCAGAAGGAACTGGCGGTCGGTAAAACACTATAGGCTCAGAACTATTACAGTAATTCTTGTGGGAAGCAGGTTACCAGCATCATTCAGATACTCCTGGGATTGAGTGGCCGAGGTCTTGGAATGAGCGCGATGTCCTCTAGTGCGGAAATGAGAGAAGAATTCAAGGTGGGCTGAACACAGAAGTTTGTTATACACAGTGTTCAAAGCACCAGCTTGTCATTACTTCTGCTCTACTGCTTCCTTTTGTAATCCTAATGTGAATAACTAGATCCTTCCTCTTATTTGTCCTCAGATAATATCACTCTTGTATATCTCTACCCTTTGGGGACCAAATGCCCCACCCCACCCTGGTTTTTATGCCTTCCTCTGGTCCTGTTTCGACTTTATATCTAACATCTTGACATCCAGACGCTGACCTTTCACTTTATCATAGAGGTGAGCTGACAGAGAGTGCGTTTAGACCCTTGAAATGCTAGAAACACCTCAAGAATGAAATGGAAATGTACCCCCCTCCAAAAAAAAAACAAAAAGAAAGAAAAGGGCGAATTGTAATGACTGTACCGATCTCCCACAAAAACAAACAACAACAAAAAAACCAGAAAACAAACAAACAAACAAACAAAAAAACCTTGATAGCATTGTCACTTTAGCCTTCTCCAGTGCTGGAGACAGGTGTTTCATAGCCAGACGGGACAGCACTTGTTAAAGACGGTGTTTATCAGCTTGCTAGCAATCCTGAAAGGAAGAGCTGGAATTACTGGTCCATAAAAATGAGACACTTGAGCGTTTTGCTTGTAGTTCCCCATTCATTCTAAATCTGAAAGGCCATTAAATCGCAGCCATATGGGCAGCTAAGGTAACAGGATGCGATGCACACACTGTGCCTGATTTACTGCAGAAGGTTGCGAGAGAGCACACAAAGCCCGGTTTTCTTGTCAAACCTCTTGAGCGGGACTCGTTCATCCTCCTCTTCACTTCCAAGAATGAGCAGAATCCAGAGCCCAGCTGGTCGCCCGCAGCGCACGTCTCAATGGGGGGCAAAGGGACAAAAAGCTCGGCTGAGAGAATTTTTCGGAGAGAAAATGGAGACGCTCCAAATAGCAAAAGCTCAAGTTCTCCGGCCCTCACGCACCAAGTATAGGTTGTTTTTTTTTTTTTTATCCAACTCTTTCAGATTCCTAACATAGAGACCACGTTTCCCAAGATCACTAATAGTAGCGGAGAATCGCAGAAAATAGCAAACTCGTTGGTAACCAAAATCGGATCTAAGACACTGAAACCCCTTCAGCCTATCTGAACTCCTACACCTATAACTAAGAAAAAAATCTATCAACAAGCATAATAGTTTCTAAAGTAAAAAATAATTGTTTGAACGTGTCCATCTTTCCTGGCAAAGATATTGAACTGTGAACTTTCCTGTTTCTCTGTTGAAGGGTTTTATTGGCCTTATTGATCATGGGAAAAACTGGACTTTAGAAAGTTGTTACACTTACTACTTCTCCAACTCCCAAAAGGCAGACGAATGCATCAACCATGCTATAGAAAGCTCCCTGTAATCCAGATTTTCGTTTGTCCGATCAAAGGTCTTAGAACCTACAAAAAAACCCATCCTTCTGTTATTTAATTACTTTATGAAAGGGACAGGTCGCCTGCTTGGGCCTAAACCAGAACCTACTCAAGGCGTGGACAATACAATTAAACCGTCATAGTTGTATCTGCAGAACACAAGCGATAAATACAAACACTCTGTCTACAGACCCCTGTTCCCCATCCGCTCTCTCGGGCTCTACACGAACAGAAAGGTCCATCCTTATGGTAGAATACAGTAAAATAGGGATAAAAGACATCATGACTGGAACTTTATACTACAGGACTGTTCAGGCTTATCGTGCACCTTTGTCTGGAATGGGTTTCAGTACCCGCAAAGGCATTTTCCGAATAAATTTATGGCCAGTTTATGTCTCCCTAACCTCCGGTTTCTAATACTTTGCGTGTTTTAAAAAGTTTAGGCAATGCTAAGAACACGTCAGAGTTCGCAGACTGACAAATATCGGAAAGCACCTTCTGCATGGACGTCTGAGGAGTCAGGAGGCAACTAAGAGACGACCTAACTTACCATTAATAAAGACATTCAGAGATAGCCGAAAGCTAGACACACTATAGCCGGATGCACGAATACATAGGGAAGATAAATACATGCCATCCTCACATCTCCTTTCGGACTTGATATTTAATAAAATGCATTTGCCGCATCTCATCTATATCTAGTTGTTTTTTTCTCAAGGTAGGCCAAGGAAACTGGGATAATAGTTATAGGGACAAATGAAATAATGTAAAACGACAGTCTGAGTTGGATGCGACTTTCTCCCTTTGTCATTGTAATCTCGGCATCATGCTTTAAAACTACACAAATAGAGCTATGGAATAATATATACGAGTCAAAAATTCACTCGCAACGCAATCCGATAGACTTCTAAGTATACTATACAGGGAAATGGGATCGCAAGACTAATAATCAGACTCTTTAGGGCGACATCAGTGATTTGAATGAGAGGGAAAGTGAAAGAAAGGGGAGGGAAGAGAACTGACACCACAAAGAACATTAATAGAAATGGAAATGTTACACTGTAGTGAAATAAGCAGACCATAGAGAGATCGCGACAGAGTCCCAGTAGCTTGATATCAAGACGCATTCCAATGTTCTTGCTTCGGAGGTCAGAAAGATTCAAGGTGCACGTCAATACCTTCGCCCCTAATCTTTCTCATTCTATACTGATTGTTATTGCCGCTTTGAACATCTGGGAAGTGAAAGCAAGGTTGTTCCTTGAGAATAGCAGCGATACAGTATAAACCGTTGAGGTCTGCTTTGTTTTTACTATCTGAACTTTTGGAAAGTATTTAGGCTTAAACAGAACCAGCTGTAATACTATCAGTACTCTGCGTATCTCTTACTGCAAGAGGCTTTTTATGGTTATAGATTTAGGAACATGGTTAGCACGGGTTTTTTGTAACTAGCTCCCAGATTAGTAAACATGCCCTTTAGAGTCTGCCAAATTTGGGGTAGTTTCGTTTAAGGAGGTGATTTGGGAATGTATTTACATTAACCTAGTAAAGAATGTACCAATGCCGAAACGTCTTATAGTTTTTTCCAGTGTCACTTCATTATATGAGGGGAAAGAGAGAAAGATCTATAATGATTAAAAGAATAAACATTCTTTTGTAATTATTAATTACTTCCAAGCAAATTATTATTTTATGTGAAACAGGAAAGACCAAACTAAATTAATATGTAAATTAATAAAACTCTCATACTTTTATAATACATGTTTATAATAAACTGTGAGATACTTGTAAAGCTTTTTATTTGATGGGCAGGAAAAAAAAACCTTAATCTGCATTTGACAAGATCATGATTTAACTTTTTTAAAAGCAAGGTGAATCCAGAATGCAAATGAAATGATCAGCTAAGGCCGAGTGTTTCAAAAGAAAAACGCACGACAGCTCTCTCAAGTCGCTGCGCTGCACTGCCGTAACACCACACACGTGCTCTGCCGCAGCCCTTGCAAGCTTGCTCCGCGCGGGACGCACCAGCCTGCAGGCGTCTCGCCCTTGGCCCGCGGGCCCCTAGAAGCGAGCAGCGCCTGACGTCAGTCGCATTCCTACTATCCACCCCCCCCCCCCCTCCCCATTGAACACTCTCCCTGCCCCTCCGAGGTGCGTCACTTCCTCTCCGGGGGGGATCGTCTATATTTCAGTCTGGCCCCACCCACTGCCGGCTGAATCCTGGCAACGGGGGTCACGCAGCCTGGATCATGCATGGGGGAAGGGAAATAAAAGGGGCGGTGACTTAGAGCAGCCAATCGGGGCATAGCGGAAGATTCCACCATCTTTTCGACGCCAGGAGCCCGAGCAGTCGTGACGTCAGGGAGCGAAGGTTGGGCTGGTGGCGTGCACGCGCTCTCTCCCTCCGTCCCCCGCCGAGCCCGCGGCTGAGCAGTAAACATGGAGCTGTCGGCGGTGGGCGAGCGGGTGTTCGCGGCCGAGTCCCTGCTGAAGCGGCGCATCCGCAGAGTAAGTGCGCCCTGGGTAGTGCGCACGCAGCGCTCGTGCTTGCAATGCCCGTGCTGACCGTGTGCCTCTCTCCCTCTCCTCTCCCCAGGGACGCATGGAGTACCTAGTGAAATGGAAGGGCTGGTCACAGAAGTAAGTAGGTGGCACTGCCATGAGTGCCCGGCTTGCGCCACCGTCTCGGTGCCTGCAAAAGTTGCTTTTCTCGTTTGCTGTCTATTCCTGCCTTTCTCTTGCTTTTAGGTATAGCACCTGGGAGCCCGAAGAAAACATCTTGGATGCTCGGCTGGTCGCAGCCTTTGAGGAAAGGTACAGGCCTGCATATAGCATTAGCAGATCTTCAACTTACACTTGCGTGGTTGTGTTATTTTTAAGCAGTTCTGAATTGAAGCCCTGGTTTTCTTTAACCCCTTAGAGAACGAGAGAGAGAGCTGTACGGGCCAAAAAAGCGAGGCCCCAAACACCAAACCTTCCTATTAAAGGTAAATGTCTGTAATTCGTCTTGCGTTTTCAGGTACTGAAAAGATGTGAGCTGCAGCAAGATTGTATCAGTACATCTTTGCCTGTTATAATGATTAAGTTGTTGGCAGGGTTTAGCGTGACAGGACGTTATTCTGCATGCCGCTATAGATTTTTTTTGTGTAACAGGTCTATTGCTATGTCTTGTTTTGTAGGCACAAGCTAAGGCAAAAGCCAAAACGTATGAGTTTCGCAGTGACTCTGCTCGAGGAGTCCGACTGCCCTATCCTGGCAGATCCCCTCAGGATCTGGGTTCCACCTCTAGGTCCAGGGAAGGGTTGAGAAACATAGTGATGTCTCCCCAGGGCAGCAGCAGCAGTATCCCTAGAGGGGATAACATCAGGGAAAGGGTGAGGCCCGATGACAAGTCTGTGATCCAGAAACAAAAGATTCTGAAGAAAAGAGGCCCAAAACCTGGAAGGGGATTATTTAAGGACAACCCAGAAACAATGGAGTCCTCAAACAGGAAGCCAGGCGGTGACCAGGGAGATAAGATAGGAGAATATTTGAAATCAAGGAGAATGGATGAATCTGCTTCTGGAGCAGGGAAATACGGACAAGGACAGAGCGTCATCCAGCTAGCTAAGAGGCAAGAGGCAGAATATATGGGCCTCATGTCCAGCCAGAGAGATCGGGAGGCTCAAGAGAAATACAGAATGGACTGCTACCCTCAGAGGACTAAGCATAGGGCAGATTATCTGGAAGCCAAGGACCAAGCTGGATTGGATCCCAGTGGTCCCAAAGCCAGGCACAGTCCAGGGAACCCAGGGACAGTGGCTGATTTATACAGAGATGCTCTTGGCACCCAAAGCAAGCCATCCCTGATTGCCAGGATGCCTGTCACCAGGATGCTTGGAAACCCAGAAGAAGAATCATGGAGTCCGTCGTTAAACAATTTGGAGAAAGTAGTGGTAACAGATGTGACATCAAACTTTTTGACTGTAACAATTAAAGAAAGCAGCACGGACCAAGGTTTTTTTAAAGGAAAAAGATGATGTTTTAAATATATGCATATACTTGGGTTTAATATAATTCTTATTTTCTGGACAGGATATGAACTGTCCCTAACGTTTCTTTTCCTTTATGTGTTATCTTTTGTTATAACGAATAATCTGCAAATTGTATATTTTATATTAGATGTAAAAATATTATTTAAGAGTATCCCATATATATGTATATTTCAACTCTTGAGAAATGTTGTTTTATTTAAATACATGTTCATGAGTGAATTGACTTGAGCCCTTAATGCGAAAATATAATTCAGAGGTATTTTTTTCTAACAGGTTTTAATGATGATATCTCTTAAATGGGATAGTCTGTTCATGTGCTATGATTTTATTGTCATTTTTCTGAGATGCCTGCTCAAGGGGCGATGCACCGCTTTGGTACTGAATGTGACTATAGTGTAGGTGTTGCTTGTACAATCAGGTGCTACCCAGGACACTTAGCAAAATCTTCATGAAACAGTTTGGAAGTGGCATTTAAAATATAGTATTGTATGGCTTTCATTTAAAAACCGTGGAACTGGAGCTCCATATTAGTCTATGTGCCCTTATGAGGCAGCGCGAACTTTGGTTACCTTTTAAGGAAGAGAATAAAATATGTTTGTAAAGGTTTAAGAGTAATTTAAAATATACTGAATGCACTTTAAGCAAACTAAAACCCACTATCCCTTTTCTCACTTGACCTCATTTGCTTTCTCCTTTAAAAAAAAAATCCTATTTACATTCCTCAAATTCCAGGAAAGTTTGGCGCGTTGTCATTCCACATCATTATCTACAGTTGAAAATCCATAAAGCTAGTGTGACTTCTGAAAGGCAGAACAAACATACCAACCCCTTCTGTAATTAACTCTGCCACTCCTGGAAGCAGTGCCTGAGCTTTGGATGGGAGACAGCAGGACTCTCCATCTGTGCCTCGGTGTGTGCTGCCGCAAGCAGCCCAAGTGGAAAGTGTTGCTGACTGGTAGGCAGAGTTTGCACCTTTTGTTCTACACAAAACGAAAATGCACGTAGATTCATGTGGGGCACAGCAATGCTGACTAGTGTGCACAGGAAGCTCTTTCTGCAAAAAAGAAATAGCATGAAACAGGTCTCATTTTCCAAACAGTTGTGATTAGAGTTTGCCTTCATTATTATGCAGCAAGTGTTCATTATTATCCCCTTGTTTACTTTCCCAACTTCATTGTGTCCAATAATCTTGTACGATGCTAAGGCTCAACAGCATTGCACTTCTTACTCGCTTCTGGTACCCAATAAGCTTAGGTTTTTCACAGGTTTCTGTAGGCCATTCTCATTGGGTGACTCAAACCTTATTTAAAAGTCCCCCTTAAACTTAGGTAAGCGACTAGCTTTGGCTTGCTCACTAGACTATCTATTGGTTCAAAAGAATAAATGTACTTTGGTAGCGCCAGGGGACTCTTGAGGGTGAGCACGCTCTACCGTAATGCACTGTAACATGGAGTGTCAGATCAGGTTTCTGTCTCTGAGGGGCAGAGACAGACTGCTTTAGTTTCAGGGGAAACCACAGATGGAGGGGGGAAAATCACTTTAGTACATCTTACCCTTAGTGCATTCAGCTACACATCAACTGGTCATGTTCCATTTCCCTGTGCTTTTGATAGAGGTTTTTGTCTTTTTTACAAATGAAAATCTTAAAGGCCATCCTGTAAACAAAGCGCCACAGGTGGTGTTCACCAAAGGGTATATTTTCCAAAATGGTTCTCCAGTGGACAAACCGTTGGACCGTGGAGCTGGGGCAGATGGGTAGCTCTGTGCTGAAAAAGTGTTCTGTAATTATAAGCAAGTCTTTTGTATTAATACAATAACAATAGAACAAGATTTTAAGCTAAATCATTTGTATGAAGAACTGAACTATCAACCTACCTATATGCGTGTGGTGCTGTTTTACATTGAAGTTTGTAAACTAGCTTAGGTTATCCTAAATAGCTGAGTTTGGGCTCAACCCTACAGCCTTCCTACTTGCCCTTCTGAAGGTACAGTGTGGAATCCCAGTTCTATTCACTTTATTTATAAAATGTATGCTGCCAATTCCTTCTGGCTTACAAGGCAGTCTTCAAAAAACAAACAAACCTAATTTTTCTGTTTTGTATTTTATATTGTTACTAAAATAATAAATTAACAGAAGACTCAAAAAGAAAAACAACCCAGGCTTTGCATCCTTTAGGAAAGGAAGTTGTCTGGAAATCTTAAGTCCAAATGAAGCAATGTTATCATCTAGGGCATGGTATTGAACAGCCTACCAATAACAAACCTCCCCCTTCTTGTATTTATGTAACAGGAGTTGTACAAACCTTCACATAGAAAGTTATTTTTTACAAACCAAAATGACCCTGTATTTTCTAAATATTGTTACATGGGTCTAGAATGGGAGAAAATCTTTGGACAGTAGTGTCCAGTAGAAGATTAGTCTAGTATGGTTTATTGTATTTTCCATGTATGGCACTTCATAAAGTATCAATACGGTTTACAATAGTGGTTAGACCATCAGTTGAGAACTAGAGAAAGTAGGGTTCAAATACCACCGCTCCTCATTTGACCTTGGGCAAGTCACTTAACCCTCTATTGCCTCGGGTGCAAACTCAGATTGTGAACCCTCTGGGGACAGAAAACTATCTCTTTACGTGAATGGAAAGGGCCTTGAAGACTAAGGTGTGTGTGCTAAATCTGAGGAGAAACCTGTAAACAAAGAAGATAAATGGCTTTATGTAAACGGACCATGCGATTTATTTTGCTAAGATCTTAAGAGGAAGGAGAAGGAGATGTTCCACCCTTTTGGAAGGACCCCCCTCTCCCCCCCCCCCCCCCCGCATCCTTTTCGGATTATGGGTCCCTCAGACCTTATTTGCTTGTGTTGCTCGTTCATATGTTTTCATAGAGGCTGTTTTGGTTTGGTTCCATTGGCTCCTGACTCGGGAGGTCATCCGTAATTGGTGGATAATTAATGTACGTGAGCAGATCATGTGATCTGCTGTAATTTATTAGTCTGACTGTGTGTGTAATTATACACGCAAAGAAATGCAGACAGATGTAGATGACTTATTTAATTCCTAACCCATTAAAATCTGGATAAATCTCCGTACACCTAGAAGTGAAGTTAATATTTGTCTTCTGCAAACTGTACTTTAAGGCTGTCAGTAATATATATATATATATATATATATGAGTTATCATTGTGTTTGAGGCTTCACTTTGTAAATGTGTGTAATTTCTTAATTATTAAAGACTTGAAACGACCTTACGTGGTGAATTCTGTTTTGATGGACCGAGAGTGATGGAGAGTTAGTCTGATGGAATAATTCATACAGCAAAAGACTCGATGCTGGTGTATTTTTTTATAGTTGCAAACTTTATATGTTTTTATTAATGGAATAAATAAGACAATACAACTAGCACAATTAAAACTACATTGTTTCATGGGACCGAGAAGATGCCTAACATATTAAAATTAGATTACTAATGATGGCCCCAGATGTATAGTAAACTGAAAACATGTTGGGTCTTTTGGGAACATTTATATATAGATTCTATATCTTGCAGATTGTAAAGTTAAATTATCTCATCGGTATTGCTTTTCAAAAGTCTTCCTCCCATCTTGTAGCTAGGGAACCTTGGTTTGGTTTTAAGTCCCGTTTCATTTCTGGCTTTTGTCTTAATCCTTTTCATGCAAGGCTGATTATAACTAAGCAGTTTGCCCTGAGACTTGAGCAGTCTCTTCCTCCCCCTGGCCTGCAAGCGATGTCTCTTCTTGGAAGCGGTCATCTGGACCCCCAGGGCCAGAAGATGGTGCTCTGAGGCGTCTCAAGGAATCCTTCCCAGACGCTGCCCCCAAAGTTTAGTCTGGTCTGGCATTTCCCAGTGCCATGTCGCTTTTCCACCCCATCTTTCCATGGGGTCCGCTGGAGCTTGCCGGAGGACTCCAGTTCATAAAACAAAATGATTTATACTATAGGCAAAATAAAGCAAGCCCCAGCTGTAAGCTTTCAGTCCCTGCATTAGACTCAAGAGGTGGCCTTTGCCTGCACACAGAATATTCTCCCCCAAACTGAAACTCTCAGTTACATATTTATTGCAGAGGTGCTGTCAGTGAATTACTGCTGCCTATTTTTATGTTGCTGTCATGCACATTGCGTATAGGCTAGCAGTATAGCCAGCTTAAAACCAGATTCTGTTTATCCCTGTTGTTGCTCAAACTCGCCCTTAAGAGGTTGTTAACTAAAAGGTGACTGGTGTCTGTCTAATAATAGGGTAGGCGCATAATATCCAAACTTAGCGATCGCTTGGGGAATTACAGAAGAGTTATGTAACACTGTAGCTGACTGTCTTTCACATCACCTACTGTAAACTGTGCTCTTTCACCACAGCCTGTGGGTTCAGAACCCGGTGGGCAGCTCGAAGGTGGTGCCAGGGCCCGGCCGCGTTACAGTTCACTGGGTTTCCAAAGAAACATTTTCGTTTCTAGTGAATGGAAGGTCAGTGCCGATGTCAGCGCAGCCCGATCACGTGACGCCGATCCCCAGGACCTGACAACCTCACATTGTCCTCGGTATGTTGCTTTGCTTCTGAAAGGGGGGATAAAAAACAGAGCGGCAACACAGATCTCTGCTCTTAAATATTATTTGAAATAATCTGCTGACTTTATTATTTGGTGTAAAGCTTCCTTACGTTCTCAATACGCTGCTGGCAAAAATGTTTTGTTCTGTTGAGACATGATTGTTGATACACAAATATATGTGCCTACGCACGTAATAGTCTGCATGTATCTGTATACGCTAGCATACAATCATACAGGCAGCCGCATCCGAGAAAAATCTTCATTGGTGTCCATATATTACTCCAACAACCTGCCCTTTTCTCAATAATATCCACCACAAATTACAAACATTTACGGTTTTACGAATTTCTAATGGAAGACAGAATTTTCAAGGGATAGAGCCATTCGAGATGGGGAATGGAGCTCCCGGCAAAACAGTCCTCTTATCAGGAACGTTTAAAAGTCTTATAAACGTTTTAACTTTTGAGACCAAAGCAGATAGAACCCTCTAACGCAGCAATCTTCTACAAGACAAATTAAAAAATACATTTATTTTAAACAATTTGGTTTTGGTATGCAGATATAATAACATACCAAAACAACTAGAAATCATCTGATTTTGCGCTTCAAACATTATTCATAAAGATAGATTCAGCCAGACTTTCCTTGAATTGAATATAAACTACTTAAAGAGTCAGAACAGGCACCATGTTCACAATTCGGCGATTTGGTTACGTATAGAAATTTCATCAGCGACAAATACTGTAAATTGAATGACCAAGTACAGTTAAGGCTTTCAATATATCCTCTGTAGAGTTTAATTGTGAAATGCGGCAAAAATATGAGCCTTCATCACTGTGTGAAAATCCCAAGAGCGCATTCTTAGCACGCTTCCCGGTTTACTTGGGCTCTAAGAACTTTCAATAGATCTGAAATGTTTTCTATCTATTCATCTAATCCATAATATCTACTTTACCTAGACAGGGAAGAGTACATTGTACATATAAATGGCACAGGATGAATTTCAAACTGATTTTGAATGAAACAGAGACATGTTATAGTTTATAATAGACGGCATTGGCAAGTCGTACGGATTTCAGATTTCTGTAAGCTGTACCCTCTAAAGAAACTTCAGGGGAAAAAATCTTTCATATGCTTACCTCCATTATTCAATTAACATTCATAAAATAAGATTGTCTCACTATTCCACCTCCCTCCCCCCCCCCCCCCCCCACACTATACAAACACCAAGGACATTGGCAACTTAAAAAATGGACATTGTTAAAACATTCCAAAAATGTGAAATGATTTTATCCTCAAATCCCCTGTGGTGCTGCTTATTATTATTAACTAGGATGGCGTTTATGTAAAATAAAATTACAAAACCAATCCAAATATTACATAAAACCAAAAAGAGAAAGGAAAACATCTTAAAGCATCAGTGGTTTTGTCTTGGTAATGGTAAACTCCGAGCTTTGTTTATAGGTTGCCTTCTCCCTTGCTCTTTTCCACTATAGTCAGTGAAATGCGGTTGGGTTAGGTTTTAATCGCCTTATCTGGGCGAAATGACAAGGCGAAAAAGCTTGTGACATGCCAAAAGCTAATTGGATATTATTTTGTTACCGACTAACAACTGAGTGCGTGTGAACTTCATAATCAAATTCTAAAGTCAGTGTCTTTCTTTAAAGCTTCAGGTTGGTCTTGACCTTGGGTGTCACTAGTATGGGCTCCCTTCCAGCCAATAAACAGCAAGGGTAACAGGGAGGGATTGGTCGGCAGATTCACATGTGACAGGAAGGGGATCTCTGCTGGATTATAGGCCACCTGCAGGCACCAAAACCCTCTGGGAAAACATGGGGTCGGACAAAGTCAGACTGCCTCAGTTGTAACTTAAAAGTTGAATGATACATTTTGAGGTGTTTGCTTCAGTGGCTCCAGGGGATAAACCTGGGTTCTTTTAGCTGTAGAAAGATCTTGCAGGAATGTGGGTGGTTAGAAGAATAAGGGACCTATTTCTTGACATAAAGCCTGCTTTCCCTAAAATGCTTCCTTAAGTTTGCAAAGGGAGAGAATAGGTGATGAGAGTCCAGCTTGGCTTGGCTTGGCTTGTCTTGTCAGAATCCAGGGTATGCCTTGTACATCTTTGTAAGTTCCAATTTGTACACTGTTCCAATAGATTTGTGTCTTTTAAGAAAACAGCTTTTATTTTTAAACTGGTGACAGTAAATGCTATCAAAGAGAAGAAGAGGAATTGGTTTCAGCTGGAACAGATGTGTGGCATCAACTTCTCTAGGTGAGGCTATAAGGCAAGGCTGTTGCCCTTATGCCTGGGGTTATGTCTGTCCTCAGATACTCTCCAGAAATTTAGTGGAGATACTTTTGCATTAGCCCTGCTTCACAATGCTTTGTGACCCTAAACCAAGGCATCGATAGGGTGGTAACCTGCAGGGAATGGTGGGAAACACCCTAAAGAAAGGCAAAGAGGGGGTAACCTGCACAGAATACCGGGTACAACCTAAACAAAGGCATAGAGGGGGTAATCTGCACGGAACAGTGGGCACAGCCCTAAACAAAGGCATCGAGGAGGTGGTTGTTGTTGTTAAGTGCCATCGAATCAGTGTTGACTCATGGGGACCCTCTGGATAGCTATCCTAAACTGTGTTCAGTCTTCATTGTTGATAGAGTGGCATCCATAGCTGTTCTTACTGTATTGAGCCATCTCATTGCAGGCCTTCCTCTTTTGTGTTGACCTTCAAGCTTGCCAAGCATGATGTCGTTCTCTAATAATCTCTCTCTTCATATGATGTGTCCAAAGTATGAAAATGAAGTTTTGTCATCTGAGCTTCTAAAGAATGCTTAGGTTTGATCTCCTCTAGTACTGACTGGTTTGTTCTTCGGGCAGTATTCTTCACCAGCTCCATGATTCAAAGCCATCAATTTTCTTCCTGTCTATCTTTTTCACTGCCCAACTTTTGAATCCATGAGTTTTTATTGAAAATACCATGGCTTGGACAAGTCTAATCTTTGTATGGAGAGAGACATCTCTGCTCTTGAGAATCTTGTCTAGGTCCTTCATAGCCATTCTACCAAGAGCAATGCATCATCAGATTTCTTGACTGCTTGTTCTTTCTTTATGGATTATTGATCCAAGCAGATTAAAGTTTGTCTACTAATTCAATTTCTTTTCCATCAATGATGAATTTATTGATTTTTGCCAGTTCTCAGGCTCTTTGTCTTCTTTACCTTAAGGTACAGGCCCATTTTAAGACTATATTCCTTGATCCTGAGAAACAAATGTTTCAGATCATCTTCACTTTCAGCCGGTATTATTAATTTAATTTATTTATTTACATTCTCTTTATATACCGTGCTATTCTGCATCAGTGCGGTTTACATTGAACAAACTGAAATTACATTGAACAGGGCATTATAACTTGGAGATAACTATTTTACAGGGAACATGGGCTATGGAGGGTTAAGTGGCTTGCCCAAGACCACAAGGAGCACCTATGGGACTAGAAACCCCAGTCCTTCTGGCCCAAGGTTGCTGTCCTCTAGTGGGATTTGAACCACCGACCTTCTGGCCTGAAGTGCCTTGCCCCAACCACTAGGCCACTCCTCCACTATGCTGGCATCATCAGCATAGTGAAGGTTGTTGATGAGTTTTCCACCAATCTTCACACCTCAGCTGACTTTATACAGTCCTGCTTCTCTGATGATTTCTTCTGCATATAAATTAAATAGGTAGGGGGAAAGTATGCAGCCTTGTCACATACCTTTGCTGATTTTAAACCATTCTCTTTCTCCTTGCTCCATTAGTTCTCTTGCACAACCTTTACATTGATCAAGAAGCAACAGTTCAATCAGGTGTTCTGGTATACCCATGGTTTCACAGTCAAAAGCCTTGCTGTAGTCAATAAAATACATATAGATATCTTTTGATATTCTTTTGTCTTTTCAAGGATCCCTCTCACATCCATGATGATGTCTCTCATTCCTCGCCCTTTCCTGAACTCTGCTTGCTCTTCAGGCAGTTCTCATTCCAGGTATGGTTGAAGTCTCTGGTAGAATTCTTCCTGGCATGTGGGATCAGAGCGATTGTGTGATAATTTCCAGTCTGTCAGATCAACTTTCTTCAGTATTGGTACAAACACAGATCTTTTCCAGTCAGTTGGCCATGATGTTATCTTCCAAATTTCCTGGCAGAGCCTTGTAATTATGGCAACAGCCATATCCAATTACTGTAATACTTCAATGAGAATGCCATCAATACCTGGTGCTTTGTTCTTTGATAATGCTTTTAATGCTTCTTGGACTTCTTCTTTCATCACCAGTGGTTCCTTATCATAGTGCATCTCTCAGGGGGAGAGAATAAAGTTCCCTCCTCAAGTCTTACTGAGTACCTTCAGGTGGTGATCCTGTTTTATAACATCTATACCAAATCTCAGCAAGGCGACACTACAATTAAAGTATGTTAGGAACAAAGAAGAAAAATACATACTGGCCACACGTCGCCCAGGATAAAAAGGTGCCCACCCTTAGCTTAAGCACTAGGGCTAACGATGTTGGCTGCGATAGTGCACATGCTGCAGAAGCAGATAACATCCCTGCCACAGACAAAGGCCATGATGAACCTATTCATGGACCCACTGTGGCAGGAGATAAACCACAGAAATTTATGAAAAAGTTAAGAGGATTAACTACAGTTAAGTGGAATTCTGCAGATAAAGAGGAGATAATGTACTGCTATATTTACACTACAAACCCTATATTTGCAAGTATTACGCCGAGCATTAGCAGTAAATTTGAGAGATTAAGATCATATTCCACATACCCTGGCTTAGAAGTGAGGTTCACGACTGCCATAGTATGTGCAAAACTAACCCATTAGGAGAAACTACCCCCTAGAGATACCATTGCTTAATTGTTAAATTTGTTATCTATGCTCCATGTAAAGTTATGTTGTTAAACTTGTTCCATGTAAACCACTCTGACTGGTAGATACAGTGGTATAAAAGAGCTGCTAAATAAATAAGGTACAGGTTACAACGACTGTTGCTCCACTTGATCTTTATGGTATAATGACTCTAAATAATTTCCACCTTTTCTTGATCTTCTCAGCATCATTCAACATGGATCCTTGAGCATCTTGTAGCATGCCAATTCGAGGCTGGAATTTTCTATTCAACTTCCATAACTTTAGGAAAGTTGATCTTGTTCTAGTTTTCTGATTCTATTTCTTTGCATGTGTCACTGTAGTACTTATCCGTGTCTTGTCTTGCTGCATGGTGGAAATTTCTGTTGAGTTCTGTGGCTGCCTCTCTTTCTCCTTATGACTTTAGCTTCTCCGCATTTCTGGGCAATTTTTCAGTTTCTTTGGTCATCCACTTTGGCCATTTTTTGTAGAGACTTCTCACTTTCTTCTAGCACAATTTTCTTGATGTCATCCCATAACTCTTCTGGTGCTCTGCCATTTGTATCCAAAGCAGCAAATTGATTTTGCAGGCAGTCTTTAAATTCCAGTGGTATATTCTCAGGGTCATATTTTGCTTCATTTATGAGTGGCTTGCTCTTTTTTAACTTTAGCTTGAGTTTGCCTACTGGTAATTGGTAATCTGCATCACAGTTGGCTCCAGGTTTTGTCTTGGTTGACGTTATTGAGCTTTTCTATCATTAACTTCCACAGAAATGGTCAATTTGATTTTTGTACAATCCTTTGGGTGAAGTCCATGTGTACTGTTGCCGCTTCTGTTGCTGGAAGAAGGCGGGTACAGAATGGTGGGAACAACCTTAAACAAAGACACAGAAGGGGTAACCTGCACAAAGTTGGGGGTACAACTCTACACATCTCACTGGGAAGACTAGATGGACCATGGTCTTTATCTGCTATCATTTACTATGCTACTATGTGTTGCCAACTTTAATAAACTAAAGCCAGGAATGTGGTGGCTATGGACAGTTCAGTTCTATTTTTGAGGGGGGGGGTTTACAATTTTTCCATGTGCCACATTTGAGAAATCTCCCTTTCATTTCATCATGTTTGGGAGGGGGGTTTAACCTCACTCCTGCTCCAAATATTTTCCATTTCTTCTATTCATCATAACCTTGCAGTACTAATGTGGAAGTGGGAAAGGGAGGTCTGATTTCAGTCCTCAGTTTCTGGAATGAATCGTCACTCCCTATGCCAAAAGCAACAGTATAGCAGGGAAAGCTGTGGCAGAGGAGATGGTAAACCCCATTTTCCTCCTCACTTACAAGTACAGAAGATATCACAATGTAAGAATCCCCATATTTATTCTGTAATTGAACTCTGACATTAAAGCTGGTACCAGAGCCAGGTTTAAGATTTTGGAGCCCATAGGCAAGACCAGAAAGCATATCCCAGGGGGAGGGGGTTAGTGATCCCAAAGATTTGACAGCCAGAAGAGGAACGTCATAGTGCCATACTTTAACAGTCATTCTCTCTTGGCCTTAAAGCAGGGGTTCTCAACCCAATCCTTTTTTGGGGAAACTGCTAGGTACTTATGACCTAGATTGGCCACTGTTGGAAACAGGATACTGGACTCAATGGACCTTGGTCTGACCCAGTATGGCATATCTTATGTTCACACTTAGCCAGTCAGTTTTCCAGGATAAGCGCAATGAATATGCATGAGAGTGATATGTATACAATGGGAGCAGCGCACGCAGATCTCTCTCTCTCTCCTGCATATTCATTGTGCTTATCCTGGAAAACTGACTGGCTAGGTGTGTCCTGAGGACTGGGTTGAAAACTCCTGCCCTAAAGTAAGTGAGAGGGGGTTCTCTTTGCCCTGGGTATTTGATGCCTTCAAAATTTGGCGCCATAGCCAGTTTCCTATGTTGCCTATGCCTAAATCCAGAACTGGCTGGCACAATAATCTTAAGATCTAATCAGGTAATATTAAAAGTCCACTGAAACAGCCACGTGTTTGACATTTAGAAGTTACATTTAGGTAATCTATTCCTAGTTTAACCTTTCTTGGTGCCACGGCTCTATAACCAAAAAGACCCTCCCTCCAGGTGGAGTGGAGGACTGACCTAGTGGTTTGGACAGCAACTTAGAGCCAGAAAGACCAGAGTTGAAACCCCACTGGCACTCCTCGTGGCCTTGAGCAAGCCACTTTACCTTCCATTGCCTCAGGTACAAACTTAGATTGTGAGCTCTTTGGAGATAGGGAAATGCATTACTATACCTGAATGTAACTCACCTTGATCTCCCCCTGGAAAGGTGTGAGCTTAATAATAATAATAGTAACCCTGCCTGTGCTACCAGTAATCCCTATTGGGATAATATCAGTAAAAAGGATGGATCATAGTCTGGCTCGGCTTTAAAAACTAACAAAAGTAATTAAAATTGTCTCCCATATTTAGCTGATAGCCAATGAAGATAGTATGGAAGGGCACAATCTGCGCTACACAAACTGCTATTGTCCCTTTTTTCCTTTAAATGTTTTCAGTGTTTGTCCAATGCTTTCTTAAGTTCAGATATAGTCCTTGTCTCTACTACCTCACCTGGGCTACTATTCCATGCATCTACCACTCTTTCCATAAAGAAATATTTCTGCATATTTATTTATATTCTCTTATATACTGCACTATTCTGCATCAGTGTGGTTTACATTGAACAAAGCATTATAACTTGGAGATAACTATTTTACAGGGAACATGGGCTATGGAGGGTGAAGTGGCTTGCCCAAGACTACAAGGAGCACCTGTGGGACTAGAAACCCCAGTCCTTCCGGCCCAAGGTTGCTGTCCTCTAGTGGGATTTGAACCCCCGACCTTCCGGCCTGAAGTACCTTGCCCCAACCACTAGGCCACTCCTCCACTCCATTACTCCTGAGTCTATCCCCTTTCACCTTCATCCTATGCCCCCTCATTGCAGAGCTTTCTTTCAACTGAAAAAGTTATTTAAAAGTCTATCATCTCCCTTTCCCCCCTTTTCTCCAAAGTATACATATCAAGATCTTTTAAGTCTGTCTCCATATGCCTTGTTTTGAAAACCACTGACCACTTTGGTAGTACCCTCTGCACAGACACCATCCTGTTTATATCCTTTTGAAGGTGTGGTCTCCAGAATTGCACACAGTACTCCAAATGAGGTTGTACAAGAGACTTATACAGAGGCACCATCGCCCCCTACTTCCTGCTGGCTATGCCTCGCTCTTTGCATCCAAGCATCCTTCTGGCAACCAAATGATAAAGGGGATGAATAGAGTATCTAGGAAGAAGGGCTAAAGAGCTTATGTGGAAAGGCTGAATACAACTGAGAGGAGTCATGACAGATGTTTATAAAACTGTGAGCAGGGTGGGCTAGGTTCATAGTGAATGAATATTTACTCCAGGGACAGCGTTATGGGTTGGCAAAGAGGGTAACTGCCCTGGACCCCCCAAGCCTGCTTCAAGCTAAAGGAAGTGTAACCTGTAGGTGGGTTTTGGGGCCCCTCATTAGTTTCTGCCATGGGTCGCTGCCTGTCTATCAATGGCTATGATTTACCCTTTCAAATAGTACTAGGACTAGAGGATACTCCATGAAACTAACAGGTAGCAAATTTAAAACCAGCTGGAGAAAGTAATTGTTCATTCAACGAACAATCAAGTTGTGGAGTTTGTTACCAGAGTGCAAACAATTTAAGAAAGCTTCTTCCACCCGTAACACATGTTTTAAATGCGGCAAGAAGCTCTTAGAATATGGCACAGGAGTATGCAAGCATAAAAAGTTAGTGCAGGAAAGAGCGTGCTTATTTATATGCAATCAGCACAGAGGTATTCCTGGGGGAATATTTTGGGTGGAAGAGACACAGTTTTGGTGTGCAAGTAAACACATATAACCTACACAAACATTCAGGCCATGTTTGGGCCAGGTGCAAATGTGTGCATGTGAATTTGTGTGCTGTTGGGACTACTTCCAAGTGCCTATGTTATAAAGGCACATAGGCACCTACATTGCCTTTATAAAATGCCAAATACCAAGTACAGGACACAGTCGAACACATATATGCCACCACTGAATACTGTCTTCTAAGCATCTGCATTTTAAAGGATCATCAAAACAATGACATCATTGGCTTCTATTCTTTTTTGAAAACAAGCTTTTTGTAGAAAAAGCCCCACTTAGGAGCACAGAGATATCTATTGTCTGATGGCAAGACTATATTAGATGGAGATATTCATGTTCAGAGCATACCAGGCATCAATGTTTGCTGCATACTACATCAGGGATCCTTCTGCAAAGAATAAAATCTGGCTCTGTCAACTAATCTCAGACTTTGCCATTGTTTTGAGGCTTCTTTAAAATTTAAATACTTATAGGACAGTGGTGGTGGTTTCAGCTAATAAATCATTTTGTACACGTCCAAATGTTTTTTTGTACATGACATTCGGTGATATACACAGTGTCTTGTTGATTACTGTGTTGATGTGCCTGTTTAAAGCAGGCTTAAAATAAACACCTTTTGGACTTTTCATTTCAGTTGCCTTCTATAAAATTACTCCCGGTATGTGGACAAGGTATATGGATAGCTGAGTTTAAAAAGGAATTGGACAGGTTCCTAGAGGAAAAGTCCATAAACAATGATTAGCCAATATCCTTGAGAAAGCTGCCACTTATCCCTGGGAGGGATCTGCACGGAATGGATCTCCTCTTTGGGATTTGCCAGATACTTTCAAGTGACCCAGACGGGCCATTGTTGGAGAAAGGATGCTAGGCTTGATGGAGCTTTTCATCTGACCCAGTCTGAAAAATTATAGGATTTTCAGCAAATGGAACTGTCCAAATGCCTTCTTAGTGGTTGTAGTTATATGTCTCCACTGGCAACTTTGAATCCAGTTAGACACCTAAATCTCATATGCCAGAATTCATTGTTAAATACCCCCTCCAGAGCAAACTGGATTTATTTATTTATTTATTTAAACTCATTTCTATACCGTTCCTTCCGGTGATCAGCAGCGGTTCACATTAAACATTTAACTCTGCAAAGTTAGCAGTTTACATAAAACAAAAGTTAGCAGTTTACATAAAACAGTAGTGGGGAGCATTGAACATGTAAAAAAGGTAACATTAACTTCATAACTCAAACTATTTACATAATAAGGAACACATATGGTGATACATATGGTTAAAAACTATATACAATATATTTGAATTGGTACAGTATATGAATTACATACATGTAGGATTTACAGTTAGTTCAGTGGTAGTTTGTAATTTTATATGATAATGGATGTGTTACACTTCATCAAATTTGTTTTGTGTGTACCTTTTGCTCTATGTTATTTCGGACTGATTGTAGTATTCTTGAAAAAGGTGTGTTTTAAGGTTTTTCCGGAATGATAAGAGGTCTTTGTTAGCTCTTAGTGTGTCAGGTAGTTTGTTCCATTGTGTAGGCGCTAAGTATGTGAATGCTCTATTGCTGGATGTCTGAAACCGGAACTGCTTTTCTTACCAAAGCCAGTTCTTAAAATTGTATTTATTAGTATTTAGCTCACGCCTTTCCAGTAATAGTTCAAGGCAACTTACATTCAGGTACAACAGGCATTTCCCCAGATGGCTTACAGTCTAAGTTGTACCCAGAGCAGTGGAGGGTTAAGTGACTTGCCCAAGGCCACAAGGTTTAAGTTTCAGCTTCCTGTCTTTCAGCTCTTTCAATACTGCTGCCAAACAACGTTTAACCCTCTGCTCCATCTCACTTATATTACACCTAAGAGAGAAACAGAGCTAAAACTCACAGGCAAAAAAATAAGAACATAAGATATGCCATACTGGGCCAGACCATCAAGCCCAGTATCCTGTTTCCAACACCAGCCAGGTCACAAATACCTCTCAGGTTCCCAAAAAGGTATACAGATTCCATGTTACATATCCCAGGATAAATGGTGGCTTCCCCCGGTCCTCTTTAATAATGGTTTATGGACATTTCCTCCATGAACTTGTCCAAACCTTTTTTTAAACCCAGCTACACTAACCACTTTTACTACATACTCTGGTAATGAATTCCAAAGTTTGATTACATGTTGAGTGAAAAAATATTTTCTCTGATTACTCTTAAATGGGCTACATTGCAGTTTCATTGCACGTCCCCTAGTCTTTGTACGTTTTGAAGGAATAAACAAATGATCTATGTTAATCAGTTCTACTCCATTCATTAATTTATAGACCTCTGTCATATCTCCCCTCAGTTGTCTCTTTTCCAGGTTGATGAGCCCTAACCTTTTTAAGTCTTTCCTCACAGGGATATCCTTCCATCCCCATTACCATTCTGATGGCTCCTCTCTGTACCTTTTCTGCTATATCCTTTTTAAGATACTGCAATCAGAATTGCACAAATATTCAAGTCAGTGTCACAGCAGGAAATGTTAGGGAGATAAAGTTTCTAGATGAAATAAATGACTGCTTCTTGGAGCAGTTGGTTCATGAACCAACCAAAGGAGAAGCCATTTTGGACCTAGTCCTTAGTGGAACAAAGATCTGGTGCAAGAGATAAGGGTGTTGGGGCCACTTGGCAATAGTGATCATAGCATGATCGCGTTTGATTTAACAATTGGAGGAAGAATACTAAGGAAATTCACAGTTCTACCTTTTAACTTTCTCAAAGAGAGACTATGATAAAATGAGGAAAATAGTTAAGAAAAAATTAAAAGGAGCAGTTGCAAAGGTTAAAGATTTACATCAAGATGAGTGTTGTTTAAAAATACTATCTTGGAAGCCCAGACCAGCTGTATTCCATGCTTTAAGAAAAGTGAAAGGAAGTCCAAAAAACTGCCAGCATGGTTTAAAGGTGGCATCAAAGAGGCTGTTGTTGCCAAAAAAAGCATCTTTCAGGAAATGGACAACAGAGCCAAATGACAAAAACTGGAAACAACATAAGTGCTGGCAAGTTAGATGCAAGGCATTGATAAGGCAGGCAAAGAGAGAATTTGAGAAGAAGTTTGCTGTGGAAGCAAAAACATATAATAAAGACTTTTTCAAGTACATTCGTAACAAAAAAACCTGTGAGAGAGTCAGATGGACCATTAGATGATAGAGCGGTAAAAGGGACACTAAGAGGAGACAAGGCCACAGTGGAGAGACTGAATGAATTCTTTGCTTTGGTCTTTACTGAGAAAAATGTAGGGATGTTACCCATGACTGAAATGGTATGTAAAGGTGATGCCGCAGAAGAACTTAAAGAAATATCAATACCCCGGGAAGATATATTACAACTATTTGATAAACTGAACAATAGCAAATCACCTGGACCAGATGGTATATATCCAAAGGTGTTGTAACCGCTTTGATTGTAAGAAAGGCGGTATAAAAAACCTGTTAAATAAATAAATAAATATGAGATTGTAGAGCTACTATTAGTAATCTGTGAACTGACAAAATCATCTGTAACACCTGAAGATTGGAGGATGGCCAATTTTTAAAAAGGGTTCCAGGGGTGATCTGGGAAACTACAGACTGCTGAGCCTGACGTCAGTACTGGAAAAAATGGTAGAAATCATTATAAAGAACAAAATTACTGAACATGTAGATAGTTATGGCTTAATGGGAGACAGCCAACATGGCCTTAGCCAAGGAAAGTCTTGTCTTACTAATCTGTTATGTTTTTTGAAGGTGTGAATAAACAGGTATACAAAGGTGAGATGACTGATATAGGGGTATGTTTACTAAACTGCGGTAATCATACATAACGCGCGTTATGTAATGTTAACGATCGTAAGCGCATCATAACATGCGTTATGCTGCGCTTACGATCATTAATGTTACATAACGCGTGTTATGATGCGCTAACAATCGTAATGCCCCGCGGCGCGGTAAAACACCACAGAAGGTGGAGAGAGGGCAGAGAGAAGGGGTCAGTGGGTGGAGAGTGGGTGGGGAGAGGCTCCCTTCACACTAACGCGCTGATCTGAAGAGCTGAATTCCAACGCGAATGAAAACCTGCCGTTAAATGCACATTACAGGGGAAAGAGACCATTTCAGCGTCAGCAATGTACAGCCCAGGCAGGGAAACCAAAAAAAAAAGTGATAAGTGTGATACATGTGCACAGAACAAAAGGGCACAGAAACACTGAAAATGACCCCAACAAACTGGAAAAAAACCATAACCAAGCTGGCCAATAGTGGTATCAATGAGAAACATCAACCCCTCCCCCCCCCCGAGTAAGCTCCATAGAAAAGATATAAATCGTGGAAGGGTCTATACTCTGTCCCCATACAAGGTGAAAGAGCCCACAGTGAAATAGCGCTGCTCAGGGTTTCCCCCACAATCAGATAGGGTTCCTATGGCATGCACATGTCCCACAACATCAGGGCGGGCATGTCGGAACGGCAACTGGACAGATGCTGGAGAAGGGGATACAGAGGGCCGCAGGCAGCACATGCTGTGGTGGAGCTGGGCCACAGTGCGGACTAGGGTGATGCCTAGGTGGCCCATACAAATGCTGAAACAGCAGAGCAGCCAGACAGCAACTGCTGAAGGCCCAACATGGGCACGAGCGTGTTTCCCACAGTGTCACAGGGGATAGTACCCAATAGCTACCCCCAAGGGCACAGAACATTGGCAGGCGGGGCTGGGGGGAGCGTGGACATCTATGCAGGCACCCCTACCCCAGAACCCGCACCATAGGCAGCCGCCTACCTGCACACTGGATGGCCTGAGACTGCGCACCACCAGCACCACCAGAAGAAGGGCATGTCAGCATGGTGGCTGAGGGATACTGGTGGTGGAGGGGGCAGTGGCAGCTGCCCAGAGCAGACCGTGGCCTAGCCCTGTGTAGGTAGGTGCCGTGTACTGCAATAGATGGGCCCCATCTGACGAACAGTCATGGTATCACCAAGGAATGTACTGACTCTGTGACAACAAGGTGGTGCAGTGCACAAAACCAGTGTATTCAGAAGCAGAGGGTCACAGGTTGAAGTCCCAGCTGTGGTTCCTGCCAACCCAGTCCCCATATTTTACCCACTACTTCAACGTGCTAATACAGACAGCACCTTTAGTGCAGATGACGTAAACGTGCCCAAGACACCTACATTTTACCCTACAGAGCACGGACACCATAAACATGCACATTACCTAGAGCAGAGTCTCCCAAATGCAGTCCTGGAGGGCCAAACACCATTCCGGTTCCATGCTGCCTCTGATAAAGATGCCTGTGCTGCATTTCTATGCGCCACCCCCATGGTATGCAGATGTATCTCATGCATATTCATGAGGGACAGCATGAAAACCCGAACAGTGTTTGGCACCGCAGGACTGGAGTTGGGAACCTCTGCCATAAAGCAGCAGCCAACAGGGGCAGACACACCCGCACACACAGGCCCCATTATCCAAAGCCTCCTGGAGAGGCAGGACATTGGGCTCTGCGTGCATCTCCCAATACTAGCACTTGCATATCTTAGTAATGCCACCCTAAAACTGGGAATATGGTACACATCTTTAAAAAGGTTGCTATGATTACTGGCAGATAGCAATTCCTAGGTTAAGTACAATATTCTGAGTGAGCTGCATCATAGCAACCTTTCTGATGTCTGTGGAGTGTGCTACAGGTCTTGTGTCTGACAGTGTTTACCAACCTGGGGAGTGACTCCTACAGTATTGCGTACCATAGCCATGCCTGCACTGTGCCCAGGACTGGTATGGTGGCCTGGGCTGCCCAACACCTCTATAGTTGCACAATGCTGGCATAGGTGTGGGGAGTGTGTGTCTGTCTATCCAGTGTGTGGTGGCTGCCAACACCCTCCACAGCCCACACTGCTAGCACTGTTGCCAGTATTGGCCTGCCAATGTGCATAATGAGGAGCAAGGTACCGTGGGCAAAGCCTGGATAGGGTGGCCTGGCCTGGCCGCATCTGCACAGGGCATAGGGCAATGGCTCAGACATTGTAGTGCCCGGTACCACCTGCATGGACAGGGTGGCCATAGCATGTCCTGCTGGGCGGTCACTCTCACCCTGACTGAGCAGTGACCATGGCATGGCTAGGTTCCCCCATAGTGCTATATAGCATTTCTCTCATGTGATATATGGGTTTTCTTTTGGGGCCCAATCACTGACATCTGCTTGGTGTGTATGCTGACATCCCCATTCTGGGTACATGCAGCTCCTCCAGGACCATGCACTATGGACTAGCTGGCGGACTGTCTGCAGCTAGTATGTGTCTTGCTGGAACACCTTGTAGGGTGCAGCAGCTGGAGGCTTGCTGCTGGAGAATGTCAGATAATGGTGGGGGGCAGCTGAGCATTTCCAGGCCTGTCGTCTGTCTGCTATTGTGTTACAGATGTGTACCGCTCTGTCTGTTCCCCAGCAGGACTGGGGTTGATGGTCCCCTCTACTGCTACCATTGCAGGAAGGTAGACTGTGGATCTATTGGTGGGTGATCCTGTTTCCCACCCTGAGCCCCAGAGGGTGGGTTGTGTGGTGGTACATGATCTGCCCATGGGTCCATACACCCCCCCCCCTTCACCTACAGCAGGTAACCATGGCACCAACACAGGATATGCACTATTCTGGGTGCATCATCGCCCATAAGGACTAGACATGACCGAGACATACAGCAGGGCACAGATGTATCCTAGGTGTGTCTAACGGAACTACCTATCACACACTGATGGGGACCTGCAGCATGGCGTATTTCAGCCATGAAAGGTGCTGTGGACCTGGTGCTGGGCGCCCCACCTCAACCTCAGGGTGGGCACAGTACCCGCACAATGTGACTGTCTGTGGCTACTCTGTGGCAGTACCACACACAGTCTGTTCCCCCTACCTGGCTGAGGTGCTGTGGGGGTGCATACCCAATCTTGTGCCCATCTCTCGACTGCTGATTTGCATGTGCAGTGCATCATGGGTATGGGTGGGTTAACCCTATCTTGGTAACCACAGCAGACAGTTTGTGTGGTGACGTGCAGTCCTGCAGCCAGCCAGGGCTCCTATAGGGGACATTATAGGGTGCCTTGGCGGACAGTACACTTTATAATGTGCCCTATGGAGTGCGTTGTGGGGTGCCTTATGCGGCACCTTAGGTTATGCCACCGTGAGGGTGTGTTTGCTGGCAGCACAAATTAAAATACATGTCAAATGCCTCAACAATCACTACTTAAATGTAAAGGGTGCTGCCTCAGCCAGCCTTATACATTAGGCCCACTGGGGAATCGAACCCATGACCCCCTGTACCATCAGTCAGTGTTGTAACCATTGTGCTACAGCTCTGTTGCTGTGATTGTATGCCTGCACGCCTTCTTAAGATAAACGCGCGGTAACGTGCCCTGTAGCGCTCGTTCATTTATGGCACCTTGTAGCGCTCGTTCTCGGCAACGATGTACCGCCCATGTCCTTATTTGGGGTTTCTGTCTCTACCGCGACTCCTAACGCAAATCGCATTAACGCAGCTTAGTAAACATACCCCATAGTGTATTTGGACTTTCAGAAAGCCTTTGACAAGGTCCCTCATCAGACTTTTGGCAAAACTAAAAAGTCATGGGATAGGAGGCAGTGTACTATTGTGAATCAGGACCTAGTTAAAACATAGAAAGCAAAGGGTAGGGCTAAATGGCCAATTACCCCAGTGGAGAAAGGTAAATAGTGGAGTACCCCAGGGATCTGTGCTGGGTCTGCTGCTTTTTAACATAAGAAATGCCATACTGGGTCAGACCAAGGTCCATCAAGCCCGGTATCCTGTTTCCAACAGCAGCCAATCTAGGTCATAAGTACCTAGCAGTTTCTCCAAAAGACACAGGTTCCACAATGCTTCTGTTGGGTCAAGCAGTGATATCCCAGGTCCCTTTTAATAATGGTTTATGGACCTTTCCTCCAGGAACTTGTCCAAGCCTTTTTTAAACCCAGCTACACTATCAGCTTTTACTACATCCTCCAGGAACAAATTCCAGAGTTTGATTACACGTTGAGTGAAAAAATATTTTCTCTTATTAGTCTTAAATAGGTTACCCTGTAGCTTCATTGCATGTCCCCTAGTCTTTCTATATTCTGATGATGTAAACAATCAATCTACATTTACCCGTTCCACTCCGTTCATTAATTTATAGACTTCTATCATATCTCCCCTCAGCCGTCTCTTTTCCAGGTTGAAGAGCCCTAGCCTTTTTAGCCTCTCTTCATAGGGGTATCCTTCCATCCTCTTTACCATTTTGGTGGCTCTTCTCTGTACTTTTTCTAATAATGCTATATCCTTTTTAAGATATGGTGACCAGAATTGCACACAATATTCAAGGTACCATCGCACCATAGAATGATACAGAGGCATTATGATATCCTTTGTTTTATTCTCCATCCCTTTCCTTATCATACCTAGCATTCTATTTGCTCTCTTGGCTGCCGCTGCACACTGGGCAGAGGGTTTTAACATGTTATCCACAATGACACCTAAATCATTTTCCAGGGTGGTGGTTCCTAATGTGGAATCTTGCATCATGTAACCATAGTTTGGGTTGTTCTTTCCTAGGTGCATAACTTTGCCCTTGTCCACATTAAATTTCATCTGCCATTTTGATGTCCAGTCTTCTAATTTATCAAGATCCTCTTGCAATTTTCCACAATCCTTATGGGTTTTAACAACTTTAAATAGTTTTGTGTCATCTGCAAATTTGATAACCTCACTCGTTATTCCCATTTCCAGGTCATTTATGAACATGTCAAAAAGCAGCGGACCCAGCACATATTATAAATGACTTGGAAATGGGAAAATAAATGAGGTAATCAAATTTGCAGATGACACAAAATTATTAAAAGTTGTTAAAACCCATGAGGATTGTGAAAAATTGCATGAGTACCCTGATAAATTGGAAGACTGGGCATCCAAAATGACATTTAATGATGCAAGATTCCACATTAGGAGCCACTACCCAGGAAAAAGATTTAGGAGTCATGTTGGATAACATGTTGAAACCCTCCAACCAGTGTGCAGCAGTGACAAAGAGAGCAAATAGAATGCTAGGTATCATAAGGGAAGGAATGGAGAAAAAAACAAAGGATATTATAATGCCAACCACACCTTGAATATTGTGTGCAGTTCTGGTCTTTGGTAAAGTGGATGGAACGATACTCCTATGAAGAGAGGCTGGAAAAGAGACAGCTGAGGGGAGATATGATAGAAGTCTATAAATTAATGAATGGAACGGGTAAACGTAGATCGATTGTTTATGCCATCAAAATATAGAAAGTCTAGGGGTCATGCACTGAAGCTACAGAGTAACTTATTTAAGACTAAAAAAGAGAAAACATTTTTTCACTCAACGTGTAAGCAAACTCTGGAATTCATTACCGGAGGATGTAGCAAAAGCTGTTGTTGTAGTTGGGTTTAAAAAAGGTTTGGACAAGTTCCTGGAGGCAAGGTCCATAAACCATTATTATGAGATATCCACTGCTTGCCCCACTACAAGCATTGTGGAGCCTGTGTCTTTTAGGGGAAACTGCTAGGTACTTGTGACCTAGATTGGCCACTGTTGGAAACAGGATTCTGGGCTTGATGGACTTTGATCTGATCCATTATGGCATATCTTATGTTCTTATGTGCAGTCGCACCATGGAACAATACCGAGGTATTTAATATATTTGGTTTTATTCTCCATTCCTTATGATTCTTAGCATCCTATTTGCTTTCTTGGCAGCTACTGCACACTGGGCAGAGGGTTTCAACATATGATCCACAATGACACCTACATTTTTTTCCTGGGTGGTGATTCCTAATGTATAACCCGGCATTATGTAACTATAGTTTGGATTGTTCTTCCGTAAGTTCATAACTTTGCACTTGTTCACATTAAATTCCATCTGCCACTTGGACATCCAGTCTTCCGATTTATCAAGGTTCTCTTGCAATTTTTCACAATCCTCTTATGTTTTAAGAACTTCGAATAATTTTGTGTCATCTGCAAATGTGATCACCTCACTCATTATTCCCATCTCTAGGTCATTTATGAATATGTTAAAAAGCAGCGGGTCCAGCACAGATCCCTGGAGTACTTCACTATTCACCCTTCTCCATTGAGAAAATTGCCCATTTAGCCCGACTCTCTGTTTTCTATCTTTCAACCAGTTCCTGATCCACAATAGTACACTGCCTCCCATCCCATGACTTTCAAGTTTACCAAGAGTCTTTCCAAACTAATAATCTTTATTCATACATTTGATTAACCACCCAGGCTGAAGCATCAGGGCAGTGTGCAATAAAAACAAATAATCACTGCTAAAAGGAAAGAAAAGAATGCCAAAGTCATGATAGGACAGTGAAGAGGACAGGGCACACAGGAGAGATAGAAAAACATAAGTAAGCAGACGAATTAAGATAAGGGGAGGGATATGTTATGTGATCCTCAGCAGGGGGAAGATCAAAGGCGATGCCGACGAAATGGGCCTTCAGCATTGCCTTGAATCGTGGGAAGGACTGCTCAGCACGGAGGGTAGATGATTAGGAATTCCAAAGGGCCGGACTGAGAAAGAAAAATGCAGAATGACATGTGAATTCCAGATGTGCACAAGCTGGGGAGGGAAGAAAAATTGGTTATTGTGAATAGAACGGAGGGCACGGGGGGGGGGGGGGGGGAGGGAGGGGAGCTGTGTGCATGCATGTGCAACAGGTCTATCAAATATTGAGGAGTGCCAGTGTGAAGTACCCGATGCACAGTGACGAGGACCTTGTAGTGAAAACGGTATTGAAGAGGGAGCCAGTGCAAATTAAAAAGACGAGGGGATATATGATCAGTACAGGAGGCATGAGTAATGAGCCAGGCAGCTGTGTTCTGCAACAATTGTAAACAGTGGAGCTGGTATTGAAAGAGGCCAGCCGGAACAGAATTACAATAATCAAGCCTGGGCAGGAGGAGAGACACTGTAAGGGTAATATCACACAGTAGCCTGAACAATGGGGGAGAGGACACCGACTCAAGTGATACTTCGCATGATTATAACCCACGGCTTAGAAGTGTTAGCACCTAACACCAGTTCCTGTAAAAAATGAAGAGAACCAATCCATTGTCTTCTCGGGATCCTTAAACCCAGGAGGAATACGTGATGGTTAACTATATGAAACACTGTGGAAAGATCCAGTAGCAGAACCATCATATTATCTCCATGCAGGCTAGAGAGTAGGGTAACCAGGATTGTCTCTAAATCTTGACTGAGTCACTGAGGTTTTTTTCCCTATACCCACAGAATGAGAGAACAGACTTAGTGAATTAGGTCCTTTGTGTTGGTGTGGAAAATGTTTAACTCATCTGGCCGCTAGCTTCAGTCTCATAAGTAATAACTTATTAAATGAACCTTATAACAACCTTCTTTTGTTTGCTTGGTGTCCCCCTAGGTCATTGTGTTCATGTTTTTGGATAGCTGGAGATGGAGTGAGAGCACTTTTCTGATACTCTCCCTTTCATTCCCACAGTTTGCGTATTAAGAGACTCACAGCTAGGAGGACAGTTCAAAAACTTGAGGCACTATGTGGTCTGAGGACTGAAAAGAAGAAGAGAAAGGAGATGTTTGATTTTTATTTTTTTTTTTGTAGTAGATTAAATAAAAAGAAAATAAAGTGATACTCTTTTATTTGACTAGCAATACAGTTTTGACTAGCTTTCATAAGTTAAAACAATTTTCCTCAGGTCAGAAAAGTATCTTCTTTTATGATAATGGCGAGAGATGTGTTTCTTTAACTCCTGGAGCTTTAAGAAGAAGGGAGACTGGCTTACTTGGTATCAATTAAAGTGTGTGGTCAGGCACTTTCTGTCCAACAGGTTCTTGCAGAAATTAAAACTCAGGTGGCCTACAAAATATGAATAATAATCAGTTACATTGCATTGACTGCATCATGCCACTCCTTTAGGGAGTTTCCTCCCTTATTTTTACTGCCTAGCATATATAATTTATAACTTTTCATTAGACAAGTGTGGGTTATATAAACTTTACTACAACAGTGGTATGTTTTTGTTAGTCAGAAGTGATGTTAATGAGTTTCTCTCACCTGAAATTTCATCAGAATTCATCTCATCCTTGTGGATTTTCCTGCATATTTGAAGGATTGTGGCCATTCAAGTAGACTGCGGCTATCCTACAAGGTGGCTTCAATTTCGGGCAACCAGGGATCATAATAGCCACAGAAAAAGCAGGAAGCCCAGGATAAAATTGTAATGCAATTCAGTATTACAGCACAAAGAGGTCTTCAGTGGGAGCAATGGAGCCTTAAGAACAAGTTCTCATCGGTGCGAGCTCGAAGGAACGAGGGAGGAACTGGGAGGATGCCAGGAGAATCCTGATTATCAAAACAACAGCACATATGCTTCAGTTCCAGCTTAGGATCACCATTGCTTGGGTACAATCTGCACATAGCACACAAAAAAGCAGATAAAACCAGGACCTGTGTGTGACACCTGTGCTTGCCTCAAGACTGATACCATGATACACATATACTCATATTTACACTTACCACCCCATCTGCTCACACACACACACACACACACACACACACACACACACCCTGGGGCACTCCTCCCACCTCTCCCCCATCATCTAAATTCATCTCCTCCTAAGGTTATACCCTCCTCCCCTATTCACTCACACTCCACTATGGAGCACTACCACCCCTCCAGAGCTACTCGCAACCACTCTGAGGCTTTGCCCTCCGAGTCCTAATCCACTCACACTCCTGGCGTCCTCCCTCCCTTATCCATTCACACCCATCTTGGTGCTATATATCCCCCAAGCTATTCACGCATCTCCCTGAGCCTGGGCCTTCCCTCCAGCCCTCATCCAGTCACACTCTACCTTAGGGCCTTATCTCCTCCTCACCAAATATACTCATGCCACACACCGAGTCCCTGTCCTTTGTGAGTAGACATACCCTAGCCTGAGATTTTACCCAATTTATAACTCCCAGATGTGATTAAAGACATTATATAAGTGGAAGAGTAGCAGGAAACCAGAGTTCAACTCTCACTGCCACACCATGTGATCATCTTTGACTCCTGCCTCTCCTTTTCCACACATATCCAACAGATAGCTATAACATGGCATTTCTCTCTATATAATATTAACAAAATCCACTCCTTCCTTTCTAAACACACTGCTAGAACACTTATCCACTCTTTAGTCACCTCCTGCCTTGACTATTACAATCTCCTCCTTGCTGGTCTCCCTCAGAGTCATGTCTCTGCCCTTCAGTCTGTTCAGAACTCTGCTGTGGGACTAGTCTTCCACCAGCCCTGATATACTCATATAACCCCTCTTCTCAAATCACTTCATTGGCTTCCCTTCCATTTCTATATTCAATTCAAACTTCTCCTTCTGACCTATAAGTGCATTTGTTCTACTGCTCCTCACTACCTCTCCTCTCTCCCTACACCTCTCTCTGCCCTTTTCTCCCACTGTCAACTCTAGACTTCAATCCTTTCACTTTGCTGCTCCTTATGCCTGGAACAAACTTCCCCAAATCTGTACTTCAGGCTTCATCTCCCCCCCCCCCCCTCCTTTTCAAATCCATGCGAAAGGCTCACCTCTTTGAAGCTGCTTTTGGATCTTAATCCCTTGTTGTCCTTGTGTCTCCTTACTTTTCCCTATTTGTACCCTTCTCGTCTATTGTATTGTCTGTCTTGATTAGATTGTAAGCTCGGGTGAGCAGGGACCATCTTCCATCTCTATCTGTACAGCACTGTGTATGCTTTGTAGTGTTATATAAATTATTATTATTAGTAGTCACTTATCCCTTATTGTCTCAGGTACAAATTTGCAGGCCGATGCAGGAACATGAGTGTTCCCTTTGCGCTCAGGTAATGCAACATATACTCACAAATACTGTCAGCACTGAATGAAGAGAAACCGTTGATGTGTGCATAACCAGCATGTGCACACAGCAGCGCCATGCATATGCAAATGATATGCAAATGAGCTGCACATATTAAAATGAAATGTTAATAAGGTCTCCACCCAATGCAGAGAATTGCATAGAGGATTACATGGCAAGGCGTAAAGTTCAGGAGCGCCATTATCTCTAAGCCTGGTCTGAGGTAACATAAAATCCTTGTGCCCGTAGGGAAAGACAGTTTCAGTGCATGTACCTTTGACGTGACAATCGTCTGCGTGTACCTTTCAGTGTATAAGCAAAGGTTCAGTGTTCAAGAGCAAATGTCTTTTGCTTCTTACTCTTTAGTGGCTTTGCTGCTTGCAAGAGCTAGAGCTTCACATCAAAGAAATGGGGAGAACAACAGAGACATGCAGGGGCAGAAAGTGAGAGGAGGATGAGAAGAGACGGCACCTATTCCAATGTGAGTCCCTGGAATCTACTGCTGGCAGTGCACCTATTGTTTGCACATGGATTGCCTCCCGCCCTTTTGACTTTACACTGACATTTTGTGCATATCTCATTTACATTCATGCCCCTTGTTGCATATTGGCGTAGATGTTTCATGCTATCAATGCACTATGAAAACGCATGCACAGCTAATAGTGTTCGATTTTCGTGCCAGCTTTCTATATCAACCTGTTAGGGCTCAAAACAAAAACCCTGTACTGAAGCACAGCCCAGCCCTAGCATAGAGTTTCCTAATGCACACTTCATGAAGGTGTTTGGCTCACACATGCTGTAAAAAAACAGCATGCAGATGAACTGTGCAGCAAACGCCTGCATTAAACATGGAGAGCAAGCCTGAGACATGTGCACAGGGGTCTGTGTTAGCAGTTTCGCACCTAGATTGCTGAAAAACCAATCATCTGAGGTGACGTTTGACCAACTCAGTTGACCATCGTAAGCCAGACTTCCCGATAATGTGATTTCCCCCCCCCCCCCCAATCCTGACACCAGCAAAATATCATTGGTAGCCTGAAGGACCCTAATGCTCACCCCTCAAACCTCCAAAACGCTCTCTGGTGGCCCCACCTCAAACTAAAAACAACAACCTTTCAAAGTAGTCTATTGGCCCCTACCCTCCACCCCCCCCCCCCCGAACCTCCAAAAAAAACCCCTCCTAGATGGCCCAGTTGACCCCACCCCCCACTTCCTTGTCTATTCTCCCCTCCTCTGGCACATGAATTGTTAGAGGGCAGGAGCAATGCCCATATGCTCCAGCTGCAGTGCCACCATTTTAGACATAGCAACGCATGATCCCGTGTGGTGCATCCTGGGATACACTGGGTGAGGTGTCTGCCATATAAGGCAATTTTTGCCTTATGTGGCAGACTGACCTCTGGGGTGCATCTTGGGATGCACAACATGGGATCTGCCTTGTATGGCAGAATGACCCTGCCCATGGCATCCCAGGATGCACTGCATGGGATCAGATGTTGCCATTTCCAAAATGGTGGTGCAGGGGCATATGGGCATTGCTTCTGCCCTCTAACAATTCAGGTACCAGGGGAGGGGGGATAGATTAGTGGGATGAGGGGTGGGTTACACTGCCCCACCCAGGAGGGGTTTTTTTGGAGGTTCAGGGGGATGGATGGGTGGAGGGTAGGAGCCACTGGGCCACCCTGGAGAGGTTTTTTTGGAGGTTTGGGGTTGGGGGGAGGGGTCACTGGGTCACCAGGCCACCAATGATATTTTGGTGGTGCTGGGGGGTGGGGATCTGCCTTACAATGGTCATTTGAGGTGAAGAGTCAAATATTATCTCCGATTATCCTTTTGCTCCCCACTGCATCTTTATGTCTGCCTGAAGCTGGCATAAATATACAGCATTAAGAGAAGAAGAAAAACAACTGTACTAAGTTTCAGAGCACTTTTTTTTTAGTTTGGATGTAATTAAAAATGCATTCCTTTGCATGTGAATAGTATGCTCATGTGCTATGCTTTTGTGCAGTGATTTTGCTTGCAATTTCCTTCTGCTAGCTTGCTTTCTGCATTGGGAAGCAAGACTAGTGTGGGAAAACCTTTAGCAAAATGCTGTGCTAGAGCATAGCACAGTTTGGGAATCTCTGATCTAAGGGTTCAATGCAGCAAACCTGTCCTGGGGCCTTCTGGATTTCTACAATGAATGTGCATGCGAGAGATTTGCAAACAATGGAGGCAGCGCCTGTAAATCTCTCATGTATATTCACTGTGGATATCCTGAAAACCCAACAGGCTGGGAGGCATGTTTGGGAACCCCTGCCTTAGACTGTAAACCTTCCAGAGATAGGAAACTACATGCTGAATGTAACTTGCCTTGAGCTACTCCTGAAACAGGTGTGATCTAGATCCAAAATCCTTTCCCTATGTCTAATAAATCAAGTTCTGGAGAAGCACATGCCATACAGGGGCTGCCTCCCTCATTCCAATCACACCCTATCCAAGGACTCTGCTGCCCACCTACTCTATCAAAACATCATAAGTTTGGGCTTTTTTTCTGTTGTCTTTCAATGAAATAATGAATCTAAAAAGAAAAACTGCATCCAAGGGGTCCTTTAACTAAGCACCACTAACCAATTAGCATGCATTATAGCTGCGCCACAGTAAATACTAACGTGCAGGCATGCCTGCCACTGTCTGCCAAATATATGTTAAATGGCATCCATGCGCTAATGTGAAGAAGGGCAGAGCACATTAACGCACAATCACCCTCAACGTGGCAATTAGAGCAGGTGCACCTAACAATTCCTTTCTGGTACTCAGTCATGCATGAACTGCTGAAACACGCCAGCCATGCCCCTGACAGTTAATGGGGGGGCCCTGCACGTTAACCGCACCCAGCCTTATTAGGATTTACTTAAAGGGCCCCCCAAGTGTCACGATGTAGTCCTTTGCAAAGCTAACACCGGAAGCAATTTACGGTCACTTTTTGTTATTGAAGGGCATTAAAAAAATAAAGCAGGATGGTTTCAAGCCAGAGGGATTGATGCTGAAGTTTTGTTATGACCAGAAGCACCAAATATTTACAGATGGAAATCTGGACAGGGCTGCTTGTGTTTGCTGAAGGAGAGTTTAAAGAGAGATGCACAGATGAGCTGTAGTTATTTTAACTAGGAATCCTGTGATGAAATGAATTACACCTATTTATAAATCCAGGAAGCTCTAGTAAAGCTATTTAACTTCTTTCTACACTCTGGGGTCAGGGGCAGCTCTATAATGAGGCGGTCACCTCAGGTGGCAAAGTTTGGGAAGCGGCAAAACATGCCTCCAAAACTGCCTCACACTGCCTTCGAAAAGGGTTTTTTTTTAAGTGGACAAGCTGCTGCCACTGCCCTGTCCACCTCTCAGCAGTGGCAGAATTAACCCCTCTGCCCCCGATCTGAGGACACTGGGGCAGCTGTGGAAAGCAAGTTGGCTGAAACTAAAAGAAATTTGAAAAGCATGGGGGTTTTAAGCCTCCATCAGCTTTTAAGCCCCTGCTGGTTCTGCCCCCTCTCTGATGCAAATAGCATCATCAGAGGGGGTGGGACCCATCAGGGCCCAAGCCTGATGGATCATGCTCCCTCTGATGATCTGCCCCTTCTGATGATGCTATTTGCATAAGAAATGGGGCGGAACCGGCAGAGGCTTATAAGCTGGCAGAGGCTTGACACCCCCATGCTGTTCAAATTTATTTTATTTTCAGCCAACTTGCTGCCCCAGTGTCCCTGGATCTGGGACAGCAGCAGGGGGATTGATTCTGCCATTGCCGAAATGCGGCCATGGCAGCAGCTTGTCCAGGACAACAGGGGAGGGGAGGAGAGGCAGGAGGACAAATGTTGGACAACGGGGGGGGGGGGGAGAGAAGGGATACAAATACTGGACATGGGGGGGCAGGGGGATACATTTTGGATAACAGGAGGGCAAATACTAGACAAAGAAGGGAGCAGGAGAACAAATACTGGACAACTGGGGGGTGGGAAAGCAAGAACACAAATGCTGCTCCAGTGATGGCACTACCGAATAAGCTGGGTAAGTGTGGCAGGGGGACCTGGATGTCAGAAGGCTTCCGTCACTAGCCACCTGCCCCCCACTCCCCATTCAGGATGATCTATGGAGCACCATTGGCCTAGTGGAGAGCCTGCCCACAGGGCATGCTACTCCCATGGGCAGAAGGCCGTGAGAAGCCACAGTTGTGTCCCATGTCCCATGGGCAGGCTCTCCACTAGGCCGCTGGCACTCCGTAGGTCATCCTGAATGGGGAGTGGAGATGGGCAGCCAGGGACGGTGCCTTCTTGATGTCTGCTCCTGTGGACAGGCTCTGTTTCTCTGGGCCGCAGTCATGGCTTGCACAGCCCCCGCCCACAGGACATGCTGCTCCCACAGGCAGTAGGGTGTGGGAGGCTGTGATCGTGGCCCACAAAAGAAGAGCCTGTATGTGGAGCAGCATGTCCTATGAGCAGGGACTGTGCAAGGCCAGTTGTGCCCTGCCTCTCTAGGCTGCGATCACTGCTTGCACAGCCCCTGCCCATGGGATGTGCTGCTCTATGAGTAGGCTCTGCCCCTTGTACATTCATGGGGGGAGGGGGCACTGAAGGGGAGTGGACATAAGGGGACATTGGGAAGTGGATGTGGATGGGCACAGAGAGTCAGAAGGAACATACTGGGTGCAGGGGGGGGAATAGGGAGGCAGCGGGGATAAGACTGAGGTGGGGGGTAGATACTGGACATGGAAAGGGACATAGAGAGAAGCAAGGAGGGGTGATGGAGTAGTGATGTTGGTCAGGGGGTTATAGGGAGACTAGGGGAAAATGCTGGACTTGTGGGGGGGGGCAGAGGGGAGATGCTGGACAAAGGGTAATAAGGGGAGAAGGAAATGCAGGACATGGGGGTAACAGGGAGAGAGATGGGAGAAGATGGGGTATATAGGTTGAAAAGAGACAGAGAGATACTGGATGTGGGAGTAATAGGGAGGGGATGGTATGGAGATGAGGTAGATACTGGTTGCAGGGGGACAGGAAGGGAGAAGGCAGACATGGAAGGAAGAGAGAGTGAAGGTACTGGATGGAGTGAAACAGAGAGACAGAGAGAGACATACACGCTGGATGGGGGGGGGGGGAGAGAGAGTGAGCAAAAAACTAGGGAATAATGGACCATGAAAGAAGAGCTAGAGAATGGAAGGACTAGGGTGACATTTGAAAAGGGATAGGTAGATGGTGTAAAAAAGAGGGAGATTGAGAACGGGATAGTAAGGACTGAAATCTGGGTGGACAGAGAGAGAAATAAATGTAAGAAAACTGAAAGGAAAAAAAATCAATATAGAAGATGGAAGGAAGTGAAAAAAACAAAAGGAGAGACAAGAAATGCCAAATGGACTAGAGACCGTAGAAAGAGAGCTAAGAGAACAGAGAAGAAAGCAGAAGCCTCAGATCGGGACCAGCATGATCAGAATAAAATGGTCAGACAACAAAGGTAGAAAAAATAATTTATTTTCAATTTAGTGATTGAACTTTGCACAATATTCATATTTGACACAGTATGGGAAACCACCTCTCTTTTATTTCTCTAGTGTTATGGAGTCTGGCTTCATGGGGTTTCAGTTATTTTTTTTCTACATATTTGTATTTTTACTTTAGTTTGTGGTCACTTATTCTGTACTTGGATCTGTTTTCTGGGTGTGTGACTGAGGCCAGGCATTCTGTTAACATGGTGTTTGCACATAGGGATCTGTACTGTAGAATTCATGGCTACCAGGATTCGGGTTTTTTTTGCATTTTGTATCTTCCCTCCTCATCAATAATCTGGTCATAGCAAAATAAATCTGATGTGAAAATACTGATAATGGTTTGATTGGAGGGCTGCGTAAGTGACTTTTCATTAATCAAATTGAATGTTTATTATTATGTTTGTTTTATTGTAGCATCTATTTTACTTAATTGCATGTGTATGTTTAGAAGCCACCTAGAATTTTAGATGGGTGGCATATACATTTAAAAATAAAGTATACTAAATTTTTGCCGCAATGAATCTCCACACATGGCTCTGCATCACCCTCATGCCGCCCCTGGGGGGAAGCAGACGGGGGGGGGGGATACTGGGGGGTGGAGGAAAGCAGAAACCTCAGATTGGGACAGCATGATCAGAGAATAAAATGGTCAGACAACAAATGTAGAAGAAAATTTTATTTTCAATTTAATGATCGGACTTGGTGCTATCGTTATATTTTATACCGTACAGGGAAATGCATCTCTTTCTAGTTCTCTGGTGTTCCATTGTATGCAGAATCTGGCTTCTTGGGGTTGCAGTTTAATTTTTAATCTGCATATGTTTATTTTTAGGTTATGGTCACTTATTCTGCACTTGGTGAGAGTCTGTGTTCTGAATTTGTGGCCAAGGCCAGGTATTCTGTTAACTTGGAGTTTGTAAACAGTGATCTGAATTGTTCAGTTTTTCAAATAGGTGTTTGGATGTTCCAGGGCCCACTGCAAAATTTACAGTGCTTCTTCTTTTGGTAGACTCCTTATGTGAGTTTTGGAAGTTGGTGCTGATATGGTATGGTAGATTTGCTCTACAGCTCCTCAGTGACTTTGTTGTAGGGTTTTGTACTAGTTTACAATATGCCTGGTACTGGAGAATATTTATGATGTTGTTACTGAGATGACCAGAATCAGACTTTATTTTTTAAAAATTGAGTTCTGTGGGTGAATGTCCTTGCTCTGTTTTGCTCCCATTGTTGAGGGAGGGGATTCTGTGAATGCAAAATATATGTTCAAAAAGAAAAAGCAAGAACAATAATGCTGTTTATAACAAAATAAAAATGAGTTATTACTTGGTGTTATAAACTATGCTGTGGTTATCGCTCTCTCTTTTAGTTCCTTGGAGTGCAAACATCTTGCATTTCCTCCACATTATCTAATTGGCTTTTTTGCTTTGGTTCAGTCCCTGGCTGGAGTTTTGAGAGAGCCCCCACCCCCTCGCCTCAGGCAGAAGATTGACTTGAGCTGTCCCTGGTGGGGGTACCACTAACTGAAATCATTATTGAGGGATCTGTGTCTGCAGTAACACTAGTGAATGGTTCTGTAATATCCTCAGCAAACAAATCCTAGAATTCCTAAGGAGGAACCAAAGTTTGCACAGACGTCAACCTGTGATCCATCCAAAGCATCAAACCACTGATCAACAAGCATATAAAAGCCCTCTCCCTTGGGCAGAATATCTGCACTTACACTCTGGCTGCAACCTTAAATTACTGCAGACTGCTACAGAGAGGAAGAACCCATGAGCGAAATAAAAAAAAATACAGTTGATGGATGCATATTTTGACTTATTATATATTTATTACAAATACAGATAAAGGGTATTTTGGGCTCTTTAAAAGGGTCACCCAAAATGATAAAAATAAATAATATGCAAAACAAAAGAGCTTCAGACAAGAACACGGTATGAAACAAGAATGTGTCCCGAGCCCCACCCTCTTCAGTATCTACATCAACGATAGTCCCACAGTACTGCTGTGAGTCTCAGTCCAGGGACTAAAACTAAACACTGAGAAAGGAAATGTCTGCTATATGCAGATGACCTGCTCATCCTATGCCCTAGCTCAAAAGATCTACAAGAGAGCCTAAGCCTAAACCTACCACCTACAAGTAAATGTGGAAAAAAAAACAAAATGAGGATTTTCCAGAAAATCTCCAACACAATTTCACCATCTCCCTACATGAAGAGGAAGCTGAGCACACTGGAGAGTATTGTGTCCGGAAGCTTTATAGAGGCTACTAAGACACTACAAGACAAAGTTCTAACCAGGACTGGTGCAAGGATATTGAGTGCCCTAGAAGACCCATCAACCTCACGCCCCCAATCATGATCACCCCGACACCGCCTCTCACACAACAATCCTGTAAAAATGCAGACTTGGACAACATGCTGTGAAATATGAACGTTGCTTTGTATGTATGTGCATGCCTGCTCTCTCTACAGGTTAAAGAATGTGCTGATGGCTGGTTGAATTTGTGGGGCTGTTGGGATCTATTGTTTTGCTTTGACTGCTGCTGCTCTTTGCTGCCCCTCACAAGCTGCTGCCCTAAGCAGCCACCTAATCCTGTCTAATGGTTGTGCCAGCCCTGGTTCTAACAGCCCTATATGGAACAAGACCTGGACATATACAAACCCTGAGTAAAACCACTGTTCATTCAACCGGTCCTCTTTTATGAGAGTGAGGTCTGGCATTACCTCAGAACTTACAGGACAGAACTCCAGTAATGGATTAGGGCAAAATTAGGATGCCTCCCCTTTCTACTGATCATATAAAAAAGAATATTCAAGTGCAGGTGTCATCTCGACAACAGCAACGCAAACTCCTACCACTAACGTTATTTCTCTCTGTATTTAGCTGTTTACAGGAGTACAGTAGGTATTTCTCTGTCCCAGAGGCCTTGCAATGTATGTCGTATCTGAGGCTACGGGGGTTGGCCAAAGTCACAAGGGGTAGGAGGGCTGGAATGCTGCCTTCAGTTCTCTGCTCTAATCACTATGCTACTTCTCCACTTCATATCAGATATCTTCATTCTCCAAAACTAACAAACTAAATCAGAAACTTGCCACAAAAAGATGTTCAGGATAAACTCTATCTAATTTGATGTATTTATTTATAAGACAATTGTTATATCCCTGGATAAGCACAGCAAACTGAAATCAAAGTGGTTCACAAATAAAAATTTTGGGCAAAAAACACAAATCAAAACCATAACAAAACACAATAAACAGGGGACAAGACCACAAACACAAAAGCAAAGGGAAGGAATAGTACATCTGTCAGCATATAGAGAGAGCAAAATCAGTATACAGTAGCAGGGCGCTTTAACTACCTCTGGGGCCCTGGAAAAACTTCTGAGGAGGGCCTCCTGTAACTTTTACTTTTGTTCTTTCACTTCTTCCCCGGCACACACACAGCCCTAAAGAGATTGCAGAAGCTACAAAGCTACAAGGAATTGTTGCAGCGAAAGAGTCAGGAAAGGACACCCGCAATTTGTTGCATGGGCGTATTTACTGGCCAGAGGCTGAATTCCTTTCATCCTGAGGTGACTGCCACAGAATCAGTTACTGTCCATTAGGGGGAAGTGAGGGTGCTGACAGCTGTGCATGCCGATCCTCGTCACCGGTTGGGCCCCTTCAACAGGTAGAAAAGGCAACGGTGAAAGCCAGAAGGATGCTTGGGAGCACAGGGAGAGGAGTGGCCAGCAGGAAGGAGGAGGTGATAGTGCCTCTGTATAAGTCTTTGGGGAGACCTCATTTAGAATATTTGGTGTAATTCTGGAGACCTCACCTTCAAAAGGATATAAACAGAATAGCTTCTATGCAGAGGTTGGCTACCAAAATGGTCAGTGGGCTTCGTCATAAGGCGAATAAAGCTCTGCAATAAGGGATAAAAGTGAACGGGGATAGACTCAGGAGTAATATGCAGAAATATGTCTTTATGGAAAGAGTGGTAAATGCATGGAATAGTTTCCCAGTGGAGGTAACAGAGACAAAAACTGTATCTGAATTCAAGAAAGCATGGGACAAACACAGAGGCTCTCTAAAGCAGCGGTTCTCAACCTGTGGGTCGCGACCCCCATGGGGGTCGCCTCAGGATTTACCAGGGGTTGCCCGACAAATCCCGGGAATTATTATTTCTTTTGTAATTTATTGTTCTAATTTGATCGCAAAGCCTAAAATGCCAACTACTTTGAATTTAATCAATTTATATATTACTTAGGCTATCCTTACTTACTTTTACCTGTTCGCCAGAAACGAAGAAGCGATGCACCTCGAGACATTATTTAGATCACTTCCGGTTTTGTAATGGCGGACATGGGTCCTACTAAAATTAAATTTTCTATGTAATATTATATAACACCAGCGACTCCATTGAAAATGAATGACAGAGAGAAGAATACCAAGAAAAGAAAATATTGCGATGACTTTTTAAGGTATGGTTTCACCTCCATATTCTCAGCAGGGATTGAGAAACCACAATGCATTATTTGTAATGAAGTTCTATCAGCGGAATCTACGAAGCCAAACAAACTGAAATGGCATTATGACAGTAAGCATCCAACCTTTGTAGGCAAGGATATTTGGTATTTTAAGAACAAAGCTGATGGAATCAAGAAAAGCAGACATGATATTGGGGGAAGGTTCCACCAGCAAAACACAGCCGCCGTTGAAGCTTCATATATGGTGGCTCTCAGAATCGCCAAAGCCAAGAAAGCTCACACCATTGCCGAGGAATTACTATTACCAGCAACAAAAGATATTGTTCGAGTCATGCTTGGAGATGAATTTGTACCGAAATTGAGTCCAATTTCCTTGTCTAATGACACCGTCAGTAGACAAATAGCAGATATGTCTGCTGATATCCTTGACCAAGTAATCCAGGAAATGAAATCCGCTCCACTTGGACTATTTAGCATCCAGCTTGATCAATCCACAGATGTTTCAAACTATTCTCAGTTACTGGTTTACGTGAGATATATTAATGATGGCGAGTTTAAAGATGAGTTCCTTTTTTGCAAGCTGCTTGAAACAACTGCTCGTCATGTGTTTGAAATATTTTGTTCATTCCTGCAAAAACATGATATCCCCATCGACAAGGTTTGTGGTGTTTGCACAGATGGAGCTCCAGCTATGCTAGGATGTCGGTCGGGATTTCAGCGTTTGGTACTCAATGAGTCGCCGGAAGCCATCAGAACTCACTGTATGATTCATAGACAAGTTTTAGCAATGAAGACACTGCCACAAGAGCTGCAAGAAGTTATGATAAATGTAGTAAGCACTGTTAATTTCGTAAAAGCGAGCGCTTTAAACAGTCGACTGTTTACGAAACTTTGTAATGATTTGGATGCATCCAATAATGTTCTTTTACTACACACTGAGGTGAGATGGTTATCAAAAGGAAAGGTTTCAAAGTCCATCTTTGATCTTCACAATGAACTAAAAACGTTTTTTAAGCAAAAAGCAAAACCACAATTTGAAGTACTTTTCAGTGACAAAAAGCAGCTGCTGACAATTGCTTACTTGGTTGACATATTGCAATATTGAACGAATTAGATTTATCACTGCAAGGACCAGATGCAAGGTGCCTGGATTTGTCCGAAACGATCCAAGCGTTTCAAATGAAACTTCGGCTTTGGCAGAAAAAGTTAGCTGAAAATAGAACGTACATGTTGCTCAACTTATCCACTTTCTTTGAAGAAAACGAGATTGCACTTGACACAAGAAATGGAATTATAATTTCAGTCAAACAGCACTTAGAAAATCTGGAAGAAGAAATTTCAGTGTATTTTCCAAATTTACCTGGCACACCATTTGCACTTGCCAGAAGTCCATTCACAGTTAAAGTTGAGGATGTTCCTGAGATTGCACAAGAAGAGTTCATTGAACTCATTACCAGCGATGCAGCGAAAAAAGATTTTTCTTCAATGTCAGTAACTAAATTCTGGATCAAGTTTTTCAGTTCTATCCTGGACTGTCTAAGATTGTGTTGCGTCTACTTCTTCCATTTCCAACATCATATCTGTGTGAAACCGGCTTCTCAAGCTTGTTGCTTATCAAGAGTAAATACCGAAATAGACTTGCTGCAGAAGATGATCTTCGTTGTGCTCTCACAAAGACGGAGCAGAGAATTTCACATCTGGCTAGAAGGAAGCAAGCACTGATAGCATAGGCCTACTTTTTAGGTTTGACAACACTAATATTTTTGCCCTTCGTCAGTCTTTTTGAATAAAGCATACTAAAACCGTTGACTACCAAATCATAATAATTTCAAAATCAAATATTGTTACTTGTTGTGATTAATTGTTGTCCTTAAGTGCTGTTGAGTCGGAGTCGACCCATGGCGACCCTCTGGATAGCTATCCTAAATTGTGTTCGGTCTTCAGTCAGGCGGCTCATTGTTGACAGACTGGTACCTGTAGCTACTGTTATTGTATCAATCCATCTCATTGCTGGCCTTCCTCTTTTGCGTTGACCTATCTTGCCAAGCATGATGTCTTTCTCTAATGATCTCTCTCTTTGCATGATGTGTTCAAAGTATGAAAGTCAAAGTCTTGTCATCTGAGCTTCTAAAAAAAGCTTAGGATTGATCTCCTCTAGTACCGACTGGTTTGTTCTTCGGGCAGTCCATGGTATACACAGTATTCGCCGCCAGCACCATAATTCAAAAGCATCAATTTTCTTCCTGTTTATCTTTTTCACTGTCCAGCTTTCACATCCATATGATGTTACTGAAAATACCATGGCTTGAACAAGTTGAATCTTTGTATGGAGAGAGACATGTCTGCTCTTGAGACTCTTATCTAGGTCTTTCATAGCCATTCTGCCAAGAGCAATACGTCGTCTGATTTCTTGACTGCTTGTTGCTTCTTTATTGATAGTTGATCCAAGTAGGTTAAAGTTGTTCACGATTTCAATTTCTTCTCCTTCAATGATGAACCTGTTGATTATGCCAGTTGTCATGATCTTTGTCTTCTTTACATTAAGGTGCAGGCCCATTTTGAGACTATGTTCTTTGTGAGAAGCAAATGTTTCAGATCATCTTCGCTTTCAGCCAGTAATGTGGTATCTTCACACCTCTGTTGTCGTCATACAATCCTGCTTCTGTGATGATTTGTTCTGCATATAAATTAAACAGGTAGGGGGAAAGTATGCAGCCTTGTCTTACACCTTTGCTTATTTTGAACCATTCTGTTTCTCCTTGTTCTGTTTGAACTATTGCTTCTTGATCAATGTACAGATTGTGCAAGAGTACGATCAGGTGTTCTGGTATACCCATGCTTCTTAATGTGGCCCAGAGTTTCTCATGGTTTACACAGTCAAAAGCCTTGCTATAGTTGATAAAGCACAAATAGATATCCTTTTGGTATTCTTTAGTCTTTTCAAGGATCCATCTCACATCCGCAATGATGTCTCTTGTTCCTCGCCCTTTCCTGAACCCTGCTTGCACTTCAGGTAGTTCTTGTTCCAGGTATGGTTGTAGTCTCTTTTGAATAATCTTCAGTAGAATCTTGCTGGCATGTGGGATCAGATCGATTGTGCGATAATTTCCACAGTCAGCTGGATCACCTTTCTTTAGTATTGGTATAAACACAGATCTTTTCCAGTCCGTTGGCCATGATGTTGTAGTTTAAATAAGTAAATTATATAAATAAAAACATATTGCAAAGGTCTATAATATATTAATAATTCAACAAATGATTACAGCGACAATACGTTAACGGTAAAGGAAGAGAGACATTTGATTTTATCATTGGGGGTCATCACAAGTTGACCAATGGTAAAAGGGGTCACGGTACAAAAAAGGTTGAGAACCACTGCTCTAAAGGAAAAAGGACCAGTTTAGTGGTTTCTATGGAAGGGCGGAGTGGATAAGGCCGTATGGTGTTTATTTGCCATTAAGTTTTGATGTATCAGCCACTGTGCCTGCACCTACCTTGCTGGCCCCGCATATGTGCTCCTGTTTGGTACTTGTGGCAGGCTGGGCCAGCAAAGGCCGACATACAGCATGAAGGTGGAGAGAGGGGGATCATTGAGCAAGCAGCTGCTACTCACTCACTCACTCACAGCGATGGCCAGCTTGCTTGCTTTTTGTTCTCGCTGAGCAAACTTGGGTGCGAACAGCCAGCACTGACTCCGAGGGCAAGCAACGTCCAGAACAAAATCCTGCAGCATGAAGGAGTGGACAGCAGGACCAGTAGCGGAGGCTCATTTACCACTGGGCAGCTGGACCCCATTATGCAGGAGTTGTGGCCCGTAGGTAAAAGTGGCCCTGTCGAGAAGGAGAACAAACCCCTCTTCCAGGCGATCACGGTAAGAGCTTCCAAGATCTACTGTAGGAAACAGGAGCAGCAGCTCCGCAGCGCAGTCCCGAGGACCACAAGGGTGACGGGCCCCACCCCAGGGGACGAGGGAATTAGGGAGGAGAGTGCAAACAAGCGGGCGAGCAGCCCAGTGTGCACGAGGGGAAGGGGGAAGAGGGAAGGGGCACATCCACCCCCCCTTCCCTAAACTCCTTTATCTCAAACACGCGGCCAGAGCGTTCGGGAGGGGGCGCGGCCTGGCCTCTGATTGGCGGAAGGAATTTTGGGGCCGGTGACGTGCGCCGGGGCGGAGTGGGGGCTCGCTCAGTGGCTCGGGGTTGGGGCTGGGGTCGGGCGGGATGGAGGAGCTGAGCGCCGTAGGCGAGCAGGTCTTCGCCGCTGAATGTATCCTCAGCAAGCGACTCCGCAAGGTGGGTGCAGGCAGCCCCCCGCCCCGATCCTCCTTCCCCCTCCCCCAAGCCCTCGCTAACCCCCCTCTCCGTCTCTCTCCGGTGCAGGGCAAGCTGGAGTATCTGGTGAAGTGGCGCGGCTGGTCTTCCAAGTGAGTCTCGGAGCCCGGGGAGGAGGGTTCCGGCTCTCCCCCACCCGCCTCCCTCTCTGCATCGGGCCGTGCTCGGCTCCTCCCGGGCCCCCACTCCTCCATTGTTCGGGGCTTCTTTTGTTTACGGTAAAGTGTGGCAGGGCTGGGGCCGGGCACAAAGAGCCCCCCGCCCCCCCATCGCCAGGACCCCGGGGGATCCAGCTTCCGCCCCATGCCTGGGGCTCCGAAACCTCCGAGTTGCCCTGGGTTTGGGCAGCACGTGCGTTGCTCCTGTTCTCCATTGTTATTGTTGGCGTGTGTGTGTTGTGGAGTTCGGAGGCGTGGGACGCTGAGCAGTATGGAGTACTTTGTGTGTTTGGGGGGAGCGGAGAAGGTGTACTGTCTGGAGTGTGAGGGGGGTGATGTGCATGGGGCAATGTGTTGCTGGGGGAGAGAGTGCATTGTGATTCCGAGCTGTTTTGGAGGAGGGGGGTATCTTGGTTCGTGTGTATGCTGGAGGGAGCATTGGGTTTCGATCTGTGCTGTGGGGGTACCACCTCACTTTCCCTTGCCCCCATTTTGGATTTGGCTGAAACCCGAGCTTTCTTTCCCCGAGTGAGCTGCTGTGCCTTAGAGAGGGAGGGATCTCGCTGCCATGCAGGGGGCTTTCTGTTTACTCCCTCTGCCAGCTGCTTCTTCCAATCCACGTTCTCTTTTTTTTTTCTTTCTTTCTTTTTTAATCTTTTCTCTTTTGTGGCTTTGTATTTATGCACTTTTCAGGTTCGTTTTGCGTCTTTGTGCTCTTTCACCAGTTGGAGGAGCTTTGTTGAGAATCTCCCTGTTGGACGTTAGCAGGGGGTAGACTTTACTGCTCCCATATCAAATTAGCACTTGTTCCTTTTTCTTCTGGGGCGATTTGTAAACATTTTATTTGGAAATAATCTGTTTTCCCATTAGCTTTTGAAATGTTAAGCAGCACAGGCGTCGTATTGGCACAGGGTTCCCCATTGTATTTGGGTCTATTTCTAGCACTCTGAGGGGTTGGGGGGAACAGGTGGTCCTGTGTGACACTTCATTAGCAGGGTAAAGTGTTTGGCAGAAAAGAGTTTTCTTTGGCAAGCTTGTTTGTGTTTGTTTAAAAAGGGACTTTTGCACCACTGCAAACAGACAAAATATTAGCACAAGACATTATCCTTGACTGTAATTTTCTGTACTGCTCTGCTAATTATGCAGATTTATGTTCAAATAAGGTCTTTTCCTTTTTGCAAGCCAACTTCTCCATCTGCTCCATCCTCGCCTAAAGTGAAGGAGGAATTAGCTTGTCTCTTTGAACTAGCAGCTGCCCAACGCTGTTTGAACTTCATAGTGAATCCTCCAACGTGCACTTCAGAATATCACAGAAAAGTGGCGTTGTAGCAAACTGCATCTTTGCTGGTCTTAAGCTGCATCTACAGAGCAAATGCTTCAAGGAGATAATTTTTTTCATATAATATTTGGTCTTCTGCCTCCTCCCAAACTGACAGAAGGATTTATGATTTATTTGTAAACTAAGAGCAGTGTAGCTCAATCTAGTCTGTAGGATCCCCAGGACTGCACTGGTTCTCAGCAGTCTTCTGTAATTGCCAGGCTGTTTACTCTTGGCAAAAAAACACCTTCCTAACTTTAATTCTCCGTCATTCTCGCTCCACACCTGGCTTCAGTGCACGCCTCACTGGTCTTCCTAGACCGCACCCACATTTCACTATGACGTCATAAGACAGCACTGTGCTGTGGCATCACATGAAAGAGATTCTGTCACACACACGTTTGCCAAGACCAAGCAAAGAAGTAGTTTTGGTAGGTCTGGTAATTTTTAAGATTTGCCTGAGGTGTAGAACAGGTTGACAGATGCCCTTTGGATATCCTTTCCTTCCATTCATCTCTTTAACAGACTCTTTCAAAGCTCATTTTGTTGCCTTTTATGTGTTTTATCTTTGTTACCTTATTCTGCAAAATATTGAGGTTGCTCTTTGGTCATTTCAGACACAACAGCTGGGAACCGGAGGAGAATATTCTAGATGCCAGACTTCTTCTGGCATTCCAGAAGAGGTGAGCCTACGGGGACTGTTTTCGTAATCAGATAACATATATATTTGAATCAACTTTGCTGAGCATTGTCTGTTCTCAGACATTATTATAGCTGATAATTGCTGAACACCAACTTTGCCACTGAGAAAACCTTCTTGAAATTTGAATTAAAGCTCATATTTTCCCCTACTGCAACGCTACTTACCATTTATATAGTGCTACTAGGCATACACATGAGAGAGAGTCCCGCTCAACTGAACTTACAATCTGTTCAAGACGGACACACTGGACAAACGAGGCACTAGGGTATTTCTTTAAAGGAAATGATCAGAAATACATATTCAAAGCAGTTTAACCAGTTCAAACCTGCTAACCAGTTAAATTATGGTTAATGGGATGTTCAGTGGCACTGAATATCCCGTTTTATGGTTTGAATGGGAGCGACACCAGAATTAACCGGTTGGCATCGATATTCAGCTAGTGCACTCAAAGTGGCTAAAGCTGGGCAAATAAAAGCAGGCCTAACTTTAGTTGGTTTAGCTATCTAGTCAGTGGCTAAATATTGCCGCTGAGTGGATAGCTAAAACGCTCTACAAACATACTGGCTATTCGGTGCTGGTGGCCGGATATGGCCCTGACAATTTGTTACCGGAGGATGTAGTAAAGGCTGTTAGTGTAGCTGGGTTTAAAAAAGGTTTGGACAAGTTCCTGGAGGAAAGGTCCATAAACCATTATTAAGAAGGGACCCAGGATATCAATGCTTGACCCAGTACAAGCATTGCGGAACCTGTGTCTTTTGGGGAAACTGCTAGGTACGTATGACCTAGATTGGCCACTGTTGGAAAGAAAATACTGGGCTTGATGGACCTTGGTCTGACCCAGTATGGCATATCTTATGTTATGTTCTTATCCAGCTGTAAATTAAAGCAGCGATGGCCAGACATGAATATCAGCTCTGTGAGTATTAAACAGGAGAATAAGGGAGTTGGAATCCAGAAGCAGCCTTGAAAACATGGGTTTTTAGCTTGGATTTGAATAGGACTAGAGACAGAGCCTCTTTGAAATTTGATGATGAGTGGCAGTCAGAGGTGGAAACTGTTAAATAAGGGTAAAATACACTTTTGTCTCATGTATCAAGCTATGCGTTCTATGCAACAGTAGACTTTCAATGGACTATTGATTATCCGCCCTTTGCATTTCAGATTTGGACATGCAAGGAAATGAAATGCAGGATTTAAAGTCGTATATTTATTCAAACTCTGAATAATCAACACAATGACATGTCTTATGTGCATTTTTACTTAAGAACTCTGAGTGAATTTAAACAGGAGGCTCACAGCATTCTTGTTTTCTTAACACATTGAGAGTGTCTGTTGGGCCTTTCACGCAAATATATCTCCAAATGCTTTGTGATCGCCGCTAATTATGTCACAGAAAAGAATTAGGGAAGCTACATGAAGCATGCTTGGTGCAATGGAAGAATTAGCAGATTAATTTTCAATTGGGATCTGAGTGGTGGAGGGAGGGGTGGTTGGTTTTCAGGATAGAGGAGAGTGTAGCTCTTTTTTTTTTTTTCTGTGCAGTGATGGGGTTGGGGGATAAGCCTGAGAAGGTCATGCAGTAGGTGCAGATTTTTCACCGGTTCATCAGTGTTTTGATAAGTCTAATGAATAAAATATTCCCTCACTAGAAAGCACAACAGAAGAACACCGTTCCTTGAAGCACTGTTCAATTACGTTCACAAAATGTTTTCCAATATGATAGGATTTTATAATTTGGTTTCTCACAAGATGAGGGTCTTTAGCTGTTTGCCCTGTCAGAGCATGGTTTCAGAGCAGCCTCATTCATCATATCCTGAAGAGAGATCCCTCAGAGGGTGCTGTTATATGGGCCTGATGGAAATAGGGTCTTGTCTTGGTTTCATTCATCCCTAAGTACTGATACCACACAAACATGTCCTCTGGAAGTTCCTAATTTTACTGCACTAGTTTTGTTGTTCTTGTGATTTGTTAGGATCTACCTGCAAATCCTTTGTACCTGCTGCTGGTAGACTTCCGGACTCCGAGTAATGTAATCTGGAATCTGTACCTTCATTTTGATCAATCAAAGGACTACACAATGTGATTTACAACAAAGCACAACATATAAATGTACTCTAAAAATGACAACACACAATAAAAGGGGTGTGTGTGTCTGTATATATATTTACTCCTTTACCAGTCTTGGTTACAAAGGACAGGTTGACATTTCAGACCCAAAGTCTTTGCTAAGGGAGAAGCGCCGTTTCTGAGAGATGGTTTTTACATGATATTATGGATAACCCGGCCTGATCAGAGATTGCTGTACTTGCAGAGAGCAAGAGAAGGAGCTTCAGAATCGGAAAAGGGGGAAGCGACCTAGAGGAAGACCAAGAAAAAATGTGGTGTGTATCGCTTTGCACTTTGTTCAGTGGGCTCTCCAACTGTGTCCTTGGGTCATTTGGTATGCAGTGGGCTCTCCAGCTGTGCCCTTGGGTCACTGGGTATGCAGTGGGCTCTCTGCTGTGCCATTGGGTCATTGGGTATGCAGTGGGCTCTCCAGCTGTGCCCTTGGGTATGCAGTGGGCTCTCCAGCTGTGCCCTTGGGTATGCAGTGGGCTCTCCGCTGTGCCCTTGGGTCATTGGATATGCAGTGGGCTCTCCGCTGTGCCCTTGGGTCATTGGATATGCAGTGGGCTCTCTGCTGTGCCCTTGGGTCATTGGATATGCAGTGGGCTCTCTGCTGTGCCCTTGGGTCATTGGGTATGCAGTGGGCTCTCCAGCTGCACCCTTGGGTCATTAGGTATACAGTGGGCTTCTCTGCTGCATCTTTGAGTCATTGACTGCCTGTTGAAATTCAGGTCATGTTTGTAGCCAATGTATCCTGAGGGACAATCTTTGTAATAATCTCTGCTAATCTGTCATTCTGACCAGTGAATCCTATATATCTAATCTGACTTTGTCAGAGTTCACTGGATAGCCCTTGAGTTGTTGATATTCACCTATACTTTTTTTCTAAAGATTTTGGTGCATTTGTCTCATCTTGTTTGATACTGATGAGCCTGATTTACTGATGCTTAGTAAATCGAGCCAGGGATGAACACACAACTCTGCATAAACAGATAGTCCCTCCATCTCATAGGAGCAGTAGAGTCCACCAGTGACATGACACATTGTTATACTGCATTTAAAGATGCAGATGACAAAGCAAAACTAGCTGAGAGTCTGTATCTTCAGACTACAGAGACACACCCCTCCTCTCTCCCCCCACCCACTGTCAGCTGACATCAGCTGTAGTAGCTTCTGCCCAGGGGACCTGCATTGCCAAATCACCTTAAATGCATGATCAACAACATGAATTAATGGTTAGTTATATATCCCACCAATCTAAAGAAAAGCCCCTCCCCTCTGTGCATTGGAATGGTGATGTTTGTTTATACAAACCAATAGAGCACATTAAACACAGAGCCAGTAAGCAGACACCCTGGGCAAGAGATCTTAAATCATTAAGGAGTGGAGGAGTGGCCTAGTGGTTGGGGCAAGGTACTTCAGGCTGGAAGGTCAGGGGTTCAAATCCCACTAGAGGACAGCAACCTTGGGCCAGAAGGACTGGGGTTTCTAGTCCCACAGGTGCTCCTTGTGGTCTTGGGCAAGCCACTTAACCCTCCATAGCCCATGTTCCCTGTAAAATAGTTATCTCCAAGTTATAATGCCCTGTTCAATGTAATTTCAGTTTGTTCAATGTAAACCGCACTGATGCAGAATAGCGCGGTATATAAGAGAATGTAAATAAATTAAATTTCACTTTAAGAGCTTCTAAAAAGAGCAAAGCCTTAACTTTCTATCTTCCTGCAGATCCAAACTGCTACTGAAAAGTCCTGGGTTTGGGTGGAGGCCAGCTTAGCCTCTGGAAATAAACTACCACCAAATTTCTTCTACAGAGCATAATGTGTGAACCAGCATCTAGAACTCTGTCGGTCCTTTAAGATGAGCTGCTACTTAAGACATCAAAAACAACTTTTTAAAATTGTGTATGGAATACTACAGGCTGCCAAAAATGCTCATAGTAGCAGCAACCTGCAGAATTGTGCATTAACTATTGTATTTGCATGTGTGACTTAGAACATTCTAAAATGAAATCTCAGCCCGGGTAGAGTAGTAAATAAAGAACGTCGTCCATGGCACAACAGCTGGGGCCAGCTCAGGATAGCATGGGTCAGGGTGACCATTCTCGAGCATGCACTCTTCAGACCTCCCTCTTCTTCCCCCTCCCCTCCTTGCTAGTAGTGTTCTTATCTCCATCTGCCGCCTCCACTGCCATTTTCCCTCTAAACCCAAGTGGGTGGGGCCCTCCATCTGTGCATTTTCAGACTTCAGATTGAGCTTGGAAGATGGGGTGGACGTAGTTAAGAAGAACAGTTCACTTGTTAATGAGAGGGGAAAGGAGAGGAGAGACATGCATGAACATTGGTGGGGTGGGGGGGAGTGGTAAGGTTTTTTTGTTTATCTTTATTATACTTCCAAAGTCTTATTAGATTATCTTGTTTTTGTGTCTGTGTTTTCTCTCCCCAAACCCCCAGTGCACATCAGGGGGGCTCAGGAGATTTTGACAGGAGTTTGATGTTATTTGGCTTTATGCCGATGTGCAGGTGTTATAAGTTCTGTGTGAACTTCTTTCATTGTAAAAAATGATGTTCAGGAGCCCCCTCACAGACTTATTTGTTGTGTGCCCTCTATCCCCCCTTCCCAGAATCACCCAGGTGACGGCACAAACTAGAAATGATTTTAATAAAAGCTTTTCTCGACTACTAGAGCTGTTACAGAGAGAATATAAATCTTAGTTGATTGCTTGTCACTGCATGATTGTCATTTGAGTTTGCGCATGAAAACGATGCATAAATAATGCAAAGGAAGATGGCTCACCCACCACACATTAAGGAGTTTTTGTCTTGAGCTAATTTTTCCTCTCCTTATACTTCTAATTGTCATCATCTTGCTTTAAGTCTTTAGTTTTAGGAAGAGACTCTTATTCCTGTTTTATTACATATATGATGGCTACTTTACTGCTCAGGCCATGGTGGACCCTGTGCGATTATAGCAAACTGGGCCAGACTCGGGGCTTTAATTTTGTTAAAATAGATGGAAAAGTAGATGTCTAAGTGTTTGTCCCTAATTTATTTAAGAACTATAGTTCACAGTTAAAAACAATGTGCAAAGCTTATTTCCCTGCCAGTCCATACAAACTGAGCACTCGGCAGCAGCAAGACTAGCAGCATGGAAAATACCTGCATAAAAACACAACAGAGTACAAAATGTTAAGATATAAAATATTTGATTGCTAAACTATCATTTAAAGCTGTTTACATTATAAATAACTCTAAAATAATAAAGAATAGAAGGAGATTGTAACAAGTATGAAAACTGGCCATATATTGGCAACTTGCCTGTAACGGGGTAAAAAAAACAGTTATCTAATCCTATCAAAGTCATGCACAAGACAAGAAAAACGAAACACAAATAGCAATCGATAGACTATATTAGCCCTGAAAATTCAAAGTCTGCATTTAGGTTCTCAGGAGATTGCATCTTCCAAATTAGAGTTGGTTGTCATAGGGAATGCCAAATGTTTTTAATGGTGACTGTCCTGGGGGGTTTAGTAGGCTGGTATGGCAGGAACTCTAGATGGCAAATGACAGAATAGAGACATCAAATAATCTGACAGTAGCATACAGGGATGTGTAAGAAAGTGCGACCTTGAGATTGACGTCTAAGAGCGTGATAATGATGATAACAGGAGAATGGCCAAGGAAGCGTTGAGTCTTCACCATTACTTGACATGACTAGAGCTGTCTGCACAGCATCAGCTCTCAGTTTGATGCTCGGGGGGCTGCTTCATGCAAAACAAATAGTTTCCTATTAAGTCATTCATTTTTTTTTTTTTTGTCCCTTTTTTAGGAACCAGAAGTGCAACTGAAAACTAAATCGAGCAGCTCTTCTTCCTCCTCTTCCTCTTCCTCCTCCTCTTCCTCTGATGAAGATGAAAACGAGAGAAATACAAAGAGGGGCTCCCGTACCCGGGAGAGCCACCCAGTGCCTCAGAAAAAAGCTCAAATTCTAGTGGCCAAACCCGAAGCAAAGGAGCCAATCCGGAAGAAACGTGGCCGAAAACCACTGCCACCAGAACAGAAAGCAGCCCGGCAGAGCAAGGCCCCCGCCAAGGCAGTGCAGACCAATCAGAAGGAAGTGACCATCGGCGCTAAACTCCTGGGTAAGCTGCAGCAGACACAGCTCAGTGCACTTAAACCCCAATCCAGAGAGTCTCAGAGGGCGAGTGACAGTGGAGCTGCCCCCGGAAGGCTGTCGGTGGACCACCTTTCTAACATAGCAAAAAGCTCCAGTGGACTAGGTCATGCCAATGGCAGTCCAAACCGGGCACTGAGCTGGCAGAGCTCCATTGTCCACTACATGAACCGAATTAACCAGAATAGTTTGAACAACCAACCTTCTGGGAGGCCGGCACTGTCCTCTGAAATAGCCAAGAAAAGTAGTGTAGGGTTGCACATCAAAGTCAAAAATGCCAAAGTGTCTGGAGGAGTTGGGTTAAATCCTCAGGGAGCTAAAATAGCAAAAGGAAGCAGCCCTGGATCTGCAGGTGATCCAAAATCAGAATTTTCTGCCCAAGTTGAGGGCCAGACTGTAGCAGGCACCTGCCCCCAGGAGACTGGTTCATCTGTTGCCAGCACCACCCAGGAAGTGAACCTTCAAGCCTTAAACCTGCAAAGTGTCAACAAAAATGGACTTACGGTTTTGGGCTTAGGTGGCTCGCCCAGAAATGCTTCAGTCACACAATCCAAGTGCACCAGTAACCCAGCTGGGAATTCAAATAATCTCTCTTGCAAGGGCACTGTGCCAGGTGTGGCCAAGTCTCCAGTGCTGGGAGATGTTGCCAGTAAGAGTGAAAAGTCAACTGGAAGAGAGGAGACAGAGCATAAGGAGAGGAACAAATCTCTGTGCCCCTCTGCCGCCACTGAAGAGGAAGAGAAGCAGCTTGAGCAAGGACAAGCAGCTGAGGAGAATCGCAAGCCGTCAGTCCTGTCTGAAGTGAGTACCGGTGAAGAGAGCAGCTCGGATTCCGACCAGGATTCTTCTATTTCCAGCCGGGGCCAAAACATGTCTGTCTCCATCCAGACCAGTCAGGACTGGAAGCCCACACGCAGCCTCATTGAACATGTGTTTGTCACAGATGTTACCGCCAACCTCATCACAGTGACTGTGAAGGAGTCGCCAACAAGCGTTGGATTTTTTAACATGCGCCACTTCTGAGACTCCAGCCTTTATCTGCCTGAGCTCTAACAGCACTGGTTAGTAGAGCCTCGCTGCCTCTCTTTCCATTGTGCCCCTCCAAGCAATGCACCACATGGCTTGTGGAGGCAATACACTGAACTGCTGGTGTCTTTAAGCTACTGGAGTCTGAGACTGTACATGGAGAGTTTCCAAAGAACACACAAAAGGGTTTGGGTGGGGGTGGGGGGGAGGGTTATAACTTTTTAAAAATAACAAATTACAATGCAGCACAGATGTTGACGTACTTATGTGTAGCATTGACTTTGAGTTTTTAGCAAAGTAGCAGTGCTAGATGATACATTTGGAGTTTTAGGGATGCTCTTGCATTGTCTTTTTGTATTCATTTGGAGCCTGTTTGCATTGTTTATCCCGGTACAGTATTATATTTTCCAGAGGGAAGGGGACTATGTAGTAAGGGAGAGAGGAAGGAGCAGGGGTGGCTTCAAAAATTGGTGCATGTTTCCTAAATATGAGATAAAGGTCTGTGAGCCCTGCTCAGTGCACAGGATAAGAGTAGTGCACTGGACTGCTCGGCATTTTTTCATGTACTAGCTAGCCAAGATAATGCTGGCAGGATTTTGAGAAGACTAAGAAAACAAGTTTGAAAGGATTTACTGCTGCTCACGGCGCAGCCCACTGCTTTTCTTAAATGTGTAAACGTGCATCGTCCAGCCTGGGGACCTTCTGGACACTGCATTGCAACAATCTCTTCATGGAGCTAGACCCAAGAGATGATGCCCAGGCTGTGTTCTGGGCAGAAGCAAATCCCATTCTAAAAGCCCCCAAAATATGTCGTCAGTTTCTTAAATGTAAAAAAAAGAAAGTTTAGTAAAGCGGGACATAGCTGAAGCCTTTTCAGTGAACCAACCTTCACAATCTGTGCCTGGCTTTCAAGGCTGGGAACCTTCAGCTCAGGATTATATGAGCTGCTGAGAAGCTCTTCAAAGCTATATACACAACAAATTCACTTTTGTTTAGTTACTGGCTTTGTCTGCATCATGTTGTCACTTTAGTGCTCTCTGCTTGTGTGACAGCATGCCAAACGAAGTGACTTTGTGTAATGTGCCTTTTGAGTGTGCTCTGGCCCATGGTGGAGGTGCTTTTACTGCCCATGACTGGGCAGAACTAATTTGTGTTGGTGTGTAGCCGATAAAGAGCCCAGTCATTGGGGCCAGTGTATCCAGGGTTGGGGTTGGGCAGGAGGAGACCTTCCATTCCACAAGTGCCCAGTTAGGATCTTCCCTGCTTGCTCCTGGTGAGTGAGAAGGATAATGGCTTTGTACCAAAATTCTTGACAATTCATCATTGCCTGTTACGCTCAGCTCTGTCTTCATTGGCCCTCTTCAGTGCTGGACTTCTGTTTTTTGTGCTGGTTCTGAAATTTGCCTGACTTCCTTCCCTCTCTCTCCCCCCCCCCCCCGTTAATTATGGGGGGAGGGGGATAGCTTACTTTCCTGTAGTTGTCGCCTTACTTTTGCTCCTGTTCTGTTTGGCACCTTATCAAATGGAACGATTAGATGTGGACCTCGTCACCCGCTGCCCACTTCTCTGAGCCTGTGGCAGCTTACAGGACCTCTCCCTGGCACATTAGCCCCACTTCTCCATGGGTACAAAGATGCCCTTTAGCTGGAGCACATAACTAGTTTTAAATAATCTGCAGACATTTGTATATACACAATGAACCAAAAATTGAACTGGAACACTTTTTCAATGTTGTTTCCCCTCCCCCCCCCCCCCCCCCCCCCCCCCCCCCCCCGTCTGAGGTTGCAAATAGTTGACAGGTATGAAGGACTGGACATTGACCTGGATAACTGGAAGAGAAATCCTTTAGGGCTTTTTTCTGCCCATTTATGTTTGAGTGTCTGACACAGGGTGAGGTTTGGGAATTTTCTTAAATGAAGATGCAGGGCCACTCCTGCCTTACGTTTTTGGTTGATTTATGGGGGTGATTGGTTCCAGCTTTGCTTTTCTTTGTGTTTAATTAATCTGCACATTGAGTCAGAAGTGTGTAGATATCTGCAGAAAGTTCAGCCCCAAAATACTGAACGCACAGACCTAGTGGTGACCCCTGAAAACTGGAACTAATTACTCCTAAAGATCAACCACAGTACTGAGTTTTTTTCATCACTGAAAAGTGAAATCATACTGCCATAGGAAAGTTTGCAGTTATGTTGGAACAGTACAGTAGTAGGAGATGTACGTAAGAGCAGTGCACAGCACGTTTGGACCTCTTGCAGTAGCCTGGCAAAGGGTAGTGGGAGGTGGGTGATGATCACAGTATTGGAGGCATAAGAGTGTGGCAGTATTTCCTGGAGGAATGGGGGGTGGTGGTGTGAGGGTGCATGCTTACTGTGGTGGGAGAGCTGGTGTATGCTATGGGAGTGCATGCTTACTGCAGTGGTGATGTGTAGAGAGTAGGGCTGGCCCAACCACTAGGCAAACTAGCTGATTGCCTAGGAAATCAACTTCTGGGAGCAGCAAAGAGCAGGACATTCAAAGTTAAACAATAGATTTTGACAGTTGGGGCGTAGGGGTGAAACAAGGTTTGCTTAGGGTGAAAACACCTTGAACCAACTCGGGAGGCCAGCCCTGACAGGTGGGGCATGCTCAGTGCAGTGAGGTGTATGCTGGGAAAGGGTGTATAGGGAGGTGCACTGAGCGGTAGCAATGTGGAAATGTGTGTTGGGGGAGGTGTAGGGTATTTGCTGGGGGAAGGGGTGTGGGGCTGCGTGCTCAGTGTTTGGCGAAGGGTTTGTACTGGAGAATTCTGGAGTATTTTTCACATTTTTTTCTTTGTTTTGATATTTGGATTTTATCGTGAATATTATGTAGTGTGTTTTTGATAGTTAATGCTGGTTAGATTCAGGTCACTTGGCATCTTCTAATTTATTGCAGTAAATGGTAGGAAAATGCGTGTACAAATTTTATAAGACTATAATTTTTCTTTAATGGTTACTAGATCAATAAATATTTTTTGTTACACTTTTCAGTCTTGTATGTGGAATCTGATCCTTTGAATTTACAGCACCTTTCGCAAAGATTGATCCAACAAAATGGGCATTTGCAATTTTGGCAGAGACTATATTTGATATTACAGGTTTTTAAACATTTTAACCAGTTCCCTTTGCACTTTCTTGATAACATAAAAGTGGGGCTGGCTTATCCATTAGGGTATCAGCTTCTGGGATTTGAGGCGAGGAGTGGCAAAGGGCAACTGCCAGTTACACAAGCTGAAAGAACCATTAGCTCACGCTCTTACCCACAAGAGGGTGGGCACTGAGCAGTTTTAAAATAGCCCATTTACTCAGGTAAATGATTTTTGGAAATTAGCTTTTATCTTTACAAAAACCCTATGATGTCTAACTGTTTTTTTAAGGGATTGTTCTAGGAGGGAAGGTGTTCATATCATCAGAATGAGTTTAATGATCAAAGTTATGGAGATAGGGGGACCGATAGGCCTAAAACTTAATCCAAAGGGGGTCATGAAGCTGAGGTTTTGCCTAGAGTGCCCTGTACTCTTGCGTTGGTCCTGCATAAAATATTGCATACTGTAGGGTCAGCAGTGATGCATTCGATTCTGCTTCCAGGCTGTGGGTATGTGATTTTGGCTAAACCTCTGCCTTTTTTTTTTTACTTTACCTAACTAAAAAATGTGCAATTCCTACTGCTTCCTGTTCCTCCTACTCGCTGAATATTCTGCAAGAACAGGAAAGGAATAGCTAGACCATTCTTAGTGCAGCTGAAGTGATGTGTTTAAAGGAAGCCAATCCCATGTGATGGAAGAACCTTTTTCTTTTGGATGTGCTGGAAATAGGACCAGCCTTAGCAGACCCTGGGTTGCACATGTGACTGAACTTCTCTCCAGCAGCACTTGTCTGATCTGTACCTTCTCCAGGAAAGAGTTCATCTTTCTCCTTGAGTCAGGAGCCACCCAGCACTTTGTGGATCCCCGTCTGGTGATGCTCTGCAGTGAGAACTCTTCTGTCTCTGATTCTCAACCATATCCGGTCATTTGACTTCAGATGCTCATGAAGGCAGATTGGGCAATATCTATCTATTCTTGGGTCAATCATGGTCTTCGTCTTTCTGATCATATCCTGACCCTGCTTTCCTTTTTGTAAGGCACACTTAAATCACAACTGTTTGCTGCACAGTGGTGTTCTTTCCACACTCTGCCATTTCTAGGTGGTACTGCTGAGGACCCATGATGAACAGCTCAGTGATGTCCTCTTTAATTAGAGCACAATTACAGAAGTGACACATTTTAATAGGGTGAGTTCTAGAACCTGTGTTGATTCCTCTGGGTTGGTTCCTCAAATAGCCATTGAGTAGTCCATTGTCCAGATACTAGACTACAGCTCAACTAGCTAAAATTGCAGCCAGATATCCAGTTAAATAAGTTTTGTGCAATTAGCCATCTTCTGTATTTATTATTGATTGTGGACATGTCTTTGATACAGCTGAGCAAGTTACATTTCAATCCCCCATTACAGTCTCCACATTTATAGCCTCCCCCATCCCTTCCATTTGTGGAGGTCAGATTTGGAAGGAGAAATTTAGCTGCTAAGCAGTGACTAGCGCTCTCACCAGCCAGTTAAATTGGAAAACTATCCTGGTGCTTCCCTGCTCGGCTCTTTGTGATCTGGATAAAGCCACGTGCAACTAGTTTGAGCTTAAGGGAGAAGAATCTTTTTACCATTTCGCCTTATGTAGCAAAAAGTCCATTTTAATTGTATAAATCTCTGTCTTTAGAACGGACTATGAGTCACACCAAGTAGACTGTTTGTTTTTTTTAAAGCTGGTGCTTAGGGAATGGGAGTTTTTGCCTTCTGGAGCCTCCTGGTGTATCATTCTTCTGAAAGTTTTATGCATTTCATTTCTAAAATGACTTGACTGATTGCTCAGTAAATACATATTTTCCCATGAGGTTTCTTTTTGATAGGGGTTTTTTTTTTTTTTTTTTTGCTGCTTTCTGGGCTATCATATTTACAGTCGATTTGCTGTCTGGCCAGACAACATTTAGCAGATGACGACCAGCACTAGTTAAGGTCACTTTATTTGCTGCTTTCTAACTGGTCTGAAATGAATCAGGTGAAATCTTGTGAAATATATTTTAATTAAATTTAATAGTTCTGATTTGTAAGACAGGACCTTCCCTCATGGATCCTAGCAAGAAGTACAGCTGCTTGTGTACCTAACATCAAATAACTGTAATTCTTAACTCCACCCATCATATCAAGGGCATTCAACTTATTTATAAGTCATCCATGCAGAACTGTGTCAAAATATTGCAATAAATGCCCTCCTCCCCCCAATGCAAAAGAAAGGTAGGATAAAGGAGATATGATAAGAGACTTTTAAATACCGCTGTAGGAGGAAAGCCTCTTTCAATTGAAAGGGAGCTCTGGAGTGAGGGGTCACAGGATTAGACTTTCTCAACTTTCCCCCTCTACCTCTGCTACCCTTTCTTCCTTTTCTATGATCTCTGAGGAGGAAACCACACACCTTCTTTCCTCCAAACTCACTACCTGCTCCTCTGATCCTATTCCCACCCGTCTCCTAAGCCCCATCTCCTCCACTGTTGTTCCTTCAATCTCTCATAGTCTTAATCTATTGCTCTTCACTGCAACTGTCCCTGCAGCCTTCAAGCATGCTGTAGTTACACCTCTCCTCAAGAAGCTCTCACTTGATCCTACCTGTCCTTCTAATTATCAACCCATCTCCTTCCTCCTCTTTGTTTCTAAACTACTTGAACACGTGGTTCACCACCATTGCCTTGATTTCCTCTCCTCTCATACCCTCTTGGATCCTTTACATTCTACTGAAATTGCCTTTGCCAAGATCTCCAGTGACTTGTTCCTGGCAAGCTTCAGTCCTCTTCCTTCTTGACCTCTCTTCTGCTTTTGACAATGTTGACCATAGCCTGTCCTTGCTTGGTTTTAAGGGCTCTGTTCTATCTTGGTTCTCCCCCTATCTCTCCCATCGCTCTTTCAGTGTTTATTTTGGTGGATCCTCCTCTGCTTCTAACCCACTCTCCATTGGTGTACCCCAAGGATCTGTCTTGGATCCACTCTTTTTCTCTCTATATACCCCGGTCCCTTGTTGCACTCATCTCTTCCCATGGCTTTCAGTACCATCTTTATACTGATGATCTACCTCTCTACACCTGAAATCTCTCCAGCAATCCAGACCAGGATCTCTGCCTGCCTTTCTGACATTGCTGCTTGGATGTCTTGGTGTCGCTTGAAATTGAACATGGCAAAAATTAGCTGCTGCTTTTCCCCCCTAAGACCTCCTCTTCTCATTCTCTGTGGATAACTCTTTACTCCTCCCTGTTTCCTCTGCTCACAACCTTGGGGTTGTCTTTGACTCCTCTCTTTCCTTCTCCACACACCTTCATCTGATAGCTAAGACCTGCTGCCCATTCCTTTCTGAATGCACTACTAAGACATTTATCCACTCCTTAATCACCTCCTGTCTTGACTATTGTAACCTGCTCCTTACTGGTCTCTTGCTGAATCATCTCTCTCCCCTTCAATCTGTTCAACACTCTGCTGTGCAGCTAATCTTCCACCAACCTCATCATGTCCATATTACCCCTCTTCTCAAGTCATTTCATTGGCTCCCTATCCATTTCCACATCCAGTTTAGCCTTCTCCTGCTGGCCTATAAGTGCATTCACTCTACAGCTCCTCACTAGCTTTCCTCTTATCTCTACACGCTCCTCGGGAACTCTGCTCTTCTGGCAAATTGCTTCTATCTGTGCCCTTCTCTTCTATTGCTAACTCCAGACTTCGCTTCTTTCACCTTGCTGCACCTTTTGCCTGGAACAAACTACCTGAGCTGTACGCCAGGTGCCTTCTCTGACCCTTTTCAAATCCAGGCTGAAAACTCGCCTCGTCGCTGCTGCTGCTTTCGGATCTTGGCTCATCTGCTCTCCTTGTATTTCCTTACCATTGCCCCTAAGTGTATCCCTATCTAAACCTTCTGCATTGACTGTCTTGACTAGATTGTAAGCTTTAATGAGAAGGGACTGTCTGTTCCATGTCTTTGCAGCACTATGTATGTCTTGTAGCGCTATACAAATGCTCAGTAGTAGTAGTAATGAAAGGGGAATACCTCTGGAGCAATGTAGGGAACAGTTTCCTTACAGAAAGGGTGGTGGCTGTGTGGCATGACCTCCCAGTGGAGGTGGTGGTGTGGAGAATGCATGAGAAAAGTACAGAGGATCTCATGGGAATCAGAAAGAGGTGGACCACGTAGGCCCCAGCCCCACCAAAAATTGCAGTGGCAAGCAGCCCATGGGTATCCTATCCCCTGCAGGCAGAAGAAGAGGAGGAGCTGTATTTGCAGCAAAGACCCTTCCTGTGGACAGAACAGGAATGGTCTTTGCCGTAATCGTGGCTTCTCATCTTCTGCCTGAGGGGGATGGGATCCCCATAGGCTGCCTGCCCGCCCCTGTGAATTTTGAGATCCGATTTGCCTGTAGGCAGACAGGAAGGGTCTTTGCCTGATTGTGTCCAGTATGCAGCAGACTGTCCATGAGGATGCCATCCGCCATGGGCAGAATCCCTGTGGGCAGAACAGGCAGGGTCTCTGCCCATGGGATGGAGCTTGGGGCAGAGTTAGGGCAATGCTTGTACCTCCCCTCCCCCCCTCTTCCCAATCAAAGGCCTTCTGCTGCCCCTGGAGGATCTCTGAGGGAGAGGACGGGATTGTAGAGCTTAGTGGTTGGTATGGAAGGGCAGACTGGATAGGGTACTACTACTACTGAGAATTTGTATAGCGCTACAAGTCATACGCAGTGCTGCACAGACATACCTTATGGTCTTTATCAGCTGTCATTTTCTGTTTCTACCAGTAAACCTAAACTCTGAAGCCCTGGTTACATATTTTCTTTAAGAATGCTTAGTTTGTCTTATAAATAAAAAGAGCAGCATATTGACAGAAAGAAACCCAACCTTTAGAAAATAAAGAGAGTGAGCTCCTCAGGGAGGCATTGCAAAGGTTGGACAAGCATGGGATATATATTTATAAAATACCACCTCTAAGGGCTCAGGCTACAGCATTTTGGGGAAAGGAGCCACAGAGGTAGTGTGCGAAGACCTGGAGAGGCAGGGGAAGACCAGTGCTTCCATTGTATCCAGAGGAAGCGGTCCAGCAGCCCATGAATCAGTGAAGGCCCTTTGATCCACTTGGGTATGTTCTGAGGAGGATAAAGGGTGGTAGAAAAGCAAACTCCCTCAAATTCAGGTATATACCTCTGCCCCGGATCAATGAGCAGCACCACCATTGTGGCATTGTACAATTTGCCCCTCTGGCTCCTAAATGTCCACAATAAGACTCTCAGGTTGCTTAGAGCTCTCTTTACTTGCTCTGTTTCCCCTCCCCCAAGCTGTGATGATTGACTCTCTTCCCCACTGATGGTAATCTGATTTGTTGACTCCCATAGTCAATCCGTTTACAGCCCAGTACTATTACTGATGCCATTATAGGAGAGTGCTGGTGTGTGTATTTTGCCACATTGACCTTGTAATAGGAATAAAGGTCAACAAAAACATGCCCCTTTTCCACCTTCTCCCCTCCTTTTTTTTTTTTTTTTTTTACTTTGCCTTAGGGGTGTAATGCAACCTGTGATTTATTTGTACATTCAGGAAATCTTAATCTGATAATTTTGCTTTAACCTACTGAAGAAAACAGAACTTTCAACAGCTAATCAGAAATGTATGAATTTTGTCTAATATTAAGGTCTTAATTGAGCTTTGTTTCTGTAGCCAACTGAGCTAACACACAATCACACTACTTTGTTATGCAATGAAATACTAATTATGTATAGTTGCCCATAGCCACAGGAATGTGGCAAACTGGGTGCTACAGCCATACTTGCCTACATCCTCCCAGTGGGCTATGAAAGGGAATTTGTATCTTTTTGAGAGACCATTTTGCACAGTCCAGGTCTTAAAGGAGATAGAACAAAGCAAAACATGCAATGAGGGTGACAGAGAAATGCTTACATTTCTTTTTAACATGGGTTGTGAGTTTTATCTGACTTTTTTGTAATTGTGTTACATCATTATAAACATACATTTGATTTCACAGTCATGTCATTAAGATTTCAACCCTGCTGTATACTCGTCACCATTGCCTCCTGTAGCATTGTTACGTAATGTGGGTGCTTCTTTGGAAGAGATACAAACATGTCCTGCTATTATTACACATGATCCCGGGGCTTGGGCTTTGTCTAACCAAGTCCAGATGTTAGTGACATCAGGAACGTGCTGCCATAGACCTGAAAAGGAGATAAAGATGATCACAGGTATTGTAACAACATTTCTAATCTATTTAAAGAAGTCAGAACAGGAGCAAGTGTAAAACACTCACTGGGCTTATTTTTCCCTCAGAATAGCAGGATTTCTGAGTGTCTCTTTTAACAGAAGGGATGTGATTACTTGTATTCTCCATCATTGTCAAATAGCTCTGGGTGGGTCCTTGTTTCTAAGTCCCTATTGTGGCTGTAGTCGGCAGCTTCCTGAAGGAGTCTTGTAGAGGAAGGAGGAGAGCATTTGGGTTTCTCTTGCCCTTTTTCAGCAGTAGCTCAGAGTGAGTTATATTCAAGTATTAGAGGTCAGGGCCAGCTTGTCCACTAGGCAAGCTTTGTTACCAGTGGTAGACCATGCGCTTTGGCACACAACCTGTTGCTTTTGATCCCCCTCCAATGCATCGTCGGAGGGGGGTCGGAAGTGGCTGAAGCGCATGATCTACTGCTGGCAACAATGCAGCAACACGAAGCTGTTCCTTCTAAAATACCTCTGCTGCAGCCCCCCCCTCCCCCCCCCGAGTGGTGGTTTTAACCTGAGCCGAACAGTGGGCACTGAACAGAGAAGGACTTCATGGGCGAAGGCCAAGGAGGACCCCCACAGCTTAAGATACATAAAAAGGCACATCTGATCTTTTCTCAAACTCACCTTTAGAAACCACAAGCCTTCTGGGAAAATGCTCTGTGCACAGATAGAACCAAACTTGAGCTCTTTGGCAATGCAGACAAGTGATACATTTACAGGCGAAGAAAGGAAGTTTATAAGGACAAAAACACCCTTCCTACAGTTAATTATGGTGGAGGTTGCATAATGTTGTGGAGCTGTTTTGCTGACTCAGGAACTGGAGGCCCTCAACATATTAATGGAATCATGAAGTCAGAGTCACATTTGGAGCACAATGTGCTACCTAGTGTCAGAAAACTAGGTCTGGGTCGAAGGTCATGTGTCCTCCAGCAGGACAATGACCCAAAACATATACCTAAAAGTACAAAATAATGGTTAAAAAGGAACAAATTGGCTGTTTAGCCAGCGGTGAGTCCTGATCAGGGTCAGCCGTAGAGTTGGTCCAAGATGTTGGAGTCCTAGGTGAAGCTCAAGCTTTACACCCCTTTTGGCTGTCAAAATCTACTATTTAGTTTTGAATGCCCTGCTTTTGCTGCCCTAGGTGATTGCCTAGTTTGCTTAGTGGTTGGGCTGGCCTTACTCCTGATCTCAATCCCATCAAGAACCTTTGGAAAGAGCTGAAATCTGCCATTGGTAAAAGGAATTCTGGAAACATTCATGAGCAGGAACAAATCACAGTTGAAGAGTGGGAGAAACTACCAGCAGACAGATGTACAAAACTTATAGATGGCTACAAGAAATGTTTGGAAACTGTCATCACACTGCCAAGGGTTGTGCAACCACATATTAGTGAAGGGTGTCACTAATTCTGCCCAGGTCATATTTTGTTTTTTTTTTTCTCAGAAATGACTGTCTCCGTTGCACAGATCTTTTTCTGTAGTATACCCTTGAACATACTATTAAAATATTATGATGAGAAATAATTGGAAATATTCCATTATGTCAAGATACCGTACACAACATACCTAAAATACATGGGAGCCAATAATGTTGACCACAACTGTATGTGAAAGGAAAACAAGAGGTTATAAAGGTGAAGGGGGGCTAGAGACAGAAGTGAGAGTGTGGCAAAGGAGGTTGGAGAAGGTATGTGAGAGAGAGCAAGAAGTGGGGAAGGGGTAGTGATGGAGAGCTACGAATGATAATGATGGCTGGTGAGCAGAGGGGTGATGGAGTGAGAGAAAGAGCCAGTAGTAGTGACTGGAAGAAGGAGCAGTTTGAGAGAGAGAAGAATGATGGTAAGTTGGTGAGTGAGAGTCAGGAGGGTTGGGCATGTTGAGTGGTAGGAGGTGTTATGCAAGAGAATGACTAAGGATCGGAATGAATTAGACCCGAGAATAACGGGGAAGCATGAGGAGGGATCATTGAGGGTGATGGGGTGTGGGAAGAGGTGAGTGAAATGAAATGGTTAATAAAGGATGAGAAAATCAGGGTGAAGATGATGGAGAAGGGTGAGAGCGACCAGGGATGGCTATTGGAGGGAGAAGGGAGTCCAATAGCAACATATTGAGGAGGAGATGGAAGACTCTGCTAAAGGTGGAGCCATTTCTAATCTACAAATCAGGAGATGCAGGACATCTACCTGCAATGGCAGGGCAGCAGTTTATACCTGGGAGAACGCGACGGAGGAAGTCCAGCAGCTTACATGTGGAGGTGCCGGCATTTCCAGCGCACACATCTAAGTGTCGGCCCTTGCACATGTATCCGAGCCATTTGGCAAACTAGACATGTAGATTCCTTTCATTAACTGCAAAGGACGCTGTCGTTACCTCATTTCAAGGTGGAATGGGGAAATAAACATTGAGGGATTAAGGGGGATATCCCTCTTGTAAAGAGACGGCCAAAGGGAGCACTCTTTAAATACCTAGTCATGTCAGCGCACAGGTGTAATCCAGATGTGGACAATTTTGGGCTTACACCTGCATTCCCCAGGTGAGATGGCAAACACATGTGTAGAGTTTTGTCCCATCCAGGCCGAGCTCCCAACACTCCCCCATGGGTGCCATGTGTAACTCACAGAGAAGGCTTTTAAAATACCCCCTCGGTGACTGGAATCTGTTTCTAGCTGTGTGGCTTCAGGAGTAAACCAATTTGCTTTAACTAGACCAATGTAAAAATTATTAAAGCCTTACTGAATCAGGTTCTGTAGCTTGTATGTAACATTTTGTTTTTGTTCTAAGGATAGAAGTGGTAAAAGGTTAAATAATTTTGTGAAAACAAGGAGCGGAACGGAGCTGGTGAGAGCCCCTTAATAAGAAACCGGTCATGTAAGAAGCAACCAGTATGATATATTCCTTGGTGTCTTTCACTGTGGTTGTGCCCGTTTCTAGCAGTGGCCCCACAAGGCGAGCAGGGTCTGAGCAACACTAGGGGTTTGCATTGTGCTGCAGGAAGAGGGCTGATCATAATTGTTGAATGTAATTATCAAAATCTCAGGGGGAGATCTTGTGGGCCTGAACCTCCTGTGCCCATGCCCAAATCTTTTAAGTACCTAGCAACATGGCTGAGAACCATCTGGTGCATAGCATTTCTCTAGGGCAGCTGAGGGGGTGGGGCAGTGAAGCTGGGGGCTGAAAAGAAGTTGTTTGCACATGGCTAAGGAAGAAAAGAAGAGAATAATTGGTTTGGATTTGTGTGAAAGCTCACTGAGGTCAGACATTTTTTCAGCTCTTTCTGGAAGGTGTCTTTCGTGGTATAAGGGTGTCTTGAAGAGCTAACATAAGATATGCCATAGTGGGTCAGACTAAGGGTCCATCAAGCCCAGTATCCTGTTTCCAACAGCGGCCAATCCAGGTCACAAATACCTGTCAGGTTCCCAAAAAGGTGCACGGATTCCATGCTACTTATCCCAGGGTATCCTTGGTCGTCTTTAATAATGGTTTATGGACTTTTCCTTCAGGAACGTATCTCAACGGGCCTATCAGAAAACCAGCATGGCCTTTAAGCACAGATAACGCCACTTTTAGGCACAATTACTGCCACAGCCAAATGCAGAAAAGAGATGGGCGCGCACATAAACAGCAAAGACAAAGCAGGTGCGTACATAATGCCAAGAGTATTTAAATGATAGACAAATGAGCTGCACATATTAAAAATGCATTTTCATATTGTCTGTATGCAATGCAGAGAAACACATAGAGGATTCAATAACCAGCTTTAGCACCAAAATCTCTATGCCTGGTCTTGAGATGGCTTAAAAATCTAGCATGTGCCGCTGACAGTGTTTTGATGGCTCATCTGAAGGGAAGTTTGACACTTCAGATGATCCAGGCATCAGGAAAAGCCCCCCATGCCTACCCAACTTAAAAATAAGCCTGATGGCCCAGCAGTCTCGAAACCCCCACCCCCCTCCCAGGTACCTTCACAAAGGACCAGGAGTGCTGCTCACGCGCTCCCACTGCTGTGCTACCATCTTGAAAAATCACAGCGCCTGATCCTGCACGGCGCACTTTTCCTCAGACGATACAGGCATCAAGGAAAGCCCCTGATGCCATTAAAATACTGTTGGGGTGCATATGCAAATTAGCCACACGGTGCCCCTGTTTCTCCGTGAGAGCATGCAAACTTGTGCAGACGTCTGTGCGCATGGGTTTGGCTTGCTCTCCCAGTTTCATGCTGCCATTTGCGCCAAGTTTAATGCGTGGCTAACTTGCATACGTGCCCTTTCTGCATGCCAGCACTGAAGTCACGCGCTATCGATGGCTGCAAAGAGGCGTACAGAGCTAATAGCGCACGACTTCAGCACCAGCTTTCTGTATCAGCCCATAACAGCTTTTACTACAACCTCCAGAAAAGAATTCCAGAGTTTCATTACACGTTGAGTGAAAAAATATTTTCTCCTATTAGTCTCAAATGGGCTACATTGTAGCTTCATTGCTTGTCTCCTAGTCTTTCTAATTTTTGAAGCCATAAACAACTGATCAATGTTCACCAGTTCCACTCCATTCATTATTTTATAGGCCTCTATTGTATCTCCCCTCAGACATCTTTTTGCCAAATTGAAGATTCCTAACTTTTTAAGCCTTTCCTCATCCCCTTTACCATTTTGGTGGCTCATCTCTGTACCTTTTCTAATTCTTCTATATCCTTTGTAAGATACAGTGACCAGAATTGCACACAATATTCAAAGTGTGGTTGCACCATGGAATGATACAGAGGCATTATATCTTTTGTTTTTATTCTCCATTCCTTTCCTTATGATTCCTAGCATTCTATTTGCTTTTTTGGCTGCCGCTGCACACTGGGTGGAGGGTTTCAATGTATTATCCATGATGACCCCTAAATCCTTTTCCTGGGTGGTGGCTCCTAATGTGAAACCTTGCATCATGTATCTGTAACTTAGGTTGTGCTAAATGTGAATTATTTCCACTGCTGGAACATGTCCCAATGTTTTACTTTAGTCCTGGAGTTGAAGTAGTTGAACTTCTAATTGACATCAATGGAAACTTAAAAGATCAGCCACCCAAGACCTGTGATCTCCAAGTTGGGAATCCCCAGTTCAGACACCTACAGATCCTGCAGTCACTGGGTTCCAGGGCCCTGAATCAAGAACTCCTGCACCTGGAAGACCCAAGTTCTGCAGGTGTAGGGATTCCTGACTTGGACCAACTGATCTAAGCCCATCCAGCTGTGGGGTCCCCACACTCAGGATCCCTGAGTGTGAGGTGCCCACAGCCCTCAGCTATCACCTATCCACTGTGCTTTTCTATCAACCTAATTCCCACCAGCCTACTAACGCACTCACCAGTCCATTTACCTAACTTCCCAACCTTCTACCAATCTCATCAGTCATCTAGCTAGCCTTTTCGAACCACTAACCCATTCCTACTGGCCTACTCCACAAGCTAAACCACTTCACCTAAATACCACACAATTCAAATGATGTTTTTGAACAGCTTGCAAAACTGAAAGTGGATAAGACCATGGGATTGGATGGGATACATCCCAGGATACTGAAAGAACTCAGAGAGGTTATGGAAAGGCCTGTCGCTTCTTCCTCTACAGCAGTGGTTCCCAACCCAGTCCTCAGGTATCCCCCAGGCCAGTCAGGTTTTCAGGATATCCACAATGAATATGCATGAGATAGATCTGCATGCACTACTTCCATTGTATGCTGATTTATTTCATGCATATTCATTGGGGATACCTTGAAAACCTGACTGGTCTGGGAGGGGGGGTACCCAAGGACTGGGTTGGAAACCACTGTTCTATTACATTGAAAAAATTAATCCCTTCCTTTCTAAACACACTACTAAGACATTTATCCACTCTTTAGTCACCTCCCGTCTAGACTATTGCAACCTCCTTCTTTCTGGTCTCCCTCTAAATCATCTCTCTCCCCTTCAATCTGTTCAAAACTCAGCTGTGTGGCTAATCTTCCATCATCCTTGATATACTCATGTAACTCCTCTTCTCAAGTCGCTTCACTGGCTCCCTATCTGTTTCCGGATCCAGTTCAAACTTCTACTGATTTATAAGTGCATTCATTTTGCTGCTCCTCACCGTACTTTTCCACCCTTTCCACTCTTATCTCTCCCTACACCACTCTTCGAGAGCTCCACTCTTCTGGCAGATCCTAACTCCAGACTTCGATCCTTCCATCTTGCTGCTCCTTATGCCTGGAACAAACTACTGAGTCCGTGCGTCAGGTTTCATCTCTGGCCTTTTTCAAATCCAGGCTGAAATCTCACCTCTTTGAGGCCACTTTTCGACCCTGATCCACTTAGTCTCCCATGTGTTTCCTTACTCTTCCCCTAGATATCTGCTTGTCCTCGGTTGTTGTGTTGACTGCGTTGACTAGATTGTGAGCTCTGATGAGCAGGGACCTCTTTTACATGTGTCTGCACAGCGCTGTGTATGCCTTGTAGCGCTATACAAATGATAAGTAGTAGTAGTAGGATGGTTTTAATAGATCCTTGGAGATGGGAGAAGTTCTGCAGAACTGGAGAAGGGCTAATGTAGCGCCTTTCCACAAACGTGGCACTAGAGAAGAGGTGGCAGACCATAGGCCAGTGAGCCTTACCTCAGTGGCAGAAAAGTAATGGAGGCACTCCTGAAAGAAAGAATAGTGGATTTTTGGAAACCAATGGGTTGCATGATCCAAGGCAACATGGTTTTACCATGAAATGATCATGTCAAACAGATTTGATTGAGTTCTTTGGGTGACCAGAGAGCTAGATCAAGGGCATGCGATGGATGTGACCTACCTAGAATTCAGCAAAGCCTTTGATACTGTTCCTCATAGGAGGCTTATCAATAAACTGAGCAGCTTGGGGATGGGTCCCAAAGTGGTGAACTGGATCAGAAACTGGTTGACTGACAGACGACAGAAGGTGGTGGCAAACAGAACTTACTCGGAAGAAAGGAAGATGAGTAGTGGAGTGCTCTAGGGATCAGTCCTGGGACCGGTACTGTTCAGTGTATTTGTGAATGATATTGCTGAAGGATTGAAGGGGAAAGTCTGCCTTTTTGCAGATGACACAAAAATTTGCAACAGAGGAAGTGGACAACATGAGAAAAGATCAACAAAAACTGTAAGAATGTCCTAATACTTGGCAGTTAAGATTTAATGCAAAGAAGGGCAGAGTCATGCACTTGGGATGCAGAAATCCTAAGGAACTGTATGCGATAGGGGGCAAGAGGGTGGTGTGCACGGACCAGAAGGACCTTAGAGTGATATTGTCTGGGGATCTCAAGGTGGAGAAACAATGTGCCAAGGTAGTAGTCAAAGCCAGATGGAAGCTGGGTTGCATACAGAGAGGAATACCAGCAGAAAGGAGGAGGTATTGGTGAGGCTTCATTTGGAGTATTGTGTTCACTTTTGGAGACCATATCTCACAAAGTATAGAAAAATACTTGAAATGGTTCAGAGGAAGGTGACCGAAATGATTTGGAGCCTGTGCAAGAAGACATATGGGAAGAGACTTGAAGGCCTAAATATGTATGCTCTAGAGAAGAGGAAAGACATGGGAGATAAGATACAGATATTTAAATACTTAAATGGTATTAATGAACAAACCTTTTTCAAAGAAGGGGAAACTATAAAACTAGAGGGCATAAAATGAAGCTGCAAGGGGATAAAAGAAACATCAGGAAGTACTTTTTCACTGAAAGGCTGGTAGATGCTTGGAATGCCCTTCCAATGGAGGTGGTAGGGGCAGAAACAGTGACAAAATTCAAAATGGCATGGGACAGACATAGTTGATCCCTTTATAGCAAAAGGATAAAATAAAAATAAACTTAAATAACTTTTATACTTCAACAAATAGAGAGGGTGGTGACCTGCATGGAGCAGTAGATACGACCCTAAACAAAGGCATTGGGGGGGGAGCAGTGGGTTTAACTGCTCTAGCTACCTTACTGGGTAGACTAGATGGACTATACTGGTCTTTATCTGCTGTCAGGTGGTCCCTTTACACAAAAGTGAAAGTAAGAATGAAGTTGAAAACTACAGGTCGGTTAGTCTAACCTCTGTGGAGAGTATATTTGGAAATGCGGCTAAAAGAGAGAATAGTGAGGTTACTGTAGTCCAATGGATTGCAGGATCCGAGGCAGCTTGGGTTCACCAGAGGCAGGTCTTGTCAGACAAATCTGTTTGATTCTTTGACCAGGGAGTTGGACCAAGGGAGAGTCCTAGATGTGGTGAATTTAAATTTCAGTAAAGTCTTTGACATCATTCCGCACAGGGACTTGTAAACAAACTGAGCAAACTAAGGATGGATCCTGAAGTTACTGATTGGGTTAGAAATTGGTTGAGTGGGAGGCGGAAGAGGATACAGGTAAATGGAGCTCACTCTGAAGAGAAGGATGTTACCAGTGGTGTGACACAGAGATCTGTCCTTGGTCCAATTCTTTTCAACATCTTTGTTAGTGATTTTGCAGAAGGGCTGTTGGATAAGGTTTGCCTGTTTGCAGATGATACCAAAATCTACAAGAGTAGACACCCAGGAAATAGTAGATAACATGAGGAGGGATCTAGCTAAGCTTGAAGAATGGTCTAGAATTTGGCAGTTGAGATTTAATGCTAAAGGCAGGGTCATGCATTTGGGTTGCAAAAATCCAAGGGAGTGGTACAGTTTAGGGGTGAAGTGCTTTTATCCATGAAAGAAGAGTGGGACCTGGGTGTAATTGTTTCTGATGATCTTAAAGTGGCTAAAAAGATAGAAAAGGCAATGGTGAAAGCCAGAAGTCTGCTTGAGTGCATAGGGAAAGGAATGGCCAATGGGAAAATGGAGGTGATAGTGCCTCTGTATAAGTCTTTGGTGAGATCTCATTTGGAGTATTGTGTGCAATTCTGGAGACCACACCTTCAAAAGGACATAAATAGGATGGTCAATACAGAGAGTGGCTACTAAAATGGTCAGTGGTCTTCATTATGAAGCATATGAGGACAGATTTAAAGATCTTACTATGTATACATTGGAGGAAAGGTGGGATAGAGGAGATATGATAGAGATGTTTAAATACCTCTGTAGGATAAATGCACAGGAGGGGAACCTCTTTCGACTGAAAGCAAGCTCTGCTATGATGGAACATAGGATGAGGGAGTAATAAGCCTAAATATTTCTGTACTGAAAGAGTGATAGATGTGTGGAATAGTCTCCCAGTCGAGGTGGTAGAGACGAGGACAGTATCTGAATTCAAAAAAGCATGGGACAAACACAGAGGATATCTAATGGTAAAAAGGGGACTATTGTAGTTGATATGGAAGGGCAGACTAGATAGGAACATGAAGGCAGAAAAAGACAACATGGCCTATGTTATATACTATGTTACTATACTAATGGTATTGGTAGATGGGTAGGATTGAGGTAGGTGGGGAGCAGCAGGGCCGTCCTATCCACTAGGCAAGCTAGGTAGCTGCCTATGACTGCCAGCCTGGGTGGGCAGCTTTATGCCACCATTTTGTTGTCACGGCAGGCCATGTGCTTTGGCACACATGATGTGATGCATTTCAACCCCCTCCAATGTAACTTACTATCGGAGGGGGGTCAGTAGTGGCAGGCCATGTGTACCGAAGCCTGCTGAAGGCAACAAAATACTGCCACTGCGGCCACCCGCTTCCCCCCCCCCTCCCCCCCAGGACAGAATCAGCGGCAGCAGGCAACAGCCGTGCAGCTCTGCTGTGGTGGCTTGGTGTATGTAGGGAGGGGGACAGCATGGCCAGGGTTTCTGCCTGGGGCAGCAGAAACCCTTGGGCCAACCCTAAGGAGCAGAGGTTTTTTTGAGGGGGCACCGGCACCTTTTTCTTGTCTGCTAAAATTGACTCATGCTTCTCATGTATTAATGAACGAGCCATGCATTTGAGGACCGGCACTTTTTTCCTTGGAGAGTACTTTTGAATGGTGGAGGGCGGCTTTCTGGACATGTTTGTTTGTATGTGACGCTCTCTGGTCTGCCTGTCACGGGGGTCCTGGGTCATCTGGGACTGAAGCAGAGGCCCCGGTTAAAGCTGATAATTAAATTGAATTTGCATCTCAAATCGTTGATGTGAAAAGGGAAGTAAAGTTACATTTTTAGGTCCATTTTAACTCACTTTTTTACCTCTGAATTTAGTGCACTATGTCAGCTATTGCTGTACTCTGTATCTCATTACACTATTACAAATGAAGAGGAGTAAAATATTAGCATGAAAGTGAAAGCACTGTGCTAAAAAAAAAAAAAAGAGTCTTATTACATAGACTTGTTTCAGAGCAGAAATGTGGATTTATCACAGAAGTGAAGCCGGAAAGGGGGGAGTTAACCAAGCACTTCCTCACTGCTGCGGCTGACTCAGGACTATTATTTTTCATGACATATTTCATTTTCTGTATTTAGGTTACTGAAACATTCTGTTTCTTCTTCTGTTACATAGTTTCAGTCCTCCACCTCTGCAGCAGTTGTGTATCTTGTTTCATGTTGCTCAGTGGACAGGAGACAAACTCACCACTTGAGGGAAAGAAGCAGCAGAGTTAGGAAAGGAATTGGTTATTTTTAGGAGCAAGGGGGCGGCAGACATGAGGTCCCTCCATCTTTAAAGCTGTATTTCTTTCTTTTTTTGGAGGGTTGAATGTTTTCACCTGCTTTTTTAGGCTTAGTCAGGACCTGCCCTGACTCGGGCCTTCATTCGCAGCAGCCCACAGCACTTTTATGTCATCCAGTTGGAGTCTGAGCTGCAAATCCCTCTCTCTTTGGGACTGTAAAGGTTGTACCCTCAGCCCTGCCAGCTTGAGGCCCACCAGTTACAACTCATAGAACCATAATAACATATTATATGATGCTGACAAAGACCAGTATGGTCCATCTAGTCTGCCCAGTAAGGTGGTGCTGTCACTGGGACACCAGACGGCCCATGATATTTTTTCTCTATAAAGCAATACAGGAACAAGAGCACAGCTGCAGAGCGATTCCTTTCTGCTTGTAAGAGTCGGGGCTATGTCGTTCCCTTGTTGGCCTTCTGATGACTTTCAGCAGGATGGGTGGAAGCTTATTAGGTGCCCTCAGCAAACCTTCAGTCATGCACCTCTCTGTATTCACTTTCCTGTACCTATATAGACAGACAGACATAATGGGGCAATTGGCAAACTTCATTTATCTGGGCACATGGCTGTTCACCCCGATAAAGGGGCAAGTTGAAACTGCTCAGCCCTCCACGAGGATAAGAGCCTGCGCTGATGGTTTGTGCGGCTGTCAGGATCTGTTGTTTGCTTTGATTACAGCTGCTCTTTGCTGCCATCCTCCCCCCTCCCCAAAAGAAGCTTCCACCCTAGGCAACTGCCTTGTTTGCCTAGCTCTTCTTTTCAGACCGTGACTCTTAAAATTCTGGAGTAGAAATAAAAGAAGGAAAGAAAGCAGGATGTCATTTACCCATGCATCTTCTGCCACCCCCACCTGGCTCTGGAAAGCGCCAGAGACCCAGGTGGGGGTGGCAGAGGTGCTGGATATGCCTAGATATGTCTTGGAGCTGGACTGACAGAGCATATCAGCTGGACAGGGCCAACACACACTAGTGTTGCACTAGCACAGAAGTTGGAAGGAGACGGTATGCAATGAATTTGCAGAGGACAGAAGCAGTTGCTCTATGTTTCCTGCTCTGGAATGGGATATTCTTGAGGGTTTTCCTTTGGTTATTGCATTGAGCCAAAGTGGAGGCCAGACTTGCTGAGGCTGTGTGAGATGTATACGTCTTCTTTGTTCTGATACACTCGAGCAGTCTCCCATTCCTATCCGAGTCTTCGTGGTTTTCTGTCAGTGGCTCGGGGTGAATTGACTGTTTATGCAAAATAAAACAGTCACATCCATGAAAGAGGAGGAGAAAAGAGGGGTGCAAAAGACAGGTCTGCAGCAAAGACTTTTGAGCCAAATTCTTCACAAGGGACCTGTGTGTGGATCGTCTATGAATAATTTTACCATCGGTATCCAAGCCTGCAAAGAGTTTAATAGATGAATTTCTGAAAAAAAAAAAAAGAACATCGCAGAGAAACCCTGGAATTAGCGCTCTTCTTCAGAAATGAGAAGAGAAATTAATGGGGCTTGGGAACTACCGGGGAACATTGTATTTATTTATTTCAGAGGCAGGATGGGCAAGTGCTGTGGGCAGCTGCTTCCAAAGGGGTAGGATGGGCAACCATGTGACTCTCTTGTTTTAGGTCATCACTGTGGGGAGGGATGGGAGACCTGCCTGTCCATAAGTCTAGAGGCAGGAGGCATAAATCTGCAGAGCTGACTCTAGCTGCCCTCCTCAAAAATGGGCCAAAGTATGATGAAGATTCCGTCCCATGGGAGATTGGCTTATAAGAGGGTCCAGCTGGTAGGGCTGGCCGGGGGAAAGGGGAGAGAAAAATAAACATGAGATTTTCACTCTTAAATTAAGATTGTTTGTTTATGTAAAGATCAAATTTTATGAACTGTTCTTATTCAGTTGTGGTGTTGTAGCAGAACTTGATTTTTCTTACCTCTTCCGTTCCCTCCTCCTGGTTATACTTGTGCCGATGAGGCCTGCTATGAAGATGAGGAGTAGGAAGCCTGTGACTGAGGCTAAGCCGATGACCACAGCGAAAGGCATCTGTGATTGACTGGTGTTGGGCTTCATCCCAACAGTGGGTGATGGAGTTACTGCTGGAATCCGAAGGAAACAGACAGATTAGGATGGGAAAAATGGATCTAAAACCTGTAGTTTCTTACGAATGATAGAGATTAGTTGGCAGACTTGGGACAAGCACCCAGTGGCCTGATGTCTCAGGTTGCTTTCTCTCTGCTAGAGCCTCCCCCTCCTCTCCGAGGCTGTGCTTATCTGTACTATTGTGAACCTAATGTTGGGAAGTAGGTGCAGGAGTGTGCACAGATGTGCTAGTCTGTCCTCCTTCTCCCCTTTCCTTCATCCTTCCATCCCTCCCTCTTCCCACCATGCTAAACCAAGGTCAGACTGTTTGAAAGGTTTGTTTCCTGTGCCACTGGTAGGAATGGCGAGAAGCCTGAACCGAGACCTAAGAATTCGGATCCAGCTTACACGCATCTCCTGTCTCCAACTCTTTCCCAGAACTGGACATATCACTGCGCCCATAGCTGTCTTTGGACATGCTCATATCTGGGCAACCCAGAGCCTGTATTCATTGCGCTGTGTGAAATAGCTAAAAATGAGATTTCAGGGTCTCTTTTGCAGAAGTATCTGAAGGAGGAACCCAACGGTCTAACAACACTGTTAAAATGGTTAATTTCTTTGGTAAACTTGACAAACATATACGTTGTATTGGTAACATTGTAACAGAGGAGATAACAGCAAAGAAAGATAAATGGGTCCAGCTATTCAGTCTACACTGCTAAGGATATCTCCCAGCTAGACCACTTAGAGAAAACTGCTTTATCCCCCTCCTGCTCTATATCTCACCACCAAGCTTTCTCAGAATCTAAACAGCTACTGAAGTTATTGAGGTTGTTGCCATAGGATTCAGCTGCCTCGACCCCAGTGGCATTCTTGGATGGTACCTGCTCACCTATAACTTGCTAACATCGACTTGGTTGATTTTTAGAAAGCTACAGCCCTGCTGATCCCAAATCTGGCTGCCTGGTGGCCTACACTGTTGCTTCCTTCATAGGGTTGCCAACTGGCTCCAGATGCGCCCGACACACTTCATCCAGTCTTAGGTTTACTCCACTGCATGCAGGGACATGTAGTTCTGATTTTTCCATTGCACTCCATAAGAAAAGCAAGACTACATGTCCCTGCATACAATGGGGTAAACCCAGGACTGGATCAAGCCTGTCAGGTGCATCTGGAGCCAATTGGCAACCTTATTCCTTCATCTGAACTTCATGTTCTCCTTATCTCCTCTGTGCTTTTCCCTAGCATGCTTGAATCCTGTCAAAACACTGCTTTTCAAGCCTCTACCAGCCCCCCTCTTCCCCCTTCCCCCTCCCCCCCCCCCCCATTTCAGCTGCTTTCCATAAAATTCCAGTTCCTTAGAGAATTAGCCCTTCTTATGATTTATTGAAGCCTGTCAAATATTTAAACATGTCTGGCATGTTTCCCCTTTTCCTTCTTTCTTTCAGCAAATACATTTTTTGAGTGTTTTAAGCCTCTCTGGATAGGATTTGTTTTTCAGCCCTTTGTATCATTTTAATAGCTCTACTTTGAACTGCTTTGACCCCCCTCAATGTCCTTACTCAATTTACTAATTTTCCAGAACTCAAGGCTGGGCCTTACAAGCGACCTATACAGAAGCAGTATGACCTCATTTTCCTGCAGGTGACACCTCTACTTGGGTTCCCATAATACTCTTAGTTTCTTTTGTGATTTTATTCTGCTCACTGACTCCCTTCAGGTCATTTCAGATTACTCTGAGATCTCTCCTGTTTAAAGATTTCCAGTTGTCATCCTAAAATATATGTAGCTAGAAGGTATTTGCACATCCATTATTATAAGAAGCATTATTATACCACTGAAAAGTCATCTAACCTACAAACACTGAACCCTTACTATCAATGAAATTGGCTAGTAGCTGGACCTCGGGATTTCGGCCTGCTGCATTGGTCCTTTATAGCAGTTGCAATCTACAATGTGCCCACATGGCGGAGCTCTAATACCAGTTTCAGCTCTGCCTTCAGAACTGCAGCACAGCCATGCTGCAGAAGTGCTGATGCCCAGGACCGCCAGTGCTAGGTGGAGAGGAGAGATATGACCTGAAGAGTGATTTACAGGCAAACGCCAAAATTCCCATTGTGAGACAGAGAGAGCAAAAACAGACTGCTTAATTTGGAGACTGAATATACATCTGCATAGAAATAGTCTAAGCTCCCATTTTTCCAGCCCTTGCCTTGCAGCCTGCTCAGTCACTAGTAAGCTTTTTGTTATGATTTGAGTTACAGTTATTCATATATAATTCTTACATTGAGAATTTACTTCATGGTATGGCAGACTTTGGCCTGAAAGCGATACATTTAAGGAGAGGGCAAAGGTTTGCCAATACGTCTTCCATAAAGCTTTCTTGCACAGAATTACCTTTTCTGAATTTTTTTCTGTGAGTTTCAGGAGAGTAAATCTGTGGGCACAGCTGCTCTTGAATACCACTGAGAACTGTCAGGGATGGGCCGTTTATAAATTGTGGTAAGTCAATGAGGTCAGCAGTATATGGGTATCACATGTTGCATTTTGCTCTGCATCTGCCAAACCTAAGCGACCCTTTTACTAAAATCCCATTATCGTATATTGAGTGTGAAAGCTAATACGCATTAAGTGCAAAGCCTCCATGGTAACCACTGGGGGCATCACCAGCATGTTTTTTCGACAGTCACCCCAATAAGCAGCGCGCTTAACGTGGGCGCATCCATAGAGGAATCACTAAATGCACACATCCTAATAGACAACGCGTGACACATCCCACACTAACTGCTATGTGCTCTCCATACCTACACTGCGCCCACACCTTTCCTATTCCCCACCCCTTTACCCAAGGGCACAGATGCTTGTTAGCTGTCAGTGCCCACTAAAGCATGGCATGCTCCAGTAAAGAGGCCTCTAAATCTGTTACTATGAAATGCTCAAGAGGACAGAGGTTTGCGGAAGACTCAGCAAACAAGTTGCAGGAGAAATCCTTTCATTGGACTAATGCAGTAGATCTGTGATGAGCTCTGGAGAGCTCTATTGCCTTCACCACCCAAAGAGAGCACAGCCGATGTTTGAAGTTAGTCCAATAAAAAGCTTGTGCCTACAATTCATTTGCTGACCCTGTGGGATTTTGAAACTGCCACTATGGGGACTCTTGTGCAGGGCTGGCCCTTCCACTAGGCAAACTTGGCAATCACCTAGGGCTGCACAATTTTAAGAGTAAACAGATGGCAGCCATCAAAGCAGCCACTGCCATCTACAGGTGAGTTTCCCACATTTGTACCAATGTTTCACAAAAGGCTCCATATTCAGCCAACACTCAGAATATTATGAATGCCTGCATTTGGACATCCATTTTCCTACCTAGACAAGCTATGCAAAATTGGACTTCATGTGCCAAATATGAGCACAGTGCCTGAAGTTTTTTTGTCCTCATTACATCAAAGAGTAAATGGTGTGAGCAATATATGGATAGGAAGGGGAGAGTTATCTCATGGGACACTCATCACGAAAAAGCAGCTCAGGTCATCTCGAGAGGAAGAGAGAGACTCCATGAGTAGGAGACCCCAGGACTGCAGAGGCAGGGCCTACAGGTGCAGTTAGAAGCCTACCCAGAGCTCTATGGTGCAGATGAAGGGAGTAATGGGAGCTTGCAGAGTGGGCGAGAACCAGGAAAGCCAGGCTGAAATCTCACTGCCACTACTTGTGATACTGGGCAAGTCACTTATCTCTCTATTGCCCTCCAGGGACAGGAAAATGCCTTCTAGACTTGAATGCCACTCACCCTGAACTCAGGGGCACCCGAGGGTTTTTGCTGCCCTCGATAGTCCCAATGTACCACCCCCACTGCATTGTGTGTGCTGCCGCCATGCTGCTCCCGACATCCAGTCTCTCATCTGAGGTTGATGGGAGGCACGGCGATCACCTCTTTGAAAGCCACAGCAGGCCTTAAAGCGCATGTGTGCACTCATGGCCTGCCGCTGCTGTCCCCTCTGATGCTTCTTGTCGCAAGGGGCAGGAGCGATAGGACGTAAGTGCAGGTATGAGTGAGCTTTAAAGCCTGCTGTGGTTCAAAGAGGTGATTGCTGTGCTGCCCATCAACCCCAGGTGAGAGGCTGCATATCAGGGGCAGCATGGCGATGGTACAGGATCTGGTGGAGGCGGCACATTGGGACTGTCTAGGGCTGCCACCCATCAGTTTGCCACCCTAGGTGTCTGCCTAGTTTACTTATTGGATGAGCTGGCCCTGCCTGAGCTACTGCTAAAACAGGAGCAGTTGCAACCCACGTACCGCTCTACTTCCCATACCTGTGCTGGGCTTTGATTCCACCAGGAGGTTTCTGGTGACCTCCAGAGATCCGTCATGTGCTTCAGGAGAGATGCCCAACAGCTCACACATCAGTGCATAGACGTTGACGCTTTCAAAGTGATCCACTATCAGATTCTGCTTAAAGGAAGGCCCCACAGCTCGGAAAATTGTTTTCATATCCATTTCAGCATTGTCAAAGCCGTGCTCTCCTTTGTTGAACTGAACTTTGACTCTCTGAAACAGAAAAGGAAAGTTTAGGATTAGACAACATTCTGAATTCTGAAAGGTTGCAAGAGGGCAGTTTCTCCAAATGGGTTAGTTTTGCATATACCATGATAGTCGTGAACCTCACTTCTAAGCCAGGGTATGTGGAGTATATCTCAGTCTCTCAAATTTACTGCTAATGCTTGGTGTAGTATTTGCATCGTGCCAAAGAGAGCTTCCTTCTGGAGTTCATAAGATGTAACAGGTATAGGTAATTTCTCAAGACATGCTTGGAAATTCTTCTTTATCAAGCCTGTGGCTCCCAATACATGCACTATGATGAGAGATCACAGGATCATGTTGGTGCAGATGCCAGTTTTTGACTTGTACCCCTAGGTTTAAAATTTGGTTTCCACCAGAATGGAATTAGGTGTAGAGGAATCATTTGTTACCTAGGTTGCAGTATTGAGCTTCTAACAATTTCAGGAAGACTTCTGCTTCTCTATATTGTTTATATACTTGTATCTTACCTTCCAGCAATATATCACCCAAGACAGACAGCACAAGGATGTCCACAGATTCTCCTTCTCTTCCCAACATCTGGCTCAGTGGGGACAGCTCCATCCAAGCATTTTGTGGTAGATTTGTTCAAATTATGTTATTTAAATTAATAATTCATGTTTTCATTGTTTGTGTTTTAATTGGTATTTTATTATTTTAAAATTTTGAAACTCGCCTTGGACATGTGCTTATAGAGCTGGGAGATAGATGCAATAAATGAAAAGCAAGCAGGATCCCAAAAGCAGGTACTGCACACTGGGTATCTTAAAGATAATTGTGGGGGTGCAAGGCTAAAGTTTGATTAAGGGTGCATAATACTTGCACTGGTTCAGGGGGTAGGTATGAAAGCCTTTACCAAATAAGTAGGGGAAGCAGGCCTTATGGGCAGCTGGAAAAGAACCCCAAGGGCTATGCTTTGCCATATGAAGAAGGAAGTGTCAGTGTAAGAAAACTCTGCAGAAGGTTATAAGGGAAGAACCAAGCTTACTCCATGGATAACATATCCTGGATCACCATATATCACCAAGGGAAGAATGCGGTTATTCTTTGAGTAGTGCAGCCTCTCTGGAAGCTCTTCTTTCTTGTAGACATGAAGATGTGGGTGGCTGTTATTCAGGGCTTGGTACACCTCTTCCAGCTTTCCTTCTTTTGGCAGCAGTAGTCCAGTTGGTCCATAGTCAACCAGGTGAAACTGAATGTCCTGGAAGGAGAAGTTTGCAATCCGTGAAAGTACAATCTCATTAACTGTTGGTTCCTTCAGGACCGTACTCATGCCATGGTCAGCTGTAATGATCATGTTGAGTTTGTACTTCAACCCGTAGTGTTCGATGCGGCTTCTTATGTGGCCAATGGCCCAGTCTACCTGTCTGACCATATCTTTCCTTTCTTCAGATTCTGGACCATATTTGTGTCCAGTGGCATCCGGCTCTCCAAAATAGAGGGTCACAAAGTCAAGATCCTGTTCTGTAAACCACAACATCACTGTTTCAATGTTTTCTGCCCACTCTGTCTTGTTGCCCCATTTATGGACTGCAGTTTCCACCTTCTTCACAATCACTTGTTCATTTTGGTAGGTAGCATTGCCTCCGGGGAAAAAGAGGGAGCCGGTCTTCAGGCCCTGGATGAAAAACAAGAAGTGGAAGGTCAAAATAATATAGTGGATTTATATTATTGGCATTAACTCTGTCCATCCAGTCACCATAGAAGCCTTTGTGCTTCACTCAACTAGTGGACAGTTTGTCACTTTTTCATTGCCGCATTTCTCATTGACAGATACTGTTTTTATAGCCTCTGATTCAGTTCTATCTCAGTCTTCATATTGGCATGATTTAATGCACTGATGCATTCTGCTAATGTCTTGACTGGGTTGGCTATGGTTGTCTCTAGGGGAAGGCAACTTGGGAGTCTGCCTTGGGCCCACACTTCCTGATGGCTCACCCTGTGGCTGGGCTCTCTCTTCTCTCATTGGCATAATAGGAAGTGCTGACAAGGTCTCATATTATAAATGATGTCCTAGATCCATCCCTTTCTCTCTCTTGCAATCCAACCTGAATGCAACAACAGAAATCCTTTTTCAAGGCTCATAAGCCTTTTCATGTAGATCTAGATGTTCTCTCCTCTCCAGTAATCATCCGTTTACTTTTCTCTCTCTCCTTTCTCCTCACTCTTAGAGATTATTCTCCTTTCCATAGTCCAGGCCTCCCTCTCTCCTTACATAGTCTGTTTGTGGTTCAAGCACTATCCCTCTGTGTCCCTATACATATCTCCTCGTGTCTCCCTTTCGTCCCACACAGGTCATTTTCACTAAGTTTCATGAGGGGTGAGGGGAACAGCCTCTTGTGTGACACCTTGCTTGATTAAATCCCCTCTGTAATTCTTGGACCTTTCTGTACTATGAGGCTAGAGTATTACATACCTGTCTCTGAGCTGTGATCCAAATTGGCAAACTTCCATTGTCCCACCATGTGGAGATACCCTGCGTGGGGTGATAGGGTAGTTTAACACCACTTGTTGTGTTGAAGTACATGTTGTGAATAACTCCATGGTTTTCTATATGCTTCCCTATAAAGAAAGCACAGATACTGTGATGTCTGAGGGCCTGCAACAAACCAGTAGCAGCTTGCATGACTCCCCCCCCCCCCATCACTTTTCAGGACCTTCTTAGCTGGGACCATCCCTGTTCCCCCCTCTCCCCCTCCGACTCCAGGATTATCTCCCTCACATGCCCCCTCCTCAGCACAGCTCCTTTGCTGTTTGTGTAATCAAGTGAGAATGTGGCCCCTGTTTCCATCTCGTTTCTGACATTTGGTTATGTCAGGGGTTATAAGGGGTTGTAAGGGGTGTTTTTATTTAACATTGCTTTGTATAACCGGAAAAGGTGGTATAGCAAATAAATAAATCATAAACCATATTACAGTCTCCTTCTCACAAGTCTAAATGTTGATTATTTTTATCTGATAGGTTCCTCCTGCTCCTTTTGGGTTTCCAGCTTAATCAGAACCAAGATCATGACCCTTCATTCATAGCTACCTGGGGATTTTCCCCTATTTTAAGCTACCTTCCAACTTATTTTAGCGCAGTCATTAGAACAACAGTCTTCAGCCAGGCCATATACCAGCCCCTTGTAGAAGCCTGATATCGTAGGTCCTGAATCTGGCCACTAGTTCTCACCACTGCCCAACGGCTGCAATTCCCTCCCCCGAGGGGCTCTTAGTGCAGCCTGCACAGCCTATATTTTAAGATTCATTACATGAAACAACTTCTTTATTCAACAAAAGAAATAAAGCCATTTTCATTCCCCTGTTTATTTTGGGAGGGGTGGGGAGACACTTAGTTTCATTCCTAGATTAGTTTTGCTTGCTAGTTACCTGGTGAGTGCGGGCTTGTATATCACTCACCTGTCAATAATGTGAAGTGGCTTGGGCTGGTTATTGTGATAAAAGGGGGCGTGAGATATTGCGCCTTCACCCCATCCCTGGCCATGGCATCCAGGTTTGGCATCTCCACATCTTGGTCATAGTTCCAGCGGAAACCATCAAAAGAAACCAGAAGCAGTTTTGTGGTGGTTCTTCTCTGCTGGAGCGGAACAGCAATGCCCAGGGGCAGTAGCAGAGCTATAAGCAGAGGAGTGGTAAACATCTTCCCAGCTCTCCCAGGACAGAAGAAAAATCCCAAGCAAAGCAATTTTATAAGGATCAAGGAGCAAAGTTAACCTTCTTATCTAATCCTCTGGGATCTTTACAAGCAGCTAATGCAGCCAGGGATCAGCAAATCAGAAAGGTAAACTGAAGCAAGGACCCCACCCCTGGCTAGCCCAGATTTTTGTCCTCCACCTTGCCTGCAATGACAGATTCTTCAGCTCTCCTATGAACAACCATACAAAGATCAATAAACGAAGAAGAAAAACATCTGAAAAAAAGAGAGGAACTCAGATACCAGGGATGCCCGCCAAGCCCAGCTTCAAGAAATGCCCAAAGTGCAGCCATAAGATGAACAGCACCAGGGCCAGCCTGTCCACTAGGCGGGCTAGGAGGCCACCAGGGTGGCAGATCTCTGTGGGCAGCAGGCCATGTGCTTTGGCACACATGGCCTGCCACCTCCCCCTTGTGCCAAGCCGCACCGCCCTTTCCTCCCCATCCTAAGCAGCCCCCTGCTACCGCTGATTCTGACAACAGGGGGTGGGTCAGCTAGGCTCAGCATCAGGCCATGTGCTTCAGCACACATGATTTGCTGCTTCTGAACCCCTGAAGTTATGTCAGAGGTGAGTCAGAAGCAGCAGGCCATATGTGACAAAGCACATGGCCTGCCACTGAGCCAAGCCAAACCTTCCTTGACCCCGCTGCCAGAATTGGTAGTACCATGGCTCATCACATGGGCGGGGTGGCACAGCCAAGGCTTCTCCCTAATGTGGCAGAAACCCTTGGTCTAGCCCTGAACAGCACCAATGCCCACGATTGCTGTGTCTGGTGCTGGGGAGGGGGAAGTCACCATTTGGAGGATTCTCTCCACTGTGTCTGAATGTCCCCCTGGGCCCACTGACCTTGAAGACATGCCCTTAAAGATTACATCTCTGGGACAGAGCCTACGTCCATGATCTCCCAGGAACTGCCTCCGCTGGCTGACAATGACCATGTGTACCACAGAAGGCACCAAAGCAAGGCCTCCCCCCCCCCCCAAGGATATTATAATGCCTCTGTATCGTTCCATGGTGAGATAGCACCTTGAACATTGTGTGTAATTCTGGTCGCCCTATCTTAAAAAGGATATAGCGTTATTAGAAAAGGTTCAGAGAAGAGCCACCAAAATGGTAAAGGGGATGGAAGGATACTCCTATGAAGAAAGGCTAAAAAGGTTAGGGCTCTTTAACCTGGAAAAGAGACGGCTGAGGGGAGATATCATAGAGGTCTATGAATTAATGAAGGGAGTGGAACGGGTAAACGTAGATCGATTGTTTACGTTATCAGAATATAGAAAGACTAGGGGACATGCAATGAAGCTACAGAGTAAACTATTTAAGACTAATAAGAGAAAATATTTTTTCACTCAACATGTAATCAAACTCTGGAATTTGTTACCGGAAGATGTAGTAAAAGCTGTTAGTGTAGATGGGTTTAAAAAAGGTCCATAAACCATTATTAAATGGGACCTAGGATATCACTGCTTGACCCAGTACAAGCATTGAGGAACCTGTGTCTTTTGGGGAAACTGCTAGGTACATATGACCTAGATTGGACACTGTTGGAAACAGGATACTGGGCTCAATGGACCTTGGTCTGACCCAGTATGGTACATCATAAGTTCTTATGTTCACCACAGCATGGGATGTGCATAAAAAAGCCTCCATTCCCAGCCTGGTGCTACCGGAGACAACATCTGCCTTCCCCGGTGCAGCCCCAGCAGTAGAGAATCAATCTGCCCAGGCCACAGACATGGATCTAAATGCCACATCTATATGCAGCTGAGCCCCGCAGGAGCATCATGGCACTGGTATGACCTTGATATCGTGTGTTACCACATTCTCTGCATCCATTGGATGGTGCCATGGCAGTAAAGGATACTAATTGGCACATCATTGCACCATGAAGAGACTTTCCCTCCACACTGAAAATGCTGACAGGAGCAGCCCAAACACGGGCACAGTCCCGCAGCCCATCAGCTGGGAGGCACAGATGGCGTGAACAACTAAGCAGTAGCAGCAGCACTGAAGATTCACACTGGCACCATTCCAGACACACCAACAGCAGCAGCGGAAACCCCAGCAGCTCTCCAGCTTGAAGACACACTGCCAGAGGATGCAAATGCCGGCAGCACACCCTCAGCACCTGCAGCTTCAGTAGCTCAGCCAGCCCTCCACGGAAGCAGCACAAAATCAGAGCATTGAGCATGGAACAGATGGTAAGTGGAACTTCTCCAAACCTTTCTTAAAGCCAGCTACACTAACAGCTTTTACTACATCCTCAGGTAACAAATTCCAGAGTTTGATTGGAGATTGAAAGGTTGACACTGTCTTCCCTCCACCTCTCTACCGAAGTCCAGCAGTTCATCCTGGCAGCTAGAACCTCCTCCATGAGAAAATCATATGGCCTGAGGTGGCAGCGCTTTGACGCCTGGTATACATCAGAAGGCCTGGACCTCCTGTCTTGCCCAGTTCCACATACTCCACTATCTCACCATCCTAGTCAGGACAGGGCTCAAAATGGCATCAGTTCAGGGTCAACTGTTGGCCATCACAGCTTACTATGAGTGCCCCAACAATGCCTCCATCTCCCTGCATCTGCTGGTCTCGCGATTCATGAGGGCCCAGCCCATGGTATGACAGCTGGTGCCACTCTGGGACCTGAACATTGTCCTACAACAGCTCATGCAGGGCCCTTTCAAGTCCCTCTCGACTGCGTCCATGAAGTATGCCACCTGAAAGACCCTCTTTCTCATTGCCATCACCTCCGCAAGACAGGTCAGCGAACTGCAAGCCCTGGTCACACACCCACCTTACACCCAGTTCTATCAGGACTGCGCCACCCTCAGAACACATCTGAAGTTCATGCCAAAGGTAGCATCCGCCTTCCACATCAACCAGACGATCGAGCTGCCAACCTTCTATCCCAAACCAAATTCTTCTCTAGAGGAGCAGTACCTTCACATTCTTGACCGTGTCTGTGCACTGTGCACCTACATCCACAGAACTGAACTCAAGCGATGGGGTACCCAGCTCTTCATCTCTTTCCACCCCAATTGGCTGGGTTGCCCAGTCACAAAGAGGACTCAGTCACAATGGATATCAGACTGCATAGCATTCTGCTACACTCAGACAGGTGCCTGGTCGATGAGCAACACCCACGCTCACCAGCTCTGTGCCAAGGTCACCACACTTGCAAATCTACATGCGGTGCCAATCATGGACATCTGCAAGGCTGCCACCTGGTCATTTGTACACATATTCCAGAGACATTACTGCCTTGACCAGGCAGCTCTGATGGACAGCTGCTTTGGCCAGATGGTACTGGTCTCAGCAGGACCACCTTAGGCCTTACACTGGGCCCTGTTGTGCTTGTTCCAGTGGTTTTGATGCCACAATGTTTCTAAGATGATGGCTTGCTGTGTAAGTTGTGCTGTTGGTTGTTTTACCCAGTTACGCAAAGTAATTGCTTGCAAAAAATTAAAAAAAAGAGAATAAAAGAAACATCCTTGACCAGTTGCTTGTCCTTCTCCTTCATCCACCACAGCAGATATGTGGCCTCAGGCCATGACTTCAGAGTCATAAGGTGTGGCTGACACATCCTGCTTGTCGATGGAGAAAGTGAGGTTACTAACCTGTAGCAGGGTTCTCTGTGGACAACAGGATAAGTCAGCCATAAATCTTGCCTGACTCTCCTGGGATAAGGACAGCCTCGCACCCTTGGGGTCCAGACCGAGCCTGCCGCACTAGCCTGCAGGAGCACTACTTGGGACATACTGGGCTAGCCAGGGGTGGGCTCAGAAGTGGGGTCACCTAGGCACTTCCATCCATGGCTCCATCGGATGACATCAGCAGGTGCGGCTGACTTATCCTGCTGTCCACGGAGAAACCCAGTTACAGGTAAGCAACCTCACTTTCCTCATTAGTACTGTGTGTTTCCCAAGTAAGGGAAATCAGCAAAGTAAATCCCGGTTGCCCATTTTCATCTCTTAGAGTGAAGGCATGGGAAGCTGGTATTTACTTTTTAATGAAAATAGAAAGTGGCAATGCAACCCCCCTAAAGCTTTTCTCACCATACAGGTCTCCTGTATCCACCAGTGCATCCGGAGGATTCAGGAAATTTTCCTGGCCTGAGAATTTGCACATGTGTTAGCAAAGTAATGCAGAAAGCTGAGAAAAAAAAAGAATAAGAAAGGGGTACAGGGATGAGAGAAATAAACTGACAGGGGGATTAGGCCATACAGACATCTGTCAAAATGCTATTAACATGTCTAGGGCAGTCCTGCTAGAATGAAACCACACGTAGCAGAGAGAGAGAGAGGCACTCTTGTTGGTTTTCAGTGGTGACAAAAGGTTTTCCCTACAGCTGAATCTTTCCTCATAGGGCCTCTGGGAAAGGTCATTACTGAGCTGGTGAAGAGATGAAACTGCTAGGTACGTATGACTTAGATTGGCCACTGTTGGAAACAGGATACTGGGCTTGATGGACCTTGGTCTGACCCAGTTTGGCATATCTTATGTTCTTATGTTCACTATAGTGAGGAACAATGTGGAGTTCCTGTGGAGTTTCAAAATGCACTGCAATAACAGTCTGAAAACTCATGGTCACCTTAGCTGTCTTCTGGGCCTGCCTTGGTGCATTCAACTGGCATGGTGGTGCAGAATTAAGGTTTTCTCCTGCACCTTCAATGACGCATGCTTACTGTCCTATCTGTCCTGACCATTTGGAAGAGAGGAATGAGGAAAGGCAGATGGAGAAGATCTGTTTTCAACAGTGGCCAATCCAGGTCACAAGTACCTGGCAGGTTCCCAAAAGACACACAGGTTCCACAAAGCGACGAGGGGACATGGGATGAGGGTGAAGGGAGATAGATTCAGGAGTGATATGCAGAAATATTTCTTTACGGAAAGAGTAGTGGATCCGTGGAATAGTCTCCCAGTGGAGGTGGTAGAGATGAGGACAGTAACTGAATTCAAAAAAGCATGGGACCAACACAGAGGATCTCTAAAGGTAAAAAGTGGACTGTTGTAGTTCTTGTTATGGAAGGACAGACTAGATGGGCCTTGTGGTCTTTTTCTGTCATCATGTTTCTATGTTTCTAAAGCTTTTCCTCCAGGAATTTGTCCAAATCTTTTTTAAATCCAGCTATACTAATGGCTTTTACTACATCCTCCGGTAATGAATTCCAGAGTTTGATTATGTTATCAGAGGATGTAGTAAAAGCTGTTAGTGTAGCTGGGTTTAAAAAAGGTTTGGACAAGTTCCAGGAGGAAAAGTCCATAAACCATTATTAAAGAAGACCCAGGAAATCCACTGCTTACCCCTGGATGAGCACTGTGGAACCTGTGTGCCTTTTTGGGTACCTGCCAGGTACTTGTGACCTGGATTGGCCAGTGTTGGAAACAGGATACTGGGCTTGACGGACCTTGGTGTGACCCAGTATGGCATATCCTATGTTCTTATGTAAGGAAAGCAATATTCACACAGGATGGGAAAACTACCTGCATAGCACGCATAGGAATACTTAGGAAGGTGCTCAGTTTACTAATCAGTTGGCTGGGTAAATTCCCTGTTCCCCCCCCCTCCCCCACCAACTGGGTAAAATGCTATGCACATTTTCACAGTGTACCTACTTGTAGGAATTTGGGAAAAGTACACAGAAGATTTGGAAATCCCAGCATGTGGACAGGTCTGGTGGTTCTGCAGCTCTCAATGGCATTGCCATGGGGTAGCTCCATGGTTCGGTGTTCACACTGAACTTTGTGCTCTGATGGTGCTGCAGATGCTATATAGCAGTCATGGTCATTAGTTAAGGGTGACTGATGTGGCTGATTTAAGGCTCACAATTGTGGTGCTGCAGTGAACAGACCAGATATAGTGGGCGTGAGAGGGAGTAGAAAGCAGAGATACTTATAAATGGAAAGCTCAGTGCTCCAGAGCCCAGCCTTGGCTCCATTTCAGCTGGAAGTAAGATACTGCTGGGTAAAAAAAAATTAGAACCCCTCCCCCATCTGTCCTGAGTAGATTTTGCATCTTTGGTTTCATGGACAGTTTCCCTCTGAGGAATTAGCCTGTACAGTAGGTCCTGAGTACAGCTGTTGCCACTGACAGCAGATTAATACAAAGCATCTGTGAGCTGGTTAATATAATATTTTCAGAAGTCTTCAAAGCAGTCAGAAGTAGATTCTCTGCAAACTGTGAACCTTTCCACTGGCTAGGTGACAAAGGAGACATTGCCAAGGCCCTGCTTAAGGTGCAGCTTCTAGAACAATTTTTCTGAAACTCCGTGAGACAAGAAAATAATTTTATGATGCGGAAGTACACTGCATGACCCTAATAAACTGGATGCTACTAGATCAAAGACCAAGAATCACTGATCTCAAAGATAATATTCCTATGATCCCAGAGCACTGCTGAGTGGGGGAAAGAGTTAGGCTGTAAAATATGGTGACCCAGCATTTCTTACCCAACTGTGATGTTTACTGAAAATACTTTTTATTAGTGTTATAACATTAAACAAGACCACAACAAACAGGGCTGCGGCAAAGATACAAGCAACATCACTACATAACGAGACAACGATACATTCAGCTTCACACCATAGTGATACTTTGTGTCCGCCAGACAAAGGTTAAGATACACTACATATGAGAAACAGTCCTGTATGTAGGAATCTCATGCAGTCATGCAGCCATTCTCTCAACAGCGAGGATCAGACATTCTATAGCGGACCATACTGTTTGTTTTATGTAAACCGCGCTGATCGCAAATAGTGCGGTATATAAGAAATGTAAAATAAATAAATAAAAATAAATAAATAAATAAATAAAATAAAGTACATACAGCAGAAAAAGCAATAGTGATAACAACAATAATCCCAACCGTGCAATCCATCCCCACAAACAGGCGTGACCAAGGGTGACAGGAGTGGCAAGTGGACGATAGCTATAGCCAGAGCACTCTTAGCATAAAGCTAGCGTGACCCACACCCACAGTATCTACTGTGCTCCAAGCAACACTGCTCAACGAATAGAGAATGACTCGCCCCCCCCCCCCCCGCCATGCTGCGAAGGTAGAACCTAACCTCCGCCGCACCCCTCTACCCTGCCTACCCACCAGCCCCTTCCCCTCCCCCCATTCCTGAACCCCCACCCCTTTCCCCCCCCCACCCCCCAACCACGACCAGCCCCCGCCCCTCAGGGTAGGTGCATATCTCGTCAACCAAGACGCTGGAGGGAGCCCAGAACCAGAGAGCAAGGCAACATCCCCCACACCCAGACACTCATCCACACTAATATCCAATTATCCAGGGAAGATCCCCTCCCAAATCTGTGTGACCACCTCAACCCGCTTCGGCCCCAGCAGGGCAGCTGTTTTCATCTCCATAGAATATAAATCGTGCATTTGGGTCTCCCACTCGGGAAGGCCCGGGGGGCGATCCTCCATCCAATGACGCAGAATGCAAAGCTTCGCTATAATGAAGCCTTTTTCGTACAACTGTCTAGCCGACTTCCCCTCCACCCCCTGCCCGCCAGGAACCCCAAACAGACACCACTGAATGGAAAGGCACTACATACAGGCCGCCAACCCATCAATTTGCTCTCGACGTCTTGCCAAAAGGTCCAAATCTGTGAGCAATGCCAGAACCGATGTAGCAGGGTCCCGCGGTCTACAGCGCAAAGTGTACAGAGGTCAGTGTGGACCAGTCCCATCTTAGCAGCCCAAACATTGGGGATGTACGCTCGCCAGAGAAATTTATACTGCAGTTCCTGGAGGCGAACCGACTCCGATATACTCTCGACTTTGGAGAAGGCCTCATACAGTATAGGCCCCGACATCTGCGGTACGCCATCCGCCACCCAACGCTGCGCCAGTTTCTCCAACGCTGCCCTGTCGCCCCCCGGCCATAGCTCCTGTCGGACAGTCCGCGTGGAAGGACCCTCTTCCAGCGACAAAAAAAACTCCCACATAGCCCCCTTACCAAGTCGCAAACCCGCTTTCTGCTGAAGACCCCCCACATAGTGACGCACTTGCAGATAGAAGAAGAAAGAAGTGGGTTCCAACTGAAAGCGCCTTGATAGCGATTGAAAGGAGTCCAATACACTGCCATCTGTCATAAGCAAGTGACCAATACAACCAAGCCCAGCATCCCGCCACTTGAGAGGAAGCGGCCCCTGTAAGCCCGGAGCGAAATCCCTGTTTCTCTCCAAGGGGAGACAATCCGTACATTTCCAATTGACACCCTTCCGTTGACACACCACCCTCCAGGCTTGCCGCAACACTCCGAGATATATTGAAACTTTCCAAGCCTCCGGTAAAACCCCCCCAGGGGCATGTAATAGATATACCGGGTGATGTGGCGCTGACATCTCATCGATTAAGGGTAGGGGAAGAATGTCACCAGCGTTCCCTACCAGATCTACCAGAGGTCGGAGCATGCAAACCAAATTGTAATGGTGCAGAGATGGCAGGCCTATGCCCCCCTCCTCCCTGGGTTTCATAAGTACCGAGAAAGCAACGCGGGGTCGCCTTCCTCTCCAGAGAAACAGGCCAATATGCTTCTGCAGTATCTGCAGATCTTTCCGTGCCAACCAGAGGGGGAGATGGCGCAGCACATATATCCACCGGGGGAATTCCACCATTTTAAGCAACGCCACCCGTCCCATAAGCGACAACGGGAGATCGCGCCATTTCTGTAACCTAGCAATGGTTTTATCCAGCAAGACTTTAACATTTATATCATACAGTCGCGCCATATGTGCCGGTAGATGAACTCCTAAATATTTCAAGCTGCTCTGAGCCCACACCAAAGGAAAGGTACCCGTCCAAGTGGATTGGACTCGGCCCCCCACATCCAAAGCTATAGATTTCTCTTGATTAATCCGTAGCCCTGAGAAGGAGCCGAATAAGCTCATGATCTGTAAGGCTGCCGGGAGAGATTCCTTCGGATTACACAGACACAGCAGCATGTCATCCGCAAAAGCGCTAAGCTTGATACCTCCTCCCCCCCACTCTATCCCCAGCACCTGTTGTTCGCGTAGAAGTCTCTGAAGCAAGGGCTCAAGCTGCAATACAAATAGTAAGGGGGACAGGGGACAACCTTGCCTCGTGCCCCGTCTCAGAGAAAAGGACTGAGAGACTCGACCACCACTGACCACACAAGCCAGCGGATCCGCATACAACGCTGCCACCCATTCTAAAAAAGCACCTGTAAATCCAAACTGAGCCAACACCTCAAACATATAATCCCAAGATACTCTATCGAATGCTTTTTCGGCATCCAGGCTGACAAGTAGCAAAGGGGTATCTCGCAGTATGCAACGCTCCATGCCCAGTAAAACCCTCGTGATGTTCGTGAAGGCATCCCGGCCTCGAACAAACCCCGATTGATGGCTCCCTACAAGGCCAGGCAAGACTTTCTGCAGTCGTCCCGCCAGGATTGAGGCCAAAAGTTTCATGTCGTAGTTAATTAATGAGATGGGTCGGTAGGACACAGGATCCTCCGGATCCCTTCCCGGTTTCAGGATAATAGTTATCGCCGCCATCCGCATATCCCGCGGGAAAAAGCCCATGCCCCTCGCCTCCTCATAGAGAGCCATCAATGTAGGAGTAAGCGTAGTCATTAAGATTTTATAAAATTCCATGCTGTAACCATCTGGCCCAGGAGTCTTATACGGTTTCCCCCGCGCAATACCTCTCTGCACTTCCTCCCCAGTAATAGGGGCGTTCAAGGCAAGCAAGGCCTCGCCCGTTAGCTTGGGGAGCTGAACTGCTCGCAGGAAGTCGCACTGTTGATCTTTATCTGCGCCCTCGGGAGTATAGAGAGTCTGATAATATTGCCCAAACACACGCAAAATATTCTCGGGATCCCGTTGCTTTATCCCAGTCTGATCTCTGATAGTTGTGACCCCCTGGACCCCTCCACGGTCTTTCACCAATCGCGCCAGTAGTTTCCCCGATCGATCTCCATAGTGAAACAACTGGTGTCGATAATATTGCGCGGAATACACCGCCCGTTCCTGCAACACGGCATTGAGAGCCTTCTGCTGCTGCAAATAGCTGTCCAGTTGGTCTTTACGTCTTAACGCAACGCGTTTGGCCTCCTGGAGAGCACGAGTTAATTCTAATACGGTGGCATTAACACGCTTCCTTTCCTTCACTACGTATGCAATGATGTGGCCCCTCAAAACGGCTTTACCGGCCTCCCAGAATGTCGAGACTGACAAGTCTGGGGACTCATTCAGAGACAAATAGTCCTCCCATTGTTGCGCTAAATAAAGCCGAAACTTTGCATTCTGCCACAAATGTCTGGGGAAGGCCCACCTCCCCCGAACTGGGGACCGCCCCTTGAGGTCCAGAGTTACTTTAGCATGATCAGAAATAACAATGGGTTCGATCTCCGTGCGCAGCACCTTATCAAAGAGGTCTTTGGATATTAATATATAGTCTATTCTGGACCAGGACTGATGCACCCTCGAGAGGTGGGTGTAATCTCTCTCCTGTTCATGCAATATTCTCCACACATCCCACAAACCTCCCCAGTGACATAGGTATCCCACGCCCTTATTATCCCATTACCCCCCTCCTCCCTCCCCCTTCCTCAGTCCCTGCGACCGATCAAGCACGGGGTCATGAGGGCAATTAAAGTCCCCTGCGAGAATTAAAGGTGCCTTAGGCGCCCCCGTGATCTTCCTCAAAAGCATTTTAAAGAAGGCATGGTCGTAACTATTGGGGGCATAGATATTTCCCAAAACTATTTCCTCCCCAGCAATCTTTGCATGCAGAAAAAGGAACCGCCCTTGAGGGTCCGAATCCTCACTAAGGACCTCCACCGGTATCCCTCGGCGAATCAAAACTGCTACCCCTCTCTTCCTACCCCCAGAGGAGGCAGAAAAGACGTGCCCCACCCAATCAGTTTTTAATTTAGCATGTTCAGTTTGCGTTAAATGGGTTTCTTGCAGGAGAGCAACTTGTGCCCCCCCCTTCTTTAAAGCTTGCAAGATTTTCGTCCGTTTTACCGGCGTGCCTATCCCACCCACATTCCATGTGGTTATACGCAAATCAGAATGCACTGTAATCAGGGAAGGCCACGCCCAGCCATGCAGAATCTGTTACATTATGTTCAGTTCTAGGCCACCCAGCCTCGGCCTCGAACAGAAGATCGCTCCCTGAGAAATCTCCCCCCATATGACTGCTAAAGCTCCCTGGATGTACAGTACGTGCAAGTGAAGACTGGTCATGGATTACACCCCTATGCCCTTCCCGCCCGTTATCACCCCCCTCCTCCCCCCTCTCCCACCCCCCATCCCCCCTCCCCACCCCATAAAACATATCAACCAAAAGGCTCAGCCGCCCCTGCTGAGATTGAGATCCCAACACACATCATGCAACAGGGCTGCCCCAGCATTGAACAAGTCGCTTACGTTGTAGTATACGGTCTCCACCCCAAAGAGCAATGGGGCTCTCATTCACACACACACTAGCATACAGATCAGCTTATGTCTCACACAGACTTACTAACTGCAAACTCTCTTATACTAGATCCTACAGGATCCACACCATGAGTCCAGGTTAGCAACAGTCTGGCTTGCCGAATCTTCTCCGGCACTGTAAAGAGTCCCCGCGGTGAACAGGAGTGCTTCAGCGCTGGGTCCTCTTCTGCGCCTCTCCCGCACTGCCAGGGTCTCCGCTGCCTTCATCCAAATAGCGTTGTGCTGCTGCCGGGGTCGAAAGAACCATACTTTTCCCCTGATGCCAAACACACAAGGTCGCTGGAAAAGCTAGCATAAACCTTATTTTCCGTTGGAACAGCACCGCACACACCCCAGAGTAAGCTTTCCTCTGTTCCGTCACCAATATAGAATAGTCCTGAAACATTAAAAGTTTATGGTTCTCCCATTTGAGCTCTCCCTTCTCTTGGTAGGCCCGTAGAAGCTGGACCTTGTGATGGAAATTAAGGACACGAAAAATCACAACTCTCGGTCGCTGTTGTCCGTCCTGTCTCCGGCCCAGTCTGTGTGCGCGCTCAACACAAATTTGCCCCACCAGGGATTCAAGGCCCAGCTCCTTAGGTAACCATTCTTCCAGGAGGGGCAGGAGCATCTGATCTGTTTGAGTCTCCGGTATGCCTACCAGTCGCAGATTATTCCGTCTGGTTCTATTTTCCAGGTCATCCAGCTTGGAGTGGAGAGTCGCTATTTGTTTCCGCTGCTCAGCGAGCGCTCTCTCCATGTGCCCCTCGCCCTCTTCCACACTGGAGATGCGCTGTTCTAACTCCTCCACTCTCCGGCCCATTTCTGCAAAGGAATCTCCCAAAGAGTCTAATTTCTTCATGACTTGATCAAATTTAGGTTCTAGCAGACCTGCCACCTCCCGGGCCAAATCTTCCGCCGTCGAATCTGTACTTAGCGCGCCTGGGGAGGCCGGCATCGCCATCGTGGAGTCTGAGGGCCCCGACTTGCCGAGCTTCTCCTTCTCTTTTTTCAGCGAGTTGGGTGGTTCTCCGCCCGCTCTCAGGCTCCGCTTCATCTAGCTTCCAGATGTACAGATCAGTAAATGTAAAGGGTGGATTTAAGTGGATGGAGACCAATAAATGCAGATTTTTGCTCAGAGCAGCCCCGGAGAGAACAAGAACCCGTCCTGCTCACTCACGCATCACGTGGGATCTCCACCCAACTGTGATGTTTATGTCTTCCCAAGTCTTGAAGGACTACAAAAAGGGACTGTACTTCTGGAGGTAGATCTGCAATTGTAAGTATTTACTTCTGGAAAATTTTCTAAATCTTGGGGGAAAAGGAATTCTTTAGATTAAAGCTGATTAATCTGTGTGGCAATCTACTTCCAGTCACACTGACAAGAAAACCCAGAAGCTTCTGGGTCGCCAGGAGTCAGCATTGACTTGAAGGCACACATTGCATTACATTACAATCTGTGTAAATTAGAATCCAGTGTATTTATTAAATCAATCAGGACCTAGTATCAGCAAAGAGCTTTTAGTTAAATTAAAAACTCAACAGATAGGTTTCAGTTTAAGTTTAAAACTCAGCAGAGAGCTTTCAGTTTAAATTCAGAACCCATCAGAGAGTTTTCAGTTTATGGTTTATGTTTTATGGTTTAGGCACTTGATATACCACCCTTTACTGTGTGTATCAGAGCGGTTTACAGATATATTCTAACAGGCACTTTTTATTTCCTCGTCCCTGAAGGGATCACAATCTAAGCAGAGGGCTTTCAGTTTAAATTTAAAACCCAGCAGAGAGCTTCTAGTTTAAATTTAATAGTCAGGGCCTCCTATCAGCAAAGAGCTTTGATTTAAATCAAATCAGAATAAACTTAGCATAAAAGGAAAAACAGGGTCAGTATTCTTTGAGCAATAAATTGTTTCTAGAGACCTTTACAAAGAGGCCTTCTAGAATGGGGGCAAGAGACCTGTGAAATTGTTTTAAATAGGTGTTAAAGCAAAGTGACAGATCAAAGGGGCATTTTGAAAGACTCCCTATCAAAGCAAGTGCTGTGTGAATCACCCAGAAAATTGGTCACAGATTACCTTACAAGCACAGGACAGAGTACTGTGTAGCAGCCAGCTTTTAATACATCTTCTTTCACTCCCTCCCTCCCCGAATCCCACCCACCCCTGGGATAATCATAGCTTTATAGGTGCTTAAACCTCTTAAAGGGAAAAAGGTGCCATATTCACTCTCAAGTGCAGCTGTTTATCTTCATCAGGCATACATTAAGGACCTGAGATTAATTAATCTTGAGGTGAACAAAGTCAATTAGGTATTAGATATAGTTTTATTAGTATAAGTATCCCCACAAACCTAAGTAAGTAAACACTTTAAATACCTAAACACAAACTTAAAACTAAAATGCAGACAGCAGATCAGCAGCAAGATGGGGGCTTTCCAGTCTCTTGAATTGAGTGTCACATGTATGATTTTCTCCCATTTGGTGAGGGGTCTTAAATGTGCACTAGGTGCAAGGAGCTCTTTGCTCTCAGGGAATGAGACTGATCTGTGGAGGCTAGAGTAGCAGACTTGGAGGACATAAGGAAGACAGAGAGGTACATAGATGAGACCTACAGGAATGTAGTACTGAAGTCCCACCTCCAGTCTGGCAGTATCACTGTTGCCATGGAGGAGAGAGGCCATGTGACAGGAGAGCATCACCCTGATGTGGCAGAAAGTGATCCTGTAGCTAGAACCTGTCCTCCAGGTGATGTAAAACCCTCTCACACCGAGGAGTTTTCTCCAGGGCCATGTGCCCACAACGGAAGGGTTAGGACATCCATTATAGTTGCTGATTCAATCATTAGGCATATAGATAGCTGGTGGATGTGAGGATTGCCTGGTAACATGCCTGCCCAGTGCAAAGGTAGCAGACCTCACGCGCAACCTAGACAACGTCTTATAATGCTGAGGAAGAGTCTGCTGCCTTGGTGCATGTCTGTACCAATGACATAAGAAAGTATGGTAGGGAGGTTCTGGAGGCTAAATTTAGGCTTTTAGGTAGGAAGTTGAAATTCAGAACTTCCAGGGTAGCATTCTCTGAAATTCTTCCCGCTCAACGCACAGGACCCAAAAGACAGGCAGAGCTCTGGAGTCTCAATGCGTGGATGAGACGATGGTGCAAGGAAGAAGGTTTTGGATTTGTTAGGAACTGGGGAACATTGTGGGGAAAGGAGGGGCTTTTCTGAAGGGATGAGCTCTACCTTAACCGGGATGGAAACAGGCTGCTGGCATTAACCTTTAAAAAAGAGATAGAGCAGCTTTTAAACTAGATAATAGGGGAGAGCCGACAGTCGCCCCAGAGCGCATGGTTTGGAACAATGTATCCTTGAAGGATTCTAGCAAAAGACTGAAGTTAGGGCATATCTACAGAGAGGTTCCAATAAAGACAAAAGTAACCCAAATTCCCTTGAGTACAGAGCAGATAAAGCTAAAAGATTCCAAATTACCCCTGTCTACCAATAACCAGATTAATATGAATAAATTACAGCTTCTAAAATACTTGTATGTAAATGCTAGAAGTCTAAAAAATAAGATGAGAGAGTTAGAATATATAGTACTAAATGAGAGGTTAGATATGATTGGTATCTCAGAGACATTGTGGAAAGAGGACAACCATTGGGACACTGTGATACCTGGGTAGAAACTATATCGTAATGATAGAGTGGGTCAAATTGGTGGAGGGGTTGCACTCTATGTTAGAGAAAGCATTGAGTCACAAAGGATTAAAGTTTTGCAGGAAATAAAATTCACTGTAGAATCTCTATGGATTAAAATTCTATGTAAAAAGGGGAAGGGGAAGGTGATGGCAGTGGGGGTGTACTATGAACAAATGGATGATGAAATGCTCAAAGAAATCAGGGAAACTAACAAAAGTTACAGAACGGTAATAATAATTTGGGTGATTTCAATTACACCGGTATTGACTGGGTCAGTGTCACGGCAGGACATGCTAGGGAGAGAAAGTTTCTAGATGAAATAAATGACTGCTTCTTGGAGCAGCTGGTTCATGAACTGACCAGAGGGGAAGCCATTTTGGACCTAGTTCTTAGTGGAACACAAGATCTGGTGCAAGAGATAAGGGTGTCGGGGCCACTTGGCAATAGTGATTATAGCATGATCGCATTTGATTTAATAAATGAAGGAAGGATGACAAGGAAATCCACATTACTGCCTTTTAACTTTCAAAAGGCAGACTATGATAAAATGAGGAAAATAGTTAAGAACAAACTATAAGGAGCAGTTGCAAAGGTTAAAGATTTGCATCAAGCATGGGTGTTGTTTAAAAATACTATCTTGGAAGCCCAGACCAGCTGTATTCCACGCTTTAAGAAAAGTGGAAGGAAGTCCAAAAAACTGCCAGCATGGTTTAAAGGTGAGGTCAGAGAGGCTGTTGCCAAAAAAGCATCTTTCAGGAAATGGAAAAAGGAGCCAAATGACAAAAAGTGGAAACAACATAAGCACTGGCAAGTTAGATGCATAGAAACATGATGGCAGAAAAAGACCACATGGCCTATCTAGTCTGCCCTTCCATATCAACCACTACAAAAGTCCCCTTTTTTCCTTTAGAGATTCTCTGTGTTTGTCCCATGCTTTTTTGAATTCAGATACTGTCCTCATCTCTACCACCTCTACTGGGAGACTATTCCACGCATTTACCACTTTTTCCATAAAGAAATATTTCCACATATTACTCCTGAGTCTATTCCCTTTCACCCTCATCCTATGACCCCTCATAGCAGAGCATCGTTTTAATCTAAAGAGGCTCTCTTCTTGTGCATTTATGCCATGGAGGTATTTAAATGTCTCAATCATATCACCTCTATCCTGCCTTTCCTCAGAGCACTGTTCCCTCTAAGCTGTGCGCGTGTGTGCGCGCACACACCTCGTGGAGCGAGCGCACATACTTTAAAACAGAGCGCACAAAAATTACGGCTCTGATTCCGATAGAAAACAACACAGACGTCTTAAAATTTAAAAGTTATGATTGTAATTACTAGAAATTTCCTGCTTCATTTAGTAATCGTCTATTTTCATTTAATTTGATTAAAATCAATGTGGTGTACATACTATATTCTGACGTGTAGTCAAATTTTAAAGTATATAACTCCGAGTGTCGTTATGTGGTGCACAAAAATTTAACCTTCCTTCAAAAGCTGCACACAGCTGATATTTTATGCGCACACAGCCTACAGAAAATTAGAGGGAACATTGCCTCAGAGTATACATATTAAGCTCCTTAAGCCTGTCCTCATATGCTTTTTAATGAAGACCACTTAACAATTTTAGTAGCAGCCCTCTGCACTGACTCCAACTCTGCGGTCTCTAGAATTGCACAAAATACTCCAAATAAGGTCGCATCAAAGACTTCTATAGACCTCCTTTCTTCTGCTGGCCATTCCTCTCCCTATGCACCCAAGCATTTTTCTAGTTTTCACCGTCGCCTTTTCTACCTATTTAAGCTCATCAGACACAATCATACCTAGGTCCCGCTCTTCTTTTGTGGACAGAAGTACTTCACCCCCTATACTATGTTGCTCCCTTGGATTGCTGCAGCCCAAATGCATGACCTTAAATTTTTTAACATTAAATCTCAGTTGCCAAATTCTAGACCATTCTTCAAGCTTAGCTAGATCCCTCCTCATGTTATCTACACCTTCCTGGGTGTAGATTTTGGTTTCATCCGCAAAGAGGCAAACCTTACCCGACAGCCCTTCCGCTTTATCACTAACAAAGATGTTAAAAAGAATCAAACCAAGGACAGATCCTTGGGGCACACCACTGGTAACATCCTTCTCCTCAGAGTGAGCTCCATTTACCTGTACCCTTTGTCACCTCCCACTCAACCAGTTTCTAACCCAAGCAGTAACTTTAGGGTCCAAACCTAGGGTGCTCAGTTTGTTTATAAGTCGCCTGTGAAGAACAGTGTCAAAGGTTTTACTGAAATCTAAATACACCACATCTAGAGCTCTCCCTCGGTCCAACTCTCTGGTCACCCAGTCAAAGAAATCAATCAGATTTCTCTGACGAGACCTGCCTCTGGTGAATCCATGCTGCCTCGGGTCTGGTAATCCGCTGGACTCCAGAAACCTCAGTATTTTCTCTTTCAGCAGCGTTTCCAATAATTTACTCACCACAGAAGTTAGACTAACCGGCCTGTAGTTTACAACCACATCCTCGCTTCCTCTTTTGTGTAAAGGGACCACATGAGCCTCTCTCCAGTCCTCTGGCACCACTCCCGACTCCAAAGAGGCATTGAACAGGTCGGTCAGTGGAGCTGCTAGAACATCCCCAAATTCCTTCAGTATTCTAGGGTGTATCCCATATGGTCCCATCACTTTGTCTACTTTAAGTTTAGCTAGTTCCTCTTGAACACAATCTTCTGAAAATCATTTAAGATGCCCCTCACATCTTTTCCTGTTTATGGGTGTTTTCTGAGTTCCTGCTTCTGGTTCTTCATCTGTGAACACAGAACAGAAATATTTTTTAAACAATTCCGCTTTATCCTCATCAGCTTCTACATATTCCTCCCCTTCACCCTTGAGTCTGACATACCACTTTTGCCTTTCCTCCTCTCACCATCATATCTGAAAAATGTCTTATCCCCCCATTTTATTGCATTGGCTATTTCCTCCTCTTTTTGAATCTTTCCTTTCCTGACTACTTTGCTAGCTTCTCTAAGTTTTTCCAAATATACTGTAGATGCCTGTCTTCTTCTCTCTGTGATCTCTTGTATTTCATGAAGGCCTCCCTCTTCAACTTTTCAGCTACTTCATTTGAAAACCATAGTGATCTCCTTTTCCTTTTAACTTTATTTACCATTTTAACAAAAGGTTAGTTGCTCTTGATAAGGATATTGATAAGGTAGGCAAAGAGAGAATTTGAGAAGAAGCTTGTTGTGGAAGCAAAAACATGTAATAAAGACTTTTTCAAGTGCATTCATAGCAAAAAACCTGTGAGAGAGTCAGTTGGACCATTAGACGATAGAGGGGTAAAGGGGGCATTAAGAGGGGACAAGGGCATAGCGAAGAGAATGACTTAATTCTTTGCTTCAGTCTTACTGAGGAAGATGTAGGGATGTTACCCGTAACTGAAATAGTATTTAAAGGTGATGCCATAGAAGAATTGAAAGAAATATCAATACATCGGGAAGATGTATTACAACTATTCGATAAACTGAAGAGTAGCAAATCACCTTGACTAGATGGAATACATCCAAGGGTGTTGAAAGAACTGAAATATGAGATTGCAGACGTATCATTAAAATCATCTGTAATATCTGAAGATTGGAGGATGGCCAGTGTAACGCCAATTTTTAAAAAGGGTTCGAGGGGTGATCTGGGAAACTACAGACCAGTGAGAAACCATTCTAAAGAACAAAATTACTGAACATGTAGATAGTCATGGCTTAATGGGAGACAGCCATCATGGCTTTAGCCAAGGAAGGTTTTGTCTTACTAATCTGTTATTTTTTTTGAAGGTGTGAATAAACAGGTAGACAAAGTTGAGTCAGTTCATATAGTGTAACTGGTCTTCAGAAAGTCTTTGACAAGGTCTCTCATGAGAGACTCCTGGCAAAATTCAAAGGTCATGGGATAGGAAGCAGTGTACTATTATGGCTTAGGAACTGGTTAAAAGAAAGCAGAGGGTAGGGCTAAATGGTCAATTTTCCTATTGGAGAAAGGTGAATAGTGGAGTACATCAGGGATCTATGCTGGGTCCGCTGCTTTTTAACATATTCATAAATGACCTGGAAATGAGAATAATGAGCGAGCTAATCAAATTTGCAGATGACACAAAGTTATTCATAAAACCCATGAGGATTGTGAAAAATTGCAAGAGGACCTTGATAAGTTGGAAGACTGTGCATCCAAATGGCAGATGAAATTTAATGTGGACAAGTGCAAAGTTATGCACCTAGGAAAGAACAACCCAAACTATGGTTACAGGATGCAAGGTTCCACATTAGAAACCACTACCCAGGAAAAATATTCAGGCGTCATCATGGATAACATGTTGAAACCCTCCATCCAGTGTGCAGCGGCAGCCAAGAACGCAAATAGAATGCTATGAATCATAATGAAAGGAATTGAGAAACAAAGGATATTATAATGCCTCTGTATCATTCCATGGTGTGATGGCAATTTGAATATTGCATGCAATTCTGATCACCGTATCTTAAAAAGGATGTAGCATTATTAGAAAAGGTACAGAGAAGAGCTACCAAAATGGTAAAGGGGATGGAAGAAAAGCTCTATGAAGAGAGGCTAAAAAGGTTAAGGCTCTTCAACCTGGAAAAGAGACAGTTGAGGGGAGATATGATAGAGGTCTATAAAGTAATGAATGGAGTGAAAGGGGGAACATAGATCGATTGTTTACACCATCAAAATGTAGAAAAACTAGGGGACATGCAATGAAGCTACAGTGTAACCCATATTTATTTAGACAGTTTTGGTATACCACCTTATCCTTCAATCAAAGTGGTCACAACACAATTGGGGGATATATTTTAACATGAGGGGATATGAGACATATACACTAATACTTACAGGGAACATGGGCAATGGAGGGTTAAGTGGCTTGCCCAGGACCACAAGGAGCACCTGTGGGACTAGAAACCCCAGTCCTTCTGGCCCAAGGTTGCTGTCCTCTAGTGGGATTTGAGCCCCTGACCTTCTGGCTTGAGGTAACTTGTCACAACCACTAGGCCACTCCTCCCCCCTAATAAGACTAATAAGAAAATAAGAGAAAATAAGACTAATAAGAGAAAATATTTTTTCACTCAACATTTAATCAAAGTCTGGAATTCGTTACCGGAGGATGTAGTAAAAGCTGTTAGTGTAGCTGGGTTTAAAAAAGGTTTGGACAAGTTTCTGGAGAAAAGGTCCATAAATTGTTATTAAAAGGATCCCGGGAAATCCACTGCTTGCCCCAATATAAGCACTGTGGAACTTGTGTGCCTTTTGGGGAAACTGCCAGGTACTTGTGACCTAGATTGGCCACTGTTGGAAACAGGATACTGGGTTTGATGGACCTTGGTCTGACCCAGTATGGCATATCTTATGTTCTTATGTTAAGTCAGTTCATAACCTAAGGAAGACTGAAGGACTGTCAGCACCTACTCCAGGGAGGTAATAAATCTCCACAGGAATCTTATCAAAAAGAACTGTAGAGAGCAGATCAAATCACCAACCAAACCTGATCTTGTGTATAATTTCAGGCCTTGCCTCCTTTTACGATGTTCTCTTGGATTTTATGACTCTGTTGCCGAGTTGTCTTCTAGAGAAATGGGCTTTATTATTTTAATAGGTTAACCTCTTGCACTGTGCTGGGATTGAGGCGTGCCTTTTTTTTCTTTTTTACTGAAATCTCTTTGGCAGAAGACTTATTCCCTGAGTTGTACCTAAGAGGCAGCAGAATTGCAGGCCTCAGTCTCTCAGGCTCATATGCTAAACGACAACTTTTTTTGTCAAAATGACCCAGTACCAGGCAAAGGTTTCTTGCCGTACCAGATCATTTAAATAACATTGTAATTGCAGCGCATGTTTAAACATTGCACAAAAGGACAAAATCTGACTAATGCAGATTTGCTAATGAGTTCATTTGCATCTGTAGAGGGCCACTGGGTTCCCTACCAGTTGTCCAGTCCCTGTGAAAGGGTCTTGCCAAGCCGAGCGGATTAGAGCAGTGCACCACCATGCTGCAGCTCTCACTTGCCAGTAACTGGCAGTACTGACTCGCTCACGTGGCATGCAGTCACTTCGTGTTAAAGCCATGTGCTACTGCTCAGCACCTGGTTTACTAAAGCAAGCCTAATGCAGAAAGTGTGCTCAGCGTTGCTGGAAAGAAACGTATGCAAGTTGGGTGATGCACAAAGACCACGAGCTAACGTGGGACAGCATACACTCATCTATGAGTTCATTCCAGAAACATGCACACAGGCATCAGCACTAGCAGTTATCAGCACCCAACGTGCCCACATGGGATGTTTTTCAGCACATAGCAATATTATTATTTATGCACTAAAGAGCGCATGAACATTATGCATATGCATCTGTGCTGTACAGTTCAGCACTTTGGAGCTGCATCAGCAAATGACGGACTGCGATTCTGCACACAAATAATTATATTGCAAAAGTTGCTGTGCACTGAATAATAGTCCAGCATATGCCACAGAAGAAACTGGCATAAATTCCTCCCTGGTGCTCAGCAGAAAACCATGATCTACCCTTCACATCTCCCCAGAACCTTGCGCTAAAACCCCAGCATTGCGCTCAGTCTTCCGGGTCTTCTGTGCACTTCTGTGTGTCTGGGCTGCTTAGCTAATTGCTTCATTACCTTGCATTTAAATAGATTTACATGTCCTAAAAAGGAATCTAATCGTTTCTTAAAAAACATTTTCAGCAACCAGTCCTTGTCAGTGACAAGAGCACACTGAACCAAAAGAGTTGAAGCAATAGGAGATGTAACTTCATTCCCAGTACCCTCAAGAAGGCCAGTGACATCCAGGGTATCAAATTTCACATTAGATACAGACACAGAAGTCTCAGCTTTTTTCCGAGAAGGCAAATAATAAACCTTATTGAGAGGTGGAATCAAATCAGAAGGAACTTTCAAAATCTCCATAATATATCTTTTAAACATGTCCAAAGCTGACACCTCTGGTAATCGCGGGAAATTCAAAACCTGAAGGTTAACTGCTCTGGAAGCGTTTTCCAACACCTCCACTTTATACTTAAGCATAGCATTCTCCTTTACCAGGGTTGAGGACATATCGGAAACAGTATCCAGCTGAGAGCTATGAGTAGAATTCTTCACCTTAATCTGTTCACAAACTGACACGACAGATTGAATACTTGCTACATTCGTCTGGATGCCATCAGCATTCTCACTAATCCGGGAAGACAATGAAGCAGTCTGGGAGTTGATTGAAGATGAAAGAGTTGCAATAGCGTCCCAAATAGCCTCCAAGGTAAAAACCTTGGGGCGAGTCAAAGAAGGTAATTCCACAGAGGGAGGTAACTTCACTTGCAAGGGTAGACTTCCCACCGGAGTATCAGGCTCCAAACTGCTGCCCGACGTCTCCCCAAGACTATCAGGAGTCAAAGGAATCAAACACACAGCGTGTGCCCTCTCCTCGGCCAGAGCTCCCACCTCGGGAGACGTCGGCGTCACACAAGCTGAGGCAGACTCCAAAGCAGTGGAGCGTGGTGGTGGTTTCCTCACTACAGGAGAGAGAGATGTCTCCACATCCGACAGAGGCGTCAAATTCTCTGCCGCCGACGCGACCAAGCCGGCTCGAATCTCCTGAACCTTCTCCAGAGGTACTTTAACAAAACGATCCATAGGACCAGAACTGGGCTTCTGAGGTGCAGAGGGAGCAGCCCTCAGCTTCCCCTTCCTCTTAGGCATGAAGCTCAAAGAACCACAACTGCTGCCATCTTGGATAAGCTGGCCACAGTGTTTATTTTTTATTTATTATTTATTCCAAAGGCTTGATATGCCACACAGAAATTAGACAGTTGTCAGTGCAGTTTACAACAGCATCAAAAAAGGGGGGAGGAAGGAACGGAAAGAGGAGAAAAGAAAGAAGTGGACAATTAAGGCCGATTCCATCCTGGACATAGAAGTCCTCTGTGCACCCGGCCGGAACCGGATGCACAGAGGGCGTTGCGATGCTGATCCCGCAGGGCACATCTAGCCCTGCAGGATCAGAATCCTGAACAGGCCTGTACGTGCAGGCCGGGACCACAATTCAGCCTGGCCTGCACGTACAGGTCTTGCCTGACTAACTAAGTCATGGCTTTTAAATGGAGCCGCGGCACCATAGCTTCTAGTTGCCATGGCACTGTGGCTCCATTTAAGAGCCGCGATCCCCGGCTGCCAGCCTCCAGATTGCTTTCCCCGAAGCCCGACTCCCGATCTTGCCTCCCAGGGGAATGCCCTCTGCCCCCTGCCGCCCCTTCCCAGCCCCAGGCCCACCGATCCTGCTACATTGGGGAAGTTATTCCACCTCGGAGATGGAATAACATCCCTGTTCAAGTCGCTGGCCCTGGACATACAGGGCCAACATTAGAATCATCCCTGGATGTCTGGGGCCAGTGACCACCCACTCCCTGCACTAACACCGCACCATCTGCCTTCCCTGTACAACACGCGGTGAAGACAGTCAGGCCAAAGAAAGGGCACGATAGCTATTTGTTGCTCAGAATGACCCCTTAGGGTCTTATTGGGACAAGGAAAAGAAGGAGAAAGAGACAGGTGCAGCCCCCAGGAGGAGAAGGGGAGGGAGCTTTTGGCAAATGTTTAAAGAGTAATGAGATCACTCAGTAGAGGCTTGAGGGAGTGAGAGTTGAAATAATCAGGTTTTATGGCCCTTCTTGAATCTGTCTATACCTTCTACCATTGCTCCTAAGGCTTTTATTTGACTTGAAGTATTTACCACCCCTAATGCAGGCATGTGGGTGCTGAAACACGGCTGTGTCAGGTTTTAATAAATAGACTCATCTACTCTTGGGACTCCTTTTTATCCCTGCTGTATCTTCTTTGGCTTTGGGCATCTGTAGGGATTTCTCTCTTGTTTGTGCTGCCCTGAGAAAAGACTCTTATCTTAAAGGCACAGAGGGGCATGGGAGGAACGAAGGGAGGGGGGGATATATGGTGTGATAAGCGAGGCAAGATAGAGGGGAGAGGCAGCATATAGAGCACAATGAGGAAAAATCAAGATCTTAAAATTTAATTGTGCTGAGACAGTGAGCCAATGGAAGGACAGAAGGCAGTGGGAGATGTGATCCAACAAATTGTAGCTGGTAAAGTGAGCACCTGAGTGGTGACTGACTTTCAAATAAGCTGCCCACCATTTCTTCTGCAAGCTAGGGGCTGTCTCATGGCAGACCCGGCTACATCTTAATGTCTATTATACCGCTTCCACTCAGACACAGAGTCCATGCCCAGCCTGAATTGATGAAAAATGTTCTCCAGAAATGTCTGTAGACTTAAGCTTAGTCTCTGCCCCCCTCTCCAGGCGCGGCCCTTTGCATGGACATTGCATCTTCCCTTGTTCCTTTGGATGCTCCCTCTCTGTAGTGCATCACTTGTTGTATCATTTGCAGGGCACACAGCCACCTGTTTTCCCTGAAACATGTTTCAGTGAGAAGAATTATGAAAAAAGGAAAAATTTAGCCTTAGGGTGTCAAGGACTGAAAATAACCCTCTGTTCATTAGGTTTGCAATAGAAGGTGAAAAGGTGTGGAAAGAGACCTCTGGGTCTTAACTCAGCAGAAAAAAAAGTTATGTTAGAAGCATGGATTTTGGTTGAAATTCTGTGAGCAGTTTTATTTGTTTGCAATTTTTTTTACCCGCAGATTTTGCAGCAGTTTTCAGAGTGAAAGTAGATGCATGAGAATTGTACCTACAGACACTGGCGGTTTTGGAAATAGAAAACTACATGTATTATTGCAATCTCCATCTTAACCCTGGCCCAAGGTTCCTCCATTAAATGCAAATACAAGCCCACATATTGTTTCAAAATGTGCATACATGTGTATATATACATTCACTTACTGCATTGAGTTTCTCATAGAAAAGACTCAAAGCAGCTTTTGCCCACAGGGAGGAAGTTTTCAGTCCATCTGTCTATCTGGGTAAATTGTTTTTTGGCAAGTGTGTACTCTTGTACCGGTTCTCTCTTCCTCTCCTATCCCCTTAGTCTCCTCCCTTAGATACTTAGGTGTTACTCTTGATTCTGCCCTCACCTTTAAGAGTCACATTTCATCCTTGGTCCAATGTTCCTTTTTTGTGTTAAAGCAACTCCGTGCTGTCCGTCCTTGTCTCTCCTCCTCCTCTCTGGCTACCCTTCTTTGTTCCTTAGTTCTCTCGCGCTTGGACTATTGTAACGTTTGCTTAGCTGGTCTCCCTCAATCTCAACTGTCCCGCATCCAACGTCTCCAGAATACAGCTGTCCGTATCCTCTCACATGCATCCCGCTTCGATCATGTCACCCCCTCCTTCTGCACCACCATTGGCTCCCTGTTTCATATCGCATACAATTCAAAATTCTTATCTTTGTCCACAGAACTATTCACACTGGTGTTCCTTTGTACCTTGCTGATCTGATACACCTTCACACACCCCACCGTTCTCTCCGTTCTGTTCACTCCAACCGCTTGTTCCTTCCTTCCCCGTCCCAAGCCCACCTAGAAAAAGGTGAGTTTTTAAGTGGGTTTTAAAGGATTTGAAAGAAGAATCCAATCGGAGGGCAGGGGGGAGCAAGTTCCAGAGGTGGGTCCCAAGAAAGTAAAAAGCGGAAGACCGTGTAGAATCTACACGGTCTTCCGCTTTTTACTTTCTTGGGACCCGCCTCTGGAACTTGCTCCCCCCTGCCCTCCGATTGGATTCTTCTTTCAAATCCTTTAAAACCCACTTAAAAACTCGCCTTTTTGTATGGCTTTCAACCTTCCGCCCCCTCCCTCCTTCCCTCACCTCCTACTACCTTCCCCCTTAACGAGAATTGTAATTAACTTTTTTATTGGTTGTCTTGTCGTTTTTTTACTTTTCTGTTCTCTTTCCTTTCCCCCTCTTGGAAACTTCTAAATTGGCGTTCTCTTTCCTTTCTACAGCCTTTTATGATTTTATGATTGTAAACTGCTCTGATACCCTGTGACGGGCGGTATATAAAGTTTTAAATAAACATAAACATCTGTCTTTTAAATATTTAGATCACTTTTGGCTTATTATTCCAATACATCATGCATTTATAGGAGATTACAGCAAATGAAATTTAAACAGAATATACAGAAATAGACAAAACTGGAGATAGTATCAAAGCCTGTAATACTCTGATGCCAACAGCGGCAAGCTCAAGGAGCTGTGCCCAGTTCTCACCTGCTCTTTCTCTACCAAAAAAAACTGTATATACGTTTGGAATATAGATACCAAACCCCCCCTCCCCCCCCCCCCGAACGCAGGAATGCTCTGGGACAGAAGTTCAAAAACCTGGATAGAACAATAATATTATATTTAAAATATCCATCTCCCCCCCAAAAAATAGGAGTGGAGGAGTAGTCCAGTGGTTAGAGTAACAGCCTACTACCCAAGAGATCTGGGTTCAATTCACACTGGCATGCCTTGTGTCATTGGGCAAGTCATGTTACCATCCATTGCATCAGAAGAAAAGGCCTGGCAATCTACTTTCAGTCATGTTTTGCCAAGAAAGCCCAGGGGCTGTTGGGTTGCCAGGAGTCAGCATTGACTTGAAGGCACTTAAAAAAAAAGGTCTCATCAAAACCAGGAGGAATATTTTAAAATATGTTTTGATGGTAAAATGTTAGTATAGTCGTAAATTAAAGAAACTGTCTTGTTGCAGAATATATATAGAAAATCCATTTTTTAAATACTGATTTTTTGGGAAAAATAAGAAAAGTCTAAAAGCCCTATCAAAACTTAAACAAGCAGGTGTGAGGTGATGCACTGCTATTTTTAGCTTGTGCACTAGGGGGCACTGTTTGGCCACTTATTAAGCAGAGCTACTTCTGGGACTCCTGCAGCAGCCCTAATTGTCCTGGAATCCTTGTGACAGCTGTAACATACAGTAACATAGTATATGACAGTAGATAAAGACCAGTATGGTCCATCTAGTCTGCCCAGCAAGGCGGCAAGAGTAGGTGCACCTGCCACTCTGCACGTCACTCCTCCCCTTGCCTTTGTTTAGGGTTGTACCCACCGCTCCCCATAGGTCATCCCTATTTGTTGATATAAGAGATAGTTAAGTTTATTTTGATTTTATCCTGTTACTATAAAGGGATCCACGGTGTCTGTCCCATGCCATTTTGAATTCTGTCACTGTATTTGCCCCCACCACTTCCATCGGGAGGGCATTTCAAGCATCCACCACCCTTTCAGTGAAAAAGTATTTCCTGACATTGCCTTTCAGTTTACCCCCTTGCAGCTTCATGTTATGCCCTCTACTTTTACAGCTTCCCTGTCTTTGGAAGAGGTTTGTTTGTCCATTAATACTCTTAAGTATTTAAAGGTCTGAATTATATCTCCCCTGTCCCTCCTCTCTTCCAGAATGTACATATTTAGGTCTTCAAGTCTCTTCTCATAAGTCTTCTGATGCAGGCTCCAAATCATTTTGGTCACCTTCTTCTGAACCATTTCCAGTCTTTTTATATCCTTTGTGAGATATGGTCTCCAAAATTTAGCACAATATTCCAAGTGAGGCCTCACCAGTGTCTTGTACAGTGGCATTAGTACCTCTGTCTTTCTGCTGGTAATTCCTCTTTTTATGCAACCCAGTAGCCTTCTGGCTTTTGCCACCACCTTGTCACAGTTTCGCCACCTTAAGATCCTCAGAAACAATCACTCCGAGATCCTTCTCCGGGTCCGTGCACACCAACCTCTCACTCCCTATCACTTACAATTCCCTTGGATTTCTGCATCCCAAGTGCATGACGCTGCACTTCTTCACATTAAATCGTAACTGCCAAGCATTAGACCATTATTCCAGCTTTTGTAGATCTTTCCTCATGTTATCCACTCCTTCAGGGGAGTCCACTCTGTTGCAAATTTTCATGTCATCTGCAAAAGGACAGACTTTTCCATTCAGTCCTTCAGCAATATCACTCGCAAATACATTGAACAGTACCGATCCCAGGACCAAACCCTGAGGCACACCGCTAATCACCTTCCTTTCATCCGAGTGAGTTCCGTTTACCATCACCTTCTGTCGTCTGTCAGTCAACCAATTTCTGATCCAGTTCACCACCTTGGGACCCATCCCCAAGCTGCTTAGTTTATTGATAAGCTTCCTATGAGGAACAGTATCAAAGGCTGTGCTGAAATCTAGGTAGATCACATCCATTGCATGCCCTTGATCTAAATCTCTGGTCACCCAGTCAAAGAACTCAATCAGATGTGTTTGACAAGATCATTCTTTGGTAAAACCATATTGCTTCGGATCATGCAACCTGTTGATTTCGAGGAAGTCCACTATTCGCTGTTTTCTGGAGTGCCTCCATTACTTTTCCCACCACCGAGGTGAGGCTTACTGCTCTGTAGTTTGTCACTTCTTCCTATTGCCACTTTTGTGATGAGGTACCGCACCAGCCCTTCTCCAGTCCTATGGAACTTCACCTGTCTCCAAAGATCTATTAAAAACCCAGGTCCCCTCATCTGGTCACAAACAACTCATGAACCTATAGACTCTTTTAAGTTGATTCTGTTAGGTATTACAGCCTATGAAGGTTCCTGTGGAAAACAAAATCTACTTCCTGGTGGGATGTAGAACACATGAGAATTCTATGGTGAGATGCCAAAGGAAACTGAACACCAGAATCTGGAAGAGCTCTACAGAGAAATGGAAGCTATTTCTAGCCGAACCTCATAGTATCATGCTCACATGTTATAAAGCCTGTCTTATTCCATCTTCTTTTAATCTTGAATTCTAGAACATTCTGTGGGTTTGTTGCAGTTCTGTTTTCTAGCAAGGGTAAAAAAAACTCCCCATAAACCTTACACAGAATGGAATGAGATGCAATGTCAGGGGCTACCATCCCATATCAGAAGGGCCATGTGCTCACTGTGCTCTAGTGCTTCACTCATATGTAGAATACTGTTTGCCGGCTCCACTTTGGACATCCCAGATCGATCGAGGGGAACGCCCAGACTGTGACATTTCCAATGGTGTCTCAAGTAGAAGGGCAGGTATGGACCTCAAGTCAGTGCTCTACATGCGGCTTGCAGCACCACCTCAAAGCCCACATCACTGACAAGCGCCCCTTCCCACAGTTTGAAAGAAATGCGCTTCAGGCGCCTGCACCTGTGGACCATGGACTGGACCGCAACAACACAACAGCAGGTAAGCAGAGCCTCTGCTAAGTATCCAACTCTTTCTACATAGCACATATACTTACAGTCAGTGACACATAACTCTCGGCTCTGTCTCCTTGACAGTGGCAACTGACAACACTAATTACCAGCAATCACAACAATACTCCATGTAGGCCTCTGGCTCACACTTCTGGACCTATTTGTCATTTTTACTACAGTGGACAGGGATTCAGAAGACTGTGTACCTGAGGAACTAGCTAAACAAAATTAGATAAAGCAATGGGACCGGATGGGATACATCCGAAAATATTGAAGGAACTTGGGGATGTTCTAGTGGCTCCACTGACTGACCTTTTCAATGCTTCTTTGGAATCAGGAGTGGTCCCAGAGGACTGGAGAAAGGCACAGGTGGTCTCTTTACACAAAAGCAGAAGTAAGGATGAGGTTGAAAACTACAGGCCGGTTAGTCTAAACTCTGTGGTGAGTAAATGATTGGAAATGCTGCTAAAAGAGAGAATAGTGAGGTTTCTGGAGTCCAGTGGATTGCAGAATCAAAGGCAGCATGGGTTTACCAGAGGCAGACAATCTTGTCAGACAAATCTGATTGATTTTTTTGACTAGGCAACCAGGGAGTTGGACCGAAGGAGCGCTCTAGATGTGTTGTATTTAGATTTCAGTAAAACCTTTGACATTTTTTCACACAGGGGACTTATAAAGAAACTGAGCACTTTAGGGATGGATCCTAAAGTTACTGATTGGGTTAGAATTGATTGAGTGGGAGGCGGCAAAGGAGTACAGGTACATGGAGCTCACTCTGAGGAGAAGGAGGTTACCAGTGATGTGCCCCAGGGATCTGTCCTTGGACCGATTCTTTTTAACATCTTTGTTAGTGATATTGCAGAAGGGCTGTCAGGTAACGTTTGCCTCTTTGTAGATGATACCAAAATCTGCAATAGAGTAGACACCCAGGAAGGAGTAGATAACATGAGGAGGGATCTAGCTAAGCTTGAAGAACGGTCTAGAATTTGGCAGCTGAGATTTAATGTTAAAAAATGTAAGATCATGCATTTGAGCTGCAGCAATCCAAGGGAGCGGTACAGGATAGGGGGTGCTTGAGTGCATAGGGAAAGGAATGGCCAGCAGGAAAATGGAGGTGTTAGTGCCTCTGTATAAGTCTTTGATGAGACCTCATTTGGAATATTGTGGAGACCGCACCTTCAAAAGGACCTAAATAGGATGGTCAATACAGAGAGTAGCTACTAAAATGGTCACTGGTCTTCATTATGAAGCATATGATGATAAATTTAAATATCTTAATATGTATACAGTGATGTGGTTGACCCCCCTTGGGCAGTGTTCACGGCATAACCACATTCCCTGGGTTAAAGAACTGGGGGAAGGGATCTCAAACCAGACTAGTATCTCTCATAGCCGAGTTCCAGACTCCACCCAGAAACAGCCTCTGCCAATCGGAGGGGGGAACAGAGGTGGGACTTCCCAGGGAAGAGAGGAGGAGAAAGAGTCCAAGGCTGGGGGCTTGGGCAGGACCCTCAGGGAAAGGGAGACTGGGAAGTCCATGCCAGCTTTGGGACAGGCAGAGCCACAAGGTGAGTAGGAGAGAAATCTCCAGGCTGGGGCCAAAGGGAGGGTGTGTCTCTCTTACCCTTGGTGACAGGGACTGAGCCAATATAAGCCTGTTACCTGTGTGTACTGTTTGGAACTCTAGTTTGTGCTGTATGGAAAGGGACTTGCTAGCAGAGAAGGTAGGCTCAGAGTCCAACCCTCAGTCTGCTAGAGGAGCAGGGTCTCTCCTGGGGGGGAGGGGGGTTGCAAGATGGGCTAAAGGGATTAGCCCTGCCCTAGAGAGGGACTAGGAAGTATAGTGAATGCTGGACAAGTAGGATTTACTTTTTTTTTTTGTGGGGGTCTTCAGGCAAGAAGATCTGGAACAGGGGATTACAGCGACCCTGATTATTAGTGCCAGTTGGGCAGTGATTGACAGTCTGAAGTTTCACAATTAAAAGGGGAGTACTGCACAGCAAACACAACAGACTAAGCTCAGGCTGTGTTTGAACAATTTCTGGAGGTATTTTGTTTGAACTTGGAGAATTGTGTTATGTTATACCTATAAGAGTGTGACCTTCCCCTGGATTCCTCACCCACAGGAGCAGCCGCCAAGGTGACATCTGGCATAGTTTGCAGAATTGACGATAAGGTGTCTTGGCTCCACCATTAGAAGTGGACTCCAGTGGCCTCCTAAGGGAACCATTTATTGGAGCCTGAGGGGAACCGTAGGAGTGGGATCCACAATGCCTACTACAGCCAGGAGGCCCAACACCAGCAGTAGTGTGCAGACCCCCCTGTGGGCCAGGTAAGAGTATCTGAGCACAGGGAAAGGCGGGAAGGGCAGGGCTGAATTGGTCAAAGGGATCGCACTTGGGTTTCTGGTTGTTCTATCCACAAGTCCAGGATAGCCACGGAGGTGACTGGGGCAAGGGGTCAGAGTCCATTGCCAGCGTCCAATGGCCAGAGGATAGAGAGAGACAGGTGGAACAGGAGGTTTGCAGCCACAGGCCAGTGGCCTACATATGCTGTGAAGGCTTTCTATAAGACAATGTCCTTAAAGGGTACTTAGGAAGAGGAACAGAAGGGAAGTGCAGGATTGGGAAATAAGCAATCTGCACTTGGCTTGTTTTGTTTGTCATCGTAGGAACCCCCAGGTGAAGAAGAGCGCCATAGGATTTTATTTATTTACATTCTCTTATATACTGCACTATTCTGCATCAGTGCAGTTTATATAGAACAAACTGAAATTACATTGAACAGGGCATTATAACTTGGAGATAACTATTTTACAGGGAAAATGGGCTGTGGAGGGTTAAGTGGCTTGCCCAAGACCACAAGGAGCACCTGTGGGACTAGAAACCCCAGTCCTTCCAGCCCAAGGTTGCTGTCCTCTAGTGGGATTTGAACCCCTGACCTTCTGGCCTGAAGTACCTTGCCCCAACCACTAGGCCACTCCTCCACTCTTGGAGGAGTGAAAGCAGAGTCCTGTGGAAGCTGCCAGCAGAACCTGTCAAGACCCGAAAGGATCTGCATGTTGAGAGAGCTCAGACTGTGATTGTTTAGATAAAAGCCTTCCCACAGCAGAGGCTTCAGTTACAGAGACTGGGGTGGGCTTTGGCCTAGTCACCATGGGTAAAATCAGAGGGTTCTAGAAGCGCAGGAGTTATAGCAGATGTGGGTACTGGGAGTACTGTTGGGTGGATTGTTGGCAAGGAATGGAGTCCCAGTGGGGGGAAGAAATGAGGCCCTCTAAGAAGAAGAATAAGGGGGGTGCTAAATGTAGAGTGTGGGGGGTGGTTATGAGCACAATAAGGAGAATTACCCCGTTTCACACTCTGAGGAATGTTGGTGTGGTCAGGTAGGCCATTGTGGGGGGAGGGGTATTCCCTGTACAGGAAGGAAAAGTCCCTCATGTAAGTGTAGGTGTTAGGGAGGAACTACAGGGTAGGCCTGCTGGTGAATAGGACAGTAGTGCAGAACTCTTTAGTGTATCCTTTTGCTGCAGAGGGTTTAATGATAAGCTTCTGAAAGAAAGCAGTGGAAATAAAGTCTCTAATGAGGAACTATGGAGTCCTGGGTCCATAAGCTCTAGGGGACAGGAACCCTATGAGAAAAAATAAAGGGAGCAAAGGTCCCAGAGCGAAAGGAAAGGACCGACAGGGAGCCCAAGAGGTAAAGGATTCCCTAGTAGTTGTTAAGGAAAACCCTGGAGAGATAACGGAAGGAAGCACACAGGGGGTTAAGGTGAAAGCTAGTAGGACTAGAGAGGGACTGGATGCTGATTCTTCAGTTATGGGAAAGGAGGCAGAAAAAGTCGCGTTTAGAAGGCCAGAGCTGTGGTCAGGAAGGACGCAGGAGGAAGATCGTCCGGTTAAAGCAGTCCAGGCCTAAGAAGGGCTTAACAGCGTTTAGGCTGCAGGAGGCTCTGGAGCAAACCAGAGGTTGGAAGATGCAGGCTTGGGATGGCCACAGAGCACCTGGACCAAAATAACAGAGAAATTGCTACATTGAAGGTAACAGGAGAGCAGTTGAGAGGACTCTGAAACCGTAGCCGAGAGTTAGATGCAGAGTGTGCTAAGATCCAGCATCAGAAAGAGATAGAGGATAACCTCCTAACCTAAAGGCACTAAGGGCTGAGCTTAGGAAATGGGCGGAGATGGAATTTGCCCCTGAAAGCGGGACTGGGTGGACCTACAGCATAAGCATGAGCAGGAAGCCCAGGATTTGAGACAAGCCCATGCACTGGCTCTAGTCGGAGAGGTCTGAGCAGCTCAATCAGGCCCAAGGGTGAGCCGCAAGTCTGGAAATAGATAACCAAACCCTGGAGGAAAAATGTAAAGACTTAGCTGACCAGATAGCTGCATTCAGAAAGCTGCTCTGGAAAGGGAAGCCAGGGTACAGCAGCTGGAGCAGAGCTTAAGGGAAGAGAGACTAGAGCATGGAAGAGAGGTCCAGGAATTCGGAGATGTGCATTCACCAGCCATTGCTGAATTGTCCAAGCAATTGGAGCAATACAGGGAGCCAGCTAAAACCTTAGGACTAATCAATCGGGTACTGGAAAGCCAGAAAGGGGCACCAGTCCAGGAGGTAAAGGAAGTGTCCCATGCTGGAACAGGAGAGGGAGCAGGCAGAGGCCTGTCGACAATCTCTCCAAATGCAGCTTAGTGGGAATGTGCAGCTAGAACTGATGGCCAAGGTAAACAGTCTGCAGGGGAGCCTTGAAGAGCAGGTGGCTCAGACAGCGCCTTATCCCAAACAGCAGCTACAAGCAGGGTTATACAGAGAGGTCTGAGGGGCATTAAGGCTCAAGTGGTTGAGTTGCAGAGGCAGCTGGTCAGTGAGAACGTGGATAAAGCAGCCTAGTTGCAGGAACTCCAGTGACAGTTATGGTCCAAGAGGGAGTCCCATGGGGCCAATACTGAGGTCCTAAAGGGGGAATTGAGGCAGATGAAATTCCACTTAAAGGAGGTCCAGGCTGAACTGCAGGAACATAGGAACCTGCATGAAATTGCCAGGCAAGTTACAGAGGACTAGGGTCTGTTCACAGTAAGCCTCAAAGGAGCAAGAGCTCTTAGAGCTGGGAGCCTTGGGAAGAGCCAGTGCGGAGAGGCTGCAGCATGAAAAGGAGACTCAAAGCAAAGGCTAAATGAGCTCAAAAGGGTAAAGGAATAGAAGGGAAATCTCCTAAGGAAGACCCAAGGGACAGCCCCTAGTAGGGGGGCATAAGGGGAACGGTTTCCCTAGGACCAAGAGGGAAGAGAAGAAAAAGCCCCGCTGGACTCTAGAGATGGGAGACCCAGTAAAGGCAGACTGGCTATAAGAGAGTGAAAGGAAGAGGGCCCCTTCCTGGGAAAACAGGGAATCCCTAAGGCCCCAAAACCAAGACATTCAAGTAAGCAGGGCTCGGAAAGGCTTGGGTGTAGAGCTGGTCCTGATAGATGCCTATAAAAGAAGGGCAAGGTGGCCTGAGGGTAAACTAGGGACCCCCCCCCCCCCCCGAGCCAAGCAAGGTATAAGCAAAGTTAGACAATTGGGACTAGGAACCAGACAACCCAGAGCCCAAAACCCAAACCGGGAAGTAAAGCAATGGGGTTTGGGTAAGGTGAAGAGAAAATAGGGAGGATAAAGGGAGAATCCTCAGCCCCAGGAGAAGAAATAAAGCATTGGGGTCTGGGAAGGGTTAAGATGAAAACGCAAAGCAGGATTTGAGGACATTGCTGGCTCTTAGCCTAGGGCCTTGATTTAGAGAGCAGCAACGTTTTCCAGTGGGAGGATATGTGAAGTGATTGACACCTGCCTTGGTGGTGGTCACGACATCACCACATTCCCTAGTTTAAGGGAGCATAGTGGCCCTTTAAGAGCTGGGGGAGGGGATCTCAAGCCAGACTAGTATCTCTCATAACCGAGTTCCAGACCCAATCCAGAAACAGCCTCTGCCAATCGGAGTGGGGAACAGAGACGGGACTAGAGCTCCCAGGTGTGGTAAATGCTCACTTCCCAGGGAAGAGAGGAGGAGAAAGAGTCCAAGGCTGGGGGCTTGGGCAGGACCCTCAGGGAAAGGGAGACTGGGAAGTCCATGTCAGCTTTGGGACAGGCAGAGCCACAAGGTGAGTAGGAGAGAAACCTCCAGGCAGGGGCCAAAGGAAGGGTGTGTCTCTCTTACCCTTGGTGGCAGGGACTGAGCCTGCTCTGTAATGTTTAAAGTGTATGGAAGCATGACTCTTTGTATATTCTCGTTCATGGGGTTAAGAAGTCTGAAAGAGAGTTTTTGTTGTGCTTAGAATTACAGAAACCTGCATCAGAAGTTTACTTTGCATTGCTGTTAAAGTGGTTTGTTTTGATGATAAACTACAGGAGTAAGAGTTTGTTACCTGTGTGTACTGTTTGGAACTCTAGTTTGTGCTGTATGGAAAGGGACTTGCTAGCAGAGAAGGTAGGCTCAGAGTCCAACCCTCAGTCTGCTAGAGGAGCAGGGTCTCTCCAGAGGGGGGTTGCAAGATGGGCTAAAGGGATTAGCCCTGCCCTAGAGAGGGACTAGGGAAGTATAGTGAGTGCTGGACAAGCAGGACTTGCCTTCCTTTTGAGAGGTTCTGCAAGCAAGCAGACCTGGAATGGGGGATTACAGCAACCCTGATTATTAGTGCCAATTCAGCATTGATTGACAGCCTGAAGTTTCACTATTAAAAAGGGAGTACTGCACAGCAAACACAACGGACTAAGCTCAGGCTGGGTTTGAACAATTTCTGAAGGTTTTTGTTTGGACTTGGAGGATTGTGTTACCTATGAGAGTATGACCTTCCCCCAGATTCCTAACCCACGGGGGAAGCTGCCACTGGGACAATATTTTAGAGGAATATGTTTGACTGAAATGAGAAAGTGGTATAAATAGAGGAAATATGATTGAGATGTTTATTTAACATTTCTTATATACCGCGCTCTTTGTCATCAGTGTGGTTTACATTGAAACAATATAACACTTGGTCAGTTAAATTTGGCCATCGTTTACATAGAACATGGAGGTAAAAACTTGGGGAAACTATTTACATTTCTAGTACATTACATATTGGCGCTAAATTCGCTGTGGGGTTTTGCAGTCATATAGCAGTGGTTTGAGATTGTGAGGGTGGGGGAGGGTGAAGGGGGGGATATATAGATGTGTAAATTGCATGAGAAAAAGGTGGTGTTTGAGGGCTTTTCTGAACAGCCTAAGGTCCTTGATTGCTCTAATGCTGGGAGGGAGCTTGTTCCAACATCTAGGAGCATAGTTCAAGAATGCCCTATTGATGGTGGTCTGGTTGAGCCTTGTGGATTCACTTGGTATGAGTAGCATGTTTGCAACCAGTGGTCTCCTAGATCTGCTGTTTGCAGTGTGTATGATGAGGTCAGAGATAGATGCAGTTGACATTTTGTTGAAGGCCTTGAAGGTAGTGAGGAGGGCCTTGTATAGGATTCTGGAGCTTACTGGAAGCCAGTGGAGTTCTTTTAGAATGGGGGAGATGCGGTCATTCCTTGAGGCTCCACAAAGTACACGGGCTGCTGCATTCATGGCTAACTGTAGAGGGTTGAGGGTGATCTTTGGGAGGCCATGAAGTATTATATTGGCATAATCGAACTGCGGTGTGACTAGCGCTTGGAAGATGGTGCGGAAGTCACCGGGTTCAATTATAGGTCTCAAGTGCCGCAGGGTTTTGATCTTGAAGTAGATAGCTTTTACAGTGCGTTTTATGTGCTCCTTGAAGTCCAACTGTTGATCGAGTATGACCCCAAGATAGCGTATATTGGATTTGACTGGAAGTTCTGCGTCTCTGACTTTCAGTGTTGGTGGAGGAGAGAAACATTTATTTCTTGTGATTATTAGGACTTCTGTTTTTTTTAATTTATACAGAGGTTCTGGTTTAAATACCTCTGTGGCATAAATGCACAGGAAGAAGGCCTCTTTCAACTGAAAGCAAGCTCTGCTACGAGGGTACATAGGATGAGAGTGAAAGAGGCAGGGCCGGCCTGTCCATTGAGTAAGAATGTTTTTTGCACAGGGCCCCGCGTTTCAGGGGGCCCCGCGCAAAGAACATTCTGCTTTTTTTCAAAATTAAGTTAAAAAAAAAAAAAAGCTGGCTGCTGCCTCTGCCGCTGCCGCCGCAGCAGAATGGAGTGTCCCACGGGGCCCCCTCTGCCCGGCTGAGTCCCTCCCTCTGCGATGGCTGAGCCCCTCTGTGCCGGCTTTCAGATACGCGAAGGGAGAGTGTCTCCCTCGCGTCTCTGTTAAGCCTGCAGGGGCAGATGGGAAATTTCCCATCAGCCCCTGCGGGCTTAACAGAGACGCGAGGGAGACACTCTCCCTTCGCGTATCTGAAAGCAGGCACAGAGGGGCTCAGCCGTCGGGAGGGAGGGACTCAACCGGGCAGAGGGGGCCCCGCGGGACACTCCATTCTGCCGCTGCTGTATAGTATAGTTTTATTTCTACAGTGTTGTACATTCCAAGTTTGGCTTTTGGGATTCCCATTTTAATTATTGTCATCCTGTTTCTAAATTGTGATTCCTTGTTTGGTGATGGTTTATGTTCTGTTCATGTGTAACTGAGCTGAGGTTTTCTGTTTATATAATTCCTATTTGACATTGCCACTTGTTCTCTTTCCCCAGTAGGTCATGTATTGGTATTCTCTGAAATGTATTGGTTTAATATTTCATGTTTCCTTTTGATAGGTAGGGTATGGTGCTTTGTGAGTCCTGGTAGTGCTGTTAGGATACGGCGGGTTTGCTATGGGTTCTAAATGGGCAGTGTTTGTAGTAGTTCCTAATGTGTCTAGCGGTTGGCACTGGATTATAGTAATGTAGAAATCTTTTAGTCTTTCTTTATTCATACACTCATTAAGAGGCATGTTTACTAAAAGTTAGTATATGGTAACATTATGCAAATATTTATGCAAATGAGGCCCCTTATGCAAATGAGGCCCCGCACCGAGTCTCCGCACATGGCCCCGCACCCCCCTTGGGCCGCCCCTGGAAAGAGGATAGACTCAGGAGTAATATGTGGAAATATTTCTTTACAGAAAGAGTGGTAGATGCATGGAATAGTCTAGTGGAGGTAATAGAGAAGAGGACAGTAGCTGAATCAAAAAAATCATGGGATAGAAAGAGGATCTCTAAAGGGGGAGAAAAGGGGACTATTGTAGTTGATATGGAAGGGCAAACTAGATAGCAGAAAAAGACCACATGACCTATCATGTTTCTATGTTACAGGTAAAACTATCTGTTTCTATCCCAATTATCTACAACATAAGACAGCCGAAACACAGCACCCTTGAAACATTTAATCATTTAAATAGAAGCAAAAACCCCCTGATTACCTAATCAGAATACAACCCCACAACAATGGCATAGGGCATTCCAACCAGTCGAACAATCGCACAACTCTAACCTGCTCCCTTGTTAACCTTCGCTCAGTCTGCATCAAAATCCATGCTTTTATATGAATACACAGCAGACCCAAAAATTGACGACATGTTACCTAAACATGGTTTGTTGAAACAGACAATTTTATATTAAACCAATTAAAGTCCACCACCCGCAAAATACATAACTGTCCCAGAACCATCAGCAGAAGTAGTGGAGTCTGCATCCTAACCAGCAAACGTCTGCAATTCAGCAATGTGGAAATTTCTTCTACACATAATCTTGACATGCTCACAATCACAAAGAAACAGTTTACAAACTGCCCATCATATAGAGCCCCATCAATCAGCTCAGATGAATTATCCCCTGTACTGGAACCTGTGTGCACTTGCTCCACCATGCAGACCAATGTCATTCTTCTCAAGAGATTTCAATCTATCTTTGGCACTCACAAAGCAAGCTGCCACCTTCATAGAAGTCATGGCCAATCTCCAATTCATCCAAGTCCTCAACATCCCCATCCACAATAAAGGTGGTATCCTAGACCTTATCTTCTCCCCATCCCTCCTAGGAAGTGACCCCCAAACAACCACCTCCATCAGTTATGCCAGTCCCATGGTCGGATCACTGTCTGATAAACTTCACACTACCTCAACTGAACAAAAACAACCCAATGCTAGACAAGAACACAGCAACTCAAAGGTTCTAGCCATTCGACAACCAAGCCTTTGTCCAGAAAATACTATCAAATCTAACAATTCATCCAGCTTGAGATTACATGGAAGCCCCGATAAACACTCAACAATATCAGCTGCAGCCCAGACACCAATAAATGACAACAGAGGTAAATGTTGACGTACCACCCCAAGGTAGACAACCACACTGAAAGACCTGACATGCAAGCTACACCGCATCAAACATAAATGGAGAAGAACTATGGAGCAATAGCTACAAGCAATATACTTAGAGGAATGGAACAAATATTGTGCACTCACTTTCAGAGCCAAACAGGAATATTACACCAACCTGATCAAGAGTGCTATCAACAGGCCCACGGAGCTATTTGATATAGCAAAATCACTTACAAAGGACCCCACCTATGAAAGTAACACCCTAAAGTCACATCACATGGCACTCCATCTACAAGCCATACACAACACACACAATTACAGCAAACCTGAACTCTCCTCCCAAACCAATGAAATAATACTAGCCTCTGGACTGCCTTTGATTCCATTAATCATGAGCAACTGTACAGCATAATTACCACCTTAAACACAACAACTTTTCCACTAGATCCATGCCCAGTCTCATAGATCAAGATCGCAAGGTCCTATCTTATTCCGTTCATCGCAAGTATTATCAATGACTCCCTCACACAAAAATTCCTCCCACCCCCACTCAAGCAATCCTCCATCCGGCCCATCCTAAAGAAGCCTAATCTGGATCCATGCTCCCCAGCCTCATACAAACCAATATCCAGTATCCCATTCATAGCAAAGATTATTGAAAATGCAGTACAAAGTTGATTACAAAGTCATATTGACAAGCACATACCTTTTTCGATCAAGAACATGTATTTCACCTACATCACGGTGTGGAAACCCTCCTTACTTAACACCCTCATTACAGGCACAGAAAACATCTCGCAAGAATTCATACTGCTATTCCTTGACATATCATCCATATTTGACTCCACTTCCCACCAATCACTGCTCAACAGATTTCATGATATTGGACTTCAAGTCACCACCATCAAATGGTTCCATTCCTACCTATCAGATCACAAACAACAAATAAAGGTAGGAACCCATAACTTCCTAACCTTCTTCTCTCTATACCCCCTGCAGTAAGCTCAAAATACGGGAGCTAGAATCATACAAGGAACTGCTCTTCAGACTCACATCACCCCAATACTCAAGCAACTACACTGATTATCCATCGCATCAAGAATCAAATATAATCCTTAACACATACAAAGTCATAAACAACCAGACAGCTGAGTGTCTCTGGAATCTAGTTAGAAATCCACCAACAATAGGCCAAGAAGACGTAATACACTCAACCTACTGGACATACTACATGAAAGGCTCCCCAGAAGTCAAAGGACAAACAATAGGGCATTCTCCCTCTATGCTCCAACCATATGGAACTCTCTACCACCTCAGCTAAGAACAATCAAATTTATGGGAGACTTCCAGAAAAAGATGAAAACCCAGCTATTCCTTGAATTCTATGGGACAGACCCTCACTAGGATTGACCCATCACATGCCAGTCACCAAACCCACTGATCCATGTTATTGTACATAGTTTAACTGCATCATTCACAATTTTTGCTTTTCTTACTATATATATGTTGTAACCTAAAACCTCATTTTCATCTACCTAAATGTAACGCACACCTGTTACCTTTTTTAAATTGTATAATATACTAAGTTTTTTGTAAACCATCTTGACTTGTAGAAAAACAGTATAAAAAAGTTAGTGGTACTCATACTGTGGGTTGGGCCAACCCAGAGGGGCACAGGCTGCTTCTCAAGTAGCATGAGGGATTTGGCCTGAAATAACTTGAATAAGGTCATTATAGGACAATTTAAAACAACTAATTTTTGTATTTTCAGGTGCTAAAATTTATTAAACAGAAAAAAGGGAGGCAGTGATGAAAAGCATGAGAAATACAGATATAGGGACTGGGAGGGAGTTACACTGGGGTCTCCAGCACTCCTGCTAGAGGATTGAGAAGGTTTGTAACACTTCATACTCAACTCCCCAATGCTATAGTGTTTCAGCGAATCCTTAGTATCTCACTGAGAAACAACTTGCTCAGTGAGAAAAAAAATACACCTGACCAGCATCCTGAGACATGGAGGATACTAGCAAGAACAGTGTTGAGACACAATGGTATTAGAAACAAACATAGACCATGTGGTCTCTTTCTGCCGTCATGTTTCTATCTAGTCTGCCCTTCCATATCAACTACAAAAGTCCCCTTTTTAACTTTAGAGGTCCTCTGTATTTGTCCCATGCTTTTTTGGAATTCAGATATTGTCCTCGTGTCCACCACCGAGAGAGTATTCCATGCATCTACCACTCTTTTTTGCAATGAAATGTTTCCTTATATTACTCCTGAGTCTATCCCCTTTTATCCTCATCCTATGTCTCCTCGAAGCAGAGCTTGCTTTCAATCAAGGCTCTCCTCCAGTGCATTTATGCCACAGAGGTATTTAAACATCTCTAGCATATCTCCTCTATCCAGCCTTTCCTCTAAAGTATACATATTAAGATCTTTAAGTCTGTCCTCATATGCTTTATAACGAAAACCACTAAATATTTTAGTAGCCACCCTCTGCACTGACTCCATCCTGTTCACATCCTTTTGAAGGTGCGGTCTCCAGAATTGCACACAATACTCCAAATGAGGTCGCACCAGAGACTTATTCAGAAGCACTATCACCTCCTTTTTATCTGCTGACCATTCCTTTCCCTATGCACGCAAGCATCCTTTTGACTTTTGCCATCATCTTTTCAACCTGTTTAGCTACTTTAAATTGTCAAACACAATCACGTCCAGGTCTTGCTCTTCTTTGGTGTACAAATGTACTTCACCCCCTACACTGTACCACTCCCTTGGATTTTTGCAGCCCAAATGCACGACCCTGCATAATTTTTTTTTTTTTAATTTAATTTTTTTTTTTAGCATTAAATCTCAGCTGCCAAATTCTAGACCATTCTTCAAGCTTAGCTAGATCCCCCCCCCCTCATGTTATCTACTCCTCCCTGAGTGTCTACTCTATTGCAGATTTTGGTATCGTCCACAAACAGGCAATATCCTGACAGCCCTTCCACAATATCACTAACAAAGATGTTAAAAAGAATCGGTCCAAGGACAGGTCCCTGGGGCACACCACTGGTAAACTCTCTCCTCAGAGTGAGCTCCATTTACCTATACCCTTCACTGCCTCCCACTCAACCAATTTCTAACCCAAACAGTAACTTTAGGATCCATCCCTAGGATGCTCAGTTTGTTTATAAGTTGCCTGTGTGGAAGGAACGGTGTCAAAGGCTTTACTGAAATCTAAGTACACCATACCTAGGGCTCTCCATTGGTCCAACTCCCTGGTCACCTAGTCAAAGAAATCAATCTGATTTGTCTGACAAGATCTGCCTCTTGAAAACCCATGCTGCCTCGGATCCTGCAATCCATTGGACTCCAGAAACATCACTATTCTCTCTTTTTGCAGTGTCTTTCCAATAATTTATTCACCATAGAAGTTAACTGGCCTGTAGTTTTCATCCTTACTCAACCTTATTTCTGTTTTTAAGCCTTTCTCCAGTCCTCTGGAACTACTCCAAAGAAGCATTGAAAAGGACTGTAAGTGGAGCCGCTAGAACAGGGATGGCAATCTCCAGGCTTGGAGTGCCACAATCCAACCTGGTTTCAGGATGTCCTAATGAATATTCATGAGACATATTTCCATACAATGGGAAGCAGTGGATGCAAATATTTCATGAATATTCATTAGGGACATCCTTCAGTATTCTCTGATGTATCCCAACTGGTCCCATTGCTTTATCTACTTTTTAGTTTAGCTAGTTTCTCATGAACAGTCTTCTGAAAATTGTTTGAGCTCCCCATCACTTCTGTTCCTATTTGTGGGTGTTTTCTGAGGTTTTGCTCCTGGCCCTTCATCTATGAACACAGAACGGAAATATCTGTTAAGGAATTCCACTTTATCCTCATCAGCTTCTACATATTCCTCCCCTTCACCCTTGAGCCTGATAATACCGCTTTGGCCCTTCCTCTTCTCACTAACATATCTGAAACATGTCTTAGCCAATGCAGTTAAATGGGGGGATATTTCTTCTTCTTTTTTGTATCTTTGCTTTCCTGACTACTTTGCAACCTCTCTAAGTTTTTCCAAATATAGATGCCTGTCTTCCTCTCTCTGTGATCTCTTGTATTTCATGAAGGCCTCTCTCTTTTTCTTCACCTTTCCAGCTACTTCTTTTGAGGACCATAGTGACTTCCTTTTACATGTATTTACCTTTTCTAACAAAAAGGTTTGTTACCCTTAAAGTATCCCCTTTCTAATTTTGCCTACGTCCCTTATCTGTTTCCATCCCATTAATGACTCCTTGAGGTATTTGACCCATCTTGGCAAAGTTAGTTTTCCTAAAGACTAAGACCCTCGCTTTTGAATGGATTTTCAGTCCTAGTCCTAGTCCTAATGCTGAACCATACCATCTGGTGATCAATGGATGTGAGATGATTTCCTACTATAACATCAGAAACACTTTCCCCTTTGGGAAGCACCAAGTCCAGTATGGCCCCTTCTGTTACCAGTTGCCTGAATAGATCTCCCTGTAGAGAGTCCAGGATCTCCTTACTTCTAGATGACACCACAGCAGGGATGGTGCCAATCAACATCCGGCATATTGAAATCACCTATCAGTAATACTTCTCCTTTCATGGCAATGCTGCATATGTCTTCTATTAAATCTCCAACCTCTTCTTCCTGTGAGGGGGATCTGTATATCACTGCAATGCAAATAGATTTCCCTTTCCCTCTTTCTAGTTTAATCCACAGTTCCTCCTCTCTCCTTTTTAAGCCCTGTAATTCTATAGCTTTAATATTTTTTACATGTAGTGCCACTCCTCCTCACCTTCTTCCAATTCTGTCCTTTCTGAATAAAGTATAGCCCTGTATAATTGCATCTCAGTCATGGTTGTCCATGAACCATGTCTCTGTATAACTGCCACAAAATCCAAGTCAGTCTCTTCCAGTAAAGCCTGAATATCTGGGATCTTATTTCCCATGCTACGGGCGTTTATACACACCGCTTTTCAAATGTTGCCTCTTTTACTAATTTTTACAGAGGTATTTAATGGGGCTTTCTTCACCAATCCCCAATGTATCTAGTTTAAACCCCTCCTTAGTAGGTTAGTCAGTCTACTGCGGAAGACACTTTGACCCTTCTTGGGACAGATGAATGCTATCTCTGCTCTGCAGCCTTTGGAACATCATTCCATGATCCAGGAAACTAAAAATGCTCTCTGACACCATCCATGCATTTAGCACCAGGATGTGAGTTTCTCTGCCTTGGCCTTTACCCTCAACAGGAAGGATTGAAGAGAACACCACCTGTACACCCTCTATCCCAGAGCCATGAAGTCACTTTTGATACACTCAGAGGGATACTTAGCAGTATCATTTGTGCTGACATGGATGAGCAATATCATATGATCATCAGTAGGCTTGATGAGTCTTGGCAAACTCTCTGTAATATCTGAATATCAAGTCTGATTGGCTGATGGACACCTCAGTACCCCTCAGAAGAGAGTCGTCAACCTCCACTACCACTGATTCTGCAACTTTGGGGTGCTGAAGCTCTGGTTCTTCCCTTTTATGGGATGCTCTCACCTCCTCCACTTCCAGGGCTGTATACTGGTTCTTCAATTCAAGGGCTGGAGAAGTTGGAGTGTTGATTCTGTAGGCTCTGGTGCCTCGTGTCCAACTTTCCTCCCATCTTCACTTCTGTTGGAGAGCTTGGATGTTTCAAGAAGCATCTCATCAATGAACCTCTCACTGTCTTGAATGCTTTTCAGCCTCGCCACCTCTTCTCTGAGCTCCTCCACTTGTTTTCCTGAGAGCTTCAGCATCCAGACATCCTGCATATGGAACCAGACCTTCAACTGGCATTGGGATCTCTGTCTAGACAGAAGCAGAAGCTGTAACGGGGGCAGCGGCTTTGGCAATATGATTTTCCCAGCCATTGTTCAGTTTGTGGAGCTTTGATACCTGTTGAAGTTAAAGAGAGATCTACCAAAGTACCCACCTGTTCCTCAGCTGTCCTTTTAAGAGAAAAAGCAGTTAACCTATTTTAAGTGTGTTCTAATAATGTTCTATGTCCCTGTGTGTAGTTAATTGGAGAGTTGCCCTATAAAGTAAGAATGCTCACATGGGGGGTGGGGTGCTCCCTCAAGAGCATAGACAAAAGGATGATTTGATAAGGCCAGAGGAAAATGAGGCATCGGTTATGGAATCATGACCTCGCAGCACCACAGGCCATGGGATAGTCAGGCTGCTACCAATGGGCCATAATGCCCAGGAGAGCCAACAGTCAGTGCCTGTAGTTTGGTAGTGACTGAGCAGTATCAAGCAATGCCAGAGTGACTGAGACAGCCAGATGTTCAATCTACAGCCTAAATAGTTTTGCTTCTGTTAAGAGTCTTACAAAGCTGGGAGGTAAGACATGACGGGGTGAGACACATTACTAACTACCCAGGATAGAAGAAAACCAATACGAAAGAAACAACTGATTTGGATAAGCAGAGAGACATGCTACAAAGCAGTCACATTTTATGGTAGATGGGGCTTACTTTGGCAGAGTGTCTAGGAATAATTTGGGAGATTGTATGAGTTAAGTGCTGTCATCTACCATACAATATGATTATGGACATTATTCAGAAAGGACTCGTGATCCTTTCTATGCATATGGGAAAATGCTATTAATAAGGAAGGTATAATAAATGCCTTGAGCAATCTTTAATCTGAACTCGCTCATTAAAGGCTTCTGGTGGATTCTTAGGAAATACATTTGTGAGATAAAAGGGGTTATTTTGGAAGCCCCAGTCATGCTTATAACATTTGAAAATTGGTATAGAGCCATCCAAAGCATGGAGATATCTGCAGAGCCATTTTAGAAGCCAGGTCTGTGGATGTCTCTGGCATGAGGATGTCCAAGTCTGAATAGGGGTGTGGTGGAGGCATGGCCAGGGCACCCCCAAGAACTTGGACATCTCTGCCTGATCTCAGAAACATCCTGGATGTCCAGAATTGTGTCGAAGGTTGTACTTGCTCCAGGCATGAAAAGTAATCATTAGGTCAGGCAAACATCTGGAGCTGTGGAGAAGGAGGTACTCACATGCCCTTTATTTTTCAATATGACAGGAACACTGACGGGGAGTAGGGGCTCATGTTTTTGTTTTGCCTAGCTGCTGATATTCGCTTATGCTAGCTTACATGAGATGGACATCCCCCCCCCCAAATGCTTTCCTAAGGGGGAACCTATGTCACACACGAGCATGGAGGCCCATGCCATGGATGTCTATGTTGCTAAAATCGCCCAGCGATTTATGGATGTCCCTGGCGTTTCTCTACATGTTTCGCCCTGGACATCTCTGATTTGACTTTCTAAAATGCCACTTCACTTTAAAAAAAAAAAAAAAGTGCAAAGCCTCCAGGAGACGAGGGAATGTATATAGTACCTGTTTGTAAACCACCTAGAATGTGTTTGCAGATGGCGGGTATATAAATGCCTCAATAGAATAGAATGTGACTTGGAGTTATGTTTCAATGGGTGAAGATCTCTGTAATTTCTGAAAGCAAAACAGACACTGCACTGGGTTCTGGGAGTGCATTTGGATAATTTTAAGCTAAGTAAAGTACTAAATTCAGCAAGATCTAAAGAGAAAAGGAACACCTTGGACCGGCAGTCTTTCCATCTTTTGATTTTGTCCCTAGCTGGACCCTTGGTGTGTTAAACACAAGTACAACAATTGAGCATGCTCAGCAGGGCTAAGACCTGAAAAACATTTTTTTAATGGAAATCTGCAAATCTGTAGGCAATTTACCATCCACAGGTAGTCTGTTCCTCCTCATTGACACACAAGATACTTGAGGTGCATTTCTTGCAGCGACAGTTCACAAACTCTAGTGTGTATATACTGGGATTCAAGGAGCAAGAGAATCGCTTGAGACTTTCTGCTGGAAACCTTGTGTCTGTCCTAAGACTTCTGCATACCCATCTGCCTTTCTCTGCTCTTTGCTTATATCTTCTGGTTTAATTTTATTCTTTGCATCTCAGCTATTTTTCCCCGAGTATCATTCAAAGGGTTATTACAGACGTTTGCTGCATGGATTGCTTAGAGTAATGAGACTCCCGTGTTGCCATGTTTTGAAACATCACACTGCTTTTAGATGTAAGTAAGGAAAGAGCAGGGCTGGATTGATGAGGAGGGTCCAGAGAGCAACCCTGGCTTGCTCCGTAAAAGAACTGCTGACACTCCGTTGCATACTTTATCTGCAATTCCTTTCTAAAGGGCTCTTGCCAGCACTTTGCAATTGTGGGAAAGTTGTCCAGATTGGTGCTTTTTAACTTTATATTTATTGGTGTTTGTTTAACAACATTTTTACAAGTATACGCTTGTTGAAATAACATAACATAAATACAGATAGGGTCAAATCAAGGAAACTACAATATTTGTCCATACTTTTTATTAGACCATAATAGGAAAAGGAAAAGGTGGAGAGATGATCTATTTGTTATGTGATTATACAGGCCTCCAGTATGAGTTCAAAGCATAGTGCAATCACGAAGATACAGCGACTCATTAAAACAACATTTAAACTTCATCCCCAATTTGCTAGAAACTAGAACTTAAAAAAATCTCTTCTGCAATTGCTAAGTGTTGGCCTTTATCTGAAACTTTAGAAGCCCCTCCTCTTACTGGACAGGAGTTCTCAACCCAGTCAGGTTTTTTTGGATAACCACAGTGAATATGCATGAGAGAGGTTTGCATACAATGGAGGAGGCGCATACATATCTCTCTCTCATGCATATTCATTGTGGTTATCTGGAAAACCTGACTGGCTAGTGTGTCCCAAGGACTGGGTTGAGAACCCCTATGCTGGAGGGATAACAGAACTGAATTCCACACCTGACGCGTGCGCAGTAATTTCTTTTTTCAATTTTATATTTTTAGTATGATTTATACATAACATTCAGGCATAATACATGAATGAAGGAAACATCATGGCTTCACACATAACAAAATCCACAAATTTTAACAAAGAGAAAAAAAGCCATTCCATTAGCCCACAAAAAGAAGAAACTAGCTGGGGCAACAAGACCTCAAAGTAAGGGAATTCCTCACTAAGTATCATACACAATTACATCAACAATAGGAGACCCCACCACTGCTGTGACATCTTCCCTATCGACTATAAATTCCAGAAGTTGCCTTGGCTCAAAAAACAGATAATTTTTTTCCCTTGATAGGTAGCATGACATCTAGAAGGAAATTTTAGTAAAAAAAAAAAGAGACCTGCCTAGAGAGAGAATCCTGGGTTTATATTCCAAGAGCTCTCTCCTTCTAGCCTGGGTATCACGACCCAAATATGGGAAAATACATACAAAAGAGCCAAAAAACTGCTTCTCAAAATTTCTGAAATAAGAACACAATATTATAGATTTATCAAAGCCAGTGTAATAAGAAGGGTAGAGCGGCCAGTAATCACCTCCAATAAACTTTCTAGAAACCCCATAAAGTTCCAGGCAACATTAGAGGGACCTGATGTAGCTATTGGGGCATTAGAGCCCAGAGATGGATAGTGAACCCTTGTCGGGGGGGGGGGGGAGGTGCAGATCACTCAAGGGGATTTGTTACAACTCCTGAAAACAACTACACACCATCTCCACAGGTGACTGAACTGGAGAACGAGAACAATTCAACAGTCTCAGTAGTGCAACTCCTCCCCCCTTACTTCCCTTTCTTCCTTCCTTCCCTCTGGTCTCTGATGAGGAAACACTCCTCCTTTCTTCCTCTAAGCTGACTACCTGCCCTTCTGATCCTATGCCCACCCATCTCCTTAGCTCCATTTCTTCCACTATCGTCCCCTCCATCACTCATATTCTCCACCTATCGCTCTCCACTGCTACCTTCCCTTCTGACTTCAAGCATGCTATTGTCATACCCCTCCTCAAGAAACCCTCACTCGATCCCTCCTGTCCTTCTAACTATCATCCCATCTCTCTCCTTCCCTTCATTTCTAAATTACTTGAGCGTGCTGTCTACCACTGCTGTCTCGACTTCCTCTCCTCTCATGCCCTCCTAGACTCTTTACAATCCGGTTTCCGTCCCCTACATTCTACCGAAACTGCTCTTACCAAACCCACCAATGATTTGTTTCTGGCTAAGTCCAAAGGCTTTTATTCTGTCCTCATTCTTCTGGATCTCTCTGCTGCCTTTGACACCGTTGACCACAATCTTCTCCTTATCATCCTGTCTTCACTTGGTTTCAAAGGCTCTGTACTTTCTTGGTTCTCCTCCTATCTCTCCCACCGCTCTTTCAGTGTGTACTTCAGTGGCTCCTCCTCCTCTTCTACTCCTTACCTGTGGGTGTACCTCAAGGTTCTGTCTTAGGTCCGCTCCTCTTCTCTCTCTATACCCAATCCCTTGGTTCCCTTATCTCTTCCCATGACTTTCACTATCATCTCTATGTTGACGACTCTCAAATCTACCTCTCTACGCCTGTTATCTCTCCTGAAATTCAAGCTAAGATCTCAACCTGCCTCTGACATTGCTTCATGGATGTCCTACCGCCGCTTGAAGCTGAACATGGCCAAAACTGAACTCCTTGTTTTTCCCCCTAATGCCTCCCCTCCTCCTTCCCCTTTCTCAATCTCTGTGGATAACTCTGTTATCCTTCCTGTCTCTTCGGCACGGAACCTTGGTGTTATCTTTGACTCATCTCTCTCCTTCTCTTTACATATCCAAAACATTGCTAAAACATGTCATTTCTTTCTTTACAACATCTCCAAGATTCACCCTTTTCTCTCTGATAACACTACTAAACTGATTGTCCACTCTTTAATCACCTCCCGCCTTGATTACTGTAACCTTCTCCTTGCTGGCCTCCCTGCTAACCACCTCTTTCCTCTCCAGTCTATTCAACATTTTGCAGCTCATCTGATTTTCCGTCAGTCTCGTTTTTCACACTTTACTCCTTCTCATGTCACTTCACTGGCTCCCCATCCGCTTCCGTATCCAGTTCAAATTCCTCCTTCTAACCTATAAATGTATTCATTCTTCTGCCCCTCATTACCTTTCATCCCTCATCTCTACCTATACCCCCTATCACCTACTCTGCTCATCTAATTGTCTTCGTTTATCTATGCCTTTTACTCATACTGCTAATTCTAGACTTCGCTCCTTTCAACTGGCTGCACCCTTTTCCTGGAATTCTCTACCTGTCTCTGTCCACCAAGCCTCCTCCCTGGCCATCTTCAAATCCAAATTGAAATCCCATTTCTTCACTATTGCTTTTTGTTCCTAACTCGTCCTTTCTTGTTCTCTCCATAAACATTTATTCTTGTCTTGTTAATTGTTGTTTGTATTATCTAATTAATTTCATATTTTGTCTTGACTAGATTGTGAGCTCTAACGGGCAGGGACTGTCTCTTTTTATGTTTGTACAGCGCTTCGTATGTTGCAGCGCTTTATAAATGCTTAGTAATAATAATAATTTATACTCCCTCACAGCCCCTTGAAGTTACAGTTCCCAGAGAGAGTTAAACAAGGAGTTTCTCACTGAGATTCTCTCAGTTGGAAGTCAGTGCAAAGATCTCAATGGTGGTCTACCAGGACTGTAACTCTCTTCCACGAGAGCAATTGTGCCACAGTGTTAAAGCAACGTCAAGCAATACAGGTGCTTTTTGAGCAACCCACAGCAAAGATGGCTGCACGGTTCCAACTTACTAGTGAGAAAAATATGACTGAAGGTGACCTTACCATTCGTGCTACAAAACGGAGTGCACCTGCAGGTATTAATAAATACAACTCTGCAAGTCAAAAGTCAGCCCAAAGTTCAAACACAGTAACATAGTAAATGACGGCAGATAAAGACCAGCATGGTCCATCCATTCTGCCCAGCAATACGGCAAGAGTAGGTGCACCTGTCACTCTGTGCAGGCCACCCCTCCCCATGTCTCTGTCTAGGAGTGGACCCACCGCTCCATGTAGGACACCCCTATTTGTTGAGAAGTTAGATGGTTCCGTTTATTTTGTTTTTATCCTGTTGCTGTAAAGGGATCCGCTGTGCTTGTCCCATGCTGTTTTGAATTCCATCACCGTGTTTGCCCCCACCACTTCCATCGGGAGGGCATTTCAAGCATCCACCACCCTTTCAGTGAAAAAATATTTCCTGACATTGCCTTTCAATTTTCCACCTTGCAGCTTCATGTTATGCCCTCTAGTTTTGCAGCTTCCCCGTCTTTGGAAGAGGTTTGTTTGTTCATCATTCCTCTTTAAGTATTTAAAGGTCTGAATCATACTCAAAACATACTCTCCTTTTCAACTGCATCCAAACAGGGTAATTGCTAAGTTGCACAAGGGGGCAAGACATTACTACATTTCATGTTTGACAAACCTAAAGTAGTTCTGTTTTTATTTGCGTTCAGTAAAAATGATTTCCTTCCAATGATTCTGCAGTGACAGCAGGGCGCTGGGGTGCCTTTTGCAGCACTAACCCCAGACCCTCTCCCAGGCTGTAGATTATCTGCATAGAGGTGACACTAATCCAAAACTTTCTATCACTGGACTCAAGTAGATGGTGAACAGCAGGGGAGAACAATAAAAACCAAAGGAAGAACATGAGCCCTGCAAGTAAACCATGGTCTCGGATCACAGATTATATGATTGGGGAATTCGGAATCCGGCAGATTCCCAGCACATTCTGCCCATCTGGGAATGAGTTAAGGCTTCAAACTATGAAGTACTGTTCAATTATCCCCCTTCACCTTTATTCCACACAAGCTACATGTACAGAAATCTTCCCAATCTCTTATAAAGATGACCATATAGTTTCAAGGTTTTTTTTTTTTTAAGTGCCATCAAGTCAATGCTGACACCTGATGACCCAGCAGCTCCTGGGTTTTTTTTTTTGGCAAGGTATCGCTGTAAGTAGATTACCAGGTCTTTTCTTCTGAGGCAATGGAGGGTAAAGTGACGTGCCCAAGGTCACAAGGAGTGCCAGTGGGAATGGAACCCAGATCTCCTGGATGCTAGGCTGTTGCTCTAACCACTAGGCTACTCCTTCACAAGTTAATGGGATATTATTGGTAGTATCTCATTTTTTTATTAAACTTGTATTTTATTATCATAATGTCAGTAGAAATCAACAAAGAGGGGCACTGCAGCAAACGTCTGCATGAAACTGTTATACCAGCAGTAAGTATTGGTCCAGTCATAAATCAGGAAGGATGTGAGCAGGGATAATGGTGGCATCTATTGCCATAGAAACACAGCCCGTGATATTCTAATGATGCATTGATTGAATCCCAGGCATTCTGTATCTATAATCGCAGAATTATTCAGATTGGGAGGTGGAAAGAACACTGAAACAAGTCAATGAGAGAAGAACAGATCCTTTCTTTCATGGACTCTATAAGTCAGAACCTTCCTACGACGATACTTTGTTTTCCTAGCCAGATATCCAGAACATAAAAAAGCAGCCCATCCAGTTCAGGGTACACCCTGAAAGCCTTCAAAATGTTTTTAAAAATGATCATCTATGAGGGTAATTTCAAAAAGTGTTCTTGTGAATTAAATGGTATATTATATGCAGAAATGGCCTCTTTTAAACTTGCCTGGAGTATACTGTATGTGCATAAACATAGGCGCGTACACCCTGTATTTGTGGAAGTTTCTCTGGACTGATTGAAGACATTCCTGGGGCAGGTTTTGGCAAGAGTTTGGACGTATGCATTCATTTTATAAAATAAACACAGAATTGGCATTTGGCACAGAACATGCTTTTCTACGGAGTAATTTTACAAGGCGAAGCATACCTGTTATAAATGGACCCCCCCTCCCCCCCCCCCCCACACACACACACACTATGAACCAGCTGGTGGTAAAATTGCTTGTTTCATAAGGGCTGATAAGGTCACCACATTCCAACAGTTCTGTTTCTAAGGTCAATTTGAATAAAGGCGCAAAGCACTATAGAGTCTTGCCTAAGTGTGGTAGGCTGTGGCCTATATAATAGCCTGTACATGTATGAGCCTGCAAGCTAGGCCTGAGTCCCCACCCCCACTGCTAGAAATAGCAGTGCTGAGAAAAACCAAAGTCAGTGAAGGCTGAGGATCTGCCTTAAACCGCTCTAAACTGCTTTTGATAAGTTTGTATTAATCCTTTATTCAATGCTTTTATGCTGATGCAATGACCTTGTAGCAGGAATGTATTATGTCTAGAAACTGAGCCTGTGTTAGCATAGCCTGAGAAGGGGGAACAGGGCCCAGTGAAGGTCCCCGATTGGATAGGTGCAGGGGGCGTTGGGACCAATAGAAAGTCTGCCTGTATCAAACTGTGAAGCTTGTATATAAGGAAGTTGTTCCTGTTCGCCATTGCTCAGTCCTTTGATGCTTGGGCCTTGTGCACAATAAATTGGTTTGGATCCTTGCACTGACTCCGGGTATTATTTATTGCATGCTATCAGTGCTGCCACATAAGGAGGGGTCGGCTCTCTTTTGATTTATTTTTGTAATTAAAGAAAAATTACATGCAACAAATAATTATTGATGGAAATAAATATAGAGAATCTAGAATCAAGAGAATAAATAAACGAGAAATGATACAAAGTTGTATTCAAGTCCTCATTCTTAGATTAGTCCAAAAGAAGAGGATGGGGAGATTATAGACAGAGGGAAAGAACAGGCAACATGCACAAGGTAAATTCAAGCTAGAGGTCAGGTCATGGTCACTCAACAGTGCCAGATGAAGCTCTGAGGCAAAAAAAAAAACACAGAGTAAAAAGGAATCTCTATTTCCAATTATGCTTGCTAGTCTTCTCATTTCAGCATTCCTCCTTCCCTTGATATTTCTCCACCATTCTCCTTCTCACAGCTGAATGATACCAGACTAATTTAAAATTATTTGGTACATGTCCAGTATATAATGAAAGAAAGAACTTATAATAATGGTTTTATTTATTAGCAAAGACAATACGTCCCAAAGCACAGAAACCAGTATTGACATACTCAGAGTAGAAAATAAATCCATGGCGATATGTCTTATTTACAGACCGCCATCAACTCCATATGAGACCCTGGCAGATGCGCTGGAAGTCATCACCACCACTGCGATCAAAAAACAGCAAATCATCCTCGGCGACCTAAACATGGCATCGGTCCCAACAGCTCAAGCAGAAATCTTTCATGAAACCATGACCCAACTCGGCTATGAACAAATAATCTGCGGGGCCACCCACGCCAAAGGCAACATATTGGACATGGTGTTTTACCCACCAAGCACCATGGGGTGCGAAAACCCAATGTACACATAACCCCAGTACCATGGTCTGACCATCACCAAATTGAGTTCACTTTACTCCTTTCCACCATCCATGAACATACATCACACAATCCAACTGCAAGCCAAAAAAGGAGATTCCAGAAGTACGACAAACCAACACTGGTGTCATCCATAGCAACGCACTTAAATACGGATCTCAGAGACATGGACACGCTAGTAAGCCAATGGAATGAAGCCATTGAAGCAGTATCTGTCGCAACACAGACGCACCCAAGAAACCCACCCAGAAACAAGAGCGAACCATGGTTTCTCTCCCCAGCGCTCCGCGAGATCAAGAAATTACTACGGAAACAAGAAAGGAAGTGGAGACGCCATGCAACCGAGGACCATAAGATTGCATACAACAAAACTCTGGCTGAATACAAGAATGCAATCAATCTTGCGAAAAGAACTCACCACACCAACACGCTTAATAAAGCTCTCAATCGACCCAGGGAACTCTTTGCGCTGGTCAAATCACTCACGAGGAATACACAAGAATCTAATACTTTTGGGGAGATGTCTGCACAAATCCTGGCAGACCATTATGCAAGTAAACTCAACCCTCAAACCAGAAGCATAACAATACTGACTCCTGAAGATCCCTCACAAGATCTAAATACGGGCACCATGCTACAAACAACTAACCCCACTGGAAGCCCTACACTCTACCACGAGTGGGCTGCATTCACTAAACTAGATGAAAAGCAAATTATAGGCGTAATCACTGCATTAAGGACCACTACCTCCCCACTGGACCCCTGCCCAGCAGCATGGGTCAAGGGTGCAAAGCAGGATCTTGCAAAAATCATCACCATCATAGTGAACCAATCTTTACAACAAGGACTAATGCCAACACACCTCAAAAAATCAGTCATCAGACCCATACTGAAAAACAAATCACTCAACAAGAATGATCCAACATCATACCGCCCGGTATCAAGCATATCATTCCTTGCCAAGATCACTGAAAAGGCAGTGCAGCAACAACTTCAAGACCACATAGATGACACCAACGCATTGGACATCCACCAATATGGTTTCCGACAACATCATGGTGTCGAAACCCTCCTATTAGCCCTGATGGACAATCTTCTAATAGGTCTTGAGAACAGAACCAAAATGTTCATGCTCATATTCATAGATATATCTGCCGCTTTCGACACAGTGCATCATCCCACTCTCTTGAAAAGGCTCGATGCATTAGGCATTAGAGGAATCCCCCTGAAATGGTTCGCCTCATACATTACAGACCGAATGCAGCAAGTTCACTTTGGCGATGAAACAGCGACGCCATTCCCACAAACTCAAGGCATCCCGCAGGGCTCAGCACTATCTTCGCTCCTGTTCAACCTTTATCTGAGACCAGCCTGTGAAATCTTCAAGAACAACGACATCAGTTACCATATATATGCTGATGACATTATGCTCTATACCCAATTGGATGTAGATCACCCAAACATCAGCCAGCTCGAGAAATGCCTTGACGAGCTACAAACCTGGTTGCGACACAACAATATGTCCATAAATCACAAAAAAACTGAAGTGATGTGCATATCCAGGAAAACGGACTTCAACCCACCACCAACAATAACCATGAACGGCAATGTATACGCAACAAAAAAAGAAATTAAATACCTTGGAGTGACGCTGGACTGCAACTTAAAGATGGAGAAGCATCTTAGAATTACAAATCGGATCATTTTCCATAAGTTAAGAATTCTACAACCTCTCCGTTCTATCTTAGATCATGCGGACTTCCGCACCGTAGCGCAAGCCCTCATCATTCCTCACATAGACTATTGCAACGCCATACTTCAAGGGCTCCCTAAAAAGACCATCAGTATCCTCCAGTTGGCGCAGAATGTGGCAGCTAGAATCATAACGGGAACAAGACTAAAGGATCACATCACACCTACTTTAATTGACCTGCATTGGCTCCCAATCAGTGCCCGAATACAGTACAAAATCATAGTCACCACATTTAAGCTCCTCCATAACATCGCACCCTCTTACCTCGGCTCACTTGTGTCAGCCCAAACAAATAACAGGAGCAGACGTTCCCCGAGCCTCAACACCCTACTGGTCCCCGGCCGCATGAGGCACGTCAATGTCCAGACCAGCAACCGAGCATTCTCGTTCATAGCACCTCAACTCTGGAACAAGCTACCAGTAGATCTAAGAGCGTGCAGTGACCTAATGGTCTTCAGAAAACAACTCAAGACGTACCTATTCCAGTCACACTTCAACACTATATAATCTCAATCCACAAAGCAAATTGTATGAATTCATGTCAGCAATGAGATCGCCACCAATAGACTCACTGTTGTGTGAATATGTATCTGCTTATGTAAATTGTAAATTCTTTTGTAAATACTAATTGTAAATATTTCCCTTCTCAATGTGTCTAAACCTTATCCCTGTGTGCTGTGAACTGTACTATGCCCTCTAATCATACTGTGTGCTGTGAACTGTACCTCTTCCACTAATCATCCTGTGTATTGTAAATTATGGCCAGTACAGCCACTCTTTTTCTGTGGTGGAATACCGCTGCTGATCGCTGGAAGTAGCGGGATATAAGTGTTAAATAAATAAATAAATAAATAAATACATGCAACAAAACCCAGTTGCACGAACATAAGTCTCAGGCATCGTTCATGATCGAAACGCAGCCAAGACGATGCAAAGCCCTTTATATATAGTACAATTATTCAAAACCTTTTCAAACCCCCCTCGTCCCACCCTTCTCCTTCTGCCTCCCCAGTCATCCGTCTGGGATATTTATTCTGAAATTGATGCCATAACCATGTATAACTGATCCATTGTGGTTTGGTATATTCCCTGTAAGCATACCACTCTGCCTGCACAAGAATATGCATGAGGTTTACCCACTACTGAAAAAGAGGTGCCCTTATCTCCCACTTGGTTCTGCAAAATAGCCTTCTTTACCCCCCAAATTCCCAACATTATGAATTTGCTCGCCGACTTCTTGATCTTTTGATCTCGGAGCAGCCCTTCTTGGACTCTTCATGAGGAATAAGTTACAATATGGTTTTGACTTCCCCCGAGCCTCTGCTAATTTGAGTATTCAGGCACCTTGCCAATGGCACTTCGAAGGTGTTGTACTTGCTATTAATGTGTTTTCAGTAGCTTCTGCAGCTTCTTCTGCGAGAGTGTTTCCCGGGCTCTCTGGATCTCTTGGCTGCCTTTGATCATAAGTCCTGGCCATCGGTATTGGAAGCATGACCTATACTGGCTAGAGGGATGCAATGGAAAATATTTGTTGTGCTTCATTTTTCATATTGGTTCTTTTGGGTGTTCTTTGGATCTACTAACCATATAAACCCCGTTGAGCTCAATATCAGCAGCCAGTGCCCCTGAATGTCAGGTCATTCTGTGGTGACACAATCCAGATACTGCCAGGGTAGTCCAGGGGCAGGGCTGAGGCAGTCCCAAACATTTATCTGGTCAGCAGCAATTTTAAGCCCACTAATCGGATACGTAACCACAAATTTAGGATAGGTCAGTGGCTGTCCTAACTTTATGCAGCTTTGCTGTCTGGTTAGGTCAGCAGTGAAAGTGGATATTTATTGCCAGTGGATATCCAGTTTTCCTTTTGCTTGCAGCGGCCAAGCACTTTCCCTCTCTGATCTTATCCCACTGGCTGCCCATCTCTTTAATTCAGGTTAAACTTCTCTCACTGGTCCACAAAACACTACACATGGGTACTTCTGCCTATTCTTTGCATATTATCCCTCATGTTCCCCCTTATCATCTTTGCTCTGTTCACGCAAACCGGCTTCACCTTCCTCCCGCCTCTTGGGCTTGTTAGACATGCCGAGTGCCTAGTGGATTCACATCTTCTTGGTCATAGCCTGTGGAACTCCTGCCCCCTGATAGCCATCTAGAGCTTTCTTATCCCAAATTCAAAACATTTTTGAAGACTTCTTTCGGCTGGCTTTTGACTCTTCTTACTGGGCATAGAATTCTGCACCTCCCCCCCCCCCCTCTCTCTCTAGCCCCTCTCTTCCCTTCCCCTATGACTACATCCTGCTCTCTCTTTCTCTCCTCTCTTTTTTCCTGTCATTTTAATGGTGTTCTTTTCCTTTTCTAAAAATGATTTTATTGTTGTTGTACGCCGCTCTGCTTTTGAAGGGTAGTATAGAAAGTTTTTAATAGACCACTCGATGGCACTTAACAACAACAACAAACCACACACTAAGCAAACAGAGTGCACTAAGTAAGAAAAGCCCATGCCATTGATGACACAATGAAGAAAGTGAGATTTCAGAGTTTTATTTCTTATTCTATTTATGTTGTTGACTTGTCATTCCAAAGAGCTGCACATTGCTACTTGGTTTGTTTCTCTCCTGCAACAGAGAACTCGGTGAATACACTGGGAAAATGTCTTCTCTTCACCTTGGGAGTTGCGATCAGGGGTCCCACAGGGTTCAGTTCTGCCTCATATATTGTTTAATATTTATATGCAACCACTTACTTACATGATTTATTGTGCTGGTTTCAAATATGCAGATGATCCCCAGATTTCTTGTGCTTTAAGCAGTAACCTTGAGGAGACTAGAGATTGTCTCTGTAAGACTGAACATTAGCTAGTTTGTGATAAACTCAAATTGAACCATCCTGTTATGGTCTAGGTAGATACAGATGTTGACTTATAGTCTTCAAATGCAAACTTGGGCTCAGACTATAAGGTCAGGTGATGAAACTAAAATCTTGGGAGTCTGAATAGACTTGTATCTAAATATTCAGAAATGCATATGCAAAACAATATCTTTGGAGAGTCTGACAGGAAGGTCGGGGCCGCGGAGCCAATGTGCGTGCGGCCCGGGGTAATCGGGGGGGGCAGCAGGACGCTACCTCCCTTGGGCCGCGACGCCGTGGTTGCCGGGAGGTGGGTTGGAGTGGTGGCGGCTTCCCCCATTGGCTCTCGCGGCCCGTCTGGAGGCAAGGGGGAGCCAATGGAGCTGGGGGGGTGGGATCGGCCACACGGGGGTGCAGGGACGTGGCGTGGCTCCGGCCTTTTCCAGGTCGGAACCAGCGGAGTCGGATCCCGCCCGCCTGCCCTAATGGTGGGGTGGGGGCGGGGGACAGGGGGTTTGGGGTGTTGCAGCTGGGGGGGTGGCGGGATCCCAGAGGTTTCCGGGTTCCGGAGCAGGAGACAAGCATTAGGGCGGGGGTGGGGTACCCCCGCCCGGACAAACCCTCAGGTTTTTGCTAGTAATATGGCGAAGCCGGACGAGGGAGGGCTAGGCTGTTTAGCCAGGGCCCGGACTCAGCAGAAGCAGAAGCGGCATCACCTTGCTACTCACATGGCTGGTGAGAGCTCGCACTCCGCTAACGGGGGGGGGGGGTAATTGTGATTGTGTTGGATTGTAGTTTGGTTATTGTTAAAGGTTAATAAAGCTGCGACCAGTTTAAGCCCAGGAAGTTGTGTGTGTTTTGATTGTAAGGGTGAAGGGGGGGGGTATGGAAATTGGGGGAGGGGGTAAGGGGGGGTGGCGGCGGGTCAGCCTTACCTGGTTACTCTGTGATCTGGATTGGCCATTGTTGGAAACCAGATAGGGATAGTATGGCAGTTCTTATGTTCTTATGTAATGTGTTTATACAGCCTTTGGAATAGTTGTTGTTTGTACATGTGTCTGGATCAGATGGATCTATGCATTAGATTGTTCTTGCATTTTTTATTGTAACGGTTTTGATAGTGCTTCCTAGATATCTGCTGGACATACTCCAACTTGAGCATGATACAGTGGCTCATTTAAATTCGGAGCCTAAATCCCATAATCATTATTCTTCCAGTACTTAAAACTCGCTACCGACTTCCTATGCCTCCAAGGATAGACTTCAGAATGTTATATTGGACTTAGATTCTTCTTCTTAGATTGGCCCCTCTGAGCCTTACTGCCTGCATCCACTCCCACAAACCAGGTAGGATCTTATTGTCTTCTCAACATATAAGTCTTGAGACTATAGACAATAGTAAGTTAGTGAGAACAAAGTTTTAGATTGACTGACTGATGTGTGTGCTCTTGCAAACTGCAAAGCTTTGGGCCAGCTATAAGTGTATACACTACTACTGTCATTGTTAGTCTGTATTTTGTGTTACTTTTAGCATTAGTTATGCTTTTCTATTATTTGTGTTTTGTTTGGAAACTGGTTTGTTGCCTTTGGGAGGGGCAGCTAATAAACATGAAGATATAAACAAAGCATGTTATTGAACATTTTCTAAGATAATTGAATCATGAATGCAGTGACATGAGAGATGCATGGCTGGTGCTACTGCTGAGAGATCTCAAGCTTGTGTATAAAGCATGTTTTGAACATGGAAAGTAACGCTTATGAAATTATGCAAGAGTAAGCAAATGTAAAAAGTTGACGCACTGCAAAACTGAGCCTACTTTGATGTGATCAGTCTATATTGCCCTCCCCCCCCCCCCCAAAGGATCATTTGAGCAGAGCTGGGGAGGATCTGTGATATGTATTCACTGAGGGGCTCAGAGGGTATGCACTATGGCTGTTAGCATGTGCTAAGCATTAGAACATGACCCCCTCGGAGAGACACAAGATCACTAGCAAGCTGAACTTTCAGCACCATGGCTAGCGGCAAGAACAAGCTCTCTGGCCAAAGGCCCTTTTCATAACTGTGTGCTTATGTGACAGGTCCAAAAAGGCAGCTATTTATGCTTCTGTACCTTTATTAAACAGACCCATACAATGACTTCCAGTAGTCCACAAATTCTCTGCTGTTCTATAGAAGGTGTAACTGTGGACATGTGACTGGATAGTCATACTTTATGTCTGTACATCTTAATTAAGTCCAAGGGAGCCACAAGAGGAGCGACCTCTCGCAATCACCAGAAGAAACACACAAATAGTGAGGGGAATTAGGTGGTCACCAATGCTTTATTAATTAAAACGCCCCAACATGTTTCGGCAAAGCCTTCATCAGGGGGCTGAGAACTGCAAAACCAATAAATAATAATACATAAACATATATAAGATATGAAAAATATAAAATAAATCATATAGATAATAATAAAATAAGAATAAAACAGTTATTAATATAATGTCTAACATGTATAGACAACTTCAAAAAAGAACAATAAAGAATATATATATATATATATAAATCCAATGTAATTTATAATATACAAGGACTAAAAAATAAATAGTAAAACTTATATGCAATAAATAAGGCAATACTTATAGATAGAATTGGTCAACAACCACTATAAATTGCACAGCAACCGATGTGAACCAATACCTAAAGTAAAAGCTGGAATCATATCACAAACATAATTTAATGTAAAATAATGTATATTATAAAATATACTTGGATTTAGATTATGATACTTTTTATTTTTGGTTCTGGTTTCATTTTTATTCTTTTTGATCTGGCTGTCCTTTAGCTGTACACAGCCCCGGCATTTAAACGATATTACTTCTCTACATCTGCTAAGGGACTCGTATAGTTTTCCTATTGTGGATATAAGGTCAGCCTTCATTTTGACTATTGATAATATAAACTTTAAATGCACTTTCATGTATCTTTGCTTGGTCCGTTTTTAGCCCTTTGAACCATATAACTAGGGCTCAATTTCATCTTTTTGAGCCCCAGAGGGCTTCTATAAGTCTTGGCAATAATTCAATATCTATTGTTCAATACACATTCAGTTTAAGGAAAGAAAATTATTGTCCTCGTGAAGAACCTCTTTTATATGTTGCTCTAAGGTTATATTATAAGCCATGATATCAATTCACAGGCTGACCTTCTTTTGGTCATTTCTTTTTATTTGTACCCCACAAACAGTAACCAAGGCAGGTCGGACCCGGTGGTCCCCTGTTCCCTTCCCCCTCCCCCATAAACACCACCCCCATCCCCTTTTCACTCCCAATAATCAGTCCAGAAACCATTTTTGGCTCGAATGGTCGCAGCTTTATTAACAAATATAACATTCCAAACATTGTTTTCAACATCCAACTTTCTTATATAGTAACCCACGAGCGGAATGAGCCCTCACCCGCCATACCACTAGCAAGGTGACCTCATTCCACTCCCGCCGCTGCCGAGCCAGCGGCAAAGCCAACCCCCCCCTTTCCCCAGCCTCGCCATATTACTAGCAAAGACCGGCCAGGGGTCATCCGAGTTGGGGGCGACCGCCCCCGCCCCAATTCCAGCTTAAGGCTCTGGGATCCCGCCACCCGGCGTAGAGCACGTTTACGCCTCTACGCCGCCCCCCCCTAAGCTGCGACCATCGAGACTCCCACTGAACCACACATTCCAAGGCCTCCTGCCAGTCATTCAACAGTAGGTCCAATCCTATCGGGGATAAATGCACACCGTCCTGGCGATAGAGCCCAGCACAGTCCACATCCACCCAGGGGTGCATAATCTGATACCCCCGGTGCTGACATACCCACCGCCCAATCTGTCGATTGACTTTGGCCAACCCCCTGGATCAGCATCGTTGCAGCCGGCACACAGGCCTTGGAATGATGTCTGACCACATTAAAATAACCTGTGGGAACAGTCGAATCACATCCACCAAATCCCTCTTCGCTGTTCGGATGATTTGTTTACAAGTCCATCCATTCAAATCGTTCCCTCCCACATGCAGCAGGATCACAGCGGGCTCTGCTCTCACCCGGCTATGGTGCCGAAGCAAAGGTAAAAGCTGTGGCCACCACAGACCACGCTCACCAAGCCATAGTAGAGACACCAACGCCGGGTCGAGTCCCAAATTAGGACCCAATGGTCGTTCAGCTGCCTGCAGTCCCGCCCAATGCACGAATGAATGCCCGATCATCCAGCATAATTGCGGGCACCGCACAGCATCTGAAAAAGAAAGCACAGGTTATTTACATGAACACCAGCTCCCATCATAAACGCACATAACCTTTGAAGGCCTGCGAACGCCACCTGCCAATGCTCTGAATCGTCACGTCTGACAGCCCAGCCGCGGCTGCACTTGTCGCCGCTCCGATACAGAAGGAATGCGGAGCAAAGCGCGTCGGATCCATGCCCAAATGCCGTATGGCCATCCGCAGCACAGCCGCTACCTGAAAACGAGTCACACAACATGAATTCTCATGCAGGAAAAACCAGGGACCTGCCACCGGCCGCACTGATAAATAAGCTCGCACTGTCTCCATAGGGCAAGTCGGCTGGGATATCACCTCGCGAAGTACCACCCACAATCCCTTGCCCAATTGATCAGTCTTTGATCTGGCAAGCCTGACCCGCAACTGCCCCCCCCCCCAAACTGCACATGAGTAAACAATAATCCCCCCGGTCACAGTGCCCTGCCCGAGCTGGCCACCAGCTCACCGACCCGAAAAGCCCCAAAAAAGGCCAAACAAAACAATGCTTTAAAAAGAACAGCCTCGTAGCGCGAAAACGCCACACTCGGCAGCGCCGCAAAAAGCCGCACCAGAAGGTCGTGTGTCACTGGCAACCGTGCATCCCCGGGAGACGGACTATCTCTATCCCAGCCTCGCAAAAGCTTCTGGACCAAAAACCCAGGCCTCCCGAGCCCCCAGCCAGCAGCCCTGGCAAAGAAGTTAAAGCCCGCCAACCGCCTCCGCACTGATGCCCTGGAAACACCCGTGCTTTTCGCCTCGACTATGTACTGTCCTAGTAAACCGTCAACCGCAGCTCCGGGCCGCCAGCCTTGCGACTCAAGGAAGTTTCATACAGCGTCAAATCCTTTCTTGTATGCCGTCCAAGTCGCTGGCGATAGCGAACTCTTCAACAGTCGTACCATCTCTGCTGGCCAATCTTCCATAAATGGTCTGGAACCTCCATGCCCTCCTCGCTCGCCTCTGGTGCCAGCGTCCGGAACAGCTCCCACTTGAAACGAGAGAGAGCATCAGCAATTCTATTAGTGCAACCCGGAATGTGCCGTGCTTTCACCACTACATTTAAACACAAACAAGCGAAAACTATGTCCCGCATTAAACCCGCTACCCGTGCACAGCGTGGCATATACCAGTTGACATCCGCAACCACAGCCTCATTGTCACACCACCATATCACTCTGCGGTTCCTCAACCGTTCTGGCCACAAGTGCAAGACAACCAACCATGGAAACAGTTCTAAGAACGTGATGTTGTTAGTCAGACCATTTGTGTGCCACGCTTGGGGCCACTGGGCCGAACACCAGTCCCCTCCAAAATAAATCCCCAAACCCCCACTGCCTGCCACGTCCGTATACAGCTGCAAATCCTCACTAGACACTTCCGCCTCCATCAAAACAGACACCCCATTAAATTCCTCCAGAAAAACATCCCAAACCCTCAAATCCGCCTTCATGACCTTGGAAATTCGAATACGATGATGCGGCTTGCGAACCCCCGCCAGGCGACGCATAAAGACCCGACCCATCGGAATGACTCTGCACGCGAAATTCAAAGAGCCAATCAATGCTTGCAGTTCCTTCAAAGATAACTTAACGGATGCTAACCCATTAGCCACTAGGACCCGTAATTTCAACACCTTATCCATCGGGAGGCGCGCCACCATTTTGACCGAGTCGATTTTGACCCCCAAGAATGTAATACATGTGGCCAGGCCCTCCGTCTTGTCCGCTGCCAGCGGGAGCCCACACGCCCTCGCCATGCATAGAAAACCGTCCATCAACTGTTGACACTCCTCCAAACGCTCCGCCCCCACAAACAGAAAATCATCAAGATAGTGCACCACATTCGAACTGCCCACCCGCCTTACTAAATTCCAATGCAAAAAGGTACTAAACATCTCGAAGTAAGCGCACGACACTGAACAGCCCATAGGCATGCACTTGTCCACATAAAATTCCTTATCAAAAGAAAACCCCAACAAATAAAACGATGACGGATGGACGGGCAGCAAACGAAAAGCCGATTCGATGTCTACCTTCGCCAACCGCGCCCCAGGGCCACAACGTTTTACCAGACCCACCGCCTTGTCGAAAGACGCGTAACGTACCGCGCACAGCTCCTTCGGAATATGATCATTCACCGATTCTCCCAACGGAAAGGAGAGGTTATGTATCAAACGAAACTTCCCCGTTTCCTTCTTCGGGATTACCCCCAATGGCGAAACCACCATATTCTCTAATGGCGGTTCCGTAAAAGGGCCTGCTATTCTGCCCAAATGCAACTCGCCCGCTAATTTTTCTCGAACCACTGACGCCAAGCGCCTCACCGAGGGCGAGTTGCGCGCAGCCCTACCAGCTATAGTACCTCACACCGGAATAATGAACCCTTCCGAAAACCCCCGCACCAACACTTTATTTATTTATTTTTTATTACAGTTGCTTATATACCGCACTATTCGGCATCAGCGCGGTTCACAGTATAACAAAATGACCAAAACACACTTCTGTTTGGTTTTACATCAAACAGGGGTATAAACTTGGATAACAGGGGGGGTTGAACTATATGCATGAACTATATACATGAAATATAAACATGAAAAACACTTCCCTCTCCCGCCTCCGCGGATAAACGCACAACCATTCACTAATCACTTCCCGGGAAATTGGAGTGGGAGACAACCCCGTTAAATCGAAATTACTTGTTGGCAGAAGCAGGCGGGGGCACACCGCCCTTTTTGAAACATTTAAGTACGGAATGCCCACCCCCGCAGGCCGAACATGCGTGCCTGAACTTGCAGTCGGGGAAGGGGCACGAGGATCTGTTGAAACGCCAACAGATGTCTCCTGTACCCCCTCCCCCAGCTCTCTATTGCACGGTACCACCGTTCGCACGAAATGGCCACCCCGCACCTGCCACTCCACCCCCCCAACCCGGACCCCTGCCCCCCCGCTCCCACCCGTCCCCACCGACATCTGGGTTAACCACAGGTTGATATCCTGTGTACCCCAGGACAACCCTTTACTCTCCTCCATCTTGTCCCGAAATTTCTCGCCATAATTCAGCCACGCAAAACCGCCATGCATCTGCGCAGCTTCCAAAATGGAGTCCGCGTACGCCAGAAGCATTCCATAATCCTCCGGAGCCTGCCGACCCCAAACGCTCGCTAACCTTAAAAACGATCTAACCCAATTGATAACATTCCGAGACACTTTCTTGACCTGACCAGCCTTTTCATCTTCCTTCCGCTTTTTCCTACTCTCTCCAGAACGCCTCCTGCCCTCCAGCAATCTGAATATATCAATGTACCGCCTCTTCCATATCTTACGCCGCAGATGCCGTGGAACACCTTCCCATAGCTCCGTGAATGCCACCAACGTAGGAACACTTTTTCCGCCGGAGGGCCCCCCTGGCACCGGATCAACTCCCTGCCCTGAATGGGAAGGCGCTATCGAGGATGACGATGTGGACACCGTGGACGATGAAGAAGACCCCGAACTGCGCTGACGCCGTCTTAAATGTCGGCGCTTCCGCTTAGCTTTACGCCCTCTCGTGTCTTGCCCTTCCAACTGACCCACCCCACCCCCCCTCATTGCCCACTGACAACTCACCCCTAGCACCTCCGCCGCCCGCCTGCGTATCCTGCTGCAGCCCTTCGTGGTCCCGCATCCCCGAGCCAGATGGCTGCGCTCCCACGATGCTCACTGGGCTGGCCTCACGCCTCTGGGGTCCTCCTGAGAAAGCCCCAGAGCCCTCTTCCATTGCCGCGCGCTGCCCACTGGATCTCTGCACCGCCGCCGGGGCCAATGGGGATACCTGTGAAAACAAAAGAGAAGAAGAGGGGGGAGAGGGGATGACAGGGGAGCCACACGGCTGCCAAGCAGACAACCAATCCGCCCTGGAAGGTCCTTGGCCCCCCCCCCCGCCAATGCTCCCACGGCGCATACCCCGCTGGAGTCCCCACGCTCCCGGCGACCCCCCTTTGCCCAAAGGGGCCCTGCCCATAATTATGCGCCCCAAGCCACGGTGCAGCCCAACTTGAGAAAACTGGCCCCCCCCACCCCACCCCACCCCACCCCACCATCCCTTGTCCCCCCCCCAACTGCCTCCCCCTACTTCTGCCGCCCCCAACCCCTCCCCCTCGAATGCTCCCTCCTCCGCCCTACCCCTTCCTTGTCCTTGCATCACAGTTTCTTCCACCAAATTCCCCAGACCCACTTCTCCCTCTAACCTGCCCCCCCTGTTAATAGCCCTCCCTCTGTGCCTTCCCGCTGAAGCTGCTGCCTTGCCCCTCTGAACTCTAGCCCCTTTAGCACCAGTAGCTCCCCTGCTCCTGGCCCCTATAGCTCCTTTCCTTCCAAGCCTACCTCTAGACGCTCCCCTAATGGCCCCATCCTCCCGCCCCCCCGACGGCGCAGGCCCAGACTGCCCTCTTCTCCTTCCTTCTGCCGTGTGCTCTCCCCTCCCACGTGCCCCACTGCTGGCCTGCTTTCCTCTCCGCAGCGGCATGCTCCTTCAAAGGCCCCGCTCGCCGCAAATGAAGAGGACAGTTAAAGGAGCCACCGCAGGAACCTCTCTGTACGGCATACACCCTCACACCTCCCGGTCACTCGCTATCCCCCGTTCCTTCTCTCTTCTGTTATTACTAGTGGTTTGCAATGAACCCCCGGTCCCACCGAGCCCGACACTCGCTCCCCTACAAGGAAGCTGACTCCGCTTGCCGGTACTGAAGAAAACCGAAGCGCCACACTCCGCCGTCGAGAGACGCCGCTCCGACCATGCAAGGACGGGGTAAGACGGATCCTTCACCACAGCTACTGGTCTCGCCGAGAGACCGTCGCCGCCGCGCACCCTCCTTAAAAACCCCCCTTACAATCCCTCCTCATTGGCTCGCGCCCCATTCTTTCACCGGGGCGAGCCAATGAGTTTGAATCATAATGCCTGCCAGCACCCGCCCCTCCGTAAACCGTGGGCAGGGTCCCCGTACCGGGCCAAGCGCCTGGTTACCCTCGGCCGCCAGGGACCCTGCCCCGCGGCCTCGCCATTCTTTTACTTTTCATACAAGTTACATCTCTGCCCTTATAAGTCTCCTTTTTGCCCCTTGGTCCTGGTTTCTCGCTGTTGTCTCATACTTGGTTAATTTTATAATATACATTATTTTACATTAAGTTATGATGTTTGTGATATGATTCCAGCTTTTACTTTAGGTATTGGTTCATATTGGTTGCTGTGCAATTTATAGTGGATGTTGACCAATTCTATCTATAAGTATTGTCTTATTTATTGCATATAAGTTTTACTATTTATTGTTTAGTCCTTGTTGTATATTTATATTACAAATTACATTGGATTTATATATATATATTCTTTATTGTTCTTTTTTGAAGTTGTCTATACATGTTGTTAGACATTAGATTAATAATTGTTTTATTCTTCTATTCTTCTTTTATTATTATCTATATGATTTATTTTATATTTTTCATATCTTATATATGTTTTATGTATTATTATTTGTTGGTTTTGCAGTTCTCAGCCCCCTGATGAAGGCTTTGCCGAAATGCATTGGGGCGTTTTAATAAAGCATTGGTGACCACCTAATTCCCCTCGCTATTTGTGTGTTTCTTCTTGTACATCTTAATTAGACAGGACAGGGAGAAGAGGAGGCCTCAAGGCAAGAGGAAGAAGAAGACGAATATAACAGGGATGTTTTAGTGCCCACCAGAGCTGCCAACCTGTTTAGGTCCCCAATGCCTATTGGAATAGAGTTTTTATCTGAGATTTGAAATTGAGATGGGAAGATTCCTGGTGGAGAATTCCAAAGAATGGGAACACAAAAGAAACGAGTGGAATGATACGTAGATTCAAGACTGGTTTTAGAGGGTGGGGGAATGTGAAGTCTGTCATCATGTAACGATCATAGAGCATGGGCAGGAATGTGAAAGGTGAGTAGAGAATGAAGACATGCTGGCAAACCAGAATAAAGAGCGTTGTGTGAAAGTGTTAGAAGTTTGAATTGTATACAATAGAGGATGGGCAGAAGTGGAGTAATATGCTCTGATTTTCTTTTTTAGAGGATAAAATGTGAATAGCAGTGTTCTGAATAGATTGAATTGTTTTATTTCAGAAAGACAGATACCAGCATAAATAAGTTAAAGTAGTCCAAGTGTGAAATCGCAAAATTTAAGAAGAAGAGACTACTACTGATATTTATCATTTGTATAGCACTACAAGGCATACGCCGCGCCGTACATATCCACATGGGAAACCATCCCTACTCAATAGAGCTTACAGTCTATGCAAAACAGAAACATAGAAAGGAAACTAAAGATAGTCTCGACACACTTGGGTGAAAAAAGGAGAATAAAGGGTCAGGATCCAAAAATAGCCTTGAAGAGGTGGATTTCTAGCCTGGATTTTTCTGCTTAAACTTTGGCGGACTATTTCCATGGCAAGATTACATTTGAATTCCCCATGAGGTTAGCAACATCCTCTCTTCCCCCTCTTCACTCCCAATTCCTCCTCTCAACCTCTGTCACCCTTTCTTCCTTTTCTAAGATCTCAGAGAAGGAAATCACACATCTTCTTTCCTCCTCTAAACTCACTATCTGCTCCTCTGATGCTATTCCCAGCCATCTCCTAAGCCCCATCTCCTCCACTGGTGTCCCTTCCACCTGTCTCATTCTCAACCTATTGCTTTCCACTGCAACTGTTCCTGCAGCCTTCAAGCATGCTGTGGTTACACCTCTCCTCAAGAAACCCTCACTAAACCCCATCCGTCCTTCTAATTATCAACCCATCTCCCTCCTCCCCTTCATTTTTAACTAATTGGATGTATGGTTCACCATCATTAGCCTGACCTTTTTCTTCTCTCAAGCCCTAGGATACATTGCAATCTGGCTTTTGTCCTTTACATTCTACTGAAACAGCTCTTGCCGAAGTCTCCAGTACCTGTTCCTAGCTAGATCCAAGGGCCTTTACTCGATCCTCATCCTTCTTGACATTTCTGCTGCTTTTGACACTGTTGACTACCACCTCCTCCTTGATACCTTGTCCTTCCTTGGTTTTAAAGACTCTGTGCTATCCTGATTCTCTTCTTATCTCTCCCACCTCACTTTTAGTGTTTTATTTGGTGAATCCTCCTCTACTGTTATCCACTCTCAGTGGTGTATCCCAAGGGTTTGTTTTGGGTCCACCCTTTTTCTTTCTGTATACCCTCGGTGTACTCATCTCCTCCCATGGTTTTCAGATCTATCTCTCTATACCTGAAATCTCTCTGGTAATCCAGGCCCAGATCTCTGCCTACTTATCCTACATTGCTGCCTGGATGTCTCATCACTGTTTGAAATTGAACATGGCCAAAACCGAACTGCTTATCTTTTCCCCCTAAACCCACCCCCTTCATCCTAAACCCACCTCCCCCCCCCCTTCCTTCTATCTATGTCTCTGTGGATAATGCTCTACTCTTTCCTGTTTGCTTGGCTCACAACCTTAGGGCATCTTAGACTCCTCCCTCCTCCTTCTCGACACATATCCAACTAATAGCTAAAACCTGTTTCTTCCTCTATAGCATCAGCAAAATTTGCCCCTTACTTTCTGAACATGCTACTAAGAAATCTTTACTCACCTCCTGTCTAGACTATTGCAACCTCCTCCATGTTGGTCTCCCTCTGAATCATCTCTCTCCCCTTCAATCTGTTCAAAGCTCAGCTGCACAGCTAATCTTCCATCAGCCTCATTATGCTCATATTACCCCTCTTCTCAAGTCACTTTGTTGGCTCCTTATTTGTTTCTGTATTCAATTCAGACTTCTACTGACCTATAAGTGCTCATCACTACCTTTTTATTTCTTATCTCTCCCTAAACCTTTCTTCAGGAACTCTGCTCTTCTGGTGGATCACTTCTATCTGTGCCCTTCTCTTCTACTGCCAACTCCAGACTTTGATCCTTCCACCTTGCTGCTCCTTATGCCTGGAACAAACTACCTGAGTTGGTACATCAGGCTTCATCTTTGGCCCTTTTCAAATCCAGGCTGAAAACTCACCTCTTTGAGGCTGCTTTTGGATCCTGATCTATGTAGTCTTCTGCTCTCTAACTATGTATTTCCTTACCATTCCTCTAGACACATGCTTGTCCCCAGCTGTGTTGTCTGGCTTGACTAGATTGTAAGCTCTGATGAGCAGGGACCATCTTTTACAGTGTGTCTGTCTGTACAGTACTGCATATGACTTATAGTGCTATACAAATGATCAATAGTAGTATTAGTAGTAGGATGAGAGATGGAACCTGATGCACCAACACAGGTAGTCTGTTCCAGGCATATGGTGCAGCAAGGTGTAAAGAATGTAGTCTAGAGTTGATGGTGGCAGTGAAGGGCACAGATAAAAACAATTTGCCTGATGAGCAGAGTTTCCAAAAGTGCTATGGGGAGAGATAGGTAGTGAGGGGGAGCAGAGTGAATGCACTTTTAGGTCAGTAGAAAAAGTTTGAACTACTGTAGATGTGGAAATAAATAGGGAACCAATGAAGTGACTTGAGAAGAAGGGTTGCATGAGCATAGCAACTCTGATAAAGGATTAGTCTCATGGCTGAGTTCTGAATGGCGAGAGATGATTCAGGGGAAACCAGCAAGGAGCAGGTTGCAATAGTTTAATCGAGAGATGACCAAAGAGTGGATAAGGTTCTTGGTAGTGTGTTCAGAAAGGGAGGGTAGGGTGAATTTTTTTTTCTGATGATATAGAGAAAGAACAACAGGTTTTAACAATCTGTTGGATGTGTGGGGAGAGAGAGAGAGAGAGAGAGAGAGAGGTCAAAGATAACCGCAAGGTTGTGAGCCAAGGAAACACGGAGGATGATAGTGTTATTCACCAAAACAGAAAAAGATGGAAGCAGTGCAGTAGGTTTATGGGGAAAGATAATGAGCTCCATCTTAGCCATGTTCAGTTTTAGATGGTGGTGGGACATCCAGGCAGCAACTTCGGACAAGCAGACTGAGATAGGATCCTGGATTCCAGAAGAGATTTCACGTGCAGAGAGGTCAATCTGAGAGTCCTCAGCATAAAGATGGTGCTGAAAGCAATGAGAGGAGATGAGAGCACCAAGGGAATGAATATTGAGAGACAAAAGAGGTCCCAAGACAGGGCTCCGAGGTACAGCAACTGAAAGCAGAATAGCAGTGGAGGATCCACCACAACATATGCTAAAAGTGAAATGAGAGATATAAAGAAAGCCAAGATGGAATTCCTAAGTAAATGTCTTTTGGCAATTGCCTTGATTATCTGTGTATATATAGAAAACAAGATTTGATATGCTATAAATACGATGTCCAATTAGTTGCTTTTATAGGATTGTTTTGGGAGGGGTGGAATTGTGGTGATCATGATTATTATTAATGGTCTTCCTTGTTCATATGGGGCTACCTGTGTCTCTGGGAATCTAGGTACCTGTTATTATGTCTGTTTGATATGTTTTAGCTGTTGTGCTCTGTTATATTGTACATTGCCTTGCTGTTATTCTGAAAGGTTGTTAATCAAGTCTATTAAACATTAAATGTAATTACCAAAATCTCAAGGGAAGGGTTTTGGGCCAGAAAGTTAATTGAGGGGAGGGCACGGGGCCAAAGGTTTGCCTTGAGTGCCCTAATATCCCTGCAGTGTCTCTGAACTATGAGTCCAGGATCTACCACATCTGCTACGGGAGGGAGGAGGAGGGAGGGGAGGAGAGAGACGGGACAATAGGGAGGGGGAAAAGGGTTAACAATCTGATAGCTTGACCAATAAGATGATTATTACGCCATTATAGAGAGGCAAAGTGCAGCTGAGAGAGGCAGAGCGGCTCAGCCAAAGACACAGAGATAGGGAAATAGCCTCAAACTCCAGCCTTCCATTCTGTGCAGTGACTATTCCTTAATCCAAGGGCAGATTTATTCAGTCCTAAGCTAGATCGTGATTGCTGATAGAAAACAAGCTATGGGACATTCTTTTGCCACAGAAATGGCTAAATGTAAAGTCCTGGGCAAGAAAGACATTGGCACTGGAAGTCTTCATGTTTATTGGTTGTATATTCCTGGGTATAGATTATATGGGGGTTGTTTTAGAAATCCTATTTGTGATTTAAATGCATATAAGCAGCCCCATACATGTGTATGTGTAAATCATATCCACATGTAAATTTCTGTTTCAGAACAAGTGCTGACTGCATTATGCTAAAAGTAGACGACATGTGTTGAGGGTGTGTCTGTTATCCCTCCCACAGCACCTCCTATGTACTGTCATAGAGCGGAAGCTAATGAAAGTGAAGACTTAGAAAAAAACGCTGTCTTCCACAAAACAAATGATGTGCAGAAGATGCAATTGCCCTGCAGCGCAGCTAGAGGGAGCAGGCGAAAGCTTACAGAGGCTGAGTTAACACACCAGGCTGATGATTCTGCAGAAGTTAATCAGCTGCACCTGAAAAGTAGCCGGGGAACTCAAAGGTGGAATGCCTTTATAAGCAGAAAGCTAGTGCAGGAGAAAAGAGAAGGAGGAGAAGGGGAGCTGAGACAGCCAGGAACAGCAGCCCAGCCAGGTCAAGCAGTGCAGCCAAGACAAGCAGCACGACAAGGACAGCAGGAGCTGGAAGAGGAGCAGAAAGAGCCAGAGAGAAAGACGGGCTGTGGAGAGTCAGTCCAGAGAAAGACTTGGTAGCAGGAGACCTCAGAGATAAAGAGCTCAGAAGGAGAGAGCCATACCTGGAGAGAGGCCTACCTCACCAGAAGACCCTGAAACAGGATTGAAAGCCTCCAAAAGGAAAGGTACTGATAGCAGAGTTACCTATACCAGGAAGCAAGGAAGTCTGGATTCCTCACCAGGTTTTCCTAGGCTACAGAAAGGTCAAGCAGTGCCCAGAAGCTTCCAAGAGAAAGTCTGCCAAAGAGACTGTGTCCTGAGAGAAGTGCCTGAGAAGGAAAACTCCAGTTATACCGGCTACAGGAAGCCAAGGTATGGTGACACTTTATTCATAAAGAGAAGCTCACGCTCCTAGAAGCTCTTGTAAAGCAGATATCCAGTTTGAAAGGAAAAGAAGCAGGCCAGAGTTTTATAAGCCAGGACGTAAGGGCATAGGAACAAGCCATGCTTATTTGAGAGCCCTAGAACAGCCTTACTGGAAACAAGGGAACAGAAACAGTGACTGTCAAACTATAGCGGCCAGGGAAAGCTCCAATTCAGACGGAGATAACAATGACCCAGAGCCTATGCAGATAGCACTTGAGGATCCTATTCCCTTATCTCAAGACGAATTAATGGATTGCTCCATTTGTATTGCGGGCAGTTTTGAATCACTCCCTGAACTGTGAGTTATACAGACATTGCTTTGAGAATACTCATGTTTGTGCTGAATGAAAGAGGAATGTTCACTCCTTTGTTTTGCTCTAAAGTTTGAAAGAATCCTGGGTTAAATCCTACCAGCAACTGTGAAGTTTGTAACAGTTTAACTCTTTACTTATGTTGTGGTGGAAGCCTGAAAAGAAGGACTTTCTGTACTTCTGTATCTCAGCGAACCTTTTGCGTTAAAAGGGAAATAAAAGCCTTATTTACCCTCTACTTGGCATACACAATTTATTCACATAAGGAGCAGGACTACAAAGACCAAGATACCCTTGGCCTTAAAAGAGCCCTCTACTCCCAGAAAATAATAATATGCTCAACCTACCCTTACAGCCACTGGCCACCAGGGAGGGTTGATGACAATACACATGTTCTCATTGCATATAGTGTGCACGTGTCTAAGTCCAAAATTATCCATATCCATATTTACACTTGCTCCCTGGCACGAAGAGGTATTTGAATAGTGCCCCTTTTGGCCATCCCTGTGCAGAAGGGATTAAGGGGAGGGGGATAACCCCTTCATCCCACAATGTTTATTTCCCCCTCTGAATTGATATAGAGGCAAGAGAGAGTCCTCGTTATTAATTAATAACATTTGCATTTCCACATTTGCAAACTGCCCCCCCCCATTGATTTTTTCCCCACGTGTACATTGCTGAAATGACTCCTCCCACTGCACATGGAGGTGTAGTTTAGAAATAGTTCCACGTTTTGCAGAGCTAGTCCTAAAACACTGTCAACATTGAGTACGTCCTGGCCTCGATTGTCATCTCAAATCGGATTTCCACGATCTATCTAGAATGATGCTCTCCAAGTGTCTGCAACTGAGGAGGCTTCTTGCAGCATCTTGTACTGAAAGCTGAATTTTCTGCCCTTACAGAAATAGTGAAAGGAGCAAAAGACTGACACGTATGCTGCAAGAAAGATGGCAGAGGGAGTTTTGCAATCTCAGCAACCTTCTGATCTTCTGCTTCAGGTATTCTATGTGCTCCCATGTATGGAGCCCTCTCATGAAAGAGACATAAAACAGAAAGCTTTAAAATCTGTCTTTGAGTAGCTTAGGAAGGTGAATGGCATTCAAAGGGGCTTTATAACGAGACATATTGCAGCTGAGAAGCATCCTCGAACAGATCAGTAATTGGGCCATAAAAGGGTCCCGCTGTTGTGACGCAGAACAGAAAACAGAAGCCAGGAAGCACACCACATAGTCAATGCAGCTTTTATTTCAACTGATTAATCCTTTAAACTAAATTGGGAAGAAACCCATTAGCCTATCGGAGAACCCAAAATCCTGTGACAGCTTAAAACAATTGTAAGGGAAGGGGATTCGTACATTAACATCACAGCTCCTTTAACATGAATCTAGGGTACCTTTCTTACAGATGGGTTTCCAGGGGATTCTGTATGGAAATGTCCCACATGGAAAAAGTTAGTGAAAATACATGGATAAGCAAAAGGGACCAAAAGAATGGAGTAACAGACCAGCCTTCTCTAGCAGAGCTCGGTATACGCAAGAGGAAAAGAGGAGGCATCTCTCCTGCTTCTAAACTATTTCCTAAAGATGAGTTTAGGCCCTTTCCAAACTAACAGCTGGTATCATCCTCTAGTGCCCTCGGGCAAGGGGCAAGAGATAAAGTGGACAAGGAATGTGTGGGTTTCACTCTTCCTCCTTCAGCCTCTGCTAGTTCACCCCAGTCTTGCCGTTCCAGCTAGCGCTATAGCTGATTCTGCTAAGCACGAGAATCGTGGCTCTTCTGTGGTTAGAGGGACTGCCGATGCCTTTGAAATCTATGCCAGGTTTGTGATATGTAAAAATAATTCCTAGCAGCAAATGTAGCAGTGGCATGATTGTATCAGGCATCTGAAAACTCAATGGAGTAACCTATATGTGTGGGGCTAACACCCCCCCAGCAGCACTATGAAACAGCAGGGGGGACTGTGGTATTCACGAGCAGGGGGAGGTTGTTTTTTTAGTGGCTGTGAGGATTATCACAAGTCCTGGGTGTTGGATTAAGATGCTGGCATTATAAAAAGCACAGGTGCAGAGGAGGCCTGAAATGGCCTATTAGTGGAGGTGCTGAAAGCATCTGTGTGGGGCATTTTGCACATCTGTGGCTGAGATATGAAGAGCAGTGGTAGGAAAGGGGTTAACAGCTCAGGGAGGCAGGGCTGGCTCTAGGAGTGCAACCAGGACAATTACACAGGGCCATTATGCCCAATGGAGGCCACAGAACTACCTCAAGCTGGAGATGGTACAGCCTGCTGGTTGGCCTTGGGGTCCCCTCCCAGTTTTCTGCCCCCAGCATGTCTAGCACCAGCCCTAATGGGGACGGGAATTGGCTTTGAGTTGCATGTGGGACTATATATGAGCATTGAACCAAAGTGAATGAAGTTGAACTGGGCAGACCATTTATTTTGGGGTTTTATCTGCCATTGTTTACTATGTTACTCTATTTATGATGATTGAATTTGATAACCACTATTCATATAGAGCCTAATTCAGTAACAGCCACATCAGGCCTGCAGCTGGAAACGGGGCTGATATCAATCTGATTCTGAAACCGTGGGTCTAGACGCACCCGCTGATTCGGGATCAGGGAGATATACATCCCCAGCGCATTCTGAGACATTAGATGTTGCAGAGGCCCCCCTGTGGCCCTGTGGCCACACCCCCGCATGCAATACGTGCCGCTCCTGGGCCAGTGGCCCATCAGCACATGTCCGGCATAGTGTCCCTGGCACAGCGTTATGTTCCTGTTGGGGTGGGTGTACAGGCTCGCACACGGAAACATGTCTCTCACCTCTGGTAGCTGTTGTGCACAACTGCCTCTTGGGCTCTCCATGGCAGCATGCACACCACTTCTCTACAGCCCTGATACATCCCGTTCTCCAAATGTCAACCATGGTAGGGCTGAGCTGGATCTGCTATAAGTCCTGTCCTTATTCCATGGTCTTGCAGGAATAATCTATGTATCAACAGGAACATTTTGGGTATTCAGGAAGGGCCCCTGTATGTCCCCTTCCTGTATCTCGGTGGCTAGCCACACTCCTGATCTGCCCTACGATGCCCACCATGTATGTGCCGGGCCACAGGGCTATGGAATATGGTGGCACACATTTTCAGGGGTTGGACGTCTATCCCATGCACTTAACTGCCCCATTCACCTTTCAGAATGACCCCCCTTAGGCACAAGGTGGGGTACAATATAAATGTTACTAAGGTAATGTCACTTAGAAGATGCAACTTCCAATTGTGAAATGTTATTAAATCAGTGGTGTCCTCTTCTTACTGCCTCCTAAACTTCCCTGAGTCTTCCTCTTATGCTTGAAGTAATCTTTTCTTCGCTAGCTAGAAACTGTTTCAAGGACACATTCCTGGCTGTTGCTTCGATTGGGCTGCTACACTCTGTACTCATTTCCTGTTTTCTCACACTGAAAGATGGCTCCTTCATCAGGATGGATGTGGAGAACAGAGCCTTCTCTGTGAGGTAAAACCCAAGGACATTTTTTAAGTCACTGTGAAGAGCACTTGCATGCAAGTGAGAATTTAAGATAACCCCAACAGAACTAGTTGCCCAAATTACCACAGAGACTTTCAGGCAATAGAAGCAGGATGGACTTTCAACCTAAAACATCAGTGGGCGGCTGACTGAGCGAAAAACTAGCACATTAGCACTCATTAGGGAAATGAGTTTGAGTATCTCCAAGCAGCCCATAATGAGCACAAGAATCTCAGTCACAAATAGAAACACACTTGTCACACAAATTTATCTGCAGAAGAACAGGTCCCTCGCAGCAGGGGGATCATACTGAGCTTTGGTGAGAAGCAGAGACCCTGTCATTGTGCACTCTTCCAAATTTGCAACTATTAAAAGCAAAGGCAGATTCAGCGCATTAGCAGAGAGCACAAGAGCGAGTAACATAAAAGCACCTCTGCCCTCATCCATCTCAGGGGGGGCATAGGTTCCTTGTGTAATGACTTATTATTCTTCAGGATAAAAGATATGATAAGAGCAGCGTTTGAAAGGGAGCTTGTCAGAGTTAACCATGAAAGGGGAGAAGGACTTTCTCTGAACTAGACATCTGTTTATATTTTTTGAGTAAAGCTTACAAGGTTTCTACTCCAAGCTATTTATGGAGTATTCGAAGGGGAATAGTTTCTCTGTGTGGATGGGAATCTAAACTTCTGTGTTTATCCTCCAGCTGGAAAACGGAGAGGTAATAAAATATAAAAAAATTACAATAAATATTTAATATTCATACTGTAAAAACAACCTAAAACCATTAGAAATTACAACATAAAACCCATGTTTCGGCATACAGCTTCCTCAGGGGTATGAATCATATAATCTAATGAAATCTTTAGGTGTCAGATTCGATCTAAGCCACAATTTTTGTGTACGATTACTCAATGCTCAGAGGAGGTTGATTCTATTATATTTCCTGTATCAAAAGGAATAAATTCAATATGCAACGCAGTGCTGTTTTATTACCGTGAAGTGGGATTTTAGAAGGGATGTCTAGTAAGAATCTGGAATTCCAGTTACACTATGTATGTAAAGCAACACTGTGCACAGTTACCTGTTATCTGTGCCCCGTTCTGCTCACTGTATATCCCCCCCAGTTCAAGTTAAATGTAAACTGCTTTGAATGAATGATATAGCAGTATAGAAAATGTGTTAAATAAAACAAATGGCCAGAGCACAACATCCAAAAATCAGTGGACGTGGCAACTGTAAAGCGAGGCAAGTATATGTGCCTTCTGAAATGGCTCCTTCTCCACCCCCAAAAATGCACATTCCTGTAATGGGTTATGGAGATGGGCCCACTGCAGGTTGCAAGGCTGCGTATGTGCACAGGTGTAAGTCATTTCACAAATGTGGAAGCCTCTGAATTGCAGAGCCTCAGAACCTGGTCCTTAGATGTGCTGGCAGGAGTATCTCAGAAGGGGGGTGACTAAGCTATGAGAATTGCATGTCCTAACCTGCCATTTCAGATAATCGGATGAGGAGCAGTGGGCCAATAATATGTTTGGAGTTTGTATTTATGCGCAGGTTTCTTCAGGCAAGAAATCATTACTGTAGCAATGTAATTGCATTATGAGTGATTTCTAGCAGGGGCACGTCAGGCCATCTGGATGGCCCCGAGCAGAACAGGTCCATTAGGACCCAATTCTGTACCCTGGGAACAAAATGTTCCCACGGCATTCAGAATTGGGCCCGAGGATGGCCCGGTGTGCCCCTGCATGCCTGTGAGTATGTCCTCCACACAAGCTCCCAGGGCGCAGACCCCCCCCCTCTTCCCTGCCACCTAGCCCATGGCTGGACAGTGGGGACCTCCCTGCACACAGCCCCAGCCCCAGCCCCAGCCCCAGGGGGGATGTCTGACTCCAATCACCCGTTCCATGCTGCTTATTTCACCTTCGAGGTAGAATAATCAGCATGTCCTCCCTGACCCCACAGAATGTATAGGGTCATGACCTGAATCGGTCCTGTACATCCTTCTGCCTCGGCCCACCCCCACTCCGCCCAGACCCCCATCCCTTCCTGCCGGCTCTCCCCGTCCTGCTGCGTCTCAGAATCAGGCCCTATGTGCTTTCCCCTGGAAACCTTACATCCAGGAAACAAAGACCTATTCACCTTATTCTTGGTCAGGAGCAAGTATATGTATGGACGTCTCACCAACCAAAGCCAGATGTTGTTGCACTATTCTGAAACAGCACCACAACATGCATCTCCTTTGCTTTGCCCAGGCCATAACTCCACCATGCCTCCACTGGGGATATCTATATACACGGCTTCTAGAATGGCTCTGGCTATGTCTCCATGATTTGCATGTCTAGGTGCCCATTTTCAGACGTCCAACTCATGAATAGGGCTTCTAAGATAACCCCCTTACAGTGTAGCTGCTGGCACACTGTGAATTCAATGGATTCCTTTTGATGCTGGCAATATAGTAGAATTGACCTCCCATGCGCATTCTTCTTCATCCTTGCGTTGAGGAAGGCTTATGGCGAAACATGGTCATGTTGGGTTTTATGTTGTAGTTTGTATTGGTTTTATTTATTTATTTATTTTATTTAACAAGTTTTTTATACCGCCTTTTCCTTCAATCAAAGCGGTCACAAGAAATACAAGGTATAAACAAGGGAAACAAACAGTATAGACATGACAACATATGGTAATGTAGGAAAAATAACAACGGTTAACAAAATAGTTAACGTTATTTTTAGGAATATAAAATATATAATATAATTTACTTACATATTTTTTTTGAGGGGAGAGAACTTCTATACTTAACTGTTTACCTACTGGTTCAAGGTGCGAGTGTGACTGATTTTGCTCTTTGGTGCTTATCCTTCAGCTGACGGAACAGACATACGATTATAAAAATGTGCGTTCCTTTGGGTGATGACAGTGGCCAGTTCCATGCTACTCACTGGGGGAAGAGGGAGACTAACAAGAAGCAAAATATATTCTTGGAGCTTCAATAGAGGCGGGACATAGGGGACATGGGCTCACATGAGATTCCTCAGATTAACATTTACTTCTAGATGTATTTTTAAACCCTAATTGCCAAGAAGATGATTCTGCACTGGCTTTCAGTGAATAAAAGGTAGTGATGCTCTGTAACGAGCTGAAGTAGGATATCGGTTCCATTATCTTTCTGTCCTCTCGGATCTAAGTGAAGGTTCCAGCCCCAGTCTGCCTGATTGCAGAAAATGAACTAACCACAAAACCCTTATGCATAGCTCAATACGTCTCAGTTGAAGCACCCAAAACACCAGTTTATATTCTAATGAGGGGCAAAGGAATTGTGCATTTTTGAGGCAGAAATAAACCTGGGCTGGATTATTTGGATTGTGGCCCAAGGCTTTCAAGTTTATTAATCTGGCCATTCTCTTTCTAATTTCCACAAGAAATATCAATCAGGTTGAACCTATCGTCGCTAACTGTACCAGCAAATGTGTTTTCCCATCATCTGCATAGTTGTCATCCATACAAGGGGAGAAAAAAGAAGATCAGCTGACAGGGTTTCTCTTCTATTCTCTAAACAATTAAGGAATCAGTTTGGATTCCAACATTAAGAAAACATATAGGAAGGGAAGAGAGAGTGTTAGACAGAGCTTAAAGATCCCAAATTACCCATGTCTAACAATAGCCAAATTAAAATGAATAAAATACATTCTCTAAAATGCTTGTATGCAAATGCTAGAAGTCTAAAAAATAAGATGGGAGAGTTAGAATATATAGCACTAAATGAAAAGTTAGATATGATTGGAATATCAGAGACATGGTGGAAGGAGGACAACCAGTGGGACACTGTGATACCTGGGTACAAACTATATCGTAATGATAGAGCTGATCAAATTGGTGGAGGGGTTGCTCTCTATGTTAGAGAGGGCATTGAATCAGAAAGGATTAAAGTTTTGCAGGAAACCAAATCTGCTGTAGAATCTATATGGATTGAAATTCCATGTAAAAGGGGGAAGGCGATGGCAGTGAGAGTGTACTATCGACCACCTGGCCAGAATGACCAAATGGATGATGAAATGTTCAAAGAAATCATGGAAGCTAACAAATGTTACAGCGCAGTAATAATAATGGGTGATTTCAACTACCCCGGTATCGACTGGGTCAGTGTCACGTCAGGACATGCTAGGGAGATAAAGTTCCTAGATGAAATAAATGACTGCTTCTTGGAGCAGCTGGTTCATGAACCGACCAGAGGGGAAGCCATATTAGACCTAGTCCTTAGTGGAACACCAGATCTAGTGCAAGAGATAAGGTTGTTGGGGCCACTTGGCAATAGTGATCATAGCATGATCGCCTTTGATTTAATTAGTGGAGGAGGGATAGTAAGGAAATCCACAGTACTACCTTTTAACTTTCGAAAGGGAGACTATGATAAAATGAGGAAAACAGTTAAGAAAAAACTAAAAGGAGCAGTTGCAAAGGTTAAAGACGTACATCAGGCTTGGCTGTTGTTGAAAAATACTATCCTGGAAGCCCAGACCAGCTGTATTCCACACTTTAAGAAAAGTGGAAGGAAGTCCAAAAAACTGCCAGCATGGTTTAAAGGTGAGGTCAGAGAGGCTGCTGTTGCCAAAAAAGCTTCTTTCAGGAAATGGAAAAAAGAGCCAAATGACGAAACCTGGAAACAGCACAAGCACTGGCAAGTCAAATGCAAGGCATTGATAAGGCAGGCAAAGGGAGAATTTGAGAAGAAGCTTGCTGCGGAAGCAAAAACGCGAAACAAAGACCTTTTCAAGTACATTCGTAGCAAAAAACCTATGAGATAGTCAGTTGGTCCATTAGATGATAAAGGGGTTAAAGGAGCACTAAGAGGCGACAAGGCGATAGCGGAGAGACTGAATTATTTGCTTCGGTCTTTACTGAGGAAGATGTAGGGATGTTACCCATGACTGAAGTGGTATTTAAAGGTGCGGAAGAATTGAAGGAAATATCGATACATCGGGAAGATGTATTACAACTATTAGATAAACTGAAGAGTAGAAAATCACCTGGGCCGGATGGTATATATCCAAGGGTGTTGAAAGAACTGAAATATGAGATTGCAGACCTGCTATTAGTAATCTGTGAATTATCATTAAAATCATCTCTAATACCTGAAGATTGGAGGATCGCCAATGTAACACCAATTTTTAAAAAGGGTTCCAGGGGTGATCCGGGAAACTACAGACCGGTGAGCCTGACGTCAGTACAGGGAAAAAATGGTAGAAACCATCATAAAGAATAAAATTACTCAGCATGTAGATAGTCATGACCTCATGGGAGACAGCCAACATGGCTTTAGACAAGGAAGATCTTGTCTTACTAATCTGTTATGTTTTTTTGAAGGAGTGAATAATCAGGTGGACAAAGGTGAGTCGGTTGATATTGTGTATCTGGACTTTCAGAAAGCCTTTGACAAGGTCCCTCATGAGAGACTTTTGGCAAAACTAAAGAGTCATAGGATAGGAGGTAGTGTACTATTGTGGATCAGGAACTGGTTAAAAGATAGAAAGCAGAGGGTAGGGCTAAATGGCCAATTTTCCCAATGGAGAAAGGTGAATAGTGGTGTACCCCAGGGATCTGTGCTGGGTACGCTGCTTTTTGACATATTCATAAATGACCTGGAAAGTGGAATAACGAGTGAGGTTATCAAATTTGCAGATGACACAAAACTATTTAAAGTTGTTAAAACCCAAGAGGATTGTGGAAAGTTGCAAGAGGATCTTGATAAATTGGAAGACTGGGCATCAAAATGGCAGATGAAATTTAATGTGGACAAGTGCAAGGTTATGCACCTAGGGAAGAACAACCCAAACTATGGTTACACGATGCAAGTTTCCACATTAGGAACTACCACCCAGGAAAAAGATTTAGGCATCATTGTGGATACCATGTTAAAACCCTCGGCCCAGTGTGCAGCGGCGGCCAAGAGAGCAAATAGAATGCTAGGTATGATAAGGAAAGGAATGGAAAATAAAACAAAAGATATTATAATGCCTCTATATCGTTCCATGGTGAGGCCGCACCTTGAATATTGTGTGCAATTCTGGTCGCCGTATCTTAAAAAGGATATAGCGATTTTAGAAAATGTTCAGAGAAGAGCCACCAAAATGGTAAAGGGGATGGAAAGATACTCCTATGAAGAAAGGCTAAAAAGGTTAGGGCTCTTTAACCTGGAAAAGAGACGGCTGAGGGGAGATATGATAGAAGTCTATAAATTAATGAACGGAGTGGAACGGGTAAATGTAGATCGATTGTTTACCTTATCAGAATATAGAAAGACTAGGGGACATACAATGAAGCTACAGGGTAAACTATTTAAGACTAATAAAATAAAATATTTTTTCACTCAACGTGTAATCAAACTCTGGAATTTGTTACCGGAGGATGTAGTAAAGGCTGTTAGTGTAGCTGGGTTTAAAAAAGGTTTGGACAAGTTCCTGGAGGAAAGGTCCATAAACCATTATTAAGAAGGGACCCAGGATATCAATGCTTGAGCCAATACAAGCATTGTGGAACCTGTGTCCCTTGGGGAAACTGCTAGGTACATATGACCTAGATTGGCCACTGTTGGAAACAGAATACTGGGCTTGATGGACCTTGGTCTGACCCAGTATGGCATATCTTATGTTCTTATGTTCAGGCAAAGCAGCACATTCCGGCCTTTGCTCTATTGCATTCTTCTCATAAAAGCCTCATTTGGAGAAAACTCAAAGAACCTCAGTGAGGCATCACACACTTCAGCACCTACTGACCCAGGGTTAAGGAAATCTAAAACAGCGTCTCAAGAGTGTTGTAATGGCTGCCTGGGAAGAGGGGCTAACGCTGCTATTTCCTATGGTGGTCTCTTAGAGGCTCCGTCAGTCTGAAAACTAAACAACTGAAATAAAAAGTTCCCTTCTTGTAGCATAGAAGCAGCATAGGATCTTGCTGTTCTCTTGGATCCTGCCAGGTACTTGTGGTCTAGATTGCTCACTGTTGGAAACGGGACACTGGCAGAACCAGTGCAAGGCTATTGAGCATCCGGACCTAGGCAGACCTTCAGAACCTTAGCAGAACCTGCCAAAGTTTTGATATTTAAATGCAATCAATAGAATCATCGGAATATTATCCATCCCAGAACAATCCTATAAAAATGTATATTTGGATATCCCACTTTTAAATATGAAACTTTGCTTTGTAAATATCTGTACAATAAGAAAGATTTCCAAAAGCCACTTACAAGGGTAAATTATTTGCAAATGGCCCTTGCAGCTAAAAGCAAGCATGCACGCCCTTATTTTTCTGCTGGCTTGAGTGGAGCACTTTTTGAAAAGGGGACTGTTAGCGGTTCAAAGTGACAGGATGTGACATACGTTGAGCTGGAGGGTTGGCAGTGGGGAGAGGGTGTCAGCCTGGGGACAGAGATAGCAGATGAACCTGGTGGAGATGATCCTGGAGGAAGAGAGCTGATAGCGCTGAGACTTGACGGGGTGAGGTAGAGGGAAACGTATCTGTGGTGGTTGAGAGAGAAGAAATGATTCTGGGGAGGGAGCTTGCAATGAGCAGTGAGAGAGAATGAGCCTAGAATCGATGGGTCTGAGGGAATTAATCCATGGGAGGTTCTGAGAGAGGGGGGGTAAGTCAGCCAATGGGGATGTGAGTGAGAGTAGATTAGTGGTTGTTTAAGAGGAGACCAGATGAGTAAGTTGAAGGGGTGGTGGGAGTAGATGAATCTGGGAAAGTGAGCATGGAGTGTGAAAGGGTGGGAAGGTGAGAGCGGGAGTGAACCCAAAGGGAAGGGGGATATGGGAAGTAGAGGGGGAGGATAGAAGGTGACTTGCACATCTCACCCACTCACACACTGCACCCATTGCTTGCTATCCATGCACTTAAAGGTTGCTTTCTCCCTGGGAGAAGAAGCTGAAGGACAGCTTAGAGTCAGGGACTTTCTAGGCCTGTGCACAGCCTGAAGTTGCCCTGTAGTGAAGGAGGGGAGCAATTGCAATCGGATCTTGATAAATTGGAAGACTGGGCATACAAATGATAGATGAAATTTAATGTGGACAAGTGCAAAGTTATGCACCTAGGGAAGAAAGGCTATTATAATGGCTCTATATCGTTCCATGGTGAGACCGCACTTTGAATATTGTGTGCAGTTCTGGTCACCATATCTTAAAAAGGATATAGCATTATTAGAAAAGGTACAGAGAAGAGCCTCCAAAATGGTAAAGGGGATGGAAGGATACCCCTATGAAGAGAGGCTAGAAAGGTTAGGGCTCTTCAACCTGGAAAAGAGACAGCTGAGGGGAGATATGATAGAGGTGTATAAATTAATGAATGGAGTGGAACAGGTCACTGTAGATCGATTGTTTATACCATCAAAAGATAGAAAGACTAGGGGACATGCAATGAAGCTACAGGGTAACCTATTTAAGACTAATGAAAGAAAATATTTTTTCACTCAACGTGTAATCAAACTCTGGAATTTGTTACCGGAGGATGTAGTAAAAGCTGTTAGTGTAGCTGGGTTTAAAAAAGGTTTGGACAAGTTCCTGGAGGAAAGGTCCATAAACCATTATTAAAGGGGACCCGGGAAATCCACTGCTTGCCCCAATACAAGCATTGTGGAACCTGTGTCTTTTGGGGAAAATGCTAGGTACTTGTGACCTGGATTGGCCACTGTTGACAACAGGATACTGGGCTTGATGGACCTTGGTCTGACCCAGTATGACATATCTTACGTTCAAGCACTGAGACTTTGAGTGACTGTCAGAATCTATAGTTTTGCTTTGACTGTAGCTTCTCTTTGCTGCCCCCCACCTCTTCAGAAACTACTGCCCAGGCAATCTAGTGGTTGGGACGGCCTTGATGGATCTTTGTGTCGATCCTTGTGGATCGACACAAAGATCTTTGTGTCGATCCTTGATTCGACAGCTTTATCCATGTAATCTTCCCCGCTTCTGATCGCTGGAAGGAGCGGTATACAAATGCTTGCTAAATAAATAAATAAAATAAATTTGGTTTGATCCAGTATGACAATTCTTCTGTTCTTATGTATGAGGACCTCAAACCTCTACTGTAAATATCAGCCAGGGCCAGGCACAAGCCGCAAACTGCAGGGGTACAGGCAAAGCACAGCACACAGACACTTTCCTCTAAAACTGTTCTGCTGCCTCCCAGCTTTGTCTTCAGTTGCCCATATCCTGGCGGGACCTTGGTGTATCATTTCCTGCTGCCACAGGGCCCAGTTTCACAATAAGAGCTGTTTGATTTCTTGTTTCTTATCATGACACTTAACATGCCGTCTCCTGCTGTCACAGGGCCAAGTGCTTGTCCTGCTGCAGGAGTCTCACCACATAACTGAAGACCAGTTCGGAGGTGGTGCAGCAACACTGCCAGAGGTATGTTCAGGTTTTGCCATGCTCACTTCCCACCAGCCTCAGTAGGGGCTCACCTTAAACGTAAAGCTTTCTCTAGGGGTGAGGGAATGTCTTTTCCCCCTGCCACTCTTGGGAACCTACTAAAAAGGTTTGCTTGGGGGCCCACACTTTGTTCTTATGCCACTGACTCAACCCATCAGGCAATGCAGTAGCATACTGCAATCAAGAGCACGCCCACAAAAGCATCACTGCACCACTGATGAGCGTTGACGCTGGCAGGGGGCCTGTTTCTGAAGGAAGAATGTTAGTCATTCCCAGCTTATTTAGCTGTACCTATGTTAAAATAATTTTTAGGGGATAGGAGGATAAGTATGACAGGATGGAGAGTAGTGAAAGCTGAATTTGTTTCTGTGCTTTTAGTTCATTTCCTGCAGCGAAAGGTTTCCCTGAAGATACTCTCGACAGATGTCTGCAGAGATAACTTGTTGAGAGCCATGGCTGCTGGCCTGTCTGCTAAGGCAGTAACAAGGACTTGACTGGCCTGTATTGCAGATATATGGCGATAATTTAGATGCCTGCTGGGCCTTTCACCGAACCTCTAGCACTTGCCAGATGGGCAAAATCCATCTGCAGAAGGCAAAAGCCAAAGAGTGATTTGTTTGCGCCTTGTCACTTAACTAACAAAGGACCAGATGTATTACTGGGGTTTTGTCAATTTGTGTTTATAGAAAAATTTGCTGGGCTGGATTCCCATGGGCTTAGTTGCCTTCAAACAAAATTAAACAAGAAATGAAATCAGCCAGTGTTCGCTTTCAGCCCATTAAATCTAAAATTGCAAGCAAGTGCCCAGAAGAGAAGTTTCTGGATTTTGACAATTGGATTTCACAAGTCTTCGGTGCACAGTTTGGGGGCAGAATTAGTGAGGGACATTCCTGTTGCAACAAATATATTTCCATTGCTCCCTTCCTGTGTATTTTCCATCTTGGATATCATCTGTAGGAGCTAAGTTGTGCTTATGCTAAAGAGTAGAGATTTCTGCCTTGTGTTATGGGTCTTATTTATTAATTTTGCAATGAAGCCACAGTTGCAAAGTGCTTGACTCCTCTCCAGTCTGCATGGTAGGTGCATATGGGATTTCAAAGTGGTCTTTAATTTATGAAAATGATTTTACACATTTAAAAGGTGAATGAACTGAAGAGTCCAGCTGTGACCTTCATCTCAGGATAAGTGGACAAATTATTTATTCATCTGTCCATCCATCCAGTGAGGGGATTAAAGTGTTAGCACAGTCACCTAGTGGCATTGTTGTGCATTGCCATGCGGAAGCCTTAGGCTTCATGTCCGGATCTGGCTTTGGCTTCCCAGTTAGAGTAGGGTTGCAAATATTGAAAGGCAGCGTTCACAGCCCCTGGGGAAAAGGAGTAGCAGCCGGCACTTGACTGTGATGAGTGGTGGCCAGGTGTAGGGATCGTGTTAGCTGGGTTCCAGAAAGGGCAGGCCTGGTCCAAGAGTGTCATTGCAGCAGCTGAGCTGATTTTGGAGTGGGGGGATATTAAAATAGGGGGAAAAAACTTGGTAGTTCTGCTTGAAGGCTTCTGGCCTTGGTACCAGACTTAGAAGGGCTGGAAGTCTAGAGGCGCAGGAGGGAACAGATGAGCCAAAAGGAACTGCAAAAGCTCTAAGTGTTTTCTCAAGAGGTTGTTGCTACTATTGTGGGGGCGGGGGATTTTTTGCTGCTATTGTGTGTAAGGCGGGGGAAGAGGGGAGGCCACTGCTGGAAGGCAGAAAATGTACAGATAGGGCACCTGATGTTATTGGGACTACATGGCAAATAAACAATTATATTACTCAGAAAATGCCTCCTAAGGCTCCAGAAGTTGTTTGATAAACTATTGAGTTTCCACACCAAAGGTTATAACTGTTGTTGTTAACGGGGTCTCAGTATATCAGGGAGCTATGGCATGAACTTTTATGCCAATAACTGCTCCTTTTTTACATCAATGACCCTCTTTTTTGTTTTTTTCAGACTTTCATAAAAACCTGGTGTTGCCAATTTAACCACGCATTTCTAAATCTTCAGCGTTCAAATACATAAAGTTAGGCTTATCTTAATATGTGTGGTCCCACACATATGAACGCTGAAGATTTAGAAATGCGTGGTTAAATTGGCAACACCAGGTTTTTATGAAAGTCTGAAAAAAACAAAAAAAGAGGGTCATTGATGTAAAAAAGGAGCAGTTATTGGCGTAAAAGTTCATGCCATAGCTCCCTGATATACTGAGACCCCGTTAACAACAACAGTTATAACCTTTGGTGTGGAAACTCAATAGTTTATCAAACAACTTCTGGAGCCTTAGGAGGCATTTTCTGAGTAATATAATTGTTTATTTGCCTAGCTGCAATATTACTCATAAGTCAGAAGACCATAGCAGATTGTTTCATCACAAAATTGGGACTACATGAGCATCTGTAGATGTTCCAGTCTGGCTTTACTATAACTCGGTGCTCTTGTAAGTGATTGCAAGTGGAACGAACTGAAGAGCTGGCTGAGTGCCAACCTTCAGCCCTCAGTTCTGTGATGTCATCAAGAGCCGGGAATACCTTGAAAAGCTTTTCCTATATGTAAGAACATAAAAACATAAGAGATGCCATACTGGCTCAGAGCAAGGGTCCATCAAGTCCAGTATCCTGTTTCCAACAGTGGCCATTCCAGATCTCAAGTACCTGTTGGGTTCCCAAAGGTGTACACATTCCATGCTGCTTGTCCCAAGCAGTGGATTTCCCCAGTCCTCTTTAATAATGACTTATGAAAGGCTTTCTAAAAATCCAGATACATTATAGCAGCCGGCTCACCGTTGTCTACCTGTTTGTTCACACCTTCAAAAACATATAACAGTTTAGTGAGACAAGACTTTCCTTGGCTAAATCCATGTTGGCTTTCTGCTATTAAGCCATGACTATCCACATATTCAGTAATTTTGTTCTTTATAATGGTTTCTACAATTTTGTTTGGTACTTACTTACTTAGTTATTTATTTAACAAGTTTTATATACCGCTTTATCATTTCAATCAAAGCGGTTTACATTGAAACTTAAACTTGGTAATGTACATTTAAACAGAGACATTGATTACTTGGATTTTTCTGAGGCAATGGAGGGTTAAGTGACTTGCCGAAGGCCACAAGGAGTGCTAGTGGGAATCAAACCCTGGTCTCTGGGTTCCCAAGCCATATGTCAAGCTCACTAGTCTAATTTCCTGGATCATCCCTGGAAACCTTTTTAAAAATTGGTGTAACATTGGCCACTCTCCAGTCTTCAGTTACTACAGATGATTTTAAGGATAGTTCACAGATTACTAAAAGTAAATCTGCAATCTCGTATTTCAGTTCTTTCAGCACCCTGGGATGTATGCCATCTGGTCCAGGTGATTTGCTGCTTTTTAGTTTATCAGTTGCCTCTATTTGATCAGTTGTACTACCAGGTCCCTTTGAAGGGTTTACTGCTTACTTTTAAGAATGAGGAGTCCTGACTTTCTCCAGGTCATGCAGTGAAAGTGGCAGAGATGGGATTTAAACCTGGTGATCATTAATTTACAGTGTTAGCCATTTCTCCATCACTGAAAAAAAAGTGGCAGCCTAAACCATTACAACTTTGACTACACATAGAAACAACAGAATCCTATGGCATTTATCAAAGCCAATATATAACCTAAACCCTGGCAAAGCTGCCATAAGTTCACATCTTTAAGGACTTGTTCATTGGTTTTGAACTGTGATCATTGAAGACCCAGTTTAGCAAACATTTTTGCATATTAACAGGCTGTAGGCACAGGCAGCAAAAGACAATAGGCTACTGGAGTCATGACCATGGCCTGACCATATTTTTGCCCCCCCCCCCCCGGCATCAGTAATTAAGAAGCTTGGGAGGGAGGGGATAGTTGTTACCATTTGCCCTCCCACCTCCCATCATACAAGTATTGCACTACTCCTGATTGAAGGGTTAGGGTAGGTATCAGGGTAGGGGTCAGGATCAAGGTAGGGTTAAAGGTAAGAGGTTAGGTTAGTGGTCAAGATCAGCATAGAATTAGGATTAGGAATAGGGAGTAGGGGTCAGGATCAGTGTAGGATTAGGAATAGGGGGTAGAGGTAGGGGTCAAGATCAGTATAGGATTAGGAATAAGGGTTAGGAATAGGGGTGAGGGTAGGGCTTCCTACACTGCAGTAGGTGGAGCTGTAATTACTGAATGTTCTCTGCAGCTCAGATAGTAGAGTTCAGCACAATCCCTTGGCTTGACGTGGTCACCTCCAGCCATTAAAATGTTAAGGCTCACCTACCCTTCTTGTTCAGCCTTTTTGCATACACTTGATGAGCAGTCCTCATACAGATGGAAGTCTTGCTGAACCAGATTGGTGCTCAGGTGTAACCAGGAACACACACATGTGCTAACCCAATAATAAAACGTCTCCACTGCAGAGGTCGAGACCACATTCTGTTAATCTGGAAAGGTTCCGTAGCTCCCTTAAAAGGCTGAAATATGATGAAAAGGCAAATACTCGCCTGGAACTTCATCAGCCTTGTACTGATTTAGAAAAATTCTCAGTGAAAAGCCCATTTATAATGGGCCAGACTAATAGAAAACATTTAGCCTGGAGGGAGAAGGGAACAGAATTTTTAGCCAATTCAAACGATTCATGATTTGGGTTTCTCGGTGCTTTCCATCCCCTCCGTCTTATTTGTCATGTTGACCTCTCGTCTTCTTTTCTTCCCTGTGATCGTTAAACTAATTATTAGCTAATCAATCTTTAATTAAACCAGGGCTGGTAATTAAAGTAAATGTTGCAGTAAATATTGAAAATGCACTTGTTATCAGAGTAGGCTTGAAATCCAGTTCCAGAATCACCTGACAGGGATGATTCAGCCCTGGGTTTACTCCATTGCATGCAGGGACTTGTAGTCTTACTTCTCTTATAGCCACGAGCCTCAGCTCTTTCCCTAGCATACACATTTTCAGGATATCCACAATTAATGTATATGAGAGAGACTGTCATGGACTGTCTCCACTGTATGCAGTTTGTGATAAGGAAGCTTATCAAAGCTCAGGGAGTAAGGACAAAAGAGGAGAATTTACTCTGATTAAGGGACCTGTGCTGGCAGGTTATAGAAATAAGACAGCTTGTTTCCCTAAAAGACTACATGTTCCAGAATGCACCAGTATGCAGAAAGTCCCTAGGGGAGCTAGAGTGGAAAAGCATGAGTCTAATCAGAGAAAGAATTATGTCATCCCTAATCAATCATCTTCTAGGAGAGAGCTTAATCCACAACACCTGAAGAGAACCAGGAGGAGACCAGGAGAACCAGGAACAGATGCAGGAGGAACAGAAGGAACAACCTGAACCTGAAGGAACAAGGACAAGGAAGCAGACGGTCCAAGAGAGGAGCTCAGAGAAGTACGTATGCCTGGAGAGATTCCTGGGGGAAACAACCTTCAGAGGACTGGAGAAAGCCAGAGGCTTGGGGATCCACAGCCAGGGACCCTCAAGCAGCACCTAAGAAGAGGTCTGTTGCAGCTAAGGAGAAAGGAAGCCCAAATACCTCTTGGAGGGCGTCTGGAGAAAAGATCCTGAGGTCCAGAGATACCAACTGGAGGACAGGACACAAAAGCTCTATTGCATACTGGCCAGGATACCAGAAGAAGCAGCCTGATGCTTGCTGGATTCAGGTATGAACTGTGAACGTTTCTCTAGCTTTGAGCAATGCAAACAGCAGGGAAACAGTTTCTCTCCATATAGAGGTCAGTTCATAAAACCCTCTGAGCCAGACAGTGAAAGTGAATCTATGCAATTTCAGGAGCAAGGTTTAATATCTGATGAAGAGAATGTTTATATGGACTGTTCTTTGAGTAGGTTGTTAATTTAGAAAAATCTTCCAAATAAGAGTAAACATCAAAAGGAAACATTCTAAATACTGGCTTCCCATAAAGTTTTGTTGGAAAGAAAAAGCTTTTGGGAAAGTTTGCACCTGTGCTGAAAACAAGCTACTGATTGCAGCTAATTGTCACCTGTTGGTAGAGCAGAGCACAGCACAAGCCGTGCACACGTGGGATTTAAAAGTTCTTTTCTGTGTGGCGAAAGAGAGCTATGTTTTTGTAAAAAGAAGTTTTCCTTTTTGGTTTGTTTCTACCTCAGCACTGCTAAGGAGTTGATTAGCAGTGGCTGTAAGAAAGCCTTTCTGTTCCATAAAGGACTTTGATACTTATTTACATAAACTTTTCAGTTGCCTTGTTTATATTGAATAAACCCTGGAGAAGTTATCTGGATGGTGTTACCAAGTATATCTGTGTGTGGAATATTCACCCCATAAATAAACTCTAATTTTGCCTTACACTCGACCAACTACAAGTTTCTTCATTTATTTAAAAGGCAAGCTTTGTGTGAATGGACTTCAATAACCACAATCCTTTGCAAGACAGTTAATTTACATACTTGCCAAGGTGATGGTACCTTCATAACAAGCACTCCCTTTTACAAGTTCTATCTCATGCATATTCATCATGGATATCCAGAAATCCCAAGTGCCTGGGTGCGGCAGGGCCTAGAATCACTGTCTTAGAGAAATCAGAACTACACAATGGAGCAAACCCCAGAGGGATCAACCCTGTCAGGCTAAGCTAAGGGTTCTCAACCCAGTCCTCGGACACACCTTGCCAGTCAGGTTTTCAGGATAGCCACACTGAATATGCATGAGAGAAATTTGCATGTACTACCTCCATCAAATGCAAATCTCTCTCATGCATATTCATTGTGGCTATTCTGAATGGCTAGGTATATCTCAAGGACTGGGTTGAGAGCTCCTAAGCTAAGCTAAGCTGAGGCGAGGTCGCTTCCCTCTCTATCTTAGCTTGGGGAGAGATGCTGCCTCCACCCTGCACATGAAACCATTACTTTTGACACTGTTGGGGGAATCTCTTCCCTCCCATTATCTGTTTGGTTCTGATGAACTATACAAATCTGAGCACATTAGATGACTATAGTCCAGCTTCTGCCTTCTTTGGAAACAAACTACATTTCTTCTTTTCAAATTCTCCTGAGCTCGAGTCCACATCTAAAATGTCTACAGGATAGAAACTGCCTAAGCATAATAACATCACAAAGCACAGCAAGATAAAAATTGCACGGGGAACGTTTTTTGGGACCTTGATGACCCCATGATGACTGAAAGGGGTATTTAGAGCAATCTGGGATCTTCCAATGCTACAGCTCTTATTGTTTGAGGTACCCGCCACAGCCTCCCCCTGCCTCTTGCTTTTAGGTTGTTTCCCTCCTTGCTAATTTCCCATTAGGATGCTCAACCGTCAGTAGCAACCTTTAAAATCATAATGAAAACTCACTCACTCATAGCAACCAAGTGTTTAATCCTTGTCTATCCTTCCACTCATTTATGTACCACAGGCCACGGCTGTTTATTCCTGAAGTCCACAGCTAAGTCGGAGGGATGACAGGTAAGCAAAAGAAGGATGACACATGTCTCTAAAGCAATGAGAGAGCCGTCTGGAAAAGAGCTCAGGGAATGGAGGCAGGGAACTTAAATGGAGAATAAAGAGAGGGGGAGGGGAACACCACCAGTCAGAGGCCGGGAGAAGGACAAGAAATCATTGCATTAATTTGCTCTCGCACATAAAATGGTTGTTTTCATTCTATGTACTCTGCTCCTTGCAGTGATTGAACCTTTCCTCAGCTCGTCTTATTTAACTCTCCTTACCGCAAACTACTGAGAGAGCCAAATTCACTATAAGTCAATCAGTGGATGTTACTTTATGAAGTTACATACCGGAAACTCTGTGCTGTCTGAATAAATCAAAAACACATTCTCCTCGACACTCTGATCAACTCCCACAGGCCTCCCTTCCTTTAAATAACTCTTGAAAGAAATCATTAAATGGAAAGCAGAAAGCTCTCCTGCTCTTGGCTTGTATGATAGAAGCAGCCTGTAAATGCCATTTTAAATTAAAATGAAATTAAATTAAATGTAATGTTCATTCTTCTGGTACTTTTGTTCTAATAATCTTGCCTAGCTTCCAGGAATATGAGCTACACCACTCGCCACCACATTACAATGTCTTTCTTCTGCTGTGCAGCTCTTGCTTTTAGAAGTTTTCCAGCTACAGTATATGGAAAGCAGATGACTAGAGAACTGGAACAAGCTCATTTAAAAGCAAGGTGCGTGCCCACTTCCTGTGACAATATAACAGAAAACGGGAGTTGATGCCCACGGGTGTCCTGATGAAGATGACGCATGCCTCCAAGGTCAATAAGGATCCAAAGGTGGCCCCCTTCCCCCCCCCAGCTCTCCTCTAATCATGAGATAATCTGTAGCTGCACCATACAGCCCTCATGTAAATGATGGATGTTGGCCCCTATTACTCTGCATCTCCCTGACCTTGGTAGCCCTCGTCCATGGCCTACTGATTCTCATTCAAATCCCACAGGATTCTTGTGTTCCTGTCCAGCTTTCTGACAATATGAATATGCTCCCCTCTTCCGTTTTATCTCCCCTCCCCCCCCCACCACCACCACCACTTAATCGCTGAGAAAGAGAGAATTTTACAGTGATATCCTTTGAAATGGAAAATTGAATAAATCTAAAAAAAGGACTCACTAAAACGGATGTCCCCAATGATCTTTCAACAGAAATAAAATGGTCCGACCTTCTCCACAAATTAACATTTCCCTCTGAGCACCTGAAGAACGGAGGAATCCTCATCCCACGGTTGTTGGATAAAAAGGGCGAGACAGTGCTTCGAAAGAGAAAAGGCAAAAGAAAATGGCCTGCGCCAGAAGGAATTTGTTCAACACATTTATCTAACCAGGAAGCAAGTCCTGTCCAGTAGTCTATTATAGAAACCATCATACTTTTTATTTAAATCAAAGATTGTCTGCAATGCTTACATGGGTCTCTATTCTTCCGACTTCGGAGTGGCACATGCTGGAATATCTGCATTAAGGTGTCTCTTTTGTTTAACTTCAGATTTGGCCTGGCAAGTACAAATTTACTCCTAGTAAATCAGTGATATACTAAGAAGAGTCATTAGGCAGATTATCAAAGTAAAAATGAAAATGAAATCAAATGAAATGAGAGAAGGTGCTTGGTGCCCGTCCAAGCCATTCAATACTCTGAGATCTTTGAACCCTAAGTCATTTCATGCCAAAAAAAGGGAAAACATTAATAGAATACAATACTGGCAATAAATGCATTGGATAGCGTTAACCAGTTTCATCATGCTGATAGCTATGGGATTAGCTGAGAGGTTTATAAGGTAAATAATTGTTGATATTTTCTGATTTTTTTCCACCACGTCTGCTATTCAAAATTTGTGTTACCAGCTATACTGATGTCTGAAAAACCTGCAATGCACCCTCACATTTCAGGTCCTTCAAAGAGACAAATCAAACAGGCATTAAGTATTTTTATTTGATTTATTTATAACTTTGATTTTTCCCCGCCCATCCTAACATGGCAAGTGGTTACGTCGGCATAAAATATTGAAATTCCAATGCATTTAAAACATTTATAGGCAAAATCACGCATTCACACACAGTTATAATCAAGACTAACCAAATATTACTGATTCCAGTCACTCCATGCTGCCTTCAGGCTGAAGCACAAGGCTTCACACGTCTACCATTCTGCTGCTCACAGCTCTCCTGCCAGACATTTCCACACACATGAAAAAACACAGTACAATGGAACATACTGTACTCAGACCTTTCAGCTCTTACTCGTTGAACCAAATGTCTTTACGTTTGCTCGTGAAAGATGCATGACACCATGCTCTACTTACTGTAGATGAACACATTTGGATTTGCATTATGGGCATATGCACGTTCATCAATGTTCAAGATTGTGTTTATGCTGTGGTATAATAGAAAGAGATGGCATTGGTCTTCCCTCGACCACAGAGGGCAATAACTCAGATGTGAGTTTAAAACCAAAATCACTCAGATAGTGATGTATCCATGGAACCTGTGAGCTACCAACAAGCCTCCTCCTCTCTCATCCTCCCAATCGGCATTTGAGCAAGGGAGCAGGCAAACTGAGCTCCTTCCTGCTCCCCCACCCCAAGGCCAATTGGGCCAAAGATCAGGGCAGCATAAAAGCAGCACTCGGCAGCAAGCCTCCTCTCTCACCCTCCCGATTTGGCATCGGAGCAAGGGAGCGGGCAAAGTGAGCGCCTCCCTGCTCCCTCACAACAAGGCCAATCAGGCCGAAAATCAGGGCAGCGTAAAGGAAGCGCATCCTAGGTGCACTTGCGTCTTGCGGGCCTGCACCTGAGGGGCTCACCAGAGGGCCCTTTGGCATAGCACTTAAGTGAAAGAGTCCCCTACAATTCTATCCAGAAGACCAGGTGCATACCCACAACTTCACCTCCAGATCCACAGTCCTAATCCTGCCACACACATTTCCTGAGTCAAGTCCCCCGGGCACACAAGTCACTGCAGGAAGATTCAACGCCCTAAGCCAAGACTAAGGGATTCCAGACCATCATCAGCAATGGAGGAGCAGGAACGCAGGAGTCTCCTTTCCTCTCATTGCTGAGGCCAATCAGGGCCCATGACCACGGAGCACAGCAAAACCAGGACACTGGAAAGAATAAGCACACACTTAGGCATAGACAAGGAACATTCTCAAGAAGAAACCCTTAAATCCCAACTGGTCAACTAGAAGCCTGGCCTGCCAATCCCCACCTCTCAGGTAAGCCTTCATCACCTAGCTAAACATGAGATCACATAGTCTCTTACATCACATGGTGATAACCCTTGCCCTGCTCATCCTCATAACATCTGCGCAGATCCGTACAATGCAGGTTAACATTCCAATCTTATACAGACCAAATCTCCCGCACCACACTACAGCTCATAGAATACCAATCTCAAAAGCAACACGCAGACTCGTTCAAATCAACACAGCTCAACCCCAGTCCTCAAGCAACATGACTACCAACTCAAGTGTGCACTTATTAATGCACGCTCAGTTCGTAACAAAACTCAAAGCCTTGTAGACCATATACACATTAGGTCAAGGTCTGTATGTTGTATTACGGAAAGTTGGATCACTAGCTCTGACAATGTTCTCCTCAACCAGATGCTTACAATTCACTACATGCTGTTTAAGTGTCTCAAAACAGACAGAAGAGGAGGAAGGATGCTAATTGTGTGAAAATAAGTTCTAAGTAAAAGTGTGAGTTATAATGTAAACCGCTTTGATTCCATGAAAAGGTGGTATATAAAAATTGTTAAATTAAACAAATAATTCTGGCAAAGAAACACCCAAACTTCTCCAGGATCAGCTCCTAATCCTTACAAACAATAGACTACCTAACTATCTCCAACTATTGGGGTCATTCCAAAGCATGAATAGCATTGTATGGGGAAGTTAGATGGGGGCAGGAAAGGGGCAGATTGGGGGCAGCGTTAGGGCGGGAAATGGGTGGTCATTGGCCCCAAATAAGTTCCCCAAGTCAGCAGAGAACGGCAGGCCCGGGGCTGGAAAGTGGTGGGAGGGGGTAGAGGCGATTCCCCACAGCCTGACCCTGGCCTTGGGAGGCCAGATCTGGGGTCAGGCTGCAGGGAATGCAGTTTGCAGTCCGGCAGCTGGGGATCGCAGCTTCTGAATGGAGCCATAGCACCAAAGCTCCATTCAAAGGCCTGATTGAGCTATCTGGGCAAAGCCTGTACATGCAGGTTGACCCAATGGGGATGTGGGAGCCCAAGGGAGGGAAACAGATCATAGGACTATTACCCAAATATAAAAGTTTATCGCATGAAGAGGTACAGTGGGAGGATTATGAGGGGAAGTGTAACCCATTGCGTGGCAAAACCATTTCCTAAGAAGGGAGTTGAGGGAAACCCCTTAGAAAAAGAGGTGGGAAAAGGCTCTGGCATGTAGTCTGTGAATATTGTGAGGCTAGGGTTAACCGAGGGATGCAGGTATGTACAGACTATGCCCTAATCCAGAGGGCAAGTTCTATCAGCCTGGGAAAAGGCTGATAGAAACTTAAGGGTGGGGTATATGGTGGGGTCAGATGTATGAGCTCACTACAACTCCCAGAATCCCTCAGGATGGAGTTAGGAAGGCCCCTGCCACAGTTAAAGCTCAGGTGTTTCAATTAAGAAAGAGCACACAGGAGAGGGTGGAACTGGGGGAAGTTATATTCTTGGAGTAGATTTCTGGGGTGACTGGGGGAGAGCTACCAAGGCAGGAAGCTGGCAAGGAGATCTAGGAGGAGGTGGCCATGGAAACCCAGCCCTGTGAAGACTTGGAGAATCCTGAACCCATGAAGGTATAAGGGATCGAACACTAAAGCTCTAGCCCTGGGGCAGGTTCCACTAGAGGATTAAGCGAACCTGAAGGGAAGTAGGGTGGGGTAGCTAAGTATGCAGATGAGCTTTATACTGCATTCCATGAACGACTTTGTGATGAACTGAATTGATGTAAGATGAAAGACTTTGTTAAACTGAGCTGCTTTGGGATGAAAGACTTCGAGAACCAGTAGGACTTGTTCTTGTTATAACTTTATGTTGTGAACTTGGGGAGATTGGCACTAGTGCCAGTCTCTTACTCTGCTTGCCCAGTTTCTTCCTGTGAAGGGGAAGGGCTGCTCCAAGCCTGGAGCCTTAAGAAGCCCAGGGGACTGAATTTAAAGCAAGGGGACTGTGTGTGGATCTTATAGGACAATCGGAAGAAAGTCCGGATTATAGCAACTCGCTGCCACTACCAAGGGGATTCATCTTTGGCACTACCATATGTATATATAATTATGCTTACTATTGTACATAATTTGCAAAGGACCTTTCAATCCTTATATCCTATTGGCACATTTGGGCAATATGTATTACCAACTGAACTACAGTAGCATCTGTATGCAACGCTATATGGACACGGTATGTACATGTAAAGAATAAATTGACAGTAGTATATAAAGTAACGACTGTGTCCACTGTGTTATACTTTCCTCTCCTGCCACATATCCAACTCTACGCTATTAAACTGTCATTAACAGAATCATCACAAATCAAACTATATCTCTCTGAACCTTCAAGATTGTTGTGAGGTTATTGGTTATTTCTTATTTGTGTTAATCCCCCCCCCCCCTTCGCTTTCTGTCCACAATTACTTAGTTTCCCCCATCCCCCCCCCCAACTTCTCCCTACTGCACCTCAGAAGCTCCTACTATCCCACTCTTACATAAGTGGGTTTATTTGTGTAATGTCAACTTTTCCCACCATATTTGATAAGAGTGTCACCTGCATTGCCTTAACTGTGGCCTATGTGTTTGATGTGCTGTAATTTCACTCATCCTATTCAGATAGCCCCGTCTGCTATTCCCTTACGTACCCCAATTGCTCGTAGTCTTAACATGTGTACCAAGTCTCCTTCACCTCCTCTTCCACAGTCATTGAGTAGAATTTCTCTGGGTCTCATTATTCCTGTCCAGCCCAGCATTTGTTTAAAGACTCTGCTTAACCACTCCCATGTTTTCTGCAGGACTGGGCAGAACCAGCACCACACATGTATGTAATCCCCTACTGCACCACAATCCCTCCAACACTTATTGATCCCTGTCTACTCATCCTGACAGGGGTCAAGTACATTCAATATAGCATTTTATAGCTATGTTCTTGTAGCCCAGCAGATACTGCGGGGATATGACTGGCCTCATAAATCCTACTCCAATCATCCTCATTCATTCCCCTCCCAGCTCCTTTTCCCACTCCTTCTGAAATCGTTTCTTCCCATGTTTGGCTTGTACACAATTATATATTTTTGTAATTAGTCCCTTACCAAATTCCCTTGTTCTAAATAATTTTTCATAGGGCAATTCCTCATATGCCCCCCTGACTATAGTCTGTTTTCTTTTGTTGGGAATTGTCAGATTACTTTTTTTTGTTTTGTTTTTACAATCTTGCCTCCAGATTATATTAATCCTGCAGTTCCTCAAAGGCTCTCATCTTCCCCTTTCCCGTCAGCACTTGACCCACAAATTGGAGACCTTGATGTGCCCATCTCCTAAAAATTGTATGTAACCGCCACCCCCCCCTTTCTAAATTCTTCACAACTAACTATCCATTGAAGACATAGCCCTCCCTCCTCCCTTATCAATGTCTTCCTTTCATGTTGCCATACTTTCATTGTCAAATCTATATAGGGATTTTTTGCCTCCTCCCCCCTCACTTGCATTTCTCCCACAACAGGTCAGTAAGTGGTGTCTCACCAACCAAGGCCTGTTCAATCTGTCCCCATTGCAGTTTCTCCATCCCCACTCTCCATTGCAGGACCCCTTTCAGTTGTGCTGCTGTGTAATACCATTCTATGTTTGGAATGGCAAGACCCCCTTCCCCTCTCCCTTTATATAATATTTCACTCCAACCTCTATGTGGTCTGTTTCCATATAAAGGAGAACATCCTTCGCTGCAAAAGATTCAACATTTGTTTAGGTACTGCTATTGGGATTGACATGAACAGAAGCAATAATCTGGGCAGAATATTCATTTTTATAATGGCCATTCTTCCCAGCCATGTAAGGCAAGTTCTCCTAGGACAAGCAGGATGAGTCAGCCACAATTGGTGACGTCATCCGACGGCGCCGAGACGGAAGTACTCTCCATAGCTCAGAAGGGCTTTGCCCCTCTGAGCATGGGCCAACTGGCCCCACCCCCTGCCCGCCCCTAGCTAGCCAGTTTCACTTCTTCCGCCTTGCCAGCAAGACGGATCTCTCTACTCTCCAACTGAAATTCCAAATATTGCAACTATTCTAAGAATAATCCTTCCTCCTTACTTGCGTTTTAAAATCTTAATGCTGTTTCTGATTCTTCTCTTTCAGATCTCTTCCAGGGCCGTCCAAGGAGAGATGGCTGGGATCCCTGTGCCTGCTGACCATGCACTGGCAGCCTAGAGTATAATGGCTTGGCAGCAAGTATAATGGCTCGGCAGCAAGAGGCTTGCCTGATAACTGAGGTTGTAAGTAAAAGACCTGCCTCCAACTGTACTGCTGCTTCCAACTGTGAGAAATACTACTGCTGCAGCCGCTGCCGCACGGGATGTGCCTCTAAGGCCTCCATCCCCGGCCATGCCGCATGTGTCGCCAACCTCCGAGCCCTCTATCCTGGATGCGCTAGGCTGATCCCGGAGAGGCTCTTACAAGGCACAGGATGCTCCCCCGGGCTTCCTCCCGACTGCGAATCTGACCCTCCGTTGTCTGCTCTACAGGCCCCAGCAGCTCCACGAGGTTTCTACAGGGCTTCCATGGCGGCGGCCATCTTGCCTATGACATCAGGGCTCCTGGCTCCTCCCCCTGTGGCGTCATTGGTTGGTGCTAACCTATCAGAATGGCCTGATTACATCACGGCTCCTCCCCCTGCAGCGCCTCGGCGCCGATCCAAGCAGAGACGGAGGAGCCGATCGCCCAGACAACACTCCTCCATCGGCACTGAGGGTTCTGTTCGACTCGGAGGCGTCTTCTAGATGGGCCGATGACATCACGGCTCCTCCCCCTGCAGCGCCGTTGGTCGGCGCCGATACAAGCAGAGAAGGAAGAAGCTGATCGCATAGACAGCACTTCCCCATCGGCACTGAGGGTTTGGTTCGACGCGGAGGCGGCTCCTAGGACCGCGCTGATGCTGGAAGCCAGCACATCAGCAGTAGCATAAGCGGAAGCAGCAGGTGGGCACCCAATCTCAGCCGCAGCAAGCATTCTGGGGCTGTGTCTGCTGCAGTTCCTAAAGAATTCACTTAAACCAACTTAGCTGCTTTTTTTTATGATGGCTGACCTCGCAAAACTGATGCCCCAAAGAAGGGGAGGCTCTGCTCCGGCCAATATCAACAGGAATTCTGCACAGAGCGTCTGCCTTCGCGCCGACCTGGCCTTGGTGCGCTTCTCTGCATCTGCTAGGCCGTGCACAATGCCGGGGAACAAGATCATCGGCGCAGAAGGAGGGGTTAGAGGAGTGTCATCCGTGATCGGCCCTCCTTGTTGGATCTGCGCTGACAATGGCGCTGCCGATGCATTCTGGCAACCTCTGCACAGCTAGTGCTGTAATCTGAACCTTCAGGCTCTTGGATCCTTGAGGGCTAAAGACATCCTGAAATGGCCCTATGATCACGGCTCTCCTCTGCAGCGCCATGGTCGGCGCCAATACCAAAATCCAAGGGGTGAAAGGGAAATACCCAAGGGCTCTCCCCGCTGTGCTAAACTGTGCCGCGGAGTCAAGCACACGGATGTTCGTGCCTCCAGTTCTCTACCTTGTACTCAAGGGTTTTCTGCCTCGTGTGGGCTAGCTTTGGCTGATGGGTCCCCACTGCACCCTACGAGGGCCTAGGGTCTACAAGACGAATCCCTCGTCATTCGCCACAGGCCATTCCACAACAACAACAAGTTGTGTGTCGGATCGGCATGGACGGACTGCTCCTTGAGCCGATGGCCTCGCCTTCCTCCGCGGACCCGGGCCCCTCATGGGTTACACGGTGCTTCCTCTACACAGAATTGAGCCACAGCACAATATGGTGCAGGGATCATGGGTTCAATCCCCCACAGTGCATCACCGCCTCCACCATCCGTGAAGGGCTCAGCGATCCCCCTGCACCATCCCCTTTCAATGCGGACCACTGTACACGCCTAAGTTCCCTGCACTGATCCCGGTAAAGAGTCCCTGACGCCTGTCTGCAACAAGTTGGCCGCCAGACGAGGACCCTCGTCGACCTACCAGGATATCAAGGTCACCTAGCAGCGCTTGGTCTGTGAGATCAGCTGGCCACGAATGCAGCCTGCACCACAACAGCTAGCCTGAGGGTGGCAGTGGCTCCCATCGGGCTGTGTATGGTCTCCATACCCAAGCCCACTGTACAGACCAGATACCATGGAGAATAGGTATCGGCAAGTGCACGCATCCCCCATACTTCTTCACGGGACCCTGCCTCCTTCCAGAACCCTGGAACGACGCACGGAGGCAGCAGTGGCTACAGCGTGGTGGCACTACACGCAAACAGTGTGTCATGGAACAGAAGTATTCCCCATTGTTCCAAGCAAGGGCAGTAAGCAACACATGGGCTCGTGTGACTATAATGGCAACGGTGTGGTGCAGTACACACTGCCAGGGCATCCAGAGTCAGGCCGCTGCTTCCAGTCCAGTTGTGGATCCTACAGAGCACCTTCCCGCGATAACACGGGCGACAGCTCGGTCCGTCACCTTGGATCCGGGCACACACCTCTGATATCCGCTGCACTGAGGCACCCCTGCATAAGCGAGGGTTGGAATTCACCCACAGGAAACCAATCTGAGGTTGTCCAGGTATGGTTGGAATTCATCTAGGAATTCGACTGCCAGAAGGCCATGCGGTACACTTGCTATTGATGGCAGCAGGGTGGTGCAGTACATATAGTCGTTGCTTCATTCAACTAAGGGGACCAGGAAGCTCACGTCGACAGTGGCCATGGCCACTGCAACCAGAGGCCCCCAAGCACTTCCTGCATATGGGAATGTAAGGATGACGTTCACAACCCTCGGGCACATACAGGGTGTCGCATGGCCCCTGTTCCCTCTAGGAGGCCATGGGCCACGGGTTAATTCATGACCGAGGAACCTTAGACATCGTCTGCTGTTGGGCACGACACTGTCCTTAAGCACGATACGTGGTCTTCTCCCTACCACAATTGCATGGGTCCCTGTGCACTCCCACCTGACGAAACGGGGGAAAAGGTCAGTCAGTGCCACCCCCCCATCAAGTCAGAGCCTCCGTCCATCCCTGGCTCGCCCACCACTGTTCCTCCCAAAGGACAGCCTTCTCTTGCTGACAAGGGCCTCATGGCCGCACATCCCTCCATCTGTGCGGATACGCCCAATGCCGTGCCCCTCAAATCAAAGATGGGGGTAGCAACACGGTGGCGCAGTGCACACAGGACAGTGTGTGCAAGAACAGACAGGGTCATAGGTCCAAATCCATGCTGTGGCAACACAATTCACCTCGGTAGCTGGTTCTCCTCACACCTACTGATGAGTCTGCCACGGCCCGCCCAGCCAGTGGACATCTATGGTGCGATAGCTGGTCTCCTCACACCTATTGATGAGTCTGCCATGGCCTCCGACCAGCCAGTGGACATCTATGGTGCCAAACCTTCCATCACACCCTGTGACACTAAACATGTCGTCACAAGATGCATATATCGGGGAGTGACATCCAGACTGAGATCCCCACTCGAGGGCGGGGCACCCATCCACAGAAGCAGAGGCCCCTGACAGTGGTCATGGGATCACGAGGAACTCCTGCGGCGTTCTCTCGACTCCAGGGCCTGCACCGTGAGGGAATGGATACCCCTGTGAGTCCCTTCCTTCGGAATCGTGTGGGACTCCGAACCTTAGTCATTCTCCATCGGTCAGGCTCACCGCAACAGGTCTGCCTGCTATCTATCTAGGTGCTCTGACCCATTCCATTCTGACACATCCTGTCTGACAGGTCTCTGACAAGTTCTCTTCAACAGCAAGACCCAGTTGTCTCGTTGGGTTCCTGTCGACGGTTGTGTCCATACCTACCCGCCCTTGCGGCCAATCTACCCCCGCCCATGCAGGGCATCTACCTACCGTGCTCAACTGAACAGCGTGAGCCCTCAAGCTGTGCTTCTGACAGCTCTATGCCTTACCGGGATATACCCATAACATGCTACCAGCACATCCTCTGAACAGCGCTTAGCGTGCCCCGTCAAAAGCGGACTGCTTCCTCGACCCTCCTGCACCCCCACTCAAGGGAGGCGTGGCCTCTCCTCCAATGAAGGAGCAGCCAAGTAGCCAGGGCGCCAACCTGCCCCCCAGGCTGGGCGAATCACCTTGCCGGCTACACAGGAACAGGCAACTGTCGGCTGCCCAGAGACATACAACCATCCTTCGGTAATCACCTGCCAGCTGCCCGTATACAGACAAGGGCTACGATATAGACATAGGCCTAAGTAACGCCAGGAGCACGCACACACGCGGAGCTGAGCTACAGTGCAATAGTCAAGACACTGACCGATGGTGCAGGGATCGTGGGCTCTTCCCCACTGTGCCCAATGCATATGGCTGGCTGAGGTATTACCTATCAAAACGCATCCATCCCAGAGGTCCCCCCTGCGCCCTGCTCATGTAGCACACATCTGCAAGGCCACCACGAACTTGCAACAATGACATCACGGTACACACCGTTCAAGGACACCATCTACATGGGCACACCTCTCATGCAGTACCATGCGGAGGAGAATGAGATCAGGAATCTCACAATAGGCAGCCAGACAATTTGGTCTGCCACCGCCGCCGTCCGCTGAACCCATCTTGGGCACTGCGAGCTTAATTGTTAACCTCTGGCATGATACCCTTCACCAATCACCCCAAGGAACATCGATGCATTCCATTGGTGACTCAATCGGGATTTTACGCCATACTGGGTCGAACCCAGGAAGGAGGAATATCCCAGTAGTTGGCACAACTGCCTAGTAACCAGGAATCAAGGTTTTATCTCACAATTCCTACTTGCCCTGGACAGTCTTCCACCCCTTTTGCCCACATATGGTGATAAATTGGCAAACTGGTCTGGTACTGCCCTGCAGCGATCTACCAGTTCCTGTCATCTCCTGCCAGGCTACACTATGGTTGACAGCATCCTCCGGTATCAAACTACGGAGTTGTCCAAAAAAAAATAAAAAATAAAAAATAAATAAATAAATAAATAAATAAATAAATAAAAATTTTAATAAATAAAACCTTTATTATATATAAATATAAATAAAGAGTGAATGATGTCCTAAAGTCCTTGCACTCTGTGGTTTGCCAGTGATTGTTGTCACTGCGCCATCATGGCGATACGTCCCGCAGCACTACCGCTCACCGTGCCTGCCATTCCCTTCAGTGGGATGACCCGGGCTCCCACATCCCACTGCTCGCGGATTTCCTCATAGTGAGGGCCCGCATTCGTTCTTCGCACAAAGACGGCTTGATAGCTGCATGCTGCACTGCAGGGATGCCTCGCCTACACAGTGGTGCATCAGGACGGCAGGCCGTCGCATAGTGTCCTGATCCTTCACATCACTGCGACTACACACGCAGTCATGAACCTGCTCCTTCTCACATCGCTGCAGTGGCACTCACAGGCATCACCTCTACGCACATGCTACCTGCAGCATGCTACAATACGAGTGCATACCAGGCCTGGGAAAGGTTATTGGCCTTCCCCCATCCTCCTCAGCACTTGCCAGCTTGGGAGGCACCAATTGTGGCTGACTCATCCTGCTTGTCCTAGGAGAAAACGGAGTTACTTACCTGTAACTGGAGTTCTCCGGGGACAGCAGGATAAGTCAGCCACACATCCCGCCCACCTCCCCTGGATGGGGTCGGCCTCCGTCCTGGTGCCCGCCTCCTAGCAACGAAAGGCTAAGCTAGGGACGTACTGGCTAGCTAGGGGCGGGCAGGGGGTGGGGCCAGTTGGCCCATGCTCAGAGGGGCAAAGCCCTTCTGAGCTATGGAGAGTACTTCCGTCTCGGCGCCGTCGGATGACGTCACCAATTGTGGCTGACTTATCCTGCTGTCCCCGGAGAACTCCAGTTACAGGTAAGTAACTCCGTTGTTTGTCCTAGGGGGTCATCATTTATTTTCTTTAACTGGATCCATTCCCTACTCACTTGTATTCCCGGTGCTGAATCTGAGTTTTTGCCCACTGGAATGGGAAACTGGCTTGCAAGCTTTCTTCCAACTTAGAATCCAAGTGTAATTTCAATATCTCAATTTTCCCCATATTCATTGTGTACCCTGAGACTTGGCTGTATGTCTGGATCTCCTTTAATAAGATCGGTAATGATGTGAGGGGCTGCCTCAGAGTGTATAAAACATCATCAGCAAATAGGGAAATCTTAAATTCATACTCACCACTTGAATGCCCTTTACTTCAGTTCGCTTTCTTATCCTCTCTGCTAATGGCTCCATTAGCAATGCTAACAGTAATGGGGATAAGGGACACCCCTGTCTTGTTCCCCCTCCCTAACCTGACTTCTTGAATTTGTCCCATTAATCCTAATTCATGCTCTGGGTTCACTATACAGGGCTTGGATTTGTCTTACACAGTTTACACTGATTCCCATCCCCTGGAGTATCTCAAACATAAATGGCCACTCTACCCTGCCAAATGCTTTTTCAGCATCGACCGCCATCAATAGTGAGGGCACCTTCTCTTTTTGCGTTAACATATGAACAATCTTGAATCTGATATGGGTATCACTCACCTGTCTTTCTGGTATAAAACCTGATTGATCTTCCTTGACTAATTTAGGTAGAAACTGCTGCAGTCTGCTTGTTAAAATCTTTGCATAGATCTTCACCTCCAAATTTATAAGGGATATTGGTCTATATGAACCACACAGGCCCATATCTTTTCCTGGCTTCAGTATTACTGTTGTTCCCGTCTCCCCCATAGACCTGGGCAGACTACTTCCTTCCAGAACCCCATTGAATACCTTCATCAGGGCCGGGCTTAGCTCTTTCTGAAATGCCTTATTAAAATTTTGCCGTCATTCCATCTATGCCCAGGGCTATTCCTTCTTTCAGCCCCTTAATTGTTTGTTTTACTTCCACCTCTTCTATTTCACGATCTAACCACCTCCCTTCTTCAGCCAGTTTATTTAGTTTTGCCTCCTTTACATATTGTTGGATTGCATCGAGATCCCCGTTATCTTCAGATTTATAGAGGGCCTTGTAGAAGGCACAAAGGGTCCGCTGTATCTTATCGGTTCCCAGTTCCCACCTACATTGCTTATTTTTAATTTTCCCTATCCTCTGCCGTGCCACCCACTCTCTAAGCTTTCTCGCTAGGTATCTCCCTGGCTTATTACCTGCTATAAAATGTGCATGTTTGAGATGAAAGATAATATTACGTGGAGGAATGGGCCTATCTCTACTCTCTCCAGTTTATCAGCCAGTTTCCCATCCAACCATATCATATCTACTGTACATTTTGTGAGGGTACGAGCAAACATATACACTTTTTTTTTTATTCTCATGCAAGTGTCTCCATATATCCATGACCCCTATTTTATTCATCCACTGTTTCAATTCCATCCTTCCTCTATTACTGCACCCTTCCTTCCCGGATGAGCTATCCATTTTAGGATTAACAGTGAAATTAAAATCTCCTCCCAATATCACTGGTCCCTCCATGTGCCTATTTATTACTTTGTGCAGCATCTCAAAGACTGCTCCTTGATGCAGATCGGGCACATAGATATTCTACTTAACGTTTATTGCCCCTGTACTTTGCCTTTCCATAGGAGATAGCACCCGTTATTATCCCTTATGACCTCCTTCTCCTCTACCATTATGTCATTAGAAAACAGTAGTCCTCCCCCCCCCCCCCCAACCACCACCACCTTTTTTTGGTGGTTGTTGGTTCATTGCCAGGCATGCCTTATCCTATTTCCCTCCTTTCAACCACGGTTCCTGTAAGAAGAGACTCCTGAATAAGGAGTATATCAGCCTGTAGCCTGCCCCCTCCTTCTTTAAAGACTTCCTCTTTTTCCATGAATTTAGCCCTTTTATATTCAGTGTTTACAGTCTTTAGGTGGTTTCCCTTTCCGGTGGTATCTCCTACCCATTTGGAAACATTTTTATAGATAACCTTTGGTCTGAGATCCTCCGCTTCACCTACTAGGAGTTGTTAACCCCATCCAACCCAAACTCTGCTCCCCTGCATTATCTCCTTCAATCCTATGCTTAAGCCCTCGCCCCAAATTATTTCTCCTTCTCCCTTCTTTTTTTTAAACGTTCCTCCCCCATCCCTCCCCGAATACCCCTCACCACTGTTCCCTCTAAGCTGTGCGCGTGTGCGCGCGCACACACCTCGCCAAGTGAGCGCACATACTTTACAACAGAGCGCACAAAAATTACAGTTCCGATTCTGATAGAAAACAACACAGACGTTCTTAAAATTGAAAAGTTGTTGTGTATTTATGGTTTTCACAAGTTCTACAATATTTTCTAGTGCAATCAATGTGGAGTACATACTGTATTCTGACGTGTAGTCAAATTTTAAAGTATATAACTCTGAGTGTCGTTATGTGGCGCACAAAAATTTAACCTTCCTTCAAAAGCTGCACAGCTGATATTTTATACGCACACAGCCTACAGAAAATTAGAGGGAACATTGCCCCTCACCCTTAATCATAGCACCCCTTCATTATTTCTCCATTATTTGTAGCACCCATTCATCCAATCCTTTCTTTCACTCACATGGAGCCTGATTCAGGTAGGGGGATGTCCAGGCCATCCAGACGTCCCCGAGGAAGACAGGCCCATTTGGACCTGATTCTAGGCTGCAGGAACAAAATGTTCCACAGTGCACAGAATTGGGCTCATGGATGGCCCAGCATGTCCCTGCTGCCTGTGGGGACATCTCCCCACAGGTGCCCCCCAACTCCCATGGCTTCGGCCCCCTTTTTCTCTGCTGCCCGACCCACAGATGGCCTGCCAGGGACTGGATCGGGGGGGGGGGGGATCCCTGGGCCCGATCACCAGATTTATGCTGCTTATTTCACCTTTTGAAGTGGAATAAACAGCATATCGCCTTTGACCTGGCAGGACGTATAGGGCTGTGACCTGAATCGGCCCTATATGTCCTGTCAGGCTGGCCCACCCTGTTCTGCCCCCTCCTGCCTCCCACCAGCTCTGCCCGTCCTGATGCTCAGGACATATGGGGAAGGCCAGTGGGGGAATCGGGCCGAATTGGCTTGTGGAACTGCACATCCTGCTAGGATGTGCAGCCCTGCAACCCACGTCCCAGAATCGGGCCCTCATTCAACTCTCCTTTTCATTTTTATACCACAACCAATGTTAGTTTTAGATGCATAGTCCGGCCAGTCCTTCAGGTCTCCAGTGCTCTGCATTGGCCCCTTTTCTTGTTCTCGTCTCCTTTTGTGCCACTCTGTTCCATTTATTGGGGCACGGTTCAGCAGGTTTTGTCCTTGTTTTAGTTCAGGAATACCCTCCATTCCAGCTTCCTTCATGGCTTCAAATAGTCTCCAATTTCAGTGCTTGCTATGTTACCCCATTCATCGTGAGTGCTAGACCTGCAGGATATAGCCATCGGTAATGTACGTTCTCTGCCCTCAGTTTTGCAGTATACGGGCTCCAGTCCCTCCGTCTTAGTAATGTTGCTGTAGCCAGGTCTGCAAATATTGCCACTTTATGTCCTCTACATTCAAACACCCCTGCTTTTCTCATTTGGGCGGCAACCCGCTCTTTTACATTGTAATCGTGCAGTCAGATCACAATATCTCAGGGCTGATCTCCTCTTACTGGCCCCAGGTTTCTGTGTGCTCTGTCTACTTTTAATATCTGGCAGATTGTCCATGTTATTTTCAGGCCCTTGTAAATTTCTTGGGCTATCTGTTCACAGTTCTGGTACTCCACTCCCTCTAATACCCCTTTAATATGCAAGTTATTTTGGCATGATCTGATCTCTAGATCTTCCAACTTAAGTGCCATTGTTTCATTTACCTCCTGCAATTCTCTCCCATACTTCTGCAGGTTCTCCACGGATTCCTTCACCCGCTCAGCTTCCACTTGCTGACCCATCTCTTGAGTATCTGCTCGAGTTCTGTTAACACTGTCCACCTCTGATTTTATACCCGCCATCTGTCTTAAGTTCTTCAAACCACGACCAGAACTGCTCTTTTGTAATCGCTATCTGCATGTTTTTGGAGCTGCTTTGCTCTTTAACATGTGCTTGACCTGTACTTTCTCACACCATTGCTGTCTCCACCGTCATTTTGTCTCCATTTCTGGTTTCGGAGCGTGGCTCCGTAGAAGAGTACTCCTCCAGATCCGCCATCTTTTTTTTCCAGATGCTTGCCATCTGTTATCCCTCTGGTGCCCCACCTTTTCCCCACACCTCAGGGTATAAAGTCACTCTGGGCTTTAATTTCCACTTTTTACAGGTTGCTTCATTGGACCGGATCCCTCAGTCACCCGTTCAAGTTAGTGACATCACCAGACTCCGGTGTTTGCCAATTTATGATCAAATTGTGATTGTTTGTTAGTTCTTACTATGCCTCTAATAAGCGTTTGATGGAGGACTCATCTGGGGAAAAACAATAACCTATAGAGTCTAAAGCATCCTTGGATATGACTAATATTTTGGAATCCTCAGTTGAGAAAATACCTAATCAGGTAACCCTAGTAGTGACCTTTGCCACAAAAGGAGATAAAGTTTCCATTCTCGAATTTCAGTTTTAGAAAAAGAATACTTTGTTTCTCAGTTACAGCTTATAATTTTCCCAGATGTTTCTAGAGTTACCCAACTTCATAGAAAGGTGTTTTTAGAGTATGAAATCTAAGGTTTCCATGTAAATGTTTAGCAATATATCAAGGGGCTAAATTTGTATTTGTTGATCCTACTCAATTGGAAGGGTTTCTAAGGGATAAAGAAATTCCTACCGGGCAGTTGGAATGAGAAGCCTTGATGTATTTTGTAAATAGCTGATGCTTCATTAATCCCTGTTTTCTTTTTTCATATTTCTTTTTAACATTAATGAGGATGTAGGATTATCCTAGTGTTAAAACTGAATTACTCTCAGGTCACCTTGTAGTGACACTCCCGATCCTTGATGTGGGCTACAATTGTTTAATTTCCTAAGTTGTTTAAAATATAATTTCCTTTTTTGCTTGTAAATTTTACAGAATGTAAAATTGTTATAAAACTTTACCAAGATAAACTTTACAGGAGGGCTTAAGAGAGTTAGCCTCCTTAATTCCACATGGTTTATTTCCTCCTCCAACTTGCAAATACATGAAGATTGCAGCCTCTCTATTTAATAAATTGGTGATGACTCAAATGTGAGTTTAAAACCAAAATTGATCAGATAATGGTCTACTGTAGCTATAGATTTGCAAAATGGCACACATACAGGTGTAGATGCTAGCGTTACATGTGCAGAGTCATGCACTTGGGATGCAGAAATTCAAAGGAATAGGCAGGGCTGGCCCAAGGGGTTTCTGCTGCCCCCACCCCCCTCTCCTCCCCAGCTGTCGCCAATTGTCTTAGGAGGGGGAGGCAAGCAGCAGCAGCAGTTTTTCCAAAGGTGGCAGCTTTTTACAGCTGCTTTTGGAAATAATGCTGCTGCCTGCCTCCCCCCAAATGGAATCAGAAGCAGTTGGGGGGGGGGGGGCGGCAGCATGGCTGCCCATGTGTGCTGCTACTGTCGCCCTAGGTAGCCGCCTAGTGAATGGGTCAGCCCTGGCAATAGGGGTGAGAGAGTGGTGTGCACGGACCAGGATAGGGACCTCTGAGTGATATTTTCTGAAGATCTCAAGATGTCAAAACAATACGACAAGGTAGTAGCCAAAACCAGAAGGATGCTGTGCTTTATACAGAGAGGAATAACCAGCAGCGAGGAGGAGGTATTAATTGCCCTGTACAAGTCGTTGATGAGGCCTCACTTGAAGTATTGTGGTCAGTTTGGGAGACCATATCTCACAAAGGATATAAAAAGACCTGAAATGGTTCAGAGGAAGGTGACCAAAATGATTCGGAGCCTGCGCCAGAAGACACATGCAAAAAGATTTGAAGACCTAAATATGCATACCCTAGAGGAGAGGAGGGACAGGGGAGATATAATACAGACCTTTAAATACTTAAAGGGTATTAATGAGTGAACAAACCTTTTTTAAAGAAGGGGAAGCTGTAAAACTAAATAGCTTATGATGAAGCTGCAAGATGGTAAACTTAAAAGCAACAGCAGGAAATACTTTTTCACTGAAAGGGTGGTGGGTGCTTGGCATGCCCTCCTAATGGAAGTGGTGGGACAAATATAGTGACAGAATTCAAAATGGCATGGGACAGACACGGTGAACATAAGAAAAAACATACTGGGTCAGACCAAGGTCCATCAAGTCCAGTGTGCTGTTTCCAACAATGGCCAATCCAGGTCACAAGTACCTTGCAGTTTCCCAAAAAGACACACTGGTTTCAAAATGTTTGTATTGGGGCAAGCAGTGAATTTCCCAGGTCCTCTTTAATAATGGTTTATGGATCTTTTCACCAGGAACTTGTCCAAACCTGTTTTTTAAATCCAGCTACACTAATAGCTTTTACTACATCCTCTGAAGATTGATTATATGTTGAGTGCTAAAATATTTAGTCTTAAATGGGTTACACTGTAGCTTCATTGCATGTCCCCTAGTCTTTCTACTTTTAAAAGGTGTAAACAATTGATCTACATTTACCCATTTTACTCAATTCATTAATTCATAGACCACCTATCATCTCCCCTCAGCTATCTTATTTCCAGGTTGAAGAGCCCTAATAGGGATATTCTTCCATTCCCTTTACCATTTTGGTGGCTTTCTCCATATCTCTTCTAATTCTGCAATATCCTTTTTTATGATACAGTGACCAGAATTGCACTCGATATTCAAGATGCGGTCGCACCATGGAATTATACAGAGGCATTATATAAAATCCTTTGTTTTATTTTCCATTCCTTTCCTTATGATACCTAGCATTCTATTAGCTCTCTTGACTGCCGCTGCACACTGGGCGAAGGGTTTCAACATGTTATCCACGATGATGCCTAAATCTTTTTCCTGGGTGGTGGTTCCTAATGTGGAACCTTGCATCATGTAACCATAGTTTGGGTTGTTCTTTCCTAGGTGTATAACTTTGCACTTGTCCACATTAAATTTCATCTGCCATTTGAACGTCCAGTCTTCCAATTTATCAAGCTCCTCTTGCAATTTTTTACAATCCTCTTGGGTTTTAACAACTTTGAATAATTTTGTGTCAACTGCAAATTTGATTACCTCACTCATTATTCCCATTTGCAGGTCATTTTATGAATGTTAAAAAGCATAAAACCCAGCACAGATCCTGGGGTACTCAACTAGTCACCTGACTCAATTGGGGAAAATTGGCCATTTAGCCCTACTCTCTGCTTTCTATCTTTTAACCAGTTCCTGATCCACAGTAGTACACTGCCTCCTATCCCATGACTTTTTAATTTCCACAAAAGTCTCTCATGAGGGATCTTATCAAAGACTTTCTGAAAATCCAGATACACTATACTGACCGGCTCACCATTGTCTATCTGTTTATTCACACCTTCAAAAAAATATAACAGATTATTAAGATAAGACCCTCCTTGGCTAAAGCCATGTTGGCTTTCTCCCACTAAAGTGGATCCCTTTATAGCAAGATGAAGAAATCAAAGCAAACTTAAATATCTCTTATACTTCAATAAATAGAGAGCGGGTGACCTGTATGAAATGGTGGGTACAACTCCATACAAAGGCATAGAGGGAGGGTGACTTGCACAGAGCAGTGGTTACAAGCTCTCTAGCCACTTTACTGGGAATACTAGATGGACCAAACTGGTCTTTATCTGCCATCATATACTATATTACTGTGTCACTATGGAAGCTGCTGAGTTGCCTCCATGTAGATTTTCAAATGGCTCTTCTCTGGGCCGGCCCTCCATAGGTAGATTAGGCATCCAGCAAAGGGGTGGCACTTGGAGTAGCTCCCTGACGCCCTCTGCCCCAGTAGTCCAGCCTTTCTTTTCCTAATTCTCTTGCCATGATTGCCCTTCTCTTTCCTTCCCCCTGCTGCTGCTACTCTACCTCAGTCTTCCTCAGAAGCTGCCTGGGGCTGCATCTTAATCAAATTCGGAACAACAGCAAGCCTTAAGCATTCTCCTATGCTCAAGGTCTGCAGCATCCTGCCCCCTCTGATGAAAACTTCCTGTTTTTAGGGGGCGGTACAGGCTCTAAAGCCCACTGTTGGGCTGAATTTACTTAACATGCAGCCCAGGGCATCTTGAAAAACCAAGCTACATCAGCAGACGCATCAGGAGGAAAGGAAGGGGGGCAATTCTAGACATGGGGGGGGGGGGGGAGAGGGAGAGGCAGGAGAAGAGAGATGTTGGATTATTGGGGGCAGGAAAAGGTAGGAGAGATGCTGGAATACTGGGGGGGGGCAGGGAAGGGAAGGTTAAATGCTGAATTACTGGGGGGGGGCAGGGAAGGGAAGGTTATATGCTGAATTACTGGGGGGGGAGCAGGGAAGGGAAGGTTAGATGCTGAATTACTGGGGAAGGGAAGGTTAGATGCTGAATTACTGGGGGGGGCAGGGAAGGGAAGGTTAGATGCTGAATTACTGGGGAAGGGAAGGTTAGATGCTGAATTACTGGGGGGGAGCAGGGAAGGGGAGGTTAGATGCTGAATTACTGGGGGGGGGGCAAGGGAAGGTTAGATGCTGAATTACTGGGGGGGGAGCAGGGAAGGGAAGGTTAGATGCTGAATTACTGGGGAAGGGAAGGTTAGCTGCTGAATTACTGGGGGGGGACAGGGAAGGGAAGGTTAGATGCTGAATTACTGGGGGGAGCAGGGAAGGGAAGGTTAGATGCTGAATTACTTGGGGGGAGCAGGGAAGGGAAGGTTAGATGCTGAATTACTGGGGGGGGGACCAGGGAAGGGAAGGTTAGATGCTGAATTACTGGGGGGGAGCAGGGAAGGGAAGGTTAGATGCTGAATTACTGGGGGGGGAGCAGGGAAGGGAAGGTTAGATGCTGAATTACTGGGGGGGGGCAGGGAAGGGAAGGTTAGATTCTGGAATAATGGTGGGGCAGAGAAGGGAAGGTTAGATGCTGAATTACTGGGGGGGAGCAGGGAAGGGAAGGTTAGATGCTGAATTACTGGGGGGGCAGGGAAGGGAAGGTTAGATGCTGAATTACTGGGGCGGAGAAGGGAAGGTTAGATGCTGGAATGCTGGGGGGGGGGAGCAGGGAAGGTTAGATGCTGGAATACTGGGGGGGCAGGGAAGGGAAGGTTAGATGCTGAATTACTGGGGGGGGGAGCAGGGAAGGTAAGGTTAGATGCTGAATTGCTGGGGGGGGGAGCAGGGAAGGTAAGGTTAGATGCTGAATTACTGGGGGGAGCAGGGAAGGGAAGGTTAGATGCTGAATTACTGGGGGAGGGAAGGGAAGGTTAGCTGCTGGAATACTGGTGGGGCAGGGAAGGGAAGGTTAGATGCTGAATTACTGGGGGGGAGCAGGGAAGGGAAGGTTAGATGCTGAATTACTGGGGGGGCAGGGAAGGGAAGGTTAGATGCTGAATTACTGGGGCAGGGAAGGGAAGGTTAGATGCTGAATTGCTGGGGGGGGGGCGGCGGGAAGGTTAGATTATGGAAAACAGGTGGGGGGGGGTCGGCAAGGATAGAGGCTGAAGAACAGGGGGGGGGGAGCAGGGAAGGGAAGGTAAGAAGCTGAATTGATGGGGGGGGGGGAGCAGGGAAGGTAAGGTTAGATGCTGGAATACTGGGGGGGGAGCAGGGAAGGGAAGGTTAGATGCTGGAATACTGGTGGGGCAGGGAAGGGAAGGTTAGATGCTGAATTGCTGGGGGGGCAGGGAAGGGAAGGTTAGATGCTGAATTACTGGGGGGGGGAGCAGGGAAGGGAAGGTTAGATGCTGAATTGCTGGGGGGGAGCAGGGAAGGGAAGGTTAGATGCTGAATTACTGGGGGGGAGCAGGGAAGGGAAGGTTAGATTCTGAATTGCTGGGGGGTCAGGGAATGGAAGCTTTGATGATCAATTGATGGGGGTTGGAAGGGAAGGTTAGATGCTGAATTGCTGGGGGAGGGAAGGGAAGGGAAGGTTAGATGCTGAATTGCTGGGGGGGCAGGGAAGGGAAGGTTAGATGCTGAATTACTGGGGGGGAGCAGGGAAGGGAAGGTTAGATGCTGAATTGCTGGGGGGGCCGGGAAGGGAAGGTTAGATGCTGAATTGCTGGGGGAGGGAAGGGAAGGTTAGATGCTGAATTGCTGGGGGAGGGAAGGGAAGGGAAGGTTAGATGCTGAATTGCTGGGGTGGGGGGGAGCAGGGAAGGGAAGGTTAGATGCTGAATTACTGGGGGAGGGAAGGGAAGGTTAGATGCTGAATTGCTGGGGGGGCAGGGAAGGGAAGGTTAGATGCTGAATTGCTGGGGTGGGGGGGGAGCAGGGAAGGGAATGAGAGATGCTGGGCATGGTTGGGGGGGGGGAGGGGTGTATGTCTGAAAGGTTCCCTTAGAATATCAGATATCCTTTGGCTGGCTCCTCTGGCTATACATGTTGGCAACTTCCCGTGCACTTCTCCCACTCTTTAAATATATTTTACAAAAGACTTCCCTTTTGGCAGAGCCTTTTCCAAAATGCTTGTGGAGTTGTGTATGTCCCAACCTCACTGTCTCAGTTTTGATCTCCACATACTAAGATTTTCCTCATCTGTGCTAACGGCGTTGGCGTGTACTATTACTACTGTAAGTACGGATATGGTTTCAGGATCCTTCTTCCCTTATTTGTCCTGCAGTGATTGGACCTTGGCAGTTTGATGTAAATTTGGGTATTAGCAACTGGTCCATGATATGTCAAACACCCCTGTTGTGAAATATTAAATTCCAGGCTGAATATTAAATAATTTCCTCTCCAGTGATCCCAGTCAATTTAATTATGTCTTGCTTTCCCAAAAGAATTGTCTCTCTGTTCCTGAATGAAAGGATGAGAGCTCATATGTCAAGGGCTGTGTTCATGCATCTGGACTGCTGCACAACACTGCATCACTCTCCTGTCAAGCTCTGTTCCCAGCCCCTTCATATCCCCTCCCCTATATGCCACCTAGGCTCTGCAAATCATGTCTGTTAGGTGCAAACTGGCTTCCAGATCCTACTACTGAACATTTGGATAGCGCTACAAGACATACACGGTGCTGCGCACACACATGTAAAAGATGGTCCCTGCTTATCAGAACTTACAATCTAGTCAAGACAGACAACACGGTAGCTGTAGACATGGGATACAGCTAGGGGGAATGATAAAGAAACACAAAAGACAGGTGAGTCAAGATCCAAGCAGCAGTGAAGAGGTGGGTTTTCAACCTGAAGTACAGACTCAGGTAGTTTATTCCAGGCATAAGGAGCAGCAAGGTGAAGGGAGTGAAGTCTGCGGTTAGCAATAGAAGCAATTTGCCAGAAGAGCGGAGCTCCCAAGGAGGGGTGCAGGGAGAGAAATAAGAGAGGAAAGGCAATGAGGAGCTGCAGAGTGAATGCACTCGTATAGGTCAGCAGGAGAAGTTTGAACTGGATGCGAAAATGCATCTATGACTAAGAGCCTTATGTATTAAAGTAAAAAGTGACTGCACAAAAAATAGTATGAAGCACACACATGCTAAGGTTCATGTAATTTCTGCTATTTTTCTTGCAAAGTACACTCTATGTTAAGTAACTTTGCAAAGGTATAGTAAACATTTTGGGCAAAATCTGGTTCACATGAAAGTTTATATACATTTTCTGTTGATGAGCTGCTGCAATGCAAAGTAGCTTATTAATGCAAAAACAACTTAGAAAATGCATATTTACATTATGACATGTTCCTCCTTTTCCTCGATTTGCAGACTCTGGCATGGCAAAGTGTGTGTCGGTAGGGCAACTGGGGACAAGTAAGCATACTGTCGGTAGTGATTGATGGTATCTGTCAGGGGTGTATGTTTTTTAATGGTATAATGTTTATATCTCCATGAGCAGAGCTTTAGCTGTTCCGGTGTGGGGATGTGAAGATGAGCTGTCGGAGGACGAGGGGGATGTGTGTGTGTCATGGGGGTTTGTTTGCATGTGCCTAAAATGTGAGCTTGTTGACAGTGTATGTCTGGGGGCGTATCTGTTATGGGTGTGTGTGTGTGTGGGTATGAAAGTGTTTGTGTCGTGAAGGGAATGTCAGGTAGTTGGTATGTATGCTTGGCAGTGTACTCTAGGGCCCTATGTGTCTGAGCATGCAACCTTCTCGCTCTCTTGCACTTTCCCTGCTCTCTCTCACTCTCTCTCTCTCCTACCTCCCTACTCTTGGCCGCTTACCCTCCTCCTCTGCCACCCACTCTCCCGGCCTCTCCCTTTCATCCCTTCCTTCTCTGCCTTCTTTCCTTATCTTCCACACCCCTTTCCACTCTTCCCCTTTCCTTACCTACTCCCTAACCCCACTTCTCGCCTTTTTCTCCATCCCCCCCCCCTCTTTTCTCTGGTCTTCTCTCTAATCCCACTTCTTCCTTGAAGACATTCTCCCTCAATTCATCCTCTCCCTTCAGCAATGGCCAGCTGCTAAGTACTTAAAGGAGTTGGGGCCTCCCACCAGCTCGCTCTTATAGCCACTGCTGCTCCTATGCTGGTGGGAGCTGTGGACTCTACCAACTCTGCCTTGCTGCTCCTCCCTCCCCCCCCCCCCCCCATGCTGGTGAGAGCTGGGGGCTCCTGCCACCTCCACCTTACTACTGATGCTGCTCTCATGCTGGTGGGAACTGGGGACTCCCCCAGGCTGTTCACCACCATGATTGTTCTGGCTGGTGTGAGAGGGGAACTCCTATTAGCTCTACACTATTTGGTGTTGCTCTGGCAAAGATTTATGCAGTTAAAATTTGGTTGTAACTACAACTGTTTATCCTGTTAAGTCTTTCTCTTCTCTTTCCCCTTTTGGATCTGGCAAAGAACTGCTGTGTGCACAGATTTAGTTGGACACAAAGGACTGAGTTGAGCATTATGGGTGTGCAAGCAAAAAGATTTGTTGTTGGTTTCCTGTGTCATTTGGAGATTTTTTTTCTTTTGTTTTCATGTTCATTTTTGGGCAAGTTAATTAATAATGCACACTATTAAAAACACTGGGAACAATTGAAATGTCTGTATTTTTCCTGTCACTGCAGGATGAAATGACATGAGAAATGTCAATTTAAATGAATGCACATCCCTATTAGGATTTTCAAATATATTTATTTATTCACATTTCTAAATCACCCTATTGAATATCTGCTCAGAGTGCTGCAAATCAAATCACATAAAATCAATACAGACCAATAATCCACTAAACCATCCCCCCCCCAACTAAATGAAGTTAGTTATTGTGATATCAGTGCTAACTAGTTAAATTTTTCTTCCTAGGTTTATCTGAACAAATGGTTGTCTAAATGTAAGTTCACGAGTTTTGCATGGTTGCATTGAACCAGATACATAGCAGCAGTTTTAGGCCAGAGTCTCCAAGCAATCCAGTTTGCTCTTCTGCAGTTCTTTGTACATCTATCCAATGTGTGGCTTGATAGGTAAAGAACCCTCAAACAGCTGCCACTAAATACTATCATGCTTATAACTGTTGGTAGACATCACATCCTGTCTTATGATCCTATGGAGTTATATATTTGACAGTCAATCCTTCCTCTACCCTTCTATAATCTCCACTTCAAGTTTCAAGAACTTTATTGCTTTTCTTGTTGCAGATTTTCGATAGGAAGATGTTTGGTATAACTATGCTGCAGTGTTGACACTCCTCAAACTATGCTAACTTGGTGATCAAGATGAATTATTACCAAAAGTACAGCTCTTTTGTTGTATCACAAAGGGAGATGGGTTGTACCCACAACTAACACATTCGAATACCACTCAGTACGATACTGGAACAGTCAACAGGACAATAATTTACATCTTCTGATGGAGCAAATCTTTTCATTGACGTGTTACAGACTTGGAATAAATGAGGCAAACTCTTTAAACTTTTATTCTTGTTTTGCTCTGTAAGATTTTAAAAGTTCAGTGAGAAAAGAAAAATATTTCCTGCAGGAAGAGGCTAATAGGAGGCTCTGTGTGTTGCAACCACGGATCATTAACTAGTAAGACACATTGAGAGCTATGAACTACTTAAGAGCAGCAAATTAATTTACAATTTAATCTTAAAAGGAACAGAGGGAAGCTGGAATCATGATAACGTCTTACAAGTTCTTCTTACCAGAATAAATATGCATCTTAAAAGCTCCTCAAAACCTTGTCTTGTCTAGATACTAAGCAAGGAAACTTGCTACATTTATCAATGATGCATTTGCATAATTAGAGCTGTAACAGATGAGTGCAGCTGGCTTGGAATCATTTCCCACATGTCTGAGGCTTGATCTCCAGAACCTGGTGCTGCCTTAGGGCTCTCTTCTCCTCCCAAATCATGGGAAAGCTGCTAGAGAAATACTACCTCAAGCATTAATGAGATGACATTGCAATGGAGAATACAAATGAAGCTGATGCAAGCCAGAAATGTTAGCAAAAAGTCTTTCCTCCCTGCATTGGTGTCTTCATTCCCTTCTCTACTGCACTGGTGCTGGTCACCAATGAAGAATTTTAGCCGGAATAGTAGAAACACTCTTTATATTTAGCTCACTCCTTTGCAATAGTACTTCAAGTTACATATTTCTCTGTTCCCGAAGGGCTTATATTCTAAGTTTATACCTAAGGCAATGGAGAATAAAGTGATGTGCCCAAGACTGCAAGGAGTGTCTGTGGGATTTCAACCCCACTCTCTCTGCTTCCTAGCCTAGTGCTCTAACTACTAGACTACTCCTCTGAGGCTCCTCAGCTTCTATACTATGCACTGGCTGCAATATGTGCAAATAGGATTCAGATTTTATTCCTATCCTTATTTCCAAAGCCATCTTTCTAGAACCCAAGACTAGGAAGACCCATTAGAAACTTGAGTTCCTGAGGTTTATGTTTACCTAGTGAATTTGTTCCAAGAAACTCAAGAATCAGATGCCGTAAGAATATGAAACATTCAGTATATAGTTCTTTTCGTCTTGTTTCGGCCTGAGAAAGGGAGGAAGTAGTATTTTCCTCTCAAAAGAGATCAGTAAAAGCAGGAGCTGAACAGAAAGAAAGAAACCAGGACAAAGGAAAAGCAACATGAGAAAAAATGTTTCCTCCTTCCTTGAATTTCTATGCTAGGAATGCCAAGCTCTGGATCAGTGTGTGACAGGCCTGGGTAAAGATCAGGTCCATCTGAAGGATGAGGGGGGGGGGGGGTTCCTAGTGGAGGTGGTAGAGATGAGGATTGTGTCTGACTAATAGAAAGCATGAGACAAAGACAGAAGATCTACAGGAAAAGAAGAGACTAGATAGAAAGATGTCAGGAGAAAAAGACCATATGGTCTATGATCATTTTCCATATTCCCATGCATGGTTTATTTAAAAATAAAACTCAAGCCTAAGTCACTTTTTAAAAGTAAGGTATCCCACAGCATGCCTTGAAGGAAAGTTATAATGCCACTAGGATTTTGTTTCTGTTTCCTGTCCTTGTGTTCTAGTCATCCTGCAGTCTATGGGGAGATGGGAAAGATTCTTAATCTCTGTCTGCTTATTTACAACCCCTTACCTTGGGTAATCTCTGTGCTCTAAAAGGAGGATGAGAAAGAGTTATATGCATAGTTACACACTTAATTAGGATGAAATTAAAACCAGATGTCCAGTGAATCCATCTTTCTTCTTCATGTAAAAGTGCGACCAGCACGTTTGTTCTCCACAGCTTTCCCTCTCGAAATTCACATCTTTCTCCTGCTTCCTACCTGTGGCACTTAGAACAGACCTCTGTATGCTTTAAGCAGGAGTGTGACACTCCAGTCCTGGAAGGCCATAAACCAGTTGGGTTTCAGGATATCCCTAAGGAAATAAATTTGCATGAACTTCTCCCAATGTATGCAAATATGCCTTATGAATATTCACTAGGGACATCTTGAAAATCAGGCTGATTGATGGCCCTCTAGGACTGGAGTTTGACACCCCTGCTCTAAATATCTAACTATGGTTTACTGATGAGATATTTGTTTAATGTATTAAACGTTTTATTCTGAGGAAAGTGTGAGCTGAATCTAGTTCCCTTTCCTTCCCCTCTATGAGCTGCCAACAGCAGAGGCCAGCGTTATACAGACATCTCAGTGCTGTCCATGGTCCTGAGAGCAGAAGCAACGGCAAAGCGACGCTAAACGCTCATCGGTTCTTGCAGGCCTCCCTTCTCCCTAAGGATGTACAGTTCTGTTTTGAAATAAATATCACATGGGATGCTTTTGTTTCTGTAATGTAATGCCTTGAAATATGTGCTTCTGATGCAATAAGCATTTGCAGTTCTATTACAGATTCAGGAACTTGGCTGTTAATGTGATGAAACAATTACTCGTTTAAATTTCATGATGTTTGTAGAACTTAATGATGTTAGGCCATCATAATTTGAATGAACATAGATTCATTTTTTCTGAGGAACTGCACATAAGCTAGAAAGCGGCTTGCGAGGGGAACAGGACATGTACACAGATGGCTAGAGAGAAAGGCACTGGAGGTAATGATCAGGCTGTATTTACTAACATTATCCCAAGGTAGTTGACAGACCCCCCCCCCCCCCCCTTTCCTTTAAGCTGAATGATTCGCTGGAGTTGTCTGCCTGTGCTAAGGGCGGCTGTCACTTCTCATTGTAGGAATATGGGTTTTGTAACCTCACTCTCTTCAGGAACAGAATGGATGCTCCCAGCAGTACCACCCCCTCCCCATTATTAAGTCAACTGAGACTCTTCACTCATGTTTTATCAATGGAACAGCTGCAAAATCATTTAACTGTGAGCAATAAATTCCCCTTGGAAACAAAGAGAGCTCAAGTTTTGTTATTCAGGGAGACGCTCTGCAAAGTTTCCCATTAACTTGTATCTCTTTTCACCTTACAATCAGCCTTACACTTCTGTTCTATTAGATGTGTTTTATAAAATGGGCGAGATAGAACCACTGATGGCTTCAGAACCTCAGGCTGAGGATCACAGACCGAAAATGTATTTACACAAGTCCCTGGAACCTTGTTCATTAAACTAATCTGAACATAAAAAAAGGACACCAAGTTAATTCCTTGTACAATGAACTTTAAATGTTTCTACTCTTTTTTTTCTTCTCTCAATCCCACCTCAGGTCTCCGTGAGGGCACCAGCCTCTTCTCCACACAGGCCATTTGCCATCTTTTAGCATGGTGTTGCCTAGCAACAACACTACAAGAGCTTTTGCCTTTCCCCAAGCCAACCACTAGGGTGACAGACTCAGAATTCACCACACACCAGGCAATGCATTTTTAAGGCCCTATTAATGATATTCAGACTAATGATTTTACACCTGCTTTATTAAGAATATGATGTTTTCTAAGAATAGATTTAATTTTGTGGAGAGGAGGCATAGCCTAGTGATTAGTGTGCGGCAATTTCCACTTTTCCCCCAGATGCATATTGTACCGTGGGCAAGTCCCTTCCCCTCCCTAGCCTCAGGTACAACCTAAGGGGCTGGATTTAGTAACCTGTCTTCATATTTTAACTTGCATTAGCACTACATAGGCCTCACTGAGTACAATAACACATGTTAAAGTATTTACATAGATTAGCCTATCTAGTCCTTAGGGAGTAAGCCCTCTGGGGAGAGAGACCCACTTACTGCCTCTGAAATATGGCTTACCCTAAGCTCAGGTTTGGAAAGGTGACTATTTAGAATAGTATCCCTCTTGTGTTGTGGGCTGAAAAGGATCTGCTAAGGTTTTGAAAGCGATTAACAACCTATCTGTTTTCATGACACTGAGGGGCTGATAGTAGGGTGGGGGATGATACAGGCTTCAGATAAGTTTTGTGGTGTTATTGTCTTATGAATTGTTTTCTGCCATCTATTGTGGTTATGGGTTTTATTGATTTATGCATTGTAAACTGTCTTGAGTGGTATTTACGCAAAGGAACTTGTATATACATTTGTGTATTCAAAGGGCCACATGGCTGGAGAAAAAGCTTTTACTTTGCAAAGCACACAAATCTAGTGGGGCGATAATTAGCCCACAGCAGCCACTATGGGCAAAAACCCCTGGATATTCAGTGGTACTATCTAGATTATGGAGTCACTATCTGGATAAGTGCTGCCATTTTCCAAACAGTGATTTTCAGCCACTCTCTGGATACGCTTAGGATGACTTTTCATCTGTCATAACTGAAATTCCCTGCTTTCCAGATAATTCATATCTCCGCTCCCGAATCACCCTGAATATCTGCTTTGATGGCATTTATCTGGTCAGCAGATGAGGCTAATCAGATCAATGCTTTTAAATATTGGGCCCCAGGTGATTAGAGAGGTCACTAAAATGTGAGACAGACAGACAGACAGATAATATCTGCTTTCAGTCAGATCGGGCAAAGCTCTGGTAGAGTCACTTATTTTCATTAAAAGATGGACAACAGCTTGACTCATAAAACAATAGGAGACTGTGACCAAGACTGTAACCTTGGAGTTTCCAAATGTCAGTCTGATGATCTTTCAGTAGCATTATCAGTCCTGCTATGGACGAAAGGAGAGGACGAAAGGAATTCTAGGGCTGGCAGATATATACAGATGTTTTGTGCTATTTAAAGCTGGGTAGCATTGAGCAGCTTCTGGGAGCATCCTTTTGATGTGGTTTTCTGAGCTAGACTCCCTGTGGAAGTGTAGGTGTTGGCAGCATGGACATCAAACGGTTCAGAATTCCTGGCACCACAGCCAGACTAAGACAGAATACAGTTCTCTTCAAGATATTCAGTCTTTATCCTTTTTTTTTTACAAGCCTACACCTTCATGGAGATTTCTTTCTGTGAACATGAAAAAAGCTTAGCTAAAAAAAAAAAACAAGAGTCTCATTCAACAAAGGGTTTATTCCATGGGTACAGAGTAGAGAAAAGTCATTTTATGTGAGGCCATGAATTTGTTGCCTAATCTGTTTTCCAGGGCTGCACGAGATACAGGAAGACAAGTCTGGGAACGTTCCTGACCGTTTTGTGTCCTATAACCGAAAACACATCTGGACACTCAAAACAGTCATTCCAAGACCCAGAGGAGGAGCTTTTGTAGCCTGAATTGGTGGTTCATGAATGCTAACTCCATTTGGATATCAAAGGTAGGCATCTGTCCACCCAAAAGAGGTTACCCGTGACCTAAAAGCCCATCTCGGGGGGCCCATTCTGTAACCTGAGCAGTGCTGGCCATCGTTCTACAACTCCAACTCTCATCACCCTATTGGGCAGATATGATGGACCACGCTGCTTGTATCTGCTGCCATGTACTATTGTGCTGTGGTCTGCTTTCCTCTCTGAAGGGACAGCCACCTTGGCAGCAGTCCCAGTCCCAAACTTTGTCTTTCACGATACTGCAAAATCTACAGATCCACCATGCAGCACTGAAAACTAAGCAAATGTCTTGTAGATAAGGACTAAGAGAAGCCATTGCAAAGTCAGAGCACGATCCATCCATCATGGCAGCCTATCATCACAGATCCTCATTTCCAGGGATAAGCAATGGCTTTCCCAAGTCTACCTGCAATAATTTTGTATGGACTCTTCTTCCAGGGCCTTGTCCAATCCTCTTTGAGTCCCCTTATGTCAGTCGCCTTGACCACATCCTTCAGCAGCAGATTTTCACAGCTTAATTATGGGTTATGTGAAAAAATACTTTCTCCTATTTATTTTCAATCTGCCAGTCAGTTTCCTGGAGTTGTTCTGTTGTATGAAAATTGTACAACTGTTCCCTGTTTAACTGCTCCACCTCACTCACGATTTTATAAACTTCATTCACATTCCTTCGCTGAAGAGTCCGAACCTGTTTATCGTTTCTTCAGAAGGGAGGTGATCCATCCCCTTTATGCCCTTCTTTTGAGCCTTTTCGAATTGCATTATGTTCTTTTTGAGATGAGGCGACTAGACTTGCAGAGTGCTCAAGGTGTGGTGGCATACAGAGGCAAAATGCTACTCTCAGTCTGATCTCTATTCCATAACGGTCTGTCAGTCACTAGGAGAAGCAGCATGGAACTGGCCACCTTTTGGGAACCTGAGAGATATTTATGACCTGCATTGGCCACTGTTGGAAACAGAATACTGGGCTTGATGGATCTTCAGTTTGACCCGGTATGACATATTTTATGTTTCTTTTGGTTTGAGAGAATACAGGAATATTCTGTCTCAGAGGAGTAATTACCCCGAGCCCTAGCAGGGGGCATGAGCTGAAATGTCCTTAGACTTAAGTGTATACACTGCTCTGCCAAAGCTCCTCAATTTAAGGTCAAACAAAAGATGGACTTGCAGAGCTGGTAAAGTTCAGGAGACCTTGGGCTGGGCTGCTTGCACGCCCCTCGTAAGCGTTACTGCAAGCACGGTTCTTCGGGCAGTAAGAGAAGCAGCTGCTGTACCTCGCTGTGCAGCTCAGCACGTGGCCTCCCGGGCTGGGGGCGGCGCCGAGCGACTCGTGCGCGACGCCTCAGCCGCCACGTGCTCGCTGTCCCTGGGAACAAGCAGTCGCGGACTGCAGAGCTGCACGCGGGGCTCGGTGCCTAGAGATCGAAGCCCACTAGAGTTGATCCTGGGGCTCAGCAATCGGAGCGGAGCTGCTCTCGGGGCTCCGTGCATAGGGATCGGAGCTGCACAGGGATCGTAGCCCACTAGACCTGCGCACGGGGCTCAAGGATCGGAGTGGATCATAGCTGCATCCGGGGCTCGGTGCACAGCGATCGGAGTTGATCAGAGCGGCTGCCGGGGTTCGGTGCCTGCAGGAATGTCGGAGTGATTGTTACAGTCTCTTGAGAGCATGGGACTGGCCCTGGCCTGGAATCGGTGAGCACTGGGGGCGGCAATGGGGGAGGAGGTACGCGAGCAGGGAGAGCACGGCGATGTGTGTAGGGAGGACAGTGCATGCGTGCGTTTACATGGTGCGTGTTACAGTTTATATTAGCCCTTAGGTGGGGTTCCGGGGTGGAGGGGGGCGCCGGCCGTATTCTTACCCTGGGGTATTCCGAGCCTTGCCGCTCGCCTTTAGTTTGAAGTTTCTGGAAGTGGCGCAGTGTCAGCTCCGAAATAAATCCTCCTCCTCGGAACAGCCCCTAGTGGCTTCCAAAAAAGCCCGAACTGGAGAACTGGGTTTCAGGGATTGTGATTTTCCCAGCGAGGTAGAACTTCACATTGTTTGAAGCTGGGGCATTTAAACGCACTTACGCGGTTGGCAGCGGTTTGATGGTGACTGCAGTGTATATATATATATCTATATATATATATATTTTTAAAACTTCTCAGGGTTAAACGTATAGCTTTGGCCCTTTTATTCGCAAAATGGTAACATTATAGAACGAGGGATATGGTCTGAGGCAGAGGCAGAAGCAGAACAGGTGAAAAAGTTATACGTTTAATGGCGAACTCTGGCTTGATCTAGCCATTTCAAATTAGAAGGTGATTTTCAAAGCCTGCTCCTAAACCAGTACTGCCGCTGAAAGTAGCTCTAGCTTCAAAGGTACAGTATAAGTTATACGTTTAAATGTATAGAGTCGTCATGCTGCAGAATAGTGACGTTAAAGAACACATTATTGTAAGAAGTACGTCTTCCTGCTTTCTAGGGGGGCGGGAGAGGGAGAGTAAGAGAGAGGCGTTGATGCTGGAAATTTGGGAAAGTCACCTGATTGCAGAGTATAAGAACGTGCAGATCCCCCCCCCCCCCCCCTTCTTCCTTTCTACGAATTGCAGTGTCATTTTCTATCGGGAACTTGGTATCTTTACACAAATGGGTTCCAAGGTTTAGAGCCGCTACCTAGGAATGAGACAAGGTTGGGACGGGAGGGGGGCATTTTCTGAAAGATCTGAGGTACATCCGTGAATGACTTAAAGATGATCTTTTTACCCTTGGCCAATGCCCTATAAACATGTTTTCATGTTCAGAGGCAAGTGGGGTCTCTCTCCGTGTCCTTCCCATACGCACACAGCTTGAAAAATTCCTCTGCAATTTAGTCGGACCCAGAATCGAATGCATTGAACACTTGCATTAATAAATGCTACTTTTCAAAAGGTTGCCCGACAAAATTTGCAAGAGTTTAACTGAACTGCGAAAAAAGCCTCCAACTGAACACCCATAAGATTTTTCTAATTAAATTGGCATTATGGATTCTTAGAATGTCATAATTAGACACTGTTATATTAATGGGAATATAACATAAATTAAAAGGGGGTAATCCAGATAAGCATAAATTATAATGGAAAGAAAAAGTTGAATTTAGTTTGATTAAAGAGAAAGCAAGATCTGAAAATACTTGCTGGAGCTTGACAGTGGGGAAACCAGGCCTCTGTTTTATTCTTTCCAGAATGGTGAGGGTCAGATTTGGGATAGGTAGATAATGCTTGCTGGTGGTTTCCTGGTGAGAATGTCATAGACCCTGACTTTTAGGGAAATACATAGGAGATACATAGATGTTTCTTGCTACCCACAAATTCCCTGTGCTATCTATATGTATCACCTTATTGCAAGGGTGCACAGAAGTGTGTCCTTGGGTATATATGTACATCTGTCTATCTATAGAAAGTTGGCAGTAGCTCATTTGTATCTTTAACAGGGTTGTGTGTCACAGTGATTCTGTTCCGTGTCTCCCAAGAGAGTTCAGTCGCATTGTCTGTGAGTGAACAGTGACAGCAGTGTGAAGGGATGGAATGTTTTCTTCATACCATCTATCGGGAGCATTTTATTTAAACAATGTTTCCATTGTCTCTTTGTGACTGTTTGGCTAGAACCCTTTTTTTGGGGGGACCAAGTAGGAAGTCAGTCCTCACATATGGGTGACCTCACCGACGGAGCCCACGCAGGAATGCTCCCCAGCTTCCAAAGGAAGCTTTTGGGAGGTCAACCACACATGCATGCCCATCTTCCCACCCGAAGGAGCCATCTTACCTCAGTCTGCTTTTTTCCACAGAGCCTCACAGACACATGTCTGTCCTAGAAAATCGTTGATACCCCAGTGGTGCATTTTGTTTTTGTTTTATTAATGGCTTGTCTGTCTTGTGTTCATCACCATCTTCTTGCCTGTCCCTGGGAGTGCCTTGGTGCCACGTTTTTTTCTCGGGTTCTTTTTCTCGGTGCGTGGGTTTTTTCTCTCGCACCTCCCTGGTCAATTGGGACATTAGCGCCCTTTGACTTAGCAGAAGCCGTCTTCCCCAATATGTCTAAGCTGGCCAGTGGCTTCAAGAAGTGCGCCCAGTGTGGCCAGACCATTTCCATAACAGACCACCACAGTGGGTGCCTTCAGTGCCCCAGCCTGACCATGAGCCCTCCACCTGCACTCTCTGTCTGCAAATGATGGCCAAGTGGCTCCAGAATTGAGAAAAACAGTGGGAATTGTTGTTCGCTTCGTCTGAGTCAGCATCGGCACCAGCATCAATGCCCTCTAAGTCCTCCGCTGAGACTTTGGCTTCACATGATGGCCAGGCTCACTTGGAGCTGAGGGCTGCAGTACCCTACATCATGGGTTATCCTCTGATGAGAATCGACCCCAGAAGAACCGGACTTCGGCCTCATCAACATTGACGGGTGATGCCAAGAGCCAAGTGAAAACCCATAGGCACCGGCATCAAAGCCCTCAATGGGACTCTTGGGCAATGGCTGGGAGCGACCTCCTAAGCTGCTCCAGTGGGAGAAGTTAAACCACAGGAGAAGAGGGTATCCGCAACAGCAAACACAAGCAAAAGCGGACCACCAAAGACCAGGCCTACACACAGGTATGGATGTATAAAATTTCTTTTTTATTGGGGGACCCAACTAAAAGGTTTCGGCCCGAGGCCTTCTTCAGGGGTCTACAACAAAAGCAAACATATTAAAATGTACAATCATAAACTGTACAGTCATAAAATACCTCATAGACAATACATAAAACAATCACATACAAAAATAAAATAAAAAAGTTTCTCTAAAATTACATAGAAGTTTAAAAACCACAAAACACTGAGGTGTGAGGAACCATGTAACAAAAAGGATAATACATTACCACAGCAGGAGAGCAACAACACGTATGAAAAGGGAGAAACCTCTCCTTAATCTGTGTAAAATAAAACCATAAATGTGTTTTATGGAGAATAAATAACATCAGCTTAAAAAATCACATCACAACACAGGCATATAAAATGATTAAAAATAACAATTGTAGGGTAACATCTAAAACCCTAATGTAGCTTGACGTGGCCGTATCATTGAGCAATGAAAAAATTGTATGTCAAACGAAAGCATAGAATGACAGGACTAAACACTCATGTTTAATAAGCAAAGGACAATAACATAATAGAAATAGCAAGATATCAGTATATATAAAAGAACAGGTTATAAAAACACAAACCTTAGAAGAAGGAATCGAAAAGGAACGCCCATGTTATTGTGTGTATTAAAAGACAGAACCTTTAACCATGGCTGTTGACCATCGGAAAGTGTAAGATAAAAAGTCTATTGTACCAACCAACATTTGACAGCGCACCCGCCCCAAAGAGGGACGCAAAAAAAATAGATGATAAAAGGTGAAAGTAAAGACCGAGGCTATACAAAAAACAATGTAAGGAATGTATCATCGTATATAAAAACCTATAAGAACACCACATTTTATAAAGCTGCAGGGGAAACCAAAACAAACACAAGAAGTTTGCAGAATAAGAAAAGTAATATGTATAACATTTAGGGAACGCCACATTCCGTTAGGAGGCACAAAGAAAGGAAAAAAGGCCATGTTATACATTGCACCATCTATGGAGGGGAGGCTTTAAAATCGAGCAGCTAACATTATTGTAAATATGTAACAATAAAAGTGAAACAACTCGTGGCTGCAATCAAAGGTATTGCCCTACCCATCTTAGTCAGAAATACATATTACCTTTTTTGGATATACTCATTTAAAAAATCTACTTCTGGTTTCAAAACTACTCTTTTTCGCAAACCCACTGATAAAAACAAATTATTGCGATTTGACAGTTTTCACAATAGCCATATTAAGAGAAACTTACCTATTTCGCAGTTTTTTACGTCTCCGTAGATTGTGTACGGATTATGATGATTTTACAAGTAAATCTACTGACATGGCAGCACGTTTTAAAGCCAGAGGCTATCCTATGGAATGTATCACTAAAGGTTTCCATCGTGCTTGTTCTTCCAAAAGACAAGATTTGTTTCTACCTAAAAATAGATCCTCAGACGACAAATTTGTTTGCGTTTTGAAATTTTCACATCTCTCATGGAAGATACAGAAAATTCTTAGGACTCATTGGCACGTTCTTCAAACTAGTCCCTGTTTTTCCGACCAACATCTTGTAAGGGGAAAAATAAGTATTGTAAGGAGAAAATAAGTATTGTAAGGGGAAATCAGTTTCTTGTTATACAAAGGGACCATGAGGCCCATCTGTGAATACCTAGATAGAAAGGAATGTGTTGTGCTAAGACAAGATTCAGTGATCTTCACAGAGACAGGCACCAGTTTGTACGATTGCTAATTAGCAATATCAGGTGCAGGGCTATGTTGCTGGGATGGGTTTATGACGTATATGTTTTTGCTACTGTATAAAAGATTAGACTGCACTTCTAACGTTGGAATAAACTTGCACACCTTTCCTTCTGTGTCCGGTTGTGAGTTTTATTCCCCTGGATTCCAGCCAGCTGAAGCAGCACACCGCAGATGAGGGGTCGGGACTTCCCTGGCCTGGAGTGACCAACAAGGAGCAGACCCGTTACATTTGGTGTCAGAAGTGTCGGATACTCCCGTTGGCCAGGGATCCCTGTGCTTTGTTAGCACGGTGTGCTCTGGGAGCACAGTTTAAATTAGAATTGACATACTCCTGTGGGTCGGGGGGTGTCCCTAGTGCAATGTAACGGGTCTGCTCCTTGTTGGTCACTCCAGGCCAGGGAAGTCCCAACCCCTCATCTGCGGTGTGCTGCTTCAGCTGGCTGGAATCCAGGGGAATAAAACTCACAACCGGACACAGAAGGAAAGGTGTGCAAGTTTATTCCAACGTTAGAAGTGCAGTCTAATCTTTTATACAGTAGCAAAAACATATATACGTCATAAACCCATCCCAGCAACATAGCCCTGCACCTGATATTGCTAATTAGCAATCGTACAAACTGGTACCTGTCTCTGTGAAGATCACTGAATCTTGTCTTAGCACAACACATTCCTTTCTATCTAGGTATTCACAGATGGGCCTCATGGTCCCTTTGTATAACAAGAAACTGATTTCCCCTTACAATACTTATTTTCTCCTTACAATACTTATTTTTCCCCTTACAATTCCCCCCTTTGGGCCTGTATAGGCCCACTAGAAGAACAACCAAAATTCTATGGGTTGTTGGAACAATGAAAATCACACTCACGAAAATATTGTTCCACTCACTAACCACAGCTAAGTACTTTAGTAACTTTGGGAATGGGTCTCAGACTTAATTGGGGAGAAGCCTAGGAGGAACTGTGCCTCTATGGCTATTCAACTCCTATGTTGCATCAAGGACCCAATATTCTTCCCTTAGTAATATTGCAAAAAATGCTTAAACGAGCTTGTCAAAACTATTAAATCTCATTTATATAATGAGGCACGTTCCAAAACATAGCGAAACGCTTATCTGTAATCTCTGTTAACGTCCCAACGCAAATCAGAAGAACAGCCTAACAATCTACTACAAAATAACAAAACAGGCATTATTAACGGAATATCTGTACGCGGCAGCTCAGGTATATCAGCCGCCGTAAAAGCAGGAGTATAAGAGTACATAAAAGTGGTGGAGCTCTGTAGGGCCTTCCGACAGCAGCCAAGAACAAATGAAAATATACAACAGAAAAGAACAAGGATTATAAAACCGCTCCATAGGGCAATAATCAGCCCTTTGAGACCAACCCAAAGGAAGATACATCAGGGAGTAAGCATGAGAAACTGCTGTAGTTGAAGAACAGTATAGAGCAGTATTAGGCTAAAACCAGAAACAATAAAACAATCTGTAGCATTAAAACTAGAGACAGTTTACAATGGGCAAGGGACCTAGTCATATCCCAAAGAGGGGCGAGTAACACCAATGTTATACAAGGAAGTAGAAAAAGAAACATGGGGCTGGGTGCAGTTTAAATTGTCAAGTACAGTAAACTTCTGCATTTCACACAGATTAGAAGGTACAGTAATGAGACATGTTGAGAGAAAAGCTCCAGCTTGTAGCGAGCTGCGCACACAAAAGGTAAGGCAGTCTGGGCAAGTAGTATTGCCGTATTAACAGTTCCAGAGATGGGCTGAAGGAGGCACCACATGAGTGGTAGGAGGAGACAACACAGTCTTGTGCGTGATGGTCAGGAGGCTGGAGGGCGGTCTGGAACCGAAGATGATGTCAGTGGAGACGATACACGCTTGATTCTTGACGCATGGATCCACGAAGGGCAGGAGTCCCACAGGATGGCTGTCCATGTGATGGCGATCACTGTAGTTGGAGGTCCGTAGGGCGGGTCTAGGTTATTGTGCTTGTGAGGTGCTCTGACCTGTACCTGGTCACCAACCTTGAAGGGATATGTTGGTTCGGTACCTCTAGGCCGAAAGCTGCTTTTCTTCAGGAGTCTTCTCCTCTCCTCTCCAGTTGCTAGGGCCTTGGCTGCCCCGGCGTCAGCTACTTCTCATCCTGGTCCTGAAGCCAGATCCATAGATGGAGAATGTTTCCAGCGAGGGCAATGGCTTCAGGATCTTTTAGCCCCCACCTTCACTGTAATCGGTGTTATCAGAAGAACTTGGAACGGTCCCATACTGGAAAAGGGGCTTGTACTGTGTGCTGGTGGTATGTCTTTACCAAAATCCAGTCTCCGGATTGAAAGAAAAGAGATGAGTCATCCAGCAGAAAGGACTGGACCTGCTGAGCATACCTGTGGAGGGAAGAGAGTTGCCTCTGCTGCTAGGAAATACAAGAGATCAAATGTGAGGCTCAGGAGTATAAAAAGTAAGCAGTCTTCCATATACGGTAACAGTTCAAAGGGAGAAAAATTTCAGTCTACTCCCTTAGGGCAATTTTGTTTTTTTTTGTTTTGTTTTTTGTTGAACAGAGTCAAAGGCAAGACAGTTTAGTGTCTTTACAAAGGTTTTTTTTTTTTTTGTTTGTTTTTTTTAAAGGTTTCGGAGGTTCCCCCCTTCGTGGGTTGCTGTTTGCATACAACAGCCAAATCCTAAGCAACTCAATGTAACTACTACATTTTGACAAGATGCCCACACTTCCTCAATTGTTCCACAATTTTAGAGTTATACCAATTTGTAAAATTTTGTGTAGGTAACTTTCCTCCCTTACCTTCATGTGTCGGGCCAGGACACATAGAGGCAAAAAGGGATAAAAGCATCTGAAAAGCACCACTTGGCCAGTGTGGGTCTCCCCAAAGCTCATTAGGATGAATCTCCAAGTGTCTATTTCCAATTATTGGGTATATCTCTGGGCTAGATGACTTCCAAAATTGGAGTTAATGGGGATGGCATAATCAAATATTGTAGAGTATTCATTGTCAGTTTTCTTTCTAGGTGGATACATCGGATACATCATTTCACATTTCAATTCACCCTCACCATTTTATAATGTTAATCTGAGTTCTCCTTTCCAACATGAATATTCCATCACACTCCTCTCAACACCACTTTTTTTTCCACTTATACATCTTGCTATTGCCTACAATAGAGGATGTAATTTGGCTGATAAGCTGGTTTCTTCTTTTATGCCCTTTGGTCCAAGCCCTGTTGCCATAAATAAAGGACACTTTAGATGTAATGGGTGCTCTATTTGCAAGCATACCATTACACTGTCTGTTTTTTCACATCCTGTTACTAATGTCCAATATAGATTGCAGACTAGGACTAACTGTAAATCTACACATGTAGTGTATGTGATTGTTTGCCCTTGTCCTTCCCTTGATGTTGGTAAGACTATTCGACAAGTTAAGACACGCATACTGGAACCCAAAAGTTGCATAAAAAGAAAAATCCTTACAGCTCCTTTGGTGGAACACTGGTTTGCATTTCAGCATACTCTCGATGATCTTAAGTTTTTTGCCATCAAACAAATCCCTAAATCTCCTCGTGGTGGGGATCGTGACCGTCGACTTGTTCAAGAGGAACAGCGCTATATATTTCTATTTGATAGGGTAGCCCCACGGGGTTTAAATAAAGAGATTGAGTATTATCATTTTTTGTGATTTTGAGGTCCTACCCACTGTTCCCTCTAAGCTGTGCGCGTGTGCGCGCGCACACACCTCGCCGAGCGAGCGCACATACTTTACAACAGAGCGCACAAAAATTACGGTTCTGATTCTGATAGAAAACAACACAGACATCTTAAACTTTAAAAGTTGTGATTGTAATTACTAGAAATTTTCCACTTCATTTAGTAATCGTCTATTTTCATTTAATTTGATTAAAATCAATGTGGTGTACATACTGTATTCTGACGTGTAGTCAAATTTTAAAGTATATAACTCTGAGTGTCGTTATCTGGCGCACAAAAATTTAACCTTCCTTCAAAAGCTGCACAGCTGATATTTTATGCGCACACAACCTACAGAAAATTAGAGGGAATATTGGTCCTACCCCTTTGTCCACATGCTTTCGGTTTGTTTTTTTCCCTCTTTATACCCTCTTAACTTTTATTATTACTATTTCATTATCATTTTCCTCCTGACACACAGTTTGTAATTGAACCTTTTCCCCCCCTTTTTTACCGTTGTGATACGGTACCAGTATGCAATCCTACTGGTTCACTGGTTTTACTGCTTAGTGCAGTTTTTCTTTTTGTATCCATATATAGACCTTACGGCTGCATCTAAGGTTCGTTCTCTCTTTCCCCTTTCCCCCCCTCCTCCTCCCCCCCTCCCTTTGTATGGGGGACTATTTAAATGGTTTATCTGCTCCTGCGCGGTATTTTCCCGCGCATAGTAACAACGCTGGTAATGCTGGTAAGTTCTCCCCTTTTGGATCATTACACATTTCTTTTCTGTAGCTTTACAAAACGTATTACATATTGTTTTGCAACACATTCTGTTTTTAATTGCAAGCTCTTGTTTGAGCGCATACTGTGGAAATTCTCCAATACCTTTCCCCTCCCAAGAAGGCAATCACAGTACCCGTTCATTGCATCCTTGAGCGGTTGCTGTTTCGCTTCTGGGAGACTCTCCTCACAGTGCCCCCAGTGAGTCCATGCCTCGATTCCATGTATCAAATCCACAAGAGTCCCAACTTTAAGAAGCCACAACTCCAACACAACTTCATGGTAGTGGAGTTGGCCATGCAGAGGATTAAAAGCTCCAAGACTCGCTCTTCTGTGCCTCCTGGCCGTGATGCTCGGATACTCGATGGCTTCGGGAGAATGTGTTATCAGGAGTCGATGCTGGTGGCCCACATCCAGGCCTACCAGCTTTATATGGTCATGTCTCGATGTCTTTGAGACATTGTGGGAGATTTGGTGGATTTCTCTGCCGTTCTTTCAGAAGAGCACCTTGAACGTTGCCAAGGAATGTTCCAAGTATATGTCCAGGGCGGCCTACAATGCCCTCTCTTCCGCCTACCCCCCTCTTTGTATATAGACCACTGTAGATAGCTCAATCTGTATATATTGCACCTTCTAATCAAGCTACACCTGTATTACACATTCAAAAACTTTACTTTACAACCACTGCATGCCGACACCCCACACTATTCAACTTGATTGGTTTGCAGTGAAAACCGCTTTATTTATTTATTTATTTATTTTTATTTATTTATTTAGCAAACATTTATATACCGCTGCTTCCAGCGATCAGCAGCGGTCCGATTACAATAGGAGAACTGTCAAATCAGTACAGTAGAATTTGGGGCGCGCATAGGTTGATTCGGAGGGTAGGCACATCACACAAGTGGGTGTAAATAAGTATATCTGTATAAGTATAAGTATATCTGCATACATGTATATCTGGATACATGTATACTCATACCTTAAGGGTATAAGGGGCACTGTTTACATAAATACACTGATGTGGAATATGTACATATATACAAATAACCAGTATACACAAAATAAATTCAAGAGTAATAAATACAGTAGAATTTGGGGCGCGCATAGGTTGATTCGGAGGGTAGGCACATCACACAAGTGGTGTAAATAAGTATATCTGTATAAGTATAAGTATATCTGTATACATGTATATCTGGATACATGTATACTCATACCTTTGGGTATAAGGGGCACTGTTTACATAAATACCTGACCTAATTCAATCTCGTCACCTGCCTACCTCCCAAACAGCGCATGTTGAATATAGCAGTAGTATATGTTGATTCTAGGATAAAGCGGGATATAAATCCTTTTAAATAAATAAAATTAAATAAATTTGAATTGGTCACCCAGGTGACCACTGTAGGCATCGGGGCCCCGCTGCTTGGCTTGACTGCAGGCCTCTGATTTAGAGCAATGGGTGCAAGACAAGTTAGCAGATGGCCCTACCGGGGTGAGAATCTCTTTGGCAAGCTCATGGAGGACAAGGCTGGAGAGCTGGAGAAGGGGACAGCTAACTATGAACTGACTTTCCAGAAAAAAACATCTGATCCTTCTAGGAAAAGGTCTTCATAGAAGAAGTTTTTCTGTCCCAAGAAGAAAAGGTTCTATGGCAGTACCACCAGTATCAGTCCTATCAAGGCCCTCAGCAAGGGCATCAACAGAAAGGACAAAGCCAGCACCAGCAGTGTTAGCCGAAGCCCCCAAAGCCACAACCAGCTCCACAACCGCAGTCTGAAGGGGACTTTTGACTCCTTCCTTAGGAGCATGACTCTGCTTCCCATCCCAAGCATGGTTCCCACTCGAGTAGGAGGAAGATTGATCCACTTTGCTCACAGTGACCAGTCATCACAACAGGCACCTGGGCCCTCAAGATCATCTGGGACGAGTACCTGTTGTATTTTGATCAACTTCCTCCCTCAATCTTCACCACCAAGGACTCCTCCAACTAGAGGTCCAGGATCCCTTGACAGATTGAGCCATCGAGCTCGCCTCTCCCCCTCTCAGGCCGGAATGGGGCTCTACTCCTGTTACTTTCTTGTTCCAAAGAAAACCAGTGGTTTTCGACCCATACTGGATCTTCGGAATCTCGATCGTACCTGGTGAAGGAGAAGTTCAACATGGTCTCCCTTGGAACCCTGTTACTATACCTTCATTGGGAAGACCGGCTGTGCTCTATGGATCTCAAAGAAGCCCCATTGGGCTGTTCTATAGGTTGTCATCATATTGAGGTAAGATTGCTTCTTCGGGTGGGGAAGATGGGCATGCATGCATGGTTGACTTCCCAAAAACTTCCTTTGGAAGCTGGGGAGCATTCCCACGTAGGCTCTTTCGGTGACAGCACCCATATGTGAGGACTGATTCCTGCTGTTCCTGGAGAATACCTGCTACAGGTGAGTAACTACGCTTTATGATGTCATTGGTGGTTGGATTTGTGACATCTGCTGCATCTGATAGGCTAGAAATGGTCCTGTTGCCTCACTGGTGGTTATTGAGCCACATTGAGAGGAGAGGATGAGCATAAGGTACAGGTGTGCAGAAATTGCCCATTAATTCCTTGTTTTTTTTTTTTTTTTTTTCAAAATCTGTTTATTAAACCAAATACGTATCAAACACACATGGAAAACCAAATTATACAATAAGAATATATACACTTTACCTCCCCCGTGACCTTGACGATCAAACCACCCCCGCCTCCCACCTCCCGGGCAGGGCTGTTCCTTGTCCACCACCCGGGAGGCAGTAGTACACACAGACGGAAGAGAAATGCAAAATCTCCAGCTGAACACCCAACCCACATTCACAGGGAAATCTAAATCTCTCCCCCACCTAACCTACCGCCCCCCTTCCCCCCTCCCACCCCGAACCTAACCCCCTACCCCTATCTTAACCGTCAGGAACACCCCCCCCCCCCACCCAAGCCAAACACAGGAGCCAGTAACCATCTACTATTCACCCTACGCCATATGCGTCCTACTCCAGATTGCGTGTGCCAACGCACCACACAGACCCTAAACCAGTACCACACTACGCACTTTAGGCCCCAAACTCTGAATATAAGGCATCCAAATCAGAAGAAAAGACGCCCATCGTTGCAGAGCTCCCCGTGCCGCCCTACGTTCCATCAGCATCAATTGATGAAAGCTATTACGCCACTCCCAAAAGGAGGGGGCGATCGCTTCTCTCCACCTACGCAAAATGGGCCCTTTCCCCACCACACAAGCCTTGCATACCAAAATCCCATTAATTCCTTGTTTTTGGCCTAAATTGCTTTTTTTCCATTTTTTCTTTACTTCTCTCGGGCTGTATCTTTCTTCCAAGGCTGCCAGTGGTAATAACATGCTTGTTGTGCTCTAAAATGGGGTTACGCCTGCCTCAGATTCAAGAGGATTTACTGCAAGTGTAAGGGGCGAGTTTATAAAGTCATTTTCATGCCTATATATATGGTTACACATGCATGTAAATAGCCTGGTAGAAAATTCCAGCTAGCATAAAATCATATTCAGCCCAAATAGAGGCCGCAACTAGCTCCTCTCGACAGCTCTTTAACATTCTGAGGACATTGTCGGCTACCAAGGCTGGTGATTCCAAGGTCTCCATAACTCCGGACCCTCAATCTCTGGCTGCTTTTTTCTCCAACAAAGTATTAACTCTCCGCTCATCTTTTACTACACCACCTCCCCCTCCTCCTCTTTCCCCTCCACCTGTTATAGTTCCCAATCTTTCCCTGCCTCTTTCACCTACTTCTGGTGATCCAGTATGCACTCAGTCCTGGTCATCGTTTCAACCTGTCCTTGCAGCGGAGGTACTTACTGCCTTAACCGCTGCAAGGAAAACCACCTGTGCTCTTGATCCTATCCCCTCCCGATGGCTCTTAGAACCTTCCCTTGAGCTAGTCCCAGTTATCACCACCATTATCAACTCCAGTTTTTCCTCCGGTTATTTCCCATCATCCTGGAAATCAGCAATCCTCCGTCCATTATTAAAGCAACCGTCCTTAGACCCATCTATTCTGTCACACTGGCGTCCAGTATCTAATTTGCCGTTTATCGCAAAACTTCTAGAACGGTGTGCCTTCTCCCAGCTTAGTTCTCATGTGGAGGCTATCAATGCCCTTCACCCTCATCAGGCAGGTTTCCGCCAGGGACACAGTACTGAGACTGTATTACTGGCCCTTCTCAACGAACTACACATATCCCATGATCGCGGTGACATCACTCTTCTTGTCTCTCTTGACTTATCCGCAGCTTTTGATTTGGTTGACCACTATACCCTCCTTTCTCGGCTCTCTGACATTGGACTTCATGGTGCTGTTTGGTGTTGGTTCCGTTCTTTTCTTTCTTCTCGTTCCTTTTCGGTTCATGTAAATGGTCAAGTTTCATCCACTCTCCCTCTCACCTGTGGTGTTCCGCAGGGTTCAGTCCTTTCCCCTTTACTGTTCAACATCTTTCTTGCTCCCCTGCCTCTAATTATTCAGCAGTATTCAATCTCATCATATTTGTATGCAGACAATATAATCCTTCTTTATCACACTTCACCTCTCTCTCCTGATATCACACAGCTGAACCTCTGTCTCTCCCACATTGCTTCTTGGTTGTCAGCAAATTTCCTTCATCTCAACCCTGCAAAGTCTTCGGCAATGTGGATTTCCTTTGGTGGTGCCTGCCCCACTCTTGCTCCTTCTATCGGCTTATCTAACATTCCCCTTACATCTTCTATCCGATATTTGGGGGTAACTTTGGACTCCTCCTTAACTTTCTCCGAACATATCTCAAAGATTTCTCGCGGCTGTTTTTCTATTTTACGACAAATCAGGGCCATCCGGCCTGTCCTCCCCCCCCCCCAGTGCACTCATTACTCTTGTTATTACTCTTGTCATCAGCCGACTGGATTACTGTAATGTATACTTGGCCAATCTTCCTAAATATAGTCTTCAGCGTCTGCAACGCATCCAGAATGCGGCAGCACGTCTTGTTACTTATTCCAGCAAATTTGATCATATTACCCCAGTTTTACTCAGACTACACTGGCTTCCTCTTCAATACCGTTTTCATTACAAATTTCTGATTCTTTTGCACCGGACCATTTACACCTGTATTCCCCGCTATCTGGCTGACTGTATTTCTCGTTATGTCCCCCATCGACTGCTCCATTCTACTCATACTAATCGTCTGTCTCTGCCATCACCATCACAAGCCCATCTGGAACAGACACGACACTCAGCCTGGTTTTTTTCTTGGCCCATCACTATGGAATATGTTACCCACCTCACTGCGTTTAGAATCATCTTACCCTCAGTTTAAGCTATTACTCAAAACGTATCTCTTTCAGAAAGCATTTGATCTGCCCTCCGAAGCCCCTCCCTAATTGGTCTGTCTGTGTGCTTAACCCAAGTATTGTTTGTGTTTGTCCATCTATATTTCTGTATCCTGGTTGGTTGTTATTATTACTTCTATGATTTGTTATAGTATGATTTGAGGCAAATTGTTAATATAACTTATGTGTAATCTATTATGATGTATTGTTATGTGTCCTGTGTGATGTATTTCTCTTTCTCTTGTACCCTCTTTCCTGTTTTAACTTTGGCGTTCCCTTTCCTGGATTGTGGTGCAAATCAAATTTTTAAATTGTACACCGCTTAATGCTATTGCCATAGCGGTATATCAAATTTGAATAAAGATAAAGATATGTGCTGACATGACATGGCACTTTGTTGGCAGATGTGTAAACGGGTGAAACTGGGCAGAGTTTGCAACTAGGTATGTAGATTATAAAATACTGTACGTTAATCTACATGTGTACAGAAATATTCTCTTGAGCAGGTGTAAAGGGGTCCACACCTGCAATGTATATGTGGGTTCTGCTGCTTATGCTTGTATTTTATAAAGACACCTAGGCACCTACTTGCTCTGTTGAATTACTCTCCACAGGGTAGTTTGATATCAGGCGACTTATGTGCCTGCCTTACCTTTATAAAGGAACCCCTGGAAGGTGGGAACACATTTATACCTAATCTGAGGCAGGCATGAATGATCCTTGTAAGTTTGCAGGGATATGTGTACATTTTGTAACTTATGCACATATTTCCCAACTTCACCCCAGCTCTGCCAGACTCCACTTCTGGGAATGTCTGTGCTTGTTCTTCATAAAAGTATGAGGTACGCTCCCTCCATTGTTTTATAAGCCCCTAAAATGCGGTTTTACTTGCAGAAATGCTTTATAAAACTACCATGTTTCAGCTGTCTGTGACCTACCTTATTCCTTCCCAATAGGAGACAGGCTGAGATGATAATACCACCTTGCTCTGAAACAAATTCCTGTTCCCAGGAGCAGCAGGGACCCTAGTTGGTCTGTTTCCCGCTGCTCTCTGTTAGCTAATCAGGTTCTGTGGACAAACTCCTGCAGAAATCTGTTGTATCCGTCCACTTGTTGTTTTGTCTTTCAAGGAAATTGTTCTGGAGAGACACTGAAGAGAGGGATTTAGGTGAATGTGTGTTACCCGTATTCATTGTCTCCAAGTCTCTTGAGCTGTCACAGAGAGTTTCGGAGTTGGATATGGCATACAGCTGTGCGGCAGCTGGGAGTCCATTAAGAATTCCAGTTCCTTGCTGATCACATCTGACTGGGGTGTACCGGTGAGATCACTTGAGCTGACGGGCTCTTTAGCTCCTGAATGGATGATGAAGTGCCAGTTTATAACTCTAGACACAGCTGGCTCTGGTTCTTTCATGTGATAAACTATTTATACTCTCTATCTGGTTATTTCACATGTGCTATCAGACTGACAGCTTGTCATTTTTTAAAACACGTTTGCGTTTAATGCATGTTTACATGTGCAGCAGAACGCTACTGTCAAAGTATGCACATCGACAAGATCACATGTACTTATACATGCATCCCATGTAGGCTGTCCTGGAGGCATACTTTGGGCAGAGTTGTGATGTATGTCCATTTTTAATAAACTACACGTGTACATGCATAGGGCAACATCTTCAGAACAGTGTAAATTTACGTGAGAGCATTTATGCGCTACTCAGGGCTCATTGCACACATCTACTTTTTACATTGGTGCCGCTCTGTTATGAAATTAGCTCCCAAATGTGGATTGAAAAATCTTGCCCCTATGTCCCAGGTGCTATTATGGATTGGAAGCAGAGTTTCGATTGTTGCCTGCCAGGCCATGTGCGTTCTATGAATAGACCGTATCGCATCTTACTACGTGGATATGGGCCTGCCAGGGCAAAAGAAGAGGAGCTGTGCTCTGCAGAAGACAATAGCCACCTCTGCAGCAAGGTCACAGACACTGTAGTGGGGTCATGGTCATCTCAACCTCAGGACCCAGAAGGCAGAGAAGGAACCCAAACACACAGACTACTGGCAGAATAACAGTCCACTAGAAAACAGAGAGATAAAGGCTAACAGACTAGTGTGAGTATTCACAGAGACAGGGCAGCGTTTACAGCTACAAGAAGACACTCTCTTGTACACTATGTATTTTTATAGCGCTACTAGACAACACAGAGCTGGGAAAGCACATAGAAAGGAGAGTCCCTGCTCTGTGGAGTTTACAATCTAGTCAGAACACAGGCAAGACAAGAGGCTTCAGGAAGTATGCAGGGGAGAGTTTACACGAGAAAGATGGAGCCTTAGGAAGCAAAGAGAAGGCGGCTTGTTGTTGACCCGAGGTAACCGGACTATCTGGCTGGTGAGCAGAGTTGATGTGGTGCAGCTGGTCCAAGGGTCACAACATCACCGGGAATCCACACAGGCAAGGCCATTAAATCTTTCATTGGTTGACAAAGTTCTCAATGAAGGCATCTTAAAGATAAACAGTTTCACCATCTACTATTATATTTGGAAAGTACAGAAGACAGTTGCTAATAAAACAAGAAGCTGTTCTGCACATCTGGACGTAGTCATGGTTGCCAAAACTAGAAGCATAATCCTCAAAGTCCTCATGCAACCTCTCTGTGATCTGTGCAACCCCACAGAAGGCCTGTGATGTGATGTGATCTACCCCAGGATAAAGAATTAGATAGGAAGTCTTGCTGTTCTAAGCTAACCAGAAGAGATGGAAAATTCTCCCTGCCTGGCAATGTGAGCCATGACCACTTTTACTTTGAACCCAACTAGTTACACTGAGGTGCACCACTAGAGTCCGGGCTCCTGCCTTGTGCAGATACTGCTGATTAAACTGCAGTGGTTGAATGCATTTCACACTGGGAGCCTTCAGATATTCCCTCATGATGGCCTAATGTGTGTGTGTGGGGGGGGGGGGGGTTTGGTTCCCAGTGGGGATGGAGAATAGCACAGATCAACATTTCTTGTCTGAATTTAAGTCCTTGGGAACTCCATGTATCTCCTCGTGAGGAATGAAATCAGTTCATCGTGGTGGAAGGAGGATGCCGAGGGATCTCTGGGCTCCTCATGCCAGTAAGCGTAACATAGCTGCCAGCTGCTTTTCTCCTTAGGAAGATTTGAAGCATGTTTGCTGACTGTGTGGAAGGGCCGAGCCTGGCCTGTCACCCACTCCCATATTCTGCAGCCCAATGTCTGGGCTCAGCTGAGGATGGAAGATCGTTCAGAGCAGATAGACATTTTTTGAGATATTTGAGAAATCTTTATCCCCTTAATTTCCCTTTTTTATGAGTTTTTTTTCTTCCTTCTCTGCATAACCATTAGTGTGGGATTTAGAGCGCAAAAGTGCACCACGCTAAAGGTCAATGTGGAGCCCTGTGCTAAAAATCTCCTGATGAATGTGATTGGGCAGGGACTGGGTGGGCTAGGGGTGGAACCTCAGAGTGTTGGCATATCACAGCATGGGCATCATGTGTGCCGTTAGTATGGTTGCACCTAACACTACCTCGGTAGCTGGTGTTAAGTGCACCAATTTATTTATTTATTTATTTAGCTGCATTTATATCCCGCTTTTCACCGGGTCAAAGTGGTTGGGGGATACATTTAACACGAGGGGATATGAGACACATACACTAATACTTACAGGGAACATGGGCAATGGAGGGTTAAGTGGCTTGCCCAAGACCACAAGGAGCACCTGCGGGACTAGAAACCCCAGTCCTTCCGGCCCAAGGTTGCTGTCCTCTAGTGGGATTTGAACCAACGACCTTCCGGCCTGTAGTACTTTGCCCCAACCACTAGGCCACTCCTCCCATTGCTACCAATGTGCTAGTTAGTGCGGTGTCATGCGGTTGTGTCATGCTGATGACAGGGGACAGACGTACATGCACCCTGAGTTTAGCACAGACCTCTGCACTAGAACTTCAGCCCAGTCACACCCTGACTTAGCACACTTCAGAAAACATGCTCCAAAATGTATTTGTGAGTCTGGTGACTGCACTGTGCCTCCTTGTACCAGCAGGGTTTGTGTCGCGTTTCCTTGCTGCCTCATGGACCGTCTTGGTATGGCACATTCCTTTCATTAATGGCAGGCTGTGTGCCGCGGACGCGGTAGAATCTTGAGAACCACATGACACCTCATGGTAACTTGCTCTCATTTCTCGGGGGACTTTTTGGGAGGAGCTGCCGTATTGACTTAGATGAGCTTTGTATTGACGGATCTTCCCACATAATTTAAATTGAACTTTAATTCTACCTGTTTGTCTTTCTTAGGGGTATTTCGTGTTCAATCTCATTGAAAATTGGCTTTCAGCGGCACTGGAGGATGGTATTTCATTCCACATGAGTTCTGCAGCATCCTTTATTTATAGCTTTTCATTCCGTTTATTTTTAGATACATGCTATGTAAATTCCAGATAATTGTTTTCCGTATGTTGTGTTAAAGCTAAGGCCAGGTTGGAAAATCTCTAATAGGCTGTTTCAAGTATCAGCCCTTCATATTTCATGATATTATTCCTGTGTTAACCTCATTCTGCTCAATATCAAGCTTATTTATAGTTCTTTCCTTTTTATCTAGAGCTTTTTCATTTTGTACTTTTTTACATTATTTAGAACTGGGAAGGTGCACACTCTGCTAGGGCCATGAGTGCGGCTCTTTGTCTCTTCCGAGCTGCATCCCAGTTGTTCCAGCAAGGGTTTGGAGAGGGGGTGGGGGGATATTCACTCTGGCATGTAACCTCTGTCTCAAATGCTACCCGGGGCTCTTCTTGGCTGTAATTGACACACAGAATAAGAGGGAGATTTCTCAGAAAAAAAAAGAAAAAAAGAAAACTAGGTTACTTACTTGTAACAGGGGTTCTCCATGGACTGCAGGATAAGTCAGCCGCACAGTTTCAACCCAATTGAGCTGCTCTTAGCTTCTGACTGGCTTGCTGAATAGCAAATGTTGACCATCATCTATGATGGGGCTGTTTGCAAGGAAATTTCTGTGCTATGGTGATGCTTGGGAAAGGAGAGGGTACTTGGAAAGTAGAATGGGATGTAGCTGCTAGTTTAACTCCTACCTGAAGCATGTAACGTAAGCACAACTTAAGACTGCTGTGCCGTCTGCTTAAGGCTGCTGCTGTTCAAGGCTTGTTTTTGTTTAGGAAGTAACTGTGTTTGCAAACAGATCTGGGAGTTGCTGGTTTTCTTGACACATGGACAGAAAGAGAAGTGTTTATCAATTAAAGGATGTATTATGAGGTAACTCTTCCCAGATGGGCTGAATGTACTCATTCTTTGTGTACATAAATAATGATTCCTAAGTGAATCCATCTAGTAAATTAGTTTTTCATTACAATATGTGAAACACCCATGCTACTCACAGAGAAAATGTCTTTTCAGGTTGTCTCAGATAACCACCATACTGAGGGGATTCGACCAGCAATCCTTTGCCGGGAGCAATGAGACCGTCTATGGTGGGCTGCTCCCTTCATTACTAACAGGTCTTGTGCTCCCAGGGCGTGGCTTGCAAGCCAGGGGCCTTCTGTGCCCAAGTTTAACTCACAGCCATCATCTTTCCCCCAAAATTTGAGTTGTCTTCATGATCCATGAGGACACAGGAGGCAACACCTGCTCTTTGGCTGCTGCAGTGTGTTTGTCAGGCCATGTCCCTCCCTTGGATCACTCACAGAAGACCCAGGTGGATCCTGCCACAGTCTATTCAGGCTCCCCTTGGAAGAAGAGGTGGATCTCAAGGACATGAGGACTGGGAAAATGGAAGTAGGGGAGGCTTTGCCCTCACATATGAGGAAGACTCCTTGCTGTTAGACTATCTATTTAGAAAACATATAGCCTGCCAATCAACAAATCATCTTGGTGGGTAACAAAGAAAACATCAGAAATAGTATATGAAACAAACAGAACATGAAATAAAACAAAACTGCAGGTTACAGTGCAAAATAAAATTAAAGTCCTAAGCATGAGTAACTAATGAGTCTTCAGCAACTTCCAACATCAAAAAAAGATCAGATTCAGTTTGGAGCTCAGCTGGAAGAGAATTCCACATTGGAGGTCCTGACACCAGAAAAGCTTATTTCTGTATTGTCACTTGAAGAAGAGATTTAAAAGAGGACAGCTCCATAAGTGTCCATCAAGAAGAATGAAGAGAATATCATGGGTGAAGGTGAAGATTATTCAGAAGGGGGGAATTACCAGGTATAATCACCCAGGTGAGCATTGCAGAGAAGCAAGCACAGGAGGTCAAACCCCATTTTGGCAGGTAGGCCCTATATTGGGGAATAAGAGAGATGATCTCGGTGGAAAGGAAGGCACCTTTGTACTGAAAATGAGGAAATCAGTGGGGATGTTAGTCTCGGGAGCTTCTCTCTCTCCTCTCTGAGGAGTGAGGTAATCTAGAGTGGATGCCCTACAGATGGTATTAGTCCACAAAACAACAATTACAGTAGAAGGGGGCACTATCTCAGGCATGTTTAAGATAAAGAGTTAATCCTTGCTAGAAAAGTCCTTTAATTCTGCCTTTCTTTGTCTCTAGGCAATTATATGTGATGATTATGTAGTTGAAGCCCCACTGCATTGTATACAGTGATTAAGAAAATTCTCCTGTAGGATACTCATGTAGAATGAGGAGCTACCTAGTTGTCATATTCCATTTATGATTTGATCCCAATCTTCACCAAAGCTATGGCCATGGTAGTTGCAGTTAAGCATATTTTGCGGCTTTGCCACTAGGTAGCAGACTCTGCCTTCATAGAACAGTTGAGTAGGTGACCTTTCAAGGGAGGTCTCCTTTAGTAGGTAGAAACAGAAAAATGATGGCAGATAACTACATGGCCTATCCGGTCTGCCTATCCATACCAACAACTAAACTCTGCAATTCCTTTCTCTCTCGCAGAGATCCTCTGTGCTTATCTAGGTACTGTTTGTAGTTCAGGACAGGACAACTATCCACAGGGTCACCAGAAGTCAACGTTGACTCAACGGCACTTATCAATAGTGACAAGCTTCAGCTTGCAGAAGAGATGATTGAGAAGAGATATGATAGAGGTCTTTAAAATCCCGAGCAGGTGGAACAGGTTAATGGGGAACAGTTTTCGATTGTTTTTGTTTCATGTTCATTGAACTCTGCTTTGAGCCTTCACAGATTTGGTGGAATATAAATACATGACTTTCAAGTCATACTAAGTTCAGGGGACGTTCTGTGAAATCTATAGATAGCACATTTAGAACAAACTCAATAAAATATTTTTTTTTACTCAACATACAATGAAACTGTGGAATTTATTGCCATAAAATGTGTTCAAGGCAGTTACCACAGCTGGTTTTAGAAAGAGATTAGGCAAGTTCCTGGAGGAAATGTCCATAAATCGTTATTACAATAGACATAGAAACATAGAAACATGACGGCAGAAAAAGACCACATAGCCCATCTAGTCTTCCCTTCCATATCAACTACAATAGTCCCCTTTTTTTCCTTTAGAGAGCCTCTGTGTTTGTCCCATGCTTTCTTGAATTCAGATACTGTCTTTGTCTCTACCACCTAAACTGGGAGACTATTCCACGCATCTGCCACTCTTTCCGTAAAGAAATATTTCCGCATACAACCCTGAGTCTATCCCCTTTCACCCTTATCCTATGTCCTCTCATAGCAGAGTTTGCCTTCAATTGAAAGACTCTCCCCTGTGCATTTATGCCATGGGGGTATGTAAATGTCTGTATCATCTCTCCCCTATCCTGCCTTTCCTCTAAAGTATACATATTAAGATCTTTAAGTATGTCCTCATATACTTTATAATAAAGACCACTTTAGTAGCCACCCTCTGCACTGATTCTAACCTGCTTTATATCCTTTTGAAGGTGTGGTCTCCAGAATTGCACACACTACTCCAAATTAGGTCACACCAGAGACATACAGAGGCATTATCACCTCCTTTTTTCTGATGGCCATTCCTCTCCCTATACACCCAGGCATCCTTCTAGCTTTTGCAGTCACCTTTTCTACCTGTTTAACTACTTTAAGGTCGTCGGGCACAATTATACCCAGGTCCCGCTCTTCTTTTGTGGACAGAAGTACCTCACCCCCTACACTGTACCACTCCTTTGAAGTTTTGCAGCTCAAGTGCATGACCTTGCATTTTTTAGCATTAAATTTCAGCTGCCAAATTCTAGACCATTCTTCGAGCTTAGCTAGATCTCTCCTCATGTTATCTACTTCTTCCTGCATGTCTACTCTACTTCAGATTTTGATATAATCTGCAAATAAGCAAACCTTACCCGACCGGCCGTCCACAATATCACTAAAAAAGATGTTAAAAAGAACCGGACCAAGCACAGATCCCTGCGGCACACCACTGGTAACTTCCTTCTCCTTAGAGTGAGCTCCATTTACCTGTACCCTTTACCACCTCCCATTCAACCAATTTCCAATCCAAACATTAACTTTAGGGTCCATCCCTAGGGTGCTCAGTTTGTTCATAAGTCACCTGTGCGGAATGGTGTCAAAGGCTGTACTGAAATCTAAGTAAACCACATCTAGGGCTCTCGCTCGTTCCAACTCCCTGGTCACCCAGTCAAAGAAATCAATCGGATTTGTCTGACAAGACCTGCCTCTGGTAAACCCATGCTGCCTTGGATCTTGCAATCAATTGGACTACAGTAACCTCACTAGTCTCTCTTTTAGTATTCTTTCCAATAATTTACTAACCACAGAGGTTAGACTAACTGGCCTGTAGCTCAATGTCATCTTTACGTTTGCTTTTGTGTAAAAGGACCACATGTACCTTTCTCCAATCCTCTGACACCACCTGACTCCAAAGAGGCCATTGAAAAGGTCAGTCAGTGGAGCTGCTAGAATGTCCCCAAGTTAGAGTAGTTACTCACCTGTAACAGGTGTTCTCCAGGAGCAGCAGGAATCAGTCCTCACATATGGGTGTCATCGGCACCGATGAAGCCCCAGTGGAGCATTTCCCCAGCTTTCCATGAAAGCCTTTGGGAATGCTGGCACGCATGCACGGTTCCCTTCCCGCCTAAAGGTGCCATCTTACCTCGGTCAAATGACATAGCTAAGAAGAGCACACACAAATATAAAAACACAAACTATGTACAACTGCAACTCCAAGGGGAGGAGGGAGGGTTGTGAGGACTGATTCCTGCTGCTCCTGGAGAACACCTGTTACAGGTGAGTAACGACTCTTTCTCCAGAACTAAGCAGGAAGTCAGTCCTCACATATGGGTGACTCCCTAGCTCTGGGCTACCGAGGAACCCAGGCTGAACAAGAGAACTCTCTCTAGTCCCAGCAGCAAAGAAAGGCTTTTCAAGGACACAACCTCCACCGGTAGCCCAAAAGAGGGCAGGAGGGCAGGAGTTGCCTAAACCTCAAAGAGATTCCGGAGTACTGCTTGGTCAAAAGCACTGTCCCTATGGGACTCCCTCTCCAGACAGTAATGAGCTGCAAAAGTCTGGCTTGAAGACCAAGTTGCAGCCCTGCAGATGTCTACCAAGGGCACAGAGCGGAGATGAGCCACTGAGGCAGCCATTGCCCTGACACGATGGGCCGTGACCCTACCCTGCAAAGGAAGGTCAGCCGCCTTGTAAGCCCAGGTGATACAGTCAGCCACCCAGATGGACAAGGTACGCTTGAACACAGCTAACCCCAACTTATTGGGGTCAAAGGATACGAAGAGCTGAGTAGCCCTTCTATGCCCCTGCGTACGGTCAAGGTAGAAGGATAAGGCCCTCCTACAGTCCAGGGTATGCAGGACTGCTTCAGCCTGGCTTGCATGAGGCCTAGGGAAGAATGTTGGAAGAACCACCTCCTGATTGAGGTGGAAAGAGGAGACAACCTTAGGGAGGAACTTGGGATGAGTCCTGAGGACTAACCTGTTCCTGTAAATCCTGGTGTAAGGCCTATCACAGACCAGGGCCTGAAGCTCACTCACTCGCCTAGCCGAGGTAAGGGCTATCAGGAAAAGTGTCTTCCAGGAGAGGAAGCGTAGTGGACAAGTAGCCATCGGCTCAAAGGGTGGGCGAGTCAGTTGCTGCAAGACCACATTCAGCTCCCATTCAGGAGCAGGAGGACGGATGGGGGGCTTGAGCAAAAGCAAGCCCCTGAGGAAGCGGGACACCAAGGGGTGACCTGACAAAGAATGTCCCTCCACCAGTGAGTGGTGAGCTGCTAAAGCTGAGAGGTGGACCCGAACAGAATTGGACTTAAGTCCCTGATTGGATAAGTGCAGCAAGTACTGAAGCACTACCTGCACAGTACAGGAGAAAGGATCCACTGTACGTAGCTGACACCACACAGAAAACCTCTTCCATTTGAGAGCATAGGCCTTCCTAGTGAATTGTTTTCTAGAGGCTAGGACAACCTCCTCAACTTCCTGAGGTAGGCCCCAGGAAGCCAAGACTACCCTTGCAGCCTCCAGGCCATCAAATTGAGAGTCTTGAGATTGGGGTGTAGTAGGGAACCCTGCTCCTGAAAGAGAAGGTCGGGCTGCAACCCCAGAGGCAGGGGGTGATCCACCGTCAGTTGAAGCAGAAGAGGAAACCAAGGCTGTCTCGGCCATCTGGGACGAAAAATGAAGAAAACGGGCTCGATACCGGTGTACCGAACCTGGCGGGAGGGGAACCGGCGTCGAACCGGAAAAAAATAGCGAAAATCGCCGAAGAAAAAAATCACTTTTATCCGGGAGAACAAGACACACGTCCGATGGGCTTCACGGAAAAAGAGACTGAGGTAAGATGGCACCTTTAAGCGGGAAGGGAACCGCGCATGCGTGCCAGCATTCCCAAAGGCTTTCATGGAAAGCTGGGGAAATGCTCCGCTGGGGCTTCATCGGTGCCGATGACACCCATATGTGAGGACTGACTTCCTGCTTGGTCCTGGAGAACCTTCAGTATTCTGGGATGTATCCCATCCGTTCCTATTGCCTTGTGTACTTTTAGTTTAGCTAGTTCCTCACGCACACAGTCATCTGAAAATTGTTCAAGATGTCCCTTGCTTCTGTTCCTGTTTGTGGGTGTTTTCTTAAGTCCTTCTCCTTGTTCTTCATCTGTGAACACAGAACAGAAATATTTGTTAAGCAATTCCGCTTTATCCTCATCAGCTTCTACATATTCCTCCCCTTCACCCTTGATCCTGACATTACCGCTTTTGCTCTTCCTCCTCTCACTAACCAGAAAAAGTGTCTTATCCTCCCCTATTTTATTGCGTTGGCTATTTTCTTCTTCTTTTTGTATCTTTGCTAGCTTCTCTAAGTTTTTCCAAATGTCGTCCTCTCTCTGTGATCTCTTGTATTTCATGATGACCTCCCTCTTTTTCTTCACCTTTTCAGCTACTTTTAAGAATCATAGCGACCTCCTTTTCATTTTACATTTATTTACCTTTCTAACAAAAAGGTTGGTTGCCCTTAAAATATCCCCTTTCAGTTTTGCCCACTGTTTTTCTACATTGTCCAGCTGTTCCCATCCCGCTAACAACTCCTTGAGGTATTGTCCCATCTTGGCAAAGCTAGTTTTCCTAAGTCTAAGACTCTTGCTTTTTAATGGATTTTATCAGCCCTAGTCCTAATATTGAACCACACCATCTGGTGATCACTAGATGCGAGATCTCCTAGTATAACACCAGAAACACTCTCCCGCCCCCCTTCTGCCTTACCTGGATTTTTAATGGTGGGAACATATGTGGCCCCGGCATTGAAAATCTGTGTTTCCCTGCACAACCTGGAAGCTGCAGGTGCTAGCCAGATAGCACCGATTTTTCGATGCTACCTGCTTAGCCCCTGCGCCTGAAAGATAGGTGAGGAAAAACCTTGCCTATTTTTAAGGTGCAGAGGGCTAAGCGGGTAGCATTGAAAATTGTTGCTATACGGTTAGCCCTTTGCTCCGCCCCGGATCATCCCAACACACCCCAATGCTAACCACTGTGACAAGGCCAGTCACACTACATGTCCCAGAAGTCCCTGGGATAGGAAGGCCCTCCCCAGGAAGGACCAGAAGATCCAATTAGGAGAGGACACACAGGCAGATTGGGCTAGTAATAAGCATCCAAGGCCTTAGAGCAGTGGTTCTCAACCTTTTTTGTACCGTGACCCCTTTTACCATTGGTCAACCTGTGGTGACCCCCAATGATAAAATCAAAAGTGTCTCTCTTCCTTTACTGTTAACGCATTGTCGCTGTAATCATTTGTTGAATTATTAATATATTATAGGCCTTTGCAATATGTTTTTATTTATAAAATTTACTTATTTAAACCACAATAATTAATCACAATAACAAGTAACAATATTTGATTTCAAAATTATGATTTTGTAGTCAAATCACTAATATGAAATAAAATTATTTTTTCTACCTTTGTTGTCTGACCAATTTATTCTCTGATCATGCTGGTCCCGATCTGAGGCTTCTGCTTTCCTGTCTTCTCTTAGCTCTCTTTCTGTGGTCTATGGTCCATCTGCCGTTTCTTATCTCTTCTTTCGTTTTCTTCACTTCTTTCCATCAGCCTATTTCCAGCCCCAGTAACCCTCCCCAGTATCAGCCCCTTTCCAGTCCTCATTCTCAGTACCTTCCAATGTCAACTTGCATTCCCATGATTGCCACTGGTGTCCATTCCCTTCCAGTCCCCCTCCTTCCCCACTGACCAGTCCCTTCTAGTACAAATACCATGGCAGCCCCTCTCAGATCCACTCCCTTCTAGTTCCATTCTCCCATCCCCTCGTATCAGCCCATTTGTAGCCTTAGCCCCCAGTTTTCTTCCAGGGCCAGCAGCTCAATCCTTCCCTCCCCACAATCAGCCCATTCCCAGTCAAAGCCCCCCAATCAGCTCGCTTCCAGTGCTAGTCCCCCCTCAACCCCATTACAAGTGCTAGCCTCCCTAATCAGCCCAATACCAGTCCTACTTCTCCCCCCATCAGCTCATTTCCAGTCTTACCTCCCATCAGCCCATTTCCAATCCTACCCCCCCCATCAGCCCATTACCAGTCCTACCCCCCCATCAGCCCATTTCCAGTTCTAACCCCCCATCAGTCCATTACCAGTCCTACCCCCCCTATCAGCACATTACCAGTCCCAACCCCCCCTTGATCAGTCCATTACCAGTCCTAGCCTTCCCTAATCAACCCATTACCAGTCCTAGCCCCCCCATCTGCCCATTATAATCCTAACCCGCACTGTCTCTCCCCTCTGTCCAGCATTTATCCCCCGTCTGTCCAATATGTCCCCCTGTCTCTTCCCTTTGTCCATGTCAGCCCCCTCCCTCCCTCCCGTCCATGTCAGCCCCCCTCCCTCCCTCATGTCAGCCCCATTGCAGGTTCCCTGTCTGCCTGCTACTGCCCTGTTCTTCTGCAGCCGTGGTTCCCTGTCTCTTAGGGAACCGCGTATGTGCCTGTGAAACCGTTGCGGAGCCTTCCCATCTCTTGACGGGCTCCATGCAGCATTGTCCCGCCTCCAAAGGAAGTGGCAGCGGCAGCAACATGTGCGTTTTTTTTTTTAACGGTGGAGTGAGGCAACCCCTGCTAAATCCTGTGGCAACCCACAGGTTGAGAACCGCTGCCTTAGAGTGAGGCCCAGTCATATGGTTGGAAGGGCAGTGCACGGGAGGAGAGGCCCAGGAGCAACCCATGGAAGCTATTGAGTTTGGGGAACAAGATACCACTGAACCCATGGACGTTTAAGGTACTGTAAGAAGCGGCCTATGGGAGGGTTCAGGTGGATCACACAGCCAATAGTGCTGAGAGATACACTGTAACTGCTTCTTCGGGTGGAGGGAGCTGAGAACTGTGCCTCTCATCTGCAATAGTTGTGCTGCAATGGTCGTGCTGTGACATGGATTTGCTGTACTGTTGGGGAGCACCTGAAGCTGTGACTCATTCCGGAGCTGCTGCACAGAAGAGCAAGCTGTCTTGAGTCTTGGACTTTTGTGGGACTTTCCCCTGGTCAGAATACACTCCGAATGATAGATAGGTTAAGACAAACTGTTTGTTTGGAGTTTTACAAAACCGGGACGGGATTGCGACAACCAGGAGTAGAGTGGACATGCTGAGAGCCGGCGAAACCTGTGACTGCGGTGCCCTGCCTGGACATCCGGGATTTTCAAAGGGCACTACTCATGTAGGATAGTTACCCGTGTAAATGCCTTTGAAAATCAGGCCCTAAGTCCAATATGGCCCCATCAAATGTGGGTTCTGTTACCAGTTGCCTGAATAGTTCTTCCTGTAGAGAATCTAGGATCTCCTTACTTCTAGATGACACTGCAGTAGGGATGTGCCAATCCACATCCGGCATATTGAAATAATCTATCAGTAACACTTCTCTTTTCATGGCAATATTGCGTATGTCTTCTATTAAATCTCTGTCCACTTCTACCTCCTGTGAGGGGAATCTGTATATCGCTCCAATGCAAATGGATTTCCCATGCCCTCTTTCTAGTTTAACCCACAGTGCCTCCTCTCTTCCTTTTAAGCCTTGGAATTCTATAGCTTTAATATTATTTTTTACATATAGTGCCACTCCACCTCCCCTTCTTCCTACCCTGTCCTTCCTGATAGACTTGGGAAATACACTGTTTATTCTCAGGGGTAAGCAACATGGAATCAGTCTGCCTTCTAGGATCTTGCCAGGTACTAGTGTCTTACATTTGGACATGTTGGAAATAGGAAGAGTTTGGTGGACTTTTGGTCTGATCCAGTATGGAAATTCTTATGTAGCAAAAAGATCCAGCATATCAAAGATACTGATAACATATTATGTGATTTTGCATGTGGGATAATCTAAAACTACGAGTTAAGAGTTTTTGTGCATTTTTTCCAGGAGGTGTACAACTTCCAAACTCCTCTTCTAATACGTCCTGTGATTTCTTTTTTAGCTGTTAAAGTCAATAAATAATTTTCTACTGGAAATTGAAAGTCCTGAATTCGAGTGAGTAAAGGCCTTGCACTAATAACAATCCTGATTCTAAACTTCTCCTTTGAGGATTGTACTAAAAGTAGGCATCAGCAAAATTGTCCCTATGTGACTTCTGTGTTACAAGCCGCTGTCACCTGGTCAGAAGCTCCTGACTTGTACTCTTAGCAAATATTCTCAGATGTGGAAATGTCAATATTTTAGAAGGAATTAAATAATACTTTCTTTTTTTATTGAACTCGCATGGTGTTACCATGGTTGCATATGTGTTGTCTGGGCTTTTCTGCTTTGAGCATTTTGCTAGAATAACACCCATCCTGAAACATCTCCACTGGCTCCCCATCCACGGCAGGCTCTCTTTTAAAACCCTACTACTGACTTTCAAGGCCATCAACAGGCTCTCCTCCACCTCCTTCATGGAGCTTATCCACCCTACGCCCTCTAACAGATCCAGAAGATCCGCAGCAGTCAGCACACACTGGTAATCCCGAAGGCAATAACACAATGCACCCAAACAACAATAAACAGGGTATTTAGGTTCTGTACACCCAGATGCTGGAACGCCCTTCCACCCAGCATACGGGCAATCTCCGACCTGACCCAGTTTAGGAAAGCACTGAAGCACCACCTTTTCCTCAAACACTACTCTGACGACAGCTCACAAACAGCCACCCCCCTCCACCAATCCCGCCACACCAACACACCCAGCACGCAGTGAGGCGTCCACACCCAGTGGCGCCATCCTCAACTATGCGTACTTTGTAAATAGCAGCATGTACATACCCCACTTTTGTAAAGGTGGTGCCATCCTCGACTATGTGCACCTTGTATATAGCAGCATGTATATACCCCACCTCTGTAAAAGAAACCTCTCCCCACCTGATGTGATTCTTACCTGTAAATAGTTCCCCCTGTGTTATCCAGGTTCTAGCACCTGTTTCATTGTAAATACAGAGCAGGTTAGCCTGCACTGTATAAGCTAATGTTGTATGTAAACCGCACTGATGTTAAATAGCGTGGTATAAAAGAGACAATAAATAATAAATAAATAGAAAGAAAAAGTGAAAACTCTAGTCCCTAAGGGGCTGAATCTGTATTGGGCATGTGGGAAGCTACATATGTGAAATGCAAGCAAGTCTCTATTCTAAACGGCTTTCGTGCGTGAGTCCGCACTTACATATGCAGCTTGGTTGGTGCTATTCTGTAAGTCGGTTGCAAAAGTGCTACTGCGCATAAGCAGGGATGTACATGGGGGTGCTGCGTAGGTAGCTAGGGCCCAAATCTGTGTGTGTAGGCTGTACAGTACTATGAGCTATGCTCGTCACCGCACGGATTTCGGTGTGGGCGGTGATGCCTGTAACTAGACTAGGGTACATCTGTGACTGCCTATGATTAGATCGTGCTTTACTTTATAAGACAGGCCCCAAATACACGTGCGGTGACATGCTTTGCCTGCTCGTGAGATTATAGAATTACCTCCCACATGTGCATTTTCGAAAAGCTTTTCTGTGTTCTGTGATTTACGAGTATCCAAGATTTGATCCCAACTTCCACTAAAAGAATCTGGAAAGGGGGATATTTTATTCCATGTTTGAGCTTGCGTTTCGCTCCTGGCAGCAGCAGAGGGTAATGCGCCAGTCTAGCATAGGTTTGCTGGAATCAGATGGTAAAAGGAAGCCGCTGGTTATGCATCGCCTTTGTCATCTGGAGGAAGCCAGCACCCTATAGCAGTACCACCCAGAGCGTTTAGGAGAATGAGCCTGCAGGTGCCCCAGTGAAATACCCCCATGTGGTCTCCTTACTGAAAGAGTGGGTGGATGAATTCGGGTATCACTCCAGCCCCAATGATGCTCCGTCCACCTCAGGAGCAGAAGGGTTGGTATTTCTCACTTGAGTGTGGGAGTGAGATGTTTGTGAATGAGCATCAGCTAGTGAGTGCAGGCCCCTGTTGATGTTTTAGTTGTACACAGCCAGGGTTTCCCGACATGTTCAAACCAGAGCTGGTGTCTGGGAATGTGTGCGCAAGATCTAAGTTAATAAGCTTACCAGCTTAATGACAATATGAGCAGTCCATAGGAGGGTCAGTCTCCATGAGGACCCTTGGCATTCCAGCAGTCCTTTGGCCCCTTGTTTCTCCTTTTGCAGGACAGCGTGACGGCCTCCTTCTCTTCTAGCTCTATTCTGACGTCTGAATGTCGTGAGATGGGTGGATCCCATAGAATCTGGGTCTATGCACGGTCCAGGTTTGATTAAAGGCTGTGGAGGAGAAGAGGGAGGCTGGTCAGAAGTGTTGCTGTCCTGCTGGCGGGAGCGAGGGGTACGGGGTGGGGATGGAGCAAGAATGAACACACTCCTGCTACTGCAGGCATCACAAGGAAGGATTTTACCACCCACGTTCCTAGGCCTCCAGTTGTCTTGTGGGAATAAAATATTTTCTGGACAAAGGAAGGAGGGAGTTTATGGTACTCAGCAGTAGACTGTTCCATTCTCTTGAAAAAGCATCCAGATGTTTCTTTCATAGCTTTCTCTTTTTCCATTGTCTCTATTTTATGTGTCTGTACAGTGCTGTGTACATCTACTAAGTCTGTACAAATGATTTAAGTATAGTGGTCTCTGTTACATATTTGAGGAAGGGAATGTATAACAGCCTAAGGTAACTGTCTGAGTCCGCAGACTGGGTGCTTCCCTCATTCTGGGATGTCTCATCCCATTTTTGCTAGAGAAGAAACAACCATAAGTCCCAAGAACAATTTATGTAATGCGGAACAAAGGTCAGGTGGGGACACAGGTGGCTGCTTTGGGGTATGAACTGCCAGATGCCTCATAGGATATCAGGGAAACGCTTGAGAGAGTTGCATTTTGGCAGGGAGAAAATGCTTTATACCTTGATATCCTCTACGAGCAGGGCTGGTGTAAGGATATTGGGCTTCAGCCTCATACTCAACAATTGTGATCATCCCAACACCACTCTTCCAACAACAGTTCTGTAAAAAATGCGTAAGAAGACATCATACGTTAAAGTTTGCTCGCTCGTAGGTATGTGTGCGCTGACGGCTTTGCTCGCTCGTAGGTATGTGTGCGCTGACGGCTTTGCTCACTCGTAGGTATGTGTGCGCTGACGGCTTTGCTCGCTCGTAGGTATGTGTGCGCTGACGGCTTTGCTCGCTCGTAGGTATGTGTGCGCTGACGGCTTTTTGTGTAGCTATTGGGATCTGTTATTTTGTATTGACTGCTGCTGCTTTTTTCTGCCCTCAGAAGCTGCCGACCGAGAGGAACATCTAGTGTTGTCTAGTAGTTGGGCTGGTCCTGGCTACAGGGCAGCTGAATAGCAAAAGCTGAAGCTGCCCAAGCATAGGATGGCGCATGTTCAGCTTGCATTAGCTTCAGGGCCGCTCTAGGACAAACTGTGCCCTATGTGGTTTCTCTTATGTCACCCCTCCAGCCCCACTTGGAGCCTCTTCATGGATCTCTCTCCCGCCCCCCCCCCCCCCTGTTTTCTGGCCCATTTGCATCTTCTCTTTTTTTTTCATCACCTTCTGAGCCCTCCCAGTCTTTTACCAGTGCACATCTCTCAAACCTTCCCCACCCCTCAACCCTCTCCCCATCTTCTGAGTCCCTGCTGTCCCCCTCAGAGCTTCAAAACTATTCCTTTTGTCCCCTAAGGATTCTTTCTCCCTCACTTTGCACCCCCATCCTCCTCTCTCCCTAGCACATTTCAGTTTAAAAAGAGAGAGGGGCAGACAACAGGATGACTGACATAGAAGTCCCAGGTTTCTACTTCTTCTCTCTTGCCACTTGAGCCATGGGGGGGCTAAAGCAAGTAGTCTTTTGCCCTGGTGGTTGTATTGGGAGGAGGGGGGGCAGAGGGGCAGAGGTACATTGTGCCTTGTGAAACTGCACAGGCCACCAACCCCTGAAGCTGGCACCAGTTATCTTCTGGTTTGCAGTCTGGGCCTTGGGAGCCTTCATTCTGTTGCTCTGCATTTCTCCACCATCTGCTGGTATCGGTGGAGGGTTGGAAGTTCTGGCCGCTGTAGAAAAGAAAACTTCTTTCTTGTACTTTCTGCCCTTCTCACCTTTTTCTGCCACGTTTTTACTTGCACTGATGAAAGATTTTCTTGCTAAGAGTGACCTGACCACATTCTACAGAGTTAAATGATGAAGATTCAGCTCCAATCATGTTTAACAAGGTATCTGCAGTAGGGAATTATAAATTGTCAAAATTAAGTGTGGAAAGTAAAAGAAGCATGGTGGAATTAAAACACTGGGGTGAGCATTGATCCATTAACTTTTCCTTGTTTTTTGTGGGATAACAAAAGGTTTGGGGGTTCCCCCCCCCCCCCCCCCCCCAACATCCAAGTGAATATGGCTTTACCTGCTGTGTTAATTGCTCGGTAAAGTTTCAATTCCTTTCTGGGTTAGAAAAAAAGAAGAAATTTGCAGTCAGAGGTTCAGCAACAGGATGAGTCCTCTCCAGTGTTTTGCACAAGTACTGGGAAGAAGTAGTATTTCTATTCCCGGTGCAAAGAGTTTCTGGCACTCCACGAATGTGTGTGGTCTCTGGAGGCCAGAGTGGCAGGCCTGGAGGAGCTAAGGCACATAGAGGAGACCTTCAAGGTCATTGTAGAGAAGTCCTATGTGCACAGCTCTGGAGGAGAAAGGTCACCTGGAAGAGAGCATGGTCGTGGTGTAGCTGGAAGTGATCCTGCAGCTAGGACCTCAACACTTGGTGATCTGTTATCCAAGGTTGAATCTTCAGGCCTATGTGTCCAAGAGGGTAGGAATAGGACTGCTAGTGTGACTGGTGATTCAGTCAGTAGTAATATAGATAGCTTCATGGTTACTGAGTATGAGAATCACTTGGCAATTTGTCTACCTGGTGCAAAGGTAGCGTGCCTCACACATCACCTAGATAGCATTTTAGAGAGTGCTGGGGCAGAGCCCAATGTCTTGGTGCACATGGGTATCAGTCAGATAAGAAGCTGCAAGAAAGCATTTTGGGAAGTTAAAATTTAAGCTTTTAGGGAAGAGATTCAAATCCAGAAGTAGCCAGAGCTGCATTCTCAGAAATACTTTCCATTCCCCACGCAGGATCCCCGGAGTCAGGCTGAGCCCTGGAGTGTGTGAGACTAGGTGCATGGAAAAGTGTTTTAGATTTGCTATGAAACTTTTGGGAAATGGGGAACCCGTTCTGATGGCATGGGAAGAACCCAGCTGCTGTTGCTGACATTTAATTTAAAAAAAAGAGAGAGAGCAGCTTTTAAATTAGATAGTGGGGGAAATCTGGCAGCCACTCAGGAGCGTGCAGTTCATAGTAGGTTGTATACAAAGATTAACATTAAAGTAGGACATTTTGGAGTATCTTGCTAGAGAGGATGTGGTAAAAGCTGTCTCCAAATTACCTGAATCAATTGTTCATAATCGGGTTACAAAAAAAGAAGAAGAACACTTTTTACTGTCTGCGTGGAAATACCTGAAGTCTTAAAAACTAAGACCAAAGATTCAGTATGTAGAGCACTAGATGATGATATTGACACAATAGACATCTCAGAGGCATGGTGGAAAATGGGCATTGAATGGGACACTGTGATACCGGGGTACAAAATATGACAAAATGACAGATGGAAGTGGTACTGTATTTTAAGGGCTCTATAGAATTAAGTAGGATACAAATTCTGCAGGATAAAAAATGCTTTCTGGAATTTTTATGGACTATAGCAATGGGGGTTTATTACTATCCCCTCGATCAGATTGTGAAATGTTAACAGAAATCGCATAGGCTATTAAGTATGGAAACACAATAAAACTGCGGAGATCTCAGTTAGCTAGGAGGGGTATCTCTCATTAGGGCGTGTTAGGAAAGTTACATTCCTCGATGCTGCAAATGACTGTTTCATGGAGCAGCTCATTGTAGAATGAACAAGAAGTGTGGGGGGGGGAGGTGCTATTTGGATATATTTTTCAGTGAAATGTAGGATCCACCTCCTTGTTGGTGCAGTTTTTATCTTTATTTTTAATCTGAGGATCCCGTTTCCCCAGAAGGTATCATTCTACATGCTGTCGGCAATCTGTATGCAAATCTATCTCATGCATATTCATTAGGAATATCCTGAAAACCTGCTTGGGTTGGGGGACCCGAGGACCAGAGTTTTAGAGTTTTCTACCTGTTTGAATCCTGTCATTTACATATGAGGGCCCTGAATTTTGTTCATCATTCATCCAAGCAAAAGGTTTATACCGACTGTCGGTCACTAGGTAGTGCCCTCAGGTATGTGTGTCAGTAGAAAGAACCCCCCCATCTTTTTCCCCTCACAGTGCCTTTAAAGAGACTTGGAAAGGGCTTATGCTTGGGTCCCCCTATGAGCACCATGTTTGCACCTCAGAAGATGCTTTTGTCCTTTTTTAGCAGGTCCATGATGCTTCTAAGGGGGAATTCTGTAGCTAGACAGATGATCTACAGGTTTTGGCCTCCAAAGCTTTACTGACATCCTATGGCAATTTGTTTCTGCAGGTTCTGTGTTCCCATTGACTGAACTGTGGAGTCAGGAAGAGCTGCGTTCATTGTGAAAATCCTTTGTGGAATCCCAGTGACAGGTATGCAGAATCAGAAAAGCATTTGCGGGGGTTTCCCTCTCTCCCAAGTCGCATTTCAGAGACTTCCCTTTGTTACAGTGCTAGTTAAGGATTCCCTCTCACACCTGCTGGATAATATCCCAGTTTGACATTTCTTGACCATGATGCATCTCATTGCGCTACGCAGGTAAAATTATTTCAACATTTCCCATTTTTCCCTGGTTTTTCCCTCAATTAAACATTTCTTGGAAATTTCCATCAATAAGCTTGATGCGCTTTTTTTTTTTTTTTCAACTTCTTCAATCTTCTGTTTCTTTTATTAGCTTAGTGGTCTGCTTTTTCCATTTTTGCTCATATCTGGAAACCTTTTTAAGAAGTACTTAAATTGAAGCTGTTCTCCAGTCGTCGCCTCACTGGGTCCTTATGCCATGGAAGGATCACACCCCCATGAGTGACTTTTTCCACTGATCGAGTCGTTTCACTCACCTTTGCACAGTTTAGAATCTGTTAGCGGGTAGTTTTGTGTTTTCACGTATCAGGGGCACAGAGATATGCTGCTTTAGGAGTGGGGGCAATGATATAACAGTTCAGGTTAGAGTTCCAGCCTGCAGCCGCTGTCGGAGAGGGAGATGACTGTAGTGACTGGCCTTATCTCAGAGCTACTCATTACTCTGTGCTCTGCAAGATGTGCTTAGTAGTGAGGGAGCTGAGACCAAAAGATAGAGAGCTGCAGCAGTGCCTGCGGGGGGAGGGGGAACTCTTCGGAGCAGCCAAAAGGTATCTGTTGGCTTTACTGTAGCAAAGATAGAGATTTTCTGGGCTCCAGGCCACCATTTAGCACATTATATAAGTCTGCAGGTTGGTGAGAGGGTAATGTGATGTCAAAGAGGCCCCCAGAGAAAGAGTTTTTGTAACATTCCCCTCCTCCATACACAGGGGGGATGAATTATTCACAGTGTATTGATTTGATGGCCCTATGTATTTCTGTTTAGTTGGTATCTCTTTACCTCTATCTCTGTGTGCTCTCTCCCCTCATCTATTTGTGTGCTCTCTGCCCTTCCTCCCCCTCCATCCAGTCTCCTCTCCTGTAATTCTTGTCTGACATGAAAGAGAAAATGACATGTTTTAAAGCATAACATACTGTGTTAAGTCATTTTTTTGTTTGAGATCGTTCATTTCTCTGCTGTCTCATGGGAGAAGCGCAAGGGAAAAATTAGGACCAAAGAAAGTGGAGCACCCGAATGGTGCAGAAACTCACATAAAAGCAAATTACAGGTCTGCTGGGTTAATCCCAGACATTGCCATCTCGGGCAGGGCCAGGAGGTTTGTAAAACCATTTCTCTGTCCTGTGTAGATTAAAGAGAACGTGCAAACGGAAATGAGCTGTTTTTAGAAGAGATTTCTCTCTCCTTACATCATTCTTCATACAGAAACATGGGTGTGCATGCGTGACATGCTGAATGAAGATCCTGCCCTCGTTCACTTACAGGTACGTGCATGCTGTCATTCCCAACTGCATCCGTCCTACCCCAACCCCAAGAATTTGCTGTTCTTTGGTCTCAAAATGGTGGTGTTTCGGAGGGTCAGGCACTTCCACTTTTACTTTCTTTTGCGTCCAGTAATTAAGGGCTGCTTTTCTGTCTTGATGGTGCCGAAGTGCTTTGGAGGGCAGCCCGATCAGGCGAGAGGAAGGGGCATCTGTGCCAGGAGAGCAGGGAGGTTAATTTCTTGTTATGAATGATGGGAGGAGGGGGGAGCTCTCCAGGCAGAGTTCATGACCATTTGTCATCAGAGATGGGTAGATTTTACACATGGTGATTAACTACCATCGTCAAACATGGCACGGCAAGATAAAATATGAGCAACTGTGTTCTTTGACTTAAAACTTAATTAAAGCTATACATCAAACATGCAGGATCCCGGGCTTAATAAAACATGATAAAATGATCTTAATACAGCACTTTTTCAATCTGAGGCTCTCTGCTGGGAAAGAGGATGAAGGCTACAGACTCTAAGTAAATTAGAAACACCTCTATTGTAATAAGCATGAGTCTTTCCCCAGAGGAAAGCTCGGGTACCACTTCTGTGGTGGAAGGGGGGAGGAGGAATCGTTGAGCTTCCCACCCAGGAACATACAAAGAGTTGCCTGTGTCCAGAAGGAAGCAGGACCCTCGCTGCTTTGCAATAAATGAATCCTGGCAAAGCCTTTCAGACACTGCTCCTTGATTGATTGATTGATTGTTTTCCTGGGTCAGAGTGCATGGGGGGAGGGGAGAGGGTTTGGATTATACTTTTCAGGAATTAAAATATATCTAATAAATATTTATTCTGGGTATCCTGAAAACCCAACCTGCTTGGTGACCTCTGAGATGGGGGCAAATCCTATAATAATAAGGAAGTGGACTTGTTGCTACTGTGAACCTTCCAGTTCCCTAAGGAAACAAAAGCTAAAAATTCAGCTTCTTTCAGTGGGACCTCAGCCACTGAGCTAAGAGCTTAGCTTAGTTAGCTAGAATTGGGCTCATTTTGTTTTTCTCTTTGCAGAAACTATAGGTGTATCTTTGGCACGTCCAGTACAGTTTTGACCTGCATCAT